>OY728130.1:1047438700-1052438700 GCA_963277665.1 Viscum album | reverse complement strand
AAAAAATAATCTCATTAAAGTCACCACCAAACAGGATTGGGCCAGGCACTCTTTGTCGCTGCGAGAAAAGAAGATCCCACAATTTCTATTTCTCATTTTGTGAAGTCCGCCCATAAAAACCCACAAAAGTACATGGTAGAGAGAGGTCATCATGTACATATACAACCACATGATTCAAAGAGTAATCTATGATTATGACATCAATGATATCCTTCTATGAGATACATAACCCCCCCCCCCCCCCAGAGTGGCCTTGGATGGGAATCAATAGACAACCATGAAAGCCACTTTTTTGAGCTATGCTAGTGTTCTCTTTGTTTTCCAACATGGTTTCATATATGAAAACCATATCAGGGATACTTTTAGTGTAATGGAATTGAAGTATCTGAACCATTTGTGGGTTTCCAATCCCATTATAGTTCCATCTTTTTAAGATAATTTTGATAGGAGGTCTTGGTTTTTTCAACCTCCGCCTCTTGTAATTCGAGTGAAGTTCCATCATCAGTAACATCCTACCATTTGTGGGATCTCTAATTTTACAATGGTTCCTATACAATTTTTTATCAACTTGTTTCTATTGGGCCTATATTATATCTATAATGGACTCTTTACTTCCTCTTACACATATGTGGAATTTTAAGCATAGGTGTTGCGGTGGGGAGAAAGTTCACAGCTTGTTATGAAGTCTACAAACTGGGAAAACCCTCATGAATACTAGAGATGTATGGGGGGTACGAAAAGATGTGTTTGGGTCTGGTCAGTGGATGAGTATAGTCCCTAGAGTTTGGAGGACTGAAGCCCATGGGCATAACCCTTGTTATCAAGGGGGACATCTAGGGTTTGTTAGTGTTTTCAGTTTCCATTGATGAGGACATAGTCAGAAATTGATTTTCACCACTTAATTTCTCTAGGTTACATAAATTTTCTTGGATATGAGGGGGCCCAACAAAAATGATATTGCTTTACATGGGGGCTTTTGGTTCCTATAGAGCCTTGGTGAGTATTTCTATATCATGTAGTTTTTTTTCTTTAAGGATGAAAGAAGTTCACATATTTTTTGCACATAACCATGGACCGTACTGCCTTACCAGGTTACCTCCTCAATTTGCCATTTTTTTTGCACACTTTTTTCTGAATGTCTATGGAAACCACATAAAAAATAGATACTCGGAAGCTTTTCATTTTCAAAGTATATCAAATATTTCAAGCCATAAAGTTTCAAGAAGGTTCCTCTCATAATAAGTTTTGTAACCTCAACTAACACTTTAATCTTTGTTAAAGGTCCCCAATGGATGGGGTTTTATCAGTACCATTCCATGAACATACCAATGCGATTACCAATTTCTTGAATCACCTGTTTTGGTCTTCCTATGAAGGGAATTCCATTTGACCACAACCATATAGGGGATATGAAAAAATATGTATTGAGGATATCTATTCTGCTCCTCAGGTTTTCCTGTATTAAAAGTTGGTTATCAAACTACCATGACCTCCCTTGGATTTTTTTTATTCTTCACGTTGTAGAGTTTTAGGAATAAAATTCAACTCTGACTTCCCTTATTGACACTCCATCCTCTATCCACCATACTGA
Organism: Viscum album; assembly: GCA_963277665.1. Classification (NCBI taxonomy): domain Eukaryota; kingdom Viridiplantae; phylum Streptophyta; class Magnoliopsida; order Santalales; family Viscaceae; genus Viscum; species Viscum album. Next base: position 1,052,437,109 of record OY728130.1, on the reverse strand, counting down.
CTTCAAGGTATTTTTTATCACTCCTAGGTTAATGGGTTTGTTGGATATATATTTCCCAATTAATAATAGGGACATGCGCCGCATTGGGTAGGTATCATCGTCATTATTGGTGATAATTGTTTCTTTTTCTTTATCTATAAGTGAGATATTCTTCCATCTATTAACCAGATAATTATCCATTTTTATGGTAGATACCAAATCATCAAGTTCATTATAACATGAAATCTCAAGAAGACCATTCTAGATGCTGACTCAATTCCCTAACAAGCCAGACCTACACGTGTAAAAAACCCCCACATCCAGGGACCTTTACAGGCTAGGACCACCACCATTAACTACCATAGTGATCAAGACCATTCCACGAGCACAAACCCTTTGCAGATCACACCTTCACATAGGCAACTCAGAACACCTTTGGAGAACAAACTCTCGTGAATAGTGGATGGTCACCGTGAACTGTAAAAGGTCAACACAAACTATAGGAAGGTCACCGCGAACCATAGAAGGCCACCACACAATGGGGTGAAGGATTGGATCACCATAAAATCAGAACAAGGCATAATAATTGAGGATAAATCATTTGATGATTAATTTTTATTAAATCAGAAAAATAATAAATAATTATTCATTAATAACCAAATAGTTATAATGAAAAATTTAGGGGATAGTATATCTAGAAAACGTCCAATAATGATTTGTAGAATTTCTTCGCGAAATGGAAAACCTAATTTAATTTTATTATGGTGAATTATTGGGGTTGTTCTATTTAATCATAATCATTGATCTAATAAACAAATATTTAATGTAAAACATTTTCAAATAACTATTTTTATTGGATGTATGCGAGTTAAAAAATTTCTTTCATAATACTATTGTTGGGAAAAAATCCCTCAAGGTAACAATGTAGTATTTTTTGGTTGATTGTGTTTGTTGAAAAAGCATGTTTTCATGGAGAATTATCGAGTTCCAGAGAATTTTTTGACAATTCATGTTGAAAAAGAACGATGAAAAAGGAAAGGACGATCTGGAGGCTGTACAAAAGAGCAGTACAAGGTCGCGCCGTTTCCCAGTGTTTTCCAAATTTTTGGGGTCCAAAATTTGGTGTTTGGTGAGCATCGAAAAAATTGGATTTTCATGAAGATCATATTTTTATATGGCAAAGGCATGAGTTTCGCGAAGATGGGATGCATTGATTGGATTTCGTGAAGACAAGAGAAATGGAGGTAGTGATGCTTCGTGATTACATCAATGCTTCGCGAACGACAGAGTTGAAGCGCATCGTGGAGGTGAAGGGCTTTGGAAGGAGCTTCACGACGAAGGCGTGAAGGAATGTTGATGGTGATGCTCTGCGATTACGACAAGCTACGCGATCAGAAAATTTCCGTGGTGCTTCGCGATTTAGACAGAATTCTGGCGGAAACTTTAGAGCTTCGCGATTTGAGATGACGTGGCGTTGACTTCGCGTGAAAAGTTTGTGGGTCGGTGGAATTGCCTATAAATAGAGGCCGACCCCCTCGAGAGAAGTAGAGATCATTTTCATGGAAAATAATTTACTCTCGGTTTGCGAAGGTAGTTCGCGTAGCCTATGTGATTTGTGGAAGAAGAGCATCGTGGAGGCTATTGTAGATCCGAGAAAGTTGTGCACTCCATGTTGGCTCAGTGAGATTCGTGAGGGAAGTTTCTCTACAACGACTTGAGCTTCGCAGTGTGCTTCATGGTAGTGCTTCACGGTAGTGCTTCGCAAAAAGGCACGAGCTTCGCGAAGGCTTGTTTGAGCTTCATGAAATTGGGAGCCTAGCGAAGTAGGGTGCTTTGCGAAGGTGTTTCCAAAGGAATTGCCCAGTGGTTAAGAGGCAAAGGGGTATTCATCTATGGATGAAAGTTGGACTTTAATAGAGAATCTATAAATAGTTGAGGATGAATGTATTCATGCAAATGAAGAGACCTACAGGTCTATAAACTGTGAGTGGATCCCTTCCAAGTGTAGTGAGCATAGGAAGAGGAAAAAGGTGATCCTCTCCACCGGCAGTGAGCCAGAGAGAGAGAAACAGGGAGTGACCCCTACGTAAGAAGTGATCTAACCCTAAAACTCGTAAAGGCAGTGAGCCTGGGCATAGAAGTGATCTAGCCCGAACATTGTAATCCACATCTAGTGAAGAATAGTGGAATTTGGTACGACCAAAAACTTGTCGGCGTATGCTCCTTGGATGTAGCCCAGTGAGGGTGAACCAAGTAAAAATATTTGTGTCTTCCTTTTTGCTTCCCTGAATTACATTCAAAGTATCATCATCACATAAAGAAGAAAAGAGGTGGTCATAATAATCACATGAGTGCAAACAAAGTGACCCGTGTAATAAAGAGGTCAAGATCCAGTGGAGAAGGAAGAACTTTGCGAAAGAATATCCATACCCTGATTCACCGCCCCTATCAGGGTATATAGGCCCCTATTGGTCCTAACAATTGGTATCAGAGCGAAGGTTTCTTTTATCATACTTGTTTTCTCTGACTTGGTGTAGTCGATTTTTGTGGTCAAATTAGTCAGCTCTTATATGGGTGTGCCATGAAAAATGGGAAAACATCAACGAAGAATCAGAAGTCATGTGGTATTCCTCAGTGTGGATGTGTGTATGGAAAACGTGTGATTCAACTAAAAGAATCAAATAGCTTAATGAAAGAAGTCCTGGATGAATATGATAGGGAAAAGATTGATTCACTCAATCTTGAAATAGAAACGAGTGATGTACCTGAACATCGAAGTGATGATGAAACAACTGATAAAGAAGAAGTTTCAAGAAGGAGGCCACCAATATATGTTTTCAACATGACAAAGGATATGAACCAAAAATTGGATGAAGAAGTGAAATCTAAAGATATCTGGATCAAAGTATTGGAGATTGAGGTCAATAAGCTAAGAGGCTTAAATCAAAGACTTACTGATGTGGCTATTGAACTAAAGGAGAAGAATGATTCTCAAAGTGAAGAAATAAAAAATATGGATAAAATGAAAGGAAAAAAAGGCTGGTGATTATGAAGAGGATCAAAATATAGATGAAGTTCAGAATCTAAAAGATAGAAATGAAGATCTAGCAACAAAGTTGTCAGAAGAAGTTCAGAAGAATCAAAGGCTACAACAAGAGAATGAATCTGTCTCTAAATCTGTTTCTGAGGAAAAATTTAATGTAATAACACGAGAACTGGAAGATGAGATGAGTTACGGAAAGAATCTCAGAAGAAAACGCAATACCCAAATTGAATCAAGGGATACAAAGATTCAAAATTTGGAAGAAGAGATAGAATCAGTGAAGAAGGAAGTAGAGAAATCCAATGCTAAAGGAAAGCCTAAAATGAAGGATGCCTTACACTTTCTATTTGATTATCCTTCGGTAGGTGATGATGAAGTGAAAAACAAATTTGATATTTATGAAAAGATTAAAGAGAAAATTTTCTCAGCTTAAATACCATACAGTCTGGGAACAACTAGTATCGGATTTGATGAATCCCCTACCTTGCAAGATAAAAAGAGAGCAGTGAATAGTTCTAGATGTTAAAGAAATCCTACAGGTACTGGAGATAGGCAAAAGAGGATAGTTAAAAAAAGTAGTGATGTCATGTGCTATTTCTGCAGGATTCATGGCCATATATCAAGCTTCTGTTCAGAGGCTCTGGAATACATTTTAGGCTATGAAAACAAAAAAAGTTCCAAATCTGAGAATAAGAATAAGCATCATGAGAAATCATAGAGAAGAGTCTCTCAGAGGAAAGCATTCATTAGTTTATATTACTATAGAAGAACGGGACACACCATGAGTATGTGTTAGGAAGATCAAGAGACCCATGTCAGAAGAACTCAAGGTGTATCAGCATCTAGAAATAGAAATGATTAAATGAGTTATGCCTTTGATGGAAAATGTTTTATATGTTCAGATTATGGGTATTTGGAAATAAATTGCAGCAAGAAGAACGCAAGAAAGGAAAGGGAACTCGAAATGAGATTCTCGAATCCCATGATGCATGATGAGAATTTCTACACTGAGAAACAAAGTGGTAAGGATAAGAATAGTCTTAGACCCCCAGGGGAATCACATGGAGCTGAACAAAAGGTGTATCAGTCACCTCCTCTATCATACTCACAACAGCTCTCAAGGAGAGAATGTGAATAAACCTGGACGATTAAGGGGAGATCTACTCTAGCTGTGCTAAAGAAGAATGAACGTTCAATGGGGGACTCACCACTAGGGAAAAAGAGTGTGGTGACTTATACATCTGATAAAAGAAAGATGAACAAAGAATGTATTGAAAAATTTGCATGTTGTGTTCCATAGCGAAAAGTGGAGGAAGGTTCAAGATCCTTGCAATGGTGGAAGAAGCAAGGGAAGATTACAAGTATAGAGGTTCCTACCAAGAGAAGGAATCAAGGGAAATGGAATTTTTGTGGAACATCAAAGATAGAAATGTGTACTAGTGGGTTTAAACCTCAAATGGTGAAAAAAGCTATGTCTGTCAAATATAAATATCAGAGAAAGGCTCCGAATATTGGTAAAGAATGCTTAGTCATATGGCCAGAGCAGTTGAAGTTGGAAAGGAAACTAGAATAAGCAAGGAAAGAGTATGATACTCCGCAAGAAATAATCAAAGGGTTGACCCATCAGGATCAACCACAATCCTCATCTTGAGGATTCCAGAAGAAACCCCTCTCCCTATGTATATAAATTCTATTAGATGATGATTCATGTGTTTCAGGTTCTAGGGAGATACGATCCAAGGATAAGTGGAATCTAAGGATGTTAATTGGAGATGTGATATGCTCTAAAATTTCAATTGATTCAAATAAGGTACCAGAGTTGAAGAATAAAGGGAGTAATAGAGCACAATAGAATGTGATTGTGTTGTTAACTTTGTCTCTTGTTTCCTACACCGAGTTCCAACTCAGTAGGCTTAGAGATTTCGTTAATGGCTCAATTCTAAGTGGAAGATGAGAATAGAAGATGTCGGAGAATAATAATTTTTATGGTCCTAACTCCTGGAAGTGTTTCATAACATAGGGGAGCATTAAATAACAGAATCATATGCAAGAGCCATCAAAGTAATAATTGGATGACTCAGCTCTGGCATTCCCTATCAAGGGAAGAAAGAAACACAGGAAGAAGCAAAAATAATCATGCATCTCATATTTATCTTCTTTTGATATTACAATGTGGTATCAGACGACTGCTTTCAGGATACCAAGAAGCTGCGAGGGAAAATCAAAGGCGCGTCAACAAAAATGTAAGAGAAGAAGTTCAAAGAAATGACATCAGTGAACAGTGAGACAGAGAAAAGTAGCTGAAAGAAATGAAGCCACTGAAAAATGATTCAGTGAACAAATTCCTGATAAAAGTGTTGAGGAAGAAAGAAACACAGGGAGAGCAGAAGTGGCTGATACTGATTCAAAAGAAGACACTGATGATGAACAAGAAAGTGTCAAGTCAGTGTCTACAAGGAATCCAAAGAGTTGAGCTGAAATTGATAGACATAATATCATTGGTGATCAGTCGGATTCAGTTCAGACAAGGAAAATCAAATCACTACAGCATGCATCTTTTCTATCTCAGGTTGAGCTGAAATGCTTTGCTAATGCCGCTAAAGATGAAAACTGCGTTCAGGCCATGAATGAAGAGCTAGATCAGAATTGAGAAGAATTATACGTGGGAGATTGTTTCGAGGCCATAAGATAAAAACGTCATCAGGACTAAATGGGTCTATTAAGACAAGATGAATGAATATGGAATAGTGATTCGGAACAAAGCACGACTGATTTGCAAATGAGACTCCCAGATAGAGGGAATAGATGGTGATGAGACATTTGCACTGATTGCAAGGCAGGAGACAATCAGATTATTCCTAGCCATTGTAGTGCAAAGAAAGTTCAAAGTGTTCCAGATAGATGTCAAGACTGCATTTCTAAATGGGTTTCTTGAAGAAGAGGTGTATATTGAGCAGCCATATGGTTTTCTCATTCATGAGTATGAGAACAAAGTTTTCAGGCTGAAGAAGGCATTATATGGGCTGAAACAAGCACCAAGAGCATGGTACTAAAGGCTATATCAGTATTTGAAGAAGCTTGGTTTTCAACGTGGGGGATTTGATTAGAATATTTATTTCAACAACAATAGTAATAATAGGATGATGAGGCTAGTCTAGGAAGAAGACATAATATTTGGAATATCAGATGAAGCATATTGGAGACAATATTCTAAATTTAAGAAACATGAGAACGAAATGTCTATGATTAGTGAGCTGATGTTTTTCCTTGGTTTACAGGTTAAACAAGGCAGTAATGACACATTCATTTCTCAATACAAATATGCCAAGGAGGTTTTGAAATGATTTGGAATGGAGAATTCCAAATAGATGAAGACTCCGATTTCTACCCAGATGAAATCATCAAAAGATGACAGTGGAAGGGCAGTTAATTTCACTAAAAACAGGTAGATTATCAGTAGTTTGTTGTACTTGACCGCAACAAAGCCTGATATTATTTTCTCCACATGCCAAGCAGTGAGATATCAGAGTAATCCCAAGGAAATCCACATGCTTTCAGTGAAAATAATACTTCGGTATATCCAGGGCACAGTGGATTTCAGCTTGACATATACTGATAAATCTCAAATAGAGTTATTGGGATATACTGATGCAGACTGAGCCGGTTCAGCGGATGATAGAAAATCAACATCAGGTGGTGCATTCTATCTTGGTGGATTGTGTATTTCTTGGCTAAGCAAGAAAAAAGATTTCATTTCGTTGAGCACTGTGGAAGTTGAGTATATTGCGGCCACTCAAGCATGCACACAATTATTACGGATGAGGCAGCAGCTTGAAGATATGGGAGTTGAAGTGAAGATTCCGATCGGAATCTAGTGTGATAACTCAAGTGCTATAAATCTCACCAAAAATCTTGTCCATCACTCAAGGACAAAGCACATTGAGATAAAGTATCATTTCATCAAGGAGAAGGTGGAGAAAGGCATTGTGAAGTTGGAGTATGTGCCTACAGAGCTACAGGTTGCAGACACTATGACAAAGGCCTTACCCAAGGAAGCTTTTGAGAGACATCGACTGGCTCTGGGAGTTCAGTCAACTCCCCGCACTTGAAATAGTGTGGATGCGGACCCCACCCCCTCTCCCCAAGGTATGGTGTGTTTTTCTCTGCTGTGATAATGAATTTTCTTATCAATGTCTCAGACCGCAGAGGAGTGACTTTTGGGTTCGTTGATAAAGGGGGAGAAATAGTGACTCCTCAAGGGGGAGAAAATGTGGATTTTAAAGGGAGAAAATGTCTTTGTCAAAGACACGGGGAGAAGCTGATAGGTGGAGCAACCATATAGGGGGAGTTGAAGGAAAATACAAATAGAGGGAGTTGAAGGAAAAGACAGATAGGGATAGTTTTATATCTGACGATGCTTGAAGTGATCGATTAAAGCATAGATATCACGACAGCTGAGGATCATGATAAAATCAGAATAGTGGTGTTGGAATTGTGAGAGAAGGTTTCTAGCTATCACCAATTGGGATCACTATGGTTCAAAAATTGGTATCAATTTACGAATTGGTGTTAGGTTGGAATCAACAATTGGTGTTTGACATGTAGTGATTCAATGATGAACTTTTCATACTACTCTTGTATCTCACGCTGAGCATTTCTCATGTGGGCTTAGAGTACGTGTTTAGTGAATCCTTGAATGCTATTAGAATCGTAAGAGGCAAATGGTGGTAGCAGCTGGAAGAAGACTCAGTGAGGTATCAATGTGTAGAAAATCATTCTGAGAAGAGTTATGAAGAATTGTCAAAAAACCCAAAGGGGGAGATTGTTGGGCAAAAATCCCTCAAGGTAACATTGTAATATTTTTCGGTTGATTGCGTTTATTGACAAAGAAGGTTTCCATGGAGAATTGTCGAGTTCCAGAGAATTTGTTTACAATCCATGTTGACAAAGGACGATCTGGAGGCAGTACAAAAGAGCAGTACAAGGTGGCACTATTTCCCAGTATTTGCCAAAATTTTGGGGCCCAAATTTTGTAGTTTGGTGAGCATCATGAAAATAGGATTTCCAGGAAGATCATATTTTTATATGGAAAAGGCATGAGTTTCATGAAGATGGGATGCAAGGATTGGATTTCGATAAGACCAGAAAAATAGAGGCGGTGATGCTTCACGATTACGTCAACGCTTCGCGAACGGTAGAGTTGAAGCGCATCGCGACAATGCAGGGATTTTCGGGGGAGCTTCACGGCGAAGGTGCGAAGGAATGTTGACGGTGATTCTTCGTGATTACGACAAGATCCGCGATTAGAAAATTGTTGTGGTGCTTCATGATTTAGCAGAATTCCAGCGGAAACTTTGGATCTTCGCGATTTGAGATGACGTGGCGTTGACTTCGCGTGAAAATTTCAAGGGTCGGTGGAATCGCCTATAAATAGAGGCCGACCCCCTCGAGAGAAGTAGAGAGAATTTTCAGAGAAAATCATTTGCTCTCGGTTCGTGAAGGTAGTTCACATAGCCTGTGTGCTTTGCGAAAGAAGAGCTTTGCGGCGGCTATTGTAGCTCTGCCAAAGTTGCGCGCTCTGCGTTGGCTCAGTGAGCTTCGTGAGGGAAGATTCTCTGCAATGACTTGAGCTTCACAGTAGTGCTTTGCAGCAGTGCTTCGCGGTAGTGCTTTGCAAAAAGGAAGGAGCTTCGCGAAGGCTTGTTTGAGCTTTGTGAAATTGGGAGCCCAATGAAATAGGGTGGTTTGCGAAGGTGTTTCCAAAGGAATCGCCCAGTGGTTAAGAGAAAAAGTGGTATTCATCTGTGGATGAAAGTTGGACTTCAATAGAGCATCTATCAACAGTTGAGGATGCATGTATTCATGCAAATGAAGAGACCTACAGGTCATTAAACTGTGAGTGGATCCCTTCCAAGTGCAATGAGCATAGGAAGAGGAAAAAGGTGATCCTCTCCACCGATAGTGAGCCAGAGAGAGAGAAACAAGGAGTGACCCTTGGGAAAGCAGTGAGCTAACCATAAACCTCGTAAAGGCAGTGATCCTAGGCATAGAAGTGATCTAGCACAAACATTGTAGTCCACATCTAGTGAAGAGTAGTGGAATTTGGTACGATCAGCAACTTGTCGGCGTATGCTCCTTGGACGTAGCCCAGTGTGGGTGAAACAAGTAAAAATCTTTATGTCTGCCTATTTGCTTCCTTGCATTACATTCAATGTATCATCATCAGATAAAGAAGAAAATAGGTGGTCATAATAATCACACGAGTGCAAACAAAGTGACCCTTGTAATAAAGAGGTCAAGATCTAGTGGGGCAGGAAGAACTTTGCGAAAGAATATCCATACAGTGATTCACCCCCCCTCTCAGGGTATATAGGCCACTATTGGTCAAAACAACTATTCAAATCTCTTATTAGAGGGGTAAATATGCATACTATCTAAGGTAGATTATTTGAAAGATTCAATTAAATATGAAATTTTTCTAATATAACAAATATTAAGAAGAGTCATTTTTATATGACAAATTTCAGGGGTGTTCGACTAGAAGGATGAACACTTTTTAAGGTCGTGCATTTATTGAAATTTTTATAAAGAAGGTGGTGCCCTTTTATAAAGTTTTGATTCATTAATTTTTTTTTTCATATTTTCAACTTGAAATTCATACACCAATTTTCTATCATTTAAAGAATACTATATTATTTATAAAAATACATTATTGATAAAAAATGATTAATAATAACATATTTTTAATAAATAATAATTATTTAAAGAGTCAATAAATATTACATAATAAAGTCAAAGTAATGAATACAAATACTTCCATTAGTTTTGTTACAATTATAACTAATAATAATAATAAAGTTTTTATATGGTGTAATTAAAATTCTATTTATAAATAAAAAAATTATTTTTAATACCATATAAAAATTTTAAATGATTGGGATGGTGAATTAAAAATTCTGAGTAATTACAAATAAAAAATATAAAAAATGTAATTAATAATATAATTCATTTGACATTTTAATTTTTTTTACAAATTAATTACATAAATATAAATATTTATTTTTAAGAAATAATATTTTGTGTCATGTAAAGTATTTTTCATTATTTACATTAACAAAGAATAATAATAATGATGATATATATAATAATATTAAATATCATTCTTATTAAGTAAAATAATTTTAATATAAAAATAAAAATAAAAATAATATTATTATTCTTAAAAATAAAATAATTTTTTATTTAGTAAAATAATTAATATCTTATTTTTATTGTCAACTAAATTAAAATAATAATATTATTAAATAATTTTTTATTAAATAATAATTACGCGCATCCAGAAAATAGACTATGGGTAATAATGTAAAGATAATAAATTCATGTTAATAATAAATTAATGACAATGAAGTCATTATGAAAATGTAATCATAATAAAGTAATGATAATGATGTCATTATAATAAATTCATTATAATAAAGTTATGTGATTATTAATAAATTCATTATAATTATCTTTTATAAAAGTCATGAAAATAATAATAATGTTATTATTTATGAATAGTATTAACAATAATTCCATTATTAATAATGTTATAAATAATTTTTTATTAAATATTAATAATTGTATTGTTACTATTATTTATAATGATAATATTAACAATTATGAATTTATGTCCCAATAGACTTCAATTATTAATTATTAATATAATATTAATAATTTGATATTACAAATATTAATAATATAGTTATTGTTATTATTATTATCATTAATAAATAGAAAATATTTTTTTTAATTAATTATTTACTTTATATAACTATTTTTAAATCATATATTATTATTGATACTTAATATTTTCTTTTTTTAATTATTCTATTATTCTTTTCATGACTTAAATTTTATTTAAAATGTAATTATAATTATTTTTTTATGGTTTTAAAGTCAGCTACTTCTTTTAATGTTTAAATGTTATCACTATAAAAAAATGAGGCACTATCAGTGGTTTTTTCATGGACTAGCGGTAATCTAAATCGTAGAATAATTGTGTAGTGGAAATTATTAAAACCGAAACATATTGCATAGTGGCAAGTCATTTAGTGGAAATTTCTTTAATTTCGCGGTGGCTTTATTATGTGTCATTTTTAGAGCTTTTAGCAGCAGTTATTTTTTTAGTGGAGGTTATTTTATAAAAAAATATATGGGGGAAATATAAATAATATTAATGAAACTATCTCAAAACATATTAGTGGTGGTTTATTTTAGAGGTAGTTAATCATAACCCCCACAAAACATATTATACTTAATTTATTTAGTGGAGGTTACATAAAATTGCTGCTAAATTAGTTTTTCAAACATTTAAGAAAAAATTATAAATACAAAAAAACTAAAAAGTAATAAACTAAAACATAAATATACAATAAAAGTATCATACATATATCATACATCCACAGCCATATAAAAACATCCAATCATCATAACCTCAATCTCAATCAACCCATACATCTTTCAACCAATACCCCAATCCTTAATATATACATATAAAATATGTCCAACAACAATCCATTCACAATATAAATCCGTGTCACAAACTCCACTCATACTATCTTCCTCCAAAACATCTCATCAACTGAAACCAACCACATTATCTCACCAACTGTAAAAAAAACAGAAAACAAAAACTGAAACTAAACATAACAAATTAGAATTATAGTGGAATAATTTATAAACTTTTAACATACCATGAAAACTAAGAACCATCCTGACTTCCTTCTGAAGAATGTCATGTATTGGAATGGTCAAACTCCTACCTAATACTGATATTTGCCACCTACATTGAAAAACCTAACATTTAAGAAATAAAATGTGAAAGAGAAAGGATGAAAAATATATTCAGAATGCTACACATAAAATTTGTTTCTTTAAAAAAAATAAAATTTAACATAAAAATAATTATCTATAATGAAAAATATGTTGAAAACATAAACAAACCTATTTATGATAATATTCAACACTTGAAACTGAAAAAGGATAAATAATTATTCTAATTTATTTTTAAAGCGACGTGTGGTGTACTAGAAATTTACTTAAAAAACAAATTTTAATTATTTTCATATGACAACATGTCCTATATTTCAAGAAAAACTCAGTAGTGGGTTTCCCATGTTTTCACATCAATTTGTGGTGAATTTATATGGTTTTTACTGTTCCATACATGTTTTAGTGTTTCAAAACACTAAAAACATATTTATGGCCATGATGAGAAAACCGTAATTCGGAATGACATGACGTCAATTCCTACATCTCAAAATTATTCCTAAGTTCGTTTTCCTATGATTTAAAGGTATTTTGATGTTTTTCTCTTAGTTTTAACCCCTCGAAACTCTTTTTAAAGGCTTTTGTACCTTAAAGAAGTGTATACTATGTAATTCCAACCAAACCACACATCAGATTAATGTGTTTTCAGTGCGCACTTGTAAAAATAACCTAAAAGGTGGGTTTTCTATGATTTCAGATCAACTTGAGGTTATTTTCTATGGTCTTGACCATTCCATGCATGTTTTAGTATTTTAAAACACCAAAAACGCGTTTACGACCATAACATGAAAACTTTAACTTGGAATGATGTTACATCAGCTCTTTCATTTCATAATTAAAATTTTCATTGTTGTCCCATGATTTTAGGGCAATATGACATATTTTTTTGGTTTTAACTCTCTATCATCTTTTTTAATGGTTTGGTACCATTCAAAAGTGTATACTAAGTAATTCCCACAACACCACATTTCAGATTGATGTGTTGTGTCCCTGTATGTGTCAAAAAAACTCAATGGTTGTTGTCCCCTGATTCTGAAAAAATATGAGGTCATTTTCTATGATTTGTTCTATTCCATGCACATTTTAGTGTTTTAAAACACTAAAAACATGTTTTCAACCATAATGTACAAACCATACTTCAAAATGATTTCTCATAAATTCTAACATTTAGAAATTAAATCTATGGTTGTTTTCCCATAATTTCAGGGAAATCCAACATTTTTCCTAATTTTTACCCCCTGGCACTTGTTTTTAAAGGCTTTTATACCTTTTAAAAGTTTGTATGAAGTAATTTCAACCACACCACATGTCATATTGATGTGTCATCTATGTGTGCACATAAAAACCAATTCATAAATGGTTTTCCATGATTTCAAATAAATATTAGGTTGTTTTCTATTTTTTAACTGTTCCCCATACATGTTTAAGTGTTTTAAAACACTAAAAATGAATTTATGATCGTAACAAGAAACTTTAATTCGAAATGATGTGTCTTTAGTTACAAGATTTCATAATTAAATATATGTTCACTTTTCTATATTTTTAAGTAAATCCAATTTTATTTTCCTAGTTTGGCACAAAATACTAGTTTTTAAAGTCTTTTGTAACTTTTAGAAGTGTATACTGAGTAATTTAAACAACAATTTATTTTGGATTGATGTGTTGTATATGTGTACATGTGAACTCAATACTGGGTTTTCCATGATTTCATATCAATATGAGGATGTTTTCTATGGTTTTGATCGTTCCACGCTTGTTTTAGTTTCACTAAAAATGTGTTTATGACCATAACATGAAAAACGTAATTTAAAATGATGTACCGTCAGTTCTTATATTTAACTATTATAAAAATGTACATTGTTCCATGATTTCAGGAAAATATAATGTAATTTTCTTGGTTTGACCCCCCAATAATGGTTTAAAAGGCTTTTATACCATTTAGAAGTGTATACCGAGTAATTCTGACCACACTGCATGTCAGATTCACAAGTTTTCTCTGTGTATACATAAAAAATGACTCACGGGTGGTTTTGCCATGATTTCACATCAACATAGGTTGTTTCTTATGGTTTTGATCGTTCCACGCATGTTTTAGTGTCTGAAAATAATAAAAGAATGATTACAGCTAAAACTGACAAACCGTAATTTTAAATTATGTTTTGTCACTTCCTACATTTCAAAATTAAATATATAATCATTTAATATGATTTTAGGGTAATATGACATCATTTTCCTAATTTTTACATCTCAAAACTTGTTTTTAAAGGCTTTTGTACCTTTGAAAAGTGTATATCAACTAATTCTTACCACACCATATTTTATATTAACATATTTTATATGTGTACACATGAAACACAACTCATTAGTGGTTTTCCCACCATTTGACATCAATATGAGGCAGTTTTCTATAGTTTTGACCATTCCAAGCATGTTTTAGTGTTTTAAAGCACTAAAAAGGCGTTTACGACCATAACGGGAAAACCATAACTTGAAATGACATGTCATTGGTTTCTATATTTCAATATTAAATCTATAGTATTTTCCCTATGATTTCAGGGTAATATAAGGTCATTTTCCTCATTTTGACCCCCTAGGCCTTGTTTTTAAGGGATTTTATATCTTTTAGAAATCTTTACCAAGTAATTTCAACCACATCACACTTTATATTGATGTGTTGCCTTTGTGTACACATAAACAAACTTATTAGTGGTTTTTACATGATTTCACATCAATCTGAGGTTTATTTCTATGTTGTTGACCATTCCACACACGTTTCAGTGTTTTAAAACACTAAAAATTCATTTACCACAATAACGGGAAAACCGTAATTCCAAATTATGTGTTGTCAGTTTCTAAATTTCAAAATTAAATCTATTTTCATTGTACCTTGATTTTATGGAAGCATGATGTCATTTTCCTAGTTTTGTCCCCCTTGCCACTTGTTTTTAAAAGCTCATGTGCCTTTTATAAGTTTTTATGGAGTCAAAACCAAGAAACAAAGCTCATATTATTTTCAAACATATGGATAATGATCTCTAATTCATTTTTGGCATGCATAAAGCAATCAAACACCAATACGACAAAGTATTTTGTTGGTATGACTCGAAATGTGTTTTTTTATAAGTTTCATTTCAGTTTTATTTATGGATATTGTATGTGTTCTTTGCAAATGTGTCAATTATCTATGGAATTTAGAATTTACCTCGGCGGGATGAGCTATGAGGTTGGAAATTTCTACAGGGATTATGATGGTTATCCAGTGAAAACATAAAGTAAACCATTTTCTATTTTTGACTGCCACTGATCCTGTGTTTTCCTACAAGAGTCAAGTCCTTCCACTTTTTCTTTTAATATTGTAATTTCTCATTCTGATACTTTATCAAAAACATTACTCGAATCCACATCATGTGTAATAGTAAATAATGACTTCACCCTACCAAAGATAGCTAATTGTGAAGGTCCAAAACCCATCCCCCATACATGTCTGGGATTCTCCTTCCCTAAAAATATTCTAACTCTATCATTCTTGGAAACCAACTATGATTGTGAAGAGTTGACATCCCGAACTTCTTAAATTTTAACTTGTTAATTAAAAAAAAATCAACAATGATTTTTTAAAATAACTAAAATTAATAATTTTTTTAATTAATTATTTTTTCATTAGTATTTATTATTATTTCAAATCTATTAAAACATAATAATGAAAATTATATTATAATAACTAATAATCTTTAAAACCAATTAATTAGGGCTGGTTATATGTATCAAACAATTCCAAATTTGAATGATTTGATACATGTAGCTGGTCTATTTTAATTTGGTTTAAGGATTGTTAGTTTTTATATTATATTTTTCATTAATATGTTTGTATGGTGATGAAATAATATGAAATGGTAATGAAAAGTAATTACTCCAACTTCATTCTAGGAGTCATTTACAAAACCACAATTGTGTTTTATATTCAATTTAGACCACATCTCTATTATGGAAACAGAGTGACCTCATTTAGTATCTTTTATAAAAAAATAAGAAAAATTTAGAAAAAAAATTGATTTATAATAACATTATATTAATAATAATGAATAAAATATATACCAAAATTGTTCTTTTTCTCAAAAAACACTGGGACCCCATGATGTGAGGAATGACTTTCTTCTCACGATTCACTATATATTTTTAGATAATTCTTACAAAATATAGAAACATTAATAAAAATTATAATTTTATTTTGTTTATGTTATTACGATACTATAAAATATATAATTACCTCATGAGATGGATCATTGTTGATATTGATAGAGTACTTCAATTACTAATGAGAAATGACTTTAGGAACTTTCTTATACATTGTTCATGAGTTCAGAGAAGTTTGATTAAACTAATTTCATAATATACATTCAAAATCTCTCTATCTCTTTCCCCAAACATTCATTGTCCACGGGCATAAATCAGAGTCACGGACATAAAAATGAGGTAATATTTAGAAAAAAGATACATAACAATTTATAAGTATATTAAAAATTTTAATCATGTATTTTAATTTAGTTATCAAGGAATATTAAATTAATATTACCTTTACTTGAGTATCAAAGACCTCATTTTTCTAAGATGTATGTTTATGTCTCCAATATTTATAATTAATGGGAAAGCTCGCCATCTCGCAAGCAAGCTACCCAAGAATCTTCCCATTGATTCTGGTAACGACTTGTAAGCACCCCAAACTCATCAAATGGAATAATAATCTTGAATTCCTTTAGGCCCTATATGTCTACGATGTTCATATTTGTGTCCCTTCTCGGGATATATTTATCTTTTTGACAAATTCATTAAGCAATTAATAAAATATAAAGTTTTTTTTGAAAAATGATGGACATACCAGTAACGGTAACTTGATAATATTCTCTAGATGGAGGGGTGACCAACTACTCCATCCCTGGAGGTGAATCAGGCTATGGGCTACTAGTGACATTTGGAGAAATAGTTGGATCTCTAGAATTATTTGGTATAATGGAATCACTAGGATCCATAAAAGATGAAAGCAGTGGTGGCATGCTCCGAGATGGTAATCGGATGGGATCCTGAAATATTTTTGTTCTTGGAATTCCTTAATTTCAAATGTTTAAGGTATATTAAATGTATAAAAATTACAATTATTCTTTTTATAAAAATAAAAAGGAATAATGGAACAATATATATATGTACAAAACCCTTGTTAATGATAAATTGAAATATATTTTCATTACTACTTTTTACATTCAATAATATTCATCATAATTATCTTCATTATTTTCAACCTCCATTACAACTAGTCCTTCATTATCACCCTCTCTTTAAACTTCTAATATTTAAATATTGTGAGGAAAAAATATTCAATGTTTTATGGTTAATGATTTCTACTTTTACAAAGCACCAATTGATCTTCATTTCCCATATCATAGAAGTCTCTTTACTTTAAGTGCACAATAACACTCCAACATTCATGTATCTCATCATACACATAATAAACCATATTTCATTAAAAATCCAAGATAAATGGATTATTCTCTACATTATCACTAGTATCCATCAAGAAAGAGAAGTTGACAGAAGTAAAATTTAATGAATATTTCATTATACCCCTACCAATGTTCACCCAATATCATTTTCATAAGATAATTAAAAACTAACCTTGATAATTTAATTCAATTATATCATTCAGATTCTCATATTATCCCACATATGTAATTGTAAATACACCACTATTTTTAGTTTTAAAGTCTTCTTCGGGATAAATTGTATCAAACCTAAAGCCTTGAATATTGTAGGCATCAAATTTCTTAGCCTTCATTAGAATACCTCAATCCAAAAACATCAAATAAGTTGATATTTTAGCTCATCAAAATCAATTATCTAGACCAAAAGATATAAAATTTTTCTTTTAACATAAGAAAAATTACTACACATTAATAATATGAATATAAATTTATACTTACATGATGGACGAACCATTTGACAAGCTCCTTATTAACAGTTTTTGTTAATTACAGCTCATTTTGTGCTTGAACCCTTAGTTGCATATTTGTTTTCAGTTGAAATTAATTAATAAATTGATCTACAATAACACTGTTGAGTATCACATATCTATGTTCTTGTTTCAACTCAAATTCAGTCAGTTTAAATTTTATCCAAATTTTAATTGGTCATCCAACTGTTGGAAATAACGATGACTTATTTTCAAAACGATAATTTGTGGAGATGTAATCATCACATCCATCATGATTAAATATAGTCCCAATACCATTCAAATACCTAAAACATAATGTCAAGAACTCTTTGGTGATGTAAACTTTGGCAATAGATCCTTATGGTTGTGCTTTATTCCTCACATATGATTTCAAATGACATAATTATCGTATGAGAAAAATAAGTAACATGTTAAAAAAAATACATAATTATTTGATAAATTGAATTCACCAATGAAAATAAAAAAATATCAATGTGTCTCTAAATTGGATACCTCCATTGATTGTGTACCATTCTACCAAATTTATCTTCTTCAACAAAATTAACAATCAAATGAATCATTACTATGAAGAATGAAGGGGGAAATAAATTATTCAAATAATATATTGCTAAAACAATTATTTCATGAAGTTTATCAAGCTCAGTTGGATTTAGAGTTTTTCCACAATTCTTTCTGAAAAAGGAATGAAACTCAAGTAGAACCACAGTTAATTTTTCAGGTATAGTATTATGGAAATTCAAGGAAAAAAATTTCCCCATAAAAATATGTGAGCCAGGACTTTTTAATCCATGTATCTTTCAAGTTTTTAAGTCAACACACCTTGAAATGTTACTTGAATATTCATGTGGAACTTTTACATTCTATAAAGTTTGAAGGAATATGTCTTTATCATGATTTTCATTGTAAAAATTGTTAAAGTATTCTTCCCATTCTCATTTTATCACAAACCATGATTTATATTCATTGACTCAAAATCCTTATGATCATTAAGGTTATCCTTTTATTTAACCTACTCATTAAGCACTATAAAAATTACATTATCATAGACATTCTTCTCAATATGCATTACATCAATATTATGAAACATAAAACTGAACTCTCAATAAGGAAGTTTGAAAAATATATTCTTTTTTTTTTCATTGTTGTTTTCCATATTCTTAGTATATTTTACCACGTACCCTTTTCCACCGTTCATTAAACTGATGATATTTTCCATATTCTTCAGGGACATTCATTAATTGTCCCATGATTTCTAAACTAGATAACACCTTCAATGACTTTATCATTTCAATATCTCTATTGAAACGTATCGTTTTTAACATGATTTTATGAGAAACATCATAAAATCAATGATGACACATAAAACACCACTGTCTACTATGAGGTAATCATTGAGGTTCAAAATAAATATTACAAACTAGACAAGCCAAACCAGTAAGATTTTTCCAACAAGATAAATTTATTATTCCATTAATGTCATTAATTTTCCAAATTAAAGAAGCATGAATTTTGAATAGTTTTCTTTTCTAATCATTATATGTTTCCATTCCATCATCCCATAATTCTCAAAATTATTTTATTAGAGGTTAATGTTATACATCAATGTCATTTACAAGAATTTTACTTCTATTAATAATCATCGTAAAAATGAAATAATTCTTCTTCATTGAAATCCATATATATATATATATTATAGTGGATCAAAACATCTGACCAAATTCTATAATTAGAACTTAAAGTACTAAAAGGATTAAACCTATTAGAATCCAATCCCAAACATACATTCCTAGTATCCAAAGAAAAATATTGATATATAAAATCAAACATCTTCTATGATGTTGAATATTTGGGATGTCTCTTCAATCCATGATTACTATCTTGATCATGACACTTCAAGTAATATGTAGTCATAGATGACATGAATAATCTTGGAAAGAATTGTTTAATAGGAAAGTAACACAATAACTTTGTGAGAGTTTTCTTCTAATGTTTCTTCTTAGGGTTGCATTGATTTATACTCTCATTTTTGTTTATTCACTTCCATCAGATTATATAAAATCTTGTGCATTATTCTTTATCAGACTCTTCTTCCCAGTAAAGTATGAAATCATTAAGGCATGCATTTATCTTTGTATAATCAAGTACATTATTTTGATTTCATTCTTCATCTCATAGAATGATTCATGGATCTTACCTTTACTAAATTCAAAATGAAAAAAAACAAGAATCACATAAATTTCTTTTTTAGTTTTTTCAAAAAGACACTTTATATGATACGAATTAAGTATAAAAGACAAGTTCGAATACTTGGCACTCCCTTAATACAGTTCTTGTTGTCTATCTTCAAATAATTCATAAAAATCATATTTTGGTCACTAATGTTCTGAGAAATATCAACCTGCTCATGATTATCTAAAGGTTTTTCTAATCTATTAAAATCATGGACATTGTATTATGAAAAACCAAATGTGTCATTTAATAAATTTAGAATTGATTTATCCTATTCTAATTTTCTATGTATTTCATTGATAATATTGTCATTTTTTTGAATTTCCATTTCATTTGACTCACCATTCCAAATCCAACATATATATTGATTCGAAAACTATTAAAATATCAAATTCTTATATGCTTAGTTTCTATTAAACCATCAATTTAATTTACAATCAGGACTCAAATATTTTATTCTACCATCCACTGATCGGTTTTCAATTTCATAATCTAAAAATTCTTCCAAACCCTTGGAATATATAAGTGTGTTTCTAGGTATATTAATCTAACTTTTATCTATATGTATTGGATTTCATCCTCCTTGTACATTTAGATATAAGGATATAAATTTTTAATCAAAAATGTACAATAAAAAGTAAATATCACCCAAAATCATCATTGACTCTTTCATAAAAACAATAAAGGAAAATAGTAGGAATTAAATAATGAACCTTTTCTTACTAAAAATAAAATATAAAAACATGAATCCAATAAATAATTATTTTTCACAAACATAGATGAATAGTGATATAAATTAGATGACCACCACATTTTAACTCAAAGAAAACCCATGACCGTTCTAAAAGATATTAATTATTTCTTATTAAATTGAGATTTGGAAGATGAAAAGTATTTTTATGTAAAGATAGAATTATTATTTTTAGATTAAATGAGGATCTATATGAGTTAGGATAAGACTCAAGAGCATGGTATTTGAAGTAAGATTCATGCTTTAAACAATTAATATTTAATGATGCAAGTGCGGAAAACAATATCTACATTAAATATGATAAATATGTATCAATTTTTGATATTTTATTTACAGATGATATTATGGTTATGGGAGAAAAAGATAATGGTGTATTCTACCATAATGTTGTAACCAAGGAGGGTTC
This sequence comes from Viscum album, assembly GCA_963277665.1. Classification (NCBI taxonomy): domain Eukaryota; kingdom Viridiplantae; phylum Streptophyta; class Magnoliopsida; order Santalales; family Viscaceae; genus Viscum; species Viscum album. Next base: position 1,052,415,886 of record OY728130.1, on the reverse strand, counting down.
ATTACATTGAAAAATTTAATACATTGATCAATTTATAAACCATTTCCCATGATCTAACTAAGACCAAGAGACCCCCATTAAAATATGAATACTAGTATACTTTATTTTGACATCATCATATGTTATTAATACCAAAATATTCAACTCTATATGTCGATATTCTATTGAAATTGTTTTGTGTGACTTCACATTGTTCTATGAATTGTATAAATCAACTCTGTCCACTTAACATCGTATCAAATGTTCCTTCAATTCAATATAAACATAAAAAACATGATGTTAAAAAAATTTGAATAACGTGTAACTTTATTTTCAAATAAAATGATAAAAAATTAGTCATTTGAATAAAAAGAAAACAAATGACACACCCTAATTATTTCTCCTAAAAATCATGTTAGATCAAATAAAATCAAGGAAACCATATTGGATGTTCTAATTAACATAACCTGAAATTTATTATCATGCATGTAAAACTTAACCCTAACTACTCTATCATTATTCTATTTATTTAATTAAAGTGAAATATTCCTCACATATACATAAAAAATGATGCGTTCTGATAAATTTAAAAAGGTTCTAATATCTTATTTTCAAGGCCTTTATCCTTTGAGACCTTCCTAGCATTGGTGATGAAACCTTGGGTGACCCCAAAACCTACCACCAATTTTCCATGAGTTGGAAAATAGGCTCAATTATGTTTATATAAAAAAATTGAGGCCTTAACATATATTGAACAAATTATAATCCATTAATATCCAATAAAAACCATGAAATTATGAATGATCTAGATTCCATAACCAATATATATCATAAATTAATTTATTTTTTTAGTTTAATACAACATAACAAAAATTAATTAATATTATAACTCCAAACAAATAACTGTAAAATCCAAACAACAAATTATAAACCAAAATTACATATATACATTACTGTTGAATGAATAAAAATAAATTCTATACTATTTTTATTAACCACGATTTTCCATATAATGATACTCAATAATAGATTTTGGGTGAGGATAATTCAACCTTTAAGGCGGTCTGGTTTGCTGGTGAGGTGGGTATTCAAGCTAGATAGAGGGAGGTCGGGGGGGGGGGGGGGGGGGGGTCTACCTCGCTACTGAGGAGGGGAACTAAGACGAGGATAGAGAGTTTGGGGGGTCCATGTCACTAGTAAGGAGGCTAACCATGGTCATGGGAGAGGGAGGTCATCAGGGGGCTTGTGGGGGTCAGGTTCTCTATTGAGAATGGAAGAGTTAGGTCAGAGCAGTGGGGGGAATGAGGGTTGAAGGGTGTGGTTAACCACTGGGGATGAGAGAGGAGGCGGTTGGGGGAAGGGTGAACGGTGTTGGGGTCGTGCAGAGGGAGGGGGGAGAATTAGGTTTTTTTTTAATTTTAATGATTATTTAATTGATACCACCACTAATTGTTAAAAAAAATATAGCGACGGTTTGATCAATCTGATTCTCTATGTTATTATGTTTTGGTGAATTTTAAAATAAAAAAATATTTTGTTTCATCTGTATTATTTCTTTCTTATTATTTTGATGTTTTTTATTTTTAATTATTCTTTTATGTATTTATTCTATTTTTGATTTTATTTTATTTTAGTTATATTTTATTTTTTATAAGCTTTCAAGGTCAATCACTTGAAACCCAAAAAAACTTATTACGTTTCAAATATGTATCTTTAGAAGCATATAAAATATAAATTATAATAAAAATATAAATAAAACATAAAATAATTAATAAACCTATATAAATAGTTGAAAATAAATGTAATTTAATAAATATAATAAATCAAAATTAATTTACACGATACAAACATTATTCATCAAAAATATAAAATTTATAGTTCAAAAAATATATTTACATAAAATATAGTATAAGTAAAATATACATGAAATTTAAAATATTAACAGTATAAATAAAAATTAATTAAAAATAAAAGTAATGTCAAGGAAATAATAAATATAAAAAATTTAATTTTTGAAAAAGTTTTTATCTGATAAAAATTAATAGTACAAATATTATTTTTTGAAATAATAATATTTTGTGTCATCGAAATTCTTTTTCAGGATTTTTTTACAAAAATCATTTTATTTTCAATTATTTTTTTATATTTCTACTCAATTTTTCAAATTTAATTTATATTCTAGTTATAATTTATAATTTATAGGATTTAAAAGTAACCTATATGAAACATTATTATACTGCAAGTAGGTGAATTTGAAAGAGTATAAATTATAAAGTATTAATACAATCTAAATGAAATTTTAAATAGTGACTACACATATAAATAATAAATGAAAATAAAAATAAATTCAAAATTATAATAAATAAAAACTAATTTATATGACATAAACATTGTTATTTTAAAAAAACAACATTAAACTTCAACAACATAATTAATTATCTATTAATAATATAACACATGTATTTTTAAAAAATATAGAAGTAATGTCTGAAAGGATGTCTATGGGAAATAAATATCTTCTCATTTGGCTTTTCCTTTAGAATGGGGAGAATATTTGGAGGATCAATGACCTTGTAAGTAGGGTTTATTCTATTTGGGGGGTTTCTAGCTGGAAATGTGTGTCTCTTGGATGTCGTTTTTTCTACTACCTCTTTCCCTATGATGATATCAAGCAGCAATCATGGGGCTTTGACACCTTTTTCTTAGAGCTGGGAACACTCTGAATTAATGACCGAAGTCTGGATTTTGATTTTTCAAATGTTCAGAATTCTTTTGAACATGTTTGGGTAAGGATTCAAGGAAATAATAGGAAATTATGGCATCCTAATATTCTATATGCTATTTCTAGTGCTCTTGTTGTTATAATTCATTTGGATCGGGAGACAGAGCAGGTTTGGTTTGAACATTTTTCATGGATGCTAGTAGAGGAAAACCTTGGTTCCCCCCTCATTAATAAGGTAACTCTTTCTACACCCAATGATGACATTTATCTGCATAATGAATATGAGAAGTTCCCAAATCACTTTGTTTCTTATAATGTCATTGGGCATTCACTGGAGGAATGTTGCAGGATTAATACATATAAAAAGTGTGGTGTAGAAGGCCATTTGGACAAGGAATGTTGGAAGTCTTTTAAAAAGGTTTCTTCTATTCAAGGGGCTGAGGCTTGTGATAGGCATTCAGGTGAGTCACTATTACCTCAACTAGGTGATGGTCTGTTGGGGAAAACATAGGAGGTTCATCCCCCCTTAAGGCAATGTTTCTAAGGTACAAGGAGGGTTGTCTGTGCTTGATAAACCATATTTTGAATAGGTTATATGTATAAGTAATGGAAAAGAAATTGAAGGATGCCTCTAAACAACTTTCTCCTGAGGATATTGTACAATAGGAGGTCAATTGTGAGCAATAAATTACCACCCAAAGAAAAGGGAAGGCAAAAATATTTGATGATGATTTATTTCAATTGGTCATTTATAAGAAGTCAAAGTCTCCTTCACCTATTTCTACTAAAACAAATCTTTAGGAATAGTATCAAGATATTGTTCAGGTAGAACTGATTTGTCCATACAATATATCTTTGCCTCTTTCTGATATTTATTTGCAGGATAATACTCTAACACAATCTACATCATTACCGAATAGTCTGGAAAAGAATATGGGAATTGTGGAAGATTCCAATGACTTGATGAACCATAGGGTTACTAATAATTTATATTTTCTAGACATTATAAAATTATCCTTGGGAAAAGATGTTTTCCGTGAGGAATTTGGAAACTCCTGAGTTGAGGTATAATCATAACAAGTTATTGCTGCATTGAAAGATTATTTTAATAGATTCTCTGAACCACATGATGAAGATATTGGATCATCATGCATGGATGATAAGGATGTCAATTGGAAATATCCCAATCAATGGAAGTGAGGTAGGAACCTTAGAGGCTAAGGTGATCTCGAAGAGGTGGAAGGCATAGAAGAAGGTGATGGCAGTTTCTCTTTCTTGTCTTCTTTTTGGCGTTGTCAGTGGCAGAATCTGTTAACATTACAATGACTCTTTTTATACTGTTTGTTTTTTTCAATAATAAACCTTTTAGGGCCATGAATCTAATCCATGGTTTACAACATTTTTAGTATAACATTAAAAAGTTACCTACTTGAAACATAAAAATGTTTTTATTATGTTTCAAGTAGTATACTTTGAAAGATTATAAAATATAATATATAATTAAAATATGATTGAAATGTAAAACGCAGGCTAAGAATATAAAAGATAGTTTAAAATAAAAATAGTTTCATCACAATAATAGTTAAATAATAATATAGATGATAGAAAACATTGTTGTTTCAAAACTTAACATTTAAACATTAAAAGAAGCAGGTAAATTTAATTTCATAAAAATACCTATTATGATTAGATTCCATATGAAATTTAAGATATACACTTAAGAAATATTAAATAATTCAAAATAAAAATAATTTAAAAAAAATAATACATTGAAAATAATAAGTATCGATATTAATATATGACTTAATAATAATAATAATATAAAAAAATTAATTAATGAAAAATAATTAATATTTTCTATTTATAAATAATAATAATAATTAATTATATTATTAAAATTTATAAATTCGTAATTATCAATATTAAATTTATAGTTAATAATATTTAGTAATAATGTTATTATTTACATCCTTATTAACAATCAAGGAACATTACATCATTAATAGTAATCATCATGACTTTATTATCATAACGTTTTTATCATGACCTAATTATCTTGAACTTAATGTCTTTTAATAATTATCATGACTTTATTATCTTTTATTTTTTAATCGTTGGAATTTTGGTTCTTGAATTTATTATTAATAATTTTGCTATCATGACTTTATTATTATGATATTATTATAAATACATTATTGTCATGACTTTCTTTTTATCAGGAATTTATTAGCCTGACGTTATTATTCCTGATCAAGTCGTTTGATGCATGTATTTTCTTTGTATATGAGTGCCTATTCAATAGTTGTTAACTAATAGTATTAATAATATTATTATTCAAAAATATAAGATCAAACCAAGATTTACATAACAAAAAACATTTTTGTGTAATAATAATATAAATTATATTAGTTATATTACAATTATTATTATTGATCATTTTTTCCCTTAAATAATTACATTATTATTATTTGGTAATTATTTTGTTATTACTAAAATAATCAATAACTTTATCTATTATTATTATTATTATGATTTTGAAATGCAGGGGTATAGACCATTTATTAAATAATTAAAATAGCATGGAAGATGGGGTCATAAATTAGTATTATAATTACTCGAACTATTAATTATAACTAATTATTTTTAAATATAAAATTAAATATATTATTAAATACTATTACATATATTATAAAATAATAATTAATTATTAATAATGAGTTATGATTAATTATTTTTTTCATTAATTTGTTATTATAAAAACTAAATTATACATTTATTGAAAGAAAAGAGGTGTATTTATCCCACATCAAAAATATATAAAATATGTGTAGAGACACACCCTTGTAAATGAGGAATAGTGTGATTTTTTAATATTTTTGGAATACTTTAATTAAATTAATACCAAAATAAAAACTGTTAAATAATGTTTTACTTTTTATTTATTTTTTCATATATATATATTTATATATATATAAACAAAAAAATAAGGGGGCACTTTCCTGGAAAGAACCCTTCTCAAAAAAACATATTAATAAGGAACTTTCTAAGAGAGCTGTAATGTCCTGACACAAATGACCACTAAACCAATAGCCAGGCCGTTCGCCACATGGCCTCAAGCGTGCCTCCCCGTATGGAAGAGGGTGCTGACTAGCAGTGAGGGTCTATTGATGGTACAATGGGGAGACTATACCCTCTATATTAGAGTAGCACAAAAATTTACCAGATAATAAATAATAGACAAGTGAAAATGTAGTAACAAAAGAAAGACATGAAACTAAAAGATAATATAATATTTGAATAAAAAATGGTCAATGCCAATTTACAAGAGTGCATGTACAAAATATGGTACTACAGGTTAAAAGAGTATGAATTATAATAGAAATACAGTGTAATAAAAGAATGTTTCCAAACGACTATATCCACAAGAATCCTGAGATTCAGGTTAGTCTTACTCTCCTAACTCCCATGTACAAGCTAAACATCACAAGCAACCAACCAAGGTCCTGCAAATTTAAATTCTACTAGGGTACCCTAATGTAATGGTGGCCCGAGCGGGGTGTGATATATTAATCTCAATTGGCCAGTTCCCATAGTGTGTAACCCAATCCATTTCTTGATATGTAATGTGGAACTGTGAACATTTATAAGAAAAAAAACAAACAAGAAATTCTTAGTAAATAAATAGAAACCCACTTAGGTTTAAAAGGGACACATGGGGGCTAGAACTGCTTTGACACCCTACTGGGTATCTATGTCTATGGGTATATCCTTTCTTATTAGGATTGATAACCCAAATTGATGGTTGATTCTCTTGGCAAGGATGAATCTCTAATAACACGTCATAAAAAAATGGCCTCAGATCGCATGGTTTCTAGAATCTTTTCCTCGGGCCTCAAGTGACTGTGCATCTGGTTATCTGACACCCATATAATCAAATAATCTTCCCTCATTCATCAAGTAAATTTTATCCTTTCTCTTAGGCATCCCATATAATCATATAATTTTCCCTCGGGCATCATGTACCTATGCCCCTAACCCTCAAGCATCCCATATAATCATATACTCTTCCCTCTAGCATAAAGTACCACTGTTCCTTTCCCCCATGAAACCCATAAAATCATATAATTTTTCCTCAGGAATCAAGTACTCATGCTTCTCGATCTTATGTGGTACGGGAGATCATACAACCATCCCTTAGGAACCCACAATAAACATGAGTTGTATCAAGATAAACTCAACATACCAACAACATCAAATCTTCAGGTATAAATTACATCGATATAATATAATCTCAAAAGGTAAGAAATAAAAAATCAAAAGGATAGTATCAAACATACATGATGTATTATCATAAGACACAATAATCAATTAATCATGTTATCACCAGTGTAACCAAATTCATTTCATTAATCAGGGTTCCAAATCATTATCATAATTATATCAAACCCATTTAAATTATAATTTAATTGTATATTCCTTAATATATAAATTAATCAAAATTATCCAAGATTATTCTTCCATAATAAATCACAAAAATTTATTATTATACCAATTAAAAAGTCTAAAGCAATAATCATTATAATTATCAAACTTATTATAGGGGTCAAATGTTAACCAAACTTGGTCATAATTAAATCGAAGGCTGGCACACCTATCAGGTGGTTGTAGGTTTTAGTCTCCTTGACTATGGACCCAAAGGGATTAAATTGAGATTTAAAAAATAAAATATTATAGTTAACATGGATCATCAAACTTATATGGTCCTGATCAAGGCATGCTAGTATGATCAAACATATTATAATTACAATAAATAAATATATTAGATAAAAAAAGATTTAGTTTAGAACACCCAAGTCAATTTCATTTAAATTAATATATTTTAAAACATTCAATTCATTACAATATGTGAAATTCATCATGTATTAGAAATTTTATTTAAATATATTTAATTTAGCTATCCAAACATGACAACTCAATTACTAGATTATAGATTCACTTAGGAGGTTCTCTTATTATTTAGGCAATCACCTACATGGGTAGTTCCCCTTACAAGTCGATCAAATTCATACAATTGGAAGTGAACTATTCTAATGAACACTTATAAAGTGAATGGAAACATAATTTAAGAATAAAAAAAGTGTCTATGTACTAGCATGCCACTTATTAAGCTCTAACATTAAGGCATAAGAAAATACTCCTAGCTACAAACCAAGAATGATATAAACAACTAATCCATAGTTTTTATCTTAGAAGACAGTGCACCTTTTTCAAGGGGTTTTATTATAAAAATATTACATTGTTCTTCAAACAATTCATTTAGAATATTAAAAATTATTTGAAGAGGAATTCTCAATTAACATTAAAGAACTATTTCAACAAATTAAACTAATAAGAGATCACCTCAATTCACATCAAGATTTTTTTACGAAATTCAATCAGAATTAATTAATGTCAAAGGATAGTTCTAAAGGTGATAAATTAATGAAATATTTAATTTAAATGTGAAATGGAAAGGAATATTACTTCAAGAGAAATAAAGCCAATCTGAATGCTTCGACACTTGACATTTTCATCAGCAACCACTCAAATATTCTCTTTCCAATACCTGGGCATATGCACCTTCTCATATACATAAGGACACCTATCCCTTATGTACATATTTTCATGGATTTGAATATGTAAAAGGGGATCCTTATATATATTCTTATAGATACAAACACTCGTTACCACTTACACACATATGTATTTTTCAAATTATACGCAAGCACACCTAGCCCCGTATATATATATATATATATATATATATATATATATATATATATATTCACTACCATGGGTGAATATACATATAACAATGGAAATTATATATATATATATATATATATATATATATATATATACACACATATACCTACCTAGGGATATGCGGGTAAGTCATCTTTGACAAAAGCAACCCAAAACCAACCTGGAAAGGTCCAACATACTGAAGAAAAATATTGATAACTCAAAAACTACCAAAAAATCAAATAAAAATTGTGCTTTAACGTAGAACGGAGGAAAAATAACAGACCAAAATAATGTGAACCACTCTTCCTTCAGCAGAAGATGCCAAAATATGAACAAAGGATTCCTAGGAGATACTTCTCACGCCCTAAAATTGGAGAAGTAAAAAAAAATCTAGTTATACCTAACCCTAGGGTTTGGCTGAATGATGTAGGGCTACATGATAGAAGTAGAAATCTCCAAAATGATGGAGAAGAGGGATTTGAGAACCTACCTCGATGAATCGAAGGGAAAATATTAATAAATCTGGTGGAAACAAAAAATTGAAGAGGGAGCCATGAATGAGGTGCGTCATTCTGTCTGGAGAAGAAGGGGAGAGGGGTGCGTCATGCTCGGGTAAGGAGGGGAGAAGGTTACTTAGGTTTTCTTAAACGTACACCAAATAATAATATCAACAACAATAATAATTATCATCATCATCGTTATTAAAAAAGTAGTAATAATATTATTATTTAATCATATATATTATTCTATTTTATTTTTAATGTAATTTTTTTAAAAGTAAAAAACTATGCATGGTTGCTGCTGGGTGCTGCACGGTTTCAGACAAACCGTGTGCCATGTGGAGAACATCAAAAACCTGAAATTCTGGAACTCAACAATTCTGAAACTTTATGAGACACCAAAGGGACCCCTAAGTCCTTTACCCAAGTCTAAAAAGAACACAATTTAGGGTTCCAATTATCAAAATTAATTTTTCAAGATCATTTTAAAAAATGGCCCCTCCAGTAACGCCTAAAATTCAAATTCTGTTGAATTTTCATTCGGTTCAAAACCAAGGGTCATTACAACCTCCCCGGCTTATAACGTATTGTCCCTAAGAAGAATTCAGAAACATCAAAAACATAACCTAACCTACAAATGTCTTTAATTCTCACCCAAATGGTTGTGTTGCATTTCCAAACTCCCAAAGCACATTAAACCACATCATTTAATCACACAATACTTATGCCATTAGAACCAAATAATACACTTGTTTTCTAACCAAAACACCTAATCAAAACATACCAAACCTCATTTTTCTAGAGGCACGATCACATCATCATCTCATTAAAACATTTGTCTAATGGTGATCCCCACCTTAGGATTTAATACTGGAAAGGGGAAAATTCCAATCCACGATACCTCCACCGTCAGAATTGCATCGCAAATCATGAACCTAAGTGTTCTAATGATGATCCTAGTGTGATTTTGGGAATGGTAAAATGGTTGATTCCCCACTTACTTCACTTAGACTGGTCAAGATGGATTTTTATGAGAAACCCTCAGCCAATACAAACTCACTCTCCTCCACCTCACGATGTTCCCAAAAAATGGTATTCACCAACCGTATTCATTGAACTAGGAAAAACATCAGTCAAACCACCTCTAGATGTCCATTATCAAGACACCCATCATAGATTCTCGACACATTCCCAACTAAACTGATATTCGTTCTTCTAATGTATCTCACATTCACCACGAACATGTCCATTGATGTCCATACCTGACTTCCAGAGAAGTTCCTTGATTAAAGCATCACCAAGCCTGAAAAAATGTTTAGGATAACCCTAGATTCATTAAACCGAAGTCTAAGGAACTAACCAAGGTAGTCTACACTCCTTATTTATAAGTGAGATGTTAGTAAAAGGCTAAAAAATCTACAAACAATCATCGACAGATCCCAGAGAGGCATCTGCCTAGCAGTCAAGTCAAAGGAAACAAATGGTGTCCAAGAGTCCATCAATGGAACTCGTACTTGGGAACCAAATGGTCACTCAAAACAGACCAATTGTTGATAATAACCACACATTCAACATGAAACACATAGAAAACACTCCCAACATGCCCAATGGCTTTTAAGACTTTAGAACAACACAAGACTAGTGCTCTCTTAGTGCATCAAAGATGAAGTAAAGATTGGGGACATGCTCATCATTATTAAAAGAGTACACAAATAGGAAACTAGTAAGAATAATAAAAGATTGTTTGTACCATTTATAGTCAAATTCTCAAAATAATCATGACATCACATGTTGATACACCACCACAAACTAATCTCAAGCCTTCACCCCCTGAGGCATTTTGTGACCATTCAAGATTAACCACCAAAGTCCAACATGACCAATGAAATTTCCAAAGGCTGAACACATAGCCAACAAACTCAACATTTTTATACTAAGAAAGAACCAACATGTTTTAAAATATGAAAGTCTCAAAGACATTCGATAAAAACGGACCATTTCCAAATGGTTCTCTTTGGTTATGTTCCTTCCACTTGGAAGTGACATTTATAAGAACTGATGCAACACTCCCAACCATAGAAGTGTCTTATACATCAAAATAAGTGACACAAACTAGCTTCTCACTAGTGTTCTATATCCAAATTAACTTTATAAAAATGTGTGAAACTCATCTGAGCCATGATCACCACATCACAACATTTGGCATGTAACCCAAAATCAACTGTCTAGTGTGTCAAAACACCCAATTCTTTTAGAAGTCATTCTAAGCATTAGGAAAAACCTAATTCTTTTAACTCGTAGGTCACTATACTATAGAGATGACCCAAGAACATACCGAATAGATCAAGGTTCAATGATTTCACTATACTCAACCAGTTCATTACATCATTTAGGACTCAACAGTCACCACATATGTGAATGAATACTACTATGAGGTTATACTCCAAAAGTCCAAAGGGACCAGTTATTTATTTATTTATATATAATGTCCCTTTTAATGGTTAAGGTGGAACCCTTACATGTCTCATAAGACCATGGAAGAAGGCCCAAACATGACATATAGTCCCATATTCATAAGGCCCAATACATGACCTTGAAGGCCTAAGACCGAACTACACTTGAAAAAGCCTCTCCCCAACATCTGCATTAATGAAGGCACCTACCTACCCACATCTCATGGGTGATCCCATATAAATTCCCCATACAGAGATGCACAATGCCTAATACCGATAGAAATTGTCATATCCTATTTTTTTTAAATATGATTATCTCTACTATGGTGGATTCTACTTTCTCTAAATCATATTTTGGGATTTCTCCTATGTAGTATTCATAGGTTGATTCTAGGCCTTTGTGGATTGATGGCCCTCAGACCCATAGGCCGAAACTGGTGGCCCGAAGGCCCAAACCGGATGAATAGATCTTACTACAACAATATGGCACAATAATTGTTACAGTAATTACTACAGTAATTCTATAGTAACCTAGAAATTCACCCCCTCTTGGATTTGATCTTGGGTCTCTTGGATGCTAAGAGGGAGCCTCTACCACTCAGGTATAGGCTTGTTGGCCTGAGGTAATGGAAACAAGATGAAACATCCTCGATACTATCAATAGGATTTCCACCCTATAAATTCAAGTATCATATGGCTAATTCAAGATATTTAACCCAAATCCATATTTCCCCATAAAAACATTAACCTAGATGATGATGTACCAATTAAACCATACCTGAAGGAAAAAATGGTCAATAAATAAATGAAGCATCTGACCATACTTGAGGCATGTCTAACCAACTAAAACAAAGCATCAATCAACGATCAAACCCAAAAAAGGGTATTGAAAAACATGACCACCCATCTAAATAATGGATTAATTTAAGAGAAAAGGGGTCCTTCTAGGGACAATGAAACTTGGAAAACACCAAATGTCATGTAACCCATGATAATAGAAACTAATTTAAACTCTAAGTGTGATACCTACCATGGGATATCCCCTGATGATGAAAAAACATCGACCCTATCAATATGACATTCCAACATAAGTCACTGGCTCAAGAGCCTATCATTTAATCCATTTATTAAAATAAAATAACACATATGATAAATTATCAAAATTTTATTCCAAGGAAACCCAAATAGATTTTAAACTACCCTTTCCCTTTGGTCTAAATACTGGACACCACAAAGGGTTCCATTTTAATCAATTTAACTTATTTTAAAATTAAACTTTTATTCATTTTAAAATATTTTAAAACAAAGCCCCATGTATAATAGGAAATATAGATCAAAATTCCTTTTTAAATTACACATGATATGGTGACATATGATGGTTCCATTAAGCCAACTTGGGTTCATCATAATGAAACCCAATAGTAGTTTCTTAACTTATTGAATTTCAAACACCCATAGCGGGTTATCTCATAAGAATAATTTTCCAATTGAACTATTTAAAATCCATTTTGTATTAAGGTATTTAACCAATTCATTATGGTTTAACATTAAACCACTATTAAACCATTTCAAACATAACATGGTCATAAACGAAAGTTAGATTACATGGGTTTCTACCACCCCAATCTATAAAACTCCCACCCACTTTATAGACCAATGTCTAGCTCCAATTTAATTGAAATGAATTCCATGTAAAATTATTACATGCTCATACATAATAGTAAAAATATGTGGGTGTCTATCTACTAACCTATAAAGCGCCCATACACTTTATAGTTTGGCATTTGGCTCCCATTTACTTTGGAATCACACTACTTGAAAATTCAACCTTTAACAACCATTAAATTTTAACAACCATTCTAAACATGTGTAAAGATGAAACATGTTTTGAGTATATGGGTTAATTTTATCCTATTATAAGGCACCATACACCTTATAATTTAAATTTAGCTCCCATTTATTCATAGCCCACATATTTATTCCATTCAACTATTTACATATCAAACTGATGTAGAATGTCATCAAAAGTTTTTACATGGAAAATAATTATATTTACACATAAGAATAGAATATAAATAGGCATGACATGATAAATAAATACAAAATCATCTCCTAACATTGAAGTCACACAATTAAAATCAACAATCAACCTAAAAATTCAACTATAAGGCATGGTTTATGCATGATATGTTAATTTTTATGTGTCTATAATTATTTATGAAATGCTCTACCCTTTTCATACTGGGGCAAGGGTGAAATTACATAATTTTCATAAATCAATAAGAAACAAAAATTACACCAATAACTCAAGGTGAATTAATATAATCTATAATAGAAAACAACATGAAAAAGAAACCTAGATCTGACCACTTGGTCATTTATATGTGGGTGGGGTGATCTGTCCCAAACATGGCTGTTTACCAAGAACCGACACATTCCTTATCACCCGTCTACCAGCCCAAAATAGTAGGACAAAGGGAAAAAAGCTCTGATACCACTTTGTAACATCCTAGCTTGACAAACCACTAAACTGACAGCCAGACCAGTCACCACATGGCCTCAATCATGTCTCCTTATATTCCAGATGTTGCAAACTAGTAGTGAGGGTCTATTGATGGTACTATGGGGAGACTATAACTACTAGAGTAGAGTATCAAATTTTTTTATCAGATAATAATTAACATACAAGTGAGGATGTAATAATAAAAAAAAGGCAAATAATGGAAGAATAATATAATATCTGAATTAAAAAATGGCTAATGATAATTTACAAGAATACATGTATAAAAAATGATTCTATAAGTGAAATAAGCATAAATTACAATACAAATACATTATAATAAAATAAAACTAACCAATGACTAGCTTCAAAAGTATACCACGATCTGGCTCAGTATTGTGCTCCTAACTCCTTGGTACATTCTAAATAACACAAACAATCATCCATTGCCCCACAAATATAAGGTATACTAGGGTACCCCATTGCAATGGTGGCCCGAGGAAGGTGTGAGATAATAATATCAGTAAGAAGGAACCCATGATATCTATCCCAATCCACTACTTGATATGTAATGTAAATTAGTGAGTATGTATAAGTAGGAAAAATAAACAAGCAGTGCTGAATAAATAAGTGACAACCTACCTATGTTGCTAAGGGACACCTGTCGACTATACCTTCTTCCGCAGCCTGTCAGGTATCTATGTATGTGGGTAGATCCTTTTAGATCAGGATAGATCACCCAAATCAGTAGAATATTCTCTTGCTGAGGATGAATTGCTAATTACACATCATAAAAAATGGAATCATCAAGCATGCTTTTAAAAATATAACCCTCAGGTATCAAGTGAATGTGCATATAATCCTTACACATATCATATAATCATATAATCTACCCTCAAACATTAATTACCTATGCGAATTAACCTCAGGCATCCCGCATAATCATATACTCTAACCTTGGGAATCAAGTACCTCTGAGCCTTAAACTCATACATCATATATAATCATATAATTTTTCCTCATGCATCATGGACTTTTGAGCCTTTCCATCAGGGATCCCATATAGACATATTCTCTATTCCCAGGCATTAATTTCTTGTGCACATTTCCCTCAACCGGTATGGAACTTCGTGCACCCAACCCTTAGGCTTCTATAATAAACTTGAGTCATATCTAGAAAAACTCAACCTTCGATCTTCATCAATGCCTCCTGTTTCAGTTACATCAATATAATATAATCTCAAAAGATAAGTAAGAAAAAACCATATGGCCTGTATTAAACATAATAGATGTATTATCATAAGAGAAAATAATCAATTAATCAAATTATCATCTATATGACCAAATTCATTTCATTAATAAAGGTTCAAAATCATGACCATAATTATATCAAACATATTTTAATTCTAATTTAAATCTAAGTTCATTAATATATCAATTAAAAAAATTAGCCAAGTTGATTCTTCCAAAATAAATAAAAACAATATTATTATTAAAATTCAAAAGTTTGAGTCAGTAATTAATCAAATTGTATAGTTTATTTTAAGGATTAAAAGTTAAACATGATAGGTCATAATTAAATCCAAGGCTGGTGCACCTATCGAGTGGCTTTAGGTCACAATCACCTTGCTTATGGACCCAAAGGGATTCAATGGAGTCTTAAAAAAATAATAAATTTTCAAATATTTAATAAAAATTATATAAAATTAAACAAATTAAAAGAGACATAAAAGTAACTCATCCGTTAAAAAAAACATGTATGTCATACCACATTACAAAAAAAGTCATAAAAACTTCATAAATCGTTAACTATCATCTGGTGGAGGAGGATCGCTCAAAGGACCAGGGGAAGGAAACTCCTTACCAATGCCAGACATAAGTTTCCACATATAGTCCATCATCTTATAATCTCTCAGACACTATTGCGTAGACTCCTCCTCCACCTCCTTCTGCATCAGTTGTATCATCTCGTCCTGAGCTCTCAACCTCTCCTTATACTGTGCAACTGATGATGGTGTTGATGAAGAATCTCCATGATCTCCCTTCATGCTCACTGATGCCATCACATATGTAACAAAATAACTCATAGGTGTCATTTGATAACCAATACCAATCACTGAACCATTCTCGAAATCCTGCGAAGTCACCTATATCCAAGCCCCCTCATCAAAACCTGAATTAGTGGTGACATATTTTTTGGTCTTAGCTGGACTCTCCCATGAATGATAATTTTCATCCTCATATTTTTCCTTTAAATATAATGAAAAATTATAATTACAGTAAAATTAATATTCATTACATTTCTAAAAAAAATCACTAACCATAATATGGTGATGTCATTCGCCTACAACTTTTCCAATATGGGGATTAGTATACATCATCTTATAAACATAAAAATTTGTAATATATAGTTCATTAGTGGCCAATATAATATAAAAAACATGTTATAGTTAAAATATATATACATTAATAAATAATATCACTTGCTATTTGTCGTCGATGTATGCCAAATGTATGACTCCCATCCCTCTGGGTGACCTCTTGCCTCCTGTGGCACTGGCGTCCAGCTGATGATATCCTCCTAAAATTCTCTCCTAGTCGAAAGGTGCACAACCTATCCCATAACATAGCTTATATGTAGTCAGGATGATGGGAGATGGAATACTGTTAAAAAATAGGTAGCATAAGATTTATCCATAGATCGCTTAATAATTTTGTATAGAAACTGATAGAAGCACTCAAATATACAAGTATCCCATGCCTCTTAGATAGGACCTCTCTGACTATTAATAATTGGGAAAAAAAAATCTGAAAATCAATTAAATAAAATATATTAGTAATTAAATAAATTTTTGAAAATTATATAATATTTAATAATGTAAAATCCAGTGGTCGAAGATCTAGTCACACACAGTGATGGGTACCAAGTTCCATGACACACATTGCTCAAAATTTTTTTTTCTCAGAATCACATCTGCCTTCCTGATAGATAAATGTGAAAAAGTGTTAAAATTGAAAAAAATATACAATCATAAATTTTTTATCAAAATTAATACACTTAGATAATATAAAATAAATATATTAAATAATTAAACATACCTTTATAAATGCGGATCAAAATAAATAGATGGTCGTCTCTTTGGAATACGATCTAGCATCAGTAATCGAGTAAGACCATTCCCCCACCTAGTAGGCACACCAGAGTAAGGAGGAGGATCAAAATTAGGCTCATTATTAGGATGTTCGACATGAGTGAGAGAATGTAATAGATCGTCATGATCAAATATATCCATCTCAAACAAATATTCTCACTAGAGATATAAAATATAAAAAACTAATAAATGTCCAAATAAAATAACATTACTTGTAAATGATTGTTTATAAAAATATGAAATTTAAGAAACTAATTAATATCATAATATAATAATTAGTTATAACTAAATACCTAAAAATAATATAACATTCGTCATCTTCATCACCATTTTTATCGACATAAATGTATTGATCCTTATCATCATCTTTTTCAACTTCTATATGACATTAGATTCATCATCCCTTATTACATCATCAAAATTATATATATCATAGGCCTTTAACTAGGGGGTTTCATCATCAATATTTATATCCTTTCAGGTAAGAGATATGTTCTGGGATTTTATTGAAAAATTTCAATATGTTTCACTTCTATAGAACCATTTTTAATTTCAATAAATTGACTGTCACGTGATTCCATTTGTATCACACTCCACCCATCCTTTATATCTCTCAAAACATTAGAGTAATTTTCATAGTAAACTTGATGTTCTTGATGTGACAACCTAAATGGTTCGTTTGATGAAAGAAGACTATTATCCTTAATCTCAATGACTCCAAGCCATGTATGAACTCACAACCCCCGATCAGTATCAAACTAATGAAATTTTAAAATTGTAACATAATTTTTTTCTTAGATAACGTAAATCTATTTTTTCATATAGTATACCATAATAGTCAACTTTACTTTTCTTATTATGGTATCCTTTAAAACAAACATAACTATTCATTGTTTTCTATGAGTCACTATATATGCCTATATGTAATTGAAATAAATTAACCACATACCCATTATAAGATTTTACCAATTTTGATGGAGGGTTTTGAGCACACATAATCAAATGTCAATTTTGTTTTCATGTTGTGTTACATGTAAAAAATAAACACTATTAATAATAGATGTTATTGGAAAATTGATATATTATTACATTGAAAGAAACTTATGTTACCAGTATTTGAAACCAATATAAAAAATTTTGTTTATGAAGTTCTTCAATAGAAGCTTATTTAATTTGTTTAAATTGTTTTTTGATATGGTAATCATATAGTCTAAAAAAAGATAATCTATCAAAAGAGATATTTTATAAATATTTAATGAAATAACAAAAAATTAGTACTTACTTCACAAATCATGTCATTTATTCACAATTCAACAGAACATAAGTATGAGCTCTGTGCAATTATTTATCTGTAATCCATTGCTCACGATAACCACCAAAACCAAGATTGGGCTGATTAAAAATTAAAAACTGATGGTGTGTTACATCATAAAAAGTTTTCTCATTGTGATCCACGTGATTATGTTATGAATGATATTTTGACTAAAAATAATAAGGGAATAAATTTTAAATTTCCTCCTACAAGTACACTTCTGCAATCGACTGATGCTTTGTTTTGTACATCTCAAAATTTTTTATACACATTTCAAATGGATATATCCTCTAGAATTGTTCCAGACCTCTAAATTTAGATTTATTTGAAAAATTAAATATTATATGTTCCATGGAATCAAAGAAGCCCAGTTAGAATATTTTCTCCAATTTACAAAAAATTTAAAACAACTTCATTTTCTAGAAAACTCAGTTCATCCTAATCTGATGTTGATGTACAAATATCTTAGAAAAAATATGATATTTCTGTCATGATATTGTTGGCACCAAAATGTTGGAAGAAAAAGAAGAGAAGAGGCGCCGTGAAATGCCTCGCGAAGCCCCTTCACAGAGTCCCCCAAGTACTGTGCCCGCCGTGAAGCAAAGGAGGTGGGATTCTCCACGAACACCATTGACGTTAGTGAGCCCGCCGTGAAGCAAAGGACGTGGGATGCTCCGCAAACGCCTTTGACGTTCACGAGCGCACTGCGAAGCAAGGAGTAGAAACCCTCCTCACACGCCTTTGACGTTCGCGAGCCCGCCGGGAAGCAAGGAGGCAGACCCCTCCGCGAACTCATTTGACGTTCAAGACCCACCATGAAGCAACCAAATACCTCTTCATGCCACGTTAGTTCTACGTCACTGCGCCTCTTGCCAATAAATACCAGGCTCCCCCCGAGCGCAACAGATGGAAAATCTGACCATTCAACTTCCTAGATCCGTAATCACGAAGCACCCTTTTCTATGTGAATCATGAGTAATATGAGGTACTTTTTCTCTGCGAAGTGCGTCCCCCTTGCCTCTTTTTAATCCCCTATTCCTTAAGGGATGCCTTTCACAAAGCCTAAGGGATTTCGCGAAGGAAGGGGATCCGCAAGGGGACCCGGGTCATTGCGGAGTGTTTATGATTCACGAAACACCCCTCATGTACATGTGATCTGCATGCCAAGGTAGGGTCACTGTACTTCGCAAAGCACATTGCTTCACAACACTTTAATTCACGAGGCACCTGTTCTTTGTGTGGCAATGCTCCGCGAGTGCCTATCCTCTTCGCGAAGCACCTCCCATTTTCACCTCTGCCTCATGCTAATGCTAAGGCACCCAACTTTGCGAAGCACACCCCTTCTGAAGTGCCCTCCACCACACAGATCAACCAAGCTCCACAAGGCCCATACCAATGGACCCCTCTTCTTGGAAAATCCTTTTCCCGTGCGACCCTCCAGGTTACACGATGTGATTTCAAAATACCCTGGATGATACCTCCCATTGTGTTGCTTCGCCTAATGATTTTTCGCATAGGCACAGTAGTGGCAATTGATTCTCCACATAGTCACTCTAACGTGGACCCCTTGATGGTTCGCTCTGTGACACCCCCTCACCACGGCATTGCAGGTACCTTCCCTCCCACAAGGAGCAGAGGGTACCTGTTAAGTAAGTCCTTGGGGTGTAGAGTAAACCCATCTCATCTGAGCTGCAGGACGTTAAACTACCAAGTAGTCTCATCCTCGACACATGATGTTAAACTGTGACATCGCCCCATGCCTCTCAGGTAGGGTTCCCTCACCTTGGACATTCTCCACACCCCCTGGTCTCCATAGGGGATGATATCCTATTTTTGGGAGTGGCATTTATCTTTGGTGGAAGGGAAGCCATCTTGGTGTAGGCCACTAGCTTTTCTTGTAGGAGGTAGAACCCCTACTCCTCCACACTTCCTCAGTGCCTAAGCTAGCAGAGGGCGTGATAGGGAACAAGGATCCTACTTTCTTCAGTCCCAAGTCCCTATCCCGCTGCACTTTGTCACCCATGGGCCTCCATCCTGGAGTAAGTCCCAGCACCATGGGCCACCTCATAGCGTAAGCCACAATCCTCTTTACTTCCCACGGGATGCACCTTTCGTGATGTGGTCATCAGGCCTTTTCTACCTCTTTTTTCTCACACCGAGTATGACTCACGTGGGCTTAGAGTAAGCATGAACCATGAAACCATCCCCGTCCCGCATGACGTTAAACTGCATTACAATCCAGCGGTAATCCGTTGTGACCCACCCGAACTACGAGGACATTGATCCATGTCAAGGAGTGGTATATAGGAAGCCTCACGAGGTTCAATCCCAACACCTATCGGACCCCTTCTCCATCTTCACGTCAGTTCGATGACATGCCCCCACCCGAACTACATGGACTTTGATCCTTGCCAAGGCATGGTACGTAGGAAGCCTCCAAGAGGTTCAAGCCCATCATCCACCTGGACCAAGGTACTTATTCATTTCGGTTCTCCGACACCCCAACACAAACTATGGGGACTTTTATCCATGTCAAGGCATGGTATGTAGGAAGCCTCCATGAGGTTCAAGCCCACCACTCGGTCGTTCTGACCTCCTTCACATCG
Organism: Viscum album; assembly: GCA_963277665.1. Classification (NCBI taxonomy): domain Eukaryota; kingdom Viridiplantae; phylum Streptophyta; class Magnoliopsida; order Santalales; family Viscaceae; genus Viscum; species Viscum album. The sequence continues at coordinate 1,052,394,875 of OY728130.1, read as the reverse complement.
GACCACCCTCTTCCCGTATGACGTTAAACTATATCTTCCCACCCGAACTATGGGAACTTTGATCCATGTCAATGCATGGTACATAGGAAGCCTCCATGAGGTTTTATCCCACCATAAAATTGTTCTTACTCCCCTTCACGTCGGTTCAACAACCCCTTTTCAACCCGAACTATGGGGACTTTGATCCTTGCTAAGGAAAGGTACATAGGAAGCCTCCCTGAGGTTCAAGCCTGTAATCCACCTAGACCAAGGTCCTTATTCATGTTGGTTCTCCAACAATGACACCCCCCGAACTACAGGTACTTTGATCCATGACAAGGCATGGTACGTATGAAGCCTCCACGAGGTTCAAGCCCACTATCCACCAGTGGATCCTCGGGTCAACATTCACGTCAGTTCGCTGACGACTCACCACCCAAACTATGGTGACTTTGATCCATGTCAAGGCATGGTACGTAGGAAGCCTCCATGAGGTTCAAGCCCAAAAATAATTGGCCCCGACCGCCTCCGTGCCGGCGTTCCAATCCCTCTTTTTACCAAAACTATTCAGATTTTGATTCCTAGCTATGGGGATACGTAGGAAGTCTCTTCGAGACTCAAGACCAAAACCATCGTCCATCCTGATTCTTACCCAGGCCGCCACATCCCGGTGAGATAATTCCACCCCATTCCCCTCCATAACATTCGGGATGATTCCCACGTGCTGGCCCCAATATCAGTGTTCCCTCAAGGGGTTTCTTCATTCTGATCTACTCTAGCTAGTGTTCTGATTAGTCTGATCAGTCTCCACTGGACGTTAACTTGCGGCATACCCTGTATTAAACATGAGAAGTTGAGGAAAACCTTAGATACATGCCTGTGGCATAGTATTCCCCACGTTTGATGTGGGATGCCTTAGGCATCTGCGCCTTCAAGAAGCCCTATAATAAATGTCAAAAGACAGACACACCAATTCCCCAGCATACAGCCACATCGGTGATGCCTCAACGTGACTGCTCCACCAATTGAAGGTTGCCACCCTGACTGGACCCCTTGGAATGTCCTGACAGAAGCATTGTAATTAACTGGCGTCTATGAAAACTTGGCACTGGGAAGAGTTTCACGAACTATGTCTTCATCTATAAGTGAGACCCGAACTAGCTGATGAATTTCGAGGAGGAATCCGTGGAAAGAAGAACCGAAATCCCATCATCCCATTTCGTTCAATGAGCAGAAATACCCGAACAGGGAGCGGATGCCGCTGGCCTTTGGAAAGTGGGAATTCAGGGTAACAAAAGCCGCGCCTATCTCACTCAAGCAGACAGACACGCGCGCCTTAGAAAAAGTGTCGAAAACAAAAATGGTGAACCCAACGTGAAGTTCTTATCCTTAATGTGGAGATTAGTAGCACTCAAGACATCAGTAGAGTGGCATGTCACCAGATCTAGATATCCGGCATTGGGCCCCTCCATGAAAATAGTGGGCCTGGCGTGAATGTCACCAGAAGTTGGGGCAGTCAAAATGTTGGGCATCTTGGTCTGCGACGTTGTTAGCGTGGATCCCTCTTACCGTTCATGGAAGATGGAATGGCGCTAGGGCACTGGGCTTCGATTTCTTTTTCTGTCAGTACTAATGTGCTGATCTCCCTGCTTTTAGGAACCCGGCTACTGCTTCCTGAACCCGATCACCTTCTGCCCACTTACGTAGGGGTAGGGGTAATATCAACGCTGCTACCCCGCGCAGTTCTCCCTCTTCTACGATGGCCTAGACTTCCGTGACTAATGGGCACCCACACCCCCTATCCCCATCATAAATTATCCAATGAAGGGTAATCAATGAACTTGTACGTAGGTACGAGGAGGAGGGGGTCATCCCTAGGAGGGACGTGGCCCGCCTGGATTTAGAGGCGTATGTGCCTCACCTTCAACGCCACCCCTGAGGTCCGCGCAGGGAGCCACTGCTCCCCACTCCAACCATCAATCATTTTGGGGGCCTCTCCATAGAATTCATCGATGAATCCATGCCCTATGCCAATGAGGTAGGGGGTGTTCGGGCCAACCCAACCATAGTTCCATCCCTGGGGTTCCCAACGAGGCCCCCCACCAGGCCATGCCAGTGCCGCCACCCAGTTCCCTGAGCTAAAGAACATGTAGACTACCTACCTGAACCACCGATACCAGCCCATCTGACCCGATGCCAGCATCGGGTATAGGCCAAGGTGGACGCCCATCAAGGGACATCAATGTCAGCAGCTACTATGGCCCGAGCCACCGCCGACGTGCATCATCAACCCCATGCATACGTTGAGTAGGGGAAGCTATACGACCGACCTGGATCGAGGCCCCAACCACCCCACGGGCAAGCTGGGTGGACTCTCCTAGTAGTAGGCATAGGCAGTGGCCACCGTGGTCTAACCCGAAGCAATGCCACCCAGTACGAGGGCCCTCCCCGTGCAACTACCATGGAGAACGCAAGCCCTTCCCGCTTCCAGGCATAGCTCAGAGGTATCCCCCATGCCAGCTTTAACCTGAATGAGTGTCTTACCCGTGGTAGAAACACCTCATATGGGAGCCAATCCCCTGTTCATTACACTGGGCATGGAGCCATCCCTCCTGCCACGAACCACCGGGGTGGGGACATTGCACATCCGGTCACTCTCCGATGTGAGGACCTTCCTCACATCCTCATAGTAGCCGACAGAGGTCCTACTCGTCCATGAAACCAGAGGGGTGGATATCAACTTCACTTCACCAACATCCATCATGGAGGTCTCACCCATGTTCGGTCCAATCAGTACGGGGACCTACCTCACACTGAAGTCACCAAGGGAACCAGGCATGGAGGTCCTTCCAATGCTCTCGTCAGTTCTAGCAGAGGTTCTACCCACACCAGCACCCAACACGGAGGTCCTCCCTATGTCCCCTTTGACATCTGCCCCGATGCTACTTGCACCCCGGCCCACTCAGGTGGAAGTAATCCCCACCCCAACACTAGTACGGTCGAAGGAACTCCTCGTGCCGAGAATTTTCCCCTCCCTGAAGAGCCATTCTGGGGTAGGAAGGCGGGTCGTCGCTGCCGCAAGAAGAACACTGAATGGCTTCATACTAAGATCAAAATGGTCTGTTTCTCGGATTCTGAAGCAGGGTATGACTTAGCAGTGGAACCCTCCCCTCATTCTTCTGTGTCAAGGACCAGGGTGGGAACAAGGCATATCAGTCTCATCCTTCTGGAGTGTGAAGTCCACCGGATTCCCATCTCTCTTTATAGGTACATCCAGGGAGAGGAAAGTTTGGGAATCCCAGAGGTTACGACCATGAAGTCACCACCATCATCACTAGAAGCACCCTCTACCTCGACCAGAGATCATGGAGAGCTATTTTGGGGATCGATGGAGGCTGAGAAATGGTGTGACCCAGCACTGGTAACCACAATCCCTGAACCAGAAACTGTGGCCACCAGCCCTTCGTATCATGACTTTATGGCCAGGTCACCACACTCCTTGGAGGATGTCCCGGAATTCGGTAGCCAGTCGGCTCGTTCTCCGTATTCTCTGCCGGCCAGTCTACTATCTCAGCGGTCCGCCTCAGTACCGCTACTAGTTGATTATCCGCCTTCAGTTGATGAGTGGGGGAACACAGGGCCAGACCCTAAATCCGAGCCCAAGATCTTATGGGAAATTCTTGCGGAGATCACTTCTCGGAGAAGTTCTAGCCGTCGGCAACATCAAACTTCGATGCCCCAGAATCCCTCACCCCAGAGGAAGTCGAGTGATTCCATCCGAACCTATGGGCGACGCACTTACGTCTTTTTTATCATTGGGTGGTGTACCTTAGGATCGAAGTTCACTTTGAGGAAATTAGCATGCAATGCCTTCTGGTTGATTTTTCCGCACTCCCTGTGGCCCAGTGCCCTGAGTCACCGGGTCGGTAGAGGACCCCCCCAACAAAGATCCGCTTAGAGTTTCAAGGTACTCCCCAAAATCATCAGGGAGGCTAACCCCCCACGTAAAAGTCCATGGATGGGGGAAGTACGCTGCCCTACTCTTCATCCCTATTCGACGACAGCCCGACCTGCTATGTGATATTGAGGACATGCCCCCGAGAAGGGTCACAGTCCACATGGTCGATGTCGTGGACAAGGAGGATGAGCTGAAATTTCTCGATGGAGACTTACCCAAAGAGGGTAAGCCACCACTGTTAGACCCATCACGATGGATTACTCATCAGCAGAGGAACCTCTTAGGTCTCCCTACACCCACCAAGAAATTGGTACTCAGCCGGAATGTTGGTAAGGGTAAAGAGGATGTCGGGGCTGTCAAGCACTCCGACCCTTCTGCCTCAGTGCAGAAGATAGAGGAAGACCTTGAGAAGGCTCTGTTGCACCAGAAACTTGCTGAGAAGAAGAGGTTGGTCCATGAAATTCTGTCCAAAAACGCTATAGAGCGACGACCTGACTATGGTGATCCTAGGCTGGGGCTGCTGGGGCAGGAACAATTTCCCCCCAGCGAGACACATCTGGTTCAACCTAATCATACCGCTCTCATGGACAAGGTTGAAGCCGAAACTCCTAACAAGAAGGCGCGATACGTCTCACCAAACCCTCCCGAATGGCACGACAATCCATGGAATCTGTCTCGGGTTCCCCCAGCAGCCCCGCAGGGCGCTCCGCCTTTCGCTCCACAAGCCGCTGAACCCATATACCGTGTCGAAGAGCCCGACAACACACTCGTGGTTAGGGATCCCTCAAAGATAGGGACCCCATCCCGAACGATCCAATGGCAGTACTCCTCACCCACCTCAAGGCATTGGAAACGCGACAGGTGGCAGTCCCACCAGATGGCAAGCCATATCCTGCGTTGGTAGATGATATGCCTACACCCCCGGGTTTTGGGAATCCCATTTTATCACCCTTTAACGGGACAGGGGACCCGCCACAGCACCTGACCCACTTTTCCTCAAGGTGTGGCCCCATGTTGGGGACTCCGGCATAGCAAGAAGCCTCCAAGCTCCGACGTTTCGTGTAGACATTGGAAGACCCTGTGTTTGTCTGGTACATCCAGCTCCCCATTGGATCAGTGACTGGCTAGGAGGATCTTTTCCGGTAATTACTATACCAGTTCATCTCCACCACTTGGAAGACCAGCATCGTAGACCTCTTCAAGTGCAAACAAATGCCTGATGAGAGAGTTGCAAACTTTATTTCCCTGTGGATGGGGCTCTCATACTCCCTCGACATGCCACTGACTTAGGATAAATTAATGAAGATGTGAATAGGTAATGTCAAAAAAGAACTGGTTCATTACCTGATCACTCAGAACTACATCAGAGGGTTCCGAGACTTCTTAGATAAAGCCCAGTCATGCGAGGAAGCTCTGCAAAAGGCTAGTTAGGCATGTCCGCTTCCCCCTGTGATCCATGCAAGGAGGGCTGCCATAACTGAGATAGCTGCGGTGGCCCAAATAGAATCCTCTAGGAATCTATAATTGCTACCAGTAGCACTAGCTCTGTAACCTCACTGAGGCCTCCCACTATAGGCACAACATCCTGCCCAGCAGTGACCGCTTCAGAATCGTCAGGTTCCCCCGCGAAACGTGCCACAACCACCTAGGCGGGATAATCAGGATATTCCTCCTTGGTAGGCTCCTCTGGCCCCTCGTCAGGGCCAGGCTCCCAGAGCCCCCTATACAGAAATAAGACACCAGACTTACTTGTTCAGTGAGAATCAGGTCCCCGGTTACTTTCGTAGTGCCCTAGAGAAGGGGATTGTACACTTACCTGAGTGAAGAAGGACGAAAGAGGTGAATCTCACCAATCTCCCCAACTACTGCCCCAATCATCAAAACCTGAGGGCACAACCTCAAGAAGTGCTATGAGTTTAAAGACTGGCTCCAAGACCAGGTCGATAACAACATAGTCAGGCTGGGCCCGACGCCAATGATTCAGGCACGCCTGAATCAGCCCGAGGCTTCATAAGCGGCAGCCAGCACCTCTGAGTCATCATCTCAGCCAGCCTCTATCTAGAAGAGCATGCATCAATGGTGCAAGAAGAAGCAACACACTCCACCAATGTCGTTGTCATCTCCCACTCTCGGCAACTTCATGCCCCCCCCCGAAATAGGGATCCCTCCCAGAATCCTCCTGGTGGTGGATAAATCATCAAGTGATTGGAAGGGGTATGTTTAGGTTAATACCGTGGAGTTGGTAAACCCCTATATGACTCCAGACGAGGGGGAACACCCGAAAAACCTCCCCAACGTTCCCAACCGACGCCAACGTCGATGGAGCCACGACCATATGGGTCGTCAAGGCACGTCAGCTGGCACATTCAGCCAGGCTGTGCATGCCACTGAGACCAGACAGTAGGCCCAACGCATATCTCAGTACGCGAAACCCCCTCATCTGGTGTCCTCAGGTCTACCTCCACCACCGTTTGTGATACTGGATCTGGCAGAGCTACCTCGTCCGTACCACGGCCAGTCTTTCCCTTATACATGCCAATCTTAGTTGTCCGGTCCTCATATGAAAGATACTCTTCAGACCTTGAATAGTGAGCAACGGGACATACCTTGCACTAGCCAGCCGCCGGTCTAGCCGGAAGGTCCCACCATGCCTCCAATCGCAGAGCAACCTCCTTTAAGTAGAAGTTCGCGCTTGGTACAGAAGTATGATGTCCTCAAGCACCTTTCAAGAATCACAGAGAGGATTTCTATCCTTGAGGCTCTTTTCATGTTTTCAGACATGTATGAGCCACCCGCCGAGGCTTTAAAGAGCCCCCTCCAGTTTTAGACGGTGGTAGCAGCTGTAGAAGCCTTTCACACTGAGGCAATTGAGAACGCCGAATTCCAGGAAGTTATCTCGTTATCTGGTTAAGATGAAGACCCTCCCATACAGGGGTACATTCGTCCATTGTACATCACTGGCCAGTTCAATGGCGTGGAAGTCCACCGCTGTCTTATTAACATGGGATCTGGGATTAACCTAATCCCGAATCGGACACTGCAGAAGCTGGGGTTGTCTGAGGATGATTTAACTCCCTCCGACCTAAGAATCCAGGGATACAACAGAACCGAGTAGACCCCGGTTGGCAAGATCTATTTGAAGACCCAGTTCGGTGGCCTAGTTTCCAGTACCGAATTCATGGTTGTCTCCTAGGACACCACATACAACGCATCGATGGGTAGGACATGGCTTCACCTGCATGCAGCGGTCCCTACATCGTATCACCAGTGCCTCAAATACTCCCTCAATGGCCGAGGAGGCATGATCCAAGGAGATGTGTCTCCTTTTTCCTCTTGTTAAGCTTGATATCTGGAAACTGAATATTACAATAGCAAGGATAAGTAGATTCTGAAAAGTGAGATTGAGCCCTCCATGGTCACAAGTGATCCCTCGGCAGGTCTGGATGACGCCTACATCTTCTTGATCCATCGGTTGGAGGCCAAAACCCCCGACATGGGGAAATTCTTTGTCATTTCGGGTACAAGAGGAAGGAATTTTCCCAATTCCAAGAGACGGCGGGAAATAACCTCATACTCCTACACAAACCAAGCTCGGGTGATCCTGGAACCTCTGACCCCGGTACGGTATCGGGACGTCTGGCTCATGAAAACAACAGTACATCATACGTGTCTGTTTCACTAGGCTGGAATTAACTGGATCAAGCTGACAATACACTACCACAGTGATGTTATCAAGTGTGGTCCCATGGGCTGAAGACAATATGGGATCAGATCAACTACCTTCTTCGCCGTGGTCTCAGCAGCACGTGAATCTCACGATATGCTGACCACTGCTGCTCAAGCCGGCACCAGCCCCCCATCGGGGTTTGGTAGCTCAGAATCAACTTCCCCCCACTAAAGATCCTTCCATAAGTGGATAATAGGATCTATAGGATGCTTCCCCTTCCTTTGAAGAAGGAATCTCTACCACGGTCGACGAACTGGTACAGGTGAACCTTGGTAGCGTGGAAGATCCGAGACCCACATTGATCAGTTCCTCCATGTCCCTTGAGGAGAAACAGTGGTACGTGAACTTCCTTAAGCAGCACCATGATGTTTTCACCTGGAGTTATGATGAGATGCCAGGACTAGATCCTCAGGTGGTCGTCCACCGCCTCGGTCTCCCGGTAAATCATCGTGGGTTCAAGCAACCTCCCAAAAAGATGCACCCTTCTCACGGTGCCATAGTCGAGGCCGAGGATGACAATCTCATTAGAGCCAACTTTTTCAATGTGGTTCAGTACCACAAGTGGCTGGCCAAAATTGTGTCAGTCAGGAAGAAGAATGGGCAGATCAGAGTCTGTATCGACTTCTGCGATCTCAACCACCACTGTCCGAAGGATGATTTCCCCTTCCAGTGACAGAATTGTTGATTGGTTCCACGGCTGGGTTCCAAGCCCTCTCCTTCATGGATGGGTATTATGGGTATAACCAGATCCGGATGGCCCTTGAAGATGAGGATTCCACCACTTTCAGAGCCCCCCAAGGTACTTTCTGTTACCATGTTATGCCCTCCGGCCTGAAAAATGCGGGTGCCACCTATCAGTGGGCCATGCACCGCATATTCAAGCCAATTCTCAGAACATTGATGGAATGCTATTTGGAAGATACGGTGGCCAAATCTCACCAGCTCTAGGACCATATCAGGGACCTTGATAAAGTGTTTGGTTTCCTCTGTTCTCGCCACCTGAAGATGAACCCGCTTAAATGTGCCTTCGGGGTGACCACTAACAAGTTTCTCGGCTTCATCATCAGATACTGGGGCATCAATATTGACCCAGAGAAGATCAAGACCATCATCCAAATGTCCCCCCTGATAAATATTTGGGAGCTTCGAGGATTTCAAGGCCACTTAGCCTACATGCGCCGATTCATCGCGAACCTGGCCGGAAAGTGTAATGCCTTTTCTCGGCTCATGAAGAAGGGCCCCACCTATGAATGGGATGAAGAGTGCCAGACCGTGTTCGAGGAAGTCAAGCAGTATCTGCTGCAGCCTCTAGTCTTGATGACACCCGTCGCCAGAAATCCTCTGGTCCTTTATGTGATCTCCCCGGAATGATCCCTCGACGCCCTTCTCGCCCAAAAGAACAATGAGGGGACAAAGAACATCCTCTACTACCTTAGCCGCATGCTCCTAGATATTGAGACCAGGGACTCCCCGGTTGAGAAGAGATACCTTGTGCTCGTGTTTTCCATACAAAAATTACGACATTACCTGCAGCACCATGAGGTACAATTGGTCTCTCGGGTAGACCCACTGATGTAAATCCTGAACCGCCCCATGTTGACAGGCCAGCTAACTATGTGGGTAGTGATTATCCAACATTTTGACATAAAGTTTGTTCCCCAGAAGGCCATTAAGGGAAAAGCGTTGGCAGACTTCCTCGCTGCCCATCCGGCTCCTACCAACCAGTCCCTGTACCTCGATTTCCCCGATGATGAAATCCTCTCGGTGGATAAAGCCACGACGTATTGGAAGATGCATTTCGATGGTGCTACCTGAAGCCCCACTGGTCGAAGTCTAAATGATCCCAAGCTCAACAGGGTTGGCCTGGGTATTGTCTTCATTACCCTGGAACATGCCATTCTGCCGTACTCATTCTTGCTCTGGGGAGGCTGCACCAATAACGAGGAAGAGTATCAGGCCCTCATTATTGGCCTCGAGCTAGACCTCAAGATCTACGTGCCCCATTTTCATGTGAAAGGGGTCTCTGATCTATTCATTAAGCAGGTCAATGATGACTATGTTGTCAAGAAGCCAGAACTTGTACCATATTTGGAGTGCACTCTCCAGCTAATGGCCCAGTTCTCTTCTTGGCCGGAAGTGGCTCATGTTCCCCAATCTCAGAATGATCAAGATGATTCCCTCCTGGCCTAGCTGAATCACTTGTAGAGCCTGAGCTGGATGACCAGATTATCCATGTGGTACATCAGAGGGTGGTTTCTCCTGTCTCTATGGATAATGGCGGCAACCCACAGGTAGGTCACCTGACCGCTGGTGCCTCCACGTCAGTACCCCTAGCTCCCCAGGATGCAGTGGTTGAAGTGATTACCGACTGGAGGGCCCATTTTGTTGAGTACATCTAAAATGGTTTCCTCCCAGCTGATCCAGCCAAGCGAGAGAAAATCTAACGTCGCGCGTTACAGTTTATCCTCCAAGACGGTCCCAGTCTTGATAGGATCCTCTACCAGCAAGGGTTTGATGGTATTATCCTCTATTACATTCAAGGAGTCGAGATTCCATAGGTCATGCAGGAGGTTCATGGAGGTTCTTGCGGTGCCCACCAGTCTGAGCAAAAACTGTCTCACCAAATCCAGAGATTAGGGTATTTTTGGCTTTCCATGATCCAAGACTGCATTGAGTTTGATAAAAAGTGCCATGCATGTCAAGTTCATGCCAACTTTGTACATCGGACACCAGAGCCCCATCACACTACCAAGTACTCTTGGCCCTTTGTGGTGTGGGGACTCGATGCCATGGGACCGTATCCACCGGTGATAGCTCACTAGTACTGGTTCATCCTGACCGCTACAGATTTCTTTTCCATGTGGGAAAAGGTAGTTCCACTCATGGAAGTCATGGCTTGATCCATTTTCTATTTTTTGAGCTCCAACATCATCTTCCGATTTGGAGTCCCTCAAGCCGTGCTCACCAATAATGGCACAAACTTCCGAGCAGCTGAGTTGAAGAAATTTTATGCTAAGCACAATATCAATTCTAACCACACCTCCCAATATCATGCATATGAAAATGGAAAGATCAAGGCATTCAACAATAAACTCTCTAACATTTTGCAGAAAATGGTTGGTCAGAACAAGAAGAGTTGGCCGGACAAGCTCCCCAACGCCCTCTGGGCCTATCAGATGACAACTCGCAATTCCACCTAGGTAACCCCGTTTTCCCTAGTGTACGGAGCTAAGGCTGTCCTGCCTATCGAGATTCATCTAACCTCATTGCGCACAATAGTATATGATCAACAAGAATCAAATAAAGTATCTGAAATCCGTATAGCTGAATTGGAAGCACTTGACGAGAATAGGATTTGTGCTCTGCATAATCTGGAGAGGCACCAGAACAAGATCTCCAGAGCCTTCAACAAGAAAGTTCGCCTCTGCTCCTTCTTACAAGGTGACTTGGTATTGGCCCTTAGGACGCCAATGATACCCAGTAGTAATCCACCCAAGTTGGAGCCCAAATGGGAAGGACCATACATCATTCACAAGGTTTACTCCAATGGAGCATAGTCCTTGGTGACCATGGATGGTGAGAGCATAATTCCTCCCACCAATGCCGAGTTCCTTAAGAAATATTTTTCTTGAGCCCCACGGTCCCGCAGGACCCCAAACTGCACGACGGTCCCGCATGACCCCAAACTGCATGACGGTCCCGCATGACCCTAAACTGCACGACGGTCCCCCATGACCCTAAACTGCAGGACGATCCCTCAGGACCATAAAATGCACGGGGGTCTCGCATGACCCTAAACTGAATGACAGTCCCACATGACCCTAAACTGCATGACCCTCCCGCATGACCCTAAACTGCATGACGGTCCCACATGACCCTAAACTGCATGACGGTCCCACATGAACCTAAACTACACTACGGTCCCGCATGACCCTAAACTGCATGATGGTCCCCCATGACCCTAATCTGCATGAGTATCCTGCATGACCTTAAACTAGATGGTCTTACATTACCCTAAACTGCATGCCAGTACCGCATGAACTTAAACTGTCCAGTCCTACATGACTTTAAACTGCACATCATCCTGCATGACATTAAACTGCATTTTGAGAACTACGTGTTTCTTGATTCCCATCCACATGGGATACATAGGAATGCTCAGATGCCTCATCTTGAGCCCAGCCCCGAGCTCTTCTCTTTGACTATTACCCTAGGTATATATTCCTCGGAGGATCCTTGCATGATATGCAGTAGGCTTCCTTAGCCCCACTAATACGAGGATTATAACGGTCGCACCATGTGCTCACTCCCATTATTCTATCCTCTCACGTATTCATCGGACAACATTAAACATCATGTCTTTCAAGAACTACGTATGGATTGATTCCCATCCACATGGAATATGTAGGAATGCCCAAAAATTTTGCCTCTTGATCTAGCACAAATGCCATAATCTTTCCCTCTGGTCAAGACATATGGCATGGTGCATACTTTGTTCCCCAGTTCACGTTGATCTAGCCTTGATCCAGCCGTACGTCCCACTCCCTGGAGACGTTCGTCTCTTTCATAGATGGGTACAACTATGCTTCCCCCACTCTTTGACTGGGATTCCATCACTTTCCCCGTCCGGAAGGGCCCTTGAATAGTATAGATTCTAGGCCTAAGGGATCTATTTTCACTTCGGGCCAATGCCCTCGAGGGTGTCGAATAACAAATTGATACGAGTCCCACGTTTAGAATATTGTCAATAGTCAATGCTCATTTTTTGCTCCCAATTTCAGGTCACTATAGGGATGCTGTGTTTCGAACATGGTCAACAGTCATCCTGGATCGTTAGGACCACCCCAAGATGTACCAAACATCGAGTGTGGTGGTTCATTCTACCCCATTGTATCTAAGCGACGGGATCCCTTCAGGCGATGCTAGCTATCAGGCCCTATTGGATGGAAATAGCTGAGACCGGATTCTTGTTTACCACACCAAGCACTTTTCACGTGGGCTTAGGAATTGTGATGAGGCAGTACCGGTACAGGATGGTGTATGACCTTCCATCCGGCCCGTGTTCTCTCTTCTATGATTGTATGGGGTGGGGTGGGATTATGTCCTCATTTATGTCTGGTTTCTCACCGTGCCATACATATCCCCAGATGAGAACTTCCCTGGAACCTGTCCTCACTAGAAGATGTTAAACTGCGAGCTGGTCAGGCCTTCTGGACCGAGGCCCAGCCTCAGGCCTCTTGGCCTTCCTGGGACCCATCCCAAGTTCTCTTATGGGATTGTACGGTGTGGTGTGGGATTATTTCCTCATTCACGTCGGGATGTTCATCGTGCCGTACACCCCCCTTGTTTGGGTATCCTACCCCTCAGGTATCATTGAGAACTACGTGTGTCTTGATTACCATCCTTATGGGATACGTAGGAACACCTGAATGTCTAGAATTCAGATCCCTCCCCATGTCCTAGAAATCACCATTTCACCTTGGCCCCTTGGCCTACCCTCTTCTTCCTGGAGACCTTCGTCAACCCTCTTCAGCGGTTCACCAATGTGCTTAAGGGTACTCTGGTTTATTACTTGGAATGTCAGACTCTTCTCTGACATACTTCCATGTGCCTTTCAGGCTTTGTGTTCCCCTTCATTAGGGCTTCCATCACCTTTCACACCTGAAGGGACCCCCGAGTGGCATGGATGCTAGGCCTAAGGGCTCTCCTACCATTATGGGCCAATGGCCCCGAGGGTCGCGGACAACACACCGATACAAATCCCATGTTGTGAATATGGTCAGTGGTCAATGCTCATTATTTGATCCCATTTCAGGATAAAACGATATAGATACTGCATCTTCGCCACGGTCAATAGTTATCCTCCATCGCCACGCCAACCCATTAATCCCGAAGTGTCGGTTACATAATTCAAATCCTTCTCCACCTCATCATGTCCAATTAAACCTCCAAAACTCTTAACATTATTCCTTAGTGCGCATCTGCATGATAGGAGAACAAGGCCGCCGTAAGGTTATCATTCGGGGCTCTGCATCGATTTCCCTTTGATGGGCATTCCGGTTTTTGCAATAAAGATCTTCCTCCCTTGTTTCCCACACCGAGTTTGACTCACATGGGATTCAGGATCGGGTTGAGGTATTCTCTTACTTGGAAGGTTTCCATCCTTCCATGATCCGAGCTCTAAGACCATAAACTATGATCTCCCCAGAACTATGTACGGCTTGATTCCCATCCTAATGGGATACGTAGAAACGCCCAGACCTATTGTCTTTCTTTCCAGCCTGAGTTTTGCTAATTTGTCTTTTCTGTCCCGCCTTTTGTACCTTGACAACGGGACAACGTGGCATGGTATGGGAGTACCTCCTCATTCACGTCGAGTTTTCAATAGCCTCACCACGTGCACCCCATTCTAAAAATTATCCCAGATGTTTCTTATCCCACACGACATTAAACTTTATGTTGTCCCGCATGACATTAAAAGGAACCCTCGAGAACTACGTGTGGCTTGATTCCCATCCTTATGGGATACGTAGGACCACTAGGAAGTCTCATTTTCGGGTCCAGCTCAGCTGGGAACTAGTTTCTCCCGCCCCTTTTACTCTCACCCCTATCTAGCCCCCTTGGCCAGAGGTTCTCCTCTCAAAATTGTGTACAGTGTGATGTGGGATCATGTCCCCATTCACGTTGGTTATGTTTTATTTCACTATACACATTCCACACCTAGTATCATCTCTGATACATCTGCACTGCATGACATTAAAATGTATGATTGGTCCTATCATATGACCCTAAACTGTGACATTATCATCCTCGCCGCACGGCGAAAAATGGAACTGCATTGTGATGACCTTATCGTAGAGGACATCGTGTTGGGTATCAATTATTTACCATACCATTTGTCAATGACTACTATGGATTGATTCTTGTGGCGATGCCAGGTCCTGCTACCCTAGGCTTGTCACTTCACAAAAGAAAAATCACACACCTTACATGAAAAACATGATTTATCAAATACTGCTTCTTTTGGTGCATGGGCCACACCCGCACACCCCTTTTATCCCTGGAAATAGTACCTCACCATGCCCCGCTTCAATAACTATATACAGATTGATCCCCATCCTCATGGGGTATATAGGAACGCCTTTTCACTTTGCCTCCGGCCCTGCTCAACTCTCGTTTTCGGTTCCTTGACCTAAAATCTTTCCCAAGAAACACTCGGTGGTCGGGACCCCTGGTTCCCATTCACGTCGGGTTTTTGTAGTTACTCGCCATGAGTCTCCCGCGTTTCCTCCCATCGATGGTCCGAATTCTATGACCCTAAACTATGATCTCCCTATGTGAAGGGAATCAAATCCCTCTATCTAATATGTCTCATTGTCATATTCAGATGAATTTTGACAAGGAGCCCGTAGTGCGGAATTTTCATGGAGACATTTCTCCCTTTCAATGTCCAAGATTCATGGGATCGCTATTTGGATACTCATCCTCTACCACATCAAAAAGGACCCTCAGATGACAAGGATTCTAGGATTAAGGGATCTCCATGGATTCTGGTCCTAAGGTCTCTCCTATCATTTCAGTCTGACGTCCCTAAGGATCTTGGGCGACATTTGCGATAGGTCCCGTGTTTCAAACATGGTCAACAATTGACCCTCATTTGTCTGTCCCCATTCCAGGATAATGCAAAATGGATACTGTGTTTCTGCCACGGTCAACAGTTATCCTCTGTCATCATGCTGCCATCACTGTGAACCAAATTTCGAGTGTCGTGATTCACACATTTCCACTCCCTCGTGTTCAAGTGGAATTCTGACATACTCAGCTTTATCTCTTTGCATGTATAGGTGCGCTACATAGACATGTTTGCATAATTGGGACGGTATTCACTTAGCGTACCTTCACCCTAACATATTTCTTCCTATGTTGGGAAAGTCCCCCATTAATTATTGTTTCCCACATCGAGCATGACTCACGTGGGCTTAGTAGTTTTGGTAGGATGTGAATCTGTTCAGCCAGGCTTCTCATCATCCTGCAAGATGTTAATCCCTGATTCTATAACTACGTTTGGCTTGATTCCCATCCTTATGGTATACATAGAGACACCCTAGTATTTTTCCCAGGGTCCAGCCCTAGGAATCATAAATACTGTTCTACTTAATTTCTGGCCCCCTGGACTGACCCCATGTGGGGAACCGTACAACTGTAACTCTGCCCTGAACAAGTTCAGGATGCCCCAAGATGACATTGGGAAGTGATAGATCCCTCACTAGAGAGGCCCTTTCTGGAAGAAGGAATGATCCATGATCAGACTGATACACCCACATAATGTCTTTCCACCACGGTGGTGTGATTTCAAGAGTGTTGGAATCCATTTGAACAACCCTTCATTCCACATTCCATGCTTTTTTTGCCCTTTATTCAGACCCGCGTCCTTTTTCATGTCTGCAGGAACCCCATAATAGTATAGATGCTTGACCTACGACTCACCTAATATCCTGGGCCAACATTCCGGAAGACAAATGGATGTCACTTCGAGTCAAGCTCTGTGTTTCGAACATGGTCAGCGATCGACCCTCATGAGTCATCCTCATTTCCAGCTAACGAAACAAGGATACTATGTTTCTAACACGGTCAATAGTTATCCTTTATTGTCACGCCACCCCCATAGTGTTTCGGATTTTGGGTATCATGATTCAAACCTTCCACTAACCTATGTTCAGACTAATCCAGTCCCCCTGGCGTTACCCTGCTCGTGCACTAGAGCATACCGGAAGAATGGCTCGTCGATTTTTCTGAGGTCCTAATCCTCCGATCGGGCCTCTCCAATGACTTTCCGGAAGACAAAGGGGAAAACATCTCTCATACCACTTTATAATGTCCTGGCCTGACTGACCACTAAACCGGAAGCTGGACCGGTCACCACATGGCCTCTTGCACAGCTCCCCACAAGCCAGAGGCTGCTGACTAGCTGTGAGGGCCTATTGATGGAAAAATAGGGAGAATATACCCACTATATCAGAGTATAACAATGGTTTATTAGATAATAAATAACATAAATGTGAGGAAGTAGTAATAAAATAAATATAAGAAGCAGAAGAATAATATAATATCTAAATTAAGAAAGGTCAATGCTAATTTAAAAGAATTTATGTATGAAATATGATGCTACAATTGCAATAAGTGTGAATAAAAATATAAATACAATATAATAAAAGAAAACTGACCAATGAATAGCTCCATAGGTATACCAAGATCCGGATCAGTGATGTGCTCCTAACTCCCAGGTACAAGATAAATAGCCCAAGAAATCAAACAAGGTCTTACAAATATAAGGTCTACTTGGGAACCCCAATGCAATGGTGGCTCAAGCAGGGTGTGATATAATAATATCAATAGGGAGGAACTCATAATGTATAGACAGATACATTACTTGATATGTAATGTAAATTAGTGAGTAAGTGTAAACATAAAAATAAACAAGTAATGACAAATAAATAAATAACAACCCGCCAAGGTTCATAAGGGACACCTGTCAACAATACCTACTTTGGCACCCTATTGGGTATCTATGTATGTGGGTAGATCCTCCTTCATCAGGATGGATAACCCAAATTTATGGAATATTCTCTTACTGATGATGAATTTCTAATAACACATCATAAAAAATGGCATGAGGCTACTGCTTTTCAGAATATCACCCCCAGGAATCTAGTGAATGTGCATCTAATCCTCCCAAATCTCATATAATCACATACTCTTCCCTCAGGCATCAATTACCTATGCCAATTACCCTTAGGCATCCCATATAATCATATACTATGCCCTTATCCATTAAGTACATTTGTGCTTTTCCCTCATGCATCCCATATAATCATATAATTTTCCCTCAGGCATCAAGTACCTATGATACTTACCCTCAAGAAGCCCTTATAATCATATTCGATTTGCTCAGGCATCATGTACCTGTGCACCTTTCCATCTGGTGGTACAAAATATCATCACCCAACACTTAGGTATCCACAATAAACATGAGTCATATCCAGACAAACTCAACATTCCATCATTATGAAACCCTCATGTATCAATTTCATCAATATAACATAACCTCAAAATCTAAGAAAGAAAAAAGCACAAGGCTAGTATTAAACGTACTAGATGTATTAGAATAAGAGATGATAATAATTTCATCAAATTATCATCTATCTACCCAAATTAATTTCATTAATTAGGGTTCCAAATCATCCTAATAATTATATCATACCCATGTAAATTATAATTTAACCCTAATATCATTAATATATAAATTTTAAAAAATATCCAATTTTATTCTTCCACAATAAATCCCAAAAATTTATTGTTATTCCAATTCAAAAGTTTGAGTTAGTAATCAATCAAATTGTCCAATTTATTATAAGGCTTAAAAGTCAAACAGGCTAGGTCATAATTAAATCCATGGATAGCACACCTATTGAGTGGATTCATGTCTCAATCTCCATTCATATGGGACCAAAGGGATGGAATGGAGACTTAAAAATAAAATATTATAGTTTAATAGTGATTATCTAATTTATCTGTTCATTCCCACTCCATGCTGACATGAATGCACATATCGCAATTATTATAAATAAATATATCAGACAAAAAGTTATTTTGTTTATAACCCCAAAATGAAATCCATTTAAATTAATTCATTTAGAACATTAAATTCATTGCAAGAAGGGAAACCCATCATGCATTATACATTTAATTTAAATACATGACATTTAACTAAATAAAAAATGACAGTTCAATTATAATATTAAAGAGTCACTTAAAAGGAGATCTTATTATTTAGGCAATCAACTTCATGGGTAGTTCCATTTATAATTTCAGTTATGTAACAAACATGGAAGTGCATTGGTGCAATGAAAACTTATAAAGAAAGGGGAAACATCATTTAAGAATAAAAAAAGAGGACATGTACAAGCATGCCACTTATTATGATCTAACATGAATGCACATGAAAATACTCCAAGAAATAAACCAATAATGATACAGACAACTAATCATTAGTTTTTAGCTTATATGACAACACACCTCCATCGAGGGGTTTTATTAAAAAAACATGACCTTGTTCTTCAAATAATTAATTTTTCATATTAAAAATTATTTCAAAATGCATCCTCAATTCACGTTAAATAACTATCTCAAGAAATTAAACTAAGAGGATATCACCTTAATTAATATCAAGCATTTATTCTAAAAATCATTAAGCACTAATTAATATCAAAGTAAATCGATAAAGGTGAGCAATTAATGAATTGTTCGAATTAAAGGATCCATGGAAAGGGATCCTACCTTAAGAAGAAATTCTTAGGTAGTTGAAGTTGTCATTGGAGACCACTCTAAGATACTCTTTCCCACCCCTGGGTATATGCACCTTCACATATACATAAAGACACCTAGATACTTAGTACATATTTTCATGGCCATGAATATATACAAGGGGACCTTACATATATGATTATATATGTACACCCTGTTTCCACTTACACCCATATGCATTTTTAATATTACACGTAAGCACACCTAGACCCATATATATATATATATATTCACTATCATGGGTGAATATGAAAATTATGGTGGAACACACACACACACACACACATATATATATGTATGTTTGTGGGCAT
Source organism: Viscum album (assembly GCA_963277665.1). Lineage (NCBI taxonomy): Eukaryota > Viridiplantae > Streptophyta > Magnoliopsida > Santalales > Viscaceae > Viscum > Viscum album. Next base: position 1,052,375,536 of record OY728130.1, on the reverse strand, counting down.
ACCTATGAATATTTGGGTAATTCACCTCTGACAACAAACACCCAAAACCAATGCAGAAAGATATAACATACTAAAAAACACATCAGCAACTGAGAAACTAAAAAAACCCAAATAAAAATTTACCAGTAACAAAGAAATAAGGAAAACCTACCTAAAATTGATGACAGATAAATTGAAATGATCTTAACCACTATTCCTTCAATGTAATATTCTAGAATATGAACAAATAAGTCCCAGGAGAGCCTTTACATGCCCTGAAACTAGATAAGAAACCAAAAATATTGTTAGCTTTAACCCTAGGGTTTATCTGAACAGCGTAGGGTGATGAGAGAGATACAAACCTATCCAAAATGAGAGAGAAGTGGGATCTGAAACCGTACCTCAAAGAATCAAAGGGAAAATGTAAATAAATCTGGTGGAAATGGTGACCAAAGAGGGATCCAAAAAGGGATCCAAATAGGAGGTTTGTTGCATGACCCAGAGGGGAAGGGTAGTGGGGTGCGTTTTTCACATGTAAGGAGGGGAAGAGAATTACTTAAGATTTCTTAAACCTAAACCAAATAATAGTAATTATTATCATTATCGTCATTATCAGAACTATATTATTATTATTTTTATTTTTATAAAATAATTTAATTTTTCATTCTTAATTTAAATTAATTTAATTTAATTTAATTTTTAAAAAATTGTGCATGGTTGTTATTAGGGTCCAAACTGTTTTATAAAAACCGTGCGACTTGTGCAGAACCTCAAAAACTGAATATTCTGGAATCCAATGCCTCCATAACTCAACGAGACACTAGAGAGACCCCTTGGACCTTTACCCAAGTCATAAAAGAAAACATTGGGGGGTTTTATCTCTCAGAATTATGTTCCGAAGCTTAGTTTTAAAAATTTCCTATCCAGTAACACCAAAAATTCAAATTCCATTGGAATTTCATTTGATTTAAAAACACAGGTTGTTATAAGAGAACACTCCCTTCTGTGACATTCTACCCTAAAACAATTCTAGACCGGGAAATATTTTCTCCATTTAAGAATTTTCAGAATTTTTTTCCCATTGTATGGGAAAAAATCTTGAGAAGCGGTTTCTTTTTTTGGGAAATGAGTGAAGTGGACATGCAACTTGTTTTAGTGGAATAATTCATGGGATGGAAAAAACCATAACATTTCACCATATCTCATCATTAAAAATGGTTGAAATACCATGTAATTGTAATATTTAGGTACTCACAACAAGACTGGTGATCTTATGATCTTTCTTTAGGGGATAGAAATAATAGAAGATTGACCCCATTCTCTCATAAACATAGGTAACGCTTATCAAAACATGTTAAATTCTCATATTCATCTCATTTTTGTTTTGACAGATTTGAGCTCTCAACAATGTGATACCAGAGGTAGTCAAACTTCAGGATAAAACTCAGGTGTTACAATACCCATTTTTTGGAGAAGACTACACCATTTATACCGGTGGTTCATTTTCGATGAGTATTCTAGTGACTATTCCAATTATCCATGTAAATTCCACCAAATATGTCAATCTAGACCATTGAAACTATTTTGAAAATATATTATCCCATTGGAGTATGTTTTTAATGATCCATGTGTCCTTTCCAGCTATTTCGGGTATGTAGGACACATTCTTGTTTTTAGATTATTTATATTCTTAGTTCATTAATGGAAAAAATACAGATAACATGATTAAAATCATCATTTTAATTATTCCATATAGATACCTAAAATGAATTATCTTTGTATATTAATGATTTGTGGAAGCCCAGAGTGCCTGATACTAAGGATTTTGTAAATCCATCATAGAAATCAACAAGTAATGGTTAATATAATGAGAAGCTGACTACTGGTACCCTGGCTATTGATACAGAGTGGGTTGTACTGAAGAAGAAGTGTGCCACCCAAATCAGGAATTGGATCAACCAAAGCATATTCCAAAATTTTCCAACGAATATGATGCTTATGTTCTATTGTGAAAACTGTAAAATATGTATAATGGGATAACCAAACTTAATAAATTAAACATGATAAAATTACTTTTCAACTTGAAGTATAATTATGGGAACAATGTATCCGTACACATGAGTGAGTTCCAAGGTATTATTTAGCTTTTAAGTTCTAGGAAAATGATGGTTGATGATGACTTGTAAGAATGATTGATGTTGAGTTCTTTACCAAAGATGTGGTAAACATATGTTTGGTAAGAGCTGAGGATTTTAAAAAAAACTACATTTGATAGCATGGATGACACGAAACACACAACATTAATGAACCATGAAATATTATTATTTAAATACGACCATTATAACATAGCTGTTAAATTGGTAAGTATGAATTATATTAATTACTTTATGAAATATATATAAACATCCTACTCAATATAGAATTATTGATAATTAACTTAATCTATATTAAAGTCATTTTAATTATCAAAAATATGTTTTCTTCAAAAAGGATTTTTATTGTTTTTTATTATAAAAAATATAATTAATTTTTAGAACTTTTAGAAATATTATTTTATAAAACTAACATCATTTTTGAAATCACAATTTTAAAATTATCATTATATTAATTTTTGAAAATTCTATGAAAAGATTGATTTTCCAGTGAATATTGAAAAAACTGATTGTTATTGAAAAAAGTATTATGTTTCAATAATTTACAAAGTTATATTTTATTTTTTATTATTTTAATAGAAAAATAAGTTCTTTTTTATAATTAATAATTCAAGTAAATTTATTGAAATGAATTTTATTCCTTAATTTGGTATAAAAACATTTTTAAACATAAAAACGAATTTTACTGAAAAATAGCTTTTCTACTTGATTTTTTCATTTAAATTTAAAGTAAATTACTCCAATTTTTTGTTTTGAATATTTAAAAATGTATTCCACATTTATAATCAATATGTTTAAATTTTTTAAATAGATCCCATTTTATTTATGGTTATTAAGAAGCGTAGCATTAGTAAATTTTTGCTATAATGACAAAGGTAAAATGTGTCAATTTGGGGTAAAAATAATATGATAAGGATTAAGTTAACCCAAACACATTCCCTAATATTTTTATTAGTATATTTTTTACATAATCATCCAAACTATTATTTTTCACCTTTTTCCCATTTGTCCATGATTTTGACCTTTATAAAATTTTATATAAAGAATAGTAAAAAATGTCATTCTCATTGTTTTTATTTTTTTAATATTTTTACATAGGGATAAAAATAATGTATGTTCGGTTTGAAAGGTCATTTTTTTATTTATCATGGTAATTTATTTCTAATTTTTTGTGATGAAATAATTACTTAAAATTCCTAGGAAACACAGATACAATATTTATTCAATTAATAGAAAAATAAACTAAATAATTTCAAAAATAATAAAAGTATTATAATTTGATTGAATTATAGTGTTACATTATTTTTTTAGATAAATAAGGAAATAATCAAGATATTTTATTGTATTTAATTATAATTCCATTGTTGTCTTGTAGTTTTAAAAGTGAAATTAAATGAATAGTTCCAAAATCCACATTAATGTTATTTTATAATAAATAATTTTTAATTAAATGATTTAAAACTAAATAAATATCGTGTTTTCAAACAATCCATTTATATATGGTGTAAAATATCAACCATGTTCCATTTATGGTCCAATTTCCCTTTTATAGTAACTTTATTGATCCATAAAGTTTAAAATCTTTAATACCACGAATATTTTCAAAAAGGGACAAAATTGGTTAAAATAAAAATATAAGGGTGAAAATATCACGTGAAGTTGTAAAAATTTTATTTAATGAGAATATTTAGACCCATCCTTATCTTATCTTAAAATATTATCAATTTAGATTCAGTTAAATATGAAAAATAATTTATATTAATTTAATATTTTAAGAAATAACATGAGTTCCCCTAGCCTATCTTATAAAATGGAACATATTTTTAATTTTTCTTAGAAAATATAGAATTATTTGTTTCAGAAATCCCCAATCAAACAACTTTTTAAAATCTATCCACACATCCTAGAGGTGTTTTTTATTATAAAATAAACTTAGGAAATATTTTGTGGTAAACCTTAAGAGTTTTTCTGAAGAAGATGTATAATTCTTAACGAAATGTTTTCAGTTTGTTTCTTTTATACCTAATAAAAACATTATTTAACCATGATGAAACAATATCACCAATATTTTTAATAAACTAATAATATATTATGTTAATGGTATAATTAATATCCATCTCCTCTTCCAAAAAATGGGAAATAAAATCATCATTCATGTGTTTGGAGGACTACCGCCTCATGAACTTATGTAATTAATTTTCTATCACCTCCTCTTATAGATGTTTGTAATGATGGATTATATATATATATTATTTATGAAATATTTATCATTATTAAAATATAATATATCATTTACTTCTACATTTCCATTTACTGAGAAATGATAACTTCGTTCGTTCATATGTCTGGATTAACACCTTCACAAAGTGATGTGATTCGTTTTTCATCACCACATCACAAGGATAAATATATAATTACATTTAAAGAAGTTATATTTTATTTATGACATATTTATCATTTTGTAAATATAATATAATACTTACCTTCTTTACATAATGATCATTGAAAAATAGAAATGTTACTAATGCGTACGTATGACCTACCGTCTCCACGATTGTTACATAGTTCATTTTTTATAACAATATTTCATGGTTAGATATAAAGGTATTATATATATATATGATAAGTATTTCATTATCATTATTCTTTATTTTATGTAATAATGACCTCTTGAAGATAGTCAATCTACCGAAGTCAATTTGGACATATGATCCTAATATCATCAAAATATTAGACATGAACATTATTGATTATGTAAGTGAATATAAAATGGTATTAAATAAAATATATGTAATAATAAAATATAAAAAAACTATTAAGTTAATAATAAATATAATTTTGTACTAAAGAAGATAAGTAACGTACTTGATGAGTTGAACTCAAGGTAAGATACTTTCTTTTTAAAAATCATCTTTTAAATTTTCCCTTACATCTCTTTTTCTTTAATCTTCATGTCGAATTTGGTGTCGTAGGACTAATTATTTTTACTTTGATTACATGTTTAATAAAATATTTTAGTATTAATAAAATATATTATTACTTATTGTTCATTATTCTATGTGACCTTATTTTAATAATGTCTTAGAGTATCTATGACATTGATAATGTCATAGAAGTTCCACACTATAATGAAGTCCTTGAAGTAAAATGAAGATATTATTAAATATAGTTTTATGGATGGATAATTTAATATGAAAAGGAACACAATATGTATTCTTTCAGGTGTGATTACTCATAAACATATGATGTTTCTTCTCATGAAGATCACACTTTGTGATTTCTAATATGGGAGGTTATGAGAACATACCCGCGAGTAGAAATTATTCATATTTCAGTGTCATCAGATAATCATATCTACGAACATGTGTAATGTTATTTGGAATTTTATATTATCATTAATGAATTTTTTGAATTGTGAAATTTTATTTTTTGACAAAATTTATGATACCATATGTTCACAGTGAGGTAGGGTATGTTGGCTGCATTATGATTTACATGTCATTAATGGACATGCCAAGGATTTATCCCTTCCATATGTATTGTTGCTGATAATGCCATACTATGTTTGAAATAGAAAATTCACACTAAATTCTAAGGAATTGGTGTGTTAACGTATTTAGTTTTGATATTCAAATAAAAACATATTGAGTATATAGGTTTGTGACACATATGTGCAACCAACATGATTAGATATTGTGATAAAAGGGTTATGTTACACAATGAATATTAATATGTGGTTTTCATAATTGTAACATTATGTTCTTTCCCTTGAGGTACTTTCCCTATTACTAAATACTAATCTTGGGATTTTGGCAATCTCAACTAATGTAAATGAGGAAGAATCAAAGAGGGTCATGAACTAAGTGTTTCTGTTGATTTCGATATAATTATATTTGAATTGAATTAATAGAATAAATATTATTCTCAAGACTGATGAATAATATTATTCAAATTTTATCAACTATAAATATTTGTTGATGATTGAAACATTTTAATTAAATATTTATTCGGGTATTCAATAAATATCGGGGAAGATAAACGAACCATGATCATGTGTGTTGATTAATAGTTATTTATAAGCTGGTAAATATTATTTATCATCGTGTAGGTTGAAATGTGCCAATAAATAATATATTTAGACGGTTATGTCTATTGAGTAAAGAATTGAAAATTGAGAAATGATAATTATTGAACACAATGGAATTATCCCGATCAAAATTTTATCCTCTCTTCCTTTCAATAATGAGAAGAACACCTTCAAGCCTGAAGGATCTTGGAGTGATCAAGATGAATGATACAAAACAATTGATTCACAGTGCTAGTACCTGAAATAAAGTTGTCGTTGCTCATAGATCAAAGGGACACATGTGGATTGACGATAGATTGATTCAATACTTTAATCCTTATAGTGTAATAAAGTATATGTTAAAGGGTTTTTAGAACTTCAACTTCCTCTATGAAGAAATAAAATCAATCCGTGGTAATTGTTTCCTCCAATATTAAAAAGATTAATTATAAATTTAATACGAAGGAACCTCTATCTAGGTTTTATTAAACTCTATATTAAAAGGAATTTTAACATTAAACCCACCAAAGGAGTTCCCACTAACAAAAAAACCTAAAAGTGATATCAAATTGCTAAAATTTTAAATATATAATTTTTATTTGATTATTTTTATATTCCTGATCGTGGTTAGATTTTAATTTCATATTATACATTCTTTAGTATGATTTTAATTGACATGTTATCTACATATTAATCATATTTGTTCAGTGTTTCATTTTCTTAAAGGTCTAAGAACAGATGAAGAATGTCCTGAAATTCCATCGATAAGTGCCAAATTTTGGATGAAAATATTGGGCTACAAGATGTGTATTTGAAGTATACAATGTGTACCCAAGTCTATTACACCTAGAAATATCACGAGATACAAAACACACCAAGCAGTAAATTATATTTGGGGATTTTATTTCATGTTGTGTGTTAAAAGGGCTATCCTGAAACACAGAATGTCAAATTACATGGCATGTAGCCGGAGTACATGTTGTGTAGTCTAAACAGGTCATCATCAAAATTTATACAATTTGTGTGGTCATTATACATGGTAAAACCATGAGATAATGTCATCCCGAAGCACTAATGATATACACATTATATATAATGTGTAAATGACATGTAGTCTATCGTTTTCTGCATTTGAAGAACATACTAAGCCATTTTGTAAGTTATGAAGACACACAACATACGAGATACAAAGAATGTACTAGGACTATACATGTCGTGTAGTATCATGTCTGAGAACATTTTTAGTTTTTCAACAGGTTTCTTAGGCACATGGAAATAAGAACACATGATGTGTAGTTGGTTAGTACACTCTTTGCATTTCATCCGAGCTACACACTCATCCCCTGGTGTGTACCTTGGATACACAATAACCAAGGTACATGAGGTGTTGCTGGAAAGTGAACATTGTGTAGTTCCCCAATTAATGATAGAATTAAATTACAATAAATTGACAAGTACAAACTAAAAGGCTTATTTTATTTATTGAAAAATTTTTGTTTGAAAATTTAATAATGGTTTTAAATAATTTTAAATGGTAAATAAATTTATTGTAATAAGTTTTCATTTTTTTGTTTCACTATTTATTTTCAATGAATTTCATTATTGATGTGTATATAAAAATAAATTTGTACGTTCATTAAGATGTAATGGAATTAATTTATTAATTAATTAATTAATTAATGAAAGCATATTTATCATGATAATAAAATAACGAATAATAAATGATTTTTAGCCAGTTACATTTTGCATAGTTGTTGCTTGTATGACCGATCATGATCTTTAATAAGACCTGTGGATGTGTTGGGTGTTTTAAATTAATTTTTCTTATATTTTTCCAATTATTTAATATTAAATTAAATTAATATCCTATGATTCATCCCTTTCCCCATTATTATGTAGGACCTGCATGTCCAATGATATTTATGTAATCCCCTTAACCAATACTTTAGTTCCACTCACATACATGTGAATTATAAATACTTATAATTGTATTGAGTATCCCAAGGTGCATGGAGATATTAAAAGATGAAACCATAATGATTCCAAACCCGATGATAGATTGGTGGATATGTGGAATACTGCAGCTCATGCTAAGACTGACATAAGAAGTTATTCACTTAGGTCATAGGTTGATTTATTGTCCTCAAAATAAATCAACCGTTAGATTATCTCATGATCAGTTCATTCCATTAGTTTGATGATTTCTATATATGAATTATTTAATTTTTGGATGAAATATCGGTATCACATAAATAAATAAATTAATGTACAAAGGTGGAATTTAAATAAATGGATTATGTGTTATCCAACCTAGATAATTAACTAAGTAAAATACAAGAAATATTTAACCAGACATGTAAAGAAGAAAAAAAGAAAAAAATTATGAATAAATTTAACTAACCTCAAATATATATTAAGTTAGACTTATCCCTCCATTACTCGATTCAAAATGAAATCCTTAGAACTAAGTGTTTGACCAACCCTCGTCAGTACACATGCTTTTAACAAAGAGTTATTATAATTGTTATGGGTTGAATTAACAATCTTAAATCAATATAAGTAACCATATCTATATTTTATGTAACATGTAGGAATGTGTTTAGGAAATCCCAGTCAGGATTTTAGGTTTCCGGAGACCACTCAATAGATTAAGGTGTTGCAATCCCACAGTTGGAATAGATATTCCTATCTAAATACCTTCAAATACCTTGTGAAAATCTCATTGGGGTTTTGTGAAGGGTAATATATATCTTGTATACTATAATGTCCTAAAAATAATATATTACAAGTTCAATTGTGATGTCTATTAGGACCTTGTAAAATAGTGCGAGAATTAATAAAATCAATTAAGTTATAATTTCTCACATAATTTGTAATGAAGAAAAGTACTAATAATATTCAATTTTATAATGGTATAAAAATGGATACCTCATCATCAACACCATCCATGTGATCTATATTAGAGAAATACAATCTCCTTACTAGTAGTAACTTCCAGGTGTGGTTTAGACTCCTTTAGGTTATGAGATTCCCTGAATGAAAAAATTGTGTGATAGGATCTTCACTTCCTAATCCATATACTAAGGTTGAGAGTGATGAATATCTCCTTATATAAAGAATTTTTTTTAATAACATGGTTGATGTTCAATGTTTGATTCTTTTATCTATTTATAGTAAACTCATAAAATCTAACAAAAACACGGATGATGATAGCATGCTTGACTATTTACATGGCCTATACCAAGAGAGCTCTATACATGATATGATTGGGATATCTAAGTCTCTTTTTAAGAGTAACCATGGAGAGGGTTCCCCAACTATGACTCATGTAGTGAATCTCATTGGAAATATTGATCATATATAGGTTCTTGGATTCAAACTCCCCAAATAACTAGGCACCTATCTCATTCTTGAATCACTCCCTCCGAGCTTCTCTAACTTTGTTATTAATTTTAATATTAACAACATTGAAAATACTCTCCCACATCATTATATTATTCTCCACCAATTAGATAATTATAAAAAGTTAAAAAAACATTCTATCCTTATAGTGAATAAATGGAAAGTCAATTAAAAGAGATTTAAGACCAAATGGTTACACACAAATTTACCCAAGTTTTATGGTAAAAGCGGTCTATTGTAGTAAAACTTTCATTATCAAATCCACAACGACCGTAGAATAAACCTTGAGACACTTATGAATTTATGGAGGATTCTCTATAATGTGTCCATATTTTGGGTTGATTTTATTGGATTATTATATGATATTTTGAGATATATAAGTGAATTCAATTTAAAAAAAATGTTTTGATCCTTGGTTATGACATGGGGTGGATTGGATGAATTTATTTTCTTAGAAAATTTTATATCATTTATTCAATATGTATCCAAACATTGAGATAATTCTAAAAAATCATTCATCAACTTAATCCCTACACAATTACAAGTCGAATCACACATGTACTTAGTAGATCAAATTCATGATCAACCCAAGAAAATGGATCAAACTGGAACTACTAATATGTCATAGTTAAAGGGGAGGAAGATGAAAAATAATGTAACTCATTAAATGGAAATCTTATAATAATGAATAGATTTAAATATTAAGTGTATGAAATAAAATTCAATACATAACCTTGATACTCCCTTGGATCAAACCATATGAGGTTATACCTCTATTTATTCTATTCTACCAATGGAAGTGGGATGTAAAATTAATAAATCAGGATTAAAGAAAAAAACATTAAGAAAAATGAACACTCTACCATTTTGTGAGGAATTCACAAGTGCTGGTGTGAATAAATTCACACTGTAATTCAACTGTATCAACGTGTGAAGAAAAGGAAAATAATAAGTAAATAATTAGAAGAAATGTTATTATGAATCTAAAATGATTTAAAAACTTATATGGTATAAATGAAGATTCAATTACAAAAATTAATGTATAAAATTACAATTGAAAGAAATACTTCGATGTAAAAGAAAAACATTCTTGTAACACCTTGAGATTTATATAAAATAGATTTTTTTAATTTCATTGATACCCTGTGTTTTATGATAAACCAAAATAATATTTTTCAATAAACAACATAATCTTATCTTGTTGTATACGCAACCCTATGCTTGTCTTGTGTTACACACAATTTCAAGATCATTTGATAGAATTCATTTTAGGAGAGACTATGTTTAAGGGAGTTTATAAAATAATAGTATCTATCTTAATGGATTTTATTAATGTAATATATATGTAATATATTCTATCAAATTCTTAAAATTCATGTTATATGTTTTCTAAACATGATATAAGAACAAAATTAATTTTTTAGATAAAAGAAGTATTTTAAAAAAAATGCAGTTTTGCCGCCTTTTTATGGTGAACCTATGTTAAATATAGTTTTGAAAGTTTTATAAGTTCTATTTCAAAAAATAAAATTCTTATTTATAATTGGTACGTCAAAATTTACTTTTTTCAAAATTTCGGGGTTTTTTTTGATAAAATTCATTTTTAACCGATAATGAAAAATACTGAATTTTAAATAAATTTTTTTTTAATATGATTTATTTATATAGATATATTATTATTTTAATTTGTTTTAAGGTACAATAAGATTAATATTTCATCATTTAATCCAATTCGGGTCATTTGATGCGTTTTCACATTGAAAATTTATATAAAAATATGCCAATCTTTTGATGGATTTTACTTTAAAAAAACCTGCTTTCTTATTTTGACAATGGAAATTAATTTTGAATTAATTCATACCAATAATGTGTCTTGAATTTGGAAAAATAGATTCCCTAAATTTAATCAGTGGTTCCAAATAATATTAATAGGTTACCTTTATTTTTTCATTAGGAATAGTAACATCAGTAATTTTTACTTACAACAGTTAAAGGTAAATCAGGTAAGTAGGGTAACAAAAAATATGATAAGGACAAAAAACATACCCTAACACGTTCCAAACTCCTATTTGTTGAATAAAAGTAAACACATATCACATAAGGGTCCTAAGTGACTCATTTAATGGATTTTTTCCCAGAAAGTGATATAATTATTATTAAAACAAAAGAAAGTGACAACATGTCACCCGCTTATCTTTTATAAGTATAATAATTTTAATGTAGTGATAAACTTCATAAAACTATAAAAATAAAAAATAAACTAAGATATAATGAAATTATCTACAATATTTAATTTTTTTTAAATTTTTATAGGTTATATAATTACCATAAATATTGACATAATAGGGATACATTAATTGTTTCATTAAGAAAATTATCAAAAAAATGATATTATAAATACTAAAATAAATATAATTTGAATGAATTGATGGAATAAATTTTTTTTATGGATTAATTTGACATGTTGGTGATTATTTAAAAATTTTATTTTAAACTTAACTTTTTCATGATATTTTTAGAATGTCAACAAATAAATATTGTCAAAATTGATACTATTAGTATTTTTAAATATAATACAGTTAATTAAATGTCATAAAATTCATAAAAAATATATTTTTTTCCAAATGGTTAATATAATTTCTAATATTTTATTAATTCCTCTTTTCTTGGTCTTTGGACATGTTATAATAATTAAATTAACACAAAATATAAATAACATGATATCAGTGTAAGATTAAAAATGTTAAATTAATGGTTAAACCAAAATGATAAGGATTAATAAATCTTCAAAACTTTTCTAAAAATGATTGGATTATTTCATTTCCACCGAAAATATTCTTTTATTTTTAAATAAATTAGTTTCGGAACATTATAAACCTAAAATAAATTTATAATAAATTAATATTTCAAGACTTTCCTAAAGTGCCTCTCACCTCTCCTATAAAAGGGAAATTCTCCTTATCATTTAATCACTACTCTAAATCCATTTTCCTTGGCCAAAAACTGCCCATTTCCTCTCCCAATATCTCTCACTTCATCATAGTGGCCACAATATTGGAATTAATCCATCCTAGGGAGACCTTTTGTGGAAATCAAAATGAGATACTCGAAAAAGAGGTAATTGTTTTATCACCTCTTTCAAAATTATTTTCTTCTCATACTTTTCTTCTTATGTTGTTTCCATAATAAAGTAATGAATCATGTATATTATGAATTATTATATGTTATTTCTATTATGGTAAAACCTTAAATCTCCATTTATCTATCGTACGAATAACAATATCACCATGTGTGCGTACGTACAACATACCGTCTCCATGTAGTGGTGTAATTTCTTATTCAATAATTCCTTATTTTTATGGGTATAATGTTTAGTGTAATGGATGTAAATAATGAATATAAAAATTTAATTATTATTTATTATTATAAAACCATAAAATTACATACCATTTAATAATTAAGTGAATGATATCGTCGCTCGTGCGTACGTATGACATACCGTCTCCACGATGTGGTTCAATTCTTACTACATGATCTTCATTAAGCAAAAATTATATACATGAATGGAATGGATAAATATTATATATATTATACTAATATCATTATGTAAATTATATATCTATAATATAAGATGTGTAAGATGATGTTATCCAACAAAACATGCATAAAAACATAAAGCAGTTAATATCCGAATAACGAGTGACAATGAAAAGTTAGAAACAAATAGATGATAATATAATCATATATGATATCATAAAAATGATTATTATTCAGGAATAATTCAATAACGTTATTTAAATAATAATAAATGCGGTTCAGATACATACTAAGGATATCATACCTATCTTAAAAGATAATGTTTCAATCTTATTATTTTATGATATTGTTTATACGTACGTATTTACTGGGGTATATTTATCATCCACAAACGTGTTTCTTAATTATGTATTCTACAATATATTTTATATTCCTCTAAAATTTTTTAAATTAAAATTTACACATTGGTGAATTTTTTATTAAATGGTATTAAAGAAATATTTTTTCATTATTCAATTTGAGTTTTTTTTAATTTTGTGGAAAATGTATGAGAAGAATGTTTTTTAACATATATGGTAGGAATGGATTTTTATTCTTCCATAATTCTTGATTTCAATGAAACGTCCCTTATAAGTTGTCAAGGTAATTTATATAAAGAAATTATTTTTCTTTTAAAATTGCACGATGTTATAAGAAAAGGAAATGTATTTGAAGAAGAAATGATAATTTCCTCAAGAATCAATTTTAAGTGTTTTATAAAAATTATTCTCCCTCCAAGATGAAATTATTTAATAAGGTTATGTTTCAAGTATTATATCCCCAATATTTATGTGGTTTTATTTTTTTATGCTATTTATGGCATCCATTTGTTGTTCTTGTATTATGTTTTGATAGAATGATGTTTAAGTAACCAATTTTATCCCTTGGGTTATACTATGATGAGTGATTTATGTTTTTGTGTAAAAGTTAAGAATAATTTATTTATAATAGGAATGGGACCTTTAGTTCCCTCTATAGCATTGGGTAAATATGGATAACTCATGAGGTATGTATGTTTTGCATGAACCTGATTTCATCTTCACAATTCTATGTGTGGAACTTGTTTTCATGTACATAATTTTTAGTGTGGACCTGGTTTCCATGTCCATATGCATATTCAAGGGCATGATTTTATATCCTTAATTAAATGAGGGAACATGTTCCAATTTATAAAAGTTACCAAAGTTATATGTTTATGTGTATGCCATAATTTCATTTCTTATGTTACATTTATGATCTTATATATTATGATCTTTGATTTTTCATTATGATTCATGTTTTTCATTGATATGCAGGGCATGATCTTTTAATGTTATGATCATCTTATATACACTTTATTATCATGTTTTTGTTTAAATAACACCCTTGTTAACCCTTACTGAGCATATGAGATCACCCTGTTTTCTATTTATTTCACCAGGATTTGTAGAAGGGTGTTATGTGAGATGTGTCAAATGGGGTCCAAGTAGTGAAGGATAATGGAGGAGATGTTGTAGATGTTTTAAAAACCATTTTTTTATATTTCTCATTTTCCAAAGACACTAAACTAATATAGTATTTAGGTGTATATTTTCTTAATTTATTATTTATTATGAAAAATTAATTTAATATCCATTTATTTCTAGCTTGTGTCTTCATAGTTGGTATCCGAGCTATAGGGGTAAGAATGAATCCGATCCTTGGGAACTCTCACGTGTGAATGTTGTACGAAGCATGGATCTCCGCCCAAGGGATTTATGAGGAAATGGATACCACTAAGGATGGTGGCGTGTCCCACCCATGTGGTGTAGCCTCCCATAGAGTGCTCTGATAGGTATCAATTTTAGTCCACTAGAAATAATTCTAGATGGTTAGAGTTGGTATCACAGAAAAGTTTTAGTCAACCTTTAGAAATTATGATGCGAAAACCTTTGTGAGATATCAAGAGATATTTCTAAGCATATTTCTAGGTATTTCATGTGGATAATTCTAAGTTTAGGTCACTATCCTAGGGTTTTTGTGATAATCATGACTAATCTATGGTTAAATCGAAGATATCATAGATTGAAATATTATAAGTAATTTACCTCACTGATGTGTTTCTAATCTCTAAAATGTATTTCTCACACTTTTCTTCCTATCATAGTCAATATCCAGAAGTACATAGAACATGGTTTACGATTGAATGTTTTAGATTTTAAAATTATTATAATTCTGAAGATTGATATTCTATGTGGAAGTATATTGAAGAGAATCATGATGATGGTAATAGTATTGGTCACAGTGGAGAGGATAATGAGACTATAAATGACATGTGAAAGGTTTCTGATGTTCTTATAGTATTGTTTACATTAAACCTAAGAAGCTTAAGGTTGAGAAACCTTATAGGATGATTTTTATTTTGGTAATGATGAAGACGATGGATCCTGATTAATTGTTTAAGAATAAACTATGATTATTGAGGTGTATATTTTTTAGAATTCAAATATTATGATATATGAATCATGAAATATATAATTTTTTAGTATAAATTTTTCATTAAGGATTAGAATGGATTTGTTGAATAGTTGTAAGGATCCAAAAAAGTGATTCAAGGGTGAGGTGATATTCATGGAGAACACATGATTAAGGAAAATATAACTCTTAATATGTCCCTTATGTTATGATAATGATGTTTAGATAAAGATATGTTGGATTTGAATAATTAAAATGGATCATGCTAGTTTCTTGGGAACTAATTATAGAGTTGTTGAAAAGAGGCTTATGATATCATGCATGAAGTATAAAACTTTTTGGGACTTAAGGAATATATTCAATAATTTTTGGAATAAGTAAAAATGCATGTTTTCATTAAGGATATCTAATAATTCAGGTTGTTACTGTGACTCAAGAGAATACATGATAAAGGTGTTAAAATTTTTGGAATGTGACCATCCAGAGATACCTTATGATATATTTAGGATAAATGTTAAGCTGAGTTTGTGAACCTTTTTATATAGTATTGGATTTTCATCTTTTATAAGGATTGTATAATTATCCCATTTTTTGAAGTTTTAAGTTAAACATCAGATGAAGTTTGTTAGAATAAAGTATTATTTCACCGTTAATGGACTTATTCATATTTGATAACATCTGCTACACTTTTTTTGAGATAGATTGAATGACTTATATTTATAGTTATGGAATGCATGATCTCCTAACACTTTAAAAAATGAAAAATTCATTTTCATTCCTTTGAATAATATATGAAGTGGACGTTGTTTAAGGCACGACCAACAATGAGATTTTATTGAAATCGAGTAAGTAAATATCCTCATGAAAATTCTTCAACAATAGTAAAAGGGATTGTGATGTGAAATGGTATATTATTATCATCATTTTTATGATATTAATGACCTATTTCACATTTCTTAAGTATATAGTATTTTGATGAGTAATATTAAATATATCATTAACTTTCTTATGATTAGTGATCTTTATCAATCAATATGATTATTTATGCTTCTACTCCATTCCCAATATTCACATATTTTCCATTATATAGGGACCTAGTTGTGATTTAATTTGGTTAACTATTATTTTATGGCTGTTATTTTTTAAGGAAATTATAGATTTTATGATGTGGGTTTATATCCTTTTTATAACCAAGATGAATTTCGTGGGTGAAATTAATTTTAATAGGGGGTAGAGTATAACAACCTGAGATGTTTATAAAATAGATTATTTTTTAATTTTTTTGATGCCTTTTGTTGTATTCCGAGCCAATATATTATTTCAAAATTTCAACGATGGATTATCTTGCAGAATACACAACCCTATGCTTGGCATGTGTTACACCCAATTTCAAGATCTTTTGATAGAATTCGTTTCACGCAAGACCAAGTTTAAGAAAGCTTATAAAATAATGGGATAATTGTCGATGGATTTTATTAATGTAATATATATGTAACATATTCACTATAATTCTTAAAATTCATGTTATATGTTTTCTAAACATGATATAAGAACAAATTCAAATTTTTAGATAAAAAAGTATTAAAAGAATGCAATTTTGCCACCTTATGATGACACACCTATGTTAAATATAGTTTTGACACTTTTATAAGTTTTATTTGAAAAATTAAACTTTTTATTTTGAATCGGAACTTGAAAATTTACTTTGCTCTAAATTTTTGTATTTTTCTGATCAAATTCATTTTTAGTGAATAGTGAAAAATAATGCATTTAATTCAAAACTTATTTTTCGTATGATTAATTTATATTGTTATATTACCATTTTAATTGGTTTTAAGTTAAAATTAGATTTTTATTTTATTATTTAATCCAAGTCTAGTCATTAGAAGTATTTTCACAATGAAATTTGATATAAAAACATGCCAAACTTTTGAAAACTTTTACATTAAAAAAACCACGATTTCTTGTTTTGACAACGGAAATTAATTTTAGATTAATTTATGCCAATTAAATGTTTTTAATTTAGAAAAATAGATTCCATATTTTCAATCATTGGTTCCAAATTATATTAATAGGTAATTTTTTTTATTATTAATAGTAAATACGATAATTTTTATTTACCACAGTTAAAGGTAAATTCAGTAATCAGGGTAAAAAACAATATGACAAGTATACAAAAATTACCCTAAAACCGACCAGAATCATAATGGATGAATAAAAGTTGACCCATATCAGGTAGGGGTCATAATAGACTCATTTAATGAACATTTTCCATTAAATTTATATAATTATTATTAAAACAAAATAAAGTGACAACACGTCACCCTCTTATCTCTTATAAGTATAATAATTTTAATGTAGTGATAAGATTAATTAAAATATGAAAATAAATAGTCTAAAAAAATATAATGAAATTATCTACAATATTTTAATTTATTTATAATTTTTAGAGGTTAAATAATAACCATAAATATTGACACAATACTAATACATTAAATATTTTATTATGAGAAATATTAAATATATGATATTATAAATATTGAAATAAATTTAATATTATATAATTAATGGAATACGAGATTTTTATGGATTAATGTGACATTTTTTTGATTATCTAAAGGATTGTTTTAGAATTTATCTTGGTGTAATGATATTTTTAGAAAGTCAACAATCAAATAGTGTCAAAATTGACACTATTGGTACTTTTAAATATAAAATAGTTTACAAAATGTTATAAAAATCATAAAAAATCTAATATTCGACCAAATGGTTAATATATGTATTAATATGTCATAAATTCCACTTTTTAAGGTCTTATAACTTTTTTTTATATTTAAATTAACATATAAATTGTAAATAACATGATATCATGGTAATATTAAAAAGGGTAAAATAAGGGTTAAACCAAAAAGATAATGATTAAAAAATATTCAAATATTTTATAAAAATTATTGGATGATTTTATTTCAACCAAAACCATATTATATTAGAAATAAAGTTCTCTTGGGACCATTAAAAACTGAAAATAAATTTATAATAAATTAATATTTCAATACTTTATTAAAGTACCCCTCACCTCTCCTATAAAAGGGAACTTCTCTTTATCTTTTAATCACACCTCTAAAGCCTTTTTCATCAGAAAAAACCTATCCATTTAATCTACTAAATTCCCGAAATTTATCCTAGAGTCAAAAAGTTAGGCAAAAATCTATCCTTGGGACAAATTTTGTGAAAATTGAAAGGAGATACTAAAAAAGGAGGTAATTGTTTTCTCACCTCTTTCAAAATTATTTTCTTCTTATACTTCCTCTTATTATTGTTTTCCATACTAAAGTAAAACATATAGTATATTATACATTATTATCTGTTATTATAATAATGGTGCAATCTTATATCTTCTTTTATCCATCCCACAAATAACAATATCACCATGTGTGCGTACGTACGACTTACTGTCTACACGCCATGATGTAATTTGTTATTCAAAAATACTTTATTTGGATGGGTATAAATAAGAGAATAATAGATGTAAAAAATTAATATAACATGATAAATATTATGTGTAATTATGAAGCCATCCAATTCCATACCATGTTACCATTCAGTGAATGTTATCGTCGCTCGTGCGTACATACGATCTACCATCTCCACAATGTGATGTGATTCATTATACACGATCTTAATTAAGACACAAATATATACATGAATGTAATGAATAAATATTACATATATTATGCTAATATCATTATATAAATTATATTACTACAACCTAATAAGTGGAAAATGAATTTATCTCCCAAAACTTACATAAGAACATAAAGCATTTAATATCCAAATAATGCGTGACAATGAAATGTTACTAACAAACGGCTGATAATATAATCATATTTGATATCATAAAAATTATTATGATTATTTAATAATTTAATAAAATTATTTAAATAATTATATGGGAGTTTCAGATACATACGAAGGATATCACACCTATGGTAAGGGATAATTTTAAAATCTCTTTATTTTTTGAGATTGTTTATACATAAGTTTTTACTAGAGCATATTTTTCACACACATCTATGTTTCCTAATTATGTATTATATATTATTCATTCTATAATTCTTCAAACTTTAAGGTCAATTTTACCCATTTCTGGATTTTTTATTAAGTGTTGTGAAAGGGATATTTTGTTGTTATTCAATTCGATGAAGTTTTTGACTTTTATGGAAAATGTATGAGGAGAATGTTTTTTATCTTATATGGTATGAATGGATTTATACACTTCTATAATTACTTATTTCCATGAAGATTTCTATACATGTTTTAAAGTTAATTTTTTTTTATTTTATAATTGCATGGTGTTTTACGAAAAGGAATTGTTTTGGAATAGGAAAGGATATTTTCATCAAGAACCAATTTCAAGTGTTTTAGGAAAATTATTTTCCATCCAAGATGAAATTATTTGGTAAGGTTATGTTTCATGTATACTATCCATAATATTTATATGGTTTTATCATGATTATGATATTTATGAAATTCATTTGTTGTTCCTCGAATGTGTTTTGATGGAATGATGTTTTAGAAAACCATTTTATCCTTTAGGTTATACTATGATGAGTGATTTATGTTTTTGTGGAACATGTAAGAATGATTGATTTATGAGATGAGTGGGACATTTATTTCTATCTAGTTCATTGGATAATTATGGATAACTCATGATGTACGTATGTTATGTAGGAACCAAATTTGATGTTCACAATTTTATGTGTGGACCTGGTTTTCATGTTTATAATTTTATGAGTGGACCTAGTATCCATGTCCATATAATTATGAAAGGTAATGATTTAGTGTCCATAACTTAATGCGTGAACATGACACTATTTATACATGTTCACAAAGTTATAATTTTATGTGTAAGCCACAATTTCAGGTCTTGTGTTACAGTTATGATCTTATGTATTATGATATTTAATTTTTCCTTATGATTACATTTTTACATTGATATATAGGGAATAATATTTTAATGTTATGATCACATTCTCATACTCTTTATTCTCATGTTTATGTTTACATAACACCCTTGTTAACCCATATTGAGAATCTTAGCTCACCACTTTTTAGGTTTCATTCCCCTGGATTTGAGGAATGGTATTAACTAAAATTTGTAAAAAGGGGTTCTAGTTATTAAGGATAATAAATGAGATAATGTAGGTGTTTTATGAACCCGTTTTTTATTTTTCACAATTTCTAAAGACACTAAAATAATATGGTCTTTGGGTGTCTGTTTGTTTATTGTATTAATTATTCTTCAAAATTAATGTAATGTCCTTGTATTTTTGGCTTGGGTACTTCTAATTATCCTAATTCCCTTCACCAAAAGCTCATTATATAATAATATTAGGATCCTAAGGTTCACCCCCAATTATAAATTCCATCCCCATTAATTGAGGGAGTCAAAAGGAGGGTGAGAAAATCAAGGAGAATTTGACGTTTACAATTTGACCAGGAAATTCCTCCAGATTCATCCCCCCTTCTTGACATGTGAATTTTTAACTGAATATGGACAAATACATAGGGGTCATATAAGGAAAATATCGTCTTTCATGTGTCCTCTAAAATCTGTAAAAAGTTCCGGAAAATTGTATTATCCTTATGAATGTTATGGTCAATAAAATGGAAGGAATTTATTGGAATTCAGATCTGGCCCACCATTTAAATTTCAACTTGGGTTCCCATTATCTTAATGAAAAATTTAAAATTAGATCTGGACATAGTTGAATGAAATGATTTCCATAACTTCCTCTTTCTAAATTTAATTTTTTTTCTTTATTGTCATTGGATTTTGGGTCCCACTTTTGTTTGATGGGCCTTGGACCATTATGTTTTGTCTAGAAAATTTATTCATTTATGATGAAAGATCTCCATCTTCCCTTGGGGTTCATCCACAGATCCTAAAATCTCAAATGTCCCAAAAAATTGATCCCTCATATACCAATATATAAGGTTAAATAAATTAATAAAATATTCTCTACAAACATATTACCAATTGGGCGTAGATTTTCATTTTAAACATGAATTTCACTTATGATGAGAAATGGAGTTCAATTTATATAATTCAATAAAATTATGTTTATTGAATTTAGAACAAATGAATATTAAGATATAATCAATGAATATTAGCCCATTTTAGTGGGTAATCACCCCCCCAACATGAGTTTTACTAGTCCCGAGCCAAAAGTATCTAAAAATAAGAAATTGAATTCCATATTCAAAATTTTTTTAAAAAAAATTCCTCATAAAATCATCATTATAAAAAATCATGAAACCCTTAAAAATTATTTCACAAAAGATATGTCTACAAGCATATCCCAAGACCAAGACCGTTCCTTTGTTAAAATTTATCATCACATTTCACCCAATTTAAATTATGCATAATTATGTCTTCTGGATCATAGAAGACATGGGTCCCATTTTCATGTTCAAGGGGAAAAAATGGAACCACTAGGTGGGAATTAAATTAAAACTTAAGATGAGTATCTATTTTTTTTTATTTTTTTGTTGTTTGTTTGAGACACAATAGATATGAAAAGACTAAATCTGGGAAATAAAATTATGGAGTCTTGATCCCAAAGTGTCAGACACCACAAATATTGTCAATTTAATGCTCTACTATAGAGATATAATGCATACCTCTGGGAAATAAAACTACAGAGTCAGGATCCCCAAGTGCCGAACTCTACCCATTTGGACAAAACATTTCTCTTTGTGGTCTCTTTTTTTCATTGTGGGATACTCAAATTAAAATAAAAGTGGCCCTGCACCCTATAATATGATGAAATAGATCCAATAACTCAAATTTACACCCAATATCCAATATACATGCACTGTGGAATTTTGATTAAGGGGATAAAAATGTAAAATTTGAAAAATCACATCAGACAACCACATTTCCAAAAACCATGCTCATAAACATAAACATGAATTAAAATCATAATTAAGGAATTCAAAATCATGTGAAAATCAATTTCATGTTTCACAATGTACATTAATGAATTAAACGTTAATGAATTGAATTTTTATCATAAAATCACATTTTTTTTTGAAATCCTAGATTTCCACTCCCCCCAACATAGAATGAAACTACCCTCAGTTTGAAAAGAGAAGAGAAGGGAGAGATTTTAATTGGGATGAAAGTGGGTGAGGGGGAATGTGATTTTAAATGAAATCATGGAAAAAACAACCTAGTTTTAAGTTGATTTCCCATTAATATGTAATAGATTACTTTGGATTTCGGTCACATGTAGACTCCTTAGGGATGTTTGATAGATGGGTTTAATCTTTTTGAAGGAAATGGTTTTATTTTGAAATACTAAAATATATCAACACCTAAATCTTAAAAACAAGAGAAATTAGATGACATTGGTAACCCAAAGGGGTTCCCTTAAGAAATAAAACAAAAAAACACACAAATTAAAAAAATAAAAAAATGAAGAAGCTGGGTTGCCTTTTGGAAAGTGCTTAATTAAAAGTCATTAACTCGACTTGGAACCCCAACTTAACCAATACCAAATTTCAACAAGTCAAGGATTATATTTATCTCTAAAACCATTGGATCATGATTGAGTCTTCTTTGGGGTTCGTGGGATGGTTTAGAAATTGATTTGAGACAAATCATATTGGTCCTAGTAAATGGGATAATCACATGAAATAAAAAATAGTCCATCTGATTCCTTTTTTATTCTCACATAATACATCAAGCATAATTTTATTGTCATTATCTTTGAGATAGGATGGAATGAAAATTTTATAACTTTTTTTATCTGATATGAATGAATACTTGGGAGTGGGATTATGGACTATTAATTCAACCTCCGGTTGGAAAATGTTTTTATACAAAAGTCGAGCTCTTGAATTGTACTCAGTTTCAGATTCCAAATTGGTCAGTAGATCATGTTCATTTTGAATAGATTTTTCATCCAAAAAATTATCCAGATTATTTTAATAAATGGGTATGGAATTGATGTCTTTGGTTCCTTCCAATGAATCAGGGATTAATGATCGTGAAGAATCACTATTGGAGGCATCTTAAATATAATCAATCCATGGATACATTTTTTCCTCATGTGAATAAATTTAAATTGAAATTATATTGAATTAGACATACATAAGAAATTATATAATCATTTTTAGGTTCATTTTCAATAACACATATCAAATTTAACTCATGAACTTCCTCATCATCACAAATATTAGAGCTAGGGTTATAGATATTGAGATCAAGGCTAATGTTTCCAAAGGTTATCTTTATGTTCCCATTCATAACAAAGAAGGTTGAGTTGATTATTTATAATAAGTTAAGACCAAGGATGATGTGGGTTTTCCTCTTATGACCTAAGCTTGAGTGATTTTCAAGGACAATGAAATCAGTAGTGTAAAAAAAATTTCGACTTTCACTAAAACATTATTCAAGAAACCTTTTGGAATCCAAACACAATGATCAGGGAATTAGAGTGTGACAAGAGTGGGTTGGTAATCCTTAAGACCTAAGTAAAAGTACATTGTAAATGGATTGAGGTTCACACTAGCTTCTAGATCACACAAGGCCTTGATTAAATTTTTCTCTTCAAGTTCATCATTACTATAAGGAAAAACTAGGTCCCTTAAGTTGGGTGTAATGGTTCCTTGGATCATGATACTCACATTAGCTATAAAAAGGAATTAGTTTTTGTTTGAAAACTTTTTTTTGAATGTAAACATGTCCTTTAGGAAATTGGAGTATTAAGGTATGGTTTTAATGTATCAATAAGGGGTATGTTCATCTTAACATTTGAGAATATTTCACTCAATGTTTAATTCTGTTCGAGTTTTGAATTTATTCTCACTCATTGAGGGAGTGGAGTAGGTTTCAAGACTCTTTTATAATATGGTTGTTTCTCAAAATTATTAGATGGATTTTCAGATTCAGTTAGTTTTTCATCATCATTTTCATGTGATATTCAATCATTGGATGTATTAGTAATGGTTGGTTTATTTTTTTCAATGGTTTTACCACTCCTTAAAACAATCATTACACTTAGTAGTTCATGATATATGTTTTTATAACTAGATTCTTCTATCAATTTTTAGGATGGGATATTTTGAGTGGGAATGGATTCCATAAAAGTTTTAATGTTTTGTAGTTATGACCTCAAAAATGAAACCTCACAATTCATTATCTCCATTTTATTACTAAAATTTTCAATTATTGTTTGAGGAATATAATGTGAGGAGGTTGAAATTTATGTTTTTTCCCCAGATTAATCCCTTCAATCAAACTTGATAGGGCTTGAAATTATTCTTTTAAACATTCATTATCCCATTTATTGCACATCTCATCATGTGTAGGGTAATCATAGAATGTTTGTTCAGAGAAATTACCTAGGTTAGTGGTTTCCTAATTTTTATTTTCCATTTGATTCCCACCAGGGTTTAAAATGAATAATATTTTATGATACTCTATTAGAGTAGATTAATATTTGGATTTGATATTCTTTGGACACATGAATACAGAAAAGCGTAAGGATAAGTGAAATGTGGGTGATAAAAGATAATTTGGGGTGAGAAAACAAAGTGTCTATGGTACTTACTTGGGTCCCTAGAAACGGTTCCAAAATTTGGTTGTTCCCAAATTTACCAAATTTTTATGGTAAAATTGGTTTCTTGTTGTACAACTTTGGTTATCGAATCCATTTAGACCGAAGAAGAAACCTTGTGACACTTATGATTTGATGGAGGATTTTATATTAAGTGGTCATTTTTTGGGATGATATGATTGGATTATTAAATTAGTTTTTGATATGATTAAGTGAATTCAATTTTAAAACACTTATTTTATCACTAGTTATCACATGGGGTGGATTGGATGAATTTATTTTCATAGAAAATTTCACATTATTTATTCAGAATATATCCAAACATTAAGATAATTCTCAAAAATCATGAACCAATTTATTAAATACATAATTACAAAGCTAATAAAAAATTTAATTAGAGAATATCATTAATGATAAATCTAAGTAAATGGATCTTATTGTCTCTCATAATGTGTCATCGTTAAAGTGGGTGAAGATAAAGATGATTGTAACACTCAAACAGAAATCTTAAAATAATGAATAGATTTAAATATTTAGTACATAAAATAAAATTCAATACAAAACCTTGATAATCCCTTGGATAAAACTATTATATTTTATCCCTTTATTTATTCTATTCTACCAATGTAATTTGGAAGTCTACATAAAGAAGTAGGATTGAAGAAGAAAAACATTAAGAAAAATAAACACTCCACCGTTGTGTGAGAAATTCACAAGTGATGGTGTGAATAAATTCACACATTGATCCACAAGTATAAATGTGTGAATAAAATAAAATAAAGTGAAGAATAATAAAAACTTTAATTATTAAACTAAAATGATTGAGAAACTTACATTGAAAGAATGAAGATGCAGTTACAAAATGAAAGCCGAAAATTAAAACTGAGAGAATGACTTCAATGTAAAAGAAAACCATTATTTTAATTAACATAACCACCATATACTCATATAGGAATATTATGATCATTATGTTCACCACTCAGAAATAAATTCTATCATCATAAATTGAGAGAGTCAAAAAGAGGGTGAGAAAATAAAGGGAAACTTGATGTTTCATAGTGTACTAAGAAAATCATCCAGATTCACCACAATTATTGATGTCTGAATTTGTAACTTAATATGGATGAAACCATAGATTTATTTGAAGGTAAATATATACTTCCATGTTTCCTATAAAATCATTAAAAATTTACGGTAAATTGGACCAGCCTTATGGAAGTTATAGTCGATCTAGTGGAAAGACTTTATGGGCGTTATGATCTGGCCCACCATTTAAATGCAAACTTTGGTTCCCATTAGCTTCATGAGAACCTCATAATTATCTTTTTCCACTATTTAAGGAAATTATCCCAATATTTTTCTATTTTTAAAGTCAAAATTTTATCTTCATTGTGCTTGTATTTTGGTCCCCACTTTTGTTTGATGGGCCTTAGGCCCATTATGCTTTGTCTAGAAAATTTCTTTATTCATGATGAAACATCTCCATATTCCCTTAGGACACATCCATCAATCCTAAAAGATAAAATGATCCAAAAAAAAGTGATCAATACTATCCCAAAATATCATGTTTAGAAAATTAATAAAATGTTCTCTAAAAATAGATGCCTGATTGGGCCTATATTTTTATTTTAAACATGAATTGCACTTAATATGAGAAATGAATTTCAATTTATATAATTCACTAAATATTTTGTTTATTTACATTGGAAGACATGAATACTAAGATATAATCAATGAATGTTAGCCCATTTTAGTGGATAATCACTAAATCTTATCCACAACACCCTTCCAAGAAGAGGAAGATTGAGGGGAAATATAGGGAGTATGATGTGGTTTATTTTGGAAGTGTAAAGAAGGTACACTCGAAGAAAGACTACACTTAACAAAATAATAAAGGGGAATATTCAGGTTTATTTTTTACTAATTTAAATTTATGTATTTCAAAAAATTGGGTAATACATATAGATTATGCTACTCACATATGTATTAAAATAAAATAACTAAGTAGATTTAGAATAATTGACCAAGGGGAGGTAGATCTATGAGTGGACAATATATAAAAAACTATTGTTTTATAAATAGAGGACTACTGCCTCATTTTAAAAAACTGAACAATTTAGGTTTTGGAATATTATTATTTTGTTCTATATGTTACCAAAAACATTTATTATTTATCGAGACTAGACATAGATGGTTTTATTTTCATGTTCTTAAATAAATGTTACTACTTTTACCTAGATAGAATTTTTTATTGAAAGTAACATTTAAATAATAGTCTTTGTGTGTTGGATTATACAAGCCAAGTATTGGCAATCGATAACAAAACTACTTCATATGACTCATTCCACACCTAACTATGAAATCATCTGCTAGGTCAAGTAAATGAAAATTGTATGACTAAATAATATAAAGATGGATATTTATATTATTCTAAACTAAAACCACTTGGTATATGTCAGAAAGGTTTATAAGGTTAAATTACCAAATCTTTATTTAGTGGAAATGGTGAACAGTCAATGCGATTCTTGAATTAGTTCATACCAATGAGTGTATACATTTTATTATTGATGTAAGGGGTGGGTACTCATACATGATAATTTTTACTGATGATTTTAGTTTGTATGGATATGTATAATTGATGAGGTATAAGTCTGATTCCTTTGAATTATTCAAGGAATAGATGAATGAAGTTGATAACCATCATGGTATAAAGATTAAGAAACTTTTATCAGACCATGGTGGAGAATATCCTAATCAAGACTTCATTGATTATTTATTAGAGTTTGGAATAATATCTCAACTCACTCCTCCTTATACACATCATTGGAATGATATTTGTTAATAGGGGAATCACACCTTTTTGGACATGTTGATATCAATTATGTGTCATGTGAGTATTCCATTATATCTTAAGGATAAAAATTACAAACAAAATCAAAAATACTAAACCAAGTGACAACTATAGCGAAAGACAATATAAAATTCCATTTATGTAAGGGAATGAAACTTGTGTTGTTATACTTTCTTGTGTTAGGTTTCAAAGTGTTTGTTAGAGCCTCTTTAGGTAATAAAATTTCACCCTAAGTAATAATGTGTACCATTATAGGACACCCCAAATAAACAAGGGGTTATTTCCTATATTTCCCCTCAAACAAAAATGTAACCGTGGAAAGACATGTAATATTCCTTGAAAGGGATAAAATATTCAAAATAGATATTGGGAGTGATACAGACTTCGATGAAGTCCATAATCAAGGTACACAATAGTTGGCATATGAACATATTTCCGAATGCCTCATAGAAGAAGAAGTCGTTCTAGAGATAATGGTACTATGCATAAGTACAGAATAGGTTAGAGAACCAGAATGTTGTGGTATTCTAGTCACTAAGGATATTGACTTTTTATTTATTAATAATAATGATCCCCTAACCTGTAAAGAAGTAGTAATTAGAATAATTGTTTCAAATTGGAAGAAATCCATGAATTATGAAATGGATTCGATATAATTTTGGTGGATCTTATAATGTATGTAAATACCATTGGTTGTAAATGGGTATTCAAGAATAAAATGTACATGGAAGTATATGTAAGTACTTATATAGAATAACTAGTTGAAAAATGGTTTAAATATCATTAAAGAATTTACTATGATGATAACATTTCACTAGTTACAATGATGAAATCCATCAGAATTATACTAGATATTGGGATATTCCATGAATATATGATTTGGAAAATAGATTTCAAAATAAACTTCCTTAATGGGAACCTCCAGGAAGATATCTATATAACACAACCTAAAGGGTATGTGATTCCAAAGGATTCCAATAAGATATGAAAATTGAAAAATATACATTTATAGATTAAAGAAAGAATCTAAGTCATGAAAATTTTCATTTGAAGAATCCATAAAAAAATTGGTTTCATAATGAATGAATGTGATTCTTGTGTCTATAAATCTTTTAGTGGGAGTGTGGTCTTTTTATTAGTATTATATGTTGGTGAGATAATACTTATTGGAAATTAAGTACTAGTCTAATAGTCTATTAAGGCATGGTTGAATAAATTATTCTCTATGAAGGGCTTATGAAAAAATCATATATTCACGGGATTAAGATATATTGTGATTGATCCAAGAGGATGATCAACCTAACTCAAAGTACATATATTGAAAAAAATAGTAAAGTGGTTTAGTATAGACCAATATAAGAAGGGATTATTTATGGTTTCACATTACATTCATCATTCTAGAAAACTGTCTCCTTAGACACATGAGGAAGAAAAATAATGGAAATGATTCTATATTTATAGGAGATTAGGTTAGTCATGCATGTTATTCTATTTACTAGGATATATTTCACTTATTCATTAATTATGGTAGGGAAAAATAAAGAAAACTAATATGAGCACAACTAGATGACAATAAAGACTCTTCTTAAGTACTCATGGTGTACTCAGGATATGTTCATGGTATATGGAGGAAATATGGAACTATTCATTAGACGATATGCATATTCTAGTTTCAAAATAGATCAAGATGATATGAAATCACAAATGGGGTAATTCTTCACTTTTAATGGCGGTGTTTTGATCATAAAGGGAACAATGTAGTCTATGGTAATAGATTTTATAGTATAGTCTAAATATATTATGGCCTCTTAGGAATGTAATGAAGTAGTATGGATATGAAACTTCATCCAATATCTTGATGTGGTACCCAGAACTACATATTCTATCACTGTCGAATACAATTATACTATAGTGTCAGCCCTAGCCAAGGATCAAAGGTTACATCAAAAGACAAATCATATACTTTATATATATCATATCTTGAGGGATTCATCATATCGAGTTGAGGTTTTAGTGAGTAGTATTTCCATGGAAAAAATGTGATAGACATCATGAATAAATCCTTGACTTAGTAGAATAATTATTATCATGTGGGGTCTAGCGGGCTGAGGTTCATTGGTGGTTGGATTTAGTCCATGTGGGAGTTTATTGCAGTTAGTTTCCTAGGACTGACTCTTTGTACTCAAAGAACCTGTCTATTTGATGATTTGAATATTAAAAAAATATATCATTACATATTGTTTTTTATTTTTCTCAAATTTAAGGTAAAAATTCCCTAGATTATCTATCACATTAAAAAGGACATAGCAGTTCCCCGCTATTATGAGAACATTGAAGTGCTATGATGATATTATTGAATATAGTTCTATGGTTAGATAATGTACTATGAAAGGGAACATAGCATGTAGATTATTAGGTGGGAGTACCCATAAGTGGATGCAGATTCTTCTTTTGAATTTCTCACTTGGTAATATGTAAGATGGTAGATTATGAGAACAAACCCTCTAGTTGGAATTCTTCAAGTTTTGGGTGTCATCAAATATCCTTATCTACGAGCGTGTGTAATGGTCCTTATAATTAAATATTACCATTAATGAATGTCCGGACTCATGCACTTAGATTTTCTGATAAAAAAAATTATGCCATAAGTTTGCAGTGAGGTAGAGTAAGTTGGGTGCATCATGATTAACATTTCATTAATGGATAATTTGTGGAGGGATTTTTCCATTCCCTCTTTATGGAAGTTGATATCTTAGCCCCTTGATTGGAATAGAACTGTCACATTAAATTCTTTATCTATGGTGTATCAACATGTTTATTTAAGATAATAAAATAAGGACATATTGAGAATATAGGTTGTTGACATAGATTTGCAACCTGCTTGATGAGATATTGTGATAAAGAGATTATATTACATAGTTATCATTAATATGTGGTTGTTTTCATTACTATATTAGGTTATTTATCTTGAAGTTAGTAACCTATTTATAGATATTAATCTTGGAATTTAGTCAAGACATTCTAATTCCAATGATAAAGAATGCTCATAGGTTCACAAACTAAGTGTTTTTGTTGATCTTGATTAAATTATATATAAATTCAATTTATATAATAAATTTTATTCTCAAGAAGGAAGAATAATTTTATTCATGTTTAATTGATAAAAAATATATATTTTTGAATGAAATATTTAAATTAAATATTTATTTAGGTATTACATCAATGAAAAGGTGGATCAATGGACCAAGACCACGTTTTTTTATGAATATTTAAAGTTGATAAATATTATTTATCACTGTGAATGTTTGTCCATGCAATAAAATAATAATAATAATAATAATACTATTATATGGAATGAGGTTTACTAAAGACTATAATATTATTTAAGGTCCAAAATAAAATTAAATATTTATTTTGACCTAAACCCTAGATCTATATATAGATAGTTATGTATATTGAGTTAAGAATTGGAAAAATGAGAAATGAGAATCATTATGCAGAACAAAATTTTCCCTCTTGGATTTTTCTCATATCTTTCTATCATGAATGAGAACAAGACATTAAAGCCTAAAGGATCTTGGAGAGATCAAGATGAAAATTTCATGGAAATTTATTTACAATGAAATCACCCGAAAATCAATTAGTGTTTCTTAGAGATCAAAGTAGCACGTGTGGATCAACTCTAGAGGGATTCTACCCTTGAATCCTTACAACTCAATAATGGTAAGCCAATTTTTTTAGAACATAAATGTCCTTAATGAAGAAAGGATCCCAAGACAAGGTAATAATTTCCTCCAATAGTAAATAAATAAATTTTAAATTTAATGTGAAATATCCTCTCTTGGGGTTTCTAGAAACTCTATATTAAAATAAATTTTAATATTAGACCCACTGATTTCCCTATGGTAGTCATTAATTCCCATAGGGTTGTTGAATTTATAAATTTAAAACATGATACAAACAAACCACTAAACTATTGGGTTGTATAAGAATTTTAAGTTTGAGTTCAAACCTACAGATATAGGGTTGGAAAAAATATTAATTAATTTAAATAAATCTAAATTGTTCTTGATTTTTATAAATTAAATATAAGCTATTGGACATGTGATTAATGAAGAAGGTGGGAGAATAAAATAGAAAAAGGGTTCTAGTAATCAACAAATCCAGGTTCATGGGATAATGAGGAATGAAATAAAATAATAAACAATATTGAATTCATTTGGATTTGGACATAGCGAGTCTAATGGTCATGGTAAACAAACCAAATCTAAAAATATCCTTTTCTCATGGTCATGTACTTCTGATTTTAAAGATTGGGTAACCAAAAATCTTATTTAAACAAAAGGAAGAAATAAACCCAATGGTCATGGTAGATGTCTAAAACCCTATATCTCACGACAAAGAAACCATTCAATCAACTCAAGAAAGGGTCATTCTCAAAGAAAGAATGAAATTATACTCATTTTATAAACCCTCTCATAATGTTCATGAAGAAAGGAATTAGAGAAGGGATATAATTTATGAAAAAATATGAAACCCCAACATGAATTGAAATAAAAAAATAAAATAACGCATACAATCAATCCCCATTCTTCATACACACCACAACACAATGAAATACCACTATCATTATATCCACGAGAGGGTGTATAAAAAGAATGAAGAAAACCAACTGAAAGATGATATCAAGGCTCTATAGTAGGCGCACTCCGGCCAGGTGTCCATTTGTCAAGGATCCTCCTCTATAGAAAAACTCCCATGGTGCAACTGAGGGTGTATTTTATAAGGGTTTTGGTCAAATACTCAACTGCCTTCAAATCTCAAGTATCATTATTATTTTATATTTACAAATAAATTCATGGTTTTCATGTTTACACAACGTGTAAAATATGTTCGCAATGACATTTTCATATCTACTTTTGTATTGATCTTTCACATCATGCATAGTGTACACGCCATGTAATAGCATTTCACAGTGTATTATTTCACAACTTTTCCTGAGCAGATTAATCTTCCCAATGAACTCATGTCATGTAATGAAATACACAACATATAAATTTCCTTCTCTATTTCCACAGCACCATTGCATCCTCAAAAATCAAGTGTACAACGCTTCACTTGGCTCGGGGAATTAATTATCATTTAACTCCTAAAATTATCTAATTTTTTCTCATTTTCCAATGAAAGGTTGTATCCTATCATAAAACACACTAAAAAAGTTTAATTGATCACAAATTGTAAAGAAAAAATTAATTAAATATAATAATCAATATATTATAACACTCTAAAATACATGCATCAAATATAGATATCAGCCCCCAAAGGTGCTTATACTATGCCCAGAACCTACAATCCATATTTTTTAAGAATTATTATATGGATGTTTTAATGTAGACATAAAGGAATTATAAAAGGAAATTTTATTTCACTTTTACATTCTTTAAAAGGGTTTCAAAAGTAATATTTTTACATATTTTATACAAAACCTTTTTACTTTCTTTACATAAGGAAAAATGAATGTTCTATTTTAACATATATAGTGAAAACAACTTATCCCACCATTATAATTATTAATTTTTATTTTATTTATTTTATAACATTTCATGTTTTCTTTATTGAAAAACCATTATTCCCAATATTCTATTTATTTAAAAAAATAGTTTTAAATTTGTATGGATATTTCAATTTTTGAAAATGTTTTTCTTAGGGGTGATAGAAATATTTTTTATGAGTGTAACATTTGAAATTTACAACTATTATGTGTTATTATTATGTTATGGTTCATGGAAATTATGATTGTAGCACCCCAAAATTTCATAGTATATTATTTCTTCAAAGTAATTCAATAACTTGCACTACATGCAACAATGAGTTCAAGCGCACGAAGACTTACCAAACTAGTTGTTCAAAAGAGGTTATGACTAGTATTAACTGAATTTTGAACTTTATATAATCCTTATAATTTTAGAATACATATTAAGAGTTTCTTAGACATAATGTAAGAACAAATACAATATTTTTTAAGATAAAAGAAGTATTTTTCAAAAAACGAAAATTTACCACCTTTTAATGGACAACCCTTCTTAAATCCAATATTTGAAACTTTTATATATTTTATTTGAAAAAATAAACTTCTTTTTTATAATCGAGACATAATAATTTAGTTTCAATAAATTTTTTCTGCTTTTCAGATAACTTTCATATTTGGGGGAATAGTGAAAAATACTATATTTTAACTGAAAACAAGTTTTTTAATGAAAATAATTTATATTGTCAAATTATACATTTTAATGGTTTGGAAGTATAAATTGATTATATTTTTACCATTTAATCAAATTATGGTGATTGTATGTAATTTTACTTTGAAATTAGACATAAACAAGTATCAATCTTTTGATAGTTAATATTTCTTAAAAATACGCTTTTTTGTTTTGACAACAAGAATTAATAAATGCAATTTAAATGTTATTAATTTGGTAAAATAGACTTCATTTTTTGATTCAGAGTATCAAAATTAGATTCGGGTGAATTTTTCGTACTTTTCTGATAACTTTCTTATTTTGATGGATAGTGAAAATTACTAAATTTTATTTAAAAAAAAAACTTTTTTAATTGAAATAATTAGTAGTGATAAATTATTCATTTGAGAGGTTTTAAAGTATAATAAGATTATGGTTTTACTATTTAATCCAATGTTGGTCATTGGACATAATTTCACATTTAAACTGGACATAATCAATTGTCAATCTTTTGATTATTATTATTTCTTAAAAACACGCTTTTTGTTTTGACAATGGGAATTAATTTTAAATTAATTTCTGCCACTTCTATGTTTTGAATTTAGAAAAATGGATTAAATATTTAGAATCAGGAGATGAAAGTTTTCTAAATAGGTAACTTTTATTTTTATACATTTTGAATAATTACTTCGGTAAATATTTTATTTACCATGGTTAAAGGGTAAATCCGGTAAATAAGTGTAAAAAAAATAATATTATAATATTATTAAATTATCCTAAAACGTATCATAACCCTATCGGATGATACATGTCCGACCATGGGAATCTTTGGGTCAATTTTGGAACCCCATGGAGCCACTTGTATGTGATAATGACACTTTATATTAATTAAGTAAAAGTAAATTCAAAAATGACATAAGCATATATGTTTTAGTAAAACAATTTTTACATAGGGTTATATATCTTATAATTTAAACTATAAATATTTATTATAAAGATAAAAAGAGTTCCTATATAATGGGATTTTATTTATAAATTTTAGACATTGAATAATTTAATTTATTTATGACACAATAATGATGCAGTATTTTCCTTATTAATGGAAGAATCAAATAATTGGAATTATAAATGTTAAAATAAATAAAATTTGAAATTTTTTGATGACATAAAAAAATTATATTGGTTAACATGACATGTTAGTATTACTTAAATTAATCTTTTTCTAATTAATAAAGTTGTTTTTACTTTATCAAAAATCAATTATTAAATAGTGTCAAAATTGACGTAAAAGAATTTTTAAAACAAATATAATATTATTAATTGATATAATATTTCTAAAAAACTAAGGTTCGTAAAAAGGACTTATATGATGATAGGTATGTAATTAATTAACCACTTGGGGTTCTCTTGGCAGTTTATAGAAAGTTTATTAACCAAATAATATAAAAATAAAAAGAGACATGGTAAATGTCAAACTAATTAACTAAGAGTTAAATCTAATTGATAAGGTTAATATAGTGACCTAAACCTATCTAAAATCAATTGGTTGAGTAGTTATCGACCCATCCCCACCTTAGACTATAAATAATTTAGTTTGGAGCCATTAGAAATTGAATATGAATTTATTTTAAAATAATACTTTAAGTTTTTCCAAATGAGCCCCTCCACCCCCTTATAAAAGGAAAACAGTTATAACCAATTATTCATACCTTCAAAGCCTTTTGGTTCGGCCAAACACTTCCAAAATATCCTCTGAACTTCACTCAATTTATCCTAGAGGCCTTATTTTGATTATAAATCCAACTTAATGAGCCCCTTTGATCAAATCAAAAGGAAGAACATGAAGAAGATGTAATGTTTTCACCACCCTCATTCATGTTCTTTTCTTCTTCGACATCTTCTTTCTTTGTTATTTCCATTCTAAAATAATAAATCCAGTATTTTCTATATACTATGATGTTATTATAAATATGGTACAACTATATTCATTATTCTATCCATCCTTTTAATGACATGTCACCATACGTGCGTACGTACGGCTTACCGTATCCACGTCGTGGTATAATTTTTTTTCATAACATTATTATTTTGATGGGTATGATAATGATGTTTAATTTATGTAAAAAATAAATATAAAATTATAATTATTCTGTATATATGATATAACATCCAATTATATATTATTTTAATATCAAAATAATGATATTGTTGCTCGTGCGTACGTACGGACTACCGTCTCCACGAACGTGATGAGATTCATCCCCCATCATATCCATTCAAGACTAATTTTAATTTGATGATTAAAAATAATGTTTTAAGTCTTGATATCATTCTGGATATGAATAAGATACATCCCATACATAAAACATATGACTCACATAACAAATAATATAAAGGAAAACGAATCTGTTAACACCCGAAATGATGATAATACTAAGATATTATTAATAGAACAATGTTAAAAGATCATATATAATATCATATTAATGTATATTATTCTTGTATAAATTAATAAAAATTATTTAACCATTATACAGGAGGTTAACCTACCCTTAACCAAGGGAAATTACAAGGTAAGTGTTAATTTTACAATCTCTTTATTATCCGAGGTTGTTTTTACGTAAGTATATACTGGAACCTCTTTATCATCCACATCCATGTATCTTAAAAATGTATTTCAAAACATTTTTACTATTTACTAGAAAATGGGTTAAATTCATTTATACCCTTATGTGTTTTGAAAGGAATCATTCCGTGTTTTTCCAAACAAGGTACTTTTTCACATTTTCGACAAATTTAAGGTAAGAATGTTTTTTTAACTTATACGGCAGGTGTGGTTATTTTCCTCCATTATAACATCATCAAAGATTACCTTAGAAGATTATAAGAATATTTTCAAAATAAATGCTTTCTTTATAATTATATGTCTCTTAAATGATTTCAAAATAAAAAAGAGGTATTTCTCTGAAAAGGGTTTTTATTTGATCTATGCCAACATCCTTTTATAGATATTAAGTTTATTTGAAGTTGATTTATTATGATACAAAACTTCAATATTGTGTTGAAGGTTTTGTGATATGTTTGACTGTGGATGTGCTATTTTTATACCATTAATGTTTTATGATTAGGGTATTGAAATTTCATATTCTATTTTTAATATGTATGTTTATGATATGTTTAAAACTTTTCATATGAGGAATGTATTGGACTTAGAAAGTGAAGGGTGGAGCCCGCTATAGCTCCTCGATTCATGGGTATTTCTCATGAGACAACTAGATGTGGAATTGGCTGAGGCCCTTTCCCAATTTGATATGTGGTTTTGGCTGAGGCATTAATCATTTTTAGACATCTTGGCCGAGGCCTTGAAAAAATGTTTCAGAATGCCTGGAATTATACATTTCCTCATTATGAAAATAATATTGATGGTTCATGTTGTCATTCAACTATTAGAATACCAATGATTATGTTTTATTATGGCATTATTTACTCAGCTCATATTCCTTCCATATAATTATTCATGTTTATTATTGGTAAAGTCATGTGGTTTCAATTTTTCATCATTCTTAATATTTATGTTATCTTCCGCTGTATTTCATACCCTTACTGAGCATTTGAGAACACCCCTTTCTAATGTTTCATTTTACCATGATATTAAGAAGTTAGTTATGAGTGACTTGCACGAATTATTTAGGAGGATTGGATGTTTCTAATGGAATAAATTCGTGTTTTATTTCTTTTCAAGTTGTAATGTTGAACTTATGTATGAATATTGTTTCCAATAATACTAAACTGAGCAGTCTTCTGAGACATGATTTCCTTGTGATCATGCCAATGTTATGTAATAATGCACCGACTCTAGGTAACTGGGGTCGGGGATTTACAATGATGATGATGAGTGGTTTTTTTATAAACTAAGGATGGGTGGTTCCATTATAAACTAAATATTGGTGGTTCAATTATAAACCAAGGATGAGTGGGTCTGTGATATCCATCCAAGGCATTGGGTGTGGAAGTCAACCATATTGGTTATTCCATTTGTAATAGTGACATGGAGAATGATCTCCTAAGTTAAAAACATGATTTATCTATACATTATATGGGGTTTTATAGAGATATTATGATTTCAAAAGGTAATCCAATGGTTTTATGTTTTGAAGAAAGTGTATGATACTTATTGAGGGTGAAAAGTATATATTTTTGAAATTTTTCTGAAATATTTTCATAAATGAAAAGAAACCTTTATGTTTTTTATTTTTAAATTTAAATTCTTATGAAATGTTTTATGAAAGTAATGGTGTTGAGACATTTATTTTATTTGTAATAACATTTTTATTTTTAACTAAATGTTTATTTTTAAAATGGATAATTATTATAATTATTCATGGAATAATATTTTCTTTCTTTTTTATGTTCCATACTGATATTTTTTGTGCTCATTACATGTTTTAAAATGTTTATTCAGAGGATTTTCACAATTATTAGTGATATATTTTTCATTTACTAGGTTAAAATAGATTAATTATATCTTTTTATAAAATATCATAGCTAGTGTGTAGATTATCAGACCACATTGAATGAAATTGTGTGCAGAGTGAACAGGAGAGATAGAATAAAATATGTTAGAAAACAAGTGATAATAAGAAAAAACTCAAAATATTAGTAATAATAGTAAAAACAAGTAGCTTTAGTGATGAATACTAATAACATATTATAAATATGAGTAGATTTAGAAAATGAACGGAGTAATAGATATTACTATTAAGATAATAAGGAATTGGGTTGATTGGTTGAATAGTTATTCTTTCACTCATTCACAAAAAAATCACTAAAATCGGAGTTTTTAAAAAGTTAACATTCCCTATTGTTAGGTGAACTCGTGACTTAAATAATTATTCAATTTATCAACTATATAATTATTCATTAACAGAAATGATAAATATCATTATTAAATTAAATCATTTTGTCAATTAATCTTTTTTTGTCATTACCTCAAGCAATATATTATCATAATATTGGAAAAGTATGTGAATTTTTTTTGAATGTATTAAATGAAAATCAATTTTCATTAATTTTTGAAGTAAAAGTAATTGAAATCGTTGAGAAATTAATTGAGAGAATAACTAACCAGGAAGAAAGATTTATATATGATGAAGTAAAGGTTTTAACTATTCGATATGGTTCCCCTATGAATGTTTAGCCATAAGACATGTTGGGATTTTCAATTTTTAAACAATTCATAACAATAGTAATAGAGAGAAAATACAAATAATAAGAGAAATATTCTATGTCAAGGATCTCTTCCTTGAGGTTAAGATTCTATTCTGCCACCTACTTCTTACCTCACTTCTATTTCTTTGAAAAAATATATCCAGTTAATCATCATGTGTTAGAAAGTTTTATCCCCTGTTGGAATGATTCATGATGCACTCTATTTACTTGAAATTTATTTTCTATTATTTTTTATCATTTTTAAGACACATCTTTCACTAACTTATACCGGTCTTAAATAGATCAAAAAAATGGGTTTTTGGTTATTGTATATAAATCTCCTACTTGTGAGATTAGATGAACCATCCTAATAATCGTGAAAGGCCCACATGAGTTTTTTAAACAATGTATCTAAACATGCCTCTATCTTAGTGCATTTTTTAATGATTCACAACATCACTTTCCAACACATTACATAAAAACACCACATTTATCTTTAATTCCTTCTTAAATTGTTTTGAGTCTTGATCATTCATGAATTAATAATTCTTCCATATAAAAAATCTCTCAATCCTAGAATTGGTTTGACAAGTGAACAAAAAAAAATTAATCTCGATTCATCTTCATCAGATAATTAAAATCTGGAAATTTTCTTATACTCAAATGAAAGAACTGGTGAAACTCATCAATTTAAACCATCTCTACTATCCAATCCCTTATTCTTCTATATGACACCATAGAACCCATCTCCACCCATTTTGATCATCAGTTTGAAGCTTCACAACAAAGAAAAAAAATGACTCACATCCTCAAGCTCGAGCCCAAAGTTGACTTCCATCAAGCACCTCGAGTGCATTGACCTCTATAATCTCAACCGAGGTAATCAAAAAACTCATGTTACCATTTTTAATATCAGTTTAATCCTGAAAAAAACCATAAAAATTGGCACTTATCCTCATTACTGATGATAAAGAACTCTAGATTTTCAATTTGGCAAAAATTGATTTCTTTTATAATTTTTTTCCAAAAGTTCCTCAAATGATAATGGATTCAGTGGGAAGTTTATAGCCTTCATTAAGATGTAGTTCAAAATTGTATTAGAAAGAAAGTGAAATTTTCAATGTAAAACCAATTCTTAAGAAATTCAAAAAAAAATCAAAGTTCTAAGAAGGATTTCAAATGCCTCAGAATTGTTTTGAACAAAACTCAGAAGATAATAAAATATCCAAGTAATTAATTTTATATTCAATTACAAAAGAATATAAATACAACTAGGTAATTTTACCCATACTTAATCACATAATTTATGATGAAAATAATAAGTATAATATACGTAAAAGAGAAGAAAAATACTCCCCCATGGTAAAAGAAGATTTACTCATTTAAGTTAATTCATATGTACTTTCCATCTAAGCCTTGAGTGGAATTCCCTGACCAGAAGGGTACAACACCTACTGGGTGAAAATATAAAAATAATATTAAATATTAAAGTGTTTAATATTATAATTAACCATAGAAAATGTTCAGGTAATTTAATTATGTATGATCAGTCTTGTAGCTTCTCTTAGCACTGAATTACAATTGAAGATTTATCAATAATAGCTTTATGCCTCCTCGCAGTCCAAATTTTTTTTCACGAACATTTCAAAACCCATGAAACTTGGGTAAAGAGAATAATATTTAGTAAATTATAGAATAATTTATAACCAAGAAGACAAGAGGCAGTTATATTTTTTATTGAGAGAAAAAAAGAAAAAAATCATAGGGACTATGTGTTGACTCCCATGAAGCACTGAATTTAAATTCATTAGTTAAACCCAGTGGGTATTCTTCTTTCAAAAATAGCAATTGAATCCAAGACCAATGAACTACCCTAAAAATAGTGTTTAAATCTCAAAATATTGACCAATAATGGTCTATTTTCTTCTCCAACTAATTCCAAATCCCTATTCATAAGGACTCCAAGGATAGTAAAGGGTCCATACTATTTATTTATAAGTTTTCTCGGGAAAAGATAAAATCCAAAATTTAAAAGTAAGGCCCTTGAGATAAAATTAAAATAACTATTTTGGATAATGGATCCATGATTTTTTTCTTTATTTATAAATTATAACATTCTCGTAAGACACTTCAGATTTCTTCCAGCACAATTAACTTTAACTATGTCCTCTCTCCAATAGAATTAAAGTCATAATTGATGGATTTCATTACCAAATAAGTTTTATTATGGTGCTAAACAAGAAAATAAAATTTCTTAAAAAATATAATTCTATAGTAATACATCCCTATGTGAGTTTTATAAGCATTAATTTATGTACATAATGCCTCATCTATCTTTAATGACCTATATTTTCTTAAAAAACTAATACTTTTACCCAGAATTTTTTTCGATTATATATTTGATATATCTACCTACCCATTGGGTTGTGGAAAATAGGTTGTACTAGTATTATGAATAAAACCATATTTTCCATTAATAATTTGAATTTAATTCCCTTAAAATATTTTCCATTATTTTTATGAAAGTTTTCGACACATCGAAGCCATTGAAAATATTCTTCTTAATGAAACTCACAACACTACTAGCTAGATTGTTTGGAAGTGATACTGCCTCAATAAACGTAGATAAATATCCATATCAAAAAGTATATTCTCATTCCCTTGTGAATGTGGAAATGGACCCATGAAATATAACACACAAACATAAAAAATTTATCTTCTAGAATCTATTTATATGGAAACTCTTGTTTCCTACACCCATTCCCCATTCTTTGACATTTATCACAACTTATTACTAGACTTATAACATCCATAAATAGGTTATTCTAGTAAAAAATGATTGGAGGACCTTTTAGGTAATCCTCCCTCCCTCGTGGTTTCCACCCTATAGAGAAGAGTGACAACATTTTAAAATAGGAATCATTTTCACTTTAGGAACACACCTCCCGAGTATCCCATTTGCGCACATTTGAAATAGTAAGGGATCATACCAAATGCATTATTTTAGCTTAGAAATGAACTTATTTGTGTGATTCTGTGAATATTATTTTGTAATGAAACTTATAGATAATAAGTTGGTAAAATATGTAAATAGAGCATATTGTTTCACAAAACCAGCAAACAATTGTTTATCTGGAAAAGATATATCAATCTCTATTGGGTCAATGATTCGAATTTTGGTAGTGGATAACCTAAAAAAGATGTTAAATTCTACACTTTTATCACCTTTATATCTATTATTTATAAGTAAAACAAATCAATAGAAAATTCCACCTCACGAGCCTCATTTTAGATCCACTCTCAACCGAGAGATAATTAAGAGTGGAATGATCAGTGAATATTATGAATTTTGAACCTATGAGATATTGCCTATCCATTTACAAGGAAAGTATGATAGTAGTAAAACGTTTCTTAGTAGTAAAATAGTTTTTGTGGGCATCATCAAGAAATTTTCTAGCATAGTAAATCATATGTAACCTCTTCTCATTTCTTTTTACTAGAACGACCCATACATCCAAATCACTTGCATCACACAAAACATTGAATGGATGTTTCCTATAATGGGATGTGATTATTAGTAAAGATATGATCTCTTAATTTAAAAGATTAAATGAGTCTTGAAACATTCCTTTATACAAAAAAGATGTATCCTTGACTATCAATAAGTAGAGTATTCTAGAAATTATAGAAAAATATTTAATGATTCTTCAATAAAAACCAACATGTCCTAGAAAAATTTTAATTCCTTTTATATTTGTAAGATGTAGAATATTTTCAATCACTTTAATATTAAAATTGTCTACTTCTATTAACATATTATAAAATTAATGGATTAATACTATTCTTTCATTAACCATGAACATAAATTTCTCCCATCTTAAGACAAGGTATGTCTCCTCACACATTTGTAATGCAGTTTTTAAATTTTCCAAACATCCTTCAAAAGAGGAACCAACTATGGAAAATTAATCCATGGAAATGTCACTAATTATCTCAATCACATTATAAAATATGGATATTATACACATCTAAAATGTGGTAGGAGAACTACACATGCCAAATAGTATCCACCTATAAAAAAATGTCCCAAATAGACAAGTGAAGGTTGTTTTTTATCAATATTATGGGGATATATAATACTGTTTGTAACTAGAATATCCATCTAGAAAATAGAAAAAATCATTTACAACCAACCTATCACGAATTTTATCAAGAAATTGAATTGGAAAATGATATTTCCTGGTGGAAGAGTTAAGATTTCTATAATCTAAACATACTCTCAACATTATAGATTTTCTAACTTGAATCTCTTTATTTTAATTATTAGTTACATCTATGAAACCCCTCTTCTTATGGATAAATTTCACTGGACTAATCCAATCACTATAAAAAATAAGAATCATTACCCCCACAGAAATTATCTTAATGGGTTTCTATCTAACTACCTATTTTAGGATTAGATTTAATATTTATTGACCTTTGACTCTAGGATTGTGATCAATATCCATTTTTATTTTATACATGCAGAAAGATAGATTATAACATTAATATTAAGTATGGAAGACCCTATAATAGACTTAAAATTCCTCATAATAGACATAAAACACTCTTATCAACACACTACTTACTCAATGGAGATTGTAACAGGGAAGGAAAAACTTTCACCCACACAAGAATATTAGAGATGGTAAGGAAGAGGCTTCAAT
Organism: Viscum album; assembly: GCA_963277665.1. NCBI lineage: Eukaryota > Viridiplantae > Streptophyta > Magnoliopsida > Santalales > Viscaceae > Viscum > Viscum album. The sequence continues at coordinate 1,052,331,297 of OY728130.1, read as the reverse complement.
TATAAAGTAGATTCTTTTTGACTAGAAGGAATACTCTTGGGCCTAAACGGTCTAAGGTCCTCAATTTTCTTCTTAATAATGAATGAGAGATAAAAGAACCCTCAGCCTCACTATTTTAGAGTTTATAAAATTCCTAGAAATCTTTTTCCTATTTTTCTTTTAAATTTTTTTCTACAAAAAATTGACTAATGTTATCCAAATATTTACCCTTATATGATTCACTCATCTCTACCTATTTACGTGAAAAAAATTCCCAGGAAAGTCTCAACCTGTTTCATGATACTATTAGTTTCTTTAACAATGTTAATAATTTCTTATTATTCATTATAAAAGGTTCTTCATATTCATAAAACATATCACTACAATAGTTACCCCACTGTGGTAAAAATTTTCATTTTTCAAAAACATTAAACTCTTCACTTTTATCTCCCATATTGAAAATCAATTTATCTTTAGCCACATTTATTATAGCTCCTCCAGTGGAAAGGAAGTTCCTACCATGAATGATAGGGACTTACTTATAAAAATTCATATCTATTATAAGAAAATAATTCCATACAAACAATTTCCGAAACCCAACAATCAAATCATAAAATCTTCTTATATTCTGGGTGATGAAGCGGTCTACCAATTACGATACAACAACAGTGGGAAATAGTTCTCCCAATCTAAACATTATGAACAATGGGTTAGGGAATAGGTTGATACATTCTCTATGGTAACAATGAAAATTGACATGTCCACCATTTCCAATGGTACACAGAATAAGAAAACTACTAGGATCTTTAATCTTATGAGGTATCCTATTATGAGCTACAATACTACACTCCTCATTTAAAATGTAAGTGGAAAACTCCTCAAGTGTTTTCTTCTTTGAAGAAATTTTTTAAGAATTTTAAAATATTAATTAACCAAATTAAATCTTTTAGGAATGGGATATTAATGTGAATCTTTTATAAAAAACTCATGAATTTTGAGAAGATCAGGTTCATGATAATTCTTCTTAATTATATTCTGAAAAGGAATGTGTCAAGATAAATTATTTAAAATTATAGGAATACATCAAATTTATTTCTAACTATTTTATTTTAATTAATTTTTCATTATTTTTATCTCTTAATAATCATGATTTATATCTGTGAAAATAGGTTGTTCATAAATTTAAATAGGGCTATCTGGATTTCTATTTTTAGTGATTTTATTGTGTTAGTTATCATCTTCATGTAAAATTTTAGTTTCATAAGGCTTAAGTTCCCTATGGTAATTTAGTGAGTCTGAATACCACTCTTAGTAGTGATTTAAATGATATTTTACCCTAGATTGACTTTCGTATTGATCAATAATTTCCATTTTTCCCTTCGATTCATTCTGCAAGCAAGTTTTCTCATTTGAGTTTCCAGTTTTTTCCTTATAGAATTATATTGATTTTTTTTAGAATCATATTTTTCCATTTGTTGTTTAAATTGATTAATGATCTTTTAATCTTGAGAATAAATTTTGTTAAAAATATGATCTAGAATAAAAGACATTTTTCACTAAAAATTACCATGAGAATTATAAGGCTCTTCCCTTATTTGGTTTTGGTATGGAGGCCTAGGTTGCTGTTGGAAACCAGGGGGAACATGAAGTATAAAACCCCAACATCCTTCCATGAATGTTTGGGATGATTTTTATAACCATAATTTTAATTATTAGAAATGTGATATTACCTTGGATGTAACCAAGGTTCATAACTAGAAATATTGGCATTATTGAGTTATAGCGAAGGTATATCAATGTTAGGGAGGTTATAATTAGAATGACCATACACGCCACATTGGTGGCACTATCCCCTAAGTGAGTTTCATTAATTTTCTTTTTAATAACTTGGAGAATTTAATTGAATTTTTTTGAATAACATTAATCCATTTTCTAATTATTTTTCTTATCCTATAACACTTATATTGAGAATTATGTGCAAGTGTGTTGAAAAGTTTCTATAATTATTTAGCGGTTTTGTTAATATCATATCATTTAGATGCTTAATCAACTAAGGTATGATTGTATGGGGTGAGGATATTATAAAAGTTTTTATAAGGAAATGTGGAGTGCACTAATGATTTGTATAGTTTCTGATAATACTCCTAAATATATTCCTTATCTCGTGGAATAACTCACCCTCATCTTGAATAAATCAAGTAATCTTATGCCTAATTTTATTTTTCATTCATCTTGGATTAAATTTAATTATAAATGAATTAAATAGTTGATCCCATGAATTGAAAATATCCTCATATAACTATTAAAACAATTTCATAGAATTTAAGTTTAGAAATAATGGGAAATCCCTATGTTTTAGGTCGTCTATACTTAATCATATTTAAAAAAATCGCTACACCATACAGTAGAAGTCTGTAATGAAGTTTAAAAAGTCTTCATAAAGAAGTTCATTATATGATTGAATCACAAAAAAATGTGACTATTTAATTCCATAATTTCATATCCTAAGGCAACCCTAATACTTGGTGTATTATTAGAAACATTGGGCACCTGAATCTCCATAAAGACCACTCTCTAGGATAACTCACTCCTAAGTGGTTGTGGATTTAGATTTAGATTTTTATTATTATTCATATTTTACAAATTTAGTTCTATTTTGACTTGTTTTTATTTTTAACTATTGGGTAATGAATTTAAATTTCAGATATTATTGGTTCTATTATTTCATAATTTGATCTGGAATGCCTCAACACACTAAATAATGATTGATCAAAACAAGTGTAGTTTTCAAAAAAAAATTAGTTTTTGTAGTTTTGATTTTTTGACAGTTTTTTTGTAGATTCAATTTAAACCTTTATTTTTTATTTTTTTATTATCTTCTTGAAGATTTTTATATTATTTTTCTTTGAAAATCATTCCCTCCCTGGAAATGAAAAAAAATGTGACACCTTTTTCTTTGACTTTGTGAAATTTAATTAATTAATTACCTATAAAAAGCTAGTATAACTAGTGTGTAGAGTTTTGAACCACAAAGAAGGAAATTTTTTGTGGAGTGACCAGGAAGGGTGCATTAAAAACACATAATAAAATAAACAAAAATGAGTAAAAACTCAAAATATTTTCAATTATAGTATAAAAAAGTATCAAGAATGACAAAGACTAACAACAGATTAAAAATACACAATGATTCAAAAAATAGAGGAGGAAGGGATAAAATTATTATGATTTAAGAGAACTAAATTGTATATTTGAATAGGTACTAAATCATCTATGAACATAAATTTCAATATAATTTAAATTATATGAGTTTTACTAGCCTGTTAGTTGGTTAACCTATGATTGAATTAATTCTCAAGTTTATCAACTACAGAATTATAAATTTAATAAAATTAAAAAAGCATCTTTCAATAGGATGAATTTTCTAATTATTCTTATTATGACACTCTAATGAGATATATATTGTCATAAGTTATAAAAATTAGTGGTATTTTTTGAATAGATTAAATCAATATCGGTTTCCATTAATTTTCAAAGTAAAAGTATTAAAAAAGGTTCAAGATATAAATTGTGATAATATTTATCCAAGAAGAAATAATTATGCTTTAGGAAGTAAAATTTTAAACCATTTTATATTATTCCCCTATTAAGGTTTATCTAGAATACATGTTAATATTTTTAATTAAAAAAAAATCAAAATATCAGTAACATAAATAAAAAAAAGAGGAAGCTTAATATTATATATTGAGGATCTCTTCCTCCAAACTCAAGTTGAAATTCTTCTACCAGGTTATTACCTCCTAAATATCTCTCAAAAAAGAATATTTTATCAATCATTACACAATAAAAATTTTTCTTGACCATTGAAATGATTTGTGATCCCCTCTATTGAATACTAATTTAGATTACATTCATTTTCAATTATTTACCGACATTTTACACCGATTTATCTTGATCTTAGAAGGATCACCAATTTTTTTTTTCAGGCCACAGTACATAAATCCAATATTCTTTAAATGATCTGAAACCTCCTAACAACCATGAAATACCCATGTGTAGTATGTTAAAAATATATCTAGAAGTGTATCTATCTCTGTGAATCGTTTAATGATTTCACACATTCACTACTCAACATGTGAGTTAAAAAAAATCACACGTGTCTTTAATTATTTATTAAATTGTGCTTTGTCTTGATTATGCATGACTTGAATAATTGTTAATCTTAAGAATAATTCCCTTGAGCACAACATAACTTTAATCTATGAAGTGAAATAAATTCATCTAGCTTTTTATTCATCATAGAATTAAAATCTCAACATTTTCTTACACTAGAATACAAGAACATGTGTATCTCATCAAGTTCAACCTACTCAACTATCCAAGTCCATATTTTCCATGTGCATCCATAGATCCCATCTCCACCCATTTCTACCATCAGTATAAATATTCACTCTGATGACACAAAATGACTCACATCCTCAAGATCGATATTGAGGAGGACTACCATTAAGAATGTAGAGTTCATTGACTTGTATATTCTCAATAGATAAATCAGGAAACTCGCATTATAATATTAAAAATTGGTTCAATACACTAAAAAACAATGAAAAATATTAAACAACAATCATAAGTTTTATCCTGGATTAATATATTTGGATCTTTAGTATACTATCATATTGGGTTTCATTGTAGAATGCATATTGGATTTGGAAGTTCCACAATGTACCGACTCGAGATCGTTAGGAGGTTCCTGCATTATAGAATCATAGAACCAGCTATCCCTGGTGCATCATCATCTTCAATAAACCTGGTGTGGATATATTTCATCAGTAGTCCTAGATTTGGATGAAAGATACTGTTGATGATTCATTTTCTTTAAAACCTACAAAAAATCATGTCTGATGTCGGAATAACACACTCACATTCAAACGTGGATGACATCTTGAAATAGAGATCAAAACTCTAGATGTGTCGATAAAAATTTAGATCCTATGTTCCAAACATCAATAATAGGACTCATTCCCAATGATGAAGAACCATCGATTACCAAGTTACCCTAAATTCATCTTCTTAAATGATTTTCAATCGACCTCATCTTGGTCTATAATGGCTCAAATAGTGATGGATTCAGTGTCCAGGTTTATCATCTTTCTCATGATCTTGTTAAAAACCTTATCTTTCTCAGGTCCTCACATTCCTTTTTCATTCCTTCTTGGCATGTAATCATCAAAATTAAAAGATCTGGATTGGTTCACCATGATTTTTATCCTAGTCATGTAGTCATTGGTAATTTCTTATGGTTGATACCAACATATGTCATGTGGTCGATCAAAACTGACATGATCTCTTAAAAAGGATTTCACATTGCCAATGTAGTTGTTTAAAATTTTTATCACAGTTTGTGAATTAGCCATGTGGTCAATTAAATTTTGCTTTTCCATTTTCCTAATAGATCTACCACACAGAAAGAGATAAATATTATAAACTAATCAAATTATATAATTAAAAAAAAATACGCGAAGTAAAATTAAAACTAAAATTCATTATTATGAATTATATATATAGAAACATTATGATTAAAAATTTAAATTCCAACAATATTAAATAAATAATTAAATAATTTAATTAATGAAAGGAAATAAAGTATTAAAATGATGATAATATTTTCAATTAACTAAATCTTTATAAATATAAGATTTAAAAATAAATTAAACTTTTTAATAAAAAAATATGAATAGAAAACTATAAATAAAATTAAAAAAATAATTCAAAGAACAATAAAAGTGTAGTTTAATCTTGAAAACACTCAAAAAATAAAATTTTCAATAATTATGGATTTACATAAAAAATTAACATTAAAATATAAATAAATATTTATAGATATAATTAAGATTAACATTATATAAAATGGACAGAAAGGGTTGTGGAAAAACCAAGGAATTTAATGACACATCATGTAGGGACAAGGACGAGTTTCAAATGGGAAATTTGATTTTTTTTCATGAAAATAAAACTTGTTATATCTTAAAATCTTTTCTTTATGAAAAAAATTGATACTAAGTGTAAGTGTCCACTTTTTGAGATAATACTTATTTATATTTGGGTGATGACCTAATTATATAAAAATATAAATCATAAAAAGGCCTCAAATATAATATAATGACTTATTAACTTAAAATTCATGATTATATAATGTTTAAGGCTGGGTATTTTTAAGCAATGTTTGTTTGAAATTCATCTCCAGTTGGAAAGCTCATCATGGAAATGATGAAGGAATTTTTTTTGAATGAAGAGTCTTGAAGGAAGGATTGGGGATGCACACATAATCATAGGATCTTATCATTGAAAGATAAGGGTAACATAAATGTAAGGTAAGAAACATTAGATGATAACCTTAAGAGAAAATTCTTCAAAGGAGGAAGTGATCTATATCCCAATCGAGATATGGATTGAAGTGTTACCACTATGGAAAGCCTAGGCAATTCATCCAACAGTGTCAGATGATAGAGGTAGAAAAAAACAATTATTAAGGTAAAACCTTAAATAATTATACTTTAGATATAAATAATGACATTTTTATTATCTGAGAAGATGATCAGGTCAGTCTTGCAAGATAAGAATTAACATGGGTGGTTGATTTAGGTGCCTCCTACCATTTTATAGCTAGAAGATGTTTCTTATCATCTTATAATTTAGGGTGTATTAGAAACTTAATGATAGGAAATTACGGTGAATAAAAAATCATTAGAATTGGTAATATTTATTTGGAGACTAATATTTGATGTTAGTTACTATTGAAAGATGTCAGGCATATTCCTCAAATTCAGCTCAGTCTAATATCCGTTGGAATGATTGAAGATGATAGATATGACAGTTCTTTTGGTGATGGGAAATGGAAGCTTACCAATGTCAACATGGTAATTTATAAAGGAAATAAGTATACGTACTTTTATCTCATATAATCTTAACGATGATTAGGAGAAGTTAACGCAGCATGAAAAGAGGTTCTCACTGAAGTTTGTCATAGGTAGATCTGTCACATGAGTAAGAAATGAATTTGAATGCTCTTTAAGAAGGATATTTTTTAATGAATAAATGGTAAAAAATTTTATATGTGTGTTGATTTTATCTTGGGAAAACAAAACAAAGCACCATTTCATGGTTATTTACAATACAAAAAGGAGAATGTTTTAGCTTTGATTCTGAATGATGTCTATATGATGGGAACTAAGTCGATAAGAAGTGAAATATATTTTTTATATATTTATATTTGTTAATTCTATAAAAGTCTTGGGATTTTATTTGAAAACTAATGATTATGTGTATGATGTTTTCAAATATTTTCATGTTAAGGTTAGAAGAGAAAACGAAAAATGGTTAATGTGTGTGCAAGAAGACAATGGGTGAGTGTACAATGGTCCATTTGAGGAGTAATACATGAGTTTCAACATAACTATATAAATATAAATACCAATTATTCCTCAACATAATGGTTTTGTGTAGAGGATGAAAATAATAATTTTCTAGAGGTATAGGTGTATAATCTCAAATAGAAAGCTTCCAAACACCTTTTTAGGGGAGGTAGTAAGGACAAAAATTGATCATATAATCTTTTCTACATCATTTACATTGAAATATGAAATACTATAAAGTGTTTTGATAGATTAATATGTTTTATAAAAACACCTGAGTGTATTTAATTGAAAATAAATTTTCAAATCTCTGAAGATGAACATATGAAGGTGGATGGAAAGGGAAAGTTGTGTATGTTTTAGGGATAAAATCATGGGGATTTTGGATACTGACACTAGGATCATATCCAAATGAGTATCGTTAGAAGTAAATATGTGGTTTTTCTTTAGGATCAAATGATTAAATATTTTGAGAATCCATAAATTTTAGAGAAGTTGTAGTATGAATAAATTTTAGTCAATATAGAACTAGTCTCACCACTACCAGTTCTATCTAGTGAGAGAGATACTTGAAACTGATAATACATCACTATGAGGTAAATTTTCTACATTATATGAATTTCTAGAATAAATTCACCCTAAATCATAGTTGAGGAGATCACCCAGAGAATGAAAACTAAGTCATAGATAACAACAACATTAGTTTGTGATGCTCACTAATAGGGAGAGCAAGAAAATTATGATGAGGTAATCATGAGTTAGCATAAGATGTAATTGAAATATTCCATAAAGTGGATATGTGATAATTACAAAATAACCATACATTTGATTTAGTGGACTTACCACATGGAAGTAATATACTCAAGAACATGTGGATTTATATAATCAAAAGAGAAGAGGAAGATCACACATATACTACAGAGACATAGTGGTTGTGAGGGGATTTATTAATAAGAAAGTCTTTGAATTAGATACAATTTTTTATCCTATGGTAAAAATGTTTTTTATCAGATTTATTCATGGTTTCACAACAAGACTAAACATGGAAGTTCAATAATTAGATGTAAAACCACATTCTTACTAAATGATATTGATGAGGATATATAAATGGAGTGGAGATAGGGTTTTTTAGTGAATGGTAAAGAAGAAATGATATGTAAAATTATGAAAAATTTATATGGTTTGAAATAGGAATTGAGGAAATAGTACTATAAATATGACTCATTCAATGAGAAAAATGTGTACTGGAGGAAACTTGTTGGTCACTTTGTTGTCATCAAACAATTTTCTAATGGATATTTCATTATTTTATTGTTAAATGTTGATGATATGATAATTATTGGATGAGATATGACTTATATTGAGAGGTTTAAGAAGGATTTTAATATGTATTTTTAAATAAAGGACTTGAGAGACACTACTCAAATTCTTAGTATGATGATTACTCAAGATCAGAGAAATCAAAAGATATTGATATCTAAAGATTGATAAATTAAGAAGGTTATTTAAATATTCAATATGAGTTAGGAGAAGCTAATTAGAAATACAAATATGATTCATAAAAAGCTAGAGTCCATCAAATGAGGGTGAGAAATTAGTATTGTAAAAATGTTCTGTATCATTTAGAAGTTCGTTGTCTTATGTATTATGTAGTGTTCACCAGACCATACATTTCCCATGTTGATGTCATTATGAGAATATTATTATAAAATCCATTAAAGGATAATTGGACAATGGTAAAATGTATTTTGAGGTAGCCCTTAGGTATATCTAGACATTGTTTTTATTTTAAAAATAGTAAGCCTATTTTGAAGGATACATATATACTGATATGATTGGAGTTACTGACATGTGGAAATCCTTACCCTGGTACCTGATATTATTTGTATAAGGATAATTAAAATGTAAATCATGACTCCATAAGTGTGTTTCTTTTGTACAACAGAAGTAGAGTATATAAAGGTCATTGAAGGTTTTAACAAATACGTTGTGGATGAATTTTTTGAAATTAGTTGGGAAAAGGTTAGGAATATTATATTATTTATTTAAATAATCAGAGCATTGTTCATATTAGAAAAAATACAAAATTTCATTCCAGGTCTAAATAAATTGATGTAAAATATCACCAGATTTTTAATTTTTTGTAAGAAATATTTTTGAATTTTGATAAAATACATTCCTATGATAATGAGATAGATATGATGATGAAGGTTCTACCAAAAGAGAAGTTTGAAGACTATAAAAAGACTTCATGTCAAGATTCTACCCCGAATTGGATGTGAGGGGGGGATTTTTAGGGGATAATCCAAGTTAATGGAGACTATAAATGATTCATTTACATAGACTATTTTTCTAGAAATATCTAGAAAAAGATTATATTGATAATATAAGAAGCATTCAACTTTGGCGAGAATCCAACATAATAGATGCAAAATAGGAGATGGTGGGATAATTTAAGGGTTGGAAAAAAACCATTATATTGCCGTATATCTTATCTTTAAAATAGGATCAAATCCCATGGAATTGTAATATTAAAAAACTCTCTATAAATTGGTTATCCTCTAACATTTCATTTCGAGAGAGAAATAATATAACTCTATCCCCCTTCTCACATGGTTGTAGGTAGCCCTTGGAAAACCATGTTAAATTTTATTTTTCATCTTTGTTTTAATTTCCGTTCATGTTTTTTTAAATATATTTAAGTTTCAATGCCACAAAAATATGACTAAGTATTATGATATGAAATATAGAACATAACTAATCCATTTAAGTGGTGTAAAATATTGGGTCATTAGGTAAGTGTTTTAGATCATACCACATTTGTTTTTATAAATTGCATGAATAAAAAATGAGGGATATGTTAATACAAACAAGGGATATGTTTGTTCTATAAGTGTTAAGGATCTAGTTGGTATTCTATTAGTTCATATTCCAGTGATAAATTCATTGGAAAATTTTCTGGAAAAAATTGTATTATATCCACTTTTTATGTATGAAAAATATCAATTAGTGGCATTTACTTTTTAGTTTCATGATAATTTCAACTATCGCAAAGTCTTTAGGTGGTAGTTTTTAATAACCACCATTAAATAAATTGTATTTGTAATTTTAATGAAAAATAATGTTTTTAGCGATGAATTTTAAAAAAAACCATGAATAGTTATTTAGAAGAAATTGAAAAAACCAAATCTATTTAAGAATATAAATAGCTGTAATTTTACGTGGTGCTAAATATGAATTGGAAATATTTTAGAAAACTTTTATTGGTGGTTTTTTATAATTTTACAGTATTTTTTATAATTTAATGTTGGTTTTAACCACATATAATTATATTATACGTGGTTTCTAAAATTTCCACTAAATATGATATAATTATATTTTAGCATATTTCTGGGAATTTGAAGTCGATTCTATTTTTTTTACATGAAAAAAATGATTTAGTGAATTACCTTTCATCCCAGACAAATAAAAAACCAATATAAAAAAATATTATCCAACCAGTATAATATAACAATAAAAAGTTTTACATATATCAAGTGACAACATTATACTTGAAAAAATACGAGTAGATAACATTATATTTTAAAATTTTCAATAGGTGCATCATATTAAAAAACAACATTATACTTGATACAATATCATTAGATAACATTGTAATTTATAAAATGTCAACATATGCATCAATAATCACTTATATGCTCTAAAAAATATCATCCCTCTCTCTATACTACTACGTTATACTAGTGCTCATACCCTCTTTCCCCTCTTCCCACCTCTGGTACCTACATTTAAAGTAGTTATCCACAAATTTTTAAAGAATATATTCTATAAATAATATTTTCAATGTAAAAAAGTGAATCAATTGATGTGTTACATTATTGAATTATTTTCCCTACTATATCAAAAGTATCATTAGTCAATTTTTGAATTTCGTTATCCACTATCAGGGCACTAACTTGTTCATTCTATCCATTAAAATAATTTCTTGAAATTTCTGTAACATTTTATTTTCCATGCTAAATCCAATGCATATAATTATGAGGAAATTATTTAAATATCAAGTTCACAAATACTTCATCTCTCTTAAAAAATAATATAAATTTACATTTAGGACATGGAAATTTGATTCTACCATCCACAGATAAATTTTTAATAAAAAAATCAAAAAACATGTTCAAACCAATAACATATTGATATGTGTTTTACAGTAAAGTAATCCAACTTTTATCAATACATAATAGATTTCATACACATTCAAATAAAAATAATAATTATTTTAATATCTTTATAAATATAAGATTACAATTTGGTTCAAAAAGTAATACAATCCCAATTTTTCAAATTAGGATAGAGATATAGTTATTTTTTCCCAATTTCAAAGAAATTTTATATTGACCATTCACTTATCTAACTTATTCATAGTTAACATAATTATAAATAATTCTTATAATAATAGCTCAAACATCAAGGTCACTATATGACTCATATAATTAGTTTGTATAAACATATTTTAAATTCAATAAATTTTATAAAAACTAGATAATCACAACAATATTAAAAACAATAATTGTAGTAATAAAAATAAAAAAGAAAAATATAACAATTTAAAAAAGAATTCTCAAAAACATTTTATTGACTAGTTGTAACAGCCCAAGATTTTATAAAAAATATTCTTTTTAATTTTATTAATGTCTTGTGTTGTACGCTACACCAAAAGGAGCTTGCACAACACACATCCTTGACTTGCCTTGCATTACACGCAATCGCGACCTTCCTCGATAGCGTGTGTAATACGCAATACCGAGTTTCACTAAACAACGATATGCTATTAAAATATTATTAAAACTAGCCGGTATGAATAGTAATAACCACTTTTTAAAATTTTTTAAATCTTATTTTTCAAAATGAACTTCATTTTTGGATTCGGAGTATCGAATTTAGCCTAAGGTGAAATTTTGGTACTTTTCGGATAACTTTCATATTCTGATGAATAGTGAAAATTACTAAATTATAATTAAAAACAACTTTTTTAATCGAAATAATTAATAGTGATAAATCATTAATTTGAGTGGTTTTAAAGTATATTTAGAATATATTTTTACAATTTAATACAATGTTGGTCATTGGATGTAATTTCACATTTAAACTAGACATAAACAAGTGTCAATCTTTTGATAGATATTGTTTCTTAAAAACACGCTATTTGTTTTAACAGCGGGATTTAATTATAAAATTAATTAATGCAACTTTTATGTTATGAATTTGGTAAAATAGACTTCATTTTTGAATTCGGAATATGAAATATAGCTTGGGATGAAATTTTGGCATTGTTCTGAAAAACATCAATTTTTGATGAATAGTGAAACTACTAAGTGGTAGGTTAAAAACTGAATTTTGCATAAAACTTAATTTTACCGCTTCTGTGAATGGAATTTTGAAAATCCGAGAGACACGGTTAATATCAAGTACTAAAATGTGGTTCAATGAGATGAAAATAATTTTTTGGTGAATATCAACTTTTTACTTTTTTTTACCACGGTTAATAGTAAATAGGGTAACTAAGGGTAAATATGATATTAATATTACCCTAACACATGTCCCAATTCTATTGGACAAGTGTAATTCGACCAAAAACAAACTTAGGAATAAAATATGACCATTTAGGCCCACTTGGATTAGATTAGGACATTTATTATTAATTTATTTAAAGAAGGGTTAAAATAGTTAAAATCAAAGTTTATTCACTAAAACATTTTTAATATGGGGTTATACATAAGATAAATTCGACTATAAATATTAATTAGAAATCTAAAAAGATTTCCTACATAATTATATTTTATTTATAATTTTTAGACTTTAAATAAATTAATTTATTTTTGACACAACGATGATGCAGTAATTACCCTTTTAAGGAAATATTAACATAATTGATGTTATAAATACTCAAATGAATGTAATTTGAGACTTTTTATGAATTCCACTAATTTTCTAGGTTACTATGATATATTAGTGTTGATTTAATCAACTTGGTTTGAACATATAATTCTGTTATGACTTTCACAAAAATCATATATCAAATGGTGTCAAAATTGACACAAAATAGTTTCTAAATCAAATATTATATTATTAATTGTTATTTTATTCCTAAAAATCTAAGGTTCGGCCAAATGACTTAGATAAGGATATATATATTAATAATAAACAATTTGGGGTTCGTTTGGAATGTTATAGTAAGTGTATTAACCATATACTGAAAGAAAACAAAAGACACGGTAAAAGTTAAATTATTTAACTTAGAGTTAAATCTAATTGATAAGTTTAAAATAATAACCTAAACTTGTCTAAATCCTATTGGTTGATAGGATTTCAACCCTTCCCCACTTTATATTCGAAATAAGACCCTTTGGAACCATTATAAACCGATTTTGACCTTAATATAAAATAATATTTTGAGATATTCCTAAGGTGCCCCTCTCCTCCCTTATAAAAGGACACCTCCTCCCCCTCCTCCTCACACCAATTTGAGTACTCAAGCTCGGAAAACCCCTGAAAATTTATCCTCTCCACTTCCCTAGAAACATCCTAGAGGTTCTGGTCTTCCTCAAAGACCAATTTTAGTGCCCTAAGAGGAGGTCTCAAAGAGGCACTTCAAAGAAGAGATAATTACCGTTACCAATTCTTTCATCTTTATTTCTTCTTCCACTTCTTCTTCTTAGGTTGTTTAATTATGAAGTAATAACATCAGTATCACTCATATACTGATATGTTATTATAAGTATGAAACAACCCTATTTCACCATCTATCCATCCTATGGAAAAAGAAATCACCGCGCGTGCGTACGTACGGAATACCGTCTCCACGCCGTGGTGTAATCTATTTTCCACCACCACCTTACATGGATGGGTATAATGGTGTAAAGAATAACTATACATAGTTATTAAAACATCATATTGATTCTGATATATTTTATAATCCACTCCAATTCAATTCAATATTTATATAAATGATATCATCGCTCGTGCGTACGTACGGAATACCGTCTCCACAACGCGATGAGATTCATTCTCCATGTTAACCATTTAAGAATGATTATAATGTATATATAAGAAATAATAATGAAATATATGACATTATAAAGCTACTGGATTTATGTATATATATACATATGTATGTCATCTACTTACTTCCATTTCAAGACAATAAGGAAAGGAAAACAGCGTTCATGCGTACGTACGGACTACCGTCTCCATGAACGGTGTTTTTCATTTTATTTATCTACCTATTATATATATATATATACTAAATATATATGATATATAAATAATATTTTATATTCTGGAAGTAAGTAAATCATGATATAAGTAATAATGATGTCAAGAACAACAAGTCAAAACACCTACGATAAATGAAACGATTTTACCCAAAACGCTTCTTTAACATGGAATTTACAAAAGAACGGGTAATATAATGTCATAAGTGAACCATATATGATATCATAACAATGAATATGATTCTGTAATAAGTCAGTAACATGATTTAAATCATTATACAGGAGGTTCAGACACTTACAAAGCAAGTCGAACCTAAGGTAAGGGAAATATCACAATCTCATTTTTATCCGAGGTTGTTTATTCGTAAGTAATTACTGGGGTGTATTTTATCATCCACATCCATGTTCCCTCAATATGTAATATTATTTCCATCCTTCTACAATAGTTTATATCCAATTTTACCCTTCGGTGAGTTTTTAGTAAAAGATACGAAAGGAATCTTTTGTCGTTTTTCGTACGAGGTACTTTTTGACTTTTCCGACAAAAGTACGAAGAATGTTTTTTTTAACTTATACGGCACAAACGGATTTTTAGGGTTTTATAAAGCCTTATTTTCATGAAGATTCCTCCAAAATATTTCATTACTATTTTCAATAAAATCTCTTTCTTTTAAAATTGCATGATGTTTTGTGAAAAGAAATTGATTTTGAAGAAGAAAGGATATTTTCCTCAAGAATTCAATTCAAGTGTTTTATCAAAATTATTTTCCATATAAGATAATAAAGGGTTCTGTTTCTATCCATATTTTTACATTGGTTTGACTATGTTGTGATGTAATTATGTTTATGAATTCCTTTATCTTATATGAATTGATTTATGATGTCATGATGTTTCAAGAATCTCATTTTTGTTACATGTGTTATGCGATGATGTATGTTTTATGATTATGTGGCACACATAAGAAAGGATTCATTATAAGATGGGTGGGACCTATATCTCCCTCCAATGCATTGGGTAAAGATTTTATATCTCATGAGATAGACAGGGCTGGAACGGTAGGTTATACCGGTTCAGTGAAACAGGACTGAAACGAGGGTTACTCGATTCAGAAAGGGACTTTGTCCACTAAGATAGTCTTGGCAATGAGTCATGACTAACAAGAAATGATTTTCCATGATTATGTGTGCATGCCACAAAGTTTCAAGTTTCATGTTATGATTATGGTGATCTCATTTTCACTTCTATGATTTGTTCCATGTTAAGATATTATGATCTCTTTTGCAGGTTATGATTTTCAAAAAGATATGATATGATTTTTATTTCTTTTGTATACCCTTACTGAGCATTTGAGCTCACCCTTTTATGTTTTCTTTTCCCCAGGATATAAAGAAAGGTTTTAGGTAAAAAAAAAGGAAGATCTTTATGGGAGATTTTGAAGATCTTTCACCACGATTAGAAGATTACGTTCCGAGTTTCCAAAGACACTAAACTATTACGATCCTTGTGTGTGTGTTTTTGTTATGTACTAAGTATTCCGCAAAAGTAATGTAATGTCAATGTACGTCAAGATACGGTTCTCAACAGTTGGTATCAGAGGAAAGGTTTAGTCAACCTTTGGAAACTAGGATGCGAAAACATTAGTGAGATCCCTAGAGATATTTCTAAAGTATGTCTAGGGATGCCCCTAAGGATAAGTATACGTATACGATATAGTCCTAGAACTATGGTAACGATATTAGATTAAACCAAAGATGTTAGATATTTAAGTTACTCCCCCTTTATTATGATTTTTGCCTCTCACACTATTTTTTTTTGGGATTTAGAAAATGGCTGGAAACAAGATGATTCACAATAATGGAGGATATGATGGACAATGGAATGATATTCTTCATGAGCAACCAAATGAAATGGGATTTGGATGTCCAAACATCATTATTATGCCAAATCAGCAATCTCACAATATGATCAATAAAGTAAAATTTGGTAAGTTTCCTAACTCGACTAATAAGAGAAAGATGGAGTTCCATGATGATCATAGAGGAAAGAAAGTTCAATTCCCCCTATGTAAATCATGTGGGAAGAGGCATCAAGGAGAATGTTTCAAAGGAACTGGAAGATGCTTTGGGTGTGGAAAAGAAGGACACAAAGCAAGTAAGTGCAAAGGAAAAGGTTCAGTTAACACCGTGGATGAGGATAATGGTATTGCTACGACATCAACAATGGTTAAATGTTTTAAATGTGGAATGTATGGGCATTATGCAAACCAATTCCCTAAGGGAAAGTCTCATGAAGATAATCAGTATGGTCGTATGGGAAGTATTTATGTTGATGATGATGAAGAGACTACAAATGATATGTGAGAGGAAAGAATTGTTGAAGCTCGGTCAATGGTTTAAGAATGTAGTGGAATGATTACATGTTTATCATGTGTAATGTTGTATAAGTAATCTCATGGTACTATGGAATAAAGAGACATGTAAGGATTGTTACACTGTTGTCTGATTAATGTTACCAGTAACCATGAAAGGTTATTCAGATATTTTTGGAATATAGATGATATGCGCATAATGAAGGGATAAGGAGAAAATTAAATGTTTAACAGTATTCATGAGCTCATGATTGATATAAGGATTAAGTGATATCATGGTTTGAGTATATAGAATTTTGAGGATTTTGGTATGTGGAAAGTGTTAACTTTTAACTGCACCCATGTTTTCACTAAGGTATTCAAGAGAATACACGATTAAGGACTTTGAATGTTTGGAATGTGACCAACAAGACATATCTTATGATATGTGGGGATAAACGACAGTATTAAATCTCTAGTAATCGTTGTCACTATATTACGAGAGTGGACTGCAGTATTATGTATAAGCCTAAAGATTAGACTGGATTATGTTGGACATAAGTTAGTATTGTTTAAGGATAGAAGATTTTCGATATTATTGATGGGATGTTATAGTAACGTAGTTTTAGAAAAAGGACAACCTGCAGGACGGGTGACAGCCCATCGCTTCGGACAAGGCTGTAGGAATCGAACCCACAACCGAAGTGCGACTGGCCTTTATCGCCTACCACTGACCTACATGAAGTCCCTGTTTAGTAGAAACTAGTTTTATTATATTAAGTAGTATGATATATGAAGTATAAGTCCATTTTAGAAACCATATGTGATTAATCTCACTATAGATCGACTTATGTATATAATTTTTACTAACCTTTTGTTTGAGACAGATGGAATGACTCGTCATTCTATCACATGATCTGCTAACACTTCACGAATAACAAATTCAACTTCATTTATTTAAGAGATGAAGTGGAAATTGTTCAAGGCACGAACAATAGTGAGATTGTACCAAAATAAAGTAAGTATTTATTCTAAATCAAATTTTCAACTTTAGGGAAACGATCTTGAAAACCAAAAATTTTGTCCTAGTGCTCTTATATCTGATTAATCAGATGGTACCTTAGATCGTCACAAATTTATGGATTTGTGATTATTGGCTTTTCCATAGCCATGTTCTCTACCACTCTCCATCAGAACATGATGGTTAGATTTCTATTCCATATCCATATTTTCACCTATGTGGAAACCCAATGATTAGTTTATTTGGGTAACCGTTACGTTTCATACTTTTGTTTTTAAAGATTGGTTTTGATATTCCTTTTTACAATGTGGGTTTCTATTAAAGAAACTTTCAAATAGTAAACCATTTATAACCCCGACGAATTTCGAGGGCGAAATTCATTTTAAGGGGGGTAGAATGTAACAGCCCAAGATTTTATAAAAAATATTCTTTTTAATTTTATTAATGTCTTGTGTTGTACACTACACCAAAAGGAGCTTGCACAACACGCATCCTTGACTTGCCTTGCATTACACGCAATCGCGACCTTCCTCGATAGCGTGTGTAATACGCAATACCGAGTTTCACTAAACAACGATATGCTATTAAAATATTATTAAAACTAGCCGGTATGAATAGTAATAACCACTTTTTAAAATTCTGTAAATCTTATTTTTCAAAATGAACTTCATTTTTGGATTCGGAGTATCGAATTTAGCCTAAGGTGAAATTTTGGTACTTTTCGGATAACTTTCATATTCTGATGAATAGTGAAAATTACTAAATTATAATTAAAAACAACTTTTTTAATCGAAATAATTAATAGTGATAAATCATTAATTTGAGTGGTTTTAAAGTATATTTAGAATATATTTTTACAATTTAATACAATGTTGGTCATTGGATGTAATTTCACATTTAAACTAGACATAAACAAGTGTCAATCTTTTGATAGATATTGTTTCTTAAAAGCACGCTATTTGTTTTAACAGCGGGATTTAATTATAAAATTAATTAATGCAACTTTTATGTTATGAATTTGGTAAAATAGACTTCATTTTTGAATTCGGAATATGAAATATAGCTTGGGATGAAATTTTGGCATTGTTCTGAAAAACATCAATTTTTGATGAATAGTGAAACTACTAAGTGGTAGGTTAAAAACTGAATTTTGCATAAAACTTAATTTTACCGCTTCTGTGAATGGAATTTCGAAAATCCGAGAGACACGGTTAATATCAAGGACTAAAATGTGGTTCAATGAGATGAAAATAATTTTTTTTGTGAATAGTAACTTTTTACTTTTTTTACCACGGTTAATAGTAAATAGGGTAACTAAGGGTAAATATGATATTAATATTACCCTAACACATGTCCCAATTCTATTGGACAAGTTTAATTCGACCAAAAACAAACTTAGGAATAAAATATGACCATTTAGGCCCACTTGGATTAGATTAGGACATTTATTATTAATTTATTTAAAGAAGGGTTAAAATAGTTAAAATCAAAGTTTATTCACTAAAAAATTTTTAATATGGGGTTATACATAAGATAAATTAGACTATAAATATTAATTAGAAATCTAAAAAGATTTCCTACATAATTATATTTTATTTATAATTTTTAGACTTTAAATAAATTAATTTATTTATGACACAACGATGATGCAGTAATTACCCTTTTAAGGAAATATTAACATAATTGATGTTATAAATACTCAAATGAATGTAATTTGAAACTTTTTATGAATTCCACTAATTTTATAGGTTACTATGATATATTAGTGTTGATTTAATCAACTTGGTTCGAACATATAATTCTGTTATGACTTTCACAAAAATCATATATCAAATGGTGTCAAAATTGACACAAAATAGTTTTTAAATCAAATATTATATTATTAATTGTTATTTTATTCCTAAAAATCTAAGGTTCGGCCAAATGACTTAGATAAAGATATATATAGTAATAATAAACAATTTGGGGTTCGTTTGGAATGTTATAGTAAGTGTATTAACCATATAGTGAAAGAAAACAAAAGACACGGTAAAAGTTAAATTATTTAACTTAGAGTTAAATCTAATTGATAAGGTTAAAATAATAACCTAAACTTGTCTAAATCCTATTGGTTGAAAGGATTTCGACCCTTCCCCACTTTATCTTCGAAATAAGACCCTTTGGAACCATTATAAACCGATTTTGACCTTAATATAAAATAATATTTTGAGATATTCCTAAGGTGCCCCTCTCCTCCCTTATAAAAGGACACCTCCTCCCCCTCCTCCTCACACCAATTTGAGCACTCAAGCTCGACCAACCCATGCCAATTTCTCCTCTCCACTTCCCTAGCAACATCCTAGAGGTTCTGGTCTTCCTCAAAGACCAATTTTAGTGCCCTAAGAGGAGGTCTCAAAGAGGCACTTCAAAGAAGAGGTAATTACCGTTACCAATTCTTTCATCTTTATTTCTTCTTCCACTTCTTCTTCTTAGGTTGTTTCATTATGAAGTAATAACATCAGTATCACCCATATACTGATATGTTATTATAAGTATGAAACAAACCTATTTCACCATCTATCCATCCTATGGAAAAAGAAATCACCGCGCGTGCGTACGTACGGAATACCGTCTCCACGCCGTGGTGTAATCTATTTTCCACCACCACCTTACATGGATGGGTATAATGGTGTAAAGAATAAATATACATAGTTATTACAACATCATATTGATTCTGATATATTGTATAATACACTCCAATTCAATTCAATATTTATAGAAATGATATCATCACTCGTGCGTACGTACGGAATACCGTCTCCACAACGCGATGAGATTCATTCTCCATGTTAACCATTTAAGAATGATTATAATGTATATATAAGAAATAATAAAGAAATATATGACATTATAAAGCTACTGGATTTATGTATATATATACATATGTCTGTCATCTACTTACTTCCATTTCAAGACAATAAGGAAAGGAAAACAGCGTTCATGCGTACGTACGGACTACCGTCTCCATGAACGGTGTTTTTCATTTTATTTATCTACCTATTATATATATATATATACTGAATATATATGATATATAAATCATATTTTATATTCTGGAAGTAAGTAAATCATGATATAAGTAATAATGATGTCAAGAACAACAAGTCAAAACACCTACGATAAATGAAACGATTTTACCCAAAACGCTTCTTTAACATGGAATTTACAAAAGAACGGGTAATATAATGTCATAAGTGAACCATATATGATATCATAACAATGAATATGATTCTGTAATAAGTCAATAACATTATTTAAATCATTATACAGGAGGTTCGGACACTTACAAAGTAAGTCGGACCTAAGGTAAGGGAAATATCACAATCTCATTTTTATCCGAGGTTGTTTATTCGTAAGTAATTACTGGGGTGTATTTTATCATCCACATCCATGTTCCCTCAATATGTAATATTATTTCCATCCTTCTACAATAGTTTATATCCAATTTTACCCTTCGGTGAGGTTTTAGTAAAAGATACGAAAGGAATCTTTTGTCGTTTTTCGTATGAGGTACTTTTTGACTTTTCCGACAAAAGTACGAAGAATGTTTTTTTTAACTTATACGGCACAAACGGATTTTTATGGTTTTATAAAGCCTTATTTTCATTAAGCTTCCTCCAAAATATTTCATTACTATTTTCAATAAAATATCTTTCTTTTAAAATTGCATGATGTTTTGTGAAAAGAAATTGATTTTGAAGAAGAAAGGATATTTTCCTCAAGAATTCAATTCAAGTGTTTTATCAAAATTATTTTCCATCTAAGATAATAAAGGGTTCTGTTTCTATCCATATTTTTACATTGGTTTGACTATGTTGTGATGGAATTATGTTTATGAATTCCTTTATCTTATATGAATTGATTTATGATGTCATGATGTTTCAAGAATCCCATTTTTGTTACATGTGTTATGCGATGATGTATGTTTTATGATTATGTGGCACACATAAGAAAGGATTCATTATAAGATGGGTGGGACCTATATCTCCCTCCAATGCATTGGGTAAAGATTTTATATCTCATGAGATAGACAGAGCTGGAACGGTAGGTTATACCGGTTCAGTGAAACAGGACTGAAACGAGGGTTACTCGATTCAGAAAGGGACTTTGTCCACTAAGATAGTCTTGGCAATGAGTCATGACTAACAAGAAATGATTTTCCATGATTATGTGTGCATGCCACAAAGTTTCAAGTTTCATGTTATGATTATGGTGATCTCATTTTCACTTCTATGATTTGTTCCATGTTAAGATATTATGATCTCTTTTGCAGGTTATGATTTTCAAAAAGATATGATATGATTTTTATTTCTTTTGTATACCCTTACTGAGCATTTGAGCTCACCCTTTTATGTTTTCTTTTCCCCAGGATATAAAGAAAGGTTTTAGGTAAAAAAAAAGGAAGATCTTTAAGGGAGATTTTGAAGATCATTCACCACGATTAGAAGATTACGTTCCGAGTTTCCAAAGACACTAAACTATTACGATCCTTGTGTGTGTGTTTTTGTTATGTACTAAGTATTCCGCAAAAGTAATGTAATGTCAATGTACGTCAAGATACGGGTCTCTACACTAGTATTTCAAGTATATTAAAAAATAACACATATATACACATGTTACACACATTATCATAATTAGTTTTTTAAACTTGGGGCCAAATCCTTTTATTTATTGAAAAAATGACCTCATTTTTAGGGTAGGTAAGTCCCATTACATGGCCTATCATCCCAGAGGGAATTAAATCCCATTAGATGGCCCAAAGGCCTATATGTTTTTCCCAGATTCCCATCTAGTGAATAATAGTTCTATAATACATAGGATGCTATAGTACCAAAACCACTACCGTTTACACCATAAGGCCCCAAACCATTACCATACTATAACAACTATAATTATTAACACTTACTTATTGCAGTAGAACTTGCACTATGAGTTTTGACTTACAAATCCCTACTTAAGGTGCTAGGTAAGTATCTAATTTTCATGGAAAACAATGATGATATTATAGAGTGTCAAGATCTAGAATGAAATAAGAATTAGATAAATTTTAGGCTATGATTAAAGTACCCTCCACCACATAATTGGGTACTTCCACCTCAGCTGTAGTGACCTCATAGGCTTGGCCTTATCCCCTTGTCCTTTTCTGTTGTAGATACCCCTGATCCTTGGTACATGGATTTAAAAAATTCCCTATTTATTTATAGCTGAAGAATAATATATTTGTGGTATCTTTCTTTTCCTTATATTCATGATCCAAATAACCCTTGTTGTAGTACATACAATAAAATCCCATGCAATTTAAACATTTTACAAAAAATTTATTTCTAAAATTTACACATGAAGAAAATTGCCTCACAATATTCTTCTTATTGGTCACATTTTGCACTTCTTGGGTTTTTAGATGACCTCTACTTTTATTAATTCACTTTAGATATATTGGATCTTGATAATTCCTTCTCTATTCGGAGGGTGTATAAAACAATTTCATCCTGTAATAAAAAAGATACTCCTTGATTAATGCTAAGGAACTCTCTCTTCATTTCAGTTTGTTTCTCATGGGAGAAATATTGGTAAAAAAATTTTTCTTTAAAATAACTCCATTAAATGTGATTTATTTCTTCTTCATCTCTTTTATTATAAACCAATGAGAACCCTTGATTAAAATTACCTTTGAGATAATACAATGCGAGTGTAACCATTTACTTTTTATCACAAACAATGGCCATAAATAGGTTTTCTTGGGATTTATTCCCTTACTCATCTAGAACATTTTTAGTTTCAGTTTAGATAGGGTAATGTAAGATGGTATAGAGGGGGTTGAATGGACTAGATTAAAAAATTTAAACAAATAAATTTATTAATAAAAATAAATATCAAAGTTAATTATAGAGGTTAATTAGTAGTGGATAAAGTGAAGAACCCATGTATTTTTTTTATAGTAGGTCGTTCCAAAGTGGTCCAACACTACACTTATACCTCTCTTCTCAGAAATAAATACGTTTTCACAGAAAAATTATTTTTAAGGGGGAATCATAAGCCAATTTCAAAATCCTTTTCTAGGGGTGGAACCACCATGAAACTAAATTTTTTATGGGGAGTTACAACCTTTACAACATGAATTTAGAAAATGGGAGCCACAACTTGAATAGTGGTATATTTAGATACATGTATTCACAACCCTTAGATACTGAATTTAGAATCTAAGAGTCATAACCCAAAGAAAAAGAACAAAAAAATAATTCTTTTGTGTATAAAAGCATAAATAGAAAAATAGAGTGTGTGTGAGAGATGTGAAATTTTTTTAAAGACTCAGAAACAGATGAAAGAAGATTAAAATTAAATCATAGGTACCAACTGTTGAGGATTATTTTGAATCATCCTTTCAAGGAAATTATAGTTTATTTATAATCAATTCAACACATTATATAATGTATAGGCGATGAAACAAATTTTCATATGATGTTTCAAATTCACAATAGGTTCAAAGTTCATATAAATTTCTCTAAAATATTATTTAAAATTTGTCAGTCAGTGTGTATATTTATTTCTTTCAAAAGATATATATATATATAATAAATTTTCAGGAGTTTCAGTAGATCTGCATCCTAAGAATATTCAAAATAAATTTAGTCAATAAATTTTATAAATATATCCATAAATATCACAGTACAATTACCTCTTTATTCATATAGAATAAGTCTCCAATAAAATCATTCAAAAATAATTTGAATAAGTACACCAATAAAATATCTAGAATAAAATCAGAATTCAATGTTTTAAAACACTAGTTTATATTCATTCAATCATATTTAAATTTTGTCAAAAAAATTCTAGAAAACTAACAGGGCAAACTAAATATAAATTAAAAAATTTAATTTAAACATGAAACCTATGACTTTATTAGAAAAATAAATTAACATAAATTATTAATTTTTTTATTTAAAAATTATACCAATACTTAAAACTATTTGATCATAATCCTTAGATTTAATGAGAAATTATCCAGTAGAAAAATCATTGAAAACAACCCATATATATATATACAAAAAATTAAATTTAAAAAAAAACGTACAAAATAGCAGTATAAAAGTAGGGAATGAACAGTTTCATAGGGAATGAACAATAATGTAGGGAATTAATAGTAATGTAGGGTTTCCAAACTATACTTTGCATAAATAAACAATAACATAATGTAGGGAGTGAATAGTAAAATAACATTGGGTATGAACAGTAACGTACGGTTTCCAAACAATACTTTGTGGAAATTAACAGTAACATAATTAGGGTATAAACAGTAATGTAATATAGGGTATGAAAAATAACATAGGGTTTCCAAACCATTCTTTATAAAAATGAAACGTAATGTAACATAGGGTATGAACAGTAACATAGCAGAAGGTATGAATAGTAATGTAGATTTTCCAAACCATACTTTTCACTATAGTGATAGTAGGGTTGCTAAACCATACGTTGTACTATTGTAAAAGTAGGGTTTCCCATAATTTGTGAACAAACTGGGTAACATACTTTAAAAAACATCAAATAATTTTTAAAGGCTCTAAAAAGTAGATTCATAATTTTTTTAAAAAAGTGTTATTTATATAAAAACATAATATCTTTCTAATTAATTATGAATCAAATAAATATGACATCTACTACACCAAAAATCATTAAAAAATAGATGCAACAAAATTCAGAAAAAAACTACAGTTCTAAAAAAAAGCCGAACTTCAGAAAATTTATTCACCATCCCAATGAAATTTTTATAATTTTATATAAACTAATTAAATCAATATAAATATGTTGGATTTCTCAAAATTCAAGTTTCATGTAAATCTGAATTTTTTATAAGTTTCATTAAAATAAATACAAAAACCATTTAAAACCACAGACTGTAGAATCTCTAAAACTACAGCAGAAAACTCATTGAATTTTTAGAGTACCAAAAAAGAATATTTAAAATTCATAGTTAAATAATAATTTCTATATAAATCTCTTATCTATCTAATTTTATAAGAATCACACAAATATAGACACTATGAATTGAGGTATTATAAAAAATATAGAGTAAAATAATTTAAACAAAAGAGAGGAAAAGTAATCAAGAAAAAGAAAACATACACATGCACAAAAAATATCCCCCTTTTTGTTTGATTACAAAACCAAAACATTTGAACCATTTAAAACCAATTTTAAATAAATTTAAAACAAATTTATTTCTACCCAATTTATTTCTCCCACTAATTTTAAATAAACACAAATTAAAAGAAAAATCTCCCAAAACAAATACAGTAATAAAAATTTACAATTATAACATATAGAGATCAAATTTAGTTATTTCAAAATGAGAAGAGTCTAAAAGATTTTTTAAAATATCTGCTAGCGAATTTTAAGAAGGTTGAAATTCTAAAACAATATCACCCTTGTTAATATGATATCTAATAAAATGAAATCTAAGATCAAGATGATTTTTTCTAGAATGCTATTAGGGGTTTATAGAAATAGAAATTAGAGAAGTTTTATCACAATAAATATGTATTTTTTCATAATAAACACAAAAATCACATTAGGTTTTCTTAATCCATAAACATTGATCACAAAAAATAGAAATAGAGATATACTCCTATTCTGTAGTAGATAAATCAATAAATTTTTATTTCTTAGATGACTTATAAATTAATCATTTTCCCAAAAGATGACACACACCATATGTGATTTTTTGGTCAATCATATAACCTCCAAAATTAGAGTGAGAATAAGATGTTAAATCAAAATAGTTATATTTTGGATAAAATATACTAGAATCAATAGTTCCTTAAAAATATCTAATTATTATTCTAAAATATTTTATATGACTTTATTTAGGATATTCTTGAATTCTATCACACAAAAAAACACCAAAAATGATATTGGGTCTAGATAAAGTTAAATATAACAAGTTACCTATCATGTATATATAAACATTAATATCAACAGATTTAATAGTTTTATCAATATCTAATTTACAATTTGTACCCATAGTAATTTTCATATATTTATCATAATCAAGAGAAAATCATTTAACTAACTCTTTAGCATTCGTAGATTGATTATGAAAAATTCTACCCTTTGAGAAATTTTAAGTATAATAGAGAATTTTAATTCTCCCATTAAACTCATGTCAAAATCAGAAGACATCAAAGTAGAAAGATTATTTCAAAGTAATTCACTACTGGAACCAAAAAATATATCAATAACATATATTTTTACAGTTAAAATATTAGTATAAGTTCTTTTACTAAAAATATTAGGGTCGAAATTTCATTTCTTAAAACCATTATTTGACAAAATTAAATAATTTCTTTTATACGAAGAATGAGGTACTTCTTTGAGACCATACAAATATTTAGATAATATAAATACATGGTTAGGAAATTTTTCACTTCCAAAACCAGGGGGTTGAGAAACATAAACTTCTTCTATTACAAAACCATTTTTGTAATATATTTTTACGTACATTTGATACAATATAAAACCTTTAAAATAATAAAATTATAATAAAATTATAAATTATTCTAACCTTGAAATAGGTGAAAAATAATATTCAATGTATTTAACTTCTTCTTGTGAATATCATTGAGCAATAATCCTAGATTTATTTTTGAAAATCTATCTAGATTCATCCTGCTTGTCTTCGAAGATCAACTTAGTTCTAATTACCTGTTTATACAAAAGAAATTCTACTGAAGTACAAAAATTATTTATAAAAAATTGATTTAATCCATCTTGTATAGAAACTACCCCGTTTGTAAATTTCAAATAATTATTAACAATAAAAGAAACAAAATTAGAAATAAAACAAAATTGGCAAAAATATTTGAAATAGAATTTCTAGTTTTAACACCATAATCAACATTTCCAATTTCATTTTCAACATGATGATCTTTCTGAATCTTAAATGAATTTTTATTAGGTAGAGAAGGAGTATTATCCCCATCGATTTATTCATTCTTATCTTGAATAATTTCTTCACTAAAATAAAAATCTCTAAACTCATTTTCAAAATTAGGATCAGAAATTAATTTAACATCGTTTTCATCAAACATAACTTTAATAGATTCTTAAATAACAATAGTTTTTTTGTTATGAAATCTTTAAGATTTACTTTTATTAAAATAACCATAAAAAATACCTTCATCACTCTTAGAATCAAATTTATATAAATTATCCTTTAAATTTAAAATATAGAATTTACAAACAAAAACTTTAAAGTAACCAACTTTAGGCTTTTCAATTTTAAGTAAATCATAATGAGTTTTCTTTAACAAAGGTCTAATAAGAATTTTATTTGAAATATAACATGCAGAAAAAGTATCCTCATCCCAAAGGAATCTAGGAAAATTATATTCACTTAACATAGTTCAAGTCATTTTAATTAGAGTTATGTTTTTTAATTCTACAACACCTATTTGTTGTGTTGTTCTAAGAGTAGAAAAATTATAAATATAGACATTATTTTCACAAATATTTTCCAAATATAGATTATGAAATTCAGTTCCTTTATCAATATGAATTGAAATAATCATACAATTTTTTTTATTTTGAACTAATTAATAAAAATTAGTAAATCTAGATAATGTATCATTTTTATAAGAAAGAATGTATACTCACATAAATATACTATAATCATCAACCATCACTAAAGTATATTTTTTTCCACTAAAGCTAGAAATTTCAGTGGGTCCAAATAAATCCCTATGCACTAAATATAAAGTCATACTAGTACATATCTGATTGATATGTCTAATCAAAATCTTTTGTTGCTTCCCTTTCATGAAAGCGTCACATAAATAAAAATTTTCTTTCTTCAAATAATGCAACTATAACACTTTCCCATGTTTTGAGAGTTTATTTATCATTATGAAATTTACAAGACCTAAATGTAGATTACAAATGATTTTTTCTATTTTTATAGCATTCAGACACTTAACACGTTGAATAGTCAGTTTAGAAAAATAAATAAAATAAAAATTATCATTTTAATTAGCATAAAATAATAAAGAATAATATTTTAAAACATAAAATTTATCCTTTTTAAATTTAACCTCCATTTAATCATCACATAATTGAGATATAATAATTAAATTATTATTTAATCCTTGAACATATAAAAATTTATAAATAAATGTAAAATTTTAAATACCAACTTTACCAAAACCATTTACTTTTCCATTGGAATTGTATCCAAAATTAGCAGTGCCTCTATAACTTGTGTTTTTAATGGAAAACATTGATGGATCACCAATTATTTTCTTAGATCATATAATGTCCATGTGCCATATGTCATTCTTGAGGCATCCAAGTCATTTTTCCTAAAAAAATAAATTACTCGACAATTTTGGCACCCAAACTAATTTGGGTCCAATAAGATTAGTAATAAATTATTTCGGTACCCATACATAATTTAAAAATTTATTATAAGGTATTCTAGAAAATAATTATTTAGAAATATTATTTTTTGTAAATCCCAACGATTGTTTAAATCTAATAGAATGATCATTTGAATAGTGATGTGTCATGCCACATTTAAAACAAGTAATAGTTGATGTACAACCATTTTTACTTTTAAAAGATGAGATTTATATATTTTAGGAAATATTATATAATAGAAAAACCATATTTATTTTTATAATTTTTATTCAAATACCTCATCTTATGATATTTTTAGGACCTTGAATAAAGTAAGATAATTTTTTTTGAGACATTCAACTTCCCTTTTCAAAATTTCCTTCAAATCATGAGTAGATTTAAAATTTTCATTAACTTTTGAATGAGAAGTAGATGCAATGTTACTTAATTTTTCATTATTATTTATAAGTATTTTATTTTTAGAGACAATTGTATCATTATTTTTTTTAATCTTGTCATATAAATCAGAAGCTTTGAAAATATATTTCCTTAATCATTCAATTTCTTTATTTAATTTAGAAACATTAAAATTAATAGAATCATATTCAGAATTATAACATCTAGAATAAAAATAATAATTAATAACCTTATCCATAGATTACATGAATCACCAGTTAGAATATTATTTTTCATTTTCAGATTGTTCACTCAAATCAGATTTTTCTAGACAACTCAAATGGTCGTCAATTATTTTTCTTCTTATTTTTGTATATTTATTTATTCTTATCTTTTGGAAAATTGGGCTTGATATTACCTTTCTCCCTGCACTCATAAGTGGTTACTTATGTTGAATTTAAATTTTTTACTTCCTTTCTTATCTCACTTCTATTTTTTGTGAGGGTTTATTCTAAACCCATTCTTGAATCCTTTATTTTTCATTATTTTGTAAACACCAGTCACAATCTGATACATATATCATTTTTCTCAATCCTGTAGATCAGATTCAA
Organism: Viscum album; assembly: GCA_963277665.1. Classification (NCBI taxonomy): domain Eukaryota; kingdom Viridiplantae; phylum Streptophyta; class Magnoliopsida; order Santalales; family Viscaceae; genus Viscum; species Viscum album. The sequence goes on along the minus strand of OY728130.1, from coordinate 1,052,300,835 downwards.
ATGTGTCAGTAGAATCAACATTCACATATTTAAAAGCTAATCCTTTTTCTTTTTGTTGTCTTATCATCAGCTATGTTATTCAGTTTGAGTTCATATTGTAGTAGAGATCCAATCAATTCAGAAAGTGTTTACTCGATGAAATTCTTTCTATCATAAATTGTGTAACACCTCGACCCTAGTTACCCAGATTTAGTGTATTATTACATAACATTGGCATGATCACAAGGAAGTCATGTCCTAAAATACTGATTAGTTTAGTATTATTAGAAACAAGATTCATACCTAAGTTCAATGTGACAACTTGAAAAGAAATAAAACACTAATTTATTCAATTAGAATCATCCAAGCCTCTAAGATTATGCCTGAAAGTCACTCATAACTAACTTCTTCATATAGCAGGATAATGAAACATAAAAAATGGGTGAGCTCAAATGCTCAGTAAGGGTAAACAGAACAATAGAATATAAAATAAATATTAATCATGGTGAATAATTAAAAACACATGCCTTTACCAATAATAAACATAAACTGTTTTATAGAAAGAATATGAGTTGAATAAATAATGCCATAATAAAACATAATCATGGGTATTTTACTAGTTGAATAACCATAAGAACAATCATTATTATTTTCAAAATGAGGGAATGTATAATTCCGGAAATTCTGAAACATTTTGTCAAGGCCTCGGGAAAGACGCCTAAAAATGATTAAGGCCTCGGCCAAAACCATATATAAAAATGGATAAGACCTCAGCCAATTCCACGTTTATATATCTCATGAGACCTATCAATGCATTGAAGAACTATAGAGGGCTCCACCCGTCACTTACTAAGTCCAATACATTCCTTATATGAAAAGGTTGAAATATAACATAAACATTCTTATTAAAACTAGCATACGAAATGTCAATACTTTAACCGTAAACCATGAATGTTATAAAAATAACACATAAAAATTAAAAAATATCTCAAAACCTTCAATATAATATGGAATATTTGTATAATAATTAATCGACTTCAAACAAGTATAAAATCCATCAAATGATGTTGACATAGATGAAATCAAAACTGTTTGAGAGAAATATCTCTTTATTTTTTTTAAATCATTTAATGTTACATAATTATAAAAGAAAAAATTTATGTTAAAAATATTCTTATAATCTTGTAAGGGAATATCTGACAATGTTATAATGGCAGAGAATAACTGAACCCTCCGTATAAGTTAAAAAAACATTCTTACCTTAATTTTGTCAAAAAGCTCGTAAAGTACCTTGTTTAGAAAACGAAAGAAATATTCATTTTAAACCATATAAAATCAAATAAGGGTATAAATGAATTTAAACCATTGTCTAGTAAATAGTAAAAATGTTTTTATATACATTTTTAAGAAACATGGATGTGGATGATAAAGAGGTCCCGGTAGATACTTACATAAAAACAACCTCAGTTAATAAAGAGATTGTGAAATTAACCATTAACATATACTTTTCCTTGGTAAAGGGTATGTCAAACTCCTATATAATGGGGAAATAATTGTTATAAAATAATTAAAGAAGCATATACATTAATATGATCTCATATATGATCTTTTAATATTTCTTTTTTAATAATATTTATTATTATCGTCGTTTGAGGTGTTAAAAAATTCGTTTTACTTTATATGATTTGTGACGTAAGAAAGTTTTTTATGGATAGGATGTATATAATTCATTTTTAGAATGATATTAAGTCTTTAAAAATTATATTTAATCAACAAATATAAATTAGTCTTGAATGGATACGATGGGGAATGAATCTCATCGTGTTCATGCTGACGGTAATCCGTACGTATGCACGAGCGACAATATCATTATTTTGATATTAAAATTGTATATAATTGGATTGTATATAATATATGAAGAATAATTATCATGTTATATTTATTATTTACATCAATTATACATTATTATTATACCCATCCAAATAATAATGTATTGAATAACAACTACACCACGACGTGGAGACGGTACACTGTACGTACACACGAATGGTGACATGTCATTTAAAAGATAGATAGAATAATGAATATGGTTATAACATATTTATAATAACATTAAAGTATATTTAGTATACTAGAGATATTATTTTAGAATAGAAACATCAAGGAAAGAAGAGGTGGAAGAAGAAAAAACTTGAAAGAGGTGATGAAATATTTACCTCTTCTTCGGGTTCTTCCTTTTGATTTGATCAAAAGGGATCCTTAAGTCGGATTTATGACTCAATAAAGGCCTCTAGAATGAAGGGAGAGAGGTTTAGAGGATATTTGGGCAGGGTGTGGCTGATATAAAATGGATTTTAAGGTGTGAATTTGAGAGAAGGTGAAGTTCCCTTTTATAAGAAGGGTGAGGGGAGCCTTAAGAAAAGATTGAAATATTATTTTATAGTAATCTCATTTTCGGTTTATAATGGATCAAAAATAAATTATTTGAAGGATAAGGTGGGTATGGGTCAAACACCCCAAAACCAAAAGGTTTTATACAGGTTTGGGTCACTATATTAATCTTATCTTTTAGATTTAACTTTTAGTTAAATAGTTTGACATATACCATGCCTCTTTGTATTTTAATATTATATGGTTATTAAACATATTATAAACATCAAAGATAACCCCAAGTGGTTAATTAATGATACAATTATAATTATATAAGAATTCTGGGTAAACCTTAGATTTTCAGTATTCTTATATCAACCAATAATATTTTATTTGTTTTAAAAACTCATTTATGTCAATTTTGAAAATATTTAATAATTTATTTTTTTAAAGTCCTAAAAACATAATTACTTTGAAATAAAAACCTTTAATAAACCCTGAAATTTCATAGTCACCTATAAATTTTTTTTATGGCATCAAAACATTCAAATTATATATATTTTAGTCTTTATAATATTATTTATTTGATTGTTTCATTAATAAGGAAAATACTACATCATTATTGTGTCATATAAAAATATATATATTTTATGTCCAAAAATTATGAATAAAATATCATGTGGTGGTAAATCTTTTTATCTTTATAATGAATATTTATTGTTTAATATATAAATTATATAAACTAACATAAAATTTTTTTTACTAAAATATATTTTCTTTTGTTAATATTGTCTTTACTTTAGATTATTTAATATAAAATGTCATTATCACTCCCAAGTGGCTCCATGGGGACCCAAAATAGACCCAAGGATGAAAATGGTAAGAGATTTATCATCCAATAGGGTTAGGACATGTGTTAGGGTAATTTAATATTATTATAATATTATTTTTTAACCTTATTTACTGGATTTACCCCTTTAACCACGGTAAATAAAATATTCAGTGAAGTAAATATTCCTCATGACTAAAAATAAAAGTTACCTATTTACACAATTTGGACTTCCTAATTCTAAATATGGAATCCATTCTTTCAAATTCAAAACACAGAGGTGGCATAAATTAATTTAAAATTAATTCCCATTGTCAAAACAAAAAGCGCGTTTTTATGAAATAATAAATATCAAAATATTGGCACTGGTTCATGTCCAGCTTAATCAAGAGATTACATCCAATGACTTAAATTATATTAAATGATAAAAATATAATCTAATGATAATTAAAAACCATTAAAATGTATAATTTAAAACTATAAAATATTTCAATTAAAAAAGTTGTTTTTAATTAAAATTTAGTATTTTCACTATTCATCAAAAATTGAAACTTTTCAGAAAATAAAAAAAATTATAAATTAGATAATTTAGATATTTCGAACCAAAAAATGGAGTCTCTTTTGAATGATAAAATTTATAAAATTTCCAAAAGCCGGTATTACTATTCATAAGGGCTAGTTTGATTGGTTGCAGTGTGTTAAAATGTTGAAGTTGCATACAATGCATGAAATTGAATTATTCAAAGGGAAAGTACCATAGAAGCTTGGGGTGTAACATTATCCCCTACTTCAAATAAGTTTTTCCTTGAAATTTCTAGAATATTTCTGCATAAAAAGATTCAGGTGGTTCTTTATCATATGTTCCTCGATTTCCCACGTTGCCTTTTCCATTTTATGGGTTCTACATAGAACTTTTACCAGACAAGTTGTCCAGTTTATCAACACTTGTTCTCTTGTATCAAGAATCTTGACAGGATCTTCGCAATAAAACAAATAGAGTTCCAGTTCTAATTCCTCATAGGTGAGATCATGCGTTGGGTCCGGCATGTATTTTCTCAACAATGATATGTATAATACATAATGTAATTTGGAGAGGCTTGGAGACATTTCCAATTGGTAAGCTGCAGTCCCAATTCGTTCTAGAATTTTAAAAGGTCCGATATAACTGGGACTCAATTTACCATTCTTAACAAATTGTATACCTCACTTCCATGGAGACACTTTCATGAAAACATGATCTCCTACCTAAAATTACAAATCTTTCATTTGGTTATTGGCATAGATCTTCTACCTACTTTATGATGGTTTGATGTGGGTTTGGATAACCTTCACCTTTTCAATTGTTTCCTCAACAAGTTATGGGCCTATGAGTTTTCTTTCACCAACATCATCCCAACAGGTTGGTGTGAGACATCTCTTTCCATTTAATGCTTTATATAGTGCCATCTGAATACTTGAATGGAAGCTACTGTTATAGGAAAATCCTACCAGAGGTAAAAATTGATCCCACATACCTTGAAATTCAAGTGATCAAGATCTCAACATGTCTTCTAAGGTTTGAATAGTCTGTTCTGATTGTCCATCAGTTTGAGGGTGTTAGGTAGTGCTCAAATTAAGTTCATCATCTAGGGATTTCTGAAGACTTTTCCAGAATCTTGATGTAAAACGTGGATCACTATCCGAAACAATCGATAGAGGTACTCCATGAAGTCTTAAAAATTCATTAATATACAACCTTGCTAAACATTGAAGTGGTAAATCTTCTCTTATATAAAGAAAATGTTCTAACTTGGTAATATGATCAACAATGACCCATATTGCATCATTCATTCTAGGAGTCTTTGGTAGACCCATGATAAAGTCCATCATAATATTATCCCATTCACACTCAGGTATGGGAAGTGGTTTCATGACTCCTCTAGGCTATTTCCTTCCAGCATTAACTTGTTGATAAACCATTCATCTTGACACAAAATCATCAATCTCTCTCTTCTTGTTGTCCCACCAAAAATGTTCCTTCAAATCTCTATACATCATTGTGCTACTAGGGTGTATAGAGAAATTGGAGCTATGAGCATCAAATAAAAATTCCCTTTTTAGATTGGGTATATCGGGAACACAAAGTCTCTTCACAAATTTCAAAATCCCTTCTTTATATATGAAGTCGATCAATATCCCATCATTCATAGATTTAATCTTCTTTTAAAGTTCCTCATCATCAACTTGAGAACTCGTTATCCTTTCTAGTAAAGATGGTTTGGAAACCATTTGAAAAAGCATTGATGTTTCACCTTCCATGTTTATTCCCATATCTATCTTTACTAGATCCATGAAAATAGGATCCCTTTCAACTCTCATATAGTTCAAAACTCCATTATCCTTCATGCTCAAAGCATCTTCCACCGTATTAGCCTTCCCTGGGTGGAAGTGTATTCTGCAACCATAATCCTTCAGTAGTTCAAGCCATAAAATTTTCCTCATGTTGAGTTCTTTCTGTGAGAAAATATACTTCAAATTCTTGTGATTAGTATATATCTCACATTTTTCACCATAGAGATAATGCCTTCATATCTTCAAATCAATGATTACAGCTGCTAACTCAAGATCATTAGTAGGATATTTTTCTCATGAATTTTCAACTATTGTGATGCAAAGAAAATAACTCTATCATTATACATAAGGAAACTACCAAGTCCTTTCTTTGAGGCATCACTATAAATAACAAACCCATCATTCAATGATGTTAGAGTCATGATAGAAGCATTGACTAAAATTCTCTTCAGTTCTTTGAAACATTATTAACACTCTTTTGTCCAATACAATTTAAGCACTTTTTGTGTGAGCTTCGTTAATGGGTTAGCCAATCCGGAAAAATTCTGGACAGAACATCGATAATAACCTACTAAACCAATAAAACTATGTACCTCTGTTACAATTGTCGGTGTCGGCCAATATTAGATTGCCTTTGTCATAAAATGGTCCATAGAGATTCCATCCTAAGAGACAATATGTACAAGAAATGAAATATTTTGAAGCCAAAATTCACACTTGCTAAACTTCCCGTATAATTCATTTCTTCTGAGGGTTTTCAAAATAGAGAGCAAGTAATTTGCATGATGTTCATAGATTTTGGAGTATACTAGGATATCATTATTAAATACCACTACAAATCCATCAAGATATTACCTTAAAACTCTGTTCATTAGATCCATGAAGACAGTGGGTGCATTAGCCAATCCAAAAGGCAATATTGTAAACTAGTAATGCCTGTTCCTGGTTCAAAATGCTGTTTTCAGAATGTCTTCCTTTTTCAAACACAACTGATGATTTCCATATCGAAGGAAAATCTTTGAAAAATATGGAGCTACATGAAGTTGGTCGAATAAATAATCAATGTGAGGTAAGGGATACTTGTTCTTTATTGTTATAACATTGATCTCCCTATAGTCAATGCACAACCTAATAGATCCATCTTTCTTCTTAACAAAAATAACAGGGGATACCCATGGAGAAACACTAGGGTGAATAAATCATTTACTACTCAGTTCCTCTAGTTTTTTCTTTAGTTCCACTAATTCCACAGAGTCCATTGTATATGGGGACTTCGATATGGGTATTGAACCCGGAATTAAATCAATGGAAAACTCAATTTCGCATTCTGGAGGATGTTCATGTAAATATTTTAGAAACACGTCAACATATTCTTGCACAATAGGTATGACCTGTATTTGAACATTTCTTTCCTCACCCAGAGTTATTTCATTCTCTTCCTCCCCAATAATTGAATTTAGTTGAGCTACTTAGGGTGGATCTGGATAAGAATGAGGTGGTGACGTTACTTCTCTAAAGATAAGGTACTTATTATCATCATTGAAAATTGTAACCTCCTTCTTCTTACAATAAATTTTCACATAATGGTCCAAAATCCAATCCATTCCAAGTATTATGTCAAATTAAATCATGGGTATGATGATGAGATCAGTAGATAACATACATTTATATTCCCTAATGGGAACTGATTTAGAAAACATTATTGCAATGATACTTCCTTTAAGAGTTTTGACTGACAACTCCCTTGTTACATGAAATTTGATATATCTTATTTTCATAGAAAATAGGGAAGATATGAAACAATGTGATGATCCATAATCAAATAAAGCATTGGATAAACTTCCAAAAACTATTAAATTACCCTCCAACGTCTTTCAGAACTTCAAACTCAGTAGTAGTGATTACAGAAGCTTGACCTTGATCCCTTGGCCTTTTCTGAGATATGTTTCCCTAACGCTTATAACATTCATTTACGTAATGTCCCATATCCCTTTAATTATATCATTGTACATTGGTAGCATCATTATTTCCCTTACAATCACCAATAAAATGGCCTTTCTATCCACATTTGTAGCATACTCGTTTTCCTTTTAGATAGTCACCAAGGTGATTCCTTCCACAATTATCACCAGGTGGAAATTCAATTCTTCCCTTCTTCCCTATTTCCTTATTTTTTTCCCAGAGTGTTCAACAGATCTCTTCTTCTCTTTCATTTCTTTAAAGTTGTAAGACTTAGAGAATTCCTTTTATGTCTTGATAGCACATGAGACAATATCTTCGTATGATGAGAAGGATTGGGATACAAATGCTTGATGGAGAAATGGTTTTAACCCATCAAAGAAACAGTCAATATTACATCTTTGGTTATGTACATAATCTTCAGTATTCCTTGCTAACCATGTAATGTTAGCCTCATACTTTGCAAAATTCTCATCCTCCTTTTGCCTCAGACTGAGAAATTGCCTTTAAATATCTGCAAGATGGTCACGAGGAAAGTATTTTTCTGAGAAAATTTCTTTAAAATCTGTCTATTCCACACTAGAAAGTTCATCATCTTCCTTTTTGTTTTGAATCAATGGCCACCATTGATCCACATCTCCAATGAGGTGATAAACTACCATGAAAACGTTTTCCCTTTCTCTACTCCCCAAAGCGTGAAATATTTTCTCAAAAGAATTTATCCATTCCTCAGCCACATATGAATTTTTACTCCCATTAAATGTTGGTGGTTATTTCCTCATGAAGCAGTCTGACATTGATCCTCCATGTTGTGGATCAGGGTGCTCTATACGGGTAAGGTTATTATTCATAACCTCTGTGAGTTGTCCCAGTATGGTGATAAGCTGATTAGCACCAGTTGAATCACCAGCTCTTCTATAATTATCTAGAATTGGAGGGAAATACCTACATAGATTAATGGGTTGATACAGTTTCCATTCCTTTCACTAGGCACCATTTCTAAACAATGGCATACACTAAATTAGTTTATAAATCACAATACATAAATCCAATGTTTTAAAACACTTAACATAAATTGAATAGTTTATGGATCTAATCCATAATCATCAAAATGTTTTAATTGAGGAATTATATACTCATGAACCCTTCATAATGGTTTATAAAGAAAATGAGAATTATCATAAGAATATCTCCCGAGAGTGTCATAACCAAGAGTGCAGTAAGGCCCGTTTTCGTGCACCAGTTTTCCCTCAAGTCTAGATCAAAGCAGTGTTTTCGAGTTTAACCCCTAGGTACATCTATGCCAGAGCCTCCTCTACCTTCTTGTTTCCATTTAGGGACATATTTCTTGGAAAACTCAAAAAATCTACACAATACCAAAATTCTTGGAAGTTCTTCTATACTAATCCTCAATGTCTATCTTAGGGCTATGTTCTGAAATATGTGTTTACATAAATCTAGTTTCCATGGTTTGTACTAAACTTCCTCTTATTCCAAGTGTAACGCCCAAACCCCAGTTACCCAGAGTCGGTGCATTATTATATAACATTGGCATGATCATAAGGAAATCATGTCCTAAATGACCAATCAGTTTCATATTTTTGGAAACAAGATTCATACATAACTTCAACTTTACAACTTGAAAAGAAATAAAACACTAATTTATTCCATTATAAACATCCAATCCTCCAAGATTATGCCTACAAGTCACTCATAACTAACTTCTTAATATCCTGGGAAAATGAAACATAAGAAAGTCGTGATATCAATTGCTTAGTTTGTATAAGCAATAAAACGTAAGAGAATATAAATATTAAGCATGGTTTATAATTGAAAACAAATTCCTTTACCAATAATAAACATGAACACTTTCATGGAAGGAATATGAGCTGAGTAAATAATTCCATAATAAAACATAATCATGGGTATTCTACTAGTCGAATGACCACATGAACCATCAATATTATTTTCACATTGAGGGAATGTATAATTCCATACATTCTGAAACATTTTCTCAAGGCCTCGACCAAGATGTCTAAAAATGATTAAGGCCTTAGCCAAAACCACATATCAAAATGGGGAAGGCCTCACCCAATTCCACTTCTAGTTGTCTCATGATACCTATCGATGCATCGAGGAGCTATAAATTGTGACACATTGAAAGAATAAATATGAATTGAAACATTACCAATCACTATTAAGTATTTATTCAGGATAAATAAATCAAAGTGAATAGGTCCACATTAACAAATATATCTCAGTGGAGTGTAAATTGAGATGAAATCCCTTACCTAACACTTCCCTTATATTGATCATGCTTTTAAAAACCGATATAATTGTTTTAATAATGTTATTTATTGATACCAGAACAATATTAATATTTAAAATATCATATACGATCCTTTTATAACATTTTACCACTTGTTCAATAACAATCATTTATTACTAATATTGTTTCGGGTGTTGATTGCCTTGTTTTATCATGCATGTTTTATCACAAAAGTTATAATTCTTATGTATAATATATAGATCCATCATCTCCAAAATTATAACAATGTTATAAATTTAATATTTTTTTATTAGATACCTTTTTATAACCATTTATGAAAGTTGGACATGGAAAATGAATCACATTGCTTTGTAGAGACGATAGGTCGTAAGTACGCACAAGCAATATTATCATTACATTAATGGGTGAAAGGGTAAAAAATTGGATGATATATTAATTTTAAATAATCAATATCATGTCATAAGTATCATATATATTCATCATTTCCATCATTATAACTATCCATGTTATTCAGTGATGGAAAACAAATTACATCGATTCGTAAGGCGGTAGTCTGATGTACAGACGAGTGATGGATTTGTTTCCCATTTGATGGAGAGGAAGATAGATAAATATTATTACATCAAAATAATAACACATATGAATATATAATATATTGGTTTTATTATATTTTAAGTTTCAATACATAATTTAAGGTTTTAATATAAGAAATAAAAATAAATAGCTTCGTTAATACGATTACCTTCTCTTTGAGAATCCGCCTTTGGATACATTCTTAAAGACACAAGGGATGATATTTTTGGAAGAAAATGACCTATATATTGTAGATAAGGATTTTGGGAATTTATTTTTGATGTTGTTTTGTGAAAATATGCCTTTATATGTGTGAATAAGTGAGGGGAGGGAGTGTTATTTTATAATTGAAGAGGAGTGACATTTTTGTAAATACCCAAAAATGTTCAATAATCAGAATTCTATATAACCCCTAGTGCCTCAAAAATTGATAAATAAAAGAATGATTTCAAGAAACACCTCTAAAACATAGAAAAAACATTTTTCAAGTAGTTAATTTTCTTATCCTCCATGTTTACTTACTTTTACCATTTTAATTTTTTAGTATGATAACTACATTATAACCTTTTTAAATAATCCTTAAAGTATAAAATAAAATGATGATTATTAGATAATTTTTATCCAATTATTCTAAATATTAAATCTAACATTTCAAATAAATATCATATGTGTGTGGATAATTAATTTTAACACAATTTCATGCAACATGTAAAAACCTGTTTCAACCTCAACCACATTAATTAATCTTTAAGATTTTTGGTAATCTTTATGAAAAAAGTTATGTTGACCTAAATAACTAATATTTATTGTTATTATTATTATTAAAAATATATAATATATTTTATTAAATTATATGCACATAATTGGTAGAATTCATTTTAAAAACAAACTCACCTACCATGTCGAAAAATGGGTTTTCAAGAAATGCATTTTCAAGCATTAAGTGATCTTATATTAAATATATAACTAGTAAAAACCATTATATGGATTTAAATTATTATACTTATAAATATAAGATATAAATTTAATTTAAGTAACTCATCACTAAATATTATTTTAGTTTATTAAAATGGATAGACATTATTTCGTTTTAATACAAAAATGATTTTTTGAAAAAAAAGGTTTTCTAAAAAACACATGTTTTACCTCCAAATGATCTTATTTTAATTTACATCAAAATTATAGATAAAAAATTAATTATAAATATTTTAACACATTATATTGTATAAAAGTTCTAATATTTAAATACTATATTTTTTATTATTCATAAAATATTATTTCTATGGTAAAATTTGAAAACTTTGTTCTAGAATTATTTTGACCAAGTATGTTCAAATTCGATATTCATCTTGTTAAATTATAATTTTTTTCCATGAAATATTAAAATGTGACTTTTTATAGTTTTATTAATATATAATTTTCATCAACTATAATTGTGGATCAGGTGTTATATTCTTCCCTCATATAAAAATTTTATACTTGATCTTTTCATCGATATTACACTCTAAAAAATGATGTGGTTCTTCTACATAAAACCCTTTGGTTACCACATAGATTCTTTCATTTGGTGATTTCTCTAATTTACCTTTACAATTTTATTAATCTAATTCCTCAATACTTTATAACATGTATCAAGAATCTAGATGGGCTCTTCAGAGTAAGATAGAATATGTTACACTTATTTTTATTCATAGGTGAGTACATTCATTGGATCTTGAATGTAATTACTTAATAAAGATATATAAAATAAATCATATAATTTATATATTATTAGTGGAATTTCTGATCACTATCCCGTAGACCCATTATTTCTAGATTTTCAATGTGTAAGATGTACCTGGGCCCAATTTTCCTTTCTTACCGAACCTTTTGACCCCCTTCTTTGGAGATACTTATAAGAAACATGATATCTCAGTTGAAATAAAAAATATGTCCTCTCGTTATCCATATACCTATTTTTTATACTTTTTTATACTTTAATATGAGCGTAAATAATATTTACCTTCATCATTATCTCTTAAAAAAGTTTCAGGCTGACAAGCTTTCTTTCACCAACTTCATCCCAACAAGTTATAGGAGGAAAGTTTTTTCTATATAATGCTTCATATGGAACTATTTGAATACTTGAATTGAAAATATTTTTATAGGAAATCTCAACCAAAGTTAAATATTGATCCAAATACCTTGAAAGTCATGTGACCTTGAATTTATCATTCCTTCCAATGTTTAAATAGTCCTTTTAGACTAACCACTAATTTCAGGTTGATAGGAAGTTCTCAAATAAAGCTCAGTATCAAGAGCCTTCTGAATAATCATATAGAATTTCAATGTAAAATAAGAATCCTGATTTGAAAAAATTAGATTAGGTGAACCATGATGTAATAAAACATCATTAATATATATAATTATGGAGAAATAAAAAGTTAAATATTCTATCATGGAGAGTAAATGTGGAGATTTGGTAAGAAAATAAAAAATATCCCATATTACATTATTCCTTATAGGAGTCTTTGTTTTTTCTTTGACAAAGTCCATTGTAATTTTATCTCAGTTACACATAGAAATTAGAATATTTTTCATGAATCCTCCTGGATGTAATCTCTCAGCCTTAACTTATTGGAAAACCAATCATCTTGATAAATAACTATCACTTTTTTTCCACATGTTATCTCACAAAAAATGTTCCACCAAATCCATATACATCTTAATGTTAACAGGATGTATATAGAAATTTGATCTATGAACATTATCCAAAAATTCCCTCTTATACTCAAGTATAGATGGAACACATAGACTCTTTCCAAATTTTATAGTTCCACCTTCACCAATGCAGTCTGATAAATTACCATCATTCTCAAATTTAATTTTCTTATAAGATTCTCATCATCATAATGAGAAATTTTTATCTTTTCTGATAAATATTATTTTAAAATCATTTGAAAACGGAATGACGTATCCCCTTCCTTAATAATTACCATATTCATCTTTAGTAGATCCATAAACAAATGTTCCCATTTAATCCTCATATTAATGAGAACTCCATGATATTTCTTGGTTAATGCATAATCTACCTTATTTTGTTTTCTATGGTAGTAGTGTAATGAGAAATATTAATCCTTGAGTATCTTGATCCATCTTCTTTCCCTAATGTTGAGATATTTTTTGTGAAGAGATATATTTTAGGATCTTATGGTCTTTGTATATCTCACATATTTCATTATAGAGATAATGTGTCCATATCTTCTAATAAAATAATTCAATTTCCATCAAAATATCAATGGTTGGATAGTTCTATTCACGAGTCATTTACTTTCATAATATATGTTAAATTACATTATCATTTTTCATAAGGAAACAACCAGGTCCATTCATTAATGCATTACTATATATTAAAATTCATAATTTCTTGGTGGTAGAGTAAAATTTGTATCATTGAACAATTTCATATTTAATTCTTAAAAAAAATTATATTATTTTATCCAAACAAACTTGACCCCTTTATGAGTAATCTTGGTTAATTGGTCGGATAATCAGGAGAAATTCTGAATGAATTGCCAATATTAACCTACTAAGACAATGGAAATATGTACACCATTTATGTTCATTGGTGTATTTCAATCTATGACTTCCTTTTTCTTAATATTATTAATAGATAATCCATCCTTGGGATAATAATTATAGGAAAAGAAACTTCCTAACAACATAATTCACACATGTCGAATTTCCCATTAAATAATTTTCTTATAAGAGTCTCAAGAATGATTCACAAGTGACTCTCAAGGTTATCATATTTTTAAAAATATTATATTATATCATAAATGAATACCATAATGAAAATTTCAATATATTCCTTGAATACTATATTCAATAGATCCATATAAACATATAGTGAATTAGTCAATCCAAATAGAATACTATAAACTCATAATGCCCATACCTCATTCAGAAAGATATATTCAGAGGGTCTTCATTCTTTAATTGTAATTTAATGATACCCATAATGAAAGTAAATCTTTATTAAAATCTTTAGATCTGTGAATTTGATCCAATTAGTAATCAATGTAATGTATACAATACTTTTTATTTATCGTAATGGAATTTATTTCTCTATAATCAATGCGTAGTCACATGGATCCATATTTATTATTAATGAAGTGAATAGGGGATCACCATGTTAAATAACTAAGTCAAATACATTCCTTATAAAAAACTACTCTAGTTGTTTTTTCAACTCAACTAACTCTATAATGTCCATTCCCTATGGAGTATTTGATATAGGTCCTGCATAGATGATTAAATCAATGGAGAACTCAACATCAATATCTAGTGGATTTCCATGAAATTACTTAGTAAATAAATCAATATATTTATATAAAATAGGTATATCCCCAATTTGAAGATTATTTTTTTCATACATAGATTTTAGTTGGTATTCATCTTCAAGAATTTCATTTATAAGAGCTATTGGGGGTGGGCCTAGAAAAGAATAGGATGATGAACTCGCCACTCTAAAGATAAATAATTCTATATCTTCATAAAGAAATGTAATTTACCTCTCCTTACATTAACATTTTTCACCATATTTTGAAACAAAATCCATACCGATTACTATATATAAATCAAACATAGGTATATTAATAAAGTCTTCAAATAGAGAACATTTCTTCACTATGATGGGGACTTCTTGACACATCCTTTTGTTAATGAAAATTCTAATAAAAAGTTTTACTAATAACTCTCTATGTATGATCTATGTAAGTATCTAATTTTGTGGGAAAACATTGAATATATAAAATAGTGTAATCATCTATAATAAAATAAATAATTCGATAGATTTGATTCTATGATTAAATTACCTACTACCATATCATTTGGTACTTCCACATCAGTTTTAGTGATCACATATGCTTGACCTTTTCCCATTTGAATTTTATATGGTAGATTCCCCTAATGATTATAACATTGGTTTAAATAAGGACCCATTTATTTATAGTTTAATCACTAGATAGTATTGGTATCTTTTTTTATTTACATTCATGAGATAAATGACCCTTTTTGTCACACTTATAACAATTTCCCATTTCCTTTAAAAAATTTCCAGGATATTTCATTCTACAATTTTTACATGAGGTAAATTTCTTCTACATAATCTTATTCTTTAATAAATTCTATTTTTATTGGTGTTTATATGACCTCTTATTCTCTTAATTACCCTTGAATATATATGATATATATAATTACTTATCTATTTTGATGGAGCATAAAAGTATTTAATTATATGATGAAACAAATTAAGAAAATATCACCCATCAGAAATATGGATTAATAACTTCAAATAAATGTCCAATATTTCATTCTATATTGCGTATGTAATCTGTATCATACTTGTATAATATTTTAAATGTATCCTCATACAATAAAACACACTCTTTTTCTTTTTTTAAGACAATAAAATTTTAGTCAGTTTTATCTCATTGTTCATGAGGGAAATATATTTTGAAGAATATTTATTTAAATTATATCAATTTATGTGTTTTATTTAATCCTCCTCCCTAGTATTTTGGATCAATTACCACCATTGATCATCATTTACATTGATGTAATACATCACATCCCAAGTCCAAAAATATATTTTTAAAGGACATAATCCACTTCTTAGTTACCATAGGATTATTAGTCCCAATATATTATGGGGAATTATGTCATATCATACAATCTATCATTTGATAATCACACAATAGAACAATAGGATTCTATAATCAGTCAATGTTTTTCATCAGAACCTAATTAATAAACCTTAATATAGCCATGATTTTCTTAGATCCACTACCTATTGTATTGGATTTTTTAGTAGGGAAATATATTCATTTATAAAGAGTGTTCATGACATTATTTCTTTGAGGTACATTTTTAAATATTGGCATATACTTAATTAGTTTATAACATTTTCAATTTTAAATAATTTTGTATAATTCTAAATCAAGTGTAACTTAAATTTAAAATTTATGCATTATTAATATTGGTATCATTAAATTGGTTTCTTTTAGGACGTCTTTAAATCATAATAATATTTTCAAATCATTAATAATGTTTTGTATTGAAAATTTATATTATCCAATGAATATATACTATTAATGTGAAAATAGGTTCTAAATAAGTCTCTTTTTCATGCACTATGTGACGATCGAGTCAAATTCCAATTATCCCTTCTCAGAGTTATTACCCCCAGGTACAACTATTCCAGAACCATTTCCACTTTTAGTATCTAAAAAATGGATGTATTTATAAGAAAAACTACATAATCTCTAACTTACCAAAACATTACGTTGTTTTTCTATATTTATCCTCAATTTCAATCTTTGGGTTATGTTACCCAGTCTATGTTTTCCTTAATCTAGTTCCTAAGGTTTCTACTAATCCTATCTCTGATACAAACTATAACAACCCAGAATCTAGTAACCTAGATATGGTGTCTACTTTATTACATTGGCATATATAAAAGGGGGTAAAATATTGAATGGTCGATAAAATTAGTAGTTTTGGAGAACCACATACAAACATGATACCCATTTTACATTTGGAATATAATAAAAAACATTGTAATGGAAAACATTTAGCATCCTTGAAATCATTTTAATAATTATTCTTTATATCCTAGGGAAAGGAAATATAATATGGGTGACCTAAAATGATTATTAAAGGATAAATTCAACAAAATATATCATGAATCAATATGGAATAATCAATATGTAAAGGTAAATAGCTGAACAAACATGTCATTTAATTAATAACATAACTATCATAAGTAGAAAAGGAATCATCAATATGGAAAGGTATATAAATGAACACACATAATATTCAATCAATAACTTGAGAACAAAATGAATTAATGGACAATATCAATGTAATAACCTCATGGATAATAATAACTGAATTTTAAATGATGCAAAGGATTAATTTTTTATTTCATGATCTTAGACATCATGATATCCAAAATTTGAAGAAAATTCAGAATTCAATTTAAAACTATGGGTAAAAATCCATTTAATAAGGATAGTAGATATATCTCTTAATACCTACCGATGCATTGAGGGGATATATAATTCCGGGTCTCACTTATCACCACATGTCCAAATAATTCTTCAAAAATCAAATGATTTATTTAATTCATGTATCAATATTCCTTATCAACAGATATTTATATTGAGAAAAGTATATAGATTTATTGATATTTCCCTAATTAATCAAAAAACATTCATGATAAAAACCATATATAAAAATGATATACGATTTTGGAAATTATCATAGTTTTGATAAAAATAATATTTATATTTAAGATAAATGTATTGTACAATTAAAAAGGACCAAAATAAATTTATTGTCTCATGGGAAAGTTAACAATTAAAACAATTAATCAAGAGATGAGAGGTGACCATTGATTCTTCAGGAATATATATATTTTTTGGAATAAAATCATGTCCATTGGAAGAATAATGGGAATGGAAGTGAAATATTAAAGTAATATTTCATAAAAGTGTTTTATTTTTAAAACCATTATTTTTTTTAAAATAAGCCACATTTTGTAAAATCGTTATGGTGGCGGGGTAGCCTGTTATCGCCATATACGTTTAAAAACATTAGTCTCTAATTTTATATAGAAAACATAACTTTTAAAACATTATAAATATTACTTTAAATCCTTTTTTAAAAGAAAATTACAACATAAATTTTCTATAATAAATCATTTGATTAAATAAAAATAAATATTAAAAACAAGTTTTGGACAACATGGATGTGGAAGAAAATATATGTCTGATTTGAAGAGAAATAAAATCAATTTTTTTGGTTATAAATTTATTTTATTGATTAAAGTAACAAATAGATGAAATTAGGAACAAATATGTTAAATCCTTTAGTATACATTGTATAATAAAATTATTCGATCTTATGAAAAATATATGATAATATTCCTTCAACAAGAGTAAAAGTAATTCCAAATGAAAGTGAGATTCTAAAATAAATTCTTAGCTCATTAGTAACTTTCAAATTGTAACATACTAAAATAGTAAACTTTAATTGAAAAATTAACTATAATTAATAATTAGTTATTTATTTAAATACATAAAATGGGGGTTATATACACCTCATAAAATTATATAGGTGCATATTAACAAATATGTATCAATGGAGTATAAATTGAGACAAAATCCTTTACCTCACTCATCTATTTAGTTTATCATGATTTAAAATAATGTATGATGATTTCAATAATGTTATTAATTTATACCAGAACTTTATTCATATACATAATATCATATAAGATCCCCTTTTAACATTTTACAACCCATTTGTTAACAATATTTTATTGTTACTATTGTTTTGGGTGTTTATTTACTTATTTTAAATTTAATGTTTTGTCATAGAAGTTATAAGTATTTTCCATAGGATATATATTTATCTTCACCATAATGATAATAATTTTATAAATTTATTAATTTTTCATTATATACATTTTTATAATCCTTTATTAATGTTTCATGAGTAAAATGAATCAAATCTATTTGTGGAGATAGTAATTAGTATGTATGCATGAGTGAAAATATAATTTTCCCAATGGGTGAAAGGGTAAGTAATTGGATGATATAATAATTCTATAGAATCAATATCATATCATAATTTTCATATATATTCATTATTTACGTCATTATTACTATCCGTGTGACCCGATCATGGAAAATAAATCACACTGGATTGCATAGCTGTAGACCGCCGTACAAACGAGTGATGGCTTTGTTTACCATTTGATTGAGAAAGAGGTGAATAAATATTATCCCATAAATATAATAAAAAATAAGTATATTGGAAATAATTTTGTTAAATATTTTAAGTGTTAATAAATAATTTATGGTTGTAGAAGAATAAAGAAAAAGAAAGAGATTCTTAAAGATGATTACCATCTCTTAAAGAAACCACTTTTAGATCTCTTCTTAATGATCCTAGGGTTGGTATTTTGAACATACCAGAACATATATAAAATTTATAAGGATTTTTATTGGAGTTTTGGATGTTCTTGGTCAATCCAAATGGATCATGATGTGTGAATAAGTGAGGGGAGGGAGTTCTGTTTTATAATTGAGGAGTGTCATTTTTGTAAATACCCAAAACTATTTAATAATGAAAATTCACTCTCACCCAAAGTGACTTAAAAATTGATAAATAATCTATTAAGGTCAAAAAAAACACAAAAAATAAAAAAAAAACATGTGATTATATTATCCTCTATGTTTACTTACTTTTAACATTTTAGTTTTTACCAGGGTATCTAGTATTTATCCTAGGTAATTAATCATTTAAGATTAAAATAAAATGAGAATTATTTTATAATTTCAAACTTATAATTATAAATATTAAATCTAATTTATCAAATAAAAATACTATGTATGTTTAAAATTTATTTTAACACTAGAGCATGTAACGTGAAAAACCCTGTTTTATCCTTAAACACATTAATTATTTTTTACTATTTTTATGAATCTTTATGAGCAAAAATTAATTTGATATTATTAGACAATTTTAATTATGATTACTAAAATTATTTAATAAATTTAATAAAATTAAATTTTCATAATTGGAATCATTTATATAAAAAAAATATAAAACCGTGTCAAAAACTGTTTTTTCAAGAAATGCATTTTTCAAGCATAAGATGATCTTATATTAACTATATCACTAGTAATCTTAATTTGAGGGATTTAAATTAATATATTTATATATAAAATCTATAAATCTTATTTAAATAATCTATTCATAAATAATATTTTAATTAACTAAAATTGATAGTCATTATGCATTTTTTAAACAAAAACATTTTTCTAAAAAAACAATTTTCTAAAAAATATCTTTTTTTACCACTAAATAATCTTATATTAATTTATATAAAATTTACCATTCATAAATATTAAATTAAAAATATTACTACAAATTATTATTTCTAAAATGGGGAATAGTTAAATACAAAATTTATTATCATTCATGAATACTTTTTTCTAAGGGAAAATTTCAAAAATTATTTCTAGGCTTATTTTGAAAATGTAATTTTAAAATCAATATTACTGTAATCAATTTAGAATATGTGTGACTTGGAATATAAAAATAGTAATTTTATTATAATTTTATTAATATATAATATCCACCAACTATAATCAAGGCTCAAGTGTTCTATAATAATTGAATTAGTAAACATTTGTACTTCTATTTTATAATAAACTTATGTTGAAATATGAATAAAAAATAAATTTTAAATGTTTTCAAAAATTGATACATTCTTGTAAATATAAAAATATTTTTTTATTAATGATAATAAAATTACCACTTTTTAAATATTATTTGGGTTTTTTATTTTTTAAAGTAGTTTTCTATTTTTATGAATTGAGATAAAAATTAATTTTGTATATAAGTAAAATTTTTAAGCTTTCTTAATTATTAACATAAAAAAAATATTCCAAGAGTAACTTTATTAAATTTTTAATCAATTTAAATTATTTACTATTTAAAGTAACATTTAGACTACTTTTTTCAAGTGTAGTAGTCTAGGGTTTACTAGATATGATTGTAAAAAGGGAAAATTTGGGAGGATAATAATTACTTTCTTATACACCATCGATACTCTCTTTGTATGCAAAATCTCTTCATAATATTGCGAAATGATTTATAAATAATAAATTTTTAATGAATTTAATTTATTTATTATGATTGACATAATAGATGTTTTCAGGTCAAATGATGATAAATTTATTATTTAAAATAAATTATCACAATTAATATAAGCTATAGTATTATTGTTTATTTTGACCAAACATAAAAAAATAGTCAAAATTATTCAATTATTTCTTCCAAGTCTTAATTCACATTCCCAAGTCAAAATATATAAAAAGGATAGTAAATTTAACAACCACACATAATAATAACTACTGTTGTTGATAAATAAGAAAATGAAAGTAAAAGTAGATGAAGTTGAGGTTAGGGTTAGTGAATAATTCCCAATTAAAACATGTCCTCTTAAATGAATCCTCCTAAAATATCATATATCATTTGTTATGGTCAATTAAATCCTAACAAATCTATAAAATATTCAGTTATGGTTACTTTAATCTCCTAATTTTCTTTTGAAATGTTAATACCCAAATGAAATGGAAAAGGATAGTGTGAGCATAACACCATTATTTTTTAAAGGGTATCAAACTCTTGATGAGTGGAATATCCTTAGAGTGAATTCGGGGATATCCCACTTTATTGTACCTAAATTTCTTATCACTTTAAGATCATTGGGTAAATGAGAATATATTGAACTTATTCACAAATAAATATATTTATTTAATACTTAAAACAAGTTCATAAAGCACTATATAAAATAAAAAAACATTATATAACTAAATTGAATAGTAATTAAGATATATATTCATAGTAACAAGTAGAACACCCCTCCCATGAGTTTCTTTGATTATCACACTCTCTTCTTCAAGAGCCACGATGGCTATCAACTCACACTGTTAAATATCAATGGTAACATCAGTGAGTAAAAGATATTTAGTGAATATACTCAATATTATAATGTAAGTCACAACATATAAAAGTTTTCTTGTCCTCATATTATTCCTAATATTATCATATTTAGAGATATCAATGATAAGTAACACACACTCTCAAGGATTTATTCAATGTTACTATATTTCATCAAGAAAACACATGTGACCAACCCATTTTCTTCTTCTTATCAATTGAATGGTTATCTTCAATGTGTATAACAATTTTTCAAGCCTTCATCATTGACCTATAATAGATTTTTTGATTTATTTATGTAGATTTTATCTATTTTATCGTAATAAGAAGGTAGGATCTACAATAAATAATGAATATAACTCTTACAAAAGAAACTCAGTTTATTACTTTATGTTAACATATAAATTTAAACAATATCATACACACATCCTATTGATATAGAATAGTCCCTTTATGTTTTTTTTTGTTCATTTGATCATAATTAAAACTATAAAATTACTGAAAAAATTTGAGGAATACTTTAGAGACATATTCATCATACCACATAATTAAAAAATAAGTGAAACCCATACATTATAGACTAATGATAGATTTATGCAAGAACCGAGATATTCTTTTTTAGGTATGGATCATGTTTTCTGCTATTTTTGAGAAAAATAGGATTTTTGGAAATTTAAAGAGTACACTCTGTGTACTTTGGAGTACACACCGTGTACCTGGTTTCCGTGGGTAGCCATGCATTGGTCATGTAACGGTAGAGTACATGGCCGTGTGGGGTGACCTAGAGAATGCCTAAAGAAGATGATGGTTAAGGCATGTACACGATGTGTACATTAAATTAACATGCTTTGTAATTTTCTTTTTATTGGTTAAATAAGACCGGGATTGCGTCTTATTTTCAAAACACCCTTCTTCTAACATTGTCTCATCTTGGAGAGACCGAACATCATGATTCTTCTCTGAGCCCGGATCGACCGTATGCGCTCCAAATCGAACATTGTAAATTGCATTGGAATCATATCGGTGGGATATTCTTTCTTCTATACCATCTTATCTTTATTTATCCTCTTGTGTGAGATATTCAAGGATTAATTTTTTGACCTTTTTTTAGATCTAAGACGTTCTAGGGTGATTCAAGGGCTGATGTTTAAGAGTGTTTTTTGTACAACATCAAGGTAGGTGGTTTGTGCCTTTCCGTCGATTTTCATTGAATTATATATGCAAAAGTTCCAAATACTCTATTTTAGGGTATTACATGTCTAGGGAATTTAACCCTTTAATTCCTGCTACACCTTTATTTCTTGAGTTACGTCTCTTGATTGATAATTGGGTTTAATTACCTTGTTATAGATGTGGTTCCACATGGTTGATTATTTTGGCCATTGGGTCCAGAACCACCTCTTAGGCTTCTGTGTTTTACATGCCCAGTGTTGTTAGTATGGAGTGATATTTTCTGAAATTATATGATATTATTTGTAGAGTTTTATCCAAGTAGTATATTTTGATTTACATTTGGTGCTGGATATCATTTGTGCATGATTAACTTACACAAGGCTGTGAGAACCTGATGTAG
This sequence comes from Viscum album, assembly GCA_963277665.1. NCBI lineage: Eukaryota > Viridiplantae > Streptophyta > Magnoliopsida > Santalales > Viscaceae > Viscum > Viscum album. The sequence goes on along the minus strand of OY728130.1, from coordinate 1,052,277,372 downwards.
TTAGAACATAGGGGTAAATGGACATTGTGGCATCCCTAGAGTGTTTGTTATACTTTTCATATTGTGAGACCTTAGGGGGGGATGGAGGTGAGTTCTCTCTTAGAGTGTCTATAGTTCCACATTGTGAGATAACAGGAGAAATTCAATGTTGAGTGCTTCCTTAGAGTGTCTGTAGTTACCCTTTGTGAGACCACATAGGGAATTGATTGTGAGTGCTTTCTCAGAGAGTATTTGTTAAGCTAAACCATAAGGGTTAGACTGTGAAAACATCCCAAAGGGTTTCTTGAGTTTTTTTGGTTGTTTATGTTGTTAAATGTAACTGAATTTAGATGAAACTGTAGGATTGTTTACTTTTGAGTACTACCTTGTTTATTACTTCATATCGCCTATTTCATGCCCTAAATATATTCAATAAATGTTAGGCACAAATCTTTGGGTGGCTGACTACTGAGATTCGTCTCACACCCTATTTGGGCCATGATTTTGGGCCGAAAAAAATTATAATTCTAGTGGTATAGATAAGTTCAAGAGCCCTTCTACGTCAGGTACTCGATTTCTATAGAGCTGGATAGCATGGAACCAAAATGAGGCTTGAGATTTTGTTGGAGTTGTTTACTTTTTTTTTCCTTTTTTTACTTTGTTTTAGTAATGTATTTCAACATTTTGACTTTTTTGGATGATTTATAGGTACTTGTGCCATGTATTATTATTGATACACACAGACACACACAGATATAGATATATATAGATATATATATATATATGATCTAGCTGTTAATTTACTTTTAGTATTCTTTAATTTACTTATTGTATGGAATTACAAATTCTGCTATTGTTATCTAATTTCTATTATGTTGTGTTACTTTGCCAATGAGGGTATAGTTTCCCCAATATCACACCTAAGGCCCTTGCTACTAGTTGGAAGCCTCTGGCGTTTAGGGAAATGCACTTGAGGCCATGTGACCGACTGGGCATGGGGCACCTCTAGGAAACACTCGAAACAGGGACGTCACAAAGTGGTATCAGTGGAATTATTTTCTTATTTGACTTACTATTTGGAGGCCATAGGCAGGGATTGGAAGGAATAGGTTGTTGGTAATAAGTTGTGCCCAAGAGTAGCTAACCCGTGTATAGGAAAAAGCCAATATGCCTCGAATATTACAATGTTTTCTGGTTTTTCAATTATTATAGTTAATTTGTTTTTACCGTTGGGTGATTCACATGTTTTGTGTTTTTATTGTTGATATTTTTGTGGTTATATTTATCTTGAAACCTGATGAGATGAGGGTATTCCATCTCATGGATCATATAGTCACTTGCAAGATATCACATTTCATGAATTCTTGTCATGCCATTTAGGGTGTATTATCAATTGCATGTTGTTGTGATAAGTGTTGTGCTAAAAATGCATGCTATTGTGATAGATACCTTGATGAAATAACTACTATTTGATAGGGTATTGTATTTTGCAAGCTTTCGTTTGAATGAGTTCCAATATTTGGTCCCTGAGGTGTTATGGGCCTTCATGGATCAGAATTTGGTGGATCATTTTGAACTTTATTAGATATACTAGCGATATTACATGAATAAGATGCCACATTTTGATTTGCGGGGAGTATGGGCCCCCATGGATTAGAATTTGACACTTTAATGTATGTTTCAATTTTTTTATGGGCTTCCAGAGTAGTTTATGAGGCTTACTATCTGTAAAAACCCAGAATACATGGTGTGTAATGATGAATAGACGCCATGTATTCTTCTATTATGAAAGGAACCATTTTTCTTAAGTACATGTCGTGTACTATATGTACAGGTCATGTAATAATTTACCGTGTGAATGAATGTGTTGGCAGAGACGGAGGGGTGGGAAACGTTTGGTGACACATGCTGTATACTTGGAGTGCACACTGTGTTATAAGAGTCGTGTATCCACCTGTGTGACTAACAACACAGGTGGATGAAACTCAGGTAGTACACACCGTGTCCATCTTGAACACGTCGTGCGGAGTCGACCGTGTAACTGGTCGTGGGACTAACGACACGAGTCGGTGGATTCCTTCAAGTACACACTATGTCTGGAACAAACACATCGATTAGTTTTTTCCTAATATAACCTTGTGGGTTTATCATGTAGGGGAACATGGGAAGGGGAATATGATTCAAGTACATTTCGTATCTTTAGGTGGAACAAACCGTGTGCATGGGGTGGTACACAACCAATATTGGATGAAGTACACACCCATATAGAGGATTAAGGGAGCACATTGTGTTCGGGTAATACACACCATGTATCCATGTTTTGAAGAAATTTAATGTTTTCATCATATTGGTCCTTTATTCCACTTATAAGTTTCAGTCCTTGATAATCATGAACTGAGGTGTACTCTTGACCCTGAAGATTCGTTCCACTAAGACATCCTCCGATTGTACTCTAGATTAAAGGATATGATTAGACACCATATATGGTAGATCAGGGACAACCAGTAGATCCCCACGTTGTTCCTGTCTTGGCACCGGCCTTCTTTCCAGATGTAGGTGCTGATGCACTTTTCTGAGAAGGATTCATGAGGTTTATAAAGACCTTTATGGGAGTACTAAATCTTACTCCATATATGGAAGAGTTTACGTGGTTTTCTCAACAACAACAACCTCCCACTTTCTTAGGGGTTGGAGGTCCTCAGGCTATAGATTCATTGTCGGAATCCATGCTATTAATCTTCGAGAATCTAATGGCATCTCCAGATAGGAGGGTGAATCTTGCTACCTATATGATTTGGGATTCGACCAAGAGATGGTGGGATGTGATATCACATGTAGGGAACAACTAGGTTATTGCATGGGATGAGTTCCAGTGTACCTTATAAGACTAATTCTACACGAAGACTTCGAGGGTCTATCGATCCCGACAGTTCATGAGCCTGAAGTATTTTACACTCTCAATCACGAAGTTTTCTTCTCTCTTCACAAAGATGCAATGCTTTACACCCATTCTATGGGTGATGAGTTATTCCAAGAAATGAAGTTTGAGTATGGACTTAGACATGACATCCGATCTAAGGTGAACATCTTCAGGTTGACTTCCATCAGTTCAATAGTCAACATGAGTAGATCATTGAGTGCAACCTAAGGGATTCAGGGGCTATGAGCCATGGTTGATCGTAATCTAGAGTTGGTACCCCTCCTAATGATAGTAGGAATCATCATAGGGAATTTATGCATGGTTATCCGAGTAGGAAGAAAACTTCTTCAGGTAGCTAGGTCGTATGCTACCAGTGTGGGAAGAATGGGTATACAAGGACACATTGCTCAAGGGACCCAGTAGAGTGTCAATATTGTAGTAATATGGGTCATCTTCAGTGCTTCTATCATATTTTGTCACCAAAAACTGGTGATAAAGGTTCTTCTATGACTCCTTGTTCATGAGGACAACCACCAGTGTCTCATCAGTTAGGGGTCTGGAGTTTGGCTGATCGTTCAGGCCGAGGTGGGGGTCATTCTTGTAGTAGCCAGTCATTGGGCTTTCAACAAAAATAGGGTGTATAGGCAGGGTCTTTGGGACACGATACATGTAATAATTTTGAAGTGGATTAGACCTAGTAGAGGAAGGATCCCAGAACCTCCATAGCCAGAAGTACGATTTTAGTTTCCTCAGTTTTAGCTTCTACACTATTCGATACCGGGGCTTCCCATAGTTTTAAATCTCCCACTATTGTGGAGAGCCTAGGGATCTGTATCTTTACTTATAATGATATCTTGAATCTAGACACTCTATTGGTGACTATAACATATAGTGTAATTCACTACAAGGAGTTCCCTCTTAAGGTCGGCGAGTGTCACTTCCTATGGGACCTCTATGTCTTAGAGATGATAGGATATGATGTCAGTCTTAGGATGGACTAGTTAGTTCCCTACCAGGATTTTTCCAACTTCTATCATCGTAGGGTCAGTTTCACATCCCCATAGGGAGGTTTTTTCTACATAAGGGTGAATGGGATGTCCAGGTGAGCAGAGCGGGACCCGAGCATAATGGGTTAGGAGGAGTTACAACCCAGATTTCTAGTCTGTATCTGGATGACTAGGGAAATTCACAGATGTGCTTTACTCTAGCGGTATATCATCTTAGGGATGTTTTCCCAGATGAATTTTCATGTTTTACTCTGAATCAGGAGGTAGAATTTTCTATTTAGCTTCTTCCAAGAGCGACACAGGTGTCCATTCCTCCTTATAGGATGGCTACACCAGAGTTTCAGGAGCTCAAGAAGCAGTTAGAGGAGTTATTGGAAAAGTATTTCATCGAAACCAATACTTATCGGTGGGGGTTTTCTATTATTTTTCCAAATAAGGAAGATAGAACCCTCATACATTATGTGAATTATCGGAAGTTGAACCAGTTGACAGTTAAGAACTGATATCCCTTTCTGAGGATTGATGACCACTTTGATCAGCTTCAAGGTGGATGAGAGTTCTTGAATATTGACTTGATATCTGATTATCATCAGTTTAAAGTTAAACCATTTTATATAACTATTATATGCTTTTAGAGTTGGTGTGTTCTATACGAGTATGTGGTTATGCCGTTCGATCCCATAAACGCGCCTGTAGTTTTTATGGAACTGATTAACCGAGTGTTCCATCAATACTTGGATTCTTTCATGTTAGAATTCAGGGACGATATCTTGGTGTACTCTCACACTTGAAACAACCATGACAAACATCTTGAGATTGTTTTTGAGAACACTAATATTGCATCAGTTATATGTTAAGCTCTCAAAATTTCAATTTTTGATAGACCGGTTTCACTTATTTAGTCACGTTATTTCAGATACTAGAGTATCAGTAGACCCAAAAAAAGTGAGAGAAGAAGTTCACTGGGATTATCCGAAAAAATTCACTGAGTTACAAAGTTTTTTAGAGATGGCTGGTTACTACAGATGTTTCATACAAGACTTTTCACGGTTATCAGCGCCACTCATGGGTCAGACTAAGAAGGGTGTGAAGTACCTTTGGATAGATTCATGTGATTCATCATTTCAAGAGATGAAAGGATGTAAACTTTAGCACCAATACAAGTTTTTCCAAAGTCGGTCAAGATCTAAACTACTAACTGTGATGCATCTGGTATTGGGATGAGATCAATTCTTATGTAGGGGGAAGTAGTCATTGTGTACGAGTCTCAACAGTTGAGACCACAAGAGAGGAATTACCTGATGCATGATCTTGATTTGGTTGTTGTTGTTTATGAGTTATGATGTTGGAGACATTACCTTCTGGGATAGTTTTTTTTTCACTGACCAAAAAAATTTGAAGTACATCTTCACTCAGCGTGATATGAATTTGAGACAGATATGGTGGGTTGAGTAGCTTCACTCATTTGATTTTGAGCTTGCCTACACACCTAGGAAAGAAAAAAAAAGTGTATGATACATTAAGAAGTAGGGTTCATACATAGATAGATTCAGAGGCTTGCAGTGAGTGGAATATTATGGCTTTGTTCTCTGAGATGAATATGGAGGTGCACGACAGACAGGGACATACATTTCCTTCATTTTTATCTATTAACTCTACTCTACTTGATCAAGTGTGAATGAGGAATCTATTAGATTATGAAGGCCTAATACTATGGGAGAATGTGTTAGGAGAGGACCCTATTCTTAGATGGACCATATGTGAGGATGAGATATTTTTTTCATGGGTGTTTATGGGTATCGGCAGATATACACGAGGAGTTGATGTGAGATTTTCATTCTTCAATTTGGGAAGTTCATCCTACCATCACAAAGATGTATAGAGATCCACACCTTTGGCATTGGTGGCCACATATAAAGAGACATGTCTTTAGTTTTGTGGTGAATTGTTCCACTTATCAGCAGGTGAAGGCGGAGCATCAGTAACTAGTGTATCTTTTGCAGCAATTACCCATTCTCGAGTGGAAGTGGAATTATGTCATGATGGACTTCGTGAAGGGTTTACCGAGGTCGCCTCATTGGAATGATGCAGTTTGGGATATCATTGACATACTAACGAAGGTTGAAAACTTATTACTGATCAAGGAGACCTTTATTGTTGATGAGTTGGGAAGGTTGTACATATGGGAGATTTTAGGTTTACATGGGGTTCCACACTCCATTGTTTCAGATAGGGATTCCCGTTTTACATCTCAGGTCTGGCAGGGGATATAGAGGGCTTTGGGTACACGGTTACTTCTGAGTACAACTTACAATCTCCAGACAAATGGTCAGTCCGAGCGTACGATACAGGTGCTGGAAGATATGCTTCCAACATGCGTCCTAGATTTTGGAGGTTCTTGAGAGAAGCACGTACCTCTGGTGGAGTTTTCTTCAATAAAAGTTTTCAAGAAACTATTTCTAATACACATTATGATGCTCTGTACGTCAGGCCATTCTGATTATCCCTTTGTTGGATGGAGGTAGGAGAGGCAGCTATGCTGGGAAATCATCTTTTCCAGGAGACTACAAATTATATAAAGTTGATTCAGAAGAATATGTCTACTGAACAAACACAAAATAAGACTTATGCTGATCAATGGAGAGGACCTACAGAGTTTAAGGATGGAGATCAGGTTTTTCTATGGTTCACACTGAGGTTGGGACCCAGGTGGATTAGGAGATAGGGTAAGCATTCACTGAGATATGTTGGGCCATTTGAGGTTTTGGAGAGAGTCGAGCCTATTTCCTATCGATTGTAGTTACCCTAGAGATATTGGGCAATGCGTGAAATCTTCTACATTTCCCAGCTACGTCATTACTTCTTAAACACTTCACATGTTGTTTAACAATAAGAGGTTGAGTTAGAGGTGGATTCATTGTTTGAGGAGCATCCTATCTGGATTATTGATCACAACATGAATGTTCTATATGGATGGTTTGTTCCTTGGGTATGGGTGCTATGGAAGCACGTGTGAGTATTGGACAAGAGTTGGGAGAGGTTGGCTGATGTTTGATCACAGTGGTCTGAGCTTTTCGAGGATTATTATTCATCACCACCTTGTTAGAGAAATTTGGGGATGAATTTCAAGAAGGGGCGATTTATAAGAACCCAAATATTATTTTTCAGGTATAGATCTTGTTTTCTGTTGTTTTTGAGAAAACTAAGAGTTTTTGGAAATTTAAGGAGTACATACTGTGTACTTAAGAGTACATGTCATGTACCTAGTTTCCATGGGTGACCATGTACTTGTCGTGTAACAGCCGAGTACATTGATGTGTGGGGTAACCTAGAGACTACCTAAAGTAGAGGCCAATTATGGCATGTACACATCTTGTATATTAAATGAAAAAGCCATGTAATTTTATTTTTATTTGTTAAATCAGACCGAGATCACATCTCATTTACAGAACACCCTTCTTCTAACATCGTCTCATCCATGAGAGACTGAAGTTTGTGACTATTCTATGAGCCCTTGATCGACCATTAGTGCTGCGAATCGAAAACGGTCAGTTTTTTGGAGTCGTGTTGGCAAGTTCTTCCTCCTTCTAGATCGTATTATCTTGATTTCTCCTCTTGTGTGAGATATTTAAGGTTGAACATTTTTGACCTTTTGGTAGATCTATGACATTCTAAGATGATTCAAGGGAATGAGTTTGAGAGTGTTTTTCATACAACATCGAGGTATATGGCTTGTGCCTTTCCATATATTATCTTTGAATTATATATGAAAAAGTACCCAATAATCTAGTTTAGGGTATTGAGTGTTTAGGGAATTTAACCTTTTAATTCTTGCTATGCCTTGATTTCCTGAGTTAGTGATATGATTGAGAATAGGTTTTAATTTTCTTGATATGGTTGTGTTTTTTCATGTTTTATTGTTTTGGATGCTGGGTCTAAAACCTCCTATTAGGATGATTTTTTCTATTCATAGTGTTGTTAGGATGGAGTGATATTATTTGATATTTTGTGATATGATTTGTAGATTATTAACCAAGTAGTATATTGTGATTTACATTGGCTACTGAATATTGTTTGTTCACGATTGACTTCCACAGGGCTGTGGGAACCAAGAGTTGTTAGACCATAGGGTAAATGGACACTGTGGGATTCCCTAGAGTTTCTATTATACTTTTCACATTTTGAGACCATAGGGGGGATGGATGTGAGTTCACCCTCAAGGTGTCTGTCATTCCACGTTGTGAGATCACATGGGGAATTAGACGTTGAGTGCTTCCTCAAAGTGTCTATAGTTAACCATTGCGAGACCATAGGAGGAATTGACGGTGAGTGCTTCCTTAGAGAGTCTTTGTTAAGATAAACTACAGGGGTTAGTCTATGATAAATTCCCATAGGGTTTATTTAGTTTGTTTGGTTGTTTATGTTAACAAATGTAAGTTAATTTAGATGAAACTATATGATTGTTTACTTTGGAGTTCTACCTTTCTTATTACATTATTTTTAATATTTCTTTCTATATATATATATTCACTGACAGTTAGGGATAGATCTTTGGATGTTTTCCTACTGTGATTCTTTTCACACCCTATTTGGGCCATGATTTTGGTCCCAAACAGATTGTACTTCTATAGGTATAAATAAGCGAATGTTCCCTTCTACTTCAGGTACTTGATTACTATAGAGATGAAGAGCATGGGACCAAGATAAGGCTTGTGATGTTGTGGGAGTTGTTTACTTGTTTTTCCTTTCTAATTTGGTTTAGTACTATATACCAGAATTTTGAATTGTTTGAATTATTTACTATGTACTTGTGACAAGCATTATTATTAACACACACACACACATATATATATATGCTCCAATATTTTATCTACTTGCAGTCTTTTGTTGTCTACTTATTGTATAGTATTATTACTTCTGATATTGTTATCTTATCTCCATTCTGCTATGTTACTCTTCCAATGAGGGAATAGATTCCCTACTATCACTCCCAAGGCCCTTACTTCTTGTTGGTATCCTCTGGTATTCAGGGAAATGTTCCTGAGGCCATGTGACCAACTGAGTATGGGGAACCTCTGGGTGGAACCCGGAACCAGGATGTTACATTTTCCCTATTCTTCAATCTAATTTTGGAAGCCTTAAGATAGAGAAGTATCTATTTAAAAAATTAATTAGTTAGGCAAAAAGATGATGGAAATAAAATATTACGACCCTATTAAAATATATCTAGTGGGTAACATTATTTGGGAAAAATTTATTTCCTATGAGTTACCCACAAGGATTCCACCAGGTACCTTATAGGCATCCAATATCCAAAACTAATATACAATATTCTTTATAAAAAAAGCATAAATATTGATATAAAACTTTTATTGTTATGATTAAATTTTTTTGAAAAGATAATTTATTTGTATAAAATTTATTAGATATGTTTCTATATTTAATTAGGATATATGACATCATAAAAAATCATTCATTAAAAAATAAAAAATGTTACTATAAAATACTTGATAGATTTAAACTTAATTCCTTATTTGAGCACTATAAATCTGCTAAGTAGTAATGATTCTCCTTATGTATGTTACTTTGAACAATGGAAGTAGTTTCTCCAATTCCTAAAAATGGATTTTCATCAAATTCTTCAAATAAATCCAAGGATTTAGATGAATAAAAACCCAAAATTCTTTGAAGACATGATCATCATGTATAATTTATAATTAATTTATATATATTAAGAATTACCATGATTCCAATTATTTCTTTTTGTTGGATCTGTAGACCAATTCTTATCGTAACCTCATTGAAATGAAGGATCCAAGGTTATAATCCCTTTAGATGTAATCCAAACCTACTCTATGAACCTCAAAACACTTTGATAAAATATTGAAGGAGGCTAGTGTGGTTGATTCTAATGTTTGTTTCATACAAAATTGATCACAACAAGAATTTATTTGAGGCTTGAAATATTTTTCATTTCTTATGAAAGTCTTGAGAGGAAGTGAGTGGATTCATTATCGCTATTTTTAAAGAGCGTTCTAGAGAAAATAATCTTTATGGATTAATAAAATATGTAGATAAGATTTGTTTTACACAACCATTCTTGGCCCTTGAAATGATAAAACCCGATATTTATAGCTAGGTTAAGGCTAGGTAATTACACATCTGCCCCTATACTATCACTTAATCAATGCCAAAAACCATGTTGAATAATAATAATAATAATAATTTATTTTATTATTTCTTTAACATACGCAACACTTGAAGATATTATAAATATTAATTCTTAAATAAATAATTTAATATTTATTTAAATTATATTTATTATGTCATTTCCAATGGAACCTTTAAATCATCCCACATTACCTTATCTGTATTTATCAAAATGGGAATAATGAATTTTTATTTTAATAAATAAATATTACTCTTTTATTCATTTAATAAACAATAAATAAATATTACATTCACTAATTTGGAGAATAACTCTATTAAATATTCAACTCATATATTTATTCTCATGATTAATTGATGACTGAATATTTGTGATTAACATAACAGGAATAAATATTAATCTCAGAGTTAGAGAATGGTCTATTATTATAATATTAAATTAATATATAATTTAACTAAAGATCTAGATAAACTTAGTGTGTGACCCTGGAAGTTACTTTATTAGTGGAATTCGGTTGAACTTTCATAAAGTACAATATTATTATATTAAAATTTTTCAAGATTTCTATAGGTAAAGGAACTAATGATGGAATAAAAAAACCTCATTTAAATGTTAAATATGTAATACAATCTCTTTTTTTTAATATCTCATCAACTAGGTCACATTAGATACATCATCAACCCGTATTCTGGAATATATTTCTTTGAATTTCTAAAATGAAATTTTTGATTTTAAACTACCATGTCCATGGGATTAATTAGACGATTACATTCCCATCAAAGGGACTGATATATCCAGTTCCGTTAAACTTATAAGGGTTAAATCCATTACTAACTTATCATTATTTTCATATCAATCATGAAACATCCAAATTTTGAAAGAACACCATGATTATATTTCTTCATGAATTTCCCTTATGCTTCAAATTACTTGAATCGTTATATACATTAATAATAATATAATGTCTAAGAATCAATAAAAAATCCCAAAATTGGAAAATCTTGTAACACCCCCAGGTTTTGAAAATTAATATGGAATACATTTTATTATCTATCCATTAAACACAAATTTTCATCTACTATGTTTTAAATTTTGAAAAACAGTCATCTATGGTTGTGATTAGTATGTCATTTAGAGTCTAATAGAACAAACTTGATTGTTGGTGAATAGTAACATACCCTTATGGATAGTAATATTAATAGTACTATGATCCTTTTGAATATTAAATAATTATATTATCTTATTTTCATAGGGAAATAAGATAATGAGATCTTAATTAATTTTTCAATGTGATATAAAATTAATTACACCTTTAAAATTTATATATTTCGAATTAACTGTAATTTTATTTAAAGATTAAATTAATAATATTTAGATTATTATTTCTAAAAAATGGATCCCATTTATGAATTCTACACATCAATAAATGGTGGGGTTGAATTTTTGGGATTTTTTTTTGAAATTCTTGAATTTGTTATGAATATTTTAATACGGTTAAATACCATATAATCTAATTATCAGTTAAGTGCATTATTTATGACATCATAAGTGATGAAATGACACTTGTTTCGAACTAACATGCACTTATTACTATTATGGGTCACATGAAACAACACTATTGGTTGTCTTGAGGGAAATAATAATATAATTAATAAAATATTACAAATTTACCCCTCTCCTCCACTATAAAACCCCCTCACTCCCTATTATAATCACTTTTCAATGACTTGAAGCTTCTTAATTCTATAACAAGTTACCCTTATCCATTCACTCCCCACATCCAATAAGATCTTGGTCTTTCTAAAAGACCAAAACCTTTTCCCTTAAGGTGGTTCTCAAGGAGGTTATCTCAAGAGTTAAAGCACTATTCTTTTTCATTTAGTTTCATTTAAATTTATCTTCTTCTTTTATCCTCTACTAACCTCCTCTCTCGAAATGACCCTGATAACTCCATTATAACTTATATACTAGAATTATATCATGTTAATGGAAGAACCATAATCAATATTCTTAATCCATCCCTTTTATTTTTTATAAACGAAATCAACGTCAATGAGGTTCCAATTTATAACCTTTGTGGATGACAAAGTTTAATTCTTCAATTTTTACTTCATTAAGTTCCATAAAGCCAATTTTATGGTTGAACCAGACTATAATATATGTATTATAACCTAATTAATATTCATGAACCAGTATATGTACATATTATTAATTCTTATGAAAAAACTAGTTGATAATAATCCTAATACTGCCAAATAATCAAAGTGGTTGTCATTTAATTAATCATCTTAATTCCTTGTAACCAAAAAATAGAAATGACCATTAAAAATTATGTATGTTCATAAATAATTTTTAATTTCAATTCAAGAGATTTACTTCCATTCCACATGAATTCCATTACCTAAAAACAAGTGACCCAATTATGAAAATCAAGAAAACAAACACTTCAGAGCGACAAAATTTGGTATTATAACCTATCAATAAGGAAATAAATTAAAAAAAAGAATTATTATAAACTAAATAAATGAATAATAGGATCTGAATTATGTTATAATTTAGTATAATTTCATAATCTAGGACCTTAAATTCAAGAGGGGAACACATTCAGACTTAAGGTAAGGGTTTTCCACCCAAACCTCTATTTTCATTCGAGATATTTTTATTTCCAAATCACCTCAATGAAATTATTATTTATTATTATGTAGTACTCAAAAATTATGTGTGAGTGTTCTAAATATGTTTATGAACCTGAATCTTTAGTTAATTGTTTTTGGATTTACATGTATTAAAAGGAACTTTTAAAATTATTTCTGAATACAAGCCAAATTTAAGGTAATTTCTCCAATTTTTACTTATTTACAAGGGAACTCTATAAAATATTTTTAGAAACCATTATCTTTATAAAATAAATAATTTTAATATGAAAAAAATATCTTACATCAGTACTTGTTTTTTAAAAATAATTTTTCAAAAGAACTCTTCTTTTCAAAATAAAATTGTATTTATCTCAAGAATTACTCAATGATTTTATAAGAGTATTTTCGTTTGTTTCAACAGACTTGTTGATTCTTATGTACTATTCTGATTGATCTTTTATGATAACATATACCATATTTAATTGTATGGTTTATGAAGAGTTTTTTTTGTATGGGCTATCCTAAAACTATTCACCAATTTACTTCGGATGGTTAGTGTTTAAGCTTAATGTTCATGGAAAGTTATTTATATTTCATATGTTAGTTTCATTAATAAAGTATAAGTTGTGTTTATTTATCCTTGTTCAAATGAGTAATTAATTGGACATCAAATGTTTCATGCGGGGCCCTCTATAGCCCCTCAGTGCGTCAGTAGGTCTCATGAGACAAATAGAGGTGGACTTGTTAAGGGCCTTGCCCCAATTTGTGATATGGTTTTGGCTGAGGCCTTAGTAATTTTTAGAGGTCTTGGCTGAGGCCTTAACAATATGTTTGAGAATGTACTTCATATTCACTTAATTATCAATATAGTAATTGAAAATTTATATTGTTATTCAATTAGTAAAATACCCACGAATATGTTAGTGTTGTTTACTCTTCTCATTTCCTACCATAATGTCTTCAAGTTTATTATTTGTGAAGGCATGTGTTTTAAATTATTATCCATGCCTAATGTTTATGTTTATGTTATATTCTACTGAATTTATTACTCTTCTGAGCCTTTGATCTCACCCCTTTCTTATGTTTCATTTTTTCAGGAAATTAAGAAGTTACTTATGAGTGACTTGCATGCATTGTTTATGAGGAATGGATGATTCCAAGAGAATAAATTAGTGTTGTATTTTCTTTTAATGTTGTAATGTTGAACTTATATATGTATCATGTATCCAAAATCTACTCAACTAATTGGTCCTTCAGGATGCATATTTATTTTTGATATGCCAATGTAATAAAATAAGGCACCGGCTCCAGGAAACTGGGGTCGGGTCCTAACAGTTGGTGTCAAATAAAGTTTAGTAGAAAACATGGAAGCTAGATTTAGAAAACATTGATTAGGGAACAAGTCCCTAAGATATTATTTGAGTATAATAAAAAAAAATATCATGTTATTTTAGTAAGTAATAGATCATGTGGATCTTTCTTAAAAATACAACCCTGTCTGGATACAAAAAGGTAGAGGTGGCTCTGGCAAGATGTACCTAGGAGGGAAATCCCCAAAAATATGTTTCGGGCTTGACCTAGGGTATCTTGGTACATGAAAATGGGCCTTTATTCACTCTTGGTATTGACACTCCTGGTGGATATTCTTAGGATAAATCACATATTCTTTAAAATCCATTATGAAGGATTTAAATGTAAAATTTTCCTCAAATAAACAATTTTTGTGTTTATGGGATTAGCCATGCGTAGGATCTCATTTTATGCTATGTATTTTGTTAAGTTAAGATTATACATTATGATTCATAACCTAATCTAGTGTATCCCATCTTCTAGAAATGGATCCTAGTGGAAGAAATGGAAACCAAATTAACAGGCATATCCCATGCAGAGATTTCCCTCCGATGCAAGATAATGATATAGGTTCTGGTGCTGTGACTGGTGCAGAGCTGCTTATAACTATACTTTTAAACTTACTCATGCTTTTAACAACAACCTTACCCATATATAGAATATTGATCCTCCATGTATATTAACATTTTTAGATTGCTTTATGTGAAAACAACCACCATCATTCAATGGTACTACAAACCCATTTGTTTCTAAACAATGGATAAGTTCCATAGAAAAGATAGTTCTCACTTTGGGATGTAACAAAAGGGGGAAGGTCGTTATGTAAATTTATCATATATTAGGATGTGCATATTATTGGTGGTCATTAATCTAAGAAACAAAGGCTGGGTATGAGATATAAGATATGGAATGGATGGACTTTAAGGAAATATTCCGAGAGAAATACATTCCTCATGAACAGTGAGTGGATATTGAATGGATGTTTCTGAATTTGAAGCAAAAGGAAGATGATAATGTTGAAAAGTATGTAGCTAACTTCAAAAGGTTGTCAAGGCATGATGTGGACTACATAAGAAATATGACGAGCAATATTGATCAATTCTTTGATGGACTGAATCCATTCCTCTGGCAGGCTCTGTTCTCCTAGAGTTTCTCATCATATGAAGATATAGTTTCATGTGATATCAAGATGGAAAAATAATCTTCCAAGTATTATGACTTTAAGAGAAAGCAAGAGAAGAATAGGGATACTAAAAAATGGAAATGGAAATATGGAAACAGGGAATAAAGGAAGAATTTAATTTCCACATTGTGATAATTGTGGAAGGAAACACCCTAGTGCCCACTTAAAAGGAAGAGGAGTATTCTACAAATGTGGACAAAAAGGAAATATTTCTGGTGATTTTAAGGGCAATAAAGATACCATTAATGTTCAATACTATAATTTTAGGGAGATGATAAAATATTCTAATGATTTTCAAAACCGTCAAGGAAACATGAAACAGAAAAGGATAAAGGGGCAGGGAAAAGCTTATGCAATCAGAACTGCTGATATTGAAGTTCCAAATGATGTGGTGGTAGATAATTTAATCATTTACTCAAACATAGACAATGATTTATTTGATTATATATCATCAAATTATTTCATATCCTCATATATTTCTAATAAAATTAGATATTTACAATTTGATTTAATAAGAGAGTTTTCAGTAAAAACTCCAAAGGGAAGTATTTTTTCAAAAATGTTGTGTCAGGAAGTCCCCATTATGGCATATAAACATGATTTATATGATTATTTGATTTTCAAAACCATGATTTAATTGGATATAATCTTGGGTATGGATTGGATTTCAAACCATATTGCAAAAATATATTGCAAGAAGAAGGAGGTTATAATTTTTGAGGACGATGTGGAATCCCTTATCTTTAGGGAAGAAACATCACCATCTGATAATCATATAAATCCACCCAAAGTAGCTCTACTGAATTCAATTATTGGGGAGGAAGGGAAATAAATAACTATGGGTGAGGAAAATAATGTTTAAATAGAGGAAATAATGATTGTGCAAGAATATGTTGAGGTGATTCCAGAGGACTTACCTGAACATCCTCCAAAGCGGGAAATTGAGATTTCCATTGACTTGGTTAATGGTTCAAGGCCCATATCAAATACACCTTATAGAATAGCCACTATAGAATTAGTGGAACGGAAGAGAAAACTAGAATAATTGAGTGATAAATGATTTATTATCCCTATTGTTTCTCTATGGGGAGCCCCTGTTCTTTTCATTAAGAAGAAAGATGGATCCCAGAGGTTGTGCATTGACTACAGGGATATCAATGCTATAACAAAAAATAAAAAGTATCCCCTATTTTTTGTTGATGATTTATTTGATCAACTTCATAGACCTCAATATTTTTATGATATTTACCTTCGATATGGATATCATCAGTTTCTTGTGAGGGAGGAAGACATCCCAAAAACATCATTTCGAACTAGGTATGGGCATTTCGAGTTTACAATAATGCCTTTTGGATTCACTAATCCACCCTCTGTTTTCATGGATGTAATGAATAATGTTTTCAAGGAATATCTAGATGAATTTTTGGTTGAATTTATTGATGATATCTTGGTAAACTCCAAAAGTTATGAGGATCTTAAAAATCACTTGCTCTCTATTCTGAAGACTCTTAAAAGAAATGAATTATATAAGAAGTTTAGCAAGTGAAAATTTTGGCTCCAATCAGTTTCCATCCTAGGCCACATGCTCTCTAAGGATGGAATATTTGTTGATGCTATGAATACAAAGGCTACTCATGAATGGCCTACTCCAATGAATATAACCAAGGTACATAGTTTTATTGGTTAAAAGGTTATTATCGGCATTTTTTTCAGAACTTTTCCCTTTTATCCAACCCAATGACCAATGTCACATGAAAAGGGGTTAAGTTCGTATGGAAAAAGGAATGTGAAGAATGTTTTAAATAATTTAAATTAAGATTAGTGAATTCTCCAATCTTGACTCTATGACCAGGGAATGATGGATTTGTGATATATAGTGATTCATCAAAGGAAGGACTTGGTTGTGTCCTAATATATAATGATAGTGTGATTTCCTATGCATCTAGTCAGCTAAAAATTCATGAACAAAACTATCCTACTCAAGATCTTGAGTTTGTGGCAGTAATATTTTCTCTAAAGATTTGGATACATAACCTCTATGGTGAAAAATGTGAGATATATACAGATCATAAGAGGTCGAAATATATCTTCTCACAGAAAGAAATCAACATGAGAAAAAGGAGATGGATTGAGGTACTCAAGGATTATGAATTCACAGTACACTATCACTCGGGGAAGGGAAATAAGGTGGTAGATTCTTTGAGTATAAAGGACCACAGAATTCCGAATAAGATGAGAGTTGAAAGGGATCCAATGTTAATGGATCTAGTAAAGATGGATATGGGTTTTATAATGGACATTAACACATCACTACATTTTCAAATGGTTTCTAAACCTTTTTTACTGGAAAGGAAAAAAAGTTCTCAGGCTGATGATGAGGAGTTTCAAAAGAAAATTAAATCTGTAAATGATGGTAAGTTGATTGAATTCATATATGAAGGTTTTATTTTGAAATTCATAAAAAGGATTTGTGTTCCCGCTTTTACTGAGCTAAAGGGGGAACTATTGGATGATGATCATAGCTCTAATTTCTCTATACACCCTAGTAGAAATAATATGTATAGAGATCTGAAAGAACATTTTTTATGGGAAAGCATAAAGATGGATATTTCAGATTATGTTTCGAGATGTTTAGTTTGTCAACAGGTGAAGGCTGGAAGAAAAAATCTTAGAGGAGTCATGAAACCCCTTACTATTCCTATGTGGAAATGGGATTATATTATGATGGAATTTTTCATGGGGATACCAAAGACTCTAATAAAGAATGATTCAATATGGGTCATTGTTGATCGTCTTACAATATTAACACATTTTCTTTCTATAAGAGAATATTTACCACTTGAATGTTTATCAAGACTATACAATAATGAAAATGTAAGACTTCATGGTATACCTTTATTAATTGTTTCTGATCGTGATCCCCATTCTATATCACAATTCTAGAAATGTATTCATAAGGCCCTTGATACAGATCTTCATTTAAGCACTGCCTACCACCCACAAACTGATGGAAAACCATAACTGACTATTTAAACATTGGAAGAAATGTTGAGGTCTTGTTCACTTGACTTTCAAGGTATGTGGGATCAGTATTCACCTCTCTTAGAATTTTACTATAACAATAACTTCTATTCAAGTATTCACATAGCTCCATATGAAGTGTTATATGGAAAGAAATGTCATACATCAACTTTCTGGGATGATGTTGGTGAATGAAAGCTTATAAGCCAAGAACTTGTTGAGGAAATAATGGAAATGGTTAAGATTATCCAAACCCATATCAAAATAGCTCAAAGTAGGAAAAAGAGCTATGCTGATAACCAAAGGAATGATTTGTAATTTCAAGAAGAAGATCATGTTTTCATAAAGTTATCTCCATGAAAGGGTATTATATGATTTGGTAAGACGGGAAAATTATGTTTGAGGTACATAGGAACTTTTGAAATTCTAGATCTATTTGGAGTAGTATCTTACCATTTGTAATTGCCACCAAGTATCTCCAATGTTCACAATGTGTTCCACGTATCAATGATAAGGAAATACATGTTAGGCCCAAGAGATGTACTCACCTATGGAGAAATAGAACTTCATCCCAATCTATCAAATTGTGAGGAGCCTATCAAGATTCTTGATACTAGAGAACATGTATTGACAAATCGGATGACTCATATGGTAAAGGTTCTTTGGAGCTACCATAATACGGAGGAAGAAACATGGGAGGCTGAGGAACTTATGTTGAAGACATACCCAAATCATTTTATGTAAGATGTTTTTGAATTTTGAGGATGAAATTTTTTTGAGGGTAGAATATAACACCCTAAGGTTTTGAAAATACATATTGAATGCATTTTATAATCTATCCAAAATACCCAAATTTTCCTCTACTATGTTTTTAATTTTGAAAAACAGTCATCTATTGTTGTGATCAGTAATTCATTTGGAGTCTGAAAAAGAAAACTTAATTTTTGGGGAATAGTAACATACCCTTATGAATAGTATATATAAATAGTAATATGACCATTATGAATAGTAAATAATGATATTATTTTATTTTCTTAAGGTAATAAGATGATGAAATCTTAATTAATTTTTCAATGTGATATAAAACTAATTATACCTTTAAATTTTTTTATTTTTTGAATTAACTATTATTTTACTTAAAAATTATATTAATAATATTTAGAAATTTATTTTTGAAAAATGGAGTTCATTTTTTAATTCTAATTGTTGAAAAATGGTAGGGGTGATTTTTTTTGGGATTTTTATGAATTCTTGAATTTTTGATGAATAGTCAAATCTGATAAAATACATTATATTCAAATTATTAGTTAAATAGAGTATTTATGACTTCATAAGTGATGTAATGCCACTTTTTTTGAAACTCACATGTCTTAATTAATATTAGGGGTCTCATGAAACAACATTATTGGTTGTATTGAAGGAAATTATAAAATAATGAATAAAATATTAAAAATTTACCCCTCTCCTCCACTATAACCACCCCCCACTCCCTCTTCCCTTCACACATCTAATTCTTGAATCTCCACAGATATCTGACCAATTACCATTCCCTAGTCACTCCAAACATCCAAGAGGATCCTGGTCTTTCCAAAAGACTAAAACCCATTCCCTTAAGGAGGTTCTCAACAAGGTTATTTGAAGAGGTAACACACCCTTCTTTTTTATTTAGTTCCATTTCAATTTATCTTCTTTTATTATCCTATCCTCACCTCCTCTATCCAAATGAACATTATAACTCCAATATCATCTATATAATGGAATTATATCATGTTAATGGAATAATCATCATTAATATTCTTACTCCCTCCCTTTTATTTTTTATAAACTAAATCAACGTCCTTGAGGTTCCAATTTATAACCTTCATGGATGACGAAGTTTCATTCTGTAATTTATCCTTCATTACTATTATCAAAATAGTTTTTATGGTTGAAACAGACTATAATATATGTATTATAACCTAATAAATATTTATTAACTAGTATATGTACATATTATTAATTTTTATGAAAAAACTAGTTCATAATAATCCATATACCGCCAAATAATCGAAGTGGTTGTCATCCAATGATTCATCCTCATTACACATAAAAAAATGATAGAAATTACCATTAAAAATTTTGGATGTTCATAAATAATATGTTATTTCAATTTTGGATATTCAAAACCATTCCACATGAACTCCATTACTTAAAAACAAGTGAACCAATTATGAAAATAAAGAAAATGAACACACCGGAATGACAGAATTCGATATTAGAACTTATCAATAAATACATAAATAAACTAATTTTTTTTTGGTAAAATAAATTAATGCCTAATAGGTTTTGCATTAAGTTATTAATGAGTATAATTTTATATTCCAGGACCTTTAGTTTAATAGGGGAACACATTCTGACTAAAGGTAAGTGTTTTCCACCCGAACCTCCATTTTCATTCGGGTTACATTTATTGTCTAATTAACACAATGAAATTATTTTGTATTTTTATTTACTCCTCATAAATTCTATGTGATTTTGATAAATATTTTTACCAACTAGAATAATTCCTTATTTTATAGGTATTTTCATGTTTTAAAAGGAACTTTCAAAATTATTTCCAAAATACTAGCCCGATTCAAGGGAGTTTCTCAAATTCATACTTATTTCCAAGGGCACCCTATAATATGTTTTTAGACACCATTATCTATCTAAAATAACCCATTTTAATATGAAAATACTGTCTTAATTCAGTTTTGGTTTTATACAATGACTTTTCCAAAATAACTCTTCTTTTTAAAATAAAAGAGTATTTATCGCAATAATTAGTCAATGATTTTATTAGAGTATTTTCGTTTATTTCAACCCTCTTGTTGATTCTTATGTACTGTTGGGATTTATATTTTATGATACCATATACTATATTTAATCAGATGGTTTATGAAAAGTTTTATTTTGTATGGGCAATCCTAAAACCATTCACTAATTTACTCCGAATGGTTTGTGTTTAACCTTATTGTTTGAGGAAAGTTATTTACATTTCATATGTTAGTTTCAATATGAATTTATATGTTGTTTATATTTATCCCTATTCATATGAGAAATGAATTGGACATATAATGTGTCGGGTATGGCCCACTCTAACCCTTAAACGCATCGGTAGGTCTTAAGATACAAATAGACGTGGACTAGGCTTAGGCCTTTCCCCAATTTTTGATGTGGTTTTGGTCGAGGCCTTAATCATTTTTTGACGTCTTGGATAAGACATTGAAAATATGTTTCAAAATTTAAATCAAATGAACATACCTCATGATTCTAGTAATTGAAAGCTCATATGACTATTCTATTAGTATAATTCCCATGATTATGTTGGCATTATTTACTTTTCTTATTTCCTTCCATAATGTGTTCAAGTTTATTATTTGTAAAGGCATGTGTTATAAATTATTTGTCATGCCTAATGCTATGTTTATATTATATTACACTGTATTTCTTACTCTTATAGAGCATTTGAGACCACCCCTTTTTTATGTTTCATTTTTCTCGGGATATGAAGTTAGTTATCAGTGACTTGGAGGCATAATCTAGGAGGCCTGGATGTTTCTAATGGAATAAATTAGTGATGTATTTCATTCCACGTTGTAATGTTGATCTTATATAGGTATATTGTTTCCAAGAGCTACTAAACTACTTGGTCCTTTGGGATGCGTATTCCTTGTTTATATTCCAATGTAATAAAATATGGCACTAGCTTCGGAAAACTGGGGTCGGGTCCTTACACATCCAATGAAACATAGAACACGTGGATTTCCCGTATGGAGGTATGTTATCATAACATCCTCTACTGGAGATTACCAAGGGAATAGATCATGAGAATAAGTTTCAATAAATTATTTCCCCCCTACCCATAATATCATGCATTCTATATGTCCCTAAAATGATATCAATTTTCCACAGTTTATATATTTAACAATACTATCACAACACCTCATTTTTCACCTTTAAATGACTATTCAACATGATAAGTTCAATTAAAATATTATCATATACAATGTCACATATAATAATAATAATTATCTGATAATAACTTTATTAATATTCAAAACCATGAATATACATGTAATGAAAATTACAAAGTAGTTAGCTCTAGGGTACTAACTCCAACAAACTCCCAATTTTACTAGAGACAACTAAAACAACTGTTAGTATTCTAGCTCTCGCATGATGTTCATTCATATTTTGAGATAAATATTTAGTCAAGGGCCTTGATATATTCTCTTATGTAAAAACTATACTTATTGTAACATTGAAACATTAAAAAAACACCTCAAGATGTGATACTTCCACATTATGTTCTTCTTATTTTGACGTGACTTTATTTTCTTGGAAAGAGCCACCATTGTAGTATTATCCCAATATAGTTTAATAGGGTTTTTGATTCTAATAACAACATCAAGATCTTAGATAAACATGAAAACCTGAACAGATTATTTAGCTACATCAAATGTTGAAATATACTCAGAATCCTCTATAGAATCAATGTAAATTGGCTTATTTGAGCTCTTCTACATCACAAATTCTCTATTAAGTCTGAAGAAATATAATGACTATGATTTTAGATCATTACAATCTATCAATGAACAAGAATCTTTACATCCACATATGACTCACTCATAATCTCCTCAATATACTAGGAATATATCCTTAATAAGCCTTAGATACTTAAGGATAATCTTAATATCATTTCAATACCATTATATTGGATATTATTGATATCATTATTCCAATATCAAGTCATATAAAACATCAATCCTAGTACATTACATGAAATACATGATCAATCCTATCACAGAAGCATATGTGATCTTACTCATCATATTTCTCCCTCAATCTATATCCTATTGTGTCTGAAGACACATTATCTTGGAGAGACATATACCACATGAAACTAGAACAAATCCCCACTGGATTTTCCCATACTAAATATATTCAATATTTGTTCAATATTTGTACCCTTATGTATTTCAATAACCCTCTTGAATCTATCATGAATAATATTGATCTTGAGTTGTAAGATACCTCTCTTAAGTTCTTCATTGAGAAGAACTTATTCAACTGGTCCATAACTAACTATGATACTAGTATCTCATTTCTAATATGTAATATTTCATCGATATATATGAATAGGAAAAAAAACACACTCCCATTACATTTTATATGGGCATAAGTCTCAAATTCATTCTTTATAAATCAAAATTATCTTTTGTCTTTATTAGAACAAAATTTTATATGACCTGGATAACTGATTTAACCCATAAATGTATCTATAAATCTTACATACCTTAGTGAAATATTTTTGAGTCACAAATCATTTTATGTATAATATAAACATCTTCCACCGGGTTCTCATTAATGATAGAGGACATGAAATCCATCTTCCAAATCATATAGTCATGATAAACTATTATAGAAATCTGAATTATATTGGATTTTAGTATAGAAAATGTAGAAAATGTTTTTTCATTATATATTCATGAATTTTTTAAACCCTTTATCCACTGCATATGAATTATAGGTTCTAAATTTACCCTCTATATATATTTGATTCATGAATAACCTTTTGCACTGAACATGTTTTTCATCAAATGATGAATCAAACAGAACCTAGGCTTGGTTTTGATACATAGAATCCATCTTAGAATTTATGGATTCCTTCTATATTGTATCTTTTTTATCTCTCCACTTTCTCCTTGTAGAAAAAAGGTACATCATAATTAACATATAATGATTAACTAACCTTTGTGACTAAAAAATCACATCTCACTAACTATATAACCTCTTCGGTTATCCTATATGATACTTGTGTCACGTGAACATCCTCTTCCATATGGAATGGTGGAATTTGTTCCGATTCCAAATAATATGTATCTTGATAATCAACTTCATCGAATTCAATCTTTCTCCCACCATCACTTTTGAATATCTGATCCTGCTCAAAGAATAAGGAATTTCCCACCACAATTACCTTTTTTTTACTAGGGATTATATAGATAATATCCCCTTATTTCCTTGGGATTTCATATAAAGATATACATTATTCCCCCAAAGTGCCCATTTTTTTTGAAGAAGTGTCCTTAAAAAATACCTCACAATCCCATTCACATAAATTTAAAGACATGTATTTCTCCCATACATTAACTCACATGGTCTTCTATTTTCTTATTCAGTTGGAACCTTATTTAGTATGTGTGTGGTATTTTTCTACACATATCCTAGAAAGGATAATGAATTATCTACATGAACCATCACTAACATCACCATTTTATGAAAGGTGAAGGTTCTCCTTTCAATAATTCAATTACACTTTGGTGTATAAGGATGGTTAACTTGGGATATAATACCAAAATTTGTTATATAGTCCATGAACTCTTGGTTAAGATACTCTCCACCTCAATTAGATTAAGCTTCTTTATCTTCTTTCCATGTTTATTTTTTTACTTCATTCTTAAACTCCTTAAATTTCTAAACAGACTCTTACTTAAACCTCATTAAGTAGATTTAACCGTTTCTTCTTTTGTTATCAGTAAAATTAATAACGTTAGAATAACTACCTATAGCTTCTACTGAAAAATTTCAACACACATCAATGTGTAAAAATTATAGAATCTCTATGGAACTTTCACCCTTTCTACCAAAAGGTGGTTTGTTCATGTTTCCTTGTATGCCAGCATGACATCTTTCAAGTGGTTTTAGTTTAAAAGAATCTAAATATACATATTAATAGAGTTTTTTCAATGGATTATTATTTACCTGATCATTTAAATTATTCCATAACTATGTGTGATATAAGTCATGAAAACATGATCCATTATTGATTTATGACACTTAGTTATCATATTATAAAACATAAATTCCATTATTATGGTGTTCTGTAACAAAAAAATGATATCATTATAAAAGTTACATAATTTATTTTCAAATTTTAACATAAATATATCCATGTCTAAATTGGTCATGAATATAATGTTTATAGAAACAATAAGAATATATTTAAAACTAGAATAATTATTTTTTGTCAATTTTGTGTGGTAGTCCCCTATAGTCAAGGAAACCAAATTTCCTTCATTGATTGATTGCAGATCCAAATCACCTATGAAAAAATTCCCAAATACACTTGGATCATGTATTTGAATAAAGATGTGATCACTAATACCCAAAATAAAATATGTGGGAAGATTACACTTGATAATGAATTCACATAAATCTCCCCTTTCTTCTTCACATTAGGGTAGTTTTTCTTCCAGAAAAACTAATTTCCACATGAAAAATATATTTCATCTCATTCTGTCCCTAACCGCTAGATCCTCCTCATCTTGGATGGATAGTACTCATATTACTTATACTTGGAGTGAGTCTTTTTCCTTTCCTCTCCTCTTATTCCACACAAGGACTCTAGGTTTCTACGTCCCCATTCCTTCATGAGCATAAACAATTAATGTGAGGATTTCTAGTGGAGACTTCATAATATTGTTCATACTATAGTTAACAATAAAATTAGAGAATCAATTTTTTAGTGAAACAAGTAAAAGTTTGGTGTGTAACTCACCAGGAAACATAAATCCCAAGATGTCCATGTGCACAATACATCCAATAGTTTTGACTACAAGACATCCAACTGGTAAACCTTCTTTATTCTTTCACCTGAAGAGTGTCTTAGAGATCTCATACTACTATTTTACATCCTTATCCAGATATATATCACGAAGGTGAGACTGCTTGATAAATTCATTCATGTTTTAACATATATTTTAATTATCACTATACATATAAGATAACATGATACAGTGGATATATATATCATAATTCATGTGTTTCAGGTAGATAGAGAGATCTTCCTCACTAGACACCTTACCAGGAACACCAAAAACTTGGGACTCCAACATTTAAGACATTCACCCTTGGTTCAGTACAATGCACAACCACTCATACCACTTTGGGAACTTAATGCCTATTATGGTATTTTTTTCTCCAGTTTAAATCATAGTAATAATGTTGAATTTATATACATTTCCATTTTCCTTTAAGATATACAATTATATTTTTAGTACTTTATCAGTATTATAAATATTTGTGACGTAATAAGTTTTTAATTAGTCTCCCAATATTTTATTAAATCCAAATATACCTTACTATTCGACTGAAAAATCTTCTCTTGTAGATATTATAGTGTAATTAATCCATATTTCAGTTCTCATAACTTAGAAAAGGGTCTGTTTAATTACTTAATGGTATTTAGTAATGTAGTTTTTTTCAATTTCATTAACTAAAATATCACTGATCTATTGAGTGGACTCCATAATATTAAAATTGTAGACTTGAATTTTCTCAACAATTACCTCTAAGTTTACGCCATTTTTAGAAAGGACTACTCCTCTTGATGTGAACTTGGTTATGTCAACCCCAAACCATCATTATAATTCCAAGATAAATGTAAGTTTATTAAAATGTTCCAAACAAAAACTTTGATCTATGGTTCCATTCTAAGTCATGTAATGAAAGGCAATACCTACTAAATATTTTTCTTGGGTTATTTTTAATCTATTCATAAATATTTCCCTTTTTATGCATTACATTATTTTTAACATTATGTGGATTTTATAAAATTAATTAACCATGTCTTGATAAAATAATTTATGTATAATATAATTTATTTATATTTTATCTTACATTATTATTAATTCATTTATTTATGTGATCACATTAAATATTATATTAAAATTAACCATCAACATCAAAAAATTGAAGTGGCATGATCATGAGGTTTTCTAATGGTTGGTTATTGAGAATATGATAAACTAACCCATGCACCTAGGAGAATAACTCTTAAAACCATATATTTGTGTGAGTTGTAATATTCTACCTATACACGTATCTATATTTTGGGATGGTTTTACCTTGACTTTGAACTTAACCCACCTTCATTATTCTCAGATATATATCATTTATACATTCTTTACTTCGTACACAAGTGAAGGGAACCATGGGATTATAGTAATATAAAAGAAACCAAAGACACATAGGTCCTTATATTATAAGAGTATAGGGTATGAAACACTGTTCATCATTTTAATTTAATAATAATTATTACATAAACCATGCAATAATAATTAAATTAATATAAAATAAATACATTCATAGTTTGTTCAAGATCAAAATCATCCTTGCGTGAAAAAGTACACATTTAAAATATAAATATAAAACTCATTTCAATTCATTGTCTATTAAGATAAATTACTCTAATTGAAAAAATTAAATATTAATTAATTAATTAATTTATCAGAATATACATCAAAATAGTCCTATCTATTATAATATAATATAATTCTTAAACAACTTTAATAAGTTTTTTCAAAATTAATAATATGCACAGTGTATACTTGGATATAACATGGTGTTTACCTGCCTAAAATACATGGTGTTTGGCATGGTTCTTATTTTATACCATGCACTTCCACCATTTTTAGCGTACATGAAACCAAACATAATAACATAATGAACACTATAAATTAATGACACATAGAGACATGTAAATTTACATGGTTTGTTCCACATTTAATGTATGAAAAGTACAGAGCATGTATGATGACCATACAAAGTGTGTACTAATTAATTTAATTCAATAATTTATTAATAATTTAATATTCATCAAACCCTATCACCCGATGTGTACAATAACTATATACCATGGAGTTTAGTTTAATGATACAGTTAAATTTCTTTTCATATAATTAAATTAAGCGGTGTACAATATCACTCAACATTTACTCTACGTAAATGGGTATACATTACAAGAAATATATAGCTATATACACATATTTTATCCTTTTCTATGGCCATCCATAATACCATCCTAGGGACTCAAAAATCAATCTATGCAAACTTTAATGGGTTATATATAATTTATTCCAGCTACACTCCATGTAATCCCATATTTATTATGTTCTTTTTCATTAAGTATCTTTGTAGATTTTATTAGATTCATTACACATATTTGACCACATAGTTTCCAAGTAATTCATAGGGAGTACCATGTAGGACTACATGGTGTGTTTCCCAGTCACACAACAAGTAGTCCTGAAAATGGTATTCCAACTAATCCTAATCAAAAAGTTCAATTCAATGACACCATGCATTCCTCTATAATATTTCATGTGTTTACTATTTCATTTCAGATTGTAGTGAAACTTATTATATGGAATACACCTTTTAGTTACACATCATGTAGTTTTATGTTGTCCAGAAAAAATCTTCATCACCTCTAGATGGGATATTTGAATGTTATTTATGTATTCTTAACATGTTCTTGGTCTATGAAGGTTAATTGAGAATATATCTTTAATTTCATATTAAAAAAACTAGAACGGAAAATTAAGAAAAATACATAAGTCAATCAATTATTAATAAATAATTATAAATCAATATGTAACCACTATGATACAACTTAAAGGTTCCGAGGCATAACAAAAGTAATTTATCCCATGCCCAATAATTTATTTTCATCAATTTCTTAAGATAAATCAAAAATAACTAAAAAAATAGAAACCCAAAAATCCTTGAAGATACGATTATCACATATAGTTTATATATATTAAGAAATAAATAACTATAATTTTTTTATACATTTATGAATTGGTTGACCTCTTCATATAATATCATTATTGTTGGGAATAATTCAAGGGCATAGTCTCTATAGTGGAAATCCCCAAATGATCCATGAAGCTTATAATACAACTGTATAAACCAATGTATTCTAGCATAGATGATTCAAATTCTTGCATCATTCTTCATTGATCACAACAATAATCCCTTTGAGTCTTGAATTATTCTTCATATTCTCTTAGAGACATGAGTAGAAGGAAGATGATTTATGATCTCCATTATTAAGAGTATTCTAGAGAAAATTATCTTAAGGTATTAAGAGAATATCTAGATAATATTTTTTTACACAATCATTTCCAAACCTAAATATGATAAAATCAACTATTAATTGTTAGGTTAATGTTAGGAAATTTTACACAGGCCCTTAGAAAATATCATAATATATATTTTACCTAATACTGAATAATAATAGTAATATTATTATTATTCCCCTAAGATGCACAACACTTGTAGATATTTTAAATATAATTTATTAAATTAATAAATTAATATTTATTTAAATGATATTTATTAAATCATTTCCACTAGAACCTTCAACTCAACCCAAATTTCCCCCTTTACATTTATTAAACCAAGAATAATTACTATTTATTTAAATAAATACATATCACTTCATTATTTTTTTAACAAATAAATAAATATTATATTCAATAAAGTGGTGAAAAATATTTATTAAATATTTAACTCATAAATTTATTTTCTTTAATAACTGATGATTGAATATTTAAGATCAACATAACTTGAACAAATATTAATCTCAGATATGGAGATTAATATTCTATTCTAATATTAAATTCATATATAATTTAACTACGATTCTGGATATACTTAGAGTTTTAACCTCAGGGCCCCCTTATTGGAGACATTGGATCAAACTTTCCTAAAGTCCATGTTTAGTGTATGAAAAACTATTGAGTCACCCTTATAGGAAAAAGTTAAATATATAATGATAACAACTTTATGAAAATGCATATTGTGAGATATAATCCTATAGGCTTGATATCTTATGAACTAGGTAACAGTGTATGTATCATAAAACTCTATAAATGAATCTCATTCTTTGAATTCCTAGAAATGTAATTTATAATTATAAATGGATATGTTCATAGAAAAAATATGGATGATCCATTCCAATCTACGATCGTATGATATGTACATTTATGAATCCTGGAGTAGAAAAATAATTTTTGACTTATTCATTAATTTCATATTACTCGTGATTCACGAAACATATGCCAATTTACCATGAGCTTATATCATCATAATTTTTTTTGGGACATTAAGTGTGTGAGTCATGATATAAATTAATAATAATCTCAAGTTTAAGGACCAACACACATGTTTGTAGATAATAACATCTAATAACACATATAATTCATGGATTTACTACCATAAGGTTTGTTCTCATAACTTCCCCTCTTGGATATTACCAAGGGTGAACTTTATGAGAAGAAATATCAATGTGTTATAATTACCGACCCTTGATAACCTGTAACATCTATATCTCTCAGATGATATCATCCATCCATAGAACATATATTTAAGAATACCATCATAACAGGTAAAGGTTCTCATCATAGTGGAGAACTTATATAACCTTTCATCACAAAAGTACCCCTAGGTCATTATCACATACAATGTCACATAAAATAATAACCATAATGTTATAAAAACATTATCAATATTTAAACCATGAATATATAGGTAATAAAAAATACAAAGTATTTGATTCTAAGTCACCAAATCTAGTACCTTACGCATCACAAAAATATAATAGTCACCTTAATTTCAGCATGTGATGTTATAATCTTCTTTTATAGAAGTACAAATCATGTTCAAAATTATTTTTATCCTCATGTGAACCTAATATATAAACCTTTAAGAAGATTATTCTAACATTTTTTACTTCATTCTTCTTCTAATATAATATAAATTACACACATGGCATTATCTTCTTTAGTAAATATTTTTATTAGATTAAATAAAAGAGGTCTATGATTATTCTACATCATTTTCCATCTATAATAATTTTCTATAAAATCTTCATACTGTGAACATCCTCTTTTCTTAAATGGAATCCATTAAAATATAATTATAAATTTCATTATTATTATAACTTGTGAATAATACTTAATATTAATATTCCAAAACATTCATAGAATATGGATTCCTATCATGTGTAGTCTTATCCATGCTTCTAGGAGATCCTTAATTTTTTCATTATTTAATTACAAAGTTTAATGATTTGGTGTATGGATAAACTGAAAATCTTCTCGTATGCTTTCATAAATATTTTTTCATATCCATGTAATCTCATGAATTTAGTTCTTAAAAATAATAATTTTATTCAATTTTCCTAGAATAATTTGATACTTTATCAAAAAATAGTGTTCTTTCCCAAAAAATAGGCCTATGTGAAAGATACAAGACCATTGGGGGGGATGGGTGAATCATTGGTCAAAAAAAAATACCTTTAAAAATATTTATTCCTAAGATAG
Source organism: Viscum album (assembly GCA_963277665.1). NCBI lineage: Eukaryota > Viridiplantae > Streptophyta > Magnoliopsida > Santalales > Viscaceae > Viscum > Viscum album. The sequence goes on along the minus strand of OY728130.1, from coordinate 1,052,245,914 downwards.
TTAAATATACTATTATCAATTAAAACCAAGTGATGATGATGAGTGATATAGGTAAAAAAATTAACACAGATGACATTAGGCATTTTGACAAGGTTCATTCACTCTTTATACCATGGGGGATAATTCATTATTTTTAATAGTTGGTTTACCACACTATAAGTCCATAATTTATTACCAATTAATTATAGAATAAATATATTTGGAATATGGTATTAAGATCCAAGTATAATAATGATAAAAAAAGGACTAAAAAGTTAGTCAATCATCTATTTTTTTCCTTATGTGTCTCCAATGTTGGATCAGGGGTGCAGGTTAGTTCTTCTCCTAAAACCATCCAAAATATCTCTAAAACTCTCCTTGGAATTATTGTTTAGATATAATTAACTATCATCACAATTTTATAATAAAATCACAAAATTTAAATACAATTGACATGAACACAATGTGTAACATATGGCCAAGGATAAATTTGAAAACCGTTACCCCAAATCATAAATTTTATATTAATCCTAGTGATCATTTCCCTCACATAATCATATCTTTAACCTAAATTATGATATCATTAATATGGACACACTGTATTTCCTTCATGTGTAATAAAAAAAGATTATAAATATGAGTGTTTTCATCTTAAAAATCGAATATATATATTTTTATATTAAACCATGATATACACCACACCCATTTTTATTTATTTATATATTGTAGATAAACCATGATAATTTTATAACTCCTCGTAGTGGTATAATTTGACCTTCTGATTCTGAAAAACCATGACCAATTGATCCATGGGTTTTTTTTCATCCTAAAACCTGGAATATAGGGAATATTACAATGAAGTTTATCTTTTTATGGCCACTTTCTAGACCAATAAGAAAGGATAACTACTTAGACATTCATTTTTCCTCTAAACCGTTATTAACTATTTAAAATATACTAATCACAATATGTTTTGGTGAGAACCATGGTGTTGTTTGTGTCTGTAAAATATTTTTTTATTTGGTAGCTCAATCACCTTAAAATGATATTCCATTAATTTTAAATACTCGTACCCCGGTTTCTTAGAGCTAGTGCCTAAATTCAATATATAGTACTACGAAAAGTGTTTGTATCTCAAAGTACTGAATAGTTTAGTAGTTTTAGAAAACCAAATATAAACATAAGTTCTACAATAAAACATGAATGAAATAAAAAACATAGAAACTCCATTGGAAACATCCATAACTCTTAGATTAACCATAAAAGTCATTCATAATGTATATCTTCTCATTATGAGGAAAAATAAAACATAAGGAAGTGATGAGATCATATGCTCAGTAAGGGTAAAAAATAAAGTGGAATCTATCATAAATATAAACAATAAGGAAATGTGAATAATTGAAAATCATGCCAATAAAAATAATCACGAGAACAAAATGGAAAGAATAAAAGATTAATAAATAATTCCATATAAATAATCACATGAAACATAACCATATATATTATACTAGTCGAATAATCACATGATTTATCAATTTATAATTTCATAAAGAGGGAATTCATATTCCATTCATCATAAACATACTATCGAGGACTCATCCATGAGTTCTAAAAATAAATGGTTAAGGCCTCTACTAAAACCCATTTATGTTTTCTCTCACGAGACCTACTGATGCATAAAGGGGATACAGTAGGCCCCACCTATCACTTACTAGGTCCAATGAATTCCTAATATGTCAAATAAAAAAGATACATTTAAATAAAATTTTCTTATAACACTTTGAAATATTTGAATCATAATAATTGGTGAAAATACTCTAATAAAATCATTGGTAAATTCTTGAGGAAAATAATCTTTAAATATTCCAAAGTGTCTCATACCACTTTGAAACATTTAAATCTTAATCCCTATGAAAGAATAAAATCAAAAGAAACATATAATATAATAAGAATAATGAGAATCGTGATTTGATATATAAAATGGTAGTACATACACCAAATTTATGTAATAATTAGTGAACAGTTCATATATCTCATAGAAGTAAAAGTGAGACGAGAAAAACACTTTTTTACTTTGAAAAGAAGAGTTATTTTAAAAAATCATTCGTTCTTGTTATAAAGTGACATTGTAAATACATTTATCAGAGAAAAGAAAAATTATGAATAGAAAAATTATATTTTATGAAAAAATTATGTCCAACTGAAGTGAAGGTATTTAAAAATTCTGTTTAAGTTACTTTAGAAATGAGACCTGTTAACGCGGTTTAAGAAAAATATTAATGAGTCTTTAAACTGAAAAGATGAATAATTGTTTTTATAAATCCAGAAATGAAAAAAGATATTTTTTCATGATAAAATGAGTTATTTTATAAAAAATATTGGTATCGTAAATAATATTATGGGTGGTACTTGATAATAGGTAAGAAATTGTGAAGATCCATTTAATCAGGCTTTCTTATCAAGAGGAATTGAAAAGGAAACCTTATAAAACATGTACTTCTCCAAAAAAGAAAGATGAAATTATAAGGATATTTGAGTTTCGAATATATAAATAGTATTTTTAATAAGTATATAAAAATAAATGAAAATTACATTGGGGTAAAGAGATAGAAATAGTAACCTGAATGAAAAAATGAATGTTAGGGTAGAATCCCTTACCACTTTGTAAATAGTAAAACCATAACCCCCGTATAATTAATGATCATAAAATAATAAATTGAATACCATGAAAAAAATATATTCATGACATCCTAAATAATGATTTAGTATACATACACCACACACATGAAATAGTTGAGAATAAGGCATATCTCATGGAAATAAATGTTAAAAGAGAAAAATGTAACCTTATGTCTGAAAGCGCTCTTCACTAGTACTTAAAATACTGTATAATGAAATTAGATTCTTTAATAATTTAATTTAGAAACATTTATACATTTATATTATTGATTATCATTTTTTATATTCATTTATGCTATTTTTCAAGAGTTATAAGATACAATATTATTGTTCAAGAGTATTTTAAAAAGGTACCACTTCGAGAACCTCAAACTAGATAGTATTCCATTTAGATAAAATATTTAATTTTTATTGGGTCAATACCTTAAAAATGAATATGAATTTATCTTTATTAGTAAGATCCCCTATGCTTGTATTGTACGAATTCATATGTATTATATGTTTTGTTCATGACCTGTTATAGATTTTGTTTTGTGCACATTGATAAGGTTTATAGGGAAACTTGGTAATACTCATTCACATTATTTAAAGTGGATCCTTAGTTACTTTTATTTTTCCTTAAAATTGTGCATTTGATGTGGAAAAAATAATATTTTTAGTGGTTATATTATTGTTTTTTTTGAACCAAATTTTGATGAATATATTAATAATTCAAATTAACTCACATGTTTTTTGTTTTTTTCCATACAGAGGAACAATATCCTAGAAATGAAACATACAATATCTGGTTTCACTCTCCACAAAGGAGGAAGATTATATAGCCTTCATGGAAATAATTACAAAAGTAATATGTTTATGGGGTCATATTACTTATTTTTCATTCTCTATTAATAGTATTATAGTACACTATGATAAAAAATATACTACCTATTTATATTATAACTAGGTATTCCATGATATATGGAAGCATATTAATATTAGACTCTATTATATTATAAATATAATAGAGACTTGTAAATTGTGTGACACAAAATATGCACTCGAGACAATCCGTCTGATAGTTTTACTAAGGCTATTCCACTGCATGAATTCAAACACTGCTTAATGTTATTGAATTTGGTCCTAATTATATAATGTTGGTTGTGAGAATTCTTTGATTAATTAATTTAACTATAAGGTGGATATTTATTATTCCATTCTCCTCATGAATATTTCACTTAAATTCATTCTTTAGGTGTTCTATGTGATTTGATTAATAATGCATTAACCCAGTTTTTTTACTCCACTACATTGATATCAATAAAACCCACATGCATGGGAACTATTTATGTGGATTGGCTTTACAAAATTAATTTTTTTACCCACTATATTTTTTCCCTTATACTAATTGGTTAAACATAGACCATGGATTATGTTGATAAAATGACCTTAGATTGACTTCGGTGTGTCTGTTTGGAATGTTGTGGATCTATGTTTCCCCTATTGTAGCCAATTGGATGTCTCTGGGTGTCCTAGTACATGGGTCCATCCATGATCATTCAAACCATATCTTTGATCTGGGCCATCCACACTGCTTTCATCTCATAGTTTTTTTCGGTGTCACCAGACCCATCCAAAACCCAAAATTATGGATCTCCCATAATTTTCTTTAAACATTAAGTCTTTTGATATCATTCAAAGGTTTTTTCATCTAGTTTATAATAGAAACCTGACAGGTTATTTATTTTATTTCTAAGAATGAACTTAGAGAATAAGAGGGAAACCATGGTTTACCAGCCTTCAACACTCTTCTTCATCCTTGTTTTTCGATCCCTATAACTGGAGACATATTTCAATGGAGAGATAATTTTAGATATAGGTACCTTGGGTTCAAGAGTACCACACACTATAAGGGTTCTTCAACCATTAGCATCATTACTCATATTCATGTTTTGGTAACTAAACTTGAGACTTAGTGGTATTTTATATCTATTTCTAGTTAGTCGTGAGCATGTATCATTTTCAGTTTTGTGAATGTGTCCGTCCAAGAGTAGAAAGAGTTGATTCCTCATGAATGAACGTATCACTACCGTATGGTTTGATAGGGTCAACCTCCTCATAAAGTTTCTATGGTTTTACATTCTTTCCATTTGAGTCAAAAAATGATTTCCTATTTTTAATTTTTAATTTTTAATAGAATCGTAAAACTAGGGGGTGTTCTCTCAATGCACATATGATCATCATTATCCAAAACACATTACATCTTAGTGTTATTTTACTAATATATGTTTCTTTATTTCTATTATCGTAATCCATAAGGTCTATCGTGGAAGTTTTAAAAATCAATTCACATAATTGGTAAAAAATTTATTTATGTTATCAATTTGTAAAACAATAATATGAATTGATGGATCCTAAAATATTTTTTGGGACAACTGTAATAATATTTCCCCAAACACCTTACATGATCATGAGGCAAAGAGGAACTAATACTTGAATTACATGACTTGGAGTCCTAGGGGAACATATACCTTACATATTTTATTAACCCAAATAGACTTGGAGAAACCCATCCCCAACACCTTATTTATGTTTTTCTTCCATCCCACCATACATTGCTATAGGATTACAACACCCATTAAGATTCTATATTGGAGAATAGTGCGACCTCCATATACCTCCTCTAATCCTGGGTCTGGTAGCTCTGTCTGGTGGCTACTTTTGCTCTAATCCATCATCCCAGGGATACTCTAGTATAGTTGAACATGTTTTTTCTCCACGGACCTTTGGCTCAAATTCCATTTTGTAACCCTAAGGCTCTGTAGCATAAAGGCCTTGGATGGATCAAAGGCCCTGCTTCCCATGGTGCCAAATTAGTGACCTAAAATCCCGAACTGAGTGAATAGGTCTGCTATTACAGTCCCACTATAATAGTTGATGTAGTACTATTGTAGTAACTTTGGAAAATATCCCCCAACCATTTTTGATCTTAGACTTTATGTAGGATTACGAGGTGTGTTAACCACTCAACAAAGAGAGTAGATCTAAAAATCATATAAGTATTTTGAATGTGGGATTCTGGTTACACATTCCCACCTTTGTAATATTAACAGATTATTAATGGGAACATAATTAATTATAAATTATTAATAATATTTTCTATTGATAATATAACTATGAATACATAAATAATTAAGATAACTAGTAAATTTATATTATATATTAGGGGTATGCTTACAACCAAACACACACCCACCCACACAACACACAATGGGTAAACACCATCCCATAACCCCCGTCCATGGGATAGGTGTGACATATTACCATATTATAAGTTAATTTATATTAATTAATTAATTTTAATTTTATTATTAATTATTAGATACTATTTGTATTATTATTAATTTTTAATTGAATAGAGTATTAATCACGAAATATTATTAGTATTGTTAATATTAATTAATAAAAAATATAAAAATTAATTAATACTAATTAATATTAATTATATAAAAATTAAAAAATTAAAAATTAAAAATATAATTAAAAATATTAATATTAATAATATTTCTCAATACACGGGGGAGATAATATTAATATATTTAAAATTAATATAACTAATAGTTATTAATATAATTAATATAATTGATTAATGGGATTCTTCTAAAATTATTTATTTCGGCTGCATCTAGACTTGTTTTAATGAAAAATGTTTCGATATCTAACCACATAATGGATGTTCAGAATACTATCAATGATGGAGGAAGACCCAAATTCTTCATAATGTGGTATTCTTAAAATTCGCTTGAATTTTATAAGAATAATATGGGTAGCCTTGAAATTTTCATTTTTCAAAACAAGTGGAGTTCTCCTCCCTTTATGAATTGAGTTAACAGAACACCAATGATTGGTTAAGTTAATTCAGTTTAGTTGAATGGGGAGTCATCCAAGGAATAATACTCTGAATGGTTAGTGTTTAAGCTTAATGTTCGGGGAAAGTTATATAAATTTCATATGTTAGTTTCAATATTAATGTATATGTTGTTTATATTTATCTCTATTCATAAGAGGAATGAATTGGACATATAATGTGTCAGGTGGGGCCCACTATAACCCATCAGTGCATCAGTAGGTCTCAGGAGACAAATAGATGTGGAATTGGCTGAGGCCTTTCCCCAATTTGTGATGTGGTTTTGGCCAAGGCCTTAATCATTTTTAGATGTCTTGTCCAAGACATTGAAAATATGTTTCAGAATTTCCATCAATTGAACTTACCTTTTTATGAAGCTAGTAATTGAATGTTCATGTGGTTATTCGATTGGTAGAATACCCATGATTATGTTGGTATTATTAACGCTGCTCATTTCCTACCATAATGTGTTCATGTTTATTATTTGTAAAGGAATGTGTTTTAATTTATTCCCCATGCCTAATGATATGTTTTTATTATATTCCACTATATTTCTTACAATTATAGAGTATTTGAGACCACCCCTTTTTTATGTTTCAATTTTCACAAGATATGAAGAAGTTAGTTATGAGTGAATTGTAAGAATAATCAAAGAGGCATTAATGTTTCTAATGGAATAAATTAGTGTAGTATTTCCTTTCACGTTGTAATGTTGAACTTATATATGTATATTGTTAACAAAATCTACTAAACTGGTCGGTCCTTCACTATGCATATTCCTTTTTTATTTTCCAATGTAATAAAATAAGGCACTGGCTTCGGGAAACTGGGTTCGGGTCCTAACACATCCAATCAGACATAGAACACGTGGATTTCCCACTAAATGGAATGTTATCATAACATCCTCTCTTAGAGATTACCAAGGGAATACATCATGAGAATAAGTTTCAATATATTATGATCCCTTACCCACAATATCATGTATTCTATATGTCCCAAAAATGATATAATTTTTCCATAGTCTATATATTTAATAACACTATCATAACACTTCTTTTTTCACCTTTAAATGACTATTAAACATGGTCAGTTCCATTAGAACATTATCATATACAATGTCACATCTAATAATAATAATGATGAGATAATAATGTTATTAATATTCAAAACCATGAATATACATGTAATGAAAAGTACAAAGTAGTTTTCTCTAGGGTACTAACTCCAACAAAATCTCAATTGTACTAGATCCAACTAAAAAACTCTTAGTATTCTAGCTCAAACATGATGTTCATGCTTATTTTGAGATAAATCTTTAGTCAAGGGCCATGAAATATTCTCTTATGGGAAAACTATACTTATTTTAACCTTGAAACTTTAAAAAAAATACCTCAATATTTGATACTTCCACATTATGTTCTTTTTATATTGATGTGAACTTATTTTCTTGGAAAGATCCACCATTACAGTATAATCATAATATAGTTTGACAGGGTGTTTTATTCTAAGAACAACATAATGATCTTAGATAAACATGAAAATATGAACAAATTTTTTAGCTACATCAAAAGTTTAAATACACTCAGAATCCTCAATAGAATCGATGTAAACTAGATTATTTGATCTCTTCTACATCACACATTCTCTATTAAGACTGAATAAATATAATGACTATGATTTTAGATCATTCTAATCTATCAATAAAAAATAATATTTACATCTACAGATGACTAGCTCATAATCTCCTCAATATACTAGGAACACATCCTTAGTAAGCCTTAGATACCTAAAGATAATATTAATATAATTCCAATACAATTATATTAGATCTTATTGATATCATTATTCCATTCTCAAGTCATAAGAAGCATCAATCCTAGTACATGACATGAAATACATGATCAATCCTATCACAAAAGCATATGTAATCCTACTCATCCTCTTTCTCTATCAATCTCTCTCCTATTGTGTCTGAAGACACATTTTCTTGGAGAGGCATATACCACATAAAACTAAAACTAATCCCCACTGGATTGTCCCTTACTAAATATATTCAATATATATTCAATATGTGTACCCCAATGTAGTTCAATAAGCCTCTTAAATCTGTCTTGAATGATCTTTTTCTTGAGTATATTGGCTACCTCACCTAAGTTCTTCATTGAGAAGAACATATTCAACCAGTCCATAACTAACTATGATACTAGTATCTCATTTCCAATATGTAATATTTCATCAATATACTTGAATATGAAAAGAAACACACTCCCATTAAATTTATTATAGGCATAAGTCTCACATTCATTCTTTATGAATCAAAATTCTCTTATGTCTTTATCAAACCCGAATTTTCTATGATCTTGATTATTGATTTAACTCATAAATGTATCTCTAAACCTTACATTCCTTAATGAAATATTTTGGTTTAACAAATCCTTTTATGTGTAATATAAACATCTTCCACGAGGTTCTCATTAATTAAATATGACTTCACATCCATTTTAAATCTTATATCCATGATAAAATATTATGGAAATCTGAATTATATTGGATTTTAGTATAGAAAATGGATAATTTTTTTTCTCATAGTATATTCATGAATTTCTTTAAACCCTTTATCCACTATATATGCTTTATAGGTTCTAAATTTACATTCCATATATAGTTGATTCAGGAATAACCATTTTCACTGAACATGTCTTGAATTAACTGATGAATCAAACAGAACATAGTATTGGTTCTGATACATGAAATCCATCTTATAATTTATGGATTCCTTCTATATTGTATCTATTTCTCTCTCCACTTCCTCCTTGTAGAACAAAAGTTCATTATAATTAACTAATAATGATTCACCATCCTCACTGACTAAAAAATCACATCTCACTAACTATATAAAATCTTCTGTTATCCTATATGACACTTGTGTTACAAGAACATCCTCTTCTATATGGAATGGTGGAATATTTTCTTGTTTCAAATCGTATGTATCTTGATAATGAAATTCATCGAATTCAATCTTTCTCCCACCATCACTTTTGAATATCTGATCCCACTCAAGGAATAAGAGATTTCACACCGCAATTACCTTTTTTACAAGGGGGTGTATATATAATAGCCCCTTACTTCCTTGGGATATCATATAAAGATATATATTATTCCCCCAGAGTGCCCATTTTTTTTTTGAAGAAGTGGCCTCAAAAAATACCTCACAATCCCATGCATATAAATTTATTAACACGTATTTCCTCCTATACATTAACTCACATGGTATTCTATTTTCCTCTTCAGTTGAAACCTAATTAAGTATTTGTGGTGTATTTTTCTACACATATCATAGAAATGATAATGAAATATCTACATGAACCATCACCAACCTCACAATTTCATGAAAGGTGAAGTTAGTCCTTTCAATAACACCATTACAATTTGGTGTATATGGTTGGTTAACTTGGGATATAATACAAAAATTCCATATATAGTCCATGAAATTTTTGTTAATATACTCTCTACCTCAATCATAATAAGCTTCTTAATCATCTTTCCATGTGGTTTTTTACTTCATTCTTAAACTCCTTAAATTTCTGAACAGGCTCTAACTTAAACCTCATTAAGTAGATTTAATGATTTCTTATTTTCTTATCAGTAAAATTAATGACGTTAGAATATTCACCTCTTGATTCTACTGAAAAAGTTCAAATCAATCAGTGTGTACAAATTATAAAAGCTCTATGGACCTTTCACCCTTTCTACAAAAAGGTGGATTGTTCATGTTTCCTTGTATGCAAGCATGACTTCTTTCCAGTGGTTTTAGTTTAAAAGAATCTAAATATACATATTAATAGATCTTTTTTAATTGATTATTGTTTACATGATCATTTAAATTAGTCCATAACTAGGTGTGATATAAGTCATGAACATATGATTCATTATTGATTGCTGATACTTAGTTATCATATTACAAAACATAAATACCATTATTATGGTATTCTATACCAGAAAAAATTACATCATTATAAAAGTAACATAATTTATTTCAAAATTTAACATAAATATATCCTTTTCTAAATTGGTCATGAATATAATGTTTTTGGTAACTCTAGGAATATATTTAAAACTAGAATAATTATTTTATGTCAATTTAGGGTGGTAGTCCCCTATATTCAAGGCAACTAAACATTCTCCATTTATGTATTGAAGATCCAAATCACATATGAAAAATTTCCCAAATATACTTGGATAATGTATTTGAATATAGATGTGATTAATAATACCCAAAATAGTAGATATGGAAATATTAAACTTGATAATTAATTCACATAAATCTCCCCTTTCTTCTTCACATTGGTGTATCTTTTCTTCCAAAAAACCTACTTTCCACATGAAAAATATATTTCATCTTATTCTATTACCAGCCATTAGATCCTCCTCCTCTTGGATGGATAATGCTCATATTCCTTATACATGGAGTGAGTCTTCAGGTCTGTTTTTCCCCTCCTATTATTCCACACAAGGACTCAATATATCCAATCATGTAGACTACATGAGATCAAACTGGTAAACCTTATTTATTCTTCCACCTGAAGAGTGACTTCGAGATCTCATACTACTCTTTTACATCCATATCCAGATAGATATCACAAATGTGATACTACATGATAAATTCATTAATCTTTTTATATTGATTTTAATTATCACTATACATAGAAGATAACATGACACAATGGATATCTATATCATAATTCAAGTGTTTTAGGAAGATATAGAGCTCTTTCTCACTGGCCTCCTTACCAGGAACACCAAGAACATGGGACTCCAGCATTTAAGACTTTCAATATTGGTTCAGTACAATGCACAACCACTCTTACCACTTTTATAAGTTACTAGCTATAAAGATATTTTCTTTCTCCAGTTTAAACCATAGTATTAATGTTGAAGTTGTATAAATTTCAATTTTCTTTTAAGAAATAAAATTATATTTTGTGTACTTTATCTGTATTATAAATATATGGGACATAATAATTTTTTAATTAGTCTCCCAATATTTTATTAAATTGAAATATACCTTAATATTTGGTTGAAAAAATCTTCTCATGTAGATATTCTAGTATAATGCATCCATATTTCTGTTCTCGTAACCTTGAAAAGGGTCTGGTTAATTAATCGATGTTATTTAATTATATAGGTTTTGACAATTTCATTAAATAACATATCCTTGATCTTTTGAGTGGACTCCCTAATACTAAAATCACAGACTTGAATTTTATCAACACTTACCTCTATGTTTACACCATTTTTAGCAAGGACTACTCCTCTTGATGTGAACTTGGTTATGTCAACCCCAAACCATCATTATAATTTCAAGATAAATGGAAGTGTCTTGAAAGGTGACAAACCAACACTTTTATCTATAGTTCCATTCTAAGTCAGGTAATGGAAGGCTATACCAACAAAATATTTTTCTTGTGTTATTTTTATCCTATTCATATATATTTCCCATTTTATGCTTTACATTATTTTTAATATTATGTGGATTTTACATAATTAATTAAACATTTTTCTCTAAAACAATCCATGTATAATCAAATAAATTTTGATTTTATCTACCATTATTATTAATTCATTTATTTATGTGATCACTTTATAGATTATATTAGTATAAAAAATGAACATGAAAAAAATAGAAAGTGGCGTGATAATGATGTTTTTTAATGGTCGGTTATTGAGAATATGATAAACTAACCCATGCACCTAGTGGACTAACTCTTAGAACCGTATATTTGTTTGAGATGTAATATTCTACATATACACCAATGTATCTTTTGGGTTGGTTTTACCTTGACACTGAACTTAAACCACCTCCATTATTTTCAGATATATCTAATTTATATATATTCTTTGCTTCACAGCCAAGTGAAGAGAACCATGGGATTGGAGTAATATAAAAGAAAACACAGAACTGAAGGTCTTTATATTATAAGAGGTTAGGGTATGAAACATAGTTCATCATTTTAATTTAAAAATAATTAATACCAAAACCAGAAAATAATAATAAAATTAAAATAAATCAAATACATGCATAGTTTGGTCATGATAAATATCATCCATGCATGCAACAAGTACACTTTTAAAATAGAAAGATAACATTCATTTCAATTAATTTTTTTTAAAAAGTTGAATCACTACAATTAAAAAATTAAAAAATTAATTAATTAATTGGAATATAGATCAAAACAGTCCTGGACATTCTAATACAATATAATTTTTTTTAAAATTAATAATTTTTTTAAAAAAATTAATAATTTTTTTCAAAATTAATTATGTGCGTAGTGTATACTTGGATATAACATGGTGTTTACCTTCCAAAACTACCTGTTGTTTACCATTGTTCTTATTGTATACCATGAACTTCCTCCATTTTTAGTATACATGAAACCTCACGTAATCACATAAAGTACACTATAAATTAATGAAACATAGAGACATGTTAATTTACTTGGTTTGTTCCATATTTAATGTTTGAAAATAACAGAGAATGTATGATAACAGTACAAAGTGTGTAGTAATTAATTTAATTCAAAAATTAATTAAGAATTTAATATTCATCAAGCCCTATCACCTGATGTGTACAATAACTATATACCGTGCAGTTCAGATTAATGATACAATTAATTTTCTTTTCATGTAATTAATTTAAGTAGTGTACAATATGGCTCAACATGTACTCTTCATTAATGGGAATTCATTACATAATATATATGGCTAGATACACATCTTTTATCATTTTTTATGGCCATCCATAATACACTCCTAGATACACAAAACTCAATCTATGCAAACTTTTATGGGTTATATAGAATTTCTACCAGCTATACTCCATGTAATCCCATATTTATTTGGTTCTTTTTCATTATGTTTATTTTTAGATTTTATTAGATTTATTAAATATATTTGACCACATGGTTTCGAAGTAATTCATACAGAGAACCATGTAGGACTACATGGTGTGTATGCCAGTCACACAACATATAGTCCTAAAAATGGTATTCCAACTGGTCCTAATCAATACGTTTTATGCAATGAAACCATGTATTACTCTAAAATATTTCATGTGTTTACTATTTCATTTCATATTGTGGTGAATCTTATTAATTGGAATATACCTTTTAGTTACACATCATGTAGTTTTATGTTGTCCAAACAGAATCTTCAACACCTCCAGATGGGATATTTGGATGTTCTTCATGTATTATTAATTTTTTCTTGGTCTATAAAGGTTAATAGATAATATATCTTTAATTTCAGATTAAAAAAATAAAAAAACTAGAAATTAAAATAAAAAACAATACACAAGTCAATCAATTATTAATAAATAATTATAATTCAATATGTAACCACTCTGATACAACTTGAAGGTTCTGAGGCATAACACAAGTAATTTATTCCATTAACAGTACTTTAATTTCCTCAATTTATAAAGATAAATCCAAAATAACTAGAAAAATAGAAACCCCAAAATCCTTTAAGATAGGATTATCACATATAATTTATATTGATTAAGAAATACATCACTTTAAATTCTATCTATATTTATGAATTGGTTGTCCTATTTTTATCATATCATTATTGTGAGGAATAATTCAAGGGTGTAATCTCTATTGTGGAAATCCCCAAATGATCCAAGAACCTTATAATACCACTGTATAAACCTATAGATGCTAGCACAGATGTTTCAAATTCTTGCATCATTCTTCATTGATCACTACAATAATCCCTTTGAGGCTTGAAATATTCTTCGTATTCTCTTAGAGAAATGATATGAATGAAAAAGATTCATGATCTCCATTATTAAGAGTATTCTTGAAAAAATTATCTTAAGGTATTAAGGGAATATCTAGAGAGTATTTTTTACACAACCATTTCCAAACCTAAATATCATATAATCGAGTATTTATTCTCAGGTTAATGTTTGGTAATTTCACACAGGCTCTTCAAAAATACGTAATACATATCAAACCCAATACTGAATAATAATAGTAATATTATTATTATTTCCCTAACATGCACAACACTTGGAGATATTTTAAATATAATTTCTTAAATTAATAAATTAATATTCATTTAAATGATATTTATTAAATCATTTCCACTATACACTTCAACTCAACCCAAAATTCCCCCTTTCCATTCATTGAACCTAGAATAATTACTATTTATTTAAATAAATACATATCACTACATTATTTTTTTAATAAATAAATAAATATTATATTCAAAAAGTGGTGAAAAAATATTTATTAAATATTTAACTCATAAATTTATTTTCTATAATAACTGATGGTTGAATATTTAGGATCAACATAACATGAATAGATATTAATCTCAGAGATGGAGACTAATATTCTATACTAATATTAAATCCATATATATTTAAACTACAGTTCTGGATATACATAGAGTTTGACCCTCAGGTCCCTTTATTGGGAACATTAAATAAAACTTTCCTAAAGTCCATGTTTAGTGTATGAAAATATATTGAGACACACATATATAAAAGAGTTAATTCCATAATGATAACAACTTTATGAAAATTCATTTTGTGAAATATAATCCCATAGGCTTGATATATCATCAACTAAGTCACAGTGTATGTGTCATAATACTATATAACTAAATATCTTTCTTTGACATCCTAGAAATTAAATTTTTAATTATAAACGGATATGGTCATGGAAAAAATTTGGATGATCCATTCCTATCAATGTTACTATTATATCTACATTTATGAAACCTCGAATAGGAAAGAAATTTATTTTCTTATTCATTAATATCATATTACTCATGACTCACGAAACATATGCTAATTCACCATGAGCATATATCATCATTTTTTTGAGGCATTATTTTTGAGAATCATGTATAAATTAACAATAATCTCAAGTTGAAGGACCAATACACATTTTTTTATATAATAACATTCAATGACATAGAGAATTAATGGATTTACTACCATCAGGTTTGTTCTCATAACCTCCCCTCTTCGAGATTACCAAGGGTGAACATTATGAGAAGAAATATCAGTGTGTCAGATTCCCTAACCTTGATAAACTATTAAATCTATATCTCTTAGATGATATCATCCATACATAGAACATATATTTAAGAATACTATCATAACACTTAAAGTTTCTCATCATAGTGAATAAATTATATAACCTTTCATCACAAACTTACCCTTGTAGAATTATCACATACAATGTCACATAAAATAATAACCATAATGTTATAATAACTTTATCAGTATTAAAACCATGAATATATAGGTAATAAAAAATAAAATGTATTTTTTTCTAAGTAACCAACTCCAATGCCTTACACATCACAAAAATACCATCATCACCTTAATTTTCCCTTGTGATGGTATACTCTTCTTTCATAGAAGTATAAATCACGTTCAAAATTATTTTTAACATCATGTGAACCTACTATATAATCCTTTAAGAAGATTCTTCTTACATTTTTTACTTCATTCTTCTTCTAATGAACTATAAAGTACAACCATGACATTATCTTCTTCATAAAATCTTTTTATTTGATCCAATAAAATAGCTCTATGATTATTCTATATGATTTTCCATCTATAGTAATTTTCTATAAAATCTTCATACCATGAACATCCTCTCTTCTTTAATGGAATACATTTAAATATAATGTTATATTTCATTCTTATTATAACTTTTCAATAATCCTAAATAGTAATATTCATGAACCTTACTAGAATATAGATTCCTATCATGTGTAGTCGTCTTCATGTTTCTAGAAGATCCTTAATATTTTCATTATTTAATTACAATGTTTAATGATTAAATTTATGGATAAACTCTAAATCTTCTTGTATGATTTCATATAATAATTTTTTCATATCCATGTTATATCACGAATTCAGTACTTAAAAATGATAATTTTATTCAATTTTTCTAGAATACCTTGATACTTTATCAAAACAATAATGTGCTTTCCCAAACAATGGGCCCATGTGAAAGATACAAAACCATTGGGGGTGAATAATTGGTCACATTAACCAACCTTTAACAATATTTATTCCAAAGAGAGTTAAATACATGATTATAAAATTAAAACCAAGTGATGATGATGAGTGCTATAGGTAATAAAATTAACATAATTGACATAAGGTATTTTGACAAGGTTCATTCCCTCTTTATACCTTGGGGGATAATTAAAATATTTTTATAGTTATTTTACCACTATTTAGATCCTTATCTTATTATAAATTTGTAATAGAATAAATCTATTAGGAATATGGTATTAATCTCCATGTACAATAAAGATCACAAAAGGACTAGAAATTTATTCAATCTTCTATTTTCTTCTTTAAGTGTCTCCAAAGATGGATCAAGGGTGCACCATAGTTATTCTCTTGAAACCATATAAAATACCTCTAAAACTATCAGTGTAATTATTCATTAGATAAAAACAATTATCATCACCCTTTTCTAATAAAATAACAACATTAAATAAAATTGACATGAACACGATGTGTTACATATGGTCAAGGATAAATTTGAAAACCATTACCCGAATATTATATTTTACATGAATTTTTCTGATCATTTCCCTCCCTTAATCATATCTCCAACTTGAATTATGATGTCATGAATGTTTCCACATTGTATTTACTTCATGTCTAATAAAAAAGATTATAAATCTGAGTGTTTTCAACCTATAAATTGAATATATTGATTTTTATATTAAACCATGATATACAACACACCCAATTTCATTTAGTTAAATATTTTATATAAACCATGAAAATTTTATAACTCCTTGTTGTGGTACAATTTGACCTTCTCATTCTGAAAAACTATGAACAATTGATCCATGAGTTTTTTCATCCTAAAACCAGGAATATAGAGAAGATTATAATGAAGTTTATCATTTTGTGGTCAATTTCTAGACCAATAAGAAACTATAGATACTCTAAAATTAATTTTTCTTCTAAAACATTATTAAATATTTAAAATATACTAGTCACAATATGTTTTGGTGAAAACCATGGTGTGATTTTCATCTCTTATGGGTTGTTTTTATTTATTTTTTAGCTTAATCACCTTAAAATGATATTCCATTAATTTTAAAGACACTAACCCTAGTTTCTTAGAGCCAGTTCCTTAATTCATTATATGGTACTATGAAAAGTGTTTGTATCTCAAATTACTAATTAGTTCAGTAGTTTCAGAAAACCAGATATAACCATAAGTTCTACATTACAACTTTAAAGAAATAAAAAACATAGATAATCTATTGGAAACATCCATAACTCCTATATTAACCATATAGGTCATTCGGAATGTATATCATCTCATTATGGGGAAAAATAAAACATAAGGAAGGGGTTAGATCAGATGATCAGTAAGGGTAAAAAATAAAGTGGAATCAATCATAAACATAAACAAATAAAGCAATGTGAATAACTAAAAGTCATTCCAATAAAAAATAATCTTGAGAACAATATGGAAAGAATTAAATAGGAATAAATAATCCCATTTAAATAATCACATAAAGCATAACCATGTATATTACAATAGTAAAATAATCACATGATTTATGAATATATAATATCATAAAGAGGGAATGCATATTCGATTCATTGTAAACATACTATCGAGGACTCGTCCAAGACTTCTAAAAATAAATGGTTAAGGAGTATTCCAAAATAAATCTATTTTTTGTCTCATGAGACCTATGGAGGCATCGAGGGTAAACATAATAGCATGATAAATACCACTTTTAACTACCACTGAAACAAATAAAGCATGCATCCATAACAGGTCATACATGTCAATACACAAAGGGATCCCATGGATAACCATTATATCTATATAATAATAATAAGAATGTTGATATATTAATGAATAGAAAAGAGAAGTAAAACTCCATTTAGGTATAACCTCAAGGTCCATGGAAATCTCCTTGCCAAACAGCACTAGTACCCAGCTCTTGAAGCTGATCCTTTAACTATACATAAAACCATAAAGTCTATACTAATTTTGAAGGGCCTATGTAGGGTGTGAGTTGAATCTCAATAAGATAACACCCAATAGGGAATACCAATTATAAGTTTTAAACCATACAAGAATATCAAGTAATGTAAAAAATATGATGCAATACATAAAAACAACCTCCACTGGTGCTCAGCAACCACCAGGGAGTGTCACCAAATTTAGACTACACCTAAATCTCAGAAGTAAAGAGAGTCCTTGAACCATTTCCTATGGTACCCCTATAGTCAACAAACCTATGTGAAACCTTAGGTTTCATATCAATCATATAATCTAGAACCATGTTCCTCCGGACACCACGTGTCTCAAGTACCGATGTCTCAAAGGTACACCCAAATATATGTAACCCATCCCCATGGACAACTTCTCGAAATCACACATCTTCTCATTGCACAAAAACCAGAGGAACAATGATACTTATCCTCAAATAGTAACTAGAATAACTGTGAGGTATTTCCTCAAACAAATAATTAAAGTAAGAGTAATGTATTCCCTTAATCAGGGAGATCCTCTACCCCCATCCTAGTATCATCATCATTATCAAATAAAGGCTCCTCACCTTCCATGTTGATTCATAAGGCAAGCAACCCCGAACCAAATGATCTTAAACCAAAACTATCAGGGGCCCTTACACACACTAGTAGTCAAATCCACCTCATCATAGAGTCAAAATAGGTCCACATGAGTCAAGCAACTTTTTGCCATCACGGGTGAGTGGAAATCCCCAAAATGAGAACCCAAGCCACACCATATCTAACGCGATGTGTCCTTGAGTCCATGTCACTAAAATATGATGACCATTCCATCCAATTATCTCAAACCATGCCCAAACTGACATACGAACTAACCCAAACCGACATCCAGGACACCCATCTCATGGTCAAACCCACCCAAGAAAATTAGGGCATCACCCAACCACTTTTCAACATCACCCAATACTGATGTCCATGCAATCCAAACTTGGTCCAAGCCTTTCAAAATATCAAGAGAATCAAAATATGTAATCCCAACCATTACATATATATAATCACAATAAAACACTTTTAAACATTCCTTTCAATTTTAAAATACGAGTTTCACTAACTACCAACCATCATATAGTATAACAGAGGTCTAAAATTACTCTAACTATATTAATACCATCTTAAAAAACATAAACATACCAATATAAATCAAGATAATTCATTTAAAACCCTTTTATAACCCCTCGAAAAAAATCCCAATGAGAAATTACTTCTCATCTTACATCGCTCAAGCATAATAGGTAGGTGAATAACCAATGACATCCCAAAAGGTTTAAAAATAAAATTAAAATTCAATAATACGGTTCTCCTAAAAATACCACATCTGCACTAAATTCTACAACCCCCAAATTTCTGTAAAAACAAAAAATTAAGTATGTACCACCTACATAATTCTCGTATGATTGTCCTTGTCCAGTGTCGGTCCCTAATTTGTTTTAGAACTGATAATATCTAAAGAAAGATCAAAAGTTCTCAGCCCTCAATAACTTGTTCAAGAAGAGAAAACATTAAAAACAGATCAAGCGGAATCAAGGGATTACTTTTTGGGTTCAAATGGATCTGACGACGTTGAGATTGGGGTTCAAACGAACAATTTAGAGGAATTTCTTCCTCTCGTGAATCTGCTTTCTCAAACCTATCGAGGGTTATTTCCAAAAAAGTAAAATGAGTATACTTCCCATTTTAATGAAAAAAATTAAATACACGACATGTACTTCAGAATACATGCCCTGTGGGTTATTTTACAATACAAAAGACAACTGAATCCCACCATGGTCTTATTAACATGACTACACGACATGAACTAGGTATTACAAGAGGCGTATAGGGTTTGGTCCTCTAATCCCATGCCAAAATCCATAAATTCCATGTATACCCCTTACATACCCATAGATTACACGACATATACTTGGGATTATCGGGTGTGTAACCCTATGTCAGGTAGTGTGATAGTCTGATTCCAGTACTTGCCCAGTTTTCACTCGTTTTCTAAAAAACAACACAAAATGAAAAAGAAAAAAACAAACTCATACCTCAAGGGAAGAACTAGGTTCTTACACCCATCATTTACTTTTAAAAATTTTCCTAATATAATAAATTTATGTTATGATGTGACTCTTGTATAAGAGTAAACTCTTATACTACTTTACTCTAATCACAAAACAGTGTGAGCTGCTTCATGTCATAATCTATTACAACAAAATTAATCATTATTAAATTAAATAATCATATCCCCAATAAGCTTCAAACTCATAAATACAAATATTTTTGATAATACATCACAAAACAACTTTTAATACCAATGAATTAATTATCTCACGAAATAATTCATGTCATGCTCCCAATTTCAATGTTATCAGAACACCACATTAGAGGAGGAATAATGGTTTTTTGAGTTATCCAAAACTTAGTGTAACAATCAATACAATATTTACAAATTTTTAATTGATGTAGAATCTTATCTCCTCCCATTTCAATTCTCTTATTTAGGTAACATCAACTACAAGACTCATAAACTTCTTCAGTCATCAATGAATCTCCAATCCCCCCATTTTATTTTTTATAAAAATGATAAACAAAACATGATCATTTATCTAATATTAACCTAAAAATTCCTCATGTATCCCTATATATAGAAATATTCTTCTCTTATTCCCGCTTTTACTCAACTTTTAAAAAGAAATAGAGTCTCTCCTCTTTCGCAAAAGATCTTCTTTATATTCCCCCCATTTTGTAATAAATTCAGTGGAATAAAAGTGTAAAATTAAACTAATGGATATAGTTATTACACTGGATGGACCCATAATATCCCAATACTCTTAGGATATCTACTTATTATCCATTTTTTTTTTATTCTCACAATAGTGATGATCCCTCCATTTTTCAATTATTTCCCCTCTCCACTGCTTCTGTGGATTGTTTTGTCTTCTATCTTGGATTAATTTTGCATCTTTGTTAGTATCTTCCCAATACCATTCATTGAATTTATTGGATAGACTGGAACATATTTCTCCCAACTTCAGATTATTTTTTTCGTGCACCTATCTTGTTTGGTTTACCCTATTTTTGTTCATGGTTTGAAGGAAATATCACCAATTGTGGGCTTTATTTCTATATGATTTTGGTCCCATTCTTAGAGGTTTCCATCTGGCTATGTAGTGTTCCTTCCATACCAATATTGTGCCAGTCTATTTTTTTATCCCTATGGATACTGTGTTCCTCAATGAATTTATTTCATGTAGAAGATTTTTGGGGAGAGATCATTCATGTTACATTTAATTTTGTTAGATTGGGGTTTGTGAGGTTCCTTTGTTCCAAATAAAGGTTTGTCACCCTAATTTAGATATTGTTTCACTATTGTGGCCTTTGCATTCTTTAAATCTACTCTTACTTACTATTAATCAAACCCATAATGGCTTGACCTGACATGTTGTATTCGAAGGAGGACTTGGAATGTGTTGATAGTTCCTTTTTCATTGCTCGACTAGGTTAGTTAGGTTGGCTTTGTTCCTTCCTTTTGAATTTTGATGGTTTTGTTAAATAATGTTCCTACTACTCATGATAGTTCATATCCTATTTCATTGATATTTCTCCCATGAAGGTTATCAAGGTTCTATATTTGGTGTTTTGTTTCGTTGTTTTTGTTTTTGTTTTGGTTCCGTATGTTGGAGAGTCAGTTGATGGTTTATGGAGATCGAGGTTAATTTGGGTGAGTATCTTTTGGATTGTTTCTAGTGAAGTATTTTATTTGTTTTTTATGGTTCTTGGTTCAATAATTTTTCACATGATGTTCATTAGGTTGGAATCCCTAGTTTTTTTTCTTCTTTGGGTTATTCAGTCACATATTTGTTATTATGCAGTGAAGTTTAATTTTGCAATTGGGTGGGGGGTAATGAATGTTGGTTGATCGTTCTCTGATGAAGGTTAACCATCGATGAAAGTCTTGGTTTAGGTTCAGATCTGGGTGATCGATAACCATGCGATGAAGGCATGTGATGGTGAAAAAGAGTTGATGCATCCTCGGCTGATGTTTCAGATGGTTGATGATCTAAGGTAATTTTATTTAATTTTGTGTCTTTGGCATTGCTTGTGTGTTGAATAATTGGTGGTTTTTGAATTTTTAATTTTGTGGTTTAGCTTCACGGGGTTCCATCACAACCATTAAATGTGGGTTTTGAAAATTCAAAGAAAAATGGAAGGGGAAAATAAACTATTGAACTTATAATGATTTAGGAAGAAAATTCACATCCAATAATACTCTCAATAACTAAAAAACATCTTTTACATGGGG
Organism: Viscum album; assembly: GCA_963277665.1. NCBI lineage: Eukaryota > Viridiplantae > Streptophyta > Magnoliopsida > Santalales > Viscaceae > Viscum > Viscum album. The sequence continues at coordinate 1,052,222,976 of OY728130.1, read as the reverse complement.
ATTTATCAGGATACACATGACTTGATCCTTTATTTAAACATATTATAATTAAACCTCTCCATATTAGACCATATCCTTTATAAAGTGGTATTTTATTTCAATATAATTTGACCATTAATTTTGGACCATGTTTTTGGACATATTCATTTCAACTTGGTTATCACACCCAATCATCAATGGGTAAGAAAAATTCACTTCTATTTATTCTAATAATTTCTTCATCCATATCATCTATGTTATGGATTGTGGTGCTACAACATATTTGATTTATGTTGTTCTTAAGGTGAATTGATTTTATATATAAGAGTGTCATGTATCACATATTCCACTAATATAGAGAGAATCTTCATAATTTGACTTCTAATCACCAAAATCATCTTCCCAATAGAGATAAAGGTTATTATATTGTTTAAAGGATGGATTTTGTAATACATTAATCCATAATCAATTCCCTTTAACATAGAATGAGATATTACTCAAAACCATAACATGTGAATATTTAAGATTTATTTTTAATGAATCATATTGAGTAACAGTATATATGATTTTTTTTCTAGAAAAATTAAAATAGATTTGGATTCTCATAATCATTTATAACTCCTTTCGATCCACGCTCCTCCCTTCTTCACAAAGGGAATCTTATTCCCATGTTCTATATGAGCAGTAACCTCTCTTGATTATTCAATTCTAAACCATTTTAATATCCCATGTGAATGATGTTTTTCTAAAGGATAGATAAATACTAATGTATACATAAAATTAAAACCAATAAATATTATCATTTCATTGATCATTTAAATCACATAATGCCTTTTCATTTGGTTAAAAATTTTCTCACAATTTTATTCTTTATTTCAGAAGAAAATTAAAAAAATACATAATAAAAATGAGTGATTTATTTTTTCTCCCTTGAAAAAAATATTATAATAAACGTTTCATTTTTCTAAATTTATGTTATTTCTTTCTAGCTTTGAATACCATTCTTGATCCACTTTGTTAATACCATATAGTGTTCTTTAGTTATAAAACTCAATAATCATCAATTTTAAGTTAGAAATACTTTATTTATTTTATGTAAACCTTTTAATCAAGTTCACTATTCAATAATATTGAATTCACATCCATTTTAAACACTTAATAGTTTTTTTATCCCACATTTCAATAACAATTTAGTTCATTCCATTCCTTTTTACTTGAGAAAAAATCTTATCAAAGCCTGTCCCATCATTTTTTGAGTATCCCTTACAGACATGTCAAGTTTGTTTCATGATAAATATATTTTATTGTATTTGAGACAAAAAAATAACTCCCAATCTTTATTCTTCTCAATTTGAATCATCTCTTATTCAGTAATTATATTCTAATCATCATGTTTCAAAGTCACTTCGACACATGGTGGATTATCTTTAAAAATCAATATTGTTTGATTGATATTTCATAGACTTATAAATTTTTAACACTCTAACTACTATATATAAGGATATTTTCTAGCTTATTATGCTTCATAATCCTTATAAACTTATACCCTTATTGTATTGGGACTTACTCTTTCCTAAATATTTCAAAATCATCATGGGAACTTTGAAAATATATTTATAGAAGAGAATAAATACCTTTTTTAAAATCAATTAATTCTTGATAATATTCAATAATTTCATAAATAGGAAATTATTTTTAGAATTAAAAATTATTTCCCAAAATAATAACATCATTACTATCAATTATATTCATTATATTATTATTCTAATATCGATTTTTTTTTTCTATTAGGTGTATACCTAATAAATATTCCCTATTGATTCTCTCATAGAACATGACCAAAAATATTATTTTAATGTTTATATAATATGTGATTCTAAATATATATAATCATTTAATGATTATAATCTTACAAAACCATATCTCATAATTCATATTAACTAATTTTTTTTAAATTAATCATTGATTGAGAATTATAAAAGTCATTATTTTATCATGTCACTCAAATTTATTTGATGTGTTATACTCTACTAACACACTCTCCCCACATAAACTAAAATATAATTATTTCTTTCATCAACTAAATTTATTTAAGGTTTATATAGATAGGTTTATTTCATGCTTCTTAATATTGGACTTAGAGTTTGTAGTTGTCTATTCAGATCCATTGTTAGTAGAAAACCTTATGATGACCCATCTAGTTTATTTTTTTAAAAACAATAATGTGTTTAAACATATCAAGATTTTATGATTTACTAATCATAAAATACAAATAATTTATATGATTAAAACCATAAAAATTAATAAATTACTTATCTCTATTGGTTGATTTTAAGCTCACCAGAACATACACACCCACCTATATCAATTCAGGAGGGTTCTTTGTTTTGATTACCACCATCTTGGGTCTCTTTTCATCATCTTTCCCATTTGACATGTTTTAAAAGTGTTTAGTTTTTTTATAATTTATCTTTGGTAAATTAATTATAGCTTAAGTCTTTGTAATATTATCAATGTACTTTTGACCAAAATATATGAGTTTGTTATGAAAATGTTCATTTACTTTATTTATACTCATGAAAAATCTATTTTGATAATTTTAAATTTTAAATATATTTAGATTTTTTTATTATTCCTTTATAATGATTATTCCATCATTAAATATCTGTATAAAACATCCATTGTTTAAAACAACCACCTAATTCCCATTATCAAAAAGCTATGAGACACTCAATAGATTTTGATCTATCCCATAAGAAATGAGAACATCAAAGGATTCAAGTTTCTTTTAACAAATTTTAGTACATCTATCTCCTTTTACATTAAGTGATCCATTATTTCTAAATGTTACAACTAATCCATCCAACATTTGGATGTCATTACAGATGTATTTATTATTGGTAATGAGTAATGAGCTAATAATTTCAAATAACAAAGGATTTCTACCATTTTTTATTTTCAATCCACATCTACCACAAATTATTTTTCTTGATCACCCCTCCTCTTGATAGATTTGTAGGTTTTATTTTATTTTAGAAACTCCATTTGTATGAAAAGTAATATTTTGGATTTTTTTTGGATTTAACACACATACCATAAGTTTTTCAAAAAAATTAAAAGGATTTTTCAAATTTTCCATCTCTTTTATATGATTTATTAGCGGACCTTTAGGAATATCAGGTTGATCCCCCTGTATTATTGATCACTCTTTTATTAAAAGAGTGACATGTTATACAAAAAACACAGGATTTACATACAAAACTCCATAGAACCAACATCTTCTATCAAATTAAATCTATATGGTTAGAGTTAATCTCCTTAGAAATCTACTCATTTGTTTTACTTATAATTTGAACTACATTTTACTCATTCAAATTACTCATTCTTAAAAGCTTCCTATTTCACCTTGGTTTTGACATAATGCTTAACCTTAACATATTTTTTTAAAAAAACATTCCTTTGTTTTATGAATTTCAGTAATATTACATAATGTATAAATTAGATATTTCTCTTTATTAGGGTAATTAATCAACTTCTTTCCTATAACACCACTATAGTTTTAGGAAAATTTACTTCTTTGGTAGCTTGTGCTTCATGCAACATCAAGTTTAAACAAACAAAGATATACTATTAAAATTTTATCATTTCAAAAAGACCACTAAACCTTGGTGTTTAATTGGATGGTATGAATAATAATAACCATATTATGAAATTTATTTGTTTATTAATAATCAGTAAATAAAAACTTAATTTTTAGTAAAGTCAATTTTTTCTTAAAAAATATGCTTTCTTCAAAAAATTGATTTCAATTATTAATATAAGAAAATAAATATAATTAATCATGACAATTTAAGAAAATTTATTCGAAAAAATATTTTTTTAATTCAACCTCTAAAAATTATGTTAGGATGAATTTTTGATAATTTTATAAAAAGTATGAAATGTTTATGAACAGTGAAAAATACAAATTTTCATTGAATACTATATTTTATTCTAAAAAATTTACAAAGTCAAATTATATTTTGAATTAGTTTTAAACATTAATTAGTTTATCTTGGTTATAAATATATATATTTTTTCCTTTTAAATTAGTTATATACATGAATTTCGTATAAAATTATTTTATACTTAAAACTATCATTTTTTTGGAAATATTGTTATTCATTTCATTTTCTTGGATTAATATTCAAATAAATTTTAACAATTATATTTTTTTAATTTCAAAAAATGAACTCAATATTTGGAAACAGATAGTCAAAATTTAGTAAATACACCCCTTTTAGTTTTGGCCAATTTGTATAGTAACCTGATCAATTTCTATGACCACGATATAGGGTAAGTTATGTAATTAAGAGAAAAAATAATACAGTAGGAACTATAAAATTACCATAAAACTTGAAAAAATTTATTCTATGATTAATTTACTGCCATAATGGTCCAAAGGTCTAATTTATGAAATGTTTTTGGCCACTTGGAATAGATTATGACCACAATAGTATTTTATTTAAGGAAAATTCAATCATGTCACACTATTTATTTTAATAAGTGTAATATCTTTTATATGGTGTTATCTAGAAGGTATTTTCAACAATAAATATTAATTATAAATATAAAATATTTATTTTAGTAATTTTAATTTATTTTTATTTTTTAGGGAAAAAATAAATACCTTAAATGCTTACACAACGTTGATGCATTAATTATTCTATTAATGAAAAATAGAATAAATGATATAAAAAATATTAAAATAAATATAATTTGAGATATTTAAGGCTATTAAATAATTATCTATATATACATTACATTTTAGTGATATAAAAAAATTGTTATTTTATTTTAATTATTGTCTTGATGTTTTCAATGTCAAGGTATTGATGCGTATCAAAATTGACAATAATGATATTTTATGAGATTAATATATTATAAAATTATTTAAAAATCATAAAAATATTAAATAATAACATATGAGAAAAAATATGGAATAAATATAATACCTTATTAGATTATATGAAATTTTTAAGCATTTGGATCTAGAATAGTCTTAATATATTTTAATCTTTTGAAAATTTACAAAAGTCCCCCTCACCTAAATTATAAAAGGGAACCTCCTCCATTAATTCATTATAAAACTTTTTGCCTTATATATTAAAAATAACCTTCCAATTTCTCTTCTACACTTTCAAAGTCACATTATAGAGGTGTTTTTTGCTTTCCAAAAGACCTACCTCAGGTCCTTTGAGATGTGTTACAAAGGAGCTCCTTCATAGAAGAGGTAATCATCTTTACCGACACTTTCAAATTTATTTATTATTATATCTCTAATTAATATGTTATTATAATCCTAAATATAGGATCATATAAATAATTATATGTTATTATGATTATGATATAACCATATTTCACCTTTTATCCATCCTATGAAAAATGAAAGCATTGTGCATACGTACCTACAACTTACCGTCTCTATGTTACAGTGGAAATCATTTTCCAAAACCACATTAATTTTATGGTAATAATGATAATATATATATATATATATATGAAAATTATGAAATTATATTTATTATTTAAAATTAATATATCATCCATTTCTCTACCCGTTCAACATTAATATAATGATATCATCGCTCGTACGTACTTAAGGCCAATCGTCTCCTCAAAGAGATGAGACTCATTTTACCTATCAAACATTAAATAATGGTTATAAAAAATTATTAAATAATTAAATATGAAACTTTTAAAATTAATATCATTCCTGTTATGAATGATCTATATCCCATCCACATGAACCATATCTTACGTGACAAAACATGCATGAAAAAATGAAGCAGTTAACACATGAAATAATAGTATTAATGAAATATTATTAAGGATCAGGTTGTAAGAGGTTATGTAAGGATTATATATGACACAATCAATATTAATACAGTTATTTTATACATTAATAACTTGATTTGAACCATTATATATGAGGTTAAGTCATGTTCAACTAAAGGAAAGTGTAATGTAAGGGATCTCTCCAGACCTTCATATTTCCTTAGGGTTACACTTTATCTCTATTTACTCAATTTATCTATTAATTATTAATAAATTATTATCCTAAATTATGAGTATATATAAATAAAATATTTATTTTTCTAAATTCATCTTTATTTTATGGGGAATTACGTGTTTTAAAATATTCTATTCTCAATTCTTCTAGATACAGAAACCTGATTAAAGGGAACTTCTCCGTTTCTTACCCATTTTTAGGAACACTACATAAAATTATTAAATCCTCAAATATTTTCATAAAATCAGTATAATTTCATGAAAACCTTTTTTAGTTAATTCCTGGTTTTATGAAAAAATATATATTCCTTTATACTCTTTAATTAATCTTTATTATTTTCCCTAAAACCACACTTAAGTGACACATGTCTAATGTTACCTAACCATTATTTTTCATGTTTTAAATTTAATTGGACTTAATTATTAATTATATATTACTATTTTTACATTATTTGTGGAAATAATTATATAAATCGCTTATTTCATGGATACCATTGTTATACACCCTTTGGTTGTGCCATATGACATGATTATGATACCTATTTCCTTACATGGGTAACCCTTATGTTTGATTATTTATATGACACACATATGCATGATCATGTTATTTGGGAGTGACCAGATAGTTCTATAATCCATTGAGTAAATTTTTAGTCTCATGATACATTATGTATGGGATTAGGGAGTAAAGCTAATCCATTATGTGACTTTATCAAACATGTGATATAGTCCTGAAAATTAACCTTGACTCATGTTTATGTCATGTTATATGTTTCTGCCACTTTACTATATTTATATCATCATATCATTCGATATTATATATGTTATTCTTTCATATTTTTATTCACGATCCATGCCTTTTTATGTTATCATGTTATGCCTTCTATGTCATGTGTTATGGTTTATTCACATGTTTATTCCCTTACTGGGATTTTTAGGTCATCCTTTTGTATATGTATTTTCTAGGTTATCCTATGTAGTTGTAAAAGCTCCAAGGAAATTTGGAGAACATTATAGAGATTAATGAAAAAAATTAATCTAGTTTCATGATTTCTATCTATGTACTTAGTTTTACAAGGATGCTATACTTTTCAATCATTGGTCTGAATTTAATGGATAATTATGCTTAAAACCATGTAATAATATGAGTTAATGGCCTGGGTCTCCATAGTTGGTATCAGATCATGGTCTTGTTATTTTTGGGGATTTGGACTTAAAAAATTTATTAAAAACCCATGGTATAATTCTATAACCATGGATAGCCTAGATGGAAACTTAGGGAATCATAAGTTAGGATATACTTTTTATTTATAAGTTATTATTTATATTTTCATAGTTTCCTTTTTATATGCTCATTAGATAATTATTCATTTCCACTAATTTTATTTTTCTTTTAAAATTAATGGAGGTAAATAGGAGAACATATTCCAAAAACCAATTTTATAGAAAATAAGATGATTTTCCTAGTGATATTCTAAACCTGATGGGAATGGGAGCTCAAAACATCATGACAATACTAGATTAACTGGCTCTTGTTATGAATAACAACTTGAATCATGTGAAACAACCTCATTCTCCTAATAAGATTAAAATTTTGGTATAATTATTTATGTTATAAAGGCCTCATATCTTTATTGGATCTTCTAATACCCTCATCATGGAATAGTGAATTAACTATATTGAGGAGATATTATCATTCCTCCAGTGCTTAGAAGAAGATAATGTTGTATCGTAGTTCTATCATTTTGATGGAGAAGATGATCAGTGGTGAAAAATGATCATGAACATGAAGTCTAAATAGGAATTTTATCCCATGGATTGGGAAGGATTAAAGAAAATATTTTTCAATAAATATTTTCCCCCAAAACTATATGTATTAAGATGGATATGGAGTTCCATGGACATAATTAAAAGGAAGATACTACTATCATAGTGTATAAGGCATACTTTACGAGGCATTCATGATATGCCACTGACTTTTTCATGAACAATAAAAGAAAGTTATATCTATTAATTAGTGGATTAAAGAAATGTCTATGAAAATATTTGTATGATCAAGAAGTTGAAAGTTATGAGGAGATAAAAGTTGGTTTATTGAGTTTAATATGGGAGAATCAAAATGTAAATTCCATAGAGGAAATAAAATCCAACATCCCACATGTCAAAAGTGTTAGAAGAATCATCCTGGTAACTGTTTAAAGGGAACCAAGAGATGCATTAAATGTGGAATAGAGGGCGATCAATAAAATCAATGATGAAGGGATTTGAAGAAGCCCAATATTTTAGAAGAACAAAGGAAGGTTGTTATCAACACTTATCTTGTAGTGAAGTGTTCCAACTGCAAGGAAAATGGGAATTATGTGAACTAATAGCCTATGCCAAGGGTTTTCAAAGACAATCAATGACAAAAACCTCAAATGAATCAAGGGGGGTATATGATATAACTAATAATAAGGAGGATCAAAAATATTATGTGGTTATAGGTACATTGGTTACACATTAAAGAATAAAAAATGTACTATTTGATTATGGTTCTATGCATTCATTCATATATTTCCTGTTTAGAAGGACTATTCAAACACCAACTCAAAATATGGAGGTTGATTTATTTTTGAGAACATAAAATGGGGAAATTATTGTATATAAAGTATATAACTTCTCCTCAATCAATGGTTTTGGACCAAACCTCCCATTAATTCTTGTCTTACTTCCTTTGGTGGAGTTTGATGTTATATTGGTCATGGATTGGATTTCATTATACAAATACAACATCAACTTTCAATATAGGGATATCGCCCTTCACATCCCAAGGAATCCTCCAATTATGTACAAGTGTAAGGGGGAAGTAGAATATCCTTCAAAACCATCGACTCAAGTGTGGATAGTATTGACTTATAAGAAAGTATACATAGATCAAATGATTTAGAAAAGGGATAAGATCATGATTAGAGACATTCCCATTGTGAGGGACTACACTGATGTGTTCCCTGAAGAATTTTCTGATATTACTCATTAATTAGAGGTTTCTTTCTCAACTAAAAATATACTTGGGCCTCTACCCATATAAAATACTCTTTATAAGATTACCAATATTGAGTTTGAGGAACTGAAGATGCAGTTACAAGAGAACTTGGAAAAGGGTTTTATAGGCCTAAGTGCTTCATCGTGGGGTGCATTGGTCCTCTTAATCCAAAATAATGTGGATTAATGGACCTTTTTATTTATTATAATGAAATTAAAAAATTAGGATAAATAAAAAATATCCCCTAACACAGATAAATGAAATGTTCAACCAACTATATGGGTCCAAGTATTTCCTTAAGGTGGACCTTCAGTTGAGATATCAACAATTAATAGTGAAGAAGAATGATATACCCTTGAATTACATTCAAATGAGGTATGGATACTATGAGTTCATATTGGTAACATTAGGAATAACTAATGATCCATAAATATTAATAGAATTATTGATTAGAATCTTTAGATATCACCTCAACAAATTTGGGGTAGTCTTTATGGATGATATTTTAATATACTCTAAGAGATAGGAGAAGCATAAAAAAATTTAAATATTGTTCTAAGGACTCTATACAGAGGGAAAATATATGAAAATTATAGGAAATGTTAGCTCTAGATGGAGGAAGTATCATTCTTGGGGTATGTTATCACCAGAAAATGAATACTTGTGGACCCCTCTAATACAAAAGAAATTGACGAGTGGCCCAGACTAGTATCTATAATGGAGATCCATAGTTTTCTTATTATATCTGGGTATTATAACATATTTTTTTAGTAAATTATCATGAATTTAAAAACCTATAACAATGATGAATTAGAATGGAGTAATATTTTTCTAGACCAGTGAATGTGAAGAATATATAAAAGAGTTGAAAAAGAGGTTTATCACTACACCAGAAATGAAATTACCCATAGGTGGAGAACTCATTGTGGTATACAAAGATACATGAAAGAAGGTATTATGTTTTTTAATGTTTCAAAATTATAAAGTGATATTCTAAGCCTCAAGATAGCTAAAATTTCATGAGAAAAAAATATCCCATGCATGATCTAGAGTTGGCGACTGTGATATTCACATTGAAAATCAAATAGCATTATCTCTATGTGGAGATGTGTCAAATATATAATGATCAAAAGAGCCTATAATATATATTCACAAAAAGAAGAAAATTAATAATTTTAAAAATATATGTTTAGAAATCATTAATAATTATGACTGCTCAATCCACTACCTTCATAGTAAAGAAATTAAAGTGGAATATTCTCCAAGTAGAAAGAATACTGAAGCATTATCAATGATGAGAATTTAGATGGATCCACTCATATTATACTTTCAAAGTATAGACATGGGAATCAAATGGTAGGAACATCATCATTCCTTTACCAAATTATTTCTCAACCGTATTTTATGGAGAAGATAAAGGATGCTCAAAAAAATGACGTAGAAATTTAGAAGAAGTTGGACTCTCTTAAGAAATACTTGGAGTTAAAAATTAATGAGCAAGGAGTTGTGAGATTTGGGTCATGAATCTGTGTACCATAAAATCCGGAGATAAATTGGGATATTTGAATGATGTAAATAGCTTAACCTTATCTATAAACCTAGGGGAGCACAAAGATGTATTGAGATATCTAAGAGAACTATTTGTGGGACAATATGAATAAGGATATTGCAGAATATACAGTAAAGTTTCTGGTATGTCCGGATGTGAATTATAAAAGGAAAAAGTCTAAGGAGGTGATGCAACCATGACCTATACCTACATAGAAATGATAAAAAATCAATATAGACTTTGTCCCTAGAATTTAGAGAACATCAAGAGTAAATAATGCATTACGGGTTGTTGTAGATTTTCTTACCAAGATGGATCACTTTATTTCAATTCTATAGGACTTATCATTTTATAAACATGAATGGATATATATCAGAAAATTGGTGAGGCTACAAGGAGTTCCATTATTGACTATATTTGATCAATATTTGAGATTTACCTCCTTGTTCTGGAAGAGTATCCAACATGCTCTAAACATTAATATGGTCTTCATTATATATTTTCAACCTAAAATAGATAGAAAATATAAGTAGATCATTCAAACATTGGAAGACATGTTGAGTTAATTCTTAATGAACTACAATGGAGGATGTGATCAGTATATTCCACTAGTTTAGTTCTCTTACAATAGTATTTTTTACTCAACCATTTAAATGACCCCATATGAATCCATTTATGGGAAGATATATAGAAAATATGCATACTGGGATGAAGTTAGAGAATGTAAACTGCTAGGATATGAAATGGTTAATGAAATGATAGAAACTTTTAAGGCCATTAAACAACACATCAGGTCTTTTCAAAGTAAATAGAATATCTATGCATATAATCTTCGACATGTCTTAGATTTTTTAGGTTAGAGATAATGTATTCATATACTTATCTACATAGAATATAATCATGTGATTTTGGAAGAAGGTAATGTTAATTACTAGGTACATCTGCACCTTCTAGATTCTTGATCATGTCAAAGCTATGGCCTATCGACTTTCACTTCCACCAACCATTTATCAAGTATTTTATATATTCCATGTATCCATCCTAAAGAAGTACATACCAGATCCCTCAAATGTACTAAAATCATTGGTGGTACAAATATAAAATGATCTATCTTAGGAGGATAATATAGTAAATATCTTGGAATACATAGATAATGTTCTACACAAAAATACTATTCAACTAGTTAATGTATTATAGAGGAACCACAAATATGAAGAGGTGACATGGGAACCAAATGAAGAGATGAAGGAGACATACACTCATCAATTTTCACCATAGTAAGTAAATTTAAATTTTGAGGGAAAAATTTCAAAATGGGGGAAATTTTAACACCCTAAGATTTTTTTAAATAATTTTATTTCCTCATTTTCTTGTATAGCACGCAACAATGAGTTTAAACAAGCTGTGATATACTATTAAAATATTATTATTTCAAAACAACCATTATAACCTAGAAATTTAATTTTTTGGTATAAATATGAATAACTATATTATAAAATATATTTATTTATTATTTCATAATAAATAAACACTTAATTTTTAATAAAGTCAATTTCTTCATCAAAAAAATGATTTTTTCAAAAAAATATTTTATTGCTTTCTATGAGAAAATAAATATATTTAATTTTGAAACTTTTCAAAAATTTAGTTGAAAAAATAAAATTAATTATTTAATTCATCATTTCAAAATTATCTTAGGATAATATTTTTATAATTTTCAAAATATTTTTACATTTTAATGAGTAGTTAAAAATACTAATTTACATTGAAAATTTTATTTTATATAAAACAATTACAGAGAAAAATTATATTATAGTTTAATTTTAAACATTCAATTTTTTGGTAATAAAAAATTTAATCTTTTCCTTTTAAATTAATTTTATACATGAATTTAGTTTAAATTTTTCACTTTTAAGGGTATTTTTTGAAAAAATTTGTTTTTTATTGCGTTTTTTTCTATTTATTATTAAATTAAATTATTCAATTTATGTATTTTTGAATTTTGAAAAATATATTACATATTTTGAATATGGAGGTCTAAATTTATTAAATAGAACAATTTTATTTTTTATTAATATGAATATTAATCTTAGTAAATTTTGTTTTCATGGTAAAGGATAAATCGAGTAATTAAGCATAAAAATAGTATGATAAGAACTGTAAAAGTACCCTAACAATTTAAGAAAAAATATTCTATGAGTAAAGTTTTACTATAATTATCCAAGGGTCCAATTTATGATCTTTTTTGGCCACATGGATGAGATTTTGACACTTATAGTAATTTATTTAATGAAAATCCACACCTGTCACACTCTTATTTTTAACAAGTGTAATATATTTAATATAGTGTTATATATGAGATATGTTAGACTATTATTATTCACTAGAAAAATAAAAATATTTATATTAATCCTGGTAATTTATATAATTTTTAGTGAATAAATAATTGCTTTAAATTCTTACACCACCCTGATGTCGTAATTATTCAATTAATCAATAAATCAAATAAATAATACTAAAAATATTAAAATAATTACAATTTGAAATATTGAATGTGATAAAAGAATTATATAAATTTAATTTACATGTTAATATGTAATAGAATTGTTTTTTTAAATTTTACTTCTTATCTTGATGTTTTAAATGTCAAAGTAATGAACAGTATCAAAATTGACAATAATGATATTTTATAGGATTAATATAATATTAAATTTTTTAAAAATCATAAATTTTTTAAATAAGAACATATTGGATTATATATGGTCTAAAATTTCATCACTAGGGAATTTGTATTCCATTTGAAATCATTTGGATCTAGAATAGTCCAAATATATTTTAATATTTTTGAGAAATTATAAAAGTGCCCCTCACAACACTTATAAAAGGGCACATCCTACCTCAATTCATTAAACAACATAGATACTTATATATTGACCCCACCCTACAAATTTATATTATACACTTTCATAGACACATTCTGGATGTGTTTTTCTTTCCAAAAGACCTACCTAATGTCACTTAAGAGAAGTTATAAAGTAGCTCCTTCATAAAAGAGTTAAACATCTTTACCAACACTTTTAAATTTGTTTCTTTTTCTACCACCTATAAATATTTTATAACCACAAAAAAATAACAAATATAGTATCATCTATATACTGATATATTTTTATGGTTATTATACAATCAAATTCTATATTTTATCCATCCTATGAAAAATTAATGCATCGCGCATGCGTACGTACGAATTACTATCTAAAGGTGTTGTGTCATTAATTTTTCATTACCACTTTACATGTATGGTTGTAATGATGAAAATAATAGATATATATTATAATTATTTTATTATATTTATTCTTTAAATCAACATATCATCCATTTTTCAACCCATTCACTATTTAGGTTATGATATCATCGCTTGTGTGTACGTACGACCTATTATCTCCACGAAGCAATATGACTAATTTTTCTTATCAAAATGTCAATAATGGTTATAAAAAATGTATTAAATAATTTAATATTATAATTATATAATCAATATAATTATTTATAGGATGAATCTATATCCCATTCACATGAACCAGATCTCATGTGGAAAAACATGCATGGAAAAATGAGATAGTTAACAAATGAAATAATGATAATAATTAAATACTAGTAATGGTTGGGTTGTAAGAGGTTATATATGTTTTATATCTGATATAATAAATATTAATATGGTTATGGTTTAAATTAATAAAATTATTTAAATCATTATACATGATTTTAAAGCATCTTCAACTAAAGGAAAGCGCAATGTTAGAGATCTCTCTGAACCTCAATATTTATTTGGGTTTGTATTTATCTATATTTCCTCAATTTATCTATTCATTATTATTATATACTTATTATATATTCTATTTATATAAACCACACATATTTATGTTTATAAATTCATCTTTATTTTATGGTGAATTAAATGTTTTTAAAGATCCCCTTCTCAATTACTCTCTATATGCAATGTCGATTAAAGGAAAATTCTCCATTTATTTCCCATTTTCAAGTACACTATATAAAATGATTTAAGCCACCAATATTTTTCTAAAATTTATAAATTTATCATTAAAAACTATTTTATTTCATTTCTGGTTTTATGAAAACAATTATGCCTTTACCCCCTTTAAAGACTATTTATTTTTTCCCTCAAACCACACTTAAGGGGAACATTACTAATGATACCTAACAAATATTTTTAATGTTTTCAATTTAGTTTTACATAATTATACTGGATTTATTATTATTTTTACCTAATTAATGAAAAATAATGATTTAAATCCCCTATTTCATGGATAACATTGTTATATTCCCTTTGGTTATTTTTTATGACATGATTATGATGCCCATTTCATTACATGGGTAACCATTATATTTATTATTTAGGTTTTTTTATTATGTGGCACACATATGCATGAACATGTTATGATGGGTAGGCTTAAATTGTACTCCACTTAATTGGGTAATCGTTTAGTCTAATAAAACGTTATGTATGGAATTGGGGAACAAACCTAATCCATTACGGGACTCTTTCAACCATGTGTCATAGTCTTGGTAGTTAGCCTTGAATCATGTTTATGTATTTATTTATGTTACTAAAACATTACTATGTTTCCATGATCAATTTTCTGTGTTTTATATGTTATGATTTGTTATTTTTATTTAGGATTCATGGAATTGATGTTATCATGTTATTCCTTCTAACTCGTGTGTTATACTTTATTCCCATGTTTATTCCCTTGCTGGGTTTTTAGCTCATCCCTTTTTCTAAGTGTTCCCCATGTTATCTTATACAGTTTTAGGATATCAAAGGGAGTCAGAATCTCATTATGGATATTAATAAAAATATTTTTTATTCTAGATTCATGATTTTTATTTATGTACATATTATAACAAATATACTATAATTTTAGATCCTTGGTTTGTATTTCATGGATGATTGTAATTAAAATAATTTAATAACATCTGAAAAAGTATCGGGTCACTATATTCCCATCCTTTTCACTTATTATACATTTTTTAGAAAATTATTAAGGGTATAATATAATTTTCATGGTATTTTAGGAAAATTAATAAATTTTTTAGTGTCACCAATAATATTTTCTAATAATTTATAATATTCTACACTTTCCTTGATATTATTTTTAAATCAAAATTGTGATATAATCATGGAATTTTTAGCATTAACCAATTTTTTCTCTATAACCTAAACCTCTTTATTATTAGTAATTATATTATCAATTGTAACCTCATTCATTTTGTCACTTACTTTAATATTTTTTAAGCTCACCCATAGTCTATGTGAAATTTTTTATATATCAACAATCTAATTAAAATTTTATTCATAAAGAGAGTTATTTAATCTATTATCCTCAATATTTAATTCCTTATTTTCTCTCTCAAGCCTCCGGATTTAATTCAAAAACATCAAATTATTTATCCTCAAATGGGAATATTTTGGTGTTTTTTAATCACTTCTCTACTATTTACTGCTACCTTATATTTTTATAGAAGGATAATTGTCTAGATTTTATTTTTCTATAAAGGGAACATGTAATTAATTTTAGTGACAATTACTTTTTTCTGTGAGTCCTCTTATAAATTTTATACATTCTTCATTATTTGAAATAACATCATGTTTATAGAAAAAATTAACTTTCTATGAATAGTTTTTCTTTAAATAATATCCTCCACTTTGAGAATTTTCTACCTTGTGTCTCTTTCATAGTCATTTGGTTTAATTATCCTCCTCATATATTTTTTCATTTTTGGGGAAACTAATAGACAAGTTTTTATTCTTGACACAATTGAAACCATTAATAATTTTTTACCAATATATTTACCCTTATCTCACTAGATACCTTTAAAAAAATATTAAAATAAACTCATTAAAATTTATGGCATCATCTGTGATGCCAGTTTCCACATAATGTGGATTTTTATATTAATATGTTCCAACCATTAGAATCATTGAATGCAGTCTCATTTTCTGATTTTACATTCTCATTATGGGTACAACTCTCTTCATATCATAAGATATCAAGAAATTATTGAGTTTATCAATAGTCCACCCATCCATGTATTAATCCTCATAGATAGAAATATTTATATCAAACTTATATACGATAATTATTATCATTTTTTTCCATGGTAGAATCCTTAAGAGTCTATCCAAAACGTATAATCAAAATAACAGTTTTTTTTCACCTAAATTAAGAAATAATCCACTAACTTAACTTCTCCAATTTTAATATTATTAAATTAATAATAACATATCTATATTCATTAATCCACAACCTTTTTATCTCCCCCAAGAATTCCATAAAATTCATAAAAATTCCATTCATTATCACTGTACGCATCACATGTTCCATCTATTTATCTGTGAGTGAAAGGAGTAATAAATTACTCATTATCACATTAGATTAATTATTATTCCTTTAATAAATATTATAGGATTTCTGAACATTGTGAAAATTTACACCATTATTACTGATATCAAGAACATCTAATCCAGTAGATAAAATACTTGGAATCATCCCCTCCTTCTATATAAGCAACCACTTTGCCTAAAACATTGGAACTAAATATTTATTTATGGAATTCATGATTAGAAAAGATATATTTGACTAAAAATATATAATAAAAAAATAAATAACTAATATCTTTGGGAAGAAATATAATTGATTCCCTTGGTGGAATATTTTTTCAAATATCAATTGATAAATAGAGAATTAAAATTAAACAACATCCACTCTATGATACTAAATAAAATGCCTAGGTAGGATTAAAATAACACATAGAGGGTGGTTGAATCAGTCGTTATAAGAAAAAATCTATTAAATAATTTTTCCCATCAGAAGTCAATTCATAGGATCATCAAAACAATGAAATGAAATGAGATAAAGAGAGATAAAACAGACATAACAAAAGGTTTTCTAAAAACATCACTCACCCTTGTTATATAGTTTATAATACTTTGTGTCCAATAGTTGTGATCTCTATTTCCATTATATTATATTATTATAAAAAATAATAACGAATTTATCATAATATGGTCCAAAACTCTATGTATAAGAAATATCAAAAAGTGTATCAACGAGTTAATTAATCCCAGATTCCATTCTTAAGGGGCTTCATATTTCAGGTCACATGTGGACCCTTTTTTTCTTTTTAATAGAAGAAAACCCCATATAATTATATTTCGATTATTTTCCTCATTATATCAATGTTTAAACGCACATTTTATTAGAGGGAATCCTTTTTTTAAAGAAATCATATAAATCATTGTGTGACTCCCTCATTATAACACAATCATTAAATTCAAAAAATATACCTATATCTTATTTTAAATTATCAAATTATCCTTAAAAATCATATCACCTTCACGAAATGATTGTGTAAAATATGGAGTGATTTATGTTTCTTCCATATTGGTGGAATTAATGTTGGGGTGTGACTATGTGGTTTATAGTGTGAGGGTTTTGTACTCTAAAATAGTCACACATGAATTTCTTATGTAATGCCACCTTATAAAAAGTTCCCTTAAGTTGTATATTGATATTATATTTAAGGTATGTCTATATTGAAATCTAATATAAATAACTGAATTAAAAAACCATGACCCTGCATTATGGAAAAATACAAACCCCATGATTTTCCGAAATGAAATGTCATGGTGAAACACATTTAGGTTGTGGGATGACTCTTGTATAAGAGTAAAATCTTTTTCTCAGTCACTCCAATCATGGTGAAATGTGATATATTTTATAAAATTATTTCCTACAACACAATATTGTATATTCCATTTAATAATCTTAGCTTTAATAATATTATAAATCAGCCATAAAAATATTTTTAATAATTAAATTGAAAAAAACTTTTAATACTCATAAATTAATTCTCTTATGATTTTTTTAAATCCTTATTATACGGAAGTAATATAGAAACCATAATATATGTTTTTTATATTTATCCTACTATTAATCACACCAAAGTATGATACACTAAGGGGTATGGTTTTAATCAGGGTATATCAATATCAAATGACCCTTCCCAACAATCTTGTTCTATGATTAGGAAAAATAATATTCTCTCCCTCAAAATGAATATGGAAGTGAATAAGTATAAAATATAAAAACAAGTTAGTTTAATTTAGTCAACCACACTAGAATACATTAGAATACTATACATTGGAGATGTCCCACTGTATCAAAATACATTAATAATACTACTTATTCATTATACACTTAGAGTGGTCTCACTGGCCCTATAGGTTTATAACCCTGACTAACTTTGTCAACAAAATGCATTCCTTTCATATATATAATGAATATATCTTCTAAGAAACACTTTGATCACCCATAAACTAATAATAAGAGTAACATCCAGATTAGTGCATTCATATTATCCTTTATCCACTTGATGAATCTATATGATCTTCAAGTAAAGTGAACTATTGGATCTATCTCATTTATTTTTAGTAAATTTTAGAATTACTCTCTCATTTTAACACAAGAATTATAAACCATTATCTACTTTTTTGTAGGAATATATTTCTATAATATCTATAATATAATCCCAAAATTACCCTTATTTAATTCCTTAATGTTTAATTAAATTTTCATTGAGAATTCATCCAATTTAGTATTCCAAATATTAGTCTTACTAATTAAATTAATATCACTTAAAACCTATAAAAAGATAAGAATTTTGAAATAGATATATTGAATACAACTAGATCCTACATGAAATAGATAGTTTCTCAAAGGTGTGGTATCCTTTTTTAACCTTTTAATACTCAAAACGTTACCATTAGATCTTTATATATCCGATAAATTTCATCTTTCCAATCATTAAATTGTTCAAATATAAACCCTTCCATGACATAGAAAACATCACTCCATGGCATAAATGACCATCTAGTAAAACTCTGTAGACAATGTATTTCTCTATGATATGTATCCCATTTATTGTTTAACCCATAAATCCAAATGACCCCTATGAATTACACCACACCGTAGTCTACTCCCGCTAATAATTTTTATCAATCACACATAAAGAAACCATATTAATATATATTATCATTTTTAGCCTAATTTATTTTAATGATTTATATAACAAACCATGATCATTTATATTCCAATTTATAGTCCCAAATCAAATTTCTATCTTACCATTATCTCTTGATTTTATACACTAGGAATCAAAATTATTTGATTCACCATTTTATCCTTCTTACCATGAAAACAATCATTAGTGTTTTGGATTTCACCATGTTATACGTGGATTTTAAAAAAACAAACCTACATGCGCGTGATGTAAAACTCCATAGATTCGCCATTTTAAACTATTTCCTCAGGTCATGATCCCACTATATTGTGTTAATAACTACATCATGACATAAATTGGAAATTATGTTCCAATATTCAGAAAAATGAAGTCCAAACATCCTTCGAGTATTCCATTACTCTTCATGATTATTATTCTATCCCGTGATTCTTTTAGAGGATATCCACTATGATTTTTCAAAAAAAAATACTAAAAAAACGAATCCTTTAAATTGTCTTAAAAATCTCAAAGATTGGGTTTGTTGATAACACCCTTTATCAAAAAAAAACATCATCTTCAAACACCATATTTAATAAACTACCAACCATTACCAGATAGTGTACTCAATGATTTAATAATCATAAAATATATTCTCAAATGAGTAATATTTGGTGCCATAAATAAGATATAAAATAAAATTTTACCCAGAAATTCTTCATTATTCATCATTTGTTTATTTATATAGAAATTACTAACCATAAATATGTGAAAAACATCACTAATTATCTTAAACGTGTTGATTTAGAAATTCTATTGACCCCAATTTTTAATATAATTTCTTTTAAAAAAACATTAAAAAAATTCTCACTATATAATAGTTCACATGATATCCTCTCACACCTTATACAATGAATAATTTTATCCAACGTTTTCAACATGGGATGGATCCGTTTTGTAAATAAGAAAGAAACACACCTCAAAAAATTCGTCAAACATCTCCTTATTTAAATACCACATAAAACATATCCTTCCTAGTGTACCTCTACCCAATTAAATGATATTGGGTATCACACACCCTTTTTTAACAAACCTACAGTGATATTTCATAAACATTTACAAAAGGGAAATAATTAACTCAACCAATCAAATCCTTAAATATATAATACCTTGTCAAGAACCACTTATAGATGACACCACTAATTGAGTGTAATATCCAATATTTAATAGTTGAATAAAATTATCCGTAATATAGTTGAGGCACATATCCAATCATATAAGTCAATGGAGATGGTTTAACTACAAGATCCAATTGGGTTCCTCTAGACACTCTTTAGGTGGTGATTTTTTCATGACATCAGCAACATGACTAGTATATAAACATACTCTAATATCACAAAACATTGATCAATATTATGCTTTATAAGGTGATACTTGTTATCGATATAATTTTTCCATGAGTGAAAGATAAGATCTTTTCAAAAATTAATACCCTTAAGTAATCAAAATTTATAGTAAATATAGATTTCACCTCAACTCCAATATCCTAAATTTGGTTTCTCATACATAACTTTTGTGTACATGACGGAGTTTCTATGAATTATTCAGATACTCTAGTCCTCAATAAAATGAAGTCTTACATCATTATTAAATAAGATGTACACACATATCTATGATAAAATAAACTACCTAATGTTTTCTTTCTATCATATACTAACCAATACAATATGTACTTGTATATACTAATAAATCAGGTAGTTTATTTACATTGTAAAAAACTAAAATACACCATGATTATATCATACCATAGTATTATTTTCATAACCATAAAAGAAATATTTTTTGGTATAAATTTTATGCCTTTGGTTTTAAAAGTAATAAAAAAATTATAGGTATAGTAACTATCAAGTAGAATAGGTTCTCAATTATTTTACTATATTGCATCACATAAACCTACTTTTTACTATCATCCCTCTAAAATTTCATGTAGATATAAATTTTTATTGTCATAACCATTGAATCATCCATTAATTTGATAACTTTATCATATTTAGATTAAGAAAAAAATGATTTGTTCTTTCCTTTTATCACATGTAAACCAAGGAAAAATGTTAACTCATCTATCCTTTGAATTTCAAACGTAAACCTTATGAATTATGTAAAATTCTTTAATTTATATTAACTTGATCAACTATACTATGTTAGAGTCTAAGCATTCCCGTGTATTGATCAAGCTCAAAATACCAATCTCTTGGTGATTTCATCAGCCCATACAATGAATTATTCAATTTAAGAACTTTTGTCTCATTCTTATGAATAATAAAATCATCCATATGTTTGATATAATCATCCTCTTTAAGTAATTCATTAAGGGTATGTCCATTTAAAAAACCTAGAACTTCCTTTGAACTAATATATCCATGAATTGAATAATATTATCTAACCTATCCATTAGCTAAAATATATAATGAAAACTGATTACTTCATTCAAATAATATATTTTACTAAAAATTCAGGCCTTGTCTAAAATTAATTGTCCTTCTGCATTGAATTTTCTGTAGAAATAATACTTGTTTATGATGAAATTTTTATCATTCAACCTCAAACTAATTTCCTAGGTTTGATTATTCTCAATTTAGTTATTCAATTAATTCATTAACATGATGGAATTATCATCTTTTGTAGCCTCAATTAATCCTTTAGGTTATTCTTGTGATATGATTGACATTTATAATATAGACTTCATTCCATACATTTATATTAATGATTTATAGTCACCAAAAAAATTTCTCCATTGACTTCAGCCCTAATTTTTATCTTATTCACAACTACTAATCTTGATTAATCAAACTATTCATTATTTTATTTTTCAAATTCATCCCCATCCCCTTTGTGATTCACCTTAACTACCAAATCCAAGACCTACTTCATCTAGGATTTATTATCTACTTAGTTGAAACAACCACTCATTTTCTACAATAGTGATATATTGGATTTCAATAATTTTACCAAGTCATTTATGGAAAAATTTATTCACCTTTAATTTTATGAGTAGCTATGAAATATTCATTTTTCTTCTAAAAATTAAAAATTCCCATGGTTCTTATCCTTATTGAGAATAAAATTAATTACTTCTAAAAATTTGAGTGTACTTGAATGTTTGATTCTTCTAGTACCACATATCATAGGGAGTATTTGATTTTTCTAGACAAAACAAGGATCTGTTTTTGATATAGACTGATGTAAATATTTATTACTTCCAAATAATATCTTGTAGTTACACCTCAATGAGAATTATTCAATAAATATTTTATTCATCTTTTCTTCCCATTTAATGCATATTTTTTTAAGGAATCCTTATAAATAAATATTGATACCTTATCCCATGTTTTCTGAAGGTATTTCTCTACTTTTCTATTTGTAAAATTCATTATATTATCGGTGTATGACTTTATAATATTTATTCTAAACATATTATTATCCAATATCTGATAATGTTCAATCTAATCGATCACTTTAAACTAGTGTTTTATCAACATCAAACTTTCCATCCTACTGTATTAATCAATTAATAACACATAATACCTATTTCCATCAACATATCTCAGTGATATTTTCCTAAAAAGAAAAATGGGCACTAACTCTAAAAATCACAGTAACTTCAGTTCCTTCAATTTTTAACACTTATAAATAATCATTCCCTTGTGTAAAAATCACTTTTTTGATTATGATCTTGTGTAATTATAGGGATATCACGTGATCTATCATTATTCAAAAATTATTCCAATGATTTTTAGATGAAATTTTTAATAATTTTATTCCACAGTAATCAATCCATAATTTATATATTTTTAAGAAATTTATAGAATTTTTATGTTCACTTTACATTCATTATAAATAAATGGATTTATTTTTGAGGTGTTTTGGAATTTGTAATTTACTAAAAATAGAATTAGTTATTTTAATTTTAATTGATTTAACCCTTTGGAATTAATTTTTATCAATACTATGCTAATTGTTTTTACATTATTTTTTAAATAAATAAATGTTCTAAAAGTTGAAAGCTAAAGTAGTCCAAAGTTATGGATGAAATAAGGATTTTAACATGAAATACAGTAATTATAGGAAGTATCTACATAAAATAATTTCCCTAGTATAGATGATAGACAATATTTTCCAGGGTGCCAAGTTCATGAATTATATTTTAGACTTCTTCAAATTCATATAAATTGTTATAGCTTCATATACATAAGATCTTTTATGTTACATGTAATTTTTTATTCATTATATAATATTTACCCAAAATTATTGTGATGTTTATGTTTTTATTTAATTTACTAGTAGAGTTTAAGAGGGATGGAACTTTAGATACATAAAATATTTTTAATATGTAAGAAAATTTAAGTTTTCATTATATGGAAATCTGAGTACCCTAAGTACATGTAAGATACTTTTGGAACACATGTATGGTTTTCTAATTTTTTTTGAAATGGGTTTGTGGGAAGATACATGAGTGACATTTACTTAGTACCTATGCATGTTATAATTGAATGTGAATCACATGTCCAAGAAATTACAAAGCCCATTATTATTCTATATAGATCAAAGATCAAACATGAAGAACATATATGACTATGAGATGAATCCAAGTTCCACATGATCAATATAAAACCTGTGTCTCAACAAATTATATTTTCTTAGTCATTTTTCCATGACCAAATCAATTAATAACCTAGATAATATCTCATGTGGATTTTATCTATTAAAAAAGGAAATCATTGATCATAGAGATGAAATATATTTAGGTAAAGAGGAATTGATAAGGATCATGAGAACCTCTAGGAATATGATCAAAGTGATATCTTCTAAAAATTAAAACATTTGAACCTATATATGAAGCAATCTCAAGCTTGAAGTGAGAGTTGAGTGTAACAATAAACTTATAAATGGGGATAAAACTCACTTTGGAGGAGGGGGTTCTGATTATTCGGTTATTATTTTCTATTACTTCTCTCTCTAGTGATGGAATGCATGCCCATTTTTTATCGATCCAAGGAGACCATCCCACACCATTAATTTTTAATTTAAATGAATATAAGTGTCTCAAAATAATTTTTTTTGTTTTAATTTTTGTTTGAATTCATAAAGTAGTCATAAGTTCTTTTTATTTTATTCAATTTTTTAATTATTATCTTATACCATTATTTTCATGATGCTCCTAGATCTTCTTCATTTATTCTCCAGTAAAGTGTTAAGAGGTATATTTGGGAATAATCAAGGATTATTGATCACTTAAGATAGGTGAATTTTTGAATGAAGAAGTTTTTTATATTTCATTATGAACCAAAAACCCAAATTATGTGTGAGTAATAAAGGATTTTTCCACTTAGTGAGATAATAATTGAGATAAAGAGAGAAACTATATGAGTAATTGTGATATAGTGAGAACAGTAGGGAAGTCGCTGAATCCCAAATACCATATTCCATAAATTTATTTACACTTTTCATTAAAAAAAGTTATCTCACAACACACATACAAATAATAACATATAAAGGGGTGAGTCCTCATGATAAAACTTGAGTCCCACCCAAATACCACCTTTCCACTAAAATTTTAATTTACTTTATAAACCCATGACAGTTACATCAATAAATTGGTGTTTTTTATCAAGGATAAAAATTAATTTTCTTTGATTTTATTTGTTTTTTTCCTTTTGATATGACCATATAAAGTATATTTCACCTCTTTAGTTTTTATTCACACATTGAGAGGACTATATCAGTAAAGTAAATTTTCCTTAGAAACCTACAACCCCTGGAATAAGCGTTTGAGTACATTCCATTAAAAAAATATTCATCAACCCATTTTTCAACTCCTCCTTCTAAAAAACCATTAAATTTAAATAATATTGAGGAAAATTTTAATTAAGTAAATATAAAAATTTTCTATTTAAAAAAAACAATATTAATAATTAAAATAATAAACTGGTGAAACCTAATAATCCATTTTATTTTGAACTAAAATATATATTAATTCAAATTCCCCCTGAATTTCATAGGTTATTTAGTGAATGTCCTAAAAAAAACTTGAAGTATTTAGGAACAATTTGCATTACCATAAAAAAAAGGAGGAGTACTAGAGGCTCATTTCAAATGAAATGTATTTCCATTTTCCTTATAGGGTGTATAAAAAGAGTGGTTATATAACCCATAACCTAGACATGTAACAATACGGTATGAGCTTTAGATAGCCTTCAATCCGAATTTATTCACTACTTATAAAAGTATATAGTTATGGAAGAAAATATTTAGCATAATGGAAGTCTAGTAGAGAAACTCCCTATGAGTACTAGGAGAGGTTAAAGGAATTAATTCAATACACCCACATCAACTTGAAAAAAATTATCACTTATTGGTCTTTTTACTGAGAAAATTTAGATAATGATAAAAACCTTTTAGATGCATCTTCTAGAGGATATCTCATTGATAAATATCTAATAGAGGCAATGGTACTGATCGATAAGATATCCTAGAAGTCTTAACAATTTGTAATGAGTAATTATATTATAAAAGATATACACGAGTTAACAATTTATAACTCTCCTTAAATTAAAACATTAATAAAATAATTAACATAACTGGTTAGTTAGTTAGATTTGAGTAAAGTAAGTAAAGCATCAACCACACCCCTATCAGGTATTCTAGGACTGATATTCTCTCGATTATAGCATAGATTGATACTAATAAGTATAATTCGTAGAAAATTGTGATTCTATTTACCAAAAACAATTAGAAAAACTATGTCATCAAGGTTTCAAATAATATTATCCTTTTGAATATGGATATGGAACCCAAAATCCACCTTTACAACAAAGCTTCCAGACTCCACCATTATAAAAAATAATAATTAAAGCCCAACCATTGATAGGTTATCAACCCCAAGTACATACAAGGACCCATCCATGAAGGATTTGTTAAAAAACATGTAAAAAATAAAGGCACTCAACAAACTACAAAAAAAATCATGGTACCCCACTCATGAAGTTGCAGATTCAGTTTGGAAAGATCTTATTCAATTTTAACACTTTTATGAGTCTAAGATATGGTGGTATTATTGCTCAATATGTTCCAACCCCTAGAGGTAATATAAGTTCAATTACTTTTAGAAGTAGAAAGTATTTCCAATGGGACCTTAAAGAAAAACACTTATCCAAAACCACTCTTGAGGAGAAAAGAAAAATACCAACAAAAAGGTTGATGAAATAGGATAATGGAAAATAAAAAGAGGAAGATATATATGATCCATCACCACCATTACCCTCGTGGATAGTTTAAAAAAAGAATAAGCCACTGAGTCCTTGAATAAGAATATTATATACACATTCAAGGAGGAAAAAATTGACATACAAATTTTGGAATCCCTTAACAAAATACATGGATATAAAAAATTCCTAAAAAAAATTGTACAAATTGGAAGATATTTCAGGATAATGAAAGAGTAATTTTAGGATGAATTTTTTCATCCTTAATCTCACCTCATCTTCCCATAAAATTAAAATACCTAGATATATTCACTACACTAAATTTTTTGGGAAATCAGGTTTCACTAATGTATTGTGTGATATCAGTAATTCTATATATTTCTTGTCTCATTATATGTAATTTTAATTATAGATAAAAGTTATCAAAATGAAAAGGGTATTGGTTTTGTTGACTAATCAAGCAACAATATTAGTAGTTAGAGTTTTAGAGGTTGTACTAGTTAAAGTCAAGTATCTAATTTCCCATATGTTTTTATATAATAAACATAGAAGATGTATAATGTAATTGTAAAGTAGTTATTATTCTTAGAAGGAGTTTTATAAAGACTGTAATGACCATAAAAAATTATCATGAAGGAGTAATTTCAGATGAATTTAGTTAGGGTGTTTTCCATTTTAATATTCTAGATTCAATAACATTTATCATATAAGAATACTATATCATTGAAATTGATCATTACCTTAAATTTTGGGATACCGAGTTGTTACATGAGATTTTGAAAATTATAACCTTAATCATGTCATCATAATTTATATAGAAGAAAATAAAATTATTTAAAGCACCATGGGAAAAATTCGGAGTATATGGTAATGATTTTCTAGAGGATTATAATGACGATTTCTATTTTTTATTCAAATATGATAAATAAATTAACATTTTATTTACTTTCATACTAGTGATGCTAGTTGGAGAACCAAAATTGAAACCGTTACTAATAATTCCACTATAATTGGAATTAAAAAAATTCTATCTAACATAAAATATCCTTATATATGGATAAAAAATAAATTATTGATAATTATAATAATATTCCACTGGTCTAGGAGATATAAGTTCTATTAATTTTGAAACTAAACATCAATGTAATTAGATGGTCTCTTAGAGACATACTTGGGATAATTCATATTGTTTTCATGCATTTATTTTTACTTAGAATGATTAAAAAACATTGAGAAAACCCCAAAGGACACTTACCCCTACACTGCTAACTATTGTAAAAAACAAGTAAAAAATTACTGCAATATTGAATAATATATCCCCTATCCAATTAATAAAGGGTGGGCCCCATAAAAGTTATTAATAATAAAAATGATATCATGTTCAATGAAAATGATAAAAATGAACTTATTCTAAAGAGGATTCAAGACAGTGGGTGGATTTGTTTCCTTTTCAATAAATTAAACCATTTTACTCAGAAATATTAATTCCCCATCCCTTTTATTGATCAAATAATTGAAAAGATATCAAGTAAAACACAAAAATGTTTTATGATAGACTTCATGGTCACCAATAAGTTCCCATTACTATATAATATTAAGATAAAATGACCTTCACCTATCGATATGGTACATTCACATATCATTGAATGTTGTTTGGATTATGAAACGCACCAGGTACATTCTAATACTACCCGATGAGTATTTTATCTTACTTAATCATGTAATAATTATAGTTATATATTATTGAGATTACTCTTTTCATCACATCATTCTACCAATACCTTTCAATCCTAAACATGGTTTTTAAGAAATTTTTAAAAAAGAACATTGTTTTGAATTTTAAAAATTTCCACTTCATAGTTGAGAAAATGATTTTTTAGGAAATGTTTTTTAAAAACAATTGAATTGGATAAATATAAAATTAATGAAATTACTTCTTTTCAATAACATTCTACTATAAATTATGTATGATCATTTTTAGGCTATGTGAAATTCTACAGGATGTTTATTGAATATTATAATAAGATTGATTTGACTCTTGTCAGGATTATTTAGAAAGATAATTAGTTTCCCTATGATGATACCTGAAGGATTTTATTGAATAATATAAAGGGGAATGTAACCACACCTCTTTTTATTCAACCACTATGCCAGGATTTACCTTTATAATGTTACTATGACGCATAAAATCATGATGTAGTCACTATTTCATCATAAGAGTTAGAAGGGAAATAACATGTTATCACTTATTCCTTATGAACATTGTATTATTATCAAGTGAACAGGAAAATATTAGAGTAGGAATTAATTTAAATTATTTTATCTCTTGATAATTTTTTTTTCATATTTGTTAAGCACTAAATAAACTGTTTTTTAGATAATGTAATGTTGCATTTCTTCTAAATAAAATAAATTCAAAACCTAGGTTATTGAGATGGATACTCCTACTCCAAGAGATAAAAACTGAAATCATGTATATAAACGTTTATAAGAACCATTTAACTAATCACATAGGTTGAATTCCAAACACCCCAGAGACATAAAGACCAGATTTTGTACCACTATATAATTCCCTTATGGGTGATCAACTCTACACCTTTTTATGAGAGACTCCTTGGTATATGGACTTGTCCAATTAGATTGTTACTACTAAGGTTCCTTCCCAAATAAGTAAAAATATTTTTTTGGATAAAATTATAACTAATATTTTTTTGAGAGGATCAATACCCATGGAAAATTTATATTGACCAAGTGATTCAAAGATGCATTCATGAAAGTGATAA
Source organism: Viscum album (assembly GCA_963277665.1). Classification (NCBI taxonomy): domain Eukaryota; kingdom Viridiplantae; phylum Streptophyta; class Magnoliopsida; order Santalales; family Viscaceae; genus Viscum; species Viscum album. Next base: position 1,052,193,252 of record OY728130.1, on the reverse strand, counting down.
TTTTTTTATTCCTCACCATTTCCCAAACATAGTCATGTAGATTGAATTTTACATACCAAATAATAGTTAGGATTAGAATTTTATTTGGATTTTATTAGCATTGTAGATTTAATGATTCATATTAGTTTTGAATAAAATATTAAAAATATCATTTTTCGAAAATAATTTATGGAATACATGAGTTGCCTTAATAAATAATGAGATTTAGTGAAATTTTTGACATGTGGGGAATGAATATCATGGGGTTATTAAAATCTAATTTTATATATTTTTTACATTTTATTGGAATTAAATTATATATATATGTGGGATGAATGAAACGCTAGTAGAACGGTTGAATTACATATTATTGTTGATTTCATTAGATCATAGATTTTCTATAGGTTCAGTGTACCCAAGGCATCATAATAAACTAGGGAACTTGCTCCATAACCAGAGAATGGATGCCTTGATGAGGAATTATGAGCTGAATCATAGAACACCAACACCATATCACATGAAAAAATTGACTAGAATAAGTGTCAAAACCATGTGGTTAAAAGGATACTAAAAAAACTATTCAACTGAATAAAAATTTCCAGAGTAAAATACTATTTGATGTTTTATGGGTGTATTGAAAAACATTCAATCCACATATAGGTATTTCTATCTATATGATATTTTTTTTAAAATATGAAATCTCCATATTAAACTCTAGTATAAATTTTATAGGATCCTTAAAAAATTTAACCCAAATATGAAATGGGAAAGGTAAGAGGAGAAATTTCAAATACAATAATTGGATGAGTTTTTCGGAATAAAGCCTATAAAAATTTATAGATTTATAAGGAATAGGAAAATTGAAGAGCATGAAAAGATCATCCATAAATGTGATTTCAAAATGTGTGATTAAGAACTATTTTTTACCTCAAGGATTTATCTCATGATAGGTATGTTGTTCTCCACATATACTGAACCATAAATTATTGAAATGTATGCCCTTATGGTGTAGTAAAGGTCATGGGAGACAAATCGTAATAATATTTTATAGTAAATGGATAGTTATTAAAGGACTTTCATGAGAACTTTATAAGGAAACCTGTGGAGGATCCCAGTCTCCTCCTTACTACTTATGAATAATTTAACTAGGTTGTATTCATCCCAAAAGCTAATTTTTTACAATTACTATAGTTTTATGCTATTTATTAGAGATTTCATACTAAACTTCGTTGAGGGTATATCAAGAATATTTGTGTGAGAGCGGTCAAGTTATTTTAAAATATATATAGGTTTTAGTGTTCTTCTTTGTTTTTTCCTTGGAATTTAAAATAAAAAAAAATTGATTTTATGATTCCATCTCCCTACAAGAATAAATAAAAAGTCATAGTGTAACCATAGATACATTTTTTTATAATCTAGGGAAAGTATTTTTAATGGAAAAGATCTTTGTAAATTATGAATTATAGAATGAGTAAAATGGAATTTTGAACTTAACCTTATATTTTTTTAAACTATTAGTTGATAAAACCTTATGGAGGCTCGTTAAATTTCATTTGGATAGCTCATATGAACTAGAGTAAGACAATAAAATTGGAACCTATATATAAATCTTACTAAGTAAAAAAATTGACTTTTATTTGTGAGTTAGCTATTAAATAATAGTTTGAACGAACTCATATATTATTTAGCATGAATTTAATTCATTAATTGACTATTAAAATTAGTATTGGGGGATTCTTACTATATAAGGATGGTTTAGTTTTAGGTTTTGATACACTCATCTAATAATTAATTTTCATAAAATGTTACCAGGAAAAATATAATAAGTCCTAGTCAGAAGAGTAGATGAAATGATTTTAATAATTATTAACTTTTATAAAGAATGGGATGATATTATATTTATATTTCATATATTAAGTATCAAGGATGTCTGAAAAGGTTCGGTGGAACATTGAGCTTTTGGGAGAGTAATTAATGAAAGAACCACTTGTTAAAGTTTTAATTTCACTAAATTTTATTCTTTTTAAAATCATGCACTTGTGAATTTATCTCAGGAAAAAATGTGACGTTTTATAACTTTTGTAGAAGTTCATATCCAATTTAGGTGGAGTGTTCAAAGAATTTTTTTTAATTTTTAATTTTATGAATTTATATATTTTTTACATTTATTTTTATTTAATTATAAATGAATTTATTTATTCTTGTATTGTTTTTTATTTGGGAATTAATTCAAAATATGATTAATATTCATAATTTTAATTAATTTAACCACTTTGGAATTAATTTAGAAAAGTCCTACACTAAATTTATATTTTTGATGATTTTTAGAAGAAATTAATGCTTTGATAGTTAGAAGCTGAAGTAGTTAGGACATTAGGTATGAAAAGTGGATCTTAACTTGAAATATGGAAAATATGGGAATCCTATTTTTGTATGTATTATAATTTTTCTAATATATATGATATATAATGTTTTTTGGGGTTCTGGTATAACGAAAAATATTATAGACCTTTTCAAATTTAGATAAATCATTGGATATTCCTTTACATAATATTTTATATCTAATACACAATATTTGTGTTGGCTATGTAATATTTTCTCCATGGCCTAGTGATGCTCATGATTTCTTCTTTTACAACTGATTTTAATGAGGGATGTCCCCTGAGATGCATAACATATTTTTTGATATATAAGAAAAATTACTTTTTATTGGATTATAATACAATTACATTACCCATACTTAAGATATTTTTGGTAATCATGTAATATTTTTACCTTTATAATATCAACCTACAGGAAGTTATAGGGTTAAGAGTTAGTGAGTACCTCAAAAATCCATAATTTCTTGTAAATCACTTAGCTAAGCCCTACCAAAGCACGAGATCACTTTACAAGGATTGATGATTATTCATAATAATAAAGGGACACCTTATCAGGATAATCTAGGGAATATAAAATATTATAAAAAATGGAAAGATATAGTTTTATAAATGTGAAGGAATAAGAGTTCCTCAATAGACAAAAAAATTGAATGATTCCAGTTATATGCTCTCAACTCAACACTCAAATTGTATAAGGTGTCTGGAATTATATTACCCTATCTATAGATAGGGGAAAAAAGTTTATCTACCATGAATAGTCCATGAAATTCTCTCAATTTGATTCAATCCTCTAGGTGGGAGAAAATATATTCAACTTGATAGCCCACAAAATAATGTAGGGTCAAGTAGAAGAATTTTTTTTCTAGTTGTTGAATATCAAAATTTGGATAACTAGAATAACCCTCTAATCCTAACATCGTAGGAAATTGATATTACATGGTCCTTATAGATGCATGAGTGTGATCCAACTATAGAGTCCCAAATTATACCACCATAACTAGTAGGCCCAATTTTTTCTTTTGAGGACCCTTCTGTACAGATCTTGATCCAAATTGTAGTTGGAGGATTCCAAATAATAGTTATATAGATATTTAAATTTTTAAAATGACCTTTAATTCCCATCAAATTAAATATAGATAAATCTCAGAGTGAATTCTCAACAATGATAAAATTCATAGAGGTTGAAACATTGATTTTAGATAAGATGCTCGTTGCGACCATATTTAGATCAATAACATTACCATCATACCAACTATAATTTCTATTATACCATATAAGATAAATAACTTAATCAATGAAATATGGATCAAGGTTTATCTATTAAGAAGATCGTTCATGCATACTAAAATTAGAAGACAAATAGTTAAAATCAAAAACATGAAAACGATCCACCTTAAATATGTTGGAAATAGTATCCAAACGATTTCAAAATAATGGAATTGGTAAAAAACATGTTCAGTAGATTTTGGCCCATTATTTTAGGTGTTTCACATTGTTTAGTGGTTCTGAAAAATGGCTATATGGTAAGCATCTGTGTGAAATATATTATATGTATATCTCCATGATAGAGTATAATTGGAATGAGTATTCTTTGAATCATATAATTTATTCAACCATGAGGACATAACTATGTTCCTACACATATAATAATTATATTAAATCATAAATCTTAGAGTTACATGCCACAACAGTTCCCAAATCGGTGTACACTTATTTTTCATCAAGTTTTAAGTATAGATAGCCTCTTTGAGAGGATCAAGAAGTTCTTATTAGGAGAATACAATTTTTTCCAAAATACTCACATTGGAGTCCTGGATAACCTAATCCAGATCCTTCCCCTAGATTAATTTAATTAAGGGAGTTCTTGCCTAGTTATACTTCAATAATTTTCATTCAGTGTTGAGGGAGACTAGTCATATACAATTTCACATTAAAACTAATTAGGACATCCCTATTAATGGAAAAACAGAGAAGAGAAGGTGGTGAATATATATAAAATATAACCACTTAATAAATATCATCTTTATAAAATGAATTTTATATGAGTTTTTAGTAAGGATCCTCCATAAGAACAGAGCCTAAATGGAATCATTGAAAATTGGAGGATTTTTTATTCTAACGCCTCATTCCTTCAAATATTTATAACATGTATTTCAATTTACAACCACTACATTAGTCAAAAATATTTCCACCCCATATGAAGCTCCTGTTGAATTAAATAATGAATTTGATCCCATCAATAGGCCATTTATAATATATAAAGGATTATACATGCTTGGGGATATGTATTCCTTTTATAAGAGATATCCTTCCTACAAGAGAGAGATACTTATCTCTATAGTATCTTAAATAATAATTAAATCTATTTGAAATATCCCTAAAATGAGTATCCATATTTTTTCCATAGAATAGGGTTATTCCTATATATATAAATGGGAGAGTTCCATCATTAATATTCATACTTCTTTTGACATTCAACCTCCTATGAAAATTAAAATTATGACTAAAAAATATTAGAGTGTTATTCCAGCTTATGTGCTGATTAGTTATGCACCCATAATGGACAAGGACCTATTTGATGGATTTTATATTCATCAAAAATCCCTAAAAAATATAATTAGGTCATTAGAATAAAATTAGTGATAACAATCCATTAACCCTATCTCAACATGAATGGAATTGAGAGTTTATTTTTAACCATGTTAGAACTACATATTTTTAAATAATCTCCAAAAACACTAAATAAAATGATAGATATACAATCAACCTACCTAACTTAATAGTAGTGGGATAAATATACATCTATATTTCTATTTAGCAGAGAAGAAATTCGAATCGATTTCAAAATTGTGGGAGTCATGTCATTTAAAAATTAATTGAAACCAAATATGTGGTTGGAGCTAAAATTGGGAAAGAAGAAGAATAAGAGGAATGCCTCAGGGGCTACCTCTCAATGACCATTCGTGGAGCCGTCATGGTTATGAGACCACCATGGAGTAAGGAGGAATAATGCCCCATGAACCCCTTTGACATTCATGAGACCACAATGGAGTAAGGAGGCGGGATACCCCATGAACCCCTTGGATGTTTGCGACCCCACCGGTGTGCAAGGAAAAGAGATTCCCCACAAACCCCTTTGACATTCGCAAGCCCGGTGCAGTGCAAGGAGGTGGGATTACCCATGAACCTCTTTGAATTTCGCGAGCCCTCCGCGGAGAAAGGAGGAAGGATCCTCTATGAGTTGATTTGACATTCGCAAACCCGCTGTGATGAAAGATTCATCTTCGTACCGTGTGAACTTTGCTTCACGACGTCTCTTGCCTATAAATACAGGGATCTCCTTGTGCCCAAAGAATGGATCATCCGAACTTTCATGTTCCTAGCTCTCAAATAATGACTCACTTTATCCTCTGCGAACCATGAGCCGCTCGAGGTACTCTTTCATTGTGAAGTGCCTCCCCCTTTCTTTAATTCGTCCCCTCTTTAAGGATGGATTCCTTTCGAGGAGCCCATGGGCCTCCGTGAAGAAAGGGGATCTCCAAGGGGACCCGGGTTATCATGGAGTTTTTATTCTTTGTGGATTGTTTATGCTTCACGAAGCACCCCTCATGTGCATGTGACCCATATGCTAAGGCAGGGCCACTGTTCCTCACAATGCACCTTGCCTCATAATCCTACACTTCGCGAGGCACCCTAGCTTCGAGAGGCATTGATCTGTGAATGCCTTTAAACTTCAGGAAGCACCTTTTATATTCACCTATTCCCTATGCATAGGCTAGGACACTTCACATCCCGCACGAAGCCCCTCCAATATGTGGAACATCAGATCTTCAGAAGGCCTCCACCTATGGGCCTCTTTGCTCCACAATACCTTTTCCCGTGAGACCTTATAGGTTTGCACGAATCAATTTCAAATTCCCTTGGATAATACTTCCCATTGCATTGCTTCTCCTCACGCTCCTTTGCATAGGCATGCTAACAGCTATTACTTCATCTCATAGCCACATTAACGTGGAGCCCTTATTGAATCACAACATAAAACCCACTTACAACGGCGTTTCCAGTGCCTTCCCTTCACCATGGTGTAAAGGGTTCCAGTTATGTAAGTCCTAGGGGTGCGGAGTGAACCTACCTCATCCGAGATATTGGACATTAAACTTCCATGCATCATCGTCCTTGACACATGATGTCAAACTATGACCTCTACCCAGCATATATCCGTGGGGAAAGGTAAACCATCTTGGTATAAGCCCCTAGCTTTTCCTGAAAAAGGAAGCACCCCTACTCCTCCCTTCTTCTTATGTTCCAAAGACTAAGTAGAGGGAATGGGACAAGGATTCAGTTATCCCTTCCTTATCCCTTTGGGCTTTTTCTCCACCTGAGCCTCCATCCCGGAGTAAGTCCCAGTCTCCATCTCCCTGGGTCATGGACCATGCATAAGCCTCTATTTTATTTTTGGACTGCTCCAGGCGTAAGCCCATTTTCGGGCCACTAACCACGTGTAATCCCCATTCCACATCCAACAGATGTACCTTTCGCGACGTGATCATCAGGTCATTAATGCCTCTTGTTTTTCACATCGAGTATGACCCACGTGGGCTTAGAGTAAGCACCGACTATGAAATCCTTTCTGGGTAGCCCATAGTGTAAGCCCCACAACACCATCCTGAACTATGTGGACATTGATCCATTCAAAGGCAAGGTATTTAAGAAGCCTATTTATGGTTCATGCCCAACACCTAGTCGTTCCGACCCCCATTCACATTGGTTCTCCCACACCATACTGAACTTCATGGACTTGGATCCTTACTAAGGAAAGGTATACAAGATGCATCCCTGAGGTTCAAGCCCAACAACCGGTCATTCCAACCCCCATCCACGTCGGTTCTCCCACACCTTCTTGAACTATACGGACATTGATCCTTATTATGGAAATGTACGTAGGAAGCCTCCCTGAGGTTCATGCCCAACATCTGGTCATTCTGACCCCCATTCACGTCAGTTTTCCCACACCATCCTGAACTACGAGGACTTTTATCCTTACCAAGGAATGGTGTGCACGAAGCCTCTCTTAGGTTCAAGCCCAAAACCCTGTCTTTCCGACCCCCATTCATGTCATTTTGACCACACCATCTTAAACTATGTGTAATTTGATATCTTCCAAGGAAAGGTACATAGGAAGCCTCTCTGAGGTTCAAGCCCAAAAACCAATGGTCCTGACTATTTCACGTCGGTCTACCCCCATCCTGTATGATGTTAAACTATATTCCCATTTTGTGCCACATCTAGTGGTAATCCATTATGATCCCCTACCCAATGTTAAGACGTTGTGAACCTCATGCAATGGTATGTTTTTGTGATCCCTAATTAGTGGTACGCCATCATAGTCCCCCTGTTGAGACCCATATCTCTAATCCACCCTCAGGAGTCAGACCAACTCAGGATGCAACCACGCGTATTCCCTAGTATATCATCAGGTCGATGTCCTCTACACACACCCTGATCCTATACCCCATCCTGAACTACGTGGAATTTGATTCCCTACCACGGGGATACGTACAAAGTCTTTTCGAGGCTCAAGCCCACCATCACTGGCGCCCTCGAGTCGACTCTATCCCATTCTCCATCTACTTCACTTAATCATCCATCATCCATCTTGATTCTAACCCTGGACGCGACATCATAGTGAGAACATGTCAACTCACCTCTTCACTACTCCTAGCATTAACTGTGTAACTAATCACGTGTTATCCCCAACATTAGTGTTCCCTCAAGGGGTTAAACCTATCTGATCTACTGTAGTCATTGTTAAGATGAGTCTAATCTGTCTCCGTTAGATGTTAAACTTGAAGAATACCCTGTTTCAAACATTTGAAGCTAAGGAAAACCTCGGAGACATGCCTATGGCATATAATTCTCTGCATTCGATGTGGGATGCCTCAGGATTCAACTCCATCGATAATCCCTATAATAAGGGTATGAAACCCAGATGTGCCTGTGTTCTAGCATCCTGACACGATAGTGATGTCCAATGTGACTAATATCCCAACAGTAGGTTTTTGCCCTTACTAGACCCCTCAAAATGTCTCGACAGAATAATTGTAATTAATCGGGATCCAAAAAGATATGGCATTGAGAAGAGTTTCATTAACAATGTGTTAAATCTATAAGGGAGACCTGGACTAGGTGATGAGTTTTGAGGAGGAATCCATGGATAGAAGATCCTAAATCCCATCATCCCATTTCAATCAAGGAGAAAACATCCCTAAATATGGAATGGTTGTGGCCAGCCTTTGGAAAGATGGAACACGGGGTAACAAACTGTGTCATCATCCTCAAATCAGACGGATGTGTGTGCCTGGATGAAAGCATCAGAAAAATATGTGAAGAACATCAATAATAAAATCCCAATTCAGAGTATAAAATTCATTCTTTTCATTTACATTCAATGAAATGATTCCATTTCTACTAGTATTACTCTTCAAATTAATACACTCATAGGTAGTAAGAAGGATATATTGTATTCAATTTCCTTGAATAAAACTGTATTGGTTGTATGATACCACCTTGTTAGCAATGATAGAAAACCTGATAGATAATATATTACGGAGGATCATTTAAATAAAGTGATATAAATAAACCAACCTAAAATAAATTATAGAATCAACAACATCACACTTGGGTAAAAGGACTAAAAAATGAGAGTTAACACCCTTCAAAATAATTCCATTCTTGATAAATATGTGAATCATATTTAAAAGGTCATCTTTGATGATATCCTTTTTACTTTTAAAAAATAGGTTGGTGTGGCCATATAGATAATGAATACCTCTTGATTTAAGAAAAAATGTGCTAGCCTTGACTTTCAATAGACCCAAAATCTTTGTTATTATTACATTATCCAAATGGTCAATTACCCTAGGAATGGTATTAATAAAATTAGTAAGGTTGACATGAAAACCAATATTAAAGATTCATGGTAACATTGACCTAAATTCTCCTTGATTTCATTATTCCTATTAATAATCTCACTTCCATTCATCGATTTATTAATGAGTTTTGAGGATTTTTTTAAAATTATTAAGATTATTGAATTATAGTGTTTATATCACATTATTTGACCTATTTGATTCAGAAATTTTCATTAATGATTTCCTATCTATTAGGGATATTCTCATTCTATAAATACTCATTGTATATTTCATCATCTAATGGAGAAAACCAATGATCATGGGGATATGTTATATTGATTTGGAGGAAAATTGACAAATATTATGAGAACTACTAGAAGGACACTCAATGTTGGACCTTCTTGAAACTGAAACATTGAAACATGTATGGGGAGTGATCCTGCACTTTAAGAGAGAGTCAAGAGATAATAAAAACTTATAAAATGGGATGAAACTCCATGGGGGTTGTAATTCAATTATAATTTTCTATTACATCTACATCTCTAGTAATGGCATATTATCTCATTCTTGACTTATCCAATAAGACATCACCCTCCCATTACCTCTTAATTTTGACCAATATGTAGCTCTCACTATCTCCCCCCTATTTTATCACCTGAATTTCTATTTGAATGCATGAAATTGTTAGGGGGTTACATTTGATTTATTAGGGTTTTTAATTAATCTCTTATACCTTGGTTTGTATCGAACCCACTGATCTTATTTATTTTATCTCTGGTGAAGAATTATAGAGATGTTTTGGGAGTGATCATGGGTTTTTATCACTTAGTATAGGTGAAACCTTTGAAGATAGATGTTGTTGCATGTTTCAGCCTGATCTGAACACATAATGGAAGAGTGAGTGGTTATGGTTTTGGAAATTTAGTGAATGAACATGATAGAGAAAGAGATAGTCATTATGAAGATTTATAATAAGGTGAGAATGTTGGGGAGTGACTGAGTTAAGGATACTATAACCCATAAAATTTTAAGACACTTTTTTAAAAAGCTCATTCACAACACACACACACAAATGAAAACATAGGAAAGGGGTTACTCCTTGTGATACAACGTGAGTCACCCTAATAATATATTTTTATTTAGGTTCTAATTTCATTATAGACTAACCTACGATAGTTTCATCATAAAACCTATTTTATCATCCTTTGATAAAAATCGCATCTCCTCTACTTTACTAATGGGGTTGAGATACCCCTTCATGAACACACCTTGTATACAAATTTCATTGTATTTTCCCTTGATAGTATACACATTATTAGGGAAATTTATAGCATGAACCAAGTCAAATAATTAACTTACACTTGTAAAAATAAGAAAAATTACTTCAACTACCAAAATATTCATCTATGTAATGTTATTTCCACTAATATTTTTCCAAAATTGAGTGATCTTCAATTTGACATCATTTCCAAATCACATGACACATTTTTTATTTTACTCACACCCTTGAAAAGATATATATTTCATATCATATGGGAAGTATATACATGATCAAGAATTCACATATTGTCTCAATTAGTTTCTTTTAATAGAATCACTACTAAAATCTATTTCATAACTCATTTATTTTGATCTACATTCACTAATTCATTGCTTTCAGTGGTGATTATTCATATTCCTACACAAAGTAAGATGAATCAAATTTATATTATAAGTCTAAAAATTGATTTATCATTATCATCCAACTTGACTATTCCTTAATGTACTATGAATTTCAACTTCATGTCTATTTTAACACACTCTTTTACATCATTGAGGACAAATATAAAGATTTCTGTCTATCCTTTACACAAAAAAATTAACCATAAAAAATATCAAGTATTGATTTTATTTTTACTCATTTTTATATATTTCTATTATGTATTGAAGTTACTATTATCTATATGGATCAGTTATATTGTGTATTCCCAGTATTTTCACAAGAATAAGACCTAATTTTTGATATATTCTTATGCTTACTTGTTACTACTCTATTAGATTTTTAGTTTTCTTCCAATTAAATATTCCTTTAAATATTTGGAACCTATGGTTTAACCTCAAACAAGATTGAATTTTTCTTATAACCAACCATGATTGAATTTTTCCTATGCTTCTTTGATCTCGGAATATCATTGATAGAACTCTAGGTTCTATCATGACTAATCTATCATCTGGAATTATTTTACTTGATCACTACAAGTTTATTTAGGCTTAAAAGAGTCTATCTAGTTCATCTCAATTTTAATAGGAAGAGTAAAAGAGTAAAATGTTCACTTTAATTTGATATAAAAAACCTATAGAATTTATTCATTGGACAATAATTATCTAGGGAGGAATTATTGTGTACATTGACAAACCATTTTATAATAGACATAGTTTTCTATTTATAGACTTACATTTACGGTTAAAAATTATATAATTTCACACATTTCCATTAATAATATTCTAAACCCATAAGGGGTCTCCATGAATGTAAAATGTAATAAAATTATTTTATTTAATAGTACACGCTATCCCGTTCCATGAAAAATATTATTTTATAGTTTTTTAAATAAATATTTATCATTTCACCTTGTCATAGTCCACTCATCCTACACAACATTTATTGTATTATTAAATAAATATTTAAATAACTATTATTAATTCATTAAATAAATAAATAACTATTATATTCACATTCTAGTGAATAAATAAATATTTTAATATTTACATTACTAAATAAATATTTCATTATTTATTATCTTGCGAATTATAAGAGATAAATATATTTTTATAATTAAATAATTTCCCCAAAAATATATATTTATAAAATCCAATGAAATATCCTCAATAAATAATAGTTCTTATTCTAGATATTATTATTTATTCAAAGTGTTAAATTAAATTATAATTTAATTGATATCAAAGGGTACACCTAATTAGTGACCCTTTTTGCCTCTTTCTAAGTTGAATTAGACAGGCTTACCTAAAGTACAGTATTTCTATCTAGAAAATTGTTCAAGGAACCAATATAAAATATATAATGTTTGAAAAATAACCACATTTGGATTCTTATTGGTGTAAAATAATCCATTTTTCTCATTATCACATCAATTAGGTTGAATACTCTTCCATCAAACTATATTATTGATACTTATTTCATTGACTAATTTGAATAAACATGTCTATAACACTAGGGTCCTGAAATTTAGTTCAATAAATCTGTTATAAGAAAATGTATAAGATATAAAATTCTATAATAATAGAAGGGACAAATCCTTTCTTGACATATTCATTAAAAACATATCATTAATGAATCACCCAACATACCCAATTTCATCATACAAATATATAGGAATTATTTAAAATAATACATCAAAGTGAACCAATTATGATGTGAATTAATAATAAACTAAAATCCAAAGGATCTTTACACATGTTATTTTTATAGGAATTCCAATGACATGAACACATGTGAAATTCTTATTGGAGGGTTTCCGTCAAGATCATTCCATCTTGAAGATCATCGAGTGTAAAATTTATGAGAAGGGGTCTCATCCATGTATGAGTACACATATTTGATAGTCAATATACTATGTGATCCATTATAGAATATCATCCAGACCATATGACTAATATTTAAGAGATTTTTTGTAGAAAATTAAGTTTTTCATCATAGCGAGGAACTATTGTGCCCTATTTTGATATGTGATATACTCTATAACATTATCACATTAAAGTCACATGGAATAAATAAAAATATGTGATTAGTTATTTGTTAATATTCACCTCATTGAATATTTATAATTAATATAAATAAAAAACTAGTTGGTTCTAAGGGAAATAACTCTAATAGACTCCCACTTACTATAAATCCAACTATCAATGACTCTATTTCCATTGTATCTCACATGTTGTTCATGATTTTTCTGAGTTAGGGTCTTTTTAAGGATTATTATATATTTTCATCCATGTAAATTCTTCCCACTAAGACTTAACCATTATACGAAAAATCCCTAAAGAAATGATAATTTTAATGTAGGTGGTTTATCTATTGATGTGACCATAGATATTTGGAAAGGGCCACCAATGAAGTATTATCATATTATATCATAGTTTAATATTTACTTCTAGGAATGAAAATCATCCCTTGGATAAAATTATATACTCGCACTCCTTCTTTAGCTGTCTCCAAAGTTTCAATATACTCCAACACCCTTGTAAAATTAGTGATCACTACTTGATTTGGGCTATTCCAACCCAAATGTCCCTTATTGATAGTGAATATTTATCTCAAAATTTAACTTAGATCATATTTATCAATATATAAACTAGAATCCATATATCCCTTGATGGCTCACTTTTGATCTCCTCTATAAACACGCAACGTATCCTTTTTCAACCATATAAGCTTATGCATTGTCTTGAATTCCATATTATAGAGGTTTCCTGGATCTAATTGATATCTTACAACAACAATCATGGTGTGGGAAACATCAATCCTAGTATAGAAAATTAAATAAAATACTAAACTAATCACTAAAGAGTTTGTAATTCTATCCATCCACTATCTTTCAAAATGTGTCTGATGAACCATTATCCTAGAAATATCAATCCATGTGACACTGGTAAAAATCCCCCCTTATATTGATCTATAGTGAACCTCTTCAGTATTTTTACATGTACACACCTTGACATAGACCAAGAATCTGATTAGATCGATCAATATGGATCTTTATCGCATCAATATATACTACTTCAAAAAATTCCTTTAGTGAGAAATATGTGTTTAAATATATCTTAACCGACTATACAAATGATATCTCATTTCTAATAAGTAGTATGTATTCAATATACACTAGTAATAATGTAAATTCAATCTCACTAAATTGATAATAGACATAATTCACACAATTATTTCTTATGAAACTAAATTTTGTTATGGGTTAATCAATATGAATATTCTGTGACCTAGATTCTTTCTTTAATCCATAATGTGATCTCTACAAATTGAATACTTTTTTAACATACTTTATAGTCACAAACCCTTCTGGTTGTGTCATATAGACATATTATTAATGTTTCCCATCAATTATTGTTGTTTTACATCAATCTACCTAATATAATTTTCATGGTATACTATTATGTAAAGTGTATTTCTGATGGATTTCAGCATGGCTACTGGTGAAAGGGTTTCATTTCTTTCAGTTAATTGGCACTGTTTGTGCCCTTTTATTACCATTTTTTCCTTATATATACTAACTTATCCATAGATAACTTGTATCATCAATATTACCCACATGAAACATGTATTATTTACATCCATTGGAGGATCCACTAAGATCCAATCTTGGTTTTGTAATATTGAATCCATTTTTGAATTCATAGATTCTTGGAACTAGGTCATATCTGTGATGCTTACTTCTTCCATAGAGGTTACAAAATCACTATTATCAAATAATAATGAGTCACCATACTTTATGAGTATAAAATCATATCTTTTAGTTTATCTAACCTCTCTTATACTCTTACATTGTACTTGGGTCTTTGTAACTTCTCATTCCATGAGGCCTTGTCGAATCTATTCCATTGAAAAATGTTATGTATCTTGATTCATGAACTCATTAAATTCTATCTCATTCCCACTATCTATTTTAGATAAATGATTTATCTCAATTAATTTTGGATTTCTATTAACCACAACCTTCTTATTTAGGGGATCATATAGGAAATTTCTTATAGTTTTTTGGGATATCTTATAAAGACACACTTAGTGAATCAAGACATAAGTTTATTACTAGAAATATACATAACTAATAACTTACAACCCCACACTCATATATGATACACCATGGGATTACTTCTATATGAAAATTGGTTTGGAATATTATTTTTCACTTTATTTTGAACTTAATTTAGTATTTTTTCTACCATCTGAAATGATTTTCCCCAAAAGCATAATGAAATATTTGAACAAATAATCATGGATCTCAACATTTCCAATAATCTACCACTACTAATTTCTCTCAAAACATACCAGTAAGGTGTGTTATAAGGTGTTAGTTGGGAAATAATCCCAACATCCATTAGACAATGAATGAATTATATATTAATATATTCTCTACCTTTCTATGAGTGGAGTATATTGATATTCATACCAAGTTGTTTTCAACTTCATTATTGTATTCTTTGAACATATCAAAGTAATCCAATATAAATCTCATTAGGTAAACATATTCATATCAATAAAAATCATGAGTAAAATTTAAAAATTATGAATTCCCACCTCTGGTTTTAACTAGATGTGGTCTACACACATCTGCATAAACCAATTGAATAATTTTTTCATCCCTTTATATCATTCCACTAAATAGTTATTTGGTCATATTTTGTTGTAAAAAATCATGTAATATAACAACAGGTTTTATTTTAAAAGAATCATAATAAACATCTTGGTGTAATCCAGTAAAACATTTTTTTACAAGTCATAACTAGTGATTCTATAGTGAATCACTAATTTTGGTATTACTTACTGCAATCTAGTAAAACAATTGTTTCTGATGAAATCTCCAATAATTCTTATTCTGAAAATCAGTCATCGGTATTTATAAATATTGGACGATCAATTTGAATGGGGTTAAATTTTACACTGTCTGAATTGGAGTTGCTACATGCATATAGATACGTGCCACACAATGGTGTTATTGTAAATCCATTTATTGAAGAATTGTGACTAAAAACAAAGATGAGACTAATGGGTCAAGATCAAAATGATCTAGAATTATCAAAAGAAATTAATATGGAGCTTTTAGAATTGTTCACCATTCGTGTATGTATATGATCATATTAATATTATTGACACGTAGTTATTTCTTCTATGTTAAAAGTAACAGCTTATATATTTTTTTATAGATAATGAATTTTGTCAATTAAGCTAAAATATCAAATGATTTGAAGATTTTTGAATGAGATCCTCTAAGGAAGGATTATATATTTGCTTCCTACAATATTCATGGCTTTAGGTTTAGAACAATTTATCATGAAGAAGATGTGAAAACTCATAATAGTGGCGTATTTTCATTTGAAGAGGTGTGATACTATCAGAAGATAAATGATATTAGTTGAATTAAACTAACATGACATGTTTTAAATTTTCTTATGGAAATTAATGTGTGTCATCATTGATAGTGGTATAATGAAAGATTCGCTAAATTTTACTTATATCAACTTCTCTCGCTTGATGGATATCAGTGAGTGTGCAGTCCATGATCCATTTATCCTGGCTTCAAAATAAAAGATGGTTAATTATGTGGTTAATGAAATACATGAAGGTTTGAGTGTTTTTGTGCACTTAAAGTATAGATACTTATATGATATGAAAGATGAAGATCAATTGGTACTTTGTGATAGTGAACCACATAAACAAAAAAACCAGTGAATAGTTTTTCTCTGAAAATATTAAAATAGTTGAATATATAAGAGAGGGTGAGAATGAAGGACTCTTCCTAAAAGAGGTTGATAAAAATGAAGATAATGAAGATAAATATAATTTAATTTATAAAATGCTAATGAAAATATATTACATTTTTTATTGTTATGTGTTTCATACATATATACGTTATTATAGTATTTCTTTATCTTTTTGTAAAAAGATTTTATTTTTTCATTTCTCATACATTTAATATACCTTAATCATTTGAAACACATGAATTATGAGAAAACTTTCAGGATCCTAGCCAATTATCATCTCGTAGCACGACACCCCTACTATCATTTTTTACAGATCCTAGTTAATCCATTGTAACCAAGACCACTAGTGAACCAATCGTTTCCACAGATGTCATTAGTATCCCACTTCATGATTCACCTCCTGTGATGAGGAATTTCATCACCCCTCCATCTTGGGAATATTGGAAAGTTCTCATTACTAGTATGTATGTCTTTAAAAAACCATTATATTTTATTAATTGTTAAATAAATTTTACAAATAGATAAAGACATCCATAGAAGGGATACAAATGTGAACATGGAAGATGTATGGGACCCGAATAACATCAAGATTATCATTCTGTTTTTTGAGTTTGGGATGCTTGCTGGTGACAATTCTAGAATCTATGGGTAGATTCTTGGTCATCTTGCTTACAAGATGGTGATATTACCCATTAATTTTAAATATTGGAGGCATATTCCTACAAGTTGAAAAAATGAGGTCTTTGATACAAAAGTAAAGGTAATATTAATTTAATTTTCCTTTATAACTAATTTAAAATACATGTGTATAATTTTTTAATATACTGATAAATTGTTATGTTTTTTATTTCAAGATTTTTTTTCATTTGGATGTCCCTAGACCATTTCACATCCCTGGAAATTGAAAATTTTGGGCAAGAAATGGAGTGATTTTAAATGGAGATTTTGGGATGACTTTAATTACACTTTCTTGAGCTCATGAAAAAATGCATAAGATAGTGCGTGAAGGCATTTCTCATGAGAAATGGAAGCTCTTTATCGTTATAAACAAAGATGCATCTCATGTGGTAATTGCATATTTTACAGTATAATAATAACTTAAACACTATAAAATTTTAATTTTTACTAATATTTATATTTTTTTAGGAATTATATAAAAAAATCGTGAATTGTAAGAAACAAGTCATTTCTTACATCATTGGGTTTCACTGTTTTTCTAGACAAAGAAATGTTTCGGTTTGTATTTTATTCACCATTATTTATATTGTTTAATCAAAACTCAATGTTTATTGTAACTAGTTTATATTTTTTATAAAGTCTAATGAATTAGGTCACTCTATTGGATGAATAGAGATATGGTTTAAAGTGCATAGGAAACCTAGTTGCAGTTTTTTAAATGACCCTACCGAAGACGTTGGAGTAAGTAATTTTATTACCATTTCATATTATTACATTACCATAAAAATTTAATAATGAAAATATATTATAACATGGAATAATACATAAACCCAATTAAATGGGGACATATACATGGATCAAATGATTCCAATTTAGCATCATTTTATACATCTAGTCTGCCCCAACTAATTGGGTTTAAGGCTTGTTTTTTGCTATAATATAATTTCAATTATAAAATTTTTATCATTTTGAAATAATTATAAATACTAATGAAAATTTTATTAATTAGATACCAATATAATGGTCAGATTTTACCGAATAGGAATCTCATATGGGTGTGGGGGATGGGTTCTAGGAATACTCTATTAGATATATTTGGTAGGGCGACATCATATGTTACTTCTACACCAAGATGGGGTTTGAGTAGTGTTTTTGATCAGAAATTATAAAGAGGAATTGTATGATTAAATGAAAAAGTTCAAGAACAACCCTCTTATAGGATAAAACAGGATCATTTGTGGTGGTAAATGGAAAATGATTTAGTTTCTATATTTTAGTGGAATACAGAAATGATCCCTAAAGAAATTTATAGACTTATAGTTCATCCCACTGATGTAAATTATAAATTACTTATATCATTTATACATTTTTAAAGAACACATAGAACATCCATAAATAAAACTTAAATGACACTTTTATATAGAAAACATGAATTTTGAGTCATACTAACAAAATATTGTGTTGGATTGACATTAGGGTGAATTATACATATCAAAAACGAATTATAGATCATTATCCATAAGTTTGAAAACAATCAGTGCTTGTGTGATCAGTTTTGTCATAGTAAACACTTCTGAAAGGTATATAAGCCTTTAAAAACAAGTTTCACAGGGTGGGGGGGGGGTTCAAAACCCTGTAAATTATGTCTAATTTTCTCGAAATCATGGGACAACAAATATATATTTAATTTTAAAATATAGGAACTGATGAAACATCATTCTGAATTACAGGTTCCCTATTATGATTGTAAATGTATATTTAGAGTTTTAAAACACTAAAACGTGCATGAAACCTTCAAAAACATACCAAATGAACTCATATTGATGATCAATAAAAGGAAAACCACCATGATGTATTTTTTTGTGTATGTGTAGAAAACACATCAATATGACATGTGGTGTGGTCGGAATTACTCGATATAAACTTCTAAAAGGTACAAAAGCCTTTAAAAACATGTTTTAATTGGTAAAAATTAGGAAATTGATGATTAATTTCCTTGAAATCATGGGATAATGATTATAGATTTAATTGAGAAATGTAGGAACTGACGACACTTCATTCAGAATTATGGTTTTATTATTATGAATATAAACATGTTTTAAGTGTTTTAGAATACTAAAACATGTGTGGAATGGACAAAACCCAAGAAAAAACATCAAATTTATGTAAAATCTTGATAAAACCACTGATGATTTGTTTTTTATGTGTAAACATTGACAACACATAAATATGAAATGTGTTGTGGTTCGAATTACTCCGTTTGCACTTTTGAATGGTAGAAAAGCCTTTAAAAATAAGTATTTAGTAAGAAAAATCATTGAAATGATGTTGGATTTCCTTAAAATTATAGGAGAATGACCTTATATTTAATTTTTAAATGTAAAAACCAATGAAACACCATTATGATTTATAGTTTCCCTTTAATGGCTATAAAAATTTATTTAGTATTTTAAAACACTACACTGTGTGTGGAACATTCACAACCATAGAGAAAGAACTCATATGGATTTGTAATCATGGAAAAGCTAGCATTGAGTTTTGTTTACATGTACACATGGAAAACATGTCAATATGTTGCGCGGTGTGGTGATAATTACTCGGTATGCACTTCTAAAAGTTATAAAGGCCTTTAAAAACAAGTGTTGGGGGTATAAACTATGAAAAAATGTTGGAATCCCCTAAAATCTTAGGACAATGGATTTATATTTAATTTTGAAATGTTGTAACTGATGCCATTTCATTCCCAATTAAGGTTTTCCCATTATGGATTTAATTTCATTTTTAGTGTTTTAAATAATTAAAATGTGTATAGAAAAGACAAAACAATAAAAAATGACCTCATATTGATGTGAAATAATGGAAAACCCACAGTTGTGTTGTTTTTGATGTGTATGCATAGAAAACATGTCAATCTAGCTTGTGGTGTGGTTTTAAATACTTGGTATACACTTTTGAAATGTACAAAATCATTTAAAAATAGTTTCAAGGGGGTTAAAATCTGGAAAATGATTTCGAATTTCCCTATAATCCTTGGAAAATTACGGTAGAGTTAGTTGAAAAATTTATGAATTTACAAAAATTCATTCCCAATTATGGTTTCCTGGTATGACAATAAACATGTTTTAGTGTTTTAAAACACCAAAACATGCATGGAACGATCAAAAACATTGAAAACAACCTCATATTAATGTGAAATAATGAGAAAACCACTAATGAGTTGTTTTTGACATGTACAAGTAGTCAACACATCAGTTCAATTTGTGGAGTGGTCATAATTACTTGATATACACTTTTGAAAGGTACGAAAGCCTTTAAAAACAAGTTTCAAGGGATCAAAACCATGAAAATGACATCGGGTTACACTAAAATCATAGGAAAATGAACATAGATTTAATTGTAAAATTTTGGAACCGATGAAATGTTTTTCCTAATTATAGGTTTCTCATTATGGATGTAAACACATTTTTAGTGTTTTAAAATAGTAAAATGTGTGTGAAATGGTCAAAATCATAGAAAAATACCAATTATTGATTTGAAATCATGGTAAAACCACCCTTGAGTTATTTTTTTCTTGTACGCATAGGCAATAGGTCAATCTGACATGTAGTGTGGTTCGAGTTACAAGATATACACTGCTAAAAGGTACAAATGCCTTTAAAAAATGTGTCGAGGGATCAAAACCAGAAAAACTATTTTAAATTACCATGAAATCACAGGTTAATGACCATATATTTAATTGTAAAATTTCGGAACCTATAAAATTTCATTCCAAATTATGGTTCTCCTGTTATGGCTATAAACGTGTTTTTAGTGTTTTAAAACCCTAAAACATGCGTGGAATGGTCAAAACCATAGAAAACGACCTCAGTTTGATGTGAAATCTTGGAAAAACTACTCTTGAGTAATTTTTGATGTGTAAGAATAGAAAAAATGTCATTATGATGTGAGATGTTGTCATAATTACTCTATAAACATTTTTGAAAGCTACAAAATCCTTTAAAAACAATTTTTGGGGGGTCAAAACTAGGAAATTGTCATCGGATGGCCCTGAAATCATAGAAAAATGAATGTAGATTTAATTTTGAAATGTAGGAACCGAAGACACGTCATTTGGAATTATAGTTTTCCTATTAATGATGTAAACATGTTTAAAGTAATTTAAAATATTAAATCTTGTTTGGAATGATCAAAACAATTGAAACCAACCTCAGATTGATGTGTAATAATGATACATCCACGATAGAGTTATCCTTGATAAGTATGCACAAACAACATTCCAATATGACATGCGATGTGGTTGAAATTACTCGGTATACACTTCTGAAAGGTACAAAACCTTTAAAAACAATTATCAGGGGTCAAAACCAAGAAAAAGACGTCAGATTTCCCTGAAATCATGGAAAAAAAACCATATATTTAATTATGAAATGTTAGAATCGAATACATGTCATTCCAAATTTTGGTTTTCCCATTATTTCCATAAACACATTTTTAGTGTTTTAAAACACTAAAATGTGTGTGGAATGATCAAAACCCTAGAAAATGACCTCATATTGATGTGAAATCTCAGGACAACCACTGATGAGTTATTTTTGAAAAATAGAACATGATGTGATATAAGAATATTTAAAAATTTATTAAGTAAATTTCAATCTCACTGAACGTCGCTATAAAAATAAATTAGAATATTTCCTCATCCCGTTTCAGTTTCAAGACATTAATATTATCTTAAATTTGTATGTTTATCTTTTCAAATTGTTCTGCATTATATATTATTTATTTTATGTTAAAATTTTTTCTATTTCATTAAAAGAATAACCAATTTTATGTGTAGAATTATAAATATATTATGTTTCTTTTCACTTTTTTATTTGTTTTCTTAAATGTTATAGTATTCATTGTAGGTTGAAGATGCCACCAATAGGAAGGAGGTTGACCACTCTGATCCAAAAAAATTTTCATAAGGATGTTTTGATGGTTCTTAGTCTCCATATTATGTTAAAAATTTATCAATTATTCTAATATACTTTTGATTTATTATGTGTAGTTTTAATTTTTGTTTTCTTTTTTTGTTATAGTTGGTGATATTACATCGTCAGTTTTAGTTGATAAGAACATGTGGAGGTATACGTATGCAGCGGAGGTCATGACAGGGATGTATATTGGGCATTGTTTATTGTTGGACATATTTTATATGTATATTGATAGATGTACGGGTTTACCGATATTGAGTTTATGATGACTGGATGTTTTTATATAAATGTGGATGTATGATATATGTATGATGTGTCTATAATATATTTATTTTTTACTTTATTACATGTCAATTTTTTAATATTTAGAGTTTTTTATTAAATATTTTTTTAAAATGAAACTGGTTTAGTTGTTGTTTTAAGTAAACACCACGAAATACATGACATATAATATGTTTACCAGCATTAACACTTAATCTCCCCAAAAATAAATCACCACTAATATGTTCCCTGGTAGTTTCTTTTATTTTATTTATATTTCCCCCAAATATTTTTTTTATAAATGAATCCCCTCTAAATAAACAAGTAACCACCAATAAATGCTCCAAAAATGAAACATAACATGACTCTTAAGAAAATAAAAAACTTCACTAAAGTATTTACGACCATTAAATATGAGGCAATTTTAATAACCCCATTAAACTAATAGGTTGTGGTTCAAACTGGCTCTATCTAATCAAAATTTTTTTTTGTACTTCCCTGATTTTTTGTAGTGTGAGGATTATAGTCAACAACCAATTTTATTACAGTTGGGATATGGTACGAGAAGAGATAGTGTACATCCACTCCCTTTAAAAAAATATGATGTGAAGCTAGGTACCATAGATTCTACACAGAAGGTGAATATGCTAGGGTATAGACAGCGAAAGGCATGGGGTAAACACATTATCTATAAACCTGTTTGTGGCATAGAGAAACATCTGAGACAACAATGCAGATTGAACTGATACATGTTATATAGTTTTTAAATAATTGGTTGTATATTTTTTATAATACTACTAATATATTATATTTTTTTATGTAAGATATAGAAATTTATAAAATTCCAAATCAATACAAATTTTTAGTAATGATCAGGAAACATTAATATTAATAATTACATTGACAATAATAATAATTAAAATTTGTGAATTATATTAGTACAACTTATTATTATTATCAATATTATGTATAATAAATAATCATATTAATTTTTGTATTAATTAATAATATTATTATCAATTATTAATTCTGTAATTATTATTAATTTTAATAAATAATATTATATTTTTATTTATATAAATAATTAATTAATAATCCATACCATAATATATTATAAATAATATAATTATTAAATAGTAAATATGTTATTAAATAAAACTATTTTATTTTTATTATTAGATTATAATTATTTTTTATTATAATATTAATTATATTAATAAATTTCTAATAATTACATCAACAAAAATTTTAAAAAAAATTATAAATATTAATGTCTCCTACATTACATATAGAAAATTTCTCTCACTTGAATTTGAACCAGGGAGTGATGTAGGATTACAGGGAGCCTTTACCACTGAGGTAAGCCCTCATAATTTCATCAATAGATTATATTTTATATAAATTATTATATTTATTAAATTAATTATATTATTAATAAATAATAAATAATAAATATTTATTATTTATTAATTATTAAATCTATTATTACAAAAAAATCAGGAGGCATGAACCGTGTTTAGGACTACTATATAAATTTTCATGGGAGTTATTAATGCTGTTCACACCTCTTAGGAACCACTCATCTGAAGAGATAATGGTAAACATCGTCACTCATGATTTTTGTGACCAATTTTTTCAAAAAATACCCTACCCTATAACCTTTTAAATAAATTTTTATTTAAAAAACCAAAAAAATATAAAATGTTGAAGGGGATAAATATTTAATGGATCATAAATAAAATAATAATTAATATTTTTATATAAAAAATTACATTGACATATCCATGTAATTAACCACCCCATGAATATATACACTTTTTTTGTAGATTTAGGCCTCTAAAACGTATAACCAAACACCTTACAATGATGATAACTCTGATTAAAAAAATTGATATTTTGTAATTTCAAAATCAATTAATATTTATGGATGAATAAAATAATTATTATGAATTTATTAACTAATTATAATTTTTTTAGACATGAATATATAATTTGTTTAATTTTTAATGATATTATATTTATAAAGAAATTATATATTATAATATGATTATCAAATTATTTTTACTATCATTGATTTCCTAATATTGTCTTTGATGGTGGCACATGTAATCAATCTTATTTTTTCCTTTTTATTTTTTTATTTTTTATTTTTAAAAAGGTGTAATAGTTGATGATAAATAGTATGATAATTTATTTTTATAAAATCACAATAGTAATAGATAATTCTACATTAATAACCAAAAATATATAATCAATGATTTGGGCGATAATATATCTAGGCAACGTCCCATAACGAGTTGAATTTCTATGTGAAGAAGAAAACCTAATTGAATTTTATTATGGAGAATTGTTGGGGATGTTTTATTTTATCATAATCATTAATCTAATAAACAAATATTTAATCAAAAACATTTTTGAATAACCCTTTTTATCTGGATGTATATGAGTTAAAATTTTTATTTCATAAAATAATTTAAATCTCTTATCATTAGGGTAAATATACATGAGACCACTCCCAATTAAGGAGGATACTATTTTTTATCCTTGATTTTGTTTTTTCAAATTTTCAATATGAGATTCATACACAACTTTTCCATCATTTATTGAATACTATGATATTTATAAAAATACCTTAATGATAAAAATTGATTAATGATAACATATTTTTAATAAATATTAATTATTTAATAAGATAATAATTATTAATTAATAGAGTCATAGTAATGATTACTAATAATGTCATTAATGTTATTAACATTATAATTAATATTAATTAAAAAGTTTTTATAAGATGTAATTAAAAATAAAATTAGAAATTAAAAAAAGAATTATTAATAATTTATAAAACTAACAAATGGTGGGGGGATTACAAATTAATAATAAACCCTAATATTGAATATAAAAAATGTAATTAATAATATAATTAATGTTATATTTTAAAATAATTTTTAATAATTAATAATATAATTAATATTTAGAAATTAATTTGTGTTTTGTAAAGTATTTTTTTGTTTATTACATTAACGAATAACAACATTAATAATGATATATATATAATAGTATTAAATACCATGCATTCTTAATAAATAAAATAATTTAAAAATACAAAAAATATTAATATTATTCTTAAAAACAATATATATTTTTTTGAGTAAAATAATTAATATCCTCTTTCTATAATTAACTAAATTAAAATAATAATATAATTAAATATTTTTTTGTTAGATAAGAATTACACGAATATGGAAAACTGGCCATGGATAATAAATTTAAGATAATAAATTCATGGTAATAATAAGTTAATGATAATGAAGTCATTATAAAAAAGTAATCATAACAAATTCATGATAATATGGTCATTATAATAATGTTATAAAATTTATAATAAATTCCGGATGATTATCTTTTATTAAAGTTATGAAAATAATAATAATGTTATTATTTGTGAAAAATAATTATAATAATGCTATTATTAATAATGATATAAATAATCGTATTATTATTAAATATTATTAAATATTAATAATTGCATTATTATTTTTAGTAATCATAATAATATTAATAATTATGTCCCTCAATGCCTATCCTAATGTAAAAAATTCCTTCTGGGGTGTCGGGGAAGCCTTAAGTTCAAGTCTCCCCATCTCCCAACATGTGTGTGAATGTGGGTTTCTTTATAGCTTTGTAGTTACCCTTTTCCAACCATTAAAATAATTATAATATTAATACTAATATTAATAATTATGACGTTACCTTCTAATATACTTTAATTATTAATTATTAATATAATATTAATAACTATGAGTTTAAAAATATCAATAATATAATTAATAACAATATTTATTATCATTAATAAAAAGAAAATATTAATTTTTTAATTAATTTGCAGCATCACCAACACGATAAGCCATGAAAACTATGATATCGGGCTGAGTGCCACTATCCTTAGGCGTGCCTCCCCGAATTCCAAAGGCTTCTGACTAGTGGAAGGGGTGCAAAGAGGGAAAAATAGAGAGAATATACCCTTAAATTATGATAAAATAATGCTCTTATTACTTACATATAACATGCAACGGAAAAATAAATACTCAGCAGACTCTTACCATACCCACTAAAGGTGGAACCAAATTCAATATCAATAAACTATAGAAGCACAATAACATAAGAAATTAAAAAATAAATAAATAAGATTCCATACAACTTTTATCCAAAAAATAGAACATGCATAAAAAATAGTCCATGCTGTATGATATCCAAAAGGGGTCTCCAATGACTGACCATTGTAGCTACATACATATTAGCATGCTAAAACGAAAAAGGAAAATAAAGGAAAACTCAAAAGTAACTCATGTAAATCCAATAACATCAAAGTCCCTTACCAATATCCCATGTAAAACAACACTATGATCTATATCATGAGGCCGATCGTTTACGATAATGAAATATCATAAAATCTGTATGCATCTCGAAGGTCATTTGTAGGGTGTGAGAATGAGTCTTAGTAGGATACCACCCAAGTGTGCATACCAAACAAAAGTGTTTAAGTATTTTTGAATTATAATAAATTAAATAGTACATTCTTAAAGTAACATGGACTTCCTTAGTTCCCAATAGCCACCATGAAGCTATCACTTATCTCAGCCAATGCTTGAATCACTGAACTTGAAAGGATCGTTGGCACATGGCCCATGGTATCCCATAGAGTAGAATATACCTGGGAAACTCTTAGGCTCCACCTCCATATAATCACCCCATCACCTCGTGCCTCTTGACACATCATGTCTCAAACAAATCATCGACATACCAAAGGCATGGTAAAAAAATCAGTCCTTAGGACCCCGGATTAAAATCACGCATCGACTCAATGCCCGAATTTAAGAGTCACAATGATACTTGTCCTCAAATAAATACCATCATTATCTCATAACATGATGTCCTGAGGAATAATGATGTCCTTTCCCTAAAATATGTTCAGGCCTAACGATCTCAATCACAGTTAGCTTTAGACCCCAATCGATTGCCTTAAAGCTATCAACTAAAGGCTGGTTACCTTCCACGAGATTTCAAGGGAAATCACCCCAAACACAATTTCAAAAGCCGCACTACCAGGGGCCTCTACCCACACACGTGATCAAAAACCACCTCATCAGTAAGTCAACCTATGTTATCCTGAATCAAATCAGTGGTTTGGCCATCATGGGTGAGCGGAAATCACAAAAATAATACCTTATGGACATCCAACTGGCATATTGTTCCCCTACCACTATGTCGCTCAAATTTTATGGCCTATCATTCCAATAACACAGGTCATAACCTATTCTGATGGACTTTCTGCCTTTGTATGACTTCCAAGATTCCCAATCCTATTATAAAAATCACTCATATATATATATATGGGCTAATCCTAACCATATGTCCATGTCTCCTCAATCCTGATGGCCATGACACATCAATTCCTTGGGATAATCGCATCATAGTCCAATGTATTACATCACATGCTATTCAAGCATTTCATAAATATAAATAAACTCCCTTTATTAAAGAATTAAATTTAACAAGATTGAATTTTACAATTTCAATAAACATAATAATTTAATTAATAGAAATGATTATCTCGAACATCAATGAACATCCCAACTTGATATAAACAATTCAATATAAAATAATTGAAACACCCCGAACCAAATCACCTAAGGATAGACTGAATATAACCTGGCCTCTCATGAGTGAAACAATGATATGGAATCCCAAATACATCCCATAAGGTTATACAATTTATTTAATATCATGAAAAACGATTTTAAGGGGTCTTTCTCAACCACCCAATGGAACGCTAAAAGATATAGACCATAAATTCCCATAAAAACATGAATAAATGTATAAACCCCCTACCTTGGACCCATTGATGTTCACATGTTCAGTATTATCATCTACCTCAAAACGATTTGGATGAAAATAATTATTTTTTAGAATTCCCTAAAAGTGGGGAAGAATATCTCATATAGATTTAGTAGTCTGTGAGGAAATAGAAAAGGGAATAAGAGGAATATGTGAGGAGATCCTTACTTATACAGTTCTATTTCACCAAACAGTGACAAAAACAGAGGTCTGACAGAAGATCTATTCCACACCCTAGGTAGAGAAGAGGAGGATAGCTCCTCCTTTTGTGTTGTACAACCCACAAAAAAAGGAGGGGAAAAGAATGAGAAAAGGGAAAAACGATAGGGGGAAAAGGTTAGTCACTACCTTTAATTGGGTCATACTATTAACTTTTATATTTTTCCAAATCGTGCTTAAATCATGCATGATTAAGTGTAGGGGTACTACCTAGGTGGCACTACCTATGTAGCTTGCCTCTTGGTTTTCACTAACCCTACACAAACCACGAGGAAGCCTCTTAAAAGCATCAAACAATGTTGTGTGGGTGTGTGCCTCTATGGCATGGTTTATCTAAACCATGTATCACTTCAATACCATGGTGTACGATTAGCTGGAAGAGGTCGGGCAATTTACCCCAAACCCTACCACTCCAAAATAGGCCTTCTGGTCATCGACACTCCCCAAAACCTTCTGAACTCCCAAGAAACTCTTCAATCAAATAAACCCATCCATAAACAATATATAAGGGTGAAAAATCTCTCAAAATTATGTTATGATGATCAAAAAATAAAAGGGAACACCCAATAAATAAAACATTCAAAATGAGAGAGGTTTTCGGCAACATTAAAAAACCTATGGAGTTACAATCTACTCACCTCAACATAGCCCGTCCATGAGATATAAAAAACTAAAACATGGTTCCCAACATACCCATCACATTTAAAATAATCTGGAGTACCCCGGTCAAAAGGGGTATAGTTCTACTACCACAAATGGGCTCTACACCTTAAGAGTAACCTACCCTAGTCATATCTTGACCAAAGCTCAAAGAAAACAGTGATCCATTGACCAATTCCTAGCCTCAAAGTCCTCCCACGAAGAATCATCACTCAGGAACCTCTTCAGGTGCTCATGTCTCATACCTGAAGCCCATCATAATCTCCCACTACATCGATGCTCGCCTTGTACCTGTGTCACACATGGCACAATGAGTTCTTTTATCTCTTCAGATGGAAAAATAAGTCCTGGTGACTCACACCTAAATCAAGTAAAACACTACATCGATGCCTAGATGCCTACAAACCTCAAATAACCTACATATCCTTGATGCACTGGAGTCTAACACCTTTATAATCCTTCATCCATCGATTCTCAGATATAGAACCCATTCCCACACACCTCATAAATATATATATATATCACACACCCGAGCTTGTTCCAACCTACCAACCAGTGTATTATGAAACCATATATATAGCTCATATACCTCATGCACCAAAAACATACATACCTCAATAAACCATGCCAAATGAAAAGAAAAAAGAAACACTATTCCCACAACGCACCTCTAACCGTTGTCGGCTTACTAGCCTGATCATCACCTTATAACTCCATGACATGAACTGGTCTTAAAGATTGACTACATGAAGCCTGAACTCCCTCAGGTGCTACACCAGCCACTAGCCACCAACCCCACAACTGGCTCCCGATATCCCAACCGAGCCCATTGAGTGTAACTAAAGGTCGATTACCCTCACCTATTATTGATTATGTACTACTATTTGAACCCCAAGTCACCCCAATACCTAACTTTTAGCTTTCTAATATGGTATCTTGCAGATCCTATTGAGGTTCCTGACGTATCCACATGCCCAAGAATATTTTAGTGGCTGCTCTCATTGAGTCCAGACATGTCCTGTTTTCCTACACTGAATGAAAACTATAGACAATCTACTCCAAACTAGTCTTCCTATGTCCTTGTCCTGACATCCCTATTGGAAATAATCTCAACCTCACTTCCTACCCACAGAATCATCACCACTGACATCACCTAAAGTTGTTTCTTGGACTGAGTGTCACATATCCGTCATACTGACCTTTATTGTGAGTTCTTGGTTCATCTCCTATGAGAACGATTCCATCCTAAAGATGTTTACTTATTCTTGAATGACATGTATTAAACCAAATTTAAAGTGCCTCAACCTAAAGGTGTCATTTCTAACCATATCAGGTGCAAAGTGAGTCAATTCAGTGAATGTCACTACATAGTCCATGAAAGACATGTCTCCCTAATAAAGGATTAAGATCTCTTGAGAACTTTCCTTCCTCAGTGTCCCCAAAAATAAATTATTGAAGAATCTAGCCTCAAAGTCCTTCCAAGATAGTCACTCATGTCAACTTACCTGCACCTGCATGTCCCATCGGTGCATATCTATTATTCTGATCATGTGGTTTGCCAACTTCACCCTCCATGTTAGAGGCATCCTTAACTACTTTAAGATCTTCTGTATTGCCTCGATCAAGTTCCCAGTTTCTTTTAGAACTTCCTAACCATGAAAAAATGGTATGTTTTGCGACTGAATATCCATGTAAGATATGCCATTGAAGGATCTGATCCCTGATCTCCCCTGTCGATACCCTGAATCACATGTACTAGTCCTGATCTGGGATTCTCATCAAGACACGTCCCAAACATTATAAGATATTATGGCTTCCCTTCCTAATCTAGAACATGTGTCTAAGCCTGTACCTATTTTCCTATCACTAAGGGGTATGTACCTGTTCAGGCTCTAGAGGTAATAAACCATGACCCTCATGATTCTCCATCTATGCCATCTAGGAGGAACCCTCTGAATAAAATCAAAATTCTCAGACAACCCACAACATATATATAATAAATTTAGTAGTGAAATCAGTAAAAAACTGTGCATCCTCACTACCCAAACCCTTTCCTATCTCAACCATGCCACATGACATCTCGACCTCAGGTACTCCTTAACCACTCATACCAAATCCAAGTCTGAAATATACCATAGACCATGTACTTACAAACAACCGATGTTTCCTTAGACCAATGACCTCATCACCCAACTTAGTGATCAACATCACCCCGTTCCATAATACCTACCAAATCCTATAAGACCCAGTCCCATTTCATATATCACATGCAATTTATTTATATATCACAACATATACATTGATTCCTTTGACATTTCACAAAAAATCTTCACAACCGTATGATCATATAAAAAAAATTAAATGTCATATTATGTTCTTATGAGAAAAATAAACTTGCATTGAAACACACACACGCCTTGCCTCACCAGGGTATGGTTCCAAATATTATTCCTTATCATACCAGGACAAGGTTCATAAGTCATAAAATGTAATAATCCACATTTCAAAAAATACAGTCTAGGTGGAAATCAAACCAACTATAAACTGAGCCAAATGAAACAAAAATTCCCATTATTGGTTACTTGGTCCATCCTTTGTACATGGGTTGGATGACACCCAAGCATGAGATATGAATCTAGTTCCAAACAAAACCTAAACACTAGTATACCATATCCCAAATTGTAATACCATTAGAGAAGAAAACAAAATTTGATCTCATTAGTATCTATCCTTACACGACTACTAAATCACTGTTAAGAACTGATATGATACCACTTGTAGTGTTACTGACTTGATTAGTCATCCGACTAGTGCTATAGTGTTGGGTGGCACTGGCCTTATGAACACTTCCCCAAATTCCATAGGTTTTCGACTATTAGTAAGCATATAAAGAGTGAAATGTGGGGAGGATGTACCCTCAACAGATTATATAATAATGGACTAAGTACCTACATATGACATGAAGTGGAAAAATAAAGACTAAAAAAACTCGAACCTGACCCTCCAAAGGCATAAGCACATTCAATATCAATATGTAGCGGTAGAGTAATAAAATAAGTAGTGGAAAAATAAATAAACAACCTAACATACCACTTGTATCCACAAACCAGAACATTCATAACAAAATACCACGTATAGTACAATATTCTGTGGGGTTCACCAATGGTTGACCATAACAGCTACATTAAAATAAGAATCTTGAAATAGAAAAATAAAAAAAGGGAAAACTCATTTGTATGTCAAGCATAGGAAATAACATAAATTCCCCTTTCCAATATCTCATTCCAAACAACACTATGATCCAGCTCCTAAGGGTGATCCTTTACATGAACACAACATCATTAAATCAACATGTGTCCCAAAAGGGCCTGTACACGGTGTGAGAATGAGTCTTAGTAGATAACCACCCATGTTTTTAAACCAAACATAAATGTTAAATTAGTTTTCAATTATAATAAATAAAATAGCACATGTGTAAAGTAATGTGGACTTCCCTGATATTCAACATCCATCAGAAAGCTGTCACTATCCTCATCCAATGTAAGAATCGCTAAAGATGAGAAGATCCTTGTCCCATGGACCATGGTATCTACTGAAGTAGAATAGTCCTGGAGTAACCTTAAGTTTCACCTCCAAATAAGAAATCCAAAACCTTGTTCCTCCTAAAACCTCATTTCTCAAACAAATCACGGATGTCCCGAAGGCATACCCAAACAAAAGTAACTAGTCCCTTGAACCCCTATTCGAAGTCATTCATTAGATCAAAGAAGGACATCCAGTTGAACATAAATACTTATCCTCAAATTAATATCACCATCAGATCATATAAGTATGTCTCGACGAACAGTGATGTTTGTTCTCTAAAATAAGTCCAGGCCCAATAGCCTCAATCACGACGAGCCTCAGTCCCGAACTGATAGCCTCTATGATATCAACTAAAGGTTCTTCACCTTCTTCGTGGATTTATATGAAAAATACCCCCAACACAATTTCCTAATCTACACTTCTGAGGGCCTCTACCCACATGACTGGTCAAAACCACTTCATCACCAAGTCAACATGTGTTCACATGACTCCAATTGGAACTTTTTCCATCACAAGTGAGTGAAAATCACTAAAATAGTACTGAATCCACATTCAACCAGCACCTTGTGCACCTACGACGATGTCACTCAAATCTGGTGTCCTTTACATCGGATAAAATGGGACATGCCCCAACCGGAAGGCCTTTTCTCCCTAGTCCAATGTCCATGATGCCTAATCCTATGATCAACATCACTAACACACATATATAAATATATGGGCCAAGCCCAATTTGATGACCACATAACCTCAAAACCGATGTCCATGAAAAATCAATTCCTTAGGTCGAGCCCATTGTGACCAAATGGATTAAAACACATGTAATACAAGCATTTCATAAATATAAATCAACTCACTTTGATAAACAATACAATTTAACACGATTAAATTGTATTGTTCAAATAAACCAAAAAATTCAATTTAATAGAATTTAATATATCATACATCAATGAACAAACTGATTTAATTTAAAAAAAATTATAAATGAATGTAAACACCCACGAACAAACCACCCAAGGAGTGACGACCTCTAACCCGACCTCACTTGAGTTAAAAATGTTTGGTCATGGCCAACGACATTTCATAAGGTCAAATAATTAATTTAATGTCAAGAAATAATATTTAATGGGGTATTTATCAACTACCCAATGACATGTTAAAATAAACACTTCCCAAACTTCCTTAAAAAATGAAGAAAGGTATGAACCACTTACCTTATACTCATATACATATTAACATCCAGGAAGAACCTCTAACTCCAAGTGATTTGGAAGATATCATTGATTCTGTTGAACACCCTGAAAATAATGGGAAATAAGTTAAATGGATTTAGTGGTCCATGAGTTGAGATAAAAGAGTATTAGAGGCATAGGTCAGGATATCCTTATCAATACGGTTTTATTTCACCTGATGATGACCAAAACAGAGGTCAGACGGATGATCTAAGCCACACCCTAGGAGGAGAGGAGGAGGAGAGCTCCTCCTTTACTGCTACATGACCCATTAACAAAGAGGAGGGTAAAAAAGATAAAATGAAGAGCGGAAAATAAATTTAATTTCCTTACTTTAATGTGCCCACATGGTTAGCTCATGTGGGTATACAATCTATGTTCAAACCGCATGTGCTACAGTTCATGGGTACTACCTAAGTGGAACTACTTGTGTAGATTGCCACACAATTTGCACTAACCATGCACAAAACATGAGAATGGATCTGTAAAAACCATAGAAAAGGAAGTGTTTTCGGATGCCTCTATTGCATGGTTTATCCAAACTGTGTGATAGTTCCAAACTAGGGTGCACAGTTAGCTAGAAGAGGCTTCAAATTTTATCCCAAACCACATTCCTTAGCCTACAACACCAAAATAGTTATTTGAGACTCTAATTCTCTTGAAACCCTTCCAAAATCCAGAGGCACTCTATATGCCACTTAAACAATCCAAAAAAATTATATAATGGTGAAAAAACTCTCAAAATTAGGTTCTGATGATCAATAAAGAAAAGGGAGCTACCACTAATTAAAAAAATTCAATATGGGAGAGGTTTTCGATCCAATTCAAAAACATTGAACGCTAAAAATTAATTATTTTATATTACAATCATTATGTCATATATTATTATTGATATTTAATATTTTATTTTCATTATTTTTTTGGCATTATTTTTTATCTTAAATTATTTTATACGTCTTAAGTGTGCGACTTAAATATTATCTAAGATATTAATATAATTATATTTATAAAGGTTTTATAGTTACTTACTTATTTTATTTTTTAAATGTTATGTTTTGAAACAAAACTATTATTTATCATCTATATTATTTCTTGCCTATTATTTTGATAAATAAAAAATTTATTTTTAATTATTTTTTATGTGTTTAGGCTACGTTTTAAATTTGATTTTGAATTTGGTTATTGTTTATTTTTTATAAACTTTCAAATCAACTCACTTGAAACACAAAAAAACATATTATATTTCAAGTAGGTAACTTAAGAATAATTGAAAATATAAATTATAAGGACGATTTAAATAAAACATAAAATAAATACAAATCTGATAAGAATAGAGGAAAATAAAAATAATTTCATAAATATAATAAATAAAAATTAATTTAAATGACACATAGATTATTGATTAAAAAATAAAATTTATAATTTAAAAAATTTATGTACAGAAAATATAGTAAAATTAAAATAAAAATTAAATTTAAATAATTTATTTAAAAAAAATTAATTTAAATTAAAATGAACATCAAAAGAAAAATAATAAATAGTTTTTTTAATTTAAACATAATTTGTGATTTGAAAAAAAAATAATTACAAAGCATATGTATTTAAACAAAAATATTTTGTTCCATTGAAATTATTTTTTAGTAATTTTTTTTAAAAAGTATTTTTATTTTCAACTATTTTTTATTTGTCTATTGAATGTTTCAAATTTCATTTATAATGTATTTATAATTTACAATCTATTGGATTTCAAATTCCCCTAATGGAAACATTAATATATTTGGTGAATTTTAAAGAATATAAATTATAATTTATAACTAGAATCTAAAAGCAATTTGACACACTAAACATATAAATAATAGTTGAAAATAAAAATAAATTCATAATTGTAAAAAATAAAAACAAATTTACATGATACAAACATTGTTTTTTAAAAACATAACAATTAACACATTAATAGAATAATTAATTGAAAAATATTAATATAATAATTTCATTATTAAAAAATATTAATAATTAAATTAGTAATAAATATTAAATATATTATTAAATATTTATAATAATTACACTAATAATGAAATTAATAACATGAAAATTAATAAAAATAATGTGCATAAATATTTTAGAGTGTTAATGTTATGTTTTTAATCCAAAATGTATGTGTCATGAAAATTATAAATTTTAATTATATTTATGATATTAAATTTCATTTTCAACTATTTTTATATGTTTAGAAAAAAAATTTGTTTCTTTTATACTGAAATAATTGTTTATATTTCATAATCATTGGAAGTTACCTACTTGTAACATAATAATTTCTGTTTTGTTTCATGTAGGAAACCTTAACAGTTTATAAAATACAAATTATAAGTAAACTCTTATTCATAATTAAAATATAGGCTATACCAATAAAAAATATTTTAAAATAAATTTTTTTAATCAAAATAATAGATAGATAATAACGTAGATGATAAAAAACATTGTTGTTTCAAAACATAACATTTATACATTCAAAGAAGTTGGTAAGTTTAAATTCATAAAAAATATAAATTATAAATAGATTCTAAACGAAATTTAAGACATCCACTTAAGACATATTAAATAATTGAAAATGTATTTTTAAAGAATATAATAAATAGAAAATATTAAGTATCAATAATAAATCATGACTTAATAATAATAATATAAAATAAATAAATTATTTAAATCAATTAATATTTTCTATTTATTAATGATATAAAAAATAATATCTATATTATATTATTAATGTTTTTATATTCATGGTTATTAATATTATATTAAAACTTAAAAATATTTAGAAATAATTTTATTGTTTACATCATTATTAATAATCATGGTAGATTACATCCTTAATAATAATCATCATGACATTATTATCATAACTTTTTTATCAGGAATTAATTTCAAGACCTTATTATCTTTAAAAATTTATCAAGAATTTATTATCATTTATTTTGGAATATTTGGACTTGTGGGTTTTGAATTAATTATTAATAATAATGTTATTATGAATTTATTATTATAACATTATTATCAAAAAATTATTTTCATGACATTCTTATTACCGTGACTTTATTAGACCAACATTATTATTTGTGATCAAGTCCTTGAATTCATTTATTTTATTTATATTTGAGTGAATCTGTTATATGCTTTAACTAATATTATTAGTATTGTTATTATTCATAAATATAAAAAACAAACAAGTATTTACATGACACAAACATTTTTAATTAATATCACTATTAATAATATTAATAATATTAATATTAATTATTAATATTGATCATTATAATCCTTCAATAATTAAATTATTATTATGTTGTAAATAAATTGTTATTATTAAAATAATAAATAACTTTATCTATTATTAATATTATTTAATAAATTATGGGCATAATGCTTTTATTAAAATACAAAAAAATAATAATGAAGGATGTGTTCATAAATTATTATTAATAATCATATTATTAATTATAAATTATTTTTGGTTAAATGTAATAGTAATTATATTATTAATTACAAGTAATTACATTATTAAATTATAATTAATTTCTAATAATGTGTTATGATTAATTATTTGTTATCATTATTGTGTTATTATAAAAAAATATTATATATTAATTTCTTGAAAAGTATTGTTTTTATCCCACATCAAAAATATGGAAAATATATGAAGAGATACACCCTTATAAACGAGAAGCTTGAGTGATATTTTCTTTCCTATTTTCAAAAAACTTGTATTATTGTAATAGTGAAGTGAAAATAATCAAATAATGTTTTATTTTTTATTTTTATTTTGTAAATATATATATATATATATATATAAACAAATAACGGAGGGAACATTCTTAAAAAGAACCCTCCTTAAAAAACATATAAATAAGATGATTTCTAAGAGAGAACCCACCCTTTTACACCCAGATACCCTTAAAAATCCAATATCGGGAAGTAATTTATTGATATAGTAATTTTTGGAATTTTTTCTCATTGTATGTGGAAAAATCCCAGGAAATAGTTTCTTTCAGTGGGAAATGATTACATTAGAGTCGCATTAAGTGGTAGTGGAATAATTCAAAGGTTGGAAAACAAACCTTGGAATTGTAATATATATCCTCTTTAAAATGGGAAGAAATTCCATGGAATTGTAATCATGAAGAACTGGTTATAATACTGGAAATACTCTGATGTTTTATCTGGATGGAGAAATAATAAAAGCCTGGCCCCATTCTCTTAAGGACCGATGATACCCTTGTCGAACAATATTAAATTATCATGTTCATCTCATTTTTAATTTCTGTTCACATTTTTGGACATATATGAGGTCTACTGCCTCAACAATGTGGTATAGGAGGCGTTCTAACTTCAATGAAACCCTCGAGTGTTACAACACCCCTTTTTCAGTGCAGAATGAATTGTTTATACCAGTGTTTCCTTTCTAGAAATTTTTCAGGTGACTGTTCTGTTGATCTATGTCAACTCTACCTAATATGTCAATCTACACCATTGAAATTGTTTTGAAAATATCTTGCCCCATTGGAGTCTGTTTTCTACAATCATAGAGTTCTTTCTATCTATTTTGACAGTGTTGGGGAAATCCACATTGTTAGTTTTTTTATATTCTCATTGAATTAATGGAATAAGATACGGATATCATGATTAATCTCATTGTTTTAATTATTCCATATGGAAACCTAAAATGAAAGACCTTTTTTATATTAAATATTTGCAGGGGACCATAGTGGAGGTTACTAAGCCTATTACAGGTCTGTCAGAGAAATCAACAGATGATGGTTATTCTGGTGATACGATGACTATCAGTACCCTTCCAGTTTATATAGAGTGGGTCATAGCCAATAAAAAGTGCACTTACCAAATTAGGCATTGGATCCAAAAAAGTGGATTCTGAAATTTTTCCAATGAACATGATGCTTCTATTCTATGTGAAAATTGTAAAATATGTACGGAAATACAAAAACACAGAACAAACCAAACCTAATACATTTACTTTTCAACTTGAAGTACAAAGATGGGGACAACGTATTAGAGAACATGAGTAAGTAACAAGGTATTTTTGATCAGTTGAATTTCATGAAAATGATGGTTGATGATCTGTTCTATGAATTGTTGATGTTGAGTTCTTGATAAAATATTTGGGACACACATGTTTTTTAACACCCAACAATTTTAGAAAAAAACTATCTTCGATAGCGTGTATGACACTGAACACCGAGCCTAAACGAACCATCAAATATTGTTTTTTAAATATGACCATTATAAAATAGCTGTTAAATTATTGGGTATGAAAAATATAAATTAATTTTAAAAATATACATAAATTTCAAACGTAATATAAATTTATTGATGAATGAAGAATTTTTTAGTAGTCATTTTATTCATAAAAAATAAATGTTCTTTAATAAGGATTTTAAGTACTTTTTCTGAGAAAATATTATAATTAATTTCTGGAACATTTAGAAATTTTATTTTATAAAATTAAAATCATTTTGGAATCATCATGTAAAAATTATAATTAAATTAAAATTTGATAAATGTATGAAAATATTGATTTTCCGGTGAATATTGAAAACAATGATTTTTATTGAAAAATGTATTTTGATTCAATAATTTACAAAGTTCCATTTCTATTTTAATTATTTTAAAATAATAATTCTGTCATGACCTGTCCCTCTGGGCCTGTGTTGTGAATTCCTCATGCTCGCCTATTATAGGCCAAGGGCTGGTTAATAACACCGTGTACACATATCAAAAACAAATTCAAAGCATTTTCCAAAGTACCTATACACACGTACAAAACAACAAACACTAATGATAGAGAGTGAAAACACTTAGTAAACAAAAATAAGGTACAATAGTTGAAATTTGAAGGTAAACATGGCTATAAAATCAGCCTATTAAAATGAA
This sequence comes from Viscum album, assembly GCA_963277665.1. Taxonomy (NCBI): domain Eukaryota; kingdom Viridiplantae; phylum Streptophyta; class Magnoliopsida; order Santalales; family Viscaceae; genus Viscum; species Viscum album. The sequence continues at coordinate 1,052,153,047 of OY728130.1, read as the reverse complement.
ATATTATAAGTATATGTCTCTGGAACTCCCCCATAGAAAACCCTATGTGAAGGGTAGGTACAAAAATAGCCATATGCAACATTAAAAGTGCACATCATCTGTTGGGTCACTCTAGAGACCATCTGGCCCCGATTCACTAAGGACTCCGTGAAAGCATCGATCGTCTTCACAGGACACAACATGTGTAGGAAAAGCCCATGCAGGCGTGATTAAAACAATACTCAATAGGGACCCCTGAAACCCAAAGTTAAATAACACAAAGAAAACACCACTAAGAAGATACAGTCATCTCAACATAGTTATGTGAAAAAAAACTTATAATAAGAACATCCAAGTATACTAGTAAAGGATTCCAAGACTCAAGGTCTCATCCACTGTCATCCATATTGTCCTACTTGTATAATTCTTGATCTGGGAGATCTCACTCCTCGAGCTATGTAATAGTAAGAACATATAAGTAGTCTACCAAAAGTATCTGAGAGAACATCTGGTCTTGATATGTCATGAAGTTACCTAATACATCTTGTCTCGCTAAGATACGGAGTCTCGATATCACAACCAATCCTTATCTATATGATTTTTCTCAAGGAATTTTAAATCAGATGAGACATACCATCTCTGAAGGAGACTCACTCCACATCTCCACAGGAGATCTACTATGTATTTTCACTGGAGGGCTACTTCACTTCTTCCCAATATACATACTCTACGTCTTCAAAAATGACTTAATCCTCATCTTCAAAGGATACCTACTCTGTGTATTCATAAGGTACATACTTCTTATCTTCGCAGGATACCTACTCCATATCTTCATAGGATACCTACTCAGTTTCTTTCTAGTAGACCTACTCTACATCTTTATAGGAGACCTACTCTGTGCCTTCACACAACCAACCACAAGATTCTACTTTAAGAATTCTCATTCCTGGAGCACCTACTCATCAAGACAATAGGTCATATTTCAGCCTCCAAAAAAACACAAGTAGAGTATCCTAAAATTACCCCCTCATCGCAAAGGTCCCAACACTACAAATAGCTCATAAAACAGACACACGGTTTGATAGTTACACATATTTTCTAAAACGGGTCCGATCGGGGTCTAGGTTGAGTCCGAACCGACCCGACCAAGTGTGTTCTATTGGGCCCGGTCTCGCCCAGTCTGGCCTGACCTTATGGGCCTAGACTGATGGGCCACTAGGGTAGCTCGGTCTATCCAGCCCGGACCACTGAGCAGGATGGCTCACTTTTCTGGGATACGGTCGGTGCCACGTTTACCTGGGCGACGCGGTATGTCGAGCATGTGTCTTCCATCCAGTGAAGTCCTCTCACACGGACCATCCATTTCCTATATGTGGCTTGGATAGGTGAGAATAGTTGAAGCCGACTCCGCCGTGGTCGACCATCCTCCAACCCATCGGTACGCGACCACCGCCACATACCCCCACTATGAGCCACCACAGACCACACTAGTGCTTTGGTGGCCCCTTCTGTGGGCCACTAGGTTCACTTAGGTGCACTAATATTTGTTCTGAAAGCTTCTCCATGATCCTAGGGTCACCACTTCTACTTTTGTGGGATGAGATCCATTCCATGATCCATCCTAAAAAAAATTCATTTGAACAGAGATATCCTTCTCACCACTTTGATCCATCTGATACCGTCATAGTTGCACCTCCATTGTGTCGTGTCAATACCATATCTGTGATATCAGATCGTCACACCAAGAATCAGGTGCTCAAGGATCAATTGATCATGAATTTTTATGTCGTGTCCGAAATCAAGAATGATCGCTAAAAATTAAGAATGAAGGGATATAAGAATGAACCAACAAGGAAGAAAAGACCTCAATCATTGTTCGTGGTGATCATGGTTCAATACCATTATAATGGTAAACACAAACAAATAATAAATAAAATATTAATCTCGCATAACCCCACAAAAATGTAAATCCCATCCTACAACAACGACTAATCTGTGGGCCAATATGATTGTTGATTGGTCTGCATTCGTCATTGAATATCAAGAATAGGGGAAATGAAATTAGAACGCGACACTCTATCTGGATTCGGTTCGATCGTAGACAAAGAGTGATTGTTTTATTGTCTTTTATTGATCCTCAATCCTCAATACAACTAGATTCTACCAATAAACCCATATCCATGTCAACATATTAAATAAGAAATACGCATTTCAGCATCATCGTCGTAGCGTTGCAGCATCGCCACACCGTTTCATTCATAAAAGAGAACGGGTTGCCTCATCCCTCTGTCACACCATCTCCGTGCTTCAAACCGTTAAAAAAAATAAACTTATTTATGTTTATTTTATTCTTGTTTAAAATTTCAAAAAATTACTTTTCACAGTCAAACCACGTCGGTCGATGCTAGGCCCTGTCTAAGGAAAACGTCACATTACGAAGTCAACAGTGGTCATAGATTTCCAATTCTGAGTCACCATTCATGAGTTATTAAGATATTAAAATAATAAATTTATTTAATTATTTTATTTACGACTTTTTTTTTGAGATTTCTCGCTGGAGACCCATGTCGACTAAAGGTAAGTCATGCTCAGGGTAACCCGCCATCTTGAACGCAATGGTGCCCTTGGATTTTGGATCTGGGAACCCATTTAAGAGTAATTCAATTTTTTCATGAAATTCAATCACACACACTATAAAAAAACATAACATTTTTTTGAACCATTCTGGGCACACCGGGCCACCGAATCACATACCTTCTCAGTTCTTAGTATATAAATTTTTCCAGAGATGTTCTAAATATAAAAGTTTTAAAATCTGAGCCATTACATTCTCCCCACATTAAGGCTTTACATCCCAGAAATCCAAACCAAAGGATACCCAAATAGATGAGGGTACGAGCACGAACCTGATCCCCCTGCTCCCATGTGATCTTCCAGAGATTCTCATGCTGCCACTGGGCATGATTTAATGAATCAACTACCACTAAGGGTCCTCTCCTACCTATCATTGATTTTGACAACAAAGCTTCAAAGTGGACATACCAATCATAACTATCATCTATGGTATTCCATTTAGTCGAGAAATCTCCTACACATAGAGTCATCCCAAGCTCTCTACTAAACTCTGCTCCCTAATATATAAGAAGATTCCAACTTGGTGAGTCGGTCAATGATCACATAGATGGTAGAATGTCCTCTAGATATACATGGTAAAACAATCATGATGTCTATCGATATCCTTTCTCACTCCCTTCATGGAACCCAAAGGAGAAAAAGAGAAACCCCTTCCAAGCACAAGGGATCAACATAGTGACTTGAAAAACCACAGAACTGATTCAAACAAGTTCTCAACTTTTATATCAACATGCAAGATCAATTTCAACTCGTTCTCTCATCCCCAATGTCCACCATGATACCCACATGCATATTTTGATGCTTCTTTCCAGTCTAGGCATCCCCTAATTCTACTATGTGTCCTCTGAAAAGAATGACATGCTCCCCACCTTGGAAATATCGATCAGGGGAATTACCTATGGACAATTGAGCATGTTAAGTATCACCATCTATATCACCGAGTTGTGCCTCCCTAAATCACAATAGGAGTCTTGGGGTAACAACCAATAATTATAGGAAAGCTACATCATCTCTATCCACAATGTATAACCACAGTGGGCCAACTGCTTTGTCACCTCATTCAACAACTACAAACTAGTTCTCCTATTGAGATCATTTTCTACCACATTTCCATTACTAGGAGTATATTCTCTATCCAAGTCATAAACATGGAGGAACATTAGACAATGCCTCTCTATCAAGTTTTAGAACCATCTATGAGAATATATACTTGATAATTTTTTGGTATGAGTATACGATAAACCACCCACCCATTAGGCAGTTTTTCCACATCTTCAATGCGAAGACTACCATTGCCAACGCAAGATCATGGGTCGCATTGTTTACATCATATGGTCTCAACTGATGTGAACCATAGGGCATCACCACTTGCCTCTATATTATAACACAACCATGTTTGGTCCTTAATGCATCGTAGAACACTACACACTCTAATCCCTCCCCTGGAAATCTCAATATTGGGGTTGTTGTCATACTCTATATTAACTATTGAAAAATTATATATGCACTTTTTTATCCACACAAAAGTATTCTCCTTTCAACTAATTGAAGTGTTTATTGACCCTTTGGTAGTGGATAATCTTTGTCAACAGTCACATGGATAATGTTCTAGTAGTCCACATATAACCTAGAGCACTAGGTCTTAATGAGACCTTCCTCTGCATGTCCTCCACTTGCACCCTCAACTCGAGAAACTCTACAAAATCCATCCAATATACTGATGCTGATATCGGTTCAATATTAGGGTGTAGAAAAATGTAGAGGTCTATCACTCTGTCAGGAGGTAGACCTGGAACATCTTCTGGAAAGACATCCTCATACTCTACCACTTCTGCTGGGAACTGAAAACTCATAGCATCCACTACCCCTAGGGTAATGTGGGCTAACTCAAGAGTGATCGGACGCACCCTCTTATGAAGGAGTCTATCTCATGTTTCATGGGTTTCCTTTTTCATGGACCATGGAAAATCCCATTTCATCATTGAAGACATACCACACTCTTTTCCTAAAATATTTAATCTGATCATGAACTGTGGATAACTAGTCCATACCCAGACTAACTTCATAAGGCCTCAATGCTACAACCAAGAGGTTCTGACCAAAACTCACTCTTCAAGGGATAGATCACATTATCATCACTAGTGTGATTATCAAGTCTCCTCCTGTAGGAATCTCCAGACGTAAGGGTCAAGTCAATGGTTTAACCAGAAACTCTAGGTCAAGAAAAATATTTGTGACGGGGAAGAATGAATAGAACCTGTGTTTATTAATATGGCAGTTAATAATATACACAGACCATACCTCGGATCTTTCCTAGAGCACTTGTATCATATGCCTTGATTGCATTCCGCTGCACCTTCCTCTCTCCTCTAGCTCCCTGAGCCTGGTATGAAACACATGGGGGTGGTGGTAGTGACATGTTGAAATGTATACCACATCATGCTGCTCTCTCAGCTCCTCTACCATTTATTCCTCCATGTAGAACTATATGTTCATGTCATTGTCTCTACCTTGGAGGCCCATCAACTGTTTCACTATTAGAATCACAATGAGCTAGACAATCTCTAGCATGATTTCCCTACCCTCTTATGAAAATAATTTCCTCTATCTAGGCCGAATGGACTCGCCCTATGAGCCATGAGCTATAGATCCATGGTCCTATGACATATTCCTAGAATGTCTCACACATACAAGTCTTTGAGACTGATGTTGACTTCTTGATCCTGATGTATTTACTCATACATGCTCGTTGCTTACATCCCCTGGCTATATTTTCATATCCAAAGGACATTCAACCACAAAGGATCACTCTAGCACCCTATAATAAGTAGAAATGATTAGAGGAATAACACTAGCTTAGATGTCCCTAAACACACCACTCTCGGAGGTCTGATCCCTAAAGCACTGGCCAAATCATATTCATTGAGTACCTGAAATGGTCAGTATTCCTCGATGAATACTCAGTTACTTACTTGTCTTCCTTCCAAAGATGTAGAAGCTCTTGGGAACATATAGCCATTATATTTTCTAGTGAAGGACCATTATTTGAGAAAGGTTCTGAAACTCTATCCATGGATGGTTCACCTCATCATAAGATCAGGTAATCAAAACCCCGCTATTTCCCAGTTGTTCCACATAGAACTCTCACCGCTAGGACCACCATCTGATTTAATGGTGTCCTAACTGGATGGAAAACTTTGTCACCACCTTAAGACCATCTTTATCCACCTGATAGTCAGCCTCACCTCAGAACCTGAGAGGTCTCTGTTGCCGAAATTCATGAATCATTCTCAGCAAGCATATCTCATCCGCTGGTACTACGAGTACCATGTTCTACTCTATAGGTGGTGGTATAGCGAGTACACCACTCGGAGGTACTATCTTTGGTACAAATACCTATACCCATATCTCATCACCCCATGGATCATCCTAATAATCACATGATTGAATCTTGTCTAACGATCTACATGGAAGCATCATGAAGAAAAAAAATAGGTACCATGATTAATAGAGTATACCTGGTGATATAACTCAAGAAGGACATAGAAAACAAAACCCATTATTATATGATGCATGTACCATTGTTTTTTTATTGCAACTAGTGTTTTCATTCAGCTGGTTGAAAATCAGAATTTAGGGTTCTGGTGTATGTATACGTCTACTGTTGTACCAATACTGGATTCCCTTGTCTGAATGATTAACTAGAAACATCAAACACTATTTACCCAAACCAAACTCATAGACTCTAGGATCTTGAGGTAGAACAAACCTTCTCTAATACCACTCTGTCATGACCTATCCACTGGGGCCCATTCCATGAAAACCCCAAGCCCGCCTCCCATAGGCCAAGGGATAGAGAGTATCACTGAGTAGGCATATCCCCAAAAATGGGAGTCATTTTCTTAATTACATGCACACACACGCAACTCCAAGACATTGATGCTAAAAATTATTAACAAAATGTAAACAAACACAAGGGAATACAGTAGAAAACTGAAGGTAAGTGGGGCCATAATGCAATCCCAATAAAAAGGAAAAGTAAAAATACAAGTCTATGGAACTCCTCTGTAGAAACCCTACCTGAAGGGAATGTATAGAAATAGCTGAATGAAGCCACAAAACCACACCCTGTCTATTGGGTCACTCTGAGCACTACTGGGACATGGTCCACCAAGGGCTCTGTTAAATCATCATTCTTCTTCAAAAGAAATGACACATGTGGGAAAATATCGTGCAATGGTGAGTAAAAAAATACTCAGTAGGGAACCCAAAAAAAATTAAAAGACAACAAAGAAAAACCCACTAAGAAGATATAGTCAGCTCAATACAGTTTTGTGTTAACAAAACATATAACAAGAACATACAAGTTTACTCATAAAGTATTCCAATATTAAAGGTCTCATCCACTACCATACATATGGTCCCGCTCATCACATGCTCGATCCGAGAGACCTCACTCATTGAGATATCTGATAGTAATCATGTCACACTAGTCTAACTAAAGTATATGAGAGAACATTTGGTCTCGATATGTCACAAAGTAACCCAAGACACCGAGTCTCACTAAGATAAGGAGTCTCAATATCACATCCAATCCTTACACATAAGATTCTACTCAAGGCATATTCAATTCTGATGAGACATACAGTCTCTGCATGAGACTCACACTACATCTTCCCTAGAGTCCTAATCTGCATCTTCGCAGGAGACCTACTCCACGTCTTCGCTGGAGGCCTACTCTGCCTCCTCATAGGAGAGATACTTCTCATATTCGTAGGAGACATACTCCACATCTTTGCATGAGACAACTCCGTGTCTTTGTAGAAGACCTACTCTGTGTCTTCATAGGAGACCTATTCCGTGTCTTCGCACAAGACCAACTCCACGTCTTCCCAGGATACCTACTCCGCGTCTTCATAGGAGACCTACTCAGCATCTTCGCAGGACCCCTACTCCGTGTCTTAGTAGGAGAGATACTCTGCATCTTTGCAGGAGACCTACTCTATGTATTCATATAATACCTAATTTGTGTCTTCACAAGAGACCTACTATGTGTCTTTGCACAGCCATCAATGATAATCAACTCTTAACACTCTTATTCCTTGAGAACCCATTCCATGAGCTAATAGGTCAAACACCTACCTCCATGAAAACACATGTAGAGTATCCCAAAAGGTCTACCTCATGTCAAGGGTCAAAACACTAAAAACGACTTGTAAAATAGACACATTACTTGAGAGTTACATATTGTTTTTCTAAAAAGGGTCTAATCATGGTACGAGCTGGGTCTGACCCGACCCGACCTGACTTGGGTCATAAGACCTGACCTGATTTGGCCTACTGAGCTCAGTCCATCCCACCCAGCCTATTGGGCCTAGACTACGACTCGGTCTATCCAGCCAAGAATGCTTCTCTAGGATGCAGCTGGTGCCACGTCTGCCTGAGCCAAATGTTCCATAAAACTGGTGTCTATAATCTAGTGAGTTTTTCTCACACGGACCCCCTTTCACATACACGGATCGGCTTAATGTGACCTGTCGATGCAGGTGCCACCACGGTCGACGCAGGCAACACCGCATCCAACTTTCCTTATGGCTTCTACCATAGGCTCAAACCTACACTACCATGGGTGGTCATCCTCTATATCACCGGAATTGGGACTCTTCCATGTTCCACCACCAAATTTCAGCATCGACGCACTAGTGTCCCCTTCCGCAAGACACCCGTTTCACTCTGGAGCTCCAATTTTCGATCCGAAAGCTGCTATGCAATCCTCATGTTTCTATCTTCACTATTGTGGGCTCATATCCATTCCACGATCCATATTGATTCAATTTCATTAGAATAATGATATCTTTTACACCACTTTGATCCATCTGACACCGTCATCATTGCACCTCCGTTGTTTCAGTCCCAGATCTGCGATATCCGATCATTGTGCTAAGAATCAGGTGTGCAGTGATCAATCAATCATAAATTTTCGAGTTGTGTACTAAATGAATAACACCTATGATGAATTAATAATATAGGGATAAAATCATGATTCGATATGGAGGAACAGACCTCGATCGTTGTTTATAGAGATCGTGGTTTTTCGTCGTTAGAACGATAAACATAAACCAACAAAAAATACAATATTAATCTCTCATAACCCCCACAAATAGGTAAAACCCATACTAAAACAATGACTAATCCAAATCAAAATCTATTTTTGGATTCTTCTATGTTCATAGTAGAATATAAAGAACATGGGGAAAGGAAATAAAAACACAATAGCCTACCCGGATTCAGTTTGATTATTAATGAAGAGAGATTACGTCGTCATTGTTCATCGATCCTCAATCCTCGATCCTTGATTCCCTGATCCTGAGATGGTTTATTTCCCACCATACACCAACACTTTTCTCTAGATATTCCAGGTAAATTCTCCAGGTTTTTCCCTTTAATCGCGTATCTCTGTCAAGTTTTTAAATGATTAAAATACATTTCAGCATCGCCTTTGCAACATTGTAGTGTCACCATCACTATTTCATTTATAGAAAAGAATGGGTTGCACCATCACAATGTTGAAGTGTCTCCACACTATGAAACATTAAAATAAAATAAAATAATCTTATTTAAGTTTACTTAACTTTTCTTTAAAATGTCCAAATATTACCATTTACAGTCGAACCGCGCCGATCGATGTTAGGACTCACCTAAGAAAAACACAACAATATGAACTCAATAGTAGTTTTAGATTTTCAATCTGAGACACCATTCATGAGTTATTAAGATGTTAATAAAAAATAATTTTATTTATGGTTACATCGTTTTTGGATTTTCTCACTGGAGAACCGCACCGACTAAAGTTAAGTCGTGCATTAGGTAAACCCGCCATACAGAACACAACGGTGGCCTAAAATTTCTAATTGGGGAATAAATTTAAAAGGTATACCAATTTTTTAGTAAAATAACGCACATGCACTATTAAAAACATAGCATTTTTCATCGAACCATTCTGGGCATACTCCGCCTCAGAATCGCACGTCATCTTAGCACCTGTTATCAGAATATTCCCATTAATTTAATAAAAAAACATGAAAAATACGATTCATTGAAAATTAGTTCTTTTATATTATCAATAATTGAATTAATTTCATTGAAATCAATTTTATATCGGTATTTTCTATAAAAATATTTTCAAACATAAAAAGAAATTTTATTGAAAATAATTTTCTTCCATGTTTTTCCAATTTAATTTTAAATTAAATTCCACCACTTCAATGATTTGAATATTCAAAAATGGATTCAATATTTAGAATCAAGAGGTCAAAATTTTCTCAATATTTCCCTTTAATTTCTGGTTATTATGAATAGTATCTGTAGTAAATATTTGCTAACATGAAAATGGTAAAATGGGTTAATTAAGTGTAAATACAATGTGATAAAGAATAGAAATTAAACCTAACACATGTATGATTTTTTGGATGAGTAAATTTCACCCATAATAATCCAGACTATGAAAATATCACCTTTTTTATTATTTTAACATGATTTGGACCATTATAAAATTTTCTATAAATAAATGTAAAAAATTCCATTCTCTCTGTTTTACTATCATTAATATTTTTACTTAGGGATAAAAATAATGTATGTTTGGTTTGAAATATAAATTATTTTTATTTATCTTGGTAATTTATTTCTAATTTTTAGTTATGAAATAATTACCTTTAATTCCTAAGAAACACTGATACAATATTTATTCAATTAATAGAAAAATAAAATAAATAATTTTAAAAATGATAAAAGTAATATAATTTTAATAAATTACTATGTTCTATGATTTTTTAGACATAAAAAAACCATTATAGGGGTTTGAGTGCATTAGATTTGAATTCCATTATTGTCTTGTATTTTTAAAAGTCAAATTAAATGAATTTTTCCAAAATTTTCATTAATGTTATTTTAAAATAAATAATAATTTATTAAATGATTTAAAACTAAAAAAATATCACATGTTCATCCAGGTGATTTCTATATGGTTTAAAATATCAACCATGTTCTATTTATGGTCCAATTTTCCTTTTATATTAACTTTCTTGAACCCTTAAGTGTAAAATATTTAACACAAAAATAGTTTTCAAAAAGTGTTAAAAAGAAGTTAAAACAAAAAGATAATGGTAAAAACATCAACTGAACTTCACCAGTTTTTATTAAATGGTAGGATTTAAACTCATCCTTATCACGGATTCCAAATCCATTATTATTCTCTTTTATTAACACTTTAAGGAACATTTGGTTTAGCCAATACCTACCCAAATCCAATTTCAAAATCACTCCTCATGTCCCAAATTATTATATTATCAAAAAACCAACCTAGGAAATATTTTGGTGTAATAATTATGATGTTGTTTGAAGAGGAGGTATGGTTCTTAACTAAACGTTTTTATTTTTTTTGTTTTCTACATACTAAAAATATACATAAATTTTGAATTATTAATAAAACCAATATCTTCCAAATAATTATTTGTTATTATATTAATGTCATAACCTATATCTGTCATCTCTCCCATCAAATAGGAAACCAAACAATCATTCTTGTGTATGGTAGACTACCGCCTCATTAACTGATGAAATTCATTTTCAATCACCTCCTCTAATATATGGTCATGATGATATATTTAATGTATATATATTATATTAATGACATATTCATAATTCTGAAATGATAATAAATCATTTACATTCATGACATTCCATTCATTTAAACATGATAATGGTGTTCATGTGTATTTGTGGATTACCATCTCCATGAAGCAATGTGATTCATTTTTCATCACCACATCACATGGATAAATATATATGTATGTTTAAAGAAATAATATGGTATTTATGATATATTTATTTTTTTAAAATATAAAATAATACTTACCTTCTTTATATAGCGATCATTGTAAAATAGGAACACTACTCATGCACACATACAACCTACCATCTCCAATATTGTAACGTAGTTCATTTTTCATAACCAAATTATATTGTTAAATTTATAAGTATAATTGATATATAAAAAATTAAAATTATTTTATGATAATTATTTTGTAGATAATGGAATAATGTCCTCTTTCACCATTTCTAACCTATCGAAGTCAGTTTGGACATATGATCTAAATATCGTCAAAACATCAGGAATTGACTTAATTGATTAATTAACTGCATATAACATGGTATTAAATAAAATAAAAGGAATAATTAACTATAAAAAAACACTTATGTAAGAAAATAATTAATGAAATTTTATATTCAGGAAGATAAAGAACATATGTGATAAGTAAAACTTGAGGTATGGGACATTCTATAAAAAACCATATTTTAAAGTTTCTCTTGGAACTATTTTTCATCCATGCCCATGTCAGAGTTGGTTTCCAAGGAAACAAATGTTATTACTTTGATTACATGCTTGTTAAATTATTTTAATAGTAATAAAATATCCAGTTACATATTTTTCATTATTCTATATGAGCTTAATGTAACAATTTCCTATAGTATCTTTAACATTAACAAGGTCATATGCGTTCCCTGATATGATGAAACAATTGATGTAATATGATTATATTATTTAATATAGATCTTATAGTTAGAAGACATAATATTAAAGGAACAAAGTATATAAACTTTTAGGTGTGACTAATCATAAGTGGATGAGGATTCTTCTCATGAAGTTCTCACTTTGTAATCTCCACGATATAAGATTATGAAAAGAGACTGACCAGTTGAAATTCCACATGTTCTGGTGTCATCATATATTCATATCGGTGAGCATGTGTGATGAACGTTGTCTCCCACACTCCCAAAAATATTTATTAGTGATTTTATTAAGTGAATCACAGTGGATAACCTAGGAATTTCTCTCAAAAAGGAAGTGAATTAAACAACTATTAATAGGCATGAAGTAAGTAAGAAAATAGTTCAAAACAAATGAAAAGGAACATAGGGGGTTTGTTTTGTGACTTTTCGAATAGTAAACTAAACTATAAAATGAGATATAACAATCAAGATACATTTAAAAAAAAATACTTATATGAGAAGACGTAATTGATCTAATTTACCCCCTTAAATATTAATTTATCCTTATACAATATGATTATAATTCATTCAATTTTAATCCCCCATCCTTTTCAGCACTTGAACCTTACAGAAATTAACACGACAAAAAATATTTGAAAAATGAGCCTTTGGTCAAATTCGGGACTTCCTATCGCAGAACCCTGCCTCGATTGTGATCCAAAATCCAACTTATAGTCAATGGTCAATAAGGGAAGTATATCATTACTATATTTGATAATTAATTGAGTTGGGGATGAGAGTTGAACCCTACAATTCTATCCCAAGTTGATTAGATTTTGTGATTGTGGTTTCACTAACATGGTATACAGAAGCCTGACAATTTGGTCAAGTGAAAGTTGATTGAGTAACATAGAAATTAGATCTCAATTAATTGATCACAATTTAAAAATTATAGTATGTTCATGGATTCAAAATAAGTAAATGAAGGGAGTGGAGATTAGATCAACTATGAAAGAAATCACTCTTCTATGGGCGGAGTTTTCATCGTGGAGACGTTTTATATAAGCAATGTGTTGATTAGAGAACACCCAATAACCTCTCTAATATTAGATTCCAGAGCAAGAAGAAAAATAATTTGATGAAAAGAGAAGAACACAGAAGATTAATTGAAGAAAAATTCAAGATACAAACAAGAAAGAAAAGAAATACAGAGAGAAGGTTGCAGAGGAGAGCCTTCTTGGAAGAGATGTCTGCAAAAGTCTTTAAACATTACAAGAGAATTGAGGTGTTCCCAAGAGACACCCTATTGGAAACATCCTCAAATTTCCTCGAACAAACCACCAAAAGAGTGAAAATATCTTTTAAATGGAGTTTGGGAGGTCTAGGGTTACAAATCATATTAACATGTGAAAGGGAAATTCGGACAAATATTTTATTCCAAGTTGGACCGTATTGTTGACCTCTAAAACACGAGCATTGGTTGCACTTATAGAAGGATGATTTCTTCAAAATCATGTCCTGGAGATTCCCTCTAAATTTGGTCCCAATACAATTTTGGATTAAGATGATACGACCCATATGTTGAAGTAATGTCCAATCTGGATAGTTAAGTCCCACTTTTTCTTCATGACTCATTTACTCCACTAAAAAGCATGATCTCGCTCCTATGTCCTAAATATAATTTGTATCTCATTACGTCAGGAACACATTTACAAAATTTGAAGTCAAAATAATTTATATAAAAAGACTTATTCTCAAAAAATATCATAAATTTTAAAAGAGTAAAATTGGAATTTCAATCAAACATTCAAATGAGTGATCTAATCCTAATAATTCTATAAATTAACATATTTAGCCAAATGTGAGGAAATTATTTCCTTTATTATCAATAAAATATTCAATAAAATTTTGTTTTATCAACTCCCCCATACTTAACCTTTTTCACTATTGGGAAAAACCCCATATCATGTATTCAAGAAAATTTTAACAATATATGAATGTTCATATTTTTCAATCCATAGTGGAAGTATAGGAAAAGTAAGATTCCCATCAAAAGTCAATATCAATAAATTTTAAATTCATTGTCTCATATATCGTGTCAAAAACAAAATCCTTTGAGATTCATGACACTAATAATAGGGAAACAAGTCATGGGTCTACCATGCCACTAATTTTCCACGTGTTTGGGCGAATCATTCCATGATTATAAATCCACCATTTATTCAGTATATTCAGGTCATGTAAATCAATTCTTCTTACTTGGTTTAATTCACCGAACCTGTTCTACATTCATTTGTGATCAAATCTCAAGACCTACTCACTTAAGCATTCAGGAAAGTAAAACCTTAGGCTCCCAACCATGATATCCCCATATGTTGTACATTTCATCACTCCCCTCATTTATTTATTTTTTGTTTTTTTAAGTTTAACATAGAAAAAATTTCACACTCAACTCTTAACCCATGTTTGATCTCTTTACGATACAAATTGTAACAGTTATAACAAGATCAAAGGTTGAGGGAATGTTGTTTTTGACCTGTCCAAGACACAATCCATTGTTTTAGGGCGTACAACAGTCTGATAATAGGTACACACGCATAGGTCAATTTGGTACTGTAATGAAACCGATCAGAATAAAAACAAACGTATAGATAAACCACTGAATTTTTTACCTAACTTAACTATACCTTCAAATGAGTAGGAAAAATTTCACAAGTCATGGGTGAGTGAAAAATTGTGTGGAGAAATCAATGAAACAATTTACCTCAGAAAAATATCACAAATAATGATGTAAAGATCTAAATGTTTTTATAATGAAACAACCATTCATATCATCGATGACTTCAATTTTTATAAAAATCAACCCTTGATGATGAAATTTTACTCATGCCTATCATTCTACCAATGAATTTTTAAAACATGCATTTTCTATTATGTTCCAAATGAAAATGTTACATGATATATATATATATATTGATATTTTTTTTGTTTTGTTTTTTTTTTGAAAATTTTATACAAAAACATAATAGAAAATACACACAAAACACACAATTAGGGCAGTATATCTTCTGTTGGAAGGAGTAAGGCCTTGTGTAAACCACTCTTCCAAGAAGGATCTCCTCTCCCACCTCTTCTTTGTATTTCTTTTCTTTCATGTTTGTATCTTGAATTTTTCTTTAATTAATCATCTGTGTTCTTCTCTTTTCAACTTCTTATTTTTCTTCTTGGGTAGAATCTAAGAGTGGAGAAGAGATTGGGTGTTCCCCAATCAACCCATTTCTTATGAAAAACGTCTCCACGATGACAACTCTTCCCATAGAAGAGTGATTTCTTTCGTAGTTGATCTAATCCCCTCTCCCTTCATTTATTTATTTTGAATCCATGAACGTACTATAATTCTTAAATTGTGATTAGTTAATTGAGTTCTAATTTCTAAGTTACTCGATCAACTTGCACTTGACTGCATTGTCGGGCTTGTGTAAACCGTGTGAGTGAAACCACAATTGCAAGATCTAATCAACTTGGTATAGAATTATAGTGTTCCAATCTCATCCCCAAATCAATTAATTCTAAAATATAGGGAGGATATACTGCCCTAATTTAAAAAATTAAATTATAAATTAACAAATCGATAATAAACATATTCAAGAAAAAAAATATAAACATCAATTATAATTTAATCTAAAAAATAAAATATAAAAAACATAAGAAAATAATAACAAAAAATTATAAAAATTTGAATTCATATTTAAATATAATCAATTTTTATCATATATATATAATAATATTAAAATCTTCATAAAATTTAAAATTTCTATTAACAAAACATATAATAAAAAACACAAATAATATTCAAAATAAAATGAATTAAAATTGAAAAAAATTCAAAAATAATAATATAATTATATAAAAAAATTTAAATCTCCATTAAATTATATAATATATTGAATTAATATTCTAAATCTAAAAAATAATTACAATAAAATCATATGAAAATAAAAAAATTAAAAAATCTAAAAATAAATAAACAAATACATATTAAATATTTTAATAATGTATTAAAAAAAGTTCTTTTTCAAAATAAAATTTTAATCTTTATATTAAACAATAAAAAATAAAAATATATTAAATTTAAATAAATAAAATATAAACTAACATAGCATATTAAAATATTATAAAAATTACTTTTATTTAAATAAAAACTATTTTATATTAAAAATTAATATTAATTAAAATAATACAAGTAAATACAAAAACATTTAAAAATTAATTATTATATATAAAAATTGAAATTTTATAATAAAAAATTCTTCTATTCAAATATAATTAGAAACAATCGACCTTTAAAATTAAAAATAACAGTGATATAAAATTAAATAACAAAAAATTTATTAAATAAAACAAAAATAAAATTGAAAAAATAAACAAATAACAATTGATATTGTTATTTAAAAAGAAAAATAAACAAAATGAACAATAATAATTTATAAAAATACTACATCAATCTATAAAAAATAAGCAATAAATCATAAATACAAATCTATTTAATAAATATTAATTAATTTATTTCAATGAATTGATAAATTTTTTAACTATTTTCATATATAATAAAAAAATTGAAAATAAAAAAGAATAAAAGACGAAAAAAATAACATATATAATAAAAATTAATTTAAATAAAAAAAATCTATTTTCAACAAAACAATGCAAATAAAAAAATGAAATTGTAAAATAGAATAAAAATAATGAAAGTAAATAGAAGTAAAAAAATTAAACAAAATAATAATAAAAATTGAGAATAAATTAATAATGAAATATAAATAAAAATCAATTCTAATTTTCTATTCAAAAAAATAAAAGATAATATAAAAATTTTTCTACTAGATAATGACTGAAAATATTAAAAAATAATTTTAACAAATAAATAAATAAACTTTATAAAAAATATCAATAAATTTAAATAAAAAATTATATAAAAAAATATAAACAAACAAAATAAAAAAATTAATTGAAATTCCAAATTCAACATATACATAACTTAAAATAATTTATATAACAATAATATAGAAAAAAATCTATTTGAAAAAATATTCAATAAAATAATCTAAAAAATGATAATTTTTTTTATAAAAATAACAATAAAAAATTAAAAAAAAATTCATAAAAAATAAATATCAGGAAAAATTAAAAAAATCAAAAAAACATAATTAAAAAATAAATAAAAATAAAAACAAAAAAAATTGAACAGAAAGATAAAATAAAATGTATAACGAAATAAAAACAATAATAAAAAAATTAATTTCTAAAATAAAAAAAAATCAAAAAAATATTGTATATAAAAAAATTATGAAAACAATGTAAAAAACTAAATCGACAAATAAAAATGAAGATCTTTAAAAAAAGAAGATAATAAGAGATAAAAACATAACCGAAAATAATAAAACAATATCATTTCAAATCAATAAAAAAATTTAAAAAATAACAAATAAAAAATAAAATAATAAAATAATGAATAATAAAAAAATATACATAATAAATAAAATAATTTATATTAAATTTAATAATAATAGATAAACTAAAAAAATAAAAATTCGAAAAATCAAAAAAATAATAAATAAACTAAACCAAAATTTAAAAATAATAAACAATTGAAAAAAATAATAAAAAAATATCATTAAAAAAGGAATGCTGTTTAATAAATATAGAAAATAAAATAACAGAATGAAATAAAAAAAACTTATTCTAAAAAAATAAAAAATAAATTAAAAAGAACTAAATAAATTCAAATTTGAATTATAAAATTATTTACCAAAGAAATTTTATCTAGTAAATATAAACAACATTAATCTAAAATGAAAGAATAAATATTAATAGAAAAATTAAAAATACTAAAGAAAGATATCAATTCTATGAAAGAAATAATCTTTAAAAAAGAAATATAAAATATTTTTTAAAATACTAAAATAATTAAAAAAAAATCAAAAATACTAAGTGAAAATATACTTAACAAACTAAAAATAAAAATATAATAAAATTAAAAACAATAAGAAAATATAATTAGAAAAAATATAAAAAATGTGTAACATGTCATTAAAAAAAGATAAAAACATGAAAATAAAAAATTCAATATAAATAAAAAATTATAAAAAAATAAATTACAAAAACAATACAAAAGAAATAAACATTATCAAAAGAAAAAAACAATTGAGATAATTTATGAACCAAAAAAATATAATTTTGTTTTTAAAAATTAAAATACAAGATAAAAAAATATTAGTAAAAAATTGATATTTAAATTAATAATCATAAAATATAAAAAATAAAATAAAAAAACAGTTGAAAATAAATATTATAAAAAAATACGGATAAAAATATAAATAAAAAAAATTAACAAAAAATTTGGAAAAAATGAATAAATTTAACTCACAATACAAAAACAATAAAAATATAAAAATATCCAAATAAGTATAAACAAATAATGAACTAAAACAAAACAAAAATATTAAAAACTAAAAATTGAAAAATATAATTAAAATGATAATTAAGGTAACTAAAAAAATTAAATATTTAAAAAATTATAAAAAAAGAAAAAAAATATAAAATAATCAAATAAAAATAAATAAATAAAGAAATTTGATATGATCCATAAAAAATATTTAAAATTCAAAAAATGAAAAAATATCATTTAAACGTTTAAAAAAATAAAAGAAATATAAAAAAAGACTATTTTAAAATAATTTTGGAAAATGCAAAATTTAATCTCATATTTTATACTACATATATATTTTTGATAAAAAATAAAAATTAAAAAATTAAACTAATAAATAAAAATAAATGAATACAAAAATTCTTTAATAAAAATATTAAATACCAAAAAATAAAATTAAAATATTAAAAAGAAAAAATTATGACTAATAGAAATGTAAATTAAAAAAACATAAAACCATAAATGATACAAAAAAATTAATTAAATAAAATCCTTAATATTATAAAAATATAAAAAATAGATAAATCAGTTTAAAATCATACTAAAATTCTATTATATGACTAATAATCTGAAGGATATCTAAAAATATAAAATATAAAATTAAAATAACTTTAAAAGAATTTAAAACATAGTTGAAAAATAAATCAAATTATTTAAATTATACAAAAAATAATCTAAAAAAAGATATAAATTTAAAATATATGTATATAAACTTAACAAAAAATGAAAAATATATACACCTAAAAATCCGAGGGGACAAGATTTTTGGGTAGATATTTAGTATTTTCATTTGTGTTTTTTGTGTGTATTTTTCTTTAGTTTTTTGTTAAAATTTTAAAAAAACAAAACAATAAAAAAATATCAATATATATATATATATATTATGTAACATTCTCATGTGAAACATAATGGAAAATCCATGTTTTTGAAATTCATTGGTAGAATGATAGGAATGAGTAAGATTTTATCATCAAGTGTTGATTTTTATAAAAATTGAAGTCCCTGATGATATGAATGGTTTTGTCATTATAAAACCTTATAGATTTTGACATCATTATTTGTGATATATGTCCATGGTAAATTGTGTCATTGATTTATCCACACAATTTTCCACTCAACCGTCACTTGTGTAATTTTTCCTACTCAATTGAAGGTATAGTCAAGTTAGGTAAAAAAATTCATTGGTTTATCCGTATGTTAGTTTATCTTCCAATCAGTTTTATTAATCTACTGAATTAACCTATGTGTGTGTACTTATTATATGAATGTTTTACGCCCTACAAAAATGGGTTGTGACTTGGACAAGTCAAAAACCACTTTTCCTCAACACTAGATGTTGTTATAACAATTACAACTAGTGTCGTGAGGAGTTCAAACATGGGTTGATTATTGAGTGTGAGATTTTTTCTAAGTGAAACTTAAAAAACAAAAAAAAACATGAGGGGAGTGATGAAATGTAGAACCTATGGGGATATTTAGGTTAGGAGCTTAAGGTATGACTTTCAGTAATGGTTAAGTGAGTGAGACTTGAAATTTGATTACAATGAAATGTATAACAGGTTTAGTGAATTAAACCAAGTAAGAATAATTGTTTTACATGACCTGAATATACTGAATAAAGGGTGGATTTATGATCTTAGAATTGTTGGCACACACACACACGTGGGATATTAGTGGCATGGTATACCCATGGCTTGTTTCACTGTTATTAGTGTTATGAATCTTACTGGATTATTTTTCCACACAATTTATGATACAATGACTTTAAAAGTTATTTATATTGACTTTTGAGGGGTTTCTTACTTTCCCTACATTTCCATTGTGGATTGAGAAATATGAACATGCATATCTTGTAACAATTTTCTTGAATACTTGATATGAGGATTTTTCTGAGGAGTGAAAAGGGGTAAGTGTGGGGGAGTTGATAAAACAAAATTCTATTGATAATAAATGAAATAATATTCTCACATTGTGATGAATATGCTAATTTATAGAATAATTGGGATTAGATCATTAGTTTAAAAATTTGATAGAAATTTTAGATTTACCCTTTTAAAATTCACTGTATTATTTTGAGAATAATTAGTTTTTTGTAAATTATTTTGAATTAAAATTTTCTAATTGTGTTCCTAACATAATTAGATACAAATTATATTGAGGAAATTGGAGCTGGATCATGCTTTTGCATTGATTAAATTGGCCATGAAGAAAAATTTGGACTGAACTATCCAGATTGGACATCACTTCACCATTTGGGTCGTATCATCTTCATCCAGAATTGGATTAGGCCCAAATTTGGATGGAAGATCGGGGACATGATTCCAAACAAATCCTCCTACTAGAAGTATAACTAATTCATGCGTTTTGGAGGTCAACTATGTGGTGAAACATGGAGTAAAATATTTCTCCGAATCCCCCTTTCACATTTTAAAATAATATGTTACCATAGCCCTACCAAAACCTATAAAAAGGATATTTTCACTATTTGGGAGGTCTCTTCAAGGCTTTGGAACGGTGTGGCTGAAAGAGTGGCTCTTGGAAAACCCTCAAATCGTTTGGGAGTAGTAAGGCATTTTGTAAACATCTCTTCCAAGAAGGATCTACTCTCCCACCTCCTCATTGTATTTCTTTTCTTTCAAGTTTGTATCTTGAATTTTTATTCAATTAATCTTCAGTGTTCTTATATTTTCATCTTCTTATTTTTATTCTTGGGATGTAATATAAGTGTAGAGACGAGATAGGGTGTTCCCCAATCAACCCATTTCTTATGGAAAACATCTCCATGATGATTACTCCCCCCATGGAAGAGTGATTTCTTTCGTAGTTGATCTAATATCCACTCTCTTAATTTATTTATTTTGAATACATAAACATACCATAATTTTAAAAATTTGATCAATTAATTTAGTTCTAATTTCTATGTTACTCGATCGATATGCACTTGAACACGTTGTCGGGCTTGTGTAAACTGAGTGGAACCACAATTGCAAAATCTAATAAAATTTGGAAATAATTTTAGGGTTCAAGTCTCTTCCCCAACATAATTAATTCTCAAATATTGGGATAATATACTTTCCTAATTGACCATTGACCATAATTTGGCTTTTGGATCACAATCAAGGCAGGGTGCTGGGATTGGAAGTCCCGAAGTTGACTGAAGTTTCATTTTTCCAATATTCTTGGTTGTGTTAATTCCCGTAGGGTTTGGGGGTTGACAAATTTAGGGGATTATAGTTGAATTAATTATAATCATATTGGATAAGGATAAATTAATTATAAAAGGGGTAAATTAGATCAACTACATCTTCTCATATAAGTGTTTTTAATGATATTTTATCTTGATTGTTACTTCTCATTTTCTTTTTTAGTTTACTGTTCTAAAAGTCACAAAACAAACCCCCCATATTTCTTTTCAATTATTTTGAAATATTTTCATACTAACTTAAAGACTATTAATAGTTGTTTAATTTCCTTCCTCCTTGAGAGAACGACCAAGGTCATCCACTATGCTTCATATAGTAAAATCACAAATAAATATTTCTAAGAGTGTGTGCGACAAGTAGGAGAATTCATCCACTCGAAGAGTCGAGAAATTGGAAACACATATAAGCCAAACCTAAAACAAGTAACGATGGCTAAAAATAATGGAAATGAACTTAATATAACTATTTTAGAGTTTATTACACCTGATATTAACTATCAACCAAATTTCATTACATACCCAAATCTCGAATCGGACATTGAACTAAAATTTTGATTAATTCATATTCTTACAAAGTTTCATGGATTATATTATGAGGATCCAAATAAAAATTTAAAATAATTTAATTTGGTTTTCTCAACCTTGAAACCGAGAAATGTTTCTGAAGATCAAACAAAACTAAGAGCATTCTTATTCTCACTTGATGGAGCTGCAAAATATTTGGTGTATTATTTACAACCTGAAGATGTAACTTATTGGAACGATGGGAAACATTTTTTCTTGCAAATATTTTTTCCACCATCAAGGACCACTTCCATTCGTAAGAAGATCTCAGCGATCAAGCAAGCACAAGGGGAGTCAATGTATGAGTAATGGGAGTGATTCAAGAAGTTATGTGAAAGCTGCCCATATCACTAAATTAGTGACCAAAGACTCATCCAATACTTCTACGAATGAATCTCACCTATGGAGAGAAGAATGGTGGATGTCGCGGCTAGAGGAGCATTGGTGGACAAGACACCAGTTGCTGCACATGGATTGATTGAAAAGATGGCACACAAATCCCAACAACTTGGCGATTGAGGTACACCACATGTTAGAGAAGTACATCAAGCAAGTCCTTCCTATTTTTAAAATCATTTGATTGATACTAAGTTGGAATAATTGAACAGTATGGTGAGGCTGATTACATTATCACAAAAGACATCCCAACCCCCTCCTTCAAGGCCTTGTGGCATTTTCAGAGAGACAAGCCACCCAACTGATAATTTCCCCCCCAACTACAAGAGACAGAAAATTGTGCAACATTGTTTACTGGGAGACTATATAAAAAACATATCCCCAAAAGAAGCTTGATTCTTTTTCTACAATATACAACCAAGGGTGGAATGAACAAACAGACATTAGGTATGCATATGGAAAACAACAAAGACCCCCTTAAAACAAAACTTCCAGCAGCCTCCACCATACCAATAGGGTTTCCAATAACCACAAAGGAGATTTTAATCTCAAGAATAAACAATTCAACAACAAGGGAATTTTCAACCAAAGGTAGATTCTAACACTGATGATCTTTTGAGGAAAATTGTTTTTAATCAACAGAATGAGATAATGAGTCAAGGTTTAGGGCTGAGGGAATTGAAGACTCAAATGATCCAGATTTCCACCACCCTCTATGAACTTGTAAGTAAGAACTCAAGAAATCTACCTTCCCAACCAACTCCAAATCCCAAGGGGAATGTCAGTGCCATCACATTGAGAAGTGGGAAGCAAAAAAATGATACATCTGCACCTATCATTCCACCGGTATTAACCTCAACTCCAGAGAATCCCCATTTTACAAAAACTATTGAGAAACCCAAATAAAAATGATAAAGGTAAGAAAAAGATTGATTGTATTCCTCTTAACCCCTTCCTTTTCCAAATAGAGTTGTACAAACAAAGAAGATGGTTGAAGTGGTGATGAAAAAAAGAAGTTTTGGACACATTCAAGCATGTGGAGATCAACATCCCACTACTTGATTCCATTAAACAAATCCCAAGGTATGTGAAATTATTAAAAGAACATTATATAAATTAAAGAGGGATCAAAAGAAATAAGAGGATAAATCTTGGAAGGAATGTGTCAGCACTCATTATACCATCTCTATCAATGCCAATAAAGTGAAAGGATCCTGAGACATTCACTATTCCATGAACCATAGGAGAGTTTCGATTCTCTGATGCTCTTTTTGATTTGAAAGCTTCCATAAATGTGATTCCTCACTCTATATTCTTTTCTTTAAAAGTTGATGAGTTGCAGTTGATGAGACTAGTGATGCAATTGGAGAATAGATCTACGACAGATCCAGCGAGAGTCCTTGAGAATATATATGTCTAGGTAAGAGACATGATCTTCCCAGAAAATTTCTACGTGCTTAACATGGAGGATGATTAGGTAAGTTCACATGCTCCCATTATCTTATGTAGGAACTTCTTCCAAACTACAAAAACTATCATAAATGTCAATTATGGTAATCTTTAAAGGGAATTCAGAGATGAAGTTGTGATATTTAATGTCATGGAATCAAGTAAGTACCCCTTAGAGGACCATTATGCTTTTGTTATCTCCCATTTTAAAACATCAAGTAAAAACCCCATAGATTTTGATTGTCCAATTCTTAGAGAGATTATAAGCATTGGTTCTAGTTTGATATCTACGATTAATTCAACACCTATGTATATTTCACAAAAATATCTTAGATTTTATTTTAAAATGGATTCATATTTTTATTTTTATGATGTTCAATATGATTATGAAATGGATATGGAGTATGCTAATGGATTTGATGTTTTATTATTTGATTTTTATTATTTATATTCTGATACTGATATTCATTGTGCACATATTTCTGTTTCTTCAATTTCTTCATCCATAAATCACCATTACATTGGAACTGATGTCATTACCACCAAATCCAAAATAATCATACTTGTTATGTGGTGAGAAATTACCTGTTATAATTTCTATCAATCTCAATTTCGAACACGAAGAAATTTTTTTGAATCTTTTGAGGGAGAACATTAAGGAAATAGGGTGTACCTTGGCTAAAATATCAGGTATTAGCCCCTCCATTTGCATGCATAGGATTCTTTTGGAGGATGGAGCTAAACTGGTTAGGTTGCCACAAAGGAGACTCAATCCAACCCTTTTAGAGGTTGTTAAAGAAGATGTTGCGAAATAGCTTGAAGAAGGTATAATCTATCCCATTTTAGATTCCCAGTGGGTGAGTCCTATTCAGGTTGTGCCTATGCAAAGTGGTGTTACTATAGTTAAAAATGAGAAAGATGAGTTAGTTCCAATGAGGGGGAAAAATAGTTGTCGTGTGTGTATTGATTATAGGAAAATGAATCAGTCCTCTAGGAAAGACCATTTCCCCCTCCCATTTATTGATCACATGATTGAGATACTAGGTGGGAAACCACACTATTGTTTCTTGGATGTATTTTCTGGATATTTTCATGTTTATATTTCTCAAGAGGATCATAAGAAGACAAAATCCACTTTCCCATTTGATGTGTTTTGCAATCGAAAGATTCCATTTGGACTTTGTAATGCCCCAGGTACCTTCCAAATATGCATGTAGTGTATTTTTTTTCTAAATTTATTGAGACCTGCATGGAGGTATTTATGGATGATTTTACAGTGTATGGGTCTTCATTTGATGATTGTATATCTAGTTTGGGAATGGTTTTGAATCGTTGTATTGAGAATAATCTGGTCTTAAACATTGAAAAGTGTCATTTCATGGTAGAGAATGGGATTGTATTATGGTATGTAGTGTCAAAACCTAGGATATAGGTTTATACATCTATGGTAGATATCATTTTATCCTTACCATATCATTCATGTGTGTGTGATGGTAGATCTTTTCTAGGGAATGTAGGATTTTATCGGCGCTTCACCACATATTTTAGTAAGATTTCTCTTCCTATGTCACGATTACTTCAAAAAGGATTCTGATTTTGTGTTTGATTATTCTTGAAGGAATTAATTTGATAAGCTAAAGATGTGTTTGACCACTCCACTGATCATACATCCCCCACAGTGGGGGATTCCTTTAGAACATATGTTTGACGCCTCCAATATCGCAGTTGGAGCTGTCTTATCTCAGAGGGTGGAGGGACATTCACATGTGATGACCTATGAATCGAGGACCCTGGATACAGCCCAATCGAACTACACTACCACATAAAATGAGTTTACTACATTCATATTCACTTTAGATAAATTCTATTCATATTAATTGGGCTCTAATGTAGTTGTTTTTTCTGACCTTGCAGCTCTAAGGTACCTTTTGATGAATTCGTATGCAAAGCCCAGGCTAATCCGATGGATGCTCCTTTTTTAGAAATTTGAAAATTGAGATAAAGGAAAAGAAGGGGTAAGAAAACCTAGTGGTGGACCACATGAGTAGGCCTAATCACACACTACAGGTTGACACCTTGGACTAGGTACCACTTCGAGAGAAATTCTTCGATGAAAATATTTATTCCATCTTAGGTATGCATCCTTGGTATGCTGATTTAGTTAACTACCTTTTTCCCTCTGAAAACACTTAAAATTTAATGAAACTTCAACTCCAAAAATTAAAGAGTGAGTATAGGTTTTATGTGTGGGATGACCCCTACCTTTGGTGCATGTGTAGTGTCCAAGTTATTAGGAGGTCTGTTCCTGATAATGAGTTTTATTCTATTCTACAATTCAATCATACACTTTCTTGTGGTGGACACTTTGGACCCCAACGGACAACTAGGAATGTTTTGGACTCTGGATTGTATTGGCCTAGTTTATTCCATGACGCTGTTGTGTATTTTATGTCATGCTCATGTTTCCAACACACTGGTAATATTTCTAAGAGACACGAGATTCCCCAATAACCCATATTATTCTGTGAGATTTTTGATGTATGGGGCATTGATTTTTTGGGTTTTTTTCCAAGTTCATTTGGTTTCTTTTATATTTTGGTTTTTGTTGATTATGTGAGCTAATGGGTGGAGACTAAGGACACCAAGAATGAAGATTATCATGTTGTTGTGGAAATTGTCAAAGAATATTTTTTTTGCAGGTTTGGAGTACTAAATGCCATCATTAGTGACCAAGGGACACACTTTTTCAATAGGAATTTGGTTTCCCTCCTTCAGAAGTATAGGGTAGCACAAAAAACATTAACACTATACAACCATAAAATAATGGCTATGATGAGGTTTCAAATTGTGAGTTAAAATTTTTTTTGGAGAAAACTATGCAGCCAAAAAGGAATTATTAGACCAAGTTCTTGGATGATGTGATTTGGGATTATAGGAAAACATACAATACACCCATCGGTATGTCCACATTCTGGATTGTTTTTGGGAAATCATGTTATCTCCCGCTGAAAGTATAGCATCGGGCTTATTGGGAAATAAAGAAATGCCACTTGGATTTGGACCAAGAAATAATTCAAAAGAAGCTATAAATTCGATAGCTTGAGGATATTCTATTGTCCTCGTATGAGAACTCAAGGCTCTACAAGGAAAGATCAAAGTTATCTCATGACAGACTGATCCAACAAAGATTGTTTCATTTCGGAGAGAAAGTCCTTCCATACAGTTCATGGGTGAAGCTGATGCCTGGTAAGTTGCGTTCCATATGGTTGGGTCCAAATATTTTATCCAATGTTTTTGCTTATGGTGTAGTGTAGATCATGAAAGCGGGCACTGGAAGGAGCTTCACAGTCAATGGGAAATGCTTGGAAAAATACAATGAGGGACTTTCTACTGATACGATAGATTTCATCACCCAACAAGACTCCATTTTCACTTGGGCATATTAGGATGTTCCTAACCCTTTCACTTTTATATTATTTTTCATATTTTAAATTCTGCTCTTCATATGCACATATCATCTCATAGGTTCACATTGAGGGAAATGAAATATTTTTTGTGTGGGGTAGGGGAGAAAATTTCTAGGTAGATATATAGGATTTTCATTTGTGTGTTTTGTGTGTATTTTTTATTAATTTTTTGGTTAAAATTTTCAAAAAAACCAATATATATATATATATATATATATATTAGTTAAAGTTCTCATGTGGAACATAATGGAAAATGCATAATTTCAAAATTTATTGGTAGAATGATAGGCATGTGTAAGATTTCATCATCAAGGGCTGATTTTTATAAAAATTGAAGTCATTGGTGATATTAATGGTTGTGTCATTATAAAACATTTTAGATTTTGAAATCATTATTTGTGATATTTTTCCATGTTAAATTGTGTCACTGATTTCTCCACAAAATTTTTCTCTCATCCGTGACTTGTGAAATTTTTCCCACTCAATTGAAGGTATAGTCAAGTTCAGTAAAAAAAATTCATGGTTTATCCATAAGTTTCTTTCTCTTATGATCAGTTTAATTACTATACTGAATTAACCTATGCATGTGTACCCATCATCCGACTGTTGTATGCCCTAAAAAAATGGGTTGTGTCTTGGATAGGTCAAAAACCACTTTTCCTCAACCATTGATATTGTTATAACTATTATAATTAGTGTTTTTAGGAGATAAAACATGGGTTGATACTTGAGTGTGAGATTATTTCCAAGTGCAACATAAAAAGAACAAAAAAAATTAAATAATGGGAGTGAAGAAATGTACAACATATGCAGATATCTATGTCAGGATCTTAAGGTTTGAATTTTTGGAATGCCTAAGTGAGTGGGTCATGATATTAAATTGCAAAGGAATGTTGAAAAGGTTTAGTGAATTAAACCAAGTAAGAATAATTGTTTTAAGTTACCTGAATATACTGAATAAATGGTGGATTTATGATATTGGAATGGTTGGCACACACACATGTGGAAAATTAGTTGCATGGTAGACCCATTACTTGTTTTTCTATTATTAGTGTTATGAATCTTACTGGATATTGTTTTGATGCAATTTATGTGAACATAAATTTAAAATTTATTGATATTGACTTTTGATTGGATTATTACTTTTCCTATGATTCCACTGTGGATTGTGAAATATGAACATGCATATCTTGTGTCAATTTTCTCGAATACTTGATATGAGATTTTTCGAAGGAGTGAAAAGGCGTAAGTGTGTGGGAGCTGATAAAACACACTTTTATTGAGTATTTTATTGATAATAAATGAATTAATTTCCTCACATTATGCTAAATATGCTAATTTGTAGAATAATTGGGATGAGATCATTCATTTGAAAATTTGATTTAAATTCAAGTTTTACCCTTTTAAAATTCACTGTAGTATTTTGGGAATAAAGATATTTATATAAACTATTTTGACTTAAAATTTTGTAACTGTGTTCCTGACTTAATGAGATAAAAAATCAATTGAGGACACGGGAGATGAATCATAATTTTGTGTGGAGTAAATGGGCCATGAAGAAAAAGTTGGACTGAACTATCCATATTGGACATCACTTCACCATTTGGGTCATATCATCTTTATCCAGACTTGGATGGGCCCCAAATTTGAAGGGAAGCATGGGGGAATGATTTAGATCAAATAATAATGGTAAAATTCCAACCAATTTACACGTTTTGGAGGTAAAATATGCGGTGCAACATGGAGTAAAATAATTTTATGAATTTCCATTTCACATTTTAAAAATATTTGTAATCCTAACCATCACAAACTCTATTTAAAGGATATTTCACTCTTTGGGAGGTCTAGTAGAGGCTTTAGGAAGGTGTTCCCAAAGGGTGTCTCTTGGGAACCCCTCAAAGCTCTTGTAAGGAGTAAGACCTTTGGCAAACATCTCTTCTAAGAAGGCTCTCCTCTCCCACCTCTTCTTTGTATTTCTTTTCATTCATGTTTTTATCTTGAATTTTTCATCAATTAATCTTTTGTGTTCTTCTCTATCATCTTCATATTTTTATTCTTGGTATATAATATTCGAGTGGAGACGATAGTGGGTGTTTACCAATCAACCCATTATTTATGCAAAACGTCTCCAAGATGATAATTCCACCTAAGAAAGAGTTATTTCTTTCATAGTTGATCTAATCCCCACTCCCTTAATTTATTTATTTTTAATCCATTAACATAATTTAATTCATAAAAAATGATAATTTAATTGAGTTCTAATTTCTATGTTACTTGATCATCATTCACTTGATCGCGTTGTAGGGTTTTTGTAAACAGTGTGAGTAAAACTGCAATAAAAAAATCTTACCATCCTAGGATAGAATTGTAGGGTTAGAGTCTCATCCCCAACTAAACAAATTATCAAATATAGAAAGGATATACTACCCTAATTTAACGTTGACCATATGTTGGCTTTTGGATCATAATCAAGGTAGGGGTGCATCGATTAGAATTACTGAAGTTGACGAAAGACTCATTTTTTAAGTATTTTTGGTTGTGTTAATTTGAGTTGGGTTCGAGGGTTGTCAAGGATAGGGGATTAAAATTGAATGAATTATAATCATATAGGATAAGGATAAATTAATGATGAAGGGGGTAAATTATATCAACTACATCTTCTTATATAAGTGTTTTTAAAGAAATTGTCTCTTGATTGTTACTTCTCATTTTTTTTGTTTAGTTTACTATTAGAAAAGTAACAAAACAAACACCCCATCATTCTTTTCATTTGTTTTAAAATAATTTTTTACATAATTCAAGTCTATTAATAGTTGTCTAATTCACTTCCTCCTAAAGAGAATGACATAGGTCAGCCACTGTGCTGCACTTAGTAAAATCAAAAATAAATATTTTTGAGAGCGTGTGCAACAACATTCATCAAATTTTTATTACTATTATATATATATATATATATATATATTTTCTTTTTCATTTATTTTTTTTATTTTAATATATATGATTATTTATTTTATTTTTTATGTTTTATTATTTTTTATTTTCATTTTTATTATAAATTTTATTATTGTTATATTATTTTTAATTTCAAAAAGGTTTATTTTAATTTATTTATTATCAGATAAATTTTTTATAAATTTTTTTCTTATTATTTATTTTTAGATTTTAAATTTATTTTTCTATTGTTTTTATTTTTTATAATATTGATTTTTTAAAATTTAGTGAAATTAAAATTTTTTTCTACTAAAAATTTCATTTTTCAATATTTTTTTTACGTATTGATATAGATTGATCGTGCAATTTAAAGTTTTTTGATTCATATAGTTTACTTTATTTATTTTTATGCTCATGTGATAATAGGGTCATGTAGTGTGATGAAATCCACTATATCAGTAGAAATTCCCTCAACGTATTTCTTCAAGTGTTGCCCATTGATTGTGATGGTCCTTCCATTTTCCTCTTGCGTGATCTCTACTACACCATAAGGAAAAAACATTAGATACAATATAAGGACCCAACCATCTAGAATGCAACTTACCAGGCATCAGCTTCAGCTGTCAACTGTATATAAGGACATTCTCCCCAACATGAAACTCCCTTTGTTGGATCAGTCTTTCATGAGATACCTTTGATCTTTCCTTGTAGAGCCTTGAGTTCTCATATGAGGACAATAGAATATCCTGAATCTCTTGAATTTGCAGCTTCCTTTGAATTCCATCTTGGGACAAATCCTTGTTGCATTTCTTTAAAGCCCAATAATCTTGATGCTAGACTTCCATAGGGAGATGACAGGCTTTACCAAAGAATATTCAGAATGGGGACATACCAAAGGGTGTCTTGTATGTTGCCCTATAATCCCAAAGCGCATCATCCAAGCGCTTGATCCAATCTTTCATTTTCGTATAAATAGTTTTCTACAAATTTTGTTTTCACACATGATTTGAAACCTCATCCAAGTCATTTGTTTGAGGGTGGTATGGAATTGATATTTCATGTGTCACCACGTACTTATGAAGGAGGGAATTCAAATTCTGGTTGAAAAAGTGTGTACCTTGGTCACTAATGATGGCCTTCGGTACTCCAAACCTGCAAAAAATCTGTGCTTTTGAAAAATTCAACAAGAACATGACAATCATCTGTCCTAGTGGCCTTATCCTCTACCCATTTTATCACATAATCTATGGAAAAAAAATACAAGAAATCAAATAAATTAAGAAAATGACCCTTATAATCATTACCCCATACATCAAAAACCTCACAGAACAATACGGGTTGTTGGGGCATCTCGTGTCTCCTAGGAATAATACCAGTGTGTTGGAAACTTTAGCACGACTTACAAATCACATGAGTATCATGGAATAAACTAGGCCAATACAATACAGAGTTTACAATGTTCCAAGATTTTTATTGGGGTTCAAGGTGTTCACCACAGGCAAGTGTATGAGAGAATTGCATAATAGAATCAAACTCATGATCAGGAACACAACTTCTAATAACATGGTTACTACACAAGTGCCATAGGTAGGGGTAATCACACACATAAAACCTATACTCACTCTTTAATTTTTGTACGTAATATTTCTTTAAATTCTCAAGGATTTCAGAGGAAACAATGTAGTTAACTAAAACAGCATACCAAGGATGCATACCTAAGATGGAATAATGATGCTAATTGGGGAAAGTGCCCTGAAGAGGTACCTAGTCCAAGGTGTCATCCTCGATTTTGTGAGTAATCCTAATCATGTGGTCCACCACTCGGTTTTATGACCCCTTCTTGTCCTTTATCTAAATGTCAAATTTCGAAAGGAGCATCCATTAGATTAGCTTGGGCTTTGCATCAGGCATCTTTAAAAGGTACCTCAGAGCTATATGGTCAGAAAAAACAACTACTTTAGAGCCCAAGAAATATTCATAGAATATATCTAAATTGAATAGGATAACAAGATACTCTTTTTTCGTGGTTGTGTAGTTTTATTGGGATGAATCCAGTGTCCTCGATGCATAGGAAATCACATGTGAACATCCCTCCAACCTCAAAGATAAGACAGCTCCAACTGCGAAGTTAGAGGCATCACACATAATCTCAAAATGAATCTCCCACTGTGGGGGTTTTATGATCATTGGAGTGGTCAGAAACTTCTTTATATCATCAAAGGAAGTCCTTCATGAATCATAAAACACAAAATCAGAATCCTTTTGTAGTAATCGTGACATAGGAAGAGAAATCTTACTAAAATCTCTAATGAAGTGCTAATAAAATCCGGAATACCCTAGGAATGATCTAACATCATGCACACATCAAGGATAGGGTAAGGACAAAATGAAATCTCTTATAGATCTATCAACCACTATCCCATGTTTTGACACTACATGTCCTATGACAATCCCAAGCTCTACAATGAAATGACACTTTTCAATGTTTAAGACCAGATTCTTCTCAATACAATGATTCAAAACCTTTCCCAAACTAGATATACAATCATTAAATGAATACCCATACATTGAGAAATAATCCATAAATACCTCCATGTAGGTCTCCATAAAATCAGTAAAAAATACTCAACATGCATATTTGGAAGGTACCTGGGGCATTACAAAGTCCAAATTGAATCTTTCCAAAGGCAAACATACTAAATGGTAAAGTGAATATTGTCTCCTCTTAATCCTCTAGAGCAATAAGAACCTGAAAATTTCTAGAAAATTCATCCAAGAAATAGTAGTGGGTTTTCCTAGGTACTCTCTCTATCATCTCATCAATAAACGGTAGGGGAAAATGGTCTTTTGAGTGGACTAATTTATTTTACTATAATCAATATAGGCACACAAACTATTTTTCACCCTAATTGGAACTAACTCATATTTCTCATTTTTAGCAACAGTAACACCACTTTTCTTAAGCATAACCTGAATAGTACTCACCCACTGGGAATATGAAATGGGATAGATTATACCTGCCTCGAGCAATTTTTCATCCTCTTTTATAACACCCTCCAAAAGTGTTGGATAGAGTCTCCTTTGTGGGTGCATAGCCAGTTTAGCCCCATCCTCCAAAAGAAACATATTGATGAAAATGGAGGGGCTAATGCGTGATATGTTATCCAAGATCCACCCTATTTCCTTAATGATCTACCTCAAAAGATTCAATTTTTTTTCATGTTCAAAAGGGAAATTGTTAGAAATTATAATAGGTAATTTTTCACCACTTAACAAGTATGAGTATTTTAGATTTGGTGGTAAAGGATTGAGTTCCAATGTGGGGGGGGGATTTATGTATGTATAAATTGAAGGAACTGAAATATGTGCACAATAAATATCAGTATCAGAATATATGTCATCAAAATCAAAGAATAAAGCAACAAATCCATCAGCATACTCTACATAAAAGTCATAATAAGATTGAACATGATCAAAATAAAAATATGAATTCATTTTAAAATCAAATCTAAGAGAGTTATGTGCATTATAAACAAGTGTGTAAGTACTGTTAGATATAGAACTATAACAAATGATCATAATCTCTCTAAGAATAAGAAAATCAAAATATATGGGGTTTTTACTTGGTGGTTCAAAATGAGAGATAACAAAAGTAGAATGGTACTCTAAGGGGTACATCATGTATTCCATGACATTAAATATCCCAACTTCATCTCTAAATCCCAGGTAAAGTGTACCATCATTGACATTTATGATTGTTTTTGCATTTTTTAGGAAGGGCCTACCAAAGATAATAGAGCATTTGAACTTACCTCGTCATCCCCCATGTTAAGAACATAGAAAATTTCTCATAAGATCATGTCTCTTACCCAGAAAAGTACATCCTCAAGGACTCTCGCTGGATATACTGTAGCTCTATTTTCCAACTTCACCACTACTCTCGTCAGCTTCAACAAACCAACTTTTAATAAAGAGAATATAGAGTGAGGCATCACATTTATGGAAGCTCCCAAATCAAAATGAGCATTAGAAAAGTGAAACTCCCCTATTGTGCATGGGATAATGAATGTCTCAGGATCCTTTCACTTTGTTGGAATTGATAGAGTTTGTGTAATGAGTGATGAAACATTCCTTCCAATATTGATCATCTCATTTTCTTTGATCCCTCTTCGATCAGTGCAACGTTCTTTTAAGAATTTCTCATACCTTGGTATTTGTATGATGGCATCAAGTAGAGGGATATTGATCTCCACACGCTTGAATATGTCTATAAATTATTCTTTCATCACCACTTCAACCATATTCTTGGTTTGTACATCTCTATTTGAAAAAGGAAGGGGTTTAGGAGTAATATCATAAATATTTTTGTTACCTTTATCTTTCTCCTTAGAATGATCAATAGTCGGTGTTGAATGGGGCATCTCTGATGTTGAGGTGAATCCTAGTGGAACAATAGGTGCATTTGTATCAGCTATTTGCTTCCCACCTCTCAACGTGATGTCACTGACATTCCCCTTGGGATTTGGAGTTGGTTCGGAAGGTTGATTTCATGAGTTCTTAAATACCAATTCATGGAGGGTGGTGTAAATATAGCTCATTTGAGTCTTCAATTCCCTCAGATCCGAATATTTATTGTTTAGCTAATTCTATTGAGTAAGAACAATTTTCTTCCAAATATCATATGTTTTAAAATATACCCTTGGTTTATAATTCCCTTGTTGTTTAATTTTTGATGCTTGAGATTCAAATCACCTTTGGGGTTGTTGTAATCCAAGTTGGTAAGGTGGAGGCTGTTGAAAGTTTTGTTGAAAGGGGGGGCTTTTTTGTTGTCTAGATGCATACCTCATCTCTGATTGTTCCCTCCACCCTTGGTTGTATGTTTTAGAAAATGAATCAATATTATTTTGGGGATATTATTTTTTTTGGTGCTGATATGGTCTCCCAAGAAACACTGATGTACAATATTTTGTTTCCTGAAGTTGGGGGGAAACCGTCGGTTGGGAGGCTTGTCTTAGTGAAAATGCCACAAGTCCTTGATGGAGGAGGTTGGGATATGCTTTGTTCCAATTAAATATGCCTCACCATACTAGTCAATTATTACAAATTAGTGTCAATAAAATGATTTTCAAGAGAGGAAGGGATTACCTGATGTACTCCTCTGTCATGCGGTGTACATCGATCAAAAAATTGTTGGGAGTTTTGTCTCATCTTTTCAATCAATGCACATGCAGCTACTGGTGTCTTTTCCACCACGGCTCATCCAGCCATGACATCCACCATACTCCTCTCCATAGGTGTGAGTCCTTCGTGGAAGTACTGTATGAGTAGTTTATCACTGATTTGGTGTTTTGGGAAGCTTGCACACAACTTCTTGAATCGCTCACAGTACTCATACATTAACCCCCCTTGTGCTTTCTTGATCCCCGAGATCTCCTTACGAATTAAAGTGGTCCTTGATGCTGGAAAAACTCTTTTCAAGAAACGGTGTTTCAAATCATTGCAACAAGTTACATCTTTAGGTTGTAAATAATACATAAAATATATAGCAGCTCCATCAAGTGGGAATGAGAATGATCTTAGTTTGATTTTATCTTCAGAAACATTTCTTCATTTTAAAGTTGATCAAACCTCATTAAATTCATTTAATTGTTTGTTTGAATCCTCACCTGATAATCCATGAAACTTTAGAAGAAGTTGAATTAACCTAGATTTCTGTTTAGTGTCCGATTCGAGATTTGGTTTTGCAATTCCATTTGGTTTATAGTTAATATCAGGTGAATCCAACTCTCGAATGTTTCTATTAAGTTTATTTCCATTATTTTCAGGCATCAGTTCTCGTTTTAGGTTTAAATTTTATGTGTTTCCAATTTCTTTGTTCTTGGAGTGAATTAATTCTTCTATTGGTTGAATGTTGAAACTTCCCATTGAATGAGAATGTCTTATTCAATCCCTAAGGTTGTGTTCAATATCAGGGTCAAGATCTAAGAGATATTACCGATTCTTTCATGTCATAAATCATATAAAAATAATATAAAGTAAAGTGGACCATAATAAAAATGAGAAGTTTTATTTGATGGTCCAAAAAAAGAAGAATAAAATAAAAAGAATAATAATAAATTCAGATTAGGTAAATAAATAAGAACAGAATAAAATGTAAAATAAAATAAATACCTATAAATAGTTGAAATAAATACTTGACTCCCTGGTAATAACACCAATTTGATGAACGTTGCCACATACTCTCTCAAAAATATTTGTTTGTGATTTTACTAAGTGTAGTATAGAGACTGACCTAGGTCATTTTCTTAATGAGGAAGTGAATTAAACTACTATTAATAGGTTTGAAGTAAGTAAGAAAATATTTCCAATCAAATGAAAAGAATATTGGGTGTTTGTTTTTTGACATTTCGAATAGTAAAGTAAATAAGATAAGGAGAAGTAACATTCAAGTGACAATTTCTTTAAAAACACTAATATGTGAAGACATAGTTGATATAATTTAACCCCTTAATCATTAATGTATCCTTATACCATATGATTATAATTCATTCAATTGTCATCCCTTAACCTTGTCAACCCCCTAAACCTATGGAAGTTAACACAACCAAAAATATTGGATAAATGAGCCATCAATCAACTTTGGGACTTCCAATTGCAGCCTCATGCCTTAATTGTGATCCAAAAGCCAACTTATGGCCAATGACCAATTAGGAGAGTATATCCTCCTGATATTTTATAATTAATTGAGTTAGTTATGATACTTGAACCCTATAATTCTATCCTAAGATGATTTGATTTTGCATTTGCAGTTTCACTCAAATGGTTTACACAAGCCCAAAAACGCGGTCAAGTGATAGTTGATCGAGTAACTTAGACATTAAACCTCAATTAATTGATCACAATTTAATAATTAATTTATTTTCATGTATTCAAAATATATAAATGAAGGTAGTGGGGATTAGATCAACTATGAAATAAATCACTTTTCCATGGGCTAAGTTGTCATCGTGGAGACGTTTTGCATAAGAAATGGGTTGATTATAGAACACCCAATCTCATCTCCACTCATAGATTCCCGCCTAAGAAGAAAAATAAGAAGTTGAAAATATACAAACACAAAAGATTAATTGAAGAAAAATTCCAGATATAAACATGAAAGAAAATAAATACAAAGAGGAGGTGGGAGAGGAGAGCCTTCTTGGAAGAGATGTTTTCATAAGGTCTTTCTCTTTTCAAGAGATTTTAGGGGTTCCCAAGAGTCACCCTTTAGAACACACCATCCCAAATTCTTGAACAGACCAAAAAAAGAGTGAAAATATCCTTTAAATAGATTTTTGGGAGGGCTAGAGTTATAAATCTTTTTAAAATGTTAAAGGGAAATTCGGCCAAATATTTTACTCCATGTTGCACTGCATAGT
Organism: Viscum album; assembly: GCA_963277665.1. Taxonomy (NCBI): domain Eukaryota; kingdom Viridiplantae; phylum Streptophyta; class Magnoliopsida; order Santalales; family Viscaceae; genus Viscum; species Viscum album. The sequence continues at coordinate 1,052,114,971 of OY728130.1, read as the reverse complement.
TGACCTCCAAAATGCATTAATTGGATAGAATTTTAGAATTATTATTTGCTCGAAAGAATGTCCCCAAGCTTCCCTCCATATTTTGGCCCAATCAAAGTCCGTATGAATAATATATGGCCCCAATGGTGAAGTGATGTCCAATCTAGATAGTTCATTCTAACATTTGCTTCATGGACCATTTACTCCACTAAAAAGCATGATCCAACTCCCATGTCCTAAATAGTATTTGTAGCTCATTATGTCAGGAACACAGTTTAAATTTTATAAGTAAAAATAATTTACCTAAAAATATTTATTCCCCAAATACTAAAGTGAATTTTAAAATATTAAAACTACAATTTCTATCAAATTTTCAAATGAATGATCTAATTCCAATTATTCTATAAATTAGAATATTTATCACAATTTAAGGAAATTATTTAATTTATTATCGATAAAATATTCAATAAAATTTTGTTTTATCAAAGTGTAATGATCCTGAGACATTAATATTACCATTAATGAATTTCATGACTTGTGCACTAAGATTTTCTAATGAAAGCTCTGATTCTGAATGTTCTCAAAATTGTAGGGTATATTGAGTGCATCACAATTGACTTGTCATTAATTGGTAAGTAGATGAAGTATTTATACTTTCTATATTTATTAAAGTTGATAACTCAAAAATTTAATTGGGATAGAACAATTAGATTATATTCCATGTCCATGGTGTATCAATTTGTTTATTTTATATAGTCAAATAACAATGTTTCGAGCATATAGGTTTGTGATACATATGTGAATTCTACCTGAAGAGATATTTTGATAAAGGGATTACATGACACAATGAGTGTTCATATGTTGTTAATATCATTACAACATTAAGTTATTTCAATTGGGTTCCTTGACCCATTTTAAGATAGTAATATTAGAATTTAGGTAAGCCAACCTAATTTCAATTATAATATATACTAGAGAGTCACACACTAAGTGTTTCTATTGATCTCGATTAAATTCTATTTTAATTTAATTAATAGAATATCTATTATTCTCAATATTGAGGAATAATTTTATTAACAATTTATCAACCGTAAATATTTATTGATGAATGAAATATTTAAATTAAATATTTATTTATGTATTTAATAAATTTCAAGGAGGATAAATAGATCAAGATTATGTCCTTGATGAATATTTATTTACTAGTCGGTAAAAATTATTTATCACTTTGTAGGTTGGAAGGTGAGATAAAGTATTATTATTATTATTATTATTACTATTATGTGGATTGAGGTTTTTTAAAGTTTACAATATTATTTAATGGATTATATGTAATTATATAATTATTCTATCTTAAACCCAAGATCTATATAAAGATGGTGTTTTAATGATTAATGAATCGAAAATTGAGAATTGAGAATTGTTATGCACAATGGAATTCTCCCTATCAAATGTTCCTCATATATTCCTATCAAGAATGAGAAGAACACCTTCAAGCCTAGAAGACCTTGGAGTGATCAAGACAAAAAAGGATTGATTCACAATACTAGCACTCAAAAATCAATTGGAAATTCTCATATATCAAAAGAGCACATGTGGATCACCGATAAATGGATTGTATACTTGAATCTTTACAATGTAATGAATGCAATTTGGAGGGATTTTTAGAAATTAATATTCCCAAATTAAGAAAGGATATAAATCAAAGGTAATCATTTCTTCCAATCATAAATCAATTAATTATAAATTTAATGTGAAATTTTCTATCTCTGGGTTTTAGGAAAGCCTATATTAAAATAAATTTTAATATTACTCCCAACAAAGGAGCTTCCATTATGCCTAGAACCCACACATTGTATCAAAATGGCCACTTTTTAAATTTATAATTATTTATTTGATTGTTGATCAATGCAAAATAGTGGTTTGATTTTCATTTCATATTATTCATTCTATAATATAATTTTAATTAGCATGTTACAAAAATACTAATAATGTTCGTTCAATGTTGAATTTTCTTAAATGTATAAGAAAATATGAGGAATGACCAGAAATTCCCTAGGTATGTGCCAAATTTTTGTCCAGTAAGATTGGGTTATATGTTGTGTAGCAAGAGTACACACAGTTTACCCAAGTGAACTACCTAGCCAGGTCACGGGATACACAACACACCGAGTAATAAATTACCTGTGGTGCATTTATAGCACATCAGGTCATAACAAGGCCAACCTGACACACAACATGTGGAATTACATAACGTCTAGTTGGAACACACGTCGTGTAGTCTACACGAGTTAATAGTGAAATTCATGTGGTTATTATACACAATCTAACTACATGAGACTGAAAATCTAGATAAGTAATGATATACACATAGTTTATATGGTGTACATGACATGAATTCTATCATTTCCCGCGTCTGAAGAATACACCGATCCTTTTAGTGAGTTACATAGACACACGACATGCGAGATGCATATAGTATAAAGAGACTATGAATATCATTTAGTCTTACAAATTATAACACAATAGGTTTTTAAATTGGTTACCTGGGCACATAGAAAGGGGAAAACACAATGTGTTGTTATTTATTATGTGTCGTGCAGTTCGGCAGAGGTACATGCTGAAGCCCCATGAGTGTGCCCTAGATACACAACAACCAAGGTACATGGAATGATGTTAGATAGTACACACTAAGTAGTCTCCCAATTAATTATATAATTAAATTATATTAAATTTAAAATTGAAGCACTAAAATCTTATTTCGTTGATTTACATCTGTTGTGTTTGATAATTTAATAACAGTTTTAAATAATTTTAAATGCTCAATTAATTCATTGTAATAAATCTCTATTTATTGGTTCTTTTATTTATTTTCCCTGAATTCCATTAATGATGGGTATCTCTAAATAAATTTAGATGTTCAGTAAAATTAAAAATAATTGATTAACTGATTAATTAATTAATTAATCCAAGAAAATTTATCTTAATAATAAAATAATGAATTTGTAGTGAATGTTAACATACTACTTTTAGTATGTTTATTGCATGTCTGACTGATCACAAGACTGATGAAAATCTATGTATGTGTTGGATTTCTTAATTTAATTATTTCATGTTTTTGAAATTATTTAAAATAAATTTAAATTCATGGATTTCAATTCATCCATTCCACCATTATTATATAGCTCCTACATGTACAAATATATCTATGTACTACCCTTAAACATTATTTTGGTCCCCCTCACCTACTTGTGAGTTATAAAAACATGTATTTAATGGTGTATCCCAATTTTTATGGAAATATTTTAGGATGAAACCATAATGATTCCAAACCAGGTGATACATAGGTGGATAGGCGAAATGCAGTAGATCGTGTCAATACCGACACAATGAGTTATTCACCGAGGCCATGAGTTCATTTATTGTCTAATAAATAAATAAACTGTTAGATAATCTCAAGAATATTCCATTTAATTAATTTATATAACTAATTACATGCATTATTTAATTTATGGATGTAAGATCATGATCACATAAATTAATAAATTAATGTGAAAATATGAAATTTAAATAAATTTATTATGTGTAATTGTTTTATCCAAAATGGTTAATTAATTGAGTAAAATACAGTTAATATTTAAAAATACATTTAAGGGATAAAATAAGATAAAAGTTTAGAATTAATTTAAAATACCTCAAATATATATTAAGTTGGACTTGTAATTCTAATAATTGATTAGGAATAAAAGCCTTAGAACTAAGTGCTTTACCAATGAAAATTGTGACAATTACTTTTAACTTGGGGTTATTAAAAATTTTATGGGTTGAAATAACCATCTTATATCAAGAGAAGTATCCTTCTATAGAATTTATGTAACTTTGAGGAAAGTGTTTAAGAAATCCAATTCATGATTTCAAGTTTGAGGAGTCCACTCAATAGATCACGAAGCTTCATGACCATAGTTGGAAAAGATATTCCTGTATAAATAACTTCATATACATAAAACACCATCACTAGGGTGATGTGAAGGGGAATATATATCCTTTCTTCAAGAATTTCCATGAAACTATGAATTACAAGTTCAATGGTGAGGGCTATTCAGACTTGATAAAATATTGGAAGATTTAATAAAATCAACTAATTTATTATTTATCACATATTCTGTAATCAAGAAAAATATTAATAACATCTATTTAATAATTTTAGAAAAATTGAATGTTATTTATGAAAACTATCCCTATGATCTGAATTAAAGACATACCATATCCTTATTGGTAATAACTTCTAAGAGTTGTTTAGATGCCTTTGGGTTAAGATTAACCATGAATGGAAATATTTTGTGCTAAAATCCTAATATCTTAATTTTTTATACTAAGTATGAGAGTGATGAAGAGATACTTGTATATGAAAAAAGTTTTAATGACACCGTTGATGTTCAGTGTTTGATTCTTTCATCTGTGTCTAGTGAACACATTAAGTCTTACAAAAACATGGATGTTACTAGCATGCTTTATTATCTCTATGGAATATACTAGGAGAGAGCTAGAAAATAACGACATGAGATCTCCAAGGATATGTTTTAGAGTACTCTTGGAGTGGGTTCCCCAACTAGGCCTCACGTAGTCAACCTTTATATCTATAATTAGAAAATATAGGTTTTAGGGTTTAAAAATACTAAATAACTAGGAACTAATATATTTATTCCATCACTCCAATAGTGCTCCTCTATCTTTGTTGTTAATTTTAATATGAACAACACTGAGAAGTGTCTCCCAGATCTTCATAAATTTCTTCACCAAGAAGATAAGGATATAGAGAATAGAAAACCTTCTATCCTTATAGTTAATAAATGGAATGTAAAATAAAATAAATCTAAGATAAAATATTCTTTACAACATCCTTCCAAGAATAAAACGTTCAAGGGGAAATCCTGGGAATAATATGTGGTTTAATTCACTTTTGGAATGAAGTCCGAGTGGAAGAAATACTACATCCATCCAAAGAATAAAGGGGAAGATTCAAGTTCATTTTTTATTGAGTGTAATTTTTCAGTTTCTACAAATTGGGTATTAGATATAGATTTTGGTTATCACATATGCATTCAAATATACGAACCAAGTAGATTTAGAATAATTGACCAAGGGGAGGTAGATCTATGAGTTTCCAACAGATCTAATATTAATAATGTATAAAATGGGGACAATAACCTCATGTTACAAACTAGAATTATCTTTTTTTTTAAAGACTACTAGTTTTTCCATATATTACCAAATGCATTAATTTTGTATCTATACTAGATAAAACTGGTTTTAATTTCATTTTATAAAATAAATTTTACCTCTATTACCAATATAACATTTGTTATGTTAAGTCATATTTAAATAATGGTCTTTATGTGTTGTATTACAAAATGAATTAATGGAAATAAATAACAAAACTATAGTACATGAATCATAATACACCCAACTATAGAATCATTAGACTGATCAAGTAAATGAAAAGTGAATGACTAAATTATATCAATATGGATATTTATATTTTTCTTAACTAAAACAACTCAATATATTTCATGCATGTTTATAAGAAAAAATAACCAAATCCCTATTTAGTGGTAAAGGTGAAAGGGCTAAAAAGATTTTTGAATTAGTTCATATGGATGTGTGTGTACATTTTCTTATTGAATCAAGGGGTGGTTAATCATACATAATAATTTTTTAGTTTTGATTTTAGTAGATTTGTATATGTCTACTTATTGAGGTATAAGTATGGTTCCTTTGACAAATTCAAGGAATGAAAGAATGAAGTGAGAACTATCTTGGTAAGAAGATTAAAAAACTCTACTCATACCATGGTAAAGAATATCCTAACCAATACTTCAGAGATTATTTATGGGAGTTTGGGATTATATCTCAAACAAATATTCCATATAAACCTCAGTGTTATTGTTTATGTGAAAGGAGGAACCGCACCTTATTGGAAATGGAAAGGTTAATGATGAGTCATGTGATCCCTCTATTATACAATCGAGGATACATGGTACTAAAAATAGAACAAATACTAAACCGCGTTCCAAATAAATTTGATGATGATATTATATAACATTTATGGAATGGAAAGAAACCCATGTTGTCATATTTGAATGTTTTGGGTTGTAAAGAATTTATGAAATCCTCTTTAGGTAACAAACTTACACACCGAGGAACAAAGTGTACCATTAAGGATACCCCAAAGAAACTAGGGGAAATTGCCTATATGGTCCATCAAAAAAAAGTAACAGTGGACATACATAATATATCCATTAAAAGGGATAAAATCACTAAAATAAATAGTTTGAGTGATATACACATTTATGAAGTCAAGGATCAAGGTACACAAGAGTTGGAAAAGGAAAGGATTCCACAAATCCTCATGGAAGAAGTTGTCCTAGAGACACAAGTACTACATAGGTGTATAAGAGAGGATACTGAACCGAAGAATTATGGTTTTCAAGTCACAGAATGGTGACTCATTATTAGTTGATAATAATGATCATCTAACCTATAAGACATTAGTAATTGGAATACATATTTCCATGTGGAAATCCATGAATTTGGAAATGGATTCCATATAAAAAAAACATGCCTCAATTTTGGTAAATATTCCAATGTTTTTAAAAACCATTAGTTGTAAAGGGGTATTCAAGAAGAAAATGTACATGGAAGGAAAAGTAAGTACCTATATGGAATGAATGGTTGAAAAATGTTTTAAACATGGTTAAGGAATTGAATCTGATAAATCCATTTCACAAGTTTCAATGATGAAATATATTAAAATTATACTTGTAATTGCAACCTTTTATTACTATGAGATTTTAAAAATGGATTTCAAAATATCCTTCCATAATGAGAACCTTAGGGAAGAGTTCTATATGACACATCTAAAAGGGTTTTTGACTCTAAATGTTGACAATAAGATATTGAAATTGGAAAAAAATACATATATGTATTAAAGAAGCAATCTAGGTCATGGAATATTTGATTTGATAAATCCATAATAGAATTTTGTTTCCTAAATAATTAAAGTGAGTCTTTTGTATATAAAAGTATTATTGAGAGTTAAGTCATTTTATTAATAGTATATATAGATTACATAATACTTATTAGAAATGAAATACTATTCATACAACCTGTTAAAGAATTGTTGAATAAATTTTTCTCCTTAAATGACATAGGTATAATGACCCAGGCTTAACATAATTGGATATTACATCAATTTAGAATAATATCTAGTATATTACAAAAATACATTCTTGAGGACGATAATAGTTTAGTGTATTTGGAAACATAGAAAAAAATATTTTAAACTAGTAAAATATCTTTAGCATCTCCAATAAAGACCTCCACCTTTAGTAATTATACCTAAAACCGTTCTTCATAACATGGGGAAATGAAACATAAGAAAGGGGTGAGATAAAATGCTCAGTAAGGGTAAGAAAACGAGATATGTAAGCATAATCATGAGAATAATGGTATGAGAACATGATAATGAAAATATAAGATCATACCCTACATAACAAAGATCATATAAATGAATCATGGAATAAATAATGGCAGTTCATTAGACATGAATCATAAAGAAGTAATGGTCATAGATTTGGAAATCCTAACATAGGAAAAAACGTTGAATTATAATAGACACATAAGAATATAATAATTTCCATAGTAGCTAAGGCATCACTACCAATACCATCTTAGTAATATGGGTTCACTCCCCATACCATAATAGTAGTCATTGTTCACTCCCATGGCCATCTTATTAGCATTAGTTCACTCTTCATACCATCTTAGTAGTCATGGTTCACTCTCATGGCCATCTTAGTAGTTAAAGATCACATCCAAGACCATATTAGTTTATCTCACGAGGAATAAATCTTTACCCAATGCACCATAGGAATATATAGGTCCCATAAATCTCATAATGAAATTATACATATATGTTCCACAAGATCGTAAACAATCATATAATAAATCATGAAATAAAATGGGAATCATTAACATATAATCATATTATAACATGTGGAAAAGATACAGATTTCATAATCATTTCATTAAATTCATAACACATGAAAATAAGTGGGTTTCTTAAACATTATTCCATCAAAACGTAAACTATTTATAGAAATAATATTAATGGTTTTATTTAACTATAACAAAGTATGTCGTCAATGGTGGGAAAGAATTTTGAAAGATCACTTGGAACATAAATTTACATAAAATCACTATATTTAAAACATAAAACACTTTCAAACCTCTTTTCTTTGAAACAATATGGAAAAAGAATAATGGAAACATGAAAATAATTAAAAATAGTTCTTGAGGAATACATCCTTTCTTTGTTGAAATAGTTTTCTTTTCTTAAAATGTGTTGTAATTTTCAAAGAAAACATTTTATTCCAAAATAACCTTATAATCATTCTAGTGAATCTTTTAGGTAATGAGGAGTCCTGAAAGTGTAAATATCCATCAATGTCGTATATGATTAAAAACATTATTCTCATACATTTCTGAGGAAGTCAAAAAAATAATTTGGAAAATTAAAGAAAGATTCCTTTCAAAACATGTATTAAAAAAAATTGTTTAAAAATTATGGTAAAAATTTATTGGAGAATAGGAAAACATTTTATTAAAAAAACATTAGAAAACATGTACGATGATGATAAATATTCCCCAATGGAGACTTAAAATGAAATAATCCCAAATATGGGAGAGATTGTGAAATTAATACTCGTAACATTATAATCAATAGAATCATATTCCACATGTAAGAAATAAAATCATAATAATATTTAAATATCATAATCTTCTGGATAATACTAATAAAATAAATTAATGGGTAGTATATACACCATATAGAAGTAACATGTAGTGTATGAGGCATGTGTCTCACAAAAATAAAGGTGAGACAACAATAAATTATATAAAACCATAAAAATATTCCTTTTGAATTTTTTTTAATTAAATTATAAAAATTCATTAAATTTTATTTATAATCATTTATATACATATTAATAAATATGTATGATAATACCAATAATTTTGATATGGAGAAAGGATTAATTCGTTAAACATTCGAAGTGTCCCATACCACTTTAAACATTTAAATAATATTCCCAATATCTTAAAATGAATCTTTAAATACCATTAAGATAAAAATATTCATGATATAAAATATAATATGGTAATTACATACAATACACACAAGAAACTAGTGGTGAACATGGCTTATATCTCATGAAAATAAAAAGTGAGACAAAATTCCCTTACCTTAAGTATGATACTCCCTATATGTGTCAGAAAATATTATATAATCGTTTTAAATATATTATTAACTCATACCAAAATCATAATAATATTTATTATATCAAATATGAATCATTTATGGATTTATATTATCCATTTATTAATAATTTCTATGTTAAAGACACATTTCAGTTAATAATTTCTTTCTTTATCGTATATATTTTGACTTGTTATTCTTGATTGTATTACTGAGATAATGATTTATTTACATACAGAATTTATAACATAATTTATATATATTATATAATTATAATACAAATATACGTAATAGAGAGATACATGAAATGCGATATACCGTTCCGGGAGAGGGTAGGTCGTACATACGCATGAACGATGTTTCTGTTTTCTTATCGTATTGAATGGAAATAAGTGAATGAAATATATGTATGTATATATATATATATTATTACATTATAATTACTATATAATATATTTAATTATTATTAATATTATATATATTTTATTATCAACCTTTAATGGTGAATGTGGAAGATGAATCTCATCGCGTTGTGGAAGTGGTAAGCCGTACATACGCACGACCGATGATATCATTCCATATTGTTAAAGGGTAGGTAATTAGATGGAATATGAGTTATAAAGAAACAATATTATGTACTAATTATTATTTACATACTTTATATTGAACATCATATCCATATAAATAAATTATTCATGAAAATCAGTTTACACTACAGTGTGGAGACAGTCAGTCGTACGTACGCACGCATGGTGATATTGTTTTTTTAGGATGGGTAAAAGAGTAATAAGGTTATATCATAATCATAAAAACATATCAGAATATATATTATGTTGTATCTATTAATTTGGTACGGAAATAACATATCAATAGGAAGTAGAATAAGAAAATAACTTTGAAAGAGGTGATAAAACAATTACCTCTTTTTTGGGTATATCTTTTCTATTTGTACAAAAGGAATCCATAAGATATATTTATGCCAAAATTATGGACTATTGTATATATTTATGGAATTTTGGAGAGGAAGGTTTCATTTTTATCCAATAAAAAGGTATTTATGTGCGTTTATTAAAGAGAATAAGAAGATCCCTTTTATAAGCAGGAGGAGGGGCACTTTTGGGAACATCAAAACTATTAATTTATTTTAAAAATAATTTCCATTAAAAATAGATCCAAATTGAGTTATTTATAGGATAAGATGATTATGTTTATAAATAATCTCAGAAAATTAATTTTAGACATGTTTATATAATATAATTAACCTTATCATTTGTCTTTAAAATTTATTTAAACAATTTAACTCTTACCGTGACAACATGTATTTTTACACTATAGGGTTCATATAGTTACAATAAAAAGTCAAAAGAACACCAATTGGATCATTTATTACATATTTAACACAATTCATGTTATTTGGGAGAACCTTATATTTTAATTAATTTTATAACATTTAATAAAATATTAATTATTTTTAAGTAGCATTATTTCAATTTGGATACTATTGAATATTTTCATTTTAAAAAAATATGAAACCAACATGATAAATTCAAGAAAAAACTACCAATATTTCACTGAAATTACTAAGTTGTCTATGAAATTCGTGTATGTCATTAATTATGTAAAATTATATTTATTTTATTATTTTTATTATCATTTATTTGATATCTCTCATAATTAAACAATTACTACATCATTATTGTACCAGACATTAATTATGTTATTTATTCTCTAAAAATTAGAATCAAATTATCATGATGAATATAGAATTATTATTTTTAATATTAATAATTTTTGTATAATTTATCTTATGTATAAATCTATATACAAAATTATATATATATTAAATTTTGAATATGACTCTTTTAACTCTTCTTTAAATAAAATATAATAAATATCTTATTCTAAAAAATATGGCATAAAGAGGATCATAGTTTTTACTTAAGGTTTATTTGGGTCAAAAACAAATATCCAATGAAATTAGGATATGTTTTTGGGTAATTTTATATTATTATAATATCATTTTTACCTTTAATTACACCATTTACCTTTATCCATGGTAAAGAAAATTTAAGTCGCTCTTAACCAAAAATTATTATGATCCAATTAGATCAGATTATTCACCTTTATTAAAATCATTTATGTTCTTTTTTTTGAAATTAAATTCACATAAGTGGTAAAATTACCTAAAATTCTAATCCCAAAAATGTGGCTATAAGGCGAGTAAAAGAGACGTTCAAAACTTCAATAATTTTTTAAATATAATTATTTTGTAAAAATTATTTCAATGACGTAAATTGGATTAATATATGTATTATTTATATATTATGTCTTTAAAATCAATTTAATGAAAACAATATTTATTTAAACAAAAAACTTGAGTTTTAACTATTATGCAGTATTTTTAACTATTCATAAAAATTGAAACTTTTTAGAAAAATACCAAAAATTCACCCAATGTTAATTTCAAAATTCAGAATTGAAAAAATATATTTATTTTTAAAAAATAAATTTCAATGAGTCTCTAAAATTATCTTTATTAAAAGGACATTAAAAGTGGTTCATTCGATAAAACAATATTTTTAAACATAGAAGGACTTTAGAAAGAATCATATCTTTTATTATCAATATTTTAAAAGTAGTTATTAATATTCATATAAATTTGTTTAACAAATAGTTTATAAGTATATCATTTTTAAAATAATAATAAAAAGAGTTGTTTCATAGAAACTCTATGTTGCCTGCAATGTACGCCAAGTCGATTTTATGGGAAACATATGCCTAGTGGGTTCCATATAAAAGGAAGGTTTGACTCTATGAAATGTAAGATATAAATGAATGTTTTGATTTATTTGAAAAAATGTTCGTAAAAACTCATGGTGTTACACTAGGCAAGGATGTATATAATTTTGGTTTCGAGATCAATATTGATAGATGCAAGGGGAAGCTCGACCTAAGTCAAAATACATAGATTAAAAAAATAAAATAGGTTCAGCATAGAACAATATAATAGGGAATCTTTTCTATTTTCACATTACATTCATCAGTCTAGGATAATTTTTCCATAAAACATTAGAAATTCAAAAAAATGGCAATGATTCTCTATGAATCATTGATTTGTTCAGTCATGTATGTTATTCTATTTCATATACTAGTTTTTTCATACACATTACCTATGGTGGGAAGATGTCAAGAAGTCTCAGGTAACCTCTACTAGATGACAGTCAAGACTATCTTTAAGTACCTAATGTTTACTGTCACACCCAACTTTTAAATTTATTTCTATTATATTATTTCGTGGATCCGAGTTCTCATGATGAGGACCAGGATGGGTCCTAGTAGTGAATTTTCATTATTTAACAATTTTATTGGGTTTCAGACCCACGCACGGTCACATTGCGGTTGGCTATATCCTCATAGTTGGCCTAGGTGTCATGAAATTGCTCGTTTTTATTATTATTATTATCATTGTATTATTTTTTTTTAATATTATTTATTTTTATTGTTATTAATTTTTATCATTATTATATTTATTATTTTTTTTACTATTACTATTATTATTTATGTTATTATTATTATTATTATTATTATTATTAGTATTATAAAATGGAAAAAAAAACAAAGGAAACCTTGCATAATCCCACACCCCCTCTCGTTTGGTGCGACCCCATCTCCATCCCTAGTTCCCAATACAGTGCCACCCCAGCCCATCGCTTCTCTCCCTTGAGAGCGCTATGGATTTCTCCGGACCGCCAACCTCGACCTCTACTCCCGGCCTCGCCCTAGTCTACTCCCATCCTCTCCCCGGTCCACTCCCAGTCTCTCCCACCACTCCAGCATCATCCACACCCCCACTTTCCCTCCTTTCATACCTCTGTCCATGCCGCCTCCGGCCTCCCATACTTCGGTCAGCATCCTTCTAATCCTGAACCCCTCCATCGGTGCGTTTTTTTTTCAATTTTTGGGGTTTTTTATTCAATTTATCCAAACTCTAATGTATTAGTTTTAATTTTAATGTTTTACTAGTTGTTTTGGGTGTGTGAATGGCATGTAGGATGTTGTTTTCCTTCCGTTGAAGCGGTATCACAGTCTCACGACATTGAGGTAGGCGTTTTCATCCCATTCCATTCAGAATAAATTAATTGCTTCTTTTGTTACATAAATTATCATTTTTTACTTGATTCAAAGCTTTAAAATATATCTAATTAGTCCATTATGGTGTTTAAATTTTTTTTAATTTCTTAAAAATAGACCTTGTGGTGGTTTTACATCCATATGTGGTGAAAATGGGGTTTTCAAATAAAAATGGTCATTATTAGTATGTCTTCTGTTGTGGTGTTTTTAAAGACTTTTTATGGTTATGAAAAGGGTGGTAATAGTGTTTTCAATGAAACATGAGGAGAGGATGTGTTAAATAATGGATTTTCAATGGGACATTAATTGTTTTGAGATATTGTATTTTGTTGTGCACCTCCAAATGTGTCATTTGAAGTGTATACTAATGGGAAACATGTTTTCAAAAGGGAACATGATTGTGTGTATATTTGGAATAGGTTGGAACATGAAAAATCGTTGAACTTCTTATATTATTTGCTGATAATGTTTCAATTGAGTTTCAGGAGTTACAGAAGTGGTGTGAAAATCGTTTTCAAGTGGTTTTGGTGTGTGTGTAAAATAGAAATGGGTTCTTTAGTGAAAAATGGTGTTTTTCTTGAAATGGTTGGGTATGGGTAATTTGTTCAAGTGGCTTATTAAATTCTTCATGTGATGCGAAAAATATTATTCTTATTATTGAAAAGGTCTTCGGGTGCTTTTGATTTGAAAATAGGGTTTTATGTGTGTTTTTGGTGGAAATCCTTGTTGTGATACATAGAAGAACTTTATAAATTGCTTAAACGATTTATTAAATTCTGTGTAGCACTTCAAGTTCCATTGGAAGACCTGTGCACATATAAGAAGGTATGTATATATATAGATGTGTATATCCTTTATGTGAATATTCCCTCATAGTGTGGGGAATAGAGGCCTTGATTAAAGGGTATACATATATATATATAGAGGTATGTGTGCATGAGTGGATGACTTCTTGAGTTAGAAAGTTACAAATTCCAAGTGTTGTCTTGGATTGCTTGAGGTAGGAGAATCCATATTTTCTTTTCTAATTAATCCTACTTAATTCACAAGTGTTTTAATTAAATCTTTAATGTGATTCGCACCTTCACAATATATTTAGTTAATCGGGTATAGTTTTTCCAATATAATTGTTTTTTTAAAAATAGTTTGGATGTTTTCTTCAAGATTATGTTAAATGTGTTTGTGGAAATTGAGTTCTTTAGATTTCATAATTTTTATAAGTAATTTATTAAACATGACACACACCTTTTTGATACTCTTCAATAGTCTATCGTGGTGATTTTTTATTTGTGAAATTTGTTTGAGCTATTAATGGAATTATTTATAAAATGTTTGATTGGATTATAAAATTTCTTTTAAACTGTTTGGGTTGTTTATATTATTGCTTATAAATTGTTTGGTCTGTTTATGTAGTTGTTTATAAATGGTAAAGTATGTCTTACTAGTTGATTATTTTGCAAAAAAATGGGGAAATTTTGAATATTCATGAAAAATGTACTATGGTTTGTTCCTTTGTGTGGATTTTATGAAAGGTTTGAAATTTACTCTCAAAGTGTGTTCCCATTTTTCCTTTAGTGTGTTTTTTGAATAATATAGTCCTCAAGGGGCCATTTGGCCTTTTCACAAGACTGTGCATTTTTCTTTAAGAGTTTGAAAGTTTTTAATAAAAATGGAATAGAGGCTATGGATTTAAAGGCTCGTTTGGCTCTTCTAACTCATGGGTGATATTGGGATAACTTTTAGAATGGTTTGGGTTTGGAAATTGTGTGTGACTAGTCGGAGTTTTGAATGTTTTTTAAGAAAATAGTTTCAATATGTACATGATGTGACATCCCAGTTAGCACTTTGTATGTTTGAAATGTATGCATATATATATATATATATATATATATATATATAAGTATATGGGGTTCCCCAATTTAGGATATCCCTTTATGGGTGAATACATAAGAATCGTCCATGTTTGGGGTATGCAAATGCGGTGATATGAGTCACGCGTGCGAGGGCCTTCAACATACACATAGTATTATTATAACCACCATGGGTCTTAAGGCATCATTTCGATGATTTAGTGAAGGTTTCTGATCAACCCTGATTAGATGGGTTGGTACTCCCTGAATTTTTTGTTAGGCCAGGTGGGCTTTGCCACTGGATTGGTCAGTTTTAGGGTGACTAGTTGGTTATAGACTTGGGAGTTTCACCATATGCCGATAGGTGGTTCCAAACTGAGTATATATAGGGGTATTCTAGGGATATTTAGGATCACCCATGGTTACTTTATTATTCACATCTCTTGTTCAATTTTCATTGCACTAGTTTATTTTTATCTTGAATTGTTTACTTGTTTTATCTTAGCAAAACATTTGTATCACTTATTTGGTTTTTGATTTAAAATGGTTTTTGGTTTTGGAAAACTATTTTTCATTGTGTTGGACTATAAAATAGAGAAATTACTTTTTCTTTATTAAAATGTAAAAAACCCTATTTTTGTTTATACATTTAAAACTATAATTAATGGACTATATCATAGAAGTAATGGTAATAATTATTTTGTTTTTTCCACTAATAATCCCGGGGATAACCCCAACATTATCTATTAATGTAAGGTTTCATTAGTGTTGGATCGATCTCGGAGTGACCAAGGTTTTGGGTTTGGTGGTGACCGTGAAGGTCACATGGAGTAATGTTGAGTTGTTCTGTTTATTTCTTTTTATGCTATAAGAGTTATTTTTATTGTTCTGTTTATTCTTGTTTATTTATTTCTCATTTGTGGGAAAAATAGTTCTCAATAGCTTTATTTTGATGCCCGACACTAGTTGACATCCCGTGGGGATTGGGAATGTCACTCATGACATGTCGCAGACCGGATCGAGTGACAGGTTCAGGGTCGACACATGATTGGTTCATGACAAAATGGTATCAAAGGAGGCCCCTGTTATTTGGGGTGTTTGGTAAATAGAGATTTGGAATTTTAGGACTCGAGAGGTAGGTACGAGAAGAGAGCCTGAAACCCTACTCGCTCCGATCATCGAGTCGCTGAGGGTAGTCTAGGAATTGAGTCCTTTTCTCATTCTGGTTTGTTTAAGATTGAGGGATGACAACATAGGCAAGCCGATGTTACAACGTTATTTCACATGGGGTAGGGACCCATGTGGATTCCACATACACAGTTGAAGTTCCTATTATTTGTAGACACTTACATGGGTCATGGCCCAGAACCATGTTTCATAGTTAAGCATGATTACTAGTCCCTCACTCATGTAGTTTGATGCAAGTTGAGTGTTTTCTTGGTATTGGTTGATTTAAGTTCCCTTTTGAAAATGAAAAATGGGTTTTAAAATGGGAATGATTTCTTTTAAATGGATTTAAATTCGTGAAATGGGTTTTAAAAACCAAAAGATCTTGGTCTAAAAATATGAATTTTCTTGAAATTATTAGAGAAATGGTTTGGGTGCAATCTCGGGTACTCTTTATTAATGTTTTCACACATGAGGGAACACATCAGAAGTGTGTATTGGTTCGTATGGATGAAATCAGATGGCGACATGTGAAATGTTTCATGGAATTACTGGGTGTATACTTGGAAATCAAGGCTTGAATGTGTTATTATAGCTTTATTTTAAAAGGGGGAAATTATTTTTGAAATTGAATTTGGTTCAAAATGTGGGGTTGGTATTTGGAAAGTGGCATTGAAAGAAGGCGGTTTTGAAATCTAAAATGAAAAGGTGTTTTAAAAAGGGAATTTTGGGTTTTATTTGTGTTTGTTTGTTTTGAAGCTGGTATTTTTGGCTCGGAATGTTACTTTAAATTATACCTTGATATGGTATCAGTTTTGAATTTTTGTTTTATATTTTTTTTCAGAAAATGACTCCCAGAGCGGTCCCCATGGTTTCTGATTATTCATGCTTATTTTTTGGTCCTTCATAGTTGTTTGTCCTTCTTGGTTATCAGGGTCCATTAGAGAAAGTAGAGTTGCTTCAAGAGTAAAGTGTGTCTTTAGGGTATTTGGAACTCTAGACGCTATTAGAGTGCATGATGTTTTGGATCTATTCGAAGGTCTAACTCTGGGCGAATGGGATATGATCACCCCACCATCATTATAAGTTGAGATGATGTGGGATATATTTAAATCCATCTTTCTCCATTAGTTTATACCTGAAGAGGTGAAGATGAAGAAAAGGTAGTATATCATGTGTATTCAACAAGGCCAACAAATGGTGAGGGAATATATTAACCATTTCAAGGAACTTGTGTCCTTTTATTAGGAGGTAGTGTCACAAGATTTGACGAAGATGTCCCTTATTGTCATCGGTCATCATCCAGAGATCAAGGAGTGATTCATCCCTTCTAGGGACCATTGTTTTGAGATGCTAGTGGATGGTGCGTTCTTAGATGATTTGGTCTCCAGAGCATAGATGGTTAGAAATCCAGTGCATCCAGTTTCTTGTGAAGGTTCCACATCTGGCGAGCAGGGTGTGATAGAGGGACCTATTTCTAAAGTGTCCACTGTAGTGGTTCTGACTTCCAGTTCTTTGGACCGTTCAATGGTGTGCCATCAGTGTGGATGTTTATGGCACATGAATCCCTCATGTCACTTACCTCTGAAGATGTTCCATCATTGTCGGTGTCTGGGCCATCTAGAGAAGTTTTTTAGGAAGCGTTTCTGAAAGAAGATGTTTTAAACAAAGGATTATAGTACTTGACTGTGAGTCAAGAGATGCTTCATCCATCAGATCCCCAACCTTTGGTCTTGGGGTGAAGCTCGCGCGAGGTCAGGAGTTGCAGGGGGTGTGAATCCTCGGTTTTGGTTTTGTGTTCTGTGTTTGAATTAGGACATTTAAAGTCTTTTCATTATTTTTTTGTTGTTAATGTTTTGACGTTTTTGTAAGTTCATTTTGTTGTTGTGAAGTTATGATGGAGTCGTTCTATTGTAATCCACGTAGACTTGTTTGTGTGAATGTGGTTTTCTGAATTGTGTGTTTTTCTTAAAAGTGTGTTTGGACCCTGTCTGGGTTGATCTTGGTTTAGTATTTTTTGTTTGGAGATGTAAGTAACTATGGAGGAATTGATATTCATGGTTATTCTCAGATATACTATTTGGGTTATGTTTTTCTTAGAGTATTTTCTCTAGTGTTGGGGGTTTTTTATTTTGGTCGTGAGTTCGATGTTTCTGTTGAGGTGTTGTTTGCTCGTGCTATAGAAGTTATTTTAGATCAGTTTGGAGTTCCCAAGTTGGCCCCCTTCCCCGGGGTGTTATTTTTTTGGGTTAAAGTTCTTCTCTAGTTGAGTTCTTATGGTGGAGATACCCCTCTTGTGTTCTCCCATTCTCTTGTATTGTAGTTTCTTTTGGTTTCAATCGACCATGGATTCTTGTTTTGTCTATTATTCCACTTGGTGACTTTCTGGAGATCGAAATTGTTTGTGGTATGGATAATTTTCACACCCAACTTTTAAATTTATTTCTATTTTATTATTTCTTGGCTTTGGGTTCTTGCGCCAAGGGCTAGGCTAGGTCCCGGTTTAAATTTTTTTGGTTTAACAATTTTTCTGGTTTCGGAATCATGCATTTTCCCCATGTTGTTGGCGGTAGCCACCCAGTCAACCTAGGTGTCATGAAATTTCTCATTATTATTATTATTATTATTATTATTATTAATATTTTTGTTGTTTTTATTGTTGTTATTACTGTATTATTATTATTATTATTATATTTATAATTATTATTATTATTTTGATTAATTTTTATCATTACTTACATTATTATTATTATTATTATTATTATTATTATTGGTTTTGTTATTATTATTATTATTATAAAATGAAAAAAGGAAAACCTAGCATAATCCTTCACGCCCCCCTCACTCGCGGAGCACCTATCTCTCATGGTTCCCTACGCAGTGCCACCCCAGCCCCTTGCTTTCCTCCCTCGCTGGCGCTCCAGGTAGCTCCCAACCGCTGCCCTGGAGCTCCGCTCCCAGCCTCGACCTAGTTCACTCCCAAACATTCTATAGTCATCTCCAAGACTCTACCTCTGCTCTGGAATCATTGAACCTCAATATCCCTCCTTAAAAACCTTCGTTCAGGCCACCTCCGGCCTCCCTCACTCCGACCAGGCTGCCTCCGGCCTCCCACGATTCGGCTGGCCTCTTTCCAACTGTGAACCCCTCCATTGGTGCGTTATTATTTTCAATTTTTGTGGGTTTTCCTTTGATTTATCTAAAACCTAATGTCTGAGTTTTAATTGGCGCATTTTTATAGTTGTTTTAGGTGTTCTATTTGTCCATAGGATGTTATTTTCCTTCCACTGAAGCGACATCGTTGTCACATGACTTTGAGGTATGAATTTTCATCCCATTCAATTCTAAATCAATTAATTGATTCCTATGTTACTTCAATTATCTTTTTTACTTGATTTTATGCTTTATAATATATCTAATTAGTCCATGAAGTTTTTTATAAATTTATAAAATTTTCTAAAAATAGATCTTGTGGTGGTTTGACATGCATATGTGGTGAAAATGTGTTTTTTCAAATGAAAATGGTTATTATTTGTATGTGTTTCATTATGGGTTTTAATGTTTTTTTATGGTTATGAAAAAGGTGGGAATTGTGTTTTCAATGAAACTTGAGGTGTGGATGTGTTATGTAATGGGGTTTTAATAAGAAATTAATTGTTTTAAGATATTGGGTTTTGTTGTGAACCTATAAATGTGTTGTGTGAAGTGTGTAATGATTAGAACCATGTTTTAAAAAGAGAACTAGCTTTTATATTGATTTGAAAAGGGGTTTTCCTAGGAAAAAATTGTTGAACTTATTATTATCTTTTCTGATAATGTTCCAATTGAGTTTCATGAGTTACATAAGTGGTGCGAAATGTGTTTTCAAGTGGTTTTGGTGTATTTGTAAAATGAAAATGTGTTGTTTTGTGGATAATGTTTGTTTTCATGAAATGGTTTGGTATGGTTAATTTTTGAAAGTGGTTTATTAAATTGTTCATGTGATGCCTAAATTATTATTTTTATTATTATCATTCAAAGGGACTTCGTGTTATTTTGATTTCATAATAGGTTTTTAGGTTTGTTTTTGGTGTAAATCCTTATTGTGCTACTTAGAAGTACTTTATAAATTACTTAAATGATTTATTAAATTACCTGTACTGCTTCCAGTTCCATTGGAAGACCTGCACACATATACGAAGGTATATATATATCTCTATATTTGTGTGTGTGTGTGTATCTTTTATGTACATATTCCCTCCTGGAACTGGGAATACATGCATTGGGTAAAGGGTATAAATTGATATATATGAAGGTATGTGTGCACGAGCGGATGACTACTTGAGTTAGAAAGTGCGGAATTTTAAGCATTGTATTGGTCTTATTGAGGTATGTGAATACACATTTTCTTTCCCAATTAATCCCATTTAATTCTTCAGTGTTCTAATTAAATCTTTAATGTGATTCTCACCTTCAGAATATATTTAGTTAATCTACTACAGTGATTTCAAGATAATTGGATTTGTTAAAATTAATTTTGATGTATTTTACCTGATTATGTTTATAGGTTTTTGTATAAATTATTTTCTTTAGATGTAAAAAGTTATATTGTTAATGTATTAAACATGGAATGCACCTTTATGATACTCTTTAATTGTATATCATGGTGTTTTTTTGGGTTTTTGCAATTTATTTGATCTATTTATGGAATTTTTTATAAATTGTTTGATTGGATTGTAAAATTGTTAGTAAACTTGTTGGGTTGTTTATATAATTTTTTATAGTTTTTTTTCTATTTTTGTAATTGTTGATAATTTTTTTGTAAGTTTTACTAGTTTCTTGTTTTTAGGAAATGCAGAAATCTGGAATATTCTTAACAAAATTTGTTTTGGTTTGGCCCTTTGGGTGGATTTAATGAATGGATTGAAATGTAATATCAAAGAGTGAGCCTGTTTGGACTTTATTGTTTGTTTCATTGAATGTTGTGATCAAGGGTCTGTTTGTCCATTTCATAAGACAATGCATTTTTTTTATTTTGAATGGTGTTACTAAAAATGAAATAGAGGATTTGGTGTTAAAGGACTGTTTGTCTCTTCCATCTCATGGGTTATGTTGTGTTAACTTTTATAATGGTTTTTGTTTGGAAGTTTTGTGTGCATGGTCAATGTTTTAAATTGTTTGTTAATAAAATGGTATCGAAATGGACATGATGTGATCGCCCAGTTGGCAATTTGTATGTTTTAAATTTATGCGTAAATATATATATATGGGTTGCCCCTATCTAGGGTAACCCTTTATGGTTGAATGCATAGTAAGAGTCTGTGTTTGGGGTAGGCTAGTGCAGTGTGATGAGTCATGCGTGTGAGGGAATTTTACTTACAAAGTATTATTTTAACCACTATAAGTTCCTAACCATTATATAAATGATTGAGTAATGGTTTCTTATCAACACTGATTAGATGGGTTGGTACCCCTAGATTACTTATTGGGCCAGAAAGGCATTGCCACTAGATTGGTCAGTTTTAGGGTGACCAGTTGTTTATAGACTTAAGAGATTCACCATATGTTAGAAGGTGGTTCTAAATAGAGTACGTCCAAGGGTCTTCTTGGGATGTTTAGGATCACCCATGGTTACTTGATTATTTACATCACTTTTTTACATTCCATTTTACTAGTTTATTTTCATCTTCCACTGTTTACTTGTTTTATCTTAGAACTACATTGGTATCACCTATTTGGTTTTTGTTTTAAAATGGAAGTTGGTTTTGGAAAATGGGTTTTCTTTGTGTGAGAGTATAAAATGGAGAAATGAATTTTGTTTTATTAAAATGTATAAAATCCCATTTTATTATCTATATTTCAAACAAGCATTAATGGACTATTTTGTGGAAGGAACGGTATGGATTATGTAGTGTTTTCTTAACAGATAATCTCGGTGCTCACCCCTACATTATCTTTCAGTTTTAGGTTTTATTATTGCTGTATCACACTCTGATCGAACATGGTTCTATGTTGGGTGGTGACCTAGAAGGTCACATTGAGGTATGTTGAGATGTTCTGTTTATTTCTTTTTCCACTTCATTAGTTTAGTCTTACTATTATGTTTATTCTTGTTTATTTATTTATCTTTTATTGTCCATATCATTCACAATAGATTTATTTTCATGCCTGACACTCGTTTCTATCCCATGGGGATTGGGAACTACCATCAAGAAATGTTGTGGAAAGGCTCTAGGGACCGGTTAAATGTCAACTCGGGATTGGTTCATGACATTTACTAAGGATATGTTCTGCATATATAGAGGAGAGAAGGACTTGGTCTTTATAGGATAGGAAGACACTAGTTTACAAACAGATCAAGACGATATAAAATAAAAAATGGGAAATATATTAACTTTGAATGGAGGTGTTTTGAGTTAAAAGATCTCAAAGTAGGTTTTGGTCATTATTTTTACATCAGAGTCTGAATATATTATACCTTTTGAGGCATCAGAAGAAGTAGTATGGATATGAAACTTAATTCTAGATATTTATGTGGTACCTAGAAGTAAATATCCTATCACTCTCTATTGTGATAATACCTCATTGGTGTCCCTAGCGAATGATCTAAGGTCACATAAACAAATAATGAATATACATCAGAAGTATCATCTATTGAGGGATTTTTCACAGAGAGTTGAGGTTGCAGAGAGATGTATTTCCATGGGAAACAATGTGGAATACAACATGACTAAAGACTTGACTATATATAATCATGATTATCATGTGAGATCTAGTGAACATAAATTTATTGGAATTTGGATTTTGTCTAAGTGGGAGTTAATTGAAGTTAGCATCCTAGGAAAAATTGTTTGTACACTTAGTAGATGTTTATTCGATGGTTTGAAAATTAATAAAATATCTTAAAATATATTATTTAATTTTTTTTCATGAATTTAATAAAATAATGTCCTAGAGTATCTATCACATTGATAAGGCCATAGTAGTTCCCTACTATAATGAGAACCTTGAAGTGCTATGATTTTATTATTGAGTATAGTTCCACAATTTGAGAACATAATATGAAAGTAAACATAATATGTAGACTATATAGTGTGATTACTCATAAGTGTATGAGGATTCCTCTCATGAAGTTCACACCTTGTAATCTTTAAGATGAGAGATTATGAGAACATACCTACCAGTACAAATTTATTATGTTTTGGAGTCAACAGATATTCATATCTTTGATCATGTGTAATGAACCTTAGACTTTAATATAATCGTTAATGAATGTCATGAGTCATGCACTTATATTTTATGATAAAAATGATGACTCCATATTTTTGCGGTGAGGTAGGGTACGTTGGGTGTGTCCTGATTGACATTTCATTAATGAATAAGATGAGGAAGGAATTTTCCCTTCCATCTTTATTGAAGTATATATCTCGGTCCATTGATTGGAATATAACTATCACATTAAATATCTTGGCCATGGTGTATCAACTTGTTTATTTCAGATAGTCAAATAAAGATATATCAGGCATATAGGTTGGTGACATAGATGTGCAACCTTCATGATGAGATATTGTGATAAAGGGATTATTTTACATAGTGTGCATTCGTATGTGGTTGTTGTCATTGAAACATTAGGTTCTTTTCCTTTGGAGCGATCACCTATTTCTAGGTAGTAATCTTGGACTTAAGGAAATCCCACCTAATGACATTGAAAAATAATCCTTAGAGGGTCACACACAAAGTGTTTTCATTGATCTCGATTAAATTCTATATGAATTTAGTTAATAGAAAAAATATTATTCTCCAGACTGAGGAATAATTTTATTCATGTTTTATCAATCAAAAATATTTATTAATGGTTGAGGAATTTATATTAAATATGCATTCAAATATTCAATTAAATCTAAGGTGGATAACCATGACCACCTTAGTTGTTGAATATTTTTCTACAGGAAGATATATATTATTTATAAATATGTGTGTTGATGTGCACCACATAATAATAATAATAATAATATTAATATTATTATTATATAGAACAAGGTTTATTAAATATTATAACATTATTTAAATGCCTATGTGAAATTAAATAATTATTTTTACCTAATACCATGCTCTATATATTGAAGGTAATGTATATTGAGTAAAGAATATAAAAATGATAAATGAGAATCATTTCACACAATTAACTTCGCCACCTTGAATTTTCATCCTCTTTTCCTCTCAAGAATGATAATAACACCTTAAACCTAAATGATCTTGGAGTAATAAAGACGAAAAATTAAAGACAATCGATTCTCCATGATAGCACCCTGAAATCAATTAGTGTTAATTAAAGATCAAAGGATCATGTGTGGATCACCGATATATGGATTCTACACTTGTATCTTTAAATCTCGACAACTGTAATCCATAATGGGTTTCAGAACATCAAAATACTCAACAAGGAAAGGATACTACGACGAGGTTATCATTTCTTCAAATCCAAAGTAAATTAATTATATATTTAATGGTACTGATAATCTCTTGGGGTATTGGGAAAATCTATATTAAAATAAATTTTATTGTTACACCCACCGATTGACTTGTGGGCATTGTTAATTCCGATAGAGTTATCGAATTTAAAACATTAACACACAAAACAAAAAAACACTAAACTATAGGGTAGTATATGAGTTCCATGTCCGAGGTAGAATCCATAGACACATGGTTGGAGAAAATATTTTTTAAATAAAATAAACATATATTATTTGTGATTTTTAGAAAGAAAATATAAGATAATGGGAATGTGATTGATTAAAAATGGGAGAGAAGAAAATAGAAAAAGGGTGATGGGAAGAAATAAATTTAAGTTCATGGGATAATAAGGTATGTAATAATTAATAAATAATCATGAAGTCATTGAATTCAAATCCTAGCAAGTATATTGGTCATTGAAAATGATCTCCATCAAAAAATATCGTTTTCTCATGGTCAAGTATATTTGATTGTAAATAATGGTAAAACAAGAACCTTATTTAAACATAGGCTAAAAATAGACTCAATGGTCGTGAAGGTAGTCTAAAAACCTATATATCACATTAAAGAAATGAATTCAACCAAATCATGAAATTTTCATTCTCATTTACATAAATAAGTGAAACCTTTTTCCAAACCCCACTTATAATGGTCATGAAAAAAGGAATTAGGGATGGGATATAATTGAAGAACCAATATGAAAACCCAACATTAAATCACCCTCTCATGTTATCCATGAAAGGGTGAATAAAAATAATGAAAAAAATATATAGAAATGTGGTATCAGGGCTCTATGTAAGGTGTGATTCAGCCATACATCTGTGCATCAAGGCTCCTCCTCCCAAGACTAGTTCCCAAGGTGTTGATGAGGGTGTATTTTATAAGGGTTTGGTCAATCCCTATGATAACAGAAAACCTCACATATCTTTATTTTTCTCTATTTCCCTATTAATACATGATGTGTATGTTTACACAACATGTAATCCACATCAAATGTGGATTTTTCGTATCTTCTTATTTGTTAAACGTTCGTAAAAGTGTATAGTGTACATGATGTGTAATGGAATTTCAATTTGTGTTTTTATAATGAATTTTAATGAGTGGATATGACTCCTTAATGAATTTTACATGATGTGTAATTGAATTTCTCTAGCTCTGTTGCATCCAAAAAAATTTGGTGTGGGGCCATGAGTGATGCTTGTAGCGTGAATTTCCCTTTAGCTCCTAAATTCATCCTTTTTTGTTAGTTTTCCAATAAAAGGTTTTATCCTATCATAAAACAAAAAACATGTAAAATTGGTCACAAATTGGAAATAATATTCAATTAAATATAAACATCAATATATTATAACACCATAAAATACATGCATGAAATACAGATATCACCCACCAAAGGTGCTTCTTCTGCGCTCAGATCCTACATTCCATGTTTTTTAAAAATTATTTTATGGATGAATTAATTCAAAAATAAAATACTTATAAAGTAAACTTTATGAATCTTTTTTACTGCCTTTTAATGGTTTTTAGAAGGAATATTTTTATATATTTTATAGAAAATTATTTGACTTAATTTATAAAAGGAAAAATAAATTTTCTATTTTAACATATATAGTGAAAACAACCTATCCCCCCCCATAAATGTTATTTTATATTTAAATTAATTTATAATCTTCCAAGTTTTCTTCAATGAAAACCCTATTTTTCTAAGTTCTTATTATTCTCAAACGAGGTTCCAAATAGTATGAATATTTAAATATCCAAAAGAAATTATCTTATGGGTGAAAAGAATCTTTTTATTAGTGTAACATTATAAATTACAAGATTCTATAAGTTATGATTATATTATGGTTCTTGGGAATTATGATGATGATGGGTGGTTCTGTTATAAATCATGGATGGGTAGTTCCATTATAAATCAAGGATGGGTGCTTCTATTAAAAACGATGGATGGGTGGGTCTGTGATAACCCTCTAATGCATTAGGTATAGATGATGACTATATTGGTTATTCCATTTGTAATAGTGATTTGGAAAATATTATATCATGTTAAATAAATTATTTATATATAATTTTTATGGGTTTTTATAGAAATATTATGATTTCATAAGGTATGGTTTTGATTTTATGTTTAATGGAACGTGTATGTTACTTCTTAAGAGTGAAAAGTATATCTTTTTGAAAAAGTTTCTATAATATTTTAATGACTCAAAATAAACGTTCATGATTTTTATTTTCACATTTAAAGTATTATGAAATGTTTTATGAAAATATTTGGGTAGAGAAGTTGATTTCTTATGTATTAAAATTATTATTTTGATCCCAATGTTTATTTTGAAAAAGGGAAATTTTTATAATTTTTCATGGACTAAAAATTTCTTTGTTTTTATATTCCATACTGAGATTTTTGTTCTCATAAAATATTTAAAAAAATCATGGTGTTTTATGGATGAATAGAGACACATTTATGACTTAATCGGTAAAAATAAATAAATAAATTCATTATTTAAATCTAATACAACTAGTGTGTTAGGTATCAAACCATAGGAAATACAATTGTGTGTGGAGTGGAAAAGAACGATATAAGAAAAACACCTAAGAAAATAATTATTAATTATGATAAAATTAGAATAGTAGAAATAACAGTACAAAAATGTATTAGTATTGATAAATAATAATATCATATTAGAAATATGAGTAGATTCAAAACAAGAGAGGAGAAATATGTATAACGATTAGGATTTTAGGGTATTAAGTTGATTGGTTTAATAGTTATTTCATTACTCATGCACAAAAAATTCACTAAAATTAAAATTTTAAGAATTTATCTAGCATTTTGTAGGTTAACCCGTGACTTGATTAATTATCCAGTTTCTCAACTATGGAATTATTCAATAAGAGAAATGAAAAAAATCAGTTTTCAATAGAATCAATTTTTCAATTAATCTTGTTGTTCCATTTTCATGGCAAATCTATTATTATATGATTGGATAAGCATACTTAGTATTTTAATGGATAACTCAACCTCATTTTTAAATAATTTTTTAATTAAATGTAATTTAAAATATTCTAGAAATAATTTAGGGAATAGATATCCAAGAAGAACAATTTATGTATGTGGAAGTAAAGGTTTAATCAATTGATCTTGTTCCCCTAAGAATGTTTATCCAAAAGACGTGTTCAGATTTTCAATTTAAAAAAAATTCCTAGAAACAGTAATAAAAAAATAGAATGAATAAGGGTAATATTCTATGTCAATTATATCTTCCTAGAGCACAAGTTGTAGTTCTACCTCCATCTTCTTTCAACATAGCTCTCTCTATGAAAAGAATCTATGGTTAATCATCACATGTTTTAATGTTTTATCCCATTATGGAATGATCCATGATACCCTCTATTGATTAAAAATTTATTTACTATTTTTTTCATTCATCAAAAATACATTGCACCAACATAAATTTTCCTTTATTGGATCACCAAACATTGGTCACCATTTCTTGTAATTAAATCCCACACCTATGACATGAGATGGAAATCATGAAAGACCTACATGCTGTTTGTTAAAAATGTATCTATACATGTCTTTATCTCAAGGAATTTCTCAATGATTCCACACTACTACTTCCCAACACATATCTTTAAAAAAAATCAAAACTGTCTCTAATTCATTCTTAAATTGGGATCACTCGTGATCGTAACTTGAATAATTCTTCAGTTAAAATTTTTCTATGGTCTAGGATATCTTCAATCAGCGAAGAAAACCAAATTCATCTAGATTTGTCTTCCACATTAAATTTAAATATCAACATTTTCTTATACCCAGATGTAGGAATAGGTGAAAGTCATCAAGTTCAACCAGCTCGACTATCCAAGTCCACATTCATCCATATGAAACTAGAGAATACATATATTCCCATTTTTATATTCTATGTGAATATTCATTATAGTGACACAAAATGACTCACATCATCAAGCTCATGCTCAAAGAGGACTCCCATCAAGCACCAGGATTTCATCGACCTGTATAATCTCATGTGAGGCAATCAATAATATGACATTACCATGTTCAAAATCACATCAACACTACAAATATCAATGAAAATAGTAAACAAAAATCATCAGTTTTATCTTGGATCCACAACTTTGGATGTACCCTATGCTGTTAGCATGAGGTTATTCACAGAATGTGGCTATTTTTATGAATTTCAACAAAGAATCAATATAGTTAGAAGGATTGGCTATTGTGTAATCATTTAACCAACCATCCTTGATGTGTTTTATTATTTATAAAACATGGTGCAAATATACATCATCAAAACACGTGGATTTAGGTGCAATATAGTGTCGATTATTCATATTCTTCAAACCCTCCTTAGAATCACGTTTGATATCATAAGAACACACAGGTATTTATACATTGATAACAACATGAAACTGAGATCAACATTATAGAGGCATTGAAAATATCTCAGATCCCATGCTCTTAAATTCATCACTTGGAATTAATCCAAATGAAGAATAACTCTCTATTTACAATTCATCCTAAATTTCACTTTTTCCATGATTTTTGGTTGACCATTGATTAGTCAATAGTAGATCAATCAATGCTAGCTTCAGTGGACAAGTTCATCACCTCCATCAAGATACGGTTCACAATATTAGGTTGGTCAAATCATTGAATTCTTATTTAATTCCTACTTAGCTCATCATCTAAAAAATTCCAATATCTAGCTTAATTCATCTCAATCTGTATCCCATTCATGTGGTCACTTAGAATTTCTTACAGTCGATACAATGGGATGTCGTGCATTTGATCACAACTGACGTAGTCACTTAGAATGGTTATTTCATGCTCAATATAGGATTTTGTAATTTTTCTCATGGTTTGTGAATTTATTGGGCCACCCATGAAATTTTACCTTTTCATTTTTCCAATAAATCGACCACGCATAAAAAAAACAAATCATTAAAAAATTGAAATTATACAATTAAAGCTAAATAAATAAAGCTAAACTAAAACTCAAATTAATTATTAAGAATTAGAAATCTAAAAACAGTAAAATTAAAAGTCTAGAGTCAAAATATTTTAAATGACTAACTAATTAATTAATTTAATTAATAAAATAAAAGAATGTTTAAAAACTAAGATAAGATTTTCAATTAATTAAATCATTTAAACATGATATTTTTAAATAAATGAATCGTTCATTAATAAACTAATAATTACAAACTAAAAATAAAATTAATTAAAAAAACTAAATAGTTCAAATAATAATAATAGAATAATTTAATGTTGAAAACACATACAAAAAACTAATTTTCATTAATTAATGATTTCCAAAAAATTACCATTAAATCATAAATAACTATTTTTGGATAGAATTAGGCATAAAATAATAGAGAATACATAGAAAGGGATGTAAAAAACCCATGAAATTAAATTCCACATCAAATTCTCCCACACTTAAAACATTTTTTATCATCAAGAAATACCTTTTAAAAATTTATTGGAAGAAAATAATACAAAATAATGAAAAGTTGAATTTCCACTAAGAATCAATTTTCAAATGTATTCTCCCTACTTACTCTTTTATTTAAGAAAATGGATTTTGTCTTCTCAAATCAATAGGCTGATCAAAATATTGTTTTGGTTTTATAAAAATGATTGAGATTAATATTTTGAAATAATTTATACAATCATCACTTTTCAACAAATAATTCTAAAATTTTCTTTATCTCTAGGTGAACAGACCAACATGATTAAGATACATAAAAAATAAAAACTCTGTTTAGATGGGAAATTTTAATAATTACAAATATGATAAATAACCATCCTAATAACTCAAAGAAAAAAATAATGAATGAAATAATAGTGGATCAACCTAGATTAGGATTTTTTTTCTCATGCACATGTATTTATTTAGAGTTTTAAAACCCAATGAAAAGATTCAAAACAAATGATGATTGTAAATATTACTCCTAATATTTTATTAGAAAAGATTTTAAGAGAGAAATAAACTGATGTACCGTAATAAATCCATTAAAAATACATTAACCACCTCAAGGTGGAACTTCCAATATAGAACTTTTTAAAAATTATAATACACTTAATAAGGAATTTGAATCTTGAAAAAAAACTATTTGAAAAAAATAGGGGTTTCGATGGGTTTACGTTAATGAAAAATCCATCTCATTAAGTAATAATCTCTCCCCCTCACTTAAAACCTAACTTTGTCCTCAAATTTTAATTAAAAGGTGAAAGATAAAAATTGTAATTTTAAATTCAAAAATAATTTCAATTTAGCACTTCAGGTTAGTTTTTAAGTGCCACAATATTGTTCAACAAAATATTTTCTATAATTTTCAAAACATTTCTCAAAATAAATTTTAAGAAGTGATTTATTAATCCTCATATGACATACCCCACACAATTTCAATAATGAATTTTAATTTATCATGTTTAACAATTATATTAGAATGAAATTTTAATTTCCAACATAATAAATATTTTCTTTAGAAATTGCATGAAAAATTCAAGGTACTAAGAAAGATTTTAAATACCTCCTAAAAGTTTTCAAGAAACACAAAAAATAAACGTAAAGATTGAAGTAATTCATATTAGATCCATCTATAATGTAATATAAAAACATCCTAGGAGTTTCCCCGCACAATTAATTTCATATAGTGTGAAGAAAATAATAAATAGAATATATGTAATGTAAAATAATGAAAACTCCCCAAGTAAAAGAATATTTACTCATTTAATTTAATTTATATTTACGTCTACTCTATGACTTGAGTGGAATGCCATATATAGAAGGTTACAACACATATTGGGTGAAAATATAAAGATAAGATTCATGATTGTAGAGTTTAAGAAATTAATTAATTAGAGAAAATGTTTAGGGATGTGAATTATTATGATCAAGCTTATATCTCTTCTTATCACTGAAGAACAGATAAATATTTAGCTAATATAGCTTCATGCATAATCATAGTCCAAAAACATACCATAAGAAAATTACAAAAAACTATGACACTTGGGAAAAGTGCATAATTTTTAGTAAAGGATAGAACAATTGACAACCAATTAAAAAAGAAGAAATTTTATTTTTTATTGAGAGAAAAATAATAAAAAAATGGATTATGGGTTGTCTTACATGAAGAACTGAATTTAAAGTATTCATTTAAAATCATTGTCTATTAAACTTTCATGAATAGAGATTACCACCAAGACATTTTAGTTCCTCTCCAAATAGTGTTTAAATCTCTAAATATTTTCCAAGAATGGACTATTACCCTCTCCAAATCCCTATTCAAAATCACTCTCAATATAGTAAAGGGTCTAGAAAATTTTGTTTTGAGTTTCCATGTGGAGATATTCAATTTAGAAATAACAAGTAAGAAACTCTAGATAACATTAAAATACTTATTTTGAATAATAGATTCATGAACTATTTTTGTTTCTTATAAATTCTAGCATTCTCATAAGAAACATTATATGTTTCTTTTAGTAGACTTAACATTAACAATCTTCTCTCTATAGTAGACTTAAATTAATAATTGAGATATTTCACTTCCCAGTACGTTTTCTTATAAATATCTACTGAAAATTACATGTCTTGTCGAAGAGAATTCTATAGGGATACATCCTTATGAGAGTTTTATAAGAAGTCATGTATGCTCATAATGCATTATCCAGCTTTAAAACCCAATATTTTCTTGATCTACACACAATTTTTGGAAAACTTTGTTTCAATTTTCTATTTTATATCTATTATTGGCCACTAGGTTTTGGGTGACATGTGGTATTATTTTTATAAATACAACCGTATTTTTTCATTAATAATTTTAATTTAACGTTATTAAAATGTGTACTGTTATCTATGATAACAGATTTCACCACACTAAATATAAAGAAAATATCATTATTAATGAAATTAAAAACACTAAAAACAACATTATTTAGATTTTTTACTACATGAATCCACTTAGAGACATATTCTGTAACGACAAGGTTATACTAATTCTCCTGAAAATATGGAAATGGTTCCACAAAATATAACCCCCAAACATACAAAATGTGAACTTCTTGAATCCATTTATGTGGAAAATCATTTTTCCTAACCACAATCCCCATACATTGACATTTATCACAAATTATAAATAGACTTATTAAATATTTAAATAGGAGAGGTAAGTAAAAACCTATTTATAGGACCTTCTAGGTATTCCTCTCTCCCCTATGGTTTCCAAACCAAGGAGAAGAGTGGTGGATTTTTAAAATAATAATGATTTCCTCTTCAGGAATATACTTCCTGATTATCCCATAATCACACCTCTAAAAGAGTAAGGGATCATCCCAAAAGAAGTACTTTAGATAAATAATGAACTTATTTCTTTGATTTTGTCAAATTTATTTTCATAGGACACCTATAGCTAAAAATTTGGAAAAATATAAAAATATAGAATATTGTTTTACAGAAGCAAAAAAAAAATTATATATCTGGAAAAGATGTATTGATCTCTATTGGTTCACTAGATTGAATTATTGATGTAGATAAGCTATAAAAGTTTCAAACTTCCACATTTTTATCACATTTCTTATCTATTCTGTATAAGTCAATCTATTTCAATATAAATTTCTACCTCATGAGACTAAGTGGAGATTCCTTCTTAGCCAAGTGATTTTTAAGAGCATAATGGTCAATTAATATTATGAATTTTGAACCTATGAGATATTTCCTAGACTTTTCTAAGGAAAATATTATAGTATTCAATTCTTTCCTAGTAGTGAAATATTTTTTCTAGGAATAATCAATCTATTCGTTTGGTATATTAAAAAAAATTAGACTCTAATTTTTTATTTGTCCTAAAATTTACGTTACATCCCAATAAACTTCATAAAACATAACTTTGAATGGCTGTATCTGGTCAAGAGATTTAATCATTAGAGAATATATGAGATTTTACTTTTTAATATTAAAATATTTTAGATACATTCCATCAAACACAAAAGGTATATCATTGACTAAAAATGAGTAGAGTGGTCTATCAATTTTAGAAAAATCATTGAACAATCTTAGGTAAATATTGACATGTCTTGGGAAAAGTCAAATGAATTTTACATTTTTAGGAGGATGAAGCTTTTGAATCACTTAAATCCTAGAATTTTTTACTTCTATTCTCTTCTTGGAAAATTTATGTCTTAAATTAGTCCTTCAATAACCATGAACTGAAATTTCTACCATTTTAAGTCAACGTTTGTCCCCTAACATGTTTGTAAATAAGTTTTCAAATTTTACTAACATTTTTCAAAATAGATACCAACTATAAAAAATAAATCCATGGAAATATCAATAATTCTCACTATCATATCAGAAAATAAGGACATTATACAGCTTTGAACGGTGGTAGGATCACCACATTGGACAATGAGAATCCACCTATAAGAAAATGTCTCAAATAGACAAGTGATGTTTATTTTTTCCCAGTCTTATGGGGAAATGGGAATCTATTTTTAACTAGAATATCAATTCAAAAAATATAAAATTTCATTTACAGCTAACCTATCATGAATTTCATCTAGGAATAGAATTATAAAATGATCTTCTCTTGTGGTAGAGTTACACTATCTATAATCAATAAATATTATCCACATTATAACTTTCCTAACTTGAATCTGTTCATTCTTATAAATAGTTACAACTATGAAACCCCACTTCGTATGGAAAAATATCCCCGGACTATACCATGGGTTGTCAATAACAGGAAAACATTTCCCATCAGCAATAATTATAATGAATTCTTCGCTAACTACCACATTAATGATTGGATTTAATCTTCTTTGACCTTCCACTAAAGGATTGTTATTAGGATCTATTAGTATTTTATGCAAGGAAAAAATGGATTTTTCCCTTAATATCATCTATGGACCACACAATAACAATCCTTAACTTCTTCAAAATAGATATCAAAATATCATCTTTACCCACTATTAACGCATCAAATATTATTATTCGTAGGCCCGAATATTAACCCAAACCAGAGTATTTGAGATGGGAAGGAAGATAATTTTACTCTGAGGTGGATTATTTTAAACTAGATGGAATATACGTGGGAATATAAGGCCTAAGGTCCCCAATTTTCTTCTAAACCAATTATTGAGAGATAAAGAAATCCTCAAATTCACTACTACTCGGTTTACAAAAATCTTCAGAATCAGTTTCTAGTTTTGGTTTTAAATTATTTTACAAAAAAAATGATTAAAATTTTAATGAAATTCACCCTCATAACCATCACTCATATCTACATCATTACATCAAAATATTCCCATTAAGTTCTTTGAGTATTTAGTGTTACTATTTATTTTTGTAATCATTTTGATAAAGTATTCTTATTCATCATTAAAAGGTTATTCAAATTCATAAAACTTATCACTAGGACAGTTAAAAGATTGTGATTTTTCCAAAACATTAAACTCTCCAAATTTCTATCCCATATTGAAAATGAATTTTCCTCTATCTATATTTATTAATTCCCCTACTGTTGAAATAAAGGGTCTACTAAGAATTATAGGGACTTCCCTATAACACTTTATATCTAGTATAAGAAAAGCAGTTAGTAAAAACAATTTCAAAAACACAAATATCAAATCATCAACTCTTACTATAGTCTAGGTGATGAAGTGTCATTCTAATTACCATATAATAGTAGTGGTAAATAGAGATCCCAATATCAACTGTACAAACACTGAGTAAGGGATTATGTTGATACTAAATTTATGATCAAAAAGTTAGTTGACCTATCGACAAATACCAGAGGTACACAGAATGACATAACTACTTGTATCATTAATATAATGAGGTATCCTATTATAAAATACAATATTACACTCATCATTTAATCTGTAAGTGAAAAAAACGTCATGTGTTTTATTATTTGAAACATTTTTTAAGAATTTTCAAATATGAAAGAAACTAAAATAAAGCTTATAGAGATGGGATATTAATGTGAATATTTTTAGACAACTTATAAGATCTAAGAAGCCCAGGTTCATTATTATTCTTCTTAATTCTCTTTATAATAATAATGTGTGAGGCTAAATTATTTGAAAATTGGTCATCCATTAAAGTTATTTATCACTATATTATTTTAATTTATTTTTCATTTTTTTTAGATCTTTGTCATACTTTTTTATAGGTGGAAAATAGGTTGTCCATAAATTTCAATGAGGATATACATATTTCTATTTTTAGTTATTTAAGTTTTATGGTTATTATCTTCATGCATGATTTTAGGTACAGAAAGCTTAAGTTACATAGGGGATTCATTAGTTAGTTTGAAGATCACTCCAAACATTGATAATCTTGATGATTTTCCTAAGATTGACTTAAGTAGTGCTTATTAATTTCAATTTTCCCTTCGATTCTTTCCCCTAGAAATTTGGCCTATTTGAGATTCTAGATTTTTCATTCTGACATTAGATTTAATTTTATCTGAATCACATTGGGCATTTTGTTTGTTAAATTGAATCTTGAAATTTTCATCCTGAGAATTCATTCTATTAAAATATTTATCTTTATTAGAAAATATTTGGCATTCAAATTTCCCTTGAGAATTAGAAGGTACTACCCTTGGTTGGTTTTGGTATGGCGACCTAGGCTACTGTTGGAACCCAGGGGCTACATCAAGTCTCAGAACCCCATACTCCTTACATGAATGTTTGGGATGTTTAATATAACCTTGATTATTATTATTATAAAATGGATCATATATTGGTTGTAACCTAGGTGTATAACTATAAAAATCAGAATTCTCATGTTATTAGGAAGGTATATCAAAGTTATAGCAGCTTGATTTTGAGTGGCCACACATGGCACTATTGTGGTACCACTCTCTAAGTGTGTTTTGATTACTTTTATTATAATAACTAAGAAAATTGTCTTGAAATTTTTGAATAATGTTATTACCTTTTCTGACTAATGTTATTATCCTAGAATAATTATATTGAGAGTTATGTGCAAGTTTGTTGAAAAATATCTTTAATTATTCACCAATTTTTCGAATAAAATATCCTCTAAAATCTAGATCAATAATGGCATGATGATATAGTGTGAGGATATTATAAAATGTGTGCACAAGGAACTATGGATTACACTGATGATTTGATAAATTTCTAAGAATACCCTTAAATTTTTCCCATGCCTCATGGAATAGCTCACAATTATCTCGAGAAAATATTGTAATATTATGATTAATTTTAGCTATTATTAGTCAAAGATTAAATTTCATTATAAATACATTAAATAGTTTATCCCATGTATCGAAAATATCCTCATCCAACTATTAAAACAATTTCATAGAATTCCCATTTATAAATAAAGGTAAATATCTATGTTTTAACTCTTCTTTACATAATACTATTAAAAGAAATTACTAGATCACATGGTAAAAGTCTATAATTAAGTCTAAATAATCTTGATTAGAAAGTCCCTTGTATGATGGTTTCATGAAATAATGTGACTATTTAATTTCAAAATTTTATTTCTCAAGGGTTTGACTAATACATTGAAGATTACTAGAAACATTGGGTACTTGAAATTCCTAAGGACCACTATATCAGCTTAACCATTCCTAGAGGGATGTGGATTCAAATTTAAATTTTGAATATTTTCATATTTTCCATATTTCATTCCATTTTGACTTGTTTTTATTTTTAATTACTATTTATTGAATTTTAATTTCAGAGATTAATGGTTCTAATTTTTCATAATTTTATCCAGTTTGAATCAACACACAAATTCATGATTGATCACTTCAAGATTCAGTTTTTTTTTGAATTTTTTAGTTGTTTTCAAGGTTGGTTTTTTAATTTTTTTTTAAATATTTTATTTAATAGTTTTGATTTTTTATAATTTTGTAGAGTTTTCTTGACTTTTTTTATCTTATTTGTCTTAATCTCTCATGTCGTCCCTAGAAATGGCAATAAAATTTGACACATTTTTCATTGAATACATTAAAATTAATTAATTATTTACTTATTTAAAGATATTATAACCAGTGTGTAGGGCCTTGAACCAAGAATAAATAAATTGTGTGTGTAGTGACCAAGAAAGATACATGTAAAAAAACCTAAGACAATAAGAAGTAATGTGTAAAAACTAAAAATAATATCAATGATAGTAAAAAAAGATTTAAGATTGATAAATACTAGAAAAAAATTAGAAATATGAGATGATTTATAACAAAATAAGAGAAATAGGTACATGGATTATGATGGTAGGGATTTATATTGACTAATTGAATATTTATTCCTCCACTCATGCACATAAAATTCGCTGGAATCAAATTTTTAAGAAGTTAAATAGCCTTGTTATGAATTTAAAATATGACTGAATTTATTTTATACTTTATATAATATAGAATTATTCATTCAATGAAATGAATAAAATAGTTTTCAGTAGGGTCAATTTGACAATTAATCTTATTGTTCCATTCTCGTGAGCAATCTCCTGTCAGAATATTAGAAAAGATGAAGCTATTTTTGAACAGATTTAATTGAAATAATTTTTCATTAATTTTCAAAGAGTAATTTAAAATTTTTAAGAAATAAATTGAGATAATATCTATCCAAAAATAAATATTTATGCATAACGAAGTAAATTCTTAAAACATGTTGATCTTATTCCCTTTAGAAATTTTATCCCATATACATGTTCACATTTTCAATTTCAAAAGAATTCATAATAATAGTAGCATAAATCAAACATAAAGAAGATGGAAAATCT
Source organism: Viscum album (assembly GCA_963277665.1). Taxonomy (NCBI): domain Eukaryota; kingdom Viridiplantae; phylum Streptophyta; class Magnoliopsida; order Santalales; family Viscaceae; genus Viscum; species Viscum album. Next base: position 1,052,076,248 of record OY728130.1, on the reverse strand, counting down.
TTTATGTCAATGATCTCTTCCTCAAACTCAATCCCCAATTCTACTACCATTCTCTCCCCTCATAGCTCTCACTATAAAAAATCCCTAATCAATCATCACACTTGAGAAATTTTTCTCCACCACTAGAATGATTCATGATCCCCTTTTTTGATTCCTAATTTATTTTAGATTATTTTTCTATTAGTCATTGACTACATATATAGAATTAACTCGATCTTCGGTGGATCCCTGAACACATGTTTCTAGTCATGGTACATAAATTCCTTGATTGTGACATGAGTTGAAACTCCCTAAAAACTGTGAAAAACACATGTGCATTCTGATAAAAACATATTTGATGTGTCTCCATCTAGGTTCATTTTATAATGATTCCACACTATCACTACCCAAAACGTGAACATAAAAAATTAAGCATGGATTTAGTTATTTCCTAAATTTGGATTCTTTTTGATCATGCATGACTTGAATAATTCTGTATCTGTACAAAAGTTTCCTGGGTCTAACATAGATTCAATCAATGAAGAAAACCAAATTCATCGGGATTTTTCATCCTCAAATAATTTAAATCTCAATATTTTCTTATACTCAACTACAAGCACTAGCCTTACTTTAGAAGCGTAATCTTCTAGATTGTCCAGGTCCATCTTCTTCCATGGGAAACAATAGAACCCATCTCCACCCATTTTGACCTTTAGTAGAAATATTCACTCTAACGAAACACAATGACTCACATCCTCAAGATCAATCTCAAAGAGGACTTCCATCAAGCACATGGAGTGTGTCAAAATATGTAATCTCAAATAAGTAAATTAGGAAACTCGTGATCCAATTTTTAAAATATAACGACCCATACTTTTCATACATTTTTAATACTTCAAAATTGAAGCATACTTATTACAACATATAACAAAACCACGAAAGGACCATATAGATATAGTGTCTTTAGAAACTGGGAAACATAAACAACTGGTTCATAAAGCGTCTAAACTGTCTCCCATTTATTTCATCATATCTATAGTCCCTTTTGGCATATCTTAATTAATAACCTTCTTCCTGACCTGGGGAAAGAAAACATACAAAAGGGTGAGCTCAAATGCTCAGTAAGGGTAAACAAAAGAAATATCAATCACATCATATACATAAGCACATAACTTTTGGAAATCTTAACCTGCAAAAGAGATCATAATTTCATAACATGGGATAAATCATGGCAGTGAAATGTAATCAAAATAATTATAACTTAAAACATGAAACTTTGTGGCATGCACACATAATCATAGAGAATCATTTCTTGTTAGTTAAGACTCATTGCCAAGATTATCTTAGTGGACAAAGTCCCTTTCTGAACCGAGTCACCCTCGTTTTAGTCCTATTTCACTGAACCGGTATAACCTACCGTTCCAGCCATGTATATCTCATGAGATACAAAATCTTTACCCAATGCATTGGAGGGAGATATAGGTCCCACCCCTCTTATAATGAATCCTTTCTTATGTGTGCCACATAATCATAAATCATACATCATCGCATAACACATGTAACAAAAATGGGATTCTTGAAACATCATGACATCATAAAACAAATCATATAAGGTAAATGACTTCATAAAAATAATTCCCTCAAAACGTAATCAAATCAATGTAATAATAGGGATAAAAACAGAACCATATATTATCTTAGATGGAAAATAATTTTGATAAAACATTTGAACTCCATTCTTGAGGAAAATATCCTTTCTACTTCAAAAACACTTTTCTTTTCTTAACATGTCATACAATTATAAACTAAAAGAAGTTGATTAAAAATAAACATGAAAACTTATAAAGAAGATTCTTGGAAATAATGTTTTAAAAATCCATTCTTTCCGTATAAGTTAAAAAAACATTCTTCTTACTTTTGTCGGAAAAGTCAAAAAATACCTCGTACGAAAAACGACAAAAGATTCCTTTCATATCCTTTACTAAAAACTCACCGAAGGGTAAAATTGGATTTAAAAAATTGTAGGTGGATGAAAATAATATTACATATTGAGGAAACATGGATGTGGATGATAAAATACACCCCAGTAAATTTCAAAGTATAAAAAATCTCGAATAAAAATGAGATTGTGATATTTCCCTTACCTTAGGTTCGATTTGCTTTGTACGTGTCCGAAGCTCCTGTATAATGGTTTAAATAATGTTATTGACTTATTCCAGAATCATACATATTGATATGATATCATATATGGTCATATTCTTAGCTTTTTATTAGTAATATTTCATTGTTACTTGTTACTCGGGTCTTTATTGCCTTTTGTTCTTATGCGTGTTTTGCCGAATAAATTCTTATTCTTCTTTTAAGGTTATAGATACCTTTTATCCATAATGGTATTAGTGTAACATATATCATATTTATTCATTCAATTCATTTATATAATTATTATGTAATAATGATCATGTAGAACGAGTCGCATCACATCGTGGAGACGGTATTCCGTACGTACGTACGAGCGATGATATTGTTCCCATGATCGTGGAATTGTATTTAAGTGTATTTATTCTATTTCAGTATCAATATCACTTTATAATAATCATATATAGTTACTCATTACACCATTATACCCATCCTTGTAAGGTGATGGTGGAAAATAGATTACACCACGGCGTGGAGACGGTATTCCGTACGTACGCACGCGCGGTGATTTCATTTTTCCGTAGGATGGATAGAAGGTGAATTAGGGTTGTTTCATATTTATAATAACATATCAGTATGTAAGTAATACTGATGTTATTACTTTATCATGAAACAACTAAAGAAGAAGAAGTTGAAGAAGAAAGAAATTGAAAGGATTACCTCTTCTTTGAAACGCCTCTTTGAATCCTCCACTTAGGGAACTAAGATTTGTCTTTGAAGAATACCAGGACCTCTAGGATTATTCTAGGGAAGTGGAGAAGGGATTTTGACAGGGGTTGTCTGAGCTTGAGTGCTCAAATTGGTGTGAGGAGGGGGAGGAGGTGCCCTTTTATAAGGGAGGAGAGGGGCACCTTAGGAATATCTCAAAATATTATTTTATATTAAAGTCAAAATCATTTTATAATGGTTCCAAAGGGTCTTATTTCGAAGGTAAAGTGGGTATGGGTCGCAATACTGTCAAACAATAGGATTTAGACAAGTTTAGGTTATTATTTTAACCTTATAAATAAGATTTAACTCTAAGTTAAATAATTTAACTTTTACCGTGACTTTTTGTTTTCTTACACTATATGGTTAATAAACTTACTATAACATGCCAAAATAACCCCAAGTTGTTTATTATTAATATATATATCCTTATCTAAGTCATTTGGCCGAACCGTAGATTTTTAGGAATAAAATAACAATTAATAATATAATATTTGTTTTAAAAACTATTTTATGTCAATTTTGACACTATTTAGTAATTGATTTTTGTGAAAATCATAAAAGAATTATATGTTCTAAAAAAGTTGATTAAATAAACACTAATATATCATATTAACCTAGAAAATTAGTGTAATTCATAAAAAGTCTCAAATTACATTTATTTCAGCATTTATAACATCGATTATGTTAACATTTTCTTAAAAGGGTAATTACTGCATCATCGTTGTGTCATAAATAATTTAATTTATTTAAAGTCTAAAATTTATAAATAAAATATCATTATGTAGGAAATTATTTTATCTTTCTAATGAATATTTATAGTCGAATTTATCTTATGTATAACCCCATATTAAAAATTATTTACTTATTAAACTTTGATTTTAACTATTTTAACCCTTCTTTAAATAAATTAATAATAAATGTCTTAATCTAATCCAAGTGGGGCTAAATGGTCATATTTTATTCCTAAGTTTGTTTTTGGTCAAATTACACTTATCCAATAGAATTAGGACATGTGTTAGGGTAATAATAATATCATCTTTACCCTTAATTACCCTATTTACTTTTTATCGTGGTAAAGAAAAGTAAAAAGTTACTATTCACCAAAAATTATTTTTATCTCATTGAACCACATTTTAGTCCTTGATATTAACCGTGTCTCTTGTATTTTCGAAATTCCACTCACAGAAGCGGTAAAATTAAGTTTTATGAAAAATTCAATTTTTTAACTACCACTTAGTGGTTTCACTATTCATCAAAAATTGAAAGTTTTCAGAAAAATACCAAAATTTCACCCTAATCTAATTTCGATATTCCGAATCCAAAAATGAAGTCCATTTTGAAAAATAAAATTTATAAAATTTCAAAAAGTGGTTATTACTATTCATAACGGCTAGTTTTAAAAATATTTTAATAGCATATCGTTGTTTAGTGAAACTCGGTATTGCGTACGACGCACGCTATCGAGGAAGGTCGCGATTTCGTGTAAAGTAATTCAAGATAGTGTGTAGTGAAAGATTCCTTTCATGATATATATATAACATAAAAACAAAATATTACTCATAAAAATCTCAGGTGTTACATTCTACCCCCCTTAAAAAGAATTTCGCCCTCGAAATTCGTCACTTTGTAACAAACAGATGAGGATACTTCTCCCTTATCATATCCTCAAGCTCCCATGTAGCTTCTTCAAGTTGGTGGTTCCTCCATAAAACTTTCACCAATCGAGTGGTCTTGTTTCATAGAACTTTTTCGCTACGATCTAGAATCTCTATTGGTTGTTCTTCATAAGAAAGATCTTTCTCCAGCGGTACAACTTCTGAGCTGAGTACATGTGAAGGATCAAGTATGTACTTTCTCAAGAGAGATACATGGAACACATCGTGAAATTGAGAGAGATTCGGTGGAAGCGCCAATCGGTAAGATACCTTTCCAACATGATCCATTATTTCGAAAGGACCCATATATCTAGGGCTCAACTTCCCCTTCTTTCCAAATCTCATAACCCTCTTCCAGGGAGATATTCGTAAGAACACTTTATCACCCACTTCAAACTCTAGGTCTTTTCTTCGGTTGTCGGAATAACTTTTCTATCGACTCTGAGCTGCTCTTATGTGTTGTTGAATAGATCTGACCTTTTTTTCCATTTCATCAACGAGATCAGGTCCTAATAGCTTTCTTTCCCCAACTTCATCCCAGCAAGTTGGAGTCCTGCATTTCTTTCCATAGAGAGCTTCATAAGGATCCATCTGAATACTGGAGTGAAAGCTATTATTATAAGAAAATTCCATCAAAGGTAGGTGTTGATCCCAACCTCCTTTGAAATCCATAGAGCAAGCTCTCAACATATCTTCTAGGGTTTGAATTGTTCTCTCAGACTGACCGTCTGTCTGAGGATGATAAGCAGTGCTCAAACTCAACTCTATATCCAGAGTATGCTGAAGACTTCTCTAGAACTTCTAGGTAAATCTCGGATCCCGATCAGATATAATAGAAAGTGGTACTCCATGCAATCTTACCACTTCCTTTACATATATCCTGGCAAGCTGATCTAGAGAGAAATCCTCTCTAATAGCAATGAAGTGTGCAGACTCTGTAAAACGATCAACTATGACCCAGATAGCATTATTGCCTTTGGAGGTTTTAGGAAGTCCTGTGACAAAGTCCATAGTGATGTTTTCCCATTTCCATTCGGGTATGGGTAATGGTTGTAACATCCCCTTAGACTTCTGTCTCTCAACTTTATCTTGTTGACAAACCAAGCATCGAGAGACATATTCAGAAACATCTCTTTTCATGCCATCCCACCAGAAGTACTCTTTCAGGTCCCTATACATCTTCGTGCTTCCATGATGAATAGAGAATAAAGAACTATGAGCCTCATCCAGTAGCTCCTTCTTTAATTCGGGGATGGGAGGAACACAAACCCGATTCCTGAACTTTATTATCCCATCACAATCAAGGTTGAACTCAGGAACATTTCTCACCTTCTTTTGTAACTCAACATCTTCTTTCTGTGCCTCTTTAATCTTCACATGTATAGATGGTTGAACATTCATTTGAGAAAGATAATATTTTTTCCCTTCCATTATAATTCCAAGATCCATACTTTGTAAATCCATAAATATTGGATCTTTTGTGATCCTCATTATGGATAAACTAGCATGGTCTTGTCGACTTAATGCATCTGCCACCTTGTTTGCTTTCCCAGGGTGGTAATGGATTGAGCAGTCATAATCCTTAATCAGCTCCAACCATCTTCTTTGACGCATATTCAGCTCCTTTTGTGTGAAAATATACTTTAAACTTTTATGATCAGTATAAATATCACACCTTTCACCATAAAGGTAATGCCTCCAAATAGTTAATGCAAAGATTACCGCAGCTAACTCCAAATAAAGTGTTGGGTAATATTGCTCATGTATTTTCAACTGTCGTGAGGCATAAGCTATCACCATATCATTTTGCATAAGAACACACCCCAATCCCTTCTTGGATGAATCACTATAGATCAAAAACCTTTCTCCACTACAAGGCAGTGTGAGCACAGGTGCACTGGATAACCTTCTTTTCAACTCCTTGAAATTCTCTTCACATTCCTCTGTCCAAACAAACTTAACTACTTTCTGAGTCAACTTGGTGAGTGGGTTATATAATCATGAAAAATCTTTTACAAAACATCGATAATATCCAGCCAAACCAAGAAAACTTCGGATCTCAGTTACTGTTGTTGGTCTTGACCATCTTTCGATAACCTCTGTTTTTGCTGGATCCAGAGATATCCCTTCTTTTGAGATTATGTGACCCAAAAATGCAACTTTTTGAAGCCAAAATTCACACTTGGTAAATTTGGAATAAAAATTCTCCTTTCTCAGGGTCTTCAATATAATTCTCAAGTGATCTTCATGCTCTTCCTTGCTCTTTGAATAGACAAGAATATCGTCTATAAAGACTACCACAAATTGATCAAGATAGTCTCTAAAGACTCTATTCATTAGATCCACGAAGATAGCAGGGGTATTAGTAAGACCAAATGGCATCACTATAAATTCATAGTGTCCATACCTTGTACGGAAATCCGTCTTTGGTATATCCTCCCTTTTGACCCTTAATTGATGATACCCTGAACGAAGATCAATCTTGGAAAAGTATTGAGCTCCATGTTGTTGGTCAAATAAGTCATCAATGTGTGGGAGAGGATATTTGTTCTTGATGGTGATCTTGTTAAGTTCTCGATAATCAATGCAGAGTGTCATTGATCCATCTGTCTTCTTAACAAATAGAACAGGTGCTCCCCATGGTGACGCACTAGGGCGTATGAACCCCTTATCAAGATTCTCTTGGAGTTGCTTCTTTAATTCCTGCAACTCAATTGGGGCCATTCTATAAGGTGTCTTTGAAATAGGCAAAGCACCCGGTACGAGTTCTATTGAGAACTCAACTTCACGATTTGGTGGAAGTCCCAGTAATTCCTCCGGAAAGACATCATCAAACTTCCGTACAATGGGAATATTCTTAATCACGAGTTTCTCACCAACCATTTGAGATAAATAACCTTAATTTAGTGGAATCAAGACCCATAAGATGGAAGAAATTTCCACTGGAAGGTTATGTTCATCCTTGCATTGATAGATGATCATAGATTGATCTGGAATATGAAATGTGACTTCCCTTCTTTGGCAATTGATATGAGCTCCATATAAAGAAAGCCAATCCATGCCAAGAATCACATCGAATTCCACTAAAGGAAGGATCACAAGATTTGTAGGAATCACTTTCCCACAAACTTCAATTGGAGAAGAATTATAAACTTTTGTTACGATTGATGTGCCATTAGGTGTTGTCACAGCTAACTCAACATCTAATTGTTGAGGTAATATGATGATACCCTTAGAAAATTCTTCAGAAATAAAAGAGTGGGTGGATCCAGAATCAAATAAAACATTTGCTACTTTAGAGTGGATGGTAAGTGTACCTTTCACCACTTCGTTATCGTACTCCACATCGCTGATAGAAATTGCATGTTACTTTACTTTGTCTTTAGCCTTAAGAGTTTGTTGACATCGACCATCATCATCAACCCTTGGATTTGGGCATTGATTGGCATAATGCCCCATCTCCTTGCACTTGAAACATTGAAGTGTAGTAGGTTCATTCTGTGTATCCCTTCCTTTGTTTTCATCATTAGACATCTTCTTCCCATCATCACGGAATTCAAATGCCCGATTACCTTTTTTTCCACATTTGAAACATTTACTTGTCCCTTTAAGACAACTCCCTCCATGTTTCTTTCCACACTTTGAGTATAAGGGAAAGCTCATCTTCTTTTCAGTGTGCTCTTTAGATTTTCCTTTGAATTCCATTTTCCTCTTCTTATCAAACCCATATGACTGATGGGTTACTCCAATCTCCATCTCGACTTTGAGAGAACATCGAACGATTTCCTCGTAGCTATTGAAGCCCCTTATGTCTAACGCCCTTCAAAGACTTGGTTTTAAGCCACTAAAGAATCGATCGATCTTACTCTCAGGTTGGATAATAATACCAGAAGCGTACCTTGCAAGTCTTGTAAAATTTGCTTCATAGGTACCAACAGATTCATCATCATTTTGCTTTAGTTCAAGAAACTCTTTCTCCATATTTGTTCGGAGAATACGAGGGAAGTACATATTGAAAAATAAGTTCTTGAACTCGTCCCATTCCATGGACTCAATTTCATCCCTTTGCCTCATATTCTTAATAACATTCCACCATTGATCAGCATCTCCTTCCAAACGATACACTGCTAGGATGACTTTATCATGTTCAGAACATTGAAGAACTGAAAATATCTTTTCAGTACTACTAATCTATTGTTCAGTAACTAATGGATCAGTAGACCCGCTGAAAGAAGGTGGACGCTGCCTCATGAAGGATTCAACAGAATGTTGCTCCTTCCATTACTCATTTGGAAGTCCTGCATGATTCATAGATTGAGAAAGTTGTGTGAGCATGGCTACAAGATTTTGCATTCCAGCTCCCATAACGTTTGGTTGCTTAGGGGGACAATCATTGCATTTCCCGTCGCATTCCGCATTAACACGGTTCCTTCGGGTTCCAGACATTTACTAAAACCAAGAAGAATAGTGTGAGCAACACTAATTATAATAGGAAAACCACATAATCAAGAATAAAATTTCACGCTTAAGGTCTTATCCTAGGTTATTCATGGCCATTTCTAAAACACTATGATTGTGTTCTATGGTTAGACTTATCCTTAGGGTTCTTAGTAAGGCTTTCACATCCTAGTTTCCAAAGGTTGACTATAACCTCCCTCTGATACAAACTATAACGACCCATACTTTTCATACATTGTTAATACTTCAAAATTGAAGCATACTTATTACAACATATAACAAAACCACTAAAGGACCGTATAGGTATAGTGTATTTAGAAACTGGGAAACATAAACAACTGGTTCATAAAGCGTCTACACTGTCTCCCATTTATTTCATCATATCTATAGTCCCTTTTGGCATATCTTACTTAATAACCTTCTTCCTGACCTGAGGAAAGAAAACATACAAAAGGGTGAGCTCAAATGCTCAGTAAGGGTAAAAAAAAGAAATATCAATCAAATCATATACATAAGCACATAACTTTTTGAAATCTTAACCTGCAAAAGAGATCATAATTTCATAACATGGGATAAATCATGGCAGTGAAATGTAATCACAATAATCATAACTTAAAACATGAAACTTTGTGGCATGCACACATAATCATAGATAATCATTTCTTTTTAGTCAAGACTCATTTCCAAGACTATCTTAGTGGACAAAGTCCCTTTCTGAACTGAGTCACCCTCGTTTCAGTCCTGTTTCACTGAACCGGTATAACCTACCGTTCCAGCCATGTCTATCTCATGAGATATAAAATCTTTACCCAATGCATTGGAGGGAGATATATGTCCCACCCATCTTATAATGAATCTTTTCTTATGGGTGCCACATAATCATAAATCATACATCATCACATAACACATGTAACAAAAATGGGATTCTTGAAACATCATGACATCATAAAACAAATAATATAAGGTAAATGACTTCATAAAAATAATTCCCTCAAAACGTAATCAAATCAATGTAATAATAGGGATAAAAACAGAACCCTATATTATCTTAGATGGAAAATAATTTTGATAAAACATTTGAACTCCATTATTGAGGAAAATATCCTTTCTACTTCAAAAACACTTTTCTTTTCTTAACATGTCATACAATTATAAACTAAAAGAAGTTGATTAAAAATAAACTTGAAAACTTATAAAGGAATATTCTTGGAAATAATGTTTTTAAAATCCATTCTTGCCGTATAAGTTAAAAAAAACATTCTTTGTACTTTTGTCAAAAAAGTCAAAAAATACCTCGTACGAAAAATGACAAAAGATTCCTTTCATATCCTTTACTAAAAACTCACCGAAGGGTAAAATTGGATTTAAAAAATTTTAGGTGGATGAAAATAATATTAAATATTGAGGAAACATGGATTTGGATGATAAAATACACCCTAGTAAATTTCAAAGTATAAACAATCTCGAATAAAAATGAGATTGTGATATTTCCCTTACCTTAGGTCTGATTTGCTTTGTACGTGTCCGAAGATCCTGTATAATGGTTTAAATAATGTTATTGACTTATTCCAAAATCATACATATTGATATGATATCATATATGGTCATATTCTTAGCTTCTTATTAGTAATATTTCATTGTTACTTGTTACTTGAGTCTTTATTGCCTTTTGTTCTTATGTGTGTTTTGCCGAATAAATTCTTATTATTCTTTTAAGGTTATAGATACCTAATATCCATAATGGTATTAGTGTAACATATATCATATTTATTCATTCAATTCATTTATATAATTACTATGTAATGATGATCATGTAGAACGAGTCGCATCACATCGTGGAGACGGTATTCCGTACGTACGCACGAGCGATGATATTGTTCCCATGATCGTGGAATTGTATTTAAGTGTATTTATACTATTTCAGTATCAATATAACTTTATAATAATCATATATAGTTACTCATTACACCATTATACCCATCCTTGTAAGGTGATGGTGGAAAATAGATTACACCACGGCGTGGAGACGGTATTCCGTACGTACACACGCGCGGTGATTTCATTTTTCCGTAGGGTGGATAGAAGGTGGATTAGGGTTGTTTCATATTTATAATAACATATCAGTATGTAAGTAATACTGATGTTATTACTTTATCATGAAACAAATAAAGAATAAGAAGTTGAAGAAGAAAGAAATTGAAAAGATCGGTAATGGATACTACCTCTTCTTTGAAACGCCTCTTTGAATCCTCCACTTAGGGAAATAAGATTGGTCTTTGAAGAAGAACAGGACCTCTAGTATTATTCTAGGGAAGTGGAGAATGGATTTTGGCATGGTTTGGACGAGCTTGAGTGCTCAAATTTGTGTGAGGAGGAGGGGGAGGAGGTTCCCTTTTATAAGGGAGGAGAGGGGCACCTTAGGAATATCTCAAAATATTATTTTATATTAAAGTAAAAATCAGTTTATAATGGTTCCAAAGGGTCTTATTTCGAAGGTAAAGTGGGGATGGGTCGAAATCCTATCAACAAATAGGAGTTAGACAAGTTTAGGTTATTATTTTTACCTTATCAATTAGATTTAACTCTAAGTTAAATAATTTAACTTTTACCGTGACTTTTTGTTTTCTTACACTATATGGTTAATACACTTTCTATAACATGCCAAACGAACCACAAGTTGTTTATTATTAATATATATATCCTTATCTAAGTCATTTGGCCGAAACATATATTTTTAGGAATAAAATAACAATTAATAATATAATATTTGTTTTAAAAACTATTTTATGTCAATTTTGAAACTATTTAGTAATTGATTTTTGTGAAAATAATAACAGAATTATATGTTCAAACCAATTTGATTAAATCAACACTAATATATCATAGTAACCTAGAAAATTATTTGAATTCATAAAAAGTCTCAAATTACATTTATTTGAGCATTTATAACATCAATTATGTTAACATTTTCTTAAAAGGGTAATTACTGCATCATCGTTGTGTCATAAATAAAGTAATTTATTTAAAGTCTAAAAATTATAAAGAAAATATCATTATGTAGGAACTCATTTTATCTTTCTAAGGAATATTTATAGTCGAATTTAGCTTATGTATAACCCCATATTAAAAATTATTTACTTATTAAACTTTGATTTTAACTATTTTAACCCTTCTTTAAATAAATTAATAATAAATGTCCTAATCTAATCCAAGTGGGGATAAATGGTCATATTTTATTCCTAAGTTTGTTTTTGGTCAAATTACACTTTTCCAATAGAATTAGGACATGTGTTAGGGTAATAATAATATCATCTTTACCCTTAATTACCCTATTTACTTTTTACCGTGGTAAAAAAAATTAAAAAGTTACTATTCACCAAAAATTATTTTCATCTCATTGAACCACATTTTAGTCCTTGATATTAACCGTGTCTCTCGGATTTTCGAAATTCCACTCACAGAAGCGGTAAAATTAAGTTTTATGAAAAATTCAGTTTTTTAACTATCACTTAGTGGTTTCACTATTCATCAAAAAATGAAAGTTTTCAGAAAAATACCAAAATTTCACCCTAGGCTAATTTCGATATTCCGAATCCAAAAATGAAGTCCATTTTGAAAAATAAAATTTATAAAATTTCAAAAAGTGGTTATTACTATTCATAACGGCTAGTTTTAATAATATTTTAATAGCATATCGTTGTTTAGTGAAACTCGGTATTGCGTACGATGCACGCTATTGAGGAAGGTCGCGATTTCGTGTAAAGTAAGTCAAGATAGTGTGTAGTGAAAGATTACTTTGATGATATATATATAACATAAAAACAAAATATTATTCATAAAAATCTCGGGTGTTACATAAAATCACCTTAATCATAAAAAAAATGGAAAAAATGAACAACAATAATCTATTTTATCTTGGATTCATAGATTTGGAACCCCAGTATGATATCAACTTGGGGTTCTTCACAAAATGAAACTCAGTATTGGGAGTTCTGCAAAGTCCCTACTCGGGATTTTTAGTAGATCCACTATACAACCACAGAACCATCCGGACATGGTGAATTTTCTTGTATAATAAACATTGCATGCATATATTTCATCAGAATGTTCAGACTTTGTTAAAAACTATGGAGGATTATTCATCTTTTTAGAACCCTAATCATAATCATGTATGATTTCAAAAAATTACACTTGTATTGGAATGTGGCCAATATATTAAAACTGAGATTAGTACTCTTGAGGTATCAATAATGATTCTGATCCCAATCTCCATACATCAACATTGGCCTCATTCCTAATGATGAAGAATTACTTATTATTTATTTAGCCTAATTTGATCTTCTTCAAAGATTTCCAGTCGACCTCTACTTGGTCAAAAATGACTCAAACAATAACAGATTGAGTGTCCAAGTTCATCATATTAATCATGTTTTTGTTCTCAATCTTATCCTTCTCATATCCTTGCATTCCTTTTCAATTCCTGCATGGAACATCATCTTAAAAATTCATAGATTTGTATTAGTTCATCTTGATCTGTATCGCTGTCATGCAGTACCTTAAATTTTTTGATGATCGATAAAAAGGGATGTCGTGCAGTCGATCACAAATAATTCAGTCACTTGGAAAAGATTTTGCAATGTCAATGTATGCGTTTCAAATTTTTCTCATGATTTTTAAATTTGCTACGCAGTTAACCAAATTTTCCTTTTACCAATTTTCCAATATACCGACCGCACATAAAAATGAAAATAATTAAACTATTAACATTATATAATTAAAACTAAATGTTTTAAGTTAAATTAAATCTCCAATTAATTCATTGGAATTATGAAATTGAAAACATTAATACTAAAATGATAGATTCAAAATATTTTAAATAACAAATTAATCAAATAACTAAATTAATAAAAAAAGCAAGTACTAAAATGAATATAATATTTTTAATTAATTAAATTATTTAAACATAAGTTTTAAAAATAATTAAACTTATTTTTATTAAACTAAGAATTAAAAACAAAAATTAATATTTAAAAAAAATAAATAAATAATTCAAAGAATAATATTACAATAGTTTAAACTTGAAAACACACAAAAAAACATAATTTTAAATTATTAATGATTTGCATACATAAATAACACTAAATCATTAATAACCGATAGTAGGTAGAATTAAGATTATAATTATATAAAATGAATAGAAAGGGACGTGGAAAAACTAAGAAATTAAATTAACATCATGTAGATATAAGGATGAGGTCAAGATAAATATTGTGAATATTTTTCAGGAAAAGAAAACTTGTTATGTCTTAAAAGTTTCCTTTTTATGGAAAAAATAGATACTATGTGGAAGTTTCCACTTTTTGATATAACACTTATTTATGTATGGGTGACGACCTAATTCTCTAAAACTATAAATCCTAAATATCCTAAAATAAAAGAGAATGGATTATTGACAAAAAAATCAAGATTATATAATGTTTAAGGCTGAGTATTTATATAATGTTTTGGTGAGCAATTCAACTCTAGATGGAAGTATCATCATGGAAATGATGAAAGAAAAAATATTGACTGAGGAGTCAGAATGGAAGGATGAGAGATGTACACCTGAATCATAAGAAATTTTCATTTAAAGATAAAGGAAACTAAAATGGAATAGAAAAATAGAGGAAGGGAACCTTATGACAAAATTATACAGATAATGAAGTGATCTAAATCCTAATTGAGATATGACATGAAGTGAAACCACTATGGCAAGAATGAAAACCTCAACCAAGAGTGTCAGAAGCTGAAGGATGAAAAATAATTAGGAAGGTAAAAACCAAAATAATGATACTATAATTGCTGATAAATAGATATCAATTGTTCAAGAAGATGATAAGGTAAATCTTGGAAGTTAAGAATTAACATGGATGATTGATTCAGGCGTATACATCCATTTCACTTTAGGAAGATATTTCTCCTCATATTTTACTTTAGAGAGTTTCAGACACTTGATGATGGGAAAGGATTTTGCATCCAAAATTACTGGTATTGGTAATATTTTTTTGGATATTAATATTGGGTGTTTGTTAATTGTGAATGATTTTAGGAATATTCCTAAAATTCACCCCAATCTAATATCACTGGAACAATTGAAGATGATGAATATGTCAGTTTCTTCAGTGATGGGAAATGCAAGCTTACCAATTTTAACATGGTAAATTCTAATGGCAATAAAGATACTTCGATTTTTCTCATAAATGCTTAAATATGAGGAGGAAAAGTTATTTCCACTAGAAAATAGGTTCTTATAGATGTTTTTCATAGGTTTCTTAGTCACATGATTGATAAATGAATCATAATTATCTCCAATATGGATCTATTTCTAAAAATAAAATAAACAATTTTTTATAGGTGTGTTGGTAGTATCATGGGAAAACAACACAAGGTAGTATTTTGTGGTTATTTACCATCTAAAAAAGATAATGTATTAGGTTAAATTTAGATTGATGTCTATATTATGAGCACCAGTTTTATGGGAAGTGATATTTATTTTTCTACCTTTATAGATGACAATTCTAGAGAAGTGTGTGACACTTCTTTAAAACCTAATGATCACATGAAATTTGTTTTTAGCGAATTTTCATATAAATGATGGAAGAGAAATAGGTAGACAAATAAAGTGTGTGTGAGTAGAAAATGGAGGGGTGTACCATGGTCTATTTGAGGATTTTACATGAGTTTTAGCATCAGGATAGAAAATTCAATACCGAAAATTCCTTTGAATAATGGTGTTGTAGAGACGATTAACAAAATAATTTTCTAGAGAGTCAGGTATATGGAATCAAATCAAAATAGTTTAAACACCTTTGTGGGGGGTGGAGTAGTAAGGACCACATTTGATCTTATAAACATTTCTTTATTAGTTCCACTAAACTATGACATGCCAAAAAATGATTGGACTAAATAAGATGTTTTATAAAAACATATTAGAGTATTTGGACATAGGGAATTTTTTCACATCCCAAATAACGAGATAATGAATATAGATAGAAAAGAAAAGTTGGGTATCTTTTTGGGATACACTCCTTGTAAGAACCCAGATCTTCTTTTGAGGTATGTGTTTTTTCTGGTGTTATTGAGAAATGAAGAGTTTATGGAAATTTTAGAAGTACATGTCATCTACTTATGAGTACACACCATGTAATTATAAGTACATGATGTGTACTTGGTTGTCGTGGGTGACTGTGTACTGGCCTTGTAACGGCTGAGTACATGGCCGTGTGGGGTGATCGAGAGGCCGCCTAATGCGGTCCCCGGTAAAGGTACACACCGTGTACTTATTAAGTACACACCTTTAACTTTCTATTTTTCATTAAATGGACTGAGGTCACAACTAATCAACATAACCCTATCTTTCTTTGTATGTCTCATCCAGGAGCGACCGAACTGCCGTAGATCTTTTCCAAGCCCCCGACTCTCCGTATTTTCTTCGAATTGAACTTCATCGATTGCATTGGAACCTCATCGTTGAGTTCTCCCTTCTTCTTGAAACTCATCTCATGATTTCTCCTCTCTCTCATGCTTTCCTTATTTGAACGTTTTAGACATTTTTGTAGATATACCATGTTCTCGGTTGATCTAGGTGCCGAAGCCAGAGTATATCGATCGTACAATGCTGAGGTTGGTGGTTTGTGCCTTTCTGTAGTTAGTGTTTGAGTTATAAGTGAAAAAGTTCCAAATACCCTCATTATAACTATTGTGTTTTTATGCTTTTTATCCTTTATATTTCCTGTTATGCCTTGTTTTTTTAGATAGAGGTTAATTATTTGTGAATAGGGTTAATCTTGTCATGGTATAGATGTTTTTCCCATGTTGGTTGTTTGACCATTTGTCTAGCTTTTCCTCTTAGGCTGCTATTTTTCTTTCCATGCCTAGTATTGTGGGATGGAGTGATTTTCTCTGAAATGTTGTTTTATGTTGTAGACTGTTTACCCAAGTAGTTCTATAGATTTACTTTGGCTGCCATATATCGTTGTGCACGATGGACTTACACAGGGTCGTGAGAACCTGGTGTAGTAGACCATAGGGAGACTAAATGTTGAGGGATTCCCCATAGTGTCTGTTTTACTATTATGTTGCGAGGCCATGAGGGGATATATGTAAGTGATCCCTAAGAGTGTCTATAGTTCCTCGATACGCGACATAGGGGGAATTTGAAATTGAGTGCTTCTTTAGAGTGCCTTTTAGTTACCGATATGAGACTATAGGGGAAATTGACGGAGAGTCCTTCTTCAGAGAGTCTATATGAATGTTGAACCAGAGGAGTTAGACTGTGTGTACCTCCTAGAGGGTTGCTTGTGTTTTTGGTTGAACCAGAGGTGTTAGGCTTCGAGTACCTCCAAGAGGTTTACCTATTTTTGATTATTATCTTACTTGATATATGTAATTGAATGCAATTGTACTGTAGGATTGTTTACTACTGAGTACTTCCATGTTTTCTGCTTATTTTTGGTTATTGCCTTCCATATATATTCAATGACTGTTAGGCATAGATAATTGGGTGGTTTCCTACTAGGATTAGTCTCACACACTATTTGGGTCATGCTTTTGGGCCCAAATAGATTATATTGTTGTAGGTATAGATAATGGAAAGATCCCTTCTACTTCAGGTACATGATCACGGTTGAGTAGGGGAGCACGAGACCAAGTTGAGGCTTGCAATGATGTGGATCTATTTACTTGATTTTCTTTAGTATTTTGGTTTAGTACTTTATTTCAACATTATGACATGTTTCGTTGATTTACAGGACATATGTATCATCCATCATTTCTATATGTGCTCCAATTGGTTATTACTTATAGTCTTCCACTTTTTACTATTTTATGATATTATCATTCCTTCCTCTATTGTTATCTGTTTCACTTTTTTGTGTTACTCTTCCCATGAAGTCATAGTTTCCCCACTATCACACCCAAGACCCTCGCTACTAGTCGGCATCCTCTGGCGTTCGGGGAAATGCGGTTGAGGCCATGTGGCCTACCGGGTATGGGGCGCCTCTGGGCAGCTTCCAGAACCAAGACGTTAAAAAGTGGTATCAGAGAGAGGTTACTTTCTTCATTAAAGAATATTTAGAGTCTATAGCCAGAGATATGAAGGAATAGGTACTTGATAATAAGCTGTCCTTAGGAGTAGCTAACCCGTGTACGGGGAAAAGTCAATCTGCCTCGTTTATTGCAATTTTTCTGGTTTTTCATTTTTACGGTTGATTTGATTTCCCCATTTGGTGATTCACATATTTTTTTTTGTTATCATTGATGTTATGGATGTTCTATTTCTGTTTCAACCCAATTATATGAGGGTATTCCTTCTCATGCATCACATGGGCACTTGCTAGAAATCACATGTCATGCATTCTTGCCATTCCATTTAGGGTGTATTAGCAATTGCATGTTGTAGTGATTGATTTTTTGTTGGATATTCATTTTGTTTTGATAAATTCTTTGATAGTATACCTTATTTTTGATAGGGGTACTAGATTCTGTAATTTTTTGTTTGAATGAAGACCAAAATTTGGTTCTTGAGGTGTTATGGTCCCTCATGGACCAGAATTTCGTGGATCATTGCACTGCTATCCTTGTTTATGAAATGTATGAGATGCCATGATTTGATTTGTAGAGAGTATGGGCCCTCATGAATCGGAATTTGGCACTCTAATGCATGTTTATGAGTTTTCTAGACATCTGGAGTAGTTTTTGAGGCTTACTGTCTGGAAAAAACCCAGAATACACGATGAGTATTGATGAATAAAGGCTGTGTGTCCTTCTGTTTGGGGATGAATTTTTTTTCTTTAGTACACACCATTTACTATATGTACACGCCTTGTATTATCTAACTATGTCACTGGCTATGTGGGAAGAGACACAGGGTTGGGAAATCTCTAGTGGAACACGTCGTGTACCAGATGTACACACCCTGTTGTGTAGATGTTGTGTCCACCTATGTGACTAACGACACAGATGGATAAAATGTAATTTATACATGTTGTGTCAAGATTGAACATGCCATGTAGTGTAACCCATGTATCCATACATGTAGATAACAACACGGGTCGGTGAAATCCTTCTTGTACACCCCTTTTCAAGTATAAACACGTAGTGTATTGTTAGTCGTGCCTCCACCTGTGTGACCGACAACACGAGAAGTTGAAACGTAAGAAGTACATGCCATGCCCAGCTATAACACACCATCTAGAGTGAGATGTGTGACCATATGTGTATCTAACAACAAGGGGCGATGATGTTAGTCTAGTACTTGTCATGTCTGGCACTAACACTCCATGTAGTCTTGTTCTAGGAGAATAGTGTGGCTTAGATGTGTAAGAGAAATCGAGAAAGGGAAGATGATTCAAGTTCACACCGTGTGTTTGGAGTGTTACATGACCAGTTTTGGTAGATGTACACGCCCATGTGAAGTCTTAAGGGAACACGTCCTGTAGGCATTTTTCATGTCATGTATCCATGTTTTGAAAAACTCGAATTATTTATTTCTTATGTCCCCTTCTTACACTTCTAGTTATCAGTACTTGATAATATTGATCTAAGTTATGTTCTTGACCTTGCAGAGTCATGCCACCAAGGTGTCCTCTGGTTGTATGTCAGTTTTAAGGAAGTGATGAGACATCAGACATGGCAAATCAGGGACTACCAGCAGATCCTCCAGTAGTACCAATCTTGGAACTAGCCTCCATTACGGATATAGGTGATGATTCATAGTTCTGAGAGGGCTTCATGGGGTTCATGCAGACCTTCTATGAGGTACCACATCGTTCCCCTTCTATGGAAGAGCTGATGTGGGTTTTCCACCAGAAAAATCCTCCCACTCTCTCAGGGGAAGGAGGACTTCAGGCTGAAGAGTCATGGTTAGAATCCATCTTTTCTATCTTCGAGCATCTGGAGACACCTTCAGATAGGAGGATGAATATCACTACATATATGCTACGGTACTTCGCCAATAGATGGATGGATGTGATATCACATGCGGGAGGCCAGCAGGATATGTCTTGGGAGGCGTTCCAGTGTGCCTTTAACGACTAATTCGATCTGGAGACCTTGAGGGCCGATCGAGACAGATAGTTCATGAGTCTGGAGCAGGGTAATCTTTTGGTTATGGAGTATTCTTCTCACTTCACAGGGCTGCCACACTTCACACCCATTCTAGGAGGTGTTGAGTTATTCCTGGTAAGAAAGTTTTAGGATGGTCTTAGTCACGAAATCTGATCTCTGGTGAGCATCTATTGGATGACTTCCATCACTTCTATTTTCAACCAAGTGCTGATAACGAAGCGAAATCTGAGGGATTCTGGAGTTGTGTCCCTAGTTGTATTGACATCCGGAGTTGGTATGACTCCTACTAATAGCAGGATGCGCCGCAGGAAGTCTACGCACGGAGATCCGAGGAGGGAAGAGACATTTTCTGGTATCTAGGTGGTGTGCTATCAGTGCGGGAAGAGTGGGAATACAAGGCCACATTTCCCGAGAGACCTAGTGGAGTGAAGATCATGGGGCAATATGATTCACCTTCAGCGCTTCTGTCAGATCTTCTCACTAGTAGCTAGTGATAGGGTTTCATCTATGACTCCTCATTCAGAAGCAACACCACGAGTTTCTCACCAGTCTGGGAACTAGAGTTCTTCTTACCCTTTAGGCCGAGGAAGAGGTCATGGATGTGGTAGTTAGTCACCAGGATTTCAGTGACAGTAGGGTGGATCATCTCAGAGTGGTTAGGTAGTTTCAAAGGGTTGATGTGTAGGTCATACTTTTGCAGTGGAGCAGACCTAGTAGGAGCAGGATCTAGGAACCTATACAGTTCGGGGCACGATTCGAGATGCCTCAGTTTTAGCTTCTACTTTTTTCAATACAAGGGCTTCCCATAGCTTTATATCTGTTGCTGTTGTGGAGAGTCTTGGAAGTTGTATCTTTTCTTCTATAGATATCTTGACGCAAGACACTCCATTTTGGACTACAACGGCTAATGTACGTCAATACAAGGACTTCCCTCTAGAGGTTTTAGGGTGTCACTTCTCATGGGAGATCTATGTCTTAGAGATGACGATCTATGATTTTATTCTCACAATGGACAGGTTAGTTCCCTTCCAAGGTGTTGTCAATTCCTATCGTCGTAGGGTGACTTTCAAATCACTGGAGGGAATATCATTTCTTCATAAGGGATAATGGGATGTCCAGGCGAGTAGAGCAGGACCCGAGCATCATGGGATGGGAGGAGTTACAACCCAGATTACTAGTTTATATCTAAATGACTAGGGGACTCCACAGATGGACTTTCCTCCAGTGGTAGATCATTTCGGGGATGTCTTTCCATAGGAATTTTCAGGTTTTCCTTTTGAAAGAGAGGTGCAATTTTCTATTGAGATTGATTCAGGAAAGGCCCTGGTGTCCATTCCTCCTTATAGGGTAGCCACACCTGAGTTATTGGAGCTCAAGAAGCATTTGGAGGTGTTGCAACCAAAGAGTTTCAACTGTCCCAATACTTGTACTTGGGGGTTCACATGTCCTATTTGTGGAGAATGTGGATAGTACCCTAAGACTTTGTGTGGATTATCGGATGTCGAACTTGTTGACGATTAAGAACTGATATCCTTTGTAGAGGATTAATGATCTCTTTGATCCTCTTCGAGGATCCCAGATTCTCTAAAAAATTGACTCGAGATCCAGATATCATAAATTGCACATTAGACCATCAGATATACCTCTTATAGCCTTTCATAGCCAGTATGGTCTGTATGAGTACGTGGGTATGCCGTTCAGTCTCAAGAATATGCCAGCAGTTTTCCTAGCGCTGATGAACTGAGTGTTCCATCCATACATGGATTCTTTTGTGGTAGTCTTCGGGGATGATATCTTGGTGTAATCTCACACTCGACATGACCATAGAAACCATATTGATATCGTTTTGATTAAAATGAGAGAGAATCAGTTATATGATAAGATCTCAAAATTCCACTTTTGGATCGAGAAAATTCACTTCTTGGGTCTGTTATATTGAAGACAGGAGTATCATTATACCCAGATAAAGTGAGAGCAGTAGTTTCCTGGGAGAAGTAAAAGAATGACTTTGAGTTGCAGAGTTTTCTAGGGTTGGATGGATAATAGAGACATTTTATATAGGGGTTTTCATGCTTAGAAACACCACTGAAGGGTCTGACTAAGAAGGGTATGAAGTACTTGTGGTCAGATTTTTGTGAGTCAGCCTTTCAGAAGATGAAAGGGAGATTGACTTCAGCACTGATACTAGTGTTACCAGAGCTGAGAAAGAGCTACACTGTGTACTGTGATGCATTAGGTATCAGGATAGGATTAGTTCTTATGCAGGGGGAAGGAGTCATTGCATACGAGTCTCGTCAGTTGAGGCCACATGAGATGAACTACCCGACGCATGATCTCAAGTTGGCTGTAGTTGTTCATGATTTTTGCTGTTGGAGACATTATCTTCTGGGATAGATTTTTTGGGTTTTCACCAACCAAAAATGTCTCAAGTATATCTTTACGCATCACGATCTGAATTTCAGACAATGAAGGAGGGTGGAGTACCGTCAGTCCATTGTTTTTGAAATTGCCTACATGCTTAGGAAAGGAAACGATGTGGCTGATTCGCTGAGCTGGAGGACCCAGATACAGGCTGTTCAGGAGGCCAGTAGTGAGTGGCAGCTTATGGATGTATTCATTGAGATACATTTGGAGGTGCATGATAGACAAGGGTAGACTTTTCTTTATTCTATGTCTATTACCACTACTTTTCTTGATCGAGTGAAAATGAGGCAGCTATCAGATTCTGAAGGCCTAGTTCAATGGGAGAGTGTGTCAGGAGAGGACCTTATTTCAAGATGGACCATAGGCAAGGATGAGATCTTAAGATTTAATGTAACACCCTCATGTTTCCACAGTATGTTTCTCTTTGAATAATATAGTAGTGTGTGTTGTACGCAACTTCGAGTTCTAACACACACCATAACCAATCAAACTAGTCGTTATGAATAGTAATGCCCACTTTTTAAAAAATTATAAAATTTATCTTTCAAAATGGATTCCATTTTTGGATTTGGAATATCGAAATTAGCCTAGGGTGAAATTTTGGTATTTTTCTGAAAACATTCAATTTTTGATTAATAGTGAAAAACACTGAGTTATAGTTTAAAACCGAATTTTTATGTAAATAATGATTTATTTTATTTAAATTTATTTTAGGTCAAAATATATAGATAATAACTATATAAGTTAAATTTAATTCATTGGAGCCAATTTATAATAATTTTAGATATATAAAAAATTTATTGAACTTTTCACCGTCTTTTACCCACCACCTAGGAGAATTTGCATGTTCACATAAAACATAATTTTATCGCTTCTGTGAGTAGAATCCTGAAAATCCGAGAGAAATGGTTAAAATCAAAGAGTAAAATGTGGTTCAATAAGATAAAAATAATTTTTGGTGAATAGTAACTTTTTACTTTTATTTACCACGGTTAAAAGTAAATAGGGTAATTAAGGGTACAAATGATATCATTATTACCTTAACACATGTCCTAATTCTATTGGATAAGTATAATTAGATTAAAAAAACCCTATGAATAAAATATGAACCTCTTTGGTCCACTTGGATTAGATTAGGACATTTATTATTATTTAATTCAAAGAAGAGTTAAAAGAGATAAAATCAAAGTTAAATAACTAAAACATTTTTAATATAGGGTTATACAATAGATAAATTTTATTATAAATATTCATTAGAAAGCTAAAAATAGTTCCTACATAATGATATTTTATTTATAATATTTATACATTGAATAATTAAATTATTTATGATACAATGATGATGTTGTATTTTCATTATTAATAAAAGAATCAAATAAATGGTATTATAAATATTAAAATAAATATAATTTGAAAGTTTTTATTCAATAAACTAATTTTATAGGTTAATATTACATGTTATGATTTATTAAATGAGTTTATTTTGAATTAATAAAGTTTTTAAGACTTTATAAAATATAATTTATTAAATACTGTCAAAGTTGACAAAAAGGAGTATTTAAAACAAATATTATATTATAAATTGATATTCTATTCCTAAAAATACATGGTTTGGAAAAATGACTCAGATAAGGATATATATATTAATAATGAACCACTTGGGGTTCTCTTGGCTTGTTATAGTATGTTGATGAACCATATAATATAAAAATAAAAAGAGACATGATAAAGGTCAAACTATTTAACTAATAGTTAAATATAAATGATAAGGTTAATATAGTGACCCAAACCTGTCTAAAATATATTTGTTGAAAGGATTTAGACCCATAACCACCTTAGCCTCAAAATAAGTCACTTTTTAAGCCATTATAAATAGAATATGAATTTATTATAAAATAATATTTAAAGTTTTTCCTATGGTGTCCCTCGCCCCTGTTATAAAAGGGAACTCCCCCTTCTCTATAATTCATACCTTCAAATACTTTTTGTTTGGTCAAACCATGCCCAAACATCCTCTAAACATCCCTCACTTCATCCTAGAGGCCTCATTTTGATCATAATTCCATCCTATGGATCCATTTTTATCAAATAAAAAGGAAGAACCTGAAGAAGAGTTAATGTTTTCACCACCCTCTTTCAAGTTCCTTTCTTCTTCCACTTCTTCTTTCTTTGTTATTTCCATTCTAAAATTATAAATCCAGTATCTTCTATATACTATGATATTATTATAAATATGTTACAACCATATTCAATATTCTATCCATCCTTTAAATGACATCTCACCATACGTGCATACGTACGGCTTACCGTCTCCACGTCGTGGTGTAATTGTTATTCAAAACATTATTATTCGGATGGGTATGATAATGATGTGTAATTGATGTAAATAATAAATATAACATGATAATGATTCTGTATATATGATATACCATCCAATTATATATTAATTTAATATCAACAGAATGATATTGTTGCCTGTGCGTACGTACAGACTACCGTCTCCACGAACGCGATGAGATTCATTCCCCATCATATCTATTTAAGACTAATTATAATTTTATGATTAAAAATAATGTTTAAGAACTTTATATCACTCTGGATATAAATAAGATACATCCTATCCATAACAAACATAGCCTATGTAACAAAACATATAAAATAAAATGAGTAAGTTAACACCCGAAATGACGATAATACTAAGATATTATTATCAAAGCAATGTTAAAAGATCATATATGATATCATATTAATATATATGATTCTAGTAAAACTTAATAACAATTATTTTACCATTATATATGAGGTTAACCTACCCTCGACCAAGGAAAAGTACAAGGTAATGGTTTTTAATTTCACTCTTTATTCTCGTGAGATTCGTGCCATATTGCCACTATTACCATATGTGTGGTGTATGTACTGCCCATAATTGTATTCTTTGTTTAATAAACTTTAATTAATGTATATTTACATAATAATTGTATGATACCTCTTTCATGGGGTGTATGCTTCGTAAGTTACCAAATTGTTAAGGGTTAATTTCACAATCTCTTTATTATCTGAGGTTGTTTTTAGGTAAGTATATAATGGGACATATTTATTATCCATGTCCATTTTTCATGAAATAGTTTTTAAAGGGATTATTATGGCACGTTTTTACAAAAAAATCATTTCAAATGTTTTAAATATTGATTCTTCTAAATCTTTCTCATTAATATCCATTTCAACAAAATGGGTTTTAAGGATTTATTTATATAGACATGAATATTTTTAAAATGTTAATTAAATTTAAAAGTTTCAAAGGGGTATTGGAAACATTGATTCAAAAATGTCTATAAATGTATTCCTTTCTAAATTGTGGGACTTTAAAAAGTTTTCATGAAAAGGGATATTTCTCCCAAAGAGTTTTACAAATCCTTTTCATCTATGTCAACATTCTTTGATGGATTTTAAACTTGTTTGAAGATGATTTATTATGATACAAATCTTCAATATTGTATTGAAGGTTTTGTGATATTATTTACTATGGATGTGTTATTTTTGTACCATTCACGGTTTAGGGATAATGTATTGACATTTCGTATGCTAGTTTTAATATGAATGTTTATGTTATGTTTAAACCTTTTCATATGAAGAATGCATTGTACATATTAAGTGATAGGTGGAGCCTGCTATAGATCCTCGATGCATCAGTAGGTCTCATGAGACAAACTAGTGTCTCGGTATAAGTCCTTGACAAAATATTATTGTTAGTCTTGGAACAAGTCCTTTACTATGTGGTTATGATAGTCTGGCATTATGCATTCTATCATTATGAAAGTGGTTATTGATATTGCATGTGATTATTCGATTAGTAGAATATCCATGTGAATATGTAAATGTAATTATTTCATTTTATTTTTGCCATATTATGCTGAAGTTCAAGTCTAAAAGTCTTTTGTTTTAGTTGAAAATTGCCTTAATTTTTTAGGCTTATTTATGAAAGTTTCTGCTATATTGTTATCCTTACTGAGCAACTAAGCTCACCCCTTTATATGTTTTATTTTTCCCAGGATGTGAAGAAGTATTTTTTGAATGTCCTGCAGGGATAGTGTTAGGGGATATGAGTGTTGTCTATGGAGACAAGATGTTATTGCAGTTTTTCACTTTATTATGTAATGTAAACTTTTTGAATGTATCTAGTGATTCAAAGGAAACTAAACTAATCAGTATTTCGAGACATGATCTTTTTTGATCATGCCAATGTTAAGTAATAATGCACCGACTTTGGGTAACTGGGGTCAAGGCGTTACCGTTGGTATCAGAGGAAGTTTAGTACAAACCTTGAAAGCTAGATTTAGATAAACTCTGATTAGAGAACATATACCTAAGATGGAATTTTAGGATTACTATAGAATAACTTCCCAGAATTTTTACATTGTAGTGATTTTTTTAGTTTTCTGAGAAATACATCCCTATCTGGATACAAGAAGGTAGAGGCGGCTCTGGCACAAATGTACCTAAGGGTAAAACCTGAAAACAGCACTTTGAGCTTGACTCGAACAGGAATTGGTGCACGACAACGGGCTTTGCTGCACTTTTGGTTACAACACACTTGGGGGATATGCTTAGAATAATCCTCAATTTTCTTTACAAACCCTTATGAAGGGTTTATGAGTATTTACTTCCTCAAAGAAAACATTTTTATGATTATGGATTATATCGATAAATTGTTCAATTTATGTTAATTGTTTTACAAGTTTGGAATTATGTATTTCGATTCATAAACTGATCTAGTTTATGCCATTGTTTATAAATGGAGCCTAGTCTAAGGAATGGAAAATGTATCAATGCATGCACTCCATGTAGGGATTTATCTCCTACTCAAGATAATTATAGTTGAGCTGGTGATGTAACTGGTGCTGGTCAACTAATCACCGTACTGGGATAACTCACTCAGGTTATGAATAATAACCTTACCCGTATGGATCACCCTGGTCAGCAGCATAGAGGATAAATGTTAGATCTATTCCTGAGGAAAAAAACACCAAAATTCAATGGGAGTACAAATCCATTAGTAGCTGAGCAATAGTTAAATTCCATAGAGAAAATATTACATCCCTTGGGGAGTAGTGAAAGGGAAAAAGTTATCATGGCAGTTTACCACCTCACTTGAGATGCTGACCATTAGTGGTCATTGATTCAAAATACAATGGAAGATGATCAAGTATCAAATATGGAATTGAGGGAGTTTAAATAGATTTTCTTAGAAAAATACTTTCCTCATGACCATTGAGCAGATATGGAAAGGCAATTTCTGAGTCTGAGGCAAAAAGAGGATGAGAATGTCACAAAGTATGAGGCTAAATTTACATGGTTAGCGAGGCATGCTGCAGATTATATACGTAACCCAAGAAGTAATATTGATCGTTTCTTTGATGGGTTAAAACCGTTTCTCCGTCTAGAATTAGTCTCACAATCCTTCTCTTCATATGAAGATATTGTCTCATGTGCTATCAAGAGAGAAAAAGAAGTCTCTAAGTCTTATGATTTTAAAGAAAAGATAGAGAGTAAGAGATCTGCTGATCACTCTGGAAATGGAAATAAGGGGGAGAAGGGAAAAATTGAATATACATACTTCAGTAAATGTGGGAAGAAACAAACCGAAACGTTCTATAAGGGAATGGGGATCTATTATTAGTGTGTTCAAAAGGCCACCAAGCACATGATTGCAAAGGGAAGAAGGAAGCTACCGATGTTCAATGCTACAATTGTAGGAAGATGGGACATTATGCAAATGAATGTCCTCAGCGTTAGAGAAACTTACCTCAGAAAAGGCCAAGGGATCAAGGCCAATCAAATGTTATCACTACTAGTGAGGTTGAAGCTCCGAAAGACTTGGTGGCAGGTAATTTAATGGATTCCTCAAGTTTAGCCAAAGCATTATTTGATTCTGGATAATCACATTATTTCATATCTTCCCAGTTTCTAAGAAAATTAAATATTTACAATTTGATTTAACAAGGGAGTTGTCAGTTAAAACTCCTAAGGGAAGTATCATGCAACAAAGTTTTGTGAATCAATCCCCATTAGAGAACATAAATGTTCTTTATCAACTGATCTCATCATCATACCCATTATTTAATTTGATATAATTCTTGGTATGGATTGGCTTTCAGACCATGATGCAAAAATTTATTGTAAGAAGAAAGAGGTGATTATTTTTCGTGATGATGATAAGGAACACCTTATCTTTAGAGTAGAATCATCACCACCTAATTCTTATCTAGATCCACCCTCAATAGCTCAACTAAATTCAATTATTGGGGAGGAAGTGAAAGAAATGATTATGGGTGAGGAAAAGAATGTTCAGATAGAGGATGTGGCTATTTTGAGAAGATACGTTGATGTTTTTCCAGAATATTTACCTGGACATCCTCAAGAATTAGAAATTCAGTTTTCCATTGATTTCATTCCCGGATCAAGGCCCATATCGAAGACCCCTTATAGAATGAAAACTGTGGAATTAGAGGAACTAATGAAACAACTAGAGGAATTGAGTAATAAGGTATTTATTCACCCAAGTGTTTCTCCATGGGGAGCCCCTATTCTTTTTGTAAAAAAAATGATGGATCTATGAGGTTGTGCATTGACTACAGGGAGATCAATGCTATAACAATAATGAAAAAGTATCCCCTACCTCACATTGATTATTTATTTGACCAACTGCATAGAGCTCAATACTATTCAAATATTGGAATTCGATCTGGATATCATCAGTTGTGTGTGAAGAAGGAAGACATTACCAAAACAACATTTCAAACCAGGTACAGGCATTGCGAGTTTACATTAATGCCCTTTTGGCTGACTAATGAACCCTATGTTTTCATGGATCTAATGAACAGAGTTTTCCAAGAATATCTCTATGATTTTTTAGTGGTATTTATTGATGATATCATGGTATACTCCAAAATCGAGTAATATCATGAAAATCACTTCCCATTATCTTGAATACTCTGAGAAGACATGAATTATATGGGAAGTTTATCATGTGTGAATTCTAGATTCAAGAGATTTCTTTTCTTGGTCTTATTATCTCTGAGGATGGAATCTCGGTTGATCCTACTAAGACAAGATCAATCAGAGAATGGCCATCACCAATGAGTATAATCGAGGTACACATTTTAAATGGTTTAGCATGTTATTATCGCTGTTTCATCAAGAATGTTTCCCGACTGGCTAACCGATTAATGAAGCTCACATGAAAAAGGGTTACATTTGTTTGGAAAAAAAGAGTGTGAAGAATGTTTTGAAGAATTGAAGAGAAGAGTAGTCAATGATCTTATATTGACTCTATCATTAGGGAATGATGGGTTCGTTATTTATAGTGTTGCATCGAAGAAAGGACTTGGTTGTGTCCTTATGCAGAGTGATAGGGTTATTGCCTATGCATCACGACACCTGAAAATTCATGAGTAAAACTATCCTACTCATGATCTTGGGTTGGAAGCTATAATATTTGATTTGATTATTTTGAGACACAATCTCTTTGGTGAAAAATGTGAGCTATATACCAATCATAAGAGTTTGAAGTATATTTTCTCACAGAATGAACTTGACATGAGGAAAAAAGAGATGGGTTGAATTACTCAAGGATTATGATTGCATGATACACTACTGCCCAGGGAAGGAAAATAAGGTGGAAAATACTTTGAGTAGACATGATCATGGAGTTTTGAAGAAGATTAGAGTTAAAAAGGATCCTATATATATGGATCTAGTGAGGATTGATATGGGAATCACCATAGAAGGTGAAACATCAATAATTTTTCAAATTTTTGCCAAACCATCTTTACTAGAAATGATTAAGAGTTCTCAGACCGATGATAATGAATTTCAAAAGAATATGAAAACTGTGAATGATGGGAGATTGAGTGACTTTGTCTATAAATATGGAACTTTGATATTTGGGAAGAGACTTTGTGTTCCCAATAGACATGATCTAAAAAGGGAATTATTGGATGATACTCATAGTTCCAATTTATCTATACACCCTGGGAGCACCAAAATGTATAGATATTTCTAGGAACGTTTTTTGTGGGACAACTTGAAGAGGGAGATTGATGATTTTGTGTCAAGATGTATGGTTTTTCAACAAGTGAAAGCTAGAAGGAAATAACCAAGATGAGTCATGCAACCTCTTCCCATACCTGAGTGGAAATGGGATAATATCACGATGGACTTCGTCATGGGGCTACCAAAGACTCCTAGAATGAACGATGAAATATGGGTCATTTTTTATCGTCATACCGAGTCAGCACATTTTCTTGCTATAAGGGATGATTTAACACTTGAAAATATATAAAGACTATATATTAATGAAGTTGGGAGGCTTCATGGAGTACCCCTATCTATTGTTTCTGATCGTGATCCCTGTTTTACTTCAAGATTCTGGAAGAGTCTTCAGAAGTCCTTGGATACTAAACTTCGTTTGAGCACTGCCTACCACCCTCAAATAGATGGAAAATCAAAACGGACTATTAAAACCTTATAATACATGTTGAGATCCTTCTCACTTGACTTTCAGGGTATGTGGGATCAATATTTACCTCTGGTTGAGTTTTCTTATAACAATAGTTTTCATTTAAGTATTCAGATGACACCATATGAAGCGTTATACAGAAAGAGATGTCACACACCAACCTATTGGGATGATGTTAGTGAAATAAAACTCATAGGCCTAGAACAGGTGGAGGAAACGATGGAAAATGTGAAGGTAATCCAAAACCACATCAAATCAGCTCAAAGTAGGCAGAAGAGCTATGCTGACAACCGAAGGAAGGATTTGGAATTTCAGGAAGGAGATCATGTTTTCCTGAAGGTATCTCCATGGAATGGAGTTATACGTTTCAGTAAGAAAGGTAAATTGATTCCCAGGTACATAAGACATTTCAAAAATCTAGAACAAATTAGGGCTGTAGCTTATCATTTGGAAATACTGCCAAATCTCTCCAAAGTTCACGATGTGTTCCACGTGTCACTGTTGAGAAAATACATGCATGACCCAACACATGTACTCACCTTTGAGGAAAGAGAACTGGAACCTGGTCTGTCTTATTGTGAAGAGCCCATCAGGATTCTTTATACTAGAGAACATGTGTGGAAAAAACCGGACGACTCGTCTAGTAAAAGTTCTATGGAGAAACCATATGATGGAAGAAGCAACGTGGGAACCCGAGGAACGTAAGCTGAAGAACCAGCTAAGACTTTTTATGCATTAATATTCTAGAAATTTTGATGACGAAATTATTTGAAGGAGGGGATAATGTAACACCCCAAGCTTCCACGATACGCTTCTCTTTGAAAAATACAGTAGTGTGTGTTTTACACAACTTCGAGTTCTAACACACACCACAACCAATCAAACTAGCCGTTATGAATAGTAATACCCACTTTTTAAATTCTTTTAAATTTTATCTTTCAAAATGGACTTCATTTTTTGATTTGGAATATCGAAATTAGCCTAGGGTGAAATTTTGGTATTTTTCTGAAAACATTCACTTTTTGATGAATAGTGAAAAACACTGAGTTATAGTTTAAAACCGGATTTTTATTTAAATAATTATTTATTTAATTTAAATTTATTTTAGATCAAAATAGATACATAATACCTATATAAGTTCAATTTAATTAATTGGAGTCAGTTTATAAATATTTTAGATATATAAAAATTTTATTTAACTTTTCACCGTCTTTTACCCACCTCCTTGGAGAATTTGAAAATTAAAAAAAAACATAATTTTACTTCTTCTGTGAGTGGAATTCAGAAAATCCAAGATACACGGTTAATATCAAGGAGTAAAATGTGGTTCATTAAGATATAATGAATTTTTCCTGAATTGTAACTTTTTTCTTTTATTTACGACGGTTAAAAGTAAATAGTGTAATTAAGGGTAAAAATGATATTATTATTACCCTAACACATGTCCTAATTCTATTGTTTAAGTAACATTAGACCAAAAACAACCTTATGAATTAAATATGAACCTCTTTGGTTCACTTTGATTAGATTAGGACATTTATTATTATTTAATTCAAAGAAGAGTTAAAAGAGATAAAATCAAAGTTAAATAACTAAAAGATTTTTAATATAGGGTTATACATAAGATAAATTCAATTATAAATATTAATTATAAATATAAAAATATTTCCTACATAATTATATTTTATTTATAATTTTCAGACATTTAATAATTAAATTTATTCATGATACAATGATGACGCAGAATTTTCATTATTAATGAAAGAATAAAATAAATGGAATTATAAATGTTAAAATAAATATACTTTTTGGATTCCATAAACTGATTTTATAGGTTAATATTACATGTTAGGATTGATTAAATGATTTTATTTTGAATTAATAAAGTTTTTAGGATTTTATCAAAAATCAATTATTAAATAGTGTCAAAAGTTGACATAAAGGAGTATTTAAAAACAAATATGATATTATTACCTGATATTCTATTCCTAAAAATCTATGGTTCGGCCAAATGACTTATATAAGGTTATATATATTAATAATTAACCACTTGATTTTCTCTTGGCTTGATATAGTAAGTTTATTAACCATATAATATAAAAATACAAAGAGACATGGTAAATGTAAAACTATTTAACTAAGAGTTAAATATAAATGATAAGGTTAATATAGTGACCCAAACCTGTCTTAAATCTATTTGATGCAATGATTTCAACCCATCTGCATCTTATCCTCGAAATAATTCACTTTGGAGTCATTATAAACTGAATATGAATTTATTATAAAATAATATTTTAAGTTTTTCTAAGGTTCCCCTCACCGCTCTTATAAAAGGGCACTCCCCCTTATCTCAAATTCAAACCATAAAATACTTTTGGTTTGGCCAAACCCTAACCAAATATCATCTCAACTTCCATAACATAAACATATAGTCCTTAGTTTGATCATAATTCCATCTTAATAATCCCTTTTGATCAAATCAAAAGGAAGAACCCGATGAAGAGGTAATGTTTTCACCACCCTCTTTCAAGTTCCTTTCTTCTTCCACTTCTAATTTCTTTGTTATTTCCATTATAAAGTATTAAATCCAGTATATTCTATATAATGTGATGTTATTATAAATATTTCACAACACTATTAAGTATTCTATCCATCCTTTGAATGACATGTCACCAAACGTGCATACGTATGGCTTACCGTCTCCATGTCGTGGTGTAATTGTTATTCAAAACATTATTATTTGGATGGGTATGATAATTATGTGTAATTGATGTAAATAATAAATATAACATGATAATGATTCTTTATATACGATATACCATCCAATTATATATTATTCTAATATCAAAAGAATGATATTTTCGCTCGAGCGTACGTACGGACTAACGTCTCCACGAACGCGATTAGATTCATTCCGCATCGTATCCATTCAAGAATAATTATCATTTGATGATTAAAAATAAATTTTAAGGACTTGATATCATAATTGTATATGAATAAGATACAACCTATCCATAACAAACATGGCTTATGAAACAAAATATATAAAATAAAACGAGTAAGTTAACACCCAAAACGACGATAATACTAAGATATTATTAAAAAAGAAATGTTAGAAGATAATATATGATATCATATTAATTTATATGATTCTATTACAATTTAATAAAAATTATTTCACTATTATACAGTATTTTAAACTGCTATCGACCAATAAAAGTACAAGGTAAGGGGTTTTCATATCACTCCTTATTCCCGTGAGGTTTGTGCCATATTGCCACTATTACCTTTTCTGTGGTGTATATACTTCCCATAATTGTATTCTTTGTGTAATAAACATTAATTAATGTGTATTTACATATTCATTGTATGATACCTATTTCATGGGGTGTATGTTTCATAAGTTACCAAATTGGTAAGGGTTAATTTCGCAATCTCTTTATTATCCAATGTTGTTTTTATGTAAGTATCTAATGGGACATATTTATTATCCATGTACTTGTTTCATGAAATTGTTTTCAAAGGGATTATTTTAAGGAACTTTTTTACAAATACAACATTTCAAATGTTTTAAATATTTATTTTTCTAAATCTTTCTCATTAATGTCCATGTCTTCAAAATGGTTTTTAAGGATTTGTTTATATGGACAAGAATGTTTTTAAAATGTTAATTACATTAAAAAGTTTCAAAGTGATATGGGAAACATTGATTCAAAAACGTCTTTAAATGTCTTCCTTTCTAAATTGTGTGACTTTTAAATGTTTTCATGAAAAAGGGATATCTCTCTCAAAGAGTTTTACAAATATTTTTCATCTATGTCATAGTCCTTTTATGGATTTTAAACTTATTTGAAGATGATTTATTATGATACAAATCTTCCATATTGTATTGAAGGTTTTGTAATATGTTTGACTGTGGATGTGTTATTTTAATACCATTCATGGTCTAGGGATAAAGTATTGACTTTTTTTATGCAAGTTTTAATACGAATGTTTATGTTATGTTTAATCCTTTTCATATGAGGAATGCATTGGACTTAGTAAGTGATGGTTGGATCCCGCTATAGCTCCTCGATGCGTCAGTAGGTATCATGAGACAAACTAGTGT
Source organism: Viscum album (assembly GCA_963277665.1). Taxonomy (NCBI): domain Eukaryota; kingdom Viridiplantae; phylum Streptophyta; class Magnoliopsida; order Santalales; family Viscaceae; genus Viscum; species Viscum album. The sequence continues at coordinate 1,052,041,093 of OY728130.1, read as the reverse complement.
CTTGGCACAAGGCCTTGACAAAATCTTATTTGTAGTCTTGGCACCAGGACTTGACTATGTGGTTATGATAGTCTGGAATTATGCATTCCATCATTATGAAAGTGGTTATTGATATTTCATGTAATTATACGATTTTTAGAATATCCATGTTAGTAAGTAAATGGAATTATTTCATTTTATTTCTCTCATATTATACTAAAGTTCTTGTTTAAAAGGCTTTTGTTTTATTTATACAATGCCTTAAATGTTTATACTTATTTATGAAAGTTTCCTCTATATTTTTATCCTTACTGGACATCTGATTTCACCCCTTTCTATGTTTTATTTTTCCCAGGAGGTTAAGAAGTATTTTATTAATGACCTATAGGGATAGTATGAGGGGATATGATTGTGGTCTGTGGAGAATAGATGTTGTTATAGTTTTTCACATTTTCATGTAATGTAACCTTCATGAATGTATTTAGTGATTCCAAGGCTACTAAACTAATCGGCCATTCGAGTCTTGATCTTTTGTGATCATGAAAATGTTTTGTAATAATTCACCAACTCTGGGTAACTGGGGTTGGGGAACTACATTTAATGGGTGCATATGGGTGTCAGCAAACATATTATAGGAGCAGATATGGGAAATTCATTCCTTAGTTTGGGAAGTTCATCCTAGTGTTACGAATATGTATGATGATCTACACCATCATTATTGGTGTCCTAGCATGAAGAGAGATGTTTCCAGTTTTTTCATGAGGTGTTCCACTTGTCAATAGGTGAAGGTGAAGCTTCAATGGCCAGAAGGGATTTTGCAGAAGATTCCCATTCCTGAGTGGAAATGAAATTATTTCGTGAGTGATTTCATGACACGTTTTACTTGTCCGCCTCGAGGACATGATTCTATTTGGGTTGGCATTGATATACTCACAAAGGTTTCTAACTTATTACTGATCAAGGAGACCATCAATGTTGATGAGATGGAAAGGTTGTACATCTGAGATGTTGTATATTTAAATGGAGTTCTACACTCCATTATTTCAGACAGGGATGAATGTTCTACTTCTTGGGTATAGCAGGGACTTCAGAGGGATTTGGGTACACATGTACTTCTGAGTACAATATACCATACCCAGACAGATGGCCAGTCTGAGCAAACAATTTAGGTGCTTGAGGATATGTTTCGAGCATGCATCCTAGATTCTGTAGCTTCGTTTGAGAAACACATACCTCTGGTGGTGTTTTACTACAATAATAGTTTTCAAGAAACTAATCAGATGGAACCATATGAGGATTTGTATGGTAGGTCATGCCGATCACCCTTATGCTGGTTGGAGGAAGGAGAGGCAGCTATGTTGGGACCTTGTCTTCCCCAGGAGACTATAGAGAAGATAGAGTTAATTCAGAAGAGGATTTCTATTGCACAGTCGCATCAAAAGTCATCTGCTGATCGACAGAGGAGACTTATGGAGTTCGAGGTTGGGGATAAGGTTTTCCTAGATGTCAAACCAATGTTGGGACACAAGAGGACTATGAGACAGGGTAATCTCTCATCGAGGTATGTTAGGCCATTTGTGGTTTTGGAAAGAGTTGGGTCGGTTTCCTATCGGTTGCAGTTACCTCAGAGGTACCGGGCTATGCATGACGTCATCCAGGATTCTCATCTTTGATGTTATTTCTCATACTCATCTCACGTTTTCCAACCCAAGGAGGTTGAGTTAGAGGTGGACACAACCTACGAGGAGAATCCTATCTGGATTTTTGATCGATGTAAAAAGGTTCTCTTTGGCCGGTATGTTCCTCTGGTATGAGTTCTATAGCAGCACATGCGAGTACAAAACGAGACGTGGGAGAGGGAGGCCGATGTACGATCACAGTGGCAAGAGATTTTTGGGGATTCTTATTCTATGCCGCCTAGCTAGGGAAGTTTGAGGAAAAATTTCTTTAAGGGGGGAAGTTTTTGAGAACCCAGATCTTATTTTGTGGTATTTTTTCCTTTTTCTACTATTTTTGAGAATAGATTATTTTCTTGAAATTTTAGAAGTACACATTGTGTACTTATATGTACACGTCATGTAATTAGTAGCCGCAGGTGACCATTTACTAGCTGTGTAATGGCCAAGTACATGGCCATGTGGGGTGACCTAGAGGCATCCTAAAGTGGGTCCTGGTAAAGGCATGTACATGCCATGTACTTATGAATTGCACACTATGAACTTTCTTTTTTTCATTAAATGGACCAGGGTCACGTCTAATCAACAAGAACCCTATCCTTATTCATCGGTCTTGTCCACGAGCAACTGTACAACCGTAGATCTTATCTGAACCCCCAACTCGCCGTCTGTTCTATGAATTAAACTCCTTTGATTACGTTGAAATCACATCAGGGAGTTCTATCCTCTTCTTGAACCATATATCCTGATTTTTCTTTTCTCTCAAGTTATCCGCGGTTGAACGTTTTAGACGTTTTATAGATCTACCACATTCTAGGTTTATCCAAGGGCTGATTCCAGATTATATCGATCTTACAATGTCAAGGTAGGTGGTTTAAAACTTTTCGTCGTTATTATACTAGTTATATGTTCAAAAGTTCCAAATACCCTTGTTCGGAGTATTGCATGTTTATGTTATTTAGCCCTACTATTTCTTGATTTGTCTAGTTTGTTTTGATAGAGGTTAATTATTTGTGAATAGGGTTAATATTTCCATGATAGAGATTGTTTCCCATGTTTCTTGTTTTGACCGTTTGGTCTAGCTTTGCCTATTAGGCTGCTGCTTTTCTTTCAATGCCTAGTATTGTAGTATGGTCTGAACTTATCTAACATGTTTTGTTATGTTGTAGACTATTTATCCAAATAGTTCTAGAGTTTTACTTTGGCTACTATATATCATTGTTCACAATTGACTTACACATGGCCATGAGATCCTTTTGTAGTAGACCATAGGGAGAATGGGCATTGAGGGATTCTCCAGAGTGTTTTTTTATTGTTACGTTGTGAGACCATAGGGGGGATGGATGTAAGTGCTCTCTCAGAGTTTCTGTAGTTCCTCGATGCAGGCCAAATGGGGAATTGGATGTTTAGTTCTTTCATCATAGAACCTTTTAGTTACCGATATGAGACTATTGGGTTAATTGACAGTGAGTTCTTCCTCATAGAGTCTGATAGAATGCAAAATGAGAGGGGTTAGACTATGTGTACTTCCCATAGGGTTGCTTTTGTTTGTTTGGCTGAATTAGAGAAGTTAGGTTGTGAGTAATTTCCAGAGGGTTACTTGTTTGTGATTATCTTCTTACTTTATATATGTAATTGAATGCGATTGAAATGTAGGATTGTTTACTGTTGAGTAATTTATTATTTACTTCTTCTTTTTTTCTTATTGCCTACCATATATATTCACGGACTGTTAGGCATAGATCTTTGGGTGTTTGTCTACTGGGATTAATCTCACTCCCGACATGGGTCATGCTTTTGGGACTAAACATATTATATTATTTCAAGTATATATAATTGAAAGAGCCCTTCTACTTCAGGCACATGACTGCGGTAGAGCTGGAGAGCATGGGACCAAGATGAGGCTTGCAATGCTATTTAGATATTTATATTCATTTCTTTTATACCTTGGATTAGTACTGTACTTTAGCATTGTGATGTGTTTGGATTCTTTCATAGACATATGTATCATGCATCATTTGTATACATGCTTCAGTTGGTTATTACATCTAGTCTTCCGCTATTTACTATTGTATGGTATTATCACTGCTTCCACTATTTTTATCTGTTTCACATCCACTGTGTTACTCTTCCAAAGGGGTCATAGTTTCCACAATATCACCCCAATTCCCTTTCTTTTAGTTGGAAGCCTTCGGCGTTCATGGAAATTCACTTGAGGCCACGTGACCAACCATGTACAGGGCACCTATGGGTGGCTTCCGGAACCGAGACATTACACTCATACTGAGTTTGGATACCAAAACCGAGATCCTATCAATATTAAGATCATTAGATTTAGAGATGTTTTGTTTCTTTAGGTTAAAATGTTTGAATATTTTGGTAATCCATAAATTATAGAGAAGTTATAGTATGAGGAAATTCCAATCAATCTAGAATGTGTCCCACCAATATAAGTTCCCACTAGTTAGAGAGAGATATTTGATACTGATGATACATTAATACTAGGTAATATGTATACATATACTAAAATGTCTCTATCATATGATATTTTAGAATAGATTCTCCTTGAATAACAGTAGAGGAGATCCACTAGGGAAATAAAATTGAGTCATAGATATGCACCACATGAGTTTGTAATGCTCAATAATGGGGGAAAGATAGAAAGTTGTGATGATGCAATTAGCAGTTAGTAGAATATGGAATGGGAAAATAACATACAATTAGGGATGTGATCGTTATATAATAACCACACAATTGATTTAGTTGAGTTACCACATGGAATGAAGATACTCAAGAACATGTGTATATATATAATTGAAAGAGAAGATGATATCTCGCAAACATAATATAGATCCAAAGTGGTTGGGAAGGTATTGAGTTAGAATAAAGGTATTGAATTCGATATAATTTTTTAACATATGGTAAAAATTTATAATATTAAATTTTTTCATAGATTCAAAGCTAGTGTATACCAGATAGTTCGATAAATGGATGTAAAGACAACATTCTTACATGATGATCATGATGTGGAGATAAATATGGAGTAGGAGAGGGTTTTAAGGTGAATGGTAAAGAAAAATTAATATGTAAAATTATGAAAATATTATATGGATTGAAATAGAAATTGAGGAAATTGTACAATAAATTTTACTCATTCAAGGAGAAAAATAGTGTACTGAGAGAATTATGTTTTCATAAAATAGTTTTATAGCGGTGATTTCTTTATTTAGTTACATTATATTGATGATATGATGATTATTGGCCAAGATATCACAATGATTTAATGTTTTAAGTAGGATTTGACCAATTATTTTGAAATTATTTATTCGAGAGACACTACTCAGATTATTGGTAAGATTATTACTCATGATAGGAGGAATCAAAATATTTGACTATCTCAAGATTGATACATTGAAAAGGTTCTTTAATTATTCAATATTATGCAAGGAAAAATAATTATCATTAAACCTATTTTTCATTTTTGTGTCACTACTAGTTAGAGTCCATTGATTGAGGATGAGAATGTAGAAATGGAAAAAGTACATTATCATTTAGAAGTTGGTAGTCTCATGTATGCTATGTTTTGTACTATACCAAAAAATTTCCAAATTGTTGGTGTGGTGAGAATATTTTTATGAAATTTGATAACAGATAATTGGAAAATGGTCAAATGAATTTTGAGGTATCTCAGAGGTATATCTACTCATTGTTTATGTTTTGTAAATTTTAATCAAATTTTGAAGGATATGTAGATGTTGATATGGATTGAGATGTTAATATGAAGAAATCCATATCCATGTACCTGATATCATTTTATATGGGAGCGGTCTCATTGAAATCATGAATTAATAAGTTTGTTTCCTTGTCTACCCTAAAATTAGAGTATACCATGGTAATTCAATGTTTCAATGAGATGATGTGGATGATAAAATTTTTACATGAGCTTGTAAAGATTCAGAAAAATTACATTCTCTATTTCAATAGTTAGAGTGATATTCATCTTAGAAAGAACCCAAAATTTCATTCCATGTACAAACACTTAGACACAAAATATCACTAGATATTTAATTTTTTGTAGGAAAGATTATTTAACATTGAGAAAATACCAAACAACAATAATGGGATAGGCATGATGATGAAGGTTATACCAAAAGAGAATATGGAAGCCTATAAGGAGACTTCATGTCAAGATTCTAGACCAAATTGGTCATGATAAGGAGATTTTTATGGGCCACTCCCAATTAAGGAAGAATTTTATAGGAGTATTTATCGGGGCATTAAATTGTTCATTCTGATTATGGACATAACTTCTCAAAAATTTTATAATGTTTGATTCTACATGCCAAATAAAATGCACATAATGGGGAGAAAATTGGTCCAATATGAATTTATCAAATACTTAATCTATCTTCAAACATCATTAGAATTTACATTTAATACATGGACATTTGATTCTTCCCTCCACGGATCAATTTAAGATTACAAAATCCAAAACCATGTACAATCCCGTAACTAATTGATATGTGTTTTTTGGTAAGGTAATCCAGCTTTTATACATAAATAATGGATTTACTACACATTCAAATAAAAATAATAATTATATTGGTATCTTTGAAAATAAAATATTATATTTTTGTTCAAAAAGTAATTCAATCCCAATTTTTTAAATTATTATTGAAATATAGCTATTCTTTTCAACATTAAAAATAAATTTTATATTTACCATTCACTTAAATGACTTATTCATATTTCATATACTTATCAATAATGCTTATAAAAATAGTTAGAACATTAAGCACACTAAATGAAACATATAGTTAGTTTGTATACACATATTTTAAATTCAATATCTTTTATAAAAAAAATATAATCAAAATAATATTAAAAATAATAATAATAGAAATAAAAATACAAATTAAAATTTATAAATACTATAAAAAGAAAGATAGAAACATGTCACTGAGTAATATTTTATGTATGTTACAAAATAACACACGTAGACACATATTACACACTTCATCATAATTATTTTGTTTCTAGAGTTTGGGAAAAAACTCTTTTTTAATGAAACAAAGGACAAACTTATTTTTGGGAATAGGAGACCCATTACATTGAACGTAGGATCAGAGGGCAATAAATCCAATTACATAGCACAAAGGCCCATATAGTTTCCTCCAAAGGCCACTCTAGTGACTAGAACAACTACAATTATTAGGATGTAATAGTACCACAACCAATATAATTCCTGCTATAGTTCCTACAACAATAATTGTACCACAACAACTACAGTTCCTCAAACATCCTTATCACAATGATACTTTAACAAAGAGTTTTGACTAACATCTCCTCACTTTAGGTTCTTGGTAAGAATCAACTTTTCAAACAAAATGCAGAATATATAAAAGAGTGTGAAGATCCAGAATAAAATACAGAATTTTATAAAATTTATTTTATTATTAAATTACATTACATCATATCATTGTAAACTTCCACCTCAGATGTAGTGACTGTATAATATTTTCCATAACTTATTGGCCTCTTTTTTTTTATATTCACCCAATTATTCAGAGTTGGGTTTATATAATTCTTTAATTATTTATATTTCAATAACTATATAAAAGTGGTCTCTTTCTTTCCCTTCAACCCATGTTCCAAATTACCCTTTTCACCACACTTATAAACAAATCCTACTCCTTAATTATTTTAAAGTATATTTATTTCTAAAATTTTCACATGATGGAAATAGATTTACCACATGTTTCTTCATAGACACATTTCTTTTTTATTGGTGTTTAGATGACATATTCTTTACATTTTTTCCCTTGAATATATAGGATATTGAGATTTAATTACCTATTTTTATGGTGTATAAAACAATTTCATCATATGATGATGAAGTTTGTGAAACCAACAACCTTTAGGGACATTCATTATTACCTCAAAATAAATTTACAGTATTGGATTTTTCATCATGTATATAATCCATAGCATACTGAGATAATATTGTAATGGTGTCCTCATACCCCCTAATAATTTCTTCTTCCTTTTTTAAAAATATAAGAAACTTTTTATTCATTTTATTTCTTTCATCACAAGGGAATTTTATTTACAATTTTATTTAAATAAAATCTCTTTATTACATGTCTTTTATATATTCTTCATCCCCAGTATTTGGGACCAACAACAACCATTGATTATTATTTCGTTAGAGAAAATACACTTCAAATGTAACATTTTTATTTTTATCACATCCCAAGGCTATAAATATATTTTCAAGGGATATAATTTATTTCCTTGGTTCTAGTGGATTGGTAGTCCCAATAAATTATGGTGGCTTTTTCCACCTGATATAATCTAAGAGTGGAGAATCACACTATGGAACAACTAGATTCTCTATTTAGGCATGTTTATTATTTATAACCTCAGTATGATTCTCTAATATATCCATGATATACATAAATCCATTAAAAGTTGTATTGGATTTCTTAGTAGTGAAATTTATACATTGACCAAGAGTGTTTATAACATTATTTCATTGAGGTTCCATTTCTAAATAATGTAATATGCAGAATTAGTTAACAACATTATGAATTTCATACGATGATGTATAATTCTAAATCCGGTCTAACATAAATTGAAAATTTATGGATTGTTAATCTCAAAATAATATACATGGTTTCCTAGAGGATATTTTTAAATCATAAGAATATTTTAAAATCCTTCATAATGGTATGTAGAGAAAAGGTGGATTATCAAAATCATATCCCCCATAGTGTCAAACCAGGCAACAAATAAGGCTAGTTTTTGGAAAAAAAGATGATGATTGAGTAAAATCATAATGCTCTCTTTCTAGATTTATTAACCCTAGGTACAAAAGTTCCATAACCATGCCCATTTGTAGTATCTAATAGGGGATTCACTTCCTTGAAAAACCACATAATCTATACTATACAAAACATTACGATGATCTTATATAATTATCCTCAAATTGAGTCATAGGGTTATGTTTCCTAGTCTATGTTTTCTTTAATCTAGTTCTGAAGGTTTCTACTAAACCTTCCTTTGATACCAATTGTAACAAATCGGACACTAGTAACCCAAATCTGATATTTGTTTTATGATATTGGTATAAACATAAGATGGTCAAACCCTGAACAACTGATCAGTTTAGTAGTTTTGGATAACCAAATACAAACCTCATATAAAATTTACATTGGGAAGAGAATAAAAAAATATTAATGGAAAACATTCAGAATCTTTGAACTCATTTAAATAATTATTCTTAAAATCTTGGGGAAATGAAACAAAATATTGGTGACCTAAAATGATCAGTAAGGATTAAGTACAATGGAAGCTATCACGAATCAATCTAGAATAATCAATACATAAATATAAATAATTTAAAACAAATTACATTTAAGCAATAACTTGATGATTAAAATTATAAAATGGAAATTCAAAATGTTAAGGTAAAAAATTGAACACACATTTCATTTAATCAATAAATTGATCACAAAATGCATCAATGGATAATATCAATGAAATAACCTCATGGATAATAATAATTAAATTATAAATGATAGAAATGATTAATTTTTTACATCATGATATCATACATCATTATATATATATTATCAATACCTTTTATAAAATAATTTAAAACTATGTGTAAAAACCCATTTAATTTTGAAAACTTATATATCTCATGAGAGATAATGATGCATCAATGGTGGTTTCTCCCAAATTTACCATACAGGTATTTAGTTGTTGTAGAACAGGTAGGGGTCAAATCCACAGGGACCGAAGAAGAAAACTACAAACACTCTGATTTATAAAGGATTTGGCTATGGAGTGGCCAAATATTTGGATTGATTTGATTTGAATAACTACTAATTTTATTTGAAGAAAATAAATTAAAACATACAATTACTTAGTGTAAAAAAATTAATTGAGATGAGTTTATCCTAAGTTGTTACAAGGGTTAGATTGAATGTATTTATTTTCTTATGATGTTTGTTTCGCTAATTCAAGACATATCCAAAAAATGATATAATTCCTCAACATCATTCCCCAAATTTAATCCCTAAAAAATTCTAAGTCTAATCATCAATGCACTTAGAGGATCAATTTAATTATCACTCAAAGGAATTGGATTTTACTAGCACTTGAAATGTGTCATTGTTAAAGTTGGCGAAGATGAAGAAGAAAATAAGTCAGCAAATGGAAATATTAAAATAATGAAATGATTACAGAATTTAAGATCATAAAATAACATCCAATATTCCCCATGAAACTCCCTAGGTCCAACACATAAGTTTTTAGGCCTCTATTGATTCTATGATCTCAAAGGAAGAAGAAAGTAGACTCATAGGGGCAGGATTGAAGAAGAAAAATAAAACAATGAAACGATCACTCCACCATTGTGTGAATAAATTCACAAGTGCTGGTGTGAATAAGATCATACCTTGGGGAAGAGGTCTCAATATAAAAAGAATATGAACAGGAAAATAGAATAAGAGGACCTTTTATTGAAAACTAAGGTGATTCAAAAAACTTTAATGCGAAAGAAGAATGTTATAAAGACAATTTGGCATAAAAACATTAAAATGAAAGTAAAAATCAAAGATCCCTAAATCCTTCATTTCCAATACCTTAAATAGCCATTTAGGAGGCCTTGGGTTGACCACCATTAATCCCACTCTCTTTGAATAATTGTGGTGGATGTAGGTGGGTGGAAATTTAATTTATAGGAGACCTTTCAACTCTTCCCTCGAAGTGGGATCCAGCTTTCATTCACTTAATAGAAGCACCGAATTTACCTTTTATAAAGCCGAAATGGAGTGGGACATAAAATAATTAAATGAATCCAGTGATGTCCCCTAATATCCTATAAAATAACATACCCAAAGAAGATTTGGTTTGCGAGATATGATTTAAATGGTGGTCTTTTTTTATGGACCGTAGAATATGGCCCAGAATTGAATCTTCAACTTGGGCCACCTAGAACTCCACTAACACATTTGAATAATCTTGGGAAATTGTTGAATAAAATTTTCCCCATGATTTCTTCTAACTCCAGTTAAATGTTTGGACTAATTGGTCATGAATCATGGCCACTACAATACTCTCATTGGGCTGTTGTCCAGCTCACTTCTCCCAGAATGTTGTTGGTTCATGGTCCACTTTGGTGGTCTTCCAAATTGAATCTCCAAGTGCTTCAAAAGAACGAATTATTACTTATAGCATGGGTGACATGAAAATAAAATATTTAAAAAAAATGAAGACCATTTGGTTTTTTATGAGATGTTCAAGAATGTACCATGTAATAGTGAATTTTAGGAAAGAATTGCAATCATGATGTGAAATGATGTTAAAAGTGTAAAATGAACTAAAATGGTATTTATGAATAATAAGGAACATGAAAAATATATATATTAACAATGAATATTAGCATATTCTGGTGGCTAATCATAGCCCCCAACTTTAGTTTTGCTAGTCCCGAGCAAAATATTTCTCAAAAATATGAAATTTTAATTCCATTTTCCAAAAACATTTTAATACATATTGCTCAACCAAATACATCATACCAAAAAATTATAAAACCCATCAAAATAATTTAAAAAAAGCTAATTCCATAGGCATATCCCAATACCAAGACCATTCCTATGTTCAAATTCATCGCTATATTTCATCCAATTTCCATTAAGAATGATGAAGTATTATGCGTCACAATAGACAAGGTGGTTCATTTTCATTCGAGGGAGAAAAGATGGAATCTCTAAGATAAATCAAATTTTATTATTAAGATGAGTACTCAATTTTTTCTTTATTTTTTTTGAATGTTTTCCATGGTAATTGAAATTGAACTCAATCGAGTCAACCCATGTAGCAAGACATTGCCGATGACTCCCAGGCTCAAAGACCACCGGGCACCAAGTGAAGCTCACATACTCGGGCATTATCTCTAGTTTACTCAATAAAAAAACTCAAATTACCAAAAATAGTGACAAAATTCCCAACTCTAGGCCACAAAACATTGGAGTAACATTCCCCAAGTGCTGAAAGCCATGCATTAGGTCAATTCATTATTTTATGCACAATTTATTTATTTTTGAATACTCATGTTAAAATTAAAATGATCACCAAACCTATGTTATTTATTATGGGACCCCAAAAACTCAAACTAAAACCCCACAATCTGGAGGACGTGTATTGTGTTTTTTTATTAAATGGATAATAATACAATGGTGAAAAAGCACATCGGATAACCGAAAATTAAAAAATCTATGCAAATGAACCTAAACATACATTAAAAGCAGAATCAAGGCCTGAAAAATTATTTGATATCCAATTTCATAGATTGAAATGTGTGTATCATGTTCAAGGTAAATTATATTTTCCCTTCCACACATTTTTTTGCACACAAGATAAATTTTTTTTATTTCAACTCCCCCCAACATAGAATAAAAATGTCCCCAATGTTTAAAGAAAAGAAATGTTAGAAGTGGGGGTAGAAGAGGAGTATAAAGAGGAAATTGAAAATGATAAACATGGAAAAAATTCACCTGGTTTTTGAAGTTGAAGTTCATGATAGTCCAGATTACTCCTTTAATATCTTGGGGGATGTAAGAACCTACTTTATTGAACATGTATCACCCAAAATAGTCCCTGAACCATACAAAGAAGAAAAAACCAGAAAAAACAAACAACACAATGATTTATTTAATTCTACATATCATCATTTTCATTTTTTTTACTGTTTTCTTGTTTTTTTAATCAAACTAATGATACATTGTCTTATATTAAATTTCTGGGTAAGGTATTACATAAGGATCACACCGCGTGACACAGATGAATACAATGCTCCCCTTTCATACCCATATATACTCATAAATAAATAATAGGTCAAAAATATAATTTTCTTAAACCTACAAAAACATAAATAAAATAAAATAAAATGATGACACATTGCCTTCATTTAAATTTCAGGGTAAGGTATTACTCATGGATCACACCGCGTGACACAGATGAATACGATGCTCCCCTTTCAGACTCATCCATACTCATAAAAGAAGAATAGGTAAATAGTCTAAGGTAGAATCAAATTTTATCAAAATTATCCACTAATACTATTTGAAATTTAAAGATGATTAAGACAACAAAATTATTGGAAACTTGAAAACCATGAGTTTCCTCCCGTGCAACACTTAATTTAACATCTTTAGCTCGACTTGAACCCCCAAATTTTCCAATTCCAACTTTAAAAATTTTAATGACCTCATATTTCTCCACTTCAACATGATTGAGAATTAATATCTCTTGTGTTTGGGAAGAAGATTTTGAATTTGATTCATAAATAATCATATTTTTTAAAATGAATGAAAAAATACAAGGAATATTAGAAATGGTTGATGTTTTTTCTTCTATAGTCATTCCAAATAAATCAAAGATCAACACCCCTTTTGGGTTTCATGAGATGAATGAATAAAAACACCATGATCTTGCGTAACACAAATGATGGGATACTCGAGTGGGGAAGGAAGGACAATGATTTTGAGTTTGTGTTGATTGAATTTTCTTAAACCAGATTGGCAATTTGAATCAAAATCTGTTTCTTCTACAAATTTTTTAGAATGAATAGGTTCCTTATAAAAATATGATACATCCCCAAGAGATTCCATTTTAATTCTTGGAGTGGGTATGAGCTCAATTTTTAGGATTTATTCTAATGGTTCAGTGATCGGTGGTCCTAAAAATTCACTAATAGAGCCATGTTCACAAAACTCAATCCATGATGTCAAGTTATTATCTTTTGAATTCAAAAAATAAATTTCCTCCTAATTTAGAAACTCTTCAGCTTGACTTTCAACATTACCTGACCAATTCAATTCATTATCTAACTCTGAATTCCAAAATTCTAAATTTAGTTCTTCACATGTTTTAATGTTTTGTAGTTCTAACCTCAAAGATGAAACCTCATAATTCATTATCTCCATTTGATTACATAATTGTTAAAGAAATGATTGAGAAACATAGAGGATGGAAGGAAAAATAGTATGGACTTCACTAAGATTGGACTCTTCAATCATCCTTGAGAGGGCAGGAAATTGATCATTTAAACATTCATTATCCCATTTATTGTACGTCTCATCAGGTGTGGGGTAATCTTTCAAGGGTTGATCAAATTAATTATCTATGTTTCTTTATTCCCAAAATTTATTTTCAATTTGATTCTAGCTTGGTTCTATGTTGGGGTATTTCTGAAAATAATCTATTATATTAGAGAGATGTTTGGATTTCAAATTTTTAGGACACAGAAAAATAGAAAGGGGAAGAGAGAAGAGAAATAGAGGTGAAAAAAGAGAGAATTTGGGGTGAGAAAAGAAATGGAGTATATAAGGAGACTTAATTGGTTCCCCAGAAATGGTTCCAAAATTTGGTGTTGCACAGATTTACCCTACAAGTATGCGGTTTTTGTAGTACAGGTAGGGGTTGAATCCACATAGACCAAAGAAGAAACCTAGAGACACTCTGATTTTGGAAGGATTTGGCTATAGAGTGGCCAACTATTTGGATTGTTTTGATTTGAATAAATACTGATTTAATTTAAATAAAATAAATTAAAACATACAATTAATTAGTGTAAAACAATTAATGGAGATGAGTTGATCTTAAGTTGTTACTAGGGTTATATTGAATGTATTTATTTTCTTATAACGTTCATTTCACTAATTCAAGACGTATCCACAAAATGATATAATTCCTCAACATCATTCGCCAATCTAATCGCTACAGAATTACAAGGATAATCACCAATTCACTTAGAGGATCAATTTAATGATCACTCCAAGGAATTGGATCGTACAAGTAGTTTAAATGTGTCATTATTAAAGTTGGATAAGATGAAGAAGAAAATAAATCATCAATAATAATTCTTAAAATAATGAAATTATTACAGAATTTAAGATCATAAAATAACATCCAATCTTCCCTATGCAACTCCCTAGGGACAAACCATAAGGTTTTACCCCTATATTGATTCTATGATCTCAAAGGAAACGGAAACTAGACTCATAGGGGTGGGATTGAAGAAGAAAAATAAAACAATGAAACGATCACTCCACCGTTGTGTGAATAAGTTCACAAGTGCTGATGTGAATAAGATCACACCTTAGGGAAACTGTATCATTGTGGTAGGAATAAGAAAAAAAATAGAAGAATATGAACATTTATTGAAAACTAAGGTGATCCAAACTACTTACATGCAAAAGAAGAACGTTACAAAGACAATTTGGCATAACAACATTACAATGAAAGTAAAACTACAATATCCATAAATCCTCTATTGATACCACCTTAAATAGCTATTTATGAGGCCTTTGGTCGAGCCACCATCAATCCCACTCTCTTTAATTAAATTTGGTGGACTTAGGTGGGTGGACATTTAATGTAAAGGAGACCCTTCAACTCTTGCCTCGAAGTGGGAGCCATCTTCTATCCATCGAATAGAAGCGCCAAATAACCATCTAGAAGGCTGTATTGGAATAGGCCATAGATTACTTAAATGAATCCCTAGAGGTCCCCTAATATCCTGTAAAATATTAACCCAAAATACTTTTTGGTTTGCGAGATATGATTTAAATGGTGGGCTATTTTTTTGGGCCGCAGAATCTGGCCCAGAATTACATCTTCAACTTGGGCCTCCAGGAACTCGATTAACACATTGGAATTAGCTGGGAAATTTTTTTAATCAAATGTTCCCCATGATGGATTCTAACTGCAGTTAAATTTTGGGACTCATTGGTCTTGAATCATTTCCACTACAGTGCTTTTATTGGGCTGTTGTCCAGCTCACTTCGCCCAGAATGTTGTTGGTTCAAGGTCCACTTTGGTGGTCTTCCAAATTGAATCTCCCAGTGCTCCAAAATAATTAATTGTCTGTTATAGCATGGGTGACATGAAAGTAAAATATTAAACTAAAATCAAGACCATTTTTTGTTTTATGATAAGTTCAAGAATGTACCACGTAATATTGCATTTTAGCAAAGAATTGCAATCATGATGTGAAATGATGTTCAAAGTGTAAAATGCACTAAAATGGTATTTATTAATAACAAGGCACGTGAAAGCTATATATATTAACAATGAATATTAGCCTCTTATAGTGGATAATCAGAGAGGATATATAATTCCAGGACCCACCCATCACTACATGTATAAATAATTTCATTACGTATCAAATAATTGATTTAATTCATGAATAAATAATCCTTATCAACAAATAATTTTACTAAGTAAAGTATGTAAATTTACCAATATTTCCTTAGTCAATGAAATAAATTTCATGGAATATGTTGTATATTAAATGGTACAGAGTCTAAGAAATTGTCCTATCTATGATATAATGAATATGGATATTAAATAGAACTAAAATTTCCATTGAAAAATGATCACAACAAAGTGTGTTTCTTAAGATATAGTTAACAATTAAAAAATAAATCAATAGATGACAGGTGACAATTGATTCATCGAGAATATAGGTTTTTTGTAATAAAATCTTTTTCTTTAGATTAATAAATTGAAAATAAGTGAAACATTAAAATAATATTTTGAAATATAGTTTCCTTAATAATCCCATTAAAACCATGTATAATAAGATACATGTTTTAAAACAGTTATAGTGGAGGGGAAGTTCGTTATCACTATATAATTTAAAAAAACAGTCCTTTTAATTTTTTTGAAAATATACCTTTAATAAAATAGTATAAATATTCCTTAAAAAATTTATAATTAAAATATAACATAAAATTTCATTAATAAAACATTTGAGAAAATAATATTACTTTTGTTAAACAATTTTTTAAAACATGGACATAGAAGAAAAATATATCTGATTTAAAAAAAAATAAAACAGATTTCTTCTTTTGAACATTTATTTGAATGATTAAAATACCAATGATAGGAAAATTTGGAATAAAATATGTAAAATAATTAAATAACCCTTGTATAATAAATTTATTTGGTCTTATGGAAGATTAATGGTAATATTTGTTCAATGAGAGAAAAAGAAATCCCAAAAGAAAGTGAGAAAATAAAATAGATTCTTACATCTTTGGTTACTTTAAAAATGTATCCCCTTGTAAAAATAAAGTTGAATTGAAACATTAAAAAACAATAATAAGTAGTTATTCATGGTATATACATACATGGTGTATTATATCTATCATATAAAATTGAATAGGTGTATATAAACAAATATGTCTTAATAGAGTGTAAATTGCGATGAAATCCAAAACCTCACACTTCCATTTAGTTGATCATTATTTAACCTCATTTATAATGGTTTTATGAATGAAATTAATCTATTTCAAAACCATAATAATATTTATAATATCATATGTGATCCTTATATTACATTTTACCACCTTTTCTAAAAAATATTTTATTATTACTTTTGTTTTGGGTATTAATTACCTTGTTTTCTCATGCATGTATTATCATAGATGTTCTGGTTATTGTGTATATGATATAGATAAATCATATAAAAAATTATATTAATGTTATAAATATCATTTATTTCATTCCATACCTTTTTATAACCATTTATGAATGTTGGATATGTGAAATGAATCACATCGCTTCGTTGAGACGGTAGGTCCTACGTATGCACCTACAACGATATCGTTCCATTAAGGGGTGAAAGGGTAAAGAATTAAATGATATATAAATTTTAAAGAATTAAATTAATTTCATATGTATCATATATATTCATTATTTCCATCATTATGACTATCATTGTGTGTTGGTGATGGATAACAAATTAAATTGGTTCATGAGGCAGTATTCTCCTGTACACATGATCAATAGATTTGTTTCCCATTTGTTGGAGAAGAAGATGGATAAATATTATTACATAAACATAATAACATATTATTATATGTTATATAAAGGGTTTTTTATATTTTTAGTGTTGATACATAATTTATGGTTGACAATAAGAATGAAAAATTAAGAGATTCATTAAGACGATTACTTTCTCTTAGATAATCCTCCTTTGGATTTATTCTTAAGAACCCTATGGTTGGTATTTTTGTAATATAAGAATATATAAAATTTGTATAATTATTTATAGTATCAATTTTGAAAGGGTGTTGTAGATACAAATGGATTTAGAGGTGTGAGTAAGTGTTAGGAGAGAGTACACTTTTATAATTGAGGAGGAGTGACATTTTTTTAAATACCGAAAACTATGAAATAATTGAAAGTAAATTTCATATAAATTCCCTAGAAATTTAATAAATACTGAACTAAGTAAGATCCAAACCACTAAAACATAAAAATAAACATTTTTCAAACATTAATTCCCTTATCCTCTAAGTTTACTCACTTTTACCATTTTTGTTTTCACCATGGTAACTAGTTTATAACCTAGGTAAATAATCCTTTATGCATTAAATAAAATGGAAATTATTAGATAATTTTTTACCCATGATTATAAATATTATATAAATTTTATTAAATAAAGATATTATGTTCATATAAAATTAAATTTAACATAAGCACATGCAACCTATGAAACCCTGTTTTAACCTTAATAACATTAATTAATTTTTACTGTTTTACTAATCATTATGAAAAAAAATTACATTGAAATTAATAACTAATATTTGTTATTATGATTAAAAAAATTTAATCCAGTTTATTTAATTCAATTCACATAATTATTATTATTCATTTTGAAAACAAACCTACAAATCATTTTGAGAATCAAGTTTTTAGTAAATACATTTTTCATGGAAAAGATGATCTTATATTAAATATATGAATAGTAATCCTAATTAGATGGCATTAAATTATATTGGATATATATATAATATATAAAATTAATTTAAATCATTCAATATTAATATTATTTTAATTAATTAAAATGTATTTACATTATTATGTTTTGAAACAAAAACAATTTTTTAAAAAAAAACAATTTTCTAAAAAATACAAGTTTTAACCTCCATATGATCTTATTTTGATATCTATAAAATTTATAGTCAATAAAAATTTATTTTAAATTTTATTAGACATTATTATTCATAAAATATTTATTTTTTAATACTAAATTTTTAATAATTTGAAATGATTATTTCAAAGGGAAAAGTAAAAAAAATTCATTATAGGCTCATTATGACCAAGTAAGCTAAAAATAGATATTAATACCAATAAATTCGAATTGTTTTTTAATTAAATGTTAAAATATTCATTTTATTATATTTTTATTAATATATAATTTTCACCTACAATAATTGAGGATCGAGTGAAACATTCTTACCTCCTATAAAAATTTAATCCTTCAAAATTTCATGGATGTTACTCTTTAAAAAAGCGAGGGTTGTTCTTATTCATAAAATCTTTTCGTTAACACCCTGATTAATTAATTTTACTATTTCTACAAATTACCTTTAGTATTTGTATCACCCAATTCTGCAATACTTACTCTCTAGTCTCAAATATCTGGATGGGATCTTTACAGTAAGATAGACCAGGTTCCAAATATATTTCTTCAGAGGTGAGCACATGCATTGGGTCTTGAATGTACTTCCTTAAAAAAGATATATTGAACACATAATGAACCTAAAATAGGTTTCGTGTAATTTAAAATAGTTAATCCATATATCCAATTATTTTCATAATTTTAATTCATTCTATGTACCTGAGGCCTAATTTTCCCTTCTTACCGAACCTTAGGACACCATTATATGGAGATAAATTTATGAAAACAAGATATCCCACTTGAAATTCCAAATATTTTATCTGGTTATCAGCATAAATTCATTTCCTACATTGGGATACTTTAATATGTGCCTAAATATTTTTACCTTTTTCATTGTCTCTTCAAAAAGTTCTAAGCCTATAATTATTCTTTCACCAACTTCATTCTAACAAGTTGGAGAAAAAAATATATTTTCATATAATGATTCATATGAATTGTCCTTTCAGACATCTCATCTGCTCAAGGATGGTAGGAAGTGCTCAAATTAATCTCAATATCAGGATCCATTCTAATACTCTTCCATAATTTCTATATAAAATTAGTATCATGTTCCAAAACAATTGAAATAGGTTCACTGTGAATTCTAAAAAAAATCATTATTATAGAGACTAGGGATCCACTCAACAGGTAAATCGTCTCTTATAAAAATGAAATGTGAAAATTTGGTAAGATAATCAATAAAAACCCATATTGCATCATTCTTTATAGGATAATTTGGTAGTCCTATGAAAAATTTCATAGTAATTTTATCCCATTTACAAAAAGTAATATCAATAAATTTCCTAACTTCACTCTGAACCTATATCTCATCCTTCCCCTATTGAAAAACCAAGAATCTTGATATATAATCCACAATTGCCTTCTTCATGTTGTCCCACAAAAAATGTTCCTTCAAATCCCTATACATTTTAGTGCTTCTAGGGTGTATAATGAATTTTGAGATTAGAAAATAATTTAAAAATTCACTTTTCTACTCAGGTATAGATGGAACACATAGTATACTTTAAAATTTTATAATTCCACCTTTACAAATGAAGTATCCTAGATTCAAATCATTTAAAACATTAATTTTTTTTATGAATTTTCTCATCATCATATTGAGAACCTTTTATCTTTTCCAATGAATATAGTATTATAATCATTTAAAAAAGGAGTTATGTATCCCCTTCCATAATAATTATCATATCCATCTTTACAAGACCCAGAAACAATGGATACCTTTAAATACTAATTTTTGTGAGAACTCTATTATTTTTCCTTCTCAGTGCATCTTCTACATTATTTTATTTCCCTAGTTGTTTGTGTAAAGAATATTCATAATATTTGGGTGGTTTGTGCCATCATCTTTTCCTCATGACGATATCTTTTTATGAAAATATTTATTTTATGATCTTATGGTCATTGTATATCTCACATATTTCACTATAGAGATAATATCTCCATATATTCAAAGAAAATATTATAGCTTTTAACTTATGATCATGTGTTGGATAGTTATATTACGAGACTTTCAATACCTTGATACATATGAAATAAAATTATCATTTTTTAAAAGGAAACATCCAATTAACTTCTTTGATGCATCACTATATATCATAAATCCTCCAATTTTTGATGAAATATTAAAAAATGGAACATTAACCGATTTATGCTTCAATTTTTCCAAACATTATTCACGTTCCATTACATAAACAAACATAACCCCTTTTCATGTAATTTTTGTTAATGGGTAATCCAATTTTGAAATATATAAAAGAAATTACAATAATAACTTTCCAAACTAATTAAACTACATACCACAGTTATGTTCACTAGTGTAGGCCAATATCTGTCTGCCTTTGTCTTCCCAGGGTCAACAAGGATTCCATCCATGGATACAATATAGCCCGGAAAAGAAACTTCATGAGACCAAAAATCACACATGTTGAATTTTCCATATAATAATTTTCTTCTAAGAGTCTCAATAATGATTTACAAGTGATCTCATGGTTTTAATAACCATTAGAATACAACAATATATCATCAATGAATACCAAAAAGAAATAATCACGATATTTCTTAAATAATCTATATAATAAATCCATAAAAATTTATGGTTCATTAGTAAATCCATATAGAATTATAATAAAGTTTTAATTTACATACCTTGTTTAGAAAGCATTCTTCATAATTTCCTCTTTATTTACTCGAAATTGATGATAACTAGAATAAAGTTCAATCTTGGAAAAATACCTAACTCTGTGATATTGATCAAATAAGTCAACAATTCAAGTTATAGGGTACTTTTTCTTTATCAAAATGGAATTGGTTTCCCTATAATCAATGTATAGTATCATGGAGCCATCAATCATCTTAATAAAGATACATGGGCTCCCCTTATTGAAACAAAAGGGACAATAAACCCCTTATCCCAAAACTCCTCAAGTTGATTCCTAAAAACCACTAACTCCATAGTATATACTTTATAAGGAGTATTTGATATAGGTCTTTCATATATGATTAAATCAATGTAGAACTTGACATTTCTCTCTAGTGGATTTATAAGTAATAACATCGAAAATATATTAATGTACTCTTATACAATAGATACATCCTCAATTTTAAGACTAAATTTTTAGTCCATATATTTTGTTTGATCTTATTTCCCCAGAATCTCATTCAAAATAGCTATTGAGAGTGGATCTAGAGAAGAATCTAATGATGAATTCTCTACTCTAAAGATAAGTAATTCCACATCATTTTCACACAAAAAAATTCAATATCATAGTAATATATTTTTACCTCATATTTTTAAAAAAAGTCTGTTCAAATGATTGTACTAAATTTAACCAAATGTATGATAATAAATTCAAATAATAGATCTCATTTAGGTGCCATAATGGGTACATCTTGACAAATACTTGTTGTTGTGAGACTTCCACAAGTATTTCTTACTAAAAACTATGCACTTAGGATTCTAGGGAAGTATTTAATTTTAATAAAAAATATGGATGGTATAAAAGAGTTATAATATACATATTGAAAGAAATACTTGGACAAATTTTAGGCTATGATTAATGAACCTATCACCACATAATTGGGTACTTCCAACTCCTATGTAGTGATCACATAATCTCTATCTTCCCCCTTTAGAATATTATGAGGTATATTCCCTTGATGATTTTAACATCGGTTTGAATAATGACTTATTAATTACAGTTGAATCACTTGATAACACATTTCTCTTTTCTTTCTTTACATTCATGATCCAATTTTCCATTGTCTCCACACTTGTAAAAAACTGTCATGCCCTTTAAAAATTTTTATTTTTGTTTCATTCTACAGTTTTCACATGTTGAAAATTTCTTTAGCTTATTATCTTTATTTGAATAATTACCTTTGTTGGTAGTGTTTAGATGAACTATCCTTATCTTTATTCTCCTAGAATATATAGTATGTAGATAATTACTTATCTATTTTGATGTTTATAAAATTATTTCATCATATGATGAAAACATTTGAGGTACGAGTGCCCATTAAATACTAGGATGAATATATTCAAATAAATTGATGAACATGAATTATGTATTGCATATATAATCTATAGAATATCTGGATAATATTATAAAGGTGGATTCATACTCTTCCATACATTATTTTTCATTTTTTTATAAGATAAGGAACTTTACATTCATTTTGGTTCATTTCCCATGAGGGAAACTGTTTTTGAGGAATACTTCTTTAAAATAACTTTATTCTGTGTGTTCTATTTCTTCTTCATCCCATGTATTTTGGATCAATATCCACCACTGATAATTATTTCCATCGAGATAATACATTTCAAGTGTTACTATTTATTATTCATCCCATCCCATATCCAGAAATATATTTTCAAAGTAATTAATGCAATTAGTAGCTACCACATGATTTGTTGTCATAATAAATGATGGGGGATTCTATCAAATGATGAAATAAAACATAGAATAATCACACTATAGAACAACATGTTTCTCTATTCAAGTATGGTTATTCCTTATAACCTAAGTAAGATTCCCTAATATAGACATGATTTTCATAGATCCAATACAAGTTGTATTGGCATACTTAATAAAGAAATTTATATATTTATCATGAGTGTTGATACCATTATTTACTCTAATCTATATTATTAAACAATGTAATATACTTAATTAGTTTATAACATTATAAATTTTAAATCATTTTCTATAATTCCAAATCTAGTGTAACATGAATTGGAAATGTATGTATTGTTATAATTGAAATAATAAAATTGGTTTTTTTGAGGAAAGCATAAAATAATAAAAATATTTCCAAATCCGTTATAATGGTTTGTATAAAAAATCTGAATTATCTAAAGCATATCCTCTACAGTGTAAAACTAGGTGTATAATAAGGCCCATTTTCATGGACAATGTGATGATCAAATCAAATACCAATGCACCATTTTTAGCGTTATTAGGCCTAGGTATAACTGTTGGAGTTGGTTCCCTAGAACAAAATTTTTGTACATTATAATAAACATATATTCATTGGATGGATATTAATAATATCCTTATCACATCATGATTGTTCTTCTGCATGATAATGTCCTAAGTGTATCTATCACACTAAAAGGTAATAGTAGATCCCTACACTGATGAGAACCCATAAGTTCCATGACACTATTCTTGAACATATGTTACATAGATGGATGATATCATTTTAAGGGACACAAATGATATCAGCTATTAGGGGTGGATACTCATAGGACTTTGAGGCACCTTCTAATTGTGTACGCCTTGGGTAAAGTCCTGGAGGATATTATGAGAGTGAGACCCGCCAGTAAGAAATCCACATTGATAAGTGTCATTGGATTTTCATATCTACGGATGTGTGTATTGGACTTTAGACATTAACATTATTATTAAGGAGTTTAATGACTTGCACACATCGATGTACTGGTGAAAACTGTTATGATATATGTTCGTGGTGAGGTAGGATATGCTTGGTATGTCATGAATAATATTGCATTAATGAATAATGCAAGAAAGGATTTGTCCCTTCTATTCCATAGAGAATGTTTATATCTCAGGACCTTTGATTAAAATGATATAGACTAAATAAATCCATGTCCATGGTGTTCTATAGGCAATTTTAATTTCTAGGAAGACAAATAATGAGAAAGTGAGCACATGGGTTGATGGTAATTTTATGCAACCCATTTTATTGGAGATATCATGATAAAGGTGTTATATTATATGGAAAGTATTCGTCTGATGTGAGCTTTTGTTTTGGAATTAAAGTCTTTCTCTATGGGTGCCTTGGTGCATTTCTTGATGAAAACATTGGACATTTGGCAGCTTAGCCTAATGCCACTGAGAAAGAGTCATAGAGGGTCACACACTGAGTGTATCTAGTATATTAGTTAAATAATATATTATTTATTATTTAATAAGTTGAATAAAGATTATTCTCAGTTTTGGTTTTATAATTATCCATGGATGCATGATCACATTTATTTAGACACTGGTTATTTGAGATAATATAACGTGGGAGGAAAAATTAAAAATAATTTATTTTCTATTTAGTGAATAATATATATATATATATATATATATATGTATTTTATAGAATATTTAAGTGATATTTATTTAATAAATAAATAGTCATTATTCAAGGATCAATAAATAGGGTGGAGGATTTTCAGACTGAGTTAAGGTTTTGCTAAGAAATAAAAATATTGAACATTATTTTGTAAAATAATATTTAATTATAACTTGAATGTTAATTGAATGGTAGGAAATAATAATGTTTTTTCTAATATTTGACAAGGGGGTTTCACTAGGATTAGTAAAATAATTCAGGATCTTGTGCTAGTTATTTATTATTACCCTAGTGAATTAAATGCTCGATTATATTATTCTATTATTAACCAAGTACTCGATAAGTGATGATTATTATTAATGGGAAAAGCGATTTGGAGAAAATATTTCAAGCCTGGAGATTTCATCCCTATCCAAGAACTCTCTCAATAATGAGATATATCCTCTTCTAACAGATCAAGGAGAATGCTTTGGAAGCTATTCACAATGTAATCGAAGGCAAACATTTCAAGCGCAAGGATCTTCTGTGTTAACACACAGAGACTCCTTTGGAAACATCTGTAGATACATGGAACACATGTGGATCACCGATAGAGGAGATATACCATTGATATATACAACACAATGATATTACACCTATAGATCAGTGGATGAACACATCAATGAAGAAAGAATCACCATGAGGTAATTATTATTTAATTAAATTAATTATAAACAATATATGTTGATCCTCTCTTTTGGTTCTGGGTTTCTATTACATTCCCCTATTTCTTTTATTAAATTTAATGGATCATGGTCTACTTTGTTGCATAGATCCAAGATTGTTCATTGAATATGGAAAAATTATTATTGAGCACCAACCCCCCTGTGGATTTTCTGCACCCATAACCTACATGTGGTATCAGAGTGGGAATATTCACTAGTAGAAAAAAGGTCTTTAAAATCGGTTATTTTATTTTTCATGTCAGTTTTTAACCGATGTTGAAGTCACAAACATAAAAAATATGACTTTTACGTCAGTTTTTGTAAACTGACGCAAGAAATAAATTGCATTTGTTTTTTAGCATCAGGTTTTTGAAAAACAGAGGCAAAAAAAACTCATACACATTATTTTATTCATCAGTTTGATTAAAAAACAATGAAAAAAATTTCAAAAAATAGTTTTGGCGTCAGTTATTGAAAAAAAAATGCCATAAATGGGAAAAAATTATTTTTGGCATCGGTTTTTACAAAAACTAGAGCCAAAAGTAATTTTTTTCTTCAATGTTTCTAATCACTTCCTATGTTTCAATTAGACTGGTTGTGGAGCTAAAATGGAGTTACAGATCCATGGTTATGTTTGTGAGAAGTTGAACCTGTAAATGTTTCGATTGGTACAACTCGTTTTAAAGAAAAAATGATAATCATGAATTAAAATCACATACATCAAATAATATAAAATAAACATAATACTTCAAACATATTTCAATGGTTTTTGGGGATTCCATTGAAATGAAATGTTGTTAATCATCATATCTCTTATATTTAGTGTAGAGGTCATACGATAATGAAAATGTTGATCGATAATTAAATTTTCACCATGGTTGGTAAATCTCATCAGAATGTTTTATATTTTTAACTCGATAATAAAAGTAAGTCATCATTATAATAAATCTAATCGAGTTGATTATCAATGATGGAAACTAATAATAAATTAAATAAATGAAGTGAATAGGTACCATGTTCAAATTAATGATTGAAGACGTGTTGAAATTTTGATTGAATTTATGAGGTTGAAAATGATAAACAAAGGAAAACTAGATTTATATATAGTAAATGAAAATATTTTCTATTGCGTTGTATAAAAATGTAGGCGAGATTTTAAAAAGATAGTTTCACAATGTGAAAAAATTGAAATTTTTATCCTGCATATTGGAGAATACTCTTTGGCGTCGGTTTTGTTTGAAACCGACACAATAGAGTATTTACATTGGTCTTTTGGAATTAGTTTTTTTAGAAAACCGACCCCAAATATGCCAATCAATATCATTTTTTCTATCGATTTTTAAATAAATTGATGATAAAAAGGTAAAAAAAAATATACTTTTCACGTCGATTCTATAAAAGACTCATGATAATTTTATTAAAAAAACTTTTCACATCATTTTTTTAAAAAACTAACCCAAAATGTAATAAAAAACATATTTTTGGCAGAAATTATTAAATAAACTAGGGCTAAATTTTTTTAAAAAAGATTTTCACCTTGGTTTTTAAAACAACCGACACGATAAAATGAATAAATTTTTTTTGCATCGGTTTTTATGAAATCTGATCCCAAAATTTTAACAAAAAATATCATGCTTTATGTAATTCTTTAAGCTTCTATTTGACTGGTCATAGAGATAAAATAGAGTTACAGATTAAATGTTACGGCCTTTGACACATGGAATTCATTACGACTTCTCTTAAAGAAGATCAACTTCCTAAATCCATAACTTTTAATCTGTATCTCTGTTTGTGCTCCATGACCAGTCAAATCGAATATTAAGGAATTATCTGAATCATTTTAATTTTTATTTAATTTTTGGTGTCGGTTTTCATTAAAACCTATATCAAATTTTTATTTTATTTTTCATCGTAGGTTTTTTTAAAAACTGACTCCAAAACAATTTTTTATTGTTTTGGCATAGTTTTTTAAATAACCAACACCAAAATGTCTCTATAAAAATATTTTACATCAGTTTATAAGAAATAAAAATCAAATTGATGACATTAAAAACCGTTTTCTACTAGTGATTATTGATTATAAATATTTAAATAATTAATTGGTGATTTACACATTTTAATTATGTTTTTGAATTCATGTTTAGTTCTTATTTTTACTCTGAATGATAATATCTCTTTCTTTCTCTTTCATTTCTTACTTATCTAACAAAAAAAATTAATTTTATGATTAAAATTAAATGTAGGAACTCATACAGAGGTGAAAAGGGTTCTTTCCAGGTACCACAATAGTACACGCCAGGTAGTTGGATCTACACACTGTGTAGTTGTGCTTAGTGCATCTGGAACAGTTATGAAATTACTCAATCCATAAACATTTATGAAATGCACTGTATTTAATTCTTACACCACATGTTTATTGGGACAGACAGGCACCCAGCTCCCAGATTACAAGTTGTGTGGCCCACAAGACATGGCGTTTAGTCCCTTCGGTTTAGGGTTGTGTCGGGTATCCCATACACAGTTTACCTAATTATTGACTATGTAATGTATAGTCTACATGATATGTGGACTATTAGACACATTTTTCACTCAAAATACTTTTAAAGTACACCTCACATGTCATTTTCCGAGGCGTGTACCCCAGATGTATGGTGAGGAGGGTACATGTTGTATAGTCAGGTCTACATGTCGTGTAGTCGGATCTACATGCATTGTACTTTTTCCATATTATGAATATTTAAAATTTATTATTATATTATGTAACCCTTTAGACATGTACCTTCATGTGGGCATAAATTTGGGAGAAAACATGGGATAGGTTTTTGATACATATATATATATATATATATATATATGTGTGTGTTTGTGTGTGTGTGTGTTTAATTAACATATGCATAATGTTCATAGAACTTCATATCATGTATGTGTTTTATTATAATTATAATTTTGTTTTCATGACATATGTCACAAAGAATAATGTATATACTCGTATAATACATGTTGGGTACTTTTGGAAAGGTATTCACTAGGTTACCTCCAAGGTAAAAGTCATGTACATTGTAAATTTTAAATGAATTTATTAATATGTTTAAAAATATAATGGATGAGAATCTCAAAGAAATTAGGAAAAATATTATGATAAATGGATTGATTAATTAATGATAATAATTAATCAATTCAATAAAAATTTATCTTAAATAATAACTATTAAAGAGTTTAATTATAGTTTTATTAAATTCGTAGTTTTTTTCATGCATGTGGAAGATCATGAGCTAGGATAGACCTTTGTATGTGGTTGGTTTCATTTTAGTTTATTATTAAATTAAATTGTTGGCCTATGTACCTTATCTCCTCTATAATATGTTGGTACTTTGTGACCATGGTCTCTTTTATGTAAACTCTCCTTTACCCCTCACCTGTGTGTGAGTAAAAGCATATGTTATGGATGGATCTCCCAAGATAGTTGAGGCGGTTCAGGTTAGGACACGAGGAAAACCTATCCAAGGAGTTACAAAGGTGGATAGGTGGAAAGTTAAAAAAAAAAACCTAATTGGTTTAAGGTGTTTCTCCCATAGTTTAGTGGTTATTTTATCAAACACTAGATTAACTAACCACTAGAACAATCTCATGATCAAACCATTTATCTTATTATTTTCAGTTGTATGATTATTTATTATAGAAGTTTTTTCGCGATCACATAATTAATGAATTAACAAGAATTCAAGATGTAACTAAAAACAAACTATCTTTTGCATAAATATTATCTAATACATGGTTAATCACTTAAGATTATCTCACTTTATATTAATAAGAATTTGAAAATTTAATAAATGGAAATTTCTGCTTAAAGGATAAAATCCTTTAATAAAATATTAAGTCGGTGTAGCCTTCCATTACTTTGATTGGAATCAAACCATAGTTCAAAGTTCTTGAACAACAAAATTTTGGGTGATTTCAATTATTAAGGATTTCTAATTTCAAGTTTTTGGTTGACTTAACTTAGATTACATCAAGGGTTGAATTTCAAAGTAGGACTTGGTGCAACCGAGAGGCAATGGTTATGGAAATACAAAATTCAGGATTTCATGATTGGGGAGTCCACTAAATGGATCAAGGAGATGTGAGTTAATTTATTTGGAATTTGGAATTCCTACCTAAAACATTTAGTATTGCTTGAATATCCTCATTTTGGGTAATGTGAATGAAAATATGGATCCTTCCCTCTAGAATGTCTATGAAATAGGATATTCCAAAGCCAATGGTGAGGGCTATTGGGTTTCAATAAAATAGTGATAGAATAATGAAAATTTATTTATTTGTTTTTCTTAATCTCAGCAGATAATGTAATAAAACTATATTCATGTTATTTTTAGAGATGACATTAAATATGACATGAAACATATTGTTTTAATCCATACAATAGAAGTTAAACCTTCTAATAGGCACTAATTTCTAGGAGTGGAAAAGGCACCTTTGGGCCATCCTTCAACATAAAAGGAATCTATATGTGCAAGAAGAACCTTTACCAGATGTGACTGGAAATGTGGTGAGTGAGTTGGAGCACTCTATATATGAAAAAAATCTGAATAATTCTATGGATATTCAGTACCTCATGCTATAATCTATGACCAATGATCTCTTTAAGGAACATAAAGAAATGGATTCTTGAAGCATAATGTATCTCCATTAGGATATCTGTCATGAGAAGGCATGACAAGAGAGGTATGATATCCCCAATGGTTTTTTCACCACTAAGCTTGGATAGTCTATGCCATCTGGGTCACATGTAGTCAAGCTTATTGGCTACATTGAGTGTATTTAAATCATAGGGATTAAATTCCAAGATGAGTTGTGTATAAACCTCATACTATCATCCATTCCCATAACCTTATCTAGTTCTATTATGAGTTATAATATGTGAAATAATTAGAGGATTATATTGGAAATTATTACATTAATTCTACAAGTGGATAAGGAAATGGGGTGTGAAAAAACCTGTAATCTTTATGGGGAATAGGAAGAGGAAGGAAAAGGAAATGGAGCATATGAATTATAAACTATCTAAAGCCCCTAATCACTATTCCACGAAGAAAAAGAAGATGTAAAGGCATGCCATGGAAAAGGAGGCAATGTGTTTTTCATGTAGCATGTCAGGCCACTGTAAGGTGAGCTGCCCCCATAAGCAAGGGGAAGCCAATGGTGCATTTTTTATTAAGTTAAATCTTTCAACTTCTACACATTGGGAATTAGATACAGATTCTGATGCTCACATATGTATTCAAATACATTAACTAAGTATATTTCATAAAATTTATAGAGGAGATTTGGATCTACAAGCTTCCAATGGTTGGAGGCTGTCTACTCTTTCCATCAGGGACTACCACCTTTCATTTCCCACTGAGATGATTTTGGCTCTACATGACTATTATTATGTACTAAGTTTTAACAAGAACATAATTTTTGTATCATGTTTAGATTCATATGGTATTATTTTCAAATTTAGAAATAAAAGATATTTCTTTTATCAAAACTATAGATGTTATGGTATGAAACATTTAAATAACATTCTGTATGTATTAAATTAATAAAAAATTGTTGGTAATTGATAATGAATGAAGTTCATATGACTCAAATAACACCTAGTTGTGGCATCACCATTTAGGTCATGTAAATGAGAAGTTGTTGATAAAGATCTGTCAAGATGGTTACTTAGAATCTTCTAGGCTAAACCACTTGATATATGTCACACTTCTTTACAAGTTATAATGACTAAACCACCATTTAGTGGATAGGTTTAAAGGTCCACATATCTTTTAGTATTGGCACACACTAATGTGTGTGGCCCATTTCTAGTAGAATCTAGAGGTGTATATTCTTAATTCATAACTTTTTCTAATAAGTTGTGTAGATATGGATATATTTTCATGCTGATTTATAAGTTTGATTCCTTTAATAAATTCAAGGAATTAAATAATGAAGTATATAACCATCTTAGTATGAAGATAAAGAAGCTATTATTATATTGAAGTGGAGAATATCTTAACCAATAGTTCATTAACTTTTTACAGGAGTTTTTGATTCTATCTTAACATTTACCACCTTATACACCAGAGTGGAATGGTGTTAGTGAAAGGATAAAATGTACCTTGTTGGACATGGAAATATCTATGATGAGTCATTTAGATCTTCCGTTATAATTTTGCGGATATGCATTATAAATTGTATCAAGAACATTAAACAGAGTACAAATTAAAAAAGAAAATGGAATTCCATTCGATCTATAAAGTGTAATGAAACACATTTTATCTTATACATGTGTATGTGGATGTGAGGCGTTTGTTAAAGATTTATCAGCAAACAATCCAGATCCCTGGGAAATGAAGTGTATCTTTATAGAGTATCCCATAGAGTCAGAGGTCCACAACCTATACAACCCATCAGAAAAGAAAGTGACTACTTCTAGACAATATGTATTTCTTGAGAGGGATCACATCTATAAAAAGGATAGTGGGATCAAGATTGAATTTGATCAAGTTGATGATAATGATACATATGAGTTATTACAAAAATAAGTTTTTTAGGTCACCATGGAAGAAGTTGTTCATAGAACACAAGTACTTCATAAAAGTGTCAGAGAGGTAAGGGAACCACCAAGGTATGGTTTTCTTTTCATAAAGGATGTTGAATCTTTATTGTTGTACAATTATTAATGTCTATCATACAAGGAGTAATTATAGAGCTCATATGCCGCAAGATAGCTCAAAACTATGAATTTTGAGATGGATTCCATGTATCATAACCAATTTTAGGTTCTGGTTGATGTACTAGGTGATGTAAAGCTTGTTGGGTGTAAATGGGTATTCAAGAGGAAACTAGACATGGAGTGTAAAATAAGTACCTATAAATCTAGGATAGTGGCTAAAGGGTTTAAACAACATCCATGAATTTACTATGATGAAACATTTTCACTAGTTTCTATGTTTAAATCCATTAGAATCATATTTTCCATATCATCTTACCATGACAATGATATTTGGCATATGTATGTCAAAACTGCATTCCCTAAAAGGAACCTTTAGGAAGATGTATCTATGACACAACCACAAGGGTTTATGGCACCATTTGCTGCAAAAAAGATTTTAAAGTTGCATAGATCCATTTATAGAATGAATAAATTATATAGGTCATGGAACATTTTATTTGATGAATCTATAAAATAATTTTGATTCATTAAAAATGAATGTGAGTCATGTTTTTACATATGGTTTAGTGGGAATGCGTTTGTTATGCTAGTAGTATATGTAGATTACATATTTCTTATTTGAAATAATATACCAGTCTTACAATCTATTAAGGGATAGTTGAACAAGTGCCTCTCCATGATTGACATAGGCAAAGCAGCATACATTCTAGGTATATAGATCATTCTTGATAGATCCACGTGACATCATAGACTTTGAAAAAGTACATATATTGACCAGATATTAATGAGATTTAGTATGGAACAATCCCAGAGGGGATTCGTTCTAGTGTCACATGGCTAACATCGTTCTAAGAAACTGTGTCCCCAGACACAATAAGATAACGATAGAATGAGTAAGATCCCATATGATTAAGCGATAAGATCTATCTTGTATTCCATGTTATGTACTAGACTTGATGTTTCCTATTCACTGATCATGGTAGGTTGATTTCAAGCATATCTAAGAGAACATAATTGGAATACTATTATGACTATCCTTAAGTATCTAAGAAGAACTAGGGATATGTTCCTGGTGTATGGAAATGATGAGGAGATTTTCATTAGAGGGAATGCTGATTCTATTTTTCAAAAATATCAGAATGATCTAATGTCATAACCATGATATGTTTTTGGTCTCAATGATGGATATGTGAGCTTGAAGAGTTCTAAGTATCCATTTATTGTTGATTCAACAACAGATTCCGAGTATATTGTGACTTCTGATGCATCCAAGGCAATCGTATATATTTATTACTTTATCCAAGATCTTGATGCGGTACCTACTAGTAAAAACCCTATAACATTATATTGTGATAATACTACAGTGGTGGATCTTTCAAAAGAGACAAGGTCCCATCAATGAACAAAGAACATACTCTAGAAGTATCACCTCTTGAACAATTTCTATCCAGGGGGTGAAGGTGAAGTGATTAGAGTATCCAAATAATATAACATGGAAAAAACATTCACTAAATGTCTATCTCAGTAGAGGCATGAATATCTTGTGAGTGCTAGTGGACTGAAGACTGTTAGCAATTGGATTTAGTGAAAGTGGGAGTCTGTTGCAGTTAGTTCCATAGAACTAACTTCTTTAAAACATTATGATAAACATATATTCTTTGGATTTATATTAATAAACTTAATATCAAATCATTATTTTTCTTGTGCATGTCATTGTATGTGATAATGTCGTAAGAGTAGTTGTTGCACTAAATGGTCATAGAAGATCCCTACTATGTCGAGAACCCGAAAGTTCCCTCACAAAATTCTTGAACATATTTTTTATGGCGAGATGATATCTTTTGAAGGGACACAATTGATATATGCTATAAAGGGTGGAAACTCATAGGTCTTTGAATCACCTTCTAATGGTGTACTCCCTCAGTAATGTCTTGGAGGATATTATGAGAACGAGACCTACGATTAAGAAATACACATTTATAAGTGTCACTGGATGTTATTTTCTATGTGAATGTATATATGTCCTTAGAAAATAAGATATTTATTAATTTGTAATATGACTGATGCACTTAGATGTATTAGAAAAAACTTTGATAACATATGTTCACGACGAGGTAGGATTTGTTGGGTGTGCCACAAGTAAGATCACATTAATGAATAAGGCGAGAAAGGATTTGTGAATTCTGTATTATAAAGGAAGTTTCTATCTTCGGACCTTTGATAGATTTGATAAAGCCTAAAAAAATCCAAGGACATGATGTTCAATAGGAAATTTCAATTTGTATGATGTCAAATAATGAGAAATCATGCACATGGGTGGATGGAACTTTCCTGTAACTAGCTTTATGAGAGATATAGATACAAAGGGATTATATTAAATGGTAAATATTCATATGAGGTTATATGTCATTGCCGCATTAACTTCTTTATCTATGAGTTCCTTGGTGTGTTTCTTGATGCTAAACTTGGACATTAGCCTGATCTACCAAATTCCATTGAGAAAGAGTCCTAGAGGGAGAAACACTAAGTGCTTCTAGTATATTAGTTAAATAATATATTATCTACTATTTAACAATTTGAATAAATATTATTCTCAGTTGAGCTTTACTAATTATTCCGATATTCCGATCACATTTATTTCAGCACTAGTTATTCGAGATAATATACTTTGGGAAGAATAATTAATAAATATTTATTTCCTATTTAGTAAATATAATATTTATATATTTATTGGTGAATAACTCAGTGATATTTATTTAACAAATAAATAGTCATTATTCAAGGTTCAATAAATATGGTGGAGGATTGGTGGACCGATTTATGGGTTCGGTGAGAAATAATAATAATAATTAATATTATATAATTAAATAATATTTAATTATTACTCGCATGTTAAGAACATGTCTGGAAATAATAATGTTGTTTTCATTATCTGATATATGGGTTTCACTAGGATTAATAAGAAAACTAAGGCACTTGTGTGAATTATTTATTATTACCCTAGTGAATTAAATGTCTGGTTATATTGTTCACTTCTTAGACAAGGTCTATCCAAGCAACAATAATTATTATTGTGCACAACAAATTGGAAAAAAGGTCTCATGACAATAGAGTTCATCCCTATCCAAGAATGCTATCAAGAACAAGATATATCCTCCTTTACCTGATCAAGGAGAACTCGTTGGATATGGTTCTCAAGGTGATCGATGATAGACATTGCATGCACATGGATCCACTATGATTTCACCTTGAGACTCTGTTGGGAACATTCAACGATATGTGGAACACTTATGGATAACTTATAGAGGATATCTAACCTAGATATCTATAATGTAATAATGATACACCTACAGATCTGTGGTTGAATGGATCAATGAAGAAAGACTCACCTAAGAGGTAATTCTTATTTAATTAAATAAATTATAAAAAATTAGTTGATTTTATCTCTTTCATTGGGGTTTCTGTTCCTTTTTCATATTTATTTGATTAAATTCTATGTATCAAGACCTTCATCATCGCATAGACCCCAGATTGTTTATTGAATATGGAAAAAAATTAATGTTTCGAATTATCCCTCATATGCTTCTATTGCACCCAAAACCTACAATAATTGTTCTAGAATCACACCCACATGTAGTATCTAGATAGGGATGTATTTCTACGAAAAGAAAAATAATATATACCTTACCAAAAAATTATAAAAAAATTATATACTTATCCTCAATGTAAATCATAGGGTTATGTTATACAGTCTATGTTTTTCTTAATCTAGTTCTCAAGGTTTATATTAAACTCCATCTACTACTAACTGTAAAAACCCCAAATCTAATAACAGAGATCTAGTGTCTAATTTATTACATTTTCATTGGTAAAATGGGTTAAAATATTTAAGGAATGATCAGTTTAGTAGTTTTTGAGAACCAGATGCATATATGATACTCATTTTACATTGGGAATAAAATCAAAAAATAGAAATTTAAAAACTTCTTCTTAATTTAAATCATTCATAGAACTATTCTTTATATCTTAGGGAATGAAAAAAATAAGGGTGACCTAAAATTCAAAGTAAGGGTTACATAAAATAGATAATATCATGAATCAATATGGTATAATAAAAATAAAAATGAACTTAACACACATTCCTTTTAATTAATAACTTTACTATCATAATTTGGTAAGGAATAATAAATATGTCCAGGTATATAACTGAACACACATTCCATTTAATCAAAAAGTTGGGCACAAAATCTATCCATGGATAATATCAATTTAAAATCCTCATGGATAATAATATGTAAATTTTAAATGATGGAAATTCTTATTTTTCGATGTTATGATCTGAGACATTGCGATATCCATACTTCCAATACCTTTAACAAGACTATTTAAAACAATGGTAAAAAATCCAATTATGTTGACAAAATGATTTGACTCATGAGACCTATGGATTAATCGAGGGTCAATAAAATTGTAGTCCTCACCCTGCACTACATTTCTAAATCATTTCTCATATATTGAATGATTTATATAATTCATGAATCAATATTATTTATAAATAAATATTCATATTAATTAGAGAATATATATTTATCAATATTTCCCTAGTTAATCAAATAACATTCATGGTAAACACCATATATAAAAATGGTATACAATTTATGAAATAATCATATCCATTATATAAAGAATATGAATATTTAAGATAAATGCAAAGTCTAATAAAAAATGATCACAAGAAAGTGATTATCACAATATAAAGTTAACAATTACCAAATTAATTAATATATGAGAGGTGACCATTAATTCACCAGGAATACGTGTTTTGTAAAATGAAATCATGTCCTTTGGAAGAATAATGGAAATTGATTTGAAATATTAAAATAATATTTCATAAAATAGTTTTTTCTATTAAAAACATATAAAACATGTATAATAATCCACATTTGTTAAATTGGTTATGGTAGTGAGGATGTATTTTAGTGAAATATACGTCAAATAAAAAGTTCATTTAAATTCTTCTTGATAATCACCCTCTAAAAAAATTAAAAAAATATTTCTTTAAAACCATTTCAAAAAGTAAATTAAAAAAAAATTCCTTAATAATTCATTTGAGTAAATTAAATTCCTTTTATAATTCTTTTTTGAAAACATGAACACGCAAGATAAATATATATATTTAAAGGGAAATAAAATTAGTTTTTCTTTCAAAAATTTCTTTTCCTGATTCACATACCAAATACAGAAAAATTTGGAAAAATATGGAAACTTCTTAAATATCAAGTTGATAGTAAAATTTTTAGAGCATACAATGGACATATGATAATATTCCTTTAATTATAGTAAATGTATTCCCAAAATATAGTGGGGTTGTAAAATTGATTATAACCAATTTGGAAACTTTAAAATTGTAACCTATTGAAATAATAAAATTGAAATGATACATTAATAATAATTAAGAAGTAGGTATTCATTTTAACACATTGAAGGGTAAGTACATATACTACATAAAGTGTAATAAGTGTATATTAACAAATATGTCTCAATAGAGTGTAAATTGAGACAAAATACCTTACCTCACACTTCCCATTAGTTGATCATGATTTAAAATCCTATATGATTATTTTAATATTTTTATTAATTTATACCATAACAATATTCATATTTATAATATCATATATGATCATGTTAAAAGATTTTTCCACTCATTCGTTAATAATATTTTGTTATTACTATTGTTTTGCGAGTTAATTTCCTTGTTTTCCCATGCATGTTTTGTCAAAAAAATACACTTCTAGTCCATAGGATATAGATCCATAATATATATAATGATATTAATGTTATAAATATCATATTTTTTCATTATATACCTTTTTAAAACATTTTTTGAATGTTGAACATGTTAAATTGATGACATCACTTCATAGAGAAGGTAGGTCATGCAGATGAATGAGAAAAAATATCATTCCCTAAAAGGGTAAAAGGGTATAGAAGTGAATGGTATATAATTTTTTCAGAATCAATATCATATCATAAATATCACATATATTCATTATTTCAATAAATATGACTATCCATGTGAGTTGGTGATGGAAAATAAATTACAGAGGTTCATGAGGTCGTAGTCCTCCGTTCGCATGGGTGATGGATTTATTTCCCAATTTTTTGGAGGAGGTGTATAAATATTATTCCATAAACATAATATAATATTTTTGTATTATAGACACTAGTTTTGTTATATTTTAAGTATTAATAAATAATTAATGTTTGTAAAATAAGAAATAAAAACAAAGAGCTTCTTTCAGAAGATTACCATATCTTAGATAAAATTTCATTTTATATCTTATTAAGGACCCAAGGGTTGGTATTTTGGGGATACCAGCACCTATAAAGAGTGTCTAAGTATTTTTAGAGGGGTTTTGGATGTTTTTGGTAAAGAAAAATTGCTCATGAGGATTGAATAAATGACGGGAGGGAGTTCTAAGTGGTGTCATATTTTTGTAAATACCCAAAAATATTCAATAATGGGAGTCACTATCACCATATGTGCCTCAAAAATTGATAAATAATGGATTATAGTCAAACCACACCTCAAAAATATAAATCTAATTATGTTTTAAATAGGTTATTTCTTTATCCACTTTGTTTTCTTATTTTTACCATTTTAGTTTTTAACATTATATATAGTTTTTAACCTCGTTAATTAATCATTTTATGCAAAAAATAAAATGAACTTTACTAGATAATTTGGACCTAATAATTGTAAATATTATATCTAATTTATCAAAGAAAAATCCTATGTGTGTGGGTAATTAATTTTAACAAAAGATCATGTAACGTGCAAAACTCTATTTTAACATTGAACATATTAATAATTTTTATTATATTTTTAATTATCATTATAACAAATAACTATATTTACGCAATTCACATTTGTGAAAAACATTATTTTTGAAACAAACTTGCAAATCATGTCAAAAAAAGGTTTTCCAAGAAATTCATTTTTAAGGCATAAGAAGATATTTTATTAACTACATGAATAATAATAATTATTAGATGGATTTAAATTAATGTATTTAGATAAATAAATAATATATTTCATTTAAATTTTCCACCATTAAATATTATTTTAACCAATTAAAATAGATAGTCATTATGACTTCTCCAAACAAAAAATAGATTTATAAAGAAATGTTTTTTACCACCGAATGATCTTATCTTTATTTTTATAAAATTGATCATTAATAAATATTTATTTACAAATATTATTACACGTTATTATGTATAAAATGGGGAACAGTTAAATACTATATTCTAAATTATTCATAAAATCATATTTCTAATGTAAAATTTCAAAAATTCATTATAGGTTTTTTTATAAAAGTAAGTTTAAAATCGATAGTCATCCTATAAAAGTTATATTGTTTCCATGAAATATGAAAATTTGGATTGTATTTTAGTTTTATGAATATATAATGTTCAATAACTATAATTGAGGCTCCTGTGTTCCATTCAAATTAAATTGGGGAACATTTCCACTATTTTTTTTGCAATATAATTTTGTTGAAATAGGAATATAAAATATATTTTAAAAGTTTTAAAAAACTGATATATAGTTATAAATATAAAAATATTATTAATGATAATTAAATTATTAATTTTTCGAAAGTATTTATATTTTGTTTTAATTATTTAATGTAGTTTCCTATTTGTATGAATTTATTTAAAAATTAATTATTTTATCTAAAAATAGTTTTGAAGCATACTTAATTTAGAATATAAATAAATTATACTAATAATAACTTCATTAAATTTTAAATTAATTTAAATTTTTTATTATTTAATGTTATGTTTCCGCTATTTTTGGAGATTAGTTAATTTTTTTTAGAATTTTAAATATAACATATTATTTTCTAAATTTATAAATAATTACTGATTAATTATAAGTATAAAAAATATTTTTTATAGTAATAAAAATTTATTTATTTTCAAAATGATTTATTATTTATGATTTATGATTTTTTTTTGTCTTATTTCAAAAAATCGTGTTAAAAATTTTATTTTATTATTTTTATAAATAGGTTTTTAATATTTCTTTAAAAACATTTCATAGAATTTAATAAAAAATATATATTCTTTACAAGTTTTATAATTTTTTTAAATTTTTTCTAAATTCTTTTAAAAATTTATTTTACGTTTTGGTTATTAAATGCATTTGTAGATTTTTTTGATAGGGATAAAACTATCATTCTTAAAAGAAATTTGAGGAGTGAAGTATTACATTCCAATTAACATTAATGTTTTTTAATGTGTTGTAATCTAGGGGTTACTAGACATTCTTGTAAAAAGGGACTACTATAGAGGATAATAATCCCTTTCTAATACACCATCAATACTGTCTCTGTATACAAAACCTCATCATAATATTGTTTAATTTTTTATAATTACTACATTTTTGAATGCATTTATTTTATTTCTTATGATAATTAAACCAATTATATAATATAATTGACATAATATATGTTTTTAGGTCAAATAATGATATATATATTGTCTGAAAAAATGATCACCATTAATACATTCAATATTATTAATTTTTATTTTAACCGAACATGAAAAAATGGTACTAATTTTATTCAATTATTACTACCATGTCTCGATTCCCATTCTGAAGTAAAAAGATATAAAAGGGATATTGAAGTTAACCACCACACATAATAATAAATGGTGTTGTTGATAAACCTATAAATAGAAGTAAAAGTAGATTTAGTTGGGGGGGGGGGGCAGTGAACACCACCTAATTAAAACTTTTTCTCTTCAATGAATCCACCTAGAATATATTTCATCATTTTTTGATAAGGTTAATTGAATCTTAACATATATTCAGTCATTATTTGTTAAGGTTACTACATTATCCTCTTTTTTTGAATTTTTCATACTCAAAATCAGGGGGATAATATATTATAACTAAAAATGGATTATTTGTGATGGGGTCCCATCAGAAAGAAACCGTCGCTGAAAATGGCATATCAAATGATAATTTTTGTGATAGAGAACCTCGCCAAAAATAATTTGTTCAATATATTACTTATACAATTTATTGTTATAGGCAA
This sequence comes from Viscum album, assembly GCA_963277665.1. Lineage (NCBI taxonomy): Eukaryota > Viridiplantae > Streptophyta > Magnoliopsida > Santalales > Viscaceae > Viscum > Viscum album. The sequence continues at coordinate 1,051,999,793 of OY728130.1, read as the reverse complement.
GTGAACCCACATAATAAATTATTTGTGATGATACATTAACCCTATGTAACCATTTTTTTATAAAAATTAATAAAAATAAAAAATAATGAAATATCAAAAATATATAAAAAATGCATCAAAGTAATTTAAATATATTAATAAATAAAATTGCAATAATCTGAAATAATAATAATCTTAAACAAAATATTTTCATTTAAATTTTCACATGATAAATATGTACGTAATGTATCAATCATTCTGAAGGGGGGGTGGGGAGGATCATCTGGTAGTTGAGGAGGAGGTAACTCCTCTAAACCTTAAATCGGCCATCACATGTACTTTTTTTCTACTCCTGTGATCTTCGCATCGCATGATGCCGATGATGGTACTATCGAAAGAGATCTTATTTCTCTATATGAATAGACTATATGACATCACTTTGATCTTACAATTGATCCACATAGTATGATATCGATGAAGAAGACTCTTTACTAGATCCCATCGATATGGACGTCGATAATGAAACAATACCATAAAAACTGCCTTGCATCAGTCAATAATAAATAACAACCACTCAACCCTTCTCTAAATAACATTGAATCACATATATACACGCTACATCATTAAATATAGCTACATTGGTGGCCTGAATCTCAACTTCATCTTGAATATCATCCTGTGTTTGAGAATTCGTGGGCTCATATGACACCTTCATTTGCATTTTGAAATTAAAATAGTTAAAATATTATTTTCATTTATTTTTAAAACTAAGATAATTATAGTAACCACTATCTAATGTTGTAAACCACCCGTAATATCCCCATAATCATTGTACATCCTCTTATAAATGTCAAACTCCATAATATTATGATGTTAAACTACCATTACGAGTTTAAAATAAATATTTTACATTTAAAGTTATATACATTAATTAAAATAAGTACATACTATATCTCTTCGTCGTGTACTAAATGTATGACCACCAACTCGATGTCTGAACTCCTTCCTCCCCTAGTTCTTCCAACCTAATGATTCTCTCCACTAAAAACTATCTCCTATATAGTATGAATATAATCCATCTCAAACATGATATGATAAGTAATCAGTTCAACAGGAGCATCAAGATTGATCGAAATCCTTGACTCCCACCTTCTTCATTGTTTTCCTTCTCAAATTGTGACAAAATTGATGACAGTGCTTATGTACAAACACCTCATAGGCCTCCTTGATGGAAATATACATGATATCATATATGAGACACCATAAATCTTCCATTTTTTTAATAATAAAAAGTTTTTAATTAAATTAATCTCAAAATTACTAATATTTATTTACGTACCATCCAATTATAAAAAATATAGTGCTGAATTTTAGTGGGAATTAGATCCCACATCACCCATGCCTCAGAAAAATAGTTCCACAAAATATTGATCATTTTTTCAACAACTATATGTGAAAAGTAGTGATAAAAAATAGAAAACATAATATAATAATTTGTATATAAATAAATTACTGTAAATTAATGAAAACTTACTAAAATACACAACTAAACATACATGTTCATGCATGGATCAAAGTCAAGACACAGACGATGCTAGGGAATATGGTTGAGAATCATCAATCTCATAATACCTCGACCCCTCTAAGTCGATGATGAACCACTTGCAACCTAAGGGTCAGATGATAAAGCATCAGGCTCATCACCATGTAGTATAGCATCCTTGAGGCTAAAAGAAATATCTTCATAAGTCAATTCATCCATATAAAACACAAAAATAATATTTTAAAAAAATAATTGAAAATTATTATATATATATATATATTTATTTATTTATTAATATAACTAACAAGTAATTATTTCACTCTTCATCTTGATCCTCATTTTCATACATGACAGTGTCATTATATTCATCTTTCTCCCCAGTATCCTCAATTTCCATTGGTTTTCCAACTTAATCATTACTTATTAATTTAATTTTTTGGTTACACTATCTGCATTATCATCACCATAAACCTATAATTTTGTGGTGTCCTCATCGATATTATATTCATTTAAAAGATGCATTGGGAGTTTTTTATTGAAAAATTTTAATCCGTTGCACTTAAAAAAATCCTAATTCACTTTTCAAAAACTGATTTTCATGGGATTTAATTTTTAAATTCTCTACCAATCAATTAACGCTATTAAAAAAGTACAATAATTGGAATAATGTATTTGGTGTGCTTTATGATACAATAAAAATGGTTTATTACTTTCAATAAGTATTTTATAGTCAATATCAATGATTCAGTGGCACGTATGAACACACAAGCCTCAATAAGTATAAAAAATGAAATTTAAACATCATTACATGATTTTATTCATGATAACAAAGCTCAATTATTTCATCTAACATGCCATATAATTTTACTTCACATTTTCTATGGTTAGATCCTATCAAGATAACATCACTCTTCATTGTTTTTTCATTCACCATATGCATTTGTATGAAATTGAAAATCATTCAATGCATATGAATTATATGATTTAACCATTTTGGATGGTGGGTTAATCTATATAAAAAATAAATTATCAATTTTATGGGAATTTTGTGATACCTTTTAAATTGAACAATTAAAAATATAACAAATAATAAATTTATTTGATATGTTAAACCATAAAAAATTTACTTTACCATTCCTTGAAACCAATAAGAAAAATTATGTTGTTTATATCCTCCAAGATTAACTACAATAATTTGTGAGAAATGTTTCTTGATATGATCATTATATAATCTAAAAAAATATAATATTAATTTATTTTCCTAAACAAATTTTATAACACATGGTAGTAGCACTCACTGTACAAATCAAATTATTTCTTAATATTTCAGAAGAACATCTGTATAAGCCCTGTGACATTCATAATCTCAAAACCATCACTCATGGACTCTAATAAATCCATGTTTAGGAAGATTAAATACTGATAATTCAATGTTTAGTGAAACTTCAACATTTCCCTTATTAAAACCCATTCAGATATATTTTTAAGGATATTTATGTTGGAAATAATGGGAGTAGAAAAAGGAAATTGTCTCCTTTGAATAAGTTTCTGCAGTTGACCCTTGAAATGATTCTTTGTTACATACCATTTTGTTATTTTCTAAATTAATATATCATATAGTTATATCCACCAGAATTGTATAGACCCTCCATATTTTGTTTCATTTGCAAAATATGATATCAAAATTTCCATCGAATCAAAGAAAGACAGTGAATTTTTTCTTGTCTACATAAAATTAAAACAATATATTATCGCAATCTGTTAATTGCATCATAGTCTATTTTTTCAAAACACATGTCTTATATAAAATATGATATTTCTATTAGTGGATCCCAAATCCAAGAATTAAACAAACCTCAAAAGCTAATCAATAGAAGTATTTCCAATATTATATAAAAATCAGGCCTTTTAAATCCAATAATATGACTGTTTCTAGCACATCGAGAAAAATTTGAAACATAACCAGCTAGTAGTATCAAATCCAAAATCCATCCACAAAATAATAAATGGTAATCCTTAGAAAGTATATAAGACACTTTTGTATTCGTTAAATTCAGTGATCTGTCAGTTTTAAACAACTCCAGTTCTGATCGCCTAGAAATAATGGAATGATATAGTCATTCATTTATATTATCATTGTTCTTTTTATGTGTGTTCAAAACTATATAAAATATATTATGAAAATATTTCTTCTCAATATTCATGAAATCCAACATGTGACAAACCAAAAAATCAAACCAATATCGAAGATCTCACAAAATAATTTGATTAATCCAATTCCAATATTTCAAAAAAAAAAAAATTTGGTTTGTCTATAGTCAATCCAATGGTAATGGGAGGTAATGAAGAGACAATAGATTTTAAATCAATACTTGAGATCATTTATGGAGGTCGATCTCTTTCCATAGTAACTTTATTGAAATGATTTTTGTTCCTTTGGAAATGATGATCAATAAGAAGAAATCTAAGATTACGGTAAAAAAACATGGCTTTCTCCCATTGATGAGCATAAATGATCTTATGTCACTTATATAGTGCATATCTGATTTAGGACCATGTGTACTCTATCCAGATAACATTCTATATTTTGGTAAGCCACTAATTTTCCATATTAATTCAAATTTCATTAGAAAATTATGGTTCACTACAACATCATATATATTGAATCCATTAATCCATAATACATTTTACTCTTCAATTAAGGGATTCAAATAAAAATCGATATTCTTTTTTGGATTTCTTATTATTAATAAAGTTAAAAAGATATATGGATCATTAATCAACATCTAGGGAGGTAATTTTAATGAAGTTATAAATATTGGTCAATAAGAATATTGACTACCGTAATAATAAAATGCATATAAATAATTAGTAGAAAGACATAATCGCATGTTAAAGGATTCTAAAGAAAAATAAGGATGTTACAGGTCAAAAATTTCCACTGAATCAACATAAAAATGATTATTTAGTCTTTTATCTATTGATATATTGGATTTGTTCCAGGACATTAATGATTCTATATTCTGAGGCATAAATGCGAAAATATGGGTTTAAGCTGGAAAAATCTCAACTATTTTACAAGAATCAGTCCTGAATTACCTAGTTAATCCACTTTTTACCTCTATTTTATAATTGTTGGAAAAATATCTAAGGACTCATTTTCACCGTCATATAAGATTGAATAATTTGAAAAGAATTATTCATTTGATAACAAGACTTAAATTTTCAACCATCCACATGATCTAATAGAAATTTATAGGCAACACATTTCGTTTAGGTAATAGTGATTTAACCAAAGAGAATATCTGATCAAAATAGTTATTTGACATTCTATTACCTAATATAATAGCCATAAAATCTAAAACCACTTAAAATTTTATTATCTTACATATAGGATATAAAAAATCCTCAATAGACTTTAGCTGCTCATAAAATATAGATAGATCTAGCTCAAATGTGAAATTAATATCATCATGAGTTTTAATTTGTTAAAAAGATGGACCAAAAACATCCCGTACTAATGATTAAATCCTTTATGGATTTGGAACCAAATTATTAATTTATTATTTGGAACTACTTTCACCATGTTTATACCAAAAAAAGTCAATATTTTTTAAAACCAAAATTCAATAGATGACCCTCAACATTATCAATCATGTCAAACCTCCCCAGATTATATTTATTATATGGACACTTAATTATCCCTTCTGAACCAGATTCTGGTTATGATGATGATAATTATAAAAAATAATCAACACCTTCAATATATTTATACTAGAACCGTTTGGATTCTTGCAATGATTTATCCAATTATGATCATGTAATAAAGACTGTTGTTCACTTCTTTATTCCATATTTATCTAAAAAATGTTAAATAAAAAATTATTTATGATTATTTTGATAAAATAAAATGACATTTCATAGGAGTATAAAATTAAAATATTATAATGTAACTGTAAATATTATCAATTTTATCTATTTATCGCAAATTTTAAGTAGCTAGTGTTAATTTTTAGTGTGCCCCATTAATTTTTATAACGTACTGCTAATTTTTACTAAGTACTTCTAATTTTTACTATGTACTGCAAAGTTTTACTTATTATCGATAATTTTTTACTAAGTACATATAATTAACAGTAATTACCACTAATTACCACTAATTATTACTAATTATCACTATTTATTTCTAGTTATTACTAATTATTACTAATTATTATTACATATTACTAATTAGTACTAATTATAATTACTTTCTAATAATTATTACTAAGTATGACTAATTATTACATAGAAGCACTAATTGCCACTAATTTTAACAATGTACCTATAATTTTTACTAAGTAAATATAATTTTTACTAATTACCACTAATTTCCGCTAATTACCGCTAATTATTACTAATTATTTCTAATTATTACTACTTATTACTAATTTTTACTAATTTTTACTATGTACTACTAAATATTAATAATTAATTCTAATTATTACTAATCAATGCTAATTATTAATAATTACCTCTAATTATTACTAATTATTAATAATTTTTACTAATTATTTCTAATTACTGATAATTTTCACTGTTTAATACTAATTATCTCTAATTATTCATCATTATAACTAATTATTCCTAATTACTGTTAATTATTCCTAATTAGATCTAATTATTACTAATTTTTACTTATTATCATTAATTACCACTAAAATTTTATAATTATGATTATTATTTCTGATTATGAAAAATTATTACTAATTATTACTAATTAATGATAATTATCAGTAACTATTACAAATTAACCTTAATTATTACTAATTACTGCTAATTATTACCAATTACCATTAATTATACCTACTTGATGCTAATTATTCCGAATTATCGTTAATTATTCCTAATTATAGATTATTATTCATAATTGCCATTATTTATGACTAATTATTACCATTTATAGCTCATTATTACTATTTATTTGTAATTATTACTAATTTACACTAATTATTACTAATTATAAGTAATTATTCCAAATTACCGTTAATTATTACTAATTACAACTAATTGTTACTAATTATTAATAATTATTACTAATTATTACTAATTACCACCAATTATTACTTATTATTAATAAATTAATGATAATTATTATTAATTACCTCTAATTATTCCTAATTTCCACAAATTATTCCTAATTACCTATAATTATTTCGAATTACAACTAATTATACCTAAATATTGCTAATTATAAGTAATTATTACTCAATATCATTAATTATTATTAATTATTACTATATATTGTTAATTATTACTGACTATTACTAATTATTACTAATTGTTACTAATTACCGTTAAATAATATTATTTATTACTAATTACCGCTAATTATTACTAAGTACCACTAATTATTACTAATTTTTATTAACTATTACTAATTATTGCTACTTATTACTAAATATCACTAAGTACCACTAATTATTACAAACTATTTTTAATCATTACTAATCATTACTAATTATTACTATGTACACTAATTATTAGTAACTTTTACTAATTTTTACAAATTATTTATAATGATTACTAATTATTACTAATTATTAATAATTACAACTAATTATTACTAATTACCACTAAGTATCACTAATTATTACTAGTACTATGTGCCAAAAAATATAACTAATTATTACTAATTATTTCTAAGAACCACTAATTATTACTAGGTTCCACTAATTATTACTAAGTACCACTAATAATTACTAAATACTACTAGGTGCCACTAATTACTACTAAATTCTACTAATTACTACTAATTATTACTAATTACTACTAATTATTACTAATTAATATTAATTATTACTAATTTCTACTTTTTTCAGTTACTACTAATGTTTACTATTTATTACTAATTTTTACTGATTATTACTAATTTTTACTAAGTTTTACTAATTACTACCAATTAATACGAATTATGAATAATTATTACTCCTTAAGACTAATTACCATTAATTATTACAAATTAGCACTAAATATTACAAATTACCACTAATTATTACTAATTAATACAAATTATTACTAATTGCCACTAATTATTTCTAACTATCACTAATTATTACTAATTACCAATAATGTTTACTAATTACCACTAATTATTACTAATTACAACTAATTACCACTAATTACTGCTAACAATTACTAATTATTACTAATTACCACTAATTATTACTAATTATTAATAATTATTTGTAACGCCCCAACCCGGGTGCCACATACAGATACCCCCAGCCGGCTAGTCACATGACCTCAAGCACACCTCCACGTTTGCCAAAGGTTTCCTACTACCATCGAGGGTCTGATATGTCGACATGGGGAGACTCTTCCCTCTTAATCAAAGAAGCACAATAGTGGAAATAAACAATAAGAACCAAATTATATAACCAATAACCAGACCAAACCAGTATCACACAACAACCAAAAAAGGAATGCAATATCCAAACCAAAATAGTGGATATTTCATGCCAAGTACGTGTCAAGTGTCAAATGAAAAACCCAAAATAAAGGCACTGACAACTCCAAAGTGGGCCCCGATACCTGTCCTACCAACATGATGTGTATTCTGGTACAGATCAGGCAGCCCGAGTAGGGTGTGAGTACAACTCAGTAGACCACCACCAATGATGTCTAAAATAATATCCAATAAAAAAAGTTTATGTAGTTCTATAAAGAATAAAATACAAGTAACAAGGTAAATAATTTGTTTATATTCAGTTATTATTTATTTAACCACATAAACCCCCATGAGTTCCCAAGGACACATGAACCCTCAATACTTATTTCGGCCAGTGCCGGAGTCTGAACCACATCACATATGGAATATCACAATTCATTATAATCATGGTCATTCATTATCCATTCAATTTTAATTCATATCACGATAGATTGGAATCGTAGTCCAATGCCAACATTTTCAGCCTAGAATGCGATGTCTCGTACCCTATGTGTATTTGAAGCACCAGCTTGTGTCCCACAATTAATTTACCAAGAAATCACACAAGTGGAGTTTTGAAGCAGTAGTCTGGGTCCCACACTAACAATCAATCAATCACATAAGTGGGATTTTAAAGCATTAGTCCTTGTCCCAAAACCGTTTATCAATCAATTACAATATATCAAACATATTATATTTGACATGGTTAATCAACATTAACCCTCTCATCACCATTTCACATCATGGTATACCATTCCCATTATAAAAAAACACGACTCAATACTTTATTAACATAGAATAATATTGAAATTCACCATTAATCCAATTACAAACATTTCATCAAATATCCCATTAACCCATTATGGTTAATTAATGCATCTCATAATCCCCATTATCAATTAATTCATAAACACATTAATTGAACAATTAGAAAAACCCATTAATTAACCAATTCAACATTCAATTAATTATTCAATTCAACAACAACAACATTCTATTAATTAATTTACCAATTAATTTATCCAAATCCACCAATTTCATAATCATAAATACCAAAATTCAATTTATCAATTCCTTGATTCAAAAAATAAATTAATCAAATAATTTACTCAATTTAAGATTCAATTTTCAACCTTCCTATTGAAAACATCACAACACATACACACAATTGGGATTCAATACTATGGGAATTTATTTTAGACCTCTTACCTCAAAATTAATGATGAACTCTCACCAACAGAAATCTCCAATTGAAGAGAAACGATCAAGAACACAATGAATAACAAGATCTATATTTAAAACCACGATCCAAGGTCAAATGGATTAGATCTATCAAAATTAGATCTATATCCACTTCCAATGGAAGAAAACTTCTTTTAAAAATTGAGATAATGATGGGTTAGAGAGATAAAACTAATCGTGATGAGAATATCTTTTTGGGAAAGGTGAAGATATTTAATCTGGGTTTCAATTCATCAAGAACAGATGCTATAAGGTTTTGGAAACTAGTCGAGAGACTCATAAAATGAGATAAATTAGCTTAGGATTGAGTGAGGAGATTTAGGGATATAAGAAGAGGGTTTATGAAATTTTTAATGAATTTTTAGGGGATTAATCTTTTTTGTGCATGGTTTTCTGGGATGGGGCACATGGTTTACCAAATCATGCAGCCTAACTATGTTCCTCACCTATGGGGGTGAATGATTACAACTAATAGGGAACACAATTATCAAAACCGTACCCTAATCGTGCAATCTCCCATTGTTTAGGGTTTCATAGGTTTTTGGGAAGGGCGCGTGGTTTTGGAAAATAATGTGCCAACTATGCACTACCCAAAACCCCTAAAAACGTCCAAATTTCACCAAATTTCAACCATGATAAAACCCAACCAAAATATACTCAAAACAAGGAAAAAGAATATTAACAAACAAGCCCAATACATCTCCTGAAAATGTCAGGATCTTAAAATATCTCAACCATATAACATCTTGTCCTTGAGCTGTACTCCTAAGCATCTCTAAGATTATGAGAAACAATGATGAGGCTAATGAGCCTAGATATTAACTTCTCCTTGTCATGTTTCCTTCTAAACATTCCCATGCTGCGATAATATATGATCTATCAGAATAGGCTTTCACTACAAAACCTTCTCTCTGTGATCCAACACATGTATCAATTTCTTCTTAATGGACACCTCAGTCTCAAGCTCAACATCATCCACATTGATCGCATGATAAGGCTAGGGGTGATACCGACAATGTTGTAACACAAGGAAAACATCATGCATGGAACTATACCTCACTGATAGAGATAATCGGTACACCACCAGCCTGATTCTCTCCACAACCTCAAGTGGTCCAAAAACGTGGGTGACAACATACCCTATATTTGTATCCTGTGGTGACCCAGTCTAGGTGAACCCCAAAGGAAAACACGATCTCCATCCAAAACCTCAAGGGGTAATAGACATATATCATTATACAACTTTTCCCTACTCTTCTACATAGATGTAATGTTCTGAATCAACTGCTCCTACCAATCCTACATGAGAATCGGTCCCAATAGCTCTAACTCACCTACCTCCATCCAACATAGTTGTGAGCTTCATGGCCTACTATATAGAGCCATGTATGGTTCTATTTGAATATTTTCCTAATAACGTTTGTTATAGGTAAACTCCACTAATGCTAGGTGTTTCTCCCAAGACCCGCTGAAGTCTAGAACAATGTATTTTAGCATATCATCAAGCACTTGTATAGTATGTTCCAACATTCCTTCTTTCTATGGGTGGAAATACATAAATTGTATAACATGTGTACCATTATAATTTTTCATACCCTACCATAAGTGTGAAGTAAAATTCAAGTCACAATATGAAACTATACATTGTGGTACCCCGTGTAGATGGAATCTAACTTGAATTTACATATCTCCCAACTGATCTATTGATGAAGTCTCGTGTATAGTAAATAAATATGATACTTTCATCAGTTAGTCCACAACCACCCAAATAACATCATTGTTATATGGAATCCTTAAGAGTCCCACTACAATGCCCATAGTAACAAAATCCTACTTCCATTATGAAATGGGTAATGGTTGTTGTAAACCACCAAGTCGTTGATACTCGACCTTAACTCATTGATATGTGTAGCATCATGACACAAACCATGCTATATCACTTTTCATGTCCAACCACTAATATTTACAGCTTAGTCCATGATAAATATCGGTCAATCCTAGATGTACCTCCCATTTTGAGGCATGAAATTAATGCATCAGCTCCTCCCACATAATCAAATACACAACAACCCAATTCCTGACATAGATGATCTCATCCCCATCCATGGTCCAATCTGAACGTGAATACACACCTTCAAGGATTTAATTCAGTGACAAACATTCCATATCCTTAAAATTACTATCCTTTATTTGGCTCCAAACTATAGACTCCATTGAAACTGATATCATCTCCTCCAAACCCCCCTGATCCAGAACATGCATCTAAGCCTGAAAATTCATCATAGTCTACACAGAGCTAGAATGTTGAACTGCGTAAGTATTCATTCTACTCTTTAAATATTTTGAAACATTGTTTCCCTTATCAATAATATATTCTAGATCAAAATCAAATGACTTTATATACTCAACTCATCTCCACTATCGAAGATTCAAATCTCATTATGAAATGATATATGTTAATATGTTTTCATCAGTATACATAATGAACTTTTCACCTGGTAGATAATGTCGCCAACACTTCAAAGAATAAAACCACTAAATAACAATAAAGGTCATGTGTATGGTATTTATTTTCATGTGTCATCAACTACCAAGACCCATACGCTACAACTCAATCTCAATGCATCAACACTTCTCTAATCCTGATCCTGGAAGCATCGAAAAACACCACATACTCCTCACCTAGCTCAGGAAGGATCAAGATTGGTTCAAATTTCGATCACTTATTCAAATCCTAGAAGAATTATCATGTTCTTTAAATCATTATAACTTCACTCCCTTATTGATAAAACCCAAAATAGGTTCTTCCAATTGGTAAAATTCCTAGATGGTCCTTTGATAATGTCCTGTTTAACCTATAAAAAAATAAATATAAAAAAAAATCTTCTACTGCTCCAAAAAACCACCACCTAAACATTATCTAGATCTACATACTCACATTCCTATGAAATTATATGACCCATGAAGTGTAACAAATAAATCCATAGTTGGAACATAGATAGCCTGGAGTATAGTTGATTCTCTCCCAGTGTACTCAGGATAATGTCAAGATACTGGGCATGATCATCATGAGTCATGGAGTACAATAATATTTCATCCATTAACACTATAAAAAACTTATATAGGTATGAGTGGACTATTCTATTCATAAAATCCATAAACACTTCTGGCATGTTCTTCAACCTGGGAAAACATCACAAATAACCCATAAAGGATATACTTTCTTATGAAATATTTCTTCAGTATATAAGAAGGTCAAACACTCATCTTATGATACCATGATCTCAAGTAAATATTGGAAAAAATAGAAGCTCACTAAAATTGGTCAAATAGATCATCGATACAAAGAAGAGTATAGTTTTTCTTTACGATTATCTAGATCAACTTCTAGTAATCAACACATCAGCATAAAGTCACATTAGACTTCTTAGTAAACAAAACCGATGAACCCCAAGGTTCCATACTCGGACAGATACACCCCTTATCCATCAACTATTCCAGTTGATATATAACCTCTTTAAGCTCTATTTGTTCCATTATGTATGGTGGAATAGAAACTGGATCATCCCCTAGCATGAGATCATTGATAAATTCTATGTATCTCACTATTGGAAGACCTGAGAAATATTTAGGAATCATATCCTAGAACTAGTCAACCATAGATGGTAATAAATCACGACTTACACCTACATCATCCTGAAATAGAATAGAATCTTGGGTGGTGTCTCCCCAATTGCTATTGAATTATCCCCGCTCATCCTAGTTAGATATCCCACTATCCATGGTGATTATATTCTTCACCCTCAAGAGGCCTAAATGTCACTTTATTGTGGTAACAATCTAAATGGACTCAGTATGATACTGACCAATCCATACCCATAATTAGGTCAAATCCTAAAATGTAAAGGAAATAAATATCCCAACTGATAAGATACTCCCAATCCTCGAAAAAATAGTCCACTCACAAATTGATGTCTCTCAACTATACTCCCAATGGTGTTTTTTCCATCATAGATTTTCTTATGAACTCTACCATGAGGCTCAAACCATTCAATAGTTGTAGGGATATAAAATATTTAGAGGAACTAGTATCAAATAAGGAACTAGATAGCGTAGAAGATACAAGATTTGTACCACCAAATATTGATGGCTCAAACTCGGTATCCACCAGTGTAGGATGAAAAACATGAAATTGTATTTCACCTCTTCTTTATGTTCTAGTCTTAGTCCCCTGAGCTAAACCACTCAACTAATATAGGCACACTTTCTTAGAAGAACTATATCCACTACCTCTACTTCCACGACCAATATAGATCTAACAACCAGACTACTATTGTGTAGAAGATACCCTTCCCATACCAGGGTTCCGTCTAGATCCTCCATAGTTACCCATATATCATGAGTTCCTGCAGAACCTCTATAGATGCCCTATATTACTGCAAGATTGTCACTCTACTAGTGGTCATGGATAATTTCTACAAATGTTACCCGAAGAACTGCACTGGTGATGGATCACTTGAGTAACATTCTATGTGAAAGCCCCTTCCTCCTAACAACTATTATTGTTGTAACCCTAATTGGTATTATCATAGAAATGATTCCTACATTTGGAAGAAATACCTCCTAACTATCCAATAGAACCTATCTATCCCCCACTAGAAGCCTCCTTCATGTTCCCCTTAGAAATGAGAGTCCAATTAACCACATCATAAAACTTGTTCAACCTGAAGATATTCACTTGGGACTTAATATCACATTTAAGCCCATCCTAAAACTGTATCGCCATAGTTACCTCATCACTTAAAAAATATGGATAAAAGTTCTATAAATATGTGAAGTTTCTAGGATATTATATAAATGACATTATCCCCAGAGTTAGCCTAATAAATCTACTTCCATCTCTTACATGTGCATCTTAGGGTAAAAGTGCACCAATAATTTCTCTTGAAGGTCCTTCCACTCCATATTGTCTATTTTTCTATCCCGACACTGAATGTACCACCAATGCTTTTCTTAACCACGTAATATATAAACATCTAATTTAAATATCTTCATGGTGGGAGTATCTAGGTGTTCAATTATCATATGGATAGACTCAATTTGAAACTCAAATGTGTCATGTCCACCCTATCTAGTGAATGTAGAAGGGTGTTGCAACTGAAACTCTTATGTCAGGCCAGAAATACTATTCAAAACCATCTCTAGGTCTCTTTCCAATAACCACATTATGTGACCAATGTTCTCTTAAAACTACATTCTTGGCCCTTCACCCATCACTATCGGTGCCTCAGGTTCCACTATGAGAGGATCGTTTCCATCCATATCTTTCTATCGGCCTATTAGAAAATGTCTTCAGGGAGGAATATATCAACAATTCCAAACACACTTCTTAGGACACATTAAAAACCTTTACACATTTAAATGAGATTGTTTTACATAATTCCACAAGAATTCATTCCCATCAAACCCCACCATACCGTAAAAACTTAGGAACTATTACAACCCTTAACCATCCTACATCTAGTTCATGGTTAATAAAAAGGGTAAACTCATTCTCATTTTCTAGTTTCTCAATAGAAAACCCTTTTTTCACATCTTAAATAATTTTTTAAATTTTCAATTCATATTAGGCACATTTCCAATTCAATTTACCCAGCAAAGAAAAAAAGTTTAATTTGATAACTTACCCAGAACCAGTTTTTCTACGTGTCCCTAAAAATGATGCATGTTACAATAATATTTGAGTGACTAGAATGATGATTTCATACTAAACTATCACTCCAAACTAGGAAATGAGTAAAATTACATAAAATCTTAAAAAAAATAACATCCTAAAATAAGTGCATCACTTGAGGTGAAATAACATTCAACTGTAACAACACACATTAATAACATCAACCCCACCTTGGGTACTTAGTTTTACCCCCATACATGGGTTAGCTACTCACATACACAAGCTCATGTCCAAGTAAAGAATATTCCAAGTCTAATTTTCACCTTTCCAAAATAGAAAGACAAAAGAAAAGAAAATAGATATCCCTTGATAACCACTTTTTAACGTCTTGACTCGGTTTCCACATATGAGTGCCTCAAGCTGGTTAGTCACATGACCTCAAGCATGCCTCTCAATACACCAGATGCTACCAACTATCAATTAGGGTCTGGTATGTCAACATGGGGATACTATACCCACTTTATCAAAGCAGCACAGTAACGAAAATAAAAAATAATAACCAAATGGTATAACCAATAACTAGAAAAAATTAATATCAAAACATGGCCAAAACCATAATACAATATCGCAACCAAAATAGTTGATATCTCATGACATGAAAGTGTCGAGTGTCAAATGAAAAACCCAGAATAAAAACACTGATAACTCCAAAGCAGTGCCTGATACTGAGTCTTATTCCCTCATCTATGTTCCATACCATATCATACATACAATATATGACTCTTTCCCTTATCTTGTCCTTAAAAGATAAAGTCTATTTGGGTAAACTACTAAGAAATTGGGATTATCCTGTGCTAGCTAAAAGCACTGTAAAAACCCCCTTTGTTAGTGATAAAAATATCAGTACAAAAGGGGTCTTTAACATTATTTTTTTAGCGCTATTAAAGGGTGTGTAAATAGTAATAAAAAAGTGCTGCTGATGGGGTCCCTTATCAACACTTATAAAAACATTATGATAAAGGTTCTACATTTATAATCATAGTAAAAAAATGCTGATAAAAAGGTTATTTATTAATGCTTCTATAAAAGAACTCATACATGGAGGCCTTTATCAATGCTTATAAAAAGTACTAATAACGGTTCTATTTGGAAAAAAAATATTTCATTAAAAATAATATATTAATATATTAATATATTGATATTGATATAAATATAATATATATATTTTGAAATATGTTTCTAAATAGGAATTCACATATAATATATATGATATTTAGTGAAAATGGACTATACAGTAATTAAAAAAAATAAATTCAATAAATAATTTGATAATTATTATTGATTAATAGTCATTTAATTATAATTTAATGATAAAAAATAAAAAAATTAAAAAAAAGTAAAATAAGTGGAAAACATAACTCAAGCTTGAAACAGTCATAACATTTTATCTAGGTGTTTATTTTGGATCTACCACATATCAAATTGAATAATGATATTATATCTACACCCTTAGTGACACAATAAAATCCATTCCATGTTTTTTAACCCTAAAAGGACCCAAAGGCTTCCAAAACTATGTTTTTAGTGAGGGTATCCCAATATTTTTTAACTTTCTATGGATTTTAAGCCTCATTTTTGGGGGTCATATATCCATTTTTAGTAAGAACTGAATTTTTTCCCAAGTATTACATTAATATTTTTATTATTGATTTGAAATTTTATATTTTTTCACAATTTAACATTATTTGTAATCAAATATATAACAATATATACATAGTTTTATATATTCACACATAAAAATTAAATTTTAGAAATAAATAATTTAACATATTTACATATAAAATTTATTTCTCAATATATAAAACCTATCTAAATAAAAACTAATATTCATTTTGAAAAATATTTATAAATATAAATGTATTTAAAATATATATAAACAAATATATATATGTAAATATATTTATATTTATATAAATAAATAAATAAACATATAAAAAATATATTGATAAAACAATATAATGAAATATATATAAATATATAAAATGTTAAAAAAACAGTATAGGGGAGTGGAAAAGGAACTGGAGTATAAGAACAGGTCTCTTGTGAGAAACTTACTAGGGGTAAGGGCGCACGCTAGGGGGTGGGATTATCAAAATCAATAATAAAGGGGCGGAGGAAGCACTAGAAGAAGGGGGAGAGATGATAAGGGGGTGGCATGAAAAAAATTATACCCTTTATTAGTGGGACCTTTATTAGAACTTTCTTATATCACTTAAAGGGATACTTTAACAGGTCTAAAAAACACTAATAATGGTGGAATTTAGAAGCGCTAATAAAGGCCCCCTTATTAGTGATAAAAATCCATGATAATAGACCCCTTTATCGTCTCTTCTTTTTAGAGATGTTAAAGGGGGCCTTTATCAGTGCTTTTAATGGGCACTATTAAAGCTAACCCTTTATCATCACTTAGAATATCAATACTTCAATAGCACTGATAAATCCCTTTTACTAGTGCTCTTAATGGCTCGATTTTCAGTAGTGGTATCAATCAGGCAGCCCAAGTAGGGTTTGATTACAACTCATTAGGCCACCACCAATGACATCTAAAACAATATATAGTTAATAATTGTTTATTCAGTTGTATAAAGAATAAAATAAAAGTAAAAAAGTAAACAATTTACATTTATTAATTAATTCTTTATTTAAACACATATACCCCCGGGTTCCCAAGATACTTAAACCCTCAATAACTACTTTGGCCCATGCCAAAGTCTGAATCATATTATAAAGGGAATATTAAAATTTATTACAGTCATGGTCTTTAATTATGCAATCAATTTCAATTCATATCACTATTGATTGGATCCATAGGCCAATTCCAATATCATGGTTCTAAAACGTCATGTCTAGTACCCCATTGGTATTTAAATCATTAGTCTCTATCCCACGACTCTTTTATATAGAAATCACAGAAGTGGTATTTTGAATCAGGAGTCTATTTCCCATACTCACTATCAGTAAATCACACAAGTTGGGGTTTTAAGAAGTATTTTATTTCCCAAACTAATTATCACATTCATGCATTTGGGTCTAGAACCCCATGTCTAGCACCATGTGGGTATTTGAAGCATCATTCCATATCCCTCAACCTGTTTATCAATCAATCACAATATATCACACATTTCACATTTAATAATGTTAATCAACATTAACCCTCTCATAAAAATTTCACATCATGGTATACCATTCCCAATATAGAAATCATGATTAAATATTTTAATCACATGGAATAATATTTCAATTCACCATTAATTCAATTATAATCATTTCTTTATATATCTGATTAACCCATTAAGGTTAATCAATCCATATCATAATACCCATTGTCAATTAATTAATAAACAAATTAGTTGACCTGTTACACAAACCCGTTTATTAACCAAATCATCATTAAATTAATCAATCAATTCCGCAATTAGAAGAGTCCATTAATTACATTACTAATTAATTAATCAAAATCCATCAATTGCATAATCCTAATTACCAAAATTCCATTAATCAATTCCACGATTCTATTAATGAATTAATCAATTAGATTATTCAATTTAAGATTCAATTAGAAATTCTATAATTGAAATTTCACAACAAATACACAAAATTGGGATTGAGGACTATGGGGATTAAATTTAGACCACCTACCTCAAAATTGATGGTGAAAACTCAACAATATAAATCCCCAATAAAAGCAGAATGATCAAGAAAATGACGAAGAACAAGATATAGTTCTAAATCGAAGATCCAAGATACAAAGGATTAGATCTATTAAAACCTAGATCTATATACACATACAATGGAAGAAAACATCCTTTAAAATTATGAGAGAAATACGGGAGTGAGAGAGGATACTAATTGTGATGAGAATCTCATACTGAGAGAGGTGTAGATCATCAATCCATAATTTGATTTTTCAAAAAATAGAGATTGTAAGTCCTTGTAATCGGCCTAAGTGCATCTAAAAAATGAGAGAAATTGATTTAGGGTTGAGTTAGGGGGTTTATAGATAAAATATGGAAGGGGGGTCAGGAAAATTTTAATGAATTTATTGGGTATTAAATTTCTGCATGCACGGTTTTTTGGGCATGGGCACACGCTTCACCAAACCGTGCACCATAATTTTTCACCTCTATTATGGGGGGGGGGTATGGGTTATAATTTAATCCTAATAGAGGATATTTGTTTCCAAAACGTAGTCGAACTATGAAATCCCCCTCTCTTGGGGGTTTCATAGTTTTCTAGGGTAGGGTGCACGGTTTGGGAAAACTGTGTGCCAATTGTGCACTTCCAAAAACCCCACTAAAAACCTCCAAATTACACCCAAATTCACCATAGGTAAAACCCTACCATGATACACATAAAAAGTCAAAAATATTAACTAAAAAAGGTCGATACATTTCTTAAAATGGTCTAGATATTAATTTATTAATAATTATTACTAATCATTGATAATTATTACTAAGTACCACTAATTACAACTAATTATTAACAATTATCACTATTTATTACTAATTACCACTATCTGTTACTAATTATTACTAATTAACACTAAGTACCACATATTATTACTAATGACTACTAATTAGTACTAATTACTACTAATTAGAACTAATTATTACTACTTACAACTAAGTACTAGTAATTACCACTATTTTCCATGAATTGTTACTAATTATTACAAATCACCACTAATTATTAATAATTATCACTAATTATTAATAATTATTACTAATTATTATTAATTATTACTAATTGTTACTAATGACTGCTAAGTATTACTAATTACAACTAATTATTACTAATTATTACTAATTACAACTAATTATTACTAATTATTATTAATTATTACTAATTATTACTAATTTCAACTAATTGTTTCAATTTATTACTAATTATTACTAAGATCCACTAATTTTTAGTAATTGATACTAATTATTACTAACTATTACTAATTATTTCTAATTATAAACAATTACATATAATTACATGTATTTATTTCTAATTACCACTATTTATGACAAATTACCTCTATTTATTTCCAAATACAGCTATTTGTTACTAATTAATAATAATTATTACTAATTAGTAGTAATTACATACTAATAATTGAAACAAATTACTAAAAAAATAATCTAATTACATCTAATTATAAATAATTATTAACAATTATAAATAAATACTTCTAATTAAAAATAATTACCCATACTTCGCACTATTTACCATAAAATAAAATTATGTAATTCTAATTAAAACAAATTACTATTAAATAATAATAATATTTATTAACATAAAAAAATAAATTTAAAATTATGAACATTTAAATTACCTTAAAACTGAACTTATAATCAAATTAAAAGATAAAAAATTACTTCCCTATAAAATCTAAAACTTTTTTAATGATTAAAGAGAAAAAAAGAAGCGGCGAAGAAGGGAAGAGAGATCAAAGGAGGGGAGAATGAAAAAAATGGTGGGGGGTATATATTAGATAGATTATTTGCAACGGGAAACCCGTTACCAATAATATTAGTTTTTATGGGACCCATTACAATTAGTATCAATAATTAATAACCTTGTATGTGATTAAAAATGTAATTTTGAAAGGTCTTGTCGCAAATACTATTTTTTTTACATTTTATTCCTGACATGAATTAATTCTAATTGAAAATATTAATAACGATGGAAGGTATTTTCAATGGGGGTATATTTTCACTAGCAATACCTTTCCCATAGTTTGGTGTGCATGCACACCAAAGTTATTTATGATGGTCTATTTCCCCCATTGTAAATAGTTTTTTATTAATAATTATTTGTAATGGGATTTTCTCCCATCGAAAATAGTCCCTCTTCAAGGATTACTTACAGTGGGTGATGTGATCGTCACAAATATCCCATCAAAAAATATTTTTTTCTTATAGTTAGTGAGCATAACACCATGATTTTGTGGATGGTAACAAGCTCTAGAAGAGTGGATTATCCTTGGAGTGTAGTGGTGGATATCACACATCACAAAACCCCAATTTCTTATCACTTGAGGATCACTGGATCAATTATATTTTCATGAACTCTATAAAATATTATTATATTTATTTTATACTTTTAATATATTCATAATTTTTTATATCAAATTCGAAAACATAATATAACAAGGGTGAATACCAATGAATATCTTAATTTACTATAACAATGAGAACACCCTCTCGATGAGTGTCTTAGAGTTTCATACTCTCTTTTTCATGAGACTTGATGGAAATCAACTCATTCTCTTCAATTTAAATGGTAACATTAGTGAGTACAATAGATTTAGTGAATATACCTCAATATTAGAACATATATCACACCATATCAAATTTATTTCCCCATACTCTTCCTCCTCCTCTAAGTGTTTAGAGAGATATCAAAGATAAGTATCACACACTCTCAAGGATTCATTCGAAGTTACTATATTAATTTAAGAAAACACACATGAGAAACCACTTTTAGTATTCTTCTCATTTGACTGATTGTCTTTAATGTTTATATCACTTTCTCAAGCCCTTATTATTCACATAAAATACATTTTTCAATGTATTTATCTGGTGTTGGTATCTTTTATCACCATAAAAAGGTAGGATTTACATTAAAAATAAATATAACTCTTATAAAAGAAACATAATTTATTCCATTATGTGAATATATTTATTCAAAAAATATCACACACACTTCCTTAATTAAAACTATAAATTTCAGGAAAGAAATTCAGGAAGACTTAAGAGACATCTTCGGCTTACCATGTAATTAAATTAGAAGTGAAATCCACATGTTATATACTAAATATATATTCCCCTATTCTTTAATCCACTTTTGGTAGCCTTTTTATAGAGAAATATTTTTTTAAACATTTAATTAGTTAGTTAAAAACATGATGGAAATAAAATTTTAAGGCCCCATTAAAATATATCTAGTGGGTAACATTTTTCAAAAATAATAGATTTCCAATGAGTTTCCACCTGGGCTTCCATCAGGTACCTTATAGGATTCCAGTAGACAAAATATATATAATACATTCTTAATAAATAATATATAACTATTGATGTAAAACTATTATTGATATGATTATTATTATTTTTGGAAAGATAACATATGTGTATACATTTTTTTAAAAATGTATCAATCTCTACATAGGATATATGATATCATAAAAAATCATTCATTTAAATAAGTATAAAATGTTTATACACAATTCTTTATTGATTTCAAAATCCTTCAATATTTTAGCTATAAAAATCTTCTATGTAGTCAGGATTATCATTATTATGGTTTTGAGGAAAAATAGATGTAGTTGATCCCATGACCTATATTGTATTATAATCAACTTCTTTTGATAAATCCTTAAAAATAGTTGAATAAAAACCCTAGAATAATTGATGAAAAAATCACTATATATAATTTATAATTAATTTTTATATATTAATAATTACCTCACTTCCAATTATATATTTATTTTTGAATCAGTAGACATTTTCTTGTATTACCATCATTACAATCAATTATTGAAGGGTATAATCCCATTTTCAATGATCCAAATATGCTCCATGAACTACAAAACATTTCCATAAAAATACCATTCTATAATAAAAAACCATTTCCATGTGATTAATCAAAATATTACATTCTAATAAAAGGTCTTAAGATATCCACTTCTAATAAACATAGAAGGGATAAATCCGTTATTGGCTTATCCTTAATGTCATATCAATCATGAAAAGCCCAAGATTTAATACTTCACTACTAGTATATGATGTCATGATTTTCACCTATACTTAAAATTACAATACTCGTGATGTACATTAATAATAATATAATTTCTAAAGATTAATACATACATCCAAAGATTAGAACATTCAATGGCACAAAGAACACATAGATTTCCCACTAGATGTGCTGTTATCATAAAATCCCATCTTAGAGAGTATCAAGGTCATACTTCATGAGAAAAAGTTTCAATGTCTTATGAGTCCTTACCCATAAATGTATGTATTAATTATGTTCCTAGAATGAAGTCATTTTTTCATAGTAAATATATTTTACGATACTATCGTAGAACTTATTAATTCACCTTCATATGACCATTAAACTTGATAAGTACCCTTAATACATTATCATATTCAATGTCACATAGAATAATAATCATAATTTAATAAGAAATTTATTAATATTCATAAAGATTAATATACATGTAATGAAAAGTACAAATTAGTTGGCTTTGGGATACTAACTACAACAGACTCCCCTTGGACTAGAGAAAACTAAGACAACTCTTATTCTACTAGTTGTCTCATGATTTGCATTCTTTTTTAGAGATAAATCATCCATCAAGGGACTTCTTACATTCTATTATGTGAAAAATATACTTACGGTATCATTACATATTTTTGAAAAATCCCTCTTGACGTGATACTTTCAAGTAATTTTATTATTACTTTGATGTGGCCTTATATTCTTGAAAAGTTCCACCACTTTAGTATTATAACAATATAATGTGACAGGGTCTTTGCTGCCAGACACCACATCAATATCTTAGATAATCTTTAAAATCTTATCTGATTATTTAGCTACATAAATTTTTTCAATAAACTCGGAATCTTCTATATAATCGATGAAAATTGGATACTTTGATCTCTTCTATCTCCCACATTCCTTATTTAGACTTAATAAATATCATGTCTATGATTTTAAATCATTATAATCTATCATGAAACTATCATATATATATCCAAAGAAGACTAGATCCTCATATACTCCATAAACTAGGAACATATCCTTTATATGCATCATATACTTAAGTATAAACTTAGTAAAAGTTTGTTACCAGTCTACTGAATCTTCTTGATATATGTCTACCATGCTCAAGGTGTTGGAAAAATCCATCATTGTACATGGCATAAAATTCATAATCGATCCTATCATAGAAGCATATGTGATCCAACTCATCATCATCATATATCTCTCTCCTATTCTGTCTAAGGAATCATGTTCTTGGTGATAGATATACCATGTGACATTGAAATTAATACCCATTTCATTTTTACATACAAAATATCTTCAGTATCTGGTTAATATCTGTACCCCAACTTAGTCCAATCGGCCTCTTAGACCTATCCAAAATGATCTTGATCATGAGGATGTACACTTCCTCACCTAATTCCTTCATGGATAATAACTTATTCAACTTATCCTTAACTGAATATTATACTAGTATCTCATTTCCAATAATTAACATGTCATCGATATATAAGAATAGAAATACAACAACAATCCCATTAAATTTATTATCGGAATAAGGTTTGCATTCATTATTTATGAAACCAAACTCTATTATGTCTTTATGAAATAGAATTTTCTATAACCAAGATAATTACTCTAACCCATAAATGTGTATTTTCAACTTACGTACCATAATGAAATATTATGGCATCAAATACCCTTTCGGTTTTTTCATATAAACATCCTACACAAGGAACTCATTAATGAATTTGACTTGAAACTCATATTCCAAATATTATATTAAAGATAATATATTATAAAAATGTGAATTCTATTTGGTTTGAGAATAAAAACTGGAGAAAATGTTTTTTGTAGTATATTCTTTGAAATGGTTTAAAGTCATTATCCACTAGATATTATTTATAGGTTCTAAATTCACCCTCCATTTATAGTTTCTTATTGAATACCCATTTTCAACCAACATGTTTTAAATCAACCAGTGAATCAACCAGAACCCATACATTGTTTTGATACATGGAATCCATCTTAGAATTCATGGATTCTTTCCATATTGTAACTTTTGATCTCTCTACCACCTCCTTGTATAACAAAGTTTCATTATAATTAGCTAATAATGAGATACCATCCTCACTGACAAAAAAACACATCTCTCTAACTATATAAACTCTTGAGTGCTCATACATGATACCTAGGTCACCAAAACATCCTCTTCCATATAGACTAGTGGAATCTATTCATGTTCAAACTCTTGTGTACTTTGAGAATCAACTTCATCAAAGTTATTCTTCCTCCCACCATCACTTTTGAAGATGGGATCCCTATTAAGGAACAAGAAATGTCCCTACACTATTACCTTCTTTTCCAAGGTGTCATATAGATAATATCCACTTTTTGTTGGGATTTCCTATAAATATATACTTCATTCTCTATGGTTCTAGTTTTTTTCAGAAGTTTCTATAACAAATACCCACAACCCCATGCACATAGATTTTGAAAACATGGTTTCCCTCCCACACATTAACTCTTATGTTATTCTATTTTCGACTTAAGATGGTACCTAATTGAGTATGTGAGATTTTATTTTTCTATACATATCCCAAAAATGATAATGAAAGATATGCAAGACTTTTCATTGAACTCACTATGTCATGAATGGTGTAGTTCCTCGTTTCATTAACACAAATCCACTATAGTTTATAAAGTGGAGTGACTTGGGATAGAATAAAAAACTACCATATATGGTCAATGAACTCTAGGTTAAGATACTATCCAACTTAATTAGATCAAAGATTCTTTATATTCATTCCATTTTTATTTTCTACTTCATTATTGAACCTCGCATATTTCTCAAAGTATTCTAACTTAGACCTTATTTGGTCAATGTAACCATTTCTATGTATGTCACAAGTAAAATTAATGAATTAAGAATAACCACCTCTAAGTTCAACTAGAAAACATAAACACACTTTAGTTTTTTCTAATTATAAAATTTCTAAGGACATTTCACCCTTTCCACCAAAAGGTGGTTTTATCATGATGGGTTGTAAAAAAAGTGTGACATATTTCTAGTGGTTTTTCTTTAAAATAATCTAAATATCTGTCTTGAAAGATATTTGCCATGTTCTTCTTGTTTACATGATTGGGTCACTAATTCCAAAAAGGGTCTGATATAAGTCATGGGACCTTGATTTGTTATCAATTTATAACACTTATTTATCATATTTCAGAACATAATGATAGTTATTAAGGTGTTTCATACCATAAAAAATGCATTATTTGTAAAAGTAATAACATTTATTACCAAATATTAATAAAAATATATCCATGTATAAATTTGTTAGGGATATGCTGTTTTTCGTAACTGTAGGAACATATTTAAAACTAGAATAATTTATTTTGCCTATGTGAGGTGGTAGTCCCATATATTCAAGACAACCAATATTTCTTTTTTGATAGATTGAAGATCCATATCACAATTAAAACCTACAAAATGTACTTGGATCCAATATTTGAATGTAAATGTGATCACTAAATATTATACCAAATATCAATCTAGTATATATGGAAAAATTACACTTGATAACATATTCACCAGATTCTTCCTCCTACTTCATCACGCTAGTTTCCTTTTCCATATAGTGGACATAATTTCCACATGAAAATCATATTGTTTTTTATTCTTTCACCTACCTTAATATTATACTATTCTTTCATGGATGGTTCTCAAATTCATTGTACATGGAGTGATTCGTTTGGACTTTTACCTTTCCCCTAATCTTATTCACCATAATGACTATAGGTTTCTCATGCCTCATGTCTTAATTAACTTAAATAATTAAAGTGATGAGTTGTGTTAGTGAATTATTTATATTGTTCATTTTATATTTAATAATAAAACCAGATAATATATGTGGTAGTGAACGATTTAAATTTTTAGTGTGTAACTCATCAAGCATCGTAAATCACAAGATCTCCAAGAACCCAATATATCCAATTTCTAGACTACATGAGAACGAACTGGTAAAATTTCTTCAAGCATATAATTAAAGAGTGCATTTGAGATCTCATACTACTCTTATCTAGATTTCTACAAATATATATAAAAAAGGTGAGAAAACATGAAAACTTCATTAATGTTTTCATATAAATTATGGATCTCATTAGACATAGAAGATAACATTATACAATGGATATATATACCATAATTAAACTATTTCAAGTAGATAGAGAAATCTTCCTCACTAGACTCATTACCAGGCACACTAGAAATAGGGGACTCCATCATGTAAGACAATCACTCTTGGAGTAGTACAATGCGGAAGCATCCCTACCAATCCTAGAAGTTACTACCCAAAATGATATTTTCTTTCTCTAATATGAACCATAGTGATAATTTTGATGTTTTATAGATTTCAATTTTCCTATAATAAATAAAAGTATATTTTAGTACTTTATCGGTACTACAATAATCTGTTATGTAATACATTTTTATTTTTTTTGTATCCCAAAATCCCTTACTATTAGATTTAAAATATTTTTTCTAGTATATATTATATTGTAAAATATCTTTTTTTCCTTTCTCCTAACCCATACAAGGGTTTGGTAAAATACCCAAAGGTATTAGGCAGGTTGGTTTTTTCCACTGAATTTACTCACATAACATTGATCGGTGGAGTGGACTCATTATTCATAAAATCCTAGAATTGAATTTCCTAAACACTTTCTTTTATGTTTACAAAATGTTTATCAAGGGCCACTCCTCATAATTTGAATTTTTAAGGTCAACCAAAAACCATCTGTAGAATTCCATGATAAATGGAGGGGTCATGAAAAGTTCCATATGAACACTTTGATATATGGTTCCATCTGAAGTCTTGTACTGTATGGTTTTACCAACATAATATTTTTCTTGAGGGATTTTTATCTGTATTCATAATTTTTTTATTTTACCCTTTAAATTATTTTTAATATGATATGGATTTTACATAAGTGATTAAAAAAGTCTTTATAAATTTATTTATACATAATCTAATATTTTTTATTTATTCAGGAATTATTGTTAATTCACATATTTATGTTATCACCATATATCCTCAAGGGTATTTGGGGTTTGTCTTAGTGGTAAGAAACCTTTAAATCTACATGAAAAATG
Source organism: Viscum album (assembly GCA_963277665.1). Classification (NCBI taxonomy): domain Eukaryota; kingdom Viridiplantae; phylum Streptophyta; class Magnoliopsida; order Santalales; family Viscaceae; genus Viscum; species Viscum album. Next base: position 1,051,971,916 of record OY728130.1, on the reverse strand, counting down.
AGGTTTCAAAACCCATTGGGAACAAGTACTATAGCAGTACTATAGTGCACCGTAGCAGCGGTGGCACTGTAGCAATGGTGGGCACTGTACCGGCGGCAGGTCACTGTAGTAGTGATAGAGTACTGTAGTAGTGGAGGGAACTGTGCAGTACTATAGCAGTGTGGGTACTGTAGCAGTATTATTCATAGAATGGGATTTGTGCTAAAAAAATGGGTATACGGGTCATGTAATGGGATAAATACCCACTGGGTCTTCAGGCTATGTAATGGGTCTTCCTCTACCCAGTTAAAGAGGTATTTTCTTTTCTTTAATAATAAAAATGAGACATTGGCCCCAACATTTTAAAAACCATATATCCTTAAGGAAATATAATAATTCTCTTGAAAAAATAAATTAAAATAAATAGAAATGACCATGAGGTTTTCTAAGGGTTGGTTTATCAAGAAGATCATAAACTAACCCTTGAACCTAGAAGAAAATATACAAGAACCATATCATTGTTTGAGTTTCAATATCCCTCATACACTCTTATGTGTCTTATGGGATGGTTTTACCTCAACTTTGAAATCTAAGAACCTCTATCATCCTAATATCTATGTCATTTACATAGGTTTTACTTTATACAAAAGTGAATATAACCACAGGATTAGGGTAATATAAATGAAACCACAGACACATAGATCCTTATATAATAAGAGGAGGGGATGAAACACATGGACTCATATTAATTTAATAATATTTATTACATAACCCATAAAATAATAATTAAATAAAAATAAATCCAATACATCCCTTGTTTGTCCATGCTCAAGATCATCCATACATGAAATAAATACACATTTAAAATAGAAAGATAACAGTCATTTCAATTAATTAATTATTAAGATACATTACTCATATTAATTAATTAATTAATTAATTAATTAACTCATTTATCTTAATGTACATCAAGACATTCACGCACATTCCCCTAAAATATAATTTTTTAAAAAATTTAATATATATTTTTAAAATTAATTAAGTGCATGATGTATACATGGAGATTACATGGAGCTAACCCATCCAAACTACCCAATGTTTGGGATGGTCCTTATTCTATGTTGTGAACTCACCCAGTATGTAGTGTACATGATATGCAAAGTAATCACATGATGTGCATTATAAATTAACGACACATAGAGACATGTTAAATTACATGGTGTGTCCTAATTTTAAGGAATGTAATGTACAAAGTGTGTATAATGACCCTACACAACGATTAGTAGTAAATTTAATCAAAAATCAATTGGGGACATAATATTATTTAAACCCTATCACACAGTGTGTAGGATAACTACATACCATGTATTTTGGTTTAATGATACAATTAATTTTCTTTTTAGGTAATTAATTTTTGTGGTGTACAGTCTATATCAACATTTACTCTGCGTAAATGAGTATGTATTACATGACATATATAGCTAGAAAAATGTCATGTATCATTTTATATGGACATTCATAATACACTCCTAGGTACTTCACATGTAATCCCTGAAAACCATTATAGGCTATACAAAATGTATGCCAACAATACTCCATATAATACCATATTTATTATGTTTCATTTAAATATGTCCCTTTGCGGCTTGTATTAAATACATGACCCATATTTGACCACACAGTTTCCAAAATATTAATGGGGAGAACCATGTAAGACTACATGGTGAGGATGCCCACCACATAACATGTAGTCCCAGAAATAGTTTTCCAACTAGTCCCAATCAACTAGTTACATGAAATAACACCGTGCATTCCTCTATAATATTTCTCGTGTTTACCATTTCATGTCCTATTATGATTATTTTTTATATAGTTTGTATATTTCAATTACACACTATATAGTTATATGTTTTCAATAGAGAATCATCAACACATCTAGAGGGGATCTTTGAATGTTCTTAATGTATTATTAAGTTTTATTGAGTCTGTGAAGGTGAAGAATGATTATATAGTGAATTTTAGATTAAACAATGAATAAAATATAAATTAAAACTAAAAAATACATAGATCAATAAATTATTGATAAATAATTACAAATTATTATGTAACCAATCTGATACCACTTTAAGGTTCTAGGTCATATAAGAAGTGATTTAGCCCATTTCTAATAACATATTTTCATAAATTTCTCAAAATAAATCATCATAACTAAAAAAATAGAAACCCCCAAACCCTTGAAGATAAGATCATCACATATAATTTATATATAGAGAGAAATACATCACTTTAAATTCATTATGCATTGATGAATTGGTTGACCTCAACTTATCATGTTATCATTGCGATGGATAATTCAAGGGTATAATCTCCCTAGTGAAGATAATCACATGCTCCATGAACTATATAATATCACTGTATAAATCTTTGGGTGCTATCATAGATGATTAAAATGCCTAAATCATTCTTAATTGATCCCAAAAAAGAATCTCTTTGAGGCTTCAAGTATTATTTACATTCTCTTAGATATTTGAAATGGAGAAATATGAATCTTGATACCCGTTATTAAGAGTATTATAGAGAATACTATCTCAAGGTATTGAGAGTATCTCCAAAGAGGATTTTTTGTTCACAACAATTTTTAAACCTTGATATGATATTTACAGGTATTTATAGATAGAATAATGTTTGGTAATTTCACAAAGTCCCTTAGCTAATAACTTAACCCATAGTAAACCCTATACTGAATAATAATAGTAATAATAATATTATTTCTCTAACATGAAAAAAACTCATAGTTATTTTAAATATCATTTCCTAAATTAATAAATTAATATTTATTTAAATGATGTTTATTATACAATTTACACTCGATGCTTTAACTCGACCCAACTTTTCCCTTGATATTTATTGAACATATAATAATGAATATTTAAATAAATAAAAAGATATAATTTAATTATTTGTTAAATAAATAAATAAATATTATATTCACTAAACAGGTTAATAAATACTTGTTAAATATTTAACTCCCATATTTATTTTCATAAAAAAATTATGATTAAATAGTTGGGATCAACATAACTTGAATAAATATTAATCTTAGGTCTAGAGAATAATATTCTATTCTAATATTAAATTCATTTATAATTTAACTGAGGTTATTAATATACATAGTGTGTGACCCTCAAGGACTATTTATTGGTGTCATTAGTCCAAACATACCTAAATCCATGATTGGTGTCTAGGAACACATTTTTTCCCTTGTAGTGAAATGATTTAATTCTATAATGATGAAAACCTGATGAAAATGATTTTTTTGAAATATAATCCTATTTTATTGTTATCTTATCAACTAGGTCACAATGTATGTGTCATCAACCTATATACTTGAATCTATTTATTTGAATTCCAAGAAACAAATTTTCTGATTAAAAACTTTTATAGTCGTGGACACAATTAGGATGTTCCATTCCCACTAAAGGTCCTATGATACCTACTTATATTAAAATTTAAAGGTAAAAAATAATTTATTGACTTATTAATTAATTTTATATTATTCATGATGAACTAGATATATCCTAATTCACTGTTATAATATATCATCACAATTTTTTTCAATGCATCAAAGTGTGAAACTTATTATATAAACTTATAATAATCTCTTGTACGAGGAAAAATACATATTTACGTAGAAAGGAACATCCAATGACACCTGAATACATGTATTTAATACCATCATGTATGTTCTCATAACCTCATCTCTTGTAGATTACCAATGGTGAAATTTATGAGAAGAAATATCAATGTCTTATAATCCCCCTACAATTGATAACTTGTATCCTCTATATCTCTCATATGATATCATCCATCTATATAACATATATTTATGAATACTATCTTAGTACTTTAAGGTTTTCATCATAGGGGAGAACTTATTTAACACGTCATCATAAGAAGTACCCTTTGTAAATTATCACATACAATGTCACAATAAATAATAACCATAATGTTTTAATAACTTTATCAATATTAAAAATCATGAACATATAGATAATAAAAATTACAATGTATTTGGTTCTATTTCACCAACTATAATACCTTAAACATCACAAAAATATACCAGTGACCTTAATTTCACCTTGTGATTGAATATACTTCTTTCGTAGGAGTATAAATCATGTTCAAAACCCTTTTAAACATTATGTTATCCTACTATATCACCCTTTAAGAATATTCTTCTTTCGTTTTTTACATGATTCTTCTTCTAATGATATATAAAGTACACCCATCCCATTATCTTCATTATTAAAATTTTTTATGTGATCCAATACAAGGGATATATAATTCTTCAACATGATTTTAAATCTATAATAATTTTTTATAGAATATTGATAACATGAAAGTCCTCTTATATTTCATAGAATATATGTAAATGCAATGTAAAAGTTCATTATTATCATAACTTGTGAATATTCCTCAATAGTAACATTGAATAACCATAATAAGAAGTATATCACTATCATGTTTAGTATTCATCATTATTCTAGAAAATCCTTAATTAATTTATTCATTAATTATAAATTTTAATGATAATGTGGATGGATAAACTACAAATCTTACTGTACACTTCCATTCAACAGTTTTATCATATCCATGTCATCTCATGAACATAGTTCTTAAAAAATCATAAAAGGTTATAATTATTATATAATACATTGATACCTTATCAACATAGAATTTGTTTCCACAATGTTAGGCCTAGATGAAAGATTTAAGACCATTGGGGGTGAATAAATGGTAAAAAAACATCCTTTAAAAAATTTTATTCTTATCTCCATTAAATAAATGATTAAAAAATAAAACCAAACAGTGATGGTGAGTGATAAAGGTAATAGATGAACACACATGACATAATGTATGTTTAAAACTTTCACTCACTCTTTATACTATGGGGGATAATTATTTATGTTCAATAACCGTGGTCCCACTGTAACACCCGAGACTTTTATGAGAAATATTTTGTTTTTATCATCAAAGGAATCTTTCACTACACACAACACTATCTTGGCTTGCTTTACAGGCAACCACGGCCTTCGTCAATAGCTTGCGTCGTACGCAATACCGAGTTTCACTAAACAACGATATGCTATTAAAATATTATTAAAACTAGCTTTTATGAATAGTATTAACTGAATATTGAATTTTATAACATTTTAATTCAACTTATACATTTTCTAGAATGAGGTATAAAAGAAAAATCAGTTTTTTTGGATAAAAGAAGTATTTTTTTTCAAAAAATATAGTTTTGCCACCATTTGATGGCGCACCCACATTAAATCTAGTTTCTGACATGTTTATAAGTTCAATTTGACAAAATAAAATTCTTATTTTGAATCAAGGTATAAAAATTTACTTTGGATAATTTTTTGATATTTTTCGGATAACTTTCATATTTTGATGAATAGTAAAAATACGCTAATTTTTAATTAAAAATAGCTTTTTTCATTGAGATAATTTATATGGATAAATTATAATATTGAATGGTTTTAATGTATAAATAGAATATATTTTTACCATTAATATAATGTATGTCATTAGCATTAATTTCACATTGAATTCATAGGTAAAAACATTTCAATCTTTGGCAATGTTTTAACTTCTAAAACTCGTTTTCTTAACAACGAGATTTATTTTAAATTAATGCAACTTATATGTTTTGAATTTTGAAAAATGTATTCCATATTTAGAATCAGTGGATCCAAATTATGTTAATAGGCTACTTATTATTTTTGGGCATTATGAATAGTAACTACGGTAAATTTTATGTACCATAGTTAAAGACAAATCCGGTAATTAAGGGTAAATATAAGATTATAAAATTACCCTAACACCAGCCAAATTTTTATTGGATAACTAAAAGTCGACCCATATCACATAAGGGTCGGATTAGATCCATTTAATGGAATTTTGTCTCTAAAAATAATTTTATTATTATTAAAACCAAAGAATGTGACAACATGTCACTTTCTTAAATCTTATAAGTATAATAATTTTAATTTGGTGATAAACATAATGAAACATCTAACATGAATAGTCTCTAGAAAGATAATACACTTATCTACATCATAGTAATTTATTTATAATTTTTAGGGATTAAATAATTATCATTTATTATGACACAATAGTGATGTTGAAATTATTTTATTAATTAAAATATCAAATAAATGGTTTTAAAAATAATAAAATAAATATTATATGAACTATTTAATGTGCTCCACTAATTTTCTAGATACATATGACATTTTATGGATCTATTAAAGCTTTTAGTTTGAACATATCTTCTGTATATATTTTATTTAAATTCAAATAAATGAATAGTGTCAAAATTGACACTATTGTTATTTTATAAACATAACATGTGATGCGATTCGTTCTACATGACCTTCATTGCATAATGATTATATAAATGAATTGAATGAATTAATATGATATATATTACACTAATACCATTCTGGAAATAAGGTATCTATAACCTGAAGAGAAGAATAAGAATTTATTCGACAAACACGCATAAGAACAAAAAGTAATAAACACCCAAATAACAAGTAGTAATGAAATATTACTAATAAGAAGAAAATAATATGACCATATATGATATCATAACAATAAGTATGATTCTATAATAAGTCAATAACATTATTTAAATCATTATAAAGGAGGTTCGGACACTTATGAAGCAAATCGGACCAAAGGTAAGGGAAAATCTCACAATCTAAATTTTTATCCGAGATTATTTATACTTCAGAATTTACTGGGTTGTATTTTATCATCCACATCCATATTTCATCAATATTTAATATTTTTCCATACACCTACAATTGTTTAAATTCAATTTTAACCTTCGGTGAGTTTTTAGTAAAAGATATGAAAGGAATCTTTTGTCGTTTTTCGTACGAGGTACTTTTTGACTTTTTCGAGAAAAGTACGAGAAGAATGTTTTTTTAACTTATACGACATGAATGGATTTTTAAAACATTATTTCCAAGAAGCTTCCTTTACAATTTTTCAAGTTTATTTTTAATCAACTTCTTTTAGTTTAAAATTGTATGACATATTAAAGAAAGGAAAATGTTTTTGAAGTAGAAAGGATATTTTCCTCAAGAATGGAGTTATAGTGCTTTATAAAAATTATTTTCCATCTAAGATAATATATGGTTATGTTTCTATCACTATTATTACATTGATTTGATTATGTTGTGATGGAATTATTTTTATGAATTCCTTTATCTTATATGAATTGTTTTATGATGTCATGTTGTTTAAGAATCCCATTTTTACTACATGGGTTATGCAATGATGTATGATTTATGATTTTGTGGAACACATAATAATGGTGTCATTATGAGATGGGTGGGACATATATATCCCTCTAATGCATTGGGTAAAGATTTTATATCTCATGAGATAGGCATGGCTGGAACGGCTGGTTGAACCGGTTTAGTGAAACAAGACTGAAACAAGGAGTGAACTCGGTTCAGAAATGGACATTTTCCACTAAGATAGTCTTGGAAATGATTCTTGACTAATAAGAAATGATTTTCTATGATTATGAGTGTATGCCACAAAGTTTCATGTTTTAAGTTATGATTATTGGGATTTCATTTCACTACTATGATTTATCCCATGTTATGAAATTATGCTCTCTTTTTCAGGTTATGATTTCCAAAATGTTATGTTCTGATGAATATGATGTGATTGATATTTCTTTTGTTTACCCTTACTGAGAATTTGAGCTCATCCTTTTGTATGTTTTCTTTCCCCAGGTCAGGAAGAAGCTTATTAAGTAAGATATTCCTAAAGGGACTATAGATATGATGAAATAAATGGGAGACAGTGTAGACACTTTATGAACCAGTTGTTTATGATTCCCGGTTTCTAAAGACACTATACCTATACGGTCCTTTCATGGTTTTGTTATATGTTGTAATCAGTATGATTCAATTTTGAAGTAATAACAATGTATGTAATGTATGGGTCATTATAGTTGGTATCAGAGGAAAGGTATTTTCAACCTTTGGAAACTAGGATGTGAAAGCCTTAGTAAGAACCCTAAGGGAAAGTCTAAGAATAGAACACAATATTAGTGTTTTAGAAATGACCATGAATAACCTAGGATTAGACCTTAAGTGTGAAATTTTATTCTTGATTATGTGGTTTTCCTATTATAATTAGTGTTGCTCACACTATTCTTCTTGGTTTTAGTCAATGGCTGGAACCCGATGGAACTGTGTTAATGCGGAATGCGACGGACAATGCAATGATTATCCCCCTGAGTAACCAAACATTATGGGAGCTGGAATGCAAAATCTTATAGCCATGCTCACACAAATTTCTCAAGATATGAATCATTATGGACTTCCAAATGATAAAAGGAAGGAGCAACATTCTGTTGAATCCTTTATGAGGCAGCATCCACATTCATTCAGCGGGTCTACTGATCCATTAGTTGCTGAACAATGGATCAGTACTCCTAAAAAGATATTTTCAGTTCTTCAATGTTATGAACATGATAAAGTAATCTTAGCAGTGTATCGTTTGGAAGGTGATGCTGATCAATGGTGTAATCTTATCCAGAATACGAGGCAAAGAGATGAAATTGAGTCCATGGAATAGGACGAGTTCAAGAACTTATTTTTCAATAAGTACTTCCCTCATATTCTCTGAACAAATATGGTGAAATAGTTTCATGAACTTAAGAAAAAGGATTATGAATCTGTTGGTACCTATAAAGAAAATTTTACAAAACTTACATGGTATGCTTCTGGTATTATTATCCAACCTGAGAGTAAGATCGATCGATTCTATAGTGGCTTAAAACCAAGTATTCGAAGGGTGTTATCCATAAGGGACTTCAATAGCTATGAGGAAATCATTCGATGTGATATCAAAGTCGAGATAGAGATTGGAGTAACCCATCAGTCATATGGGTTTGATAAGAAGAGGAAAATGGAATTCAAAGGAAAATCTAAAGAGCACACTGAAAAGAAGATGAGCTTTCCCTTATGCTCAAAGTGTGGAAAGAAACATGGAGGGAGTTGTCTTAAAGGTACAAGTAAATGTTTCAAATGTGGAAAGGAAGGTCATCAGGTATTTGAATGCTGCAATGATGGGAAGAAGATGTCTAATGATGAAAACAAAGGAAGGGACACACAGAATGAACCTACTACACTTCAATGTTTCAAGTGCAAGGATATGGGGCATTATTCCAATAAATGCCCTAATCCAAGGTTTTTTTATGATGATAGACATCAACAAAATCTTAAGGTTAAAGACAAAGGAATGTCACATGAAATTTCTATCAGTGAAGTGGAGTACGATAACGACGTGGTGAAAGATACACTTACCATCCACTCTAAAGTAGAAAATGGTTTATTTGATTCTGGATCCACCCACTCTTTTATTTCTGAAGATTTTTCTAAGAGTATCACCATATTACCACAACCATTAGATGTTGAGTTAGCTCTAACAACCCCTAATAGGACAGGAGTCGCATCAAAAGTTTATAATTCTTCCCCGATTGAAGTTTGTGGGAAAGTGCTTCTTACAAATCTTGTGATCCTTGATATAGTTGAATTTGATGTGATTTTTGGCATGGATTGGATTTATTTATATGGATCTCATATCAATTTCCAAATAAGGGAAGTCACATTTCATATTCCATACCAATCTATGATCGTCTATCGATGCAAGGATGAACATAACCTTCCAGTGGAAATTTCTTCCATCTTATGGGTATTGATTCCACTAAATGAGGGTTATTTATCTCAAATGGTTGGTGAGAAACTCATGATTAAGAATATTCCTGTTGTATGGGATTTTGATGATGTCTTTCTAGGGAAATTTCTTGGTCTTCCACCAAATCATGAAGTTGAGTTTTCAATAGAACTCGTACTGGGTGCTTTGCCTATTTCAATGACACCTTATAGAATGGCCCCAATTGAGCTGCAGGAATTGAACAAGCAAATCCAAGAGAATCTTGATAAGGTATTTGTATGCCCTAGTGCGTCACCTTGGGGAGCACCTTTTCTATTTGTTAAGAAGAAATATGGATCAATGAGACTCTGCATTGATTATCGAGAACATAACAAGCTCACTATCAAGAAAAAATATCCTCTCCCACGCATTGATGACTTATTTGACCAACTACGCAGAGATCAATACTTTTCCAAAATTGATCTCCGTTCAGGGTATCATCAATTAAGGGTCAAAAGGGAGGATACACCAAAGACGACTTTCCGTACAAGGTATGGACACTATGAATTTATAGTGATGCCATTTGGTCTTACTAATGCCCCTGTTATCTTCATGGATATAATGAATAGAGTCTTTAGAGACTATCTTGATCAATTTTTGGTAGTCTTTATAGACGATATTATTGTCTATTAAAAGAGAAAGGAAGAACATGAAGATCACTTGAGAATTATATTGAAGACCCTGAGAAAGGAGAAACTTTATGCCAAATTTACCAAGTGTGAATTTTGGCTTCAAAAAGTTTCATTTTTGGGTCACATAATCTCAAAAGAGTGGATATCTATGGATCCAGCAAAAACAGAGGTTATCAAAAGATGGTTGAGACCAACAACAGTAACTGAGATCCGAAGTTTTCTTGGTTTGGCTGGATATTATCGATGTTTCGTGAAAGATTTTTCACGATTATCTAATCCACTCACCCGGTTGACTCAGAAAGGAGTTAAGTTTGTTTGGACGGAGGACTGTGAAGAGAATTTCAAGGAGTTGAAAAGAAGATTATCCAGTGCACCTGTGCTCACACTGCCTTGTAGTGGAGAAAGGTTTGTGATCTATAGTGATGCATCCAAGAAGGGGATGGGGTGTGTTCTTATGAAAAATGATATGGTGATAGCTTATGCCTCACGATAGTTGAAAATCCATGAGCAAAATTACCCAACACATGATTTGGAATTAGCTGCGGTAATATTTTCATTAAAGATTTGGAGTCATTATCTTTATGGAGAAAGGTGTGACATTTATACTGATCAAAAAATTTTAAAGTATATTTTCACACAAAAGGAGCTGAATATGCGCCAAAGAAGATGGTTGGAACTGATTAAGGATTACGACTGCTCAATTCATTACCACCATGGGAAAGCAAACAAGGTGGGAGATGCATTAAGTCAACAAGACCATGCTATCTTATCCATGAAGAGGATCACAAAAGATCCAATATTTATGGATTTAAAAAGGTTGGATCTTGGAATTTTAATGGAAGGGGGAAAATCGTATCTTTCTCAAATGAATATTCAGCCATCTATACATGTGAAGATTATAGAGGCAAAGAAAGAAGATGTAGAGTTACAAAAGAAGGTGAGAAATATTCCTGAATTCAACCTTGATTGTGATGGGATAATAAAGTTCAGGAATCGTGTTTGTGTTCCTTGCATCCCAGAATTAAAGAAGGAGCTGCTGGATGAGGCTCATAGTTCTTCATTCTCTATTCATCCTGGAAGCACGGAGATGTATAGGGACCTAAAAGAGTACTTATGGTGGGATGGCATGAAAAGAGATGTTGTTTAATATGTCTCTCGATGCTTGGTTTGTCAGCAAGTTAAAGCTGAGAGACAGAAGTCTAAGGGGATGTTACAACAATTACCCATACCCTAATGGAAATGGGAAAACATCACTATGGACTTTGTCACAAGACTTCCTAAAACATCCAAAGGCAGTAATGCTATCTGGGTCATAGTTGATTGTCTTACAAAGTCTGCACACATCATTGTTATTAGAGAGGATTTCTCTCTCGATCAGCTTGCCAGGATATATGTAAAGGAAGTGGTAAGATTTCATGGAGTACCACTTTCTATTATATCTGATCGGGATCTGAGATTTACCTCGAAGTTTTGGCGAAGTCTTCAGCATAATATGGATATACAGTTGATTTTCTGCACTTCTTATCATCCTCAAAAAGACGGTTAGTCTGAGAGAACAATTAAAACTGTAGAAGATATGTTGAGATCTTGCTCTATGGATTTCAAAGGTGGTTGGGATCAACACCTACCTTTGGTGTATTTTTCTTATAATAATAGATTTCACTCTAGTATTCAGATGTCTCCTTATGAAGCACTCTATGGAGAGAAATGTAGGACTCCAACTTTATGGGATGAAGTTGGGGAAAGAAAGCTATTAGGACCTGATCTCATTGACGAAATGGTAGAAAAGGTCAGATCTATTCAACAGCACATAAGAGCAGCTCGGAGTCGACAGAAAAGTTATGCCGACAACCGAAGAAAAAACCTGGAGTTTGAAATGGGTGATAAAGTGTTCTTACGAATATCTCCCTGGAAGAGGGTCATGAGATTTGGAAAGAAGAAGAAGTTGAGCCATATATATATATCGATCCTTTCGAAATACTGGATCATGTTGGAAAGGTAGCTTACTGATTGGCGCTTCCACCGAATCTCTCTCAAGTACACGATGTGTTCCATGTATCTCCCCTGAGAAAGAACATACCTAATCCTACACATGTACTCAGCTCAGAAGTTGTACTGCTGGAAAAAGATCTTTCTTATGAAGAACAGCCAATAGAGATTCTGGATCATAGCCAAAAAGTCCTACGGAACAAGCCCACTATCTTGGTCAAAGTTTTATGGAGGAATCACCAACTAGAAGAAGCTACATGGGAGCTTGAGGATATGATGAGGGAGAGGTATCCTCATCTGTTTGTTACAAAGTGACGAATTTCAAGGGCGAAATTCATTTTAAGGGGGCTAGAATGTAACACCCAAGAATTTTATGAGAAATATTTTGTTTTTATCATCAAAGAAATCATTCACTACACACAACACTAGCTTGGCTTGCTTTACACGCAACTGCGGCCTTCCTCGATAGCTTGCGTCGTACGGTATACCAAGTTTCACTAAAAAATGATATTCTATTAAAATATTATTAAAACTACCCGTTATGAATAGTATTTACTAAATTTTGAATTTTACAACATTTTGATTCGTCTTATACATTTTCTAGAATGAGGTATAAAACCAAAATCAGTTTTTTTCGATAAAAGAAGTATTTTTTTCAAAAAATACAGTTTTGCCACCTTTTGATGGCACACCCACATTAAATCTAGTTTTTGACATGTTCATAAGTACAATTTGAAAAAATAAAATTATTCTTCTAAATCAGGGTATAAAAATGTACTTTGGATAAATTTTTGATATTTTTCAGATAACTTTCATATTTTGATGAATAGTAAAAATACGCTAATTTTTAATTAAAAACAACTTTTTTCATTGAAAAAATTTATATGGATAAATTATAATATTGAATGGTTTTAAGGTATAAATAGAATATATTTTTACCATTTAATATAATTTATGTCATTAGCATTAATTTCACATTGAATTCATAGGTAAAAAAATTTCAATCTTTGGCAATGTTTTAACTTCTAAAACCCGTTTTCTTGACAACGGGATTTATTTTAAATTAATGCAACTTATATGTTTTGAATTTTGAAAAATGGATTCCATATTCAGAATCTGTGGGTCCAGATTTTGTTAATATACTACTTTTTATTTTTGGGCATTATGAATAGTAACTACGGTAAATTTTATTTAGCATAGTTATAGGTAAATCAGGTAATTAAGGGTAAATATAATATTATAAAATTACCCTAAAATCAACCAAAATCCTATTGGATGACTAAAATTCGACCCATAGCACCTAAGGGTCGGATTAGATTCATTTAATGCACTTTTTTACATGAAAATAATTTAATTATTATTAAAACCAAAGAATGTGACAACATGTCACTTTCTTAAATCTTATAAGTATAATAATTTTAATTTGGTGATAAACATAATGAAACTTAGAACATGAATACTCTCCAGAAATATAATACCATTATATACATCATAGGAATTTATTTAGAATTTTTTCGGATTAAATAATTATCATTTATTATGACACAATAGTGATGTTGAAATTATTTTATTAATTAAAATATCAAATAAATGGTTTTAAAAATAATAAAATAAATATTATATGAACTATTTAATGTGATCCACTAATTTTATAAGTACATATGACATTTTATGGATCTATTAAATAATTTAGATCGAATATATCTTCTGTATATATTTTATTTAAATTCAAATAAATGAATAGTGTCAAAATTGACACTATTGTTATTTTATAAAAATAACATATTATAAAATTGTTTAAAAATAACAAAAATATTTAAAATCTATAAATTAGAATTTATATGGTCTACAATGTCATAAAGTGTCAAATTATGGAAAATTCACAACACATATGTAATTATTCATAATAATTTAAAATTTAGAATATTATTACCACATATAAAATTAAATTGATAAATAAGGATAAATCAAGTTGATAATGTTTAAAATAAATTACTAACATGTATAAATTTTATTGTTTGATTAGATTACAACCCTATATAATCTACTCTTTAGATATGAGTCATTTTGGATGTTTTTAAGTGGGGTTGGGATTTAATATAAACTTATATTTCTTATATTTCCAAAGGTGCCCCTCTCCTCCCTTATAAAGGGGAACCTCCTCCCTCTCTTCCTCACACCACTTTGATCCTTCATGATCGGACAACCCCTACCCATTTCACTTCCCCACTTCCTTATAAACCTACTAGAGGTACTGGTCTTTTAAAAAGACCAACTCTAGTGCCTTAAGAGAAAGTTTAAAGGAGGCACTTCGAGAAAGAGGTAATACCTTCTACCGTTTTCTTCAAGTTCCATTCTTCTTCTACTCCCTATTATTTAGTTGTTTCATTATGAGGTAATTACATAATTATCACTCATATACGGATATGTTATTATAAATATGAAACAACCCTATTTCACCTCTTATCCATCATACGGAAAACGAAATCACCGCGTGTGCGTACGTACGGAATACCGTCTCCACGTCATGGTGTAATCTATTTTCCACCACCACCTTACTTGGATGGGTATAAGGGTGAAATTAATGAATATATATGATTATTTTAAAGTGTTATTGATTCTGAAATAGTATACATACACTCCAATACAATTCCACGATCATGGGAACGATATCATCGCTCATGCGTACGTACGGAATAACGTCTCCACGATGTGATGCGATTCGTTCTACATGATCTTCATTACATAATGATTATATAAATGAATTGAATGAATGAATATGATATATATTACACTAAAAATATTCTGTAAATGAGGTAACTATAACCTAAAGAGAAGAATAATAATTTATTCGACAAACACACATAAGAACAAAAAGTAATAAACACCCGAATAACAAGTAGTAATGAAATATTACTAATAAGAAGCTAAGAATATGACCATATATGATATCATAACAATAATTATGATTTTGGAATAAGTCAATAACATTATTTAAATCATTATACAGGAGGTTCGGACACATACTACGCAAATCAGACCTAAGGTAAAAGAAAATTTCACAATCTCAATTTTTATCCGAGATTGATTATACTTCAAAATTTACTGTGGTGTATTTTATCATCCATATCCATATTTCCTCAATATGTAATATTGTTCCATCCACCTAAAATTGTTTAAATTTAATTTTACCCTTTGGTGAGTTTTTAGTAAAAGATATGAAAGGAATATTTTGTCGTTTTTCATACGAGGTACTTTTTGACTTTTCTGACAAAAGTACGAGAAGAATGTTTTTTTAACTTATACGGCATGAATGTATTTTTAATAAATTATCTCCAAGAATCATACTTTATAAGTTTTCATGTTTATTTTAAATCAACTTATTTTGGTTTAAAATTGTATGACATTTTAAAGAAAGGAAAAAAAATTTGAAGTAGAAAGGATATTTTCCTCAAGAATGGAGTTCTAGTGCATTATCAAAATTATTTTCCATATAAGATAATATAGGGTTCTGTTTCTATCCCTATTATTACATTTATTTTATTATGTTGTGATGGAATTATTTTTATTAATTCCTTTATCTTATATGAATTGTTTTATTATGTCATTTTTTTTATGAATCCCATTTTTACTACATGGGTTGTGCAATGATGTATGATTTATGATTTTGTGGCACACATAAGAATGGTATCATTATGAGATGGGTGAGACCTATATCTCCCTCCAATTCATTGGGTAAAGATTTTATATCTCATGAGATAGACATGGCTGGAACGGCAGGTTAAACCGGTTCAGTGAAACAGGACTGCAACGAGGAGTGAACTCGGTTCAGAAATGGACTTTGTACACTAAGATAGTCTTGGCAATGAGTCTTGACTAATAAGAAATGATTCTATATGATTATGTGTGTATGCCAAAAAGTTTCATGTTTTATGTTATGATTATTGGGATTTAATTTCACAACTATGATTTATCCCATGTTATGAAATTATGCTCTCTTTTGCAGGTTAAGATTTCCAAAATGTTATGTTCTTATGAATATGATGTGATTGATATTTATTTTGTTTACCTTTACTGAGAATTTTAGCTCACCCTTTTGTATGTTTTATTTCCCAAGTTCAGGAAGAAGCTTATTAAGTAAGATATTCCAAAAGGGACTATATATATGATGAAATAAATGGGAGACAGTGTAGACGCTTTATGAACTAGTTGTTTATGTTTCCAAGTTTCTAAAGACACAATACCTATACGGTCCTTTCCTGGTTTTATTTTATGTTGTAATAAGTATGATTCAATTTTGAAGTAATAACAATGTATGTAATGTATGGGTCATTATACCCACTATATTCATCCTTATCTTATTAGCAATTAAGAATAGGGAAAATAGACCAAGATTGTGGATTTTGACTCGAAGTAAAAAAAATATAAAAAAGAACTAACAAGTCAATAAATATTCTATTGTAATCCACAAGTGTATAAAAATGTATATCAATTGTCCACCTCAGTTATTCTCCAAAAACCATCCAAAATATCTCTAAAATATTATTTTGAATGATTAATTTGCTGTCAAAAATTATCATTTCCCTTTTAGAATAAAATAAAATCATTTATATACAATTGACATGACCATGATGTGTCACATTTTGTCATGGAAAACTTTGAATACCGTTACCCTAAGGATTATATTATCCATTACTTTTAGTGAAAATTTTATCCCCTTGATCATATATCTAACTTGAATTATGATTTCATGAATATGACCACACATTAGTTCCTTCAAATTTAGTAAAAAAGATAATAAATTTGATTTTTGTCATCATAAACCTAGAATATATGGATTTTTTCATTGACCATGATAAAAACCACACCCATTTCTATTTATCCTCATATGGTAAATGAATCGCAATCATTTTATAACACCTCATAGTAGTATAATATGACCTTATGATTCTACTAAACCAACAACAATAGATTCATATGTCTTTTCAACCTAAACCATATAATATAGAGAAGATCAAAATGATGTTTATATTTTTATTGCCACTTCCCAAACCAGAAAGAAACCATGACCAATAAAATGTTCATATTACCTCCAACCCTTTATTTTCAATTTACAATACACTATTCACAATATGTTTTTGTGATCACTCGGATATAGTTTGTGTCTCATCAATTTTTTTTCATTTATTTTGGAAACTTAATCATCTACAAATGCTATACTATTTATCATTGATCATGTTATCAATACTTGAAACATGAAATAAACTAAAAAACTAATGGATGACCTCCTCATGAAACTTGTAATAGTAATATCACAATATGATAGTTAATTAAACACCAATGTAGAGGATAAAATTACGTTTTGGAGAGTTCATAATCCTTTCTAAAAATATCAATACTATATTGACCAAGTATCAATTGAGGACTTCTCAAATCCTTCTTTGCCTCTTAAAATCATGAGTTTTCTTTTATATTCCACATTAATAATGTATCTTTAATCAAATCCATTTTATTTATAGATAACATGATAAAAACATTCTCTTGTGAGAGTAAACCACTAATTGGGGAGGGTAGGGTTATTGGATTCCAAAACACCAACTCGTATAAAATTATTCCCATATTTGGTTAGTGTGTATAGTCATGAAAGAAACCAGTGGATGGTGGGATATAATGATAGATAAAACAGTCATGATACAATGGCTTTTACAAGGTTCATTCACTCTTATTATTGAGTGGATAATACTTGGCGTCCAATGGTTACAATCCCACTATTCATGTTGTTATATTATTATAAAAAAGAATAAGAAACCTTGTAATAATATGGTATTGAACTCAAATTAAAATAAATGTATAGATGAAAGTAAATATGTAGACCAATCATCAATTCCTTCCTCGAGCATCTCTATATTTTGGATCAATTATAAAGCCCTGTTATTCTCCTCAGTCTTGTCCAAATACTCTCTAAAATATATGTCCAATTTTCAAAAAGTTTTTTCTCACATTTTTTTTCAATTGAGTCACCCTGTTTTAATGATAACACATCATAACAACATGACACCCTTCGTTGCAGAATAATATCAATACCCAAAATTCACAGCATATATTTCTTCCAAATTCTCAGAAATATCCGTTAAAATTATATCAACTTCCATGTGTAATAATAAAAATTACAAGATGACCTACATATCACTTCATATCTATGATAGGCATGTTGTGGTATGACTAATTGTTATATGGTTTGAGGGGTTTGAAATTCACAATAAACACACATAAATTTATCATAATATGTATCCTTACATCATGTGATCTTGAGTTTCATCATGAGATTTAATTTCCAACACAATGGTCTTCATCTCCCGCATACAACCCTGCAATAAAAAATCATATCCCTTCTTCACAGTTTAATAAATATCCATTATTTCGGTTGAATAAATTTAATGATCTAATAAATTTAGCATATGGTGTGACTCTTGTATAAGAGTAAACTCTTCATCTAATTTACTATAATCACTACACAATGTGAGATTCTTCATGCCATAAATTATTCTAACATAATTTATATTTATTCATTAAAAACATCTTAGATTCAATAATAATACAGCTTATCTCTAAATATGTGTTCCATAATACATCACAAAATCACTTTAAATAACCATGAATGAATTCATTTATGAAATTATTCATAGCTTCATCCCAATGTGTAAGTTATCTAAACACCACATCATAAGTGGAATGGTGATTTTGATAGTTATCAATCCCTTGGTGTAAATATCAATATAATATTTACCATTTTTAATTGATATCAACTCCCATATCCTCCCATTTCAATTCAATTTTTTGAGGGATCTTCAACTCTAAGACTCATAAGCCTCCCGAATCATCAATGGATCTTCAATATCACCCTTTTTATTTTTTTATAAATATTAAAAACATAAAAAGATATTTCCACTAATATTTACCTCACAATTCTTCATTTATCCCCCTACATGGAAATATTCTTCTCTTAACCCACATTTTCTGTCACTTCTAAAAAGAAATAGAGTCTCTCCCATTTGGTAAGAAGGTATCCTTTATATTCTCCAACTTTTGTAACAAATTCCAAGGATTAAAGGTGAAAAAATAAAATAACGGGTATAGTCATTGAACTAGATGTCCCCACACTCCCCCATCCCTCTCAGCCTCTCTCATTCTTTACTATTATAGGGTTTTCTCCCAGTATTAATGCTACCTAAATGTTTCAGGTTTTGCACTTAACCATTTCTTTTATGGATTGTTTTGTCTTATGTATTGGATTTATTTTCCCACTTTGTGTGTATTTTCACACTACTCTTCATTTCAATTCTTGGATGGACATAAACTTGTTTCTCCCTAATTCTTATGACTATTTTTTATCACCAATATTGTTTAGTTTACCCTATTTTAGTTTATATTTCAATGGTAAGATCACCAGTGGAAACCTTTTTGGGTGCTTCCTCTCTGATTCTCGGTAGTCTCCATAGGGATAAGTTGTATTCCTTCCATCCCAAAGTGGTTCTGATCTATTTTCCATATCCATGTGGCTACCAAGTTCCTAACCAAAATTTTTCCGGGTAGTAGTGCTTTCATGAAATATCATTAAGGTCCCATTGCATTTTGTCCAGGGTGGCGTTTTTGTGGTTCCTTTATTCCAAATGAAGGGGTTGACATCCCTTATGTAGATCGTGTTTCATTATTCCAACCATAGTTTGTTTTAACTCTTATTTTACCTCATATTCTTCACCCCCAGAACATATATTTCTAGTATTGTGGTTTTCAAGGAGTTATTTATTTTGATTCATTTATCATGAAGAGATACAAATGGAGTAATAAAATGGGAAAATAATGGGTTTTATTTCAAATTTGACAAATAAAAAAAACTACATCTATACAAATGGACCTCTCCCAGATCTAAAATACAATAAAGAACTCTTGCATGGATCTGATGATTGTAGGAATATCCCCAATTCCTCCTTATATAGCCATGGTGGGAGGTATCAGGGTTGACACAACCCCCCCCCCCCCACCAATACCTATATACCATGGGATTCTCCCATGGAATCCAAATGAATAGGGGATGTACTTGTAGAATGTGAAATATCCATGTTCATGGTTTGGTGATGTAGGTGCACCAGCCACCTAAAAGGCATGTGGAAAAATACTCCATCAATTCTCTCCATCCAACTGTAATCTACTGGGGTGTATTCAAAGGTCTATCTTCTCCCAATAAATATCCTTTATCAACATATTCAATGGGATATCCTTCATGTAAATCTTCTCAACTCTCAAAATCTCCCAATCCATAACTTCTCATATCCAATGATAGTGAATGTCTATATGATTCATGATACCCTTTGGGATCCCCTCTCTATTCAGTAACATGTAATCTAACTCTAAATATTTTGTTGAGAAAATCCATCCTCGTAATGTAATTTGAACATGTTAAATGATAGTTTTATGAGACACAACATCACCATGCTCATTTGATTGTTCTAAAACTTATTTTGGATAATATTTTTTCTCCCCTTTATCAATATTTTTACCTACTAATTCATGGTCCGCTATCTATGAGTCTTCTTGAATGTTATCATCTTCATTGATAGGTGGTGCTAGTATAGGTTTCAGATCATAAAACAATTCCTCTACACTTTACCTTCAATAGTTTATAGGATTTTTAATGTCCTCGATCATGTGGTCCTCATGGAACAAAACATCTCTACTTCTGATCACATTCTTATCCTTTAGGTCCCAAAGCATTAATATGAACTCCTCATCTCTATAGATAATGAATATGCATAGATTAGATCTCCCATATAGTTTCTACCTAAGATCAGTAGATACATGTTCAAATACCAAACTTCCAAATACTCATAAATGATATAAAGAGGGATGTTTAATGGACCATCCCATATATGGAATCTTAAATTTTGGTTTGATTGATGGTGATCTATTGATGAGGTAGCATTCAACCTAAATGGATTTTCCCCAAAATTTCTTATACATATTATCCAAAATTATCATGATTCTCACATTCTACATGATGGTTCTATTCATCTTTTTTTAAACTCCATTGTGTTGTGGGGTGTGTGGGACTATAATCTCATGTTGGATTCCCGGACTCCTGCAATAACCATCAAATTCCATATATGTGTAATCTCATTCCATTTCTGAATGAAGATACTTCACATTCATTTCATTTTCACACTCCCCCGTGACATGGAACATCTTAAGGTATTCCATTACTTGGTACTTCATCCACTAGAAGATAAACCACAACCTTAGAGATGAATCATAAATAAAGGATAAGAAATATTTGCTACAACTCATTGGTTCAAACTCAATGGGTCTGCATACATCAAAGTGAACAAGATCTAGAAAATCTATCTCCTTGATGAATCATTATTGAATAATACTCTATTCATCTTCCCATACAAGAAATATTGTCAAGGATCAAGTGATTCATAATTTTTAATATTTATGTACTTCTTCTTCTTCATGGTGGAGAAACCACTTTCATTCATTTTGATGAGTCTCCTATGCCACAAAGTGGATGATTTCTCTCATTCCACCATGTTGGGTCTATCTACATGTATCTTAAAATGATGTTTGTACAACTTACGACATATTTGACCTCAGGTGATAATGATGGATCCTTTTTTCATATTCCATTATTCATTTTTGATGATGGTTTCATATCCTCGTCGGTCAAAGGTTATTCCTGATAACAGGTTCAGCCGAAGGATTTGAACATGATAAACATTATTTAGGAGGATTTTGTATACAAAATTCATCTTAACATGGATATAAACCATGTTAAAAATCTCCACCAAATAGGAATTATCCTTATTTATTGCATCAAAATCAATATCTATATAAATCAGGAAATACTCATGTTGTAGAGTGACATGGTACGATGCTACAGTATTGACCACAAATTATGTGACCTGGAATGATGTATGATAAAATGTCTCTTATTTTTATTTAGAAAAAATCAGAACTTCTTTAGTGATTCTCACATGGGGGTCTCTATTTCTTTATGGTTACTATTTTTTCCTTTTTATTGTAGAAACTATTGATAGTTCTTCTTCATGTTCCCCTATGATCCAAAATGGTAGCAATTTCATGTTGGCCTCTAACCATCTATGGACCTTCATCGTCAATTTATTCATCCTTTTCTTACCTCCCTTTGACCTCCTCCTTTTTGTCTCACTTTCTTCTCTTGGATGAGAGCTTGCATCTGGTTGTAAATCATATACTTCTCTTTGGATATACTCATTGAAAAGTTCATCCTTTACGATTTTAATGGTATGTTTTACTTTATGTTTTGATTTGATGAGTGAGATAATAAAGGTATCCCATCTATCTAGTTGTCTCTGGAGAAGGTTCTTTTCATGATACTCATCATTTTGATTCTTACCTGTAACCACTAATTAGTTGACCAGGATTTGAAACTTGCTAGTGTACTCACCTATAGATCATTCACTCTATAGTTGAAGATTTATCAACTGCTTCAACAAGAGGATATTCTTTTGAGTGGTCTTTGAATGGAATGTATTTTATAACTCTATCCAATGTTTTTATGCATCAGTATCATATGAATCATGGTGGTAGATGATATTATCAATCCAATGGATGATTTGAATAAACGTATTCATATTCAGCTTCTTCCACTCTTCTTGCTTAGTGGAATCAAGGCTGAATCCCTTGTTTTCAATGGGGTCAAGAATATCTTTTTTAATTAGGAGATCTTCCATTTGAGGCATCCAAATTGAGTAGTTTGAATAAATCAACATGATCATCCATCTTCTAGATGATAAATCCATTCAATTATAATTTTATAAAAATTGGTGCAGAATATAAAAATATGGAGTTCAAAATTGCCTCAAGAATGATTAAAAATGGTGGAACTGACTCTTGGATCATAGAAATAATACATCGATTGATCAAGATATAACCAAATTAGTTTCAATATATGATATCATTTGATGAATTGTTATTAATGTGATGCATAGGAGTAGCTGATAGAATCTCACCCAAAATGTCATCGGTGTTGAAATAGTACATTATTCTCTGATAGGGAGGTACTGTAGAACCAAAATTTTGAACAAACATTGACAGGACCATTTATGATCATTTTGGAATTGTTTTTGACACCATTTTCTCCATTGGAATCATGTTGAAACATGATTTCTAAATCATACTCCAAAACATGATTCTAAGAAACTTGAATTTTCCATTCACTGAAAAAATCCACTGATAAATGTCGTTTTTCAACAAATGGATCTGATATCAAATGTTTTGATTCACTATTCATGAAGAGAGATGAATGGAGGATGAAAATGGGAATAAAAATGGCTTTTATTTAAACTTGAATGGTGATTAGAAAAACATCATGTCTACACCTCCATCTCTCTAGAAATTTACCTCTAATTACTCTAAAATACAATGAAGATCTATATCTTGGACCTTATGATTGTAAAAATCTCTCAAAGGCGTACTTATATATCCATGGTGTGATGTGTCATGGTTGAAACAACTCCCCCACCATACCCCACCAATATCCATATACAATGGACATATCCCATGGATGTCAAATGAATCAGGGGATCACATATAGAATGTGTTGTAGCCATATTCATGGTTTGGTGAGGTAGGTTCACCAACCTCCTACAAGACAGCTTTGAAAATACTCCATCAATCTTCGGATATGTTGTTAATGGCCATATAAATTTTCTAGTAGGTGCATCATGTATGATTTTTTTCACCCCTTCAAATTTTGATGGATTTTTCTCATAACTTTCCTATTGATCATAATAATCCAGATTTTATGTAATGAGTTTTTTCCCATGATGGTTATAAAGGTTCTAGATTTTGTGTTTTCTATTTTTTTCTATGTTGTTTTGGTTATTTTTGTTGGAGAGTTAGTTGATGGTTTATGGTGATCAATGGTAATTTGGTTGAATATTTTTTGGAGTGCTTATGGTGAGGGACATTCTTTTTTTATTTCTCTTGGTTCAATGTATTTTCACCTGGTGTTCGATGGGTTTCCATATATGGTGTTGTTTATTAATGATGTTATTTGGTCATGTGTTTTTCATTATGCAACAAAGTTTCCTTTTAGAATTTTGGGGGTTTTATCATGGTGGTTAATCGATCACCATTGAAGGTATGTCATCAGTGAAATATTATTTTATGTTCATCAATGTGGGATTGATATCCATGCGATGAAGAAGTTTGATGGTGACAAAGAGTTGATGCAGCCTCGATCGATTTGTTGGATGGTTTGAGACCCAATGTGATTTGATTTAATTTTAAATTTTTGGTGTGCCTTGCATGTTGAGTCCTTGATGTTATTTGAATTATTAATTTTGTGGTTCAACTTCATAGTGTTCCATCTCAACCATTAAATTTGGTTTTCAAAAATAAAAAAAAACCTTGGATGGAGAAAATAAACTAATTAACTGAAAAGGTTATAGGGAGACAATTCACTCCTAATATTATCCTTAGGTGCTAGAAAACATATGTAATTTTGGAATTTAATATAATATAAATGAATTGATAATTTAAAAAAACAAATTCTAATTAAACATCTCCATATTATATTAAAAATGGTCGAACGATCAACACAAAAACACAAGAAATAAGTATTATAAGGATGGAGGTAAAATGATAAAACATGGGAGAAGTTTTTCACACCACCAAGAGGAATGCGTTTTTGATAAATTTTCCATTTCCTTATATACACACATAAAAGTAATATATATTTAAAATGTAATTAAAACCACACATAAACCTTAATGATGTCAAACCATGTGGAACCGACTATATGGGAAAACATAAATGCAGGAGAAATAATAATTTAGGAGAAAAAATAATGTTGTAATTAATCTACATTATTTAAATTTTTTAAAAAACACCCCACAAATGTTTCTTCATTTGTTGGATATCAATGATATCAAACATTGTGAATACCTCTATAAAATGGAACAGCCAAGTGACTTTGTGATAATGTATGTGAACTGTTAGTACCTCAAAACTTTCTCCTCGCTTGTGATAAAACACAATTTTATTGAATAATTTATTAATAATAAATGAAAAAAATTCCTCCAATTTTTTTAAATATTTGTATTTTTTAAATATTATGGATTAGATCATTCATTTGAAAATTTGATGAAAATTATATTTTTACACTTTATAAATTCACTACAGTATTTTGAACATTAATAATTTTATTTGTATTATTTAAAACTCAAATGCCTTAATTGTGTTGATTACTTAACTGGCTACAACTTTTATTCAGTACATCTGAGTTAAATCAAGCATTTTATTTGTGAAAATGGGCCATGAAGTCAAAGTTGGGATAGACTCACAAGATTGGACATCGTTCTATATTTTGGCCATAATGTCTACATATATGTTTGTATTGGGATCAAATTTGATATGGGATCTAGAAAAAAAATTCTCACAAATCATCGTTATAGATGGACAGCTGGTTCAAGCATTTTGAAGGTCAAACATGTAGTGCAACATGGAATAAAATATTTTTCCGAATTTCCACATTCACACTTGAAACCACTTAAAACTTGGCCTCCCCTACACTCTCTAAATTGGAGTCTTTCTCATTTTGAGAATTTGGGATGTGAATTGGCAGATTGAAGGCATAATATAATTGCATTCACTCCTTTTCTCTAGGAATATCCAGAAGATATATTTTGAATCTAGGATCCCTTCATTGAATCCTTATTATTCTTCTTCAGTTTGTAATATTGTTGTGCTTTCAATAATCTCTTAATTTATCTTAAATTTATTTTGTTATTTTAAAATTCATTATTCTATTAATATTAATAATTTTTATGGAATGAATAGTTGAAATGAAAATGGGTTATAGCCTTTCTAATCCTTTTCACATGCAAAACTTTTCTGTGATGACTACACCGCCCATGGGATAATAGTTCTTTTTAGTAATCGATCTACCTATAACCTTTTTCATTAATTTATTTTGAATCAATGAGATACTTTAATTAAATTAATATGATATTTTAATTGATTTTTTTAATTTAAATTAATCTAAGAATGAAATTTAACAATAAACAAAAAATATGTGCGGTCTAGAATTGTGTGAATTGTGGGAGCGCAATCTTAATCGGTAATACAAAACCACAAGGTATCAATTTTTAGAGTTCAAACATAATCCCTACACTCAATTAGAGATCATTTATAGAATTAATATGCGCCATAATTTTCCACTAAACATAATATATCCTTAGAACATCAATCAAAGTAGGGTGTTATGATTTCATGCTCTGAAGATAACATAGGGTTGCATTCACTTCATATTTTTGGTAAAGTTATTTTTTATAGGGTTCAAGAGTTAAAAAATTATGAGAACAAAATTTAGTGGATATTAATTTAAATTACATTAAATAATATTTAAATGAAGAGGTATTTTTAGATCGATTATTCCTTTTAAAATATTTTCTAAAAAAATATCTTTTTGTTGTGTCTTTGAAATCGAACTTCATTTCAATAATAAAAACAAAAAAAATCAATCTTCTTCCAGAAAAACTCTTCTTGTTTTATAAATGATAAAAAACCCTACATGCTTTCAAGTATAATTTTTATGTTATTTAAAATTATTTTTAAATTACCTTCAAAATTTTGTCTTAAATTACTTCATCCTTTGAGAGATGACTTTGGTCAGCCACTCTACTGCATCTAAGTAATACAAAACTAAACATCATTTGAAAGAACCCACTAAAAAACATTTTATCTTTCCACAAACTTCTCTATAATGAATGTGGAATGCAGGTGAATTAGATTGGGTCATCGGTTGTAGTGAAGTGTAACGCACTAGATAAGTGATCACACAGTGCAATCCTAGGTGGCTCTCTCAGCCTGATAAGGATATCAATGGTGTGAAATAAAATAGGGGCATCATCTTGATCGATGTCAATTGATTCTTCCATGTTCTATGGATTCGAAGTGAAATCCACTATGAAATATGGTGCAGGAATCACTTTGACCATGTAGGGTGTTTCATCTTCTACAGAGTGTATGCTAGCGGGTGTGGGTGATGATCTTTTTTCTCTGATAGTGTTTCCAGACTCCATATTCACTTATATGCATTCTCGTGTTTGTTCAATGGTGAATGAATCCTCACCACTCATTAAAACTTTCTCATCATGACCACTCAACCCCCACTTCTCAACCTTTTTGAAGATGAAATCACACTTTACAAGTATGGTCTTTCTGAAGGGGTCATACATACGGTATGCCTTGGACCCAGAATCATACTTTATAATGATTATAAACATACTCCATTTAGTAAACTCATCACCATAGTCAGTTTTGAGGAACATCATATTTCACCATATCTCCACCTACACTACGGATTGAAAACATCTGATTGCCTACAGAGCATGGTCTTTTCTTCTAAGTAGATCGAGCCCCTTATAGCGGCTCATGTCATCCATGAGAAGCATAATGTATAGGTTCCCTCTTGGCGTCATCAGCATGATTGACCCATATAGATCATTGTGGACAAGGTTGAGGACATTTTTCTATACGATGCTTCAATTTATCAGGTAATAACACTCACCACTACTTCCTAATGAGGCATCTATCACAAACTTGATCCAACTTATAACTTTTTGGAAGCTCTCACACCATTTCACATTGAGTGATATTGTGAGGAGCCTAGAAATTTAGGTGGACATACCTTGCATGCCAGTTCCAAGCCACCACAAAACACCTTGTAGATAAGCATGTAGGATGTGTAATATTGAGTCATATATTCTACAACCAATAGAGGATGTATTGAACCCTGGATAACATGCATCATTTCTTGTCACGAAAAATCATGATTCCTCCACAGATTAGTACCTAACAACCATTCTCATCATGTTAATGGATACTAATAATGTTGGTGGTGATGCTTGGGATAAAGCGCACCCCCATGAGAAAATGGTTATTTCTTGTCTTTTAGGTGAACAAGATCACCTCACACCACTCGATATTAATGATAGATTGATCATTATTTTTAATTATTGCTCTGGGGTGCACCTCACTGTGCCGCAAATATCGGGAAACTCAGCTGATGGTCATATTATTTCCCCGCATTCTTGATTTCCAAAGGAGGGCATCATCTGTTTCCTCTCAAGGGAAGTTTAATCCTTTATTGAAATAGGATTATTGGATTTTCATTCCTAATTTCATTGATTACTCCTCAGAATTCATTGCCTACTCCAGGTCAACCTTAAAGATAAAGAGGTTTTTTGTGAAACTCTTTTCGATGCCATAACTTTTTAGAAACTGGTAGATTATGATACTTCTGCCATGAAATTCCAAGGGGTCAGGTTAGGGAAGCAACCTTTGGTCAAGGGAGTAGTCACGTTGTGAATCTTTGGTGTGTCTGGACACTGTAACATTGAAACATCTTCATTTTCTCTTATAATAGAGCTTCTTGAGGGATCGGAAGCCCAATTCATCCCACGTTGTGTGCAGGGAACCATATTCCAAAGACATGTATATGTGGTTTTCCTCGAATTCCCATTATTAACATGGGGTATTCCATTATTTTAATGTTTGGTGAAGACAGATTGGATTGATCAGAACAATGATAAGAGTGGATCAGATATGTACTTCCCTAGGAGGGAGAACATGGAATGTTTACCAGATGGATGCATCAGAACACTTGATATGGACAGATATGGGGTGGCATGTCCCAATATAAAAAGGTTTCACACCAAGAAGGCTAACCTGGACACCTCAAAGGGATTATCAAAGGATTATGGGTCCCAAAAACTGTGACACCAAGGTTCACTTGGGATTGAACTATAGGGAGGCTTCCTACATACCCTATTTAGAATATAGAGATCAAAACCCACATATTTCGAGAGGATGAGTCATGGTTTTGAGGCGTACACAATGGATAAAAACATGATGAGGTAGCTTGTGAGAATATATTCATGGATCATACCCAAATTGCTACAAAGAGAAATGGGATGAATTCCATTATTTCACCGGGACATAGCGGCCTCAGTGAAATCAGGATGTATATGAATGAAGTGTCTAAGCGTGAAATGAGTGGGGATGGAACTAAGAACCAGTGTGAAGGTGGTGGTGTTGCGATTGAACCTCATAGATATTTCCTACATATTCTTACATTATAAAATCAAAGTCCACAAAGTTCTTAGATGGGCCAATGAGCCACTCGAGGAGGCAACTCGTGAGAATGGATGCGTGGATCAGACCCAAAGGAAGGAGAATATCCAGGTTGAGGAATGATCTTTCTGAAACACAAAGGCTTGAGAGAATGACCAGGATGGGACATGGGAGGTGATCATTATCCTTAAAAAGGTTTCTTAGGAACCTTTCTCAAAAAGGTAAGAGATCAATGTCCACATAGTTCAGAAGATGGGCATTGAATAAGGGTGTACATGAAAGAAAACAACCCGGAGACATATTGGGGATTACTCATGGTTTGATACCGATCACAAGAGGGAAAATATTGGTTTAAAGAGTATGGATTAAGTATAAATATTATGCATGGTTAACTGCCCAAGAAAATAGGACATGTATTCGGGGTGTACCCCAAGGATAAAAACATGAATGGGTGGTTCAAAACACCTCTATGAGGTGGATCTGAGTGATGTGTCCAAAAAAGGGATGATTTTACATCAGGAGGGTAAATACCTTAGAGGGAGCACCAGAGTTTTCCATTGGTTGGGGTTGAACCTCGAAGAGGCTTCCTGTTTACCTAAAAGGGATCAAAACCCATGTATTTCTTGGAGCATATAGTTTAACGTCTTTTAAGATGAAGGTGAGCCAATATGAAATGGTCGAGATATAAGGATTGTGAGGGATGAGGGGCTTGAACCTTAGAGAGGTTTCCTACATACCCTACTTGGAAGGAAGAGATCAAAGTCCACATAGTTCAGTGGTGAGGGGAATGTGGATTATGCATGGATAAAGGCGGGTATAGGATTCCATTATTGATGATTAATCTAATATTGTGTGAGTTATTCTCGGTGTGAGAAAAAATAGGCAACAATGGACCTAAAAATCACGTCATGGAAGGTTCATCGACCAGAAGTAGAGTGGGGATTACACATGGCTAGTGGCCAAGGGAGAGGAAGATTGGGAATTAATCCAAGAGGGAAGCCCAGTGAAAGAGGATGGGGTCCATACATATGAATAGGATATAACCATTGTACACAAATCACCCTACTAATGTGGGTTGGGGATTATGCAGAGGGCTTCCCGAAGCTCACAAGGCGACAAAGCATAATGGGTGAGATGTACTGAGAGGGAGTTGTTGCTCATCCTTCATCGACTCATCATGGTGTAGCCACGAATTTAGTGATCATAGTTTATCAACAAGTTTTGAGGATGTGGATTATTGTTAGTTTAACATCTTGTAGCTTAGATGATGAGGGATTTTCCCTCACCTCGAGGATATACATAATTGGCGCACTTTAACCCTTGGGGTAGGGAAGGCATAAGAAATTACATAGATTAATAGGTTTTTTTGAGTGATCCATGGAAGGGTCCACGTTAGCATGGCTATTTAAAGAATCAATAACTATTAGTGTACCTATGAAAAGAAGAATTAGGTTGGAAAACACATCATGAATCACCCCTTGAGGTAATAATAAATCACTGCACACAATCTTGGAGGGCCCTATGGAGTAAGACCACGCAAGATAGGGGTGTTTCAAGAAACAGGGGCTTGAACATGGTTCCTTAGGGTAAGGATGACACATGGAGAACATATGAAGGGGTTTACGCAAGATTGTGGGATTATGCGCAAGGTGAGGGGATACACACAAGATGGAATCCTGCACACAAATGGGCCCAAAACAATGACAAACTTGTAGGTAAGAGGAATCTTTTGGTCTGAAGTTCCTTAAAGTAAAAGGAAATGGGAAAGGGTTAATCCCTAGTGGGACCACCTAAAAGAGGACCCTTGAGAGACCTTTCACACAAGATCCAGAACATTGAGGCTATGTCTTTCATAAAGTCATGAAAAAGTTCATATTTCACACATGGGATCTATGGTTCATGTTTTGGAATAGTACCCCAATGTGAGGGTGTATGCTTCTATATATAGAAAAAAACTACAATGGCACTGCACAAGGAGGTGTGCACAAAAAGAGTGGGTCTGACATCATATTTTTTTTCAGAAGATTTTGTGTGTGGCACAATTTCTTGCGCACTGTCTTGATTCCTTTTTCACCTATAACTTGGCTGTTTTTTTGAGAGGCCACCATGGAAGGATCCACTTGACGTCACAATGGTTGCACTGGATCTTGTGAAAATATTCAGTCATCTCTGCAAGACTTAAATCTGTTACGAACCTCCCTTAGGTTTCTTAGGATTGTATGCTGATCCAAAATAAGACTTTAGTTCACTCAAAAAAATTAAAATTCTTGGCCTTAACTGATATTTGGAGCCAAAGAATCCCCCCCTCAGAATCTGAGATGAAAGGTGACTTGAAGGTCAGATTCTGATGGAATCACAGAAGAGTATAATGTTTGACGGTCGGTGTGTGAAAAAATTCCCCTTCTTCATGAAAATCACTTCTGCATACGTGAAAGGGATTTTCTATGCCTATAAATATGTGTGTGGGGGGGAAGGTTTTATACTTTTACTTTCCCACATGATAGGTGATTCCGCTATTGTCCATGAAAGATCATCTATTCTACATGAATGAATCTAAATTTGGTTAGTTACTTGAACGTAGTTGTAGTTTCTTTCACACTACTTCTAAATATTTCACACACTTCACTTAGCCAATTTTTTCATAGCTAACACCC
This sequence comes from Viscum album, assembly GCA_963277665.1. Classification (NCBI taxonomy): domain Eukaryota; kingdom Viridiplantae; phylum Streptophyta; class Magnoliopsida; order Santalales; family Viscaceae; genus Viscum; species Viscum album. Next base: position 1,051,939,671 of record OY728130.1, on the reverse strand, counting down.
ATCTTGCATGAAACCATCTTCCTTAGGCACCAAAACCCCATTATTTCATGCAATCCCCTTTGTCAAATCTGTGGTCTGATAGAAATGGTTTCTGAATAGGCTGATGCTGAGAGGGAAGCATGTGTTTCTACACGGAGGACTCAAATGATCACAAACCCTCAGATTCTTCACATGAAAAGATTCATGTCCGATAATTAGATGCCCTATACTATTCTATTTCAAGCCCAAAAAGATTATTTTCTGAGCGATATCCTCCCTCTTTGGATCTTCAGCATCCTAGAAGAGGCTATAATGCTAGGCTTCGAGAATGAAGCACCACTGTTATGGGTGACACGCGAGGATAGTTGTCCACGGTACAAAATCATGAAAAATGGTAACCCCCCAATGAAACATAGAAAATGGGTGTTTAAATCCTAAATCCAAAAACCAAAATTGTTATGGGGAGTGATTTGACTCCTGGGGAATATCTAGCCCACTATTCGACCACTTTCTAGAGCAGCATCACTAATAAGACCAAAGGTTTGAAGGAATGATACTTTAGGTCCAGTGGAAAACTTCAAGAGTGAATAGGCATTGGCATAATTGTTACACCATTCATGCATGGAGTTTTAGAAGTAGCTACAGTCTATCAGGCTGTTTGAAGTTGTGTGGACATCACAATTTCATGGTTACCATCAACAAGACCTGGTGCTGGAGCTGTTCAATCGGTGGTCTCCTGACACAAATACTTTTCATCTCCACCATGGAGAAGTCAGAATTGGTCTATGATACATCCATTTCATTGGGTAAATTCCCTTATAAGAGTACCAGTATAATGAGTTCCTTCCAACGGAGAACATCTAGGGAGAGAGAACGTGCACCCATATTGTAACATGGCATCTGTTGGAGTTGGAAAAGGAGAAGCTAAAAATAAAATACATATGAAAGGAAATATCCTATCGAGGATGGTTCAGTCTGTTTGTGACACAAGATGAGGAAGTGATTATGTAAGATTGAGGGAATCAATGCCTAGACACATCTCGAAGGGGTAAGGCGGGATCATACTGGATGGTCCTAAAGCCAGGAAGGCACCGGTCATGGGTATTTAGCATAAGTGAAATCTGAGACCTGAATGTAAGATATGATGGACTTCGTGATACATTCCTGAGTGGGAGGCTACTTCTAGTAAGGTATAAAATGTTAAGAGACCATTCAGGGACATTGGTGATGGTTGGGATCATGGCAGATGAGAACAAGGTCAGTCGAGGAGTTCCTTTGATACCTAGTATGAATGATATTCTAGGGTGCATTTCAAGACCAAGAGTGACCAAGAGAATATACAAACTATTCCATATTCTTCATGGATTTTTTGTAGCTTATTATGGTGGGTATGACTTCCAAAAATCCATACTCCCTCCAGGTGATGGTCGGTAGTCATACATAATATATATTTTTGGAATTAAGACCTTGATGCTCAATTAAGAGGGGAGTAAACTCAATATCGACAACCCTAAAAACATAAGCATTCACCAGTTTCAAACCCCATCTATCTAGATGGTATATTAAGGGCGTGTCCCATTAGATCATATAGAATACTTTCAAATCATCAAGGGTGGTGTTCAGGTATCCTAGATCAATAGGAAAATCTTTAGTGAACCCTATATGTCGATGAGGTTTTCCAAAAATTTTGGGTGCATGCATTTGATGGGAAATATAGTGTATAAAAGTGTTCTAGAATATTGGAATCCATGAATTATTCTCTAATTGTGTCTTATTTTCATATATTATGGCTTTTGGAGGTTATTACTTTTCCCCCCAATGATATTAATTCTTACCAGTCAATAAAGTATGTCGACCATTGGATAACAACATATCCAGAAGCAATTCTGCCATGTTTCATTCGATAGATAAAGGTGATAGGTGTTGATCCTAAAAAACAAGATAGTATAAGAAGACCTACTGGGGAAGCGAGAACGGAGGTGATCTAGGAGGCTAGTCCGATTGAAGATGGAACATCTATGGAAAGAGCATCGCAAAGTGCAGCCACGCCTCTGCCTCCTGAAGAGTGATGGTCTCATAGTTGGCCTATGGTTCCAGCTAGGGAAATTCCAAGAAAAGGATGAGATATCTTATGTATCTTCCCACCAATTCCATTTTCACATCCTTATGGTCATCTTGGAGGACGTTACGTCAAAGGATATATCCAGAAGCCCTGTGGAAAAAACTTGTGGGTACTAGACTCAACTTTCCGAATATGGGGCATATTAATGTGGAGGACAGGTTGGAATTTAATCTCTAGAACACATACATGAAAGAAAAGGATGTTTATGCATGCCAAAGGGGGAGGTATGAAGAACTGTATCTCCAGGTGAAAGTGATTCTTGGCTAGGAGCACGACCCCTATAAAATTCCACTGAAGGATGACGATGAGGATGATGATGAAGAAGAATAAGAAAGATAAGAAGAAGAATAATAAGAAGTATATGATGATGATTATTATGATGATGATGATGATGATGGTGGTGATGGTGATGATTATGATGATGATGATGATGATGGAGAAGAGGAATCCATAAGTGAGGGACCTAGAAGTGAGGGACCTCAGTGGACAACGACCTACTAGGGAAGCCCATGTGAGAGTGGTAAAATTGTAGGATCTAACATGGAAATGGATGTAAAAATCGAGGTGAGTATCAAATAATATCTCTAATGTTATTTATATATTAATAATTTAAATCCACTGACCAAATTTTACCCAGTTCAGGAACACATCGATGATGAGTGCTAGAAAGTTTCCACTCTAGCGGATGAAATTGTATCAATGGACATAGAAGGGCGTCCCTATGAATCTGCCCTCATAACGTAATAGGGTAGACAACTAACCATATATGTTTTGGGTCAAGGACCAGAACAAAATTAATTTGTTATAGGAAAGCTAGTAGGAGGGGCTGAAATGGTGACCGCAGTGTATGAGGTTATTCCACCCATTTAGAAGGAGCCGATTCCAATCATTGAATTAAGACGTGCCGAAGCATCCCCTGTGGTGGCAGCTCCTGCCATGACTCTAGAACTAGATACCACAACTCTAGGATCTTATATGTTTATACCTTTTAGTTTTACGTATTTTATTGGGGAACTAGGCTGACTATGGTATCAATCCCCAATTCAATGATTGGAAGATTAGATGCTCGACAAACTATTGAGTATGTAACATTTGCGAGAGCTCTACCAGTGATTTTACCAGTTCACAGAGAACCAATAATTCATAATGGTCTATCACTAGAACCTAGTGGGAAATAATCTACAATAATAGGTGATGATACTACTAGGGTTGAGCTCTAGGATAGAAGGGGTGAGGATTCTGAAGAAGAAATGATGTCAGAAGAGGAACCTTCCAGTGAACTCCTGGCTATTTTTCCTAATTACATGCATGTTTATCCGGAGGAGATTGAAAATTCTGATCCAATCATAAATGAAGAGAGTCATACGACATGAAAAAAGGTGTGTAAGTCCATAAAATCCTTACTCAGTCAATCATAGGTAGAATGGCTGAGTCAGATGGGGTCACTTCATACATGGATTTGCTTACTCTGCACCGAAGGGGTGGATGCTCACTACATTCATATAATAATTTGTGATTATCTGGATGAGAAGATGTGAGAGATTATCCAATGCTTCGATTTTTTTTTCAATTTTGGATGATATCATAGAACATCCAAAAGTTTATTGAGGATGACTAGGAAGTCTGACACCTTGAAGAACAGAAAAATGAATTAGCATCATTCATTAAGATCCAATCTGAGCTCATTGAATGATTGAAATACCTATTATAGAATGACTATGAGAAAGCAGTGTAGAAAAGAATTCAAATTGTTTAATTAAAAAAAGTGAAAGCAAAAGTAGGTCAGATCCAATGAGCTCTGCTCCATAGTTGCTGACGAAGAAAGGGAGCTTAGAGAGCAGGATGGAGTTATGGAGGCTACATGCCACAAAGTGGTGGTACTGGGGTAGTCTATTGAAGGGGCTGATCTATAGGGGATGTGTTTTATCCAAACTTATGAAAAACATTTCCCTCTTTTTTTACTTATCCCAAACTACGATCATGACTATACTGTTGCTTTTTGTTTTAATTTGTGTATCTAAATCATAATTATGGGGTAACTAGAAATTAGTCCTTAAGATCTTGTGGGTCATACCTAGTGTGAGAAATAAAGGATACTACATAATAATCCATTTTTTGCATGTGAGTGCTAACTAACAATTGAATACTTGGGGACTGATATTGTTAAATGACTTCTCAGAGTATTCAGGTGGAGAGAGGTTGTAACTGAAGGTTAGGGTTCACAAAACAACTATCTTTCCATTTTGAACGTTCGCTAGTGCATGAGTGAGGTAATTCTAGATATTATAAAATTCATGTGAAACAAAGGGGAATTAGAGGTGTGAGTCACAGTACACAAAATTCGGAACATTGGGGTGATGGTGATCCAATACAAGATAACTCTCGACCTTATTCAAAACAATACACCTATATCGCTATCCTGGGATGGGAACAAATGAGGGCCAACCACTAACATCATTCTAAAACAAGTGCCCAATCCCTGAATGTTGTTTGATTCCTCACGAAACATTTTCCCAGGATGGTAGCCGAGCCAATGTGGTATGGGACCAGACCGTTAGGGGGTTCCGTCAAATGTTAAAGAGTTTTAGGATCCAAATAAATGGCACACAAAACGTAGAGATTGAGTGATGAGAAATTCAAATGGAGTCTAAAAATTTTGAAACTACATCACTCTGATGAAAGATCATTGTGTGTACACATCGGTCTGACTCAATATCAAAACATTTTCCAAAAAGGACCTCTTTTGAAAGGACCAAGGATGGCTTACAATTTCACATCATGCAAATATGGGAGATTAGCACATAGATTAACATAAAACAGTGAGAATGAGGAAATAAATAGTGTATATTTATATAATCAAGACATTTCGTAGAGTTTAAGGTCATACAGCCCAAATCCTGGATAATAGTTTAAAGTCATGTTACACGGGCTATGGATTCATAATTTAGGGTCATATAATTTGGATCGTAATTAGGGGTGAAGAGCCGAAAGAGTTAATAAACATGTGGTTGGGCCTAAGCCGAGATTATTGGGTGTCACTAGATATCCTGTGAGGGTAAGAATCAATATAAACATAGTTATTGAATTCCATCTTGGTTATAAACCAACACTGGTGGTGGTAATTTTCTCTAGCGAGGAAACTGAAGCATCCCATAATTTTTATGGGAAAACCTAAACTTATCTAGGGTGGAGCCATAGTTTAAGGTCATGTGTTGAAGGACATGGGAACTCCAAATGAGATACATGTGGTGTTGTACATAAATATGATGTGAATGAGGAAAAAATAAGTCCACACCACACCACACGTTCCTAAAATGGGGCAAGGGTCAGGAGGCTAGAAAGATGAATGGGGTTGATTCAGAACCTTATATGAAGATTTTAGGTGTCACTATGTATCTCATAAGAATGGGAATCAATCCACACATAGTTCTTGAGGGTGGTATGGAAGATGAAAATTACAAATAAAGAATGATATCTTCTCAGGTGAGGAAAACCATAGTTATTATACTGTTTAATGTCATGCAAACTAGGACACTGAAAGTCATTGTTTAAAGGTTATAGATTTTTGACCGTATGGGGAAGACAGGTGTAGTATATCTTTTTGTGGAAACCTATCGTGAATGAGAATAGAAGACGTCCACATCAAATTCCACATTTTCATAGAAGAAAACCCAAACCCAGGTGTCACTATGCACCTCACAGGGGTGAGAATCCTGCCACATGTAGTTATGAAATTCCATAAAGTTAACTTCATGTGGTAAGGATGTGAGAGATCCTAATTTATAGTCATAGAGCTTGTACCAAAATGGGAATATTCCTGAAGGAAAATTATGTGATGAGGAAACATAAAGAAACCCGATGTAAATTAAGAAAATGTAGTCTGCACAGCATAACAAATTTCCAAGAGAACACACACAGTTAAAAGTCATGATGCCAAGACTAAGGGACCAGATCTCCAAGTTTAAGGTCATAGAGTTCACACAAAAAATGAGGTGTGACTCTTCCATAGAGGCACAAAACTTACCCAAATCCCTAATCCCACATGAGACATGCTCGGTGTTGGAAACAATGGTGGGTAAGATCTTTTTAATTCATGGAATCAAATAGTATGGGATGAAGGTGCAAAGTCAAAGATGACCCCACAATATTGGTTCGTTATCTTAGTGTGTAAAGGATCACGGAAGGATAAAACTGACCGTGTCGAAGTTCTATCTGAACACGATCAAATGTAAAGGGATGTGAATCATGAAACCAATATTCAGGGTGTAATGGGGTTGGCATAATGTTGGATAATAACTATTAACTATATTCAAATCATAGTATCCATATTGTGTGACTTGGGATGGGAAAAAATAAGTGAGGTTTGACCACTGATCATTTTCACGGTACGAGACCTGTTCTAAATTCCATTCGAGATCCTCTAGGATGTTGGCCAAAAATAGAAGGAGATCTATAAGGCCAATAATTTGTACTGCCTAGGGGTCCTTTAGGATGTGAGAAATGATGGAGACCCGAATAAAGAAACGTATGAAGCATGGAGATGAAACAAAGTCATGTTCACACATGACCCAATAGTTTTGGTCCTAAACCACTGTGTATCGAAGAAATTTAGTAGGCATAAAATAGGTTGACAGGACCAATTAAGGGTGGACAACTCGAGAAGGTGAGTGATGGAAAGGGGAAACCAGGGGATGGACCTAAAGATGAAATGTCTATGCGTTATTACATATCCTATAATGATAGGAAACAATCCATATGTAGTTCTGGAAATGTCATGCAGTTTGACGTCATGAAGTGATGACGAATTTAGAAGGAATTCCTCAAAAGAGGAATGATTATGGTGTAGAAAAAATATCCCGATGTGAATGTGGACAAATAAGTCCACACTAAACCGCTTTCTCCTAGAGGAGACCTTAGGTTGAGAGAGAAATTATGGGGAAATTTGGGGTTGGATCCAAAGAAAAAATATCTGGGCATTCATACGTATCCCATAAGGATGGGAATCCAGACATACATCGCTCTAGAATACGATGCAATTTAACATCATGTGGTAAGGAAATGGATGGAAGGGGAAATCCCATGTGGTATTACATGGTTCAACTATTATAAACTAATGTTAACGATATAGAATGTCCAAATGACACACCATGTAATCCCATAAGAATCAGGGCCAAGGCGGTGAAGGAAAGAGATAATCTGTGGTACATGGGCTAGACCTGGAGAAAAATGTCTGGGCATTCCTACATATCCCATAAGGATGGGAATCATTCCATAAATAGTTCTAAAATTCCATGTAGTTTAATGTCCTACAGTAAGGATTTACAAGAAATGGAGGTATTACAAAGGGAGGTACTTGGTGAGAATTTTGAAAATCTTGACATGAATGAGAACCAAAGGGGTTAAAACAACAACACATGATTCAAAAGGAATCTCAGGATGTAAGGTAGAAAATTAAGAACTTGGGGCTGGACCCAAAGTTGAAATATCTGTGCATTTCTACATATCCTACAAGGGAAGAAATAAATCTAAATGTAGTTATTAAGGTTCCATGTAGTTTAATGTCATGCAGTAAGGAAGTAGAAATCATAGTTTAATGTAGTAGAGATATGACCCTAGATGCCCATTTCAATGTTGTGTGCTTGGTACATAAGGGAAAAGAATAGTAAATCCATGTACCTGATATTTGGGACACCGTGGGGATGGGTATAATGATAGAGGATAACTTATTTCCATATTCACAACATATTATCTATATCGCATGACCTGGAATGGGAGAAAAAAATTTAGTATCAACTTCTGACCATATTCACAGCTCGAGACTTGTTTCAAATTATCATTCGAGAACATCTGGAACATTAGCGTAAGATGGTAGGTGAGATAGGGTAGCATAAGACCAGGTCTATTGGGGGTACTTTTGTATGTGAAAGATGATGGAGACCCAAATGAAGGGAACACGTGAAGCATGGTGGTACCATTGTTGTTTAACGTCTTGTGGTAAGGATGCGGGAGATCTTAGTTTATGTATTTAGAGATCAGACCATAAGGTATGTTTACCACATGCAGTTTATTATCATGAAGGATTAAAGGGATATTAGTTTAAGGTCATATAGCTTAGACATTTTTCATTTTATCATAATGCAGGATGAAAGGAACACCCCTACAAAGTACTCCTTGAAGAATTTGGCATTGGTGGGACAATTAATGCACTCACTATCCGCAGTGACCAGAGATTATGCACCGTTGGGGTAAACCAAGTGAATGAAATAATTCCCCTCACATTTGGGGTCTAGCTTTGGTGCCTTCTTGCTGGGAATCATTGGAATTTTCAGGGCCAATATGTGTCACCTTGCAAGAAAAAACAGAGACACAATTTATTATTAAAAGCCCTCGATATCTTGTCATGATGCCTCTCCAGATTATGCATGGCCTAGAGCCTATTCTCATCTATGGCCTCTTGCTCAACCAAATATTCTTCTACTACTATATATGATATATGATGATCCTTTATAGATGTGCAGATTGATGGTAACTGAATATCGATGGGAAATACTACCTCTGTTCTTTACACTGGGGAATATAAAGTCACCACGGTGGAAGTACGAGTCATTTTTTGGTAAGCACCAGGTGTGTATGGGAGCATGTTCTTACCAACCATCTTATGAAAGATGTTAGTAAGGGTTTTGTTGAATGCCTTGATATGCCCATTTTCTTATTCATGATAGCAAGTGGTATTATTAGAACAAATATTGTACTTAGTGTACAATTTATTTGGCTCGGCTGTCCAGAAGTTGGTGCCATTATGGCGGAGGATAGCGTGAGGGATTCTGAATCGATGGATGATTTTTGAACTCACACAATCAATGATGGAATGGACTTGGACTTCCTTGAGTATAATTGCATCTGCCCACATGGAAAAAATTTTTGTATTGGTCAAGATGAACCTGCACGGGTGAGCTATTGCTGGTGGAAGTGGTCAAATGAAATCGAGTGCCCAGACTGCAAAGGGAAAAGATTACTTGGAAGTATGTAGAAGATCTAGTGGACGATTCAAAAAATTAGCATGGATATGGAATGAATGTAACCTTTTAGAAAACTCATTGTAGTCATGGATCATGGTGGGCCATAAGTAGCCCATCCTTCAGATCTGGTGGGAGATCTTCAACCCGACCTGATGAGGTTCGCAAGAACCGATATGAACATACTATATGACATGTGGAATCTCATCTTCTTAGATACAGAAGAGGATAAATCTATCAAAACCACATTTTTAGAGGATCTTCACAAGGCTGGGACCACTCTAGAGGGTGAACTGCAATATTCGCTGACTAATTCATTCATGTTCGACTCTATCTGTTGGGAGATTACCACACTAGAGATACTCAATGAAATTATTTTTCCAATAAGAGGTCTCTTAAACCACAGTAGGAGGATACATATGTCCTTATATTCATGCACCCTAGGTAACATGTCTTACAAGTTGACTATCATTATCGTCCAAAGTTTTGGAAGCGATGAATATTTGATGCGTCACATGGATAAAAAAATTTTCCCAGTCAGGCTCTACAAGAGATGAAGTAAGGCTAGACAAGGCATCTGATTGATCATTTTTCCATTGAGGGACATGAGTAACTTTTGGCTAAGAGGATAATTGGGCCATAAGTAGAGAGTGTGATCCAACATGATTACAAGCTTCGACTTCCTAATGATGTAGTCACCGTTGAGTTCTTTGATGACTATATTAGTGTCCCCCCACAAATGAAGGTGAGTATCATCAATATCAAGGTCCAAATTGAGGTCAATGATAAGAGCCTAATACTTTGCCTCATTTTTGGTATAGCCTACTAACAAAAAGAATGAATAGGGAAAGATACCATATGGAGGCATGGCGAAGACAATACCCATGCCTACACTATTTAGCCTGAGATCATTGAGTATCTTTCCAGTTGGGCTTCATAAAGCACTACCGAAGTGCATTTTACTACATGTCATGCCTTGATCCACTGATAGGATAATCTCATCTAGGATATCATAATCTAGAGACTACTCTAAGGGGATAGATGGGCAGTAATAAATTCTACCAGTTCCTAACCGTTGACATCTTTCTGTGGAACAAACATGATGTCATACTACTAAAGTATCACTGCCCATCGAGATAGATGACTTTTCAACATGGGGAAGTTCTGAATATATTTTTGTGTGTCTATGTGAGACACCAACTATATCTCATGATGCTACAGGTAATGTCTCAATTTATAGACTATGAATACCAGTGCAAGGCATCTCTTTTCAATGTAGGAATATGATGTCTCTATATTGAGGATCATGTGGATGAGATAATATAAACTATTATTTATCAATTCATTATTATTCTAGGGGAGAACAGAACTGAGGTATCATTCTAAGGTGGTCACATAGAGGGCCATTTTATTTCTAGAGAAAGGGGCATTATAACTGATGGTTGTTGACGGTACTTCTTGATTTACTCAAAATCAGTCTAACACTCCTAATCCCACTAATAATCGGAACCTTTCTTCATGATATGGAAAAATTTATTACACTTGATAGCCATATTTGTGATGAATCAATGTTTGTTGGCTAAGTGGCCTTGAAATCTTTAGAACTCCCAAAGGGTGCTCAGAATAGGAATCTAACTGATGGCCTTGATCTTATTAGGATCAATCTCAATGACTCAGTATCGGATGAAAAACGATAATCTTTCCAGAGGTAACCCCAAAGGAACACTTTAAGGTGTTCATCCTCATGTGGTGGGAACGAAGGAAGCTGAAAAATTTATCAATATCTCTAAGATAGTCCTGAAGCATGCTGGAATTGACCACCAAATAATTCACATAGTATTCCACAAATGTCTCAAGGATCAGCTTGAATATGCGGTTCATTTTATACTGGTAAGTGGATCATACATTCTTTAGTTAAAAAGGCATTATCTGGTAATAGAAGGTACCTTGCAGTGATCTGAAGGATGTAGAATCTTCATCTTCATGGGCCATTCAGATTTTATTATATCCAGAATACTCATCCATATAGAAGAAACCATTGAATCTAGTGGCAGCATCGATTAGTATCTCTGTTGTAGGAAGAGGAAAATCATCCTTCGGGTAGTGATAGTTGAGATCCCAAAATTCGATGCAGACTCTAATTTTTCTCTTGTTTTTTCTTGATCGACACAATGTTAGCTAACCATCTAGGGTACATGATCTCCTTGAGGAAGTTGTCTTTGAAGAGTTTATCAAATTCGGCCTCGACCATAGCACCATCATAAGGGTGCATCTTCTTGGGGGGCTGTTTGAACCCACAATGACTTATCGGGAGACAAGGATGGTGGAGCACTATCTAATGATCTAGTCTTTTCATCTCATCATACCTATAAGAGAATACATCCCAATACTACATCAATAAATCCATGTACTATTTTTGGTCTTATTTAGGAATAGATGTGTTGATCAGTTCCCGTATCATATCTGTCTCGGTACTGAGGTTCACTTGAACCAACTCATAAAAAATGGTGGAGGCACCTTCCTTGAATGTAGGGTGAGAATCTTACAAATCCTCATTATTTTACAAAGTGGGAGGATCATCAGCAGAGGAAAACTCTTCTATGTTGACTCATCCTAATATAATGCTGGTGTTGGCCTGAATAGTGGTGGAATCTTCCTTGGGGGACCCCACTATACTGAAACCATGGTGATGAAATTTGTCGATCTGATTCCATCAGGACATCTACCCAAGGGGCCATGCATTATAATATTAAATCAATAGTGGTGTGTCAACATGAGTTTTTTCAACCCAGCCTATCAAAACAAGAAAGTATGGCATACTACTGTTTCTATGGGGTGAACATCCTAATACCTTATAGGGGTAAGGGGCTATGGGATCACTCAATCCAGATTCATGTATGAGTATGAAGTGATCATCCAATGATCCTTGAACCTATGAATTCCCCATTATCTTCATACAAAAACAACGAAGAAGTGCCCCGGGTGTGGGGTTGTGGCCTCCAACTGGTGGATTTGGAGAATAAAGGCATCTTCCAAGTATGTCCATGGATCGACCATGTTAGTAGCATTCTCCAATTATTGTCCTGAACCTGATTGACCATTCTCTTGTAATAATTGGCATCTAAATAGCCATATTCAAAGGAAACCAAGGGTGGCACGTCACCTTAGAGAGATCCTACTTGACCATTGAGGGAGTACTTAATGAATTGGTGATATGGGGAAGGGAATACTGCATGTTGGTAGAGCCATAGACTATCCATCAAAACATTGTAATTAGGGTCATGTGAAACATCCATGAACATTGTGCTAGCTATCATGCCACCTAATTGGGTCTTCAAGAGTACTTTTTTCAATAGGTGTCTGATCTGTCCTATCATAACCTTGAATATTCAGGTTAGATGGATACAGATATGTATTATATTGTCCCAACTTATGGAGCATCCTGGTCAGGATGAGATTGATCCCAGAACTCATGTAGATAATACAACAGTGGATTTCCATGCCATAGAACTTACTAGTGATGTACATCGAGCGGATGTCCCTCTATATGGGAGAACCATAATCTTATCTAGAGAATGATATGATGTCTTGTAACTCTTCTAGTTTTAATGCCTCAGAATGGAATACCTCTTTGGTTACTACCTCTGTTTTAAACTGGAGGGGGCTTATTAAAGGCTCTACAAAGGGCTTCACACATATCCAACAATAGTCAGAGAGCCTCGAGTAATGAGAGGCTCACAGGAATGCTATAAAGGTTCTTGATCACATCATACATTCGTTTTAGATACACATTTCGGCTAAGAATAGGTCTCTCAGTGGAAGGAGGCTCGATAGGTACTACTAGTCGAACTATTAGATTCTAGCTGGTGTTCGGGATGTCACACTACTCACTAGTCAAACAATGTTGAGTGGCCATCGTTTGATATCCATATGACTTAGTTCTATCCATAACTAAATGTAGTTTGTCATGGCACGGTCATGTTTTCTCTACCGAATAAAGCAATACGAATGGTCGTGGGGGTGAATTCGATGAAATAGGGTGAGAATGTTGTGCGTGCTAAGCTCTATACTAGGCCTGATGTGTGGTCTTAGTGGCATACATGGATTAGTTGAAATCATTTTCAAATTCATTCTTATGGTTCCCTTACTCATGGCTCCATCAATGCTAGCATCTACTGGGGACATTAAAAGGATCTTCCTAGTGCACTTCGTCATCAGGAACCATATAAGGGTTTACTAGTTCTAGGATAGTCATAAAAGCATACTTCTAATGGACACTTGAAGAATAATCCATTATTGGATGGATTTTGGGGGAAATATCCATCTCTTACGGCCTGATATTGCTAAGTGTGTGGGGTTGATTTGGTACCGGTGAAGGGTTGTTCATACCCTTGCGCCACCAGCGCTTTCATTCCTAAGAAGACGAAAGTTGCGATGTCGACATAGAGGTAACATCATGTGGTAGAATTTCAACTACAAGAGGCTCAAGATGATTCAAATAAGAACAGATAATACTGTGGTTGTGATTGACTACCTTGAGATCTATTTATTTATCATACTTCTGGGACCCATGGCTAGAGACCTATTTCCATTCACCCTCACTGTCACTATCAGGATTTGCAGACACACATGCTACCTGTGCTGGGGCCAGACCCAATTTTACTACATTGTTATTGACTTGGTCTTTTATCTAGTCTTTGAACACATAGAACTATTTTTGGGTGTACCCAAGAAACCGTAGGTAGGAGAAATAGTTGGGTTGATCTATGAGATATACCACTTCAGCTCCTCTGTATTCTGGCAACCGTAGGGTGACCTGATTTTAGGTGCTCTAAAGGTATTTGGGAACCTGGGCCTCATTGAATGAGTATGTATTGTTTCTATGATCTGAGAAAGGGGATCTGGGATCCTATCCTTGATGAGGGGTTGGATCCTAGAGAGGTGGTGGAACCAGGTTGTCTCGCCTAGGCCGCAGAGGTATGTTACGCGGTGGCGCCTGCCGATTCTGACCCGGAGTATGAGCCTGAGGCGGTGGCCCTTAGTGAGGCTATGGTAGTGTCAATTTTGATAACAATTATAGCTATCTATGGGACTATATTTTGGCCACAGCAGTGGCCTGGTCCCTAGAGGCACTTCAAGTAGGAGCTATGGGAGGCAATGGATGTGCCCACTTGGCTTGTTTTAAGGCTTCCTCCAGGCGTTGATCTTTATTAGAGGAATCCCAAAATACACCTTGTATGTTCAGAGTGATCATTTAGAGGACCAATTTGGTGTTCAAATTCCCCATTATTATATTTAGTAGATTATTATGGGTTAGCAGCATTTTGAGTGAATATGGGAGGCCCTTCAACATAGAGACAATGTTTGTGACTCACTCATCCAAACTCAACTTGAACTTGTATATGTCAAAAATACTATTGTTCTGGGTGGTTGAATTAAACTGGTAGACAAAATTCATATGAATATCCTACCAACTAGATATGGACCCAATGGGTAACTAAATGTACTAGACAAATGCGTGTTCTTCTATAGTCTGTACGAAAAAATTGTGCTTAGAAGATTCCTATTGTGCTGGAGTTCCTAGAATGGGTCCACACCTTAAAGTAATGTGGTCTAGATGCTGCAACATGTCTCTTGTCCCATTTTAAGGGGATAAAGTACGATTCCTAAAATATGGGTATGCACTAATATCATCCACACATGCTGGATATGGCTTACCATCAGGCCGTATTTCTACCTATCTAGTTTCAAGAGCCTTGAGGTGAGGAATAATAGTATTCATTGGATAATCCTAATGATTATTCCTATATTTATGAGGGTCCCTAACTACCATAGTGTTGGAAGGTTCTTTAACACAGTAATCGGGCCCAGTAGCTCGTGGATCGGTTGGTGGAATAAAATAATGGGCCACTGGATGAACATATAGAGCTGCAAGTGGAACCTGAGCAGTGGCGAGTGGGACTTGAGCCGAGTCTTGAGGAAGGTTTTCATGTAGATCCAGTGGATTAGGTGACACATATTGGGGTAAATTTTCCTAAACACTGACCTTTACCCTCTCTAGATGGGTAGGGTTATCAAGATCACCCAGGGGTAGTTCGCCGAGGGGAAGCTGTTCCTACCCCTTCTTCCATGGTCTAGGATTAC
Source organism: Viscum album (assembly GCA_963277665.1). Taxonomy (NCBI): domain Eukaryota; kingdom Viridiplantae; phylum Streptophyta; class Magnoliopsida; order Santalales; family Viscaceae; genus Viscum; species Viscum album. The sequence continues at coordinate 1,051,924,410 of OY728130.1, read as the reverse complement.
TATAATCTATTCATCCTTCCATAGAATATTTTACAAGGATCTCATCAACCATCATTATCTATTTGGAATGATGTTAATGAAACAACACCATTTTCAAGATCATCCTCCATCTTATGCACCGATCTAGACGGTTCGGGGGGGCTTGATGGTCCCATCGTGCTCTTTACCCTTGCTCAGGTATCGACCGAAAGGAAATGAATCAGAATGTGCATAAAGTCTAAGAAAATTTATTTTCTAGAGTGTAACCATGCCTTAAGGGTCCAACATGTGTGGTACTTCCCCATGGGAAAGTTCTCCTCGATAGGGCTTATGTCGGTTTCCTCTTCTGTCTAGTCAGCCATGTTGACCATGAATGTTCACGGAGGTGTATCCTCAATGTCACCGGAAAAGTTAGGATGGTGCCAGAAAGAACTAAAATGAAAGTCATCATACTTTCCCCAGCCAAAAATTTAGACATGGGGGGAAGCCTCCTTAATAATTCTTCAGATAACCATAAAGCTTTAGATAGATCGTTTTTGGAGGGATCGATGATAATCGGGTGATGCAGGGTGCTGAGCAATAGGGAGTGCAGCCAAATAAACCAGGAGGTATAGATGGCCAATGTCATTGAAGTGTTACCTAATTTTGGGGTAAACCGACTGTCTATAACTGATGTGGAATTATTCTATCTCTAAGTTTTATCAGGATCAAATAATCTCTTCTAGGGTAAGGGATTCCGGAACATTGAAGTTTGAAGTTTCAATTGGCCATAACATCTCATGGATATGGTTCTCTATGAGAATGTACTACAAAATTCTCGGATTAGATTTGATATTTGGACCTTATTTTACCCATTCTTTGTTTGCAGGTAGATGAAGGACTGGTAACGACACTAACATGGACCATTCCAATGGTGGACTGGTCGGTGGAGAGTACGGTGCACGATCCCAGAAACCCCCACATCGTGGGTTGTCTCATGGGGACTGCAGTGACTGCGTCACCACAACCCCATATGACATACTAAGGACCTCTAATACTCAAGAGTGGGTGGAAGTCATTGGTGGTGGATCAGATAGGTTCTCATCGTTAACTAGTACCCAAAACAATTATCGGTGATCTATTATGAGGTAGAGAATTATCCTAGTGATGATAGTTAAGATTGCACACCAAGGACCTAGAAATGAGACAAATATTCCTCCACTTTTATGTATCTACAAAGGGATTGAGGGATCTATGGGACCTCTCCCTCAATAAGGATATGGTTGATACGCCGAGTTCGTGCCCCAATTCTCGATACATAGGATCGGGGTGAAGGTACCATCATTGAAACACACTATGCCTTAGAGTCTGAAAATTGGATGAGTTTGATTATGATATTTGGATCCTAAGGATTTTTCCTTTGGAAGGGGAAACCTGACCTATTACTCTGGGTCGGTTCTTCAAAGCATGGAAAATCTTCAACTTGGGGAGGACCTCTGCTCTGATAAGCCGAGGTGTGAGGGGAACCCAAGAAGATGTCAAAAAAAACATGGGGAGAATCTATGGGATTGGGAATGCTGTAGTGGGGTGGGCCTCAACTAGAGATAATAAGTGCATGGGGAGTACCCCCATTGTGAAGGGTGATAGGTTGAGGAGGACCTTCATTCTTTTTGATGTCGCTGTGTGGTGGGGGGGCTCTGGTTAAGATGGTGATGATGCGAGGAGGACCATCGTATCGAATTCCAGAAATATGGGGAGAACCTTCATACTTAAGACCATGTCCATGAGGGGGACCTTTTTTGTTGGGTGTCGAGAAGATTAGGAGGACCTAAATGTGGATTGGTGATGGTAGAATGAGGAGGACCTCCATACTGAACATAGGAGTGGGGAGGACCTCCACTCTGGTTGGTGGTGGGATGGGGAGGGCCTCCGTACAAAATGTCATCTCCAAAGATCAGTTCATGATGATTGTTGCTTGCGTATGTTATCAGAGAAGTAAACCTTGACTACCCAAGGGGAAGTTGGGATCTCAATCCTGATTTGGAATAGTGGTACCTCTGCTCTGTCGTAATAGGGAGATGATAACATGCATCGGTGGTGGCTCGGTCCACTGAAGCTGTAGAAGATGATCCCCCTGGTGGGCATCCTCCTAATCTTGCGCTAGACGATGATGCCTAGTTAGCCGATCTATGTTCGACTGTGCAAGGGTATGGATCACCATCTCCATGCTCTATGGAACTACATGATAGCTCTAATTTGGCTTGGTGGGAGCCCTTCTTGGTGGAACCCTGGCTGAAATCATATCCGGGAGAACTCAGACTCCCCATACTTCATCAGCATAAGGGAGTGATTCATAAGAGCATTCTGGTGAGAGGCCCCCAAAATGATTGAAGATTGGAGTGGGGAGAAGTGGCTCCCTATGAAACCCTTGGGGTGGTGGCATCAGTGGGGCACAGAAGCCTCCAAAACATGTTCGTCCATATCACTCATTGGGATGAACCCCTTTTGTTTGTACTGTTGAACAAGAGTATATTTCACCCTACATTGAATAAATTTGGAGGGTGATATGGGGCATGGACACCCAGTAGCTGTGGTCATTGGAGTCATTGCTGAAGAGGTGAAGCTGTGTATGATTTCTGCATTAGTATTTCTCATTCCCCTATGTCTTTTCATAAGAGGTGATCGGTTTACTATAGTCATAGATTTGGTCTTATAAAGCAAGAAGATTCATACATTAGGACAGATAGTGGGATATAAATTCCCAGTGCCCCAGTTCCATTCAGTCTTCCATGGATTGATAGCAAGATCCATGCTGATAACATCGTAGATCGTGATGCCCTGTGATTAACTACCCCAAATCCTGGTGAGTTTTATGCCAGGCCCACTATTTTCATTATTGGACCTAGTGATGGATAGCTAGATCTGGTGACACTCTTACCTGCTGATGTCTTGAAAACTACTAATACCTGTATTGAGGAGAATAAATTCATGCTGGTTTCACCATTTCTATATGTGATGAATTCACCAGGGTGCACCTCATCGTACTATGCATGTTGGGATTCTCGGCCAACGGTCGCGCTATTTCCTCGCATTCCCAATTTCCAAAGTAGGGCGGCATCCATCACATATTTTGGGATGTTTACTCCTTGATCAAAATAAGATAATGAGATGTCAGTTCCTTCGTATGAGGATTCCTCCTAATAATTCATCACCTAGTCTGGGACTCCATTAAAGATTAATATTTTTTTCATGAACCCTTTCCAGTGCCATATCTTTTTGGACATTGGTTGATTACACTGCTTATGTTAGGACATTCCATGGGGTCATGTTAGGGCAGGAATCTTCAGTTAGGGGAGTAGTCACGTTGAGCATTACTGGTGTGTTTGAACACTATAACACTACTACATCTGAATTTCCCTTATAATAGAGCTTCTCAAGGGCACAAAATCTCGAGGTATCCTACATTGAGTGCGAGGAACCATACACTGGAGACATGCCTTTGTAGTTTTCATTGGATTCCCATATTTTACACAGGGTATTCTGTGAGTTTAGAATCTAGAGAAGACAGGTTAGACTAATCGAAACACTGATGATAGTGGATCAAATAGGTACTACCATAGGAGAGTTCACATTGATGGTTTATTGGATGGATGGATCAGAATTCCATATAAGGATGGATCCGGGGTGGTGTGTCCCAAAAAGGGAAGGTTTCACACCATGAAGTCCGATCTAGAAACCTCAAAGGGAGGATGAGACGATGATGGGTCCTAATGAAGGGGAATTCAAGGTTGAATATTTTATGGGATTGAACCTTAGGGAGGCTTTATATGTACCCTATTTAGAAGATAGAGACAAAAACCCAAATAGTTCAAGAGGGCGAGTCATGGGGTCAGGGAATACACAACGGAAAACAACTTTGGGACATTCTAGGGATTACTCATGGTTTGTGACTTGGGTTCTAGAAATAGAAATGAGATGAATGACATGATTCCACTGGGATGTAGTGGCCCATGTAAAATTAGGATGAATAAGAATAAAATTTCGAAGGGTAAATGAGTGCGGATGCAACTGAGAACCAATGTGAAGGTGGTGGTGTTTGTCTTGAACCTTAGAGAGGCATCCTATGTATTCCTATGGAATAGAATCAAATTCAATGTAGTTTTGGGATGGGGAAATGAGTCACCTGATGAGTATGCTCATGAGAATGGACGTATAGATGAGACCTGAAGGATATAGAACCTCTGAGTTGAGGCATGATCTTTTCAAATCACCAAGGATCGAGGGATATAATTGTATAGAACATGAAAGATAATCTTGAACAATAAGAAGGATTCCTACATTCCTTTCTCAAAAAGGGAAATGATCTAATTCAAGGTAGTTCATAATTGGGGAATAGAATCGGGGTGTACATGAAGGACAAAAACTTGGAGACATGCTGGGGATTACACATCCTTAGAATCCCATCACAAGAGGAATACTCTTGGTTGAAAGATTATGGATTGAGCCTGGGGCTTATGCATGGTTTGCTTCTTGGAAAAATGGTACATGTAGTTGGTGTGTACGCATAGGATAGTGACCCAAATGGGTGGTTCGAAATACCTCATGGAGGCAGATCCAAGTGATGTGTCCCAAAATGTAAGACGTCACATCAGATGCGTACATCCCTCAGAGGGAGCACCTATGTTTACCATTGGTTTGGGTTGAACCTCGAAGAGGATTCCAATGTACCCGAAAGGATTAAAAACCCACATAGTTTAGGGAGCATACCATTTAATGTCTTTCAGGATAAAGGTGAGATAACATGAAATGGTTAGGAGAGATGGATTGTGAGGGATTTGGGGATTGAACCTAATAGAGGATTCCTACATACCCTTCTTAGAAGGAAGTGATCAAAGTCTACATAGTTTTGTGGTGATGGGGATGGGGTTTACACATGGCTAGCGGCTCGTGGAGGATGTCATGCTTGATGCTTACTCTAAGCTCATTTGATCCATGATTGGTGTGAGAAACAAGAGGCAGAAATGGACCACATATCACATCTCAGAAGGTGCATTTGAGAGAAGTATATTAGGGGTTATGCATCGTTAGCGGCCTAGGGAGAGCAAGATTGGGAATTAATCCAAGAGGGAAACCTAATGAGGGAGGAGGGTATCCAGACATATGATGAGGATATGGTCATCGTACATGGAGAACCCAACCAAGGTGTGTTGGGGCTTATACAGGGGGTCACCCAAAGGGAACATGGAGACAATAAACAATGGGAGAGAGTGAGTGACAGGGATTTGACATTCATCCATAATTGACTCATCCCAAGGTAGCAGCACATGCGATGATCATAGTTTAATGTCATGTGTTGAGGATGAGGATGTTTTGTAGTTTAACATCTTGCAGATCAGAGGATGGGGACATTTTCCTCACCCCTAGGACTTACATAACTAGAAAACATTAACCATTGGGGTAGGGAAGGATCCAAAAATGATATGGATTGATTGTATTGTGTAGTGATCCATTGAAGGGTCCACGTTATATTGGATATGTAAAGAATCAATAGATATTAGCGTACCTATGAGAAAAAGCATTAGCTAGAGAAGAACAACATGGATAACCCCTCAAGGGACTACGAAATCATTGTGCACAAGCATGGAGGGCCGCATATAGGTTGTTCACACAAGATAGGGGTGTTTCACGCAAGAGTGGCTCGGACATGGAGCCTTGGGGCAAGGAAGACACATTCATAACATAATAAGGGGTGCATTCAAGATTGATAGATTGCACGAATGGCGAGGGGTTGCATGCAAGATGGAAGAATATGTGGAAAATGGTCCCAAAAAAAGGAAAAACATGCGTGATAGAATAATCTCTTTCATGCAAGTATATTAGAGTAGAAGGAAAAGTAAGAAGGTCAGGACCTAGTGGGCCCTCCAGAAGGAGGACATTTGAGAGAGATATTGTGAATGATCTTGTACCTTGAGATCATATCTTTTATGCGGTTTCCGAAGGGGTCATCTTTTTCTCTTCAGATTAATGATTTGTCTTCTAGAATGGTACATGGATGCGAGGGGTTATGATTCTATTTGTAGTGAAAATCTTTAGAGGCAATGCAAAAGGAGGCGTGCCTGGAAGTGGGCATTGGAAATCGTATTTGGTGCTTAATATTTTTCATGAATCACAATTTCTTGGGCACCATCTTGATTCCTTTCACAACTCTCACATGGATATTTTTTTGAGAGGCTACCGCAGAAGGATACATTTGAAATTTCATTAGGTGCACAAGATCATTCACACAAATTTCAGTCTTATGCATAGGCCTTAAATGTGGTGTGCACCTCTTTTAGGTGTCTAATGATTGTCTGTTGATTCAAAATATTCCTTCGGTTCACTCAAAAAATAAAAATTCATGGCCTTAACTGAAATTCAGTGCCATCGATCACCAAAAATAATGGTACCATGAATCCCAAAGTCAAGATATGAGAAGAAAACATGGGAACTAAATCACGTGGTTTGTGGCACTAGTGTTGGGGTATCATATGTCATCATCAAACGGCTCATTTTATGCCTATTGTGAAAATACATTCACCCCGGCCTTCTGAAAAGTAATACATTACGGATTTGGGGAATTAATTGTGGTAGATCGTGCTGGTTAGTTATCAAGCACCACGGTGCATGACCTTTCCAAAAGAAGCGTAGTATCATCTTCTTCACTAGTGGTTAGAAGGGAGTTGGAATGTTTCATCGTGCTGCGTCAATCTTTGCCCCGTTATCCCATTTTTACAAAATAGCAACATTGGTCTCTTGTGGCATCTTGGTCATCATCAGATCCTCTTCCATCCCTTTGTGGTTGTCGGTAGTGACAATTTTCAGTATTAGAATTATTGAAGGGTACATCCCACATATGTTAATCTTTTATTAGTGAAACCCACTCTTAATTAGTGAGGAGAATATTCCCTACATAGTTAGTGGTTGGTGAAATCTAAAAATTATTCTCGACCACCTTGATCTACCATGTAACCTCCGCCATAGAGAGAATTTAGTTGTCAATAAGTGTCTTGATATAAAAATAAATTTGGGATAACATGGAGTGGATGACATGAAGGTACTTCTCAATGAAATTTTCATGATGCTCTAGATCACCAGGGATTCTGATTTTTTTGAACAACCTGGTGATCCACATAGTGAAGTCGTCCACTAATTCACCAGTGTAAAAAGAAATACATTCATACTCCTTGGTGAGTTTTTGAAAATTTATTTGGTACAGAATAAATGAAAATTTGCATGGTCCTGATGGTGTCCTAGGATTCCTTGGTTGTTTCCTTGATGGTGAGTATTGAGACCATATCCCGTAGGAAAACACAAATGAAGGCCTCCAACATCATCCAATCTTCATAGAGTTTGTCACCATCAACTTCAACAGCATACCAAAGTCTTAATGCTTGGATAACACCCGTCATCATCAAGGACCAGTCATTGTAGTTCATCTTCATGAGGATCAGATACGTTGCTGATGCCCCGATCACTTTCACCACTCCAAGTACCAGAAGAATGCTTCTATCACTATCAATGAGGGGTCTGGAATAGTTTGATGATGTTTCAGAGAGTTGGGGATATGAGGGCTCAGAGTCCAGCATCATGGATCAATTCAATCTCACTATAATACCAAATGATGTAAATTACCGACCGATCAACACGAAAACACAAACGAAATGTTTTGGAAGGATGAAAGAAAAATTATAGAACATAAGAGATGTGTTTTGCACCACCAAGTGGGGTGGTTTTCTGGAGAGGTTTCTATTTACTTATACAAACACATAAAAAATGTATTTAGAGTGTAATTAAAACCATGTGGCAACCTTAATGAGGTCAAACCACATTTAACTGAATTTAAAGGGAAAATATTAATGTTAGAGAAACAATGCGGGGGTGGGGGGGATAATGGTGGAACAATTATCTATTATTTAAATTAGTCAACATATTCCACCATACTCTTATTATTGTGGTATTTTATTTCAAAATTATTCAACCTTAAATTTCGTACCATATTTTTTGACATGTTCATTCCAATTTGATTATCACACCCAGTCATCAATGGTTTTAAAAAATTCACTCACGTGTATTATAACAATGACTTAATATAATTTTTGTTGTGTATTATGATATCGAAACATATATTAATTTTTTTGTTAAGGTGAATAAATTTTATTACATAGAGTTACAAGTATCACATATTACTCTAATAAAGAATTCTTCTTCATAATTTGAATTTGGATCATGAAAATCATCTTCCCAATCCATATATAAAAAATCAATCAATTGAAAAAATGTTTCTTTTTCATAAATTAATCAATAACAAGTTACGTAGAACAAGATATTTTTCAGTTCCATAAGATGTGAATATTTAGGATTTCTTTGTAATTATGCACATTGATTAATGGTAAACATGATGTTTGATCTATAGACTTTCATGTAGAGTAGGATTATGATAAGCCTTTAAAACTCCTCATAATCCACATTCCTCCCTTATCTAATATGGTAATCTTTGTCCTAAGTGCTATAATAGAAGTGACCTCTCTTGATTATTCCATTACAAACCATTTAAATAGATTATGGGAATTATTTTATTATGGAAGAAAGATTATACCTGATGTATCCATAATTTTAAAACCTATATATAATATCATATCACCTATCATTTAAATATCATAATGCCTTTTCATTTTTGTACAAAAAATTCTCACAATTTTATTCCTTGTATCAGAAAAAAAATTATGTCATATAAATAAAAAATTAAAATGAGTGAGTTTATATAGTCTCCCTTGATATATATATTATAATACACCTTTATTTTTTATAAATTCATTCCCTTTATATCTTTGAACACCATGTTTGATACACTTTCTTATGTCCATATTGTGATTTTGTTCAGTTAGAAAACTCAAGAACCATCATTTTTTAGTAAAAAACATTTATTAATTCAATGTAAACCACTTAATCTTGTTCAATATTCAATAATATTGTATTCACATCCTTTTTGAACACTTTATATTCCCTTTTATCACATATTTAGAGAACAAATTAGTTTATTTCAAGCCTTGTTACAAGATAAAAAGTCTTATCAATTCATATATTCTCATTTTGAGAGTATAACTTGTATAAATTTCATTATTTTTTTCATAATACTTCTCATTTATTGTATTTGAGACACAAAAATAACTTCCATGTGTCATTTCTCTCAATTTAATTCATCATATCTACCATCTTTGTGTTCCAATCATCATGTTGCAAAGTCTTATCAGAACTCTTTGTATTAACATGAAAAATCAATATAGTGTGATTGAAATTTCTTTCACTTATACAAGTTTTAATACTCTAATTTATCTATATAATTATTTTTTCTAGCTAAATATTTTTTCCAGACCTTATAAACATAGACTCTCCTTCCTTTGAGACTTATCCATTGCTAAATATTTTAGAATAATATTGTGAACTTTGAATATCTATTGCTATAACAAAATAAATATCCATTTTCCACTAATTTATCCTTGAGAATATTCAATCATTTTATAAATATAAATTTATTTTCACAATGAATTTGTATTTTCCAAAACAATAAAATCATACGTACCAATAATATTACATAGATTTTTATCGTAATATATACAAATCCATCCATTAGGTGTATATCTAATAAATATTCTCTCATTTACTCTCTCAAAGAACATAATGAAAAATATAATTTTGAGGTTTATATAATATGGATTTGTAAATATATTTAAGAACTTAATGTATGTATTTTTACTAAACCACATATCATAGGAATATTAAATAAATTTGGTTGTAGTAAGAATCGATTTAGAGTTCAAGGAGTCACTATTTTAGTTTGTCTCTAAAAGTAATTTCAGGTCCTATGATCCAATAACTGGGTTCTCCCCACATACACTAAACTCTAATTATTTATTTCATCAACTCCATTTTTTCAGGGTGTGTGTAGAAAATAATATTCAAGCCTTATTTTATGATTCTCATGATGCGAGTCAATGCATATAGCTTTGTATTAGTATCCATTATTAGATGAAAACTTTATTATGACACATCTAGTTTTATTTTTAAGACACTGGTAAATCTATTTAAACATTTCAAGATCTTCTGATTAATTAAACCTAAAATATACATAATTCATACGAGTAAAATCATCAAAAAAGGTTTTCATGTAGAAATCGTAATTAGTTGGTTTTAATCTCATTAAACCATACACATCATAGTGTATCAATTCAATATTGTTCTATTTTTTTATTTACACCATCTTGTGTCTATTTTTATGATCTTTACATAGTGAAATGTGTCAATTTTATTGATTTTTTTATAATTTATCATTGGTAAATTCGTTATAGCTTCAGGATTAACAATATTATCCATGTTATTTTGACCAAAATAACCTATTTTTCCCTGAAAATGTTCATTTACCTCTTTTATACTGAATTAAAATATATTATAATAATTTTATATTGAAATATATTTATTTTTATTTGGTATCCCTTTATAATGATTTTTCTATCCTCAATAATCTGCAAAAAACATTAATTATTTCAAAAGACAACCTCATTACCATTATAAACAAACTATGATACACTCAAGAGATTGTTCTCCAACCCATGGAAAAAGATAACATCATAAGATTCAATATTTTATTCACTAATTTTAGTGAATCTAACTCTTTTAACATTATGTGGTCTATCATTTCGTGAAGTTAAAACTGATCCATCATTCCATTTGATATCATTACAATTTTATTTGTTATTGAAAATGTGAGATGAGCTAACACTGTCAAATATCAAATTATTTAAACATTTTTTTTCTTTTGAAGCCACCTCTACCACTAATTATTTTTCATAATTACCTCTCATCTTTATAGATTTTGTGTTTTTCATTTATTCTATCTACTCAATTAGTATAATGAGATACATTTTGGACATTTTTATGAATTTAACATGCACTATAAGTTTTTTTCAAGATAATTACAATGATTATTCAATTTTACAATCTATTTTAGATGATTTCTCAACTGGTATTTTGGAATCTCAGCTTGACCCCCCTTGATTATTGATCAATCTTCGACTGAGTTAGTGTCATATTATACTAGTAAACATAGGTTTTACATACATAAAATCCATAAAACCAACATCTTTTATCCATTTGAAATCTTTTTGGTTAGAAGTAATATTGTTCAAAATACACTCATTTTTCCTTTTGATTTGAACTTCACCATTCTCTTTCAAATTACACATTTTTAGAAGCTTCCAATTTTTCTTTGGGTTTGAACTCTGTATTAATGCTAAAATCACTATTTTTAAACACTTCAATAATTTTTTGATTTCAAATACTAGTAAATAAATTATAACTCAGTTATTTCTCTTTCTTAGGTGAAGTAATCAAATTCATCACTGTAACACCTTCATATTTTTAAGTAATTTGATTTCTTCGGTAGTTTGTGTTGCACCAACAGTGGGTTTAAATGAATTGTGATGTACTATTAAATTATTACCATTTTAAAAAGGCCATGATAACTTATCAATTTAAATGGTGGGTATGAATTGGAATAACCATGTTATTAAATGTATATATTTATGAATTCTTAGTAAATAAATTCATAATTTTAGTAAAGTCTCTTTTCCATTCAAAAATCTGCTTTGTACAAAAAACTACTTGATTAATATCTATGATAAAATCAATAAATTTTATTTTCAAACATTTTGAATGTTTATTTGAAAAAATATTATTTTTGAATTCATAATGTCAAAAATATATCTGGATTTTTTGAGAATTTTTTAAATAGTTTGAAATTTTAATGAATTGTAAAAATTATGGATTTACATTGAAAACTATATTTTCTTTTAAAGATTTTAAAAATTAAATTATATTTAGATTTATTTTTAAAATTTAATTAGTTACTTCTTCTTTTAAATAAACTAATTTTTTTCATATAAATGAATTTTATAGACGAATTTAGTATAGAAACATTTTATACTTTAAAATGGAATTTTTCGAAAAAAATTGTATTTCATTGCCTTTTTATGGTTTAATATTTAATTAAATTCTTCCATCTATATGTTTTGAATTTCTAAAAATGGAATCCATATTTCAAATCAGACGTTTGAAATTTAGTAAGTATACTCCTTTTATTTTAGGTCAATATGTATAGTAAGCTTAGTAATTTTTGTTACCACAGTATAAATCGGGCCATTAAGAGTAAAATGAATATGATATGGACTAAAAAATTTCCCTAACACATTAAAAAAATTTATTAGATGAGTAATTATAGAATAAAAAACATCCAATGGCTGATTTTATAACCTTTTGTGATCACTTTCATGTGATTATGCCCCTTGTAGTATTTTATTTAATAAAAAGCCAATCATGCCACACTCTTGTTTTTAATAAATGTAATATTAATAATATGGTGTTATATAAAAGATATGTTCAATTATAAATATTAATTTTAATTATAAAATATTTATCTTAATCATTGTATTTTATTTTTAATTTTATTGAATAAATAATCATCATAATTTCTTACAAAATACTTATGAAATAATTGTTGAATTAATAGAAAAATAATATTAATGATATTAATTTTTTTAAAATGAATATAATTTGAGATATTTAAGGTGATACACGAATTATAAATATTAAATTGACATATTATAAGTAAAAAACATTTGGTTCAAATTTTACTTGTTGTATTAATTTTTTTAATGTAAAAGTAATGAATAATATCAAAATTGACAACAATGATATTTTATGGGATTAATATGTTATTAAACTATTTTAATATCAGAAAATATTAAATAATAAAATATTGGGAATATAGGTATTATAATTTCATCCCCTATTAACTTATAGGACATTTTAAAGAATTTTCTCTAGAATAGTCTTAATATATTTTAATCTTTTAAGAAATTCTAAAATCATCCCTTACCCCAATTATGAAAGAGATCCTCCTCCCTCAGTTTATTACATAACATTGATCCTTATATACTTACCATAACCTACCAATTTATATTATAAATGTTCCTAATTTATTTTTATAGGGGTTTTGTCTTACATAAACCCTACCATTGGTCCCTCAAGAGATGTTATAAAGGAGCTCCTTCATTGAAGAGGTGATCATTTTTACCGATCTTTCAAATTTATTTATTCTTCTACATACTGATAATATATTATACCCATCCTAAAATAAAAATTCCAGTATCATATATATAATTTTATGTTATTATGATTAAGATAAAACCATATTCAACCTTTTATCCATCCTATGAAGAATGAAAGCTTTGTGTGTGTGTACATATGACTTACTATTTCCACATAGCCGCATAATTCATTTTTCATAAAACATTTACATGGATGGTTATAATTATGGAAATAATTGATAGATATTATATTTACAACATGATATTTATTTTTTAAAATTAATATATCATCCATTTCTATACCCATTAACCATTAATTTAATGATATTATCACTCGTTGATACATATGACCTACAATTTCCACGAAGCCATGTGACTCATTTTTCTTATCTAAATGTCAATAATTATAATAAAATTTATTAAATCAAAAAATATGATACTTATAAAATTAATAACATTATTTATATGATTAATCTATATCCCATTAACATTAACTGAAGCATACATAACAAAACATGTATGGTAAAATGAAGCAGTTAACTCCAAAAATAATAGTAATAATAGAGTATTATTAATTACCGGGTAGTAAGAGGTTATATAAGGTTTATATATCATTTAATAAATACGAATATGGTTCTTTTATAAATTATTAACATGATTTAAATTCCAATATAGGATGTTATAGCATTTTAAACTAAAGGCAAGCGCAATGTAAGGGATCTCTCAAAACCTCCAAATTCTGGTTGGCTTATGCTTTCTCTCTCTTGCCTCAACTTTTCTCTTCATTATTAATTGGAATTTCTCCTATATTATGTGTATATATACCTAAAATATGTTTTTAGATCAATTTATCTTTATTTAATGGGGAAATACATGTTTTAAAATATTCGCTTCTCAATTCCTCTCGATACGAAAACTTGATTAAGGAAACTTATCCGTTTCTTACCCACTTTCAAGTACACTCCAAATTTTTTTTAGGATATAATTTTTTTCTAAAATCAATTATTTTTTATTGAAAATATTTTTTAGTTTATTTCTAGTTTTATTAAAATAATTATACCTTTATCAACTTTAAATAATCTTTATTCATTTCCCTAAGAACAAACCTAAGTGGCACATTTATAATGTTACCAATCAAATTTTTTTCGTGTTTTAAATTCATCTAGACATCAATATTGTTGATATATTTGTTATTCATTAATTTATGAATGTACATGAATGATTTGAATCCCGTGTTTCATGTATTACATTGTTACAATCCCTTTGGTTATGGTTTATGAAATTAGTGTGATAACCATTTCATTCCATGGGAAACCCTTTTGTTTATTCCTTATATTTGATTCATGACATGGCATGCATATGAAAGGACATGTTATTATGGGTTTAACCAAATAGTGCTCCAATTCATTGGTTAATGTGTCAGTTTCATGATATGTTATGTATTTTATTAAGGAGTAAACCTAATCCATTACAAGACTTTATCCACAATGTGATATAGTCTTGGAAGTTATCCTTGACTCATGTTTATGTCATGCTATTTGTCACAACCAATTTCTTATATTTCCATGATCATATGTTTCCATGTTATATAAGTTATTATTCCATATATTTATTCATGATGCATTCCTTTTATGTGGTCATGTTATGCTTTTTAACTCATGTGATATGCTTTATCCCCCTGTTAATTTCTATATTCAGTTTTTTATCTCATCCCTTTTGACCACGTGTTTGCTAATTTATCTTATATATTTGTAGGATCTCAATGGGAGTTTATAGCTCATTATTAAGATTAATAAAAGGACATTTTATTCTATTTTCATGACTTTTATTTATGTACATATTCTTCCGAAGACACTATAATTTTCAATTTGGGGTCTGTATTTCATGGATCATTATGCTCAAAATCATATAATAATATGTGTAAGAGGCTAGGGTCACTATCGTTCGTATCAGAGAATGATGTAGTTATTTTTGGCAATTAAGACTAGAAAAATATAGTAAACACCCTTTGGATAATTCTATCACCATGGATAACCTAGATCAAAACATATGGATTCTTATTTTAGGGTACATTTTTCATTTATAAGCCATTCCTTATATTTCCATAGTTTACTTTTTATATAGTCATTAGTTGAGTGTTCAATAATCATATATTTTTTAATATTCTAGTTAATGGATGGAAATTAGAGAACTTGTTCTAACAACCTATATGATTTAAAATTTTATGATTTCCCTAATGATATTCCAAACCTGAAATAAACAGGATCTCAGAACATGATCATAGTACTAGTTCAATTATATCATGTTATGAATAATAACTTGAATCATTTGGAACAACCTACCTCTCTTAATAAAGATAATGCTGTGGTTGAATCCTTTATAGAAAAAAACCTCTTATATTTAGTGGATCTGGTAATCCACTCATCCTGGAATAATGGATTAACTCTACTGAGAAGATATTATTAGTCCTCTAGAGCTTAGAAGAAGAGAAAGTCATGTCGACAGTCTATCTTTTTAATGGGGAAGCTAATTATTGATGTACACTGATATAGAACATGAATTATAAAGAGGATATTTATTTCATGGATTTTTTAGTATTCAAGAATATATTTATTAATAAATATTTTCCATGAACTCTCCATATTAAGATGGAGAGGGAGTTCCTATGACTATAAAAAAAATATGAGTATATCAGAGTCTATGAGGTATACTTTAAATGGATTTCATAATATGTCTCCATATTTTTCATGAACACCTAAATAAAATTAAGTCCTTTATTTAGTGTATTAAAGATGAGTCTATGAAAATATTTGATAATATGAGAATTTGGAAGCTATTAGGTTATTTTTCACAATCCCCTTAAGGTTGAGATAGAGATTGGATACTCTCAGGGATCTCATGGTCTCAAATATGAAAAATGGAATATAGAGTTTAATATTTGTGGATAAACATATAAATACCATGGCATAAATAAAACCGAACATCCCATGTGTCAAAAGTACGGGAAGAAGAATCACAAGAGATGCTTAAAATTTAGAAGATATGTCCATCAGGTTAATCAATGTTAAAATGATTTCAAGAATACTAATAATGAGAAAGAATAAAGGAAGGTTAAGATAAACACTTAGCATACATGGTAGTTTTTAACTATATGTAAAATGGTAATTATATGAACCAATTCTCTAATCCCAGGATTGTAGAAGACAATAAACAATAAAAAACTCCAGGGAATAAAGGAAGGGAATATTATATCACGTTGTTTAGGTGGATCTGGATAATGATGTGGTGAAAGATATACTAGTTATTAATTCAGGAATACAGATTTTACTATTTAATTATGTATCGATGAATTCTTTCATATATTTTAGGTTTAGTATAACTATCCGAACACCACCTAAAAATATGGAGGTGGGGTGATCTTTTAGAATAGAAAATGTGTAAATTATTGCATCTAAAGTAAATAAGTTCTCCATGGTTAATTTTTGTGGGATAAACCTCCCAAAAAATCTCATATTTCTTCCTTTGGTGGAGTTTGATGATATATTTGGTATGGATTAGATATCCTTATGCATATCCAACACCATCTGTCAGGAGACAAAGATGAACCTTTACATATCGAGGCATCCTACAAATATATACAAGTGTTATGAGGTGGATGAATCTTCTTGAAAATCATAAAATCATGTTTGGATATTATTTACTTATGATAAATCATATCTTTCTCAGATTATTTATACAAAGGAGATGATCATTCCTGAAGGCACGCCCATTGTGAGAGACTACACTGATGTGTTCATTGAAAAATTCTAAGTTCTTCCACATAACTGAGGGGTTTAGATCTCAATTTAACTTATACTCAGATCTATTATCATATCAATTAATCATTATCGGATGTCCTCTATTGAGATGGAGGAACTGAAGAAGCAACTATAAGAGAATTTAGAAAATGGTTTTATATGTTCGGGTGATTCACCGTGGGGTGTGTCATCCCTCTACATCTCCCATGCATTAATTATCATAATCTTAACAAAATCATGATAAACAAAAACTATACCCTACCACAAATAGATGACTTTTTCAATTAACTATGTGAGGGAAAATGTTTCTCTAAAGTGGACCATCAGTCGAGATATCACCAATTAAATGTGAAAAAAGATGATATTCCCAGGTCCACATTTTGAATGAATTATGGACACTATGATGTCATTGTGATGCCCTTAGGCATAACTAATTATCTAGAAAAATTCATGGACTTAATTAATACATTATTTATAGATTACTTTGAAATTTTTTTGATTGTCTTTATTGATGATATTATGATATTCTCCAACAGAAAAGAGGAGCATGAAGAATATTTGAATACGAGGGAAATGAATATGAAAAGGGAGAAAATATATGAAAATTATCGAAAATTTGAGTTTTGTATGTGGTAAGTACTATTCTTAGGTAATTTTATTACTAGAAAATGTATATCTGTAGACCCTTCAAAGAAAATGGAAATTAAGGAGTGGTCTAGGCTAGTATCTGTAACATAGATATATAGTTTTCTCAGTCTAGTTGGGAATTAATACTGATTTTTTAGTAACTTTTCAGGATTTTCAAACCCATTATCAATGATGATTCATTAGGGAGTAATGTTTTTCTATAATAGTGAATGTGAGGATTGCTTCAAAAAGATGAAAAATATATTTATCACTGCACTAATACATAAAACACCCACAAGTAGAGAAATATTCATGATATATAGTGATTCATAAAAGAAGCTCTTAGAATACATACTAATGTAAAATGATAAAGTGATACACTACACCTTAAATAAGTTGAACATTCAAGGAAAAACTATCCCATTCAAGATATGGAGTTCCTGGGTGTGATATTTGCATTGAAAATCTAGAAAAATTATATCAATGGGGAGAAGTATGAAATATATATTGATCTAAAGAGAATAAAAATTTATATTCGCATAGAAGAATATTAATATGAAACAATAAATATAGTTAGATCTAATAAAGGATTATAATTTCTCAATCCACTATGATCTAGGTAAAGAAAATAAAGTGGAAAATGCTCTATATATAAAGGATCATGTAAACTTTATCAATGATGAGAATTAATAAGGATCCCATATTCTTAGACTAAAAAAGGATATACATGGGAATCATAAGTCAACGAACATCATTATTACTTTATAAAATTATTTCTAAACCATACCTTATGGATAAGATAAATGATGATCAAATAAATGATTTGGAAATTCAAGAGAAGGTGGAATCTATTAGAAATGAGAACTCCAAAAGTTTAAAATTGATGAGGAAGGAGTCATAATATTTGAGTCCAGAATCTATGTACCATAAAATCATGATATATAGTGGAATATGTTTAATTATTCACATTTATCATCCTTCTCCATCCACCCATTGAGGACAAAGATGTATCGAGATATTTAAGGGAACTATTAGTGGGGTAATATGAAGAAGATTATTGCTGAATATACATTAAAGTGTCTAGTATGTAAAAAAGTGAAGTATGAAAGGATAAAATTTAATCGGATGAAGAAAATATTACATATACCTACATTGAAATGCAAAAACATCACACTAGTTTTTTTCACTTGACATACAAAGACATCTATAGTAAATAATAAAAATGGGTTATTATGGGTCATCTAATAAATACAAAACACATTATTGAAATTCAACATGACATTTCATTCAATAAAATTTCATAGATATTTATTAGAGAAGTCGAAAGGATCCATGGATTTCCACTATTGATTTTATCTGATCAATATTTGAGATTTACCTCCAAGATCTAGAAAAGTATCCATTGTTCTTTAAACATTGAGATGAACATTAGTACGAATAATCACCCTAAAATCGATGGACAATCTAATGAAACCATTAATAAATTCAATGAAATATTGAGATTATGATCTATAGAAATCAAAGGGGGATGTGATTAGTATGTTAAACTGGTTGAGTTCTCTTACAACTATAGTTTCTACTCAATAATCTAAATGGCCTCATATAAAGCTCACAACTAGAATAAAAACCTATACCAATGGTTTGGAACCACTGATATTGGGCTCAAAACCATTGGTATAGCATTTGAAAATGGTTTGGAGAGGGATTGGATGTTTTGGTGTTTGTATAGACCTATACCAACAATTTGGGAGAAACTTTTAGTATGGACCTATACCAACAGTTTCATAAACCCATTATTATAGGTTATATGAAAAACATATGCCAACGGTTTTTTAAAATTATTTGTATAGTTAATGTAAAAATAAAACCCATCTTGGTTTTGATCATAAAACCTCATATTTATAATCCAAAAAATTAACCACTAACTAATGATGATTTTCTATGAACATAATATCATATATATATATATATATATATATATCTTTATTTATATAAGTTTTCACTCAAGAATCCAAATGGACATATATGGATTGTTCATTAGGGAAATATATGTAGAAAACCTACATGTTGGGATGATGTTTTAGAACATAAGCTTATAGGACCTATAATGTTCAAATAAATGGTAGAAAATGTTATGTCTATTCAACAGAACATCAGGGATTCCCAAAGTCTATAAAAGATCTATATATTGAACCATCGATGAATCTTAGAGTTCGAGGTTGGACATAAGGTATTCATCTTTATATAACCCTATAAGTGTATCATGATATTTGGGATGAATTGAGATTTAAGTACAAGTTACATTGGCCCCTTTGGGATTCTTGATCGTGTCAGGTTTGTGGCCTATCAGCTTGCACTTCTACTAACCATGTCTCAAATACATTAGGTATTTCATGTATCCCTCTTGAGGAAGTACATACCAGATCCCTCACATGTACTAAATTAATAGGTGGTACAATAATAAAATGTTCTCTATTATGAGTATCTACCAATAAAGAGAATGGACCACAGAGATAAACTTATATGAAATAAGACCACTCACCTGGTTAATGTACTATGGTGGAACATCAAATATGAATTGGCGACATGGTAACTAGAGAAAGCGATGAAGGAGAAGTACCCTCATCGGTTTAATCCTTATTATTTAAAATGAAATATCAAGGGTAAAATATCACAAGGGGTGAAGAATGTAACAACCCAAATTTTTTAAATAAGTTGATTTCTTCGGTATCCTGTGTTGCTTGAAGCATCGAGTTTAAATGAACCATGATATACTACTAAAATATTATTATTTTAGCAAGACTGTTATAACCAAGTCATTTAATTGATGGGTTTAAATATTAATTAACATATTATATGATATATCTATACATATTAAGTCTTATGAAATAAACACCTAATTTTTAGTAATATCATTTTATTCTTATAAAAATATGATTTCTTCAAAAAAGACTTTTATTTCATTCTTTGAGAATGAAATATAATTAAATTTGAAACATTTAGAAACTTTATTTGAAAAAATGACTTTATTTTTTAATTTTTAATGTAAAAATTATCTTAAGATTAATTTTTGATAATTTTCAAAAGTTTTGATAATTTGATGAATAGTGAAAAATACTGATTTCCAATGAAAACCGTATTTTATTTCAAAACATTTTCAATGTTAATTTATATTTTTGATTAGTTTTATATTTTAATTAGTTAATTTTTGTTATAAATAATCTAATTTTGGTTTTTGAAATTAATTTTAGAAATGACTTTTGTATAAAAAATTTATTCCTGAAAGGATATTTTTTAAAAAAAAAATTGTTTTTCAATGCATTTTTTGGTTTAATATTTTATTAAATTATTCCATTTATATGTTTTGAATTTTGAAAAAATAGAATACAAATTTTTAATTAGGTGTTAAAAGTTTAGTAAGTATTACTCTTTTATTTTTTGTCAATATAAATAACAAACAAGCAAATTGTGTTACCACGGTAAAGGGTAAATCAAGTAATTACGAGTAAATATAAAATTACCATAACACTTGAGAAACATTTATTGGAGGAATAATTTTATACCATAATCATCCAAGTGTTAAATGTTTGACTTTTTTTTCTACTTGGAATAGATTATGACCCTTTTAGTATTTTATTTAATGAAAAGTCAAACACTCACCCAATTGTTTTTAAAAACTGTAATATCATTAATATTGTATTTTCTAGAAGATATGATAGACTATAAATATTAATTGGAAATATAATAGATTTATCTTAATCATTTTTAATTATTTTTAATTTTTAGTGAATAAATAATTACCGTAAATTGGTAATCAATGCTGATGTATTAATTTTATAATTAATGAATAAATAAAATAAATGTTTTTAAAAATATTAAAATAAATATAATTTTATTTTTTTAAGGTGAGAAAATAATTATCTATATGAATTTATATTTTTAGGGATATAATATAATATTTTTTTTTCTAATTTTAATTATTCTCTTGATGTTTTTAATGCCAAAGTAATGAATAGTATCAAAATTGACAATAATGATATTTATTGGGTTTAATATATTAATAAATTATTTTAAAATCATAAAAATACTAAATCTGAACATAGGGGAAAATATAAGGTCTAAAATTTCATCCCCTATTCATTTATAGTTCATTTAGAATCATTTTAATTTTGAATAAACTTAATAATTTTCAATATTTTGTTAAATTCCAAAAGTTCCCCTCACCTCAATTATAAAAGAGAACCTCTTACTTCAATTCAATACACAAGTTTGATCTCTCTAGATAGACCATAACCTTATAATTTATATTTTAAACTTACCTATAAACATTATTTATCTATTTTTCTTTCCAAAACACCTACCATAGGTCCCTTAAGAGAAGTTATAAATGATCTCCTTCAAAGAAGAGTTAATCGTCTTTACTAACTCTGTCAAATTTATTTGTTCTTATAACTCTTCTTAATACATTTTACCCATAAAAAAATAGAAACAATAGTTTTATATATATTATAATATATTATTATTATTATTATTATTATTATACAACTATATCCCCCCAAATATCCTTCATATGAAAAATAAAAACCAGGCACGTGCATATATACAGCCTACTATCTCCACATAGCGGTGTAATTTGTTTTTTATAACCGCTTTAATTTAATGGTTATAATGATAAATATAAAGGATATATATGATACATACAAAATTCTATTAATTCATGAATATTAATATATCATCCATTTCTCAATCCATTCACCATTAAGGTAATGATATCGTCCCCCCTTTGTGTGCATTCATCTCACCGTCTCTACGAAGCGATGCGACTCATTTTACTTATCCAGATTTCAATAATGGTTATAAAAAATTTATGGAATAATTAAATATGATACTTATACCATTTATAAAAATTTTTATATTATGAATCTATTTCAAATGCACATTAACTAGAGTTTACCTGAAAAAATATGCATGAAACAATTATGCATTTAACACACAAAACAATGGTAATAATGAAATATTTTTATTGATCATAGGTTAAGAGGTTATATAAGGATTATATAAGATATAATAAATATTAATATGGTTATTTTATGAATTAATAACATGATTTAAATCATTATATATGAGGTTAAATCATGCTCAACTAAAGGAATGCTCAATGTAAGTGATCTCTCTGAACCTCCATATTTTCTTTGGGTTACACTTTCTCTCTATTAACACATTTTATATATTATTTATTCTTATACTTCTACTAAATTATATTTATATATTCCATACATATTTATGTAGCCGAATTCATCTTTCCTTGATGGGTAATTAAATGTTTTAAAATACTCCCTTATAAATTTCTCCTGATAAGAAAACCTGATTAAAGGAAACTTCTTTGTTCCTTAAACATTTTCAAGTGCACATCATAAAATGATTTAATCCTAAAATATTTTTAAAAAATAAATAAATTTATTATGAAAAACATTTTATGTTCATTTTTGGTTTTATGAAAACAATAATTTATTTATCATCTTTAAATAATCTTTATTCTTTTCCCTAAAACTAAACTTAAGTGGCACATTTCTAATGTTACTTAACCACTCATTTTAATGTTTTCAATTTAGTTGAACATAATTATTCATGATATTTTTTTATTTTTTATTTACTAATGACTTACAATGATTGATACCATTGTTATGTATCCTTTGGTTATTCCATGTGACATGATTATGATACCCATTGCATTCCATGGGTAACCCTTTTGTTTGATTCTTTATATAGAACAAATATGCATCATCATGACAATATGGGTGCATTATAATATAGCTCTAATACACCGGGTAATGTTTTAGTCTTACGAGGCATTATTTATAAGATTATGAAGTAAATCTAATCCAAAATAGAACTTTTTCTGCATTATGACATAGTATTGGTAGTTAGCCAAGAATCATGTTTATGTCATGTTATATGTTTCTTCCACATTATAATGTTTCTATGATCATATGATTCCTTGTTCTATATGTGATGCTTCCAAATTTTTATTCTTGATTCATGCCTATTATTTTATCATGTTATTCTGTCTAACACATGTGTTATTCTTTATTCCCATGTTTATTCCCTTAATATGCTTTTTAGCTCTTCCATTTTGTCTATGTGTTCCCCAAGTTATTCTATACAGTTTTAGTAGATCAATGGGAGTTATGTGCACATTAGGAATATTAATAAAAATATATTTTATTATAGTTTCATGATTTCTATTTATGTACCCAGTCTTCTAAAGAATTTATACTTTTGGATCCTTTGTTTGTATTTCATGTATAATTATGCTTAAAATCTTGTGATAATATAAATAAAATGTATGAGACACTATATTCCCATTATTTTTAATTCCTATTCCCTTAAAGAAAAATATTGAATATAAAATATAATTATTGATGGTATCATATGAAAACTAATAAGTTTTTTAGTGTCAATAATAAATTTTTGTAATACTTTGTAAGATTTTCCAATTTCCTTGATAGAATTTTGAAATCCAAATTATGATATGCACAATGAATTTTTTTCATCAACCAATTTTTCTTCTAGAGACTTCACCTTTTCATTATAGGTAATTAGATTTAAAATTTTAACCTCAATAATTTTATCACTTTCTTTAAGAACTATTTTAAGATCACCCTTCTTCAATGTAAACTTTTTTTCCATCTCAACAATCTACATAAATTTTTATTCACTAATAAATTTATCTAATCAATTATCCTTAAACTTTAATTCCTTCATTTCTATATCAAGATACATATTTACGTTTAAAAAACCAATATATGTATCCTAAAATGAGAATATTTTGGTGTCTCTTCATCCCAACTCTACTCTTTACTGATACCTCAAAATTTTCTAAATGGATAATTGGATGGATTTTATTTTTCTATAAAGGACACATGTCCTTCATTTTTAAAATAGTTCATTCATTATTTGAGTCCTCTTATAAAATTTTTACTTTACTCATCATAGGATATAATATCAAATTTATGGAGAAAATTCATTTTATATGATTAATTTTCCTTTCATTTTCCTTGAAATAATATCCTACACATTGATAATTTTCTACCTTATTCCTAATTGATTATCATTCGGTTTAATTAGCCTTATCCTATCATTTTTCCTTTCTCTAGAAACTAGATAAAATTTTTCCAATATTGACAAAATAAAAACTCTTAATAGTAAGTCTTCCATTATATTTACACTTCTCACTATATAACTTCAAAAAAATTAAATACCCTGTTAGAAATTTTTGAAATCATCCATAATGACATTTACCTTATCATGATACTTTTTCGTTTACTATGTTTCTAAACTCTAATGACATTGAATATAGTATCATTTTCTTATTTTACTTTATCCTTATGGGTCGAACTCTCCTCATCTCATATGATATCAAGAAATTATTGAGATTATGAGTAGTATACTAATCCAATTATTGATCCTCATAGATTGAAATATTTATATCAAACATTTCTAGGGTAATTATTATCAATTTCTTTACCATGGTATAATCTTTAAGAATATATTAATAACTTCATATCAAGCTAATAGTTTTTTTTCTAAATAAAGAACTCATCCACTAAATTATGTTCACAAATTTTAATATTATCAAATTGATCATGACATATATATAATCATGCATCCTTATCCTTTTTATATAACCCATGAATTTCATACAATTTATTCCAAATTAAATTAACTATCATTACACTACCTACATGTGCTATATCTTTCTCTGAGAGTTATGTGAGTAATATATTAGTCATTCTCCCTTTGGATTCAATATTATTATTATCATGAATAGTATAGGATATCCCAAAATTGGTAACATTATCAAAATTCTAAATTATACAAAGAATATTCAAGAAAATTGATAAAATATATGGAATCATCCCCTACTTACATCGATAGAATCCCTTCCCATCAAATACAGAAAATCCATTTTTATTGATGATGTTATTGATATCTATAGATATATTTTATTAAAAAATGTTTTAAATAAATAACATACTCATATCCTTGGTAATATATTTAGTTTATTTCTTTGGTGGTATCCTTTTTGGGATTCTAATTGATAAATAGAGAATAACTATTTAAGAACATCCACTCTCTGATACTAAATGAAAGTCCCAGGTAGGATTAAACTATATCATAAAGGGTGGGTGAATCAGTGGTCAAAAAATTACTAAATATTAAATTTTTTTCCCATAACTAGTTAGTGAATAATATCATGAACAAAAAATGTAATGGAATGAGATAGAGAGAGATAAAAAAGAGATAAAACGTGTTTTTTAAAAATATCACTCACCCTTGTTATCGAGTGGATAATCCTAGGTGCCCAATGGTTGGTAGATTTCATTATAGGTTATTATATTATAATAAAAAAAATAAGGAATGAAGAAATAATATAGTCAGAAATATATGTATAATAAATATCTAAAAGAGTGTCCACATGTTAATTAAACTTGGCTTCCCCAATGCCTTCATATTTCAAATCAAGTGTGGACCCCTATTCTTCTATTTAATCCCTAAAAATCCCCCATAGAATAATCATGGGAATATATGTATAGTAATATCAAATTTTATCCCCTGTTTTTGTGGTTGATTCATCTATTTCTAAATAAATCACTTACATCATTGTGTGACGCCATCACTATAGCATTATCTTTAAATTGAAAAAAATCTACCTATATCTCATTCCAAATTCTAAAATGATCCTTAAAAATCATATCAACTTCACTACATGATCAGGTAAATTATGGAGTGATTTATTTATTTCATCATATTAGTGGAATTAATGTGTTTGTGTGACCATGGGATTTATAGTGTAATGGATTTGTCCACTAAAAGAGTTTCACATGAATTTCTTATAAAATTTATCTTTATTATAAGAGATCTTGAGTTGCATCCTGATATTCACTGTATGGTTTGGTGCTTTTCAACTCCCGTATATAGCCTTGAATTAAAAAAACATGACCCTTCATTATGGAACAATAAAAACCTCATCATTTCCTTAAAAATAAATTTCATGGTGAAACACATTTAGGTTGTGACAAGACTCTTGTGAATGAGTAAACACTTTTCCTCATTTACACCAATCATGGTGAATTGTGATCACTTTTACACACATGATTTCCTCTAACACAATATATCTTTATTCCATTTCATAATTTAATCTTTAATATTATTATAACTCATCCCTAAACATATTTTTAGTAAATACAATGAAAAACAACTTTTAATACTCATGAATGAATTCTGAAAAAAAATCATTTAATCCTCATAATGTGTAAGTTATCTAAACAATATAACATAGGGTAAGATTATTTTTTTTTTGGGATTTATCCTGCTATTAATCCCAAAAAAGGATTATACCCTGATGGGGATGGGGTGATTAAGGGTATTTTGATTTCAAATTACCTTTCCTACCAATCCTATTCAATTATTAAGAAAAATAAAATTCTCTCCCTCATACTGAACATGGAAGTGAACAAGTATAAAAGATAAAAATAAGTGATTTTACTTGGTTCAACTAGATAAGAATACATCAAAGTACTATAAACTAAGATATGTAACACTGTTCTAAAATCTACTAAACATACTGTTTTTTCATTACAAATTTAAATTGGTATCACTATTCCAATAGGATTAAACCCCTAATTGAATTTGTGAACTCACTACATTCCTTACATATATTTAATGAAATTATCATCTAAAAACACCTTGATCATCCATGAACCATGAATAATAGTCACACCCATATTATTTCATTAATATGATCATGCATCCACTTTATGAATCTATATAAATCTTTTAGTAAAATATAACTTTTGACCTCTCTGTTTAATCATTAGTAAATTTTTGAATTCCTCTCTCTTTTTCACACAAAACTATTAAACCATACTATTAAATTTTTATATTAATATATCTCTCATTATATCTATAAGAGAATCTGAAAATTACCCTTATTTTATTCCTTCATGTTTTATTGATGTTTTAGGAAAAATTAACCAACTTTAGTATTCAAAATACGAGTCTATCTAATTCAATTCAGATGACTCAATACCTCTATAAAGATAATAATTTTGAAATATATATATTTACAATAAATTTTCCCACCATGACATAGATTGATTCACCATTGTGTGTTATCCTATTGGTTAACCTTTAAATCCCAAAAATATTACTTTAAAATCATTATCTATCCCACAAATATCTTCTTTTAGATCTTTTAAAACTTCAAATCTAAACTCTTCCATGACATAAGTAATTTCACTCCATGCAATAAATTATATTATAGTAAAAATCCTCACACAATTTCTTATTATATGATATGTTTCAAATTTATAGTTCAACCCATAAATTCTAATGATCTTTATGACTTTCACCACACCATAGTCCACTCCAGCTGCTCGTTTTGATTAATTACAAATGAAATAACCATGTTAATCTATATTCGTATTTTCTTTCTCCCTATTAATTATAGTGATTTCTATAGTAGACCATGATCACTTCTATTACCATTTAGAGGCTAAAAATGAGATTTAAATTCAACCTTTCTCTGTACAATGTTGATCTTAAGAATTAAAATGATTTGAATCACCATTTTATCCGTCTTACATTGAAAATCATCATTGGTGTTTTGGCCTTACTGATGTTATACATGGATTTTATAACCAAAATAGCCTACTGATGATATAAAACTCCATGTGTTCACCATTTTGAATAGGTTCCTCTAGTCATGGTCACCGACATAGTGTGTAAATCACTACACCATGACATAAATTGGATCCATTTTCTAAGATTCATCTAACTTAATTATAAAATTACTCCAAGTAATAAATTTCTCTTGATTATGAATCTTCTATCCTATAAGTATTATAGAGGAAATCCCATATTATTTTTCAAAAAAATACAATAAAAAAATGAAACCTTGTATTTTTTTAACAATCTCTACCTTTGGGTTTGTTGATAACACCCTCCATTAAAACAATTCATCTTCAAACACCATATTTAAGAAACTATAAACCATTAATAGATATTCTACTCAATTATTTACTAATAATCCAATATAATCTCACACGAGTCATGTTTGGCATGTGAAATAATATCTAAATCAAATGTTTACAAATAAACACATCATTCTTCATCATTATTTTATTTATATAGAACTTAAAAACCACTATTATGTGTGCAACATCACTTCTTATCTTTTAAATAATCATTTAAAAATTATATTGACACAAAATTTTAATAAAAAAAATTATAAATAATTAAAAAATTATCACTAAATAAATATTCACAAGTTCTCCCCTAAAAAAATTTCAAAAAATAATTTTCTCCAACTTTTTCAACGTGGTATAGATCTCATTTTTCAATAATAATGAAACGCACCTCAAAAAAATCTTTTAATATCTCCTTATTTAAATAACACATCAATCATATCCTTCACTAAATACCTATACCCTTTTAGATGATATTGAGTATCTCACGCCCTTTGTTAACAAACATAAACTAAACTTATATAAAATTTCAAAAAAGAGACAGAACTAACACATACAATAAAACCATGAGGGTTATAATACCTTGTCAAGAACAACTATAAGATGAAACCACTTATTTAATGGAATAAAAAAACCTCAATAGTGGAATAAAAATATATTTAGGAGATTGGTTGTATCTTATCCAATCATTTATGTTGATGGATATGGTTGAACTGCGTGATCCAATTGGTTTTCTATAGACAATTCCCTAGGTAGTGACTTTTTCATGAAATACACAACATTGATTATTATATAAACATACTATAATCTCATTATCCCTTGATAAATATTCTTCATTATACAGTGATACTTGATACCTATATACCTTTTCCTTGAGTGAAATATAAGAATTTTATTTAAAATTAACATCACTTCAGTAAAAAAAAATTGATAGTAATCAGAGATTTCACATCAAATCCAATATCATCAAGTTGATGTCTCATTCATAAAATTACCACACTTAATTGAATTTCTGTGTTGTATTCAACTTAAATAGTGATCAAAGACTTGAAATATTTCTTCTTGATTATCCAATAAGTGCACATATCTCAAAGATAAAAAAACTACGTCATGTTGTCATTATATCATCTACTGATCCAATCAAATATGTATATGTATATCCAACTAATCCATGTTGTGTTGCTTAATTGTAAAAAAACTATAATAAAACATGAATTTAACATACCATAGTATTATTTTCATTACCAGAAATGATATTTTTTGTATAATATTAATACCTTTTGGTTTTAAAAGAAATAAAAAAAAATTATGTTTGGTAACTACCAATTAGAATAGTCTCTCGATGAGTTTCATATATTTCATCACATAAAACTATTTTCCACTATCATACCATTAAAACTTCATGTAGTTATAAATTAGTATTTTCATATGCTTTTAATTTTCAATTACTTTGATAAATTTATCATATTTTTATTAAGAAAAATAATTTGTGTTCCTTCTTTGTATCACTTGTAAAAAAATTAAAAATTATATCTCACAAATCATTATCGTTTGAAACTTGAACCTTATGAATTTTATGAACTTATTTCATTTCTATTCAGTTGATCCTCCAAATATTTTTTCAATGTTATAAATGAGAACCAAAATCTTAAACCATTCTTATTTTGAACATAGATATTATTATCAACTCTACCATGTTTAAGTATATGATTTATCAAGTATTGAGAAAGCTTATAATACCACTCTATTGGTGCATTAATCATTCCATAAAAAGATTTATTAAATTGGAAAACATTGTTCTAATTCTTATGAAAAAAAACTATCTATCTATTTGATATAATCATCCTCTTTAAGGAATCCATTGATGAATATATATTTTAATTCCATTTGAAAAACCATGAACCTCATTTGAACTAATATATTCATGAATAATCGAATATTATCTAACCTATACATTGGTTAAAAATATTATGAATATTGACTACTTCAATATAAAAAATTTCTTTTAAAAATTTAATTCCTTGTTTCAAATTACTTTTCCTTACTAATTGATTTTCCTATAGAAAACCTATTTGATTTTGAAAACATTTTTATCATTCAATCTCAAAACAATTTCCCATGTTTTATTATTCTATATTTAGTTATTCTTTTCATTAATCTCCTTAAAAAAACTCTCATACTTGGAAGAATCAGTAAAAATATTTGGTTCTTCCTGTGATATGAGTGAAATTTATTATAGAATATTCATCCCCCATATTATTATTAAATATTTATAGTCCCCAATAATGTTTTCTTTACTGATTTTAACCTTAACTTTTTTCTTCTCCAAAATTTCTAATCTTTATTAATAAAACTCATCATTTTTGTATTCCTAAAAGTAATCACCATATTCTTGTGATATACCTGACATAATAAGCACAAAATCAACTTCCTCTAGAAGTTTATGTTTGGTTTTTTAAATAATATACTATTTTTATAATAATTTAATATCTTGTATTTCAATAATTTTACCAATCATTCATGGAAAAATTTATAAACCTTTCACTTTTATGAGTATCCAAGAAATATTAATTTTTCTCCTAAAAATTAATATTCCCTATTGTTATTTTCCAAATTGAGTATAAATCAATTACTTATGAATACTTTAATATACTTAAATGTTGGATTTTTCTAATACAACATCTCATATAGAGACTTTAATTTTTTTTAGACAAAACAAATATCTTGTTTATATATACCATTGTAATTATTTCTAATTTATAAGTAATATCTTGTAGGTCCTTCTTAATGAGAATTAATCCAGCCATATTTTTAATGATCTGGTTCCTCTACTCAACTACATCATTTTATTAAGTAATGCTTTTTACTGAATGTGGATACATTATACCATGTTTCTGAAGGTATTTCTCTATGGGTATATTGGAAAATTCCATGATATTATTGATGTAGAATTTTATAATTTTTAGTTTAAGCTTATTCTTCTACAATCTTCGATAATGTGAAATGTAATCGACCACTTAGAACTTTTGGTTTCTCACCATCAACCATTCCATCATACTATTATAATCTATGAATAACACATTGTACCTTTTTCTATCAATAAATCTTGGTGATATTGACTAACAGATCTAAATGTTAACTAACTCTAACAATCACATTAACATCACATCATTCAACTTGAGAAACTCTTAAATAATCATTCCCTTTGGTATAAAATGAATTATGTGAGTACAATAATGTGTAATTATAGGGATATTACGCGATATATCATTATTCAAAATCTGTTTAACATATTTTTTGATGAAATTTATATGATTTTAATTCCATATTATTCAATCCACATTT
The DNA here is from genome assembly GCA_963277665.1 of Viscum album. Lineage (NCBI taxonomy): Eukaryota > Viridiplantae > Streptophyta > Magnoliopsida > Santalales > Viscaceae > Viscum > Viscum album. The sequence continues at coordinate 1,051,892,472 of OY728130.1, read as the reverse complement.
TTTTAATTTTTTAACAAAATTTATAGAATTTTTATGTTTACTTTCTTTTAACTCAAAATAAATAGATTTATTTTTTATAATATTTTTTATTGTATAATTTACTAAAAAATTGAATTAATATTTATAATTTAAAATGATTCAACTATTTTGGAATTTATTTTAATCAATCCTTTAGTAATTTTTTGCCATGATTTTTCAAATAAATGAAAGTTCATGAAATTAGAAGCTAATGTAGTCGAAAAGTTATGCATGTAAGATGGATTTTAACTTAAAATATAGTAATGGTTGGAATCCTATCTCTGTGAATAAGACAATTTTCCTAATATATATGATATAAAATATTTTATAGGGTTCATGGTTCATGAATAATATTTTAGACTTTTTAAAATTCAAATAAATTGATATATCTGCTTATACATAAGATTTTTTATATAATATGTATGTTTTTTATTGGTTATATAATATTTTCATTATTTCCCTATGATGTGTAAGTTTGTTTCTTTACCAATAGTGTTAAAGGAGGATTAAACTTGAGATACATAACATATTTTTCAATATTTAATAAAAAATACTTTGTCACTAGATTGGAATCTGAGTACCCTGAGTATATGTAAGATATTTTTGGAACTCATGTATGAATTGTTAATATTTTTAAATGGGGATATGGGAAGTTACACAAGTTAGACTTACATTGTACCACTACTAGTTGTAATATAATATAAATCACATGTCCAATAATTAATGAGGATCAAATATCATTTATGAAGAACATAGATGACTATGAGAAAAATCGAAGTGCTAAATGATCATTATAAAAAGAGTGAATTTATAGATTGTATATTCATAGATATTTGTGAAAGGATAATTCAAGTAATCACTTTATAGATCTTTCATTCCTATTTTATCTATTAACCAAGGAATCAAATGATCATAGAGAGACATTATAGTGATCTAGAAAATAATTTAAAAGGATCCTAAGAACATCTTAGAGGATGATCAATAATGTACCTAATTAAAATTTCAACATTTCAACCTATATATGGAGTGATATTGAGCATCAAGTGAGAGTTGAGTGTAACTAAAATCTTATAAAAGGGGGAAATCACTTGGGAGCATTGATTATTTGATTACTATTTTATATTACATCCCACTCTGTAGTGATAGAACACTAACAAATTTGGGGCTGATCCTAGGAGACCACTCCCTCCCCTTACATTTGAATACCGATGAATATAAGTGTCCATATCTCCTAATTTTATTTCATGAATTTTTGTTTGAATGCATTACGTGGTCAAAAAATATATTTTTTTATTATTATATTCTACCAGGGTTTTCAAGATACCCTTGGATATTCATTATTTTCTCTTAAATGAAGGGTTGTTAGGTTGTTTTGGGATTAATTATGGGCTCTTGATCACCTAAGAAAGGTGATGTTTATGAATGAAAATTTTGTTGTATATTTAAATTGGATCGAAACACACATAGTAGGTGTGAGTTATTATGGTTTTTCCACTTATTAGGATAATTAGATATATATATATAACCTATATGAGGAATAATGATATGGTAAGAAGGGTTCGGGAGTGACTAAAGCTTGAATAATATATTCCATAGAAGTACATTATACTTTACTATCAAAAAATATTTTTTTTAAAAAGATAAAAATATATAAAATGGGTGAATCCTCGTGAGATAACTTGAGTCACACCATAGTACTGCTTTTTAACAAATTTTTCTTTCATAACCAAACCATGTAAATTTTGTCAAGAAATTTACACTATTTTTGGGGAGAAAATTTAATTGTCATTGTTTTTATTAGTGTTTTTTCTTTTTTATGACCATATAACGTATTAATAACCTCTTTATTGTTTATCTAAATATTTAAAATAATCTACTAGTAAGTGAAATTTTCCTTATAAATATATAATATTTGGAGAAAAAGGTTTCTAAAAAACAACAAAATTTTAGTAATTTAGAGGATAATTTAAAATAATTAGATATAAAACTTCGATATTTTTGTCAAACAAACTTGAACTATTAAATAAATATACTAGTGTTACCCAAACATCAATTTTATTTTGAATTAATACATGTAATAATTCATCTTCTCTCAAAATTTCACATGTAGTTCGATCAATATCCCATAAAAACATAGAGGATTTTTTTACCATTTTCATTACCATAATGATAAGAGGAGTACAAGAGGATAAATTTAAATGGAAGGTATTTATATTATACTTATGGGGTGTATATAAATATTTATTATATAATATATAACTTAGGAATGTAATTATATTGTATGAGCTTTAAAGTTCCTTCCTTCTGAATTTAATCCCAAATTATATAAGTGTATAGTTGAGGAATAAATTTTTTAGAATATAGAATGATAGTAGATAAACTCTCTCTATGTACTAGGAGAGGATTAAGGAAATAATTTCCATCCATCCACATAAACTTGTATAAGAGTACAACTTATTGTTTATTTTAAAATTGAATTTTAGATACTTATAGGAACCTTTTAGATGCTTCGTCAAGAGGATCGATCAGTAATAAGTCCCCAATTGAGGAAAAGGGGATGAATGATAAGATATCCCCAAATTATCAACAATTTACAATGAGTAATTGTATTATAAAATGTATAAATGGGGTAACAAGTTATAAATATACTTATCTTAAAACCTGAATAATATAATTAACATATCATGTGATTTATTTAGTATTGAATTATGTAAGTGAAGCATCAACCACACCCCGTTAGGTATATAAGTTCTGAAATTCACTATATAATTACACATATTTATATCCATATGTATAAGGTCTTGAGACTTGTGATACTGTTTACTAAAAATAGTTTTCAAAACTCTGAAATTAGGGTTTCAAAGAATATTAATCTGTGAAATATGGAGATGGAACCCTAAATCAGCCTTTATAAAAAAATCATATACTCTCCACAATTCTAAAAAATTAGAATTAAATCTCGATCATTATCAAGTAATCAACCCAAATTGAAATAAAAAGATCCATCCATGATGTATTTACTAAGAAAACTTTTCAATAATCAAACCACTCAATAAAATACCCAATAAAATAAAGTTACCTCACTCAAAATGTTGCAGAATTGGTTAGAATCGATGTTATCCACTTTTAACACATTGATGAGTTAAAGATCTGGTGATCTTATTTCTAAATATGTTTCTAAACCTATATGTAATTTATGTTCTATTAATTTTATAAGTAGAAACGAATTTTATCATGACAACCATGATAAAAACATATCCAAAAAAATTTATGAGGAGAGAGAAAGGAAACACTCCAACAAAAATGTTGATGAAAGAGGATAAAAGAAATGAAGAAGTGGAATATAAACATGATCCATCACTATAATTTCCATCATGCATTGTCTAAAAAAAGGAATCCACTGATCCCTTGAATATGGATTTTCTCTCAATATTCAATAAGGTGGAAAATCACATCCAATTTTTGGAATCCATTAACCAAATACAAGGGTGTAAAAAATGTCTAATTGAAAACGTCCTAGTGAGGATGCTATTTCATGATAATAAAAGGGTAAATTTAGGTAGAAATGTTTCTTTCTTAATATCACCTCATCATCCCATAAAATGAAAAGACCTAAATAACTTATTAATTATATAAACTATTGTGAAATCGACATTCACTTATGTATTTTGGAATTTGAGTTCTTATGTAAATTTATAGTCTCATTATATCTAATATTCCTTATAAATAAAATATATCAAACTTACAAGGGTAGTAGTTCAGTTGGATAATCAAGAAAAAATATTCCCAATTGACATTTTAGAGGATGTACTTGTTAAGGTGAAGGATTTTATTTTCGCAACTAATTTTTATGTACTAAGCATTGGATATGAAGGATGTAATTACAACGAACCTATTATTGTTGGAAGACCTTTTTTAATTTCTGTAATGTCCATAATTAATTTTCATGAAGTAATTTCTTTAATTTATTATGGATGTTTTCCATTTTAATATTCTAGATTCAATGAAATTTCACTTATAAGCATAATCTATTATGGCTATTGAACATTACCTTCAATATGGGGATACCTAGTTGTGAAATTAAATTTTGAAAATAAGAACCTGAATCATGTATTTGTAATTTTTTGAGGAAAATGATAAAACTATTAAAAGAACCATGTAAAATTAGGATTATGTGATATTTATTCTATTAAGGATTATAGTGATGATTTCTATTTTTTTCAAAACAAATGATGAAATTACATTTGTAAACATTGTATATAGGTGGTGCAAGTAGGAGAACACAAACTGAAACCTTTACTAATAAAACCAAAACAAATGGAAGTAAATATATTTCTATATACCAAAAATAATATTAACTAATATATGAAAATTAATTATGAATAATTATAAAAATATTACATTGGGAAAGGCGATAGAGGTCTTTTAAATTTTAAATCAAAACATCATCGTTTTTGTATGGCCTCTCTGAGACATACTTGGGATAATTCTTATATCTTTAATGAATAGAATTTTCCTTGAAAATGAATCTAAAACTATGATATAACCCCAAAATATAATTAAACCTTCACTAATATCTATTGTAAAAAACAAGAAATTCTTTTCTAAAATCTAGAATAATATATCCCATATGAAATTGATAATTGGTGATCACATCCAAGTTATCCATAATAAAAATAAAATCACGTTCATTGAAAATGATAAAAATGAACTTTTTCTTGTAAGGATTCAAGATAGATAGAGGATGTGTATCCCTTTCATGAAGGTAATCCTAGTTACTCCAAAATATCACTTCATCATCTCTTTTATTGATTATATTATTGATAAGTTAGTAAGGAAAACAAAAAACTATTTTTTGATAGTATTTTTGATCACCTACATGTTCCCATTAAACTAGAATATTATGATAGAATGACCTTCACCTATTTATATGGTATGTTCACATATTAGTGGATGCGGTTTGGACTATGCAACTCACTAAGTCCATTATAATACTACACAATGATTATATTCTCTGAATTGATCATAGAATACTTATAGTTTTATCTTATTGAGACCAATATTTTCAAAACATCAATCCACTATTACCTTTCAGTCCAAAATAATGTTTTGAAAAAATTAATTGATAGTAATATTGTTTTTACTTTTGAAAAATTACACTTCATAGTTGAGAAAGAAACTTTATTAGGAAAAATTAAATAAAAATGATTGAAGATGATAAATAAAAAATGAATGAAATAACCTCATTTCTAAACCCTACTAATATACATTATTTGTGCTCATTTTTAGGTCATGTGATATTCTATAGGATTATCATTCAAAAATATAGTATGATCAATTTGACTCTATCCTGAATATTTATGCTGATAATGAGTTTTCATTTGATGATACTATAGGGATTATATTTAATAATATAAATAGGAGAGTCTAAAAACCATCTATTATTAAACAATTATGATAGGATTTACCTTTAAAACATTACCTTGACGCATAAAATCAAGAAGTATACATTGTTTCTTCATAATATTAGGAAGGTAATGTACATGTTATCACTTAGTCCTTATGAACATTGGTTTAAGATCATAAGAATTAAAAAATGTTGGAAAAGGAATTTTTTCAATTATTTTTTCTATTTATAATGTTTTAATCGTATCTATTAGGCACCATGTAAAAGGTGTTTTTAGACTATATATCACTACGTTACTTTCTAAATAAAATATATTCAAAACCTAGGTCACTCAGATGGATTCTCTTACTATAGGAGTTTAACATTGAAATCTAGTATATAAAGATATATACAAACCGTATAGATGATCACATAAGTTGAATTCCACAAACATCAGAGACATAAAGACAAGATGTGGTATAATTAAATGATTCCCTTTTAGGTGAGAAAAACCACACTTACTTAAGGGAGACTATTTTATATGTGGAATTAGCCAATTAGATAGTTACTACTAAAGTTACTTAACATATAAGTAAACATCCTATTTTAGTGATTAAATTATAATTAAAATATATTTTTTGAGAGTCCCTATAATCATGGAAAATTTATAATGATCATGTGATTCAAATATGCATTCTAGAAATTTAGAATTTTTTGGTCCAAACCTTTTTCCAAACAATCTCATGAAGATGGAATTTTACTTCCTTACTAATAAATAGGATGATAATTATATTTCGATTTTATTCATAGAGTATATTTGAAGATTAATATGAGATCTTCATAAAATACTACAAATATCATTTTTTGGAACCATTTCTATAATACATGAGATGCCTCAAAAAATAATGAGATTTAGTAAAATATTTTACATGTGGGGAATAAATAACCTAAGAATATAACCATTTACTTTTAGATCAATTTAAATTTTATTTGTAGGAAATTATATTTATAACTATGATAAAGAAAATGTTACTAGGACAGATGATTCATAATTTATTGATGATTTTAGTATATCATAGATTTTATAGAGGTTCGTTGTACCCAAGGGCATCATAAGAAATCAGGGTACCCACTTTTATAACCAGATTATAGAGGCCTTGATGGGGAAGTAAGGGGTGCATAATTGAACACTGACATCATATCATACATGGAAAAACATACTAGAAGAAGTGTTAAAACCATCTGGTGAAAAGGACATTGGAAAAAATATTCAACCAATTAGAAATGACCAGAGTAAGAAACTATTGGATGTATTATTGGGGTATATTTTAATGTTCAATACACCTTTAAATATGCCATTATATAGGATGGTATTTTTAAACATTTCATATCCCTACAAAAATATAGCATAAATACTTATAACTCATTAAAAATGTGATCACAAATATGAAAAAAGAAAGGGAAGTGAATAAATTTCAAAAAAATGGAGATTTCTAATGAATCTTATGAATATGAGAAGATTTATAAGGAAAGATAAAATAAAGAAAATGAAAATATCATCACAAAATAAATTTCAAATTTAGTGATGAAGTATTATTTTTTACATAAAGTTTGAGTATAATTCTAGGTAAGTTTTGTTCCACGTAGTCTGGACCTTATGTTATTATAGTGTGTTTCCTTATGGTTTATTGAAGGTCAGGGGAGAAAAAATAATGAAATAATTTATAGTAAATGGATAATTATTGAAGGAGTCTTATGATATCCTTATAAGGAAACTCATGGGGGATCTCTCTCTCATCATTACTTTTATAAATAATTTAAATACATTGTATCCTTCGTGACTACATGTTGTTGACACTTACTATAGTTCTATTCTATTTATAGGAAATTTCATACTAAACTTTATTTTGGGCATTTCGATACTATGTATGGGAGTGGGGGCATGTTAGTTTAAAATATAAAAATGTTTCAATGTGTTTATATTTTTCATCCATGGACATTAAAATAAAAACAGAATTTTGATTTAGAGATTCACTCTCACAATTATAATAAATAAATAGTCAAAGTGGAACCATTGATAGCTTTATTTTAAAAACTATGAATAGGATTGTAAATGGAAGAGGAAATTTTTAAATAAGAATTATATCATGAGTAAAATGGAATATTGAACTTAAGATTAGGTAATTTGTCTACTATGAGTTGATAGTAGCTCAGAGATACACCCTATATGATATTTGGATAGATTCTATGAACTATAGTCAAACAAGAAAATGGGAACCAATGTATAATTCTTCCTAAGTAAAAAATCGCATGTCTGTGTGGCTTAACTATTAAATAAGAGTTTGACTGACCTCAGAGACTGTTCATAATGAATTTATTTTGTACCTTTGAGTATTAAACTTCATATCGTGGGATTCCTTCTATCTTGGGATAGTTTATTTAAAGTTTTTGATATAGTAATCTAATATGTTTTTTCATAAAATATTGATGGGAAAAATTTAATAAGTGCTAGTTAGCAAACTACATTAAATGATTTAGATATTTCTTAACTTGGATGAATAAGGATAGGATATTATATCTAGATTTAATATAGTAAGTACCATTGATGTGTGAAAAGGATCAGCGAAGCATGTATATTTAAGGAGATGAAATAATGAAGTTTCCACTTATTAATGATTTAATTCTACTAAATATTATACTTTTTACAATCATGGGATATAGACATTAGTTTGGTAAGAAATGAGGGATTTTTGAACCTCAGGAAATGTTTATATTCAATTAAGGTGGATTGATCAAGACACAATTTTTCATTTTTATTTTTTTTGGAATTTATAGATATATTATATTTATTTAACATTAATTCTAAATAAATGTATTTGTTCTTGGATTTTTGTTTATTTTGAAATTAATTTGAAATAGGATTAATATTCCTAATTTTAATTAATTTAACCATTTTGGATTAATTTGGTGCAATCTTATACTATGTTTATATTTTTGAATATCTTTAGAAACAATAAAATATTTTGATTTTATAAGTTGAATTAGACCATGTGTTATATCTAAAAAATGAATTTAAACAAGAAATATTGAAAATTTTGGAAGCCTCTTTGTGTATGTATGATAATTTTCCTACTATATATGATATATATTATTTTTTTGGGTTCCAAACTCATGTATTATATTCTAGTCCTTTTCATACTGAACATAATTATTGAAGATACCGTTATATAATATTTTATATCTAATACATAATATTTATGTTGGTTAAATGATATTTTTCCCATGACCTCGTGATGTGTATGTTTTTTCCCTTAGCACTAGAGGTGAAGAGGGATCTGTGCTGAGATGAAAAACATATATTTTTTATATAATAAAAATTATTTTTTTATTGGATTAAAAGACAATTTCCTTATAAAAACATAAGTTATTTTGGGTACTCACATAAGATTTTGACCATTATGATATCAACCTTTTGGAAGTTGTACGGGTGAGAGTTACTGAGTACCTCCACAATCTTTCATGCAAATCACTTAGATAATCATTTCCAAAGCTCAAGATCACTCCATAAGGATTGAAGATCATTCATCATAGTAATAAGCCACCCCAGCATAAAAATTCATGGGATATAAAAATTATAAAAAATGGATGGATAGAGTTTTAAAAATGTGAAAAAAACAAGTGTTCCTCAAGAGAATCCAAAATGGAATGATTCCAGTTATATCTTCTCAACTTAACTCCAAAATTGGATAAAGTGTCAGCAATTATATTAACATATCTCTATATACTAGACACAAAAAGGTTTATCTTCTTGAAATAGTCAATGAAATCCTCTGCAGATGAAATATTCCTCTGGGAGAGAGAATATATATTAAACATGATAGCCCACATAATGAATTAGGAGTCTAGATCGTGCAAAATGTTTTTATAGTATTTTAATCTCACAATCTAGATTTCCAAAATCACCCCTGCCATATTAAATTCATAAGAGAAAACCATTATTCAATCCTTATAGACACATGTGAGTGATCCCACATTAGATACCCCAAATATACCACCATAACCAGTACGCCCTCGGATTACTTTTTAGGACCCATTTATTATTATATTAATCCAAATTGTAGTGGGAGGATTCCCAACAATAGGTATGTAGCCATTTTAATTTTTAAAATAACCTTGAATACACATCATATTAAATAAAGATAAATCCTAGATTGAATTATCAGTCCTGAAAGAATGCATATAGGCCACATCTTTTATTACAGATAAGATGTTACTCATGACCATATTCAGATCAATAGCATGGAAATCATAACTTTAATCATTTATATTATTCCAAATTTGATGAATAACTTAATCAATAAAATACCTAATTAGATTCATCAATTAATAAGATCCTTAATGGGTTATACAATGAGTAAATAGAGAGTTAAAATCAATTTCATGAAATGTTTCCACATTAATTAGGGTAGATACAATATTATAATGTTTTTAAAAAATGGAATTGAAAAAAAAACATTTTCAATGGATTTTGGTTCATTCTTATAGGCGTTTCACTTTGTGTAGTGGTTCAGAACATTGACCATAAGGTAAGAATATGTGGGAAGTTTATTATAGGTTTATCCGCATAATAGAATATAATAAGAAGGATTAGTCCTAAACTCATATATTTTATTCAACCCATATGCATTAACCATGGCCATAATGATATATAAATTACATTAAATCTTACACGTGAGAGTTTATTACCTCATTGGTTCCTAGATAATTGTACCCATATTTTTCATCAAGGGGTAAGTATCGATAGTCCCTCTAAGATGAGAAATAAGTTATTTTAAGGATAATCCAATATTATCTATCACACTAACGTTGGGGTCCTAGATCACATTATCCATAGCCATCCCCTATAATCCTTAAATAGAGGGAGCTTATAACTGGTTATCCTTCGAGAATTTTTCTTTATAGTTGAGGGAAACTAGTCATCTACTATGTTGCACCAAAATTAAGTAGGACATTCTGATGTAAGGAAAAATGTTGGAGGGAAGGTAGTAAATATTTATAGAATCTAAGTGCTTAATCAATATCTACTTCAAAAAGTGATCATTATTTGAGTTATAGTGAGGAGCCTCCATAAGAACGCAACCTAAAGAGGATCATTGAAAATAGGAAATGTATTGATTCCTATGCCCCATTTCTTCAAATATATATAAAATTAATTTTATTTGACCAATATGAATGTGAAATATCATGTATTATGTGCTGTCTAGTGTTATTAACAGAAGTATTTATACCCTTATTTCTCGTTCTATTTTGGATGAAATTCACAATTCTACGAAAGGTGGATCAATTAAAGGGGTTATTTCTCTTGCTTAGTAGGTGGTTAGTGATCTCAATATGAAAAATCATAGATATAACATGGTAATAAAGATGTACATTGGCAAGTAATATGAAATAATTTAGTGTAGCTTTTTCATCAAGATGCTTGTAGGTATGAGATTTTCTCCTTGGGATATTGATCTCTTTTTCGGTTGTTTCAGTTCCTCGTGGATTGATTTCTACACTATGGGGAAAATTTATGGTTCCTTCAAGGCTTATCACTTTTTTTATAGGGATACCCTATATCTCCAAGCGTCCTTATTCTTTCCCATGATATCCTAAGACATCATATCAACATGAGCATTTCTAGGGGTCAAATTCATTCTTTTCAGTGTAAAAATTGCTCTAACTGCATATATCACCTTATATTCACCAATGACATGATCATATTCATGAATGAAAATAAGAACTTAGTCTATGGTATCAACAAACTTCTTGGTGGCTATTTCCATTGGAGTGTCCATATTATTAATCTAACCAAGAGTACATTCTATTTATCAACTATATTTTTGGAATTTTAGGTTGGAATCTTAGAAATAATTTGGGACATTTGGAGTCGTAATATTCCCATTAAATATATTTTTGCACTAGTTTCCTTAGGTAGGATGTGTATACAATGATTTGACTATATTTGTTGGAAGGAAAATAGTTGCATACTGAAATGGAAGAATCATTTCATATCTTTTGGAAGAGGATAACCATAGTGAACTGGGACTTATCATCCATTCCAATACATTCTTTGTCAGCTATTAGGGTCCCAAAAGATGTTATTTATTACATTGATAACATTTTATAAGCCTTTATTTCAAATGAAAATTTGGTGTGGAAAGGTGGAGGCATGGTTCAATATGGATGTGATAAAAGGTGGAGGCATGGTTCAATATAATAGGGGTGAATTCATTCTATTTTATTGCAGAAAACTTTAGTAGTGGTCACTCTTTACTAGATGAATCCATGGACATGTTAACTAGACTTGAACTTTTTCGACAAGCATTAATCAAGCTTTCATTAGTAGAAACCAAATCTCTTGTTATATTTATTGTGCCTCATGGTATAGGTAACTCCCCTTGGTCCATTTCATATTCCATTGGACATTTTTCTCTTCTTATCATACAGCATATTGAGAATATTCACACTTGGAATGAGGGTAATAGAGTTTCTGACCACCTTGCCCCCATCAAAACCCATGGTTCTGGCACCAAATTCTTTCTTAAATGGAAATATTTTTTTGAGGTGGGGAAAAATCTGGCGAGATGGGATTCCCTTGGGTTACATTATTTTAGACCACCATATCATTTTCTTCTGTTGTTAACATTTTACTATACTTTTGTTATTCAATAAAAAAATATGATGATTTCCATGATTCGTCCCTCAGGTTTTATGCCATGACTACCCCAAACCCACCTTCTATAGGCCAGGGGTTGGCAACTAGCACCGGAAAGGCATATCCCTATAATGTGAAATCATTTCCATAAAACTTATACAAATAAACATAGTAGAACTCAACAAGAAGGAACCAAAATTTAAACTACTGTAGTGAAAGTTTTTCGAGAGGAAAGGGGTCAGAATACAATCCCAACTAGAAGTGTTCAAGTACAACTGAAAAGTAAAACATAGCTGGAAAGGGGAAAATCATCTTATGGATCGTCCACCATGGATCCTACCTAAAGGGTAGGAACAACACACGATCAGTAGTCCCTGCATCACGTCACACCAAATGGTCCACCTACAAGCACCATCAAGTCATGTCTCCATCAGCCTCGATTAATGTTGTACATCATCTACAGAAGCCATAATATGGTGCGGGAAAAACCCATGCAGGGGTGAGTATAACGATACTTAGTAGGGACCCTATGACCCTGTAGGTCTCCTAAAGTTCCACAAAGTAAAAACCACAAAGAAAGATATCAACTCTACTTAGGTATATTCCCATACATATTCCTAATTTATTGAGATATACTCATCTCATACATGATGGAATTATACCAAATAGGTAACACCATGAGGGTAGAAGTACCAAACAGGTAACACCATGAAGATAAAAGTACCGCACAGGTAAAAGTAACACACAGGTATCACCATGAAGATATTACCACAAAGGTAAAAGTACCACATAGGTATCACCACGATGATAGTACCCTAAAGGTAAAAGTACCACACAGGTATCGCCACAAATATAGTACCAAGACAGTAAAGGTACCACACAGGTATCACCGCGATGATATTACCACAAAGGTAAATGTAGCACACTATAAAAGACTTAGTTCAAACAGAGTCTCATATCAAAAGAGGTTTTTAGTGAAGTATTGATGTAAAAATGATTATTTGCGAAGCTAGATCATCTTATTATATCAATATAAATATATTTGGACCATACGGAGTCTAACCCACATAGGATCCATATGTAACTAACCCCCGAAATGACCCACATAGGATCTGACCAACACAAGATCAGTATGCGCTGACCCACACTAGATCATTGAGCGCTGACCAACAAAGGATCTGACCCACACAGGATCGATATGCGCAGAACCACATAGGAACACTGAGCGCTTACCCACACAGGATATGACTCTCACAAGATCGGTGTGCACTGACCCACACAGGATCACTGAGCGCTGACCTCCCTATGATTGGTCTCCACCCTCTGCCTCACTTCCATCCACTGTATTCCTCGCACCTGGTGCGCTCGAGTTTCGTAGAATCTGCACTCAAGATATCTGTCATACCTCTACCTTCACTAATCCCCACAAAGGAGAAACCCAAAGGACAACCATGTCGTATGGGTTCCAACGTGATAGAAAGTACATCAATCGGATGCCCACTCTATGAGTTATAAGCATTTTAGTTCCGGGGGCCCATTTGGATTCGGGTTCGATCCAACTCAGACATACTCAAACAATATCCAAAAAAATAGAGGTGTATACAAAAAGTACCTCAACAATCCAGGGATCCCAAAACTGTAGAAAGTTCTTCAAATGGACATTCGGTTCTCAAGATATGTTCCTTGGAGTGTTTCTGGGCCAGGGTTCGGTCCGACCCAGTTTGACCGACCCAACCCAACCTGGTTTGGGCAGGGCCGAGGTGGACTCGGCCTACTGGTTTGATGCACAGTCTAGTCAACAAGAGGGGTAGGCCACTACCCGGCTCGAATAGGGCAGCCCGTAAAGGGATGGCCCGACCCGCGTGGGGCGACGACCTGGTCAGGCGACAACCCACTGGGGGTGGCTCGGTCCAAGGGTGGCGGTCCGCTGGGGCGGCGGCCCGGTCTGAGGGTGGCGTCCCGCTCTAAGGGAGGCAGCCCGGTGGCTAAGAGGGTGGCGACCCGTCTCTGAGGACGGTGGCTGGCTCCGAGGTTGGAGGCCCAGCTCAAGGGTGGCGAGGGCCCAACTCCGATGTTGGCGGCCCGGCTCGAGGGTGACGACCCATCTCCAGGGCGGCGGCCCGGTGCGAGGGTGGTGGCCACGTGCGAGGGCGGCAACCTAGTCCGAGGGAGGCAACCCAATGTGAGGGTGGTGGCCTAGTTCAGTCAGACGCAGGGAGTGTAACCCCCGGTCTCTTGGATTCTCAGACATCCTGGAGGCCATTCAATTTCCAGGGTGGCGGCACCATGAGGGCACCGCTCTGTCATCACGGAACCCAGCAGAGGCGGGATCGGCCTCCGACAAAGCTTCATCCATGACTTCCATTTTGCATCGGTCGTGTCGCCTACCTTCCCGCGCCCGGCCGTCCAATCGGCCGCCTCCTCTATTCATTGCGACTGACAAGTCACGGTCCTCCTTCTTCAGCCGGCAGGTGCCGGCTGCTCCGACGACCGCCATGACATTGTACCGTGGTCTCCTCCTACGGTGTGCATCAACGCGCTATCTACCATGTATTTGGTCAGTTTCATCACACTTTTGGTCTTTTGTAGAGGCAAAAGTATGTAATAAATATAATTGATGTTTTGAGCCGTGTCCATTAGGCCTACGCCCTCTGCGTTAGCTCGAAAAATGAAGGGGGTTAAAGGTTTAATGACAAATGAATTAAAAAACAAGATAAACCCCATAAGATTTCCCGTAACAACCTCCCACAAAGAGGAAATAATCGTGGGTCAACCCGTTAGTCAGTTGAACTGGGTTCTTTGTATAATATCAAGAATGGGTAAGAAGGAATAAAAAATGCACAATCTAAATAACCCCTACCTCGAATCATCGGAGGAATGCCCGCGACATTAAGGCGGATCATATTCTTCGTTCCCATGACCAGATCTGAAAGACGCAACCCGCATGTCGCCCTTTGGTTCGTTGTCATATGTCACCTCCCACTGGGTCAGCTTTTTTTTCCAAGGGTCTGGTGTTGTGGTGTTCCTTCAGCAATTCCCTGCTTGTTGAAGCTCTCTGATACCCCTTCCCTAGCTCTCTATTTATAGGAGAGTGGGAGGGTAGGTAAAGTCATGGGGAAATAATGGGGCTCTCTAATTAGGAGGCTTTCTAAATTCCCCAACGGCTTAGTTACTATAGGTTGGAAGGTCAAGCCATTTAAGGGCTTGACACACAGTCAGCCCCACCCCTTTAATTGGTCCGTTAGAGTTGTTGAAATAAAATAACAAATTTTTTTGTTTCATTTCTTTTAAAAAGTTGCAAAACATAACTTTTTCTCCAAACCTACTATGGTCAAAGTAAAGCCTCCATTAAGAAAATCCAAGAACTATGGATTAAATGGTGCTCTCATATTTTTAATCCGATCAATGGTTCAAAAGTTATAAAACACCACTCACACTTTTACTAAATGTACCTGAAAAAAGGTTTAGAAAATTATTAACAATCACCCTCGACCTATGCCGGTCGAGAATAGGCTCTTACTAAGTGAAACTTGCCCCATAAAACCCAATGTTACTCTCATATTTCCAATATGAGTTACCATTTTAATGTTATGTATTTAAAATAAAATAATTTCCACTTAATTATTTTATTTACGGCGAAAAACTTACTTTCACTAGTGGCTCGCACTGGTCAAAGTTAGTTTCTTCCTAAAGAAAATATCCATAGGAGTTCAGTGGTGGTCTCGTATTTTTAATTCAAGCTACCGTTTGGGAGTTATAATAATTTGAAAAATAAAATAACTTTATTTAATTATTTTATTTAAAGTTATGCCAATTTTGGGTTTTCTCATCGGAGGCCTTCACTGACAAAACTTAAGTCACGCATAGGGTAATTCCGCCATCCTGAATGCAACGGTGCCTCTGGATTTTTGATCTAGGAAACCCTTTAAGAGTTAGTTTACTTTTTTCAGAAAAACTACTTATGAGTGCTAATTAATGCTTAACAAAACATCGACAGGTCATTCAGGGCACTTTGGTCTTCCGAATCATGCACTGTTAGATTTTGCGGTCTTGAAATAATTCCATATAATTTAAAAAAATATATGGAAATTAAAGGACCTTACATTATCCCTACCTAGGGGATTTAAGTTTCTGAAAGACACAACATAGACTAATAATACAAATGGGGGTTCTGAGCACGGATATGAGCCTCCTTCTCCCATGTGTTCTCCTAGAGGTTCACATACTGCCAGTGAATGTGAACCAGAGGTATCGATTGTCCCTGAATTAACTGCTCCTATTAGTCATCAATCTCCACTTGAACCTCCGTAAACATCACCCCATCATCTAAGTCTAGCTCTCCATGGTCTATTATGTGAGATGGGTCATGAATGTGTCTCATTAGTTGGGATACTTGGAAGACATTGTGCACCCTCTCCAACTGCGGTGGATATGCCAAGCAGTATGCCACCTCGCCTATCCTTCGATGTCTAAGAAAAGGACCTATAAACCACAGTGATAACTTGAATCATTGTCCAAATATCCACAAAACTCATCGAGGTGAGACCCACATGAAAACATCGTCACCCTCCTCTTGTCGGCATAAGACTTCTGTCGGCTCTATGCAATCATCATTTTCTCACAAATGAAGAATCATGATACAAACTCTGCACAACATCCTCCAACCTTGGCCACCAGTACTAATGTCGGAGGTTCTGGTACATTTTATCCACTCCATGATGTACTGTTAATGGGGATGTATGGAACTCCATCAACACCTCCTCATTAAGCATCACTGGTACCATGATGCATCCTATGGAAAAGATGGCATGCTCCCCACCTTCAGAAAATCCTTCAGGAGACCTTCTTGAGGATATCTTAGCACGTCGGGCCTCGAAGTCAATGACTCAAGTTGTGTCCCCCCTAATTTTCTGAAGAATTGGGGGAGTGACACTCATAGAATGGAGGTAAGGTTCCCAGTATCTATCCATAATGGATAAGTGAAACGCAACTAGCTGCTCTGTCACCTCACTCCACAACTGCAGACCAGACGTCCTGTTGAGTGCAACTGCTACTACATTCCTATTCCCAAGAGTATAGATTATATAAAAGTCATAGTCCTAGAGGATCTTTAGCCATTGATGATGTCTCAGGTTTAGGCCCTTTTGTGAGAAGATACACCTGAGACTCTTGTGTTCAGAGTAAACAGTAAACCATTCACCCATCAAGTAGTTCCACCACATCTTCAGCGCAAAGACCAATACTGTTATCTCTTGTTCATGGGTAGCGTAGTTCTTCTTGTCAGTCTCTGTCTTAGTTCCTGAAATCTCTACAGGCACTTCTCTTTCCACCAGAAAGGCTCCCCCTTCTTCACTAAAGCTGACAAGGGTGCCTCTACATTGGAGAATTCAAGTTTAATACTCCAGTAGTACCTAGCCAAAGCAGACATACCTTTCCCTTCAGGGAGGTAATCCTGGAAATATCTTTTTAAAAGGTGTCCCAATGCTCTGGAACTCTTATTCAAAACTGAAAACTGAAACTCCTAATTCCATGAGGGTAAGTCGAGCCGACTCAAGAGTGATCGGCTGCACCCTCCTTTGCATGAGTTTATCCTATTCTACCTGGGTTTCCTTTTTCTTCGACCATGGAAATCCCCATACAAACATTGTCGATAAACCAAAACCTTTTCCCGAATACATTCAATCTGAGTATGAACTATGGATGTCTAGTCCATTCCCAAACTAACGTCATAAGGCCTCAACACTACCACCAAGAGGTTCCAACCAAAACTCTCACCTCAAGGGTCATATCACACCGTTGGCATAAGTGTGATTATCGATTCTCCTCCCAAAGGTATCTCTAGACATGAGGGTCAAGTCAATATCTTAACCGAAACTCTAGTTGTTGAACAATATTTGTGTAAAAAGGAATGATTAGTTCCTATTTCTATTAATACGAGAACTAGTAGTAGACACAGTTCGTACCTCTAATAATTTCTAGAGACCTTGGGTCACACTATTTGACTGCATGCAGCTTCTCCCATGTCCTATCCTCCGGGTCCCTGAGCACGGTGGGGACCAAATTGGGGTGGTGGTTGTAACATGTCGAAATGTTCACCACCTCATGCTGCTCTCCTAGATTTGATTCCACGTTTTCATCCCTACAGATTTATTTTTCCCTATAACATCCTCTTCCTAAAACATTTTACATGCCCAATACTCTATGACTGGCACCTGTTTCTTGCTTTCTCACTGTTAACATTCACTGGCTTCATCCGATCATCCAAAGAAAATTCAACCAAAAAGGTTCTATCTAGAAGCCTAACATAATTAGGAATTAATAGTGGAAAAATTATGGCTCGGATGTCCTTAAACACACCTCACTCGGAAGTCTGAGCCCTAAAGCATTGATTGTACTGTATTCTTCGAGTACCTAAGAATGGACGGTATGCCTCGATGTATACTCAGCTATTAACATGTCATCCTGCTGAAGTTATATAATCTCTATATAATACTAATACCTTATCTCTTTATGTTAAGAGATCCCCCCTTCTTTGAGGAAGGTTCTAAAGGTTTTCCACAGAAAAATCACCTCTTCACAAGATCAGGGTAACCTAAACCCTGTCATCATCCAGCTGAGCCACATAGAAGGATCTCTTCCAAGACCACCATTTGATTGAATGGTTCCCTCGTTAGATGGAAACTCATCTGCCTCCTCAGTCCAGTCCTTAGCCACCTATGAGTGAGGCTTAAATTGGAATTCAATGGGGTATCTGATGCTGAAACGCGTGTAAGGAACTAAGCCTACATGTGTACTCTTCTGGAACCACCGGTTGTAACTACTGACCAACAGGAAGTGATATAGTTGGAACACTTTCTGAAGTTACAATCTTAGGAAATGGTCCACATACCAAATCCTTTACACTATACATACCATCCTAATTGTCACTCACTGGAAATGACTAGAATCAAAGATCACCATCTGCTCTACTAGTGTCTCGGTTAGGTGAGAAACTCTAGCCACTACCTCCAGCAAGTCCTTAGTCGCCTGTGGGTCCTTCTCGCCTTAGAACCTCAAAGGCCTCTACCACTGGATGTCAAGAAACAAGCTCAGTCGTCATGCACCCTCTACTGGGGAGACTGGAAGCAACATGCTTCCAATGGGTAGTGGTGATGCTGGTACACCACCAGAAGGTGCCAAAATTCGTAAGGGGGCCCTGCACCGAGGCCTCATCACTTGGTGGTCCATCATCGCGTACTCTCTCAGGATACCTGGGTGGATCTGTACGTGGTGGCATACTGATAAAGAACAGGTGATCCACGGTCATTAAGCTATAACTGGTAAGATGACTTTAAGGAAAAAAAAATAAAAAACACTTCAAAAATAAACAAAATCTGTTCTTTTGTGCGCTAAGTCGGAAATCAGAATTCAGTGTCTTGGTGTATGGATACATCAGCTGCCACACCAACACTGGTCTCCCTGAACTGAAAACCACACTCATAACACTTAACTCTATTGCTTCACCGAAAATATCAGAGTCCTAGTTCTTTAGTAGAACTGAACTCCTCTGATACCACTTTGTCACGACCCGTCCCTTGGTGCCTGTACAGTGACTACCCCCATGCCTGCCTTCCATAGGACAGGGGCTGGCGACTAGCACCGGAAAGGAATATCCCTAAAACTGGAAGGCATTGCCTTTAAAACTGTAAAAATAAAAAGATTAGAATGTAACAAGAAGGAACCACAAAGTATAATGATGTAGTAAAAGTGCAATGAGAGTAAAGGGGTCAGGATCCAAACCCAACTGGAAAAGTTCCAGTACAAATGAAAAGTAAAAAATAGTTGACAAGGTGAAAAGCAGCTCCTAGATCATCCACCATGGATCCTACCAGAAGAGTAGGTACAACTCATGATCAGTATTCCCTATGTTATTTCATGCCAAATGGTCCAACTCTAAGCACCACCCAGTCCTGGTTCCCTCATCCTCGATCAATGTTGTACGTCACCTGCACAAGACACAACAAGGTGTGGGCGAAGCCCGGGGAGGGTTGAATATAACGATACTTAGTAGGGACCCCAAGACCTCGTAAGTCTCCTAATGTTAAACAAGGGAAAAACCACAAAGCAATATATCAACTCTACTTAGGTCTATTCCCATACATATACCTATATTATTGAGATATAATCATATCATAATGAGGGATGTATAACCCAAAGGTAATGACATGAAAGTAGAAGTACCACACAGGTAACACCATTAAGATAGAAGTACCACATAGGTAATAGTACCACACAGGTATAACCACGAAGATAGTACCACAAAGGTAAAAGTACCACATAGGTATCACCACGAAGATAATACCACGAAGGTAAAAGTACCACATAGGTATCACCACGAATATAGTACCATGAAGGTAAAGGTACCACATAGGTATCACCACGAAGATAGTACCACAAAGTTAAAGGTACCACAAAGGTATCACCCTGAAGGTACAAGTACCACATAGAAAAAGACATAGTTCAAACAGAGTCTCAGCTCAAACCAGGTTTTCAGTGAAGTATAGAAGTACAGATGATTAGTCATGAAGCTAGATCATATTATTCTGTCAAGAGGCACTAATTTTACCATACCGAGTATGACCCCCATAGGATCAATAGGTAATTGACCCCTGAAATGACCCCCACAATGACCTAGATAGGATCTGACCCACATTGGATCAGTATACGATGACCCACACCGAATCATTGAGTGTTGAACCACACAGGATCTGACCCACACTTGATCGGTATGCCCTGACCCATGCAGGATCACTGAGCACTTACCCACATAGGATTTGACCCTTAAAGGATAGGTATGATCTGACCTACACAGGATCGTTGAACGCAGACTTCCGTATGATCTCTCTCCAACCTCTGCCTCATTGCCATCCACTAGATTCCTCGCACCCGGTGTGCTAATGTTTAGTAGAATATTCCACCGAGATATCGGTCGTACCTCAACCACCACTAATATCTACAAAAGAGTAAAAAAAAGGACCCCCATGTCGTAAGGGTTCCAACATGATAGATGGTGCGTCAATCAGACGCCCGATCTGTGAGTTATAAGTGTTTAAGTTCTGGGAGCCTACTTGGATTCGGGTTTGATCCAACCTAGTCATACTCCAACTGTCTCCAAAACATAATAAGATTATACCAAAAATACCGTCTCGATCCAAGGATCCCAACTCCATATATGGTTCTTCAAATCGATGTATGGTTCTCAAGATCTGATCCTTTCAGCTTTTCTCGGCCCGGTGCGGCCCAGATCCGGTCCGACCTAGTCGGACTGACCACGCTCGACCTGGTATGGTCGTGGACGTCGGGGACCCGACCCACTAGGCTGATGTCCCATCCGGCTTGTAAGAGGGGAGGCCCGTAAGGGAGGCCCAGTCTGAATAGGGCGGCCCACAAAGGGGTGGTGGCCCGGTCCAGGGGAGGAAGCCCGGTCCGATGGGGGAGGCCCGCTCGGAGGGCGGCGACCCAGCTACGAGGGTGGAGGCCGGCTCCGAGGGGGTGGCCTGACTCCGAGGGCGGTGGCCCAGCTCTGAGAAAGGCAGCCCATCTCCGAGGGTGGTGGTCCACCTCGAGGGAGGGGGCCCACTGCGAGGGCGGTGGATTGGCTCAAGGGTGGTGACCCGGTTTAAGGGCGGCGGCCCGGTGCGAGGGTGGGGGGCCTGGTTTGAGGGTGTAGGACTGGTTCGATCAGACAGGGGGGGGGGTGTAACCCCCCGGTCTCCCAGATTCCTGAACGGCCTAGATGACGTTTGTTTTGTGAGGCAGCGGTGCCGCAAAAGTGTAGCCGAACCCTCCGGAGGAGGGTTCGACCTCTGCCACAACTTCCATTCACTGGCAGCGCAGCGGTCACGCCGCCTCCCTTACCCTAGCTGGCCATCGTTCCAACCTCCTCCTCCATTCACCGTGGATTACATGTCACTCTACTCCTTATTCATTAGCGGTGGATGACGACGCACCATGCCTCTTTCATGGTCACCTGGTTCCGGCCACTCTGACGATCGTCGCGACGTTGTGTCGCGGCCTCCTCCTTCGGTGTGCATCAACGCACTATCTCCCACATCTTCGGTCAATGTCATCGTGTTGTCGGTCTTCCATTGGGGAACAAGGATGTAACTAATATAGTGGAGTGTTCAAGTAGGTTTCATTAGGCCCACAACCTCTGTGTTATCTTGTAACATGAGGGGTTTTAAGGGTTTAATAACAATTGAAATAATCTACAAAATAAACCACCCAACATTCCCCGCAACAACCTCCCACAAAGAAAAATTAATCATGGGTCAAAACGATAGTCGGTTTACCCAATATCTTCATATAATTTCACGAACGGAGAAAAAGGAATAAAAAATGCACAAATTAAATAACCACCTACCTTGAATCTTCGGAGGAATGCCTGCGGCTTGAAGGCGGATCATGTTCTCTATTCCCGTGACTGGCTCCCAAAGGTGCCACTCACATGTCGCCCTTTGGTTTGTTGTAGTCTTCCCCCTCCTCATGAGTCGACTTCATTTTCCAAGGGTCCAGCATCATGGTGTTCCTTCAACACTTCACTGTTTCGTGAACCTCTCTGATAACCCTTCCCGAGCTCCATATTTATAGGATAGGGGGAGGGTAGGTAACGACATGGGGAAATAATGGGGCTCTTTAATTAGGAAGCTTCCTATTTTCCCCAATGTCATCATTACTTTAGGATGGCATATCAATTTATTTAATGGATTGACACACCATTGGCCCAATCCTTTTAATTTTTCCATTGGAGGTTAATGAAATAAAATAACAAAATTATTTCATATCATTTCTTTTAAAAAGTCACAAAACCTAACGTTTTATCCGTTCCTACTGCCATCAAATTAAAGCTTCCATTAAGCGAATCCCGGTGCTATGGATTCAACAGCTCCCTTAGTTTTTTAATCCGAAAAATCTTTAAATGCTAGAAAAAGCCACTCACCAGTTTACTGAACGTACCTGAAATTTGTTTTAGAAAATTATTTACATTTACCATCAACCCGCACCGGTATAGTTTAGGCTCTTCCAATGTGAAACACAACCCAACGAACCTAATGGTACTCTCATATTTCCAATATGAGTTACCATTTAGAATTTATGGGTTTTACGGTAAAATAATTTTCAATTAATTATTTTATTTACGACCAAAAACTAAATTTCACTCGTGGCCCGCGCCGACCAAAGTTAGTATCTGCCTAAAGAAAGCATACCCTCACGAGTTCAATGGAGGTCATGGATATTTAATATGAGTTACTTTATTTCAGTTATAAGAATTTGAAAAATAAAATAACTTTACGTAATTATTTTATTTACGGTTATGCCATTTTTGTGTTTTCTCAACAGAGGCCTGCGCCGACTAAACTTAAGTCATTCATAGGGTAAACCTGGCATCCTGAACGCAATGGTGCCCTCATATTTCTGATCTGGGCAACCGTTTAAGAGTTATTCTTTCTTTTTAGGAAAACTAATTACACACACTAATTAAAACATAACAAAACATCGACGGATCATTCAATACACTTCAGGCCTCAGAATCACGCACCTTCAGATTTCACAGTCTCAGAATAATTTCATATAATTAAAAATAAATTATGGAAACTCTAGGACATTAAAATGATAGAGTATTCTATTTTACCATCATAAATTTTCACATAAATAATTTCACACTATATAAAGCTCTTGAATCACTAAATCATTCCATTTCTCAAATAACTTGGAAATTTATATTCTATAAAGGGTATGAAAATTTTGGAGATATCTATGCCTTTTAAAATAGAGATCCTACCATCAAGAAAGAGTGATTTGCCTTTATAAGTTATTAAATAATATTTAATTATATTATTAATATACCTAAATTGAGTAGCCTTATGCTTTCCTTAGAATTTTGGTATTCTAAGATAGATAAATGGGAGAGTTTCCTCTGGAATGTTCACACTTCTATTGATGGACAACCTCAAATGAAAATTGAAATTGTGACTGAAAAATATTAGAGAATTATTCTAACCTATTTAATGATTTGTGATACATCCATAATGGGTAAGGACCTATTTTATGGATTTTATATTCTTCAAACAACCATAATGTAATATAAATATGTAATTATATTAAAATAAGTGAGAATAATCCATTACCCATCTCCCAACATGAATAGACTTGAGAGTTCCTTTTTTTCAACCACGTTAGAAGTTACTATTGTTAAATAATCTCCCACAACGATACATATAATGATAGATAAAGTATCACCCTAACTAAATCAACTGGGGAGGGAGAAATATCATTCTATATTTCCATTGAATAGAGGAGAAATTATAACATAAATAAAAATTTTAGAGAATCATGTCATGGAAGAAATAACGGAAACCAAATCTGTGATGAAATTCAATCATGGAATCCCAATTTATAACATCAAAGGTCTTCATCATATCTAGATTCATATAAATGATTTCATTTCAACTAGGCTTGCTTAGTATGTTAACACACTCATAGGTATCATGGGGAAATCCTATATAATTCATCCTTAAATGAAATTGTATTGGTTGTATAAGGCCACCTTGTTAGTGATGATAGATAACTTGGTGGATAATATCTTATTGAGGATCTTGAAAATAGATTCATCTAAATAAACCAACCTAAATGAGATAATGGAATCGACAACATAACACTTGGGTAAAAGGAATAAAAATTAAGACTTAACATCGTAAAAAAGAATTCTATTCTTGAAAAATATGTGAATCATCTTCATAAGGTCATCCTTCATGATATCCTTATAATTCTAAAAAATAGTTCGGTGTAGCCATATGGATAAATATCACTACTTTGTTTGAAAGAAAATGTGGTAGCCTTGACTTTCACTAGACCTCATATTCTAGTGATTACTACATTATCCAAAAATTTAATCACCCTAGGAATGAAATTCATATAATCAGTGGGGTTGACATGAAAAAAAAACTATTAAAATCTCATGGTAATAATGAACTATATTCTCCCTAATTTCCTTATTCCTAGTAATAATCTCACACCCATTATTTATCTAAGTAATGGGGTTTGAGACATTTCTATGATTATGATGCTTATTGAAAAACTCGCATTTCTATCACCTTATTTAATCCATTTGATCATGAAATTATTCTTCAATATTTCCTCTCTCATAGTTAAGTTCTCATCCAGTAAAGATTCAATCTGGCATTCATTAGCTAATGGATGAAACCAATGATAATGGGGGAAAATTATAGAGTGTTTGAGGAAAATTGAGAAGGATTATGAGGAACTTTATAAAGTCAATCATAGTTGGACCTCCATGAAACAGAAACATTGGAACCTATATGCGGAGTGATCTGGAACATGAAGAGAGATTTGTGAGATAATAAATACTTATAAAAGGGTTTGAAACTCAATAGGGGGATGCCAGGTTATTATTCAATCATTATTTTCTATTAATGATATCTCTCTCTCTAATGATGAAATACTATCCCATTTAGGTTTTTGCTAAGGAGACATCTCCCTCCCATTGCTTTTGAATTCTGATGAATCTACAACTCTCTCTCTTTCCATCTCTCCATATTTTACCGCATGAATTTTTGTTTGAATGAATGAAATTACCATTTATTTATTTTGATTTATTATAGATTTAAATTATTTTATTCTATCATGGATTGCATGGAACCCATATGTATTATTTAATTCCACTTTAGTAAATAATTTTGAGTTTGGTTTGGGAGTGATCAGGTGTTATTGATCACTTAGGTGAGGTGAATTCTATTCCTACCAAGGTTGTTGCATGTTTTAATCTAAATTGAACACATTGAGGAGGAGTGAATGGTTATGGTTTTGAAAACTTATTGAGAGAATAGGAGAGACAGAATCCATATGAGGATTTATGATAAGGTGATAAGGTATGGGGAGACTAAGTTAATGATATTGTAACCCATAAAAATTTAATAATTTTTTTATAAAAATTGGTTCACAATACACACACACAAATAAAAGCATAGGAAAGGGGGTTCTTCCTTATGATATAACCTTATTCACACTTTAATAATATATTTTTATTTGTGGAATTATTGTTTGTAGAATAACCCATGATATTCTCATTACAAAACATATTTTATCCTCCTTTGATAGAAATCACATGTCTTCTTCTCTACTAATGAGGTAGAGATACCCCTTCATGAACATCCTTTTATAAAAATTTCATCGTATTTTCCATTGATAGTATACACATTTTTGGGGAAATTTATTTTATTCCTAGAGCCATACAATCATATTATACTTATAAAAATATGAAAAAGTCCTTCAACAACTAAGACATTCATCTGTGTCATGTTCTTTCCACTAATTTTGGTTTTCCAGAATCTAATGATATTAAATTTTTCATCATTTTCAAATAATATGAACCATTTTTTGTATTAATTGATTCCAATGACAAGATATTTGTTTCCTATCATATTCAAAGTATATATATGATAAAGAATCTATATATTTCCTCGATTAGTCTCTTTCTGTAAATTCACTACTTTAAGTTATTTATTATATCATATATTAAGAACCAATTTCCCCACTTAAACTTCTTCAGTGGTGATTTTTATTATTCCTCCCACAATTAAAATAAATCAGCCTCAAATTATAAGTGTGATAATTAATTTATAATTTTCATCATATATAATGACTCCTTCAAATACTATGAATTTTAACTTCATGTCTCCCTTAACACACTTTTGTATATCATTTATGAGTAAAATATAGATTTATGTATATCCTTAACACCAAACTAACTAACCATAAACAAATATCTAGTCTTTTGATTTTTACTCATTTTTATATATTTATATTATATATTAAAGTTACTATTAGCTATATAGAATATATATATTTTGTATTACCCATATTTTTAAAAATAATAAAACCTTTGTTGTGATGTATTCTTGTGTGCATTTGTTATTGATTTATTATATTTTTTTGTTTCTTCCATTTAAATATTCATTCAAGGACTAAAAACATATGTTTTAACCTCAAACATGATTAACTATTTCATATGATCAACCATGATTAAATTTTTCCTGTGCTCCATCGTTCTTAGAATAGAATTGATAAAACCTTGGGTTCTATGATGATTGATAAATCATCATGAATTAGTTTCCTTGATTACTTCATGTTACATTGGGTGTAAACGAATCTATATGGTTCTTCTTGATCATCAGATGAGGATAGGAGGAGGAAAATGTTCTATTTAATTTGAAGGAAAACCCTATAGAAGTTATTTATTGGGAAAGAATTATCTAGAGATAAATTTTTATGTAAAATTATGAACAATTTTATAATACATGTAACAGTCTATTTATATAATTAGATCAAGGGTTAAATATTATCTAATATAAAATAATTCATTAATAATATTTTAAATTCAAAAATAGTACCAATCAAATTAAAATGATAATAATATTATTTTATTTCATAGTACATGCTATCCCATGTAATGATATTTATTATATTATAGTTTGGTAAATAAATATTTATAACTAGACATTGTCTCAATCCACTCATCCTATTAATCATTTCTTGAATTCTTATATAAAAAATTCATTAAATATTATTCATTAAATAAATATATAAATATTATATTCACATTCTAGTAATTAAATATTTATTCTAATATTCACATAAATAAATAAATATTTTTTATTACCTTGAAAATAATAAGAGATAAATATATTTGTGTAATTAAATAATTACCCAAAATATATATATTTATATAGTAAAATAAAACATCAAGAATAAATAACAGTCCTTATTTTATATATTATTATTTTTTATTACTATTAATGTCAAATATAATTAAATAGAGATCAAAGGATACACTTACTATGTGACCCCCTTGGCCTCATTCTAAGTGGAATATGGTGGGATTACCCAAAGTACAGGATTACTGTCTAAAAATGAGTCATGACACCTATAAAAAGGAAGTTAATGATTGAACACTAACAAACACATACAATTTTTTACTGGTGCAATATAATCCCTTTGTGTCAATATCTCATCAAGTAAGACTAATTTTCATGCCATTAACCTATATGATTGATACTTACTTCATTGAATAACTATAATAAATGTGTATATAACACCCAATAAATGAAATTTATTTCAATGGTTTCATTACAATCAAATTTTTGAGATATCATCTTCCTTAAATATACAGTGGAAAAATCCTTCTGTGAATTATTCATTAAAAAAATATCATTCATGATGCACCCAATGTACCCAATTTAACTGTGTGAATATATTGAAATAGTTTAAAATAATAAATCCAAGTGAATGAGATAAGATATTAATTAATAATAATATTAATGTCTAAGGATCATTAAACAATCTCATTGATAGAAATTTTAATGACCCGACCAAATTGGAAATTTCTATTCGCATGTTTTTCCTCATGATCCATCCATCTTGGAGATCCCCAAGTGTGAAATTTATAAGAAGAAATATCATCCACTTATGACTTCTCAAATATTATTTATAAGACAATATGTTCCCTATAATATAATTTCATCCTGGCTATATCATTAATATTTACTAGATATTTTTATAGTACCCTATGTTTCATATCATAGTAGAGAACTACTATAACATATTTTGATATAAAATATACTATAGAACATTATCACATTAAAATCACATAGATTAATTAAAATTATGTGATAAAATATTTATTAATATTCCCCTTATTGAATATTTATTGGTAATATAATGTAAAACCCAATTGGTTCTGAAGGAATTGACTCTAATAGACTCCCACTTACCCTAGAGCCAACTACCAATGACTCTAAGTCCACTAGATCTCACATTATGTTCATTATTTTCCCAAGTTATCCCCTTATTAAGGGTTATTATATATATTATTTCATGTAAATTCTTATCACTAAGACTTCATCTCTCTAAGAAAAATCCCTCAATAAGTGATACTTTCAAATTATGTGATTTATCAACTGATGATAACTTTGATCTTTGGAAAGAGACACTGCTATAGTATTATCAGTATATTATAATAGGTTATTTATTGGTAGGAACTATATTCATCCCGTGGATAACATTATACACACACACTACTTCTTTATCTAATAAAAAATTTGTAATATACTCTGACTCCCTTGTAAAATTAGTGATCACTAATTTCATAGAGCTCTACAAACTCATAGCTCATCCATTGATGGTGATGATTTATATCAAAAATAACATTATGTAATCATTATCAATATAGTAACTAGAATATATATTACCCTTGATTAATAAATCCTCATATTCTTTATAAACTATCAATTCATCCTTATTAAACCTTAGAAACATAAGTATTGTCTTGACAAATGTAATGAATAAAACTTTTTAAAAAAATTTTGTTTTATGAAAATGTGTGTTATATTATATTATACATAATAAAACAATATATATTTAATAATTGAGTGAATATAAAGAGAAATGTGACCATTAGGATTCAACCATTATTTGACCATTGGTCAAATATGACCACTGGAAACTATACTCTTGATAATAATTTTAATGTTATAATTAATGCTTATAAGTAAAATTTGAAAAATCATATTCAATACATAAAAAATAGTCGATGGCCTCAACTAGTAGAGTCATGCCATTTGAATTAAATAAATAAAAGGTTCTGAGGGAGGTATCATCACTAGTTTTTTCCATTGACCAATTCTATGATGAGCTTTAACAAGTGAATCATAAATGAAATCTCCTTTGAGAGAAGTTCCAGTTAGTAGAGATTACCACTCGATCGATGTTAGTCGAGGCACCCCACAAAACTACAACCATCACACAACTTACTCTTAGGGAATATGTGAGTGTAATAAAGGGTTATGTGTCTATTTTTTAGTTACTTAAATGGTAATTCTATTTTATAAATAAAATTTTTATTCCATGAATTTTTTTAAGCATAGTTTTTCTTAATAAACATATGATGGAATTTGAAAATTTTATTTACAGATACAAATTTTCATAAATCGTACTTTCCAGAAATGATATAAATATTTATAATAAAAAAATATTAGGAATAATAATTATTTTAATAAAAAATTGTGATAAAAAACTCTTAGTTAAATATAAATGATAAAATATTTTTTTAGGTGTCAGAAATTTTATTTTGAATTTTCAATCCGCTATTATTATTAATAAGTAATTATTTTTATATTTAAAAGTTATAAATATAATATTAAGATGATTTTTATGATAAAATAGACTTTATTTTTGAAATGATAATATCTAAATTAAATAATGGGGAATTTATGAGAGTTTCCCAAAATACTTTAATTTTTCATGAATAGTAACAATACAGTTTGGGTTTTTCAATATGTTTATTGACTTCATAATTATTTCATGATGATATAAATTTTTTTTAAACAAAATGAAAGACTTAAATTATTTTATTTTATTATTATTATGTATTATAATATATTTTAATAAATTTACAAACCTAAAATTTTATTTCTAAAGTCTAAAATGGAAACTTCAACATTAGAACCATTATTCTTTTAGGAAACATTACTTTTACATGAAAAAGTAAGTAATATAAAAATTTGGTAGAATATTTGGGATAAAATAAAAAATATTATTTCCCAAGTTACTAATAACATATAGAAATACCATTGGAAAGGCCATGGTTTCTCATTTATCACAACCTAGGTTTCCAAGGCCTATATTTTGAAATTCATAAACAAATCCTCCACTATTGATATAAATACCTATCCATTACTCCATTTTCATTCACTCAGAATTCTTCATCAATAAAGATTTGGTAATTTTACATTCCATGGATTCCTCCTGAGGATTCTTCAATCCCCTAAGGTTCAAATCCTCAAGTTTTAGGAGTAACTCTTTAAGGTAAGACAAGTATCATTATTTTCTCTTTGTTTCTTGAAAATATTTTTCTATATGTGTTCTAAATATAATGTTCACTCTATATTATTTATTATTTATTCACTAAATTAATTAAAAATTATGTTTTATAAATTATATACCCTTTCCCCTCTATTTTTACCTTTTTCAAAAACCACATTTTTACATGTTATGCTGGTAATTTGGCTTCTTGAAATTTCTCTATTCTCAAGAAATTCTCTTTTATTACCATTTTGTGAATACCAAAAAGTATTTCTTTTCAAGAGTTATTCAGTATGATGTAAAAATGATTTATTTTATTCTGGTATTGATATACAAAAAACCCGCTTTCTCTTTCCTTTGGTTAAAAGTGACGTAATAATCATGTCTTTAAAAACCCTTTAAAATAGAATGTTTTTAATTTGAAACCCATCTATTTTATTTTTCACAGGTTATTTATAATGTTTTTACTATGATATATATAGAGGAAATTAATTAATAAATATGAAGGGTTCTCCCTATAGTGATCCAATGTATTCTTAAAGAATTTAATCTCTAGAGATGATATGTTTTATGATACCTTGGTGAATAATCATTGTAATTGTTATGAAAACTCAGTGAAAAAACATGGTGATATGATTATAAATGTCTCATTTAAATAATGTAGAAACATTTACATGTTATGATTAATTTTATTTTTATTATTATATGCCACATTTTGCTTTTATCATTCCCTTATGACATTCTTCAAGTTCTTATTGATATTTCTCCGGATCACATGTACATTGTTTCCCTTGATTTTCCATACTAGGAATTTTTCTCACCCATTCCGTTGATATATGTCCCCAGATTATAAGATACTGTAAATGTTTTGAGGATAAACATATGATGGTGTTTTTCAAGTGGATTAGAAATTTTTTAAGACTTCATGTACAATGTACCTTATTTCCATGAATCTAATCTTTAAAAGATCCAATATTTGTACCATGTAAATGAAAAGTTATGTTATTAAAAGGCAGGATACAATAGTTAGTATAAAAGATGGTTTATTTATTTGTTGAAATTAGGATTCGAAAATTTTAGGAATAACCCTATTGAAATTTTAAAATATAAGAAAACAACTTGGTATTTTGGTGAAATATTAAGAATCTCGTTTCCAAGAAAATAAATCATTATCGGGATATGAAAAAGTGTATGTTGCTCTAGCACATATGTATCTAAGGGAAAAACCTGAAATTACCACATTGAGGTAGACTCAAACAAGAACTGGTACATGACATCATGCCTTGATGCACTTCTAGGTTGACACTCCTAGGGGATATTTTTGTTTAGTGACAAGATTTTTATGAACCATTATGAAGGATATATATATAAAATGTAATTGTTGTTAATGAATAACATATTTAAGAATGATGTTCTAATATATAAAATTACTTCAGAATTATAACATTGTTAAAAAAACATGTTTCTCACTATGTTTTCTTCTTTTATAAAATGGATTGAAATAGGAGGAACTATGTATATATTGAGCAAAATAGACCATGTACACATGACCCTATGATAGAATCCATAATGAAAAACATCATGAGAATGATGAATTAGCCAACTCAAGTTATGAAAAATAACTCAAATCAAGCTAAGAAGATAAATTCACCTCAATGGGAACAATATTCAATTGAGTCATTTATGCACCAAATACCACCTTCTTTTAGTGTTGTGGATTAATTAAAAAAATACAAGAAGGGATATTGATTCAATATAGTGGTAATTGTTTTGGGGAATCTTTTTGAATAAATATTTCCCTAATTCAATGTGAATGAAATGTTGAAGGAATTCATAGAGCTAAAGAAGAAGGAAAGTGAATCTATATGAAGTAATGAGATAAACATTACAATACATTCTTGTTACACCTCTAGCTTTGTCATAGATCTAAATGGAGAGGTTGATAGATTATTTGGTGGAATAAGACCCCATCTACAAAAGAATATATCCAATAAAAATAATGATGGTTATGAAAAGATAGTGAGGAGTGATATAAAGGTTAAAATTGAGTTCAGAGGGATGTAGTGGTCCCACAAATTGAATGAAAATAAGTTATCAATAGAGGAAATCTTAGGGAGTAACTTTGATCATAGAAAATGAAGAAAAAAATTGAAACTTCCCAAATTACATAAATGTGTGAATAACCATTCAGTGAACTAATTTCTTGGGAGCGAAAACTTTTACAAGTGTAGAAGAGATGATCGTATTTCTCATAACCATCGTAGTGAGGTGAGACCTGAAATTATTAACACTCAAATCAAAGATAAGATATTGTAGTCATATTCTAAAGTCTAATTATATATGTCTGGAAATCAGGGGAACATTTCCAAAAAAAAATTCCAAATTAGAATATAATGGAGGATAATCACCATAAACTTCAACATAAGATAAACTAGTAAGGTCTAGATTTTTCAACCATAGTGGTTGAAGTATATGCTTCAAATGATGTGGTGGAAGGTACTCTCATCATTATCTCAAAGCTATAAAGTACTCTGTTTGATTATATATCTTAGAATTCCATTATTTCCTCCATGTTTATAAAGAATATAGAAGAAATCCTTGAACTTCTATAAGTAGATTTATATGTTAATACATCTGGATGGATTTTCAATGAATCAATAGAATATAGAAACTGTAGTATTGACTTTGGAAAGAACAATCTCATCGCATATCTAGTATTCATTACAATGCTTGAATTTGAGATATAAATAGGGATATACTATCTCTAAAATTATAATTATATGATCAACTACAGAAGAAAGGAAATATTAGTAGTATTGAATGGAAAACCTATATTCTTTTTTCAATGGAGAGATATCTCGAGCTGTGATTTTTCTAGAAACACCTCATATGGACTTCTTTAGAGAAATGATCAGTAAATATGAAGAAGGAAATGAAATTATATGAATAGAGAATTTCCTCATCATTCAAGAATACATTAATGTATTTTTGAAGGAGTTACCTGGACATTCCCTATAAATATAGGTAGAGTTATCCATTGAACTCATGCCTAGATCCAAGACGATATCAAATATCTTGTATATAATGGAAAATTTTTAGTTGGGGGAATAAAATAAACAACTCCAATATCTTTTCAAGAAGGTTCTTATCTGACCAAGAATGTATCCTTTTGGATCACCTATTATCTTTGAGAATAATAAGTATAGATCAATGCATCTATGCATTGATTATAAATAACATAATGGGATCACAGTGAATAAAAGTTACGCTCTCCCAAGAATTGATGATTTATATGACCAAATTCATGGGGATCAATTCTCTTCCAATAGTGACATATGATCTGGTTATCATCAATTGAAGTTGAATAAATATGATATTCCAAAGTCTGACTTTCGATCATGATATGGGAATTATGGGTTTTTTGTTATTCCATTCATATTGCCTAATACTCTAACTATATTTATGGATTTTATGAATAGAGTCTATAAGGACTACATTGATAAATGTTTTGCAGTTCTTATTGATTATATTATGATATATTCCAAAATTCGTGATGAGTATGAGGAGTATCTAAGGTTCATATTGAAAAAACTAAGGAAGGATAAGCTATTTTGAATGTTCATCAAATTTGAATTTTGGTTACAACATGTTTCTTTTTGGGGAACATTTCAAACCATAAAAGAATATCAGCCGATCCTTAAAAAAAGTTGTGGTGGATTAGATTCATCCTAAAATAGTATCTAATAAAAATATTTTCCTTGGTTTAGGAAGATATTATAGGAGGTTTGTGAAAAAAACTGATGAATTTATAATCCACTAACCAAACTAAATTGAAAATGGGATAAGTTCATTTAGACAAAGGAGAGTGAATAAATTTTCCAAGAGATAAATAAGAGATCAGTGACTCATGTAAACTCTACCCTCTATTAGAGAAGCATTCATTATTTTTATTGATGCATATCTGAAATAGATTAGTTTCATCCTCGTGTAAAATGAAATGGTGATTTCTTATGAATCTTGACAGATGAATCCTTATGATTAGAATTATCCTACAAATGAACTAGATATTGTTGTAGCTATTTTTTGCTCAGAAAATATGGGGGCACTATCTTTAGGGGGAGAAATGTGATATATACACAATCTATCAAAGTTTGAAGTATATTTTCACGAAAATGGAATTAAACAGGAGACAAAAGAGATGTTTAGAACATCTTAAATATAGAATGTTCAATTCATTATCACCTTAGAAGAGAAAATAAATTCACTCATTCATTAAGTATAAAATACCCTATTGTGTTGGAAATGAAGTGGAATAAAGGAGATCCTTTGATCAAAGACCTAGTGAAACTAGACATGGGAATGATAAGGGAAGGGAAATCATCAACCCTATAAAAAATTATTTCTAAACCATCATTAATAAAGAAGATACAGAAAGATCAAATTTAAAATAATTTATTATAGAAGAAGATAGATACTGCAATGTTTGAGAAGTTTCTTGAGTTCAATATTGATCATAAAGGTGAAATGAAATTTCATACAAGGCTATGTGTTACATTTATTATAGAAATAAATATATACATGATGGATTAAGCTTATAGATCTATATTGTCTATAAATTCTAGAAGAAATAAAATGTATATGGACCTTCATGATCATTGTTGGTGGGATAACTTAAAAAAGGAGATTACCAACTACACTATATGGTTCCTGGTGTGTCAACAAATAAAGTTTGGGTGAAAAATCAATGAATGGGTATTAAAACCACTACCCATACCAATATGGAAGTGGTACAATATCGCTATGGATTTTTCCCTAGTCTACCAAAAACATACGAAGTAAATAATGCGATATGGGCTATAGTAGATCGCATCAACAATACTGTCCATTTTATCGCTTATTGGGGAGATTTCTCTCTTCAACAACTTTCCATGATTTATGTAAAGTAAGTGTTGAGGTTTTATGGAGTACAACTTTCTATAATTACTAACCGTGATCTAAGGTTCACATCAATGTTTTGGAGAACTCTTCAACAAACTCTAAAAATTGAATTTAATTTTAGTACAACCGATCCCCCCAAAACTGATGGTCAATCTGAAGGACTATTCAGACACTCAAGAACATGCTGAGAAAATTCTCAAGGAAATTTAAATGTGGATAGGAGGAACATATCCTATTATTTTGGTTCTCATACAACAACATTTTCCATTCAAATATTCAAAAGAGACCTTATGAACCTCAATATGGGATGAAATTTATAACTCCTGCATGTTTGTATGGAGCTGGTGATAGAAATATTCTTCAGCGTGATCTTGTGAAAGAGATGATAAATATGGTTCATGCCATCCAGAAACACATAAAGGATACTCAGTGTCATCATGAGAGCTATGCTGACAACCATCTAAGGGAATTAGAGCTTGGGGTTTGAGAAAAGTGTTCCTTCAAATATCATCTTGGAAGAGAGTCATGCGGTTTTGGAATAAATAGAGTCATAGACACAGGTACATTGGCCCCTATGAAATCCTTAATCACATAGGAGCATTGGATTATTGGCTTGTACATTCACCAAATCTAGCTCAAGTTCTTGATGTATTCCACATATCTCTTTTAAGGAAGTAAATACCTTATGTAACACCCCGAGATTTTATGAAACATATTATTTTAATTTCATTAATGTCTTGTGTTGTATGCTAAACCAAGATTACCTTGCGCTATACACAACACTGTGTTAGCTTGCAGTATACGCAACACTATTCTTGGATCGTGTTACACACAATTTTGATAATAGTTATTCTTCACAACATTGAGTATATATATATATATTCAATGTATAAATGAAATATTATTGGATTATGATATATGAAACAATGAAGGATTCTTGCACAGCACGCAACCCTGACTTGGCTTGCATTACACGCAATCGTGACCTTCCTCGATAGCATGTGTTGTACGCACTACCGGGTTTTACTAAACAACGATATATTATTATAATATTATTATGAACTAGCTGTTATGAATAGTATTAAATAAATTTTGAATCTTATAACATTATTATTCGTCTTACACATTTTCTAAAACATGGTATAAGAACAAAATAAATTTTTCGGGAAAAATAAGTATTTTTCAAAAAATGCAGTTTTGCCGCCTTTTGATGGCGCACCCACTTTAAATATAGTTTTTGACATGTTTATATTTTCAATTTGACAAAATAAAATTCTTCTTTTGAATCAGGATATAAAAATTTACATTAGATAATTTTTGATAATTTTTGGATAACTTTCATATTTTAATGAATTGTAAAAACACGCTATATTTTAATTAAAAACAACTTTTTTCATTGTAATATCTTATGTGGTTAAATTATAATATTGAATGGTTTTAAAGTATAAATAGAATATATTTTTACCATTTAATATAATGTATGTCATTAGCATTGATTTTACCTTGAATTCGTAGGTTAAATCAATTCAATCTTTTAAAGAAAAACCCGTTCTCTTTCGACAACAGGATTAATTTTAATTTAATTTCTGCATCTTTTGTGTATTGAATTTGGAAAAATGGATTCCATATTTGGAATCAGTGGGTCCAAATTATGTTAATAAGCTACTTTTTATATTTGGCCACTGTGAATAGTAACTACGGTAAATTTTATTTAATATAGTTAAAGGTAAATCGGGTAATTAAGGGTAAATATAAGATTATAAAATTAACCTAACACTTAGAAAAATCATATTGGATGGCTAGAAGTAGACCCATATAACCTAAGGGTCAGATTAGATTCATTTTATGGACTTTTGTCCATGAAAATAATTTAATTATTATTAAAACCAAAGAATGTGACAACATGTCACTTTCTTAACTCTTATAAGTATAATAATTTTAATTTAGTGAAAAACTTCATGAAACTTCGAAAATGAATAGTCTCCAGAATGATAATACAACTATATACATCATATGAATTTATTTAGAATTTTTAGGGATTAAATAATTATCATTTATTATGACACAAATATGATGTAGTAATTGTCTTATTAATGAAATATTGACATAATTGATGTTATAAATGCCCAAATAAATGTACTTTGAGACTTTTTATGACTTACAATACTTTTATAGGTTAATATGACATGTTATTGTGGAGTTAATTAACTTGGTTCTAACTTATCATTCTGTTATAAATTTCATAAAAATCATGTACCAAATAGTGTCAAAATTGACATAAATTAGTTTTTAAAACAAATATTATATTATTAATTGTTATTTTATTCCTAAAAATCTAAGGATCTTCCATATGACTTAGATAAGGTGATATATATTAATAATAAACAACTTGGGGTTATTTTGGCTTGATATAGTAAGTTTATTAACCATATAGTGTAAGAAAACAAAAAGACACGGTAAAAGTTAAATTATTTAACTTAGAGTTAAATCTAATTGATAAGGTTAAAATAATAACCTAAAATTGTCTAAATCCTATTGGATGAAAGGCTTTAGACCCATCCCCACTTTATTTTCGAAATATGACCCTTTGGAACCATTATAACCCGAATTTGACTTTAATATAAAATAATATTTTGAGATTTTCCTAAGGTGCCCCTCTCCTCCCTTATAAAAGGGAACCTCCTCCCTCTCCTCCTCACACCAATTTGAGCATTCAAGCTCGTCCAACCCCTGACAAAATATCTTCTCCACTTTCCTAGTATCATCATAGAGGTCCTGGTCTTCTTCAAAGACCATCATTAGTTCTTTAAGTGGAGGTTAAGTGAAGGCGCGTCAAAAAGAGGTAATGTCCATTACCGATCTTTTTCAATTTTTTTCTTCTTCAACTTATTCTTA
This sequence comes from Viscum album, assembly GCA_963277665.1. Lineage (NCBI taxonomy): Eukaryota > Viridiplantae > Streptophyta > Magnoliopsida > Santalales > Viscaceae > Viscum > Viscum album. The sequence continues at coordinate 1,051,853,620 of OY728130.1, read as the reverse complement.
TTTAGTTGTTTCATGATAAAGTAATAACATCAGTATTTCTTATATACTGACATGTTAATATAAATATGAAACAACTCTAATTAACCTTCTATCCATCCTATGGAAAAAGGAAATCACCGCCCGTGCGTACATACGGAATACCATCTCCATGCCGTGGTGTAATCTATTTTCCGCCAACACCTTAATTGGATGGGTATAATGGTGTAATGAGTAACTATATATGATTATTATAAATTTATATTGATACTGAAATAGTATACATACACTTCAACACAGTTCCAAGAACATGGGAACGATATCATCGCTCGTGCGTACGTACGAACTACCGTCTCCACGACGCGATGAGATTCATTCTCCACATTAACCATTCATGAATGATTATAAAGTATATATAATGAATAATAATGAAATATATGACATGTTAAATCTACTGGATTTATGTATGTATATATATATATGTATGTCATCTACTTACTTCCATTCAAGACAATAAGGAAAGGAAAACAACGTTCATGCGTACGTACGGACTACCGTCTCCATGAACGGTGTGTTTCATTTCATTTATCTATCTATTATATATATATATACTGAATATATATGATATATAAATCATGTTTTATATTCTGTAAGTAAGTAAATCATGATATAAATAATAATAATGTCAAAAACAACAAGTCCAAACACCTACGATAAATGAAACGATTTTACCCAAAATGCTTCTTTAACATGGAATTTACAAAAGAACGGGTAATATAAAGTCATAAGTGAACCATATATGACATCATAACAATGAATATGATTCTATAATAAGTTAAGGACATTATTTTAATCATTATACAGGAGGTTCGGATACGTACAAAGCATATCGGACATAAGGTAAGGGAAATATCACAATCTCATTTTTATCCGAGATTGTTTATACTTTGAAATTTACTGGGGTGTATTTTATCATCCACATCCATGTTTCCTCAATATGTAATATTATTTCCATTCACCTACAATTTTCTAAATCCTATTTTACCCTTCGGTGAGTTTTTAGTAAATGATATGAAAGGAATCTTTGGTCGTTTTTCGTACGAGGTACTTTTTGACTTTTCTGACAAAAGTACGAGAAGAATGTTTTTTAACTTATACGGCATGAATGGATTTTTAAAACAATATTTCCAAGAATCTTCCTTTACAAGTTTTCAAGTTTATTTTTAATCAACTTATTTTAGTTTAAAATTTTATTACATGTTAAGAAAGTAAAAATGTTTTTGAAGTAGAAAGGATATTTTCCTCAAGAATGGAGTTCAAGTGTTTTATCAAAATTCTTTTACATATAAGATAATATAGGGTTCTGTTTCAATCCCTATTATTACATGGATTTGATTATGTTGTGACGGAAATATTTTTAATGAATTACTTTATCTTATATGAATTGTTTTATGATGTCACGATGTTTATGATTCCCATTTTTATTACATGTGTTATGATATGATGTATGATTTATGATTCTGTGGCACACATAAGAATGGTATCATTATGAGATGGGTGGGACCTATATCTCCCTCCAATGCATTGGGTAAAGATTTTATATCTCATGAGATAGACATGGCTGGAACTGTAGGTTATACCGGTTCATTGAAATAGGACTGAAACGAGGGTGACTCGGTTCAGAAATGGACTTTGTCCACTAAGATAGTCTTGGAAATGAGTCTTGAGTAATGAGATATGATTCTCTATGATTATGTGTGTATGCCCCAAAGTTTCATGTTTTATGTTATGATTATTGGGATTTCATTTCACTACTATGATTTATCCCATGTTATGATATTATGATATCTTTTTCAGGTTAAGATTTCCAAAATGTTATGTTCTTATGAATATGATGTGATTGATTTTTCTTTTGTTTACCCTTACTGAGCATTTGAGCTCACCCTTTTGTATGTTTTATTTCCCCAGGTCAGGAAGAATGTTATTACGTAGAATATGCCAAAAAGGGACTCTAGATATGATGAAATAAATGGGAGGCAATGTAGATACTTTATGAACCAGTTGTTTATGTTTCCCAGTTTCTAAAGACACTATACCTATACGGTCCTTTCTTGATTTTGTTATATGTTGTAATAAGTGTGCTTCAATTTTGAAGTAATAACAATGTATGTAAAGTATGGGTCATTATATTTGGTATCAGAGGGAAGGTATAGTCAACCTTTGGAAACTAGGATGTGAAAGCCTTAGTAAGAACCCTAAGGATAAGTCTAAGCATAGGACACAATCTTAGTGTTTTAGAAATGGCCATGAATAACCTAGGATAAGACCTTAAGTGTGAAATTTTATTCTTGATTATGTGGGTTTCCTATTATAATTAGTGTTTCTCAAACTATTATTCTTGGTTTTAGTCAATGGCTGGAACCCGAAGGAATCATGTTAATGCGGAATGCAACGGGTAATGCAATAATTGTCCCCCTGAGCAACATAACGTTATGGGAGTTGGAATGCAAAATATTTTAGCCATGTTCACACAACTTTCTCAAGCTATGAATCATGTAGGACCTCCAAACAAGAAAAGGAAGGAGCAACATTCTGTTGAATCCTTCATGAGACAGCGGCCACCTTCATTCAGCGGGTCTACTGATACATTAGTTGCTGAACAGTGGATTAGTACTACTGAAAAGATATTTTCAGTTCTTCAATGTTCTGAGCATGATAAAGTCATCTTAGCAGTGTATCGTTTGGAAGGTGAAGCTGATCAATGGTGGAATCTTATCAAGAATATGAGGCCAAGAGATGGAAATTGAGTCCATGGAATGGGACGAGTTCAAGAACTTGTTTTTCAGTAAGTACTTCCCTCGTATTCTTCGAAAAAAGATGGAAAAGGAGTTTCTGGAGCTGAAGCAGAAGGATGATGAATCTGTTGGTATATACGAAGCGAATTTTACAAGACTTTCAAGGTATGCATCTGGGATTATCATCCAACCTGAAAGTAAAGTTGATCAATTTTTCAGTGGCTTAAAACCAAGTCTTCAAAGGGAATTAGCTATAAGAGACTTCAGTAGCTATGAAGAAATTGTGCGTTGTGCTATCAAGGTAGAAATGTAAGTTGGTGTTACATATCCATCTCATGGTTTTGACAAGAAACAAAAGATGGAATTCAAGGAGAAATCTCAGAATAATGGTGAAAAGAAGATGAATGTTTCCTTATGCAAAAAGTGTGGAAAGAAGCATGGTAGATATTTGTCTTAAAGGGACTAGAAAATGTTTTAAGTGTGGAAAAAAAGGTCATCAAGCAGCTGAGTGTCTAAGTAATGGAAAAAGGGTTTCTAATGATGTGAATAAAGCAAACACTGCAGAGAACGCACCACCAACACTTCAATGCTTCAAGTGCAAGGAAATGGGGCATTATTCTAATAAATTCCCTAATCCAAGGGTTAGTGATGATCGACATGAGAAACCGCTTAAGGGAAAGGACAAAGGGAAGTCACATGTGATCACTATTGGCGATGTTGAATATAACAACAATGTGGTGGAATGATTAAGTGTTTATGTAATGGGATTCCAAAATAATGTTGTATCATGGAGTATTGGAATATTTATGTATTGGTCTAATGTTGTATTCAAAGTGATTGAGATATTTTGGGAAATAAGAAAATATGCGCATAATGAAGGGAAAATGAGAAAATGAAATGTTTAATAGTATTCATGATCTCATTATTGATATAAGGACTAAGTGATATCCTGGTTTGAGTATATAGAATTTTGAGGATTTTGGTATGTGGAAAGTGTTAACTTCTAACTACATTCAAGTTTTCACTATGGTTCAATGGGTATTCATTTTTTTCAAGAGAATACATGATTAAGGTATTCACATGATTGGAATGTGACCAACAATATATATATATATATATGGGGGATAAATGATGGTATTCAAATGCTTGGTTGATGACATTTCAAGTAATCGTTTTCTTTATACTATGAGATTGGACCGAAGTATTTTAGATAAGCCTAAATATTGGAATAGATTATGTTGGACATATGCTAAGTGTTGTTTAAGGATAGAACTTTTTTCGATATTACTGATGGGATTTTATAGTAATGTAGTTTTAGAAAAAGGACAACCTGCAGGACGGGCAACAACCCATCGTGTCGAACAAGGTCCTAGGAATCGAACCCACAACTGAAGTGCGACTGGCCTTTATCTCCTACCACTGGCCTACAGGAAGTCCCTGGTTAGTAGAAACTAGTTTTATTTTATTAAGCAGTATGATATATGAAGTATAAGTTCATTTTAGGAACCATATATGATTAATCTCACTATAGATGGACTTATGTATTTTTTGATAAATTTTACAACCTTTTGTTTGAGACCGATGGAATGACCCATCATTTTATCACATGTTCTGCTAACACATCATGAATGACAAATTCAACTTCATTTCTTTAAGATATGAAGTGGAAATTGTCCAAAGAACGACAAACGGTGAGACTATACCAAAATCACAAAAAGTATTTCTTATAATTCCAATTTCATCAACTTTAGGGAAATGATCTTGAAAAAACCAAAAATGTTGTCCTACTGCCCTTATATCCGATGAATCAGATGGTACCTTAGATCACCACAAATCAATAGCTTTGTGATTGCTGGCTTTTCCATAGACATGTTCTTTACCACTCTCCATCAGAACAAGATGGTTAGATTTCTCTTCCATATCCATACGTTCACCTATGTGGAAACCCAATGATTTTTTTATTCGGGTAACCGTTACGTTTCATACTTTTGTTTTTAAAGATTGGTTTTGGTATTCCTTTTTACGATGTGGGTTTCCAATTAAAGAAACTTTCAAATAGAAAACCATTTATAACCCCGACGAATTTTGAGGGAAAAATTCATTTTAAGGGGGGTAGAATGTAACACCCCGAGATTTTATGAAAAATATAATTTTAATTTCATTAATGTCTTGTGTTTTATGCTACACCAAGATTACCTTGCGCTATACACAACACCATATTAGCTTGCAGTATATGCAACACTATTCGTGGATCGTGTTACACACAATTTTGATAATAGTTATTCTTCGCAACATTGAGTATATATATATATATATATATATATTCAATGTATAAATGAAATATTATTGGATTATGATATACAAACCAATGAATGATTCGTGCACGACACGCAACCCTGACTTGGCTTGCATTACACGCAATCGTGACCTTCCTCGATAGCGTGTGTTGTACGCAATACTGGGTTTTACTAAACAACGATATATTATTATAATATTATTATGAACTAGCCGTTATGAATAGTATTAACTAAATTTTTAGTATTATAACATTATTATTCATCTTGCACATTTTCTAAATTCACGAAAAATAAGTATTTTTCAAAAAATGCAGTTTTTCCGCCTTTTGATGATGCACTAACTTTAAATTTAGTTTTTGACATGTTTATATGTTAAATTTGACAAAATGAAATTCTTAGTTTGAATCAGGATATAAAAATTTACATTATATAAAGTTTTGATATTCTTCTGATAACTTTCATATTTTAATGAATAGTAAAAACACGCTATATTTTAATTAAAAACAACTTTTTTCATCGTAATATTTTATGTGGTTAAATTAAAATATTGAATGGTTTTAAAGTATAAATAGAATATATTTTTACCATTTAATATAATGTATGTCATTAGCATTGATTTTACCTTGAATTCGTAAGTTAAAACAATTCAATCATTTAAAGAAAAACCCGTTTTCTTTCAACAACGGGATTTATTTTAATTTAATTTCTGCATCTTTTGTGTATTGAATTTGGAAAAATGGATTCCATATTTGGAATCAGTGGGTCCAAATTATGTTAATAAGCTACTTTTTATTTTTGGGCATTGTGAATAGTAACTACGGTAAATTTTATTGACTATAGTTAAAGGTAAATCGGGTAATTAAGGGTAAATATAAGATTATAAAATTACCCTAACACTTGAAAAAATCCTATTGGATGGCTCAAAGTAGACCCATATAACCTAAGGGTCGGATTATATTCATTTTATGGACTTTTTTCCATGAAAATAATTTAATTATTAATAAAACCAAAGAATGTCACAACATGTCACTTTCTTAAATCTTATAATTTTAATAATTTTAATTTAGTGATAAACTTCATGAAACATCAAAAATGAATAGTCTCCAGAGAGATAATACAATTATCTACATCATAGAAATTTATTTAGAATTTTTAGGGATTAAATAATTATCATTTATTATGACACAAAGATGATGCAGTAATTGTCTTATTAATGAAATATTGACATAATTGATGTTATAAATGCCCAAATAAATGTAATTTGAGACTTTTTATGACTTAAACTAATTTTCTAGGTTAATATGACATGTTATTATTGATTTAAGAAACATGGTTTGAACTTATCATTCTGTTTTTAATTTCCTAAAAATCATGTACCAAATAGTGTCAAAATTGACATAAATTAGTTTTTAAAACAAATATTATATTATTAATTGTTATTTTATTCCTAAAAATCTAAGTTTCGGACAAATGACTTATATGAGGTTATATATATTAATAATAAACAACTTGGGGTTCTATTCACTTGATATAGTAAGTTTATTAACCATATAATGTAAAAAAACAAAAAGACACGGTAAAAGATAAATTATTTAACTTAGAGTTAAATCTAATTGATAAGGTTAAAATAATAACCTAAACTTGTCTAAATCATATTGGATGAGAGGAGTTCGAACCATACCCACTTTAGTTTCTAAATAAGACCCTTTGGAACCATTATAAACTGAATTTGACCTTAATCTAAAATAGTATTTTGAGATTTTCCTAAGGTGCCACTCTCCTCCCTTATAAAAGGGCACCTCCTCCCTCTCCTCCTCACACCCATTTGAGCATTCAATATCGGAAAACCCCTGAAAAAATATCTTATCCACTTCCCTAGTATCATCCTAGAGGTCCTGGTCTTCTTCAAAGACCATCCTTAGTTCTTTAAGTGGAGGTTAAGTGAAGGCGCGTCAAAAAGAGGTAATGTCCATTACCGATCTTTTTCAATTTCTTTCTTCTTCAACTTCTTCTTCTTCAGTTGTTTCAAGATAAAGTAATAAAATCAGTATTTCGTATATACTGATATGTTATTATAAATATTAAACAACTCTAATTAACCTTCTATCCATCCTACGGAAAAAGAAAATCACCGCGCGTGCGTACGTACGGAATACCGTCTCCACGCCGTGGTGTAATCTATTTTCCGCCACCACCTTAATTGGATGGGTATAATGGTTTAATGAGTAACTATATATGATTATTATTAAGTGATATTGATACTGAAATATTATACATACACAACACAATTCCACGACCATGGGAACGATATCATCGCTCGTGCGTACGTACGGACTACCGTCTCCACGACGCGATGAGATTCATTCTCCACATTAAACATTCATGAATGATTATAAAGTATATATAATGAATAATAATGAAATATATGACATGTTAAATCTACTGGATTTATGAATATATATATATGTATGTCATCTACTTACTTCCATTCAAGACAATAAGGAAAGGAAAACAGCGTTCATGTGTACGTACGGACTACCGTCTCCATGAACGGTGTGTTTCATTTCATTTATCTATCTATTATATATATATATATATAATGAATATATATGATATATAAATCATGTTCTATATTCTGGAAGTAAGTAAATCATTATATAAGTAATAATAATTTCAAGAACAACAAGCCCAAACACCTATGATAAATGAAACGATTTTACCCAAAATGCTTCTTTAACATGGAATTTACAAAAGAACGGGTAATATAAAGTCATAAGTGAACCATATATGATATCATAAAAAGGAATATGATTCTTTAATAAGTTAATGACATTATTTAAATCATTATACAGGAGAATCGGATACGTACAAAGCATATCAGACATAAGGTAAGGGAAATATCACAATCTCATTTTTATCCGAGATTGTTCATACTTTGAAATTTACTGGGGTGTATTTTATCATCCACATCCATGTTTCCTCAATATGTAATATTATTTCCATTCACCTAAAATTGTTTAAATCCTATTTTACCCTTCGGTGAGTTTTTAGTAAAAGATATGGAAAGAATCTTTTGTCGTTTTTCATACGAGGTACTTTTTGACTTTTCCGACAAAAGTACGAGAAGAATGTTTTTTTAACTTATACGACATGAATGGATTTTTAAAACAATATTTACAAGAATATTCCTTTACAAGTTTTCAAGTTTATTTTTAATCAACTTATTTTAGTTTAAAATTTATGACATGTTAAGAAAGGAAAAATGTTTTTTAAGTAGAAAGGATATTTTCCTCAAGAATGGAGTTCAAGTGTTTTATCAAAATTATTTTCCATCTAAGATAATATAGGGTTCTGTTTCTATCCCTATTATTACATGGATATGATTATGCTGTGACGGAAATATTTTTTTATGAATTCCTTTATCTTATATGAATTGCTTTATGATGTCACAATGTTTATGATTCCCATTTTTATTACATGTGTTATGCTATGATGTATGGTTTATGATTCTGTGGCACACATAAGAATGGTATCATTATAAGATGGGTGGGACCTATATCTCCCTCCAATGCATTGGGTAAAAATTTTATATATCATGAGATAGACATGGCTGGAACGGTAGGTAATACCGGTTCAGTGAAACAGGACTAAAACGAGGGTGACTCGGTTCAGAAATGGACTTTGTCCACTAAGATAGTCTTGGTAATGAGTCTTAACCAATAAGATATGATTCTCTATGATTATGTGTGTGTGCCACAAAGTTTCATGTTTTAAGTTATGATTATTGGGATTTCATTTCACTACTATGATTTATCCCATGTAATGATATTATGATCTCTTTTGCAGGTTATGATTTCCAAAATGTTATGTTCTTATGAATATGATGTGATTGATTTTCCTTTTTTTTACCCTTACTGAGAATTTGAGCTCACCCTTTTGTATGTTTTATTTCCCCAGGTCAGGAAGAAGTTTATTAAGTATAATATGCCAAAAAGGGACTCTAGATATGATGAAATAAATGGGAGGCAAAGTAGATGCTTTATGAACCAGTTGTTTATGTTTCCCAGTTTCTAAAGACACTATACTTATACGGTTCTTTCCTGGTTTTGTTATATGTTGTAATAAGTGTGATTCAATTCGGAAGTAATAATAATGTATGTAAATTATGGGTCGTTATACCTCACCCTTTACATTTACATAATCTGAAGGTGGTACAACTAGAAAATTACCTCTATTATGTGGAGAATCCATTCGAGATCATGGACAATAGAGACAAGTCTCTACACAATAAGACTACCCACATTGTCAAAAGTGTTGTAGATGAACCATAAACATGATGAAGTGGCATAGGGACTAGAGGAGAAAATAAAAAATAAGTACCCACATATGTTTTCAAGTGGGATAATGAGTTTAAAATTTTGCGAATGAAATTTATTAAGGGGGAAAGAATGTAACGATCCAAAATTTTTCTATAATATTTTTTTCCTAAAAATGTGTGATATATTTTATTCTAAACAAAAAAACCATATCTCTTTAATAATGAAGTAAATTTAAAGGGAAATCTGACCATCAATATTTGATCGTTATATCACCATTGGTCAATATGACCACTTGAAACTATACTCTTGATAATAATATTAACTTTATAATTAGTGTTCATAAGTAAAATTTGACAAAGAATAATTAATATAGAAAGAGAAGTCGATGGACTCAACCAGTATAGTCATTCCATTTGAATATAATCTTTCAGAACATGGGAGGGATGTATCATCACCAGGTTTCAAACTTGAAAAGTTCCTAGATGAGCTTAAATAAGTGAATCTTTAATGAAATATCTTTTGAGATAAGTTCATGTTAGTTTAGATTACCACTCGATCAAGGTTAGCCGAGGCACCCCACAAAACTACCACTATCTCACACCTTACTCTTAGGGTGTATGCAGGTGTAATAAGTGGATACAAGTCTAGTCATTAGTCACATAAAGTATAATTACATTATATAAATAAAATTTTTATTCCAAAAATTCTCTTCAAGATTAGTTCTTTTTAATAAAATTAATATGTAATTTGATAAATTGATTTTTAGACACAAATTTTAATAAATTGTACTTTCTAGAAAAGATATAAATTGTTATAATAAATTAATATTGTATGAATTATTATTATTTTAATGAAATAATATTATTAAAACAATCTTATTTCTACATTTTTTTTGAAGTGACAGAACTTTTCTATGCATTTTCGATTCGGTTTTATTTTTAATAAATAAGTATTTTTAAATATAAATGTTAAAAAATATCATATGTAAATGATTATTATTATAAAATATAAATAATATTTTAAATTATAAGGTTAAAATTTGGTTACGTTTAATTTATTATAGTTTTATAAAAAACCATAATTTATCATGAATAGTAAAAATACAGTTTGAGTTTATCTATATGTTTAATGACTTCATAATTACATATAAATGATGTAATAATTAGTTAACTAAAATAAATGACTCAAATTATGTCATTTTATTAATATCAATTATTTTAATATATTTTAATCAATTTATAAACCTAAAATTTACATCCCATGGTTTAAAATATAAATTCTTACATTGAAAACATTATTTTCATGGAAACATTAGTTTTCCATGACAAATTTTGAAATATAAAATTATGGTCAACCATTTTGTACTAAAATAAAATATAATATGTCCAAATATTACAATACCATGGTCAAATACTACGGTAAATCCTATGGCTTTTCATTTTCCACAAACTAGATTTCTAAGGCCTATATTTGGGAATTAATAAACAAATCCGCCACTATTACTATAAATACCGAACCATTTCTCCATTAACTTTTACTACCAATCCATCCTACATAAATATATAGTATTTTTACCTCCCATGGAGTCCTCCCAAAAATTCCAGAAGACCCCAAGGTTCCAATCATCATGCTTTAGGAGTAACTCATTAAGTTAATGGAAATATCCTTCTTTTCTCTTCATTTCATGAACCCCTTTTTGAATATGTATTTTGAATAATATGTTCACTCTATATTATATAATTTTTATTCATTAAATTAGATCCCAATTATGTTTTATTAATGGGAAACCCCTATACCCTATCTTTTTACCCTTTTCTAAAACCATGTTTTATACCAGTTATTTTGTCGATTTAATTCTCAAAATTTCTCTCTTATCCGGAAAAGATTCCCTTTTATTTTCTTTTTTTTTGAATACCAAAACCTATTTATTTTTTCCAATTATATTAAAAAATATGTACAAATTATTTATTTGATTCTTTTTTTGACATACATAAAAACCTTATTACCTTTATGTTGATTAAAAATGGCATAATAATCTTGTCTTTAAGCACTTTTTAAAATTCCATGTTTTAAATATGAAAAATGTTTCTCTTATTTTCCACATGTTATTTATGATTTTTTTTATGAGGATATATGTTTCTCAAATTAATTAAAATTTATCATGGGTTCACCCTGATATAACACAAATTCATTGGGTAATTAGTTTAATCTCTAGAGGTGACTTGTTTTACGATACCATAGTGAATAACCATTGTAATTTTTATGATGCCTTAGTGAAAAACCTTGGTGATATACATATAAATATATGATTGAAATGTTGAAAAAAAAAAATTAATGATATTATTCATGTTACTTTTATTTTGATAAACCCATTTTTCTTTTTCTCATTCTTTTATTATATTCTTCATGTTAATATTTTTCATGATCACAAGAAAACGATTTCCAATTCATTCCCTTACTAGGCCATTTTCTTACCCTTTCCTTTGATGTGTGTCCTCAGGTTTAGTATATGTTTTAAATGTATGTAGGATGAACCTATGAGTATGTTTTTCTGGTTTATTAGAATACTAATTTATGCTTTCATGTATTATGTACCTTATTTCAATGAAGCTAAACATTAAAAGATCCTTTGTTTGTACCATATAAATGAAAGGTTATTTAAAAAAATAGTCATATGCCATAGCATCCATCTAATTGAGGTCTATTATATCTTATTTATATATTATAACTATAATAAAGGTGTAGGAAACATCAAACATAGTATACAACATATAATTCCATACTGATCTAATCGCTGAAGTGTTTGGAGTCCTAGCCATCCTTCGTCGTTCAAAATGGGTCTAAGGGAGCATTATCTTAGAAAGATTATGCCATGTGACATTATAAAAACAAAACCCCCTTATATTTATAAATAGTCAATTTATTTAGTATTTTTTCAATTTAAGCACATTTACATTGACCAATAAGTCTCTTGGATATATCATGATTAATCTTTATCACATTAATATATTCTACCTTACCTAATTCCTCTATAGAGAATCATGTATTCAACCATGTCTTAACGGATTATACAAATGGTATCTCATTTCTAATAAGAATAAACTCATTAATATGCACTATTAAGAATACAAATACACCCTCAATAAACCTATTAAGGACACAAGGATCACAATTTTTTCTTATGTAATATAATTTTGTTAAGTATTTATCAACATCAATATTCCATGACCTAGATGCTTGATTTAATCCATAAATGGATCTATAAAACCTTAATACATTTTGAAAATATGGAAGAGTCCCAAAACCTATTTCATTTTTCATATAGACAAACTCTTAAAGGTTACCATTGAGTAAGGTAGTTTTGATATTAATATACTAAATCTATTAGTCCTGGTAGATGCTATGGAATGTGTATTTTTGATGGATTTCATCACAGAAACTAGTGAAAAGGTTTCATAATTGTCAATTCCTTGACACAATGTATTCCCTTTTATAACTATTTTTTTATTATAGGTACTCACCTATCCATCCATATCTAGTTTTTTCTTGATTACCCATTTTTCAACAAAGAATATTTACATGTAATGGAGGATCCAATAAGATCTAGACTTCATTTTCTCATATAAAATCCATTTTGGAATTAATAGATTATTACTACATGGTAGTATCTATGATACTTACTACTTCCTTGAAGTTTAAATGATCATTATTATCAACTAATATTGATTCACCATCCTCAGAAACTAAAAAACCATATCTATCTAGTAATCTATCCTCTATTGTGCTCCTATATAGTACCTGTATCATTGGAACATCCACTTCCATAGGGCCTTCTGGAATCTATTCCTATGAAACTATTATGTATCTTGATCCATGACTTCATAAAATCCTATCACACTCACACTATCTCATTAATAGATATGATATATGTCATGGAATTTGTGGTTTCTATTAACCACAACATTATTATTTAAGAGATCATATAGGTAATGCACTATATTTTTCATAGGTTATCTTATAAATACACACACAGTGCCTCAAGGTGTAATTTTGTTACTATAAATAGACTTGAAAAATTATTCAAAACCCCGCACTCATATATTTTAAACCATGGTTTTACTTCCATACCAAATTTGGTTTCTAATATAGTTTTCAACATTATCGAGAACTTGGTTTAATATGTTCACTGCTATCTCTAATGAGTTTCCCCAAAAGGATAATGAAATATTTTCCTCACTAATCATTGATATTACCATTTATGATAAGGTTTTATTACCCCTTTGACTAAAAAAATATCATTTTGGGGTGTATGGAGGAGTGAGTTGGGATAGAATCTAAAATTCCAATAGATAATCAATGAATTATAGATTATTAAATTCTCCACTGTGGTCTGAGAATATTTTCTTAACCTTTTTACCAAGAAGGATTTCGACTTTAATAATGTATTCCTTGAACATATCCAAGGAATCCAACCTAAACTCTATTAGGTAGACATATTCATATCCACTAAAATCACTAGTAAAATTAGGAATACCCACCCCTAAATTCCACTAGAAATAGTCCACACACATCTATATAAACCAATTTAATAATCCTTTTATCCCTTTAAATGGGTATTTGGTCACATTTCATTGTAAACAATCATGGTATACACTGATAGTATTTAGTCTGAATGATTCCAAATATCCATCTTTGTTTAATATGGTCAAACATTATTTGTTTACAATGACTAACTTGTGATTCCATAATAGGGTGTGGTATGATAAATATGAAATATTTTTCATTACTAATTTCTATTAAATTCTTTGTGCAATCCAACACATAAAGAATATTATTTAAATTTTACTTACCATAAAAAAAGATTATTTACAAAAGAAGATAAATTGATTCATAAATTTGAAAATATATCCATATGTATCAAGTATAGATATAGAAAAACTATTTTTGGTGACTAATGTTTATAATTAAAGTATTTGAAAACCATGATTATTATAGTCGACAATGAGAGGTGGTTGTCTATGATAGGTTGATGAAGCGTTGTCGTACTTGATCTCAGAAGTATTTATAACTAAGTGAAACACATGGGATGACCTAGGTTGTTCTCTTGAGGAGATTTTCTTATCAATAAATCACTACTAATAATTCAGTTTTTATTTATATTTTTATTATTTACAATACAAAACTGAATGATATTGTGCATTGAGAAATGATAATGTAAGATAAAGTAAATTAAACATTCAATGCATAATGTAGACAGAATAAATGTGGGGAATCCGATGTTAGACAGAGAGTAGATATTTCAAAGAGAATCACCTAGATTGAGCCTTCATTCGTCTCATTATTAGTTTCAAATTTAATTAATAAACAAAATGAAGTATATTTATTAATATCCTATTCAATATGTGGTTTTGAATATACAGTGCTCTCAATGATTTCCAAGAGATTGTACATCCACCTCCTCGATCGAGGGAAAATATTATATAAGAGAAAGTTGAGCCTCAGGTGGAAGGTAGAGACAAAAAGGTGACATAACCACTAAGATCCCCCTTGAACTAACTATAATAAAATTATATACAATTAAAATTAATGTTCAATGACTTGGGTTCAACACTTTATTGATCCCTCAGGAAGTTACATTGTTAGTTACTCATGTTCAAGATTATAAGAGATCACAATGGAGAAGAATGGGGTGGAAAAACAGAAGTTAAAGTTAATTTGATAATGAGATAAAGAAGAAGATAAAATAATATTAAAAATTTATAATAATATTAAAATGTAAATTAACTAAAAAATAATAGAAAATGGCCACACAGAATTTCCAATGCTTTGATAAGGGGTGAGGATACATATTTATAGGGAGATGAGGTGAAAGAATTCTCTCCAAAATCATCCTCCCAATGTTTCCACTTGGATGTCCCATTAAATGGCCAAATTGGTAATATGTTTTTTCATAAAATATGTACCATTATTTCTCTTCTATTAAACCTCAAATTATTATCTTTATTTTCCATTTGATGTAGGAGTTATGGCTGACTTAATTCTAGAACATTATTCTGTCAATTTGTCTGGCCAAATTCAAATTCTTCACCTTTCCTGGCCATTATGACTTTTCATCCTCTAGTTTTATTCCTTCCATCATTAATAAATGTTGTTCCAAATGTAATTTATAGTCCCTACACAAAATATTATCCATTATTGATTCATTTTTCAGATTTTATGAATTAATTACATAATAGAACCGTTCTTCTTGTTGAGACGTTTCATCCTCCGCATGTTTCGAGCGTTCGAATAATGTTTTAATGAGAATATTTTGATATTAAATTAATCTCAGACACGTATCATTGAATAATACGTCCTCTAAAGCTATAAAAATATCATTTTTAGATGTTTAGACCGATTTCTGTCTCTGTTATGGAAGTGGGGTCCACCATGTCGGTCCGACAAATTTGCCATATTAAATGATTTCTTCGAGCCTTTAAATGCTCGAACCAGTCCTTATGGCTGAAAAAAAGTCGTATAAAATAACTCAAGTGTTTGAAAAAAAGAATCAAACAATTTGGAATAATAATGTAAATTTTATGACCAAAACACCCCAATCATAAAAATCTGTCAAAGTTCTCGATTTAACCAATTTTTTCATTTGATTTCAAAATACCACTAAAACCTAAAAATGTTACAATTTCTCATACAATAACACTATGGTGGATTATAAACAATGATTTAAAGTATAAAATTTATTAAAATGTGAGCTTAATCACTCCCCAGCACTTTAACATTACACTCCTGGGAAATCATCTTACATTCAAATCAAAATCCACACAAGAATAAAAAATGAGAAAATATTAATAATCTTTTCCAAAATTGAATTCCATCATGTATCATATATAAGAAACAATTATCTCTTATTTTCATATAAATCATTAATGTTTGGTTAACCATATAAATAAATCCATGACCCAATCATAAACTACCTCACATTGAATTTTATCTCACTCTTCGCTCAAAGGAAATTGAATCTAGAGTTATGCTCATACTTGGAAATTGCATGTATTACTATAGGCTCAGGAAAATTTTCATTTATCCATAGCATGAAACAAGAAATTGAATTAAATATTGATGGATTTAGTTAATGTTTCAAATGTTTCTATGGCTTAGGGTTGGTGAGAAAATGATTGAAAAGTTTCTAGCCAAAAAGAGAAGTTTGGACTCTTAATTACAATGCATGATTAATTCAATTGAAAACATGGGAAATTCCTCTATCAATACCAGATAAAAGTGTGAAAAACAAAACCACCCCTCTTATATGACATGGTACATGATCCAATCCGTGATTATAATGAATGTTATCATCTACGTACTCTTTTTTTTCAATGCTCCACAAAGGCAGAAATTTATTTTCTTGATTTTTTTAATTTTCTTTTTCATGGAGGATGAGATGAAAATTTAATACAATTAATGAATGAAAATTCATGGAATTGATTTTTAAGAGGAAAATTAGTTATAAAATAATTTAAAATTATTAATTCAATCTCATCTCAATTTTTTCATATTTTTAAGGAGTAATGTATGAAACAAATAAAGCACAATGAAATTACGACACATACCCAATTCTCTTATTATCCACTTCCCAAAATATTAACATTGACCTCTCACCCCCCCATAAATGATACAAATCCCAATGAACACATAATATATTCTCTTCCCAAACACTATAAAGTAAAATATCAATGAAATAAATACTAAAATTTCTTTTAGGTATGGAAAAACTTGCTTGTAATGTGGCTTAAACCTATAAGAAAATTTCTGGAATCTAAGGGTTTACGAAGGATAAATGCAAAGGTGGGTATCAAGATAAAATGTGGCTAGCCCAAGAGATTCCTCAATCAATTCAAATACATTCCATGAAATCCAACGTTTCTAAAGAGAAAAATCACAAATTCTGGTTTTCACACAAAATTAAAATATCTCTCATGAAAGTGTAGTTATCAGAAAGAATATGTCAAAGTACTTTAAAATGACTCACAAGATTGGAAAAATATTTTGAGTTACTATTTCATGGGAATGGATTTGAAAAATTATTTAAACTCATAAAAATTCTTGAAAACCCATTTCAAGGAAAATTAATTCACATCAAGAATCATTTAAAATCCATTATTTCAAAAATAATTTAAACTCTTCCAAAATAAATTGATGTGTGAAAAAAGTGATAAGAATATTCATTAAATCTCAAGAATACTAAAAATATGGTAAACAAAAAGTGAAAATCACACAAGAAGAACTAATTAGGTTGAAACTCCCCCACACTTAAATTTCACTACCCCTCATTTCAACTCACGAAAATAAAAATATAATGGTAGAAAAGACATGGGAAGAAAAGATACCACCTGATATTATTTTTGAAGTGGATTCCTTGAGTTAATCTTCTATAATATACCAATCTAAGACAATAAGAAATTAATGAAAATACATAATAGAAATAAATATAAATAAAGAGAAAGGGAATATAAAATACATAATACTTGGTTTAGACCCCCAAGTAGGTGCTAGGTTTTTACTGCCCCTAGTCAAGCAGTTTCAATGGATTATCCCCAATCAGAAGGTGGGTGTGGTTTTTTGAGATTGTCGCACCACCAAATCCTTGTCTAACTATACTTCAATCAACTCCACTAGAGATGTATTTTCATTAATATCCAAATTCTGATTCATTTTTGTTTTATCATTAATTTTAAAGAAAGAGAAATCAAAAAACAATTCAGATTGAATGATATTAAAATATGAAGAATTAATAAAGAAATATCCCCTTTCAAGTAATTCCTCTTGGTAATAGATCTCTTCAGGCCTGACCATTGGAACCTCAATATTAGAAGGTGCATCTTCTTCATTATCTTCTAAATAAAGAGATATGTATAAAGTGTTTGATTCTTAATTATCAGGGGTTGGAAGATCATGTTTCAAGTTATCTTCAACAAATCTATTCCATGACTTTTCAGAAAAGTGTTGATCTCCCATTAGTGCATTAGATGGATTGTGTACTTCTAGGACCTCCTAGAGGAATGGTTGAGTCTGATATGTTGTAATTAGTTCCTTTAGAAGTTTTTTCTCACCCAAATAAGGTTCTTTAACATAAAACAATTATTGGTGAAATCTCTTCCACCACTCATTCTGGTTCAGGTTCTCGCTTATATTAAGATTGCTCCTCAGATGTGCGTATATATTCAGAAACCATTCTATTTGGCACTCCATTTTTTTCACTTTATGATTAATCCTTTGAAACATATCATCATGATCATTGAAAACATTTTCTGGCACATGAGATTGTTCAGTCCATGAATAATAATTTGAATTGAAAGACATCATGGACAAAGAGGTTTTTTAAAAGTTTTTTTTAATTTGTGTTTCTGTTTGTTTTTTTAAATTAAAGAAAAATTATTTAAAATGTGTGAATATAATTTTTGAATGAAAACCTATTTGATTTCCAATAGTATTTGCAATTTTATTAAGCATTGTTGTGCGCGCTTTCAAAAATATTGATAACTAAGTGCAGTATAGAGGCTGACCTAGGTCATTCTTTTGACAATATTTTATGGTCAATAAATCACTAATTATAATTAATTTTGTTATATTATTATTATTTATAAGGAAAAAATAAATGAAATTGTGGTTTGAGAAACTATAATGAATGATTAAAAAAATTAGTCATGCAAAGCATAATGCAGAAAGAATGAATTCAGACAAAATGATGTTAGATAGAAAGGAGATATGTCCGAGAGAATCACCTGTATTGAACATTAATAGTCTCATTATTAGTTTCAAATTTATTTAATAAACACACTACATCATTTGATTGAATATCTAATTCTATATTTGGTTGTGAATATATAATTCTCTCAACGATAACCGAGAGACTACACATCCACCTCCTCGATCGAGGGAAAATATTATTGAATAGAAAGTTAATCCTTGGGTGGAAAGTGGAGACATAAAGGCACCTTACCCACTAAGGTCTCACTTGTACTAATTATAATAAAATAATAAATAAGAAACTTTAATATGTAATGAATTGGGGTCAAAATTGGATTGATCCTCATTCTTCTCCACTACGATCTATTATACTCATGATCATGAGTAACTAACCCGAGGAACTTCCCAAGGAATCAATACAGTGTTGAACCCAAGTCATTACATATTAAAGTTTATTGTTTCTTATTTTATTAGAGTTAGGTCAAAGGGGGTCATAGTGGTTAAGGTGCCTTTGTATCTATACTTTCCACCTGAGGCTTCACATTCTCTTCTATTGTATTTTCCCTCGATTGAGGAGGTGGATGTGCAGTCTCTCAGCGATCGTTGAGAGAATTGTATATTCACAACCACAAATAGAAGAGGATATTCACACATACAATAGAGTGTGTTTATTAATTAAATTTGAAACTAATAATGAGACGATGAAGGTTAAATCTTGGTTATTCTCTCAGGGATATCTCGTTTGGTCTAACGTCATTTTTTCTACATTCATTCTGTCTGCATTATGAATTGCATGTTTAATTTTCTTTATTCTGCATTCTCATTTCTAAAACCACAATTTCATTTAGTTTTGTCATATAAATAATAAAAAAATTAAAAAAATTAATTCTATTTAGTGATTTATATACCACAAAACAATATAAAAAGGGCCATACAGAAGTTCCAAATCTTTGAGAAGGGGTGAGGATACATATTTAAGGAGAGGAGGGGAAAGAATTATCTCCAAAATCATCCCCCAAATATTTCCACATGTATGTCCCATTAAATTGCTGGATTGGTAATAGTTTTATTGATAAAATTTGTTTCATAATGTCTCCTACGTTCACCCCAAAAATATGAGATTTATTTTCCATTGGATGTATGAGTTATGGCCGATTTATTCCAAGAAATTCAATCTGTCCATTTGACTGGCCAAATTCCAATTCATCAACATCCCTGGCCATTATAACTTTTAAAACTATCATTTCATTCCATCCATCATTACTAAATGTTGTTCCAAATTTAATTTCTCATCCCTAAAAAAATATGAGCTATTATGGATTCATGTTCTTGATGTTATAAATTAATTATGCAATGGAACTGTTTCTGCATGTTGAGACATTTCATCTTCCACATGTTTGGAGAATTCAATTAACACTTTAATGAGAATATGTTGACTTTAAATTAATATGGAATCATCTCACTGAATCCTATTTCATCTATAGATGTAACCAACTCATTTGGAGAAGTTTAGACCGATTTATGTGTCTGTTACGTAGGTGGGGTCCACGTTGTCCGCCCAAAATATTCCCATATTAAATGATTCTTTCGGGCCTCTAAATTCCCGAATAAGTCTTTACTCCTAAATAAAAATTTGTAGAAAATAATTCAGGGATTTCAAAAAATAATAATATCACAATGTGGATTAATAATTTAAATTTTATGACCAAAACACCCCTATCATAAAAATCTGTGAAATTTCTAGATTTAACCATTTTTTCATTTGAGCTTAAAATGCCACTAAAACCTAAAAATGTGACATTTTTTCATACAATAACAGTATGGTGGGATTATAAAAAATCATTTAAAGTATAAAATTTATGAAAATGTGAGCTTCATCTTAGGCACATCAAACGTTTTGGCACCACTAGAAGCTCATAGATCTAACTATCCTTAGAAAACTCCATTGAATCTACTTTATTTCTATATTTGAATAAAAATGTGATCAACACATATGATATATAATACAAATTTTTAGAAATATATAGTTTTGTCTTGATAATGAATGCACTAAAATATTCACCCTTACTTCTTTAGTTGGATGCAGTTCTTCTTCAGGTGGCCCTTCTTTCTGTAACTCCTTGATCCCCCTTCTCTTGGTTGAGTGATTTATTTGTTCCTTATACTAATTATTAGTCTTGGGGCCCTCATATTATACCTTCCTATTTAACACCATAATAAAAAAATTAATTTCATGCTTCATATCCTTATCTAAAAATAAGATAAGAGTTAGGATATATGAGAGAGTCTTCTCAATGATTTTAATGATATAATTCATAAAAAAATGGAGAATCTATGAGTGATTGAGGGAATAATGAGATCCATGTGCAACTCATTAGATATTTTAAAACATAAAATATTAGTCACTTGATGTGGAAAATCATATTAACTACATGAGGTATAACTATCACACCTTTTCAATGATGGAATGTAATGAATGACTTGGAGACTCAAACCACTCTAGTATATCCCTCTAATAATAAATATAATGGAGATGTCTGATCATAGAATATACATAAATGATTTCATGTGACTTTTAGTGTCCACTTTAAATGGATGATAACATAAAAAAATGGACATATATCACCTCATCTAAGTGTTTCTCATAGACTATAATCTCTTCATCCCTCATATCATTCTCATGATGATGAGGGGATGAGGATTAAATCATGTAATTATTTCATTCATGACATTGAACAATATATAATAGTATATAGTATTCTATAGGTTACTGCAATTCAGAATATTGGTTTCCTAAAATATTAAATGTAAGGATAATTTGGTTGATGAATATTCCATTTTATTTGACAACAATATAAGTCTAGATTTTTTAAACATTAGTTTATTTCATAAATATTTATGACAAAAAAATAATTACTTATTTAGTCTTCCACAATTTTATTAAGTCCCAACATCCCTCATTATTCATAAATTTGTTTGTTTAATATATATACATTTCTTGTTACTATTAAGTATATTTTACTTGAGTGATTAACCATGACATGATCAAACTTTTAATTATATTATATTTATATTAATTACATATTTTCATGATAAATTAATTTATTTATGTAATCATATTTTGAAATCCAAAAAAATCATGCATAAAAATAAAATAAATGAATGTTTTGATCATGATCTTATCTAAAAATTGATTTATTGATTATGAAATAAATTATTCTATTACCCTATGGTAAAATATCCTATGTATTCCAATTGGTGTTGAGGGAACCTTGTCTAGCATTTTTGATAAGGAAATCGTTACAAAATAAAATCCACTAACTTATTTTTTGGATCTCTATGATAGTCTTTGACTTTATTAATATAACACATGGTCCAATTTATAGAAATCACAATAGGATTAAAAAGTATCACTTGGTCTTTAAAATTTTATTGTAAAATGATGATTTATCGATGAATATCACCATTTTTTGGAACTTATATTTCACATGTGATTGTAAAACTATCAGTAATAAAATTATACACTTCAATATTGACCTTGATATGAACCAATTTTTCCAAGAATTGGGTTTATTTAAATTTAATAATTAAAATATCATCCCTTAATTCAAGATTCTCCTCTAATTACTACTGTATAAATTTATTATAATATTAAACCACTCCATTAGATTTCATTTTTTTCTTTTTGGGAATCAATGTTCTTATGTGCAACATTAAACTCCACTTTTAGTTTTAATCTCCCCTCAAATGAATCATCTGAACTGTTTATGGTGCTTCACATTATGTTTTTTCTTTCATATCCAAGAGAATTTTTTTATGTTATTTAATGTCCCAAATTTATTTAACTTGGATTATTTTTTGAGATAATATCTTCTTATGAATGTAATTTATAATTATTAAAGAAATACCGCTTGATACCTATCCTTCATTTCACATACATGGAATATTTTTCATGGGTGATTTATCTTTATTACTATATTGTAATTTATTGGGAAACTTTAAGTGATATTTCAAACCATTCCAATCCAAATTAATCTAATTGATGTTTTTTGTTTAATTTTTCCCTTCTCGATATTATGTTTAAGAAAAGGAATGAAAAAAATTCAAAACAATATTTATCTTAGGAATCAACATCTACTATGAAAATTTTAATTATCATAAAAATACCTTCTAAGGAACTATAATTTTATAAATTTTACATCTCTAATGAATAAATAATCTCCACATTTAGTAAGGTAGTAAATATAGAACACATAACTAATGTAATGAAAATCTACATATCATTATTATTATTTTAGAACATTAAAATATATAGCCAGAATTTGACTATTGGGTATTGTGAAAATTGAATATTAGCACAATGTTTAATGTATATCTAATTACATGACCATTGTAATTTTTTATATAAATGTTAATGAAAAGAGACAGTTAATTTAATAGGGAGAGATCATGGATTCAACTAGTAAGAATATACCTTTTGAGGTTCATTTATTTGATCTTAGGAGTGAGGTGAAGTCATTGGGGTTTTTCCTTGACAAAGACCAATTCGAGCTTAAATGTCTAAGAGATGAGTAGAACCATTTTCATTTTAATTTTAAATTTAGTAGAGATCACTACCTGATCAATGTTGGTTAAACCACCCCACGAAAGTAAGACCATCACACACCTAACCCATATCGACAATGTTAGTGTAGTAATTAGTAATGTATGTATACATTAATTAGTATTAAGGTTTAATTTTTTTCATATATGATGTAGTGGTTTCCTTGGTCTCATTTATCCTAATGTATCACCCTTATATAATTGATAAAATTAACCATATTAGAAGGTAATATGACAAAATAGATATTGATTCAAATAAACCAAAAGTTTAATTTTAAAAAAATATATTTTAAAATTAATTTTTATGAGAAATTAAAAAATGGTTTTAAGAAAAAAAAATATTGAATCATATATAAAAAATAAATTAATTTTATACAATCTTATAATGTTTTTCAAAGGGTTAGAAATTTGATCATGTGATAAAAATTCATACTTTTAAATAAATAAGAATTTTATTTTAACTATTATTTTTTGTTATGTTTATAATCTTTTTGGGTAAAATAGATGACATTTTTTGAAATCGATATTTCTAAATTATCCAATAGTAATTTTTTCTGAATTCTCTAATAAAATGAAATATTTGGATAAAAATTAAAATATAGTATAAATATTGGTTAATTATTATAAAATTATACTAACATAGAAGAGGTGTAATAAATACTACAAATGATTGACTTAATATAAAATGGTTTCTCATTGAAATAATTTGTTTTAATATAATTATAACGACCCATACTTTACATACATTGCTAATATTTCAAAATTGAAGCACACTTATTACAACATATGACAAAACCAAAAAGGACCGTATAGGTATAGTGTCTTTAGAAACTGGGAAACATAAACAACTGGTTCATAAATCTTCTACAGTGTCTCCCATTTATTTCATCATATCTAGGGTCCCTTTTAGCATATTCTACTTAATATTCATCTTCCTGACCTGGGGAAAAGAAAACATAAAAGGGTGAGCTCAAATGCTCAGCAAGGGAAAATAAAGGAACTAAAAATCATATCATATCTTTTTGAAAATCATAACCTGCAAAATAGATCATAATATCTTAACATGGAATAAATCATAGAAGTGAAAATGAGATCACCATAATCATATAATGAAACTTGAAACTTTGTGGCATTCACACATAATCATGGAAAATCATTTCTTGTTAGTCATGACTCATTGCTAAGACTATCTTAGTGGACAAAGTCCCTTTCTGAACCGAGTTCACTCCTCGTTTCAGTCCTGTATCACTGAACCGAAATAACCTTCCGTTCCAGCCATGTCTATCTCATGAGATATAAAATCTTTACCCAATGCATTGGAGGGAGATATAGGTCCCACCCATCTTATAATGAATCCTTTCTTATGTGTGCCACATAATCATAAATCATACATCATCGCATAACCCATGTAATAAAATTGGGATTCTTAAACAACATGACATCATAAAACAATTCATATAAGATAAAGGAATTCATAAAAATGTTTCCATCACAACATAATCAAATCCATGTAATAATAGGGATAAAAACAGAACCCTTTTATTATCTTAGATGGAAAATAATTTTGATAAAACACTTGAACTTCATTCTTGAGGAAAAAATCATTTCTACTTCAAAAACACTTTTCCTTTATTAACATGTCATAAAATTTTAAACTAAAAGAAGTTTATTAATAATAAACTTTAAAACTTGTAAAGGAATCTTCTTGGAAATAATGTTTTAAAAATCCATTCATGCCGTATAAGTTAAAAAAACATTCTTCGTACTTTTTTCGGAAAAGTCAAAAAGTACCTCTTACGAAAAATGACAAATGATTCCTTTCATACATATTACTAAAAACTCACCGAAGGGTAAAAATGGATTTAAACAATTTTAGGTGGATGGAAATAATATTACATATTGATGAAACATGGATGTGGATGATAAAATACACCCCAGTAAATACTTACGAATAAACAATCTCGGATAAAAATGAGATTGTGATATTTCCCTTACCTTAGGTCCGATTTGATTTGTACGTGTCCGAATCTCCTGTATAATGGTTTAAATAATGTTATTGACTTATTCTAGAATCATACATATTGATATGATATCATATATGGTCATATTCTTAGCTTCTTGTTAGTAATATTTCATTGTTACTTGTTACTCGGGTCTTTATTGCCTTTTGTTCTTATGCGTGTTTTGCCGAATACATTCTTATTCTGCTTTTAAGGTTATAGATACCTTATATCCAGAATGGTATTAGTGTAACATATATCATATTTATTCATTCAATTCATTTATATAATTACTATGTAATGATGATCATGTAGAACGAGTCACATCACATCGTGGAGACGGTATTCCGTACGTACGCACTAGTGATGATATCGTTCTTATGATCGTGGAATTGTATTGGAGTGTATATATATTATATCAGTATTAATATTACTTTATAATAATCATAAATAGTTACTCATTACACCATTATACCCATCCTTGTAAAGTGATGGTGGAAAATAGATTACACCACGGCGTGGAGACGGTATTCCGTACGTACGCACACGCGGTGATTTCATTTTTCCGTAGGATGGATAGAAGGTGAATTAGGTTTGTTTCATATTTATAATAACATATCAGTATGTAAGTAATACTTATTTTATTACTTTATCATGAAACAACTAAAGAAGAAGAAGTTGAAGAAGAAAGAAATTGAAAAGATCGGTAATGGATATTACCTCTTCTTTGGAACGCCTCTTTGAATCCTCCACTTAGGGAACTAATATTGGTCTTTGAAGAATACCAGGACCTCTAGGATTATTCTAGGGAAGTGGAGAGGAGAAAATGGCAGGGTTTGGCCGAGCATGAGTGCTCAATTTGGTGTGAGGAGGAGGGGGAGGAGGTGCCCTTTTATAAGGGAGGAGAGGGGCACCTTAGGAATATCTCAAAATATTATTTTATATTAAAGTCAAAATCGGTTTATAATGGCTTCAAAGGGTCTTATTTCGAAGCTAAAGTGGGGATGGGTCGCAACCCTATCAACCAATAGGATTTAGACATGTTTAGGGTATTATTTTAACCTTATCAATTATATTTAACTCTAAGTTAATTAATTTAACTTTTACCGTGTCTTTTTGTTTTCTTTCACTATATGGTTAATACACTTACTATAACATGCCAAACGAACCCCAAATTGTTTATTATTAATATATATATCCTTATCTAAGTTATTTGGCCGAACCTTAGATTTTTAGGAATAAAATAACAATTAATAATATAATATTTTATTTAAAAAACTATTTTGTGTCAATTTTGACACTATTTGATATAGGATTTTTGTGAAAGTCATAACAGAATTATATGTTCTAAACAAGTTGATTAAATTAACACTAATATATCATAGTAACCTAGAAAATTAGTGGAATTCATAAAGAGTCTCAAATTACTTTTATTTCCGTGTTTATAACATCAATTTTGTCAATATTTCATTAATAAGATAATTATTGCATCATCATTGTGTCATAAATAAATTAAATTATTTAATGTCTAAAAATTATAAATAAAATACCATCATGTAGGAAATCTTTTTATCTTTCTAATGAATATTTACAATCTAATTTATCTTATGTATAACCCCATATTAAAAATGATTTACTTATTAAACTTTGATTTTAACTATTTTAACCCTTCTTTAAATAAATTAATAATAAATGTCCTAATCTAATCCAAGTGGGCCTAAATGGTCATATTTTATTCCTAAGTTTGTTTTTGGTCGAATTACACTTATCAAATAGAATTAGGACATGTTTTAGGGTAATATTAATATCATATTTACCCTTAGTTACCCTATTTACTATTAACCGCGGTAAAAAAAATAAAAAGTTACTATTCACCAAAACATTATTTTTATCTCCTTGAACCACATTTTACTTACTGATATCAACCGTGTCTGTCGGATTTTCGAAATTCCATTCACAGAAGCGGTAAAATTATGTTTTATGCAAAATTCAGTTTTTAACCTACCACTTAGTGGTTTCACTATTCATCAAAAATTGAAAGTTTTCAGAAAAATACCAAAATTTCACCCTAGGCTAATTTCGGTATTCCGAATCCAAAAATGAAGTCCATTTTGAAAAATAAAATTTTTAAAATTTCAAAAAGTGGTTATTACTATTCATAACGGCTAGTTTTAATAATATTTTAATAGCATATCGTTGTTTAGTGAAACTCAGTATTGCGTACGACGCAAGCTATCGAGGAAGGTCACGATTGCGTGTAAAGAAAGCCATGCAAGTGTTGTGTATAAAAAGATTCATATAACAAAAAAGTCTCGGGTGTTATATTCTACCCCCCTTAAAAATAATTTCGCCCTCGAAATTCGTCACTTTGTAACAAACAGATGAGGATACTTCTCCCTCATCATATCCTCAAGCTCCCATGTAGCTTCTTCAAGTTGGTGGTTCCTCCATAAAACTTTGACCAATCTAGTGGTCTTGTTTCGTAGGACTTTTTCGCTACGATCCAGAATCTCTATCGGCTGTTCTTCATAAGAAAGATCTTGCTCCAGCGGTACAACTTCTGAGCTGAGTACATGTGAAGGATCTGGTATGTAGTTTCTCAGGAGAGATACATGGAACACATCGTGAACTTGAGAGAGATTCGGTGGAAGCGCCAATCGGTAAGCTACCTTCCCAACACGATCCAGTATTTCGAAAGGACCGATATATCTAGGGCTCAACTTCCCCTTCTTTCCAAATCTCATAACCCTCTTCCAGGGAGATATTCGTAAGAACACTTTATCACCCACTTCAAACTCTAGGTCTTTTCTTCGGTTTTCGGCATAGATTTTCTGTCGACTCTGAGCTGCTCTTATGTGTTGTTGAATAGATCTAACCTTTTCTGCCATTTCATCAACGAGATCAGGTCCTAATAGCATTCTTTCCCCAACTTCATCCCAGCAAGTTGGAGTCCTGCATTTCTTTCCATAGAGAGCTTCATAAGGAGCCATCTGAATACTGGATTGAAAGCTATTATTATAAGAAAATTCCACCAAAGGTAGGTGTTGATCCCAACCTCCTTTGAAATCCATAGAGCAAGCTCTCAACATATCTTCTAGGGTTTGAATTGTTCTCTCAGACTGACCATCTGTCTGGGGATGATAAGCAGTGCTGAAACTCAACTCTGTATCCAGAGTATGCTGAAGACTTCTCCAGAACATCAAGGTAAATATCGGATCCCGATCAGATATAATAGAAAGTGGTACTCCATGCAATCTTACCACTTCCTTTACATATATCCTGGCAAGCTGATCTAGAGAGAAATCCTCTCTAATAGGAATGAAGTGTGCAGACTTTGTAAGACGATCAACTATGACCCAGATAGCATTATTGCCTTTGGATGTTTTAGGAAGTCCTGTGACAAAGTCCATAGTGATGTTTTCCCATTTCCATTCGGGTATGGGTAATGGTTGTAACATCCCCTTAGACTTCTGTCTCTCAGCTTTAACTTGTTGACAAACCAAGGATCGAGAGACATATTCAGCAACATCTCTTTTCATTCCATCCCACCAGAAGTACTCTTTCAGGTCCCTATACATCTTCGTGCTTCCAGGATGAATAGAGAATGATGAACTATGAGCCTCATCCAGCAGCTCCTTCTTTAATTCGGGGATGGGAGGAACACAAACCCGATTCCTGAACTTTATTATCCCATCACAATCAAGGTTGAATTCAGGAACATTTTTCACCTTCTTTTGTAACTCGACATCTTCTTTCTGTGCCTCTTTAATCTTCACATGTATAGATGGTTGAACATTCATTTGAGAAAGATAAGATTTTTCCCCTTCCATTATAATTCCAAGATCCATCCTTTGTAAATCCATAAATATTGGATCTTTTGTGATCCTCATCATGGATAAACTAGCATGGTCTTGTCGACTTAATGCATCTGCCACCTTGTTTTCTTTCCCAGGGTGGTAATGGATTGAGCAGTCATAATCCTTAATCAGCTCCAACCATCTTCTTTGACGCATATTCAGCTCCTTTTGTGTGAAAATATACTTTAAACTTTTATGATCAGTATAAATATCACACCTTTCACCATAAAGGTAATGCCTCCAAATCTTTAATGCAAATATTACCGCAGCCAACTCCAAATCATGTGTTGGGTAATTTTGCTCATGGATTTTCAACTGTCGTGAGGCATAAGCTATCACCATATCATTTTGCATAAGAACACACCCCAATCCCTTCTTGGATGCATCACTGTAGATCACAAACCTTTCTCCACTACAAGGCAGTGTGAGCATAGGTGCACTGGATAACCTTCTTTTCAACTCCTTGAAATTCTCTTCGTATTCCTCTGTCCAGACAAACTTAACTCCTTTCCCAGTCAACTTGGTGAGTGGATTAGATAATCGTGAAAAATCTTTTACAAAACGTCGATAATATCCAGCCAAACCAAGAAAACTTCGGATCTCAGTTACTGTTGTTGGTCTTGACCATCTTTCGATAACCTCTGTTTTTGCTGGATCCACAGATATCCCCTCTTTTGAGATTATGTGACCCAAAAATGCAACTTTTTGAAGCCAAAATTCACACTTGGTAAATTTGGCATAAAGCTTCTCCTTTCTCAGGGTCTTCAATATAATTATCAAGTGATCTTCATGCTCTTCCTTTCTCTTTGAATAGACAAGAATATAGTCTATAAAGACTACCACAAATTGATCAAGATAGTCTCTAAAGACTCTATTCATTAGATCCATGAAGATAGAAGGGGCATTAGTAAGACCAAATGGCATCACTATAAATTCATAGTGTCCATACCTTGTACAGAAAGTCGTCTTTGGTATATCCTCCCTTTTGACCCTTAATTGATGATACCCTGAACGAAGATCAATCTTGGAAAAGTATTGAGCTCCGCGTAGTTGGTCAAATAAGTCATCAATGCGTGGGAGAGGATATTTGTTCTTGATAGTGATCTTGTTAAGTTCTCGATTATCAATGCAGAGTCTCATTGATCCATCTTTCTTCTTAACAAATAGAACAGGTGCTCCCCAAGGTGATGCACTAGGGCGTATGAATCCCTTATCAAGATTCTCTTAGAGTTGATTCTTCAATTCCTCCAACTCAATTGGGGCCATTCTATAAGGTGTCTTTGAAATAGGCAAAGCACCCGGTACGAGTTCTATTGAAAACTCAACTTCACGATTTGGTGGAAGACCCGGTAATTCCTCCGGAAAGACATCATCAAGCTCCCGTACAATGGGCATATTCTTAATCGTGAGTTTCTCACCAACCATTTGAGATAAATAACCTTAATTTAGTTGAATCAATACCCATAAGATGGAAGAAATTTCCACTGGAAGATTATGTTCATCCTTGCATTGATATACGATCGTAGATTGATCTGGAATATGAAATGTGACTTCCCTTCTTTGGAAATTGATATGAGCTCCATGTAGAGAAAGCCAATCCATGCCAAGAATCACATCAAATTCCACTAAAGGAAGTATCACAAGATTTGCAGGAAGCACTTTCCCACAAAATTCGATCGGAGAAGAATTATAAACTTTTGATGCGACTATTGTGCCATTAGGTGTTGTCACAGCTAACTCAACATCTAATTGTTGAGGTAATACGGTGATACCCTTAGAAAATTCTTTAGAAATAAAAGAGTGGGTGGATCCAGAATCAAATAAAACATTTGCTACTTTAGAGTGGACGGTAAGTGTACCTTTCACCACTTTGTTATCGTACTCCACATCGCTGGTAGAAATTGCATGTGACTTTTCTTTGTCTTTAGCCTTATGATTTTGTTGACGTTGACCATCATCATCAACCCTTGGGTTTGGGCATTGATTGGCATAATGCCCCATCTCCTTGCACTTGAAACATTGAAGTGTAGTAGGTTCATTCTGTGTATCCCTTCCTTTGTTTTCGTCATTAGACATCTTCTTCCCATTATCGCGGCATTCAAATGCCCGATGACCTTACTTTCCACATTTGAAACATTTACTTGTACCTTTAAGACAACTCCCTCCATGTTTCTTTCCACACTTTGAGCATAAGGAAAAGCTCATCTTCTTTTCCGTGTGCTCTTTAGATTTTTCTTTGAATTCCATCTTCCTATTCTTATCAAACCCATGTGACTGATGGGTTACTCCAATCTCCATCTCGACTTTGAGATCACATCAAATGATTTCCTCGTAGCTATTGAAGACCCTTATGGCTAACGCCCTTCAAAGACTTGGTTTTAAGCCACTAAATAATCGATCGATCTTACTCTCAGGTTGGATAATAATACCAGAAGCGTACCTTGCAAGTCTTGTAAAATTTGCTTCATAGGTACCAATAGATTCATCATCCCTTCGCTTCAGTTCAAGAAACTCTTTCTCCATCTTTGTTCGGGGAATACGAGGGAAGTACTTATTGAAAAATAAGTTCTTGAACTCGTCCCATTCCATAGACTCAATTTCATCCCTTTGCCTCGTATTCTTAATAAGATTCCACCATTGATCAGCATCTCCTTCCAAACGATACACTGCTAGGATGACTTTATCATGCTCAGAACATTGAAGAACTGAAAATATCTTTTCAGTAGTACTAATCCATTTTTCAGCAACTAATGGATCAGTAGACCCGCTGAAAGAAGGTGGACGCTGCCTCATGAAGGATTCAACATAATGTTGCTCCTTCCTTTGCTCGTTTGGAAGTCCTGCATGATTCATAGCTTGAGAAAGTTGTGTGATCATGGCTACAAGATTTTTCATTCCAGCTCCCATATCGTTTGGTTGCTCAGGGGGACAATCATTGCATTGCCCATCGCATTCCGCATTAACACGGTTCCTTCGGGTTCCAGCCATTGACTAAAACCAAGAAGAATTGTGTGAGCAACACTAATTATAATAGGAAAACCACATAATCAAGGATAAAATTTCACACTTAAGGTTTTATCCTAGGGTATTCATGGCCATTTATAAAACAATAAGATTGTGTTCTATGCTTATACTTATCCTTAGGGTTCTTACTAAGGATTTCACATCATAGTTTCCAAAGGTTGACTATACCTTTCCTCTGATACCAACTATAATGACCCATACTTTACATACATTGCTAATACTTCAAAATTGAAGCACACTTATTACAACATATGACAAAACCACAAAAGACCGTATAGGTATAGTGTCTTTAGAAACTGGGAAACATAAACAACTGGTTCATAAATCTTCTACAGTGTCTCCCATTTATTTCATCATATCTAGGGTCCCTTTTAGCATATTCAACTCAATATCCATCTTCCTGACCTGGGGAAAAGAAAACATAAAAGGGTGAGCTCAAATTCTCAGCAAGGGAAAATAAAGGAACTAAAAATCATATCATATCTTTTTGAAAATCATAACCTGCAAAAGAGATCATAATATCTTAACATGGAATAAATCATAGAAGTGAAAATGAGATCCCCATAATCATATCATGAAACTTGAAACTTTGTGGCATGCACACATAATCATGGAAAATCATTTCTTGTTAGTCATGACTCATTTCCAAGACTATCTTAGTGGATAATGTCCCTTTCTGAACCGAGTTCACTCCTCGTTTAGGTCATGTATCACTGAACCAAAATAACCTTCCATTCCAGCCATGTCTATCTCATGAGATACAAAATCTTTACCCAATTCATTGGAGGGAGATATAGGTCCCACCCATCTTATAATGAGTCCTTTCTTATGTGTGCCACATAATCATAAATCATACATCATCGCATAACCCATGTAATAAAATTGGGATTCTTAAAAAACATGAAATCATAAAACAATTCATATAAGATAAAGGAATTCATAAAAATTTTTCCATCACAACATAATCAAATCCATGTAATAATATGGATAAAAACAGAACCCTTTTATTATCTTAGATGGAAAATAATTTTGATAAAACACTTGAACTTCATTCTTGAGGAAAATATCCTTTCTACTTCAAAAACACTTTTCCTTTCTTAACATGTCATACAATTTTAAACTAAAAGAAGTTTATTAATAATAAACTTGAAAACTTGTAAAGGAATCTTCTTGGAAATAATGTTTTAAAAATCCATTCATGCCGTATAAGTTAAAAAAACATTCTTCGTACTTTTGTCGGAAAAGTCAAAAAGTACCTCGTACGAAAAATGACAAATGATTCCTTTCATACATATTACTAAAAACTCACCGAAGGGTAAAAATGGATTTAAACAATTGTAGGTGGATGGAAATAATATTACATATTGATGAAACATGGATGTGGATGATAAAATACACCCCAGTAAATACTTACGAATAAACAATCTCGGATAAAAATGAGATTGTGATATTTCCCTTACCTTAGGTCCAATTTGCTTTGTACGTGTCCGAAGCTCCTGTATAATGGTTTAAATAATGTTATTGACTTATTCCAGAATCATACATATTGATATGATATCATATATGGTCATATTCTTAACTTCTTGTTAGTAATATTTCATTGTTACTTGTTACTCGGGTCTTTATTGCCTTTTGTTCTTATGTGTGTTTTGTCGAATACATTCTTATTCTTCTTTTAAGGTTATAGATACCTTATATCCAGAATGGTATTAGTGTAACATATATCATATTTATTCATTCAATTCATTTATATAATTACTATGTAATGATGATCATGTAGAACGAGTCACATCACATCATGGAGACGGTATTCCATACGTACGCACGAGTGATGATATCGTTCCTATGATCGTGGAATTGTATTGGAGTGTATATATATTATTTAATTATCAATATTAATTTATAATAATCATAAATAGTTACTCATTACACCATTATACCCATCCTTGTAAAGTGATGGTGGAAAATAGATTACACCACGGCGTGGAGACGGTATTCCGTACGTAAGCACGTGCGGTGATTTCATTTTTCCGTAGGATGGATAGAAGGTGAATTAGGGTTGTTTCATATTTATAATAACATATCAGTATGTATGTAATACTGATGTTATTACTTTATCATGAAACAACTAAAGAAGAAGAAGTTGAAGAAGAAAGAAATTGAAAAGATCGGTAATGGATATTACCTCTTCTTTGGAACGCCTCTTTGAATCCTCCACTTAGGGAACTAAGATTGGTCTTTGAAGAAGACCAGGACCTCTAGGATTATTCTAGGGAAGTGGAGAGGACAAAATGTTAGGGGTTTTCCGAGCTTGAGTGCTCAATTTGGTGTGAGGAGGAGGGGGAGGAGGTGCCCTTTTATAAGGGAGGAGAGGGGCACCTTGGGAATATCTCAAAATATTATTTTATATTAAAGTAAAAATCGGTTTATAATGGTTCCAAAGGGTCTTATTTCGAAGATAAAGTGGGGATGGGTCGAAATCCTATCAACCAATAGGATTTAGACAAGTTTAGGGTATTATTTTAACCTTATCAATTAGATTTAACTCTAAGTTAATTAATTTAACTTTTACCGTGTCTTTTTGTTTTCTTTCACTATATGGTTAATACACTTACTATAACATGCCAAACGAACCCCAAATTGTTTATTATTAATATATATATCCTTATCTAGTTTATTTGGCCGAACCTTAGATTTTTAGAAATAAAATAACAATTAATAATATAATATTTGATTTAAAAAACTATTTTGTGTCAATTTTGACACTATTTGATATATGATTTTTTTGAAAGTCATAACAGAATTATATGTTCGAACCAAGTTGATTAAATCAACAATAATATATCATAGTAACCTATAAAATTAGTGTAATTCATAAAAAGTCTCAAATTACATTTATTTCAGTGTTTATAACATCAATTATGTCAATATTCCATTAATAAGATAAATATTTCATCATCATTGTGTCATAAATAAATTAAATTATTTAATGTCTAAAAATTACAAATAAAATACCATCATGTAGGAAATATTTTTATCTTTCTAATGAATATTTAAAATCTAATTTATCTTATGTATAACCCCATATTAAAAATGATTTACTTATTAAACTTTGATTTTAACTATTTTAACCCTTCTTTAAATAAATTAATAATAAATGTCCTAATCTAATCCAAGTGGGCCTAAATGGTCATATTTTATTACTAAGTTTGTTTTTGGTCGAATTACACTTATCCAATAGAATTAGGACATGTGTTAGGGTAATATTAATATCATATTTACCCTTAGTTACCCTATTTACTATTAACCACGGTAAAAAAAATAAAAAGTTACTATTCATCAAAAAATTATTTTTATCTCATTGAACCAAATTTTACTTAATGATATCAACTGTGTTTGTCGGATTTTCAAAATTCCATTCACAGAAGCGGTAAAATTAAGTTTTATGCAAAATTCAGTTTTTAACCTACAACTTAGTGGTTTCACTATTCATCAAAAATTGAAAGTTTTCAGAAAAATACCAAAATTTCACCCTAGGCTAATTTCGGTATTCCGAATCCAAAAATGAAGTCCATTTTGAAAAATAAAATTTATAAAATTTCAAAAAGTGGTTATTACTATTCATAACGGCTAGTTTTAATAATATTTTAATAGCATATCGTTGTTTAGTGAAACTCAGTATTGCGTATGACACAAGCTATCGAGGAAGGTCACGATTGCGTGTAAAGCAAGCCAAGCAAGTGTTGTGTAGAAAAAGATTCATATAGCATAAAAGTCTCGGGTGTTACAATAATACTATTAATTTTCCAAACTTATAATTAATTTTATAAATAATAAAGTATATTTTAATATTTTAAAAACAATTCTTTTAGGAATAAGAATATTTTCCACATACAAAATAATATATCTAAAGGGGGTTTCAGTTTATAAACTATTAAAATATTAAAAAAATCCCCAAATTAGATATATCATGGGAAAAAACCAATTTATGGAAATTGATTTTCTATTTTTTTTATCAATTTAGAGTCTAAAGACTATGTTTAGAAATTAATAATGAATCCCCCTATTTTTATATAAATACCAACATGTTCTCCCATTACTATAAAATATAAATACATTCAACATGATTTTTTTTCCCATTTTCTCTCTAGAGAATCACTCTAAAGTTTTTTTAAGGTTCCAAGGAGCTCTCATGAATCTTCAATAATAACACTACTATGTAATGGATCCTCTGAACCACCCTCATTACATTTAGGCGACACATTCTCTATAATTTTATCACCTTTCCTATATAATATTCTAAATTAACTCTTCAATATTGAATATATATGTTCCATAAATATAAAATTAGCTTAAATTAAATTTTTTATTTATGATAATGCATGTTCTTCATGTTTCTTTTTGAATTACTTATTTTAAACAACCCACTTCAAAGTGAACTTATTTATTTCTTATCTATTCTCATTAACCACTCTATATAATTCTTTTAATCTTATATGGTTTCAAAAAAAAATAATTATTTTATATAAAACGACTTAGGTCAATTTGTGTTTTTTATAAAATTGTTATGATCTTACCCTCTTAAAATAATCTTTTCTTCTTTATTTAAGACCCTAATTAAGAAGTTATTTTCCAAACATACATATCCACTCATTTTTTTGTCATCACTTCACATTAAATTCATAATCATGAATTATTATTCTTTATTCATCTATGAATATAAATTAATTATTTAATCCCTTTTTCATGACAATCACTATGATATGTGATTCTGTTATTCTTTAAGACATTGATATGTAACCCATTTCCTTTTCATAGGTTTTTTAGTATTATTACTTATATATGATTTCATCATATAACACACATATTCATGTTCATTTTATGAATATTATACATTTTTTCATAATTATACATCCTATAATTAATTTGGGAATGTTTGTACCTCATGAGATACCATGTATAGTTCAATTGAAGTTAGTTGGGGTAAATATATTGTGTTTTTGTAGAATCAAGCCTTGACTTATTCTTATGATGTCAATTTTTATATTTTTGACACATAATTATGATAACAACATCCTATATTATTTTTCCCATTATTAATAAACCCCATTCTGTGATCCTTTTTCTCTATAATATCATTATATATCTCTTGATTCCTAATTATTGCATCACCATCATGGTTTACACTAATTATTACCTTACCAAGATTTATAGCTCACCACTTTCTTTATGAATGTCATGAAGATATCCTATAAAGTATTTAAAGGTTAAAGGAATTGAAAATAACATTATATATATATAAATAATGATGTTGTGTTATGTTGAATTTTTATGTATCTAATCACCCAAACACACTAGACCCTTAGCTTCTTAAGGATGTTCTTTCTGATGTTTTATATTAAAAATAATTCAATTAAATGTATAAAATATTGTGGTTTTTATATAAATTCATGATATTTATCCTTATCCACTAGACCATAATCACTATAACTCATATAATATATAATAATTCTTCTATAAAGGATATCTAATGTAACCTTATTTGGATCCTGTTCCTTGATTACTAAAACATTCGGATTGAAAAAAAGTAGAAATATTCTCAACATATGCTTAAAAATAATGATATCATCAAGGGTTTATATAAGTACACACATCTCCATCATAATCAAAATTACCTAATATATGAGTAAATCGATGGATTCATTCAAGTGCATCTAAAAATCCTTGTATTTATTCTATGTGAATTTCAATTTATCTTCATAAATCATTAAATAACATTCATAGATGTGCTATAACATACCACACATGAAATTTTAGGATTTAAAATACAATACATTTATATATATTACATTATATAATAACCCCATAATTAATTCATCTCTTTGGTGTTGAAATAAAATTCCTTATAATCCCTTTTAGATAACTATTTTCATTCAAAGTCACTAAATTTATATATAAGATAACCATATACATATCTATGATCAATGATCTAAAGTTGTGTTGTATCAAGTTCTTATAAAATTTAGTTTTATTTTGATCAATTTATTGAATAAATTTTTCATTTAGAAATATTTACATGGTTTTTAATGATATAATAACCCTCTAATAGTAAATTTTTTTATTCCACTTGTTGGTCTTACACAAGGAAGATACCCCATGTTGAGGGGATGAATCATGTTTTTATGATTTAAACACACCCTTTCCAATGATATTATTCTATGATTTATAAAAAACAATTTTATCATTTCAAATGAATATGGAATGATGTGATTTAAAAGTGTTTGGATAAAAAATAACTGTTGATTCTTGAAAAATAGTGTAAAAGGGATAAAAAAAAGATTATTGGACACAAATATTTATATGGTTTGTTAATAATACCAACATTTATAGAGAGGAAAATCATTTTAATATTTTTATATTAAGATTATATGGTGGAATTGTAGAGTTATAAAAACCCTAGATTGAGATGTGTTGATAAAAAAATATGATTTTTTAGTAACCTATGTTGTTATAGTGATAATCCCTAAAATAATTCTACAATTATATAGTTGTAATGGGGGTATTTTCACAAAGCTACATTACTAATGTCACCAAATTCCATGCTTCCATACTACGATGCCAAAAATTTCTACATTTCTATAGAATTTATATCAGTGTCATCAATCATCTATACTATAATGGTAAATATTTCTATAGTAACTAGGAAAGGATTGGGCTCAACCAATACAAATATCTCCCACTTATAGATTGATCCACAAAACCAATCACTTTCTATGGTTCAATCATTATAGGTCATACTTAATTCGAGCTCCTCCTTTTATTCACCCACAAATGAATTCGTTCTCATTAATTATTTTATTTCAAGTTTATTATTTATGAAATACCATCTCATTTACCTTATATCATCCCTCGTCTTTATTCTATATTTTCCCTCTCATACTCTATTCATCAATGAAGACAAAGAGAGGCATAAAATTTCCCTAAATTCATAATAACTATTAGTTTCATTAACAAGTCTATTGGATTATTGGATAAACAAATATTTTGAAATTTATAAAACACATATTATATTAAGAATCTAAAAAAAGGTACTTCAATTATATATGATTTTCCAAGATATGAAACACCAGGTTCTTTGTAATATGAAAAACCCTCCAATTGTTATAGTGTAAAAACATCCTCTTGATTTATATCCTAGTCCATTAAGAATTTCATCAGCCAACCCGTATCCTTTATGATTACTGCTATTGTAATGTATTCTAACTCTGTGGTAGATAACAAAACCACCTATTGTAATTACGATATACCACTTACTATAGATCTTCCAAAAGTAAGCACATAACCTGTGGTACCCCTCTTGCAGTCAAAATCACATTCATTGTTAGTATACACATACCCATGTAATTGTTTTCATTTCACAATTTATAGATATAT
Organism: Viscum album; assembly: GCA_963277665.1. Taxonomy (NCBI): domain Eukaryota; kingdom Viridiplantae; phylum Streptophyta; class Magnoliopsida; order Santalales; family Viscaceae; genus Viscum; species Viscum album. Next base: position 1,051,813,575 of record OY728130.1, on the reverse strand, counting down.
TTCTTTTATTCCATTTATATACCTTGATATCTACTTCTCAACTTCCCAATGTTTATTTCTAGGGTTACCCATGTACGTGCTGATAAATCCCACTACATGAGTGATATCCGATCATGTATAGACCATGAAATAAATCAATATTCTAATAGATGATGCATAAGGAACCTTTACCAGGTACTCAATCTCTTATCCAGTATTTAGTTCTTTCTCATTTGACAAATTTATAATAGATTTTTAGTGGAGTATAAACTGGATTTTATTACAACATATTAAATTTTATCAAAACCATTATAATGTAATTTTTCTAATAATATCAAGGTTCCAACTACATGTATTATCTTGATATTTATCCATAAAATGTTAATAGCTTCTCCAAGATCTTTCAACTTGAACTCCTCATCTAGCTGCACTTTCATCTCACTAGTCCTCTACATGCAATATCCTGTAATAACAATTTCATCCACATACAGAAGAAATATAATGTATCCTTCACAAAAATACAGGAAATAATTACATTGGTATATGGAACACTATTTGTATGAATTTTTACTCATTAAGGAATCAAACCTCTTATTCCACTACATGGGGGCATGCTTTAACCTATATAAACATTTTTAGAGTTTTCACAATACGTCTTCCTTCCCGAGAATAAAAAATCCTTTAGGTTTCTCTATTTAAATTTCCTTCTCCAAATATATCTAATGTAAAGTGTTCCATAAATCAAGATTCTAAAGATGTATATTCTTTATTTAAATAGTACAAATAACCACTCGTATAGTGGTAAGCATCACAATAGGTGATAAAATTTTATTGAAATACACAACTACTTTATGGTAAAATATTTTCACTATTAGCCTTTACTAATATCTCCTTTTAGCATAATGTTCTTCCTTCACACATTATATGCATTTTTATATAATTATTTCTTTTATTTTGGAAAAGAATTTTTATCTAATGTATTTTAACCATGCAATGATGAAATCCCCTCCTTCATATCCATCTCTCTATTATTATACTCTATTAACTACATTGATGCTTTAAAACATTATAGATCTCTAGTAGTATTCAATAATAGACTGTGTAAGGACAATGAATACCATTTCACAGATCATCTTACTCTTATTGATCTCTTTAACTCCACATGAATAGTATGCCCCACTAGTTTAGGGGTTTCTTTCTTACTTACACCTTTAAGATTGACTTACATTTTATTCCCTATTTCTTTATTCGTGATCTCTTCTTCAAATGAATGATTGTCCTTGTACCTAAAACCTTCATTAAATTGTACATTTTTCCTTTAGATTACCTTTATATTACCATCATGCATGAAGTGATATCAATATTCCTCATCACCATAGCTGATAAATCAACATGATTTTGACTTAGGAACAAGCTTTCCCCTTTCATCAGCATCTATATGTACATATGTGACAATACAAAAGACTCATAAATGAGAGAGTCTTACTTACTTCATATAATAGATATCCATAGGTATATATTATACCATTGATATAGATGGAAAAACGTTGAAGATATATGATTCTATATTCACCACCTCTTTATAAATGGTCTTAGATAAACCTAAGTTCATTCTCATTCTCTTGGAACATCTATTAACAACCTTATCATCCCTTTATCCACACCATTCATTTTTTATACCAAGAAGAGGCTTCTCCCATCAAATTTTGTATTATCATATAATTCCATTAACTCATTGTCTTCATACTCTATTACATTGTCTTACCTCAGTCATTATAGCTTCGATCCCAACCCATTATCCACCATGGTCTTACACTTCTAAAACAAATTCAATACATTAGATTTTATTTTCAGGAATTAAAACCATACACTACATGTTTATTCATTGATAAATTTCACATAATATATTTGTCCTCCGATGGAATTCATTGGTGTAATCCCACAAACATAAACATGCACTAGCTTCACCTTTAGTGTTATGTATCCGATTGAAAAATATTCCTTCATCAGTTTTCCCAAGATAAAATCAGCACGTAATCCAAATTTAATCAAAATTAACATTGATATAATTGCTTTTTTCTATAAGATTGACCCCCTTATAACTGATGTGTCTTAAATAGTAATTACACAGTTGTGAATCCATGATAGAATGTATTATTGAAAGTATGGAAATGTAATTCCCTACTATATTTTATAAGCTTCCATTATTTACTCCATGATCTATGGCCATAGATCCCTTAGTAATTATCCTTGAAACACTAGTCAATGTGGTGCTAAATATAAAATTTTTAATATACTCTATAGGGGTGATATTCCTTATTAGTTCAATGATATATCACACATTATTTAGAATAAGAAAACTCTCACTATTGTGTTTGATCCATAAATTAACCTTTCAAACAATTTTAAAAGATTAATTATCAACATGATGTACTGTTCCGAAATTTCTAGAAGCATAACTATTCAGGAATCCATTTTTTTAAATAGAAGGATACCTTGAGTCTAAAATCTATGTGTCCATAGGGATATCCATACTGAATAGTAAAAGATCATTATTTCCATCAGATGTGGTATTTACTGCATTGGTTTGAGGTGCCTTCTATTTTTTCTGTACTCTTTCTTGACATTTCATTATTCAATTAAGTCTAGTAGGTATGAACAATCCCCTTTACCTAATATTGACTCATTCTTCTTGATTTTTATCTTTCTTAAAACTGTCTCACTACATGTATTTTCCTCTATCGTACATGAAAATAAAGGAACTAGAGAATCTATAATACTCTCTTCTTAGAATATCCTCACCAAGGATCAGACCTTGTACATAATATAACTTCAACTTATTATTTTCTAAATAGATTCATGTGACTATTAAAATATAATTCCAACTGATATTTAGTGAATAAAGTAAAATTAGTGCACATACCTCATCATTTATCATAATTTACAGCAATGTTTGCTAACTTTTGATGACATAAAATTCATTGATGGGATTAGTAAGACACTTATCATCAATCATATTTAGGTAAAATAACCATTACACCCGGTACAATTTTTTTAAATAGAAGGATTAATATACATATTATTGAGATATTTCATCCAACCAATCATCGTTTTCTCCTATTTGATGATAAATTCCATTTTTTATTCAAAAATAATGTATAAAACCCCAAAAACTATTGTTCAAGTATCCCCCACATTTTCTTATTCATCTCTATTAGATCAATACCCATTTGTTTAAAGTGAATCTATTGTTGATAAAGATAATCCATGATCTAAATCCTCCAGTAATAGAAGTATTATTTTCTGAAGCTGTTAACTTCACATTTTCTTAATCCATTGACATCATTTAATTTGAAAAATCATACCTTGATCTTACAAATATAGAGTTTGATACTAGTTGATATGGAAACACTAGGGAAAATAAATGATACTAAATTCTATAAAAATATTGTAAAAGGGAGAAAAAAAACAAGAGGAATATCACACAACACAATTATTTAAATAGTTTGGAAATAATCTGTACATAGAAAAAGAGGTATAATTATTTCACTATTTTGAGATAACTATTATAGGGTATAATCGTAGATTTATAGAAATCCTCATCCAAGAGAAGATGATTAAGAAATGTGGTGATATAGTAACCTATATTGATACAATTCCAATTCATATAATAAGTCAATTGTGCTAAATTAATGGTGGCAGTAAGTCCATAGAGCAACACCACCACTGTCATCCAAGAAAAAGCTACTAAAGTACCTTGTCGAAACTTCTTCACTACTATATTATTGTTATTGGTGTCACCATTCAACTCTACTGTAGTATATAATTTTTTTATTTGGACCACTATTATCCAAAAACAATTTTCTAACTCCACAAATACTATTGTATGAATCATTTTAGAGACACATAAGTTATTTTATTTAGTTTTTTTTTGGGTAATGCCTAGGTCAAATACCGAAGCACCATTTATTAATTAAAGAAACAATAGTTTACATGAGTCGAAAGGATGTAATTTTATTACAATCTCTTTCAAAGAGGTGAACTAAATCAGCTGGCAGCGCATCCAGCCAAATCATGCTCTCGTGGACACCTTTGTTGGCAAGGGCATCAGCAACAGTATTCGATTCACGGAAGACATTTGTGGAAATGTAGTCAATCTCTTGAATAGAATTCAGGCAATTAATCTAACGCGTAGTGAGCGGCCAGGCGAGATGAATAAATCCGTTCCAAATTGCTTTAACAATGGTGGTAGAATCACTTTCAATCCACAGTTTTCGCCATCCTCTTTGGAAAGAAAAATCAACAGCATGGATGACTCCTAGCATCTCCGCTTCAATGGATGAGGCAATCCCACACCCACTGTAGAGGAAACCTTGGAAATGGTCAGCAGAATCTCTAAAAATGGCTGCACAGCTGGAAGGTCCAGGATTGCCTTTTGAGGCACCGTAGACATTCACTTTAATCCAACCCGACATCGGAGGTTTCCAAAATACTTCAAAGGTGTGCTTGGTCTTTGGGAAAATACCTGAGACACGGATACATATAAGGATCTCGAAGTCTCCAGTATAATTTCTGCAACAATATTTTTTAATTGAGGAAGCTTCATGTATCGTAATGAGAATTCTAGATTTTCATGCATTGAGATGGAAAGAGTGATTATTATGGATAAGATCGTTTCTTACATACCAGATTTCATGTAGTAGTTCCTCCACTGCCGCAAGAAACAAATTTTTGACTTGCTGAGAGGCTTCATGTTTAGTACATTTCTTCAAAAGTAAACAAATCGGTTCAGATAAGGACCATGATCAATTAAAAAGCTCAAAGATATAGTTCCATAGAGCTGAGGTCGTAGCACAAGACAAGAGAATATGATTAGAATCCTCCCTGTGCTAATTACATAAATGAAATTTTGAGCAAAGTTGAATCCCAAAGGCTTGAAGTCGAGTTTCAGTGGGCAATCTATTGTGAGCAAAACGCCAAATAAGGGTGAACCTAGAGGGATTGATCCAAGCCTTATTGAAGGTGCTCACCCATTTATAATTAGGTTCATTTCCAGAGATGTTGTGCATATAGAAATTTTTCGAGTCAAGTATGCCATTGGAAGCAGGTTCCCAAACAAGGAAGTCCCCAGAAATGGAGAAGGTATAATTTTCAATGACTTGAGAAATGCTATTGGGGAGATAATTCCTATGAAGTTCCATAACATCTTTAATAGTATGGCTGGTGTCTACAGGAGTGTTATTAGGAGGCAGCATAGAAATTAAAGGATTACCCATCTAGTTGTCACACCAGAATTTAATGTTGGAGTCAGCGCTAACCATCCATCTAGAGTTAGCCACAATCTTCTGATAAGATTTTCTAATAGAGGGACAGATTGAGGAGTTAATGAAATTATAATTTCCTTTTAAAAGTTTATTTAGGAATCTATGATTTAAAAATTCAGAAGCTTTAGAGTTTATATTAATGAGACACCAAGTGAATCTTGCTTGCAGGGCATCATTGAACAATTTTCGGTTTGTTATGTCAATGCCTTCATTATCAAGAGGTCTACAACAGGTCTTCCATGGGATGGTGATGAGTTTCCTTTCAAATATACTTCCCGTCCAAATGAAATTTTTTATATAGGTATTTATTTTCTTGAAAGTACCTATGGGACATTTATAAATCATGAACAAGTAAACCAACTTAGAGACAATGGTTGATTTGACAAGACAAATTCGACCAGCCATGGAAAGGGATTTCCCCTTCTAAGTAGAGAGTTGATTTATGATTTGATTAGTGATATTAGAGAAATAAAATGATTTAGGACGTCCCCAGAAAATCGGGACGCCTAAGTACGTGAAGGGAAAGAAACCTTATTTAATTCCAAGGTTACTGGTGATAGTGGTTTTCCTTCTAACAGGGTAATTTTTTCCAAAGAAAATATGATATTTGTTCCAGGAAATAGTTTGGCCAGAAATGTTCTCGTAATGAGAGATATCCTGCTTAATACATTGAATATTTATTTGATCTCCCTTTAAAAACAAAATAATACCATCAGCATAGAAGAGGTGAGTGGGGACATTGAGGTTTCTAGCGGCTTGAATGGGTTTATGTTTATTTTGATCGACCAGATTATGAATGAGTCTGCTAATGTAGTATTCCTCAATAACAAACAGAATGGCTGAAAGAGGATCTCCCTATCTAACACCTTTATAACATTTGAAAAAACCTCGAGGGGTGCCATTTATTAAAATGGAAATGATAGCAGATTGAAATAAGGTCTTGATTCTCTTGATAAAAATCTCAAGAACACCAATGTTATCCAAGACTCCAAATATAAATCCCCAATCAATGGTATCAAAGGCTTTTTTAATATCATGATTGATGGAAACAAAACCACCTCTATTTTTTATTGAGGATTTTGGTACATTCTGAGGAGAGACAAATGCAGTCTTGGATGGATCTATTTTTGATGAAGCCAAACTGATTCCATGAAACAATTTTGTTGCAAATCGGAACCAATCTGTTGGAAATGATTTTGGTAATGATCTTGTATAGGGAAATTGATAAGAGAAATCGGTCTAAATTGATGAATTTTAGAAGCATTATCAACCTTAGGTATTAAGGTGAGGAATTGAGCATTGATACCATGAGGAAGAGATCTGTGAGTGAAAAAGCACCTCACCAGTTTACAAACATCTGAATGAAGGGTGTCCCAGTGATTTTGATAGAAACCATTGTTAAATCCATCCGGTCCAGGAGCACTATTTGGCTTTAAGCTGAAGACAATGTCTTTAATTTCAGGCTCCAAAGGAATAGCTAAGATAGAGTCATTGTCTTTCATATCCACCATTAAGGTAATAATATTGGGATCGAGATCAATGTTTATCTCAGGGCCATTGAAAATTTCATTAATGTAAGAGACAACATGTTCTAAGATGGCCTCTTCTGAGTCAATGATCAAGTCATTTTGAATCAGTTTAGTAAGTGGATGATTGTCTTTTCTGGTTCTTTGGAGAGAGTTATAAAACTTAGTATTTCTATCCCCATCAGTCAGCCATCTGGTCTTAAACATTTTCTTCCAAATTTTATCCTTGAAGGTGAGTAAAGTGTTTAGCTTTAGAGCTGTATTGACCTCCAGTTGAGGGTCAAGGGTAAAATCAGAGTTGGTACTACGAGTTTAGATTTGATTAAGCTCATCTTCAAGAGAGGTGATGTCAGAATCCATTTGTAAGCTCTTGGTTTTACACCAACCTTTGGAGCTTGTTTTAAAATTTTCAATTTGAAGATACCGGAAAAAGAGACATGATGATGGTTCATATAATTCCAAGTTTTATTAATCAAAGTAACACAGTCAAGGTCTAGAGACCAAGAATTATTGAATTTGAAAGGAAGGGGAGTTCTGCGTTCATTAGATAAAGAGATGAGTATGATGGGATGATGATCAGAATTGAGTCTGGAAAGCGTTATACAAGAGACATTATCCCAGATGTCCAGGGCCTTCATGTTAACAAAGGCCCTGTCAAGCTTACTAGAAACAGTTTTATTATAATGTCTTCTATACCAAGGGTATTTCGCCCCAGTAAGGTTAACTTCAAAGATATTACAATCTTCAATAGGAGATCTAAATTATCTTGTGGATATAGAAATATGTGAGGGTCCAATTTTTTCAGTGCGACTAATAATAGCATTGAAGTCACCACTAATCACCCACGGATCCTGAATTGAGTTAGACATGTCAAGAAGATCATTCCAAATATTTCTTCTTTGCTGATACCTATTATTGGCATAGACCATCGTGCAATAGATGTGCTGATCAGTCCTGATAAAATCACAAGTGAAATGTTGTTCAGCGTTTTTAAAAAAATTGTTGTTTTTAAGGGAGGAGTGATAAATGATCCACATAGAGTCCGTCAAAGGACCATTTTTGCAGAATCCTAAGAAGTTGTAATGAAGAGAGCCAAGTCTCATGAAATTAGGATTGAAATTGACCTTGGGTTCATAGATGGCAAACAGCTGAGGTTTATGAGTGTTTAAGAGCCTCCTAAGAGTTATGGAGGTGTCATTGTTGGCAATGCCTTGGCAGTTCCAAAATAGAAGATTCATTGTTACTTATGTTTTGGGTTAGAACCCCTTTTCTTGATGAATCTCTGTGAACATTATATCAACAAAAACTCCAATATCACTCTCTTTTATTTATAGAAATTTTTGAAATTTATCTTTATATTTCCACACAGTAAACTTACAGAATCCTATTCCATTATATGAAGAAATATATTTTCTTAAATATCCCTAAGAGGATCACCAAATTTCTCTTATTTAATTATTTCAAGTTTCTTTGATTTTTTAGTGAAATTTGTACACCATATTCTTCTAAATCGGAGTCAAAATTATTCAATTCCACCCATTTAATTCCTTTATATTGATTGGAATTAAAAAATAGAGATATTAAATACAACTTGATCAACTAAAAAATTAAAATATTCACAGTGGAAGGGTCTCCTCTGAGCCAACCTTAGACTTTGTGAACTATAAAATTATAATATTCATCTATCCCATAAATATTCCCATTTCTATATTTTAAAATTTTAATTCTAAAATACTCTATAATGTATAAATCTTCAGAATATGGCCAAAATTATATTTTGGTAAAACTACTTTAATAGTTTATTACTCTATTATATCTTTCCAAATTCCAATTCAACTGAAAAATCTCAATGGGATCAAAATATTTCATTATGTAATAATAAATAATGGATACCTTTTTTGATTAATCACTCATGGAACCACCATATCTAGATGTTCAACAATTATGGGCCTACCTATCTCTTACAAGGAGTTTTATTAAAAACTACAATCATCAATATTCTCATTTCACATATTATTATAACATTTCCTTTCAGACATTATCCACATAATGTTTTCCTCATGAATAAAAAGGACTTGGAATGCATTTTTATCTTTTTTCTCAGGAATACCATTATTTCTAATAGAAATGTGACTTATTTATGAAAAAGAATGGTCATATGGAGACTGAAAAGTAAATCCCTATTACTGAAGGTAATTTCATAGTTAATTCATTCACATTTAGTTCACCATTTTTTGTTTCCCTCATATTTCCCACCCTATAACAGTTTTATATTTACAAAAGGTTTCCAATTTTTTAATTCATTGAACCAGAAAAAACCAATGGTTCTAAATATATCGGTACTTGTTTTACGAAGGAAATAACCCATAAGGTATTTTTATTTACAATTCTTAAGAACTCTAATTGGTTGAGATGATGGGTGGTCAGACTCATCACACCCTTTTTTCGGGAAATTGTTACCTACTCCGAGGCTCTCCAATAGATTGAAGATAGTTCCACGAATCCTTTATTAATTCTAATTTATGATATAATTAATAATAAGATTAGAAATCAATTATTTTCATGTGTGTAATTTATAATAATATATATTTATTTGAGGTTTCTCATCAATGGAGATATCTGTATATATATGAGGTTCTCCATTGATGGTATCCTCTTATATACAACTTAGAGATTCTTTGGTCGTTATTACGAAAATGCTAGTTTTTAAGCTACATATTGATGAACTCTAAAGTTAATTCCAGTATTAGTAGACTAATTTCACTATGGTGTTTATCGTCATCCTAGGAGACTAGAATTGTTTTATGTTTGGGATCGAACCCACAATGGGGCTTCCTACGTATCCTTGTGTAAGGGATGAGAACCCACATAGTTTGGTTCCACTTAATGGGTAACATCATGACTTTTATGATCATGTGATGAGGACCCAACTATATAGTTTAACATCAAATGGCAAGGATATCTAGGAGAAATATAAATAGTCAATGTTTAGTGTAAGACTTATGTCGAAACAGCCCATGGATCTTAGAAGGGATATGAGTTTCCAAGTTGAATTAGACCCTATTGGGGATATGGACCAAAATAGTAGGGTTGATTTGGGTTAATTTTTTTGAAAATTTAGGAGGCTTCCTACGTATCCCATTTGGATGGTAATCAAAGCCAACAATGTTTTTTTTTGTGGACCCATGCCTATGGAGGCCCTTAAGGGTATGTGTAGCACCCCGACCCAAGAAGCCCTGATTTGGTGCATTACTTATTACATTGGCACTATTACAGCAAAAATAAATCCCAATGGAATGATAAATTCAGTAGTCTTTAAGAAACAATATTAAAGAAACAAAATACATACATGTAACTCATAATACATTGGGAAAGGTAGAAAAATAAAATCCATAATAAGAACTAATAAAATATATCCCTCAGAACTCAATAAATGGTATCCTTTTCATAACCTATTGAAGGTAAAAAAAATGAAAGGGTTGAGCTCAAATTATTAGTAAGGGTTAAAAATATCCAATGTATGAATAAAAAATAACTAAATCATAATCAAATTGGCATATTCAATATAGAATGGTGAATAAATGAAAAAGACACACCATTAATAAACTGAGAATGAAACTACATCCATAGATTTTTTATTAGGGAAAACATACTGGGTAGTAACAAATAAAAATGAATAAAGATAATGATTATTAATTGGATATCATTTATCTATCCCATGATACCACCATACCATCGAAATGGTTTAATTATGTGGGTAGATACCGGTCTCATTCTCTTTTGGAAATAAACTCAAAGGGTTTGTCGCCAACTGATTTTTCTCATGAGACCTGCCGATGCATAAAGGGTATATAGTGGGAAATTCCCATCATTTAAAGTCTAAATAATTCTTTCTATATAGATTTAATAATTGTATAATATGCCTTCTCAATATCCGTATAGAGTAGAGGGTACTAATTCCTCAATATTTTCTTATTTAAAACAACATTACAAATAAACATCGTATGTAAAAGGGTATACGTCTTAATGAAATAATCATATCCATGAAACCATAATATGGATATATAATATATTTACAATTTCAAATGAATAATTATCTCAATGGGGTAGTAGTTACACCACATAATAATGATTAGGTGCACAATACCAAGTAAATCACAATGAAATGGAAACCGAAACAAAGTCCCTTACAACATTATAATCGATCGAGTTAATAATTATCAAGTGAATCATGGTATACTAGGAATTTAAATAAAATCATGATATTATATATCAAATGGAAGTAAAAAAACACTTCATACAATAAATATGTGGGGAACAATGAAAATATCACCGAAATAAAAGTGAGATGAGAAAACCCATACCTTATGCTCGGATATGTTCTCGATTGATCTTAATGACCAGAATAATAAAATTCAGATTAAATAATTAACAAGTAAAAAACCTTCTCTACACTTAATTTATTTATTATAACCTCATTATGTTCACTCATTGACTTTTTTATGGTTTTAATAGGTTTAATTTTATTGTTTTGGAATCATTTTCTTCCTTGGTTTTCATGATGGGTTAAATTGTATTCATGAATGGAAGTTCATTTGAAATTTGGTTAACCATCCAGAATTTTTTATACATAATATTAGTAAGATTATAGATATATAAATTATCTAATAATTATTTTGGTTTACAAACCATGGGGATGACTCATTTGTTAAAAGTTAATGATAAACGCATGGATTAACTTTCCAATTTTGTGCAAAGTGAACTTGTTTTGTATTATTATTTTATATTATGAGTGTGTAAGGATTACAGATAATTTTATAAGATAAAATACATATATTGTGATCTTTTTCAATAATTAATAGGTTTCATGACCAGTCTTAATATTTTAATAGAAATTTAAAACCTATCGTCCTTAAATGTGATAAATTAACACATCTCAGACAATTTTTTCAATTTTAGTATACGAGGAGGGAGAAATGAGAGATGATCATGAAATATTTAATTCTAACAATAAAATTCTAGTTAATGTAAGGTAATATAATTATCATAGAATTTAGATTAGGTGAGGTGAGGATATTGAAACAAAATAATAGAAATTGTAATAATGTTGCAATAAAAAGGAAGATAGGTTCACCTCTTGAGTAATCCTCATTGAGAATCTCCTTAAAGACATTTTTTTTGTAAATTTAGTGATAATAGTAGGTCTTTACATGGGGGTGAGGGACTGGAGATTGTATTTTTCAGAACATAGGCAGGGCTTAAATCTTGATTGGTGTGGGAGGAAGAGGTGGTTAGGGGTGGTTTATATAGTGGAAGGAAGGATGGTTTTCTTAATATTTTAATCATTAGTTTATTATTTTACCCTAAGAAACGAAATAGTGAGGATTCCATGACCTAGAATAGTAATAAGTGAATGTTTGTTCAATATTTGGGTGTTTAAATCACTACTGATATTAGGAATAGTGGATTTAAATTATAATGTTTTTATACAGTAAATTAATGTATTTTACTATCCAACAAAAATTCAAGTATTTCAGAAAAATATAAAAAAATTCACCCTAACCATTTTTTGACATTTAGAATCTAAAAATGAACTCTATTTTTGAAAAACAATTTTCTAAATATGATAAATTTTATTTTTAATTAAAATTATCATTTAATTGATTAATACCAACACATAAAGTATTCATCTTCATTTTTAGGGTGCCTAAATTTTATCTAGACTTTCGTTGGTATGGTTACCATTCATAAGTTTCATACTACTATTCATAAGGGTAAGTTAATATTCATAAGGGTGTGATACTATTCATAAGTGTAAGTTACTATTCGCTGAAAATTACATTGATTCTATCATTCTCCAAATATCACCCTAATTGCAATACTGTATGTCCTTTTTTTCAAAATTCAAATCACAAAAATAGAAATTTGATGTTTAACGGCTAGGTTATGAATATCTCCTATAATAACCATGTTTTTTATCATAGATACTCGCTTCGTTATGAAATAAAGTATATCAATTTATTTGAAAGTATTTAAGAGAAACATACTATAAAATTTTTGGTGTGTTATATTATTCTCATCTTCATAAATTTCATCCTAAAATTATTTCATGTACAAAACCATTTAAAAAGATGTGAGTGTCTCTTCATCATAACATCCTCAGGTTCCCATGTCGCATCCTCCATTTTCTAGTTTCTCTAAAGATCCTTTACTAGTCGAGTTTTCTAATTTCTCAATACCATCTCCCTTGTGTTATGAATCCTGATAGTCTCTTCATAGTATGAAAAATAGTGTTCCAAATCTATGTCTTCATTGGTCAGTACATGCATTAAGACTGGCATGTATTTCTTTAACAACGTCACATGGAACAAATTATGAACTTTCGAGAGATTTGTTGGCATTTATAAATGGTAAGCTATAACTCCAATTATTTCTAAAATTTCAAAATGATCCGATGTACCTGGGGCTGAGTTTCTCTTTCATACCAAACCTTAAGACACATTTCCGTGGAGATACTTTCAGAAAAAAATGATCTACCACTTGGAATTCCATATGCTTTCTCTAGTTGTCATCATAAATCTTTTTCCTAATTTGGGATTCTTTAATATGTGCCTGAATTGTCTTTACATTTTTCATTTTCTCTTTAATAAGTTATGGTCCTATAAGTTTCCTCTCACCAACTTCATCCCAACAAGTTGGAGTTTGATATCTCTTTTCATATAATGCTTCATATATAGCGATTTGAATACTAGTATGGAAACTATTATTTTAGGAACATTAGACTAAGGGTAAGTACTGGTCCCACATACCTTGGAATTCAAGAGAGAATGATCTCAACATGTCTTCCAGTTTTTGAACAGTCTATTCAAACTTCCCTTCAATTTGGGTGTGATAAGAAGTACTCAAATGATGTTCAGTATCCAAAGCCTTATGGAGACTTTTTCAGAATTTTGATGTATGATGGGGATCTCAATCATACAAAATCAATATAGATGCACCATGAAGTCTTAAAAATTAACCAATATAATGTCTTTTCAGATGTTCCAGTGGTAAACCCTCTATTATAGTAAGGAAATGTGACGATTTTGTAAGATGATCTACAATTAACTATATTGCATCATTCCTTCTAGGTGTCCTTGATAGTACTATGAAAAATTCCATTATAATGTCATCCCACTTACAAATAATAATAGGCAAGGGTTTCATTACTCCTCTAGGATGATGTATCTCATCCTTCACTTGTTAGAACACTAGACACCTTCACACATAGTCAACAATTTCTCACTTCATATTATCCCACAAAAAATGTTCCTTCAGATCATTATACATCATAGTGATACCAATTTGTATAGAGAAATTTGTGCTATGAGCATCATCTAACAGTTCCCTTTATAGATCAGGTACTAATTAAACACATAACCGGTTCCCAAATTTCATAACTCTATCCTTATACAAGAAGTCTACCAATATTCCATCCTTAATGATGGTTTAGAAATCATTTAAAAGAGGAAAGACATTTACCCTTCTTTAAAAATTCCCATATCCATATTTAGTAGATCCATTAATATAGGATCTCTCTCAATCCTCATTTGGGTCAGAAGTTTATGATATTTCCTTATTTAATCTAACTTCCACCTTATTTTTTTTTCTATGTGGTAGTGTATTGAACCATTATAATCTTTTAGTAAATATTGCCATCTTCTTTTCCTTATGTTGAGTTCTTTCTTCATAAAAATTTATTTCAAACTCTTGTGATAAGTATATATCACACATCTTTTACCGTATAGATAATGGATCCATATTTTTAGAGAAAAGATTGTGGTTACTAACTCAAAATCGATATTTGGGTAATTTTTCTTAGGATTCCTCAAATACCTTGATCCATAAGTAATAACTTTATCATTTTTAAAAGGACGCAACCTAGTCCTTTCTTTGATGCATCACTATATATCATAAATCCACCATTTCCATATGGAAGATTGAAATTTGGAGCATTGACCAATCCTTTTTTAAATTCCTCAATGAATTCAATATAGTCTTTCGTCCATACCAACATAACTTGTTTACATGTGAGCTTGGTTAGAGGATTAGCCAATCAGGATAAACATTGAATGAAACACTGATAAGAACATCTTAAGCTAATAAACGTACATACCTCGATTATGTTCATTGGTGTGGGCCATTCTTGGATTTCCTTTTTCTTCACATGATCATATATGATTCCATCCATAGAGAAAATATGGACAATAAAAGAAACAGATTGAAACCAAAATTCACACATTCTAAAATTCCAATATAATTCATTTCTTCTAAGTGTTTTTAGAATAATCCGAAAGTGATTCTCTTGGTCTTCATAACATTTGTAGTATACTAGGATATCATTGATAAATACCACATCAAATTCATAAACATATTATCTGAAAACTCTATTAATTAGATCCATTAAAACAGAGGGTGAATTAGTCAGTCTAAAATGAATTATTGTACACTCGTAATGCCCATACCTAGTTTGACATGATGTTATTGGAATATATTCCTTCCCCACACACAACTGATCATATTCAGATCAAACGTCAATCTTCAAAAAATATTTTGCTCCATGAAGTTGATCAAATCAATTCGTAGAAGAGGATACTTGTTATTTATTATAATATCATTGATTTCCCTTTAATCATTGCATATCCTCTTGGATCCATCTTTCTTATTGACAAAGAGGACAGGGGATTCCCATGGAGAAACATTATGTAGAATAAGTCCTCTATCACTCAATTCCTATAGTTGTTTCTTTAGATCAACTAATTCTATAGTGTCTATTATATATGGAGTATTTGATATACATCTTGCACCAATAATTAATAGAGAATATAACTTTTTTCACTGAAAAATGTCCATGTAAATCCTCTGGAAATATATCAATGTTTTTTAGAACAATAGGTAAATCTTTAATTTGAATATTTCTTTCTCCACCCATAGATATTATGTTTTTTTCCTATACAAGAATTTAATTTATTAGATATACTAGGGGTGATTCTAGATAAGAATTATATAGAAATTTTTCTTCTCTAAATATAAGGGATTCGACACCATTCTCAAAAACTGTAAAATCTTTCTTCTTGTAGTAGATCGTTTCATCATGATTTGACATCCAATTCATACCAAGAATTATTTCAAAGTAAATAATTAGTATGATGATAAGTTTAGAAACTAAAGCATGTTTATGTGTGATGATGGGGACTAATAGACACATATTTGTTTCAATGAAACATCCCCTAATTGTTTTGACTAACAACTCCTTTATTAAATCAAATTGGACATGTCTAATTTTTTTTGAATAACTAGGAAAATATAAATGAATGTGATGATTAAAATTAAATAAAGCATTGGCTAAGTTTAAGGAAACAATTGAAGTACCTACCACCATATCATTATTATCTTCAACCTCCTTGGTTGTAATTGTATAAGATTTCCCTTTCTCTTGTGGCCTTTTCTGAGGTAAGTTTCCTTGGTGATTAGGACACCCATTTTCATAGTGTCCCATATCTCTATAATTATAACATTGAAGATAACTGACTTTTAACTTTACCTTTCATTCACTTGACCGACAAACCTTTTCTCCAAATTTAAAGAAAAATCCCATGCCTTTCAATCATTTCCCAAGATGATTTTTCCACATTTCTCACATAATGGAGATTACTTCACTACATTCTTCTTCTTTGGTGCTTAAACTTGTCCATGGTTATCAGAATACCACTTCTTATCTTCGTTACCCTTTAACAAATTTGATATGATAAATTCCTTAACTATTTTTATGGAACTTAATACAATTTCATAGTATGATGAAAATTATTGAAAAGTTAGTTCCCTTTGAATACATGTATTAATACCTACAAATAAATGACAAATATTTTCTTTGGACTCATGTACATAATCTATAGTATACCTTGATAGTCTTGTGAAGGTAGCATCATACTCTGCAACACTATCTTTTTCCCTTTTCTTTAAGCCAAGGAATTTCCTCTTCATGTCGGTTTGTTTCATAAGAGGGAAATAATTGTCAAAGAATATTTCGTTAAAATTACTTCATTATATATCATCCATTTCCTCTTCCTCCATGGTATTTTGGATCAAGAAACATCATTGATCAATGTCAACCTTCAGACAATATAATGTCAGCACAATGTTTTCATTTTCATTTCATATTAATGCCAAGAATATATTTTCAAGGGACTTTATCCACAACTCATCTACCACTATATTAGTAGTCCAACTAAAATATGGGGGCTTATTCCACATAATACTATTAAACATAAGTATAACATTGTTATTCATTACAGCCTGAGTAAGATGTCCCAATATGGAGATGATCAGATCTCCTCCAACATTGACCATGTTGACATTCTCAGCGAGAAAATCTCTACATTTTCCAAGAGTATTGATTCTCCTTATTCCATTAGGTGCCATTTATAAATAAGGAAATACACTATATTAGGTTATGAATCATAAATAATAATATTATCTAGAAAATTACTTAGTATTAATTGAAATTCAATTCATAGATAATCTCATAAACATGGTTTCTCTGAGGAAAATTTTACATTCAAATCCTTCATAATGGACTGTAAAGAAAATGTGAATTATCCTAAGCATATCCCCTGGGAGTGTAAAAATAATAGTGCAGCAAGACCCATTCTCAATAACTGGTTCCCATTTCAGTCTTGATCAAAGCGGTGTTTTTGGGTTTTACCCTAAGATACATCTGTGCCAGAGCCACCTTTACTTTTTTGTATCCAAATAGGGATGTATTTACTAGAAATATTCACATAATCTATTCCTTACCAAAATTCCAAGACTTTCATTGTTGGGAAAAAATCCAAAAGGGTATCATTGAAGCATTTTTGAGGTGATTGTGTTTGTTGACAAAGTTGACAACTGTGATGTGATTGATGACAAAGAAAACCATGACATACAAATTTGTTGACAAAGGGGATTGCAGGGTGGAATGTTGAGTTCAAGATCTATGATAAAAGATCCATGTTTGATTCAAGAACTTCGAAAAAAGGAATGGATGATCTGGAGGTGGCATAAAAAGAACAGATACAAGGTGGCACCGTTTTCCAGTGTTTGCCAAATTTTTGGGCCTGAAAATCGACAAATGAAGAAAAGTGGTTTTGGAAATGGGACTTGCATTCAATTAACTTGAATACTTGGAAAATGTCATGCCATATGTTTTTCAAGAACAGATCATCAAAATATTTCAAAAGGACAAGGGTCGCGCAAGTGACTTGCATGCTGTGAAGAGACTTGCGCGCCAGTGATTAGGAGGCTTGGGAACTTGTGTGCTTGTTGTTTTTCAGGATCAGAACTTCAAAATACAGCAAAGTAAGGTGGGTCGCACAAGTATTGGTTTGGTCGCGCAAGTGAGTAGCATGACAGAGGCCAGGGCAGTTGAGCTGCGTGCTGAGACTCGCGCGCTGGAGGGGGACTTACGCACCATCGTGCAGGTAGATCAAATGCCTATAAATACTGGACCACCCCTCCCCATTTCTAATGGAGTTCAATACTTATAAACATCATATATCCTGTCACGTAGGTGTGGAAGTCGTGAAAGTGGTGTTTGGTCTCACAACTAGGGATTTGCGCTCCAGTATTGAAGTTGTGCGCCATCTATTTGTTGTGCGCATAAGGTGGTTTGGGCAGCAAAGGAAGTGTGTCGCGCAAGTTTGGAGAAGCTTAAGCTTGAGTTATGAAAGTGTTAAGAAATACATGCACACCAGTGTTGACTTGCATGCTGAGACTTGCGTGCCACCTTAGAGAAGGTCACCAAGTAAGGTTGATTTCCGGCAGTGATTCAGGGCTGCATGGAAGCTGGGGGATTGGCCGATACGTTCGGTGCTAAGGGCAATTCACCTATGGGTGAAGGTTGAGATTTAACAGAGCATCTACACACAAGAGAGGATGTATTAATTTTTGATAATTAAGAGACCTACAGGTCTATAAACTATGAGTGGATCCTTTCCAGAGCAGTGAGAAAAGGAAGAGGTAGAAGGTGATCCTCTCCACCGGTAGTGATCCAGAGAGAGAGAGACAGGGATTAACCAATGGGAAAGCAATGAGCAGAACCTAAATCTTGTAAAGGTGGTGATACTGGGACATAGAGACTGTTCCAGAACCATTGTATCCACATCTAGTGAAGAATAGTGGAATTTGGTACGACCGGAAACTTTTCGGCATATGCTTCTTGGATGTATCCCAATGAGGGTGAACCAAGTAAAAATATCTGTGTCTGGCTAGTTACTTCCCTGCATTACATTTAAAGCTTCATCATAAGATAAAGAAGAAAATAAGTAATCATAATAAACTCACAAGTACAAACAAATTGTCCCTTGTAATAAATAGGTCATGATCCAGTGGGGCAGGAAGAACTTTGAAAAACAATATCCATACCCTGATTCACCCCCCTCCTTTCTCAAGGTATCTAGGCCGCTATTGGTCCTAACATTCTTGTATGTTTATCCACAAATAAAACCTTAGGGACTTGTTCACTAATCTACTTTTTATAATATAGTTTCAAATTTTTCTACTAAACTTCCTCTAATACAAACTGAAACACCCCGACCCTATAAGCCCAAAACTGGTGCATTACTTATTACATTGGCATGATTACGAGGAAAGAAATCCTGAACAAATGTATAGTTTAGTATCCTTGAAGAAACTATAATTATGGAACTAGATACATATATGTAACACGTATTACATTGGGAAAGGTAACATAATATAGTACATAAAAAACTAATAAACTACATCCATGAGAACTTAATAAATGGCATCCTCTTCATAACCTATTTATAGTAAAAAAATAAAATGGATGTGATAAAATTCTCAGTAAGGATTAAAAATATATTAAAAATGACTCATAAATAATTTAATCATAAAAAAATTGTCATATTTATTATGACATGATGAACAAATGAAAAACACACAGCATTAATAAACTAAGAATCAAACGGCATCTATAGATTTTATCAAAGTGAAAACCAGATGGATAATAATAACTGAGAATGAAGAAAAAAAATTCTTATTAATTTGAAATCATGTATCTAGAACATGATAGAACTATACCATTGAAATAGTTTAAGTCTATGGATAAATTCAGATCTGATTCTGTTTTGGAAACAAACTTGATGGGTTTTTCGCCAACTGATTTGTCTCATGAGACCTGTCAATGCATCGAGGGGCTAAGCGGGCCCTTCCAATCACTTAAAGTCCAAATAATTCTTCATACATAGATTTAATACAAGTAAAATATGCCTTCTTAATACCCTTATATATAATATGATACAAATTACTAAATATTTTCATAGTTAAAACAACATTCCAAATAAACTTCGTATGTAAAAGGGTATACAAATTAAGAAAATAATCATATACATGAAACCAAAATATGGATATATAATATATTTAAAATTTAGAATGAAACATTATCTCAAAGGTGTACTAGGTACACCATATAAGAATGATTAGGTTCACAATAACAAGTAAATCACAATTTAATGGAAACCGAAACAAAGTCTCTTACAACATTGTAATCAATCTAGTTAATAATCATCAGGTGAATCACTATATACCATGAATATAAATATAATAATGATATTATATATCAAATGGTAGTAAAAATACACCAAAAATAATAAATAAGTGGCAAACAATAGAAATCTCATTAAAATAAAAGTGGGATGAGAAACCCCTGACATTATGGCCAAATGTGTTCTCGATTGATCTTAATGACCTGAATAATAAAAAATATATTCATTAACTATTAAGTAAAGAACATAATATACATTTAATTTATTTATTATAACCTTATAAGGTTTATTTAGATCCTTTTTATGGTTTTCATAGGTTGAAATATATTGTTTTGGAAGCATTTTATTCCTTAGTTTTCATGATCGGTTTACTTGTATTCATGAATTGAAGTTTGTTTGATGTGTGGATAAACATCCAGAATTATATATATATATTATCTGTAAAATTAAATACATATAAATAATATTATAATTATTTTGGGTTATACACCTTGAGGATGACTCATTAGATAACAGTTAGTGATAAAGGATTGGATTAACTTGGCAGTTTTGTGCATAATGAACTTGTTTTGTATTATTATTTTATATTATGAGTGCATAAGGATTCCACAAAATTTAATAATGTAAAATACATATATTTGGATCTAGTTCAACCATTAAAAATTTTCATGACCATTCTTGACGATTGTAATAGAAATAAAAAATATTTCATCCTTGAATGTTATAAATTAACACATCTCGGAAGGTATTTTAATTTTTAGTATAAGTGGAGGGGGGAAAGAGAGATGATGATGAAATATTCTATTAGAAAAATAAAATTATATTTAATGTAAGGTACAGGAATTATCATAGCATGTGGATGAGGGGAGGTGAGGAGATAACAATAAAATAATTGAACTTGTAAAAGAAGTTGAAAGAAAAAGAAAGAGAGGTTCATCTCCTGAGTACTTCTCCTTGAGAATCTCTTTAATGTCTTTTTTTCTTTTGGTGAGACCATAATGACTTGGAAATGGGTGGAGGGCTTGGGATGTTTATTTGATAGAACCTAGGTAAGGATCAAGTCTTCAGTGGTGTGGGAGGAAGAGGGGGTGAGGGTGGTTTATATAGTGGAGGGGAAGGGGTTTTCTTAATATTTTAATAATTAGTTTATTATTTTACCCTAAGACAAGAAATAGTTAGGATTACATGACCACTAGTAGTAATAAGTTCATGTGAGTTCTAAATTTGGGTGCTTACATCACTCATGTTGTTAGTAATAGTGGATTTAAACTATACTATATTTATATGGTAAATTAATGCATTTTACTATTCACCAAAAATTCATGTATTTCAAAAAAACTAAAAAATTATACCTAACCATTTTTAGATGTTTTGAATCAAAATATAAGCTCCATTTTTTAAAAATTAGTTTCTAAATATGAATAATTTAATTTTTAATTAAAATCATCATTTAATCGACAAATACCAACACTTAAAATATTCATTTTAATTTTTAAGGTGCCTTAATTTTATTTATACATTCATGGGTAAGGTTACCACTCATAAGGGTCATATTACTATTAATAAGGGTAATTTATTATTCATTATATAATGTTACTATTCATAAGGGTAAGTTACTATTCACTGAAAATTTAGTTGATTCTATTAGACTCCAAATATCACCCTAATCGCAATGGTGTAGGCCTGGTTTTTCAAATTCAAAGCACAGGAGTTGAAAATTTAAGTTTAACGGGAAGGTTATGACTATCTCCTATAATAACCAAGTGTTTTATCAAAAAGACTCAGCGCTTCATGCAATATAGGATATTTGAGGAATTTAATGTATCTAAGAGAAGCATATCATAAAATGTTTGGGGTGTTATTTTATGTCTCATGAGGGAGTATGGACCATTGAAATAATAGGTCAGGGATTACTCCTTATAAGGATATAACCAATGAGGGGGCCATGGGGTATGTTTTAACTCATGTTTATTTGAGGTACTAACTTAGGTTTTACTCCTGAAAAGGATACCTGGATTAAGGTGGTTATGATTGGAGCTTGTTCTTAATGAGGATACCCATTGATCTCAAACCCTGAGTGGGTTTCCAACCTATCCCAGTTATCATGAATCTGTTTTCTCATCATTCAATCCTTCTGGTGTATTATTTGGTTATCATTATCATCACTAAACTCTAAGTCCACATTAGTCATGCTCGATATGAAAAACAAGAGGAAGTACAAGATTTGACAAACTACACAATCTGCTTTATCTGCTGATGGATGAGTATTGGAGAACATTGAGGCTTACTCCTGAGGATTATTCCTATTAGAGGCTTGGTTGGGGAATACTTATAAGACGAATTCCCATTAATTTGTTAAAACTAGCATAGGATTCAGGTTATGAGGTTTTTTAGGAGCTTATTGTTGAGTGTATCAACTCAAGGTACACAAGGAATCCAAGAGGATAATCTCAACTCATGACATTGGAAATGAACCAAGAGGAATATGTAATCTCAAGGAATTTAATAGAGTGTGTAGGGGTATCTAATATCATGGTATTCCAAGGGGTGTAATTTGGGCTGCATAAATGGAAAAATTGAAAATGTTATCGATCCAACCTCAAATGCTTGGGGCCAAACTCTCCATTTTTCATGGGGTCAGTAAAGGAAGAGAAGGGGTCAACCCAAAGATCTCGGATCATAGAACGATACCGATTATAAGTGGGGGTGCTAGGGGGAAACCCACATGGTATGGACCAGTGGGTTCACTCAAGTGTTCTCCCAAGTATGGGTCACCAAAGTAGGTCACCCTAGTAAGGGTCTCCCAAGTTGTGTCACCCAAGTTATACCTCACCCAAGTAGTACTAGGGTGGATTAGGCTACCCTTCCCATGTATGGGTCACCCAGGAGATGGGATGGGGGACTTCCCTTAGTCAAGGATGGATAAGGAAGGACACCTAAGTAGTGATAGACTACTTGGGCGGAGGACCTCTGCGGCCATATCCCTATCTAGGATTTTTGGTGTGTATGTTTAGCCATCCTTCTAAAAACCTGATGTTGAGGAGTCTATTTTATAAAAAATGGTGGACCTATGTGGATGGGACTATGTGGATAGGCCAATGTGGATGGGCCTGCATGGATGGGCTTGCATGGAGGTCTTGCACGCATGACTTGCACGGATGACTTGTACGGTGACACCATTCCCTTATAAATTTTATCCATCTTTTGAGTTCCGCAACTTTTGATTCATGGGTCTGTTTGGGTTCAGAGACTAATCAAATCAATGATATCAAATATAATTATAGTTCTTGATATGGGGAATACAAAAAATATACTTAGATTAATCTCAGAAATTACATTTTAATACATTGACACCTTTTCACCATCGATCTAGGAAATCCACAGCCAACTCCTATGGGGGGGGTTTCCACGTATCCCTCATTCTAGGGTAGTCTTCTAGAACATGTAAATATAACTTACATCTTCTTCTAGTATTCAAATACATTCTACTCAAAGATGAAATTTATTTTCCAAGTGAGGATCAGATCATGAATTCTATGACAAAGTGCATGAAACCCATTTTGTAGTTTCAACAGCCATCATATTTTTTTTGAATTTAATATGTTATATCATGTTTTTTCAAACAAAAATGCACTCCTTTATATCATAACATAACCTATATTCCCTATTTTCAACAATTTCCTTCAATCATGTCCATCACCATGATATTTTTATCATTGCACCATGACCTAACCCTAATATTTTTTCCCATATTCTATCAATTTCATTCCAAATATCCTCCAATAATTCTATTACTCATTGGGAATAATCTTATATGTTGTTATGATTATTTTAGAGGTTTTCCAAAATTCATTTTCAAAAAACATTAACAAAAAATTAAAATGATTTATCTTTACTAACACTAACTCCTTGTGTAAAGATCAATACTATATTAACAATTTATCAATTGAGATACAATCATAGACCCCCTTTTCAATTATCTTCATGAGGTCCCTTTAACTACATGAATTATTAGTATCCAAAATAATTAAGGTATCATCACCATGAAATCACTTTTCAATTCATTAGCTTCCAACATCTTTTATCTCCCCCAAAAAAAATTCTTTATCTTTTTCCTTACCCAAAACAATTAGGATATTTATCTCTCTATTCATGAATATATACCAAATATTGACTCCCTTTTTAAAATATTTAAATTTAATTAAGTAGAGGAAATAAATAAATTAACGCATTAGTATTTTAAGAGATAATACACTCCCTATAATACTATCATGTAATAGAATACATCCTTTATTCTGGGATTTTTCAAGATATATAAAACATTCTCTTACCCACTCCTCATATTCAAATATATTGTGTTTTTATTTCACATTATATACTCTATTAAAAATATTAAAAACATATTATTGATGTGTCCTCTTTGATCACACCTAACACATGCCTTCTCAAGAGTATTAGAAAAAATATTCTATATTACTATCTCTCACATATGTCATCTCGACTAGATTATCTTGTCTTATGATTGTATCATTTTCAATTAATGTCATCTATTTAATTTATGGTGTTTAATATTAAACCAACACATATAATATTTTTCTCTATATAATTGATAGTGATAACAAATCCCTTAAATATAAAAAACTACTTGGTTGAGAATAAATTTCCTCAAAATCCATTAATTTACTCTTATTCATATTAAAATCTATTTATTTCTTTCAATTTCTTAATTCCAGAAAAAAAAATTACTTTACTTTTAATTTTTCCTTATCTTTAGACTCAACATATTTCTTCTTCTACACCATATGTTTTTTGTTATTTTCAGTATATGTACATAAATTAAGAATTAGAACATCATTTTTCTTTAGTAATGAAATAACTTACATTATTTTCTTATAATTGATTCCAGATATTATATTACAATATTTAGGGTCCCAATATAATAATTCAAGGTATAATAGGATAATCTATAAGTTACTAAATAGAATCAATAAATATCTTCATATATTCAATTATTATTCAAGTATTTTTTATCTTCATATAGATTTACCTCATGTCAATTCAACTCCTTATTATTTGATACAAAAAGCTCATTAATACATTCAACAATATTATCTAACCCTTTAAGGATTGAATTGAGATCACCTATATTTATTAAGAAAATTCATTTCTATATTTTAAATCTCATTGACCTTCAATATATTAATATAATATTTTAATGAATTAATCTTACGCTCACAAATATATTTCCCCATTAAATTAGAAGTTTTATTTCAATAAAACCATAAAATCAATTATTAATTGTATCTATCAAGATGTATTTTTATCATTGATTTAATCTTAAATACCTATTTCTTCTTCTCTATAAGATTCTTTAAATTTTATTTATTTTTCTAAAAAGTTATAAAGACCCTTACATTTCAGATACTCTTATACTTTTTTAGTCTCCTAATAATATGATTTTACACCATGTTTTGAGGGAAAAAGAACTTTCCTTTGATGAATTGTCCTTGATATTTTCTTTTTAAAATTTTCTGCCACTTTAATCACTTTCAAACTTATATATTCTAGATGAAATTTTAGGACGACTATCCTCTTTGTATTATTTATTATTATTGAGGTAAATAGATAAATATTTTCTAATATTAACATAGTTAAAATAGATAAAATCTATTTTTCATGTTAGGTGCCTTTTCATTATTGTAGGACTTTAGTTAAAAATGATATGAACTTGTTAAAATTCAAGGAATAATATTTGAATTTTTATTCCTCTTCATACAACCTTTCATTTTCAATTTTCTTTGATCCTTTGGAGACCTTGAAAGATGTATTCATTTTAGATTTTAATTTCATAATCAAGGATAGAACCCTCCTTATCTAATATTTTATCATGATATTGACGAGCATTAAGGGATACTTTAACTATTAAACTAAGAAGGTGAAATAGATTGGAAACCCAAATATAGATTTACCATGCCTGAAAATTGAAACTATGTGTATATGAAATAATGAACAATTATTTGTAACTTTCATCATAAACTTTATTTATGCCACTTTAATCACACCACATTAATGATAATGAAATCTATGATACAACCAAATAATTTACCATATTGGTAGTGTGTCCATATTCCATATTCAATAAATCATTACATAAGATGGTTAATCCTACACCCACAACATTATAGTGTCTTAGTGGTAAAAGAAGGGAAAAGATATAGTTATTATGGATATTAAAAATTGACAATAGCTTGTAATGAAGAACTATAATAATTGTAGCCTTCAAAATCATTTATATAAGTACTTAGAGATTCTCCCCAACTCAATGCTTTTATTAATGAATTATAATGTATGAATAAATAGTTTTATTCTCTAAACAAATCATCACATGAGTGTATCTCTCATTTGTTTCATCTTATGAAACATATCATTAATTATAGTTAGTGTAAGAGATAATAAAACTAAATTATTTAATGTTTTACTACCTTTTTATAAAACTCTTGTCCATGGAAGTGATTATAATAACACTTATATAATAGATATGAATGTTCCATATTCTTAAAACCCTCCCTTTATAATTTTCCATGGATTGGGGGTTCCAAGTTTGTGTTTGGAGTTGTTATAGAGGCTATGAAATAGTTTTATCCATTAATAAGGTTAAAATATGGGGGTGGTGGGAATAATACCAGCTGATTTGAAGATCAACTAAATGATTGAGTGTAGGGAAGGCCATTTTTCTTTAGGAATTTTGAGTTTCGATGTGGATTTGGCTATTTGATATTGGGATACACTATATAAATCAAAAAAGCAGTGTATAGATTCTTTAGATAGTGTTTTTATTAATGTGCCCACTTTTTGGAAATTTTTAGAGAAGAAGCACCTTGGTATCCCATTTTTTGGGTGTCATTAATAGATGGTTTACCTATAAGAAATATGCAGTGTAGAGGGAACCACATTGTGGGGTTGTAGAATGGTGAGTATAAAATGACAAAGCACATGGCATGACATTATAACAGTTATTCATGTAATGCATTTGGTTAAGTAAATCTCAAGTACCACACCATGGTCTTGGATTTTGTGTTGGTAAATATAGTTTTTGAAATGTGTGAGAATTGGGGGATTCTAAGCTTGAGTTGTAGATCACTCTTTGTCCAAAAAACCCCATTGGAGTTTTGAGAGACTCTACACCATGGTGAAGGATATCGATGAATCATCTTCAAAATTAGGTATCTTGACTCCCTTTCTTAAGTTTTTATTCTGATCTCAAGACCTATTCAACCCCTTTACCTCTCATAACCTTCCAAATTCTATTTTATGGAGTTGAAACACTATGGCTTATCTTGATCAAAACATTGTAAATATAGAGACCCAAAGCTTGGCGCACATGTACATTACATTACTTTTTCAGAATACTTATTACATAACAAAAACCAACACTCAAGGACTTTAATAGTTTAGTGTCTTTGGAAACTTGGAACATAATCTTCTAATCATTGTGAAAGAACTTGAATATCTCCCATAAAGATCTTCCCCTTTTGTTTTCATACCTAAAATGTTTTTTCTTTAAATCCTGAGGAACAAAAAACATATAAAGGTTGAGATCAAATGCTCAGTATGGGTAAGCCTAGAGAAAATAAAACAAATCATATACTTTTGAACTTAAAAACATAAACATAATGTTTAAACATCAAAATCCTGAGCAATGACATAAAACATGGAAATATGTAAGGCATTGATCATAAATAAACATTAACCATGATAAAATATCATGGGAATAAAACATGTAATTTTGGAAACCATTAATCACATGATATGATTTCCATAGTATCCAGGCATTGCTGCCAAGACCATCTTAGTGGACAAAGACCCTTTCTGAATCGAGTTCACTCCTCATTCCAATCATGTATCACTGAACTGGATTAACATTCCATTCCATCCATGTCTATATCATGAGATATAAATCTGTATCCAATTCAATGGAGGAAGATATAGGTCCCACCAATCTCATAATGAAATCATTCTTACTTGTGCCACAACATGAACATAAATCATTCATCATTACCCAAAGTATAAAATGGGTTTCATAAACATCATCCCATCATAACATAGTCCATATAAACCAAATAGATATCATTTCATAATCAGAAAAGTTAAACCATTTAAATAATAGAGGCATTATAATTAAAACATAAACATATGAAATAATTCCACCTTATATGGAAAATGGTTTTGATAAAACACTTGAAATGAATTCTTGATGAAAATATCCCTTCTTCTTCAAAATAATTTTCTTTTCACAAAATGAAATGCAATTTTAAAAGAAATGAATTTTTTTGAAAACAGTAATTAAATATTGAAAATTAAGCTTCATGAAAATAAGTCGTTTTCAAACCATAAAAATCTGTTCCTGCCGTATAAGTTAGAAAAACATTCTTCTCGTACTTTTGCCGGAAAAGTCAAAAAGTACATCGTATGGTAAACAAAAGAAAGATTCCCAACATACCATGCAGTAAAAGTAAAAAATGGGTAAAATGAATTTAAAAATAGTTGAAACCATATTTAGAAAATAGGGACATGGATAATAAATATAACCCCAGTAAATACTTACGAATAAACAATCTCGGATAAAAATGAGATTGGAAAAGTTATCACTTACCTTATGTCTGATATGCTTTGTATGTATCTGAACCTCCTGTATAATGATTTAAATATTTTCATTGACTTTTTATAGAATCATATTCATTGTTATGATTTCATATATGGTTCACTTATGACTTTATATTATACAATATTTTGTAAATTCCATGTTAAAGCAGCCTTTTGGGTAAAATCGTTTCATTTATCGTGTGTGCTTCGATTTTTTGTTCTTGATATTATTACTCATATCCTGATTTACTTGATTCCAGAATGTAAAACATGATTTATATATAATATATATTCAGTATATAAATATATATGATAGATTGATAAATGGATTGATATACACCGTTAATGGAGACGGTAGGACGTATGTATGCATGAATGCTGTTTTCATTTCCTTATTGAATTGAATGGAATGAAGTACATGAAACATATATGTACATAAATATAGTATCATTATTATTTAATTTATTTCATTATTATTTATTACATATATACTTTATAATCATACCTTAATGGTTAATCATGGAAAATGAATCTCATCGCGTTCATGGAGACGGTAGTCCGTACGCATGCACGGGCGATGATATCATTCCCATTATCGTGGAATTGTATTGAAGTGTATGTATAATATTTCAGAATCAATATCACTTTACAATAATCATATATAGTTATTTATTTATACCATTATACCCATCCAATTAAGGTGGTGGTGGAAAATAGATTACACCACGACGTGGAGATGATATTCCATACGTACGCACGCACTCTGATTTCATTTTCTGTAGGATGAATAGATGATGAAATAGGGTTGTTTCATATTTATAATAAAATATCAGTATATTAGTGATTCTTATGTTATTAATTAATGATGAAACAAATAAATAAGAAGAATTATAAGAAGAAATAAATTGGACAGAGTCGGTAAAGGATATTACCTCTTCTTTGACGCTCCTCTTCTTAACCTCCTCTTAAGGCACTAGATTTAGTTTTATGAGGAGACCAGAACATCCATAATGTTTTTAGGGAAGTTGATAAGGGAAATGGGAAGGGTTTGGCCGAGCATGAAGGCTCAAAACTATGTAAAGAGAAGAGGGAGTAGGTGCCATTTTATAAGGGAGGAGAGGGTCACCTTTGGAAATGTGAAAAAATTATTTTATTATAAACTTATCATCGGTTTCAAAATGACCAAAAATAATTAAAGATGAAGATAAGATGACTCATGGTAGAAATAAAATCATCCAATCAGAATTGGACATGTTTTGGATAATATTTTATTCATTATAATCTTATTTATTTAAATCAATTATTAATGAGGTAAATACTGCATCATTATTGTGTCATAAATAATTTAATTTATTTGATGTCTAAAAATTATAAAAAAAACACCACCATGTAAGAAATTTTTTTATATTTACAATAAATATTTATATTCTAAAAGACAATTTATATAACCCCTTATGAAAATTACTTACTAAAAGATTTTTGTTAATGCAAATTTTGTCTTTACATTAAATTAATTAATCCAAATTGTCATTATCACTACCAAGTGGCTCAATGGGGTATGAACATCGACCCATGGATTCCCATAGTTGTCCACTACTCATCCAATAAGGTTAGGAAAAGTTTTAAGGTAATTTAGAATTATTATAATATCATTTTAACCATGAATTACCCGATTTACCTTTAACCGCGGTAAATAAAAGTCAAAAGTTACTATCCACCAAAAATTATTTTCAACTTATTGAACCCCATTTTACTTCTTGATAACAACCATTTATGTCGGATTTTTGAAATTCAAATCACAGAAGTGGTAAATTTTCATTTAAATGAAAGAGTCAGTTTTTTTAACTACCACTAAGTTGTTTCACTATTCATCAAAATTTTATGTTTTTCAAAAAAATACCAAAAGTTAAGGCTAAGATATATTTGATATTCAGAATTCAAAAATGATGTCTATTTTTTCACATTCAAAACATAGAAGTGGCATTAATTAATTTTAAAATTAATTCCCGTTATCAAAATAAATAGCGTGTTTTTAAGAAACAATAACTATTAAAAGATCGACACTTGTTTATGTCCAATTTCAATGTGAAATTAATTCTAATGACCAAAATTGGATTAAATGGTAAAATATATTATAATTACACTTTAAAACCAATTAAAACGATAATCTAACCATATCAATTATTCTGATGAAAAAAGTTGTTTTTAATTAAAATATAGCGTGTTTTTACTATTCATTAAAATATGAAAGTTATCAGAATAATATGAAAATTTTATCCAAAGTAAATTTTTATATCCTGATTTCAAATAAGAATTTTATGTTGTAAAATTTAACTTATAAACAAGTAAAAAACTAGATTTAAAGTGGTTACACCATCAATAGGCGGCGAAACTTCATTTTAAAAAAAATACTTATTTATCTTGAAAAATATATTTTTGTTCTCACACGATGTTCTAGAAAATTTGTAAGATAAATAATAATGTTATAAAATTAAAAATTTAGTAAATACTAATCATAAAAGATAGTTCATAATAATATTATAACAATATATCGTTGTTTAGCGAATCCTGGTATTACGTACTACACACGCTATCGAGGAAGGTCACTCTTGCGTGCAACACAAGCCAAGTATAGTGTTTGCGTATACTAAAAGCTAGTACGGTGTTGCATATAGCACAAGATAATCTTGGTGTATTTTACAACACAAGACATCAAAGAAATCAAAAATAGTCTTTCTCATAAAATTTCGGGGTGTTACATTCTACCCCCCTTTAAAATGAATTTCTCCCTTGAAATTCATCAGGGTTATAAATGGTTTGCTACTTGAAAGTTTCTTTAATATAAACCCACATCGTAAAAAAAATACTAAAGATTACTTTTAAAAATTGAAGTATAAAACATAACGGTTACCCAAATTATGTCATCACTGAGTTTCCACATAGGAGAACATAGGTGAAAATACGGATATGGAAGTGAAATCTAATTATCATGTTTTGATGGATAGTGGTAGAGAACATGGATATAAAAAAAACAATCACCAAGCCATAAATTTGTGATGATCTAAGGTACCATCTGATTCATCAGATATAAGAGCAATAGGACAACATTTATGGTTTTCAATATCATTTCCCTCAAGTTGAAAAATTGGAATAATAAGAACTAATTACTTGATTTTGGTACAATCTCACTATTGTGTGTGCATTGAACAATTTCCACTTCATCTATTAAAGAAATGAAGTTGAATTTGTCTTTCGTGAAGTGTTAGCAGATCATGCGATTGAATGATAGGTCATTCCTTCTGTCTCAAACATAAGGTTAGAAAAAGTTATATACATAAGTGCATATATGGTGAGAATAATCGTATATGGTTCCTAAAATGGACTCATACTTCATATATCAATCCGCTTAATAAAATAAATATAGTTTCTAATAACCAGGGAAATTCTGTAGGCCACTGGATGGTGATAAAGGCATGTCGCACTTCGGTTGTGGGTTCGATTCCCCCAACCTTGTTCGACAGGATGGGTTGTCGCCCATCCTATGGGTTGTCCTTTTTCTAAAACTACACTATTATAACATTACAGAAATAATATCAAAAAAGTACTATCCTTAAACAATATTATCTGATGTCCAAAATAATCCATTCCAATCTTTCGACTTATCCAAAATACATTTGTCCAATCTCATAGTACAAAGAAAACAATTACTGGAAAGGTCACATAAAAAGAATGTGAATACCATCATTTATCCCATATATATCATAAAATAAATCTTGTTGGTCATATTCCAGACATGTGAATACCATAATTATGTATTCTCTTGAAACATGAATTACCATAGAACCTTAGTGAAAACACGAATTCTATCAAAATTTAACTCTTTCCACATACAAAAATCCCAAAATTTCTATATACTCAATCCATGATATCACATTGTCCTTATATCAGTAATGAGCTTATGAATACTGTCAAACATCTCATTATCTCTTTATCCCTTCATTATGTGCATATCATCTACTTTCCAAAAATATCTGAATAACATTTCATGGTTGCCGATACCATATACTTTCAAATACTTTAGGAAAAACAATAGTGTAACAATCCTTAGATGTGTCTTTATTCCGTAGTACCATTACCTATACAACATAACTCTTGATAAACATAAATCATTCGACTACCTTCTTAAACTATTGACCAATCTTCACCAATTATTTCAAATCAAATATCATTTGTAGTCTCTTCATCAATATAAATACTACCCATATGACCATAATGATTCTCTTCATGAGACTTTCCCTTTGGTCATTGGTTTTCATAATTCCCGTACATTCCACATTTAAAACATTTAACTATTGTTGATGTCTTAGAAAAACCATTATCCTTGTCCATGGTGTTAACTGAACCTTTCCATTCCAATTGCTGGCTTTGTGTCCTTCTTTTCCACACCCAAAGAATCTTCTAGTTCCTTCGAAACATTCTCCTTGATTCCTCTTACCACATGATTTACATGAAGGACAGTGAACTTTATTTCATCTATGATCATCATGAAACTACATCTTTCTCTTATTTTCTGAGTCAGGAATCTTACCAAAGTTGAGATTGTTGATCATATTATGAGATTGCAGATTATGCATAATAATGATGTTTCGCCTTCCAAATCCCATTTCAGTTTCTTGATCATGAATAATATCATTCCATTGTACATCATATTCTCCATTAACATGAATCTTCCGGTTTCTAGCCATTTTCTAAAACCCAAAAAGAATAGCGTGAGAGGAAAAAAATCATCCTAGAAAAATAACATAATAAAGGGGGTGTACCATAAATATCTAAGATCTTAGGTTTAATTCTATGATCGATACCATAATTCTAGGACTATAACCTATACTTATACTTAACCTTAGGTACATCCCTAGACATACCATAGAAATAGCTCTAGGGATCTCACTAAAGTTTTTGCATCCTAGTTTCTAAAGGTTGACTAAACCTTTCCTCTAATAACAACTGTAGAGACCCAAATCTTGGCGTACATGGACATTACATTAATTTTTTGGAATACTTAATACATTACAAAGACCAACACTCAAGGACCGTAATAGTTTAGTGTCTTTGGAAACTCAGAACATAATCTTCTAACTCTGGTGAAAGATATTCAACATCTCCCATAAAGATCTTCCCCTTTTTTTTCTTACATAATTTTTTTCATTAAATCCTGGGGAAAATAAAACATATAAAGGGTGAGATCAAATTCTCAGTAAGGGTAATCCAGGAGAAAATAAAAGAAATCATATACATTTGAACTTAAAAACACGAACATAATGTTTAAACATCAAAATCTTGAGCAATGACAAAAAACATGGCAATAC
The DNA here is from genome assembly GCA_963277665.1 of Viscum album. Lineage (NCBI taxonomy): Eukaryota > Viridiplantae > Streptophyta > Magnoliopsida > Santalales > Viscaceae > Viscum > Viscum album. Next base: position 1,051,779,154 of record OY728130.1, on the reverse strand, counting down.
GTAAGGCATTGATCATAAAGAAACCTTAATCAAGATAAAATAGAATGAGAATAAAACATGAAATTGTGGCAACCATTAATCACATGATATGATTTCCATAGTAGCCAAGACATTACTGCCAAGACCATCTTAGTGGAAAAAGGTCCTTTCTGAATCGAGATCACTTCTCATTCTAGTCCTGTATCACTGAACCAGATTAACTTTTCATTCAATCCATGAATATATCATGATATATAAATATTTACCCAATCAATTTGAGGGAGAAATAGGTCTCACCCATATGATAATGAAATCATTCTTACTTGTGCCACAACCTGAACATAAATCATTCATCATTACCCAAAGTATAAAATGGGTTTCATAAACATCATCCCATCATAACATAATCCATATAAAACAAATGGATATCATTTCATCATAATAAAAGTGAAACCATTTAAATAACAGAGACATTATAATTCAAACAAACACATATGAAATAATTTCATCTTATATGGAAAAAGGTTTCGATAAAATACTTGAAATGAATATTTGAGGAAAATATCCCTTCTTCTTGAAAATCATTTTCTTTTCACAAAATGCCATGCAATTTTAAAAGAAAGGTATTTTTTTGAAAACAATCATTAAATATTGTAGATTATGCTTCATGAAAAAAAGGTTTTTTGAAACTGTAAAAATCCATTCAAGACGTATAAGTTAAAAAAACATTCTTCTTGTGCTTAAAAGTCAAAAAGTACCTCGTCTGGTAAAAAAAAGAAATATTTGTTACATACCATTTAGTAAAAGTAAAAAATGGGTAAAAAGGAATTTAAACATACTTGAAATAAATTTTAGAAAATAGGGACTTGGATGATATATATAACCCAAGTAAATGCTTACGAATAAACAATCTCGAATAAAAACAAGATTGGAAAAGTTATCCCTTACATTATGTCCGATATGCTTCGTATGTATCTGAACATCCTATATAATGATTTAAATAATTTCATTGACTTATTACAGAATCATATTCATTTTTATGATATCATATATGGTTCACTTATGAATTTATATTACCCGTTCTTTTGTAAATTCTTTGTTAAAGCAGCGTTTTGGGTAAAATCGTTTCATTTATCGTATGTGTTTCGATTTGTTCTTCTTGATATTATTAATCATATCCTGATTTACTTAATTCCAGAATATAAAACATGACTTATATATAATATATATTCAGTATATAAATATATATGATGGATCGATAAATGGAATGAAATAAACCGTTCATGGAGACGGTAGGCCGTACGTACGCATGAACGTTGTTTTCATTTCCATGTTGAATTGAATGAAATTAAGTAAATGAAACATATATGTACATAAATAAAGATTCATTATTATGTAATTTATTTCATTATTTTTTATTGCATATCTACTTTATAATCATACTTTAATGGTTAATCATGGAAAATAAATCTCATCGCATTCTTGGAGACGGTAGTCCGTACGTACGCACGATCGATGATATCATTACCATGATCGTGAAATTATATTCAAGTGTATGTATAATATTTAAGAATTAATATCACTTTACAATAATCATATATAGTTATTTATTTACACCATTATACCCATCCAAGTAAGGTGGTGGTGGAAAACAGATTACACCACGACGTAGAGACGGTATTCCGTACGTACGCACACGCGGTGATTTCATTTTCCGTAGGATGGATAGAAGATGAAATTGGGTTGTTCCATATTTATAATAACATATCTGTATATTAGTGATACTGATGTTATTAATTTATGATGAAGCAAAGAAAGAAGAAAAATTATAAGTAGAAATAAATTGGAAAGAATTGGTAAAGGATATTACCTCTTCTTTGACGCGCCTCTTTTTAACCTCCTCTTAAATCACTAGAGTTTGTATTTTAAGGAGACCAAAACGTCTATCATGTTTCTAGGAAAGTTAATAAGGTAATTGGGCCAGGGTTGGACGATATTGAAGGCTCAAAATTGTGTGAAGAGAAGAGGGAGGAGGTTCCCTTTTATAAGGGAGGAGAGGGGCACCTTTGGAAAGTGAGAAAATATTATTTTATTATAAACTTATCTTCGGTTTCAAAAGGTACAAAAATCATTAAAGATGAATATAAGATGACTCATGGTCAAAATAAAATCATCCATTCAAAATTGGATAATTTTTTGACAATATTTTTATCATTATGATATTTTTTATTTAAATCATTTATTAATGAAGTAAATACAACATCATTATTGTGTCATAAATAATTTAAATTATTTGATGTCTAAAAATTAAAAACAAATACAACCATGTAGGAAATAGTTTTATCTTTCTAATGAATATTTATAGTCTAAAATATAATTTATATAACGCCTGATAAAAATTAATTACTAAAAGATTTTTTTAATATCAATTTTGTCTTTACATTAAATTAATTAATCGAAATTGTCATTATCACTACCAAGTGGCTCAATGGGGTCCCAAAATCGAACCAAAGATGACCATGGTCGTCCAATACTCATCAAATAAGGATAGGACAAGTGTTAGGGTAATTGATAATTATTATAATATCCTTTTAACCTTAAATTACCTTATTTACCTTTAATTGTGGTAAATAAAAGTCAAAAGTAACTATTCACCAAAAAATATTTTCCTCTTATTGAACCACATTTTAATTCTTGATAACAACCATGTATGTCATATTTTTTAAATTCAAATCCCAAAATTGGTAAAATTTCATTTAAAAGAAAGAGTCGGTTTTTTTAACTACCACTAAGTGGTTTCACTATTCATCAAAAATTGATGTTTTTCAAAAAAATACCAATACTTAAACCTAAGCTATATTTGATATTCCAAATTTAATAATGATGTCTATTTTTTAAAATTCAAAAAATATAAGTGGCATTGATTAATTTTAAAATTAATTCACATTATCAAAACAAATAGCGTGTTTTTAAGAAATAATAACTATCAAAAGATCGACACTTGTTAATGTCCAATTTCAATGTCAAATTAATTCCAATGACCAAAATTGGATTAAATGGTAAATATATATTCTAATTAAACTTTAAAACCAATTAAAAATATAACATAAACATATAAAATATTGCGATGAAAAAAGTTTTTTTTAATTAAAATATAGCGTGTTTTACTATTCATTACAATATGAAAGTTATCAGAATAATATGAAAAATTTAGCCAAAGTAAATTTTTATATCCTGATTCAAAATAAGAATTTTATGTTGTCAAATTGAACTTATAAACATGTCAAATAATATATTTAAAGTGGATGTGCCATCAAAAGGTGGATAAACTGCATTTTTTTGAAAAAATACTTATTTTACTCGAAAAATATATTCTATTCTCACCCGATGTTCTAGAAAATGTGTAAGATAAATAATAATGTTATAACATTAAAAATTTAGTTAATAATATCTGTAACGTCTAGGTCTTAATAATATTATAACAATATATCGTTTTTTAGCGAATCCCGGTATTGCGTACTACACACGCTATCGAGGAAGGTCGCTCTTGCATGCAACACAAACCAAGAATAGTGATTGTGTATACTACAAGTTAGTATGGTGTTTCATATAGCGCATTCTAATATTGGTGTAGTGTATAACCCAAGACATCAAACAAATAAAAAATAATTTTTCTCCTAAAATTTCGGGGTGTTACATTAAATTAAGTTACCCCTCTTTCCCTAACTTTTCCATTCTTCTTATTTTTCCTCCTTCCAAAAGTTAATTTTGATTGAGCTCCTCTATTTTTGGATAGAAATATGTAAAATATTGATGGTGATTTACTTTTATAAGGTTTTAGTGGTGTTTCCTTTTTCAGTGGTTGATTATTGACCTCCCTTTACTACCTAGAGATTATTTAAAATCTTTTTGAGGTAGGAGATCTCTGTTTCATTCTTTAGATATGTGTATTTGTGGGTATTTCATGATTTTTTATTTCTTTTAGTGTATGTTATGAATATAATTATGAATTTGGGTAATTTAAATAAATTATTATTGAACGGGATGTTAGTTTCTATCATGTTATTACATATTTTTAATACTTATTATTAGTTTATACTTGTTCACTACTATCGTAGAAAATCATAGCTGTTAGGATCCCAGTCTGTGTTTCTACTGATGCGATATGTGAACCTTGGTTTTATTATTGATTTTATTCACCACTCATAAAATTATAAGTACTTATATATGGATAAGGAATTATTTTCCAATGAAATTTTGGAATCTTTTGAGAATATCCATAAAAGTAACGAAGTAACATGATAAAGATATCTATATAAATCTATAGTTATAGTGTTTCTGGAATCTAAATTTGTTTCTACAAGGGATAGGGTTATTTCCGAATTTTTCTTATGTATTGTTTGGGGATATTGTGGGAAATAGTTTTCTTATGGTGGTGATCAAGTTCAAATTCAACATGTGATGGGAAACAAAGCGTTGGATTGTTGGCGTAGGATGTGATGAGGGATAATATGTAGTAGAAATGATATGTGGATGTTGTGGTGGTATGAAAACGTTATAGAGATGGATTGGAAGATGTCATGATGTGGTAATAAATGTATTTTGTTTTATGATCTTTTATGTGTTTATATTGTGATATTATCTTGATAGTTATGGAAAGAACATAAAATAATGAAATAGAAATAAATGGTGAGTACTGGAAATTAAACGAAAAAGTGGAATGAAATTAATGTGGAATAATTTTTATAATGAAAGAAAATATCAATGAACTTGTAGATTAAATGGGAAGATATTTTAAAAGTGGTTTGACTTAAATATGGGTGGAATTAGCTTATGATTAGTAAATATATTAATTGGATAAGTCGAAAGAGGAAAATGAAATGTGGATTTTTTGTGTGTTGGTTGTGTGGTATGTATTATTAGTTGTGGAAGAAGTTTATTTTAGTGTTCATCAGATGTTTTGGTGGTTTTTTTTGATGTTCTATTTTGAACACCTCAAGATTTTGTGATATATTTATTTTAAAATAAAGTTAATTTCTTCAACAACATGTGATACATGAATCGAGAAGTCTAAATAAACCGTTATATAGTATAAAATTTTATCTTAACTATTAAATTTATTGTATTAATATGAATAACCACATTTAAAAACAATAATAATGGTTATATATAATGAAAATATATTGATAGGTAAGTACTCAAATTTTTTAAAGTCATTATATGCTTTAAAAACACATTTTTCCTCAAAACGGTTTTTATTGATTTTTGTGAGAAAATAATATAAATAATTTATACTTCATTTAGATATTTTATTTGATAAAATCAAATTTATTTATTTAAACATGCATGTAAAAATTATTTTAGAGTTATTTTTTGTAAATTTTATAAAGGGATTGATTTTTCGACGAATAGTAAAAAATACTAATTTTCATTAAAAACTATACTTTAATTTAAAATATGTATAAGGTTAAAATTGTTAAATTTTTTGAAAAGTTAAATGTGTTAATTTATATTATTAATAATCTATTTATGGTCATTTTAATATAATTTATTTTCAATTTTAGTTTAAAAGATTTTATACTTAATAAATCATTTTCTGGAAAAATACTTTTTATCATTTTCTGCGGGGTTAATTTTATATTTAATTATAAGACTTAAATGAATAAAATTTGATAAAATTGAATCCATATTTTTAATCATAATTTCCAAATTTAGTAACAATGAATCTTTAATTTTTTATCATAATGAAGAGTAAAAATAGTAATAATTTTACACCCTAGTTAATGTTAATACATTTCTTCCAGGGGATTAATAAATGAATATAGGTTTAAAATAGATTAAACACTTTCATAAAAACCATTTTACATTTTTATTTCCACCTTAACCTTATCACCAAATAAATTGAGTCTTTTTTATCGTTTTTTTCTTAGTAGAGACTTTATAATATTGTATAACTTTAAAACAATACAAGTGTGCCACTCACCTCAATTATAAAAGGGAAACTCCTATCCTAAATTATTAATAAATATTGAGAAATTTATCTCAATAAAACCATAATAAAATAAAATCCAAAAGAAATATCTATGTTCTTGAGGTTTTTTATTCCCAAAAGATCAACTATACAGTCCTTAAGAGGAGATCTAAAAGATTTCCATCAAAGAATAGGTAATCACATTAACTGATCACTTTAATTTTACTTCGTCTTTAAAATATGATAAATATATAATATTTATAATGAAATATTAAATTAATTATAAAAAATATACTACAATTTTATTATGATCATGAAAACACCATTTTCCACCATATTTTCCATCAAATAGGATGTCAAAAGTAGCAATCGTGCATACATGCAGACTACCGCCTCCACTTAGAGACATAATTTATTTTCATTCGCCATATTTCATAGATAGTTATTATAATGTGTTTAATGATTATTTATTATATTTATTTCATAATTAATTTTTATAGAATTATAATATCATATATAACTTCTTAACTTCCCATCCATTGAAAAATGATAATGTTTATTATGCATACGTGTGGACTACAACATCTATGAATAATTGTGATTAGTTATTCATTTAAGCTTTACATGGATGGAAAACAAGATAAAATTAATAAAAATATGTGATCTATATGATATAATAAATATTTTTATAATATTAATTATTATTTATCTTTCTTTCATTCCATTCGTCGAAAAGTGAAAATTGTGTTCTTGTATACGTATGGTCTACCGTCGTTATGAACAGTGTAGTTATTTTTTTCTATATCTGCCCTTTAAGGATGATTATAGATATATATTTATAATGAATATATATTATATTTATATCTATGTTAAAATTATATATATTATGTAACCATATCAATGTATAAGGACCAAAACCAATGAACCAAAACATATCTGAAATATAAAGTTGTTAACACCCATAATAGTTATTTTAAAAAAGCATTGTTAATAAATGGGTGATGAAAGTTTATAAGTAAATAATATATTGTATGATATATATTATTATGTCCCTAAAATAAATGTATAATAAATATTTATTTATTATATAGTATATTCTAACACATACAAAGGATTTCATACCTGAGGTAAGAGTTTATTTCACAATCTTGTCATTATTTGGGATTGTATATGTTTAAGTATTTTCTTGGGAAATTATTTTATATTTATATATTAAAACAATATAATTTATTCCCCTATGGTTATTTATATAAATTTCATATTTCCTTTCATTTTCATCTCTTTAAGTACAAAAAATAAAAAAATAATATTTTTAAGGAAGATAAAATTTGTTTTTCTACTCGGTCAGGAGTATTTTGAATCCACGTCCTTATTTATCATAAAATGTTATAAGTAATTTTTTATATTATCAAATTATTTATTGAATAATTTTTTACCAATTTTTTAATTTTAAAAAATGGTTTAAAATGGACCTTCTTTTCGTTTTATAAATGTTGTACTTTGGAATATTTAACAAAAATGTCAATAGAATATTAGTTTTAATGTACATAGAATGAACATAATGTCCCACAATCATGAAATCCCTATGATTTTCAGCCTACATTACAATATTAGAATATCCTTTCAAATAAAGTGTTTTCCTTAATAGTTGGGAAAATTTTTAGATTTTAAATAAGCGATTTCAAAGTGAAAAGGGTATTTTTCCTTAAATATTTCCATTGACAATTTAAAAGTATTTTTATATATAACAACAATATTTGTTGAATATTAATATTTAATGATGATATACTATAATTATTGAATCCACCATATTTCTTGAGATGGTTTATGAGTAGTTTTACTGGGTAATGTATTGACTTTTTGTATACTTGTTCTTCCAATATATACAGTTATTTATTTTTAAAGCATGTGGATTAAGTGGTTTTGTTTATTAAGATGAAGAATTAATTGGAATTATTTAACTAATGAGTGTGACCCATAATTACATATCCCATCGAAGCATCATTTGGTCTCATGATACAAAACATTGTGGGTATTTTTCTAAGGCAAAACATATTTATATAGATGTCCTAGTATGAGGTTTTGATAGTAAGTTTAAGGTGTCTGAAATTATGCATTTTATTTTTATGATATTTTTTATAAATGGACATGTGATTATTTAAATAGTTATGATATCAAGGGGTATGTTTTATGCTCATGTGATTATTTATATAGAATCATTTTATCGTCATTAATTCTTATAATATTATTCATACATTAAATATACCATGTTTCCTTCCACTATTCACATACCCTTATTAAGAATCTTAGGAGACTAATTTCTCTTATTTTTCTTCCCCATGATTCTAGGAAGTTTATTATAATTGATATAAAAAGATATGATATAAGAAATAATTATGTTAAAAATAAAATATTTTGTTGTATTTTACGTTTTCAAATATAATGTCATATTTAAGCATGTTTATATTTTTTCAAGACAAATAAACTATCCATTCCATTTGGATGTAATCAATATCATATAGTAATAATGTATTAAATTAACCACTAGATATGGGATACTAGGGTCAAGGTATTTGTATTTGATATCCTATAAAGGTTAGTATAATCCTTAGGATTAGATTTAAGAAAATATTGATTATAAAACATAACCGTATATCTAAATATTAGGATAATTATTAGTATAGGATAACATAATAAATTTTTTCTAAGGTTGATTTTTTTTGGATTTCATATAAATACATCCATTTTTGGATACTACAAGTGGAAATTTTTTTTGGAGTAGACTCATATAGGGATAATAACCCCAAAAAGAGTTGGTGGAGTATATATCAGCCATTATTCTGGTTCATAGTTAGTGTGACCTTATTACGTACCTCATTTAACACTCATAGGATACATTTTTTTGTTAATTCAAATTTTCTTTACAATATATTATGAAATATTTGAAAATATTTCTATGATTTTATAAAATTACCAATGAAACAATTTTTATGATTCTAATATTATTTATGCATAAATTTTCAATTTTTGTTAAGTGGATCACTAGTTTCAAAATTATAAATATTATTCGTTGTATAATATAATATATTGTATTCCATTATTTAGAAATTGTGCCTTGCAAAACGAATATAAACCATATCAATTTAGACAATCTAAATATGGATTTCCTTCCTAGAAAAGATAACTAAGATTGAGATGGAAGTGAAAAAATTATAACTATATTGGTGTAGTTTACATAGGTCATTTCAAATAACCTTTCCCATATGGAGTATAATTATAATAAATAATGTAGTGTAACAATTTTAGACCTTCTCAAGTTACAAAAAACTCCATCATTCGATGGAACCACAAATCAATTTATAGATAAAAAATGGATAAATTTCCATAGAAAATAAATTTCTGGATTTGTGAAGTAATAAAAGGTATAAGGTTATCATAGAAGTTTGTTGTCTCATGGTGGATAAAATAAATGGTGGTATTTGATTCAAACCACTATAGATGAGGAATAAATTGTGATAAATGAGTGTAAATAATTTTTTATCCTTTTATTGTAAAAATATTTTCATCATGAATAACAGGTTAATATAGAGAGGCAATTCCCATGTCTAAAACAAATGGAAGAGGAAAAGTTTTCAAAGTTTGAATCTAACTTTAAAAGGTTTACAAGAAATGATATGTACTATATGTACTACCCAATGATCTGTTTTTATCGTTTCATTGATTGTATCAATCCAATATTTTCATTGGCACTAGTCTCTTAATGGGTGGAGTTTTTAGTCATTTCTAACCTTTATCTCAAATTTTAATCCTCATTACTACCGAATAACAACACCCTAGGTTGTCTACCAATAAAAAATCCCTTTTCGATTTCTTCTATAACTTAATTTTCTAATTATTTTAATATTTTTATGGTTTTTAGTGGATATTTAAGACAAAAATGAACTATTATAATTTTCCTAAACCATTAGACATGAAAACAATATAAATAAAACAACACCTAAATATAGTGTGGGAAGTGAAAATAAAATATTATAAATGTATTAGTGGATTTATATAGTGATTCCCTTGGATCAAGTATTCTTAGTTAATTTGAAATATTTTCATTCCAAAAACTCTCTCAACATACTTTTCAAGATCTTAAACTATGCATCTCATTTAATTTGAAAAGTAAAGGGAAAATGAATATATCATTCATTTAACTACTTTTGTTAATATCTATTTGATGTACTCAACGATCAAGGATAAAAAAGATACAATTGTGATCTAATTGTGATCAAAATTCTTGTTCAATAATTGATAAGTTTAAACAATAAAATTCAATCCCCAAACTACAAACTAGACTGAGTAAAAGTACAGCACTGGATGAATAGAACAGTTTAATAAATAATATGATGATCAATTAATTAAAGAGAGGAAAAAATTAAATTACTTAATAAAATAATTATCTAAAACTTATTGAATATTTAACAATTTCAATTATGGAGAAAATTTATAGTTTTAATTTCAAGAAACAATCTTGAAAAAGAATCACTAGTTGAAACCACTAAGCATGACCACTAAAATACTTAACCAATCATGTCTGAGGAATACAAAAGGCCTTCCATCATTATCTTGATCTCCAGAAGCTTTATTGGTGGTGGATCTTCTTCAATCTCACCAAAAGATATCATACGTTTGTTGTCCAACACTTTTATCCATAATAATTTATATATTTCTATTGCGGCTTTACTCTAGAGGTTAAATATTATTTTGATGTTATTCATAACTCTAAATAATCATCCCCACCAATACAAAATCTCTGGAAGCATTTTTTTTAATTAAAAATCATTTAATTAAACTCTCCACTTCCTTTTGTGACCTTAGAGTGGAATAATTTATTTTATATCATTATTTCACTATACAAGTCACTTTAACATAGATATTAGACAAACTACACCACAATTATGACTTGGGAGAATTTAATTTTTCTTTTTTCCCTAGTAATGTTATCAACTTCTTTAATTAATATTCTATCAAATATGAATCTTTGAAAACACTTTATCTTCATAACATCCTTAATTAATCCTAGAAAAAATTCACATGTCAAATCATTATTCAATCCCAACTATTCCCTCTGATATCAAAATATCCAGTTGAATTTTAGTTCTTCTCAATATCATCATCATCCAACCATATGTAGTGCAAACAAACCAATACCCGAAATAACTCCTATGTATGAGAGGACTAGTGTTTCACCAAAAGTAGTCTTCAACTAGCAAGTTGTCCTCAAAAATTTTATTATTCTTCTTCATTTAGTTCAAAAACTACCTCAATCGAGATCTCTATAAAATTTCATAAAACATTAAGTCTACATCCTTCTTTATCTACACTATCATAATGTTGGAGATTACCGAGGCCCCCACAATTTATTCTTCACCATTGATCCTAATAACAAATTAAAATAGTGACCAATAGTTTCAATTTCAACTTAATCACTACTCTTTATCAGCTTTGACATCTCCCCAAATCATGGATCTAGCTCATCCTCATTAAACAATGTATTCCATCTACATCTACACATCGACTCATTTGATTAGGCTCAAACAGATTCTATTGAAAACCAATGATAGTGGCTCTAACTTTGCGTGTTATTATTTAAATCAATTTTAGTTTTGGTGTTCATTGTGCTGTTTCCCCAATGGTTCATATCTCTGTAAAAAAAATTGACAACCTGTGGCCATCACGGTTGACAAAAATAGTAGTTTATTAGATATAGCTTCGACTTCTCAACCATGGAAGACACATGTTATCTTAATTTTTTTACAGATATGTGTCCCACAATATTTGGATACTCTAATGGAAACAAGATAAAAATAGGATACGTGAGGGGTATGGATCATGTATGTGGTTGGCTACCCAATCGACTACATGGAGAATGAAAAATCTAATTAGCTATATGGTGGTACATAATAATCTATATAGTATCCCCCCCCCCCCCATTTAGCCATGTGATATTTCCTCTTTTCAATTTAGCTACATGGGTGAAGCATGAAAAAAATGGATATGTGGGAAGAATCTAATTTGTCTACATATTATTTTTAATTTGGATATGAAAAAATCTGTATCTTAAAAAATGGATATGTAGTCTGCACTTTGAAAATGTTATTCCTTATCACTGCTTAAAATTGGTTACATTGATGATGCTAAAATCCTATACATGGATCTGTAAATTGGTACATAAGAATTTAAAATGAAATGATAAAGTAAATTTAAAATAAATAAGTAGAAATATTAAAAACAAAGCACATAAATTTAATTAAAATGAAAATAACTATAAATTAATTTTTTTAATAAATAAAGAAAACATAAATTAAAATAATTAAATGAGAATATTGAAATTAAAATTATAAAATTATTATTTTAAAATAAACAAAATAATAATAAAAAATGAATAATAAAAAATGAAATATATTCCACAATTATAGCATATCAGCAGAATAAAAAGAAAATGGTTTATATAATTTCTCATTAAACATTAAATAAACAAGAAAATAAAAAATGACCAATTAAAACAGATTTTAACAAAAATTAAGAGTTTTATTATATTCAAAAAATGTAAATTATTATATAAAAACATAATTTTTTAAATTAAAAAATAATCAATTTAAATAAATAATGGGGAAATTTTTTAAAATTAAATACCACATAAAATTCACCCATAATATTCCTTTTCTTATTCTCAATCAAACAGTGAGTCAAATTTAGTGGAATTAAATGAAACTTATACTTGAAATACACAATGGCCATAAAAATTTAGTTTTTAATATAATTCTCCCATGTATTTTCATCATGTAGTAAATTTTTTTACCCTTAAGAAATTAAGTATTTTTAGTGAAGAACAGACTCCAATTTTACCAAGATAATTGAACTTAAAATTATAAAAATTGTTTAAACCCACTTTATTTTACATTAAACTAAAATTCAAACTTCTATTTTCCTCAAGAAGAATATATTTACATAATTAGGGGACAAATTAATTTTGACACTATGTTTGGATGAGTATACTCAATAATTTAAAAATATAGTTTAATTAAAATTTCCATCAACATAAATAAAAAAACAATGATTTAATCTTGGATTAAGTTTTTCAATTAATTTTCTTTTAAATGCATATTTTATGAATTTAAATTCAAATTCAAAGAGTTTATGTGAAATGATAATTTTATAACATTCATAAAATATTTTAAACAAGTAAACAACTTTTTAAGGGGGAACTGAAAACTGTTTACCCACCTAAATCCAAGGAGTAATGGATAATTAACCTCCCCAAAGTGGCTATACAGCATTCATTCTTTAGAAATAATTGAAACCACTAAAAATTATTTATTTAAACACGAAAAATAATCATAATTTTAATAATTTTATTATTATTAATGGGTTAAAAATGTGTTATATTATAGAACATTAAAATACACCTTCCCTATAATAAAAGTCCCAATTTTCTCCAATTTTTAATATATGGTAGATAAACATATAAATTCCACTTATAGTCAGAAAATATTTGGAAATTTAGTATACAAAAATAATTTATGAAAGGTCATAAACAATATTAAAGTGTTTTTTCACACAACTAAAATAATCAAAAATGCATGGAATCCAAAAATATTACTAATATTTACAAAATCAATCAGTCTTGTCAAGAATATAATTTGTAAACTAGGGTATGTCCATGAAAGTTTGCAGAAAAAGTTTCAACAAAGCCAAGTCTATGTAGCACTAATACACGATCAAATTTTTCAAAACTAATAAAAGTAACTAGAATGTTAATATCTAATTTCATCATGAAAATATTCTTACATTTCTAATTTTCTTTTAACCAATTAAGTTCAAAGTGGTAGTATAAGAAATAAGAATTTATAAATAAGAAAATGAACATAATTTAAACGAATATCTCCCATGATATATAAGCTATATCTCCTATTTCATAACTCAAATACAACCCTTATTGATTTTTTTTAATTTTTTCTAAAGTTTGTTCTAAATATCTTATATAATGACAAAAATTAAAACTAGATCTCAAATATATAAAATCAAGTAAAATATATCCATGGATTAAATTGTAAGGGGATGATTTAATATTATTCATCATGTAGCTTCTCTTGACCATTTTAGATTGTAAATCATATAATTCACAAAGTGTAGAGTAGCCTATAATAGATTTCCCATGGTGAGAAATAAACTTATATTATGGTTAACCTTTATTTTCACCATATTCTAGACAATAAAAGAAATTAGTATTTTATAGTTTACTTAAATTTAATAACTAGAATTAAATTTTAATGTTTTATGGGGAAATGGAAAAAAGAAATCATGTGTAAAAATACCCAGAGGATCAATATTTTATATTGCCTACAACTGGGAATACTTTTTCCTATCCCCATTCTATTGTTTGAAATGGATTGTGTGGTAAGAACCACCACATCCTTCCTTTACCACAGTTGGTTAACTTCACTTCTTTGTTTTTGTCCCTATGGAAATAATATGATACACAGATCCCCCTCATATATTGGTAAAACTTTTTATTTAGGTCTATAAAGATAATATAAGGGTCCTCTTTGTCACTTATTTGGAGGAATAGGTTTCCATTAATCCCCCCATGCCTCCCAGGGACACCGTCAATAGATAAATTAAAATATCTTCAACTAAACACTGGAAAACCTCATCTTCTATTTCTGGCTCTAAATATGTTTCAATAGATACTCTCTCAGGATCTATCTCCATTAACTCGTTATATTATAAATACACTATACCTTCTTCTAAAACACCTCCAACTCTTTTGAGCTCTATAAAGAGGGTTCTTATTCTACAGTGTAACAATAATTGGATTGAGTTAAATTTTCATATTCAAAAATATCTAAATAAGAAAGTAAAAAAATTAGAATTTCATGGATGAAAATATTTTGGAATCCCTTTTTCATATTACACGTCATGGATAAAATCAATAAATTTTATAAGTGAATGATCAAAAATTAAATCCTCAAACACTTGGATTTCTACTTGAAAATAGGGAAGATAAGTTCTAATGTATGTAAATATGTAAAAAGAACGTGAAAAACCTTATAGTTACCTCATCAAAGATTCCAAGAATTGTTTATTTAAATATTATTTTAGGTCATGCATCATTATTTTGAATTAATTTTCATTTAATATCATGAAAGGAACCCTAGTTTTATAGGCAAATTTTCAATCAAAATTTTCTAAGGGTGAGTTAGAATCCATTTTTTATTATTTATTTTTCTTTAAATTTTATTGTAATTAATTTTTTTACAAGCATACAAACATACATATATATATATATATATTTGGGTTAAAAATACATGGAATCCTATTATCCCATTAATCCAATTTAAAATTCATGTTTTTTTTGGTTCCTTGTATCCCTTACTAAAAAATTTAATTCAGACTACTATAGAATACTAATACCCTATGTTGTATCCAAATAAGACCAACCATTAGAAATTCTTCTATCACGTATTTTATTAAAAAAATTAATTTATTTTTATGTGATTTATATGAAAAAAATCTATTCAAATTTTCCTGGACTATTAGATGATAAAATAATATAAAACTAACAAAAGTGAAATAGAGCGTGAGAAGTGAAAATAAAAGATCAAAAATTTATTGGTGTCTTTCCCTATTGATTCTTCTAGTTCAACCATTATTCATTACTTTGAAATATTTTCATTATATAAACTCTATTTATACATAGATTAAGATCACAAATCATGCATCTCATTATGATTGAAAAGTCAAGGTCAATAATTAATATCTCATTCATCGAACTCCTTTCATTAAGATCCGGTTGAAGTACTTAATGATCGTTGAGTACCAAGGCAGAATCGAAATCTAGTTGTGCTCATAATTCTCAATCGTGAATTTATAAATTTAATCAATGAATGTAAATACACAAAATATTAACCACACTATGTTAATAGACTACACTCGATGAAAAGCACACTTCAATCAGTGATATTTTGATCACTGAATGTAATAGAGAAGAAAACGAAATGACAGAAGAAAATAATTATCAAACATTAATTGATTTTTTAATAATCATAAATATAGAGAAAATTTATATATTCAAAGAAGAGAAAGAATCTCATAAAAGAATAAATAGTTGAAACCACTAAGTATGAATACTAAAATACTTAGATGATCATGTCTGAGGAATGAAAAAGGGCTTTGATATTCGTCGCAATATTCATCAGCTTTATTAGTTACGGGTCTTCTTCGAGATCTCTATAAGATATCCAAGTTCTATTCTATATCTCTACACTCTAGAATAATTTCTATGTTGTTGTTGATTCCACAATATTGACATATAAAATTTTGTTACTCAGGTCCACTTCTCCAAAAAATCATCCTCCCCAATACAAAATACCTAGAAGCCTATTTTATTCATCCTAAAAATAAATGACTTAAATTATCCACTTCCTTTAGTGTACATAAAGTGAAAGAATTTATTTTCTTATCTTAAATGAAAATTCAAGTAACTTTAACAACACTCTTACACTAGATCTATCACCACTACCACTTGTCAGCATTTTGGATCCCTCTATCACAAGTAAATTTCTCATCTTCTTTAATTAAAATTCTATCTATTTGGTACCTTTGAAAAATACATATCTTCATTCTATCCTTAATTCATCCCAATAAATAAGTCCACAAGTAAGACTATTATTCAAACTCCACTATTACCACTACTATCACAATTATCTGTTGAATATTGGTATGCACAACATTATCTTTATCCATCCATCTACAATTCATGCCAACTGATACCCAAAAACACTTTAATGAAACATCGAACCACAGTTGCACCAACAGTTGTCTTCTTCCATTTAGTGGTACTCAAAATTAGATTTACTCTCCTTTATTTATCTTGAAAACTTCCTCAATTGATCTCACTATAGCATTTTTTCAAAAGTATGTATGCATCCTTCTTTATCTACATTGCTATATGATAGAAGGTACTGAGGCCCCTATAATTTGTTATTCACCATTGAGCATGATATAAATTTTAACAGGTGATTGATAGTTACAATTTCAACATAAAAACTACTAATCATCAACTATTATATCTCCGAAAATCGTGAATAAGAACTAGACTTGTTAAAAAATTTATGACATCTTCATCCACACATCAACTTTTTCAATCAAGCTTAAATGGATTCTTCCATAACCTACGATGATATCTCAACCTTTGGGTGTTGTTCCTTAAATCGACAGTGGTCTTGGTCATTAGATTTATGTTTCCCCTTGGGTTAATAGTGGAGATAGTAGTAATCTTCGTCAAATAGAGACTCTGGCTTAAACTGACACTACAACTCATCCTTATCTATGCTCGTTCGACATCTTGATTGTAGATGTTGACTCAACTTCCATCATCATTGTTCTTCAATAGGATTCTAAATCTCAGTTCTTCTTTAGTCACCAACTCAGTTCTCTTCCATGGTGATCTTTTTCTAGATATGATTTGTAACATCTTAATATTTTATTTTGTGTATCTTTTTAAATAAATTTTATCTCTTCAATAGATTTCAGTGCATGAAACATCGAGTTTAAAAAAATGATATGCTATTAAATATTATTATTTTAACACAACTGATATAACCAATCCATTAAATTATTGGACGTTAATAAGAATGAGGGTATTATGAAAATATATGAATTTCATATTTAATAAAAATTTATTTATCAATTTTTAGGATATAAACACACAATTTTTAGTAAATTCATTTCATTCCTCAAATATATGTTTCAATAAAAAAGGATATTTTTATTTCTTTCTATTTGAAAATAAACATAATAAATTTTTGAAACATCTAGAAAAGGTATTTTATAAAATGAAATTAATTTTCGAAATCATCTTATCAAAAGAAAACTATAGTGAATGTTTTATAATTTTTTTAAAAAGATAAATTATTGGAGAATAGAAAAAAGTGTTTTTTTAATAAATACAGTGTCTTCTCAGATATCACAAAAAAACTATGATATAAAAAATTATTAAACATATTCACATTATTATGTATAACATAATATCATAAAAAATAATCAAGAGCATATTAATTATAAATTATTTCATGATAATTATAAAAAACATTTTATGTGCCGTCGTAGGGCATGGACATCATTGAAAAATTAGAATTTGGTGCCTTATATATATTAATATAGAGGTAAAAATTCTTTTAAAGAGTTTACTGTTAAATATAATTCATAAATGATTATTTTTATATATAGTTTATAATTTTCAAATAATGTAATAGTAATCTTATCCTAACGCTTCTTTAATGCTTGCTTAAGGCTTGAAAAGTCAAATTAACAAATTAAATAGGTTGAATTCACATGGATATGAGTAAATATAATTTAAAAATAATATAAAGGATTATCTTGAGACTATGTAATATTTTTATGACAGTATTGTTTTGTAATTTTATATGAAATAATTGTCTTTTATGCTTATTCAATACCTACGTAGTGCCTGTGCAAATAGAAGAAAAATTAATAAAATGATTTCAATTAAAATAATTAGAACCATTAAATGACCCAAAAGTCTGACTAAATGTTATTGTATGAGAATATTTATACCACTAAAATTTATGATTCGAATTTATGACCTCTTGGATCCACATGGATAACATTAAGTCCCTTATAGTTTTTTTATTTAAAATAAAGTCAAACTGCTCACACTATGTTTTTAAATAATATTAGCATTTCTAATATATGGCCTTCCAGAATGGATTTTCAACAATAAATAGTCATTTTAAAGCTAAAAAATATATATTCACCATGGAAATTTATTTTTTATTTTTAGGGAATAAACAATAACCTCAAAATCAAGCACAACTATGATACAATAATTATTAAATTAATGGAATCAGATAAATGATATTAAAGATATTAATAGTAAAATAAATTTAATTAATTATTCTTTTCCTTGATTTTCAAGATTAATATGAAATATTGTGGATGTATCAAAATTATTGGTTCAAATATAACTAGTTATCATGATATTATTAAAGTCAACGTAATGAAGAGTTCGTAAAATCGACATTATAAATATTTTATATAAAATAATAATATATTAAATGATTAAAAAATACTGAAAATCCTATATTTTTCTAAATTAATGATATATAGTTAATTAAATCTACCATAATCTATTTATGATCAATTTTTATTTTTATTGTGACATTATTGACCCTTATATAGTAGAAAATTTTAATTGTACGATAATTGTTAAAAGAGTTAACAGGTTGTTAAAACAATAAGGTAATGATATAACCCTGACCTAAACATGTCAAAAAAAATATTGGATGAATAGTATTCAATAATTATCACCTTTTTATTGAATTTTGGTTTTTTAGTGTAATGTTTCCCTATAAAATAAATTATATATTATTTAAATCAATGATAGTTACAAAAAGTCACACTCTTTTTATTTTAAATATTTTATGTTTCCACATAGGGATGAAATAATGATTTTAACAATCATAAATATATATTGTTATCTTAATGATTTTTTTTATATTTTTTAATTTTTATAAATTATATAATTACCTTAAATGCTTGTGAAATTATAATACTGTATTTATTTAATTAATAGAAAAATCAGATAAACGATTCTAAAAATATTAATTTTCATCTAATATGAATGTTTAAATGTGTGAAACGAATTATATAAATATATATGATATATTATATATGCATGAAATCATTATATTTGAATTAACCCTTTGTATTGATATATTAGAAGTAAAACTAAATGAATAATATCCAATTTGACAATAATGATATAATATGGAATCGATATTTTATTATATTGTTTAAAATAATAAAAATATTAAATGAATCCAAATGGAATAATATATTTGATAAAATTTCATCCTATATTAATTTATAATCCATTTTTATGTCTTTTCAACTAGAATAACTTTATTCTATTTTAATATTTCGAGAAATTCTTAAAGTGAACCTCACCCCAATTATAAAAGAGAATCCCCCTCTCACTTCCTCACACCACATTATTCCATTTAGATCAAAATGTTTTTCCCATTTATCCTACCAATATTCCTTTCTAATTTATTGAGGTCCACGTATTCAAAAAATTCCAACTCCATATCCCTTAAGAAGAGATCTAAGGGACGTTGGAAGAAGAAGAGGTAATCGTTTTTACCAAATCATTCAAATTAATTTCTTCTTATACTTCTTCATACTTTTGTGTCTCCCTAATTAAATAATAACACCTATATAATCTATATAATAATATTTTTTTGGTCTATGATACAACCATATTCTACCTTTTATCCATCATATGAAAAATAAAAGCACTGCATGGGCGTACTTATGGGTTACTATCTCCATATAGTGGGGCAATTCATTTTTCATCACCACCTTACTTGGATGGTTATAATGATGAAAATAGTTGATATATATGATAATTATTACATTTTGTTATTTTAAAAAATTAATATAACATCCACTTTCACACCCTTTCAACCATTTAGAGATGATATAATCACTCATGTGTACGTACGACTTACAGTCTCCATGATGTGATGCGATTCTTTTTATGTGTTCAAAATTCCAGGATGGTTCTAAAAGTATTTTTTATTATAAATTATGATATTTAAAACATTAATATTATTCAATAGATGTTGGATCTATTTGTTCTGGGTACAAAAGAACTGTGTGGTGGTGGGTAATATATTAAGATTTATTTACATAATCATTTCCCAAGAACAAGAGAGAGGATATTTCATGTAAAATTTAGAATTAATTTATTTAAAATTTGAGAAAATAAGTACTCAATATTAATGACCTTCTTCATTGGTTAATTTTCATCATCTTAAGAGACCCATTAAAATTACCTTCATTTTGTTGTGAGGATACAATGATATAATCCCTCTAGTGGTAATCCACACCTTTTATTATGATCTCCGAGAAATACCATTTGATATTTGGGTGCTAGCGTGGTGAGTTGAATGTATCAAATTGTTCATTCTTGAATACTCATTCTCTGGCCTTGAATAAAACTCTCTCGTATTTCTCATTCTTGAGAGGGATAGATAAAAAGGATTTGATAGAGAATTCGTTGTGTGCAATAATTCATTATTCTCAATTATAGATGCTCTATAAAATAGAAATAGCTATCTATTTATAGAGTTACGATTTAAGTTAAAATATAATTTAGTTTCATACAATATATTAAATAACATTTATTCACTTCAATAAACCCCATAACCCATAATAATAATTATATTATTATTATTTTTTGGCATGCGCCGGCCATCACAAAAAAAAATTAATGTAGTGGTCTTCTTAATTAATATTTTTCATCAGACTCAATGTTGGTAAGTTTGAACTCTTCTAGAATTTATTGAAAAAAATTATTCATAAAGAAATACTTTATTCACAATCTAGTGAATTAATATTTATTAAAATATTCAATAAATAAAATTAATGTTTTATTCACAATCTGGTGAATAAATATTTATTTAATTTATATGATCTGTAGAACCTGATTAAAATTATCCCTCGGACTTGAGAATAATATTTATTACATTAATTAAAAACAAATATAATTTAATTTAGATAAAAAACACTTAATATGTAACCCTATTTTATTATTTCCCATTTGCATTAGGCGTCCTTTATTAATTTCTATGATTACTGTGTAGAAATGGGTCAAGGAACCCAAGAGAAATAACTTAATGTCACAGTGTTGACAACCACATAAAAATTATAACTGTGTAATATAATCCCCTTTCCACAATATCACATCAAGGAGGTTTCACATCAATGTCACCGACCAATATTATTTTTATATCATGCATTGACTATATGAAATAAAAAAATCATTACACCATAGACATGGAATTTAATGTGAGAGTTGTATTCTAATCAGTGGTCCTAGATATCATCCTCTATAAAGATGGAAGGGGAAAATCCTTCCTTGACTTATTCATTAACGACTTTTCACTCATAAAATACCCATAATATCTAACGTCCCAATGAACTGCTATCATCATTGTTTATGAAATGCATCTATGTATACAAGTTTTAACATGATTAATAATAATCTTAAAGACTAAGTACCACCACAGACTCTTATAGACAAGAATATACAATAACAAAAAAAATTCATAATTTCTACTAGATGGTATGTTCTGATAATCTCTCATCTTGGAGATTACCAAGTAAGAATTTAATGAGAAGAAGCCTCATCTACTTACGAGTAATCTCACCTGATAGTCCATGTAACATGTGTCCTGTTATATTATGTTATCTAACCATGTAACACTATTTAATAATATCATCAAAGAACATCAAGGTTCTTATCACAGTGTAGAAATATTATAACCTTATCAATGGGACATATATTCTAGGAAATGATGACATCAGAGTAGTATAGAACAACAAAAAATACATAATATGTATTTTTATTAATATTTGATATATTGAATATAAATTTAATAAAAGTAAATATATTTTTTCATAAGACACCAACTCCAACTAATTCTCACTTGGACTAGAGGAAACTGCATACGATCTTCAGTCTGATAGACCTCATATAATAGTCATGTTTCTATTGAGATAATGATTTAGTAAAGTGGTATGCCATGTTATCTTCCATGGAAATATTTCTCACTTCAACATCACCTATCTATGTAAAATCCATCAATATACTATATTTATGAATTATGTTCTTCAAACACTGATGTGACCTTGGGTCTTTTCAAATATCCACCACATCATTATTATCACAATATTGTGTGATAGTATCATAAATCTAGGTACCACATCAATCTCATTGTTGTAGTTTCTCATCTATAATGATTATTTAGATACCATATAAGTCCTATTATACTCAGAATATTTTGTATAATCTAAAACCACAACCTGATTTGATCTCTTGAAACTCAAAGTACCTCCACTCAATGTGAATATGTATCCCTTTTGTGACTTTATATTATCTTGATCAATTTGAAAACATGAATATTTATATCTTCTAAGAATTATTTCCACATATCCTTTATAAACATGTAGCATATTCGTATAATTACTCAAACACTTAAGGATATTCTTCACTACCATCCAATGGAGGTCACCTAGATCCACTTTATATCTTCTTACCACACTTAATGTGTGGGTGGTATCTTTCATATTACAAAGAATTTCATGCTTGAACAACCTAATCATTTATTCATATTTAATCCTTTCCATTATGTTTCTTTCGTCATGTGTATGAGGAAACATTTTCCTAGAAAAATTTATTCCATGTGATGAAAGAAATAATCCCTTCTTTTATTATTCCAAATTGTATCCCTTTAGTATATTTTCAATGTATGTACTTTGAATGTGTTTTAACAACACCTTGGATCTATCTAGATTGATCTTGATCCCAAGAATATATGTTTTCTCACCCAAGTACTTCATAGATAATAATTTATTCAACCATTCCTTAACATAAAAAAAGATTGGTGTTTCATTTCACATGAGTAATATGTCATCAATATATAATACTAAGAAAATGAATGTAATCCCACTAAATTATTTATAGACACATGACTCACATTCATTTTTGATAAATCCAAATTCAATTATGGCCTCATAAAAAAGAATTTTTCATGACCTAGATTATTTCATTAATCCATAAATTCATCTTTGCAACTTTCATACCTTTTTGTAATTATTTTGAGTAACAAACCCTTCTTGTTGTGTAATATAGACATCTTTATGATGGTCCCCATTAAGGAAGGATGTTTTAACATCCATTTTACAAATCTCATAATCATATAAATCATTAATGGAATATATAATTTTGATGTATTTCAGCATTGAAATTGGTGAAAAGGTTTCATCTTAGTCAATACCTTAATGTTGTTTAAACACTTTCATAACCAATCACACCTTATAAGTACTAAATTGTCCTTACATTTCCATTTTATTATTTAATTACCATGTTCAACCAATGTAATTTACATCTACTAGAGGGTATACCAAAATCCATACATTTTTTTTGGTACATGGAATCCATTTTAGAATTCGAGGCTTCTTCTTACATGGAAAAAACTATTCCACTTACTATTTCCTTGTAGGTTAGAGGATCATTATTATAAAAAAATAATGATTTTCCATCCTTGGTGACTATAAAAACATATTTTTATAGTTCTCTAACCTATATAGTACTCCTAAATTGTAATTTTTTTCTCTGGAATAATATATTCTTCCATATATATTTTTGTAATTTTTTCCTATGCCGACTATTGTCTATATTGATCCTGGACTTCATCGAAGTCAATGTTGATCACAGACTTCATCGAAGTCTATATATCTCCCAATATATATTTTAGAGATAAGATCCTACTCTTGAAATTTGGGATATATTTCAAACACAACCATTTTGTTTGAATGATTATATAGGTTGTGTCCCATTTTTTCTTTGGGATATACTATTAAGATGTAATTTATGCCTATGGGTGCAAGCTTGTTACCTAATCTGGGCTTAATGAAATTCCCTGCAACCCCACACTAGTATTTGTGATAAAAATAGTTTCTTTACATTCCATAATTGGTATGGTATACCATCTCTCACATTAGTTGTTACTTGGTTTAGTACATATGCAACTCTTTGTAATGGATATCCCCAAAAAAATATTAGAAGACTGAAATGAATCATCATTTATTGCACCAGTTCCAACAAGGTGTAGTTACTCCTTTCGCTTACAACTTTTCCCTAAGGTATATAAGGAGGATTGAGCTAAGATAATAATCCAAAATACCTTAAATAATCTATAAATTATTGATTAATATATTCCTCACCATGGTCTAAGTGGAATTTCTTAATCTTCATGCCAATATAGTTATCAACTTAATTCTCATATTCCTTTAATATATCAAAAATCCAACTTATACCTCATAAATAGATATATCCATATCTAAGAAAATTATCATTAAATGTTATGAAGTATCAGTACCTACCCCTTTCTTCAACAGGAAATGGTCCACAAACATCATTATGAAAAAGCTCAATAATATCTTTAGCCCTTTTACATTTATATGTAAATGGGGAATTGTTAAATTTTCCTACTAAACATGCACAACATACACCATGTAGTTTTAGTTTAAAAGAATCTAAATATCCATCTTGATGTAATTTAGTCACAAGATTTTCATTTACATTACATAGCTAGTGATACCAAAGTTGGGTGTGGAATGAGTCATGTAAAGTAACTTCATTATCGATTTCCATTACTTGATTCACATAATCCAACACAAAAACATCATTATTTAAATGTTCCTTACCATAAAAAATTTTATCTTTATAAGAGAAGAAAAATTTATTTCTAAATTTGAAAATAAATATATTAGTATAAAGTATATATATAAAAATAATGTTATTTATAACTAATATAATATAATAAAAACCATTTGAAACAAAGATCATTCTAGTTAGCACCGTGATGTGGTAGTCCCTGATAGATACTGTAGTAATTTTATCTCTATTGGTTGATCGATGATCTACCTATCCTTAGTCAATCCATCCAAATCTACTTGGTTCTTTTATTTTAATATATATGTGAGCACCAAAAGATTTATCTAATACCCAATTTATAGAAATAGATAAATTTCACTTGGTAAAAAATCACCTAAATCTTCCCCTTTCTTCTTTTGATGGGTGTTATTTTCTTTGTAGTGGCCCTTCCTACCACATGTGAAACAAAAACCATCATGTTACCTTTCTTTCACCTTTATCTTCTTATTCTTGGAAGGGTGTGAAGAATCTTTTGGGTAAATAAATTCACTTTAAATTTCCATTTTTTCCATCATAATAACAAAAGGTTTTTCATTCTTTGTATCCTTTTCTACTTGGATAAAAAGATTAGGAATATATAGAATAGACTTATAATTTTTTTTCATATTATAATTCATAATAAATTTAGAGAAACTCTAAGGGAGTGATGCTATAATGAGGTCAGTGCACAATTATTTGGGTATTTTGAACATTAGAACTTCTAAGCGCTCAATGTAGCCAATGATCTTAACTACGTGAAGCCCAAATAGGGCAACCTCTCCATGATTTATCTGAAATATAACCTTGGAAATATCAATCTATTCTTGTCTAGATTTCTCCTAGAAAATGAAACAAAGGTTCACAAGTATGATATAAGCTTATATGTTTTCAAGATAATTTATTTGTTTACTGGACATCAATGAATGCAATAAATTATGAATGTCGACCACATTGCTCAAATTCTATTCATAGATAATGAACTCTTCATCACTCACCTCTTTAAAAGGAATATCAGATATTTCAGATTTTATCATGTATGACTTCCATTCTGAGTATACCATAACCCTAAGGTGTTTAAACCACTCCTAGAAGTTACTTTTAGTTAAAAGTTTTCCTTTATCCCATATAGATCGTGATGATAGTGTTGATGATGAAATTTTCATTTTATTCTAAAATTAAAAAGAAGATATTATTAGTATTTTCTTGATTACATTATATGTGATATATAATAAAAAAAGTTTTTTTTAAAATATACCAATATTTTATCAAGCCCTGATAGGCCTCACCATTTAAATCAAAATGTCCAGTTTCTTTAAAAATATAGTGGTATGGATCCCCATTAATTTTCTCAATTATCTAGACATTGGCCATGAAAACCATAATAAATTAATTAGGTAGTAATTATTTCCAACTTTGGACTTGTATCTCTTAGATCCATTCAGTGGATTCACTTATCCTGAAATCCTGACTTGTATGTCCCTAACACTTGCCTCCAAATTTGTTATGAACCGAAATTGGACATTAAACTCAAAATTAGATTAGTAAATTAAACCCAAAACCCTCATGATAACTCCCTAATAAAATAATGTTTTTAGACTTTGGTCATGTACTACACATAGTTCTATGGTTTCATTCTAAAACAAGTAATGAAAGAATTAATCTAGAATAATATTTAATTGAGAGATTTTAATTTATTTTGAAGAAATTTTAATCTCATTGAACCACATTTTACTTAGTGACATCAACCGTGTCTCTCAGATTTTTTAAATTCCACTTACAGAAGCGGTAAAATTAAGTTTTATGAAAAATTCATTTTTTTAACTACCACTTAGTGGTTTCACTATTCATCAAAAAATGAAAGTTTCCAGAAAAATACCAAAAATTATGCCTAAGATATATTTGATATTATGAACTAAAAAATGATGTCTATTTTACCAAATTCAAAACATATCAGTTGCATTACTTAATTTAAAAATTAATTCTCGTCTTCAAAACAAATAGTGTGTTCCTAAGAGATAATAACTATCAAAAGATTGACACTTGTTTATGTTTAGTTTAAATGTGAAATTACATCCAATGACCAACATTGTATTAAGTTGTAAAAATATATTCTAAATATACTTTAAAATCACTCAAATTAATAATTTATCACTATTAATTATTTCGATTAAAAAGGTTGTTTTTAATTAAAATTTAGTAATTTTCACTATTCATCAGAAAATGATAGTTATCCGAAAAGTACCAAAATTTCACCCTAAGCTAATTTCGATATTCTGAATCCAAAAATGAATCCATTTTGAAAAATAAAATTTACAAATTTTCAAAAAGTGGTTATTACTATTCATAACGGCTAGTTTTAATAATATTTTAATAGCATATTGTTGTTTAGTGAAACTCATTATTGTGTACTACACACGCTATCTAGGAAGGTCGTGATTGCGTGTAATGTAAGGCAATTCAAGGATGCGTGTTGTGCAAGCTCCTTTTGGTGTAGCATACAACACAAGACATTAATGAAATTAAAAAAGATTTTTTTTCATAAAATCTCGGGGTGTTACATTCTACCCCCCTTAAAATGAATTTCGCCCTCGAAATTCGTCGGGGTTATAAATGGTTTACTACTAAAAATTTTCTTTAATAGAAACCCACATCGTAAAAAGGAATACCAAAACCAATATTTAAAAACAAAAGTATGAAACGTAACGGTTATCCAAATAAACTAATCACTGGGTTTCCACATAGGTGAAAATATGGATATAGAAGAGAAATCTAACAATCATGTTCTGATGGAGAGTGGTAGAGAACATGGCTAGGGAAAAGCCAGAAATCACAAAGCCATAAATTTGTGACAATCTAAGTTACCATCTGATTCATCAGATATAAGAGCAATAGGACAACATTTTTGGTTTTCAAGATCATTTTCCTAAAGTTGATGAAATTGGAATTAGAAGAAATACTTTCGTGATTTTGGTATAGTCTCACCGTTGGTCGTTATTTGGACAATTTATACTTCATATCTTAATGAAATGAAGTTTAATTTGTTATTTGGGATGTGTTAGCAGATTATTTGATAGAATGATGGGTCATTCCATCTGTCTCAAAAAAAAGGTTAGAAAAGTTATCAAAAGATACGTAAGTCCATCTATAGTGAGATTAATCATATATGGTTCCTAAAATGGACTTATACTTCTTATATTATACTGCTTAATATAATAAAACTAGTTTCTACTAAACGGGGACTTCTTGTAGGCCAGTGGTAGGCGATAAAGACCAGTTGCACTTTGGTTGTGGGTTCGATTCCCCCATCCTTGTCTGACGCGATGGGCCGTCATCCGTCCTACAGGTTTTCCTTTTTCTAAAACTAAATTACTATAACATCCCATAAATAATATAAAAAAAAGTTATATTCTTAAACAATACTAACTTATGTCCAACATAATCCATTCCAATCTTTAGTCTTATCTTAAATACTTCGATCCAAGCTCATAGTATAAAGAAAACGATTACTTGAAATGTCATCAACCAAGCATGTGAATACCATCATTTATCCCCCATATATCTTTTTGGTCACATTCTGATCATGTGAATACCTTAATCATGTATTCTATTGAAAAATGAATACTCATTAATCCTTAGTGAAAACATGAATGCTGTAAAAAGTTAACACTTTCAACATACCAAAATCCAAAAATTCTATATACTCAAACCATGATATCACTTAGTCCTTATATCAATCATGAGCTCATGAATACTATCAGACATTTCATTTTCTCCTTATCCCTTCATTATGCGCATATCATCTGCTTTCCAAAATATTTGAATCACTTTTCATGGTTACCGGTACCTTAAAATTATTGAAAACCACAATAGAATAATACAAAAATATTCTAATACACAATAAAAGTACCTCAAAAACATTATTCTTGAATACCAATACATAAACACTTCAATCCATCCTCTTCAATTATTTTCCTGGAATAAGTCCTTCCTTGATTTCAATGTAACTTTTTAGGTCAGGGCATTGAGTTGGGTAATGCCCATGTTCTCCACAAATAGTACATTGAACTCCATAACAGCCTGTCACTCTATGACCCTTTTCTCCACACAGATAACATCGATCCCTCCATTTGAGGTATTCCTCAAGGTTCTTCTTCCCTTCTTTAAAAATCTCAATCTTCCTTTCATTATGCTCCTCAACATGTGAACATGCATAATAGTCTATCTTCCTCTTCTTTAATGAATTAGGCATAACAATAAATTTCACCTTGTTAATCATATATCGTGATGACTGATTCGACATAATCACAATATCTTTCTCTCTAGGCATTACACAATTTGTTGCTCATAGTCACCAATTTTTCAATTGGATTCAATGTTAACCGAATTCTTTCTGGTTCCCTCCAGTAACTAAAACAGAAAAATAATTCTGTGAGAGGAAAAAATCATGCTAGAGAAAACAACATAGTAAAGGGGGATTACCCACAATATCTAACATCATAGGTTAAATTATAAGATTTTTAGCGCAATTCTAGGACTATAAACTATACATATACTTAACCTTAGAGACATCCCTAGACATACCTTAGACATATCTCTAGGGATCTCACTAACATTTTCGCATCCTAGTTTCCAAAGGTTGACTAAACCTTTCCTCTGATATCAATTGTAGAGACCCGAAGCTTAACATACATGGACATTACATTACTTTTGCGGAATACTTAGTACATAACAAAAACACACACACACACAAGGACTATAATAGTTTAGTGTCTTTGGAAACTCAGAATATAATCCTCTAATCATGGTGAAAGATCTTCAACATCTCCCATAAAGATCTTCCTTTTTTTACCTAAAACCTTACTTTATATCTTGGGTAAAAGAAAACATAAAAGGGTGCGATCAAATGCTCAGTAAGGGTAAAAAAAGAAATATCAATCACATCATATACATAAGAACATAACTTTTGGAAATCTTAACCTGCAAAAGAAATCTTAATTTCATAACATGGGATAAATCATAATAGTGAAATGTAATCCCAATAATCATAACTTCAAACATGAAACTTCGTGGCATACACAAATAATCATAGAGAATCATTTCTTGTTAGTCAAGACTCAATGCAAGACTATCTTAGTGGACAAAGTCCATTTCTGAACCGAGTTCACTCCTCGTTTCAGTCCTGTTTCACTGAACCGGTTTAACCTACCGTTCCAGCCATGTCTATCTCATGAGATATAAAATCTTTTCCCAATGCATTGGAGGGAGATATAGGTCCCACCCATCTCATAATGATACCATTCTTATGAGTGCCAAAAAATCATAAACCATACATCATAGCATAACCCATGTAATAAAAATGGGAATCTTAAACATCGTGACATCATAAAACAATTCATATAAGATAAAGGAATTCATAAAAATAATTCCATCACAACATAATCAAATCAATGTAATAATAGGGATAGAAACAGAACCCTTTATTATCTTAGATGGAAACTAATTTTGATAAAACACTTGAACTCCATTCTTGAGGAAAATATCCTTTCTACTTCAAAAAGAAACTTTTCCTTTCTTAATATGTCATAAAATTTTAAACTAAAAGAAGTTGATTAAAAATAAACTTGAAAACTTGTAAAGGAATCTTCTTGGAAATAATGTTTTAAAAATCCATTCATTCCATATAAGTTATAAAACATTCTTCTCGTACTTTTGTCAGAAAAGTCAAAAAGTACCTCGTATGAAAAAACGACAAAAGATTCCTTTCATATCTTTAACTAAAAACTCACCGAAGGGTAAAATAGGATATAAACAATTGTATAAAGATATAAATATTGCATATTTAGGAAACATTTATTTGGATGATAAAATACACCCCAGTAAATACCAAAGTATAAACAATCTCGGATAAAAATGAGATTGTGATATTTTCCCTTACCTTAGTTCCGATTTGCTTCATAAGTGTCCTAACCTCCTATATAATGATTTACATAATGTTATTGACTTATTCCAGAATCATAATTATTGTTATGATATCATATATGGTTCACTTATGACTTTATTTTACCCGTTTTTTTGTAAATTCCATGTTAAAGAGCGTTTTGGGTAAAATGGTTTCATTTGTCGTCCGTGTTTTGACTTGTAATTATTCATATGATTACTTAGATCATGATTACTTAATTCCATAATATAAAACATGATTTATATATAATATATATTCAGAATATACATATATATAATAGATCAGTTAATGGAAAGAAATACACCGTTCATGGAGATGGTAGGTTGTACGTGCGCATGAACGCTGTTTTCGTTTCCTTATTGAGTTGAATGGAATTAAGTAGATGACATAAATATATATAAACATAAATCCAGTATCATTATTATTTCATATATTTCATGATTAATTATTATATATACTTTATAATAATTCATGAATGGTTAACTTGGAGAATGAATCTCATCGCGTCGTGGAGATGGTAGTCAGTACATACGCACGAGCGATGATATCGTTCTCATGATAGTGGAATTGTATTGGAGTGTATGTATACTATTTCAGAATCAATATAACTTTATAATAATCATATATAGTCATTATGTACACCATTATACCCATCCAAGTAAGGTGGTGGTGGAAAATAGATTATACCACGGCGTGGAGACGGTATTCCTTATGTACGCATGCGCGGTGATTTTGTTTTCCATAGGATGGATAGATGGTGAAATAGGGTCGTTTCATAATTATAATAACATATCAGTATATGAGTTATACTGATGTTATTACTTCATAATTAAACAACCTAAGAAGAAGAAGTGGATGAAGAAATAAAGTAGAAAGAATCGGTAACAGACATTACCTCTTCTTTGAAGCGCCTCTTTGAGATCTCCTTTTAGGGCACTAAAATTGGTCTTTGTAAAAGACCAGAACCTCTAGGATGTTTCTATGGAAGTGGAGAAGATAATTTGGCAGGGTTTGGCTGATCTTGAAGGCTTAAAGTGGTGTGAGGAAGAGAGGGAGGAGGTGCCCTTTTATAAGGGAGGAGAGGGGCTCCTTTAGAAAAACTAAAAATATTATTTTATTATAAATCCAAATTCGGTTTTAAATAGCTCCAAATTGAGTTATTTAGAAGCTAAGGTGGGTCTGGGTCGAAATCCTCTCATCCAATATAATTAAGACAAGTTTAGGTTCCTATTTTATCCTTATCATTTATATTTAACTTTAAGTTAGATAATTTTACTTTTACCGTGTCTTTTTGTGTTCCTACACTATAAGGTTAATAAACTTACTATAAGAAGACAAACGAACCCCAAGCTGTTTATTATTAATATATATAACCTTATCTAAGTAATTTGTCCAAACATTATATTTTTAGGAATAAAATAACAATTAATATTATAATATTTGTTTTAAAAACTATTTTATGTCAATTTTGACACTATTTAGTAATTGATTTTTGTAAAAAACATAACAGAATGATTAATTCTAAAAAGTTAATTAAATAAATACTAACATGTCATATTAACCAATAAAATTATTGGAATTCATAAAAATTCTCAATTTACATTTATTTTGGTATTTATAACATCAATTATGTCAATATTTCATTAACAAGATAATTACTGCATCATCTTTGTGTCATAAATAAATTAAATTATTTAATGTCTAAAATTTACAAATAAAATACCATTTTGTAGGTAATATTTTTATATTTCTAATGAATATTTATAGTTTAATTTATATTATGTAAAACCTTATATTAAAAATTATATACTTATTAAACATTTATTTTAACTATTTTAACCCTTCTTTAAATAAATTAATAATAAATGTCCTAATCTAATCCAAGTGGGTCTAAATGGTCATATTTTATTCCTAAGGTTGTTTTTCGTTGAATTACACTAATAAAATAGAATTAGGACATGTGTTAGTGTAATAATGATATCATTTTTACCCTTAATTACCCTATTTACTTTTAACCGTGGTAAAAAAAAGGAAAAAGTTACGATTCACCAAAAATTATTTTCATCTCATTGAACCACATTTTACTTACTGACATCAACCGTGTCTCTCAGATTTTTTAAAATCCACTCACAAAAGTAGTAAAATTAAGTTTTATGAAAAAATCATTTTTTTAACTACCACTTAGTGGTTTCACTATTCATCAAAAAATGAAAGTTTCCAGAAAAATACCAAAAATTATGCCTGAGCTATATTTGATATTATGAACTAAAAAATGATGTCTATTTTACCAAATTCAAAACATATCAGTTGCAATTATTTATTTAAAAATTAATTCTCATCTTGAAAACAAATAGCGTGTTCCTAAGAGATAATAACTATAAAAAGATCGACACTTGTTTATGTCTGGTTTAAATGTGAAATTACATCCAATGACCAATATTGTATTAAGTAGTAAAAATATATTCTAAATATACTTTAAAACCACTCAAATTAATAATTTATCATGATTAATTATTTCGATTAAAAAGGTTGTTTTTAATTAAAATTCTGTAATTTTCACTATTCATCAGAAAATTAAAGTTATCCGGAAGTACCAAAATTTGACCCTAAGCTAATTTCGATTTTCTGAATCCAAAAATGAATCCATTTTGAAAAAATAAAATTTACAAAATTTCAAAAAGTGGTTTTTACTATTCATAATGGCCAGTTTTAATAATGTTTTAATAACATATTGTTGTTTAGTGAAACTCGTTATTGCGTACTACACATGCTATCGAGGAAGGTCGTGATTGTGTGTAATGCAAGGAAAGTCAAGGATGCGTGTTGTGCAAGCTCCTTTTGGTGTAGTGTACACCACAAGACATTAATGAAATTAAAAAATAATATTTTTCATAAAATCTCGGGGTGTTACACATAAATCATTGTTTCATGTATCTAGGTACAATGTGAATGGGTATACTCTATCTTCTCTGGCTATAAACTGTGTAAACCAATTTTACTTGAAAAAGATCTAGAACTTCCCGATAGAATCTTTGGTCATTCGTCTTTTGTTCTCAAACATTTATGAAAATGAAACACTGAATAAAAATGATTAATATGTTAATAACATGTTAATTGGAATTTTATTAATGAAAAAATAACATGAAATGAAAATCCAACCACAATTCTACATAAACGAACAATCAAATAAATAATTATAAATTTTAAATTGACCCCTCTGAGACAACATATTGGTTCCAGGAATAGTTGAAGCATGTGGTAGTGGGTGATGTATTATAATTTATTTTAATAATCATTTTTCGAAACTAAGAGCGAGGATCTTGAATGAATATTTTATAATTATTTTTATTAATATTTGAAGAAATAAATACCTAGGACAAGGAACATAATTCATTGGTGGATATTGATCATCCAAAAATATCCATTTAGATTACATCCATTGCACTATGAGGATCCAATGATAGTATCCCTCCAGCGATGGTCCACACGTGCTCCTATGATCTCCAAGAAACACCACTTGATCTCCAGGTGATCGTGAGGTGAGTCTAATGTCTTGCATTTTTCGTTCTTGATCACTCATTCTTTAGTCCTGAAGAAATATCTCTTACACTTCTCATTCTTGAGAGGGAGAGATAAGGAGGATTTGGGATAGAATTCATTGTGTGAAATAATTTTCTATTCTCAATTTTTAATACTCTATAAATAGACATAGTTATCTATTTATAGAATTGTGATTTATTTTAAAATATTATATAATTTCATAATGTCTATTAAATAACATTTATTATCGTCAATAAACATCAATCCATATAATAATAATTATATTATTATTATTTTGTGGTGTGTACGAACTTGTGCAATAGAAAATATTATGTAACAGTCTTGTTAATTAATATATTTCAATAGACTCAGTCTTGATCAGTTCAAACTCCTCAATAATTTATTGGTAAATTGAATAATCATTTTATTAATAAATAAATATTTTATTCTAAATCTATAGAATAAATATTTATTAAAACATTTAAAAAATATAATAAATATTTTACTCAAAATTAAGTGAATATATATTTATTTAATTTATGTGATAAATATAATTTGAATAAAATTATTCCTTATACATGAGAATAATATTTATTATTTTAATTTAACTCAACTATAATTTAAAAGTGATCAATGCAAACACTTAGTGTGTGACCCTCTAGGATTATTTCTTGTTGAAATTAGGTGGGCTTACTTATATTCCAATATTATTATCTAGTGATGGGTCAAGGCACCCAACAGAAAGAACTTAATTTATTAATTTCAAAAAACATAAACAAATTCTCACTGTGTAATATAATCCCTTTTTCACAACATGTCATAAAGAAGGTTTCACATCTCTGTCACCAACCTATATGCTTGGAAATTATTTCTTTGGATATTTGAAATAAACACGTCATTACCCCATGGACACTGAATATTAAATGATGGTTTTATTCAAATAATAGTTCTGTGATATTATCTTCCAAAAATATGGAAGAGACAAATTGTTCCTCAAATTATTCATTAATGGCATGTCACTTGTGACACACCCAACATATTTAACTTCACAATGAATTGTTATCATTTGGGATTACGAAATAGATCTATGTATTTGAGTTTTAAAATGAAATAATAAAAATCATAAAGTCTAAGAACTATCTCACATGCTCATATATAAGAATACTCAATGACAAAAAAAACATGAAAAATTCTTACTGGAGGGTCAGTTCTTGTAATCTCTCATCTTGGAGATTACCAAGTGAGAACATGATGAGAAGAATCCTCATCTACATATGTTTACTTTAACTCGAACGTCTATGTACTATGTGTCCCATTATAGTATGTTATCCAACCATAGAAAATTATTTAATAATATCATCATAGCACATCAAGGTTCTCATCATAGAATGAAATTACTATGAAATTATTAGTGTAACATATACTCTAGGAATTTATTACATTAGAGTCATGTATATTAATGAACATTACATAATAAGTATTTTTATTAATAGTAAATACATTGAATATAAATTTAATCAATGTACAAATAGTTTATCCTAGGACACCAAATCAAATAGTGGAAATATGTTTTACAAGAGATGCGGGACATCCAAAACAAAACTTGCTTGTGAAAACAATTCAACTAAAATGATGAAATGAATAAAATATTTTTAATAAATGAGTGGTAAACTTTTATAATAGGATCATATATAATATCATAAATATTAATATGATTCTTTTATAACTTATTTATATGTTTAAACCCACTATTCATAAGGTTCAGACATGCTTGAAAGAAGTCGAACCTGAGGTAAGGGGATTTTTAACCCAATTTCCATTCTTTGGGTTAAATGTATACTCCATTGATTATGTCATGTTATGATTATGTGTGAAATGAATTTTTTGTTATATTATGTTGTTTATCTACTTATATTATGTGTATTTTTAGCGAATACACATAATTTATTCATTTGATTAATTCTCACATTAATGATATGATATTTGTAAGGGACATTATTTTAAAAATACTTTTTAAAATTTATCTTTCTCAAAATATAAAATGAATGTTTTTTAAAAAGTTATACAAAATGACAAGAATTTCTTGATTTCATGATGACTATATTTTTAAATATATATTTATGATAGAACAAGGTTATTTTCTAATAATTTTTTCTTTTCTAATTCTGCATATTTTTAAGAATAAGTGATTTGAAAGTCAAAATATGTATCATCCTCAAAAATTTTCCAATGATATTTTTAAAGTATATTTGTCAACATAATTTTTTCAATCCTATGTTTCATTGAGTTTAATCTCTTATTATTCCATTTACCGTATTTTATGGAAGGGTTTATTATCAGTTTTACTTAGGATGTAATATCTTGATACCATTTACCATATTTCATTGGATGATTGATGATTATGTTTATTGAATGTGAAAAGTATTTAAATTTCATAAACTAGTTCTCATATTAATTTTTATGTTGATTATTTTTCTCCCCTTTCTTATGAGTAATTCATTGTACTTAGTAAATGATGGGTGGGGTCCACTATATCCCATCGATACATTAGTAGTTTTCATGAGATTAACTAGACCGGTTTTTTACTCATTTATATAGAATTCTTGGTCACAACATTTATGGTATGTCTTATATGTCTAACTTTATGCATTGTGTCATTATGAGATTAGTTATTGATATTTCATTTGATTATTAGATTAGTATAATATTCATGGAAATGTTTCATTAACTTATGATTATTTATACAGAATTATATGATCATCATTTATTACTTCCATATTATGATCACATTTGATAAAATTTTATTCCATATTGATTATTATTAATGATTCATAATATATTCTATTATATTTAACCCTTATTGAGCATTTAATCTCACTCATTTCTTATGTTTTATCTTCCACAAGGAAACCAGGAAGTGTTTTATGATTGATTGGTATGGTTACACTAATGGGAATAATGAAACACTCAAATAAAATACTTTTTTTTATTTTATGTTTGTAATTTAATTTTAATTTCAAGTATTTATTTACTTTAATAGGAATACTAATATATTTGGTCATTTGGGATGTGATTCCTTGTATCTTATTCTAATGTTATAATGTAACCATCGACTATGGGCTACTGGGGTTGGGGTATTTATAGTTGGTATCAGAATAAGTTTATTAGAAACCATCGGAACAAGAGTTACAAATAAATATATTATAGAATGAAATAGTATTACAGAAATTTTTAATATTCCCAAATAAAGA
The DNA here is from genome assembly GCA_963277665.1 of Viscum album. Classification (NCBI taxonomy): domain Eukaryota; kingdom Viridiplantae; phylum Streptophyta; class Magnoliopsida; order Santalales; family Viscaceae; genus Viscum; species Viscum album. The sequence goes on along the minus strand of OY728130.1, from coordinate 1,051,741,118 downwards.
AAGCTTATTATTTTGATATTAGTTATACCTTGACTTTCAATATATGTTAATTTTCTCACTAGTTTTTCGATTATACATTATGTTTGATAATTTTATGATCTAATATAGTGTATTTAATTTATTAGAAATATCACCAAGGGGAAGTAATGGGAACCATATCAATGCACATAATCTAAAGTGTATGAATGAACATTTATTTAAGAGGATTAATCCAATATTTCAATGAGAATTAGTATGCAAAACATTCTAACTCTATAAGAAAATGTTATCATGTGATATCAAGATAGAGAATAAATTCTATATTTGTTTGGGATTCGAATGGAAAATGAGAATAAAAGGATGGTAGGGAAAATATGGATAAAGGGAATATGGGAAATAAAGATTAACCACATGTGATAAATTCGGAAAGAAACACCATGATATATGATTAAGTGGAAAATGAGTTTTCTTATAATGTAGAGAAAATGTATACCATGCACATGATTTCATGAGAAGAAAATAACTATCAAATGTTCAATTATTTAACTATAAGGATATGGGGAACTACATAAGAGAATCAAGCATAAAAGTAATATGCATTAAAAGTAGCTAATGGATCATGGTCAAGCTTATGATCATACCATAGAAGAAGATGAATTATTAATGTCATTATACTTGGATTAAATAATTATTTCATTTTATTATTTAATAAATGATTTACTAGTAATAATAATTTTGGAAGAAATAATAATTTTACTTCAATTCTTATTCTTTAAGGATTTTGAAGCATGTGATGAATAGTACCAGTAACCAAGATAAGTGATTCCATTATAAGTTGGACTTTTTGAAAGCAAATGATTTGGGGTAGATAAAACAAAATATATTCCTGATGTTGGGATAATAATGAAAAAGTTATGTTAAGGAGATAGTATTGGTGACCATGAGATCGGTTAGTGATTTAATGGATTATGTTATCCCTGTAGGGTTTAAAACATGCTTGGATTCAAGGAATATATTCAAAAACATGAGATTTTTTTGTGACAATGCATATTTTAATTACAGTTTTAAGGTGATCAATGTATTCATATATTTGGTATGTTACATTATTAGTAACATTATATTGTTTTTGGAATCTAATGTTATGATTATATTGGAAATTTAGTGAAATTCATTTTAAATGTTTTGTCTTTGAATTTGGACAAACATATTTTGCACGAGATGTAAGAGTAACTACATATGTAATAGATTAAGTTTAAAATTATATATTTTGTATGTTGATAATATGTGAAAACAATTTTTGGGTCAGTAAATATTTAAAGGTTTAAGGAATTACTAATTTATCATTTGATAAAAGTACTTCGGGCAATAAAAATTATTTATTAATACCCATTTCTTGGAGTAAGTAATGAATTAGAAATAGACTGAAGCATAGACAAAGGAAAAAATTATAATTCTGACATGGAATAAGATCATGTATATTTCTTCTATTGAGTACATTATATGGATAGTAAAATATTTCCTCGACTTTATGAAAATTACTTTTAAATAAAAACATTATCAAATTAGGTTTATTTTTGAGAAAGTAATGGTCTTTCAATCATTCATAAAATTATGGTTTTTTTATGGTTAAATTTTTACTGACCATGTTCAATATCAGTACCATCATAACATGATGTTAATATTTCTCATCCCTATCCATATTTTCAATTCCAACTAATTTTATCCTACTCAAAAGCCTAATTTTGAGTTTACATTCACATTTCAATTTCCCTATTATTAGGAGGATGTTTTATTAACACTGTTTACTATGTGGGTTTCACACAAATGAATTTTTGAAGTACCGATAATTGATTTTCTATATCCCATTTCAAATTTGGAGGAGGAAATTTATTGAATAATTGGAGAACACAAAACCCTGAGATGTTATGATATGTCAATTTTTAAATAAATTTAATCACTTGGATAGCTTGTGGTTTATGAAACACTGAGTTTGAAACCATGATATACTGTTAGATAACATTATTTTAACACGACCATTATAACCTAGTAATTATAATAAAGATTTTGAATTGTGATAACTATGTTATGAAATATATATGTGGGTTATATTCAATAAAACTTTATTTATTAATTTTTAGGAAAGAAATATATAATTTTTAGTAGATTAATTTTATTCTTAAAACATAAGTTTTAATCAGTAAGAGATTTATATTGATTTCAATTTGGAAATGAATATAATTAAATTTCAAAAAATTTCAAAATTGTACTTGATAAAATGAAATTTATTTTTGAAATCAATATAGAAAAATTATTCTATAGTGAAATATTTATAATTTTCATAAAATTTAAATCTTTGGTGAATAATAAAAATGTGTTATTTATGAAATACATTATCCTTTGTGATAATTCCAAAAAACAAATTTGATATAAAAATTTATTAACTTATTAAAAAGATAATTTACGATAAAATTATGACACAAAAATAATCCATAACATGTAAATTATAAATTATTTCATGATAAATATAAAAATCATTTTCAGTGTCGATATAGTTCATGCGCAACACTTAAAAAGTAAAATTCATTACCTTATATATATTTATTTGAAGTTAAAAAGTACTTTCAGGACTTTATTATTAAATATCAATTATAAATTATTATGTTTACATATATTTTCATTTTTTTGACTTATATAATAATAATCATATCCAAATGATTTTTCAATACTTATACAATGCTATAAAAGTCAAATTTAAGAATTAATTGAGTTGTAATAACATGGATATGAGTAAATATAAATAATAAAAAATTCTAAAAGATTATATTTATCCAAAGAAATCTTTTTTTATTATATTGATTTTGTTTAATTTTTATATGAAATAATTAACTTTAATGTTGTTGAAATGTTGATGTAATGCTTGTGCGAGAAGAAGAAAAATTAATAAAATTTCATTAATTAAAATAATAGGAACTATTAAATGAACGAAGAATATTAATAAATCTTATGAGATGAGTATATTTATACCATTATCATTTTTGGGTCTAATTTATGACCAATTGGGTACACTTGGTTGACATTAAGTCCCTTATAGTATTTTATTTAAAAGAAAGTAAAAATGTTCACACTATTTTTTGTTTATAATTATAACATTTTTAATATCTAGTTTTCTAGAAATGATGTTCAACCATATATAGTAATTTGTAATATAATAAATTTATATTAATCATTGAATTTTATTTCTGAGTTTTTGGGAAGAAATAATTAACTTCAATGCATTTACAATGATGATAATGTAATTATTAAATTAATCGAAAAATAAAATAAATGATATTTAAAATATTAAAAGTTATGTAATTTAAATTAATTATGGTTATAATTGAATTTTATAGATGAAAATGACATATTATGGATATAGAAATGAAATGGTTTTCATATATATTCTTATCTGGATATTCCGAAAGTCAAAGTAATGAATATTCCTCAAAATTGACATTATGAATATTTTATAGTAAACAATATTTTATTAAATGATTAACAAATACAAATAAATTATATATTTGTCCAAATGAAATGGATATATATTTAATTAAATATACCATATTTCACTTATGGGTCTTTTTAAATTTTATCATATCATTATTTACACTTATATAGAAGAAAATTTTAATAGTACGGTAATTGTCAAAGGAGTTAATGGGTGGTGAAAAAAAATCTAAGGGTATAACCATAACCTAAAATTGTCTAAATTTTTTTATATGAATAATATTTGACCATTATCAAGTTAATATAGAATTTAATATATTTAATGGACATTTTCCCACGAAAATAACTTATATATTAATCAAATTAAAGATAGTTACAAAATGTTACTCTCTTTGTGTTTAATATATTTTACATGTCCCCATAGGGAAAAAATAATGATATGAATGAACCAAAATTTCTATTTTTATCTTAGTAAAATTATTTTTATTACATAAGATTAATTTTAATTTTTATAAATCATATAATTACCTTATATTCTTGTGAAATGCTAATACTGTAATTATTTAATAAACATAAAATTAAAATAAATGATTTTAAAAATATTAGTTTTGATATAATTTGAATGTTTCAAAGATTGAAAATAATTTTATAGATCTATATGATATATTAGAGATTTGGTAAATAATTATATAGAAATTACTCCTTTGTATTGATATATTATATGTCAAATTAAATGAATAAATTTCACATTTGACAATAATGATATTATATGGAATTAATATTTTATTAAATTATTTGAAAATCCTAAAAATCATCAATAAAAACAATTCGGATAAGATATGTTCTAAAATTTTATACCCTATTCATTTATAGTCAATTTGTAAGTTGTTCGTTGTAACACACCATGCTTCCACGGTAAGCTTCTCTTTGAATAATACAATAGCATGTGTTGTACGCAACTTCGAGCTCTAACAGAGCACAACTTCGGTTTATTAGGCGCAGCGCCTGGGCCAGGTGGTCACGACACAACCTTGGGAGCTCATGGTAGGGGGAACTAATCTCCCTACCCACAGATTCCCCATTAAATTTTGAAAATTCTGGACTAATTTTGTTTTCCAACGAGCATGTACCCAAGTGGTACAGGCTCCTGCTTGGCATCCAAAAGACCCGGGTGCAAATCCGGGCAGGGATGAATTTCTGGGGGTACTGTAGCTGGGGTAATGTAGCGGGCACTGTAGAAGACACTGTAGCATCGGTGGAACTCTAGCAGCTGTAGCACTGTAGCGGCCGAGGAACTATTTAAGGATACTGTAGCGGCGGCGGGTACTGTAGTTGCTACAGGGAACTGTAGCAGTACTGTTCACAAAGGGTCCTTTGGGCCAAAAAATGTTTTTTGAAGCCTTGTATTCAGGCCACTTGGCCTTGGGCCTTCGAGATATGTATTGGGTCTCCCTCTACCCTCTAAGAGGTCTTTTCTTTAATAATAAATTGAGGCTTCGACCCCAACCTTTAAAAAAAACAGCACAACCAATCAAACTACCAATTATGAATAGTAATATCCAGTTTTTTAAATTATATAAATTTTATTTTTTCAAAATGGGATTAATTTTTGGATTCATAATATCAAAATTATATGAGGGTGAATTTTTGGTATTTTTCTGAAAACTTTCAATTTTTGATGAATAGTGAAAAACACTGAGTTATTCCTCTAAGCCGAATTTTTATTGAAATAATTATTTATTTTATTTAAATTTATTTCTGGTAAAAATAGATACATAATACATATATAAGTTCAATTTAATTCATTGGAGTCAGTTTATAATAATTTTAGTTATATAAAAATTTTATTGAACTTTTACCGTCTTTTACACACCTCCTAAGAGCATTTCCAAATTTGTATAAAATGTAATTTTACTACTTATATGAATTGAATTTCATGAATCTGGGAGACATTGTTGATACCAGTATGTAAAAAAAATTTTAATAAGAGAAAAGTATTTTTTGGTGAATAGTAACTTTTGACTTTTATTTACCATGGTTAAAGGTTAATAGGGTAATTAATGGTAAAAATAATATTATTATTACCATAACACATGTAATAATTATATTTTAAAAGTTTAATTCGTTCAAAAAAACCTTAGGAATAAAATATGATCCTTTAGGTCCACTTTGATTAGATTAGAACATTTATTGTTATTTTATTTAAAGAAATGTTAAAAGAGTTAAAATCAATGTTTAATAACTAAACCATTTTTTATATTGGGTTATACATAAGATAAATTTGAATATAAATACTCATTAGAAATATAAAAAGATTCCCTACATAATGATATTTTATTTATAATTTTTAGACATCAAATAATTTAATTTATTTATGAAAGAATGATGACGGAGTAATTACCATAATAATGAAATATTAAAATAATTGATATTATAAATATCAAAATATATGTAATTTGAGACTTTTGATGAGTTAAACTAATTATATAGGTTAATATGACATTCTAGGGTTGATTAAATGAATTATTTTTGAAGTAATAATGTTGTTATGAATTTAGAAATAACAAAATACCAAATAGTGTCAAAATTGACATAAAAGAGTTTTTCTAAAATAAATATTATATTCTTACTTGTTATTCTATTTCTAAAAATCTATGTTTCAGAAAAATTGATTAAATAAAATTATATATGTCATTAATGAACAACTTTGGGTTCTCTTGGATGTTTATAGTATGTTTATTGACCATATAATATAAAAATACAAAGAGACATGGTAAGTGTCAAACTATTTATCTTAGAGTTAAATCTAAAAGATAAGGTTAATATGGTGACCCAGACCTATCTAAAACCTATTTGTTGAGTTGTTTTCGACCCATCCCAACCTTATCCTTTATATAATTAATTTTTAAGCCATTATAAACTGAACATTATTTTATTATAAAATAATATTTCAATCATTTCCTAAGGTTCCCCTCAAACCTCTTATAAAAGGGCACTTCCCCTTCTCTCAAATTCAAACCTTCAATGTCATTTGTCTCATCCAAACCCTGCTCAAATATCCTCCCAACTATCCTCCCTTCATCCTAGAGTAATTCCTTTAGTCATAAATTCAACCTAAGTATTTATTTTGACCAAATCAAAAGGAAGAACCCGAAGAAGAGGTAAACATCTCACCAACTATTTCATGTTTTTTCTTCTTCAACTTCTTATTTCCTTGTTGTTTCAATTCTAAAATAATAAATACATTATATTATATACATTTTGATGTTATTATAAATATGGCACAACCATATTCATTAATCTATCCATCCTTTGAATGACATTTCACCATACGTGTGTACGTACGGCTTACCATCTCCACATCGTCGTGTAGTTGTTATTCAATACATTGTTATTTGGATTGGTATAATAATGATGTATAAATGATTTAAATAATAAATATAACATGATTATTATTCTGTATATTTGATATACCATGAAATTATATTCTATTTTAATATCAAAAAAATAATATCGTCGCTTGTGCGTATGTACGGATTACCGTCTCCACGAACATGAGGAGATTCATTCCCCATCGTATCTATTCAAGACTAACTTTCATTAGATGATTAAAAATAATGTTTAAAGACTTAATATCATTATTAATATAAATAAGATACATCCTATACATAAAAAACATTACTTACATAACAAACCATATAAAAAAATGAATCAGTTAACACCTCAAATGACGATAATGCTAAAATATTATTGACAATGAAATATTACAAGATCATATATGATATCATATTAATGTATATGATTCTTTTATAATTTAATAACAAATATTTCACCATTATACATGAGTTTAACCTACCCTCGACCAAGGAAATGTAAAAGCTAAGGGTTAATACTATAACCTATTCATTATTCAAGGTTGTTTATATACAATTATCTATTGGGACCTCTTTGTCATCCACATCCGTGTTTTCCTAAAAATGTATTTCAAAACATTTTTACTACTTACTGAACTATGAGTTAAATTAATTTATACCCTTATTTTACCTTATACTTTTTGAAAGGAATATTTCTATCATTTTTCAAACAAGTTACTTTATGATAATTTTGATAAAATTATGGTAAGAATGTTTTTTTAACTTATACGGTGGGTGCGGCTATATTCTGCTGTTATAAAATCGTCAAAGCTTCCCTTAAAAACTTATAAAAATATTTTCAAAATAAATTCTTTCATTTATAATTATGTAAGATTAAATTATTTCAAAAAAACAATGAGATATTTCTCTCAAACAGTTTTGATTTCATCTATGTCAACATCCTTTAATAGATTTTAATCTTGTTTGAAGTTGATTTACTATGATTCAAATCTCCCAATTTGTATTGAAGGTCTTGGGATATGTTTGAATATAGATGTTTTGTTTTTCTACCATTCACGGTTTTAGGATAAAGTATTGACATTTCATATGCTAGTTTTAATACGAATGTTTATGTTATGTTTAAAACTTTCCATATGAATAATGAAGTGGACTTAGTAAGTGATGGGCAGAGAATGCTATAGCTTCTCCATGCATCGGTAGGTCTCATGAGACAAATTAGTGTCTTGGAATAAGGCCTTGACCAAATATTATTTGTAGTCTTGGCACAAGGCCTTGAATATGGTTATGAAGTCTGGCATTATGCATTCCATCATTATGAAAGTGGTTATTGATATTTCTTGTGATTATCCAACTGTTAGAATATCCATATGAATAAGTAAATGGAATTATTTCATTTTATATTTCCCATATTATTCTGATGTTCACGTTTAAAAGGCTTTTGTTCTAGTCTTACATTTCCTTAAATGTTTATGCTTATTTATGAATGTTTTCTCTATATTGTTATACATACCGAGCATCTGATCACACCCCTTTCTATGTTTTATTTTTCCTAGGATGTGAGGAGGTATATTATGACTGACCTTCATGGATAGTCTAAAAGATATCAGTGTGGCCTATGGATACTATGTTGTTGTAGTTTTTCATTTTATAATGTAATGTATAACATATGAATGTGTCTATTATTTCCAAGGCTACTAAACTAATCGGTCATTCAAGACTTGATCTTTTGTGATCTTGATAATGTTATGTAATAATGCACCGACTCTGGGTAACCAGGGTCGGGGTGTTATAGTTGGTATCAGAGGATGTTTAGTACAAACCTTGGAAAGTAGATTTAGAAAAACTCTAATTAGAGCACATTACCCTAAGATATTATTTGAAGATTAGTATAGAAGGGCTTCCTAGAATTTCGGTAATGTTGAGATTTTGTGTATTTTCTGAGCAATATATACCTGTCTGGATATGAGCAGGTAGAGGCGGTTCTGGCACAAATGTACCTATGAGTGAAAACTCTGACAAGGAGTTTCGGGCTTGACCCGGGGTATCCTGGTACACGACAACGGGCCTTGCTGCACTCTTGGTTATGACACTCCCGGGGGATATGCTTAGGATAATTGATATTTTCATTACAAACCATTATGAAGGATTTATGAGAATATACATCCTTGATGAATTTTTTTTTATGATTATGGATTATATCCATAAAATGTTCAATTGATGTTAAGTATGTTATAAGTTTGTAATTATGTTTTGTGATTCATAAAATAATCTTGTGTATGCCATTGTTTAGAAATGGCGCCTTGTGGAAGGAATGGAAACTGTGTCAATACACACACTCTATGTAGGGATTTCCCTCCTACTCAAGATAATTATAGTAGATATGGGGATACAACTAGTGTTGATCAGCTTATCACTATATTGAGACAACTCACTCGGGTCATGAATAATAACCTTAATCGTTTGGAGAACCCTGATCCGCAGCATGGAGGATCAATGATAGATCAATTCATGAGGCAACAACCACCAAGATTAATTAGGGGTACAAATCCATTACATACTGAGAAATTGATAAATTCCTTAGAGAAAATATTCCACACCTTGTGGAGTAGCAAAAAGGAAAAGGTTATCATGGAAGTTTATCACCTCACTGGAGATGCTAATCGATGGTGGTCATTGATTCAAAACACAAAGGAAGATTTTGAAGTATGATATATGTAATAGAGGGAGTTTAAAGAAATTTTATTATAAAAATACTTTCCTCATGAACATTGAGTGGATTTGGAAAGTCAATTTCTGAGACTATGGAAAAATGAGGATGATAATGTCATAATGTATGAAGATAACTTTACAAGGATAGCAGGGAATGCTGCATATTATATACGTAACCGAAGAAGTAAGATTGATAGTTTTTTTTATGGTTTAAAAATGATTCTCCATCAAGAATCAATCTCACAATCCTTCTCATCGTATGAAGATATTGTCTCATGTTCTATCAAGATAGAAAATGAATTCTCTAAGTCTTTCAACATTAATTAAAAGCACGAGAAGAAGAGATTTGATGAACACTTTAGAAATAAAAATAATGTGAAGAAGGGAAAAGTTGAATATCCATCCTTCAGTAAATGTGGGAAGAAACACCCTGGTACTTGTCTGAAGGGAATGGGAGTCTGTTACATGTGTGTTGAAAAAGTCCACCAAGATCGTGATTGTAAGGGGAATAAAGAGGCTCTTAATGTTGAATTCTACAATTCTGGAGAAAGGGAACATTATGAAAATTAATGTCCTAAGAGTTAGGGGAACTTAACTTAGAAAAGGCCAAGGGATCAAGGCCAAGTTTATGGCATCACTACTGCTAAGGTTGAAGATATGAAATACGTAGTGGTAGGTAATTTAATGGTTTCTTCAAGTTGAGCCAATGCTTTATTTGATTCTGGATCATCGCATTGTTTTATATCTTACCAGTTTGGTATGAAAATTAGATATTTACAATTTGATTTAACAATGGTGTTGTCAGTAAAAACTATTAAGGGAAGTATCATTGTAATAAATTTTTGTGAATCAGTCCCCATTAAGGAATATAAACATTATTTATCTGCTAATATCATCATCATACCCATGATTGAATTTGATATAATCCTCGGTATGGATTCACTTTCGGACCATTATGCGATGTTTTATTGTAAGAAGAGGACGTTATAATTTTTGATGATGATGATAAAGAACACCTTATCTTTAGAGCAGAAACGTCACAACCTAATTATTATCTATATCCACCCCCAGTAGCTCAAAGAAATCCAATTATTGGGGAGTAAGTGAATAAAATTACTTTGGGTGAGGAAAAGTATGTTCAAATAGAGAATGTACCTATTGTGCAAGAATATGTTGATGTGTTTTTAGAGGATTTACCTAAACATCCTTGAGAATGAGAAATTGAGTTTTCCATTGACATAATTTCTGGTTCAAGGCTCATATCGAAGACCCCTAATAGAATGGCCACTATAGAATTAGTGTAACTAAATAAATAACTATAGGAATTGAGTAATAATGGATTTATTTTCCCATGTGTTTCTCCATTGGGTGCCCCTATTCTTTTTGGTAGGAAGAAAAATGTATCTATGAGGTTGTGCGTTGACTACAGGGAGATCAATGATATAACAATAATGAACAAGTATCCCCTACCTCGCATTGATGATTTATTCGACCAAATTTATAGAGCACAATACTTTTCAAAGATTGACCTTCGATCTAGATATCATCAGTTGTCTATGAAGAAGGAAGGTATTTCGAAAACATCATTTCGAACCAGGTACGGGCATTATGAGTTTACCGTAATGCCTTTTGGATTGACTAATGAAACCTTTGTCTTTATGGATCTAATGAATAGAGTTTTCAAGGAATATATTTATACATTTTTAGTGGTATTTATTGATGATATCCTGGTATACTCCAAAAGCTATGAAGATCATGAAAATCACTTGCGCACCATTCTGAAAACCCTCAGAAGAAATGAATTAAATGGGAAGTTTAGGAGGTGTGAATTCTTGCTTCAGGAGATTTCTTTTATTGGTCATATTGTCTCTAAGGATGGAATCTCTGTTGATCCTTCTAAGACAAGAGGAATCCAAGAATGGCCAACACCGATGAGTATAACTGAGGTACGCAATTTTATTGGTTTTATCGGCATTTCGTCCAGAATGTTTCCCGATTGGCTAACCCATTGACCATGATCACACGTAAAGGGGTTAAATTTATTTGGAAAAAAGAGTGTGAAAAATGTTTTGAAAACTGAAGAGAATATTAGTCAATGCTACTATCTTTCCTCTATCATCGGGGAATGATGGGTTTGATATTTATAGTGATGCATCATTGAAAGGACATGGTTGTGTCCTTATGAAAAATGATAGGGTTATTTTCTATGTATCACGACAGCTAATAATTCATGAGCCAAACTATCATACTCATGATCTTGAGTTAGAAGTTGTAATCATTACTTTGAAGATATGGAGACATTATCTCTATGGTGAAAAATGTGAGATATATACTGATCAAAAGAGTTTAAAGTATATTTTCTCACAGAATGAACTCAACATGTGGAAAAAGTGATGACTTGAACTACTCAAGGATTATGATTTCACCATACACTACCACTCGGGGAAGGAAAATAAGGTGGAATATGCTTTAAGTAGAAAGGATCATTGAGTTCTGAACAAGATGTGAGTTGAAAAGGATCCTATATAGAAGGATCTAGTAAAGTTGGACATGGGGATAACCATGGAAGGTGAAACATCAAAACATTTTCAAATGGTTGTGTTTCCGACGCTTTCGCCAGGGCGCACACATCCGTAATGTGGAGGACAGGCGGTTGTTGCCTCGCATTACCGCTTTCCAATGGTGGGCAACATTCGCTCCTTATTTAAGGACGTCTACTCCTTGATCGAAATGGGATGATAAGATGTCGGTTCATCCTTCTGTGGATTCCTCCTTGAAAATCATCACCTAGTCTGGGTCTCCCTCATAGATTTAAGATGTAGTTCATGAAACTCTTCCCAGTTCCATATCTTCTTGGACACCAGTTAATTACACTCCTTCTGTCAGGATGTTGCAAGGGGTCCGGTCAAGGTAGCAACATTAGGTTAGGAGAGTAGTCGCGTTGGGCACCACTGGTGCGTCTTGACACTGGGGGATTGGCATGTTTGTCTTCTGTCCCTTATTATAGGGCTTCTCGAGGGTGCAGAAGCCTAAGGCATCCCACAAAGAACGCTGGGAATCATATTCCATGGGAATGTATCTGATTTTTTCCTCAGTTTCCCATGTTTAACACTAGTTATGCGACAAGTTTAACGTCCAGCGGAGACGGATCAGACTGATTGGAACACTAGCTAGAGTGGATCATTTTAAATAACCCCCTAGAGGGAACACCGATATTGGGCCCAAAAAATGGGTGGATTTCTGAATGTTGTCAAACAGAACGGGGAATGGGGTGGCATGATCTCACCGGGTTGTGCAGCTCGGGTACGAATCAGGATGGATTATGGATTTGGGCTTGATCCTGGAAGAGACTACCTACGTATCCGTGTAGTTCAGTGATACGATGGGACACCTGTGGAGCCAACTCATGAGAATAGACACCTGGATGTGACTCGGAAGAAATGGATCCTCTGGGATGGGGCATTAGCTTCCCGATATGCATGGGCTTTAGGGAGAGGTTATGATGAGACATTAGTGATGGTCTTGAACCTCGTGGAGGCTTCTTACGTATCCCCGTGGTGAGGAATCAAAGACCACATAGTTCATATGGAGAATACAGTTTAACATCATGCAGGACGAGGACGAACCGACGTGAAGGGGGTCAGAACAACCGGTTTTTGTGCTTGAACCTTTTGGAAGCTTCCTACATACCATGTCTTGATATGGATCAAAGTCCACGTAGTTTGGGATGGGTTGGGGCTTACACTCTATGGTGGCCCAAGGTTTTGGATTGGGGATTACACTCAGAGGCTGCCCAAGGTGATGGATTGGGGCTTACACTCTGAGGCGGCCCAAGGTCTTGGATTGGGGATTACACTCTGAGGTGGCCCAAGGTGTTGGATTAGGGCTTACACACTGAGGTGCCCCAATGTGATGGATTGGGGATTACAATCTGAGGTGGACCATGGTGTTGGATTGGGGCTTACACTCTGAGGCGACCCAAGGTGATGCATTGGGGATTACACTCTCAGTGGCCCCAAGGTGATGGATTGGGGCTTACACATTGAGGGAGCCCAAGGTTATGGATTTGGGATTACACTCTGAGGTGGCCCAAGTTGTTGGATTGGGGATTACAATCTGAGGTGGCCCAAGGGGTTGGATTGGTGCTTACACTCTGAGGTGGCCCAAGGTGAGGGATTGGGGATTACACTCTGAGGTGGACCAAGGTGTTGGAATGGGGCCTACACTCTGAGGCGGCCCAAGGTGATGGATTGGGGCTTACACTCTGAGGCGGCCCAAGGTGTTTGGTGAACCGACGTGAATGGGGTCAGAAAGACTAATGGGTTATGGGATTTAACCTTGGATAGGATTCCTACATACCATACCTTGACATGGATCAATGTACATGTAGTTTGGGATGGTGAATACAGTTTAATTTCATGCAGGACGGAGGCATTTGGGGATTACGCTCTGAGGCGGCCCATGGTTTTTGGTCATGGTCGGTGCTTTCTCTAGGATCACGGGATTCATGCTCGATGTGAGAAACAAGAGGTAGTAGAGACCTGGCGATCATGTCATGAAAGGTACATTCATGGGAACTAGAGAGGGGCTTATGTATTGAGTGGCCAAAAAGGAGATAGGGGCTTACATGTGGTTAGCATCCCGAGAAGTCAGGGCTTACTTCAGGATGGAGGCCCGATGGTGACAAATCCCAGCAGGAGAGGGAAAGGGTGACAAAAACCCATGTCCCCATCTCCCCTCTTGTTCCATGGAACCGAAGAAGTGAGGAGGTGTTGGGATGCTACCTCTTGAAAGAAAATCAAGGGCCTTACACCAAGGTGGTTCCCCTTCCCCATGGACAAACGCCACTCTGATAAGGATGATATCATCCCCTGTGAGGGGTGATCCCATCCCTGTGGATATGAGTGGGCATGGAGAATGTCCAAGGTGAGGGGACCCTGCGTATGAGGCACGGGGCCAGGTCATAGTTCAACGTCATATAATGAGGATGATGGTTCTTGGCAGTTTAACGCCCTACATCTTGGACGAGGTGGGTTTGCTCTACACCCCTAGGACTTACATAATCGGTACCCTCTGCTCCTTGTGGGAGAGAAGGTATCGGCAATTCCGGAGCAAGGGGGTGTCATGGAGAGAATCGTCGATGGGTCCACATTAGCGTGGCTATGTGTAGAAGCAATAGATTCTAGCATTGGTATGAGAATAAGCATGAGGCAAAGAAATTCAATGGTAAGTATCGTCCAAGGGACTTTGAAGTTACTCCATACAATCCTAGAAGGTCGCATGGGAAAACGGTTCATGATGCGGATGCACAGGGCGCGAGAGAAAACCACAAATGGAATCCATAAGGACGGCATCGGGCGCTCGCGCAGGGGGGTGCCTGGGGAGCACAGAGATAAGAGGTCTCGGGGGGGATTTCATGAAACCTCTGAGGATTGTGTGAGAAATAATAGACCTGCACAAAAAACACTGGGCTGGCACGAAATCGGTGATGCTTGTGCGTAATTGAGGATGAGGTTTTGTGCACAACTAGAAGTATTGTGCACAAGGAGTATGAATTGTGAGAAAATGGGAGAGGCTATGTTCAAAGATAGGGGTTCATGCAATTTGGAGGGATTGTGTGCAATTGGAAGGGGTGCGCGCAATGAAAGGACTTGCGTGCAATTGGCTGGAATATGCGCAATGGAAGGTATTGCGCACAGGGGGCGGACCCCAAAGGGATTGGAATTTAGTCTAAGAAATGGGGATCTCACATGAAGGCGGACCCTGGGGTGACATGGCATGAAAGGAACCGTACTTAAAGTTTATCTTTGTGCACGTGGAAATTGAATTTCTCTCACGAGAGCCTGTTTGAATTCATTAGCCCTGAAATGGAAGGGGGTCGCCTTTTATTTATAGGCTCTTGGGGCATGGAAAGTAGCTCGGTACGAAATAATCATGCACTAAGGTCGGCGGTGAAAAATGTCAACCGCGTGGGGTGAATCACGAAATTATTTTGCACCTGTGTCATGACCTCTTTGTGAAACCCAGAACATTCCGCATAGGTCACATTTTTTTTGTGCGCCTGGGAATTTATTTCATGCGACCCCTCCGAGCCCCCCAGACGGGGTCCCTAGGTCCGAATATGACTTCGCTTTGTCATTCGGAAACCTCCTACAGCACTTGATCACTTGTTGACTTCTACAAATGCCCCCCCTCAGAATTGGATTGGCGATGGGTCGCAACGGTGGGATTCTGAGGGAAATGCCGAAATGCAGGACTTCGTGGGGTTCATGCGCACGAAAATATGAAGCGGCGTGGAAAACTCAATATGGTGTGAAATCCGCTTTTCGTGCAAGTGAGAAACCCATGTTTAGCCTATAAAAGCATCCGCAGGTTCCAGGCTCTATACGACTCTTCTTGCATGAAAAGATTCAAGCTCTCGTGCGTGAAAAGTTCTCCAGGCATGCGTGATAAATGCTCCGACTGCGCAAAATTCTGCTGAGATTAGGCGTCATTTTACATGAAAACCTGATTTTTTTCATGCTGTGGCCTGAAATTTCACAACACCCACTAATTTTACGTTCCATCCTCCCATATTTCGCACAATATTATGAATCACTTAGTCAGAAGAAGATGGCCACAAACCAGATCGATGAGGGAGAAGTCGCTGCTTCCAGGGCTGAAATGGCTGCAAAACCAGAAGTTTATGGCATGAAAAGGATTGTTTCCAACAACCATAACCACTTCAACTTACTAACCCCTACCCAAAAGGAGTATTCATTTTCTAATAACCTGCTGTTGTGGGACTTTGGTATTCTGGAGGAGGTCCCTCTGCCAGTATTTGAGGTGGATACACCGTGGTCATGGGTGACCCGTGAGGATGACCTTCCTCGGTATAACATCACCAACAACGGTCATACTACCAAAGAAACCAGGCACATGGATGTATATGTCCTGAATCCCAGGACTAGGAACATTGTTGGGGGTGACAATGTCGTGGAGAGCTCCCCGACTCTCTATGCGAGCACCTTTCTTCAGAGCATCACTGATGGGACCAATGGCTGGCTGCAGGACTCGGAACTGCAGTGCGGAGGCAACTTTACCATCGAGTGGACATGGGAGTACTAGGTTCTACATTCATGTGACCAATTTGGGGCCGATTTGTGTCATATTGGTCTGTTTGAGGCGGTATGGACTTCGTAATTCTACTTCTACCACCAGCACGAGCTCAAGCCATAGCTATTCACCCGGTGGTCCCCTGATACCAACAAATTCCATCTCTATCATGGGGAAGTTTGCATCAGTCTCTGGGACATCCACTAAATCGAGGGTATCCCATTGGAGGGCCATAAGTACAACGAATTCCTTCCACCGATGAACATCTGGGGAGACAGATCACGGACCCCCATACTGACCTACCACCTACTGGAGTTGGCCAAGGAGAAGCTGGGGGTCAAGGTCTTTCTGAAAAATATTGCCTATAAGGACTAGTTCATCCTGTCCTTGGAGATGGATCTGGAAGTCAAGATGCCTGGGTGGGGGAGATGGTGTCCAATCGTGGCACAGAGAGGAAAGAGTGGATCATACTTGAGGATCTTGGAGGCGGGGCACTACCAATCGTGGTTCTACAACATAAACGAGAGTCAGGATCTGAATGTCCAGTATGCTAGATTTCCCACTACATTCTTGAGCAGGTGGATTCTGCCGGTGAGGGATGTGAGGATGGGAGTCCGTCCAGCGACCCTGGTGATGGCTGGCATCATGGCTGCCAACAAGAGGTTCAACCTGGGGGTCCTTGTGCTAGCTTGGTTGTATGCTATCTTAGGATGCATCTCGATAGGGGGATCACCTAGGAGTGTTTGTGGCCCCTTTCATATTTTCCAAGGCAAGGTTGCAGTTCATTGTGACAGATACACTTTCCTAAATTCCATATGTCCTCCAGGCAATGGCTTGCGACCCTCTTTGCTGAACATTTCTAGGGTCATGCCGATGACACTCAATGCAGAGGGAGTACGGATCAGGATTGGTAACCATTCCAACTTCACCTTCATCTCATTTCACCACCCCAACTGGCTAGATTATAGACAATGGGAAGGGCTCACTGGAGCAGAAGGAGTAATTACATAGCATCAGAGGCGGGGTGCTTGTGGCCCAGATTGATGGAAAGATCTTCTACGAGCCTTATGTGTCGTCTATGTTTTCCAGGAATTTTGGGTGCCTCTAACGAATGATGAAAAAAGTATACACAGAATTCTAGGAGGATAGGCATCCGTGTGTTCTTTGTCAGCTGTGGATGATGTTCACAACCTATGGCTCTGGCGACATCATCACCTTTTCTCCCACCGGAGTCGACGCTGGTCTTTCAACTGAGTATGTCAAACATTGGGCCATAGCATACCCTGAGGGGCTCTTGCGGAAGTGAGTTCAGCAACTCAAGGTCACTAGTGTTGATCTCGGGCAGTGAGAGTGCAGGAAGGGTTCCTCTAGAGGGGCGAGACCAGAAGCGTGTCAGGCAACGGGTCCCGCATAGTCTGGGACCTTAGCAGCGGGGGTATTGCATAGCGCGACCGCACCCTCATTGCCGGAGGAGTGTCCCACAGGGTGTCCAGATAAATTCTCGAGAAGCAAATAGGATACCTACTTCAACCATCTCAAGATGTCATTTTCCCCATGCTATGGTCGTCTTGACTAACCTTGCGGTAGTTGGTGAGTACTAAAACCTTCTTTCAGAAGATAGTGCGAGACGGGATTCAGCTTCTAGAAGTCGGGCTCATCCGTGTTGTCGACAAAGTAAACTTCTATCGATGGCATGCATATTTGATGGCCATGGACATGTACGCATGCCAATGGGGTCGGCGTGGGGAGCCACCTTTCTTGGTGAAAGTGATGCTCGACCAGGATCATGATCTAGAAACAATGCTGCCAGTGGATAATGACAGCAATGATGAGTTAGAGGGTGGTGAAACAGGAGAGGAGGAAGAAGGATAAGGGGAAGGTGAAGGAGAAGAAGATCTCGAAGGTGAATGGTCTCAGGGGGCGTCCCATCGATGGAGTCTCCGGGAGAGTGGTGAGATCGTCGGTTCTGATATGGATGTGACTGAGCTGCTCGAGGTATGCTTCGACCCTTATCTACTCATGTATCCACTTTCCTTTTTAATACATAATTCACCCTCTACATATCAACAGGAGAAAACTGGTGTTGATCAGACATCTCTAGTCAAAGTAGGGGGAAAAGCGCCCATGGAACAAGGTGGGGTGATATTTATCAAGCTGAAGAGCGCTGAGGGATCCCATACCCTTATAGCTCCTATAGCGGCCAGAATGCTGGAGGCTAGCACCTAGGGTTCCTGTAAGTTTCTTGCCTCAATACCGGTATTCACTGTCAGAGGAATCAACTGATTAGGGTGCTCCTTGTCTGTATAGTGATCACGACATTGGAGGCTTGTAAGGCTGTTGAATTCGAGTCGTCCGCGAGAAAACTGATGGAAAATGTACTACCCCATCCAAAACATGCCTCCCAAACCAAGTCATCCCCGACAACTAGTCAGTAGGGAGCGGTGGACTCCAGTGGCGCTCTTGTCGGGGCAAGGCCGGTAGTTGACGAAAGCACCACCAGGGTCAGGGTGGGAGAGGAAGGTCACTCAGATGCTAAGGAGCCTATTCCCCCCAGAAGAAATCTCTGAGGAAGACCCTGTTGCTGGCCTATTGGTTGTATATGCTGTCTATCTGCCGACTAACCCCAAGGAAATCGACGATTCAGTCTCGAAAAGGGCTAAAGAGATCTAGATGATGAGACATAAGGGATGGAAGTGCATCCTACATTTTTTCAGTCATCCTCAAGTGGAATGGATGAAGCGGATGGGGTAACTCCACACCTGGATGGATTTTCTATGTTATGGAGGGGAAGACACTCAATGCCTTCACCTGACTGTCCATGATTACATGGCTGAGAAGATGCCTGAGAGCAGCCGACACTCCGACGTCAACCAGTGTCGGGAGGATTCGGGGAGTAACCGAGCATTTCTGAGGGAAGAGGAGGAGGTAAAACTCCTCAAGGAATAGGTGAAATAACAAGAGATATTCATCACAAACTGCTCTGAGCTCGTGGAATATTTGGGGGCCCAGCTGGCAGACGCCCAAGAACAACTTGTGGAAGTGAGTCTCCAGATAACTGATCTCCAAACTGAATAGGTGTGGGCACGGGTTAGAGTGAGAGAACTTTTCTTTGTGGCCACTGATGAGGAGAGATTCCTCAAGGGAAGGGAGGCAATCTTAGAGGCCACCAGCCAATACATGGCGGCATTAGAGAGATCCATCCAAGAGGCCGACCCTTAAGGGCCCTGTTTGGGCCGAACCCATAAACTTTCCTCGCCTTACTACTTTTATTTTTCTTTTCAACTGTATGTATGGTAAAATTAACTTAATTTATCCTTTGTCTTAACATACTTGTCCCTTTGGTTTACCATGCTCAACCATAATCCCGAAATAAACAGCAATCCATTCCTAATCTCACGTGGGTCGTACCTGATGTGAAAAACAAGGGAGGCTCGTACTATCACTTCGTTTTATCATGGTTTTGTTAACCAAGAATCATGAATTATAAATTAAAACCCAGATTCCTGAGGAGAATAGGGTGGCCCAGTCAAAGGAGGATGACCTCAGACTGATTGATGTATCATCTTCTCAATGTGCTCTAGGGCATGAGCGGGGAAATGTCAGGGGCATTGGAATCTGTCCGAACATAGGGAAATAAAAATTGTGAATCCCGTTAACCATATTTGGAACACTATGGGAGGGGCGTGACAAAAAAAGGACAAATGTTGACCGTGTTCGAAACAAAAAATCCGTATTGCATTAGCCTAAAATGGAGACAATAAATGAGGGTCGATCGTTGACCATGTTCGCAACACAAGACCTAACTCAAATATCGTCCTTCAGTATTCCAGAACATTGGCCCAGGACATCAGGCAGACCATAGGTTGAGCATCCATACTTTTAGGCGGTCCCTTCGAATGCGATCAACCTTCTAGAATGTTGGCCCAGGATAGCAGGCGAACCATAGGTTGAGCATCCATACTGTTAGTGTAACGCCCAGACCCCAGGTACCCAGAGTCGGTGCATTACTTCGTAACATTGGCATGATCACAAATGATCAAGTCTCGAAAGACCGATTAGTTTAGTAGCCTTGGAAACACTAGATACATTCATAAGTATTTCATTACATCAAAAAGTAAGCAAACTACAATAACATGGTATTCATAGTCCACACTCATATCCCTTTCTGACTACCCCTGCAGGTCATTCATAAAATACTTCTTCACATCCTGGAAAAATATTAAAACATTGAAAGGGGTGAGCTCAGATGCTCAGTAAGGTTAACAATATAGCGGATGCTTTCATAAATAAACATTAACATTTAAGGCAATGTATAACTAAAACAAAAGCCATTTAAACATGAACTTCAACATAATATGGCAAAAGTAAAATGAGATAATGCCATTTACTTATTCACATGGATATTCTACTGGTCGAATAATCACATGCAATATCAATAACCACTTTCATAATGAGGGAATGTATAATGCCAGACATTCTGAAACATTTTGTCAAGGCCTTGGCCAAGACGTCTAAAATGATTAAGGCCTCGGCCAAAACCATAAATCAAATTGGGAAAGGGCCTCAGCCAATTCCACATCTAGTTGTCTCATGAGACCTACCGATGCATCGAGGAGCTATAGCGGGCTCCACCCATCACTTATTAAGTCCAATGCATTCCTCATATGAATAGGTTTAAACATATCATAAACCATAACATAACCATATCACATAAAGTATGCATAAAGGAAACATAACATTTCCACATTTCAATCACAAGATATAAATACAACACATTGATATAATAAAAATACTTTCAAAACCATTTTCAATACCAAAATAAAAGAAAAGTAAAACATGGTATTTATTTTTCTTTTAAAAAAAAGGTATGGCTTGTAGAGGAAGCCGAAACTCAAATAGTGGTCACGGCGGCGGAGAAGTCGTTTTCGCCGCATACGTACGACAAAAACATTCCCTTTTGTTGTTTAGTAAACGCTTCATATAAAAAAGATTCCTTTTGAATAAACATAAAAGTCAAAGGGGTTTATACACCGTATAAAAGAAATTATGTATAAAACCAAATATGCCTCAATAAAAGGAGATTGAGACGAAGTCCTTAAAAATATAATTTTTTTAAAATATAATAGATCTATTATGTGTATTCACTATAAGTACACATAAAGAAAGTAAAAATACAAGATAGGACATAATAATATCATGACATAATTTGAAAGTATGAGATTAACCCAAAGAATGGAAGTTGGGTTAAGAAGTTCCCTTACCTTGTGTCTTTTCCTGACTCGATCGTTCTTTAACCTCCTGAATAATAAACTAGAGTTAATTTCTATTTACTTAAGAACCTTTTACATGTTCATTATTCCTTTTATATCACTTATTAGCATGTTATGAACATTATGTAATTATTTAAGTTAATGACGATCGTTTTGTCGATCTTTGGTACTTGAGTCAACAATAAACTTCTTATAATTACAAGTTGTTTATGTGGTAGAATATCCATTATCTTCAGAATTATATTCATGATTTAGATGTCATATATATCATATATATCCAGTATATACATTCATTCATAATATTACGTAACATTTAGAGGTAAGAAATGAAATGCACCGTTCATGGAGACGGTAAGCCGTACGTACGCATGAACGCTACTTTCATTTCTATTTCGTATTTAATGGAATGAAATCATAATTATATAAAGGTATAATATAGTTCCATTATAATATCATATATAATATCATTTACTCCATCCTTTATACATCCCACATATGGCATTAACGATTCACATCACTTTGAGGGGGCGGTAGTCCGCACTTCCTAAAATGAAATTATCTCGTTTACCCATAATGGAAGTCATAAAGTATGCCATAAATGAAAAATACAGAAGAATAAGGAAAACATAAACATAATATATATATCATATATGAAAATAGTGTCATCAAAATGGCTACCATTATAGGTGTTAAAAGAATTTGAACAATCATCGTTTCGTGAGGCAGTATTTCGCCACCCACAGAAACAGTATGTTCTTTAACCATTAGACGAAGGTGTGTGTAAGTGTAAACCAAATACTTATCATAAAAATATCCTAGTATATTTTAGATACTGGTGTTGTTACAAAAGAAAGTAATGAAAAGAGTTTAAGGGGTTGGAGAAGCAAAACAAAACAAAACAACATTAGAGAAGACATTACCTTAAAAATCGGGTAACTCTTTTTGATTTGAGCCAAAGGCTTCCTTGGGAAGAGTTATGCACAAAGTGAGGCTTCTAGGAGTAAGAGGGGGAAGTTGTGAGAGTATTTTGGTAGATTTTGGCCGAGCCAAATGGCTTGAAAGTGTGAATGAGGTGGTAGAGGTGGGGGCCTTTTATAAGTGGAGAGGAGGGGCACTCTTGGAAAGTAAGGAAATTTTACATTATTATACAATGATTTTCGGATTCTAAAGGTCCCACACTTATATAATTCGTGGCTAATGTGATAAGGGTTCGAAATAGACCCATCCAATAGTCTTTGGACATGTTTAATCCTTGTATTTTACATTATCTTTTCATTTTATTAAAATCGTTAAATAATGAGGTCATCGCTGCATCATAATGATGTCGTAAATAATTTAATTTATTTAATGTCTAAAAATTATAAAAAACTACTATGATGTAGGAAACCTTTTTAGATTTCCAATTACTATTTATAGTAAAAAATATGACTTGTATAACCCCATGTAAAAATTGTTTTAGTAAAACATTTCATGTTTGTGTCATTTTTTAATTTAACATTAAATAAAAGGTATTTATGTCATTTTCCAACTAAAGTGGCTCCATGGGGTCCCCAAGTTGACCCATGGATTTTCTTGGTCGTCCATGACACATCCAATGAGGGTAGGACATGTTTCAAGCTCATCTCATATTATTAAAACATTATTTTTACCTTAAACTACACTAATTACCTCTAATCGCGATTAAGAACTTATAAGTTACTATTCACCAAAAATTATTTTAATCTCATTGAACCACATTTTACTTCTTAATGACAACCATGTATGTCGGATTTTTTAAAATCAAATCACAGAAGTGGTAATATTTCATTTAAATGAAAAATCAGTTATTTAACTACCACTTAGTGGTTTCAATATTCATCAAAAATTGAAGTTTTTCAGAACAATGCCAAAATTTCACCCTAAGCTATAATTGATATTCCGATTTCAAAAATGATGTCTATTTTAAAAAATTCCAAACATATATGTTTCATTAATTAATTTTATAATTAATACCCGCTGTCACAACAAATAGCGTGTTTTTAAGAAACAATTTATATCAAAAGATTGGCAATTGTTTATGTCCAATTTCAATGTTAAATTAATTATAATGGCCACCATTGGATAAAATGGTAAAAATATATTCTAATTATACTTTAGAACCAATAAATAGTATAATTTATCACTATAAATTATTTTGATTAAAAAAGTTGTTTTTAAGTATTTTTCACTATTCATAAAAAAATTAGAAGTTCTCAGAAAAATACCAAAAATTCAACATAGGCTAATTTCGATATTCCGAATCCGAAAATGAAGTCCATTTTGAAATATAAAATTTCTATAATTTTAAAAAGTGGTTATTACTATTCATAACAGCTACTTTGATTAATCGTTGTGTTTTAGAACTCGAAGTTGCGTACAATACAAGCTATTGCATTATTGAATGAGAAGCGTATAATGGAAGCTAGGGGTGTTACATTCTCCCCTCCTTCAATAAATTGCGTCCTCGCTATTTGAAATTTTTTCTTTGATAATAAAAGTTTGAAAAGAGAAAATACCTTTGTGGAAAACCCACATCGGAAATAAGATTAATAAAATTTAGCCTTAATAAGAGGGAAATGGAAATAAGAAAGTCACCACCAAATTATGATCTCGATAAGGAGAACATTGGTGGCAATTAGAGACATATAATTGGAGGGAAAACGTAAATATTTGTAGGGAGTGATTGAGGTCATCAATCACAATCAACTGTCAAATTGAGGGCCTCAAAGCCTTCAATCTATGTTGATTTAAAATATTATCAGTTCAACAAAACATAAGGTATTAGGATAACACATTTTTTTTGTTTGAATATCCCTTTACTAAAGTTTAAGAATTAATTTATTCATTGAATAAGAGATAGGTATATATATATTTATGCTTGAAAATTAGAGTTTCAACCTTCAACTCATCTTTCACTCAAAAAGATAATAGAACTCAAAAATATTTTACGTATCCTAATTGTATAAGGTTCCAAATATTAACACATACCATTTAGATTAGTAAAATTATTTTGTAATAACCAGGGACTTCCTGTATGCTAGTGGTAGGAAATAAAGGTCCGTCGCACTATAGTTGTGGGTTCGATTCCTGTAGCTTTGTCCGACACGACGAGTTATGCCCCACCCTGCAGGTTGTCCTTTTCCTAAAACTATAGTATTATAATATTCCCAAAATAATCTTCATAATTTTTTTTAACCTTAAACAATACAATCCAAAGATCAACTTAATCCACTCCAACCATTATAGTTATCCAAAATACCTCTGTCCAGCCTTTCTCTAAAAGGTCTCTTAATTCCAAAATCGATTTATCAGATTCCCCAAACAAAGTAAAGTTTCTCTTATTGTCACATACTAAAAATATGATTACCTTCATCATATTAAAACCTTACTGAAACAACAAGTACTGATGTACAATCCTTATATATATATCACATTATTCTAATAACCAGAATATAATCCATGAGTCCAAAAGCACCAATACATTAATTATTCTGCTTCAAATGTAGTAACAACATAAGATTTTCCTTGATCCCTTGGCCTTTTCTGAGGTAAGTTTCCCTGACGCTTAGGACATTCATTTGCATAATGCCCCATTTCCCTACAATTTTAGCATTCAACATTGATAGCCTCTTTCTTTCCCTTGCTATCACGCGCCTGGTGACCTTTTTCTCCACATTTATAACAAACTCCCATTCCTTTTAGGCAAGTACCAGGGTGATTGTTCCCACAATTATCACATAATGGAAAATCCTTATTTCCATTTTTCCCTTTATCTGTCTCTTATTCCACCGTTCTCTTCTTCTCTTTCTTTACTTTGTTGTCATAAGACTTAGAGAATTCCTTTTCTGTCTTGATAGCACATGAGACAATCTCTTCGTATGTTGAGAAAGATTGTGATACTAAAGCTCTACGGAGAAATGGTTTTAACCCATCAAAGAAACGATCAGTCTTACTTCTTGGGTTACGTATGTAATCTGCAGCATACCTCCCTGACCTTGTAAAGTTAGCCTCATACTTTGCGACATTCTCATCCTCCTTCTGCCTCAGACTCAGAAATTGTCTTTCCATATCCGCTCGATGGTCTCGAGGAAAGTATTTTTCTAAGAACAGCTCTTTGAACTCCTGTCATTCCATGTTTGTTAATTCATCATCTTCCTTTGTGTTTTGAATTAGTGACCACCATTGATCGGCATCTCCAGTGAGGCGGTAAACTGCCATGACAACTTTCTCCCTTTCACTACCCCCCAAGGCATGGAATATTTTCTCTAAGGAATTTATCCATTGCTCAGCTACTATAGGATTTGTACTCCCATTGAAGGTTGGTGGTTGTTGCCTCATGAAACGGTCTAGCATTGATCCTCCACGTTGTAGATCAGGGTGATCCATATGAGTAAGGTTATTATTCATAACCTGAGTGAGTTGTCCCAGTATGGTAATAAGTTGATCAGCACCATTTGTATCTCCAGATCCACAATAATTATCTTGAGCAGGAGGGCAATCCCTACACGGAGTGCGTGCATTGATACAGTTTCCATTTCTTCCACTATGCGCCATTTCTAAACAATGGCATAAACTAGATTAGTTTATGAAATAAAATACATAATTCCATATTTGTAAAACACTTTACATAAATTGAACTATTTATGGATATAATCCAAAATCAAAAAAAAGAAATGTTTCCTTTGAAGAAGTATATACTCATAACCCTTCATAGTGGTTTGTAAAGAAAATGAGAATTATCCTAAGCATATCCCCCGGGAGTGTCGTAACCAAGAGTGCAGCAAGGCCCGTTGTCGTGCACCAGTTCCCATTCGAGTCTAGCTCAAAGCGGTGTTTTTGGGTTTTACCCCTAGGTACATCTATGCCAGAGTCGCATCTACCTGCTCGTATCCAGACAGGGATGTATTTCTCGGAAAACTCACAAAATCTCTACAATAAAAAAATTCTAGGAAGTTCTTCTATACTAATCCTCAAAGTCAATCTTTGGGCTATGTGCTCTAATCAGATTTTATCTAAATCTAGCTTACAAGGTTCGTACTAAACTGCCTCTGATACCAACTGTAACGCCCCGACCCCAGCTACCCAGAGTCGGTGCATTACTTCGTAACATTGGCATGATCACAAAAGATCAAGTCTCGAAAGACCGATTAGTTTAGTAACCTTGGAAACACTAGATACATTCATAAGTCTTTCATTACATCAAAAAGTAAACAAACTACAATAACATGGTCTTCATAGTCCACACTCATATCCCTTTCTGACTACCCCTGCAGGTCATTCATAAAATACTTCTTCACATCCTGGAAAAATATTAAAACATTGAAAGGGGTGAGATCAGATGCTCAGTAAGGTTAACAATATATCAGAAGCTTTCATAAATAAACATTAACATTTAAGGCAATGTATAACTAAAACGAAATCCTTTTAAACATGAACTTCAATATAATATGGAAAAAGTAAAATGAGATAATGCCATTTACTTATTCACATGGATATTCTACTGGTCGAATAATCACATGCAATATCAATAACCACTTTCATAATGAGGGAATGTATAATGCCAGACATTCTGAAACATTTTGTCAAGGCCTCGGCCAAGACGTCTAAAATGATTAAGGCCTCGGCCAAAACCATAAATCAAATTGGGAAAGGGCCTCGGCCAATTCCACGTCTAGTTGTCTCATGAGACCTACCGATGCATCGAGGAGCTATAGCGGGCTCCACCCGTCACTTATTAAGTCCAATGCATTCCTCATATGAATAGGTTTAAACATATCATAAACCATAACATAACCATATCACATAAAGTATGCATAAATGAAACATAACATTTCCACATTTCAATCACAAGATATAAATACAACACATTGATATAATAAAAATACTTTCAAAACCATTTTCAATACCAAAATAAAAGAAAGGTAAAACATGGTATTTATTTTTCTTTTAAAAAAAGGTATGGCTTGTAGAGGAAGGCGAAACTCAAATAGTGGTCACGGCGGCGGAGAAGTCGTTGTCGCCACATACTTATGACAAAAACATTCCCTTTTGTCGTTTAGTAAACGCTTCGTATAAAAAATATTCCTTTTGAATAAACGTAAAAGTCAAAGGGGTTTATACACCGTATAAAAGAAATTATGTATAAAACCAAATATGCCTCAATGAAAGGAGATTGAGACGAAGTCCTTAAAAAGATCATTTTTTTTAAATATAATAGATCTATTATGTGTATTCACTATAAGTACACATAAAGAAATTAAAAATACAAGATAGGACATAATAATATCATGACATAATTTGAAAGTATGAGATTAACCCAAAGAATGGAAGTTGGGTTAAGAAGTTCCCTTACCTTGCGTCTTTTCCTGACTCGACCGTTCTTTAACCTCCTGAATAATAAACTAGAGTTAATTTCTATTTACTTAAGAACCTTTTTCATGTTCATTATTCCTTTTATATCACTTATTACCGTGTTATGAACATTATGTAATTATTTAAGTTAATGACGGTCGTTTTGTCGATCTTTGGTACTTGAGTCAACAATAAACTTCTTATAATTACAAGTTGTTTATGTGGTAGAATATCCATTATCTACATAATTATATTCATGATTTAGATGTCATATATATCATATATATCCAGTATATACATTCATTCATAATATTACGTAACATTTAGAGGTACGAAATGAAATGCACCGTTCATGGAGACGGTAAGCCGTACATACGCATGAACGCTAATTTCATTTATATTTTGTATTTAATGGAATGAAATCATAATTATATAAAGGTCTAATATAGTTCTAGTATAATATCATATATAATATCATTTAATCCATCCTTTATACATCCCACATGTGGCATTAACGATTCACATCACTTTGAGGGGGCGGTAGTCCGTACTTCCTAAAATGAAATTATCGCGTTTACCCATAATGGAAATCATAAAGTATGCCATAAATGAGAAATAAAGAAGCATAAGGAAAACATAAACATAATATATATATCATATATGAAAATAGTGTCATCAAAATGGCCACCATTATAGGTGTTAAAAGAATTTGAACAATCATCGTTTTGTGAGGCAGTATTTCGCCACCCACAGAAACAGTATGTTCTTTAACCATTAGACGAAGGTGTGTGTAAGTGTAAACCAAATAAATATCATAACAACATCCTAGTATATTTTATATACTTGTGTTGTTACAAAATAAAGGAATGAAAAGAGTTTAAGGGGTTGGAGAATCAAAATAAAACAAAACAACATTAGAGAAGACATTACCTTAAAAATCTGGTAACTCTTTTTGATTTGAGCCAAAGGCTTCCTTGGGAAGAGTTCTGCCCAAATTGATGCTTCTAGGAGTAAGAGGGGGAAGTTGGGAGAGTATTTGGGCAGAGGTTGGCCGAGCCAAATGGCTTGAAACTGTGAATGAGGTGGTAGAGGTGGGGGCCTTTTATAAGTGGAGAGGAGGGGCACTCTTGGAAAGTAAGGAAATTTTACATTATTATACAATGATTTTCGGTTTCTAAAGGTCCCACACTTATATAATTCGTGGATAAGGTGATAAGGGTTCTAAATATACCCATCCAATAGTCTTTGGACATGTGTAAGCCTTGGATTGTACATTATCTTTTCATTTTATTAAAATCGTTAAATAATGAGGTCATTGCTGCATGATAATGATGTCGTAAATAATTTAATTTATTTAATGTCTAAAAATTATAAAAAACTAATATGATTTAGAAAATCTTTTTAGCTTTCCAATGACTATTTATAGTCAAAAATATGACTTGTATAACCCCATGTAAAAATTGTTTTAGTAAAACATATCATGTTTGTGTCATTTTTTACTTTAACATTAAATAAAAGGTATTTATGTAATTTTCCAACTAAAGTGGCTCCATGGGGTCCCCAAGTTGACCCATGGATTGTCTTGGTCGGCCATGACACATCAAATGAGGGTAGTACATGTTTCAAGCTCATCTCATATTATTAAAACATTATTTTTACCTTAAACTACACTAATCACCTCTAATCGCGATTAAGAACTTAAAAGTTACTATTCACCAAAAATTATTTTAATCTCATTGAACCACATTTTACTTCCTAATGACAACCATGTATGTTGGATTTTTGAAAATCAAATCACAGAAGTGGTAATATTTCATTTAAATGAAAAATCAGTTATTTAACTACCACTTAGTGGTTTCACTATTCATCAAAAATTGAAGTTTTTCAAAACAATGCCAAAATTTCACCCTAAGCTATAATTGATATTCTGATTTAAAAAATTATGTCTATTTTACAAAATTCCAAACATATAAGGTGCATTAATTAATTTTATAATTAATTCCCGCTGTCACAACAAATAGCGTGTTTTTAAGAAACAATTTATATCAAAAGATTGGCAATTGTTTATGTCCAATTTCAATGTTAAATTAATTCTAATGACCACCATTGGATAAAATGGTAAAAATATATTCTAATTATACTTTAAAACCACTAAATATTATAATTTATCACTATAAATTATTTTGATTAAAAAAGTAGTTTTTAAGTATTTTTCACTATTCATAAAAAAATAGAAGTTCTCAGAAAAATACCAAAAATTC
The DNA here is from genome assembly GCA_963277665.1 of Viscum album. Classification (NCBI taxonomy): domain Eukaryota; kingdom Viridiplantae; phylum Streptophyta; class Magnoliopsida; order Santalales; family Viscaceae; genus Viscum; species Viscum album. The sequence continues at coordinate 1,051,710,578 of OY728130.1, read as the reverse complement.
AACATAGGCTAATTTCGATATTAAGAATCCAAAAATGAAGTCCATTTTGAAATATAAAATTTTTATAATTTTAAAAAGTGGTTATTACTATTCATAACGGCTACTTTGATTAATCGTTGTGTTTTAGAACTCGAAGTTGCGTACAATGAAAGCTATTGCATTATTGAATGAGAAGCGTATAATGGAAGCTCATGGTGTTACAGTTAGGGGTCCCTTCAAATGTGAAAGAGGATGAGGATCCAAATAAAGTGGTATGCAAAGTGTGAAAAGCGAAGTGGTGGTTTGTTTGAACAGAATCAAACACTCTTGAAATTATGCCACCATGGTGGAAGAATATTAGGCGGTCACATTAATCTGATCATGGATCATTCATACTCTGAGATAGGACCTCTCTGGTGAGAGAACCATCGCTTCCCAATGCCATTATGGGGCATCCCGAACTTGTTCAGGGCAAATGCTGCAGTCCTACAGCTCCTCCGGGGGGCAGGCCAAGGGGCCAATGGTGAGAAAGGATGGGATTTGTGCTTCCCAGGGCTGGACCCAAGATGAAATGTATGGGAGTTCCTATGTATCCCATAAGGATGGGAATCAAGACACACGTAGTTCTGTAAAGGGTCATAGTTTGTAGTCATAGAACTCGGACCAGGGATTGGTAAGGAATGCAGGGGACACATGGTGAGGTGATTATGAAGCCCAACATGAATGAGGACATAAGTCCAGATCACCATGTTTTCCTTGGGGAAGTGTTTAGGTCATGGGACCGAACACAAAAGTTAGGTTGGGCCCATGGGAAAGTTCTCGGGCGTTCATACGTATCTCATAAGGATGAGAATAAAGCCATACGTAGTTCTAGAAGGTAGCATGGTAAGGTACCAGTGCCAAGGAAGAAAGGGGAGTGCCGGTCTGACCCTCACACCAAAAGAAGCGATATTTGATGTATCTTTTTTTTTCTTTAAGATTAATGTTGTTTTTTTTGTAAACTGATAGGCCTAGGGTAGAAATTCCCGGCATCGCCAAAAGAAATAATCCGTATACAGGCGTTGACAAATGGTATGGTGAATGGCTGATACCCAACGTGATGTCCTCTATCATGAGGCCATCACAATGCAGTGTCGTTTTTCGTTGTTCATCCAGGATGATATTATCATAGTTTAAGGTCATGCGATATGACCAAACATCACAGTTTAAGGCCACATGGCTTGGACGAGAGGGAATGTGCATGGTGTGATAATGCATACCCAGTGTGAATGAGGACATGAGTCTAAATCATCACTGTGTGCGATTCTGGTAGAGGAGCCTCGGGCTAAGAGGCCAGTGAGAATCAGAGGATAAGGGGCCAGAGGAGCTGGCTTCCAAGTGATCCGGACCCAAAAACGCAATGTCCGGGTGATCCAACATATCTCGTGAGGATGCAGATCAAGTCACACATAGATCTTAGAGGATATCCCAACCTATGGTCTTAGCGCTCAGATCATGGGACCAAAAAGGACTCTATATTGCAGCTTTGTCTTCTTGACGTGTGGAGGTGCATTGAGGGATAGTTCCAAGAGTGTCGAGATTCCACCTGTACATGATGGGGTGGAAATAATGTGAATCATGCAACCAATATTCAAGGCATGAAGGGGATGGTGTGAGGATGGAGCATTACTGTTGACCATGATCGCAACACAGCATCATGTCGCATTAGCCTAAAATGGGGACTAGAAAATGAGCATCGACCACTGACCATGTTAGCAACATAGGATTGGTTTCAATTTTTTGTCTAAAACACTCGGGGCCATTGGCCCGTAACAGTAGAAAAGCCCTTAGGTGTGGTATCCATTCCGTTTTTGGGGGTCCCTTCAGGTGTGAAAGATAATGGGGGCCCAAATAAAGGGGAACATGAAGCTTGACAAGTGAATGGAAACTTGACCTTGTCAAATCTGACACACTAGGTCCTAGACCAGATTACTCTTGGACACATCGGTGAACCACTGCAAAGGGTCAAGGGGCCCATCTTGAGAGCGTACAATAGATGACAAATTCCAAAGAGTAGGGGGCATGGTGCCAAAAACCCAACATGAGGGAGGGAATAACCCTTTACCACACCCTTATATCCCCATCATGGAGAGGGACAGACCAAGGGGCCTAGGTGACCGGGAGATTTAGAGATCTCAAAGAGATGGGGCTGGACCTGAAATCTAAATGTTCAGGAAGTCCTACTTATCCCATAAGGATGGGAATCAAGCCACACATAGTTTGTGAAGATACAGTTTAATATCATGCAGGACAACATACATTTTAACATCATGCGGGATGACATACACTTTAACATCATGTGGGGTGACATAAAATTTAACGTGATGCGGGATGACATACATTTAAATGTCATGAGGGATGACATACAGTTTAACATCATGCCGGATGACATACAGTTTAACGTCATGCGGTACAGGAGTGCATTTTAGGGTCATGCAGGACCAACAGTTTAAGGTTGTGTAGGACCGTAATACAGTTTAAGGTCATGGAGGACCCAGAAAATCTCGGGTCTGGAAAAGTATTGTTTAAGGAACTTGGAATTGGTGGGAGGAGTTATACACTCACCATCCATGGTCACCAGGGAGTACGCACCATTGGGATAAACCTTATGAAAAATAAAATGTCCTTCCCATTTGGGCTCCAACTTGGGTGGTTTCCTACCAGGGATCGTTGGCGCTCTAAGGTCTAGTACCAAATCACCTTTTAGGAAAGAGTGGAGGCGAACCTTCTTGCTAAAAGCTCGAGCCATCCTGCTCTGATGCCTTTCTAGGTTGTGCAAGGCATGAAGAATATTCTCGTCCAATGATTCTAATTCATCTAGACGGATTTCATCCACTCTATCTAGCACTTTCTAGTCATAGACCGTTGTTCGCAATAAGGGAAACTGAATATAAATGTGCATTATAGCCTTAGTTTTACACACCAGGGAATATGGGGTCACCCGGGTAGAATTACGTGTCGTCGTCCGATAGGCCCAGAGGGCATTGGGGAGATTATCCAGCCAACTCTTCTTCTTCTGACCAACCATTTTCTGCACAATATTAGAGATAATTTTATTGAATGCCTCAATCTTTCCATTTCCTTGTGCGTGATAGCGGGAGGTATGGTAAGAGTAGATGTTGTACTTGGTGTACAATTTTATCAACTCAGATGCTCGAAAGTTGGTGCCGTTATCGGTGAGGATGGCGTGAGGTACTCCAAAATGATGGATGATATTGGAACTCATGAAGTCCATGATAGAACGAGCCTTGACTTCATTGAGCGGAATTACCTCTTCCCACTTTGAAAATAAATTCGTAGTGGTCAGAATGAATCGGCATTGGCAAGCTGTTGCCGGTGGGTATGGTCATACGACATCTAATCCCTAGACTACAAAGGGCTAAGTGTACTTGGTATTGTGGAAAAAATCTAGTGGCTGATGTACAAAGTTAGCATGATCTTGGCACGCATGGAACCTCTTAGCGAACTCAATACCGTTGTGGATTATAGAGGGCCAAAAATACCCTAATATTCAGATCTGATGAGACAGTTTTGGCCCATCCTGATGGGCACTACAAGAACCGGTGTGAACCTCTTGCATGACCTGTGGAATCTCAAACCCTTGAATGCAACAGAGGAGAACACCATCAAACCCTCACTTATAAAGGATCTTCTCAAAACTGGGACAACTTTAGAGGGTAAACTGTAGTGTGCGACGTCGGATTTTCTCACGCTCAGCCCAATCTAGTGAGAGATTACCATGTTGGAGGTGTTCAACCAAGTGTTTCCTCCAATCGTCAGTCAATTCGATCACGGCATCAAGGTTACCTGGAGGTCCTGACGTAGAGGCACTGACGGTAAGGTGGCTTACCTATGGATTGTCATCGCTTTCCAAGGTAACAGGATCTATGACTCTAGAATTCACTACGTGGATAATTATATCATCCTGTTCGGGCTCTGAAATTGATGTAGGTAAGCTGGCCAAATCATCTACTCGACTATTCTACGACCGAGGGACGTGGATAACCTTTGGTCAAGAATCGAACTGGTCCATTAGGTGTAGAGTGTGTTCTAACAATGGTATGAGCTCTGGATTCCTGAAAAACTAGTCACCATTGACCTGCTTAATAAATAGCTCAAAGTCACCTTTCACATGAAAAAGGGGCACGCTGATCTCAAGGACCAGCTCGACGCCAGTGATAAGAGCCTGATACTCTACCTCATTGTTGGTGCAGCCTTCTAATAACAGGAATGAATACGACAGAATGGCTCGTGTTGGGTTAATAAAGGCGACACCCAATCTAACTCTATTGAGCATAGTATCATTGAGCCTCCTACCAGTGGGGCTCCAGGATGCACCATCAAAGTGCATTTGCCAACATGGGATGGCTTGATTGATTGAGAGGATCACCTCATCAGAAAAATTAATGTCCAGGGACTGGTCCACAGAGGTTGGATGGGCAGCTAGAAAGTCCACCAACGCCTATCCCTTGATAGCCTTATAAGGCACAAACCTAATGTCAAACTTCTAGAGGATTACTACCCACCGCGCTAGTCAGAAAGTCAACATGGGATGGCTCATGATATACTTCAATGGGTCTACTAGAGAGACCAGATGTACCTCATGGTGCTGTAAGTAATGACATAATTTCTGTACGGCGAATACGAGCAAAAGAAAACTCATATATATGAGGGATTGTCTGGTCTATGTATAGAGGAGCATGTGGATGAGGTAATAGAGGTTGTTCTCTACCCCCTCATTTTTCTTCTGGGAGAGAAGGGCACCGAGGGACCATTCGAGGGCAGTGACATAGAGAATTAGCAGCTTTTCGGAGATGGGTGGCATCAAGACCAGAGGCTGGAGAAGATACTGCTTGATTTCATCGAATTCGGTCTGACACTCTTCATCCCACTCAAAGGTGGTGCCCTTCTTCATGAGGCGAGATGAGGGCTTACACTTGCCAACCAGATTCACAATGAATCGGCGTATGTAGGCTAAGTGGCCTTGGAAACCACGGAGCTCCCGAATATTACTCAGGGTAGGAATCTGGCTGATTGCCTTGATATTTTCTGGGTTCATCTCGATGCCCCGGTACCTGAAAAAAAATTCAAGAAACTTCACAAAGGTGACTCCAAAAGCACACTTCAATGGGTTCATCTTCAGGTAGTGGGAATAGAGGAACACAAACAAATTCTCAAGATCCTTGAGATAGTCCTGGTGCTGGCGTGATTTGAATACCAGATCATCCACATAGAACTCTACCAATGTCCCAAGGATTGGCTTGAATATGTGATGCATGGCCCGCTGATAGGTGGCACCTGCATTCTTCAGGATGAATGGCATAACCTTGTAACCGAAAGTACCTTGTGGCACCCTAAAATCCATGGAATCTTCATCCTCGGGGGACATCCTAATCTTATTATATCAAGAGTAACCATCCATGAAGGAGAGGGCCTAGAACCCCACCATAGCATCAATCAAAAATTCGGTCACTGGAAGGGGAAAATCATCCTTTGGACAATAACGATTGAGATCCCATAAGTCGATACAGACTCTGATCTATCCGTTCTTCTTCTTAACTGGTACAATGTTGGCCGGACACTTGGGGTACTAGACCTCCTTGATGATGTTGGCTTGGATGATCTTGTCAACTTCGGCCTCGATCATTGCATCTTGAGACGGATGTATCTTTCTGAAAGGCTGCTTGATCCCGCGATGATTTTCTTGAAGACCGAGGCAGTGGATGGCTACCTGAGGTTCTAATCCTGGCATCTCATCATAACTCAAGGAAAAAATTTCATGGTTCTGTTTAAGGATGTATATGTAACACTACTTCTCTTCAGGGGACATAGCGGCACTGATCATTGTGGGTCTTAGATCCGCCACGCTGTCGAGGCTCACTTGTAACAACTCTTAGACCATGGAGGAGACACATGCCTCAAAGGAAGGGGCATCCTCTAGATCCTCTTCTCCACTTATGGAGGGATCTTCCATGGGGGAAGTTTCTTCTGAGTTACCAGGCTCTGATGGGAGGCTGGTGCTAGCTTGAGCGGAAGTGCTTATTGCGTTAGGGAAGTTTGATGCTGCCGAGACCATAACTATGAACATTTTCGACCCATTACCATCTTGTCTCCAGCCCAAGGGGCCACTCTTGACAATATCAAAGTAGTAGTGGTGCATCAGTCAGAGCCGACTTATTCCACCCTATAAAAATAGACAAGTATGACGTACTACCGTTTTCATAAGTCTTACATCCCGATACCTGATGGAGTGAGAAGGCACTAGGATCACTGGAGCCTGGTTTGTATAAGAATACGAAGTGATCTTCTAGTGCTACCAGATTTGGGAACATGGTTCCCCCTTTTCCCAGAAATGACATAACATTTTCCCATATCAGAGGTTATAGCCTCCAACCGATGGATCAGGAAGAAATAGGCGCCATTCAGGCCTACCCAAGGGTCGGTCGTAGTGGTGACAGGCTCAACATTACTTGCCTGGACTTTCTTATCCTTGCTCTTCTATTAGTCAGCATCCAAGTAGCGGGCCTCACATGAGGCGAAAGAAGATGCATCACCATGGGATATTCCCACTCGAACATTAAGGGTGTACTTGAGGCATTGGTGATACGATTAGGAGACTGCTGCATGCAGGTGGAGTCATGGTCTGACCATTAATGCATTGTACATGGTTTCCTGAGAGACAACCCTGAACTCGGTGGTGGAAACTAGGCCATCGAACTAGGTCATCAGATGGATCTTGTTGACCGGTGTTTTTTCTATATTTTCATATCCCTAGATCCTTAAATTCTTGGGAGTCAGGTCATCTTCAGATAACTCTATCTTCTGCAGTGTCTGTGTTGGGATAAGATTGATCCCAGAGCAGGTGTCAATGAGATAGTGGTGAACCTCCACGCCGTTGAATTGGCCGATGATATACAGTGGGTGGATGTGCCCTTATATGGGGTATCCTTATCCCTCTCTAAAGAATGAAATGATGGCCTTTTATTCGGCATTCTCAACTGTTTCAGCATGAAAAGATTCTGCAGCTACTACCTCTGTCTCAAACTGAAGGGGACTCCTTAAAGCCTCAGTGAGTGCTTTGCAAATATCTGGCGACAAGTGAAGGGCTTCAAGGATGGAAATCTTGGCTAGGATTCCGGAGAGGTTCTTGACAATGTCGTACATCCGTGCCAGGTGCGATATTCTGCCTCCAGGAAGCCGCTCTGCGATAGAGGGCACGACGGGCCCTGTTGGATGGACCGACGACTGATTGGTACTGGTCATATCCCACCGCTCACTAGTCAAATCCCATATAGTAGTTGTCGGATGAAGGTCGGGGGCTGAGATCATCTTTTAGCTAGGCAAAGCTGGTCGTGGCATGACTGAAGTGGTTCTGCCTGATCCAGTAGCACAAACGATGGTGGGGGAGGGCCTGTAGACACCAGATGATGAGGCCGCGCATGCTGGGTTCTATGCTGGTCTTGCTGTCTGGTCTCAACGTTTTGCGCGGCCTGGCTAGAGGTACCAACTGACATTCTCTGATGACCCATATGGTCGTGGCTTTACTGACATTGGCGTCGGGTGGGGAAATTGGGGAGGTTTGTCTGGCCCTCCCCCTCGTTGGCAGTCACATAGGGGTTTACCAACATAACGATGTTAACTGAAGAATACCCTTGACTAGAACTTGACGAATCAACCACCACTTGGAAGATTATGGGAGGGATCCCCATCACTGGGGGCATAAAGTATTCGAGAGTGCAGGGCAATGATGGAATTGGTGGGGCGTGTTGCTTCTTCTTGCGCTGCCGATGCTTGCTCTTCTAGGAAGTGGTCAGCTGAGATGATGATACAGAAGTGGTGGCTGCAGCATATGAAGGATCTGGATGATTCAGACATGCACGTATAATTCCATCGGTGGGGGTGACCATCTTTTGAGCCATCCAGTCATTATACTTCCAAGACCCATGGTCAGAAATCTGCCGCCACTCACCTTCACTGCCGCTACTACTATCTGACCTCACAAAGACACTTGCAACTTGTTCCAAGGTCAGGCCCAAGCTTAATATGTTGTTTTAAATCTAGTCTTGGGGCCAGTCCTTGAACACATATCAGTGCTTGATGGTGTGCCCCATGATCTGGTGATAAGGGCAGTAGTTGGGGCGGCCAATGAGATTCGCCTCTTCTGGCTTTCGGCATTCAGGTAATCGTGCAATTCTCTGCTCTAAGGCACTGCGAAAGTAACCAGGGACCTGAGCCTCGACAAACGAGTAAGTATAATTTATTCTATCCTGAAAGGGGGTTCAAGATGCCAGACCCTGACGGGTGGACAGAGGATCCTACTAAGGAGGCGGAACTTTTACAGACCCCAAGCTTAACGTACATGGAAATTAGGGCATTGGTTTGCATAATGCCCCTACATTCCACATTTAAAACATTTAACCATTATTGATGTCGTATCAATACCATTATCCTCATCCATGGTGTTAACTGAACCTTTTCCTTTGCACGTACATGGACATTACATTACTTTTGCAGAATACTTAGTACATAACAAAAACACACACACAAGGACCGTAATAGTTTAGTGTCTTAGGAAACTCTGAATATAATCTTCTAATTGTGGTGAAAGATATTCAACATATCCCATAAAGATCTTCTTTTATTTAAACCTAAATCCTTTCTTTATGTCCTGGGGAAAATAAAACATAAAAGGGTGAGCTCAAATGCTCAGTAAGGGTAAACAAAAGAAATATCAATCACATCATATTCATAAGAACATATCTTTTGGAAATCTCATAACATGGGATAAATCATAGTAGTGAAATGTAATCCCAATAATCATAACCTAAAACATGAAACTTTGTGTCATACACACATAATCACAGCGAATCATTTCTTATTAGTCAAGACTCATTTCCAAGACTATCTTAGTGGACAAAGTCCCTTTTTGAACCGAGTTCACTCCTTGTTTCAGTCCTGTTTCACTAAACTGGTATAACCTACCGTTCCAGCCATGTCTATCTCATGAGATATAAAATCTTTACCCAATGCATTGGAGGGAGATATAGGTCCCACCCATCTCATAATGATACCATTCTTATGTGTGCCACAAAATCATAAATCATACATCATTGCATAACCCATGTAATAAAAATGGGAATCTTAAACATCATGACATCATAAAACAATTCATATAGGATAAAGGAATTCATAAAAATATATCCATCACAACATAATCAAATACATGTAATAATAGGGATAGAAACAGAACTCTTTATTATCTTAGATGGAAAATAATTTTGATAAAACACCTGAACTCCATTCTTGAAGAAAATATCCTTTCTGCTTCAAAAACACTTTTCCTTTCTTAACATGTCGTACAATTCTAAACTAAAAGTAGTTGATTAAAAATAAATTTGAAAACTTGTAAAGGAAGCTTCTGGGAAATAATGTTTTAAAAATCCATTCATGCTGTATAATTTAAAAAAAACAGTCTTCGTAATTTTGTCAGAAAAGTCAAAAAGTACCTCGTACGAAAAACAACAAAAAATTCCTTTCATATCCTTTACTAAAAAATCACCGAAGGGTAAAATTGGATTTAAACAATTTTAGGTGGATGGAAATAATATTACATATTGAGGAAACAAGGATGTGGATGATAAAATACACCCCAGTAAATACTAAAGTATAAACAATCTTGGATAAAAATGAGATCATGATATTTCCCTTACCTTAGGTCCGATTTGCTTCGTAATTGTCCGAACCTCCTGTATAATGATTTAAATAATGTCATTAACTTATTCCATAATCATACTCATTGTTATGATATCATATATGGTTCACTTATGGCTTTATATTACCCGTTCTTTTGTAAATTCCATGTTAAAGGGCGTTTTAGGTAAAATCGTTTCATTTGTCAACCGTGTTTTGACTTGTAATTATTCATATGATTACTTAGATCATGATTACTTAATTCCAGAATATAAAACATGATTTATATATAATATATATTCAGAATATAATAGATCAATAAATGAAAAGAAATACACCGTTCATGGAGATGGTAGACCGTACGTACGAATGAACGTTGTTTTATTTTCCTTATTGAGTTGAATGGAATTAAGTAGATGACATACATATATATACACATAAATCCAGAATCATTATTATGTCATATATTTCATTATTACTTATTATATATACTTTATAATCATTCATGAATGGTTAACGTTGAGAATGAATCTCATCGCGTCGTGGAGACGGTAGTCCGTACGTACGCACGAGCGATGATATCGTTCTAATGATCGTCGAATTGTATTGGAGTGTATGTATACTATTTCAGAATCAATATCACTTTACAATAATCATATATAGTTATTATGTACACCATTATACCTATCCAAGTAAGGTGGTGGTGGAAAATAGATTACACCACGACGTGGAGACAGTATTCCGTACGTATGCACGCGCGATGATTTCGTTTTCCGTAGGATGGATAGATGGTGAAATAAGGTTGTTTCATAATTATAATAACATATCCGTATATAAGTGATACTGATTTTATTACTTCAAAATGAAACAACCTAAGAAGAAGAAGTGGAAGAAGAAATAAAGATGAAAGAATCGGTAACGGACATTACCTCTTGTTTGAAGCACCTCTTTGAGATCTCCTTTTAGGGCACTAATATTGGTCTTTGAGGAAGCACAAAACCACTAGAATGTTTCTAGGGAAGTGTAGAATGGAATTTGTCAGGTTTTTCCAAGATTTAAGGCTCAAAGTGGTGTGAGGAAGAGAGGGAGGAGGAGGTGCCCTTTTATAAGGGAAGAGAGGGGCACCTTTGGAATAACTAAAACTATTATTTTATTATAAAGTAAAATTCGGTTTTAAATAAGTCCAAATTGATTAATTTAGAAGATAAGGTGGGGATGGGTCGAAATCCTCTCATCCAATATAATTTAGACAAGTTTAGGTTCCTATTTTAACCTTATCATTTAGATTTAACATTAAGTAAAATAATTTTACTTTTACCGTGTCTTCTTGTGTTCTTATACTATAAGGTTAATAAACATACTATAAGAAGCCAAAAGAACCCCAAGTTATTTATTATTAATATATATAACCTTATATAAGTCATTTGTCATAACCTTAGATTTTTAGGAATAAAATAACAATTAATAATATAATATTTGTTTTGAAAACTATTTTATGTCAATTTTGACACTATTTTGTAATTGATTTTTGTGAAAATCATAACAGAATTATTAGTCCAACAAAGTTAATTAAATCAATAATAACATGTCATATTAACCTATAAAATTATTTGATTTCATAAAATTTCGGAAATTACATTTATTTGGGTATTTATAACATCAAATATGTCAATATTTCATTAATAAGATAATTACTGCATCATCTTTGTGTCATAAATATATTAAATTATTTAATGTCTTAAAATTAAAAATAAAATACCATTATGTAGGTAATATTTTTATCTATCTAATTACTATTTATAGTCTAATTTATCTTAATTATAACCCTATATTAAAAATTATTTACTTATTAAACTTTTATTTTAACTATTTTAACCCTTCTTTAATTAAATTAATAATAAATGTCCTAATCTAATCCAAGTGGGCCTAAATGGTCATATTTTATTCCTAAGGTTGTTTTTTGGTAGAATTACACTTATCAAATATAATTAGGACATGTGTTAGGGTAATAATAATATCATTTTTACCCTTAATTACCCTATTTACTTTTAACCGTGGTAAAAAAAGTAAAAAGTTACTATTCACCAAAAATTATTTTCATCTCATTGAATCACATTTTACTTACTGACATCAACCATATCTCTCGAATTTTTGAAATTCCACTCACATAAGTGGTAAAATTAAGTTTTATGAAAAATTCATTTTTCATAACTACCACTTAGTGGTTTCACTATTCATCGAAAAATAAAAGTTTCCAGAAAAATACCAAAAATTAGGCCTAAGATATATTTGATATTATGAACTCAAAAATGATGTCTATTTTACCAAATTCAAAACATATCAGTTCCATTAATTAATTTAAAAATTAATTCCCGTCGTCAAAACAAATAACGTGTTCTTAAGAGATAATAACTATCAAAAGATTGACACTTGTTTATGTCAGGTTTAAATGTGAAATTACATCCAATGAACAAAATTGTATTAAATTGTAAAAATATATTCAAAATATAATTTAAAACCACTCAAATTAATAATTTATCACTATTAATTATTTTGATTAAAAAGGTTGTTTTTAATTAAAATTTAGTAATTTTCACTATTCATCAGAAAATGAAAGTTATCCAAAAAGTACCAAAATTTCACCCTAAGCTAATTTAGATATTACGAATCCAAAAATGAATTCCATTTTGAAAAATAAAATTTACAAAATTTCAAAAATTTGTTTTTACTATTCATAACGGCTAGTTTTAATAATATTTTAATAGCATATTGTTGTTTAGTGAAACTCGTTATTGTGTACTACACATGCTATTGAGAAAGGTCACGATTGCTTGTAATGCAAGGCACGTCTAGGATGCGTGTTGTGCAAGCTCCTTTTGGTGTAGCGTACAACACAAGACATTAATTAAATTAAAATGAATATTTTTCATAAAATCTCGGGGTGTTACATTCTACCCCCCTTAAAATGAATTTCGCCCTCGAAATTCGTCGGGGTTATAAATGGTTTACTATTTGAAAGTTTCTTTAATAGAAACCCACATCATAAATAGGAATACCAAAACCAATCTTTAAGAACAAAAGTATGAAACGTAACGGTTACCCAAATAAACTAATCACTGGGTTTCCACATAGGTGAAAATATTGATATGGAAGAGAAATCTAACCATCATGTTCTGATGGAGAGTGGTAGAGAACATGGCTATGGAAAAGCCTACAATCATAAAGCCATAAATTTATGGAGATATAAGGTACCTTCTGATTCATCAGATATAAGAGCACTAGGACAACATTTTTGGTTTTCAAGATCATTTCCCTAAAGTTGATGAAATTGGAATTAGAAGAAATACTTTCGTGATTTTGGTATAGTTTCACCGTTGGTCGTTCTTTGGACAATTTTTACTTCATCTCTTAAAGAAATGAAGTTGAATTTTTCATTCGTGATGTGTTAGCAGATCATGTGATAGAATGATGGGTCATTCCATCTGTCTCAAACAAAATGTTAGAAAAGTTATCAAAAAATACATAAGTCCATCTATAGTGAGATTAATCATATATGGTTCCTAAAATGGACATATACTTCATATATAATACTTCTTAATATAATAAAACTCGTTTTTACTAAATATGGACTTCCTGTAGGCCAGTGGTAGGCGATAAAGGCCAGTCGCACTTCGGTTGTGGGTTCGATTCCCACAGCCTTGTCTGACGCGATGGGTTATCGCCCATCCTGCAGGTTGTCCTTTTTCTAAATCTATATTACTATAACATCCGATCAACAATATCAAAAAAAAGTTTTATACTTAAACAATATTAACTTATGTCCAACATAATCCATTCCAATCTTTAGGCTTATCTAAAATACTTCGGTCCAAGCTCATAGTATAAAGAAAATGATCACGTGAATGCCATCATTTATCCCCCATATATCATAAGATATATCTTGTTGGTCAAATTACAAACATGTGAATACCTTAATCATGTATTCTCTTAAAGAATGAATACCCATTGAACCTTAGGGAAAACATTAATGCAGTCAAAAGTTAACTCTTTCCACTTACCAAAATCCAAAAATTCTATATACTCAAACCATGATATAACCTTCTCCTTATATCAGTAATGAGCTCATTAATACTATCAAACATTTAATTTTCTCATTATCCCTTCATTATGCGCATATCATCTACATTCCAAAAATATCTGAAGAACCTTTCATAGATACTGGTACCATTAATCGTATAATTTAAAAACTCAAGGAAAGACAACAGTGTAACAATCCTTAGATGTCTCTTTATTCCATAGTACCATGAGATTACTTATACAACATTACACATGATAAACATGTAATCATTCCACTACATTCTTAAACCATTGACCGAGCTTCAACAATTCTTTCATCTCACATATCAGTTGTAGTCTCTTCATCATCATCAACATAAATACTACCCATACGACAATACAGATTCTCTTCATGAGACTATCCCTTAGGGCATTGGTTTGCATAATGCCCGTAATATTTAAAGATCTTCAACATAAAAGGGTGAAATATCTTCAACATCTCCCATAAAGATCTTCCTTTTTATTATACCTAAAACCTTTCTTTATATTCTGTGGAAACGAAAACATAAAAGGGTGAGCTCAAATTCTCAGTAAGGGTAAACAAAAGAAATATCAATCACGTCATATTAATAAGAACATATCTTTTGGAAATCTTAACCTGCAAAAGAGATCATAATTTCATAACATGGGATAAATCATAGTAGTGAAATTTAATCCCAATAATCATAACTTAAAACATGAAACCTTGTGTCATACACACATAATCATAGAGAATCATTTCTTATTAATCAAGACTCATTGCCAAGACTATCTTAGTGGACAAAGTCCCTTTCTGAACCGAGTTCACTCCTCGTTTCAGTCCTGTTTCACTGAACCGGTATAACCTACCATTCCAGCAATGTCTATCTCATGAGATATAAAATCTTACCCAATTCATTGGGGGGAGATATAGGTCCCACCCATCTCATAATGATACCATTCTTATGTGTGCCACAAAATCATAAACCATACATCATAGCATAACCCATGTAATAAAAATGGGAATCTTAAACATCATGACGTCATAAAACAATTCACATATGATAAAGGAATTCATAAAAAAAATTCCATCACAACATAGTCAAATCAATGTAAAAATAGAGATATAAATAGAACCCTTTATTATCTTTGATGGAAAATAATTTTGATAAAACACTTGAACTCCATTCTTGGGGAAAATATCCTTTCTACTTCAAAAACATTTTACTTTCTTAACATGTCATAAAATTTTAAACTAAAATAAGTTGATTAAAAATAAACATGAAAACTTTTAAAGTAAGCTTCTTGGAATTAATGTTTTAAAAATCCATTCATTCCGTATAAGTTAAGAAAAACATTCTTCGTACTTTTGTCGGAAAAGTCAAAACGTACCTCGTACGAAAAACAAAAAAACATTCCTTTCATATCTTTTACTAAAAACTCACCTAAGGGTAAAATTGGATTTAAACAATTTTAAGTGGATGGAAATCATATTACATATTGAGAAAACATGTATGTGTATGATAAAATACACCCCATTAAATACCAAAGTATAAACAATCTCGGATAAAAATGAGATTGTGATATTTCCCTTACCTTAGGTCTGATTTGCTTCTTATGTGTCCAAACATCCTATATAATGATTTAAATAATGTCATTGACTTATTCCAGAATCATATTAATTGTTATTATATCATATATGGTTCACTTATGACTTTATATTACCCGTTCTTTCGTAAATTCCATGTTAAAGAGCGTTTTGGGTAAAATTGTTTTATTTGTCTTCCGTGTTTTGACTTGTCATTTTTCATATGAATAATTAGATCACGATTAATTAATTATAGAATATAAAACATTGTTTATATATAATATATATTCAGAATATACATATATATAATAAATTAGTAAATGGAAAGAAATACACCGTTCATGGAGACGGTAGACCGTACGTACGCATGAACGCTGTTTTCTTTTCCTTATTGAGTTGAATGGAATTAAGTAGATGAAATACATATATATACACATAAATACAGAATAATTATTATGTCATATATTTCATTATTAATTATTATATATACTTTATAATCATTCATGAATGGTTAACGTGGAGAATGAATCTCATCGCGTCGTGGAGACGGTATCCCGTACGTACGCACGAGCGATGATATCATTCTCATGATCGTGGAATTGTATTGGAGTGTATATATACTATTTCAGAATCAATATCACTTTAAAATAATCTTATATAGTTATTATGTACACCATTATACCCATCCAAGTAAGGTGGTGGTGGAAAATAGATTACACCACAGCGTGGAGACTGTATTCTGTACGTACCCACGCGCGGTGATTTTGTTTTCCGTAGGATGGATAGATGGTGAAATAAGGTTGTTTCATACTTATAATAACATATCAGTGTATGAGTTATACTGATTTTATTACTTAATGATGAAACAACTAAAGAAGATGAAGTGGAAGAAGAAATAAAGATGAAAGAATTGGTAACGGGCATTACCTCTTCTTTGAAGCGCCTCTTTGAGACCTCTTTTTAGGGCACTAAAATTGGTCTTTGAGGAATACCAGAACCTATATGATGTTTCTAGGGAAGTTTATAAGAGAATTTTTCCGGGGTTGGTCGAGATTTAAGGCTCAAATTGGTGTGAGGAAGAGAGGGAGGAGGTTCCCTTTTATAAGGGAGGAGAGGGGCACCTTTGGAATAACAAAAAATATTATTTTATTATAAATCCAAATTCGGTTTTAAATAGCTCCAAATTGATTTATTTATAAGATAAGGTGGTTATGGGTATAAATACTCTCATCCAATATAATTTAGACAAGTTTAGGTTCCTATTTTAACCTTATCATTTAGATTTAACATTAAATTAAATAATTTTACTTTTACCGTGTCTTCTTGTGTTCTTATACTATAAGGTTAATAAACTTACTATACGCAGCCAAACGAACCCCAAGTTGTTTATTATTAATATATATGACCTTATCTAAGTCATTTGGAAGAACATTAGATTTTTAAGAATAATATAACAATTAATAATATAATATTTGTTTTAAAAACTGGTTTATGTCAATTTTGACACTATTTAGTAATTTATTTTTGTGAAACTCATAACAGATTTATTAGTTAGAAAAAAGTTAATTAAATAAATAATAACATGTCATATTAACATATAAAATTAGTTAAATTCATTAAAAGTCTTAAATTACATTTATTTGGGTATTTATTACATCAATTATGTCAATATTTCATTAATAAGACAATTTCTGCATCATCTTTGTGTCATAATAAATGATAATTATTTAATCCCTAAATATTCTAAATAAATTCCTATGATGCATATAATTGTATTATCCTTCTGAATACTATTAATGTTCTAAGTTTCATGAAGTGTATCACCAAATTAAAATTATTATACTTACAATATTTAAGAAAGTGACATGTTGTCACATTCTTTGGTTTTAATAATAATTAACTTATTTTCATGGAAAAAAGCCCATTAAATGAATCTAATCCGACCCTTAGGTGATATGGGTCGACTTTTAGTCATCAAATAGGATTTTTCCAAGTGTTAGGGTAATTTTATAATATTATATTTACCCTTGATTACCCGACTTACCTTTAACTATGGTAAATAAAATTTACCATAGTTACTATTCATAATTCCCAAAAATAAAAAGTAGCCTATTAACATAATTTGGACCTACTGATTACAAATATGGAATCCATTTTTTCAAATTCAATACACAGAAGTTGCAGAAATTAAATTAAAATTAATCCCGTTGTCGAAAGAAAATGGGTTTTTCTTTAAAACATTGCAAAAGATTGAATTGATTTATCCTACGAATTCAAGGTAGAATCAATGCTAATGATATACATTATATTAAATGGTAAAAAAATTTCTATTTATACTTTAAAACCAATCAATATTATAATTTAACCATATAAATTATTGCGATGAAAAAAGTTGTTTTTAATTAAAATATAGCGTGTTTTTACTATTCATCAAAATATGAAAGTTACCAGAATAATATGAAAAATTTATCCAAAGTAAATTTTTATTATATGATTCCAAATAAGAATTTTATTTTGTCAAATTGAACTTATAAACATGTCAAAAACTAGATTTAATGTGGGTGCGTCATCAAAAGGCGGCAAAACTGCATTTTTTGAAAAATACTTATTTTACCCGAAAAAATTTATTTTGTTCTTATACCATGTTTTAGAAAATGTGTAAGATGAATAATAATGTTATAAGATTAAAAATTTATTTAATACTATTCATAACGGCTAGTTCATAATAATATTATAATAATATATCGTTGTTTAGTAAAACTGGGTATTGCGTACAACACACACTATCAAGGAAGGTCGCGATTGCGTGTAATGTAAGCCAAGTCAGGGTTACGTGTTGTGAAAGAATCCTTCATTGTTTCGTATAACAGAATCCAACCATATTTCATTTATACATTTAATATATATATATATATATATATATATATACTCAATGTTGCGTAGAATAACTATTATCAAAATTGTGTGTAACACAATCCAAGAATAGTGTTGCGTATACTTAAAGCTAATATGGTATTGCGTATAGCGCAAGGTAATCTTGGTGTGGCATACAACACAAGACATTATTATAAGAATATTTTTCATAAAATCTTGGTGTGTTATATTCTACCCCCCTTAAAATGAATTTCACCCTTGAAATTCGTCGGAGTTATAAATGGTTTACTATTCGAAAGTTTCATTAATAGAAACCCATATCGTAAAAAGTAATACCAAAACCAACATTTAAAAACAAAAGTATGAAACGTAACGGTTACCCAATTAAACTAATCACTGGGTTTCCATATAGGTGAAAATATGGATATGGAAGAGAAATCTAACCATCCTGTTCTGATGGAGGGTGGTAGAGAACATGGCTATGGAAAAGCCAGCAATCACAAAGCCATAAATTTGTGACGGTCTAAGGTACCATCTGATTCATCAGATATAAGAGCACTAGGACAACATTTTTGGTTTTCAAGATCATTTCCCTAAAGTTGATGAAATTTGAATTAGAAGAAATACTTTTGTGATTTTGGTATATTCTCACCATTTTCATTCTTTGGACAATTTTCACTTCATCTCTTAAAGAAATAAATTTGAATTTTTCATTCGTGATGTGTTAGCAGATCATGTGATAGAATGATTGGTCATTCCATCTATCTCAAATAAAAGGTTAGAAAAGTTATCAAAAAAATACACAAGTCCATCTATAGTGAGATTAATCATATATGATTCCTAAAATGGACTTATAATTCATATATCATACTGCTTAATATAATAAAACTAGTTTCTACTAAACAGGGACTTCCTGTAGGCCAGTGGTAGGCGATAAAGGCTAGTCACACTTCGGTTGTGGGTTCGATTCCCACAGCCTTGTCCGACGCGATGGGTTGTCGCCTATCCTGCAGGTTGTCCTTTTTCTAAAGATATATTACTATAAAATCCCATCAACAATATAAAAAAAGTTTTATCCTTAAACAATAATAACTTATGTCCAACATAATCCATTCCAATCTTTAGGCTTATCTAAAATACTTCGGTCAAAGCTCATAGTATAATGAAAATGATCACGTGAATGCCATCATTTATCCCCCATATATCATAAGATATATCTTGTTGGTCAAATTACAATAATTTGAATACCTTAATCATGTATTCTCTTGAACAATGAATATCCATTGATCCTTAGTGAAAACATGAATGCAGTTAAAAGTTAACACTTTCCACATACCAAAATCCTCAAAATTCTATATCCTCAAACCATGATATCACTTAGTCCTTATATCAATCATGAGCTCATGAATACTATCAAACATATTAGATTCTTTTTATCCCTTCATTATGTGCATATCATCTGCTTTCCAAAAATATTTCAATCACTTTTCATGGTTACCGATGCCATAAAATTATTGAAAACCACAATATACCAAAACATAAATATTCCAATATTCCATGATACTATATACAACATTATTCTAGAATCCCATTACATAAACACTTAATCATTCCACCACATCGTTTTCATATTCAAAATCTCCAATAGTGATCGCATGTGACTTCCCTTTGTCCTTTTCCTTAAGTGGTGGCTCATGTCGATCATCACTAACCCTTGGATTAGGGCATTTATTAGCATAATTCCCTGTTTCCTTGCACTTGAAGAATTTAAGTGTTGTTGGTGCGTTCTCTGCAGTCTTTTCTTTATTCACATCATTAGAAACCCTTTTCCCATTACTTCGACACTCAGCTGCTCGATGACCTTCTTTTCCACACTTAAAACATTTTCTAGTCCCTTTAAGACAATCTACACCATGTTTCTTTCCACACTTTGAGCATAAGGAAACATTCATCTTCTTTTCACCATTATTCTGAGATTTCTCCTTGAACTCCATCTTTCGTTTCTTGTCAAAACTATGAGATGGATAAGTAACACCAACTTCCATTTATACCTTGATAGCACAACGCACAATTTCTTCATAGCTACTGAAGTCTCTTATAGCTAATTCCCTTCGATGATATTGTTTTAAGCCACTGAAGAATCGATCAACTTTACTTTCAGGTTGGATGATAAATCCAGATGAATACCTTGAAAGCCTTGTAAAATTCGCTTCGTATATACCAACAGATTCATCATCCTTTTGCTTTATTTCAAGAAACTCCTTCTCCATCTTTGTTCGAAGAATACGATGGAAGTACTTATTGAAAAATAATTTATTGAACTCGTCCCATTCCATGGACTCAATTTCATATCTTTGCCTCGTATTCTTGATAAGATTCCACCATTGATCAACTTCACCTTCCAAACGATATACTACTAAGATGACTTTATCATGTTCAGAACATTGAAGAACTGAAAATATCTTTTCAGTAGTACTAATCCATTATTCAGCAACAAGTGGATCAGAAGACCCACTGAAAGAAGGTGGACGTTGCCTCATGAAGGACTCAATTGAATATTGTTCCCTTCTCTACTCATTTGGAAGTCCATAATGATTCATATCTTGTGTAAGTATAACAATAATATTTTTCACTCCATCTCCCATAACATTTGTTTGTTCAGGAGGACAATCATTGCATTGTCCATTGCATTGATCAACACGGTTCCTTCGGGTTCCATCCATCGTCTGAAACCCAAAAAGAATAGTGTGAGAGGAAAAAATCATGCTAGGGAAAACAACATAATAAAGGGGGAGTATCCTCAATATCTAACATGTTTGGTTTAATCTAATATCGTTACCACAGTTCTAGGACTATATCCTATACGTATACTTATCCTTAGGGACATCCCTAGACATACCTTAGAAATATCTCTAGGGATCTTACTAACGTTTTCACATCCTACTTTCCCAAGGTTGACTAAACCTCTCTCTGATACTAACTGTAGAGACCCTAAGAATGACGTACATTTACATTACATTACTTCTGCGGAATACTTAGCACATAACAAAAACACACACATAAGGACCGTAATAGTTTATTGTCTTTGGAAACATGGAACGTAATCTTCTAATCATGGTGAAAGATCTTCAACATCTCCCATAAAGATCTTCCTTTTTTATACCTAAAACCTTTCTTTATATCCTGGGGAAAATAAAACATAAAAGGGTGAGCTCAAATGCTCAGTAAATGTAAACAAAAGAAATATCAATCACGTCATATTCATAAGAACATATCTTTTGGAAATCTTAACCTGCAAAAGAGATCACAATTTCATAACATGGGATAAATCATAGTAGTGAAATGTAATCCCAATAATCATAACATAAAACATGAAACTTTGTGGAATACACACATAATCATATATAATCATTTCTTATTAGTCAAGAATCATTTCCAAGACTATCTTAGTGGACAAAGTCCCTTTCTGAACCGAGTTCACTCCTCGTTTCAGTCCTGTTTCACTGAACCTGTATAACCTACCATTCCATCCATGTCTATCTCATGAGATATAAAATCTTTACCCAATGCATTGGAGGGAGATATAGGTCCCACCCATCTCATAATCATACCATTCTTATTTGTGCCACAAAATCATAAACCATACATCATAGCATAACCCATGTAATAAAAATGGGAATCTTAAACACCGTGACATCATAAAACAAATCATATAAGATAAAGGAATTCATAAAAATAATTCCATCACAACATAGTCAAATAAATGTAAAAATAGGGATAGAAACAGAACCCTTTATTATCTTAGATGGAAAATAATTTTGATAAAACACTTGAACTCCATTCTTGAGGAAAATATCCTTTCTACTTCAAAAACATTTTCATTTCTTAACATGTCATACAGTTTTAAACTAAAAGAAGTTGATTAAAAATAAACTTTAAAACTTGTAAAGTAAGCTTCTTGGAAATAATGTTTTAAAAATCCATTCATGCCGTATAAGTTAAGAAAAAACATTCTTCGTACTTTTGTCGGAAAATTCAAAAAGTACCTCGTACGAAAAATGAAAAAACATTCCATTCATATCCTTTACTAAAAACTCACCTAAGGGTAAAATTGGATTTAAAAAATTTTAGGTGGATGGAAATAATATTACATATTGAGAAAACATGGATGTGGATGATAAAATACACCTCATTAAATACCAAAGTATAAACAATCTCAGATAAAAATGAGATTGTGATATTTCCCTTACCTTAGGTCCGATTTGCTTCGTATGTGTCCGAACCTCCTGTATAATTATTTAAATAATGTCATGGACTTATTCCAGAATCATATTAATTGTTATGATATCATATATGGTTCACTTATGACTTTATATTACCCGTCCTTTTGTAAATTCCATGTTAAAGAGCGTTTTGGGTAAAATTGTTTCATTTGTCTTCCGTGTTTTGACTTGTAATTATTCATATGATTACTTAGATCATGATTAATTAATTCCAGAATATAAAACATGGTTTATTTATAATATATATTCAGAATATACATATATATAATAAATCAGTAAATGGAAAGAAATACACCGTTCATGGAGACGGTAGACCGTACGTACGCATGAACGCTGTTTTCTTTTCCTTATTGAGTTGAATGGAATTAAGTAGATGACATACATATATATACATAGAAATACAGAATCATTATTATGTCATATATTTCATTATTAATTATTATATATACTTTATAATCATTCATGAATGGTTACCGTGGAGAATGAATCTCATCGCGTCGTGGAGACGGTAGTCCGTACGTACGTACGAGCGATGATATCATTCTCATGATCGTGGAATTGTATTGGATTGTATGTATACTATTTCAGAATCAATATCACTTTACAATAATCATATATAGTTATTATTTACACCATTATACCCATCCAAGTATGGTAGTGGTGGAAAATAGATTACACCACGGCGTGGAGACGGTATTCCGTACGTACGCACGCGCGGTGATTTCGTTTTCCGTAGGATGGATAGATGGTGAAATAAGTTTGTTTCATACTTATAATAACATATCATTATATTAGTGATACTGATGTTATTACTTCATGATGAAACAACTAAATAAGAAGAAGTGGAAGAGGAAATGAAGATTAAAGAATCGGTAACAAGCATTACCTCTTCTTTGAAGCGCCTCTTTGAGACCTCCTTTTAGGGCACTAAAATTGGTCTTTGAGGAAGCTAAGAACCTCTAGTATGTTGATAGGGAAGTGTAAAAGGTAATGTTTCAGGGTTTGTCCGAGCTTGAAGGCTCAAAGTGGTGCGAGGAAGAGAGGGAGGAGGTGCCCTTTTATAAGGGAGGAGAGGGGCACCTTTGAAATAACTAAAAATATTATTTTATTATAAATCCAAATTCAGTTTTAAATAGCTCCAAATTTATTTATTTCTAATCTAAGGTGGGTATGGGTCGACATACTCTCATCCAATAGAATTTAGACAAGTTTAGGTTCCTATTTTAACCTTATCATTTAGATTTAACATTAAATTAAATAATTTCACTTTTACTGTGTCTTCTTGTGTTCTTATACTATAAGGTTAATAAACATACTATAAGAAGCCAAAAGAACCCCAAGTTGTTTAATATTAATATATATGACCTTATCTAAGTCATTTAGAAAAACCTTATATTTTTAGGAATAAAATAACAATTAATAATATAATATTTGTTTTAAAAACTAGTTTCTGTCAATTTTGACACTATTTAGTAATTGATTTTTGTGAAATTCATAACAGATTGATTAGTTAGAAAAAAGTTAATTAAATCAATACTAACATGTCATATTAACATATAAAGTCAGTGAAATTCATAAAAAGTCTTAAATTACATTTATTTGGTTATTTATAACATCAATTATGTCAATATTTCATTAATAAGACAATTTCTGCATCATCTTTGTGTCATAATAAATGATAATTATTTAATCCCTAAAAATTTTAAATAAATTCCCATGATGTAGATATATGTATTATCTTTCTGGAGACTATTCATTTTCTAAGTTCCATGAATTTTATCACTAAATTAAAATTATTATACATATAATATTTAAGAAAGTGACATGTTGTCACATTCTTTGGTTTTAATAATAATTAACTTATGTTCATGGACAAAAGTCCATTAAATGAATATAATCCGATCCTTAGGTGATATGGGTCGACTTTTAGTCATCCAATAGGGGTTTTAAAAGTGTTAGGGTAATTTTATAATATTATATTTACCATTGATTACCCGATTTACCTTTAACTATGGTAAATAAAATTTATCGTAGTTACTATTCATAATTCCCAAAAATAAAAAGTAGCCTATTATCATAATTTGGACCCACTGATTCCAAATATGGAATCCATTTTTTCAAATTCAATACACAGAAGTTGCAGAAATTAAATTAAAATTAATCCCGTTGTCGAAAGAAAATGGTTTTTTATTTAAAACATTGCAAAAGATTGAATTGATTTATCCTACGAATTCAAGGTAGAATAAATGCTAATGACATACATTATATTAAATGGTAAAAATATTTTCTATTTATACTTTAAAACCATTAAATATTATAATTTAACCATATAAATTATTGCAATGAAAAAAGTTGTTTTTAATTAAAATTTAGCGTGTTTTTACTATTTATCAAAATATGAAAGTTACCAGAATAATATGAAAAATTTATCCAAAGTAAATTTTTATTTTATGATTGCAAAGAAGAATTTTATTTGGTCAAATTGAACTTATAAACATGTCAAAACTAGATTTAATGTGGGTGCGCCATCAAAAGGCGGCAAAACTGCATTTTTTTTAAAATACTTATTTTACCCGAAAATGTTATTTTGTTCTTATACCATGTTTTAGAAAATTTGTAAGACGAACAATAATGTTATATGATTCAAAATTTAGTTAATACTATTCATAATGGGTAGTTCATAATAATATTATAATAATATATCGTTGTTTATTAAAACCCGGTATTGCGTACAACACACACTATCGAGGAAGGTCGCGATTACGTGTAATGTAAGCTAAGTCAGGGTTGCGTGTTGTGAAAGAATCCTTAATTGTTTCGTATAACATAATCCAACCATATTTCATTTATACATTGAATATATATATATATATATATATATATATACTCAATGTTGCGTAGAATAACTATTATCAAAATTGTGTGTAACACGATCCAAGAATAGTGTTGCGTATACTGCAAGCTAATACGGTGTTACGTTCAATGGATATTCATTCTTCAAGAGAATACATGATTAATGTATTCAAATATTTTTAATTTGACCAACAATATATATCTTATGATATATGGGGGATAAATGATGGCATTCACGTGATCATTTTCTTTATACTATGAGATTGGACAGAAGTATTTTAGATAAGCCTAACGATTGGAATGGATAATGTTGGACATAAGTTAGGATAGAAATTTTTTCGATATTATTGATGGGATGTTATAGTATTATAGCTTTAGAAAAAGGACAACCTGCAGGACGGGCGATAGCCCATCGCGTCGGACAAGGCTGTGGGAATCGAACCCACAACTAAAGTGTGACTGACCTTTATCGCCTACCACTGGCCTACATGAAGTCCCTATTTAGTAGAAACCTGTTTTATTATATTATGATATATGATGTATAAGTCCATTTTAGGAACCATATATGATTAATCTCACTATAGATTGACTTATGTATTTTTTGATAACTTTTATAACCTTTTGCTTGAGACAGATGGAATGACCCATCATTCTATCACATGATCTGCTAACACATCACGAATGACCAATTCAACATCATTTCTTTAAGAGATGAAGTGGAAATTTTCCAAAGAACGACAAATAGTGAGACTATACCAAAATCAAGAAAGTATTTCTTCTAATTCAAATTTCATCAACTTTAGGGAAATGATCATGAAAACCAAAAATATTGTCCTAGTGCTCTTATATCTGATGAATCCGATGGTACATTAGATCATCACAAATTTATGGCTGTGTGATTGCTGGATTTTTCATAGCCATGTTCTCTACCACTCTCCATCATAACATGATGATTAGATTTCTATTCCATATCCATATTTTCACCTATGTGGAAACCCAGTGATTAGTTTATTTGGGTAACTGTTACATTTCATACTTTAGTTTTTAAAGCCAGGTTTTGGTATTCCTTTTTTCGATGTGGGTTTCTATTAAAGAAACTTCTGAGTAGTAAACCATTTATAACCCTGACAAATTTCAAGGGAGAAATTCATTTTAAGGGGGGTAGAATGTAACACCCTGAGATTTTATGAAAAATATTCTTTTTAATTTCATTAATGTCTTGTGTTATACGCTACACCAAAAGGAGCTTGCACAACACGCATCCTTGACTTGCCTTGCATTACACGCAATCGCGACCTTCCTCGATAGCGTGTGTAGTACGTAAGAACGAGTTTCACTAAACAACAATATGCTATTAAAATATTATTAAAACTAGCCGTTATGAATATTAATAACCAATTTTTGAAATTTTGTAAATTTTATTTTTCAAAATGGAATTCATTTTTGGATTCGTAATATCGGAATTAGCTTAGGGTGAAATTTTGGTACTTTTCGGATAACATTCATTTTCTGATGAATAGTGAAAATTACTAAATTTTAATTAAAAACAACCTTTTTAATCAAAATAATTAATAGTGACAAATTATTAATTTGAGTGGTTTTAAAGTATATTTAGAATATATTTTTACAATTTAATAAAATGTTGTTCATTGGATGTAATTTCACATTTAAACCAGACATAATCAAGTGTCAATCTTTTGATAGTTATTATCTCTAAGAACACGCTATTTGTTTTGACGACGGGAATTATTTTTTAAATTAATTAATGAAACTGATATGTTCTGAATTTGGTAAAATAGACATCATTTTTTAATTCATAATATCAAATATAGCTTAGGCCTAATTTTTGGTATTTTTCTGGAAACATTCATTTTTTGATGAATAGTGAAACCACTAAGTGGTAGTTTAGAAAAATGAATTTTTCATAAAACTTAATTTTACCGCTTCTGTGAGTGGAATTTCAAAAATCCGAGACACACGGTTGATATCAGTAAGTAAAATGTGGTTCAAGGAGATGAAAATAATTTTTGGTGAATAGTAACTTTTTACTTTTTTTTACCACGGTTAAAAGTAAATAGGTTAATTAAAGGTACAAATGATATTATTATTACCCTAACACATGTCCTAATTCTATTGGATAAGTGTAATTCGATGAAAAAACAACATTAGGAATAAAATATGACCATTTAGGCCCACTTGGATTAGATTAGGACTTTTATTATTAATTTATATAAAGAAGGGTTAAAATAGTTAAAATCAAAGTTTAATAAGTAAATCATTTTTAATATAGGGTTATACATAAGATAAATTCGACTATAAATAGTAATTATAAAGATAATAAGATTTCCTACATAATGGTATTTTATTTGTAATTTTTAGACATTAAATAATTTAATTTATTTATGACACAATGATGATGCAGTAATTATCTTATTAATGAAATATTGACATAATTGATGTTATAAATACCCAAATAACTGTAATTTCAGACTTTTTATGAAATAAAATAATTTTCTAGATTAATATGACATGTTATTATTGATTTAATTAACTTTTTTTGAGCTAATAATTCTGTTATGATTTTCACAAAAATCAATTACAAAATTGTGTCAAAATTGACATAAAATAGTGTTTAAAACAAATATTATATTATAAATTGTTACTTTATTCCAAAAAATCTAAGGTTAGTCCAAATAACTTAGATAAAGTTATATATATTAATAATAGACAACTTGGGGTTCTTTTGGCTTATTATAGTAAGTTTATCAACCTTATAGTGTAAGAACAGAAAAAGACATGGTAAAACTAAAATTATCTAACATAAAGTTAAATATAAATGATAAGGTTAAAATAGGAACCTAAACTTGTCTAAATTCTATTGTATGAGATACTTTCGACCCATACCCACCTTAGCTTCTAAATGAATCAATTTGGAGCTATTTTAAACCAAATTGGACTTTATAATAAAATAATAGTTTTAGTTATTCCAAAGGTGCCCCTCTCCTCCCTTATAAAAGGGAACCTCCTCCCTCTCTTCCTCACACCACATTGAGCCTTCAAGCTCGGGCAAACCCTGCAGAATTTCCTTCTCCACTTCCCTATAAACATCCTAGAGGTTTCATCTACTGAATTCCTTTCAATTCAATAAGGAAACGAAAACAGCGTTCATGCGTACGTACTGTCTACCGTCTCCATGAACGGTGTATTTCTTTCCATTTACTGATATTATATATATATATATTCTGAATATATATTATATATAAATCAAATTTTATATTCTGGAATTAAGTAATCATGATCTAAGAAATCAAATGAATAATTACAAGTCAAAACACGGACGACAAATGAAACGATTTTACACAAAACGCTTTTTAACATGGAATTTACAAAAGAACGGGTAATATAAAGTCATAAGTGAACCATATATGATATAATAATAATGAGTATGATTCTGGAATAAGTCAATGACATTATTTAAATCATTATACAGGAGGTTCGAACACTTACGAAGCAAATCAGACCTAAGGTAAGGGATAAATTTTCAATCTCATTTTTATCCGAGATTGCTTATACGTAAGTATTTTCTAGGGTTACGTTTATCATCCATGACCATGTTTTCTAAAAATTCTTTCATAAAATGTTTACCATTCTTCCATGGATGTTTAAAGTCATTTTTACCCTTTATTGACTTTTTACCACATTGTATGAATGGAATCTTTCCTTTGGTTACCATATAAGGAACTTTTTGACTTTTCCGAAAAAAGTACGAAGAATGTTTTTTTAACTTATACGGAATGAATGGATTTTTAAAACATTATTTCCAAGAAGATTCCTTTACAAGTTTTCAAGTTTATTTTTAATCAACTTCTTTTAGTTTATAATTGTACGACATGTTAAGAAAGGAAAAGTGTTTTTGAAGCCGAAAGGATATTTTCCTCAAGAATGGAGTTCAAGTGTTTTATCAAAATTATTTTCCATATAAGATAATAAAGGGTTCTGTTTCTATCCCTATTATTACATGGATTTGATTATGTTGTGATGGAAATATTTTTATGAATTCCTTTATCCTATATGAATTGTTTTATGATGTCATGATGTTTAAGATTCCCATTTTTATTACATGGGTTATGCAATGATGTATGATTTATGATTTTGTGGAACACATAATAATGGTATCATTATGAGATGGGTGGGACCTATATCTCCCTCCAATGAATTGGGTAAAGATTTTATATCTCATGAGATAGACATGGCTGGAACGGTAGGTTATACCGGTTTAGTGAAACAGGACTGAAACGAGGAGTGAACTCGGTTCAGAAAGGGACTTTGTCCACTAAGATAGTCTTGGCAATGAGTCTTGACTAATAAGAAATAATTCTCTATGATTATGTGTGTATGACACAAAGTTTCATGTTTTAAGTTATGATTATTGGGATTACATTTCACTAATATGATTTATCCCATGTTATGAAATTATGATTTCTTTTGCAGGTTAAGATTTCCAAAAGTTATGTTCTTATGTATATGATGTGATTGATATTTCTTTTGTTTACCCTTACTAATCATTTGAGCTCACCCTTTTATTTTTCTTTTCCCAAGGATCTCAATAATGGTTTTAGGTAAAAAAAGGAAGATCTTTATGGGAGATGTTGAAGATCTTTCACCACGATTAGAAGATTACGTTCCAAGTTTCCAAAGACACTAAACTATTACGGTCCTTGACTTGCCTTTCATTACACGCAATCGCGACCTTTCTCGGTAGCGTGTGTAGTACGCAATACCGAGTTTCACTAAACAAATGATATGCTATTAAAATATTATTAAAACTAGCCGTTATGAATAGTAATAACCAATTTTTGAAATTTTGTAAATTTTATTTTACAAGATGGACTTCATTTTTGGATTCGGAATATCCAAATTAGCTTAGGGTGAAATTTTGGTACTTTTCGGATAACTTTCATTTTCTGATGAATAGTGAAAATTACTAAATTTTAATTAAAAACAACCTTTTTAATCGAAATAATTAATAGTGATAAATTATTAATTTGAGTGGTTTTAAAGTATATTTAGAATATATTTTTACAATTTAATACAATGTTGGTCATTGGATGTAATTTCACATTTAAACCAGACATAAACAAATGTCAATCTTTTGATAGTTATTATCTCTTAAAAACACGCTATTTGTTTTGAAGACGGAAATTAATTTTTAAATTAATTAATGCAACTGATATGTTTTAAATTTGGTAAAATAGAAATCATTTTTGAGTTCATAATATCAAATATAGCTTAGGCCTAATTTTTGGTATTTTTCTGGAAACTTTCATTTTTTGATAAATAGTGAAACCACTAAGTGGTAGTTAAGAAAAATGAATTTTTCATAAAACTTAATTTTACCGCTTCTGTGAGTGGAATTTTAAAAATTCTGAGAGAAACAGTTGATTTCAGTAAGTAAAATGTAATTCAATGAGATGAAAATAATTTTTGGTGAATAATAACTTTTTAATTTTTTTTACCACAGTTAAAAGTAAATAGGGTAATTAAGGGTAAAAATGATATTATTATTACCCTAACACATTTCCTAATTCTATTGGATAAGAGTAATTCGACCAAAAACAACCTTAGGAATAAAATATGACCATTTAGGCCCACTTGGATTAGATCAGGACATTTATTATTAATTTATTCAAAGAAGGGTTAAAATATTTAAAACCAAAGTTTAATAAGTAAATAATATTTAATATAGGGTTATACATAAGCTAAATTCGACTATAAATATTCATTAGAAATCTAAAACTATTTACTACATAATGGTATTTTATTTGTAATTTTTAGACATTAAATAATTTAATTTATGTATGACACAACGATGATGCAGTAATTATCTTATTAATGAAATATTGACATAATTGATGTTATAAATACCCAAATAAATGTAATTTGAGACTTTTTATTAATAAAACTAATTTTCTAGGTTAATAATACATGTTAGTATTGATTTAATTAACTTTTATCAAACTGATAATTCTTTTATGATTTTCACAAAAATCAATTACTAAATAGTGTCAAAATTGAAATAAAATAGTTTTTAAAACAAATATTATATTATAATTTTTACTTTATTCCTAAAAATCTAAGGTTCGGCCAAATGACTTAGATAAGGTTATATATATTAATAATAGACAACTTGGGGTTTTTTTGGCTTGTTATAGTAAGTTTATTAACCTTATAGTGTAAGAACACAAAAAGACACGGTAAAACTAAAATTATCTAACTTAAAGTTAAATATAAATGATAAGGTAAAAATAGGAACCTAAACTTGTATAAATTCTATTGGATGAGAGTATTTCGACTCATCCCCACTTTAGATTCTAAATAAATCAATTTGGAGCTTTTTAAAACCGAACTTGACTTTATAATAAAATAATATTTTTAGTTTTTCCAAAGGAGCCCCTCTCCTCCCTTATAAAAGGACACCTCCTCCCTCTCTTCCTCACACCACTTTGAGCCTTCAAGCTCGGCCAACCCCTGCCAAATTCTATTCTCCACTTCCCTAGAAACATCCTAGATGTCCTGGTCTTCTTCAAATACCAATTTTATTTCCCTAAGAATAGGACTCAAAGAGGCGCTTCAATGAAGAGGTAATGTCCGTTGCCGATTCTTTCAACTTTATTTATTTTTCCACTTCTTCTTCTTAGGTTATTTCATTATGAGGTAATAACATCAGTATCCATCATATACTGATATGTTATTATAAATATTAAACAACCCTATTTCACCTCTTATCAATCCTATGTAAAACGAAATCACCGCGCGTGCGTACGTACGGAATATCATCTCCACGCCGTGGTGTAATCTATTTTCCACCACCACCTTAATTGGATGGGTATAATGGTGTAAATAATAACTATATATGATTATTTTAAAGTGATATTGATTCTGAAATAGTATACATTCACTCCAATACAATTCCACGATCATGAGAACGATATCATCGCTCATGCGTACGTACGGACTACCGTCTCCACGACGCGATGAGATTCATTCTCCACATTAACCATTCATGATTGATTATAAAGTATATATAATAAGTAATCATGAAATATATGACATAATAATTAAACTGTATTTATGTGTATATATAGGTATTTCATCTACTGAATTCCTTTCAATTCAATAAGGAAACGAAAACAGCGTTCATGCGTACGTACTGTCTACCGTCTCCATGAACGGTGTATTTCTTTCCATTTACTGATATTATATATATATATATTCTGAATATATATTATATATAAATCAAATTTTATATTCTGGAATTAAGTAATCATGATCTAAGAAATCAAATGAATAATTACAAGTCAAAACACGGACGACAAATGAAACGATTTTACACAAAACGCTTTTTAACATGGAATTTACAAAAGAACGGGTAATATAAAGTCATAAGTGAACCATATATGATATAATAATAATGAGTATGATTCTGGAATAAGTCAATGACATTATTTAAATCATTATACAGGAGGTTCGAACACTTACGAAGCAAATCAGACCTAAGGTAAGGGATAAATTTTCAATCTCATTTTTATCCGAGATTGCTTATACGTAAGTATTTTCTAGGGTTACGTTTATCATCCATGACCATGTTTTCTAAAAATTCTTTCATAAAATGTTTACCATTCTTCCATGGATGTTTAAAGTCATTTTTACCCTTTATTGACTTTTTACCACATTGTATGAATGGAATCTTTCCTTTGGTTACCATATAAGGAACTTTTTGACTTTTCCGAAAAAAGTACGAAGAATGTTTTTTTAACTTATACGGAATGAATGGATTTTTAAAACATTATTTCCAAGAAGATTCCTTTACAAGTTTTCAAGTTTATTTTTAATCAACTTCTTTTAGTTTATAATTGTACGACATGTTAAGAAAGGAAAAGTGTTTTTGAAGCCGAAAGGATATTTTCCTCAAGAATGGAGTTCAAGTGTTTTATCAAAATTATTTTCCATATAAGATAATAAAGGGTTCTGTTTCTATCCCTATTATTACATGGATTTGATTATGTTGTGATGGAAATATTTTTATGAATTCCTTTATCCTATATGAATTGTTTTATGATGTCATGATGTTTAAGATTCCCATTTTTATTACATGGGTTATGCAATGATGTATGATTTATGATTTTGTGGAACACATAATAATGGTATCATTATGAGATGGGTGGGACCTATATCTCCCTCCAATGAATTGGGTAAAGATTTTATATCTCATGAGATAGACATGGCTGGAACGGTAGGTTATACCGGTTTAGTGAAACAGGACTGAAACGAGGAGTGAACTCGGTTCAGAAAGGGACTTTGTCCACTAAGATAGTCTTGGCAATGAGTCTTGACTAATAAGAAATAATTCTCTATGATTATGTGTGTATGACACAAAGTTTCATGTTTTAAGTTATGATTATTGGGATTACATTTCACTAATATGATTTATCCCATGTTATGAAATTATGATTTCTTTTGCAGGTTAAGATTTCCAAAAGTTATGTTCTTATGTATATGATGTGATTGATATTTCTTTTGTTTACCCTTACTAATCATTTGAGCTCACCCTTTTATTTTTCTTTTCCCAAGGATCTCAATAATGGTTTTAGGTAAAAAAAGGAAGATCTTTATGGGAGATGTTGAAGATCTTTCACCACGATTAGAAGATTACGTTCCAAGTTTCCAAAGACACTAAACTATTACGGTCCTTGACTTGCCTTTCATTACACGCAATCGCGACCTTTCTCGGTAGCGTGTGTAGTACGCAATACCGAGTTTCACTAAACAAATGATATGCTATTAAAATATTATTAAAACTAGCCGTTATGAATAGTAATAACCAATTTTTGAAATTTTGTAAATTTTATTTTACAAGATGGACTTCATTTTTGGATTCGGAATATCCAAATTAGCTTAGGGTGAAATTTTGGTACTTTTCGGATAACTTTCATTTTCTGATGAATAGTGAAAATTACTAAATTTTAATTAAAAACAACCTTTTTAATCGAAATAATTAATAGTGATAAATTATTAATTTGAGTGGTTTTAAAGTATATTTAGAATATATTTTTACAATTTAATACAATGTTGGTCATTGGATGTAATTTCACATTTAAACCAGACATAAACAAATGTCAATCTTTTGATAGTTATTATCTCTTAAAAACACGCTATTTGTTTTGAAGACGGAAATTAATTTTTAAATTAATTAATGCAACTGATATGTTTTAAATTTGGTAAAATAGAAATCATTTTTGAGTTCATAATATCAAATATAGCTTAGGCCTAATTTTTGGTATTTTTCTGGAAACTTTCATTTTTTGATAAATAGTGAAACCACTAAGTGGTAGTTAAGAAAAATGAATTTTTCATAAAACTTAATTTTACCGCTTCTGTGAGTGGAATTTTAAAAATTCTGAGAGAAACAGTTGATTTCAGTAAGTAAAATGTAATTCAATGAGATGAAAATAATTTTTGGTGAATAATAACTTTTTAATTTTTTTTACCACAGTTAAAAGTAAATAGGGTAATTAAGGGTAAAAATGATATTATTATTACCCTAACACATTTCCTAATTCTATTGGATAAGAGTAATTCGACCAAAAACAACCTTAGGAATAAAATATGACCATTTAGGCCCACTTGGATTAGATCAGGACATTTATTATTAATTTATTCAAAGAAGGGTTAAAATATTTAAAACCAAAGTTTAATAAGTAAATAATATTTAATATAGGGTTATACATAAGCTAAATTCGACTATAAATATTCATTAGAAATATAAAACTATTTACTACATAATGGTATTTTATTTGTAATTTTTAGACATTAAATAATTTAATTTATGTATGACACAACGATGATGCAGTAATTATCTTATTAATGAAATATTGACATAATTGATGTTATAAATACCCAAATAAATGTAATTTGAGACTTTTTATTAATAAAACTAATTTTCTAGGTTAATAATACATGTTAGTATTGATTTAATTAACTTTTATCAAACTGATAATTCTTTTATGATTTTCACAAAAATCAATTACTAAATAGTGTCAAAATTGAAATAAAATAGTTTTTAAAACAAATATTATATTATAATTTTTACTTTATTCCTAAAAATCTAAGGTTCGGCCAAATGACTTAGATAAGGTTATATATATTAATAATAGACAACTTGGGGTTTTTTTGGCTTGTTATAGTAAGTTTATTAACCTTATAGTGTAAGAACACAAAAAGACACGGTAAAACTAAAATTATCTAACTTAAAGTTAAATATAAATGATAAGGTAAAAATAGGAACCTAAACTTGTATAAATTCTATTGGATGAGAGTATTTCGACTCATCCCCACTTTAGATTCTAAATAAATCAATTTGGAGCTTTTTAAAACCGAACTTGACTTTATAATAAAATAATATTTTTAGTTTTTCCAAAGGAGCCCCTCTCCTCCCTTATAAAAGGACACCTCCTCCCTCTCTTCCTCACACCACTTTGAGCCTTCAAGCTCGGCCAACCCCTGCCAAATTCTATTCTCCACTTCCCTAGAAACATCCTAGATGTCCTGGTCTTCTTCAAATACCAATTTTATTTCCCTAAGAATAGGACTCAAAGAGGCGCTTCAATGAAGAGGTAATGTCCGTTGCCGATTCTTTCAACTTTATTTATTTTTCCACTTCTTCTTCTTAGGTTATTTCATTATGAGGTAATAACATCAGTATCCATCATATACTGATATGTTATTATAAATATTAAACAACCCTATTTCACCTCTTATCAATCCTATGTAAAACGAAATCACCGCGCGTGCGTACGTACGGAATATCATCTCCACGCCGTGGTGTAATCTATTTTCCACCACCACCTTAATTGGATGGGTATAATGGTGTAAATAATAACTATATATGATTATTTTAAAGTGATATTGATTCTGAAATAGTATACATTCACTCCAATACAATTCCACGATCATGAGAACGATATCATCGCTCATGCGTACGTACGGACTACCGTCTCCACGACGCGATGAGATTCATTCTCCACATTAACCATTCATGATTGATTATAAAGTATATATAATAAGTAATCATGAAATATATGACATAATAATTAAACTGTATTTATGTGTATATATAGGTATTTCATCTACTGAATTCCTTTCAATTCAATAAGGAAACGAAAACAGCGTTCATGCGTACGTACTGTCTACCGTCTCCATGAACGGTGTATTTCTTTCCATTTACTGATCTATTATATATATATATATATATATTCTGAATATATATTATCTTTAAATCATGTTTTATATTCTGGAATTAATTAATCATGGTCTAAGTAATCATATGAATAATTACAAGTCAAAACACGGACGACAAATGAAACGATTTTACCGAAAACACTCTTTAACATGGAATTTACAAAAGAACAGGTAATATAAAGTCATAAGAGAACCATATATGATATAATAATAATGAGTATGATTCTGGAATAAGTCAATGACATTATTTAAATCATTATACAGGAGGTTCGGACACTTACGAAGCAAATCGGACCTAAGGTAAGGGATAAATTTTCAATCTCATTTTTATCTGAGATTGCTTATACGTAAGTATTTACTGGGGTTATGTTTATCATCCAGGACCATGTTTTCTAAAAATGCTTTCATAAAATGTTTACCATTCTTCCATGGATTTTTAAAGTCATTTTTGCCCTTTATTGACTTTTTACCACATTGTATGAATGGAATCTTTCCTTTGGTTTCCATATAAGGTACTTTTTGACTTTTCCGACAAAAGTATGAGGAAAATGTTATTTTTAACTTATACAGAATGAACGGATTTTTACGGTTTCATAACTCCTCATTTTCAAGAAGCTTCCTCTATAATAATGCATGATTATTTTCAACAAAAACCTTATCATTTAAAATTGCATGGAATTTTGTGAAAAGAAAATGATTTTAAAGATGAAAGGATATTTTCCTCAAGAATTCATTTCAAGTGTTTTGTCAAAACTATTTTCCATCTAAGATGACATTATTTCATATGTGTATTTTTCAAGTAAAATGTCTCTATGAATTAAATGGTTTCAATTTTCTTATGATGAAATGATATCAATTTTTTATGGATTATGTTATGATGGCATCATGTTTAAGAATCCCATTTTATTTCATGGGTTATGGTATGATATATGATTTTGTGGCACACGAAAGAATGATTTCATTATGAGATGGTTAGGACCTATATCTCCCTCCAATGCATTGGGTAAAGAATTTATATCTCATGAGATAGACATGGCTGGAATGGTAGGTTAAACCGGTTCAGTGAAACAGGACTGAAACGAGGAGTGAACTCGGTTCAGAAAGGGACTTTGTACACTAAGATAGTCTTGGAAATGATTCTTGAATAATAAGAAATGATTCTCTATGATTCTATGTGTATGACACAAAGTTTCATGTTGTAAGTTATGACTATCGGGATTACATTTCACTACTATGATTTATCCCATGTTATGAAATTATGATTTCTTTTACAGGTTAAGATTTCCAAAAGTTATGTTCTTATGTATATGATGTGATTGATATTTCTTTTGTTTACCCTTACTGAGAATTTGAGATCACCCTTTTATGCTTTATTTTCCCCAGGATATAATGAATGGTTTTAGGTAAAAAGGGAAGATCTTTATGGGAGATGTTGAAGATCTTTCTCCACGATTAGAAGATTATATTCTGAGTTTCCAAAGACACTAAACTATTACGGTCCTTGTGTGTGTGTGTGTTTTTATGTACTAAGTATTCCTCAAAATTAATGTAATGTCCATGTACATTAAGCTTCGGGTATCTACAGTTGGTATCAGAGGCAAAGGAGGTAGGAATGTATCCGATCCTTGGGAACTCTCACATGTGAGCGTTGGACGAAGCATGGCTCTCCGCCCAAGGGCTTCATGAGGAAATGGATGCCACTGGGGATGGTGTTGTGTCCCGCCCAGGGGGTATAGCTTCCCATGGAGTGCCCTGATAGGTATCAATTACAGTCCACCAAAAGTAATTCCAGACCTCTACAGTTGGTATCAGAGGAACGGTTTAGTCAACCTTTGGAAACTAGGATGCGAAAACGTTAGTGAGATCCCTAGAGATATTTCTAAGGTATGTCTAGGGATGTCCCTAAGGATAAGTATATGTATAGGATATATTCCTAGAACTACGATCACGATCTTATAATTTAACCTAAGATTTTAGCTATTCAGGGTGATTTCCCTTTACTATGTTATTTTCCCTTGCATGATTTTTGCCTCTCACACTATTCTTTTTGGGTTTTAGAAAATGGATGGAAACTAGATGATTCACGATAATGGAGGATATGATGGAAAATGGAATGATATTTTTCATGAGCAACCAAATGAAATGGGGTCTGGAATTCCAAACATCATTATTATGCCGAATCATAAATCTCATAATATGATCAATAAAGTAAAATTTGGTAAGTTTCCTGACTCGGGTAATAAGAGAAAGATGGAGTTTCATGATGATCATAGAGGAAAGAAAGTTCAATTTCCCCTATGTAAATCATATGGGAAGAGGCATCAAGGAGAATGTTTCAAAGGAACTGGAAGATGCTTTGGGTGTGTAAAAGAAGGACACAAAGCCAGTAAGTGCAAAGGAAAAGGTTCAGTTAAAACCATGGATGAGGATAATGGTATTGCTACGACTTTAACAATGGTTAAATGTTTTAAATGTGGAATGTATGGGCATTATGAAAAACAATTCCCTAAGGGAAAGTCTCATAAAGAGAATCAGTACGGTCGTATGGGTAGTATTTATGTTCATGATGATGAAGAGACTACAAATGATATGTAAGATGAAATAATTGTTGAAGCTCAGTCAATGGTTTAAGAAGGTAGTGTAATGATTACATGTTTATTAGGTGTAATGTTGTATAAGTAATCTCAAGATACTATGGAATAAAGAGACATCTAAGGATTGTTACACTATTGTCTTTCCTTGAGTTTTGAAAGTTTATGATTAATGGTACCAGTATCCATTAAAGGTTATTCAGATATTTTTGGAATATAGATGATATGCGCATAATGAAGGGATAAGGAGAAAATGAAATTTTTGACAGTATTCATGAGCTCATGATTGATATAAGGACTAAGTGATATCATGGTTTGAGTATAATGAATTTTGAGGATTTTGGTTTGTGGAAAGTGTTAACTTTTAACTGCATTCATGTTTTCACTAAGGTTTAATGGGTATTCATTCTTCAAGAGAATACATGATTAAGGTATTCACATGTTTGTAATTTGACCAACAAGATATATCTTATGATATATGGGGGATAATTGATGGCATTCACGTTATTGTTATGTGACATTTCAAGTAATCATTTTCTTTATACAATGAGCTTGGACCGAAGTACTTTAGATAAGCCTAAATATTGGAACGTATTATGTTGGACATAAGTTAGGATAGAACTTTTTTCGATATTATTGATGGGATTTTATAGTAATATAGTTTTAGAAAAAGGAAAAACTGCAGGACGGGCGACAGCGCATCGCGTCGGACAAGGATGTGCGAATCGAACCCACAACCAAAGTGTGACTGACCTTTATCGCCTACCACTGGCCTACAAGAAGTCCCTATTTAGTAGAAACTAGTTTTATTATATTATTATATATGAAGTATAAGTCCATTTTAGGAACCATATATGATTAATCTCACTATAGATGGACTTATGTATTTTTGATAACTTTTATAACCTTTTGTTTGAGACAGATGGAATGACCCATCATTCTATCACGTGATCTGCTAACACATCACGAATAGAAAATTCAGCTTCATTTCATTAAGGGATGAAGTGGAAATTGTTCAATTAACAAACAACAGTGAGATTGTTCCAAAATCATGTAAGTATTTCTTTTAATTCATCAACTTTAGGGAAATGATCTTGAAAACCAAAAATGTTGTCCTAGTGCCCTTATATCCTATGAATCTGATGGTACATTAGATCATCGCAAATCTATGGCTTTGTGATTGTTGGATATTTTATAGCCATGTTCTCTTCCACTCTCCATCAGAACTTGATGGTTAGATTCTTCTTCCATATCGATATTTTCACCTATGTTCTCCTACGTGGGAAACCCAGTGATGAGTTAATTTGGATAACCGTTACATTTCATACTTTAGTTTTTAAAGCCAAGTTTTGGTATTCCTTTTTACGATGTGAGTTTCTATTAAACAAACTTTCGAGTAGTAAACCATTTATAAACCCCGACGAATTTCGAGGGAGAAATTCATTTTAAGGGGGGTAGAATGTAACACCCCGAGATTTTATGAAAAATATTCTTTTTAATTTCATTAATGTCTTGTGTTGTACGCTACACCAAAAGGATCTTGAACAACACACATCCTTGACTTGCCTTCCATTACACGCAATCACGACCTTTCTCGATAGCGTGTGTAGTACGCAATACCGAGTTTCACTAAACAAACGATATGCTATTAAAATATTATTAAAACTAGCCGTTATGAATAGTAATAACCACTTTTTGAAATTTTGTAAATTTTATTTTTCAAAATGGGATTCATTTTTGGATTCGAAATATCGAAATTAGCTTAGGGTGAAATTTTGGTACTTTTCGGATAACTTTCATTTTCTGATGAATAGTGAAAATTACTAAATTTTAATTAAAAACAACCTTTTTAATCGAAATAATTAAGAGTGATAAATTATTAATTTGAGTGGTTTTAAAGTATATTTAGAATATATTTTTACAATTTAATACAATGTTGGTCATTGGATGTAATTTCACATTTAAACCAGACATAAACAAATGTCAATCTTTTGATAGTTATTATCTCTTAAAAACACGGTATTTGTTTTGAAGACGGAAATTAATTTTTAAATTAATTAATGCAACTGATATGTTTTAAATTTGGTAAAATAGAAATCATTTTTGAGTTCATAATATAAAATATAGCTTAGGCCTAATTTTTGGTATTTTTCTGGAAACTTTCATTTTTTGATGAATAGTGAAACCACTAAGTGGTAGTTAAGAAAAATGAATTTTTCATAAAACATAATTTTACCGCTTCTGTGAGTGGAATTTCAAAAATCCAAGAAACACGGTTTATGTCAGTAAGTAAAATGTGATTCAATGAGATGAAAATAATTTTTGGTGAATAGTAACTTTTTATTTTTTTTACCACGGTTAAAATTAAATAGGGTAATTAAGGGTAAAAATGATATTATTATTACCCTAACACATGTCCTAATTCTATTGGATAAGTGTAATTAGACCAAAAACAACCTTAGTAATAAAATATGACCATTTAGGCCCACTTGGATTAGATTAGGACATTTATTATTAATTTATTCAAAGAAGGGTTAATATAGTTAAAACCAAAGTTTAATAAGTAAATCATTTTTAATATAGGGATATACATTAGCTAAATTCGACTATAAATATTCTCTAGAAATCTAAAAATATTTCTTACATAATGGTATTTTATTTTTAATTTTTATATATTAAATAATTTAATTTATTTATGACACAACGATGATGCAGTAATTATCTTATTAATGAAATATTGACATAATTGATGTTATAAATACCCAAATAAATGTAATTTGAGACTTTTTATGAATTAAAATAATTTTCTAGGTTAATATTACATGTTAGTATTGATTTAAGTAACTTTTTTCGAACTAATCATTCTGTTATGATTTTCACAAAAATCAATTACTAAATAGTGTCAAAATTGACATAAATTAGTTTTCAAAACAAATATTATATTATAAATTGTTACTTTATTCCTAAAAATCTAAGGTTCGTCCAAATGACTTAGATAAGGTTATATATATTAATAATATACAACTTGGGGTTCTTTTGGCTTGTTATAGTATGTTTATTAACCTTATAGTGTAAGAACACAAAAAGACACGGTAAAACTAAAATTATCTAACATAAAGTTAAATATAAATGATAAGGTTAAAATAGGAACCTAAACCTGTATAAATTCTATTGGATGAGAGGCTTTCGACCCATCCCCACCTTATCTTCGAAATAAATCAATTTGGATCTATTTAAAACCGAACTTGACTTTATAATAAAATAATATTTTTAGTTTTTCCAAAGGAGCCCCTCTCCTCCCTTATAAAAGGACACCTCCTCCCTCTCTTCCTCACACCACTTTGAGCCTTCAAGCTCGGCAAACCCCTACCAAATTCTCTTCTCCACTTCCCTAGAAACATCATATAGGTCCTGGTCTTCTTCAAAGACCAATTTTAGTTCCCTATGAAAAGGACTCAAAGAGGCGATTCAAAGAAGAGGTAATGTCCGATACCGATTCTTTCAACTTTATTTCTTCTTCCACTTCTTCTTCTTAGGTTGTTTCATTATGAGGTAATAACATCAGTATCCCTCATATACTGATATGTTATTATAAATATGAAACAACCCTATTTCACCTCTTATCCATCCTATGTAAAACGAAATCACCGCGCGTGCGTACGTACGGAATACCGTCTCCACGCCGTGGTGTAATCTATTTTCCACCAACACCTTACTTGGATGGGTATAATGGTGTACATAATAACTATATATGATTATTTTAAAGTGATATTGATTCTTAAATAGTATACATACACTCCAATACAATTCCACGATCATGAGAAAGATATCATCGCTCATGCGTACGTACGGACTACCGTCTCCACGACACGATGTGATTCATTCTCCACATTAACCATTCATGATTGATTATAAAGTATATATAATAAGTAATCATGAAATATATGACATAATAATTATATTGTATTTATGTGTATATATGTGTATTTCATCTACTGAATTCCTTTCAATTCAATAAGGAAACGAAAACAGCGTTCATGCGTACGTACGGTCTACCGTCTCCATGAACGGTGTATTTTTTTCCATTTACTGATCTATTATATATATATATATATATTCTGAATATATATTGTATATAAATCATGTTTTATATTCTAGAATTAAGTAATCATGATCTAAGTAATCATATGATTAATTACAAGTCAAAACACGGACGACAAATGAAACGATTTTACCCAAAACGCTCTTTAACATTGAATTTACAAAAGAACGAGTAATATAAAGTCATAAGAGAACCATATATGATATAATAATAATGAGTATGATTCTGGAATAAGTCAATGACATTATTTAAATCATTATACAGGAGGTTCGGACACTTACGAAGCAAATCGGACCTTAGGTAAGGGATAAATTTTCAATCTCATTTTTATCTGAGATTGATTATACGTAAGTATTTACTGGGGTTACGTTTATCATCCATGACCATGTTTTCTAAAAATGATTTCATAAAATTTTTACCATTATTCCATGTATTTTTAAATTCATTTTTACCCTTTATTGACTTTTTACCACATTGTATGAATGGAATCTTTCCTTTGGTTACCATATAAGGTACTTTTTGACTTTTCCGACAAAAGTACGAGGAGAATGTTATTTTTAACTTATACGGCATGAACGGATTTTTATGGTTTCAAAACTCCTCATTTTCATGAATCTTTATATATAATAGTTCATTATTATTTTCAACAAAACCCTTATCTTTTAAAATTTCAAGCAATTTTGTGAAAAGAAAATGATTTTAAAGAAGAAAGGATATTTTCCTCAAGAATTCATTTCAAGTGTTTTGTCAAAACTATTTTCCATCTAAGATGACATTATTTCATATGTGTATGTTTCAAGTAATATGTATCTATGATTTAAATGGTTTCAATTTTCTTATGATGAAATGATATCAATTGTTTATGGATTATGTTATGATGGCATGATGTTTAAGAATCCCATTTTATTTCATGGGTTATGCTATGATATATGATTTATGATTTTGTGGAACATGAAAGAATGATTTCATTATGATATGGGTGGTACCTATATCTCCCTCCAATGCATTGGGTAAGACTTTATATCTCTTGAGATAGACATGGCTAGAATGGCAGGTTAAACCGGTTCAGTGAAACAGGACTGAAATGATGAGTGAACTCGGTTCAGAAAGAGACTTTGTCCACTAAGATAGTCTTGGAAATGAGTCTTGACTAATAAGAAATGATTCTCTATGATTATGTGTGTATGACACAAATTTTCATGTTTTATGTTATGACTATCGAGATTACATTTCACTACTATGAATTATCCCATGTTATGAAATTATGATTTCTTTTGCAGGTTAAGATTTCCAAAAGTGATGTTCTTATGTATATGATGTGATTGATATTTCTTTTGTTTACCCTTACTGAGTATTTGAGCTCACCCTTTTATGTTTTCTTTTCCCCAGGATATAAATAAAGGTTTTAGGTAAAAAAAGGAATATCTTTATTGGATATGTTGAAGATCTTTCACCACGATTAGAAGATTATATTCTGAGTTTACAAAGACACTAAACTATTACGGTCCTTGTGTGT
Organism: Viscum album; assembly: GCA_963277665.1. Classification (NCBI taxonomy): domain Eukaryota; kingdom Viridiplantae; phylum Streptophyta; class Magnoliopsida; order Santalales; family Viscaceae; genus Viscum; species Viscum album. The sequence goes on along the minus strand of OY728130.1, from coordinate 1,051,665,691 downwards.
GTGTGTTTTTGTTATGTACTAAGTATTCCGCAAAATTAATGAAATTTCCATGTACGTTAAGCTTCGGGTCTCTACAGTAAGGGTAAACAAAAGAAATATCAATGACATCATATTCATAAGAACAAAACATTTTGGAAATCTTAACCTGTAAAAGAGATCATAATATCATAACATGGGATAAATCATAGTAGTGAAATGTAATCCCAATAATCATAGGTTAAAACATGAAAATTTGTGGCATACACACATAATCATAGAGAATCATTTCTTCTTATTAGTCAGGACTCATTGCCAAGACTATCTTAGTGTACAAAGTCCCTTTCTAAACCGAGTTCACTCCTCATTTCAGTCCTGTTTCACTGAACCGGTATAACCTACCATTCCAGCCATGTCTATCTCATGAGATATAAAATCTTTACCCAATTCATTTGAGGGAGATATAGGTCCCACCCATCTCATAATGATACCATTCTTATGTGTGAAACAAAATCATAAACCATACATCATAGCATAACCCATGCAATAAAAATGGGAATCTTAAACATCGTGACATCATAAAACAATTCATATAAGATAAAGGAATTCATAAAAATAATTCCATCACAACATAGTCAAATCAATGTAAAAATAGGGATATAAATAGAACCCTTTATTATCTTAGATGGAAAATAATTTTGATAAAACACTTGAACTCCATTCTTGAGGAAAATATCCTTTCTACTTCAAAAACATTTTCCTTTCTTAACATGTCATACAATTATAAACTAAAAGAAGTTGATTAAAAGTAAACTTGAAAAATTGTAAAGTAATCTTCTTAGAAATAATGTTTTAAAAATCCATTCATTCCATAAAAGTTAAGAAAAACATTCTTCGTACTTTTGTCAGAAAAGTCAAGAAGTACCTCGTACGAAAAACGAAAAAACATTCCTTTCATATCTTTTACTAAAAACTCACCTATGGGTAAAATTGTATTTAAACAATTTTAGGTGGATGGAAATAATATTACATATTTATAAAACATGGATGTGGATGATAAAATACACCCCATTAAATACCAAAGTATAAACAATCTCGGATAAAAATGAGATTGTGATATTTCCCTTACCTTAGGTCCGATTTTCTTCGTATGTGTCTGAAACTCCTGTATAATGATTTAAATAATTTTATTGACTTATTCCAGAATCATATTAATTGTTATGATATCATATATGGTTCACTTATGACATTATATTACCCGTTCTTTTGTAAATTCCATGTTAAAGAGCATTTTGGGTAAAATTGTTTCATTTGTCTTCCGTGTTTTGACTTGTAATTATTCATATGATTACATAGATCATGATTACTTAATTCCAGAATATAAAACATGGTTTATATATAATATATATTCAGATAATACATATATATAATAAATAAGTAAATGGAAAGAAATACACCGTTCATGGAGACGGTAGGTCGTACGTACGCATGAACGCTGTTTTCATTTCCTTATTGAGTTGAATGGAATTAACTAGATGACATACATATATATACACATAAATCCAGTATCATTATTATGTCATATATTTCATGATTACTTATTATATATACTTTATAATCATTCATGAATGGTTAATGTGGAGAATGAATCTCATCGCGTCGTGGAGACGGTAGTCCGTACGTACGCACTAGCGATGATGTCGTTCTCATGATCGTGGAATTGTATTGGAGTGTATTTATACTATTTAAGAATCAATATCAATTTACAATAATCATATATAGTTATTATGTACACCATTGTACCCATCCAAGTAAGGTGGTGGTGGAAAATAGATTACACCACAGCGTAGAGACGGTATTCCGTACGTACGCACACGCGGTGATTTGTTTTTTCGTAGGATGGATAGATGGTGAAATGGGGTTGTTTAATAATTATAATAAAATATCATTATATTAGTGATACTGATGTTATTACTTCATAATGAAACAACTAAATAAGAAGAAGGGGAAGAATAAATAAAGATGAAAGAATCGGTAACGGAAATTACCTCTTCTTTGAAGCGCCTCTTTGAGACCTCCTCTTAGGGAACTAAAATTGGTCTTTGAGGAAGACCAGAAACTATAGGATGTTTCTAGAGAAGTTTAGGAGAGAATTGGGCAGTGGTTGGCCGAGCTTGAAGGCTCAAAGTGTTGTGAGGAAGAGAGGGAGGGGGTGCCCTTTTATAAGGGAGGAGAGGGGCACCTTTGGAATAACTAAAAATATTATTTTATTATAAAGCCAAATTCGTTTTTAAATAGCTCCAAATTGATTTATTTCTAAGATAAGGTGGGGATGGGTTGAAATAATCTCATCCAATAGAATTTAGACAAGTTTAGGTTCCTATTTTAACCTTATCATTTATATTTAACTTTAAGTTAGATAAGTTTTCTTTTACCTTGTCTTCTTGTTTTCTTACACTATAAGGTTAATAAACATACTATATCAAGAAAAACGAACCCCAAGTTGTTTATTATTAATATATATAACCTTATCTAAGTCATTTGGAATAACCTTAGATTTTTAGGAATAAAATAACAATTAATAATATAATATTTGTTTTAAAAACTTGTTTATGTCAATTTTGACACTATTTAGTAATTGATTTTTGTGAAACTCATAACAGATTGATTAGTTAGAAAAAAGTTAATTAAATCAATAATAACATGTCATATTAACATATAAAATTAGTGAAATTCATAAAAAGTCTTAAATTACATTTATTTGGGTATTTATAAAATCAATTATGTCAATATTTCATTAATAAGACAATTTCTGCATCATCTTTGTGTCATAATAAATGATAATTATTTAATCCCTAAAAATTATAAATAAATTCCTATGATGTATATAATTGTATTAGATTTCTGTATACTATTCATTTTCGAAGTTTCATGAAGTGTATCACTAAATTAAAATTATTATACTTATAATATTTAAGAAAGTGACATATTGTCACATTCTTTGGTTTTAATAATAATTAAATTATTATCATTGAAAAAAGTCCATTAAATGAATCTAATCCTACCCTTAGGTGATATGGATCGCCTTGTAGTCATCCAATAGGATTTTTACAAGTGTTAGGGTAATTTTATAATATTATATTTACCCTTGATTACCCAATTTACCTTTAACTATGGTAAATAAAATTTACCATAGTTACTATTCATAATTCCCAAAAATAAAAAGTAGTCTATTAACATAATATGGATCCACTGATTCCAAATATGGAATCCATTTTTTCAAATTCAATACATAGAAGTTTCATAAATTAAATTAAAATTAATCCCGTTGTCGAAAGAAAATGGGTTTTTCTTTAAAACATTGCAAAAGATTGAATTGATTTATCCTACAAATTCAAGGTAGAATCAATTCTAATGACATACATTATATTAAATGGTAAAAATATTTTCTATTTATAATTTAAAACCATTCAATATTATAATTTAACCATATAAATTATTGAAATGAAAAAAGTTGTTTTTAATTAAAATATAGCGTGTTTTTACTATTCATCAAAATATGAAAGTTACCAGAATAATATGAAAAATTTATCCAAAGTAAATTTTTATTTTATGATTCCAAATAAGAATTTTATTTTGTCAAATTGAACTTATAAACATGTCAAAAAATATATTTTAAGTGGGTGCGCCATCAAAAGGCGGCAAAACTGCATTTTTTGAAAAATACTTATTTTACCCGAAAAAATTATTTTGTTCTTATACCATGTTTTAGAAAATGTTTAAGACGAATAATAATGTTATAAGATTAAAAATTTAGTTAATACTATTCATAACGGCTAGTTCATAATAATATTATAATAATATATCGTTGTTTAGTAAAACCCGGTATTGCGTACAACACACGCTATCGAGGAAGGTCGTGATTGCGTGTAATGTAAGCCAAGTCAGGGTTGTGTGTTGTGAAAGAATCCATCATTGTTTCGTATAACAGAATCCAACCATATTTCATTTATACATTGAATATATATATATATATACTCAATGTTGCGTAGAATAACTATTATCAAAATTGTGTGTAACACGATCCAAGAATAGTGTTGCGTATACTGCAAGCTAATACGGTGTTGCGTATAGTTCAAGGTAATCTTGGTGTATCATACAACACAAGACATTATTAAAAGAATATTTTTCATAAAATCTCAGGGTGTTAAATTCTACACCCCTTAAAATGAATTTCGCCCTCGAAATTCGTCGGGGTTATAAATGGTTTAATATTCGAAAGTTTAATTATTAGAAACCCATATCGTAAAAAGGAATACCAAAACCAATCTTTAAAAACAAAAGTATGAAACGTAACGGTTACCCTAATAAACTAATCACTGGGTTTCCACATAGGTGAAAATATGGATATGGAAGAGAAATCTAACCATCATGTTCTGATGGAGAGTGGTAGAGAACATGGCTATGGAAAAGCCAGCAATCACAAAGCCATAAATTTGTGACGATCTAAGGTACCATCTGATTTATCAGATATAAGAGCACTAGGACAACATTTTTGGGTTTCAAGATCATTTCCCTAAAGTTGATGAAATTGGAATTAGACGAAATACTATCGTGATTTTGGTATAGTCTCACCGTTTGTCGTTCTTTGGACAATTTTCACTTCATCTCTTAAAGAAATGAAGTTGAATTTTTCATTCGTGATGTGTTAGCAGATCATGTGATAGAATGATTGGTCATTCCATCTATCTCAAACAAAAGGTTAGAAAAGTTATCAAAAAAATACATAAGTCCATCTATAGTGAGATTAATCATATATGGTTCCTAAAATGGACTTATACTTCATATATTATACTGCTTAATATAATAAAACTAGTTTCTACTAAACAGGGACTTCCTGTAGGCTAGTGGTAGGCAATAAAGGCCAGTCGCACTTCGGTTGTGAGTTTGATTCCCACAGCCTTGTCTGACGCGATGGGCTGTCGCCCGTCCTGTAGGTTGTCCTTTTTCTAAAGCTATATTACTATAACCTCCCATCAACAATATCAAAAAAAGTTTTATCCTTAAACAATACTATCTTATGTCCAACGTAATCCATTCCAATATTTAGGCTTATCTAAAATACTTCGGTCCAAGCTCATAGTATAAAGAAAATGATCACATGAATGCCATCATTTATCCCCCATATATCATAAGATATATCTTGTTGGTCAAATTACAAACATGTGAATACCTTAATCATGTATTCTCTTGAATAATGAATACCCATTGAACCTTAGTGAAAACATGAATGCAGTCAAAAGTTAACTCTTTTCACATACCAAAATCCAAAAATTCTATATACTCAAACCATGATATAACCTTCTCCTTATATCAGTCATGAGCTCATGAATACTATCAAAAATTGGGCCTAAGCTATATTTGATATTATGAACTCCAAAATGATGTCTATTTTTTCAAATTCAAAACATATTAGTTGCATTAATTAATTTAAAAATTAATTCCCGTCGTCAAAACAAATAGCGTGTTTTTAAGAGATAATAACTATCAAAAGATTGACATTTGTTTATGTCTGGTTTAAATGTAAAATTACATCCAATGACCAACATTGTATTAAATTGTAAAAATATATTCTAAATATACTTTAAAACCACTCAAATTAATAATTTATCACTATTAATTATTTTGATTAAAAAGGTTGTTTTTAATTAAAATTTAGTAATTTTCACTATTCATCAGAAAATGAAAGTTATCCGAAAAGTACCAAAATTTCACCCTAAGCTAATTTCAATATTACGAATCCAAAAATGAAATCCCATTTTGAAAAATAAAATTTACAAAATTTCAAAAATTGGTTATTACTATTCATAGCGGCTAGTTTTAATAATATTTTAATAGCATATTGTTGTTTAGTGAAACTCGTTATTGCGTACTACACACGCTATCAAGGAAGGTCACGATTGCGTGTAATGCAAGGCAGGTCAAGGATGCGTGTTGTGCAAGCTCCTTTTGGTGTAGCATACAACACAAGGCATTAATGAAATTAAAAAAGAATATTTTTTCATAAAATCTTAGGGTGTTACAGAACTTGATTATCTCGCCTAGGCGGTGGCAAAACGTTACGCGGAGGCGCCTGCTGGTTCTGAGGTGGTCACTGCTGGGCTGGAAATTGTGCCTATAGCAGTAGACCTCTGCGGGGCTACAGAGCTGTCTCTACTAGTAGCAATTCTAGCTACCTAGGGGCCTCTAACTGGGCCACCACGAGGGGCTTGGCTCTAGCATCCCTCTTTTCTGGGATCACAGGGGGAACAGACGTTCCTAGATATCCTTTTGTAGAGACACATTGAGGTTCTACGCATTATCTGAGATGTCTCAGAACCCTCTGTGATAGTTCTGAGTGATCAGGGAGGGAACCAGTTCCGTCTTGACATTTCCCAGGCACATAGTCAGTTATTTCTCATGAGTCAGTGGCATGTCAAGAGAGTATGTAAGCCCCTTCAATCGGGAGACAAAGTCTGTGACTCTCTCATCAGGCATTTTCATGCACTTGAAGAGGTCTATAATGTTCGTTTTCCGAGAGGTAGTGCTGAACTGGTAAAGGAACTGCCTGCGATGGTCCTCCCAGCTAGTCACGGATCAGACGGGGAGATGGTTGTACCAAAAGAATGTCGGCCCCTCTGGTGTCTGAAAAAAACAGTGGATCTTGGCGGCCTCCTACTGCACTGGGATCCCTAAAATAGACCCACACCTTGAGTTGAAGTGGGCCATGTGTTACGTCGGGTCCCCCGTCCCATTAAAAGGGGAGAAGGTGGGGTTCCCAAATCCCGGGGGTGCTGGCATGTCATCCAACCGTGCTAGTCATGGCTTTCCATCAGGTGGGATGGCCACTTGCCGTGTTTTCAATGCCTCTATGAAATAAATGAGTGCCAAAATTGGGTCATATGGACAGGGGTCCTTGTCCTGATGGGGATCCCAAACCATGAGCGCATTTCCAGGCTCTTAAATGTGGTAGACAAGCTCAGCGGCTCATGGAGCGGCTGGTAGAGCGACCCTTGAGGTGGCCAGAGGAGCCCAAGAGGGGTTCAATGGATTGTCGTGCCATTATGGAGGGTTTGGTGAGACATACGGTGCCCTCTTTCTTTGAGATCCGGCTTCCTTCCTATCCGTGAATGTGGCATGATCAGGGTTTCTTGGGGTAATCTCGCTGAGGGGTAGTTGTTCCTGCCCCTACTGCCCCAGCCTAGGATCACCGTAGTCGAGTTGTTGCTTCGTAATGTGTTCATCTAGAAGATCATCGACCAAACTCTTCTGCTCAATAAGATTTTGGTGCAACGTGTCCTTCTCAGGGTCCTCTTCTATCTTCTACACTGAAGCAGACAGGTCAGAGTGCTTGACATCCACGATGTTTTCTTTTCCCTTTCTGACATTATGGCTCAGACCTAGTGACTCTTTGGGTAGAGGGAGACCTAGGAAGTTCATATGATTATGATTAATCATACTTGATGGGTCCAATAATGGTGGCACATTATTAGGTAGGGGGTTACCCTCAAAATATTCTAGATCATTTTCCCATCCCGACAGATCAGTCATGTTGACCGCAACCTTTCTTGGGGGAATGTCCTCAATGTCGCCTAGCGAGTCGGGCTGCCGGTGAATTGCACTGAAGAGGAGGGCAGTGTACTACCTCCAACCATGGACTTGCGTGTGGGGATATTCTCCTCAATAACATTGCAGAGTACTTGGAAACTCTGAATGCATTGCTACTGGAGGGACCCACGGTAACCTGGTGACTTGGGCTGCTGGACCACGAGGAGGGTGGCTAGATCAACCAGACGGAATTGTTCGCCAATTTCTTCCAGGTGCACTTGGATCCCATGATATGTCACTCACTAGTGGTGAAGATAGAAGTGAGTCACATAGAGGGGCTGGCAGAAACATTCAAACTCCTCTGGGGTGAGCGATTCTGGCATACCAAAATTTGGTCCTGTGACTGGCGAAATCATCTCAGGGAAGTGGCACACTTAGAGAATGGTACAGAAACTCCTCAGATCAGATTTAAGGTCTGGATATTGACTAACCTTCTCATCAACTGAGGGCGGATGAGGAACTGGAATCGGTGCTAAGGCAGGCCGGTGGGCTGGATGACAGAGAATACGGCGAGCAGGCAGACTGGCCACCAAACCTCGGGCAGTCCTCTGAGGGTTGTAGTGTCCTGGTCGCTATATCACGATAGGATATACTAGTGGAAAAAGCTCCTGAAATAGCACTAGTCTCTTCCAAGGGTGGGATACCCTGTAGATCTCCCACCATTGACCCCCAAAATAGATCTCCATCATCTCTAACTGAGGTAGAGGGCGCTTTCAGATATGACGGTGGCGACTGCGCGGTTGGTCCCTGGGGACATTCCAAGTTCTCATCCTCCTGGATATACCTTCGGAGGGAAACATGGATCCTATGGATCTTTCATTCTGGGAGTACGAGGCTGATGAACCCCATTCCCGCCCCATCCCTTGACCTAGAGGACTGAGGATAGGGCTCTCGTGATGAGTTTCACTCCGCCTCGGAGTCTGATAAGCGGACCGGTTTGATTCCTGTCTGGCCCTCCCAAGAGTTTCTCTTGTGGTGGAGATGACGTTCCTTCTTACCCCTAGGTGGCTCCTCAGGACAAGTCTGATTTCTGATATGGGTTCCTCTGGCTGCACTGATGCTAGGGCAGAGAGGGTTTCTACCCGAGAAAGCCGGGGTGTGAGGAGCACCGGGAAAAATGTCTAAAGGGACATGGAGAGGACCTCTGTGCTAGGAATTGGTGAAGTGAAGCAAGCCTTAACCTCTCCAACCGTTGGGGAAATGAGGACCTCCACATATTGGCACATGGACATGGGGAGGACCTCCATGCTGGTGAGTGACCAGACATGCACTCTCTCCATACCCGTGGTCTGCGGCAGGGGGAGTGACCATGTACCCAGTGTATTGAGAGGGGGAGGGACCTCTATATAGAGTGATGTTGTCATGGGGGAGGCCCTCGATTAGGTTGAATGTGGAATGAGGCAGACCTCCAAGATGAGGTTGGAAATAGGGTGGGCATGCACCTTCCGTAGTAGCGGTACAGAGTAGGCCTTCGCACTGGACAACATTGTTGCGGATTGGTCTGCGGCGGCCATCGCCTATTTTGTTGACCGAGAGAGTCGACCCAGCCTGCCCGTCGCACGGTTTGGGCCTCGATACATGACGAGCATATAACTACCCCTACTCAACGTATGGCGGGAGTTTTGAATATGATTCATCGGTGGCTCGGGCCACAGAAGTCGCTGACATTGATTCAGCATGGCAAGCACCCTCTTTTATTAGCGGTCGACGCTGGTGTCGGGTCAGAGGAATTGGAGTCAGTGGTGTAGGCACATGGCTTACCTACTTTTTTGGCTCGGGGAACCAGTTGGCGGTGCTGACACAGCCTGGTGGGAGCCCTTACTGGGAGCCCTTGAAGCGGGAATCTGATTGGGCCAACCCGGACATCCCCTACCTCATCAGCGGAGGGGAGGGAGTTGCCAAGATGTTTTGGGGACAATCTCCTAAAACGATTGAATGTTGGGGTGGGGAGCATCATCTCCTTACGCAGCCCATGGGGCCAGCATTAATGGTGATGTGTATCTACCTCGAGATCCAAGCAGGCCATCTCCCTTGTGGGGATGATTCTCTCCTCCTCGTACCTGCGTATAAGGTCATTAATTACCCTTCGCTGGATAATTTCTGATGGGGAGAGGGGGCGTGGGAATCCAGTAGTTTTGACGGTCTAAGCTGTCATAGAAGAGGTAGAACCGCATGGGGTAGCCATGTCGATATTTCCCATGCGCCTGTTTTGGTGGACAGGTGATCAGGCTCCGGTAACAACAACATGGTTCCTGAAAGGAGGGAGATGAACTCATTGACACTGCTAGGAAAAAAAATCGACAACCAGTTCCCCAGCGCCATTCCATATTCTGTGGCTGGTAAGAAGGATCCACGCTGACAACATCGTAGAACGGAATGCTTAATGTCCTGATTATCCCAACTTCTGGCGAGTTTCACATCTGGCCTGTTTGGTGGGACCTGGTACCAGATGACGGGGTCAGATGACATGTCAAACCACCGATGCATTGAACGCTACTAGTCTCCCTGATGAGGAGAATCCATTCACGTCAGGTTCACCATTTCTATTTTTGACGCTTTCTCCAAGGCACATGCAACCATCAGGTGGAGGACGCACGGTTGTTGCCCAGCATTCTTGCTTCCCAAAGGCGGGCATCATTCACTCCTTATTCAGGGACGTCTACTCATTGATCAAAACAAGATGATGGGATGTCGGTTCTTCCTTCCATGGATTCCTTTTCAAAACTTGACGCCTATTCCAAGTCTCCTTCATAGATTTAAGATGTAGTTAGTGAAACTATTCCCGATGCCATATCTTCATGGACACCAGTTAATTACACAGCTTCTGTCAGGACATTCCAAGGGGTCCGGTTAGGGTAGCAACATTCAGTTAGGAGAGTAGTCATGTTGGGCACCACTGGCATGTATTGATGCGGGGGATTTTCATGTCTGTCTTCTATCCCTAATTATAGGGATTCTTGAGGGACAGTAAGACCGAGGAATTCCATATCAAACGTGGGGAATCATATGCCATGGGCATTTATCTGAGATTTTCAATAGCTTCCCTTTTTTATCACAGGGTATGCCGAAAGTTTAATGCCCAGCGGAGATGGATCAGACTGATCATAACACTAGCTAGAGTGGATCAGATTGAAGAACCCCCTAGATGGAACACCAATATTGGGGCCAATACGTGGGTGGCTTCCTGAATTCTTCCAAACAGAATGGGGAATGGGGTGGCATGATCTCACCGGGATGTGGCGGCTCGGGTAAGAATCGGGATGGATGATGGGTTTTGGATTGAGCCTTGAAGATACTTCTTACGTATCCCCATGGCAAGGAATCATAGTCCGCGTAATTCGGTGAAACTATGGGACACCTGAAGAGGCAACCCATGAGAATGGACACATGGATCTGACCCGGATGAAATGGAACCTCTATGTTGGGGCATGAGCTTTCTGAGACACATGGGCTCGAGGGAGAGGTCAGGATGAGACAAGAGTGATGGTCTTGAACCTCGTAGAGGCTTCCTACATATCCACGTAGAGAGGAATCAATGACCACTTAGTTTAGATGGAGAATACAGTTTGACATCATGTCAGACAGGGAAAAACTAACATGAAGGGGGTCAGAACGACAGGTTAGTGAGCTTGAACCTCATGAAGGTTTCCTACATACCATGCCTTAACATGGATCAAAGTCCACGTAGTTCAGGACGGGTTGGGGCTTACACACTGAGGCGGTACAAGGTGTTGGATTTGGGCTTACACTCTGAGGCAGCCCAAGGTGATGGATTGGGGCTTACACTCTGAGGTAGACCAAGGTGTTGGATTGGGGAATACACTCTGAGGCGGCCCAAGGTGTTGGATTGGGGCTCACACTCTGAGGATGGCCGAGGTGATGGATTGGAGCTTACACTCTGAGGTGGTCCAAGGCATTGGATTGGGTATTTTACTCTGAGGCAGCCAAGGTGATGGATTGGGGATTACACTCTAAGGGGGGCCAAGGTGATGGATTGGGGATTACACTCTCAGGAGGCCCAAGGTGATGGATTGGGGCTTACAATCTGAGGTGGCCCAAGGTGTTGGATTGGGAATTACACTCTAAGGCCACCCAAGGTGTTGAATTGGGTCTTAAACTCTCAGGTGGACTAGGGTGATGGGTTGGGGCTTACACTCTGAGGAGGCCCAAGGTGTTGGATTGGGTCTTGCACTCTAAGGAATCCCAAGGTGATGAATTGGGGCTTACACTCTAAGGAGGCCCAAGGTGTTTGGTGAACCGACATTAATGGGGTCAGAACAACCAATGGGTGATGGGATTGAACCTCATGGAGGCTTCCTACGTACCATGCCTTGACAGGGATCAAAGTACACGTAGTTCGGGATGGTGAATATAGTTGAACATCATCAGGGATGGGGCATTTGAGGCTTATGCTCTGAGGCAGCCCTTGGTCTTTGGTAATGGTCGGTGCTTTCTCTAATCTCATGTGATTCATGGTCGGTGTGAGAAACAAGAGGTAGAAAATACCTAATGATCACGTCGCGAAAGGTGCATTCATGGGAAGTGGACAGGGGCTTATGCGTTTAACGACCCAAAGAGGAGACAGGGGATTACACGTGGTTAGTAGCCTGAGAAGTCGGCGCTTACACTAAGATGAAGGCCTGATGCTGACAAAGCCTAGCGGGAGATGGAAAGGGTGACAAAAACTCATGTCCCCATCTTCCCTCTTGGTCCTTGACACTTAGGAAGTAAGGAGGAGCAGAGATGATACCTCTTACAAGAAAATATAGGGGCTTACACCAAGGTGGCTGCCCTTCCCCGCGGACAAACACCACTCCGATAAGGAGGATATCATCCCTTGTGAGGGGTGATCCCATCCCCGTGGAGATGAGTGGGTCTGGGAATGTCCAAGGTGGGGGACCCTGCGTGCGACGCACGAGGCCAGCTCATAGTTTAACGTCATGTGTTGAGAACAATGTTGCTTTGAAGTTTAACATCATGTAGCTTAGATGAGGTGGGTTTGCTCCGCACCTCTAGGACATACTTAATCGGTACCCTCTGCTCTTTGTGGGAGGGAAGGTATCAACAATTTTATATTGAGGGGGTGTCGTAGAGCAAACCATCAAGGGGACCACGTTAGCGGGTCTATGCGAAGAAGAAATAGTCGTTAGCGTGCCTATGCAAAGAAGAATGAGGCAATTCAATGCAATGGGAGGTATCGTCCAAGGGACTTTGAAGTTACTCCGTACGAGCCTAGAAGGCCGTATAGGAAAATGGTGCATGATGCGGATGCACGGGGCACGAGAGACACCCTCGGATGGCATCCATAAGAGGGCATCGGGTGCTCACGCAAGGGGGCACCCGGGGAGCACCGAGACAAGAGGTCCTGGGGGGATTGTGTGCAACCTTTGAGGATTGCGCATGACATAATATACCTGTGTGAAAAAAACTGGGTTGGCATGAAATCGATGATTCTTTTGCGTAATTGAGGCAGAGGCTTTGCGTGTGACTAGAAGGATTGCGCGCAAGCAGTATGAATTGTGCGCAAGTGGGAGAGGCTGCACACAAAGACAGGGTTGAGTGCAATTTGGAAGGATTGCACATAATTGGAAGGGGGTGCATGCAATGAAAGGACATGCACACAATTGGTCGGCCTGCATGCAATGGAAGGGATTTCCTACAAGGGGCAGACCTCGAAGGGATTTTAATTCAGTTTAATCCTTGGGGATCTCACGTGAAGGCAGACCCCGGGGTGATTTGGCTCGAAAAGAACCGTAATTGAAGGCCATCATCGCGTGCGTGGAAAGTTGATTTCGTGCCAGAGAGCTGGTTCGAATTCTTCAGCCCTGAAATGGAAGCGGGTCGCCTTCTATTTATATGCACCCGGGGGCACGGAAAATAGCTCTGTGCGAAATAATTGTGCGCCGAGGTCGGTGGGGCGAAATTCCAACTGCGCGGGGCGGATAGGAAAATTATTTCACACCTGGGCTGAGGTCTCTTCACGAAACCCAGAACATTCCTCACATGACACATTTTTTTCATGCACCTAGAAATTTATTTCGCGCGACCCCTCTAGGCCCCCCGGATGGGGTCCCCAGGTCCGAATATGACTTCGCTTTGTCGTTCAGAAACATTCTTTAGCACTTGAGCACCTTTTGGCATCTACAGGTTGCCAAGTCATCTTTACTAGAAAGAATAAAGAGGTCTCAGATTGATGATGAAAAGTTTCAAAATAAGATTAAAGCTGTGAATGATGGGAGATTGAGTTGCTTTGTGTATGAAGATGGAATTTTGAAATTTGGGAAGAGACTTTGTGTTCCAAATATACCTGATCTAAAAAGGGAATTGTTGGATGATTCTTATAGTTCCAATTTCTCTATACAACCTGGTAGCACTAAGATGTATAGATATTTGAAGGAACATTTTTGGTGGGAGAAAATGAAGAGGGAGATTGCTAATTTTGTATCAAGATGTATGGTTTTTCAAAAAGTGAAAGCTGGAAGGAAACAACCTGGAGGATTTATGCAACCTCTTCCCATACCTAAGTGGAAATGGGATAGTATTACGATGCAATTTTTCATGGGACTATCAAATACTCCTAGAAGGAATAATGAAATATGGGTCATTGTTGATCGTCCTACCAAGTCAGCACATTTTCTTGCTATAATAGAATATTTACCACTTGAACATCTAGGAAGACTATATATTAATGAAGTTGTGAGACTTCATGGAGTACCCCAATCGATTTTTTCTAATCGTGATCCATGTTTTACATCAAGATTATAGAAAGGTCTTCAGAAGGACCTGGACAGTGAACTTCGTTTGAGCACTTCCTACTACCCTCAAACTGATGGAAAATTAGAATGAACTATTAAAACCTTAAAAGACATGTTGAGATCATGCTCACTTGACTTTCAAGGTATGTAGGATCAATATTTACCTCTGGTAGAATTTTCCTATAACAATAGATTTCATTAAAGTATTCAGATGGAACCAAATAAAGCGTTATATAGATTGAGAGGTCACACACCAACCTTTTGGGATGATGTTGGTGAAAGAAAACATGTTGGCCCCAAACTTGTGGAGGAAATGACGAAAAAGGTGAAGGTAATCCAAACCCACATCAAAGCAGCTCAAAGTATGAAGAAGATCTATGCTGATAACCGAAGGAAGGATTTTGACATTCAAGTTGGAGATCATGTTTTCTTGAATGTATATCCCTAGAAGGGTGTTATAAGTATCGGTAAAAAGAGAAAATTAAGTCCCAGGTACATCGGACCTTTAGAAATTCAAGAATGAATTGAGGTTATAGCTTACCATTTGGCAATGCCGCTAAGTATCTCCAAATATCACGATGCATTCCACGTATCACTATTGAGAAAATAAATGCCTGAACCAATGCATGTACTCACCTATAAGGAAATAGAACTGGATCCCAATCTATATTATTGCGAAGAGCCTGTCAAGGTTCTTGATATAATAGAACAAGTGATGAGAAACCGGACGACTCGTCTGGTAAAAGTTCTATGAAGAAACCATAAAATGGAAGAGGCAACATGGGAACCCGAGGAACTTATGATGAAGAACCACCTGAATCATTTTATGCAGTAACATTCTAGAAATTTCGAGGAAAAAATTATTTGAAGGATGGGAGAATGTAACACCCCAAGCTTCTACGGTACACTTCTCTTTGAATAATACAATAGTGTGTGTTGTACACAACTTCGAGTACTAACACACCACAACCAATCAAACTAGCCATTATGAATAGTAATACCCACTTTTTGAAATTATATAAATGTTATTTTTTCAAAATGGACTTCATTTTTGGATTCAGAATATCAAAATTATATTTGGGTAATTTTTTTTATTTTTCTGAAAACATTCAATTTTTTGTAGAATAGTGTAAAACACTAAGTTATTGTTCAAAAACGAATTTTTTATTTAAATAATTTTTTATTTTATTTAAATTTATTTTACATCAAAATAGGTACATAATACCTATATAATTTAAATTTAATTCATTTGGGTCATTTTTTAATAATTTTAGATATATAAAAATTTTATTGAACTTTTACCGTCTTTTAACCACCACCGATGAGCATTTCCATATTTGTATAAAACATAATTTTACCACTTCTATGAATTTAATTCCAAAAATCTGAGGGAAACGGTTGATATTAGTAAGTAAAATTTTGTTCAATAACACTGAAATATTTTTAGGTGAATAGTAACTTTTGACTTTTATTTACCATGGTTAAAAGTAAATAGGGTAATTAAACGTAAAAATGATATTATTATTACCATAACACATGTCGTAATTCTATTGTATAAGTGTAATTCGACCAAAAACAACCTTAGGATTATAATATTATCCTTTAGGTCCACTTGGATTAGATTATGACATTTATTATTACTTTATTTAAATAATAGTTAAAAGAGTTAAAATCAAAGTTTAATAACTAAACCATTTTAAAAATAGGGTTATACATAAGATAAATTAGACAATAAATATTCATTATAAAGATAAAAAATATTTCCTACATAATGACATTTTATTTATAATTTTTAGGAATAAAATAATTTAATTTATTTATGACACAATGATGATGCAGTAATTACCATAATAATGAAATATTAAAATAATTGATATTATAAATATCCAAATAAATTTATTTTTGAGACTTTTCATTAATTAAACTAATTTTATAGGTTAATATGACATTTTATGGTTGATTAAATGAATTTTTTTTGAAGTAATAATGTTATTATGAATTTATAAAAAACAAAATACCAGATAGTGTCAAAATTTACATAAAAGAGTTTTTTTTAAAAAATATTATATTATTAATTGGTATTCTATTCCTAAAAATCTATTGTTTGGAAAAAAGGATTAAATACTATTATATATGTCATTAATGAACCAATTGGGGTTTCTTGAATGTTTATAACAAGTTTATTAACCATATAATATAAAAATACAAAGAGATGGGGTAAATGTCAAACTATTTAACTAAGAGTTAAATCTAAAAGATAAGGTTAATATAGTGACCCAAAACTATCTAAAACCTATTGGTTGATTGGTTTTAGACCCATACCCACATTATCCTATAAATAATTCATTTTGGAGCCATTATAAAGAGAACATTATTTTATTATAAAATAATATTTCAATCTTTTCCTAAAGTGGCGCTCACCCCTCTTATAAAAGGGGACTCTCCCTTCTCTCAAATTCACACTATAAAATCCATTTGAATCAGCCAAACCCTGACCAAATATCCTACTAACTATCCCCTATTCATTATAGAGACCTTCCTTTAGTCAAAAATCCATCCTAAAGAGCCCTTTTGGTCAAATCAAATGGAAGAACCTAAAAAAAAGGTAAATATCTCACCACCTCTTTCATGTTTTTTCTTCTTCCACATTTTCTTTCCTTATTGATTATATTATAAAATAATAACTCCAATATCTTCTTTATACTGTGATGTTATTATAAATATTGTACAACCATATTCTTTATTATATCCATCCTTTCAATTACATGTCTTCATACATGCGTACATAGAACTTACCGTCTCCACGTCGTGGTGTAGTTCTTATTCAATACATTATTATTTGGATGGGTATAATAATGATGTATAAATGTTTTAAATAATAAATATATCATGAAAATTATTCTTTATATACAATATACCATCCAATTATATACGATTTTATTATCATAAGAATGATATTGTCACTCGTGCGTATGTACGGATTACCATCTCCATGAACACAATGACATTAATTCCCCATCGTATCTATTCAAGACTAATTTTCATTATATGATTAAAAATAATGTTTAAACACTTAATATAATTTTGAATATTAATAAGATACATCCTATCTATAACAAACATTACTTACGTAACAAACCATATAATGGAAGACGAATTAGTTAACACTCGAAACGACGATAATACTAAAATATTATTGACAAGGAAATATTAAAAGTTCATATATGATATCATATTAATGCATATGATTATTTTATAATTTAATAGAAATTATTTTACCATTATAAAGGAGTTTAACCTACCATCTACAAAGTAAAAGTACAACTTAAGTGTTAATTCTACAACCTATTAATTATTCACGGTTTTTTATATGTAATTATCTACTGGGACATCTTTATCTTCCACATCTGTGTTTTCCAGAAAATGCATTTAAAAACATTTTTACTACTTAATTGACTATTATTAAAAGTCATTTATACCCTTATGTGAGCTTATACATTTTGAAAGGAATCATGCCATCATTTTTAAAATAAGTTACTTTATGATATTTTCGAGAAAATTAAGGTAAGAATGTTTTTTTAACTTATACAGTGGGTGTGGATATATTCCACCGTTATTACATTGCTGAAGCTTCCCTTACAAGATTATAATAATATTTTCAAAATAAATGTTTTCTTTTATAATTATGTAACTTTAAATTATTTCAAAAAAATAATGAGATATTCCTCTCAAACAGTTTTGATTTCATCTATTTCAACATCATTTAATGGATTTTAATCTTGTTTGAAGTTGATTTATTATGATTCAAATATTCTATTTTGTAATAAAGTTTTCTTTAAAACTTTTCATATGTGGAATGCATTGGACTTAGTGAGTGATGAGTGGAGCCCGCTATAGCTCCTCGATGCATTGGTAGGTCTCATGAGAAAAATTATTGTCTTGGTACAAGGTCTTGACAAAATATTATTTGTTGTCTTGGCACAAGGTCGTGACTATGTGGTTATGAAGTCTGTCATTATGCATTCTATCATTATGAAAGTGGATATTGATATTACATGTGATTATTCGACTAGTAGAATATAAATGTGAATATCTAATGGAATTATTTGATTTTATATTTTCCATATTATTATGAAGTTCATGTTTTAAAATATTTTGTTCTAGTCTTACATTGCCTTAAATGTTTATGCTTATTTATGAATGTTTTCGCTATATTTTTTTCCTTACTGATCATCCGAGCTCACCCTTTCTATGTTTTATTTTTTCCAGGATGTGAAGAAGTATATTATGACTGACCTACAAGGATAGTCTATGGGATATGAGTATGGCCTATGTGGACTATGTTGTTGCAGTTTTTCATTTAATAATTTAATGTAAAACTTATGAATGTGTCTAGTATTTCCAAGGCTAGTAAAGAAATCAGCCTTTCAAGACTTGTCTTTTGTGATAATGCTAATGTTATGTAATAATGCGCCAACCCTGGGTAACTAGGTTCAGGGAATTACAGTTGGTATCAGAGGAAGTTTTGTACAAACCTTGGAAACTAGATTTAGAAAAAAACTGTGATTATAGAACATTACCCTAAGATAGACTTTGAGGATTAGTATACAAGAACTTCGTAGAATTTTGGTAATGTAGAAATTTTGTGTATTTTCTGAGAAATATATCTCAGTCTTGATAGGAGCAGGTAGAGGCGGCTCTGGAACAGATGTAGCTAGGATTGAAAACTCCAGTAAGGAGTTTCAGGCTTGACCCAAGTTATCCTGGTACATGCGTGCTATATCATTTTTTTATTTCTAATGGCCGGTTTATGGGTTGTCGGTACCCGATACAGCCGCATAAAAAACACCACAAAAGCATTAAAACATTCAAATTTCTGATTTCAAAATTTCAAAGAAGTTCCTCGAGCCGCATACCATCCACCATACCACCTTCCTGTCTGCTCATCAGACCACGCACCAACCAACATTCCACGCCTTGATTCGAGAATCGTCACCACGCACCACCCTTCCAAGCGAAATCCAACATCATGTCGCCGGTGAGACTCCGGACCGGACACTATCATTACGAACCTAATCAGAACACAGGAACCCAACCAGTCTTCCTTGCGCCGCTTCCCTGACTCCACCATCAGGGTTGAACTGTCAACTGCACACCACATTCACCGACGTTCCTCACCGTTGCCGCCATCCCACCAACATAGATACTGGTCGGAATCACCATTTTCATAACAAGAATCAAACAGATCATTGAAAATTAACCAAGAAAAACCCCACTGCGGCCACACCAACCGCCGAAGAAAAACCCTCATAGAACCTTAGAGTACCCAGCCGCCGCAAATCAGGTGATGACCTCCACATACTGAGAGCCCGCCGCATGACAACAACTCAGAACCAATAGAAAACCCTTGAACGCTCAGTAGAGTATGCCGTTGAACAAACCGATCTTATTCCCGTGGATCAGACCAGCAGAGTCGAAGCCTGAAGCGTTCCGCCATAGCAAGGAGGAAAAATCGCAAGATCGCCACGGAGAAAACCCAAGGCATCCGAAGAAGTTCCACCACAGGGATGAGGCGGTAACGAGATAAACCGAGCACTTCCAGCTTCAAGCGGATACCTCTAAGTGAAAATCATCAACACTAAAAAAAAGAATGGAAAACAAGAAACAACCCCCCCCCCCTCTCTAGGCCACTCTAGATTCATCATCAACCACAATGAAAAGAAATCACCTCCGCACCCTCCGAGACCTACACACAACGAAATCGTCGCGCCAAGCCAACCAATCCGTAGGGAGGAGACGATTCAATGAGAGGAGAACCAGGGAGATATGTACAGATAGGGGAGGACTGTGCGTATAGTGGAGAAACCCTATCCGCCATGGGAGAGAAAGAGAAGTCACTCTGAGGCCTGACGATAATAAGAATAATTAAGTTCTATCCTGGAACACGACAATGGGCCTTGCTGTACCAATGGTTACGACACTCCTGGGAGATATGATTAGGATAATCCAAATTTTCATTAAAACCCATTATAAAGGATTTATGAGTATATAACTCTTTAAAGAAAACATTTTTTATGATTATGGATTATACCCATAAAATGTTCAATTTATGTTAAGTATGTTATCAGTTTGGAAATATGTATTGCGATTCATAAACTAACATAGTGTATCCCATTATTTAGAAATGATGGCTAGTGGAAGGAATGGAAACTATATCAATTCATGCACTCCATGTAGGGATTTCCCTCTTGCTCAATAAAATTATAGTGGAGCTAGTGATACAACTAGTGCTCTTCAACTTATCAATATATTGGGATAACTCACTCAGGTTATGAATAATAATCATACCCATATGGAGCACCCTAATCCTCAACGTGGAGGATCAATGTTAGATCTCTTCATGAGGAAACAACCACCAAGATTCAATGGGGGTACAAATCCATTTGTTGCTGAGAAATGGATAAATTCCTTAGAGAAAATATTCCATTCATTGGGGTGTAGCGAAAGGAAAATGTTTTCATGGAAATTTACTGTCTCATTGGAGATGCTAATCAATGGTGGTAATTGATTCGAAACACAAAGGAAGATGATGAAGTATCAAATATGAAATGGATGTACTTTAAAGAAATTTTAATAGAAAAATACTTTCCTCATGACCATCGAGAGGATATGGAAATACAATTTATGAGTCTAAGGAAAAAGGAGGATGATAATGTCATAAAGTATGAAGCTAACTTTACAAGGTTAGCAAGGCTTGCAACAAATTATATATGTAACCCAAGAAGTATGATTGATCATTTATTTGATGGGTTAAAACTGTTTCTCTATCAATCATTAGTCTCAAAATCTTTCTTGTCGTATGAAGACATCGTCTCATGTGCTATCAAGATAGATAAAAATTCTCCAAGTCTTATGACTTTGAAGCAAAGCAATAGAATAATTGATCTACTGAACACTCTAGAAATAAAAATAAGGGGAAGAAGGAAAATTTGGAATATCCATACTTCAGTATATGTGGGAAGAAACAAACTGGTACTTTTCTGAAGGGAATGAGAGTCTATTACAAGTGTGGTGAAAAAGGCCACCAAGCTCGTGATTGCAAGGGGAAGAAAGAGGATCTTAATGTTGAATGCTACAATTATAGAGAATGGGGAAATTATGAAAATGAATGTCCTAAGCATAATGGGGACATACCTCAGAAAAGGCCAAGGGATCAAGTTAAAGTTTATGTTATCACTACTGCTAAGGTTGAAGCTCCGAAAGACATAGTGGCAGGTAATTTAATTGTTTCTTCAAGTTTGTCCAGTTCTTTATTTTATTCTGGATCATCACATTTTTTCATATCTTCCCAGTTTTCTATGAAAATTAGATATTTCCAATTTGATTTAACAATGGTGTTGTTAGTAAAAACTCATAAGGCATGTATACTTGCAATAATGTTTTTGTGAATTAGTCCCCATTAAGGCATATATACGTTATTTATCTGCTAATCTCATCATCATACCCGTGATTGAATTTGATATAATACTCGGTATGGATTGGATTTCTGACCATGATGTGAATATTTATTGTAAGAAGAAGGAGGTTACAATTTTTAATGATTATGATAAAGAACACCTTATCATTAGAGAAGAAACTTCACCACCTAATTCTTATCAAGATCCACCCCCAGTAGCTCAAATAAAGACAATTATTGGGGAGGAATAGAATTAAATAACTATGGGTGAGGAAATAATGTTCAAATAGAGGACGTACTTATTATGAAAGAATATGTTGATGTGTTTCCAGAGGACTTACCTGGATATCCTCCAGAATGAAAAATTGAGTTTTCCATTGACTTAATATCTGGTTCAAGGCCCATATCAAAGACCCCTTATATAATGGCCACTGCGGAATTAGTGGAACTAAATAATCATTTATAGGATTTGAGTAATAAGGGATTTATTTTCCCTAGTGTTTCTCCATAGGGAGCCCCTGTTCATTTTGTTATGAAGAAAGATGGATCTATGAGGTTGTGTATTGACTACAGCGAGATCAATGCTATAATAATAAAGAACAAGTATCCCCTACCTCACATTGATGATTAATTTGACCAAATTCAGGGAGCTCAACACTTTTCAAACACTGACCTTCGATCTGGATATCGTCAGTTTTGTGTGAAGAAGGAATACATTCTGAAAAAAACATTTCAAACCAGGTACAAGTATTACGTGTTTACAGTAATGCCTTTTGGATTGACTAATGCACCCTCTATCTTCATGGATCTAATGAATAGAGTTTTCAAAGAATATCTTGATGAGTTTGTAGTGGTATTTATTGATGATATCCTGGTATACTTAAAAATCTATGAATATCATTAAAATCACTTGCACACCATTCTGAAAATCCTCAGAAGAAATGAATTATATGGCAGGTTTAACAAGTGTGAATTCTGGATTGAAGAGATTTCTTTTGATGGACATATTATCTCTAAGGATGTAATATTTGTGGATCCTTCTAAGACAAGATTAGTCCAAGAATGGCTAGAACCTATGAGTATAACTGAGGTAAAAAGTTTTATTGGTTTTATTAGCATTTCATCCAGAATTTTTCCCAATTTGCTAACCCGTTAACCAAGCTCACACGTAAAGGGGTTAAATTTGTTTGGACAAAATATTGTGAAGAATGTTTCGAAGAAATGAAGATAAGATTAGTAATTGCTCTTATCTTGACTCTACCATCGGGGAATGAAGGGTTTGTTATTTATAGTGATGCATCAATGAAAGGACTTGGTTGTGTCCTTATACAAAATGATAGGGTAATTGTCTGTGTATCACAACAGCTAAAAATTAATGAGAAAAACTATCCTAATCATGATATTGAGTTAGCAGCTGTAATCATTGCTTTGAAGATATGGTGAAATTATCTCTATGGTGAGAAATGTGAGATATATACCGATCATAAATGTTTTAAGTATATTTTCTCACAGAAAGAACACAACATGGGTAAAAGAGTTGGCTTGAACTACTCAAGTATTATGATTTCACCATACACTACCACCCGGGGAAGGAAAATAAGGTGGAATATGCTTTAAGCAGAAATGATCATGGATTTTCGAACAAGATGAGAGTTGAAAAGGATCCTATATAAAAAGATCTAGTAAATTTTGACTTGGGGATAACCGTGGAAGATGAAACATCAAATATTTTTAAAATGGTTGAAAAATCAGCTTTACTAGAAAGGATAAAGAGTTCTCAGACTGATGATGATGAGTTTCAAAATAAGATTAAAGCTGTGAATGATGGGATATTGAGTGACTTTGTGTATAAAAATGGAATTTTGAAATTTGGGAAGAGAATTTGTGTTCCTGATATGCCTAACCTAAAAATGGAATTTTTCGATGATTCTCATAGTTCCAATTTCTCTATACACCTTGGTAGCCCTAAGATGTTTAGAGATTTGAAGGAACGTTTTTGGAGGGACAACATGAAGAGGTAGATTGTTGATTTTGTGTCAAGATGTATGGGTTTTCAACAAGTGAACGCTAGAAAACAACAGCCCGGAGGAGTCATGCAACCTCTTTCCATACTTGAGTGGAAATGTGATAATATTACGATGGACTTTTTCATGGGACTATCAAAGACTCCTAGAAGGAACGATGCAATAAGGGTTATTGTTGATCGTTTTACCAAGTCAGCACATTTTCTTGCTATAAGAGATTATTTACCACTTGAACGTCTTGAAAGAATATATATTAATGAAGTTGTGAGACTTCATGGAGTACCCCTATAGATTTTTTCTGATCGTGATCCTGGTTTTACATCATGATTCTGAAAAAGTCTTCAGAAATCCCTGGATACTGAAATTTGTTTGAGAACTGCCTACCACCCTCAAACTGATGGACAATCAGAACAGACTATTGAATCCTTAGAAGACATGTTGAGATCTTGCTCACTTGACTTTCAAGGTATGTAGGATAAATATTTACCTCTGGTAGAATTTTCATAAAAAAATAGCTTCCATTCATGTATTCAGATGGAACCATATGAAGCATTAAATAGAAAGAGATGTCGCACACCAACCTATTGGGATGATATTGGTGACAGAAAACTTGTAGGCCCAGAACTTGTGGAGGAAATGATGGAAAAGGTTAAGGTAATCCAAACCCACAACAAAGCAGCTCAATGTAGTTAGAAGAGCTATACCGATAACTGAAGGAAGGATTTGGAATTTCAAGTAGCAGATCATGTTTTCGTGATGGTATCATTATTTAAGGGTGTTATACATTTCAATAAGAATTGAAAATTATGTCCCATGTACATCGGACTTTTAGAAATTATAGAACGAATTGGGGTTGTAGCTTACCATTTGGAAATGCCGCCAAGTATTTCCAAAGTTCACGATGTGTTCCACGTATCACTGTTGAGAAAATACATACCAGACCCAACACATGTACTCACCTATGAGGAATTAGAACTGGAATCTGATATGTCTTATTGTGAAGAGCATGTCAAGGTTCTTGATACAAGTGAACAATTGCTGAGAAACTGGATGACTCGTATGGTTAAAGTTCTATGGAGAAACCATAAAATGGAAGAGGCAACATGGGAACCTGAGGAACTTATGATGAAGAATCACCGGAATCATTTTATGCAGTAATATTCGAGAAATTTCAAGGACAAAATTATTTGAAGTAAGGGAGAATGTAACACCCCAAGCTTCCACGGTATGCTTCTCTTTGAATAATACAATAGCTTGTGTTATACGCAACTTCGAGTTCTAACACACCACAACCAATCAAACTAGTCATTATGAATAGTAATACCCACTTTTTGAAATTATATAAATTTTATTTTTTTAAAATGGAATTCATTTTTGGATTCGGAATATCGAAATTAGCTTAGGGTGAATTTTTGGTATTTTTCTAAAAACATTCAATTTTTGATGAATAGTGAAAAAACTAAGTTATTGTTCCAAACCGACTTTCCTATTTAAATAATCATTTATTTTATTTAAATTTATTTTAGGTCAAAATAGATACATAATACTAATATAATTTAAATTCAATTTATTGGATTCAGTTTATAATAATTTTAGATATATAAAAAGTTTATTGAACTTTTATTGTCTTTTACCCACCTCCTAGGAGCAATTAGAAATTTGTATAAAACTTAATTTTACCACTTATGTGAATAGAATTTTAAAAATTCGAGAGAAACGGTTGATATCAGTAAGTAAAATGTGGTTCATTACGATAAAAATATTTTTTTTGGTGAATAGTAACTTTTGACTTTTATTTACAACGGTTAAAAGTAAATAGGGTAATTAAAGGTAAAAATGATGTTATTATTACCCTAACACATGTCTTAATTCTATTGGATATGTTTAATTCGACCAAAAACAACCTTAGGAATAAAATATGATCCTTTAGTTCCACTTGGATTAGATTAGGAAATTTATTTTTATTTTGTTTTAATAAGAGTTAAAAGAGTTTAAGTCAACGTTTAATAACTAAAAAATTTTAATATAGGGTTATAAATATGATAAATTCGACAATAAATATTCATTAGAAATATAAAAATATTTCCGACATAATGATATTTTATTTATAATTTTTATACATTAAAACATTTAGTTTATTTATGAAACCATGATGACGCAGTAATTACCTTAATAATGAAATATTCAAATAATTGATATTATAAATATCCAAAAAAATGTAATTTGAGACTTTTTATAAATTATACTAGTTCTTTATATTAATATGAAATGACAGGGTTTATTAAATGAATTTTTTTTGAAGGAATAATGCTGATATGAATTTAGATAAAACAAAATACCAAATAGTCTCAAAATTGACATAAAAGAGTTTTTTTAAAAAAAATATTATATTATCAATTGGTATTCCATTCCTAAATCTCATTATTGTCCAAAGGGATTATATACTATTATATTTTTCATTAATGAACCACTTGGGGTTCTCTTGTAATTTTATAGTAATTTTATTAACCATATAATATAAAAATACAAAGAGAGATGGTAAATGACAGACTATTTAACTAAGAGTTAAATCTAAAAGATAAGGTTAATATAGTGACCCAAACCTGTCTAAAACCTACTAGTTTAGTGTTTTTCGACCCCTCCCCACCTTAATATTTAAATAATTAATTTTAGAGCCATTATAATCCGAACATGGTTTTATTATAAAATAATATTTTAATCTTTTCCTAAGGTGCCCATCACCCCTCTTATAAAAGGGCACTTCCCCTTATGTCAAATTCACACCTTCAAAGCCATTTTGCATGGCCATCCCCTTCCCAACTATCCTCCCATAATTCTATATGCCTTACTTTAGTTAGAAATCCAACCTATGGAGCCCTTGTTTTTTCCATTATAAAATAATAACTCAGGTATATTATATATACTTTGATTTTATTATAAATATGGTACAACCATATTCGTTATTCTATCCATCCTTTGAATTAATTGTCGCCATACGTGCGTATGAACGGCTTACCGTCTCCACGTCGTGGTGTAGTTGTTATTCAATACATTATTATTTTTATGGTTATAATAATGATGTATAAATAAATTAAATAATAAATATAACATGATAATTATTCTATATATATATGATATACCATCTAATTATATACGATTTTAATATCAAAAGAATGATATTGTCGCTCATGTGTACGTACGGATTACCGTCTCCACGAACACGATGAGATTCATTCCCCATCTTATCCATTCAATACTGATTTTCAATAGATGATTAAAAATAATGTCTAAAGACTTAATATCATTATTAATGTGAACAAGATACATCCTATCCCTAAAAACATTACTTACGTAACAAATCATATAAAGTAAAACGAATCAGTTAACACCTGAAACGACGATAATACTAAAATATTATTAACAAAGAAACATTAAACAATCCTATATGATATAATATTAATGTATATGATTATTTCATAATTTAATGATAATTATTTTACCATTATACATGAGTTTAACCTACCCTTGTCCAAGGAAAAGTACATGGTAAGGTTTAATTATACAACTTCTTCATTATTCAAGGTTATTTATATGTAATTATCTACATGGACATATTTATCATCCGCATCCATGTTTTCCTAAAAATGTATTCCAAAACATTTTTGCTACTTACTAGACTATGGGTTAAATTAATTTATACCCTTATTTACCTTATACATTTTGAAAGGAATCTTTCTGTCATTTTCCAAACAAGTTACTTTATGACATTTTCAACAAAATTAAGGCAAGATTGTTTTTTAACTTATATGGAGGGTGTAGCTATATTCCTCCATTATAACATTGTCAAATATTCCCTTACAAGCTTATAAGAATATGTTCAAAATAAATTTTCTCTTTTATAATTATGTAACTTCAAATGATTTCAAAATTAGAATAATGTTTTTCTCTCAAATAGTTTTAATTTCATCTAGGTCAACATCCTTTAATGGATATTAATCTTGTTTGAAGTTGATTTATTATGATACAAATATTCCATTTTCTATTGAATGTTTTGTGATATGTTTTACTGTGGATGTGTTATTTTTCTACCATTCACGGTTTATGGATAATGTATTGGAATTTTGTATGCTAGTTTTAATACAGATGTTTATGTTATGTTTAAAACTTTTCATATGAGGAATGCATAGGACATAGTAAGTGATGGGTGGGGCCCACTATAGCACCTCAATGCATCAGTAGGTCAAATGAGGCAAACTAGTGTCTTCGTACAAGGCCTTGACAAAATCTTATTTGTTGTATTGGCACAAGGCCTTGACTATGTGGTTATAAAGTCTGAAATTATGCATTCCATCATTATGAACGTGGCTATGGATATTTCATGTGATTATTTGATGATTAGAATATCCATGTGAATAAGTAAATGGAATTATTTGATATTAACTTTTCCATATTATTATGAAGTTCAACTTTAAAAGGCTTTTGTTCTAGTCTTACATTGCCTTAAATGTTTATACATATTTATGAAAGTTTTCGCTACATTGTTATCCTTACTAAGAATCTGAGCTCACCCCTTTCTATGTTTTATTTTTTCCAAGATGTGGAGAATTATATTATGATTGACCTATAGGGATAGTCTAAAGTATATGAGTGAGGCATATAGAGACTATTTTGTTGTAGTTTTTCATTTTATAATGTAATGTAAAACTTATGAATGTGTCCAATATTTCCAGGGATACCAAACTAATCGGTCTTTCAAGACATGATCTTTTGGGATCATGATAATGTTATGTAATAATGCACCGACTCTGGGAATCTAGGGTCGAGGTGTTACATTGGTTGTAGAGTAGCCTTGTTTTATTCTAATAATTTGTGAAATTATGAAATTTACCCTCACCTCAATTATAAAAGGGAACCTCCTACCTTACTTCTTAACACCACATCAATCCATTTATATTGACCATGTCTTGACTATATAACCTCCCAATATCCATTGATATGTTTTATATATCTTGGTATTCCAAAATTACAGACTCTAGATCCCTTAAGAAGTGATCTAAATGAAGTCTGTCGAAGAAGAGGCAATCGTTTTTACCAACTCATTCAAACTCATTTATTCCTATAATTTATCTTTATTTTGTATTTAACAAATAAAATAATAACTCAAATATCATATATATACTTATATTTTATTATGATAATGAGAAAATAATGTTATACCTTTTATCCATCCTATGAAAAACGAAAGCACCACCCATGCATAAGTACAACATTCCGTCTCCACATAGCGGTGTAACTCGTTTTTCATCACCAATTTACTTGGATGGTTATAATTATAAAAATAATGGATTTATATGATAATTATGACATTATTTTGATTCATTAAATTTATTATATCATCTACTTCCTTACTCATTTGACCATTTAGAAATTATATCATCACTCATGCATACGTATGACTTACCGTCTCCATAAAGTGATGCGATTGATTTTCTATGTTAAACAATAAAGAATGGTTCTAAAAATATATTTAATGATTAAATATTATATTTATGATATTAATTATATTTTTGATATGTTGGATTTATATCCTATGTTAGATAACTAGGAATTTCAAGACAAAACAATCACGATAAAATAATGTAATTAACATACAAAATAGTAAATGAATAAAATATTATTTATTAACTAGTGGTAAAATGTTTTAAGGGGATCATATATGATATAATAAGTATTAATATGATTATGTAATAAGTTAAAAATATCCTTTAAAACCACTATACAGGAGGTTCGGACATGTTTTAAGGAAGTTGAACAACTAATAAGGGAATTCTTAACCCAATTTCCATTCTTCGGGTTAAAATTCTACTTCATTGAGTACATCATGATATAATTATGTGTGAAATGAGTTTTGATTATATTTTATTTTATTTAAAAAAAATATATGGATTCACAGCTAATATAGATAATCAATTCATTTGATTAATGTTGATATCAATAATATTATATTTATAAGTGAATTTATTTTGAAATTACAGATTTAAATGTTTCTTTTCCAAAATTAAAAAGGTATGTGTTTTTTAAAAATTTAATGGAATAAGAGTTTTTTCATGCATTCATGATGCCTTAATTTTTTTAATATTCCTTTAAAAAATTATAAGAATCATTATGAAATTCTTTTCTATTATAATTGTTCATTTTTTTCAAGAATACGTGATATCAATGTGAAAAAGGGTATTTTACTCAAGAATTTTTCAATTATAATATCAAAGTATATATTTCAAAATACATTTTTGAATCTTGTGATCCGTTGAGTTTATTATCTTATGATACTATTTACTATATTTTATTTAATGTTTGATGATCTTTTGGACTAGGGATGTACTATTTTGATACCATTTTCCATGTTTTTCTTGATGGTTTATGACTATTTTTGTTGAATTGGAAAAGTATTTACATTTTTTAGGTTAGTTTAAATAGGATATTCTATATTGATTATGTTTTACCCCTTTCATATGAGAAATGAATTGGACTTAGTAAGTAATGATTGAGGCCCGATATAGCCCCCCGATGCATCAATAGGTCTCATGAGACAAATTGGACTAAGTTTTTACCCATTTATGTAAAATTGTTAGCTGAGGACTTGATGGTAGATTTTTGAATTCTGAAATTATACATTCCATAATTATGATATAAGTTATTTATATTTCAAGTAATTATTCAATAAGTATAATATCCATGGTTAAGTTCCATTATCTTGTGACTATTTATATTCTATTACTTTATCGTCATTTATTAATACTATATTATGATCATGTTTGATTAAAATATTTCTATATTGATTTTTCTTAATAATTCATAATACCTTCTACCATATTCTCCCTTACTAAGAATTTGAGATCACCCCTTTATTTTGTTTTATTTTTACCCAAGATAACAGGATCTGTTTTATGATTGATATGTATGGTTACACTCATTAGAATAATAGAATTATCAAGGAACATAATTTTTTTATTTTATGTATGGAATGTAATTTAAATTTCAAGAATGTATCTTGTTTACCAAGACACATAAAATATTTGGTCATTTCAGATTAGATTACATGTATCTTATGAAAATTTAATAAACTAAAAACTAAATCTAGGATATCAGATTTGGGGTATTTACATGATTCAAAATATTGGGTTACATTTTTCATTACATCGATTATGAGGGATGAGATCTCGGTCAGATCAAGGGTGTCGGGTCTGATAACCGTGTTGTAAAATGAGTACTTCATCATCCCTAGATTAATGTTTCAAAATCCTCCATTCATAGAAATTGAAATCTTAAGACAAGTCTCCTTAATCATCTATGGAGGTAAGCTTATCTGAA
Organism: Viscum album; assembly: GCA_963277665.1. Classification (NCBI taxonomy): domain Eukaryota; kingdom Viridiplantae; phylum Streptophyta; class Magnoliopsida; order Santalales; family Viscaceae; genus Viscum; species Viscum album. The sequence continues at coordinate 1,051,634,462 of OY728130.1, read as the reverse complement.
TTTTTAGTTTAGATCTGGTTTCATCATCTTTATCATTGAGGTCAGTTGAAACCTCAATTGACAACAACAACAATTCTACATGTCAGTTGTGGACTCGACATCTCAACAACGATGGACATAGGTTATATTCCTTTGATGTAGGTAGATGTACCCCAATATTTGGATATGTGAATGGAAATTAACTGAGAAATGGATATATGAAAAATAAGGATCTAGTATATGGTTGGTATATATAGAATGAAAAACCCAATTGGCTACATGGATATAAAGAGTCCCCTATGTGGTTATCTCCATATGTGGCTATGTCGGATTCCAACTTTATAATTCAAAAATGTGGGAACAGTAGGGAAAATGGCTCAAATCATCATAAAAAAATTCCCCTTCCTAGGATTTTAGGTGATGTCGAAGTCAAAATCACGTTGGTACTACACCCACCATCTCTACTAAAAGTACAAATGTTTATGAGAGAATATATAACTTGAATTTTTATGGTCAGATTATATAGTAAGCCTTTCATGGAGAAGGTAATTCCATCAAATATTTAGAGCATTAATCAAGTATATGAGTTTTAGATCATGTGTGGGATAGTTATTTTCATGAGACTAAAGCTGAAGAGAACCACATAGAAGCACATGATCACCCTATATAAGAACGCAACCCAAACCTGATCATGTTGCATCATGGAAAACAAAATATTCCTAACCTGATTCTAGATGTTTCAAAGTAATATATAATGTCAAATGATGCTTTTTCTCATCAATGGAAACCTAACATTTAAAATACCAAATGAACTTTACTCCCTTACAAGTAAGAGCAGTCATCAGAGAAGCTGACATAGATGATTCTATCAAAAAATGGTGATAATTTCTTACCAAGACCATGAGGCTCCAAATATCAAATAAATTTTACTATTAATCCCATTTCATAATAATTTTCCCCTTCTCAGAATCAACATATATACCATGTTCTAAAATCACATGTCCCAAAATGTTTACATCTCATATCCATAATTTTCAATTATAAGGAATGGAATAGTGTTTGTGCTACCTCAATATGTCTAGTACTTCTCAAATATGACATACAAGAACCACATAAACCTTATAGTATACCAAGATTTCATTCATTAATACCACAAAAAAAGTAAACAATGTACACTTGGAAAATTGTGTTCATTAATTCCATAAATATTGTAGGAGCATTGGTTAATCCAAAAGGGTTAACGAGGTACTGATAGTGGACATACCTTTTTTTAAAGGTAGTCTTGGGAATGTTTGACACCTTAATCCTATGTTGGTGATAACTAGAAAAAATATCAATATTTGAGAAACAATTATCCCCTATAATTTGGTCCATCAAATCATTGATATGAGGAAACATATACTTATTTGTGATCATAATTTGATTCAGATTTTGATATTAAATTTAAAAAAAAGAGTCTAATAAACTTTATTAAAAAAATTTGGGTGTTACCCAAGGTGAAAAACAAGGTAAGATAAATCCTTTGGAAAAAAATTCATTGTTGACACTCTGTTCCATCAATGTGTCTAAAAAATGACAAATGGAAATACTTTAGTGAAAAGAAAAGAAAACACACAAAGAAAATCAAGATTTGTAAAGGTATTAAATTTGGATCGCCCTAGCCATCTAAGAGGATGTTGGTGCACAGTCTACTTGCGCACCCCCATATGTCACACATCCTACTTTCACACCCCCATTTGGCACACAACCTACTTGCACACCCATTTTCATTTCGCCTATGGTCACTTATTTGCCTATAAATAGACCCTTGGAGCCTTTATTTGTACATTCTAATTTACCTAAAGACCAATTGCTACTCTGGTCACCCTAGTTCTTCACCCAAGTCTTCCAAAACATTAAATGTAGTTTTTTAACCCCTAGAGAAGAGGATTTTAAGGAGGATTCTAGGAAATAAGTCCTTTTAGTGTATGAAATCCATAACACTTGTGTGCCTAAAGCGCCCAACCTCCCAAAATAAGAAACAATTGCGCGCCACCAATTCCATTCATAGGAACATGAGCACCCCACATCTTGGATAACCTATGAATACACTTGAAGGATTTATCTAGGTCTAACAAAAGTATTACTATACAGGTTGTTTGTTGCTTAAGTGAATATCAGGTCTCTCAAGCCTACTTGCGCACCTATACTTACATTCCCTTACCTACATGGTTTCCCCTCTTTGATTCACTTACTATCATCATTCTACAAGCCTTAAATCCCTCTTCAAATCTATTCATGGAAAGGCTAATTATTCATTGGCTCCCTTTATTGAAATGGATTTTGTTAAGACCTACACCAAAACCTCCTGACTTATAAAAACTTTTGGAAAGGCACTTCAGCGTGTCTCCAATTTGGGTTTGTATATCCGCAGTTAGAGGATTCCCACATTTGATTCAAAATGGGGTTAGGATTAATGGATTGTCTGTGGGTTTTTATATCCATTTTAACATGGACCATTCTCCTAGGAATAGTTTTGGGAAGTTCCCAGTTTTGAGGATAAGGGTTTGGGTCTTGAACTCTCCCTTCCCAAATAGTCAGAACCTCAAATTTCTGGTCAGGAAGGTAAGGTTCACAATTTACATTCCATTCACATGAATGAAAAGTCTTCCTCCCCTACCAGGATCAATTTTAGGGAATCCATCCTAATGTAATCCCCTAACCATCATCTTGTATTCCTTTCATTGGACCCTTGTCCAATGTAAATGGAAGAAAGGGAAGGTTCGTCACCTCTCCCTCTTCCTGGTTCATCTCGACCTCGTCCACCCTAGCCATCGTAGGAGCCCTCTTCCGCCAGTGGAAGAAGAAAAGTGTGGGTTCCCTTGTTGACTCTTTGACATCTGCTTGTTTCTCACATCGAACATGAATCACATGGGCTTATAGATTTTTCTATATCACAACATTTTCACAATGAATGAACTATGAGAACTCTGATTCCTATTAAAACCAGTATATGTAGGAATCTTTAATCAGGGTTTGAGCTCCCTGGATACCCTTTTTAGGAACCCAACCCTAATTCCCTTAATCTGGTCTTCCTCCTTAGAAATTATCCCCAAATTAAACCCCCAAATCATCAAGGAATCCTTTTTTCAAGGTAATCCCAAACTCATTTCTCTCAAATAACTATACTCTCATATAAGACTCATCGAACTACGTGGGATTTTATTTTCATTCTCATGGGATACATAGGAAGCCTCATTGATGTTCAAAACAAAAACTTTAAATCAACCTTGTTCTCCTTGGGATATATTCCCAACAAGGTCTAATCTTACTTGGAAACCCAAATCCATTCCATGATCCTTGGGATGCTTCTACATAAGTCTCACACCAGACTTTGACTAAGTACCTTTCACATAGATGTCCACACCACATGACATTAAACTGTACATCTAGGTCCTTATCACATGAACTAAAAAGGTATGATGTGTCCCAATAAGCATCACTTAACTATGATGGTTCTGAATCCTTTCACAATGATATGTAGGTTTCCCATTTTATGGGTATGACCCCAATATCAAAACAAACATTCGTCTCCCTAGATGACAATAAATTCTAGAGTGCCCCATTGAGTGTCTTAAAAAGTAGTATCATTATAACGATGATTAAAATATTCTCTAAATAGTATATTAGAGGATAAAATTGATGGAGAACCTCAAATACATAAGAATATCCTCATTAATGAAGAACCTTTAATACATACTAATGATTATAAATTTTACACATGTTAATAAGTGATTGAGAATTCCAAGGGAAAATTGTGTTATACTTGGGGAATTGAAAAGTATTCATGAAAATAACTTAAATTTATAATGATATTCCTTGATTAGAAAATAATTCCCCCCAAAATGGTGTGATGGGTCCGACCCCCCATCCTCTCGACCAATGCATATTCCTAAGTATCATATAGTACAAACATAATGAACTCATGCCTTTGGAAAACGTGACCCTTTTGGATAAAAAACTATTGTAAGTGTCTAGTTCCATGAATAAATCCAATTGAAACTGCATGGAAGTAGTAGTTCTTAAAACTAGAACACACATTTCAAAGAACTACGAAACAAAAATGGTGAACCCAACATGAATCCTTAACCAAGTTAATAATGTTACCCACCTATCAGGGCCTGATAAATTGATAAAGGAAGGCCAGACAAAGGAATGAATCAGGCATGACCCATCTAAAAGATGTCCCTTTAATGATGTTTATTGTTGTTTTCATGTTTTTTATCAGAACTCCCTTCAGTCTAAAAAGGATTTCTTCAGGACGATATCTGTGAACTTCAGAACCGCTGCTCAGGCTAGATCATCATCAAAGGTAAGGACGACATCGCCCACCCATCATATTCAACACTAGGTCTCCAATGTGATGGTAAATGAGTACCATCATCAAGATAAAATCCCAACTTTTGAGGCTAACTTATATCCCCATCATGTTAATAAGAATCCTCAGTTGTCCGGCCAACGACGACCAATGATCAATAAACAGATGGTCCTAATCACCATTTTCAACCATTTTGGGTCCTTATCCCTAGAACACAACAACCAATCCATCTTGTACAATAGGCAGGTGGAAAAAGAGGTCACTGAGGGCCTTAATTCAAGGATACATGGGTCCTTCCTGAGGACTCCCCCCAAAAATATTCTCTAGTAGAATCACGCGATAAACCCCAACATGATGGGGGTGTTGACTTTGGACGTTCGCCCCAAGTCTCTCAGACCTGGACACATAATATGAACTGTCGAGGACAGCCTCTGATGAACAGGGAGCAGGTTCTTACCTATTTCTCCTCCGGAAGTGTCCATAAACCACATATGATGGTGAATAATGGGTGGGCACATACACCCGTCCATCCTAATTTTGTTTCCCAGCAGAATCATCTAGAAGCTACCCACCAATCCTGCTAGAAAAATCCAATGGAGTACCGTGAGTAGGCACATACATCTGTTAAACAATTATCAGCAAGTCAGCAAGCTCGTCTTACTGCATTTAAAGAATCCCTCCAATCCAATGTGGTGGAAGTTGGAAAATAGGAACATACTCATGGTTACAATCACTAATTCTGTCAGAATTATCTTCTACCAGTATTGAAGGAAGTCTATCAAACATACTTGACAGAAAATATCCAGCAGGCACAAACACCTACCAATGTTCATCAATCCTTCGAACATTCTCTTTTGGAATCACCCGGAAAAGTTAGTCGAAAATCTCTGATGACAAATCTGTGGCATACTCAACCCTCATCCCCCATACATGAGTATTTTCAATACCCATTGATAGGAAATAGAGGATAAGAGCAGGCACATACACCTACTCTTGATACAGAATGGACGCATATTCCCATTCTGGCTGCTGAAGTCACCAAACACATCTTATCAATGGTGAAAGGGCGGCCACAAATTCCTGCCCACATTCTGGAAGCATGCTAGGATATTATAACAACTACCTCAGCAGTACTAGGGGAACATACACATAAATCTATCCCCACACCTGGGATGACACATCTCCATTCCATATTGGAGTAGATACACATATTTTTTCCTTTCCAGGAGGGTCATGGGGCATACCCCCCCTTGTCATATTAACAACATGATTGGGAACATACACCATTTCTAATTAGAGGTAATCTATCCATTCTGGTGACCACTCCAAGGTAGGCACATATACCTTCCCATGATAACCATTTCTCCCAGAAAGTGTCCCCAACTAAGTGTAAGTGAACATCCAAGAATAAGTCTCTCCAAACATGGTTGGAAAATCTGGAGTCAAACTGAAATCTAGCTCCGCTTAATGTTGTAGTTCTTGAATCCCTTATACATTTATCTATTGTAGCTCAAGATCCTACCCTCTCATTACCAAATTATGAGAGTAGTAGAAATAATTCTTAATTTCCCCATCGGACACTTCATCACAAGGCTGGCATCATTAAAATTTGGTTAATCTAGAGATCCTATCTCTAGATGAGAGACACAGCAACCCTCTTGGTGACCAGAAGACCAAGGAGAAAGATGATTTACCCATTACTGTAATCCACCATAGTGGTCCTCCTCATAATAGAATTCACTGCGAAAGTCCTCTCCACGGTAGTATTTCACATTGTATAGATAATTCTATAATTGATCATGTATTTATGATAAATCCCTCTTATCTCAAAGAACATTCAAATACAAGGACAATAATGTCTTATGCTTTGTCATTAATAGGTGAAATAATTTCTCAAATATAAGAAACATTAAGGGAACTATCATTCTCTGAACCTCCCATGGGTCATTTGACTTATAATACAGACTATCCACTTTGTTCAAACCAAGTATGGAAACCTCTAGTGAAAGATGATGAAGATATGTTAAACATGAGAAAACAATTGGAAAAAGGTGAAATACTCGTCATGTTCTGGACTTTGAAAAATTCTCAATATAAAATTCTCGAAATGATGGCTGAATATTGCATTCATGATATCTGCCTCAACATATGGATGACTCTCTATCATTTGAAAACCAAAGTATTACCATATGATGAATATAAAAATCATGTAAAGGTAATATAAGGGTTTGAATGCCAAATTGACATCTAATATCTCTCGGTTTCCTAACATCTAAATGTTGAAAAGCTGTAGAGAGCCCTTCGGCGTGCATGCCCCAATGCTTTAAAGAGGCTAAACCAGTTAATTTCTGATTCCCCATCTGCAGTTCACATCAGAGGATGGGGTGCACATAGAGCATTGCATTTCACTGAACTCTAGAATTAGAAAGTCCTACAAAAAGTGGTCTTATTCAATGTTATTTCCAATCGCTGGCTATAATCAACATATTTTGTACCCAATCAAATGTACGCAAAAGAACTGACCTCAATTAGTGCTCATCAGATTCAGTCCCAAAGAAAACAATTTGTTGAGTTACTTTTGCATCAAGCATTTGAGAATCTTGAATAGGCCTCCCTCTCAGAGGATATCTGCCGTTCTATAATTCAAATGTATGAAATGGAACAACGATCTTTTGAAACAAGTTATTTGAGTGGATTTCGGATAATGCACCCAGCTAATGTTCGAACAAAAATTCGTAAAATCAGAAGAGCAGTTTCACTAATCTCATCCATAGTAGTTCAAGATCCACCCCATCTTGCAGGCCTAGGGGAATGTTTAATTCAACCCTCAAATTCATTAAACAAAGTTAAAAGGATTGAATAAGAAGAACATGAACATCCCTAGCCTGCAGGGTTGGGGTATTTTTCATATCTACAATCCCCTCCTCAACAAAAGTCAGTTTTCTCCCGATTAGGGAAGAAGTCACAATGAGAGCGCACAACTGAACTATCCTAGGATTCCATTAAGGTTACTATCCATAAAACAGTTCTTGAGAATTCATCATATATGAGAGTAGAGACTTATGGAAGATATAAAGGGAAATGATCTTACAGTGATACTAACAAAATTCCATAAATGCATTATGTGTTCGTAAATGTCATTAACACCATTGTAGAAGATCCTCCATAAAATGAGTCCAATTTTGGGGAATCATAAGATGTTCTTATCCATAATATAGTACACACTGGGGGAAATGAAAAAGTTGTACGCACTCAAAACTATAGGCTTACCCAGAATCTAGTTATTCCGTCAAATAATAAACTCCCACCCCTTCAAAAATAATCTAACAAGGGGAACGATAAAAGTCAAATTGTGTATCACTTTTCAATTAGAGAAGTTCAATATCTTTCACTATAATAAATATTTTCATTACAAGAAGAGGAAATTAAATAGTTTAAAAAACTTAATACAGAGCTAATTTGAAGCATCGTTTCTTATAGACATACTCCTCAGGATGATCCTCAACTTGCACATCTGGTAGGAGCTCCTTAACTAAATTTGTGGAAACTACAAATGTGGATAATGAATTCCCTCAATTTGGTACACATCCAAGGGAGGATCAAAAATATCCTCATAGTAATATTCTTGTGGGTTATCCAAGATAAATATCAGCACCACCACTAGTGGTTTTGATGGTCGTTTACCAGTTCATGCTCCAACTATTGTACCTGTATGGGTCACAACTCATCCAGATATTCCCTAAATGATTATGAACATAATTGAGATATTAAAAACATGGTTGGAACCTATGGAATAATGGTGTGCACCCGTTCAACCAAAAAAAGAAATTTTACCCTGAATGGGTGGATCTGATTCCTCCACCACCAAATTTTGTGAATACTTAATTCCCAATCATTAATGGTCTAGGATATCTGGAACATTACTTAACACATTTAATTTCCCATTTTGATCCCATGATGGGGACTCCTCATCAACAAGAAGTAGTAAATATTAGGTGTTCTGTACAATCATTACAGGAATTAAGTTTTGTATGGTATACAATTTTGTAATCTCGATCAATTATTGGATGGGAAGATATCGATCATAAATTCCTTTTTCAATTAAGCTCAACGCTACCGAAGACAATAGTTTTTGATCTCAAGAATTGCAAGAAAAAAGGAAAAATGAAAGAGTTTTAGATTTCATTTCTAAAAAAAGAATTAACATTTTCCTTAAATTTGGAACTCCCTTAAGAAGAGTTGCTTCCAATTTGTGTGGAAAATCTACATGATGTGTTACATACACCACTGATCCCTATGAAATACATAGGAGGGTTTTGAGACCTTTCTTCAATTGCTCAGCAAATTGAAGATTCCATCATGGAAACAAAGGATAAAACACTTGTAATTTCATCAGCTCTAGGAAGAAGAATAGGGAAATCATAGGTTGGTATAGTTACACATAATAAAGCACATGTACTAGGGCTCAGCCTTCCGAGCATTAGCAGTAATAATCGCCTCGTCCAGATGACCAAGGTGATCAAATGCAGAAATAGTTTGAGGATTTGAAGAAAAAGTTTATTCATTTAATAATGAACAGGTTCCCAGTTATTTCATCTTGGATTTTGAAAATAATTTGGTTCAGTTTCCATGGCTGAAGAAACCAAATAAAATTAGATGAAGATCTTTCAAATTATTGTACCTTTCACCAAATTTTGGGGAATCCCATTCAAGAGTGTTTTTTTCAAAGACCTCCTCCAAAAAATAGTTGACTCTGGACAAGTGAAATTGAATAGTTTTACATCTCAAGTAGCATGTGTTACTGCTACTGAACCAGAGGAAGAAGGCAAATGGAAGGAAGTCAAAAGTAAAAATGTGCAGAAATATGATGATTTTATTATTAGGAAAATGGTCAACCAAACTCATGCCATTTTATGAACACAATTGAAACAACCAATTGTGTATTCTTCCACTCCTATCGCAGTAATACCACCTTCATCAAAATATCAATCCTTATAGAAGGGATGTGATCATAAGGGAAAAAAGTATTCAGAAGAAGAAGACCTCATGTCAAGGACAAAGTCTTCATTGAATCTGGTAGATTTCATGCCATATACTTTAATGCACAAGAACCACAACACAAAATAGATCAATCAAAACCAACTTATTAAGAATAATCTTCATCAGATAAATAATTGATCTTTGGTTCTGTCAACGTTATCCACTTAATGGATCCCTATGCCAATGATGATTCTGGTTATAATGAGCCAGAGTTCCTTGTACCTAATTGGGTAACTAGAGGAAGAGGCCATGGTCAAGGATATAGGGGAATAAATGGGAATTATATAAGCCACTATTTTAACTCTACCCCTGCTCGAACTGTATATGCAGAAGAAACCTGTGGGAGATCCCTTAAGCGGGCTCAACAAGAATAAGGAGATTATTCCACACATGACAGATTCAGTCTAGACATGATCATTTTGGAATACTGATTGTAGGATACACTATATTCCTCTAAGAAAGAAAATAAACCTATTTAGTCTAATATACCAAATCCAGGAGTATTTCTAGTTTCTACTTTAACAGAGGGTATATCCACACCAGGAGTAACAACTCCCAAGGCACCAACAAAACCACATCTCCATGGTGGGAAACATAGTCTTCTGGACCATAATTATGATTTTTTAAAATAGATATCCCATATACTGACCAAGTTGTTGATTTTAGATGCCTTGAATCTATTAAAAGATATTTGTGAATCACTTATTGAGGCTTTTTCAAGTCCTAAAGAGTTTGAAACCGTTGTTGCTACTGTTGAGGGTTACTGTATAGATAATGATCATGCATATTGTCATGAAGTCATATCTTTTACAAATGGAGACGAAGATGATGTTTTAAATGGATATATCAGTACCTTATATCTATATGGGAATTTCAATTACATAGACCTCTGACGAGCCTTCATTGATAATGGAACATGAGTCAATCTCATTCTTGTTTGTACATTTAGTCGATTGGGCCTCACTAAATCTTACTTTTCTACTTCTAGATTAATATTTCAAGGATATGAAAAGAATGAGAAAGATCCTCTTGGTGATATTACACTCAAAACTCAGTTTGGGGATCTTGTGTATAATTCAGATTTCATGGTTGTTCGTCAGGACACAACCTTTAACATTTTTCTTTGTAGGACATGGCTACATCAACATGTGTCCATTACTTATTCATACCACCAATGTCTCAAATACTGTTTTAATGGTCAAGTTAGAACATTGTATGGTTATAAGGATCTGTTAAAAATATTTGAGTATCAATACATTGAGGTGGAATTTTGTCGCACAAAGGGAATGAGGTCTAGGACAAAGGAGGAAACTAGAATTATTTCGTCAAATGGACTGGAAAATATCCAATCAAACCTGTTCATACATTTGAGTATAGATTATGTGTTACCTATCAATCAAATTCAAAGGATAAACCCAAATCCAAGCATTCATCCAGTAACTTCCATAATGTCAATCATGGAAATTGTGCATAATAGAATGGGAGGAATCTTTGATTCACTAAGAAATGGTGAAGGCTTAAATGAAGATGTCTTCATTTCATCCATTGAACTTCATGAAGTCTCTACATTTTTAATCAGAATAGAAGAAGTTGTAGAAATGATAGAGGAAGACAATGATGTTGATTCCCAATCCATCATCTCCACTTTATTACCCCAGGAAGACCGTTTATCATTAGTAGGGTAAGAAATGGTGGCCTCTTCTTCAGGATGTTCAAATAATGACTCCTCTCCTATCTATGGATGTTTTGATTTTTCATTTATTATTCAAGTAGAAATAGAAGAAGTGATGTGTAAGGAAGATAAAGAAGAATAGGAGTCTCTCATGGATGCTTCTCTATAATTTGAGGAAGGTGTATCTACTACTGTAGATGAGCTCATAGAAATAAATATGGGTAAAGAAGAAGATCCAAGCCCCACTCTAATTAGTGAGTACTTGACATCTGAATAGGAAGAGGTGTATCATTAATTTGTAAAGAAACATCGAGATATATTTTCTTGCAATTATACAGAAATGATAGGTCTTAATCCCAATGTTGATACTCATCATTTTTGTTTGATAGAAGAACATCTAGGACTGAAGTAGTCAGCAAGAAGAAAAAACCCATATCATGCCTCTAAAATTGAATCTAAAGTTGATAAACATATAAAGGAAAAAAATTACGGAGGTTAAATATCCCAAATGGATGGACAACATTGTCCCAATGAAAAATTAGAATGGGAAAATCATAGTTTTCATTGATTATAGAGATCTTAACTGGTATTCTTCTAAAGATAACTTTCCAGTTCTGATCACAGATATTTTAATTGATACAACCACTGGATATCCCTTCCCTTCATAGATGGCTACTATGGTTATAATCAAATCTGTATAACCCCAAAAGATGAATAATCTATAGCCTTCAGATCCCCTCATTGTTTGTTTTTCTATTGAGTAATTCCCTTTTCCTTAAATAATTTTGGTGCAACGTATCAATGTGTCATGCATCATATCATTAAACCCTTCTTAGAGAAATTTCTTAATGTTATGTGGGTGATTTGGTGGTAAAATATAGATAATTTTCCAAACACTTGGCTGATCTGGAGACCATATTCAATAAACTTCAACAACAGATTTTGAATATGAACCCCTTCAAATGTGCTTTAGGGGTAACCTCAGGAAAGTTACACAGCATCATTTTACGACATTGTAGTATAAAAGTTGATCTTGAGAAAACAAAATCAATCCTTGGAATGAAACTTCCTTGAAATTTAGACTAATTAAGAGTACTTCAAGGACACTTGGCCAATATTTAGTGCTTTATCACCAATTTGGAATGCAAGTGTTTCCCTTCACAAGATTAATAAATATGGGAGTCACCTATCACTGGACTGAAGACAGCCAAGAAACATTTGATACCATCAATAAATATCATTTTATTAAACCGGTATTAATTCCACCTCTTGAAGGAAGAACACTTATTCTCTATGTGACAACTTTAGAGCAATAATTGGGTGCCTTTCTTGCCAAAAAGAAAAATGATGGGAATGAAAACATGATATATTATCTCAGTCAAATTATGCTTGATGACGAAACTCAGTATTCAAGTATTGAAAAGGGATACCAAGAATTAATCTTTTCAGTTCAGAATTGAGGCACTACCTACAACATCATGATATCCAATTTGTGTCTCGCAATAACCAGCTCAAATTTATCCTCATCCGCCCTATGCTCACAGGGAATCTAGCACAGTGGGTAGTTATTTTGCAATAGTTTCATATCTAGATTGTGCCTCAGAAGGCAATAAAAGGCCATGATCTGGTTGAATTCCTTGTTGAACACTCATATGAGGAAGATACATCATTGAATACTGAATTTCATGATGAAGAACTATTCTCTATTTAAGATAATTCCCAAACATGGTAAATATACTTTTATGGTGCCTTCAGAAGTCCAACAGGTAATAGAATGGAAAACCCTAAACTCAAAAAAGTTGGGTTTTGAATTGTACTTATTTCTCTAGAAATGGTACTTTTTCCGTATTCCTTCCTACTGTCAGAAGGCCGTACCAACAATGAATCAGAATATCAAGCTCTCATCGCAGGCTTGGATTTGACACTCTAGGTGCTAGTGAATCACATAAAAGTGAATGGTGATTTAGAATTGGTAATAAAACAAATCAATGGGTAATATTCTATTAGAAAAGAAGTTTTAATCTCTTTTGGGATTATTTCAAAGGGTTAATGGATGAATGTCCCTCAGAGGTGACAATGACTTATGTCCCACAATCACAAAATACCCAAGATGATGCACTAGATAATGCAACTACTACCTCGGAAGATCCAAATTGGGATGAGACAATCATCAGCATAGCCCATCATCGGGTGGTCTCACCTTTTGATAAAACCAAAATGGAAGAAGTTAATGAAATTAGCGCTATTTCTGAACCATATGGTCATACCATGGAATGGAGAACACCCATCATGGAATATCTTCAAAATGGATTACATACAATAGATAGAGCTGAAAAGAAACATATATGATGATGAGCAGCCAATTTTACTCTTTGTGATAGTCCAAATCACCAAAAGATCATCTTTAAATGAGGCTTTGATGGAATCCTATTTAGGTGTATTAATGGAGAAGAAATAGTAGTTGTCATGAAATAAGTACATTTAGGAGCTTGTGTTGCTCACCAGTCTGGGCATGGCTTTCTGATCAAAGATGAAGGCTTGTATACTTTTTTCCTTCAATAACACATGATTTCACATATTTCACTAAGAAAGTTCATCCCTTCCATGTGCATGCTAACTTCATTAATCAACCCCCAGAGATTTTACTACTAGCTAAATATTCAGGGCCATTTTCCACATGGGGAATGGATGTAGTTATGTCTTATCCCCCATCCGCAAATAAGCAGTTAAAGTATATACTTACTGCTTCTGACTTCTTCTCCAAATGGGTTGTGGAAATACCTATCAAAGAAGTTGGAGCCAAAAGCATTGATAGTTTTTTCAACACTAACATCATCACCAGATTTGGTGTCCCTCATACTATATTAACAGAAAATATCACCAATTTTTATTCTGTTTAGGTAAAGAAGTTATATATGGATCATAATATCAAATCCAACCATTTATCTCGCTATCATGCGATGGTCAATGGATAGATAGTGTCTTTAAATAAGACCCAATCAAATATACTGTAGAAGATGGTGGATAAAGATAATAAATATTTTCTTGATAAACATCTTCACACTTTATGGGCATATCGAGCTACTGATCATACTACCACCCAGGAAACCCCTTATTCATTGTTTTACGAAACAGAAGTAGTTTTTCCAATTTAAATTCAATTTCATTCACTCAGAGTTTGAATCTATGATCAGTTTTCTATAGATTAGTGGTATTAGAAATGTTTTGATGAGATGGATTGATTAGATGAGAAAATATATCAATATTTTCATCATTTAGATGTCTATTAGAACATAATAGTGTGATACTTTAATAAGAATGTTTTCCACCACTCATTCCTTCAAGTATAATTGGTCCTCAGGACTCTAATGATACCAGGAAAGAAACCTCCAAATCATTATCCAAAGTGGGAATGACCTTATTCCATATATAAGGGAAACTAAAATAGAGCTTATGCCTTAATCTCAATGGATGGAGAGCTTATCAAAACTCCGACCAATGTGAGATTCTTAAAGAAATAATTTTTTTAATTGCACGTATCGTCCTTTCTGGAAGACTGAAAACTGCATATCCCACAATGTCTTCACTGCAAGCATCTAAACTGAACAGTACAATGTCTTAGTGGCATAACGTTAAACTGCATAACAACCATAAGTGTCCATGTTACATGACAATAAAATGGGTAATATATTTTTCCTTGTCACGCATGTTACATGGCATGAAATCATTTTTCCTTGTTACACAACATCAAACTGTATAGTTAACGTCTTCCTTACAGGACAATAGGATCTTCTATATGAATGAATTATTGATATCATTGATACTCCTTAGTGGAACATGAGTCTTTTTCTTCCCTAGTTCTGAATCAGATTTGCATATGGACCTCAATTCAAGAACTAAATGTGGCATGAGTCTCATTTATATGAGATACATAGAGATGCCTTGATATCCAATATTGGGCCCATCCACAACCACAAAATTGTTATTTCCTTTTATCCTCTTATATAAGAATTAAGATCTATATAGAGTGTTACATTATGATACATGGTTTGATCTTTATACCATTTTGTGTCTTTGGTTTAACCATTCTTCCAGAACCTGTCAAAACCCATGTCTCCTATATCAAACTTGATTGGTGTGGGAAATGAATGTTTCAAGAACTACGTACAGCTTGATTCTGATCTATATGAGATTTGTAGAGACACCCAGATCTCCAATAATGGGCCCAAACATGATATAAACCCACCCCCCATTTTTTTCCTTATATAAGAATCAAACCTGGGTAGGGAATGTTTAATGAACTTTTTATGGCATGATTTATCCCCCAGCAAGGCACGTAGTGAAATTTGGGTTGTATCCCTTTGTCCAATTATAATTTTAATTTCTTTTCACATTATTTCATCTTCATCCCTTCTGAATGACTTAAGACTACATGAAAATATAATAACCATATTCATCAATTGTGTCATATTTATGTTATAGAAGAATCATTTATTGTTCCTTGTTTCTCACACCGTGTATAGCTCATATGGGATTAAAAATTGGGTAAAAGGATTCTCTATATAAATAAGGTGTCTCAATTTCTCATGGGGTTATCAATTTCCTCACATCATGAATGAAAACTACATAGCATAATGTTATCACTGTATGACTTAAAACTGCACAACACAATGTCCTCACTGCATGACTTTAAACTGCACAACATAATATTAATTCAAATGAAACGAATAAAGTATCTGTTTTTACATATGAGTCGTGTTAATGTAAATAAATTAAAACACATGGAGAATATTGATCCAAATATTTCTCATGTGCATTGATCATAACCCCATTCCATACTTTATACTATTAAACTTGAATATTTTCAGATATTTATAATCTTCCTTATGGTTTCTGGTAACAGAGTTTATAATATCAAAGAACTCTTTTGCCTAAATGTGCATTACATTCCCTTAGGTGGCCTTGCATAAGTTTCCTACATAATGGGCCTATCAGTCAAAAGATTCCACTATTTGGATATGAAGCATATTCCCCAGTTGGACCTTCATAATACATCCCCCATAACGAGTTTTTCAAATGATGGTAATTTCATTCTTGGTTATATTGTCTTTGTCCCCTTCAATCTTTTATGAAAATATATAAGAAGAATTATTTTAAAATAGTCATTAAGTTATATTTTTCCCATTATCTTTCTCTCTATATTAAAGTCTTAAAGACCATGGTTTACACATATCTCACTACATGTGTTTAAAGAAATATGAAATAACCATGGATCACTTGACCATATATCATATATTGTTTCCATTTCTGGTCCAATTTGTAAGACCTAAAACTACATACACCATACATCCTACATTTGGATCAGACCTTCGTATAAATCCCTCTCATATGATTCTTCAGAAATCATGATTTAAAATACTTTCTCCATATTCGGGTACTTTTCTTCATTAACCAAACTCTATGACTCAGAAAATCTGAATCTCCAAAAACTTTCTTCAGATTTTAGCAAAAGAATGTAAAACTTATGAGAGCTCCTTTTCATGACTATGCAGTACATTCCCCTAGGTGTATTTTTATATAACTTTCTTACATAAAAGGCCTTTCGGTCAAAAGATGCCACTATTTGACTATGCAGCACATGCCCTAGTTGGACCTACATAATACAACCCCCATAACGGGTTTGTCAAATAAAGGTAACTTTGTTCTTAGAAAAGACTTTATCTGATTCCTTTAACCATTTTCCCATATCATTCTTTAAATCCATAAATTCCCAAATCATAGTTTACAATTCTTCCTTCCATACCTGAATATAGTAGTATGTTTCAAAAAAAAATATCAATAAATTGGGAGAATATCATACCTTTGGTAAAAGCTAATGACATTAAATTAAAGCTACATAATGTACTCACTACATGACTTAAAAGTTCACAGTAAAATGTCCACACTACATGACTTAAAACTATAGAGTATGATATCATAAATTCCCCATTCTGAAAAATTTTAACCATTCCTTATACACAAATTTTTTATAGAAGTGATTTTCCTATTCATCACATATGTCGGTATAAAATATCCCTTTATTCTTAAAATACACTTCCTTAGAAAAACCACCCACTATGGTCCTGAGTCTCCCAAATTTCATTTTCCCTTGTCTATCCACAACAAAATGTTAAAATCCTAAGATCTCTTTTTCTTAAATATGCAGTATGTGCCCTTAGGTGGCCGTGCATAAAAATTTCCTACATATTAGTTCAATCAATCAAAAGTTTCCACTATTTGGATATACATCATATGACATAGTCGGCTCTGCATAACACAACTCTCATAATGAGATTTTTAAAAAATTGTAACATTATTCTTTAATGTGACTCCCCTTATGTTGATACAAGTTTTAAATTTTGTGGCCATAAAAATCATGGCTCAGGATTCCCTTTGGAAATATATAAAGAATATTAAAGATATTCATATCCACTGTATCTTGTTTGGGATCTAATTTCAAAATTAATGGTCAATTCTATTCGACCTTAGACATTGGCCCTTTATAGTCCAACATGTATGACTCTAAACTGCCAACAACAAGAGACGTGGTACTCACCAGATTGAGAACCCGAAAAGGGAACTCTAAACAAAAGTTGAGTTGCATCTCACTAAACATAAATTTTTTATTATTTAGGTAATAGTGAGAAATAAATAAACCATAAAAAGATAGAAAGTTTGTGGGGTTGTCCATATAACCCTAGAAAAAATTAAACTATGCTTATTAATCCAAAATACTTAGGTAAAACAAAAACAGCTAGCAAGAATGAAAACATAGTGGATTGAAGAAAAAATGATTTTCATTTATGAAAAAACATTTCACAAAGGAGCATACACAAATTATAGTATCTCTCTTATCAGAAATCACAAAAGGTTTTCTACATAATTCCCCATTTTGTTAACATCCACTTGCACCCCATCAACTTCCGGTTGAAGTTCGTTTAGTTGACAAGATATAATCTCTTCATCATGATGAAGTGGTTTTTTAAGAATCTGAAATACATTTTCATCATCCTTGTAGACATCTCCTAATGAGATATGAAGATATTTAAGCTCCCGTGTGATGATATGTAGTTTATGTGGAAGACACATCTGCTGAATAGAATTTTCTTTGATCTTCTGCTTCAGTTATTTCATCTTTGCAGTATGATTAGCCTCAACTCAGGATAGCGCTGCTTCTAATTCTTCAGTGTTGATCAAAAGTTTAGCTTTGTTCAAGTCTTTCCAAATACTTGGATCTTTATCCCTCCTTAGAATAATCTCTTTCACTTCTGTATGAATTTCACGGTATTCAAAACCGCAAAATCCTAGTGTGATAAACAAATATGAGAGTTCTGGAATTCTTGAAGGAAGTTCCTTAAGGGGAACCTCAAATATTATCTTCCATATATTCTGCCATGATTTGAGACGTGCAAGATGAAGATACTTTTTCTATTCTGGGTCTGATTCTGAATCACTATCATAAGGAGGGTTGTGTTATGGGATTAATAAACATAAATAAGTTCCTTGTTCTGATCCTTCCTAAGAAATGGTTGCTTTACCTTTTATTATTGTTTGGGCTGATGTAGAGGCTTCACCTCTGGACATAGCCATTGAAGTTGATAGCCCTATATGGTAAAACAAAAAATTTGATTGATGTTAGATTCAAGGGGTAAAAAACTGATTACAATCACAATTTAAGTATCTCTTACCTAACAGTAGGTTATCAGCTTGAGAAGACTCCTCAATATTCTTAGTTTCAAAATTTTTGTTTGATGACTTTGGTTGGAGAGTGCACTCTTTAATTGGCTCAGGATCCTCAGAATAAATCTCAGGATGATTTTTTGACTCAAGATTCCCCTGATCTAATTTCTCCTCAATGATGGGGTTGAAATTAATATGAATACTTCCTTCAAGTATCATCACGGTAATAGTTTCTTTAGATGGATTGTGTTTTTCAACCAAACATGGTTAGAAATTTAATCATAAGAAGATTAATGGGATGAATAATGAATAGTAAATCCAGTTTATTCTATTCATGGAACTACAAAATCTCTTAATGAATTTGGTATATTAACACCTTCTAATAATTCTTCAAAATACATGCCAAGGTTCATCATATCATCCAATGATATCCCAGATCCAAGGTTAGTCTCACCTGTGGGAGCACTCTTCTTGTTTTCTTTCTAACCTTCCTCGAAAAACCATTGACCCCAAATAGATTCATCGAGAATAGTTATGAGGTCATCATCAGTTGTTGTTGGATATTTTGGTGCATGTGATGAACCTAATTGTACCACATGATGGAGGTTAATTATTTTTACATTTGATTTCTTATAAAGCAATGTTGATTACCAAAATCCTCCTCTCATTTGATAGCTGGAATGGGAGCAGTGCTGGGAACAGACGTCGGTTCTTTTGTCCTCAATATCTCTTTAGAAACCACTGAATTATAATGAATTTGTGCCTATTCAATAGAACCCTCCATGGTTTCTTGAAGCTTCTCAGTATTTTCGTTCAAAGAATAAATAGAAGAATCCCCTATAATCCTAATAAGTTTAAACACTTTTTCATCAATAAAGGCTAAAATTCATGATTATTAGGAAGGCATACCACTACTAATAAAACGTTTAACTATGTATTTATTTATTAGATGCTTCTGTTTCTTCTCCTTATTAGGAGGACTTAAATCATCATCTCCAAAGACAGGTATTGGAGATGGCAATACCCTTTCTATCTTATCCTCCATGGCTAGTTAGCCTGGAGATACTTCTCCCAATTCACAGGATAATCCGGTAGCTCTAAGAGCAGTACCTCTAAGGCTATATCATGGAGAGGGAACTTCAGTTGATTTTCCTTTAACCAACTACATGTTAAAACTGATATTTTACCTATGTAACAATTCTTTGAATAAATTTAAATTTAAAATCATAAGATAATGTGAGAAAAAGGAAACTTACATCTCTAGGATCCACAAAATCACACCATTATTCATCTATTGATTGATTAATCCCTTCAGTGGTACCCCAATCTATCATTTACTTCACTATCTTTATGGTGGAAATTGATTCATTGGTTACATATATGATAATTTTCAGCTCTTCGATATAATTTCTCACTTCACTAGTATTGTCCTTAAATAATATGTCAGAAGTGGCCCATAGATCCCCTACTCCTAGAATATGCAGCCCTTCACTCAGATCCATCCACATTGTTTCAGCATCACAATATAAACATTACCATTTCTGAATAGATTCTTGTCATAAATATTAAGATTACATTCTAGAGGGTTGTGAATAGGATCTTAAAACCTTAGATTTAAGTTTCTTCCCAAATCCTAGAGTCACGGATAGGGTATGGGAAAATGGGAGTTGTCGCTCTTCAAAATGATGTAAACTATATCGTCTCAGTACAGATGTAGTAGAGATCGATGGAGTGTCTCTCTTAACTCTAGCAGGTGGATTATATCTAGAATGAGGTCTCTTCAGTGAATTTGGATCCTTGTCACCACCACCCTTCGACTCTAATGAGTCAGCCCCTGATGATGAAGAGTTACCTTCCAAATGATGGGGTTCCCTCCTACTACTTCTCATTACCTTTACTCAAGGGACAACATGGTTTAATACCCCTTCATGGTAAGTTGTGACCCAGTTTTTGGCATACCAAATATTCAATATGTTTACTACACTAGTGAAATGTAAATTAAATATTGATCTAGTCTTCTCTCTAGATGTCAGCAACCTTAGTTGTCTAGAAACCATCAGATGTTTCTCTAATATGACATGCACCGGGGAGATATAGTTTTTTTTGCAGAAATTTTAATTACTGCACAAATATATAAGGATAATATTCCTCACATATGATTTTTCTATCAATCTTGGTGGCCAATATTCCATCTCTACAAGCCAGCATGTATGCCCTCAACTCTAAACTAGTCATCCCATCATAAACAAATCACCCTGTAGGAACATTCCCACATGTAAAGAAATAAAATTCCTTAAAAAAACTCAATATACCATTGATGTCATAAGCATTCAGAGACAAGGGTTAGATACTAGAGAACGCCTTAACAAATGGTCTGAAAGAACTTCCAAAGGCCTATACCCCATTTTGTACAACAAAAGTTATGAAGTGAGTAGAAATCTATCCCCATAACACCTGGAATGATCCCTCTATTCTAAAAGGATACTTCCCACTATAAATATGTAGTAATATCCTATGAATCATTACCAAAACAAGAGTGTCCAACCCTACCATCCTTTTCTCAGCCATCTTGGCCGCAATAAAAAAATTCCATGGCCTTACACCTCCTTTGGAATCTCATACTACTAACAAGTACACACTAAACCACATGGCTAGGAAACCTTCCAAACGCGTTTTCATAGGGATTTTGGGATTGACTTCATATCCCCACCTATCAAACTCCCCTTTCTCTAATATTGTCCAAAAAGATTCTAGTGTACCTATTTTCTCTACCTTTGGACATCTGGTTGGATAAGTGTAGGTGTCCCCTTTTCGTTCTTATTTAAAAGGAATATTTTCATCCACACCTATGGATGAATATCCCTTCTTGTTTGGAACTTTGTGGTGGTCGCATTCTTGAGTTTTTAAAATATTTTCATCAACTCATGAACAAAAAATGGTGTCTTCTCTGAGTCATTCATGTCACATTGGGAGGAATAAACTAATCGTACATATCTCTAAGGATCAGAGCTCCAAAAATCTTGTAGACTTCCTATAAGATAATGCATACTTCTCCATGTATTAAATTAAAGGTATTAGTTTCTAGGCTCCATCATCTTAGTAACTCTCACAGAAAATCATCATTCTTGTACACATAAGCATTCCCAACCCAAACAACCTCATAAATCCCAACACCTTTTAAGTTGTCTATAAATTATGCACACATCTTGCACACCCAGTATGCCCAAATCCATGTAGGTTTTACACCTCCTCCTGGGAATAAATACCAAATTTTCTTATGGCCTTTGGATTAATCTGTCTGATAATTACAAAATATGGATGAATAACAATATGGTTGCATCTCGAGTGTGTGTGGTTTCAAATCTGGAGCACATGGCCTATGATGCAAGATATGACCTTTCTCTGCTGTAACAGTAATAGAAAAGGAGCCCCCAAAAGAAAATATAGTATATGAGAAGTTGGTATAATCATGAAACCAAAATATTGGGGCATAGTTTTTCGGGTCTGGAATATTTACATCTTACAGATGCCTATAGCTATAAAATGGAAAATAAGTTCTCTAAGGAAAGTTGAAGTGATATTTCTTCAGATATTTTTCAAATTCTGGAAGTGTCATGTCTCAGACATCATAGGTGTCATGACCGACAACGTTCATCATGTCATTAATCCTCTTACTAGCCAGTTTATCAGCGGTTCTGATTGTCTATGGATCCATTAAACATGAATAAAGATAAAAAATATACTATTTTAAGTAAATTAAATCTTTATTTTTGAAAAATGAATTAAAAAATTTGGAAAATCCATTAAGGCGTGCAATTATAACACTTGGAGTGAAAATGTAAACTAGAATGCAAGTGTTGCACCCCAGTTATAGCGCACAACTAAAAACATACAAAAGAAACGCAGAGAAAACAGAAGCGCTTGAGAATATAAGGACTTGCATGCTGAGAGATAAAATTCTGAAAGTTAGATAATTATCATGAAAGTGGAGCTACTATATATAAGAAATTAAAGTAACCCTCTAGGACAAAATAATATGCTCTACCAGCTTGTGTGGCCAGTTGTCTTGTGCACTTAAAACATCTGCACCCCAGTACTCTCTTCTTTATCCTTCATTATATTACCTCATCATAGAATCCTCTTTTCATTCGGAATCCAATTCTGAGGGGGGGAATTTTGTTGATGCTTCGTTCCTTCAATGAGTCTAAAAAATGGAAAAGGGAAATACATTAGAAAAAACAGGAGAAAACACATGAAGAAAATCAATATTTGCAATGGCATTAACTTTGGATTGTCCTAGTCAGACCAAGTGGCTATCGGCGCGTAGCCCACCTGTGTGCCCCCATATGTCGCGCATCCTACTTTTTCACCCCTATTTGGTGCACAACCTACTTGCGCACCCAATTTCATTTCACCCAAGGTCACTTATTTGCTTATAAATAGACCCTTAGGGCCCTCATTTGTACAGAAATATTTCCATGAAGCCTAATTGTTGCTCTTGTTTCCCTAGTGCTTCACCCAAGTATTTGTAAACATTCAAGGTAGTTCTTTAACAACTAGAGTGGAGGATTTGAAGGAGTATTATAGGAATTTATTCATTTTAGTGTCTAAAATCAATAACACTTGCTCGCCTAAGGCTCCCAACCTCCCAAAATTAGAAACACATGTGCGCCACCTATTCATTCCATAGGAACTTGTGTTCCCCACTTCTGGGATCACCTATGAATAATCTTAAAGGCTTGATCCAATTCTAGCCCAAGTATTACCATCCAGTTTGTTTGTCTCTTAAGTGAATATCATGTCTCCCAATCCTATTTGTGAACCAATACTTATGTGCCCTTACCTACTTGGGTGCCCCTCTTTGATTCACTTACTCTCTTCAGTCTACAAGCCATCAAGCCCTCTTCAAATTCATCAATTTCAAGTGTTCTTCTTAATTGGATCTCTTGTTTGAATGGGATTATTTTGAGACCTCCACCAAAACCTCCTAACTTATCAAACCTTTAGTAAAGTAACATCATCGTGTATCCTATTTGCCTTTGTATATATACAGACAGAGGTTTCCCACATTTTTTTCAAAATGGGGTTAGAAATCATAAAGGGTATTTGGGTTTGTATATCAGTAGTCACATGGACTCTTCTCCCAAGAACAACATTGTGAAGTTCCCGATTTTAAGGATAAGGGCTTGGTTCCTAACTTCTCCCTTCCCAAAGAGAAGGAACCTCAAATTTTTGGTAGGGAGGGTAAGGTTCACATTTTTTTTTCCATTCAAGAGAATTAAAATTCTACCTCCCCTACCAGGATCAATTTTAGGTTATCCACTCTGGTGTAAGACCCTAACCTTCATCCCTTATTATTTTCATTGGACCCTTGTCCAATGTAAACTGAAGAAATGGATCTTTTTTCACCTCTCCCTCTTCTTAGGTCATCTTGACCTCGTCCACCCTGGTCGCCGTAGGCATGCCCTCTTCCACCAATAGGAGAAGAAATTTGTGGGTTCATTTGTTGAATATTTTACATCCTATTATTTCTCACACCGAGCATGAATAACGTGGGTTTATAGATTTTTCATGATCATATCATTTTCACAGTGAATACATTACGAGAACTCTAATTCTTGTTCAAACACGAATATGTAGGAAGTCTTCATTATGGATCGAGTTCACTAGATATCCTTTTCAAGAATCC
This sequence comes from Viscum album, assembly GCA_963277665.1. NCBI lineage: Eukaryota > Viridiplantae > Streptophyta > Magnoliopsida > Santalales > Viscaceae > Viscum > Viscum album. The sequence goes on along the minus strand of OY728130.1, from coordinate 1,051,610,006 downwards.
ATCCCTAATTCCCTTAACCTGGACATCCTATTTAGAAATAAGCCCCAAATTAAACCCCAAAATCATCAAGACATACTTTTCAGAAAGTAATCCCAAACACATTTCTCGCAATGAACTATACATTCATATGAGACTCATCTAACTACGTTGGACTTGATTCCCATCCACATGGGATATGTAAGAATCCTCCTTAAAGTTCAAACCCAACACTTCAAATCAACCCTATTCCCCTTGGGCCATATTCCCAATAGGGTATAATATTACTTGGAAAACCATATCCTTTCCATGTTCTATGTGATTCTTCAACAGAATTCCCACTCCAAACATTGACTAGATACCTTTCGCATAGATGTTTGTACCATAAGACATTAAACTGTACAACTAGGTCCTTATCACATGACCTTAAAAGGTATGTTGTGTTCGATTATGCAGCACTGAACTATGAGGGTTCTGATTCCTTTCACAAGGATACATAGGTATCCAATTTTATGGGTACATTACCAATATCAAAACAAACATTCATCTCCCTAGATGAAAATTAATTCCAAAGTGCCCCACTTAATGGATTAAAAACTTGTATCATTGTAACGATGATTAAAAGAATCTCTAAATATTATATGAGAGGATACCATTAATGGAGAACCTTGAATACAAATGGAAATCTCCATTAATGAAGAACCTTGAATACATCCTTATGATTCTAAATTTTACTCATGTTAATATTTGATTGAAAATTCCAAGGGAGACTAATGTTATACTTTGTGAATTAATAAGGATTCCTGAAAATATCTTAAATTTAAAAAGAGTGTCCTAGAGTGGACAATAATTTTCCCCAAAATGGTGTGATGAGTCCGATATCCCATCCTCTCGACCTATGAAAGTTCCTAACTATTGTAAATTTCAAACATAAAAAAATCTTTCCTATGGAAAGATGGTCCCTTTTCAAAAAATATTTTTTGGAAGTTTCTGGTTCCATGAATAAATCCCATGGAAACTTCCTGTAAGCAGTTATTCTTAAAACTAGAACACACATTTCAAGGAACTACGAATCATTCATCTAACTAATTTTTCAAATCCTTCTCTTTCATTGTTTCTATACATTAATAAAGAATAGATATATCTAGGGTACGTGGTACCAATTCAATGGAATAGTATACCTCTCTCACCAGTGTAAAACTAGATAAGTTAGATGAAAATATGTTGGTAAACAATAAAAATATATTTGAGTACTTTCACCATTTTATGGTTCATACTATTGTTCAAAAGAAAACATAGATTTCATCTTATCCAAATCTGGTAGAGGAGGTCCGGGTCTACCTGACCTCAGGTCTAATTATCCAAGAAAGACATGAATCACTCTATCTGTGCTAGTAATGTAAACACATCATTGATAATAGTCAATTGAAACCTTATGTTGTTCTACTGATCCATCTTGAGAATAAAATCTAGAGGCTTCATATAAAAAACAAAAAATCCCAAGAAACCTGGACCCATGAAAATGTAAATGTACAAGAATGGAATTAGAGACATTTCTCTTTCTTCTTCCCAAGAGATGTCGAAATCCCCTTAATATAAGGAATTATATTCATATGAATATTAAAAATTCCATGGTATAGATATACAAAAATGAATGATACTAATGAATATCAAATAATGTATAGACTAAAGAGGAAGCAATGCTAATGGAGCCTCTCCCTATCGTAGGTCCCACATTAGTTTACATTGAAGATTTTTCCATTGTAAAAAATGCTTCATTTCAGATTCTTGTTGTTAGTAAACATTTATTCTTGAAGCATATGCATTCACTATAGATACTTTAGGTACTAAATAGTATAAACTACTGTATGAAGTGGTAAAAACATGAAAAAATATATTTCACTGTACTGAGTGTCTAAAAGGGTAGCAATGATTTAGTTTCTCTATGCAAGTATGATCTTGTTCCCATCCTCACCACACTGAAAGTGGGTAGAGGGTCCTCACTAAATACTACATATGAATTAGTGTATGTATTCTTTTGAGATGCACCACCATGATTTCTACCAAAAGACCAATCTCTCTTCTTATTCTCTTTAGATGTACCACAGAAACTATCACAAGAAGTAAGATAAAATCCCATCATCCCGGACTTCCCAGCCAAGTCAATCTCCACCATACATTCTCTATCAAAAAAATCATCATATGAGGTGAGTTTTAATAAAAAAACATGGTATAAAATATTTTTCTGAAGACCCATCCCAAATCATAAGTTGTTAATCATATCATTCGATACTACATTAGGTATAAAGAAAACATGATTAATAAAGTTAATCGAATACTTAGTCAAATATTGGTAACAATGATCAAGAGTAATAAACTCCATCAATTTAGCCAACAAAATTGACTCTATATGGAACATCATCATGAAAAGTGCCCTAAATTATTTCTAATCCAAGCCCACATTCTTCCCCATCTCAGCTTTTGAATTCCACCACCTTCTGCTCGGACCTTTAAACATGGAATTAGGAGATTTCCGATTAACAAAATCATACATTTTTAAGAACTCAAAGTGATTCTAAAAATTCATCAACCAATCCCCATTCTATTAATGATTGGTACCTTATAAATTTTGAGGTTTTAAATAATGAAACTCCTGGGTACAATCTCTATTATCTCCCCTTCAGTTTACAACCTTTATAGATCAATGATGAATAGTTTACATTATCTAATATAGGTATTAAAGTACACACACAACAAACTCTATAAGATTATGATAAACTAGAGTGTTTTCTTGATATGGTCCATCAATAGATCCATCGTAAGGTCTATTAAAATGTCTTATTGGGGGTATGTAGTAAGATAGTATCAATGAAAACATCAGTTAAGAGACATGATTCAATCAACTCTTTCAAGATGGAGTCAATAGAGTTATTCAAAACTCAAATCAATGTATGAAAAGAAAATATACAATAAAAACATATAATTTCTCGAAATACACTTTTTCCAATTACCCATGGTCACTTAATGCCCATTGTAATTAAGGATAGTCAAGAAATTACTTATAACATACCCATTAAGTCTCAAAAATCATATCCCAAACTATATAATGACATAGAAGAGGAGGCTCAACCACCTCTGATAATAAGTTTTCACAAACCAACTAGGATCACCTATATAAACGATACCAAATACAATCCTAACACGACCTAAAGGGAATTAATGATCCCTATAGGATGAAATGAGCACCATAGTATTGATACAAAAATTTGGGAATGATTTCTCAACAATAATTAATAACCAAAGAAAAATATAGGATAATATAATAATAAAATTATTGGTATGATCGACACTAAATAGGAAAAAATGGTCTACAATACCTAGATACAAGTCTCAAAGATGAAAAAAAAACTTGGCACAACTAGGGGATCAAAAATTCCATCAAGTTTTGAAAACACTAGAAGGTCTCATGAGTTAGGTATATGACATCAACATAAATAAATTTTAGTATCTTAGGGATTAAAAAAATAAAATATTTAAATAAAAAACTATACTAACAAATATTGAAATATAGTGAAATGGTGATAAATTTTGATCTGGTAGAGACTATATTTTATCCTTTTAAGACTTTGGAATATTTATGTAAATATATTTAGAGCTAGGTGCTGAGATGGTGTGTGATTCTAAGGGCCAATATTCCCATAATTAATTTCATAAAAATATTAAATATATTTTATATTACGTGCACATGGTTTCTTAAATAAAATGGGATAACTCTTAAATGGTATCTCAAATAAAAAAATTGAGACCATGGTTGATTCTGAGATGAAATGGTTACCCTAGGTGTTCCTAATGTTAGTTGGAGTGGGGTGTTAAGATATGAATACCTTTGGCGTGTTAATTTAGTTAAAATGAATAATTAAATTTTATTTATTTTCATTCATGTAACCTAATGAAAATTCATTTAAACACATCGTTATGGTGAGATCACTAGGGTTGTCCGCATAACCCTAGGATTATTGTGCAGTGAAAGCATTCTTAACTTATTGGAAAATCAGATTTAGACAAAATTGTTGAAATGTCTCATAATTTCCGTGAAATTTTTTAAAAATTATATATAATTATTTTGAGACTACACGCTCTTAAAACACATGATTCTGAGGCCTGGGGAGCTGATAAAGGAATTTCAAACTTTTTTAAGGTATGTTCAGTAAACATATGAGAGGGTTTTATAACTTTTGAACAAGTGTTTGGCTTAAAAATTTTAGGGTATTGTTGAACTCAGAATGCTAGGATTCACCTAGAAAGGACATAACTTCAGTCGGCAAGGGCCGAACAAAAAACATAATTTTCAGACTTTTCGAGAAAAATAAAAAAATAACAAAAATTGTTTTTTTTACTTCTTTTCTTACCGACGAGCGATGAAATGGTGACGTTAAGGTGTAGCGATGAGTCAGTGGTGAGATGCATTAATAAATATCATTAATTTCTCATTAACATGCATTTTAATGATGCTTTATTGATGCGTAATAACAACATTGTTTCATAAATGAGACAGTGAAACAACATGACGTCGCAGCATAATAGAAACGTTGTGATGTGTTTTATTTTTAATATTTTGATGTATTGGTGGAAATATGGTTAAATTGTGAGGATTCGCTAATGAAACTTAGATTGATTTTATCCCTAATGGAGAATGAAGAAAACTGGTGGACATCATCAAATTTGATGTACCTCAAAGAACAATGAACTCCATCGACCTCTTGGACCCTCGAGGATGACGTGCTAAGCAATGAATGTCAACGAGGAAGGCGTTTGATTTTGGTTTTATGATTTCCCTATTCATTTTTTAAACAAAGAATGTGGACCAGCCCATGAATAGTTTAACATGAGGATCATGAATTATTGTGGGAGGGTTCCCTTCTTGGGTTTTCTATTGAGGATTAATTTTATTGTTTATATGATGGTAATCGTCGGACCATACCTTGTTTTAAAACACTAATTCGGAGGGAACAGACCACCAAAACAAGGACCGAGTCCCTCTACACATGGTTTGTTTGTGGTTGTATCCTCAAATTGGTGACAAGATGAATCTGGGGAGAAGGCGGGGATGGCGGCGACCCGAGAGGCCTGTAGGCACAGGTGAATCGAGAAAGAGAAACCAGAAAAACTCTGTTGGACTGCATAAGGAAACGCCGGTGTGCCTGCACTGACACTAGTAGCCACCAGTTGTTTGGGGTGGCAGCTGCAGACAGAGGGAGGGGGTGTGCCTGTCGGCGTGTCGTGGTGGCATGAGGTTGCGGCCGAGGAGCCTTGCTGGAACAGAGGAGTGGCGGAAACGAGAACCATGTGGAGGTAGCGGCCCACCTCTAGGCCACCCAAGAGACCTGGAGAGCAATGGTTGCTCAAGAACGATGAAGGGGAGGTAGCATCCCATCATCCATGGCCAGTGCTGGATGTGGCACCAGGTGGGCGCCGCATGGGAGCAGTGGTCTGCTCCTTGCAGGCCGCGTTCAGACAGGGATTGGACGTGGCAGCGGCTGTAGTGTCTTGGGAGCACACCACTGGTCCACCCCTGGCGAACTAAAATCTATCTGATGGGTCATGCCCCCATCCCATACGTCAGGCCGGATCCATGCTGGTGGGCCAGACCGGCGCTGACAGACTGGACCCATTCCCTTCAGGTTGGGTTGGATGAGACCAGATCATCAAGTAACCCGATGGGATGGACCCCCAACCAAACTAGGTCAGGCACATAAAGGCCCATTAGGCATGTCCCACTCGACAGGTCGCACCAGACCTACCCTGAGCTGAACCAGGTTAGGTTGGTCTAGTACAATTAAACTGGGGATTGTGGGACCCCGGTCTGGATTGGTCGGGTCGGTCTGAACTGGTCAGACTAGGCCCAGACCCAACCAAACCCTTGTTGCTAAAATGATAATAACTTACAAACCAGGCATCTGATCAATGAGCAATTTGTTTCATTAGGACCCTCTATACGACAAGGATATTTTGGTATGATCTAAAAAGACTTCCAAGGAAGCTTAATTTCAACGTGTGGCTTGGGGGAGCGGTTCTCCCCGAAACAAGCATGAAAATGAGCAGCAGTTGTGTGGAACTCAGTGGCTCGGAAGAGCCGTGTAGACCTCAGTGGCCCTGTAGATGAGCAGAAGCCATGTGGACCTCAGTGTCTTGACAGAATTTAGTGACTCATCAGGGATTAGTCCCTCAATTGTACTTAACATTTTCCCTATAACTGATGAACCTTTACTACTCTATAATATATCATGGTGTGAATTATCCTTGATTTGTGATCAGTCTTTAATTTGTGTCTTTTATTTGTGGTTACTTTTTGGTAATTCTCCTTAGTGGACTGGGGTCCCCTACTAAGTAATGTGTTACTCACCCCTTCACGGGCTTCACCCAGGCGTGTTGTGTCTTGTGCAGACAACAGAAGTTTCGACAGAGGACTTGGTGGCCTAAGAGCATACGGGGCCTAATAGGATTAGGTGGACATGACGTGCTACTTCAGCTTCCAATAGAAACACTAATCTTACCATTAGGTGATTTTTTTTGTTTATTGATAGTCGATTCCCTTTTTACTTTGCTATTTTAAGTTTTTTTAGGTTTATATTCTTGAACAATTGTTTTCAATTGTATATGTACATATCACTTGTTATAGTATACTTGTTTTCCCCTTTTAGTTTTTTGGATATGGTTGGGCATGTGTGCGTATACAAGTAATGAGGCAAATTCCTCCCACTTGCAGGTTGATGCCTTCAGCCGTAGTCCCCAAACCCTATACTTTGAGAGGCTAACTTTGGGTATATCATGGAATGAGCCCCGAGGGACGGGTCATGACATAGAGGTATCAAATGTGGTCAGTTCTACCTAAGAGTCTAAGAGTCTTTTGTTTTTGTTTTGGGGTGACAATGTTAAATTATGCGTGTCTGACATTCTTATTTTGGGAGTCTAGTGTTGGTGTGGTGGTCAATTTATCCACACACCTGGACCATGAATTTTTTTTTCTGGCTCAATTCATAAAAAACTAGATGCAAAACTGTCCCCTTATATTCTTTTGTATAAGAGTCAGATCACTAGGTATAATCTATTTATTGTGGCCCATCATGACCTATTTTATTATTCCACCATGAGTAAAACCAACTAGGATTCTGATATGTGGTCAGGAGGACAACCTGTCTAATGGTGAGTCTGTTTAGGGACTAGTTCTTGAGATGGCCCCACCGGGTGGTGCGATAGTTCTAGCACCACCCATTGGCCATCATCTACTACAGGTGATACCGGAAGTGGATGTACGCAGACTTAGTTCCTTACATGAGTTTCTCAGATAGAGACGTCTTAGGTTTATGGGAGAAACATATCCCAAGGTACTTGAGGATTGGCTGGAGGCAGTGGCATAGGTCTTCATCTTATTGAAAACACCGCTTGATCATAGGGGGATCTTAGCTGCGAGCCTTCTTTAGGGCTCGGTAAGGAGATGGTGGAGTCTGAAAATCCATATGCATGATGAGGTGACCCTCACCTTGACTGACTTCGAGAGGATTTTTAGGAGGAGTTATTCCCAATGAATTTGCTTTTAGTGCACATTCATGGGCTGCTTCACCTTTAGCAGGGTAGCATGACAGTAGCTGATTACTCAACATGGTTCACTGAGCTTTCCTGATACTCTACATACATGGTTCGAGACACTTTCATTAGGGATCGATCCTTTGAAAAGGGACTCAAGTGGGAGATCAGGGCATCGATGGTGTCTCTCCACATCCCCACATAGGATGGAGTGCCAGATCAAGCTCCACTAGTAGAGAACTTCCTCAAAGAGTAGGCACTGACAATGGGTTTCACCACTGGGTGACTGGTAGCTGAGCCAACCATGGAAGGAATCCAAAAGATGGTGAAATGGTCCAAATGGGCCAGATCATCTAGTCAATGACTCTAGGACTCAGGACCGGTGGTGTGAGTTCTCTAGTACAGAAGGAGCTATCAAAGGAGTAGGATGTGCTTCACGTACGGTGGGAAGGGAGACGTGAATCGTGACTACCTGACCCGTTGTGCAGACGATCACCAGACGGTTGAGGGATCACTAATACAGAGGTATAAGTTCAAGCGAGGATGTTTTCAGGGTGGTGGATGTGGAAAGGGTGTAGGACGAGTAGTGTGTAGTGGGAGAAATTTTGTGGTACTACTGTCACCAACTTTAAGTGGTCCACCCTTACCTAAGGGATTAGGTTGATAAGGGAATTCATAGATTTTGGAAAAGAGGGCTTATGACCACAGTTCTCTGGAGTTTATTCGATGTACGATCTACGTTTTCTTCACCCTATCTGCAATTCGTACATACATGGATTTCAGTAACTCTTTCCTTACCACGACTCTCGTTTGGATCTTGGAGAATCCAGTGGTTCCATTGGCTCGATCCTTATGACTAGAGATTCCTACGGGAGGGGATTTGATGATTATACATTGGTTCCAATAGTGTGAGCTTGCTCCAGGAGGTGAAAGCTTCAGCTGAGAATCCTAGTAGCAGCATCAAGGCCTTACAACGTCGCCCGAGGTATGGACTTGTTATCTAAATTCCATGCTTAGATCAACTATTTTAGGTTAAAATTGTGGTTTGTTCACGAGGATAGGACCTGGTTTTCCTCCACCAGAGATAAGGGAACCTTTTCATCATAGTACGGAATTTCTCTAAGGAGGGTGCAACTAATCACTCATAAGGTGGCAAGCCTCACCCTCAGTGAAGTGTAAGAGATGAGTTCAAGCTTTCCTATAGTGGTGGAAGAGTACTTGGATGTTTTTCATGAGGATGTTCTTAGACTACCTCTTCATAGAGAGGTAGAATTTTTCATCGACCATTACCCCGCTACAACACCGAACTCAACATCAGAATATTGTACGACTCTCACAGAGCTTTGTGAGATTAGGGTACAACTAGGGGACTTTTTGGAGAAGGGATGGTTCATAATGCCCTGTGTTTCCCCATGGTCAGCCCTAGTTTTGTTTTACAAGAAGGAAAATGGGATCTTGAGGATAAGTATGTACTTCCACCACCTAAAGATGGTGACCATGAAGAACATGTATCCACTACCAAGGATTTATGACCTCTTCGATCATATAAAAGGAGTGAGGTTGTTCTCTAAGATCGATGTCATATCTGGTTATCACCAGCTTCGGGTATGGGATGAGGATGTAACAAAGATAGACTTCAAGTGTCGGTATGGACACTATGAGTTCTTGGTTATGCCTTTAGATGTGACAAATTCCCTAGAAGTATTCATGGGAATAATTAATTTAATATTCTAGACTTACCTTGATCGTTTTGTTGAAGTCTTCATTGATGACATCCTGGTATACTCAGCATCGGAGGAGGATCACGCTACACACCCGATGATAGTCCTAGATACACTCCGAGAGAAAAATATTTATGGTAATATATTGAAGTGATAGTTATGGATTTGGGAGATCCACTTTATGGGATGCTTCAACACTAAAGCAAGAGATGTAGTGGATCCGGTGACGATTGAGGTAGTGTTTTCTTGGGAGCCACCTAGAAGCGTGACAGAGGTGAAAATTTTCTTAGGGTTGGCTAAATACTACCAAAGGTCTGTGACCGAATTTTCTAGAGTATCTTCACCCTTTTCAGCTTTGACAGAGAAATGATATCCCTTCTTGTGGACGGAGAGGTTCGAGCAGAGATTCCCGGAGTTTAGATGGAGACTTATGAGTTCCACGATCTTGAGACTACTAGAAGAGGACATTGGGTATGTAGTCTATTGTGATGCATCAGGGACTGGACTGGCTTGTTTCTAGATGTAGGAGTGAGAAATAATCACCTAAGTCTCACAGAAGTTTATTCAACATGAGAAGAACTACATGACCCATGACCTGCAGTTAGCAATAGTGGTATTTTCCTTGAAAATGTAGCAACACTACTTCATGGGTGAATGGTTTACAGTTTACTCTGACCATAAGAGTCTCATGGGTATATTATCTCAAAAGGATATGAAAATGAGACAATGGTGATGGATATAGTTCCTCCATGACTCTAACATTAGGATATTCTATACTCCTGGGAAGGATACCGTGGTAGCAGACACGGTTAGCTGGAGGAATGGTTTGTATCTGTTGAGTGAGGTGAAAGAGCAGCTAGCCACGATGCAGATATCATTCATGGATGTTGATGGATTTTCTTACATTTAGTTGATGAATGTTACTCCCTAACTCTTACAGTGAGTCAGGGAGGCACACTTGATGGATGTTGACTGCGGGGCCCGATGTGCTCAGTTATACTCAGGACGTGCTCCTGATGGATTTTTGATAGGTGGGGATCACATTATCCTTTTCAGGGGGTGTAACATAGTACTAGTGGAATTGAGGGAGGAGTTTTTGAGGGAGTTACATACATCCCCTTTGGTGGTACATCATTGAGTGGTGAAGATATACCAGGACCTCTGACATTACTACTGGTGTCCAAGAATGAAGAATGTAGTGGCCATGTTAGTCTCACGAAGCCTCATTTGTAACCAAGTTAAAGACAATCATTAGGTTTCAGAAGGATTGGATTAGAAACTTGAGATACCGGAGTGGAAATGAGATTGTATCTCGATGGGATTCATGACTGGGTTACCAAATACATCCATGGGCCATAATTCTATATGGGTGATCATTGACTAACTTACCAAGTCAGATCACTTCCTACCCATCTGGGAGTATAGACCGGTAGAGGGCTTGAGACACCTCTACATCCTGGATATAGTGTGGATTCATAGGGTTCCTTCAAGGATCATCTAAGACCACGATGCAGACTTTATATCTGGGTTGTGGAAGGGATTATAGGAGGTTTTAGAGACTCAGTTGTTCTTGAGAATAGATTTTCATCCCTAGAAGGATGGTCATACAGAGCGGACCATACTAACCATGGGGGACATGCTTCATTCTTTCATCCTTGATTTTGGTCATAGTTGGGAGGACCACCTACCACTGGTTAAGTTTTCATACAACAACAGCTATCACTCCTCCATTTTATTGGCACTGTTTGAGGCCTTCTACATGTGACCTTGCAGATCACCTCTATGCTATAAAGACTCAGGGGAGTCGACACTCATGGGTCCAGAGTTGGTACAGACTACCACTAAAAAGGTTCATGTCATCCAATAGTGGATGAGGGCTGTGCAGCGTATACACAATTATTATATCAATAGGAGACAGAGACCCTTGGAGTTCTAGGTGGGAGAGCATGTCTTACTTCGGGTCTCACCCCGATGGGGATTGCAGAGATTTGATTGGGGTTGTAAGCTATCTATAAGATTCATCATACCTTTTCAAGTCTAGAGTAGAGATGGTGAGGTGGCATACTTCATGGATCTTCCCTCACAGATGCACTGGGTGCATGATGTTTTCCAAATTTCACACTAAAGGAGATATATACATGATCCATCGCACGTCATCGATAGGGGTGAGCTGGACATTAATGATGGGGTGAAGTTTGAAGACTTCCAAGTAGAGATAGAGAATAGACAGGAGTGGGTCCTCTATGGGAGTTCGATTCATCTTGTGCATGTTTTGTGGTAGTATGGAAATCTCCAAGAGAGAACATAGGAGCGGGAGGTTCATATTCCTGCTCAGTACCTCAATTTTTATGAATAACCTGTATTTTGGATTTCAGGGACATAAATCCCTATGGCGGGGAGAATGTAATGTCTTGGAACTTCTATGATTTTTTTAAAATTATATAGAATTACTTCGAGACTAAATTCTCTAACATCCCATGATTCCGAGTCTCGGTGATCCTAGAATGGAATTTTGATCTTTTTTATGGTAAGTTCAGAAATCATGCGAGTGGGTTTATATAACTTTTGAACCAGTGTTCGGATAAAAAATTCAAGGGCATCGCTAAAAGTAGAACACCTTGATTTTCTTAGAAAGTAAATAACATCATCCAGAAAGAGCCAAATATAATAGTTAATTTTTGGACATTTCGTGGAAAATAATAAAATAACATAAAAAGTCATTTTATTTATTTTCTCATCAACGAGCGATGATGTAACGACCCAATGTTTCATTAATGGAAAATCCTTCTTGATCCATTTAAATGTCTCTTTATAAAAAAATGTTTTTATAAGATGTAAACTTCTTTGGTTTTATGTTAAGAATTTTGACCGTTGTTAATATAGTCGTTGAACAATGATCACATGATTAGTATAAATATAAGGCTTTAACGAAACCAATTTTACTCAGACAAAGGAAGTGATGGCCTCATCTAGTAGAATTTCCCCATACGAAGCCCATTTGTCGGATCTCGGAAAAGAGGTGGCATCCTTGGGCTTCACCCTTGACCAAGCCCAAGCCGAGCTTCATTATATCAAGCTCAAACGTGACCGTTTACGGGAAAAGTGGAAGTTGATTGAAATTACCACTCGAGCGATGCTATCCGAGCCACCCCAAGTGTCTGTCACCATCGCACACCTTAACCTTAGGTCTTATGAATCTTTTTTAAGGGGTTATGTAACAAATAAGTACTACTATGTTCATGTATATTATTTTTTTGTATATAATAATGAATATAATTTTTAGTCATTTTTGATACATTGTAAATAGTTTTTAAAGTAAAAATGGTGTTTTTAGTTATTATTTAATTAAGAATTAAATTTTATTGAATTAAGGGATTTTTGAATTAAATAATATTTTAATAAAATATTATTATTAATATTAAATTAATTTTTATTAAATATAAATGATCTTATAATTTTATTAATGCAATTAAAATTTTTATTAAGGTTTGAAGGCCATTTCTGTCAAAACCCGTGAATTTTCGAGAAATGTTGTTTTTTATTATTGAAAATTAACATATTTAGAAATTTTTTTAGATAAAATAAATTTCATTTATGGAATCAGGACATCGAAATTATCCAACGGTGAATTTTTCATAATTTTCTGAGACAGTCAATTTTTTGGGTAAAAATTAAATACCGTTTAAATATATAATGTGTTTTATGATATCATAATGACCCAATGGTGTTTTAATAAAATACTATAATCCTTAATGTTGGACCAATATAGGTTTTACCATTAAATTAAAGTGATTTTGGGTTTGTTTGACTTACTTTTCGAAGCATTAATGAACCCCTCAAGACTTATTCAACACTTTGCCTTTTAAAATTAATTTCCATGGGAGTGTGACTCAACTCTACATAAGCAACCTTATTATTTTAATATTTTCGGACCTTGGACTGGTAAAATATTATTTTCCTCTTTCCTTTTCCAGAAAACATGGGAAAAAACCATGTGATGGTTTGTGGTTTGGATTAATTTAATATAAGGGGTCACAAACCTAGATAATAAAGAATTCTCTCACCTTTCCTATATAAACCCACCCAAGCTCCAACTTCCTCCTCACTAAAATCCTTTGGATTTCGTCCAACCTCTTCCCTAATCTCTCTTGAATCCTCCCAAGGTTCCCCAAGATCCCAAGAAGCCTCTCACAATCCTCTCTCTAGCCTTTGGAAGCACACTTCCAAGTAAGGGTTTTTTCTTCCTTTCTCATTTTTGTCAATTTTGTTTAAGTTGTATTGCCCTTTTAATTTCAATTATGAATGTTGGGGTATGGTTTCTAACCTCCCCCATACTTCCCTCTTATTGTTTGAATTATGGGAGACCCCTTTCTCTCTCATTTAATGCCTCCCATGTACACCCGTTACTATACCGAAATTCCGAAAGGAACTTCTCTCTCTTCTTTTACATTCATGCAATACTTTTGTATCATGAATCTAAATTCCATTTCAATTTTTGGGACAAGTATCTATATGACCTCCTTACTTTCCATTACATGTAAATATGATGAGGAACCCCTTTCTCTCTCATCAACCTTTTTTTATGATTTCTTATGTCACGCCGTTACGCTGCCGAAATCGCACCGATTTTCTAAGCCAATGTCATTGTGTAGTGAATACCATGCCCATTTCTCCATCAAGGGTATTCAACTTTATGCACATTTACTTATTTATTGTAAAGTTTCATGTATGAATTCCACATTCCTTTATCGTGGAATAAATGATTATGTTTTATGAATCCATGTTTTATGATCCATGTGGCACACTTATGCTTGAAATGAAATGTTTAAGAAGGGTGCACCCTTATAGCACTCCAATGCATTGGGTAAAGTATAGTATCATGATACGTCATGTGCAATGAGTGTTGACTCATGCTAATTCAAGTGCAATGAGGGTTTACTCGTGCTTCATGTGCAATGAGGGTTTACTCATGCTCTATGTGCAATGAGCCTTGGCTCATGCTAATTCCATGTTAAGTGTTGTTGCCACATTTCCATGTTATAATTATCATGCTTTATCATGCCTTTATGTTCATGTTTCTTTTATTCTCCATTGATATGCCTATTTTCTAACATGTATTGTACTTCTCATGTTATTCCATGTGTACTCCCTTACTGGGCTTTATAGCTCACCCTTTTCTTATGCATGTCCTCTGGTTATCCCATGCAATGCTAAGTACGAGGGAATGTAGTGGTCATGTAAAGGAAGTTTTCAATAAAGATGTTGAATTTCTTGTTTTAAGTTTCTATGTAATGATCCTAAGCCCCAGGGACACTAAACCTCTCGATCTTCTTTGTTGTATCAAGTGATGTTTTATGTAATGAATCATGTTTAAGTTGTAATAAAAAGTAGGGTTGTCATAGTTGGTATCAGAGGATAGGTTTAGTTATTTTTGGGATTAGGAAAACCCTAGTAAATCCTTAGATACAAGACTAAGTATAATAAAAACATCCCTAAGATTTGGTAAATACTATGTAAGTGGTTTATCAAACAAATACATCCCTGTCTGGATATGAGTAGGTAGAGGTGGCTCTAGCACAGATGTATCCTAGGGGTAAAACCTGAAAACACCGCTTTGAGCTAGACTCGAACGGGAACTGGTGCACGACAACGGGTCTTGCTGCACTCTTGGTTACAACATTACCGGGGTATATGTTTTGATAAATTCACAATCTTGGTATGAACCCTTATTAAGGGAAAAATGCCCCTAAGAATATATGTTAGAAAGTAGATCATGAAAAGCCTAGATTGAATCCTATAGACTCATGAGTTATAGAAATTAAAGTTTATTTATATTTCATCAACTTTGGTCTTTGGATTACCCTTTATGTGTTACCCCTAACTTTCCTTTTATTTCAGCCAATGGCCGGTAATAGGAGGACTCGGGCTAACAACCGTTGTGAAGATCAGTGTGATGATTGTACTAATGAGATGCCCAATCCAATGGGAGAGGGAATCGAGAACTTTGTCATGCTTATGTCTCAGCTAACTCCAGTTTTGAATAGAAACACGGGTCAAGAGGAACGTTCCACCCCTGCTAAGAAAGAACAAGTCGCTATCGAGAGCTTCATGAGACAAAGGCCTCCTACTTTTAGTGGATCATCTGATCCCATGATTGCTGAACAATGGATCAACTCCATTGAAAAGATCTTCTCCATCCTTCAATGTTCTGAACAAGAGAAGGTTCTCCTGGATGATTATCGTATAGAAGGTGAAGCTGATCAATGGTGGTCGTTGATAAAAAATATGAAGCCTGAGGAGGAGATCGAGGCTTTGGAATATAAGGAATTTGGGAAGATGTTTTTCGATAAATATTTTCCGTGCACCCTCCAGATTAAGATGGAAAGGGACTTCCTTTCCCTCAAGAAAAAAGATGAAGAATCTGTTAGAGAGTACGAGAAAAACTTCACAAGGCTTGCACGATACGCTTCCGGCTTTGTAGTTACCCCCGAATGAAAGGTTGACCGCTTATTTGGTGGGCTGAAGCCTAGCTTGCGGAAAGAATTAGCGATCCGTGACTTCGACAACTATGAGGAAATTGTCTGATGTGCCCTCATGGTCGAAATGGAGATCGGGGAATCACAGGGGTATCATGGGGACAAGAAGCGTAAGTTGGACTTCAATGCTGGTGGTCCGATGGATAAATCCAACAGCGCTAAGAAGTTCTAGCACCCCACTTGCCAAAAGTGCGGAAAGAAGAACCCTGGAAATTGCCTTAAGGGGATGAGAAAATGCTTCAGGTGTGGAAGAGAAGGGCACCTAGCTATTAACTATCGGCAAGAAGGACCCGCGACTACGATAGAGGAGAGGAACGCTCCGTTCTAACCTCAACGCATTGTTCAATGTTATAAATGCAAAGAACCGGGTCATTTTTCAAATCATTGCCCTAATCCAAGGGTTATCAGAGGCAACCAACAACCTCCAAGACAGCAGGGAATATCTTTTTCCATCACTTCTGCTGAAGTGAACCCTGACAATGAAGTCGTGAAAGGTATGCTAGTTATTCATTCAATAATAGTGAATGTTCTTTTTGATTCAGGTTCTACGAATTCTTTTATATCTCGAAAGTTTAGTAGAACAATCCCAGCACCACCACAAATCATGTAAGTAAAGATATCAGTGAGTACGGAAAATGGGGTAATCATTGCATCCCATGAATATAAGTCCTCCCCTGTTATAATCTATGGATTTAATTTCCCCGAAAACCTTGTCATACTCCCTTTGGTGGAATTTGATGAAATTCTTGGCATTGATTGGATTTCCTTATATAGAGCCAACATAAATTGTCGGGAGAGGTAAATCACACTCCATATGGAGAGTCGAAACCTGATTCATTACAAGTGTCAGGAGGAAGATGAATCTCTTTTAGCTCCATCATATCAAGCATGGATATTACTGCCCTATGAGCATGAATATCTGGCTCAGATGATTGAGTCCAAAGAAGAAACCATCCTTGAAGAAATTCCTATTGTGAGGGAATTCACTGAAGTGTTTCCCGAGGAACTGCCTAGTCTTCCTCCAAGAAGAGATGTTGAGTTCTCAATTGAACTTATACCTGGGGCGCTACCAATATCCAAGACTCCATATAGAATGGCTGTTGTTGAGCTTGAAGAGCTGAAGAAACAACTATAGGAGAATCTGGATAAATGGTTTATACGCCCAAGTGCTTCACCATGGGGTGCACTAATCCTCTTCGTCAAGAAGAAGGACGAGTCAATGCAGCTTTCCATCGATTATCGTGAACTTAAAAAAATCATGATAAAGAACAAGTATCCACTCCCACGAATTTATGACTTGTTCGATCAGTAACGTGGATCACAATACTTCTCCAAGGTGGACTTGCGGTTGGGATATTATCAAGGAAGGGTGAAGAAGGAAGATGTCCCGAAGACTGCTTTTCGTAAAAGATACGGGCACTATGAATTCATTGTAATGCCTTTCGGACTCACCAATGCTCCATCAATCTTCATGGACTTAATGAATAGAGTCTTTAGAGAATACCTTGAAAAATTTGTGGTAGTCTTTATAGATGATATTCTAATATACTCCAAAACCAAGGCGGACCATGAGGAGAATTTAAGAACTATACTGGAGACTTTGCACAAGGATAAACTCTATGAAAAGTACATCAAGTGTGAGTTCTGGTTGAAGGAGGTCTCATTCTTGGGCCATATCATCACAAGCAATGGGATATCTGTGGACCCCTCCAAAATAGATGCAATTGAGGGATGGACGAGGCCAACATCGGTAACGGATATCCGTAGCTTCTTGGGGTTAGCTGGATATTATCGACGATTTGTGAAAAATTGCTCACGATTGTCCAACCCTCTTACCAAGATAACTAGAAAGGGAGTAAAGTTTGCATGGAGTGATGAATGCGAAAAAAGATTCAAGGAGTTGAAAAGGAGGCTTATCACTGCACCTGTTCTCACTTTACCCATAAGTGGGGAGCTTTTTGTGGTATTCAATGAAGCCTCAAAGAAGGGATTATGATGTGTGCTGATGCAGAATGATAAAGTGATATCCTATGCCTCAAGGCAGTTGAAAATCCATGAGGAAAACTATCCAACACATGATCTGGAGTTGGAGTCTGTGATCTTTTCCTTGAAAATATGGCGGCATTATCTCTATGGAGATAAATGTGAGGTATATACTGACCACAAGAGTCTTAAATATATATTCACCTAGAAAGAGCTTCATATGCGCCAGAGAAGATAGATAGAGCTCATCAAGGATTATGACTGTTCAATACATTACCACCCTGGAAAAGAGAACAAGGTGGCGGATGCCCTAAGTAGAAAGGATCCAGTGATTCTATCAATGATGAGAATTGAGAAGGATCCAATCTTCTTAGACTTGATGAAGATGGATGTGGGAATCATAAAGAAGGGAACATCATTAATCCTTTCACAAATTATTTCTCAATAATATATTTTGGAAAGGTTAAAGGATTCACAAAAGGATGATGTGGGAATTCAAGGAAAAGTGGAAGCTATCAAAAAGGGAAAATCCTCGGAGTTTAATGTTAATGAGGAAGGAATTGTGAGGTTTGGGAAAAGACTATGTGTTCCATGAAGTCCGGAGCTGAAGAAGGAACTTTTGGATGATAAACATAGTTCAAATTTCTCTATTCACACAGGGAGCACAAAGATGTTTCGAGATCTCCAAGAAAACTTTTGGTGGGATAATATGAAGAATGAGATTGCCGAATATACATCAAATGCATAGTGTGTCAGCAAGTGAAGGCAGATAGGCATAAGTCTAAGGGGATGATGAAACCATTGCCCATACCAGAATGGAAATGGGAGAACATCACCATGGACTTTGTCACCGGACTTCTAAGGATATCCAAAGGAAACAATGCAATCTGGGTTGTTGTGGATCGTCTTACAATGACTACACACTTCATTGATATTTGAGAGGATTTCTCTTTGGACCAAATGGCACGGATATATATCAGGGAATTTGTAAGGTTACATAGAGTACCACTATCTATTGTGTCTGACCAAGATCCAAGATTCACCTCTAAGTTTTGGAAGAGTCTTCAACATGCTCTGAATACTGAACTGAACTTCAGTATGGCCTATCATCCTCAAAATGATGGCTAATCCGAGCAGACTATCCAAACACTTGAGGATATGTGGAGAGCGAGCTTAATGGACTTTAAAGGAGGATGGGATCAACATCTTCCTCTGGTTGAGTTCTCTTATAATAACAGTTTCCACTCGAGCATCCAAATGGCACCATATGAAGCCCTGTACGGGAAATGGTGTAGAACACCAGCATGTTGGGATGAGGTCAGTGAACGTAAGCTGCTTGGACTAGAAATGGTCGAAGAAATGGTAGAGAAGGTGAAAACCATTAAGTAGCATATCAAGGCATCCCAGAGTCGACAAAAGAGTTATGCAAATAATCGTCGATGAGACCTTGAATTTAAATTTGGAGACATGGTGTTTTTACACATATCTCCGTGGAATAAGGTCATGAGGTTTGGATAGAAAGGGAAGTTAAGTCCAAGGTACATAGGCCCCTTCAAGATTCTTGATCGTGTTGGGGTTATGGCCTATCGACTAGCACTTCCACCTACTATGGACAAGGTGCATGATTTCTTTCATGTATCCCTCTTAAGGAAGTACATACCGGACCCTTCACATGTACTCTCTTCTGAGGTGGTACAATTGGAAGACGATCTTTCTTATGAAGAGAAACCAGTGAAGATCTTAGATTATAGATAAAAAGTTCTACGAAATAAGACAATGCCCCTTGTTAAGGTGTTATGGAGAAACCAAAATTTTGAAGAAGAAACTTGGGAGTCGTAGGATATGATGAAGCTGAGTTACACACATTTGTTTTAGTATGGGAAAAGGAAAATTTCAAGGGTGAAATTTCTTAAGGGAGGAATATTGTAATGACCCAAAGTTTCATTAATGGAAAATCCCTCTTGATCCAGTTAAATATCTCTTTATAAAAAAAATGTTTTTATAAGATGTCAACTTCTTTGGTTTTATGCTTAGAATTTTGACCGTTGTTAATATAGCCATTGAACAGTGATCACATGATTAGTATAAATATAAGGCTTTAACGAACTCAATTTTACTCAGACAAAGGAAGCGATGACCTCATCCAGTAGAATTTCCCTATACGAAGACCATTTGTCGGAGCTCAGAAAAGAGGTGGCATTCTTGGGCTTCTCCCTTGACCAAGCCCAAGCCAAGCTTCATTGTTTCAAGCTCGAACGTGACCGTCTATGGGAAAAGTGGAAGTTGATTGAAATTACCACTCGAGCGATGCTATCCGAGCCACCCCAAGAGTCTGTCAACATCGCACACCTTACCATTTGGTCTTTTGTAGCTGTTTTAAGGGGTTATGTAACAAATAAGTAGTAATATGTTCATGTACATTATTTTTTTTGTATATAATAATGAATATAATTTCTAGTCATTTTTGATACATTGTAAATAGTTTTTAAAGTAAAAATGGTGTTTTTAGTTATTCTTTAATTAAGAATTCAATTTTATTAAATTAAGTGATTTTCGATTTAAATAATATCTTAATAAAATATTAATATTAATATTAAATTAATTTTCATTTATATAAATGATCTTATAATTTTATTAATGCCATTAAAATTTCTATTAAGGTTTGAAGGCCATTTCTGTCAAAACCCGTGAATTTTCGATAAATGTTGGTTTTTATTTTTTAAAATTAACATATTTAGAAAATTTTTTAGATAAAAAAAAGTCATTTCTGGAATCAGGACATCGAAATTATCCAATAGTGAATTTTTCATTATTTTCTGAGACAGTCAAATTTTTGGGTAAAATTTAAATACCGTTTAAATATATAATGTGTTTTATGACATCATAATGACCCAATGGTGATGTAATAAAATACTATAATCCTTTTTTTCAGGAAATATAGGTTTTACCATTAAAATAAAGTGATTTTGGGTTTGTTTGACTTACTTTTCAAAGAATTAATGAACCCTGCAAGACTTATTCAACACTTTGCCTTTTTAAATTAATTTCCATGGAAGTGTGACTCACCTCCACATAAGCAACCTTATTATTTTAATAAGTTAGGACCCTGGCCTGGTAAAATGTTTTTTTCCTCTTTCCTTTTCCAAAAACCATGGGCAAAAACCATGGGGTGGTTTGTGGTTTTGATTAATTTAATATAAGGGGTCCCAAACCTAAATAATAAAGAATTCTCCCACCTTTCTTATATAAACCCACACAAGATCCCACTTCCTCCTCACTACAATCCTTTGGAGTTCGTCCAAACTCTGCCCTACTCTCTCTAGAATCCTCCCAAGGTGCCCCAAGCTCCCAAGAAGCCTCTCACAAGCCTCTCTCTAGCCTTTGGAAGCACACTTCCAAGTAAGGGTTTTTTCTTCCTTTCTCATTTTTTTCAATTTTCTTTAAGTTGTATTGCCCTTTTAATTTCAATTATGAATGTTGGGGTATGGTTTCTCACCTCCCACATACTTCCCTTTTATTGTTTGAATTATGGGAGACCCCTTTCTCTCTCATTTAATGCCTCCCACGTACACCCGTTACTATACCGAAATTCCGAAAGGAACTTCTCTCTCTTCTTTTACATTCATGCAATACTTTTGTATCATGAATCTAAATTCCATTTCAATTTTTGGGACAAGTATCTATATGACCTCCTTACATTCCATTAAATGTAAATATGATGAGGAACCCATTTCTCTCTCATCAACCTTTTTTTATGATTTCTTATGTCACGCCGTTACGCTGCCGAAATCGCACCGATTTTCTAAGCCAATGTCATTGTGTAGTGAATACCATGCCCATTTCTCCATCAAGGGTATTCAACTTTATGCACATTTACTTATTGATTGTAAAGTTTCATGTATGAATTCCACATTCCTTTATCGTGGAATAAATGATTATGTTTTATGAATCCATGTTTTATGATCCATGTGGCACACTTATGCTTGAAATGAAATGTTTAAGAAGGGTGCACCCTTATAGCACTCCAATGCATTGGGTAAAGTATAGTATCATGATACGTCATGTGCAATGAGTGTTGACTCATGCTAATTCAAGTGCAATGAGGGTTTACTCATGCTTCATGTGCAATGAGGGTTTACTCATGCTCCATGTGCAATGAGCCTTGGATCATGCTAATTCCATGTTAAGTGTTGTTGCCACATTTCCATGTTATCATTATCATGCTTTATCATGCCTTTATGTTCATGTTTTTTTTATTCTCTATTGATATTCCTATTGTCTA
The DNA here is from genome assembly GCA_963277665.1 of Viscum album. NCBI lineage: Eukaryota > Viridiplantae > Streptophyta > Magnoliopsida > Santalales > Viscaceae > Viscum > Viscum album. The sequence goes on along the minus strand of OY728130.1, from coordinate 1,051,587,924 downwards.
ACATGTATTGTGCTCTTCATGTTATTCCATGTGTACTCCTTTACTGGGATTTATAGCTCACTCTTTTCTTATGCATGTCCTCAGGTTATCCCATGCAATGCTAAGTATGAGGGAATGTAGTGGTCATGTAAAGGAAGTTTTCAATAAAGATGTTGAATTTCATGTTTTAAGTTTCTATGTAATGATCCTAAGCCCTAAAGACACTAAACCTCTCAATCTTCTTTGTTGTATCAAGTGATGTTTTATGTAATGAATCATGTTTAAGTTGTAATAAAAAGCTGGGTTGTCATAGATGACACGATGACAATGTAGTGCAGCGATGAGGCAGGGATGAGACACATTAATAGAGATCATTAATATCTCATTAACACGCAGCATAATGATGCTTTAATGATGCATAACTGTGTAGCAACATGATGTCATAGCATAACAGAAATGATGCGACGTGTTTTATTTTTAATAGTTTGAATCATTGGTGGAACGAGGGTTAAAATGTGAGGATTATATGATTAATATCTGAAAGATTTCTTACCCAATGAAGAACGATGAAAACTGAATGACTTCATCTACTTCAACGTACCTTGAAGAATGATGAACGTCATCAACCACTTTGACCCTTGAGGATTAAGCGATACGGCAATGAACATAAATGAGGTATGGGTTTAATTTTGATTTTATGATTTCACCATTATTTTTCTAAGTTAAGAATGTGGATTATCCCACGAATAGGTTAATCTGTGGATCATGTGTTCTTGAGGGAGGGTGTCATTATTTGGTTTTCTATTCAGGATTAATTTTATTGTTGATAGAATGGTAATCCATAGACCTTTTTCTATTTTAAACCTCTAACATGGAGGGTGTAGGGTGAAAAAAAACAAGGCATGGGTCCCTCCACACATGAATTCCTCATGGATGTATCCTCAAATCGGGGGAAAGATGAATTGGGGCCAAGGTAAGAATGGTGGAAACCTGAGAGGCCCATAGGTGCCAGATGATTGAGAAACAGACCTGCGGAGAAAATCCGGTGGCCCACAAAAGGAAACGTTAGTGTAACGGCGACGTCCGAGGCCGGGGGGAGGATGCATTCCCATCATCGTTCCATGGAAGTACGAAGGAGCGACATCAAATAGAACCACATGGAGGTGGTGGCCCACGTTCTGCCGCTCGGGCAACCCAGCGATCCATGGTCGCTAGACCCCAGTGGATGGGAGGCCATGGCCTCTCGGTCATGGAAGGCACTAGATGTGGTGCAAGGGGGACACTGCATGGGAGGAGCAGCCTACTCCTTGTGGGAAGCATTCAGAAAGAGAGAGGATACGGTGGTGGCTACTGCATCCTAGGAGCACACCACTGATCTGCCCCTGGCGGTCCGAGCTCCAACTGGTGGGGCACACCCCCAACCAGCGGGTTGGGTTGGACCCATTCCTAGTGGGTCGGACCTATGCTAGAAGACCAGACCCATTCCCTTTTGGCCAATCTGAATGAGACCGGGTCGTCGGCTGACCCGACAGGTTGGTCCCCCATCTAAACTTGGTTGGTCCCAGTGAGGCCCATTGGGACAGGCCCACTTGACAGGCCAGACCGGACCTACCCTAACCCATACCAAGTTAGGTCAGGCTAGTTGAATTAAACTAGGGTATGTGGGACCCCCGGGCTCGGTTGGTTGGGTTGGTCCGACCAGGTTGGATCGAGCCCAAACGCAACCGGCCCATAGTTACTAAAATTCTAATAACTTAAAAACTAGGAATCCAATTAATGATCCTTTTATGGTCTTGGGACCCTCTAGATGAGGAAGATCATTTGGTATGCACTAAGGAGACTGACAAGGAAGTTAAATTTTAATGTGTTTATTGGGGGAGAGGTTTTACCAAGATCAACCATGAAATCCATGTGGACCTTTGTGCCATAGCAGATGAATACATGTGTACCTCAGTGTCCTGGCATTACAATAGTCACATGGACCTCAGTGGCCTGGAGGAGCCGTGTGGACCCCAGTTTCCTAACAGAAGTGCAGTAGCCTTATGAACCCAAGTGGCCCGATATACTTCAGTGACTCATCAGGGATGAGTCCCTCAATAGTATGCAACATTTTCACTATAACCAATGAACATTTACTACTCTAGAATATATCCTGGTGTGAGTTGTCCATACTTTGTGATTTGTCCTTGATTTGTGTCTTTTCTTTGTGGTTTCTTTATGGTAATTTTCCTTAGTGTAATGGGGTCACCTATAGAGTATTATGTTACTCACAACTCCATGGGCTTCGCCCACACATGTTGTGTATTGTGAAAATGATGAACATTTTGATGGAGGGCTTGGTGGCCTAAGAGCAGGTGGGGACCAGTATGAACATGTGGACAAGACAGACTACTTTGTCTTCCAGTAGCTACACTACTCTTACCATCATGTGGGGTTTTTAGTGGATGGAAACCTGAGTCCCTTTGTACTTTTCTGTTTTCAGTTCTTTTTTGGGTCTATATTATGGCCCACCTATTTTTAGTTGTAATTGTACTCAGTACTAGTTTCAGTATACTTGTTTCCCCTTTTAGTTTCTGGGATGTGGTTTGGAGTGTGTGTGCATATATTTACTCAGGATAATTCCTCATACTTGTAGGATGATGCCTTCGGTGCTAGTCTCCAACCCCTGGCCTTCAGAAAGAGGGCTTTGGGTATGTCATGGCATAGGCCCCAGAGGATGGGTCCTGATAGATGAACCTCTGGATCCAAGAATATTTGGGCACCGTTAACACAAAAACTTCTCTCGATCTTTGGTGAGAGTGTTCTTTGATGAAGAGTGATCCAAAACTTGGTTGGATTAATCAATTTAGGGTTTATTCCCCCATTTATTAAATTGACTAACAATGATCAATACTTTCATTAATCTATGTTAGGTTCAAGCCTTTACATGTTCCCATATATTAGATTTAATTGTTTAATTTTATTAATTATAATTTTTTAGGATTACTAATGATGGTTTTCCCAATTTGGATTGGTTGGAAAAGAACACTTGGACAATTATTGTTTCACCCTTGTTCTTGATCCGTTCCCCCACCCATTATTTTTGTTATTTTACAATGGGAAATGGAGCCATAGTAGAAATTACTAGGCCATATCAAGCATCAACAAACCCCGAGATTCATGGAGGAAACATGGACGATGAATGGAATGATGATTTGGAGATAGATTGAAATGTGTTGTGGAATACTGGTGATGAATACGATTGATTTGAGATCCATGACAAAGGTTAAATGGCGGAAGATGCGTGGGTCGTAGGAAGATTTATCATGGATCAATAGGTACAATTTTCCGACCACTATATTGCTGGAAAAAATGAACAAGGATCTTCCCCTTAGATTTTGGGAAAAGATGAGGCATAATTCAAAGTGGTGGAGCTAGATATAGATGTTCTGGCACATATCTGTAATTTTAGAAAAATCCAAACTATATTTAGTGTAGTCTGAAGAACACATGGCATGTAGGGCCTTGGTAATGATGGATAGGGTTTGGATATATTATAATTATCCCATGTTTTTTGGGACCTAAAACACCATGTGACATTGTGCTAGTGACCCGGTGTGTACTTTGAGAGTAAATGGTCACAGGCATGGCCAGCCACACACCATGTGCTAAGATACATGGACATAGCCCGAGATGAGGTAGAACCCAATGTGGAGAGACATGTTGTGTACTATAGTACATAAACTAGATTATACCTACATAGACATTACCACGGAGCATAGGCAGGACACCAAGTGGCTTGAACACATAGTGTAGATCCTCTACACATCATGTATAACAAAATAAGTGGTTATTCATGTACTAGTAGGGACACATATAGGTGACGGAGTGGGACCACACTCCATTTTTTTCCCATTATACATTGTTTACCCCTTATTTCCTTTTTAGAAAACATCAAACTCTCATATCTCCTTCATTTGGACTCGGATTTCAGCCCACAATTATCCTATACTGAGTTTTTTCTACATAGAACACAATGGTATCCTCTATAGTGGATTTTGAGATATGATGTGAGATGTTTTAAGCATGATTCTTATTTATGTGATTCCTGATGATGGTATTGATTGGGAAGGATCATCAAAGAGATCATAGTATGACCCTCTAACTGGTAAATGCATGGGTCCTTGATTAACTACTTGAGTGGAACCCTCCAGCTGGGTTGGGTATGGGTCCTCTACCAACTATTAGAGTGGAACCTCCTTATGAGATAGGGAATGGGTACTATACCTATACACAGAGTTGAACACTAAAATTGGGTGGGGTATAGGTCATTTACCATATATTAGAATGGAACTTTCATACTAGGATAGGGCATGGGTCCTCTACCTGTCCACTAAGTGGAATCCTCATGTCAAATCAGGGTATGGGTCCTCTATTACTAGAGTGTAACCCTACAGTTGGGTATGGAATGAGTCTTATATCTGCTATCCAAGTGGCACCCTTCTATTTTTTCAAGGTAAGGGTCATCAACTACAAGAGAGGCACCCTCCATTCGAGACTGGGCATGGGTTCTCTATTGAATACATGAGTGGAACCCTCATTCCAGAAGAGGTTATGGTCCTCTAGTTATTTGTTAAGTGTCATGATTTTGTTGTATCAGGTAATGGGTCATCTACTTAGATATTTTTTCCCCTTGACTATGTGATACAATGGAGAGGTTTGGCTTGACTTTGATGTTTTATGTTTGGTATATGTTCATGATGTTGGACATCATTGATAGACCTTTAAGAACTGATGGCACTCTTGTCTGGGATTGTATATGAGATAGAGATCCCCTTCTATATAGTTTGGGTTTCTTTGGTATGAGAATATATATAATAATATATCCATGTTAATGGATTCTATTTATTCTATATCTTTGGTTTGAGTTATCAGTCTATCTATTCCTATCATATCTCTTACTACTCTACCTTCATCTTTTGGGGCTTCATATTGGGTATGTATATACTCACCCCTACATGGAATTATCCCACACATGTCATGTCTTATACCGATAACAGATAAGTTATTTGTCACTTTAGTTGATCATAGGGATACCTGGTGCATTGGACCATGTATGGTGGTAATAGATTAGATATTTGGAGCTTGGGTCTCTTGACACATCTAATTTTCAGTTTTTTCAGGTTGGGACATCTTTTTTGCTGGGCATGTATTTTTTTCCTTTACTTTCAGTTTTCACAGTCGTAAGCTTGTACACCCTATATATTTTTCATGCATTCATTATATTGTAGTTGTTGTATATTTTTATTATTATTCTTATTGACTTATTCAATAATATGGTTGAGTGTGCGAATCTTGGTATATTAGATAATGTTCTCCCCAAGTTAGATATGTCTTTCAGCGCTTGTCACCATCCCATATCCAATATAGGTAAGCTTGGGGTAGTTCTAGATCGAGACCCATTGGGTCGAGTCATGAAAAATTAGTATTAGAGAGAGGTTCGATCCTTGGGATTATTTTTGGATTAGTTGTCTTATAAGAATTTGTTTGGGATTTTTTGAAATAGTGTCAAAATTGTTCGAGTGTGGCTTTCAAGCCAAGGAATCCAGCGTTGGGGTGGAAACCGTCATATCCATTCACTAAGACCATGGATACATACTTTTCGAATTGAAATACCAATACATTGGTTGAATTCATCATTGGTACATGAATCATATAGGATTGAAACTTTGACTTCCCTTCTTAAGTCATTTTTCTATTTTTTATATATATTCTTATTTTACCATGGTATGTCTTGGTTAAATTTTCGACATGCCTCTATAATGACAACCATCCAGTTTACTAATTTAATATTGTGAAGATTATCTGATGAGTGATGAGTTCAGGGTCAATCCCACTAGAGAAAAACTATTGGTGGATAGGTAGTATCAGCCCTACCTATTGAATATAATATCATACAGGGAGGACAAGATGAGGATACGTGAAATCTTATCATACTCTGCATGTTTCTGCACCAGATATAGCTAAGGTTTCATGGTAATCTAGATCCCCAGGCAGATGGGGATTTCTTAGAGTTGGTCATCCGTTATTTCAGGATTATATATACACTGATAGATCAATAGGTTTCACTGGAAACTATCCTTTTAAATAAAGTAGTTGGGTTCTTGTGGGGTCTTTTTTCCCAGATTCATGATTAGATGCCACTATCATGTTATGACTTCTAGCAGTTATTTTGTGAGGATTATTGCACCTTCTATTTGTGCTCAGTCATAATTCTGGAGCTTCTGTAGTTTTAGTAGGTAGGGATGATAGTGGATGAGTACAATATGAGGTTTTTAAACCTTATATGGTACTTCCTTGGCAAGATTCGGGTTAGGACCACTTTGTGTATGAAGATTTAATTTGATGTCAAAAGTTGTCAATACTGGTCAAAATATAAAAGAAGATGAAGAAGGACTAAAATGTGAATGAAGATTGACTAAAGTGAGGGTGTCTGGAGAATTTCTATGCAATCATAACATTGGATGTCATGCTTGGTAAATTCATTATGAATAAATTCAGTCGATTGTTGAACAGATCCCAAGATAAAAATACATGTATCAAAGGTGATACATTGTCTACAACCTTGAAGGTACTTGAAAAAGCATCAAGACTGGACTTTTGGATGAAGAGAGATGATTGGAGTTCATTGGAATTAACACACCAATAAGAATTGATTATTTGATGAAGACCATGCACCTCATCCTGATTTCATGAGAACCTTGAATGAACATACTTGAAGAATAGAATCATACAATTTTCATGAGGTATAAAATGATGGTTGAAGAAGAAGAGAAAATGTGGAAGGGCTTGGAATTTTGAGTCAGCCTTGCATTTCACATTGTATCAAACTTACATGTTGATTTGCTGATATGAATTTCACAAATATCATAAGTTATGAGAACTTGTGATGCAAGCCTTATTAAGGAAAGGGGGAGTAAAGATGATTCCAATCATATACAGTTTTGATAGAAAGTAATAATGCTACTGGAAGATAGGGATGTTTTAGTACTTCCCATTGAAACTCTGATGATGCAAAAGATGATCTGTCAAATGATATATAACATGATAGTGGATTTTGTGATGAAATTTTAATAATGGTTATGGGATGCGGAGAAGTGAGTAATGAAAAGAGTGTTTTTGGAAAAGGATATTGTGTGCATGTTTTAAGATAGCTTGGTATGTTACGTGCAAGTGGAGTTCCATGATCTGAACATAAAAATATGGAAAAGGACAGGCTTGCACGAAGGATTTGTTTTTGCACAGAAGATGGGTTTTTACGAGAAAGATTGAAGGGAGTTTGGAATATTGCGTGCAAGGCATGATTCAAGGTCTAATATTAGAAAAATGGAAAAGGAAGGAAGTGCGTGAAAGGTTCAAGAAGTACGCGAAAAGATAATTTTGGCGCGAAAGAGGCTTACGTGCACAAGGAGACATAAAATGTGATTTTGCGCGATGCGTCGGAATCTTGTGCAACACATTGGGATTTTTTCTCGCTGGGGTCGAAGAGGTGTATAAATAAGAGGTGACCCCCTCACATAGTTTATTCTCAACACTTAGAATAAATCGGAGCTATAAAGTGTCCAAGAAATATATTCAAAGGCAATTGCATGAAATAAGTAAGTGTTGCATTCAAGAAAGAAGAGTTGCGCGCAAGAAGAGAGTTGTGTGTAAGATTGAAGTTGCGCGCAAGAGGTGTTTCGTGAAAAAATTCAAATCTTGTGTGTGTTTCATAAAAGTTTCACGCAAGACGCTCAAAAGGGGGTGTTTGAAATATTGGGGTCCTGCATGCCTTCAATAGGTGAATATCACTTTTGAAGTGACTTTGCAAAGAAGGAAGTATTGTGAACCATTCAGTATCACGAAGAGAAGTAGAACCACACTCACACGACTGGGGTTTAACACTCACATTGTGCTTTGCAAAGTGAGGAAGAACCGGATGTGCAAATGAATTAATATCTACACGAAGGAAGAATGTAGTATACTCATACACTCCTGTGTTAGTATTGGTAATTGAATAAATAGATTAAGACACTGCAATATTATTCCTTATTATACTGTGTCAATGAGAAATAAGATAATAATAATAATAATAAAAGTGTATGCCCAACTGAAGGCTGAAAATTATTCAGGGAAACTTGATTCAGATGATAGCAAGTGAACTGATTTTCATTTCCTAAATAATAACATTGGTGTTTGTGATTATAGCCAAGAAGAGAGAAGAAGTTTTAGTGCAGTTGGTTGTTGCACTATGTAGAAGAAAGAAGAAGTATAGTGCAGTTGGTGTTATACTTCAGAAGAAGAGAATGAAAGAAGGAAGAATTACTTGCGTAATGCTTTGAAACTAATCAATTGAATATCACTAAAGAAGACCAAGATCAGAACATAACTTTTGAAGAAGGAAAAAGATTGTCTCCATAGGCAGTACAAAGAACCAACTAGAGGCTATAAGTTGGACTAGGCCATCACCATTCCCGGGAAGAGGATTTTTTTTCCCACCCCCACCAAAGTGTAGGGACTCACACTGGATAGAGGATTATTTTCCTAGAAACTCTGTTATAATAGAATATCACATTATAGTGGATAATACCTGCACCAGTCATACCCATGCATGGCAAGGAGGTAGATACTATTGTTGAGTGGTGAACCTTGTAAAAATATCGTTTTCATATTTTTACTGCTTTCTATTATTTCATGCGAGAGGGAAAGGATAATAAGAGAATTAGGATCCTAATAGGTCAAGAGGTACATGGATGAAAAGTTGGAATTGGATTCAAAATCCACCAACACTGATTCACCCCCCTCTATGTGTTAGGTATATCCCAAACTGGTCCTCTCATATCGAAGATGGATACTTCTAAGAATGTGAGTTTGAGAAGGGACTTCATAGAGATATATGTGCTAGTGTGGTACCATTCTGAATTCCCATGTATTTAGGGGTGTTAGACCGGGCAATGGTGATAGAGATATTCCTTTAAGAGGAATTAATGTAGCTAGAGCTGGCATTAGGTATTATAGGGCTGAGTCATTTGCAGCAACTAGGAGATTCCAGTCAACAGGATCTTGATGCATGAGATCTTCCCATGATCATGCTTAGGCATATGGTCTAGAAAATCAGATAGTACTAGAGAATCCCAGAGAAGATTGGTGCTATTTTTCTGATGGGATAGGTTACATAGCACCTGAATTCTTGATCAAATGTGTTATATAGTGTAAGATGATAGATGGAAGACTACCATGGTAGAGGAAGCGTCATGACCAGGGATCACCCAGGCGATGGAAGGTTGGCCCCTAGGGTGGTAGAGCTACAAAAGGAGTAGGATGAGTTTTGGTGGTGGATGACACTATGGTAGTCTTCCACCACCTCCACGAGTCATCCCATGTTAGGCTTAGGGGGGGTTTCAGTCGAGGTTGCAGAAATATATACGTTATGGAGGCTTACAACCTAATGACACACAGGATTATTAGATGTATGATCTATGTTTATTATACACTTTTCTTATTATTAGTAGATATAGGTGAGATTCATTATTCATATCTATACTCTTGATGTGAGTGTTGGAGCTCCTAGTTGTGTCACTGGCCTATTAGCTTTGTCTTGAGGATCATACATGGAACACTTCTTCTGTATCTATTATCTGTCAATAGTATGATCTATCACTTGGTGGAGAGTGATTCCTGTGAGAACTTTTGGTCATCACGATGGATCCATATGATGTCATCTTGGGTAATTATTATTTATCTACAATATTATCCTATATTTACAATCACCATAGATGATTCAGATTCCATCACACTGATGGGATGAGATTATCCTTTACGGGAGAGAGATATCTCATTTAGGGGTGAGTGGGTTTTGTGATCAGGAAGCTAAATCCCATAACCCATCAGTTTGTGAGTGTATCCCTTAGTGTATTAGTATCTTCAGAAATAATGATTCCTTCAGTTGTTGATTATTTTATTGATGTCTTCCCCAATGATGTTCTGTGACTACCTATGAGGCAAGAGATAGAGTTTTGTATCGATTTGAATCTTGATACCACCTTGATATCTTTTGTGGATTATTGTATAGTCCCTACCAATCTCTAGGATCTATGGTTGCAGTTGGAGGAACTTTTAGAGAAGGGTCTCATCTAGCCCAGTGTTTCCCTCTCAGAAGATCCATAGTTGTTCACAAAAAAGGAAGATTTGATATTACATATTTTAATGGATTATCATTTCTTGAAACATGTCATGATAAATATCAAGTACCACTTTCTGAGGATTGAAAATCATTTTGACTGATTGTGAGGTGTGAGTTGGTTCTCAAATATCTATCTATGATTTGGATACCAGTTGTTGAGAGTTCGAAAGGCTGATATTCTGATGTGGTTATTCTAATGTCTCTATGTAAACTATGAGTTCCTTGTGATTCCCTTTTGTGTGATTAATTGCCCCACCTTTTATAAGGATTTGATTAAACATATATTCTTACCATACATGGATCATTTTTTTGTTGTCTTAATTGATGACATTATTCTATACTCTTCATCATATGAGGAGCATGAAAAGCACTTGAGGATCGTTCTATATTTACTTCAGTAACAATTGATTTATGGTAAGCTCTCGAAGTTCCAATTATGGATTCGTGAGGTTCAATTTCTAGGTAATTTTATTTATAATCATGGTTTAGCTATGGACCCAGTGAAGATCAATATAGTGCTTGATTTGGAGCCAACCAAGAGTGTGTTATTGGTATAGAGTTTTATTAGAATGGAAAGATACTACCATAGGTTTGTTATATAATTTTTCCAAATTATATCCCCTTTTACTATCCTAACATAGAAAGGGAATAAATTTACATATACTGAGAAGTTCTAGAGATCCTTTGAGGAGTTGAGGCTGAGACTGGCGAGTGCTCCTTTTTTGGGACTACAAGAGGAGGGTGTGGTGTATGTAGTGTATTCTGATGCCTTGGTATATGAGGTTAGCTACATGTTGATAAAAATATTGGTAGTTCTTTCATATGGGTTGAGGCAGTGAGACCCCATAAGAAGAACTTTGTGACTCACTACCAAGATCTGGCAGTGTTAGTATTTTCCCTATGTATGTAGAGGCACTATCTTCTGGGAGGGCACTTCATGGTTTGCTTACACCATCAGAGTATCAGGAATGTATTCACGTAGAGATAATTGAACTTGAGATAGTAGAGTTTGTTTGAGTTCATGAAGGACTATAACGTCAAGATATTCTATACGTTTGGGAATGGAAACATGGTAGCATATTACCTTACTAGGAAGTCTTAATCTTGTTTAGTGCAGGAGGCTTCTGATTAGTTGGCTTCCTTATAACTAACCAAAGATGAGTGAGAGGGTGAAAATTGTTTGCAGTTAATGGTGTTGACTCTTCCACTCCTCCTTAATGTGAGAGATATCTAGATGGGATATATCTATTATGAGGTCTTTCATGACTAGATATCCTTAATAGATTCACTTGGTGGATTTTCTGTAGGAGATAATCATGCCATCCATTTCTAGATATGGATGGTGTTCCCAGACATGATGTAGGAGGATGTGATGAGTGAGTTTCAAAAATCTCCATTAGCTATACATCCTAGTGTGTAGAATATGTAAAAATACCTTCAATGGTATTTTTGGTGGGATGTAATGAGATGGATCATGGCTAAGTTCATTTAACGATGCCTCAACTATCAGTAGGTGAAGGATGGGGACCTAGTTATAGTAGGTTTTTTTGCAGCCCATTGAGATCCCAGAGTTGAAATGGGATGGAATATCTATGGACTTCATGACAGGGCTTCCACATACAATGAAGGGCCATGGTTCCATCTAGGTGAAAGTTGATCAAATCATGATGTCGGCACACTTCCTTACTAACAGAGAGTAAAGTTCAAACAAGAGGTTAGGGAATTTTTACATATGGTATGTTTTTCACCTTCATAGGGTGCCCTCAAATACTTTATTTAATCATGATTCATGGTTCACATAACAATTTTGGAGAGCTTTGCAGGGGGAATTCAGGCCCCAAATGAGGGTGTGTATAGCCTTTCACCCACAAATATATGGGAAGACAGAGCACACGATCCATGTGATTGAAGATATGTTGAGGCATTACATGTTAGAATTTATATGGAACTAGAAGGATCAATTTTCCATGGTATAGTTTGGGGACAACAATATCTACCACTCGACAATCAGCATGACACCTTTTGAGGCCCTGTACAAGAGACCATGCAGATCAACCTTATACAGGAATGTGATCATTGAGGCATATCTTGTGGGTACATGGTTAGTGTAGGTGATAATAGAGATGGTGCAAGTCATCCATGAGAATATGAGGACAACCTTTAGTAGGAAGAAATCTTACACATATCGACATCATATTCCCTTGGAGTTCGAGTAGGGAGGCCATGTTTTCTTAAGAGTCTCCCAATGAAAATGATTGAGGATCTTCATTTTTGTTGTCAAGATATCCTTGAGGTTAATCAGACCATTCTAGATCTTGTATAGGGTTGGAATGGATTACTATCACCTCACCCTACCCTCACTGTTGGAGCTGGTGTGTGGAATCTTTCACATTTCATAACTAAGGAGATACATGAAATACCACTTTCAAGTAATTTTCTAGGGAGAGCTACACATTGAGGATATATCCACTTTTGCGAATCACCTGATGGAAATCGAGGATCAATGGGAGAAGACCCTGTGTGGATAGTCCATTTATTCAGTTTATGTGTTTTGGAAGCATTCGAACATGCAAGAAAGCTCTTAGGTGCGGGAGATTCATAAGTGGCTTTAGTATCCTTAGATATTCATTTAGTTTTTCTTTTTAGGGATGAAAATATTGAAATATGGAATGATATAGAGACCCTTTTTTATTGTAATATTTTTGAATATATATATATATATCTTCAAAGCCATGTATTGAGTCATTATGCGATTTTGAGGTCCAATGTGCCCATAAATAATTTTATAAAAATATTAATCATATTTTATATTTTTTAGACAATATTTTTTAAATAAAATGGGTAAATAAAAATATAATCTCGTATCATAAATTCAAGACCATTGTTAATTCCGAAACACAGTGGTTACCCTAGGAATAACCTAAACATGGTCAGCATGGGTTATTTTGATATCACAATTATTAGAGAGAGCATTTAGTTAAAACAAATAATTAAATTTTATTTATTTAAATTAAATTAAGATAACAAAAATTCCTTGAAACACATCATTATGAAGGATATCCAAGTTTAACTATATAACCCTAGTATCTTTGAATAATGACTTCTTCCTCATCATATTGGAAAATTTGATTTAGAAAATAATGAACCTATGGATCTAGGTATTTTGAGGCATGGTGATTGAAACTACTTCTCTCAATAATTGGTGAGTGCATTATTAGATGAAGAATGGTCCAAAACTATGTAGGACTGATAAACATGCAGTTTGTTCCCCTATTGATTAATTTCATTGATAATTATCACTCCTTCCATTGATCTATATAAATTGTAAGTCTTTACATGTTCCCACATATCAGATTTAATTGTTTATTTCAATTAATTCTCCTTAACTATGATTTAACACCCCGGTTTTCCCAATTTGGATTCGTTGGCCATGAAATCATGGCCAACGATTATTTCACCCTAGTTTCTTGTGATTTCCCTCCACCTTTCCTTCATGTTATTTACCATAGGGTAACAAGGCCATGGTTTGACATTTCTAGGTGGGATCAAGCACAATAAAACCCTCAGATTAATTATGAATTCATATATAATGAATGGAATGATTATTTGGTGATGTATTGGGATGTGTTATGGGATACAACTAATGAATACAATAGATTTGAGATCCCTGAATGAACAATGAATGTTGGGAGACACTTGGGTCATGTGATGCTTTACCATGGATCAAAGAGTACCATTTTTCAGCCAATGGATGGCCAAAAACAATGAAAAGGATCATCCCATCCAATTTTGGGTGATAACGGGGCTTGATTAAATGTGTGGGAGCCATATCTAGATAAAAAGTTGTGAATATGGAATTATGGGAATATCCCAACTACAAATTGTGTATTATGAAGAACACATGATGTGTTGGGCCTTGGCTACTATGGACAGGGTTTCACCAGATTATAAGTATCAAATGTTGTGTGGGAGGCCCACATGCCATGTGACCTTGGGATGATGAACTAGCATGTACTTTAGGATTACATGAGAATGGGCTTGGCTAGGTACACGTCATGTGTTGAGATACATGGACATATCCAGAGACAAAGGTGGAACCCCATGTAAAGTGACATGACATGTACCAAAGTTTAGAGACATAGGTATACCCACACAGACATGGTCATTTAGCATGGCCAGGACACCTAGTGGCTCGAACATGCCTGGTAGACCTACATGACCAATGACCCATGTAATGGTAGGGACACGGCCATGTGATGGAGCAGAACCACATGCTATGTGTGTCCCTTTACATACTGTGTACCCTTTATTTCATTTTTAGGAAACTTCAACCTCTCATATCTCATTCGTTTGGACTCAGATTTTGTTTCATAAGTAGCATATCCTGAGTTTTTTTCCACATAGAACATGATAGATTCTACCATTGTAGATTTTTAAATATGATGTGATATTTTATATGTGTGATTCTTATTTAGGTGATGCCCGATGATGGTAGTGGCCGGGAAGGATCATCAAAGTGATCAAAGTGGCACCTTCTTGTTAGGCAAGTAATGGGTCCTAAATAAACTATTGTAGTGTAACCCTTCAGCTAGGCTAGGTATAGGTAATCTATTGACTATTATAGTGACACCCTCATACTCGTATAGGGCATGAGTACTCTACCTATCCATTGATTTTTACCCTCCAGCTAGACTGGGTATGAGTCCTCTACTGACTATTAGAGTGGAAACCTCATACTGGGATAAGGAATGGGTCCTCTACCTATCCAATGAGTGGAACCCACCTATATAGATAGGGAAGGTGTCATAAATTACTAGAGAGGAACCCTCCAGTTTTTCTGGGCATGAGTCCTATATCTTCTATCTAGGTGGCACCCTCCTGTTGTATCATGGTACAGATCCTTGATTACTAGAGTGGAACCCTCCAGTCGAGACTGGATATGGGTCCTCTACTAATAACTTGAGTGGAAACATCCTTATGGGATAGGGTATGATTCCTATAGCTATTTACTGAGTAGAACCTTCTTGTTGTACTAGGGAATGGTTCATCTACATAGAGATTCTTTCCCCTTGACTTTGTGGCACAGTGGCAAAGTCTGGCTTGAATTGGATGATTTTTGTTGGGAAAATGCATGGGATGTTGGGAATCATTGATTGAACTTCAGGAATTGAGGGCTATCATGCATAGTCTGGCCTATGAGATGGATATCCCCTTTTCTATAATTTTAGTTTCTTTGGTTTGAGCATATATATATCCTTGTTGTTGGATTATTTTTACTCTCTTGATTTAGGTTCAGTAATCTATCTATCTATTCCTATCATATCTCTTACATCTACCTTTCCATATTTCACAGCATCCTATTGGGTATGTATATATCACTCATATATAGGCCTTTCCCACGTGATTCTTGTCTTATACAGATAATGGAATGGTCGGCTGTGACTATATGAGAGAATAGGGATACAACGTGTGTTAGACTATGTATGGTGGTTGGAGCTTGTAGATCTGGATTTGGGATCTCTCATAGCGATCAATTTCTAGTTTTTTTAGGTTAGGAAATCTTTTTGGTTGGGTATGTATTTTTCCCCTTTATTTTCAGTTTGCATAATAATCCTCTTGTACACCCTATAGGTTTTTCATTCATGGGTTATATCCTAGATATTTCTTCTTTTTATTATTATTCCTTTTTTACTTCTACATTGATATGGTTGGGTGTGTGCATATAGGTACATTAATTGAAGGCCTCCCCATGTATTATATGTCTTCAGTGCTTATTTCCAACCTCGGGCCTTTGTTGGTGGGCTTGGGTTAGTTGCATCTCGAGCGCCATTGGGTCGGGTCATGACATAACCAAATATAATGGTGTAAAATTTGACTAAAATGTTGATGAATGTTTTAAAAATAGAGAGATTGATGATTAGTTTGTTTTTTATTGATGAGAATAGTTTACTAATGATAGTATTTGTGAGTTCATGAATTAGAGAAGTTGAATTAATTAACTTAATTAATGATTCATCAGAATTGAATCCATATAAAACTCCTATAAAAGTGAACACTCTACATTATATCTACACCCCTTTCCAACTTTTATGTGCATTAATTAGGAAATATTATGGGGAATTCAAAACATTTTTTAATCGTAACCACACTAGTTCACTCAATGGTCACGAACAAGAATAGTAATGGTCGATTGACTTATTAAAACTATACTATTTCCCATACCTAATGGTCATAAATGTTGTAATGGAATAAGAGTATAGAAATTATGAACGAACCCCAAAAACAATTTAAAAATTAAGAAAACACGTCATTTCAATAGATTCACTCCCACATCTATACATGGCTACAAATAAAAGGATTAACCCCTCATATAATTAATAAAGGTATATGAAAAATAAAAACAAAATCTAAGAAATAGTTGAGCCACACAACAACAACACACTCTTCCAACACTATTCATCCAATCTCCTGATCTGATCCAAGGTCACCCATCTATTCCATGTTGCAGTTCAAGTCCTCCACATTGGTTGTGTTATCTCTATTTATTGAGATATTCCTCTCTATTTATTTGGAATTTATAAATATTTCTCCCACTATTTTTTTTTATATTTACCCTTTCATCATTTCACCTCTCAGAAAAATATTTGAATTTATCTCATTATTAATGAGAGTGGGTAGGTTTAAAACTAGCTATATGTATTAAAATATCTTAAATCCTAATGGATTTTCCATTTCACTCCTTGTATTTGGGAGTGTTTGACTCCTTATTTGTGGTTGATTACCCCATGTTTGTTTCTTTTTAAAAAATCATTGTTGGAATCATGTATCACATGTGGATATCCTGAAAACATCATGTTTTTAGGTTGAAGAAACTCAAACCCTATTTCATACATTAAACCCTTACGAAATAGCCTAATTTATGTGCATTCATGACCACATTGCATCCTATTGATATTTTTTTATGTGTTTTTTGAAATAAAATTATAGCATGTTAGATTTTTTTTGAAATGTGATGTGGAAAGGAGGCATCAAGGATGTCACCCTTCAGATATGTGGGAAGGAGGCAAGGCCCATGCTACCTTTTCCACCCGTTGACCTGGATCGATGACTTCTATAAGGAGACAGATGATATTCTACCTTTTGAAAATTAAGAAGAAATTCAGCATCCGTGATGCCTCCTTTCCTCAAACTCCATATAAATAGGGCACCCTCACCCCCAATATCCTAACTCATTTCACACCCTCTATATCTCTTTAAAATTACTCCCAATCTCCCTAAACTCAACCCGATTCTACTTCCTTTGTGCACTATGGTTCTGGTATCATAAAAGGAGTATCGAATTTTGAAAAGCATCATTTAGAGGTATTTTTTATAATTTATATTAAATATATTTATATATATAATTGATTCATTTTTAGTTAGTTGTAAATATGTTATTTAGTAGTTTAGTTAGATAGATATAGTTTAAACATAATTGTTTACTAATAAATAACCATTAAATAAGTAATGATTAACTAATGATAAATTAGTTAAAAAGTATTGATTAGTTAATGAATAGATTAGGATTAAATAATGATTAGATTATGATTAGATAATAATTAAATAATGACTACTAGATGATTAAATAATAAGTAACAATTAATTTACGATTAAGTAATGTTTAACTAAATATTACCTAATAAATAATAATTAATAAAAAATGACTAACTAATGATTAAATATTGAAAAAATAATTATTAACTAATGATTAAATAATTATTAACTAATGTTAAATAATTATTAACTAATTAATAATGATTGATTAACTAATTATTAAAGATTTATTAACAAACAAATAAATAATTGTGATAGAATTATTATCTAATCATTAAAGAATGATTAACTAATGATTAACTAATGATTAACTAATTATTAGAAAATAATTAAATAATGATTGACTAATGATTAAATAATGAATAACTAATTATTAAAGAATGATTAACTAATGATTAAATAATGATTAAATAATGATTAATTAATGATTAAGTTTTGATTAAAGAATGAGTAACTAATGATTAACTAATGATCAACTAATTATTAACTAATGAATAAAGAATTATTAACAAATAAATAAATAATGATTAACTATTTAATACAGATTGATTAACTAGTGATTAAATATTCATTAGCTAATTATTAAATAATTATTAAATAATGATTATAGAATGATAAATGAATGATTAACTAATTATTAACTAGTGATAAAATAATGATTAAAAATTGATCAACTAATGATTAAAGAATGATTAATTAATGATTAACTAATTATTAAAGAATGATTAAATAAAAATTAACTGATGATTTATGAATTATTTACTAATGATTAAATAAAGATTAAATATTTAGTAACTAATGAATAAATAATGATTAAATAGTTATTACAAATTGATTAACAAATAATAAAATTAAGTTTGACTAATGAATAAAGAATGATTAAGTAATGATTAAAGAATGATTAGTTAATGATTAACTAATAATTAACTAATTGTTAAATAATGATTAACTAGTGATTATAGAATGATTAACTAGTGACTAACTAATTATTAAAAAATGATCAACTAATGAATGAAGAATTATTAACTAATGATAAAAGAATCATTAACTATTGATTAAATATTGATTAAATTATTAATAAATAATTATTGAATGATGATTAAAGAATGATTAACTAATTATTAAATAATGATTAACTAATGATTAAATAATTTTTAAATAATTATTAAATAATGATTAAATAATGAGTAAAGAATGATTAACAAAGGATTAAATAATGATTAAATAATTATTAAATAATGACTAACTAATGATTAATTAATGTTTAACTAATAATTAACTAACCATCAATAAATTATTAAAAAATTATTAACTATTTATTAAAGAATGATTAAATAACTATTAACTTATGATTAAATATTGATTAACTAATGACTAAATATTGATTAATTAGTGACTAACTAATGATTAAATAATGCTTAAATAATAATTAAAGAATTATTGAAGAATGATTAAATAATTATTAAAGAATGATTAAATATTTTTTAAATATTTTTTAACTAATGAATTAATTAAATATTATCTTTTGATAACTCTGGATTAACATTGAATGAATATAAGATAAATGACATCTAACTGGATGAAAAATATGCTTAACTGCACAGAAGATTTGTTACTCCCATGATTTTGATTATTCATACCCTATTACATGCTTGGTTTTTTACTCATGATGGATATGTTTTAGATGAATCACATTATCTTTTTAAAGAACTGAAAATACCTTTTCGAAACTTAAATAGTGTACTCTAAAATATTTGTGTCATATTTTAGGATATAAGAAGACATTCTAAAAATTTTGTATCATAATTATTTTGTGGTTATTTGAGAAATCAAATACATGTATAGATATTATAAGTGGATGTGGATCTAGCATAGAAATACCTAGGGGTAAAACCTGAGAACATTGCACAGAGCTAGACTCTGTCAGAAATTGGTGTAGGAAAATAGTCTTTACTACAGACCTAGTTTGACACTCTTGGGGGATATTCTTTATATAATTCATATTTATTTATAAACCACTGAACATAGCTTTAGGAAGATTAAAAATTCTACTATGAAAAATTAGTGTCATATTTTAGGATATAAGAATATGTTTTAAAATTTTGGGGTCATAAATATTATGCGATTAACTAAGAAACCAAATCCATTTTTGGAAACTATAAGTGGATGTGGCTCTGGTAAAAATATACCTGGGGGTAAAACTTGAAAACAACACATTGATCTAGATATGATTGGGAACTGGTGCATGATAATGGGCCTTTATGCACACCTAGTTTGACATATTTTGGGATATTATTTAGATGATTTATATTTTCTTTATAAACTACTGAACATAACTTTAGGAAGATTAAAAAATTTATTATCAAAGATTAGTGTCATATTTTAGGATATTATAAGACACTCTAAAATTTAATTATCATAAATATTCTATGTTCAACCTTTGTTTTCATGATTATATACACTATCAGAATCTTGATCAAAAAACAATTTTCTCGTAGAGAATTGTGTTTCCAGTGTCCACTACTATGGGGAGGTTATTAAAACCTAGAAATGATGCTCTTAGAGTACACAACCAACAAAAATGGTTAGAACATATGACTTTGTAACCCTAATAGAACTTCAAGAAAGGATTCCTGGTTTCTTAAATCTGGGACTTGATCAAGCGATCCAGTCTATTAGATATATATATTTACAATTCCTAGTTACAAAATGGAATCTAGCTTTTCCATTGGCTACTGATGAGCCCTGGGTATGAGAAATAACTTTATTTTCCTAATGTTTATATGGTTACATAATGGATTTGTGTATTGAGGTTTCTACTATACAATGGTAACATCCTATTGTACAGAGATGTAAACTTATAAGAGTGGTTGAAAAGGTTCATCCCAATAAATGGAGGATATTCCCTGTGATGTGGAAGAGGAAAACCTAGATGATATCCCAAATATAAATATAAATCTGACTCTAGATGAGGAAATTTCTAATGGTGGAATAGGCTAAGACAGTAGTTCTAATGGGGATGGAGGTGTAGAAGTTGGGGTGGAATTTTCTAGAAATAAAGTTGGTCTTCAATAGCCTCGACCCACATTAAATCATCCATCACTCTTCGCATCATTTTCAAATGTAATGGTAAATTTTTCTCAATTGGACCAGAATGTTGTCACACCTTCTACTGATTTTATTGGAGTTATCGTTTAAAGGAATAGTGATATGGAAACAACATTATCTGTTAGAGGATATTTTCTATGTAAATATGTATTGAAAAAAATACTAAAAAGTTTTCGTATTGAGAATAGATGTAGATATTTATTTCAATAATCAACTCATGAAAAATAAATCGTCAAATTTGATAAGTATAGGGATGACTATAGATTCCTCTTGAGGGTGATTCCTGACATTGCATTTGGAGGTTAGAGAACTTCAAAGATTGAGGTAGCTCATGATTCTATTCATCCAAACATGAAAAAAGATCATACTTCATTGGATGCTGAATTTATGTCATCTATTATCATTGATATTATTAGGATCTACCCGGATGTCATTGTAGCCCTTTGGGAAAAGAGGATATAATAAAATTTTGGTTATGTGATTTCCTATAATAAGACATAGATGGAAAAACGGAGGGAAATTATGATGGTATATGGTGATTGGGATCAATCATATCAGGTGTTTCCATAATTTATATCTGTATTGAGAAATAATTAACAAGTTTTCTTCCATCTTGATATGAATTAACATGTGTCTCAAGATAACTAACTTGATCCATATCATGTTACATTTTTTCAGTTTCTCTTGGAATTCCTCTATTATATTTCTTCATTTTGTTTCTACAAATAGTTCATAAAAATTTATGGAACATTTCTATACAAAAAATACATGGGTGTATTATTTATTGCAGAAATCGAAGATGGAAACTTTTCACCTCTTCCGATTTCACTTCCCGTTGTGGAAAAGAATAATTACGAATCCTGGAGTTGGTTTTTATCATGTATCAGCAACCATTTCACCCACATTTTGGAAGTCTATTTGATATCTTATTATCATCAGGAAATAAATGAGTCAAATAATGTGGATCTTGATATTTGGGCTCCTCCTAATGCACATCATTGGTACTGTAGAAAACACATTACTAGTGAACTTAAAAAAATCCATGATAGAACTATAAAGAAGGAAATCATGTGGCTTTTCATATAATCTCTTTATTATATTTTTACTATTTCGGTCTAATGATAAAATTAACTTATGTGATATATGATCAGTTGTTTTAATATATGAGATAGATCAATAAAGGATTGAATAATGTTACGTTAAAATATTCAAGGAAAGCCAAGGATTATATGATTATATAATGTGAATTCAAATAGAAAAATATACATTGGCATATGACAGGGGAATAGGTATAGACACATGCAAAAACAATTCGGGTGCATCACTGTTATCTTCAAGGGGATTCATAAGTTACATATAACTGTCCTTGTTCAAGATAAATTTTATCATTGTGTCAAGTACATAATTGATTGAAAAAAACGGACCACAAAAGGGATACAACAGGGGCTAAGGTATGCAAGAAAATTTCAATGAGAGATTGAAAAGAACATTGAATAATAGTATTCTTATTGAGTGATCCTTTTCCATTGAGAAGACTATAAATTTGAAGTGCAAGAGTGTCTGAACCCCATGACATGTAGAAGTGGTCAATTATTGGTGGTATTACTGGAAGTGAGGTAATTTCAATATAAATAATTCCAGGTATTATTGGTTCCCTTTGCACATGCCATCACAACATATTCCTCTATGAGAACATCATTAAGACAATAGGTTGATTCATTGTACCATATATGCACCATTTTTAACTTCTATGTTGCATCATGGATGCCTATTGAGGTGTTTTGGTATTTTCCAATGCTTGAAGACTGGCTGCTATTGATACCTGACATTTATAGGTAGTAATAATGAGCGAGAACACAGTCAACTGGGATAAGAAATGAGATGTACTAGCCTCAAGAGTAAAGGAAATGTTTGATATTCAGTATATTTCATTAGGAAGATCATAATAATAAATAACTCCCTAACCTTTCTGGATCGAGTTCAAACTCTCAACCATAATTATATATTGTCTCTAATGTGATCTTTTTATATTATAAATTATATTTTGTTAATATAAAATCATTCTTTTTGATAATTTTATGACATTTCTAAATACTTTAACTGTAAAATAATAATAATAATTTCATATTCATATTACAAATTTTATGTCATTTTTAAATACATTGAATAGAAAAAAAAATTATCCTTTCATATTCACATTAAAATGTTTTCAAAAATACATGTGAGGTGACATGAAATAATATTCAAACTATCCATAGATAAGCCATAAATAAAGCATGTGAGAAAATCATAATGAAATATACCATCATTTGAGAAATCATAAATAGATTACAAAGAATTACATTTCGATCTAACTTATTAGTCAATGTTAAAATAAGGTTGTTTTGGGTTATAAAAAAACATTTTTTCTTCATTTTATAAATGATAATTATAATTTAAGTTACATTATGTTTTGGAAATTGAAATAAAAAGTAAAAAATGAAATTATTTTATTTCTCCATAATAAAATGAAAATTATGGTCATAAAAAGTGAAATGGATATTAAGAAACCCATTAAATAACACATGAATACTTTACAATAGATAAGAAATACCTTGAAAATTTTCAAGAGAATTGATTTTGGATTAGTTGAGCCTGACCTCAGAAGTGATATAGAATCTATCTTATTTTCAAATGGTATCTTAATAAAATATTCTAAGTGGATGCCCATGACATTTTAATTTTCAAAATATTTTGGTCGTCTAATGAAATGGTCACCATATGGGGAGTCATATCATTAGAAAACCAAAACCTTTTGAAAGTTAAAAAGTTAATTACATCCCTTTGGAGGTTGTTACTAAGATACCAATTGAAAATTATTTGTATTTTACTTCACTTCTGAAGTCACACTCATCTCATCCAAGCAATGTTCTATTGAAAAATATAAATGTATTTCTTATCTATTGTGAAAAATTAATGTGTTATTTAATGGTTTTATTCTTTTCTTTTTCACTTTATATCATCATAATTTTTTTTTCATCATGTATAAAAAAAATTATTTTATGTTTTATCTTCTTCTGACCTCACTTTCCAAAACATTATGTAACTTGTTTTCTAAGAAAATTTCAAAAAATGGAGGTAAAATGTTTATATATGAAAATATATAAAACAATATCTTACAAAAACCCCTTTATAAGTTAAAACCATATCTAAAACCATATTATAAATTTTATTTGTGAAATATAAATACATGCCATTTTCCTTTGGTAATAAAAACATTATAAAAATAGAATTAACATGTCATGTTTTATATTATACTAGTCATAACATTATGCAAACCATAACGTTATATTAACATTTTACACTTAAGATTTATTTTATTTTTTATATACAGATTAATGATACTATGCTTCTCACTGAGCAATAGTCACATGTTTAGCATGAACTAATAGCAGGCTGTGAGGATCAACATATTAGGGTGCATAGAGCACACCATTATCATCACATTCCACCTCAAACTTCTATTATACCATTCCTACACCATTTTTTATTATATGGAAATGATATATCTTATTTTACATTCATTGGTCCTAACCTCCTTTTTTGTGCTCACTGAGAGATGGAGGCCTGAGACTCACACATTCCACTTACCCAAGGGAGATATGACCATCACCCTTTAGGAAGTGGTAGTTCAGATTAGTCTCTTAAACCAGGGGGATACTATTATATGACCCAATTATGAATACTATACTGAGATTGTATAGTGATTTCCAAGAATCTACATTATGGGTGATGATGATGCTACCAATGGAGGGCCGATATCTATGAGGTGGCTTGAGATGCACTTTTCACAGTTAGCCGTTGATGCTAACGAGCAGGCCATCATGTTCACACACATGCATATATCATGAAGGTCATTTAAGGAACATTGTGCACTAATCACTCTAGTATGTTTCACACTCGTGCTGCTGGTGGATTTTGATTGGGTCGGGAGACACAGTTGGGGATCTATGTGTCTAGATTACACTTATGTTGCATCATACATGGAATATTGATCAAAATGAATGGATCTTGCAGGACGTGTCATCCTTATTTAGATGTCGTAATTGGAGTCCATCCCTCCCCTCTCTCCTATTGTTACTAGCCAGGGGCTTCATATTGATGTTCAGCATTATGCTCTACTTGGACACTGTTATAATCACTCATCTTTATTTATTTATGATTCTAAATTGAGTTATTAAAATAAAATTTATAATATTTATCAATTTCTATATTGTACATTATTGGTGAAGTCAGGATCACCACTATGTCAGGACGCCAATGTACAACTTGGGTGCATATTGTATCATGTTTTACAGTCTAGTACCCACTAATGTAAGTATATACAGTATTTCCCTGACTAATCAATTTCTTAATTTTATATTTTTTGGTTCTTAGTAATAATTTTTTTTAGAAAATGCCACATTTAATTTTTGATGGAATGACAACCATATTTGGATCAATTACACAAACTTCCCACATAATTCACTGATGGGATTCATGATTCCAGGGTTTTAGTTCCTCTCATTCACTTTCACATTCTTGAGTGGCACCAGTCTGATAGATTTGTTCACCAGTTTGGATATGTTTAGAGTATTCCCTTTCCATCAAGATAGTCATCAGTGCCTCATTTTGTGAAGTTCATAGGGAGGTTGGATGTAGACTGGTGTCGATGAAATATAGAGTATCTAGACCTCTATCACAAATGAGCATCATTTCATATTCAGGGTATGTGTACTATGTGATACCATATAGTAGAGTATCTCGAGTACGAGTCATGGTATAGAATCAAGTATATATTGTATCTTACTCCACAAAATAGATGGTGACATAATCTAGTAAGTTAATAAATTTAAATTAGTTTTTTTTTATTTTAAGGTTTTTAATTCATTTTAATCAATTTATTGAATACTTGACTAAAACATATTATCTACATGTATCATCTAGAGAAGGAGAATATTTTTTACTAGGTATCTTACCATGTTGAAGAATAGGGGATGATGTTGGCGTATCATTTTTTAAATGATAGTATCTTTGATCATCCACCCTAGGGAGATGACGTTCCTACTTAGGGAGTGCAGGTTCTTATTCAGGAACCCCCTCTAGTAGTTTTTGATATTGAGAATCCACGATGATGAAGGCTTACACCACATCATGCTACATGTGGGGGGTCACATATTCCACAGGTAGAGTTTATCCCTCTGGAGTCCATCCTCAGCTGATTGGGGGTGTGTCTTAGGAGGCATGTGATCAATTTTTATTGTCAATATACCCATAGTTTTCTCCAAATATAGTTGATATGATCTTACATTAGGTGTTATTTATTATGTCACCACCTTTTGTTCCTAAGCCTTCACATGTTCTATGGTTCCCCCAAAATATGATGGTAGGTCCTTATACTCACGTAGTGGGATAAGGATCGGGTGCACATAATGACATCTAGCTGACACCTCCATTGGAACAGTCACATCCATAGCATCCAACATCTGAGGTTCCAGCACCAGAGGAAGAGCCCTATCCAGTTCATCATACCCCACCCTAGTATAGTGGTTGGTGATATCAATATAGGAATCCCATTGTTACACAATATCTTAGGATGGTACCAAATCATAGACAATGATTGTACTCATTTATATATATGTGTTCAATTGAAATAAAGGATCTGAAAAATCAATGTATTCTATCATCTATATGATTGTCTGTCTATTGAAATGATGAAATTATTTTTACTACCAACTATTTTTACATGATTATCAACTATTTCAAAATTCATTGATATTTTAGGTAATGTTTATATTTTATAAGTTCTCAAATTTGACTACATGAAACATAAGAAAACTGATTAAATTTTAATGAAGTAACTTTAAAATCTTATAAAATATAAACAGTAAAAAAATATAAATAAAACTTAAAATATTGACTAAACATATAAAAAATGTGTAAAATAATAGAATTTAATAAATATAATAACACTACTACACATATACCCTTTAATAGGGTGTAAATAAGCTTTTAATAGTGCTAAAAAGGCATTGTTAATCACATCACAAATAAAGGAGGTCCCCTTTATCAGTGATAAAAAATCACTGATAAAGGACCCGCTTTATCAAATCTTTTTTAGTACTGATAAAAGTCTAGTGGGTTGTAATGTGCTATTCATATAATATCACACCCAAGAAAAACCTGTAATTTTAAACAATTTAGTATATATTTAATTGAAATCATGAATACAAAAAATTTCCATCCACGGTATATACAAAAAAACACTATTATTTATATTTAAAACAATGTTTTATATAATTATATTTACAATTATCCAACAAAAATTTTAAAACATTAATATTTCAACTTTTGATGCCCATGACCCCCCCTAAAAAATGCCCCCATTGTACCAGTTTCCAAACAAATCATCTCAACCCAAGGAAAAAATTCTGCCTATATAAGAAAAAATATTATATTAATAATGCTAAAAAAAATAAATTAAACAATAATATGAAATAATTCATTAATAAAAAGACAATATTTAATAAAAAATAGATTTGGAGTTATACTAGTCAGACTGGGTGTCTTATTAAGGGGGATTTGATTTATTCATTTCATAAATGAGTTATGTATCATTGTCCTAAAACATCAAAACAATCCAAATGAGTTTTCTTAGTTTTGAGTCTGTCACTTGTTCTTTTAATAAAATTAATTTCAATTTTTAGTAATGACACATTTGGAGTTATAACAGTCACATTGTGCATAATATTAAGGTGTGGTTGATTGTTACCTATCACAAATTACTGATGGATTTTTGTCCTAAAGTTTCAAGACAATATTAATGTGTTTGCTCAGTTTTCAGTATGTCGATTGTGCTTTTTTACGAAAATGTCATTTTAAACTAAAAACTTGCATTATTAGTCATAAAAGTCCAATCATGAAATTTTTATATGTGAGCCTACTTTATACATGTTTCAAATGAATTATGAATCCCTATCCTAAATTATCAAGGAAATCAAAGAGCATTTTCTTGGTTTTCAGTGAGTGAAACACTTTGAACTAAAATATCAATTTTGAAGTGATAATGGACCCTTTTAGTCATATCGGTCACACCATGTGTCGTATTGAGGTGAGGTTGATTATTACACATCAAAAATGACTCAGGGGTCATTTTTAAAAAGTATTAGGATAATAAAAATGTATTTTCTAGGTTTTTATTAAGTCACTTGTTTATTTTTCATAAATTAATATCAATTTTAAATAAAAAGACACACTTGTAGTCATACTGATCACACCATTCATCTTATTAAGGTGTTGTTGACTCATAAACTTTAAAATGACTCATTTATTATTTTTCTAAAATATCATTACAATCCACATTTTTTTGGTTTTTAATATGTCGCTTGTTCTTTTTACTTAAATTAATGTCATTTTTAAATAAAAAGTCACACTTAGAGTCATACCAGTCACACCGTGTGTGGGATTGAGGTGCGGATGAATCCTACAAATAAAAAATGAATGGAGGGTCAACTTCTTAAAGTATCAAAACAATCCAAATGCATTTACTCATTTTTTAGTATGAAGGTTGTGTTTTTTTACTAAAATGTCATTCCAAACTAGAAACACACATTATTAGTCATACCGATTGCATCATGTGTCAGTGTGATGTGAGTATTATTCATAAATGTCACAAATGATTTAGGAATCATTTTGCTAAATTATCAATACAATCAGAGTGTGATTTGTGGTTCCTATTAAGTGAAACATTTTGAACCAAAATGTCAATTTTAAACTGGTAATAGACACATTTAGTCATACAGGTCACACTGTGCGACTGATTGAGGTTTGGTTGATTCAAACAAATCAAAAATGGATAATGGATCATTTTACTAAATTATCAAAACAATATGAAAACATTTTATTTGTTTTTTGTATGCCATTTTTTCTTTTTTAATCCTATTAATGTCAATTTTAAATAAAAAACACACTTGGAGTCAAATCGGTCACAATGTGTGTCATATTAAAGTCTGGTTGACTCATACATGTCACAAATAAATCATAGATTTTTTTTAAAAAATATTAAAACAATATGAATGTTTTTATTGTGTTTCAGTGTGACACTTGTTATTTTTACTTAAATTAATGTCAATTTTAAATAAAAAGACACACTTGGAGTCATACCAGTCACACTGTGTGTCATATTGAGGTGAAACAGATTTCTAAATTTCATAAATGAATTATAGATCATTTTACTAAATGATCAAAACAATATGAATGGGTTTTTCATTGTTTTTAGTATGCCAGTTGTATTTTTTACTAAAATGTCATTTCAAATTGGAAACATGTATTACGAGTCATACTAGTCACATTGTACATCCGTTTGATGTGAGACTGCTTCATAAAAATCAAAAATGACTTATGAATATATTTACTAAATTATAAAGACAATATGACGGTGTTTGATTGGTTTTCATTGAGTGACATTCTTTTAACTAAAATTTCAATTTTAAACTGATAACAGACACTTTTATTCATAATGGTCACACCGTGTGCTAGATTGAGGTTTTTTTGACTTATTCATTTCACAAAATACTCATTGGTCATTTTCCAAATGTATCAAAATAATAAAAATGTATTTGCTTAGTTTTCAGTATGCAACTTGTTCTCTTTAGTTAAATTCATGTCAATATTAAATAAAAAGACACACTTAGAGTCATATCGGTCACAGCATGGATTTTATTGAGGTGCTGATGACTCCTACACATAAAAAATGACTCATGGATCGTTTTTATAAAATATCAAAACAATATGAATGCATTTGATCAGTTTTCCATATGTCACTTGTTCTATTCACTTAGATTAATGTAAATTTTGAAGAAAAAGACACATATGAAGCCATACTGATCACATTGTTCATCATATTGTGATGGGTCTAATTACTACACATCATAGAAAACCTATAGATCATTTTTCTCAAGTATCATATCAATCTGAATGTGTTTTCTCAGTTTTAAATATTTTAGTTTTGTTTACTAAAATTTCATTTCATACTAGAAACACGCATTTTGAGTCATATTGGTTTCATCGTGCGTTAGTTTGACATGAGAATGATTCATACACATAAAAAATGACTTATAAATACATTTCCTCAATTATCAAGACAATCAGAGTGTGTTTTCTTGGTTTTCACTGAGTGACACATTTTGGTCTAAAATGTCATTTTTAAACTTATAACATACACTTTTATTCATAATGGTCACATCGTGCATTATATTGAGGTGTGTTTTATTCCCACATGTCACAAATGACTCATGTATATTTTTTTCAAAAGTATCAAAACAATCCAAATGTGTTTTATCGGTTTGTAGTATGTCAATTTTTATTTTTAATTAAATTATTGTCAATTTTAAATAAAAATACCCAATTAGAGTAATATCGGTAACACCATGAATTTTATTGAGGTACAGTTTTTTCCTAAAAATCAATAATGACTCATAAATCATTTAGCTAAATTATAAAAATAATACGAATGTGTTTTCATGGTTTTCATTATGTCACTTGTTCATTTTACTAAAATTAATGTCAATTTTAAATAAAAAAAGGAACTTTGAGTGACACTAGTCACACCGTGCAACATATAGAGGTTCAGTTGATTCCTAAACATCAAAAATGACTCATGGATGGTTTTCCTAATATATCAAAACAATCTGATTTCTTTTTCTTATTTTCACTATTTCACATGTTATTTTTACTTAATTTAATGTCAATTTAATATAAAAATAAACACTTAATGTCATATTATTAACATAGCCTATTAGATTGAGGTGAGGTTTATTTTTATACATCAAAAATGACTTAAGGATCATTTTACCAAAGTATCAAAACAATCCAAATGCATTTTCTCAGTTTTCAGTACGTCACTTGTTATTTTTTCTAAATGTAATGTAAATTTATAATAAAATGTCTCACTTGGAGTCATATCGGTCACACTGTGAATTATATTGAGGTGAATCAAATTCTAAACATCTCAAATGAATTATGGATCATTTCCCTAAAGTATCAAAACAATTTTAATGTGTTTTCTTAGTTTTGTATAGGTCAATTTCTTTGATTAAAACTATATTAACCCTAAAATTTCATACATAGATATCAAATATTAGTAGATTAATATTCCTTAAATAACCGAGTGATCCATGATAGAATAATTTAAGTCCAGTGCTTTTGGAAATATGGAAACATAAAGAACTAGTTCATAGGAGCCTCTCATTAAGTTATTATTTACTAAAAACCTTCTAAGGCATATCATTTCTAAAACCAATATTAATAACCAAATGATATGAAACATAATAAATGGTGATAATAGATGCTCAATAAGTGTAAAAAAGAGATAAATCAATGATCATATAAGGATAACATGAGTATAAATATGTTACATGGTGATATTCACATTATAAATTCATACCCTACATATCATAGATCATAAACCTGATTCATGGATTAAAGAATGTTATCTTGGAAGACATGAATATTAAAGGATCAAATAATATTATAAACTAAAAAATATACACTTTGAGTCTTATAGAGCACACTTTGTATCAGATTGAGGTGCGGCTGATTGAGCTACTATTAATTACTACACTGTTTAGTAAAATGTTCATGATAGATCTTTGGGGAAGTCTTATATTCAATTAAATACTGACCAATCCTTTGTTAGATTCATCCTTTCAATTAAACTCAAATTTCATGAAAAATGCGGTTTCCACTTCCACTAAAATATAACATGTTATCTATTTTTTGGCGTTTTGGAGATAGTTGAAAGGAAAGTATGACTTCCCAAAAGATCTATAAAATCCTAAATAAGTATTACATAAAAACGATAAGGAAATTAACTTACAAATAATAGATAAAATGATGAAAAAATTAATTAAATACATAATTATTAGTAATTCACCTTTATAAATTCTTGACCCAATTCCTTATTGTCATTATCACAGTTGTGGCCTCAAAGTCTGATCTACAATGAGCATGATCAGTTTCGAGCAATCCACACCAACTCTAATAGAGGAATCCATCTAAAGAAGAAAAAAATTATTATGTGATTAATACTAAAAATAAGTAAACTAAACACAAATATGAAACAATCAACTACTTATATGGAAGTCACATCTTCATTATATTTTTGTACATTTTTCAATCAGGTATACTTCCCATTTGTTTCTGTGCACAACTATATCATCTTGTGAATATGAGTCTTTTCAACAACCATATTATTACTGGAAAAATATAAATACACAATGGATTAATAAATTTTTTAAATGAAATAGTAATTATCTTCAAAAATTCTTATTCATGGATGCTAGTTTTTTCATGGAATACGATCTGTCTCATAAATTTATAGACATATTAACCATAGTATTTTCCATTTGTGTATTTTAGATACTTTACAAAAATTATATAGAGTAAGTAATTTGTTTTGATATGTGTTTGGATAGTGAAATATTGTTATGTATACCCTAATACTTGTTTAGTTGTAGAACTTGTAATAGTCCTCATGCTTAGCCCCTGACCTCATTCCTTATTTCTCGCGATATTTATGCACCTCCCTGTAATAACAGAATCATCATTAAAAGATAATATAAACTATATATATTGATGTTTAGTTCTAAAGTTTTTGATGTAATGGATTAAAAATTGATTAACACCATCATGTGTGGTCGGTTTATTGGATATCCTTGCATTAAATCATGGAAAAAAATATTTGGATTATCCAAATTGACCGCAATGAACATCCAATGTTTCCTAAAACACAAAAAAATAAGTACTCAAATAAATGAACATAAATTTGATATGATCAAATTTTAGAGTTTTACCACTGTATTGTTGGTATTAAATAGATTCTATCATCCAAAAGATATCTTACAAATGAATTGATTAAAACTGCCACTATTTCATCCTTTTTATTGTTATTTATTTTAGGTTGTTTTATAAAGGTGATTTAAGAACTAAGCAGTCCAAAATTCAGGGGAAAATCCCTTCAATTGTTTTTAATATATACGCTTGCTAAAAATATGAAATGTATTTAGTCATAATTAAAATAGTATACTGACTCTTGGAAAATAAAATAATTAAAACATACCTCACATATACAATTACGAACGAGTCACCTTGACAATCATAGTAGAGGATTTCATTTACATTCTCAACACCAATGTAGTCTTCAACATCTTTTCTATACAAATTTTCATCAAAATCAATTATTCGACTACTACCATATTTTAACATTGTATCCAAATGAATCATCAATGATAGTAAATGCAGATATAGAATGGGTGGGGTAATGGTGCTTTCGATATATATTTTTCATCAGTTGGTCGATCCTTTAGATGGTTTTGATTCATTACTTTGTTTCACCCCATCCCTTTGTTCTTCTATAAAAACATTAATTAGTTCAAACATTTATTCATTAATTGGTAAAGTCTTATCTTGAAAAGTGAATTGGAAATGAATACCTCCTTATAGAAATGTATTTTAACAGGATTTTATGTCCATGCGATGAATGTTCCAACAAATTTTTTGATTGTATGAATATATTCCTCATCAATTGGAATAGGTATATCAATGCTCAGATCATGGTCTATGATAATCAACACTCTCACATGATCTACTGGAAGAGGTATTTTGTGTAGATTGTTGTTTTGGATATTGAACACGGTATCCCTCGTTACAAGGTGATGGGTGGGGTTTGATAGATAGAAATCACAATCATTATCACCCTATAGAATATAAGTATAGGAAAGGTATTAGTGTATTTATAATTCAAATTTAATATAAAAAATTATTAGAACATTGAT
This sequence comes from Viscum album, assembly GCA_963277665.1. Taxonomy (NCBI): domain Eukaryota; kingdom Viridiplantae; phylum Streptophyta; class Magnoliopsida; order Santalales; family Viscaceae; genus Viscum; species Viscum album. The sequence continues at coordinate 1,051,554,192 of OY728130.1, read as the reverse complement.
TACCTCAACTAAGATCGATCTTTTACTAGAATGGATTGCCTCAAATCTCTTGGGGTGGGTCGAGATCTCCACGTAATGGTTGTTCTTTACTCTTTTATTCTCTTTTCTCCCCCCATAAATTTTTTTAGCATCTCTCTCTGCCATTGTAATTGTTCTTCAATGGTATCTAGTCTTTCTATGACCTGTTTCATTTCTTCACTTTTATCTTCCTGTTGTTTTTTTCTCAAAATATGTTCAGGGCTTCACCCCAAAACCCACACCTTTGACACAACCATACTATTCTAGCCACTTCAAGTCCATCGATAGTATGTGTTCATCCAGTACAGTTTTTTTTAATTCCTATGACAATATCAGATAAAAAATATATGAATATAAGTGATCATTTTTATGTACTAGCGATTTAAATGAAATCAAATTTTTAATATTTAATACTTACACATGTTTCCAAAAACATTTGTGTGTTTTCATCTATTAGTATCCCATATTTTTTAACACATGACTCCTTCTATATCACTTGGCATTGGATGAAATTGGATTTGGATTTAGAGTCATCAATCTACATATAAATAGTAGAAAATAATATGGTGTTGTTTCACTGCCTACCATTTCCTCATATTCAACATCATCAACATGTTCCTCTGGATCAGTAGCATTGGAATGTGCATATGGTCATTATACCTCTGAATTGGGATAAGTAACATGTTGAGAGACCTATTGTTCCTCAGGACTGGTAGAATCAACACATTCCTAATGTCCTTGTTCCTCTACACTTCGAGCAGCAGTATGTTGGGAGACCTATAGTGCCTTGGGATTTGGAGCACTATCATGTGTACAAGTCATTATATGCATAAGTGGTTTAACATTTAATTTTTATTACATAAATGAAGAAGCGAAAGGATAATAACATGAGGTAACATAATGTATATTAGAAAAAAATATAACCAAATTATTGAACTCTCTTTTTCTTTCTATAGGATGAAGGGATTTCGACCCTCTATTGACTATCCAAATCCTTTAATTGTGGTCTCGTATAACATAAAAAACACCATATACATTTGGATTGATTTGAAATGGTTGATATTTCCCAATGATAGGGTCACCATTATTTGAATTTTCATCTTACCCTTCAGTGGTTTTTGTTGATAATAGAAAAATTGACAAGTTTCAGTTTTCCGGATCTGGAACAAAAAATACTTGCACTACCTATGATTTCATTATAAATAGTTTTTCTTTGTGCCCTTCCTTACTGAAATAAACATTCACGAATCCCAATTTATCTATTTTAACATGACTCTTTTTATCAACCCACTTTCATAGAAAAATGGGTAGTTGGAATGTTTTATATTCTAACTCCCATATATTTTTGATAATGCCAAAGTATTACATATTCACTTAATTTTTTTTTGTCCTTAGAACCAAAAACATGCATCACTTCACCCCCAAGTGTAACTCTGTTATTTTTCATGGTACTATCTTCATGATGTTTATTTCTATAGAACTTATAACCATTAATTACCTAACCATTGTAATATAATACAAACACACTTTTTCCTATGGCTAGACATCAAAGTTATTAGAGAATTGAATCCTAATTTTCATTTGACTCCTTAAAAATATGGTTCTAAAACCATTATATAAACAGTTTATTATTTGTATTTGATATCCATATCTTTTCCCATGATGGATTTAAATGCCAATGAATTTATTTATAGTTTTCAACATATGGGGAAGCCTCGAAATTTTTATGAAAAAAAATTCAAAGGTGGGTCTTCTCCCGATCTATAATATTTATTATGACAATATCTCTTCATAAAATTCATTCACCTACAAGCCGCCCAATGTGGTGAGATTTTGGTAGACCAATGTTTTCTATACTGAATAGGTATTCGTTATAAAATTCAAGGTATTCCTCAAAAATATATTTCTCTTCAATACAACACTCTGGACGACTTCAATTTTTGATATACCCTATCAAATCCAGCATATACCATTCAATGGGGTACATCTGTCTATAGTGTAAAGGATCACATAGTCTAATATCTCTCACCAAGTGAACCATAAAATGAATCATCATATGAAATAATGTTCTAGGAAGAACATTTCCAATGTACATAATAATATGGAAATTTCTCTTTCCATAGTCGGTAATTCCATTGGGACTATTAATTTTCTTTATATATTTTTGAAGAATAAAACAGAGCTTGGTTAATGTATGACATGCATTCTTTGGAAAAATAAAATATAAAGTTATAGGAATTACATCTTTCATCATAATATGGAAGTCATGTGATATTATACACTTTAACTTTAAATCATTCATTGACATGATGTTATTGATATTCGATGAATACCCCTTTAGAACCATTATGTCATTCATGAATTTGAAAAACATATATATCTCATGCCTAGAAAGAGTGTAAGCAGCTGGAGGAAGAAAATTTAATTTTTCACCCTTCACTAGTGTCAACTCTTCTCATATTCTCATGTCAACCATGTCCAAGCTATCCTTAATTCTATCCTTTTTATTTTCAGGTGTATTTATCAATGTGTTGATGGAACATTCATATACATTTTTTCAACATACATAACATAAAAAAAATTCATGATGTACTGAAAATTATAGTATGGTAATTCAAAAAAAAAATGATCTCTTCTTTCAAAAGTAATTTTCAAGGTCTATCAAAAAACATTTACCAAAAGAAATTTCCACATATTTTACTTCATCAAACCGTTGATCTCTTGTTAGTGGAGATGGTGTTTTATGTTCTTCTAAAATTCCCTTGAATGATTTAATCCAAGATCAGTACTTATGTCACCAGGGTTGAAATCTCCAATGTCATAGAAACATGGTTTTTGATGAATGTTTTATCCTGATTGATTGTGTACCTTGTTAACAAATGCGACACCCTTTTGTTATTTTAATGTTATATCCTAAAAAATTTTCATAAGCAATAAAGTCATTTATTGTCCTGTAAAACATGGATCTCAATGTAAAATAATCATTTCTATAGGCATACAACAATGTAACAGGTGAATCCCATAACAATTTTAAATCCTCAATCAATGGATCCAAATAAACATCAATATCATTACCCAGTTATTTTTGGTCCTAATATAAGAACATATAACATGATGTATTTTCATTTCATTCATAACCAGTGTAAATTGTTATAATTTACCAACATAACCATTCATGTACTATGAGTGCAACTTTGAAAACCAAAAGGATTCACTATATCTATAGATAATGGAAGACAATGGTTTCTCAGCTTACTTCCAAATTCAAGATACTCATGACCATTTCTCTTCATCCGATGAGATTCTGCTGGATGATGTATTTTACCATCTTTATTTATTTTATATGCATTCCATTTCTAATTCCTTGCAGTCTCCTCACTTCCACATAGGCACATAATCCTTGGAATAATTAGAAACTACCATACAACTTTACAAAGACCTAATTTATCATTCATGTATCAAGAAGAATCAAATTTTGGTTATTTTGTTAGTGATTTGTGGTCCTTGAGAAATATTATATAGTAATTCAAGTAGGCATGTATTCTTTCACAGATCATATACATTAAGAACATCATTCGTTTGGTGTTGTATGTTCATATTGGGAGATCATCATATTCTAGGATCCTGTCATTCAAGAAAGAAATTAGTTCCATAAAACCGGCATCACTCCAACCATTTCCATCTTTAAAATTTAATTCTTTAGTACAACTAGCAATCCTAAATATTTAGTGGAACCAACATATAATGGTTTCTTTTCAAAACTCTTTTACTTCTCAAACAATTTTATAAAATAATGAATTTCATCTTCAAATATCCTTGTCATTTTATCTGTACAATCTCTATTATCATTCACATCTTTAAGCACATCCTTGATACAGTACTTTTCACCATCCACACTTGTAATCATATCATATGATCCATAAAACATAGTGTTATCCCAACCAATAGCGACATTAATTCTTCTGCATGTTTATTCCAACATTTATAACCTTAATATATTCCATGGTGTTATTATCATTATACTTGTCTTCCCTATATAATGTTTTAGTTTTCCTAATTATATAAAAATATAAACATAAAATATTATGGGAAAACTACATATCATATGTCCTTTGAAAACAATTTATAAAATCACATTTGAATCCCATTAAAAAACCAACCATTTTACACAAATTCCTCTTTAAAATAACACACCCTTTTTTGAATAAACCAGTCAATTCCAAGAACTCGTTCAAAAAAAAATACAATTCCTTTTTTAAATAATTCAAGGAAAATTTATTCCCCAACAGTCCTAATTATTCAAAATGAGAAACAATCCTCAATATTTTACAAATTTTTATTTAAAACTTCACACACCCCTTGTTAAATTGAAACCAGCATTAAATGTGCTTTTAAAACATTCACATCCCTTTACAAAAGCCAATAGGGTGAGTTGAAATACACTTGGCATGTAACCTATGTCCATACCAAGTATTTAAATCATTTTAAAGCTATTTAAATTTAAAAAGGGTACATTGACCACATATAAATATTTAAGAATCATTTCAAAACACTTGTATCATTTAAATAGAACTAACTAAGAATTTTTACAATGTCATAAATCCCAAGAGAGTCACTTTATAAAAGATACATGAATAAAAAATAAAAAACATTTTATAAAATATAAATCTATTAAAGGTTCATACATGATCCAAAAAATGAAGTTCAACCAAATATAAATTTATTTTCAAGAGAGGAACATCATAGAAAATACTTTAAAATAACAAAAAATGAATATTGTGTCTTTATGACCTACGGTGGCCTCTACATCTCGTTATCATTATTTCTTTAACAAGTTACTATAGAACACCACTGTAAAAGTGTGATGGTTTCCTTTTACCTATATCATATACAAATAAGTCTATATATGCACCAATTTTTATATTTATGGTGTGACCAAAGATCCTATTAGGATATCATTAAATATTTTATACCATTCATTTTTAAAGTCAAATAAAAAAATTATAGTTTTAGGGAAAATACAAAAAATAATTTTATTATAAATGGTTGAGTAAATAAAACTAACAAAGCATATATTTTTCCTTTAATGAAAATATAATTTAAGAAGATAAAAAAATAATTTAAAATAATAATAAAATATCAAGTATCAACCATTAATGGGTACCTACTAAACACCTAAGGAGATAATTTAAGTTGAAAAATTAAGATAATTGTCACACTGGAATATTATTACAATACAAATGCGATACAGTCAACTCAAAATTTTAATAGAATATACCCAAAAAAGCAATCAAACACTTTACTAATTAACAAACCATTTTATCACACTAATGAATCAAACCAAACACATAATTCATACATAAAAATAGTTTTTGAACACTAAACCCTAGAATTAATCTTTCATTATCTATAAATTTGAAATAATATAACAAAATACCTTTGATTTAGAGGCCTGATGGAAGCAGTAGGGCTCACCGGCTATAGAGTTGGGGTAAGTGGTGGTGGTGGAAGTGGCAGAGATAACTGAGGGGTTTTCAGTGATGGTTGGGTTCACGAAGAATGTGGGTTCACAATGGAGTAGGGGTTCGTTGAAAAGGTATGGTTCACGATGGAGGAGGGTTCTTGGTGGAGTAGGGGTTCATGGTGGAGGTGGTGTTTGACACATGGTATAGGTGGGTTCTTCACGTACGTGGGTTTGTGGGGGAGGAGGGTGTGCAATGGAGGTGGGTTCTTGGTGGAGGATGGTTCGTGGTGGAGGTGGGTTCACAGTGAAGGAGGGATCTGCACTGGTGGAGGAGGGGTCAATAGGAGAAGAGTGGTTAGTAACAAAAGAGGAGGGGTCAACAGAAGAGGAGGGGTCAGCGACGGTTGGGGTCAGATTCTGTGAGAGATGAAGTTGACTGTTAGGTTTCATTTATAAAATCAGTTAAATATTTTATCAACGCTAATTAAAAATCACTAATAAAATGTGTCTTAATTAGTGCTAAAATCATAGCACTGATAAATACATAGCTTATCAATTATTTTTCAAAGATGATAAATTCATATCCTTATTAGAGCTAAAAAAGAACAGATAAAGATATAATGTTAATTATTTATTTATATTATCATATATATATTTGGTGCTTTGGGATACAATTACATGAAACACACAAACACCACACACGTAGGCTGGAAAGGGAGTTTATTACACCCCAAGGTATAACACAACCAGAAAGCCTTATTTATTCATTACATGGCCCGAAGGTCCAGTGGGAATGAAGCCAATAACATAGCCCAAAGGCCCATAAACTAGCCCGAAGGCCCTGTCCAGCATCATGCCAGCATCATACTGCATGTGTCACCAAGCCTGCATTATTCCTGCATCACTGCTTGCGTACATCACAAGTCGTGCCGGCGTCACCCTCTACTTACTAAAATTTTCTCCCTCCCGAATTTGATATTGGGTCTGTTGCATGATTATAGAGAGCCTTTACCACTCGCATAAGCCCCTAACTATAGAGAAACATGTTGTTATCGGTAACGATGTATAGGTGTTGCATCACCACCTGCGTGCCACATGTCCCTAGTGAGGCCCAAAGTAGAAAACCATGGGATTGGGCCAATTACCTAACGGGGTAGAGGGTCTAGGAGCAACTTTTAATAAGGCATCTCTGGCGTTACCTTACAAGGACTCAATCTCAAAACCTCGAGGTCAGAACGACATAGTCAAAACCACTCCACCATGCCATTTCAGCTGAAAAACGTGTTGTTATGGGTAACAAGTTATAGGTGTAGCCTCACTACCTACGTGCCACACATCCCCGATGAGGCCCAAAGTGAAAACTTTTGGGCATGAGCTAGTTCCCTAACGGAGTAGAGGATCTAAAAGTATTTATCAGTAAATAATCTCAGGTGTTTCCTGATAAGGACTCGAACCTGAAATCTCGGGGTCATGGCGCCATAACCGATAACACTCAACCATGCCCCTGTAGGCTATTTATATTATTATTTATATTTATAAAATTATATATATAATAAGTATATATTTATTTAATTATAATTATAACTATAAAAATATATATATTTATTTATATTGATATATAAAATAAATATATTTATAAAATTATATATATTTATAAATATTTTAAATAAATATTTATTTATTTATAGATATAATTATAAATAAATTAAAATAATTATAAAACCATGAGAAATATATTGATTATAATTTTAATCATATAAATATCTATAATTAATATATTAATTATATATAATATAAGATTATAAATATAATAAATATATTTCTCATAAATTTATAATTATTTAAATCAATATATATATATATTTATAACTATAACTATAAATAAATAAATATTTATTTATTTAAATAATTATAAAATTATAACAAATATTTTTATTATGTCTATTATTTTACTAAAATATATAATTAATATATTTATTATTGTTTTATAATTATTTAATTATATATGTATTTATTTATAAATATAATTATAAATATTTGTATTGATTTTTTAATATTTGTATATATTTATAAATATTTTTATTTAATTATATACATATATAAAATTATAATAATAATAAATATATTTTTTTATAAATTTATAATTTTTTAAATAAATATAAATTTAGTTATAATTACAAATATATATATATATATGTAATTACAAATTATAATAATAATATATTTATTTAAAGTTATAATTATATATATATATATATATAATTATGGAATTATAGCAAAAATATCTATAATTTTATAAATATATATAATTTATAAATTTTTTATAATTTTAAATTATTTAAATAAATATATATTTATTTAGAATTATAATTATAACTGTTTTTATATATTTATAAATATATATATAATATATATTTATTATACCAGGAAAGTTCAGGATCCGAGCATGCTCAATCCTAAAAATTTATTATGTAAAATAATAGTGCACCCAAACATATAATACAAGTGGCCCAAAAACCACCACTAAATGAACACCCAAAAGATGGCATGAAATACCTAAAAACACACTAATACCCCCAAAGAAAATAATTCCCTATAAAAAATCACCTTAGTAGCTCCGGAGGTCACCTTAGGTACAAAACCCACGAAATTGCTAGGCTACCATTAAGGCCTCATCACCACCGTATGGTTGATGCACATCCCGAGGTCAACCAAAAAGTCTCCCCAAGATTTCTGTAGATCTGCTCTGCCAGCTGACAATCACCGACACCAGCCTCATCTCATCATCCCTTCATCATCACTGATATTTTCTGGTTGACCACATCAATAAAAACACTCCATCTGCCATATTACAACTATCACCAAGAAATGGTCACCCATGGGATTCTTGGCTAAGGATGACAACTTCTACTCCCCTTCATCCTGCTCTTTTCCTATAACATCGGTCACATTCCCTGATCCTCCATCATTGTGTCGCCATCCTGTATCCAATTTCATCCTAAGATCACTACATGGGTCCCATACCCAGCACACCGCACAAAGGTCATCTCGGGCTGCAACGGTCGTCGAACCGTCACCTCTAACATGTAACCCCATCCTCGATGTTGTACGCCAGACCGTTCTACCACCAAGATCACATGATCCATGTAAAATGCAACTGACATCTGATTTCCATCCTTGTAGCTTGTCCAGATCCCCACCATCTGGCGGGATCCAAGGGCATCATCCATACTTCCCAAAGAGATCCGCCTTGGATCTATCCACCAAAACAACCACACCTTTAAACCATGTCAGTTTCCACCTCGATCCCACACTCACCACACCTCAAGACCTCCATTAACTGATTACATTGTTTTCAATGGACTTATACCCTTCGCCTTTATGAAAAAAACACTCATCCATGTTTTCATCGACTTCACAACTGGACTGTACCCTGAAAACCCTCGAGAGTGAGGTCCTACATATGACTTCCCAATCCGGATCTAGAACTAGATACTCTTTAATAGATGAAACATCCCTATTATAACATGGGAGAAATCCCTCTGCATCCTTACATGATTTGGCACTACATGCTGCAAACAGATCGAAGTGCCCAAGAATTTCATCATTTACACACACACACACAGATATATATATATATATATATATATATATATATATATATATATATATGTATATATATATATATTATTTAAGTTAGTTATATTTATAACATTAAATAAATTATTTTAGAAATATTTTTATACAATTATAAACATATATTTATTTATTTATTTAAAAAATTATAATAGATGTATTTAATTTAATTTTATAATTGTTTAAATATATTTATAATTATAATTATAATTACAAATAAATATATTTAAAAATTATGTATATATAATTAAAAGTTTATAACTATAAATATAACTAAAATATTTATTATTTAAATATATTGATAGAAATTTGTTAAGTACTTTTGAGAACATAATAGATTCATGGGTATAACATGAATGCATCATATACCTAATAAAGTGTAGCTAATAAAAAATAAGTCATCACATATGGAAAAAAAGAATAATAATAAGGGTATAATGTATAAATGAACATTCATAAAGAATACATAACAAATAAGCATGTAAATTATACTCACGTATCAATATATTTACTGACAAAAATCATTGGAAACATATATTTATTTAAATATATATATCTATATATATTTAAAAAGTATTTATATATAATTAGAAATATAAAAAATATAAGAAATATATTTATTATTGAATAAAATTCATTATAGTCTTATAATTATCTAAATATATATTTATTTAATTATAATCATAGAAATACTTTTTAAAAAAATTATATATAATTGATTTATTAAAAAAATATCTTAATTATAAACATGCGTTTTTTATTTAATGAATACAGATAAACATTATATTTGAAAATGAAAATAATTATTTTACAAAAATTAATAATATTTTTTATTAAATCGATTTATCATTATGAATAATAACACTGATAAATCATCCTTTATCAGTGATTTTAGCTAGCACTCATAAATGCCCCCTTTTATTAGTGCTTTCTGTTTAGTGCTGATAAAATCCGGTGCATCCCATTCTTAGATCATTGGTAGTAGAACTCAACAATAGATCCCCAACATTTAAAACAGGTTTTTCCTCAAGTATAAATCTCCATGAAACCCCCTCATGCTAGTATTCAAAAATCTATATCACTATATCCAAATAATTATCAATGGGGTAAAAGAAATTTCATATTTCTTATATGGAAAATGATTTCAACTCCTCACATGACACAATGCATTTGATTTTTCCCAGGGAAAAATAAAAAATGGAACTTCTCATATCATCCATTAAAGCCTCTTAATTTTTCATTATTAACATTTTAATCATGATTTACCTCACCCTTGATTTCTTCTCTCAAAACTCAAGGCAAAATGAATATGGAGATTTCCTCTTACACTGAACACATATAACACACTATTGAATTTGAATAAAATCAACCTTCTCCACTTAGTAGAGAACAATATCTCTAAAAATCAAGAGGACCTTGCAAATTAGGATCATATGATTGAAAGGATTAATGATGGTAGGAAATTGATGAAATATATTTATGTCTCGAAAAGGATGATAATCTTTAAAATGTAGTGTATGGTAATCAAAGTAAGGACCAAAGACATTTTTATATTCAAACTGACCACTCCCATCTATTCCAAGATCATGTAAGGAAATAAATATTGAAAATAATTAAAATTTTACACTTTTATATTTTATTTTTACTTTTATTTTTCTTAATTTTTTTTAAATTTTTCGAAAATTGAGCTAGGACACATCTCACATCCATCACCCAACCCCAAACAATCAAAATAATTGGTCAGGTTATGGTAATTTTTTACCCCTCATAACTCAACCCACATTGTATTATTATTATTATATTTTATTTCTAGAGTTATTAACAATAAATACATTGAAATATGATATAGAACTTCTACCGAAAATCCAACGAAACAACCAAGGAAATTTTCCCCAAAAAAGCATATCCCCATATTCCCATTAAATCTCTCCCCCCCACATGAACATTGAAGAACCTGACAACTCTAGAGTATGTGTAGTAATGGATATATCATCTTGAAATGTGATTTTTTTATCACAGGCTATTCATGGTCTCTATGTGATAAAAGAAGGATTATTATTTGGTAGGTCTCAAGTATAGTGGCTAAATCAATAAAATTCCTCAATCATATTTTAATTGAATTTTTTCCATTTTCATTTTGATAAGTTCAAATTTAAATCCAAGTAGGTAACATGCCCCAAATTCTATCTAGAAATGCACTAAGAATGAATGGAAAAAAAATTCTCTTGAAACATATTTGGAATGTGAGTATATGAATGGATTCAATTGCTCATGGAATGTTTCATAATGAATAAATCAATAAACATGAACTTCTAAAATTTTAAGAATCAAATATGGAAGGAAGTTTTGAGAAACATGTGTCTAAAAAACACGATTCATTCATTTCATGTTCTTATGTTTCGCTCTAATCCTTCAATAATACCTTATTATTTGTACAATTTAATCAATTTAAAAATTAAAATAGGGTATCGTGGGGTTTATAAAAATTCTATGAATCAAAAGTAATTAAAATTAAATCATTACTCTATGTGTTGGAATGTATTTTTTTTGTTCGACTTCAAAAATGATTATGGAAAATAATGGAAAGTTTAAGTAAATACTAAAATACTAAAGCTCAATTCCCTTTCATTTTATGATTTTATTGTTCCCCTAGATTTTTGGAGAAGGTATTTTCACCTTGAATAACCATGGGCCTGAAAATTTAATCCAAACAGTGAAAGTGTAGGCCATTCCCATCAATGTTCTAAAATAATTAAGAGGGATTCACACCCAAAAACAAAATGAAAATAATAATTCCTAAACAATTGTGGGATTCCACCTAAAAGAATTTTTTTTGTTAAGATCTACCTTACCTCTCATAATCAAGGAATGGAAGGAAGAAAGAAGGTTAATCGATCTGCATTTACAAAATTTCCAAGCTATTATTATTCCATGTTGATGGACCCTCTTCCTTTTTCAGACACTAATTTTACTCTCCCTATCAGAAGAACCTTCTTAACCTCCATGGTATCAATCCAGTTGTTTTTTGGACCATATTGAGATGTACAAGGGAAACATAATGGTTTCCCAACCCAGTAGTCCCTCCATGAATTATTTAGTGTTTTCTAGTACCTGGTTTCCTTTCCTCACTTATCTTTTAGCTTCTCCTCTCTTTTCTACAGAAGATACTTCACATCTCTTTTTTAGGATATATGTGTCCTCCACTTAATCAAGTTCATCATCTCTCAAATGATCACCTGTTTCTTATAGATTGTTCATAACCCATTGAACATTTAATTTCACCTCCTCTCAATCAACTCTTAAGCATAATTATCTATTTTTACGTCAACCAAATCCCTTCATGTGGACAAGAATGGTCTTCCTGAAATGACAGGGGTATTATCCTCATCCATGACCATCACCTAAAAATACTATAGAAAGTAGAACTAATTTATCTTGATAATTACATCCTCATTTAGTCCTTTAGAATGTAACACTATTATGTCTTCTAGTTGAATCATAACTCAATTTGGATTGATATCTTTTAATCCTATTACCTCAAATTTTTAATTTGACACAATGTTTTCACTTGAACCTAAATCCAAAACAATCACTTCCAAAAAAACATCAAAACTGATATCAATAAGGATAGAAAAACTACTTGGATATCTTTTTTTATTAGGTAGGCTCCTCTATACCATCTCTAAACACTCCCCCTTCAATGGTATGGTTCCCAATTTTTCAGTATTTATTTTATTTGAAACTAACTATTTTATATAATTTTAATAGGTGTGAATGTATGTAATCACCTCATCAGAAGGTATGTTAATGTGTTGGTTTTTGAACATATCTAGGAACTTTTTTGATTTCTCATCAAATTTTACTGGACTTAATTATTCCATAAATGGTGTTAGTGGTCAATATGGTTGTGATATTTCTTATCATATACATTTCTCATCTTCCCATTCCAAAACATTTCTTTATTTCATTAATTTTCTCACTATCGTTGGTTTCTATACATCAATAGATTGTTTTTCATCATTTTTTCCATATTTTTTAGATTATTTATCAGTAAACTTATGGGATTTATTCCCACTCCTCTAGGTGATGTCCTTCAACTCAGTATATTTAGGAACCTTATTTCTACTCGGTATAATTAAACATGGAATCTCTTTTAATTTCATATAAATCTAATCTGTTTGAGTTTCTTGGTTCCCCATTGTCACCCTTGGATTTTGATATTCATCTTCCAACTCTCAGATCGAAGTGCCTCGGTATTTAGAATAGGTTTTCAAATATTTGAGTGTAACTATTATTGTGGTCATGAAACTCTCCAAGGTATACTCCAATGAATGGACTTGACATGTAAGTGTTGGGACTTGATGTTGAGATTGAATAACTTCTTCCCTCATCTCGAATCCTTGAACTTGGTTCTGTTTCCATTATGGTGGTCGTTGTAGCTATTGTGGAATACATCCATGGGCTTAATTTTGTCTATTATATTTAATGTAATTTAGGACTTCATAATACATAACTTGTGGTTGTTTATTATCCATAATATCATCAATATTCTATAAAATTAAATTTATTTGGGTGTAAAACTATCCATTGTATATTGCATGCATTTCTGGGATATTTCCTTCATCCAACTACCGTTGAAAACTATTGTTGGACATTTCATCCAACAACTCATAACTCTATTCTTAAATTTCCCTCACAAGATAACCTCTTATGGATGAATCATCTATTATCCAATTTCCTTATGATAAACACTTTTAAAAGGTATGAATTAGTTACTAGATTTTCATTCCATGATGAGTACATTATCAAATAAGACTCTTAATCCTTTCCCAAGTATTATAAAATTTATCTTCATTAAATTCCACAAAATTTTAAATACTTACCCATAGATCCATGGAATTTTTGGGTGGGAAACCCATTTAAAAAAATTCTTTACCAAATCCTCCCACATCATGATTGAGTGTGGAGGAAAACTCTAAATCCACACTTGTGTTTTTTCCAAGATAGAGAAATAGATGAGGTGTAATATCACTAGGTCTCATTGTTGGAGTTGGTGCCCTAACTTTTGTATACTTTATGATAACTTTTATTCATATTTTTTAATATTAATAAACTTATTATCACATCATTATTGTTCTTCTGCATAACATAGTATGTTATAATTTCATATAAAATTTGTTGCCGCACTAAAATCTCATAGCAGTTCCCCTCTATGATCAGAACCTGTAAGTTATATGATATTATTATCAAATATATTATATATATCCAGATTATATCATTTAAGGGAAAAAATGATACATTCTATCTGGGATGGAGACTCATAGAACTTTGAGGAACCTTCTCATGGTGTAAGCCCTTGGTAATATATAGTGTAAGATATTATGAGAACGAGACCCACTAGTAGGAAATCAACATTTATATATGTCATTGTATGTTTTTATCTATGGATGTGTGTATTGATCCTTATAAATTAATAATATTATTAATGAGTATTATGAGTTGTGAACTCTGATGTATTGGTGAAAACCATGATGACATATGTTCATGGTGTGAAATTAATGAATAATGCGAGAAAGGATTTCCACTTATGTTCTATAACTGAATTCGATATATTAGGCCCTTTGATGTAAATGATATAGTCTAAATAAATCCATGGATAAAGCATTATAAAGAAAAGTCCAATTTCATTGAAGTAATAGAAAGAGTCATCAATCACATAGGTTGATGACACCAAAATGCAACCTATTTGATTATAGATATCATGATAAAGAGATTATATTAAATCATAAGCATCTATATGAGGTATTATGTTATTATAGAGTTAACTTCTTTCTATATGGTTTCCTTAGTGTGTTACTAGATGCTAACCTTGGACTTTAGGCTGCTTCTCCTAATTACATTATGAAAAACGACTTGAGGGTCACATACCAAGTGTATCTAGAATAATAGTTAAATAATAATATTATTATTATTTATTTAATGAGTTGAATTAATATTATTCATGCACATGGTTGAATAATTATTCATATTTTCTTGATCACATATATTCTATCACCAGTTAATCAAGAGAATATAACGTGTGTGGAATATTTAATAAATATTTATTTCTTATTTACTGAATATTATAATGATTTGTTTATTGGTGAATAATTTAGTGGTATTTATTTAATAAATAAATAGTCATTATTCAAGGCCTGATAAATATTGTGGAGGAATGGTGGACCAAGTTTAATGGTCCAGTGAGAAATAATAATTATTGAATATTTTTTGATTAAATATTATATAATTTAATTATCAAGTTAATCTCATGTTGAGAAATAATAATAATATTATTATTATTAATTGACATGGGGTTCTATAGGGATTAAGTAAATAATAAGGGCCACTTTTACAATTATTTATTTCTAACCCAAGCGGTATATAAACCCAATTATATTATTTTCTAGGAAATCTAATTAATTTTTTTGGTTGTTCACACAAAATTTATAGAATCCTCTCGAGACCTAGAGAGATCCCTTATCCAAGAATTCTCCCAAAAATGAAGAGTGATATTCCCCCACCTTTCAATCTAAAGTCAAGAGAGATCAAGGAGAATTCCTTGCAAGTGGTTCTTGAGGTAATTAAAGGTAGACGACATAAGCGATAAGATCTATCATGCGAGCACATGGAGATTCATGTGACGATGTTTGAACATTTGTGAAACACGTGTGGATGACCACTAGAAGGAATAATCACTGATTCCTACAACACAATGACCATAAAACATAGATCTATTGTCATATCTTTCAGTGAAGAAATAATTGTAACAAGGTAATTCTTTAATTGATTAAATTAATTATAACTAATATTTGATTATCCTCCCTATGTTTCGACGTTCTATCCCTTGTTTGTTTTCTTTGAATCAATTCTATAGATCATGTATTTAATCATTTTCTAAATCTCAGATTAATCTTCAATCATGAAAAAAACGAAATGTTGGACATGATCCATCACTGGCTTCCACTATGCCCAGAACATTCAAGTGGTATCAGAATGGTCACATAATTATTTGTAATTATTTAAATATCATTGTTTGATTTACACATTTTCCATTTAATTTTCAAATAAAGTTTAATCATTATTTTAACCCAAATTGTGATATCTACTTATTCCTCCTTCATTTCTCATAGATAAAATCCAAAAAAGTTAATTTTATTATTGATATAAAATTAAAGACCTAAGATGGTGGTGTCTGTGATTCTAGATGGATAAATTAAGATTACATGTCGTGTAGCTGGAGTTACACATCGTTCACTTATGTTCAATGCATCAAGAATTAATTTAGAAATTAATTCAAACCGTGTGAATTGATTACATATTGTTCATTTAATTCCTTATGCCATGTGTTTATAGGGCTAGCCTAGAACATAATCAACTAGAGTACATGATGTGTATCCCACGTACACAGAATGTAGTCCTTTTTATGTCATATATGGTCTATGTAATTTCATACACATCCTACCTAGAAGGTGACCATGTAACTCATAGTCTACACTCCTTGTATCTCTTTATACACACAGTGTACTACAATTTTTTTGAGGCAGATTTTACATGTTGAGTCCCAAATCATGTGCCTCAGATAGGTGGTGAAATACATACACGTCATGTATCTCCTATTTACACATCATGTACTTATACCAAATTAAATAGAATTAAAATTAATTTATTATATTGTGTAAACCTTATAAACATATTCTTTCATGTGTTCATTAAGTTGATAGGACACACCATATGACGGGTTTTAATATATATAAATATTTAATTAATATGAGTGTAATGTTTGGATCTGCATATCATGTATGAATCATATTATAGTTGTTACTCTACCTGAATTAAAGCATAAAATGTGACCAAAAATCATGTTCTTCATGTAATCATTATGTTGATAGTACACATAATTAAATTATGTGATAATTCAGATATCTCATATGTTACAAGAGTAAAAAGTATACAAGTATAATACATGTTGGGTAGATTCGGATACATATTTATTGTGTCACCTCCAAGGTATATTTCTATAAATAATTAATTTTAAATAAATTTATTTGTTTTGTTTAAAATTATGATGGATAATAATCTCAAGGAAATTAAAATGGGAATTAAGATAAAATAATTGATTACCTATAGAATATAATTAATTAGCTCAGGTATGATTTATCTTTAATTAGAATGACTATGAAGTTAATGCTAGTTTTTTTAAATGTGTAATTCTATTCATACATGTGTATGATCATGACTATAGACCATAGATAGGTATGTGATTGGTTTAATTTAATTTATTAATAAATTAAATTGTTGGCATGTGTGCCTTATATCCTCTTATTATGTAAGGGCATGTATTCCCATGATTTCTCTTTTATAAACCCATTTCCCCTCACTTTTTTGTGAGTAAAATCAGTTGTAATGGATGGATATCCCAAGATAGTGGAGTCAATTCATGTTTGGAGTTGAGGTGAAACCAATCCAAGAGCGATACATAAGGGGATAGGTGGAAAGCTATAACATGAACCTTAATTATAAATTTTTTTTTACCCTAGGTTAACAGTTAGTTTATCAACCTCTAGATAAAATAACCGTTAGTAAAATCTAATGATCATACAATTCTGTTATTTTATTTCTGTCAAGATTCATGGTTATTTATTATGTATGTTTTGTTATGATCACATGAATTAATGAAATTAACGAGCATGCAATATGGAACTAAAATAGATTATCTCATGCATAAATATTATATAAGGCATGGTGAATCACTAAAGAAAATCAATTTAGTATTAACAATATTTTAATGAAGATAAAAATTTGAAATTTAGGCATAAAAGGATAAAATATTTCAATTTTATATATTATGTCATTATATCCTTCCACAACTTCTTTAAAAATAAAACCATAGTTCAAAGTGATTGGCCATCCAAATTTGTTGTTCTTTAAATTATTAGAGAATTATAACTTGAAGTTTTAGGTTTAATTAACTTAGTTGGCATCAAGGGTAAACTACCAATGTAGGAATTGGATTAATATAGAGGAAGATTTTAGGAAATCCAATTTCAGGATTTTAGGATTGGGGAGTCCACTCAATATATTAAGTAACTATGAGTTAATAATGTTGAAATTTGGAATGGATATCAAAAACCATTAAAGTTCCTTGAGTAGCCAAATTTGGGGAAATGATAAGGGGAATATAGATCTTACCACTATAATGTCCAAGAAACATGATATTCCAAAGCCAACAGTAAGGGATATTGGGATTCAAAAAAAAAGTCCGAGATTAATAAATTTAATATTCATTTATTTTTCTAAATTTTATCAAATAATGTACAAAAATTATATTCATATTATTTTGTAGAAAAAAATTAAATGACCTCAAACATATCCCTTCAATCCATACATGAGTATGATAACCTTCTCACTGGCATAAATTTCCCTTAGTGGAAAAGGCGCTTACGCGTTATCCATCACCATGAAAGAAATTTTATGTGTTAGAAGAATCTATTATTGATGCTTCCATTAATGAGGCAAGTGATTAAGATTTATCACAATTTGAGAAACATTTGAATTATTCCATAGATGTTTTATGTTTTATGTTGTCATCCATATCCAATGTGCTTTTTAAGAAACATCATGAAATGGATGCGTATAGCATGATGCCTCACCTTTGAGAACTAAATCAAGAGAAAGTGATAAAAGAGATGTATTATATCTCCAATTAATTTTTTACAACTAAGATTTGATAGTCTGTGCCAGCTAGGCCTCTTGTAGCAATACTTATTGGAAACATTTATTGCTTAGATATCTTAGGTATTAAATTACCAGATGTGTTTCATAAAAATATAAGACTCTTACCCCTACCCATGACCTTCTCTAATTTGATTTTTAATTATAATATGATCATTAATGAGAAGAGTCTTTTGGGGATTCTTACAATCATTCACCAATTGGATAAGTACATGGGTTATGATAAACCCACAGTCCTTATGGTGAATAAGAAAATCAAGAATAAGGAAAAGGGGCCCAAGACTCACATGAAGTATAAAGATACCAAGCACCATCCTTCTATGAAGATGAAGATCCAAAGGAAGAGCAAGGAAGATGAGGTAGTACGTTTTGTGTGTGGCAAGCCAGGCTACTAAAATAGGAACTACACCCAAAAGCAATGGGAAGCTGAATGTGTGTTCATTATTGAGTTTAATATTTAAATATATACATATTGGGTATTGGATACATCTTCTGGTACTCACATATTTATCCAATTGTTGGATCAAAGTAGATTCTGAAATATTTTCTAGGGGAGAGGTGGGTATGAGAGCTGCTAATGGTAAAATGTTGGCTGATCTAGACATTGGTGACTACCACCTTTAGTTTATAATGGGGAATATTTTGTTTTTAAAATATTTTTATTATTTACCAATGGTTACCAATAACATAATTTTGGTAGCATTCCTAGATACATATGGGTTTATTTTAAAGTTTTAAATTAAATTTGTATCTTTTAAAAGTAAAACATATGATATGGTATGGAACATTTAAATAATGGTCTTATTAAATTATGAAATCCAAGTATTGGAAATTGATATAAAATCATTTTCACATGACTCATATAACACCCAGTTATGGAATCACTATTTTGGTCATGAAAATGAGAAGAATTTAATAAATCTCTAAGAAGATGGTTATATTGACTCATATAAACTAAAACCACTTGAAATCTTTCATTATTGTTTTTGAGGAAAAATTACAAAACATCCATTCAGTGGATAGGGTGAAAGGGATAGAGATATTCTAGGTTTTTTACACACTGAGGTATGTGAACTATTTCCAATTAAATCCAGGGGAGGAAATTTTTAATTCAGAATTTTTAATGATGACTGTATAAGGTATGGTTATGTCTACTTAATGAGGTATAAGTCTATGTCCTTTTAGAAATTCAAGGAATTCAAAAATTAATTTGATAATCAACTTGGAAAAAAGATAAAAAAAACTTATTTGGATTGATGTGATGAATATCTTAACCAAGAGTTGATCAACTTCTTATGGGATTTTGGGGGTCTATCTCAACTCACACCACTATATACACCACAGTATAATAGTTTTAGTAAATTTAGCAACTATACCTTGTTATACATGGTATATTTGATACCAATTCAAGTAGATATTTAATTATCCTTTTGGGTATATTCAATACAAAATATGGAATACACATTAAACTGATTAACAACTAAATAGAAAAATATAATCCCCTTAAATTTATGGAGTGTAAATAAACCTATTTTGTCGCATACATGTGTTTGGGGTTGTGAGGAATTTCTTAAGTCCTTCTTAGGTAACAAACTAGCACCTTGGGTCACAAATTGTATATTTATAGGGTATGAAAATGGGAGAAGGGAAACTATCTATATTACCCCTCAAATAAGAAATTGAATGTTGTTAGACAAGATGCCTTTCATGAGAGGGAGGACATCCTAAAAAAGGATAGTGGTAGAAATATTGGTTTCAATGAAGTTTATGCTCAAGATATATAAGATTTGGTAAAGGAACAGGATTGATAGGTCCCCAAGGAAGAAGTACTTCTTGAAACACAAGTATTTTGTAAGATAATAAGAGAGGTTACAGAACTAGAGAGAAATGTTTTTCTAGTCACCAATAATGGTGACTCATTAATGGTTAACAATGATGAACCTATATCTTAAAAATAGGCAATATAGATCTCAGATTCTACTAGATTGTAAGAATACATGAATTCTGAAATAGATTCCATGTATCAAAACTAAGTTTGGGTTTTGGTTGATGTACCAGTTGATCTAAAGCTCATTGGATGAAAATGGGTATTCAAGATAAAACTGGACATGTTAGGTAAAGTGAATACCTATAAATTAATTCTAGTTGCTATAGGGTTTAAACTACATTATTAAATTTACTATGATGAACCATTTTCACCAGTTTCTATGGTTATGTCCATCAAAATTATACTTTTTATAGAATCTTACCAGGACAATGAGATTTTATATATGGATGTCAAAACTACATTCCTTAATGAGAACCTTCAAGAAGATGTCTATATGACACAACTTGAAGGGTTTTTTACTCTAGGTGATGCCAAAATAATTTTCAAGTTGTAGAGATCCATTTATGGATTTAATAAAACATCTAGGTTTTTGGAACATTCTATTTGATGAAGATATTTAATAATTTGGTTTCATTAATAATTAATATGATCCATGTATTTAAAATAATTTTAGTGGAAATGAAGTTGTTATCATAGTAGTATATGTTTATTAAATATTACTTATTGAAAATTATATACCAATCTTACATTCTGTTGAGGACTGGTTAAACAAGTGTTTCTTCATGAAGTATTTAGGTAAAACAGCATATATTATAGGGATAAAGATCATTCATGATATATCCCATAGTATTCTTGGACTAAGTCAAAGTATATATGTTGACCATATACAAAAGATATTTAGTATGGAATAATCCAATAGGGTATTGGTTCCAATGTTACATGGTGTACATCTTTATAAAACAATTCCTCAGACATAGCTAGAGATTTAGATAATGAGTAAGATCCCATATGATTTGATGATATGATCAATCATGTATTACAAGCTATCTACTATACTTTATGTTTCTTATTAATTCATATTGGAAAGAAGATATCGAGCTAATCTTAGAGAACAACATTGGTATGTTGTTAGTCCCATCCTTAAGTATCTGAGAAGAACTAAGGATATATTCCCGATGTATGGAGGATACAAAGAGTTGTTCATGAGGGGTTATACTGATTCTAGTTTTAATATATATCAAATTGATCTGAACTCATAGTCTATAATATGTTTTCTGTCTCAGCAGAGGAGTTGTGAGCTAGAAGAGTTCAAAGCATCTAGTTGTTGCTGATTCTATAGCAGAGTCTAAGTATATAGATTCTTATGATGAATCCAATGAATCCATTTGGATATTAATATTTTTCCATGATCTTGATGTGGTACATATAATAAAATACTCTTTCACATTGTATTGTGATAATAATGCAGTGGTGGCTCTTTCAAAAGAGCCAAGGTCACACCAATGGACAAAACATATATTCTAGAAGTATCACCTGTTGAGAAATTTATATCATAAAGGTGAAGTTTTAGTAATAAGATTAACCTTGGAAAAAAACATGTTAAACCACTTGACTAAAGTTCTATCTCATAAGAATCATGAGTATCATGTGAGATCTAGCAGACTAAAGGTTGTTAGCTATTGGCTCTAGTGCAAGTTGGATTCTGTTGGAGTTGATTCCTGAGAACCAACTTCTATGTACTTTATGATAACTTGTACTCCTAGGTTTTAATATTAATAAAATTATTATCACATCATTATTTTTCTTATGTGTAACATAATAGTTTATAATGACCAAAAATTAGTTTTTTCACTAAAAGGTTATAGAAGTTCCTTACTATGATGAGATCTCAGAAGTGCTATGAAACTATTCTTAACTACGTTCTATAGTTAAGTGATATCATTTTAGGGGGAAAATGATACATGATATCAGGGGTGGAGACTCATAAGACTTTGAGTAACCTTATCATGGTGCACACACTTAGAAATATAAATTGTAGGATATTATGAGAATGAGACCCATTCATAGGAAATAAACATTTATATGTGTCATTTGATGTTCCTATCCGCGGGTGTGTGTATTGATCCTTAAACATTAATATTATTATTAATGAGTATTATAAGTTACACACTTTGATATTTTGATGAAAATTGTGATGAAATATGTTTGGAGTGGGGTTGGATACATTGGGTGCATCATTAGTAATATTGCATTAATGGAAAATGCGAGAAAGGATTTTTACCTTATATTCTTTTACAGAAGTTGATATATCAGGCCCTTTGATGGAAATGATATGACCTAAGTAAATTCAGGGACATGGTTTTCTATAATAAATTTTAATTTCAAGGAATCCAATGAAAGAAACATCGAGTACATATGTTAATGGAACTAGCATGAAACGTTCTTGATTAGAAATATCATGATAAAGAGGTTATATTACATACTAACTATTTGTAAGAGGTATTATGTCATTACAACATTAAATTCCTTCTCAATGGTTGTCTAGGGGTGTTTCTAGACATTAAATTTGGACTTTAGGTTGTTTTTCCTAATTCCACTGAGAATGAGGCCTTAAGGGTCACACACTAAGTGTATCTAGAATCTCAGTTAAATAATAATACTATTATTATTATTTATTTAATTAGTTGAATAAATATTATTCTTTCATCTGGTTTAATAATTATTCATGTTTTCTTAATCACATATATTTCATCACCCGTTATTCGAGAGAATATAATGTGTAAAAAATATTTAATATTTTTTTTCAATTTAGTGAATATAATAATAATTTATTTATTAGGAAATGAAGATGTGATATTTATTTAATAAATAAATAGTCATTATGCAAGGCTCGAAAAATATTGTGGAATAGTTGGGGACCGAGTTTAATGGTCCGGTTAGAAATAATAAATAATTAATAATATTTGATTAAATAATATTTAATTTACTTCACAAGTTAATCGCATGTTGATAAATAATAATAATATTATAATTATTTGACACGAGATCCCGTATATATTAAATAAATAATAAGGGGATCTTTTTCAATTATTTATTTCTTACCACAGTGATATATAAACTCAATTATATTATTTTCTAAGATATACAATTCATTTGTTTGTTGCATGCAAAAAAAATTGAGAATCCTCTCAGGCCCTAGAGATATACCTTATCCAATAATGATCCCAAGAAAGGTGAGTTATGTTCCCCCACTTACCACTCTCATGTTAAGAGAGATCAAGAGTAATGATTTGGAAGTGGTTTTCTAGGGGAGGAAAGGTGGATGACGCAAGAGAGAGGCTATGTTGTGATAAAACTTGAAGATTCCTATAGCGACTTTCGTAGATATGTGGAACATGTGTGGATCACTGCTAGAGTGAATTTTATTTTATTCCTACAAATTAACGACAGTACAATTCATATCTGTCATTAGATCTATCAATGAAAAAACAATTCCAACAAGGTAATTCTTTAATTTATTAAATAATTATAAATAATATGTGATTATCCTCCCTATTGTTCTGGTGTTCCATCCCTTGTATTTTTATTTGTTTCATTATTGTATATCCTTACATTTATCATTTTTCTAATCTTATATTTATCCTCGATCATGATAAAAAATAAAATTTGGTCATGACCCATCACACGCTTTCACTGTCCCATGAACCTTCACTCTTTTGATGTTATAGGATTTTAATTTTTCACAAAAATATAAGAAACTCCCAATGTGATAATTGGGTACTTCCTGAGAAAACCCTTTGAATTGAACTGAGTGTGTGATCATTTGGATGATCACTATCTTTATCTCAAAGTGTCGAGTAATGATTAGGAGCTTGAGAATTCTCCAATTAACCCCTGCATTTGAGGTCCTTCCTTAATCGAAAAGTGTTTTCACCCCTTGATCTCTTCTACGGAACTCTTGTCTTGCTCCTTATTTTACTTCTTGTATTACTCCATGGCCTTATTCTTTTCTAGCCATGTTATCATTATATAGCATGTTTTTCTTCTACTTTTTTATTTTTTTTAGTTAGGGATTAAAAGGAAGATCTCATTAATTTTTTCTTCCTTATGCTAGAGAAATCATGTTTATAATTGAATCCGGAAACTAAATAACAAGAATAACAAGTGTCAAATTTTGAAAATGAAAAAAATACAAAATACAAAATTATTAAATATTACAATCATTATTAAACATTGTTACCCAGAAATGGTTCCAGTTTTTCTGTCACCCTAAATAATCATTAGTTCTCTCAGGGATTTCAAAGATCAAATCTTTAAAGATTAAACCACAATATCTAATTTGGACATGTAGTGAAATAGTTATTGATATCAAACCATAGAGAATGGTATATAAATTTATTAAAATGTTTAGTAAAGTCTTAAAAATATAGATATTGATGATTGGTTTTGATTGTGATTAATGATAATAGTTTACCAAGCATAGTATTTTTGATTTCATACATTAGTGAAGTGTAATTAATAGACCTAATTAGGTTTTCATAACAATTTAATCCTAGTGAACCTACTATAAGGGTGATCACTATCCATTATATCCAGACCCCTTTTTCACTTTCATAATCTTTGGTTAGGAAATATTATAGTTAATTCAAAACCTTATTTAAACATAACAACCATTTTTCACTAAATGGTCAAGAAAATGAAAAGGTATTTTCAATTAATGTATTAAAATCATATTATTTCCCACCCATGAATATTCATGAAAGGTGGAATGGAATAAGAGTATAGAAATAATGAATGAACACAAAAGCCAATTTAAAAAATAAAAAGAAGCATCATTTCACTGGATTCACTCCCTCATGTGTTTGTGTCTTGGTAAAAATTGAGTTAACCACTCATGATAGTCATGAGGGGATATAGAAAATAAAAATATAACCTAAAAATCAGAAGACCCAAACAATAGTATCACCTTTTTCCAGTACCATTCATCCAGTCTCTTTTTCCATTCGTAGGTCACCGGTCCAATCCATGTTCTAGTTCAAGTCCTCTATAGTAGCAACATGGTGTCTATTTATATAGAAATTCCTCTATATTTTTTTAAATTATAAAATCATTCTCATAATGTATTTTTTCAGCTTCACCTGATCAACATCTCATATATCATAAAAATATTTTAATTTATCTGATTATTAATGAAAGAGGGGGGGGGGGTTAGAAACTTCCCACATCTATTAAAAGCCCCTAAATCACCATGGATTTTTTGTTTATCCCATCATTTTAGGGAGTGTTAGACTCATTGTTTTTGGTCAAATCACCCATGATTTATTCTTTTTAAAACCTCTCATATTGAATCATGTTTCACGTGTGAATATCCTGAAACCATCAGGTTTTTGAAGTTGCAAAAACTCAAACCCTATTTTTTGTATTAAACCCTTACAGCATATCTATAGACATGGGCATGCATAGCCACATTTTATCTTGTCAACCACAAAATTTTGGGTTAATATTCTATTCATGGTTATGGCATAGCAGTATTGTCCATGGATTAAACCACTATTCCTCCATTTTCATGCTACTACCTATTTAAGAACCCCCACATCACAGTGGAACACTTATGGTTTAACATCTTCTTCCACTTAAAAATGAAATTCTTCTATTTTTTACAGCTCTACAATGTAGTAGAAATCCTACAATATAGGCTCATTTCTTATTTTAATTTGCAGGGATCCATGGAATAGTCCATTTGGTAATGATGTAGCTTTATATTCTTAGTTTGAGATTCAGCAGAGACAAAATAGCATCTAATCCAATGTATAAATCCTCAACTATCACTACTTATCCCATAGTCCCATGGTAGTCAAAATCAAGAGTCTACCTTATGAGTATACACAGTGCACCCAATGAGTGTACACCAATTCTATGAATTTATCCCCAAGTTTTCCATGAGTCTATCAAGTTTTCTACTAATCATAAACAGTAAACTCAGCATGTTTGACTACCATTCCTAGGAAACTATGCTAAAAGGGTGAATCATATGGAATAGTGGTGCTCAAAATAGTAGTGGAACCCCGAATCTTCTTCGACTGATCATGGAGGTTCCACACTGCAATGGTGATAACTTAGACACATCATTGTGGTCTACAACATAGCAGCATTAGTGACAGCATGGCTGAAATGAATGAGGAAGACAATGTGTGGCCTAAGATAAATAGTTTTGTCCCAGTAAGTGCATAGTACCTAAGAGATCATGAATCCCACACAAAAATATCAAAGTAATGGACTCTACTTAATAAGTAAACTACACCCCTTAATTTGGAAATAATATGGTGGGCATCAGAGGATTCCTTCTACTATTGTGTGCCAACCTGTACTGCAGATTCTCTAATCCTATAACCACGTGGACCTGACTCCCACAAGCTGGTGTTCTCTTCTGAACCAAACCACACTAGTTATGCTCTTATGCCCCTACGACAACCTATTAATGGTATTTCCCCAACCACACAACATTCTTGAGGAAGGTCTTGGACAACAGGCCATTCATAGTCCTTTTATGTGGCTTGCAGGACTTGGTTGAGGGCTGGTCGATTTTGAGAAATTTTTTAATAATGTCTCCCAAAAATTCATCAACATAGCACAAATTACTATAATGTCTCAGTTTTTTCCATATAAGGCTTTGGAATATTTAGTGGAATATTTTTGAATCCAAACACTGAGATAGTGCAAGATTATAAAGCCCGATGAGCCCAAAATTGATATTTTAAAAATATTAAATCTATTAATATCACACATGCATGATTTTTTAAAAAATGTAGAACAACTCCAAAATGGAGTACTAGATAAAAAATATGATACCACTTTTGAGTGTAGAATGTGGGGTTTACCCTTGGTGTGACATAGTCTCTGTCAGCATTGGGCATTTGGTTAAAATCTATCATGAGTGAAAATAATTAAATAAATTAAATTTATTTATTTATATATTATGTTGATGAAATGATTGGGTTTTTACTCTATAAATATGTTTTCATGACCAATTATTATGATTATTCTCATAAACCTATGGATTTAGAGGATGTCGTGGAGGGATGTTAGTGGGAATCAGTATCATGGATCGCTGATCAGAGTACTATAAGGATTGTGAATGAAAATGAAACTTTTGGATTCATCAATGATAATGATGTGTGATTTTCCTTCATCAATTATTGATTTACATCGAGGTAGGGATTTTTTGTGTTTTTGGATTTACCCCATTTTGATTTATTCATTATGAATTCAAATTAATAAACTAACTAATTAATTCACAGATGGATTTTTTTATTCAAGTAATTTCATTATCTTCCCATTGTATCAGAATTTATATTTTTTACTTATTTATTTCTCTTCCCTTTTCACCCTATAATGAAAAATCTATACCAAAATGAACATTGGATGGTCTCTAATATTAATGTTTGTGTTTTAAGTATTTTATTTTCCAGTTCAATGCACGTTCATCATTGAAAATCTCTTTTGACCAATGATTTGACTAATATTGGGTGAATGATCATTATGAATTCATTATTTGTAATAACATATCATAGTTAAGAGTTTTATTTTTGAGTTTTATAAATGTGATGAAAGCATCATGATGAAAAAATAACCCCGAAAATGGATCAGGTAATAGTGTATTTCCAATCCAAATTAAGCAGATCATGCGACTGCTCGGGTGTAACATACCGACCCAAGGTCTACTCAAACTGTTCCCCGAGCCGATGGGTAAAATGGACTCAAGAAAACCTACCCATATTCTAGATGTTTACAAATAGTAGGGAGTGTGAAAAGGTAGTAAAATGGGGAGACTATACCCTCTTATCGTAATGGTACAACACAAATATCACTGAACATTTTAAAATAATAGAAGCATATATATATGTAGAAAAAATAAATAGATAAGAAATTTAAGAATAAAAAAACTGAAGAAATGATTAATATAAAAAAATCCACCATGTATATGCTAATATGTTAATGCATGCATGCTGATATATGAAAAGGGAAATATTGGAATAGGTATACATGCATGATATACAAAATGTACAAAAAAAGGTACTCCACGAGAATCTCGAGTGCATTCTTGGTCCACTTCTCCTAATCTCTATATAAATATAAGAATATAATCAACCTGAAGCAGGGAATTTTCCCTTATGAATACCTATATAAAAACAATCTTTTAAGGTACCAAAGGCATCTCGAGTAGGGTGTGGGATAAAAATCTCAACAGGACACCACAAATGGTGTCTACAAGTAATCTGAGTAGTTATCATAACTAAAAAGCATGTAGGAGTAAATAATTAATTAAAAATGCAGAGTAAACAAAAAATTTCCCACATAGGTTCCTAAAGGCACCTGATGGGTCTACTTGCTTCGGATCGTTGCTGAAAGGAATGTCTGAATTTTCACTATAAACATATATTAATAATATATATGTATATGTAGTATAATTATATATATATATTTCATCCACCTATATGAACCAATTATGTGCAAACATAATTGGCCATATACTTGGAATACTAGTGTTGACTAGACTAGGTCATAACTTAAACATCCATAACCAGTCTAATGATCTTATAAGATCGATTAATAGGGCACATTCCCAACATCCCAATAAGTGTGTGAGACGTCATGCACGACCCTCATGATAGTGAGTAAGCCATCATTTCATCACTCTAATCATAGAACATGGCTCGTAAATCCCAACATCCATATAGTATCAGTGGTGCGAGATGTCATACTCAACACCAAATGTAAGGGATAAATGTAACACCCTAAGCTTCCACGATACGCTTCTCTTTGAATAATACAATAGCGTGTGTTGTACGCAAAATCAAGTTTTAACACACCCCAACCATTCAAACTAACTGTTATGAATAGTAATACCCACTTTTTGATATTTTATTAATTTTATCTTTCAAAATGGACTTCGTTTTTGGATTCAGAAAATCGAAATTAGCTTATGGTGAAATTTTGGTATTTTTATGAGAACTTTCAATTTTTGATGAATATTGAAAAACACCAAGGTTTAGTTTAAAACCACATTTTTATTTAAATAATTATTTATTTTATTTAAATTTATTTTAGGTCAAAATAGATACATAATACCTATACAAGTTCTATGTAATTCATTGGAGTCAGTTTAATATAATTTTAGATATATAAAAATTTAATTGAACTTTTCACCGTCTTTTACCAACCTCATAGGAGCATTTGAAAATTTATATAAAACATAATTTTACCACTTCTGTGAGTTGAATTTCAAAAATCTGAGAGACACGGTTGATATGTAACACCCCGACCCTAGTTACCCAGCGTCGGTGCATTATTACATAACATTGGCATGATCACTAGAAAGATCAAATCTCGAAAGACCGATTGGTTTAGTAGCCTTGGAAACACTAGATATATTCATAAGTTTTACATTACATCATAAAATGAAAAACTACTACAAAAACATAATGTCTCCATAGACCACACTATTATCCCCTCATAATATCCCTGCAGGTCATTCATAACTTACTTCTTCACTTCCTGGGAAAAACAAAACATAGAAAAGGGGTGAGCTCAAATGCCCAGTAAGGATAAAAATATACCGGAAACTTTCATAAATAAGAATAAACATTTAAGGCTATGTATAACTAAAACAAAAGCCTTTTAAACTTGAACTTCAACATAGTATGGAAAAAGTAAAATGAAATAATTCCATTTACTTGTTCACATGGATATTCTACTAATCGAATAATCACATGCAATATCAATAACAACTTTCATAATGTTGGAATGCATAATGACAGACTATCATAACCACATAGCCAAGGCCTCGTGCCAAGACTACAAATAAGATTTTGCCAAGGCCTTGTGCCAAGACACTAGTTTGTCTCATGAGACCTACCGATGCATCGAGGAGCTATAGCGGGCTCCACCCGTCACATATTAAGTCCAATACATTCCCATATGAAAAGGTTTAAACATAACACAAACATTCGTATTAAAACTAGCATACGAAATGTCAATAATTTCACCATAAACTATGAATGGTATAAAAATAGAACATCCACAGTCAAACATATCACAAAACCTTCAATACATTATAGAATTTTTGTATCATAATAAATCAACTTCAAATAAGCGTAAAATCCATCAAAGGATGTTGACATAGACGAAATCAAAACACTTTTTAGAGAAATATCTTTTTCGATTTTTGAAATCATTTAAGAGCCATATAAAATAAAACATTTTCTTGAAAATATTCTTATAATCTTGTAAGGAAAGCTTTGATGATTTTATAACGGCGGAAAATAACCGCACCTTCCGTATAAGTTAAAAAAACATTCTTACCTTAATTCTGTCGAAAAGGTTAAAAATGACCTTATTTTGAAAACGACGGAAAGATTCCTCTTATAAAAAGTCAAACAAGGGTATAAATGACTTTAACCCATATTCTTGTAAATAATAAAAATATTTTGGAGTACATTTTGAAGAAACATGGATGTGGATGATAACGAGATCCCAGTAGATTATTACGTATAAACAACCTCGGATAATGAAGAGATTGTGAAATAACCCTTACCAATTTGGTAACTTATGAAACATACAACCCATGAAAGAGGTATCATACAATGAATATGTAAATACAAATAAATTAAAGTGTATTATACAAAGAATATAATTATGGGAAGTACATACACCACACAAAAGGTAATGGTGGCAATATGGAATGAATCACACGGGAATAAGGAGTGAGATGAGAACCCCTTACCTTGTACTTTTCCTTGGTTGGGGTAGGTTAACCTCCTATATAATGGTGAAATAATTGTTATTAAATTATAAAAGAATCATATATATTAATATGATATCATATATGATCTTTTAACATTGATTTGTTAATGATATCTTTGAATTATCGTTGTTTCGGGTGTTAACTTACTCGTTTTCTTTTATATGTTTTGTTACATAATCCATGTTTTTCATGGATAGGTTGTATATTTTTAATATATAGAATGATATCAAGTCCTTAAACATCATTTTTAAATCATCAAATGATAATTATACTTGAATGGATACGATGGAGAATGAATCTCATCGCGTTCGTGGAGACGGCAGTCCGTACGTACGCACGAGCGACAATATCATTCTTTTGATATTAAAATAATATATAAATGGATGGTATATCATATATACAGAATCATTAACATGTTATATTTATTATTTACATGAGTTACACATCATTATTATAACCATCCAAATAATATTATATTGAATAACAATTACACCACGACGTGGAGACGGTAAGCCGTACGTACGCACGTATGGTGACATGTTATTCAAAGGGTGGATAGAATACTGAATATGGTTGTACCATATTTATAATAACATCACAGTATATATATGATATTGGAGTTATTATTTTATAATGGTAACAACAAAGGAAGAAGAAGTGGAAGAAGAAATGAACTTGGAAAAGGGTGGTGAAATCATTACCTCTTCTTCGGGTTCTTCCTTTTTATTTGATCAAAAGGGCTCCTTAGGTTGGCTTTCTGATCAAACGAAGGACTCTAGGTTGTAGTGAGGGAAGTTGGGAGAGTATATTGGCAGATTTTGGCCGATCCAAAAGGCTTTGAATGTGTGAATAAATGAGAAGGAGGAGTGCCCTTTTATAAGAGGGGTGAGGGGCACCTTTGGAAAAGCTAGAAATATTAATTTATAATAAATTCATATTCGGTTTATAATGGCTCCAAAGTTTATTATTTAAATTTTAAGGTGGGGATGGGTCGAAAACAACTCAACCAATAGAATTTAGACAGGTTTGGGTCATTATATTAACCTTATCTTTAAGTATTAACTCTTAGTTAATTAGTTTCACTTTTACAATGTCTCTTTGTATTTTATATTATATGGTTAATAAACTTACTATATACATACAAGAGACCCCCAAGTGGTCCATTAATGATGAACCTATCATGATATAAGTCACTTGGCCGAACCTTATATTTTTAGGAATTTAATATCAATTAATAATATAATATTTTGTTTTAAGAACTCTTTTATGTCAATTTTGACACTATTAAATAGTTGATTTTTTTGAAACTCATAACAGATTGATTACTTCGAAAAAAGTAAATTAACTCAATCCTAATATATCATATTATCCTATAAAATTAGTTTAATTCATTAAAAGTTTCATATTATATTTATTTGGGTATTTATAATATCAATTAATTTAATTTTTCACTATTTTAGTAATTACTGCATCATCATTGTGTCATAAATAAAATAAGTTATTTAATGTCTAAAAATTATAAATAAAATATCATTATGTAGGAAATCTTTTTATCGTTCTAATGAATATTTATAATCTAAAATCCAACATATATAACCCTATGTAATAATTGTTTTTCTAAAAGATATATGCTTGTGTCATTTTTGTATTCATTTTAACTTAATTAAAATAAAGTGTTCCTATCACCTACAAGTGGTACCGTGGGGTCTCCAAATCGACCCAAAGATGTCTATGGTCGAACATGTATCAATCAGTAAGGCTAGGACACGTTTTAGGGTAATTTAGTATTATTATAATATTATTTTTTAACCCTTATTTACCAGATTTACCCTTAACCATGGTAAATAAAATATTTACCACAGTAATTATTCAAAATGTCTAAAAATAAAAGTTACCTATTTACACAATTTGTACATCCTGATTCCAAATATGGAATCCATTTTTCTAAATTCAAAACACATAAGTGGCAGAAATTAATTTAAAATTAATTCCCGCTGTCAAAACAAAAAGCGTGTTTTTAAGAGATAATAACTATCAAAAGATTGACACTTGTTTATGTTCGGTTTAATTGTAAAATTATGTCCAATGACCAAAATTATATTAAATGGTAAAAATATATTCTAAATATACTTTAAAACCACTCAAATTCATAATTTATCACTATTAATTATTTTGATTAAAAAAGTTGTTTTTAATTAAAATTTAGTAATTTTCACTATTCATCAAAATATGAAAATTATCCGAAAAGTACCAAAATTTCACCTTAGGCTAAATTCGATATTCCAAATCCAGAAATGAAGTCCATTTTAAAATATAAAATATATATAATTTCGAAAAGTAGGTATTACTATTCATAACGGCTAGTTTGATTGGTTATGGTGTGTTAGAACTCGGTGTTGCGTACAACACACGCTATCCCATTATTCAAAGAGAAGCGTACCGTAGAAGCTTGGGGTGTTACATGATATCAGTAAGTAAAATGTGGTTAAATAAGATTAAAATAATATTTGGTGAATAGTAACTTTTTACTTTTATTTACCACGATTAAAAGTAAATTAGGTAATTATGGGTAAAAATGATATTATTATTACCCTAACACATGTCCTAATTCTATTTTATAAGTATAATTCAACCAAAAATAGCTTAGAAATAAAATATGAACCTCTTTGGTTCACTTGGATTAGATTAGGACACTTATTATTATTTTATTTAAAGAAGAGTTAAAAGAGTTAAAATCAAAGTTTAATAACTAAAACATCTTTAATATAGGGTTACACATAAGATAAATTCGGATATAAATATTCATTTGAAAGATACAAGGCTTTCCTACATAATTTTATATTATTTATAATTTTTATAAATTAAATAATTAAATTAATTTATGACACAATGATGATGAAATAATTACTTGATTAATGAAATATTAAAATAATTGATATTATAAATATCCAAATTAATGTAATTTGAGACTTTTTATGAATTCCAATAATTTTATAGGTCACTATGACATATTAGGGTTGGTTAGTTGAATTTGTTCGAAGTAATAATGTTGTTATAAATTTAGAAAAAAACAAATAGTCTCAACATTGACATAAAAGAGTTTTTAAAAAAAATATTATATTATTAATTGATATTATATTCCAAAAAATATAATGTTCGGACAAAAGACTTATATAATGATAGGTGTATCATTAATGTACTACTTGTGGTTCTCTTGGATGTATATAGTAATTTTATTAACCATATAATTCAAAAATACAAAGAGACGTGGTATATGTCAAACTATTTAACGTAGAGTTAACTCTAAAAGATGATGTTAATATAGTGACCCAACCTATCTAAAACCAATTTTTTGAGTGATTTTAGACCCATACCCACATTAGACTTTAAATAATTCATTTTATAGCCATTAGAAACCGAAAATAATTTTATTATAAAATAATATTTCTATCTTTTCCTAAGGTGCCCCTCACCCATTTTATAAAAAGGGTACTAACCCTTCTCTCTAATTCACACCATAAAATCCATTTGTCTTGGCTAGACCCCACCCAAATACCCTCTCAACTATCCTCTGTTAATCCTAAAGGCCTTAGTTTAGTTAGAAAGCCAACCTATGGAGCCCTTTTGATCAAATCAAAAGGATGAACCCGAAGAAGAGGTAAATATTTCATCACCTCTTTCAAGTTCCTTTATTCTTCCACTTCATTTTTTCTTTGTTGTTTACATATTGAAATAATAAATCCAGTATCTTCTATATTCGGTGATGTTATTATGAATATTTTACAACCAAATTCATTATTCTATCCATCCTTTGAATGAAATTTCACCATACGTGCGTACATACGGCTTACCGTCTCCACATCATGGTGTAATTGTTATTCAATACATTATTATTTGGATGGGTATAATATGATGTGAAATTGATGTAAATAATAAATATAAACTGATAATTATTCTGTATATATGATATACCATCCAATTATATATTATTTTAATATCGAAAGAATGATATTGTCGCTTGTGCGTACGTACGGATTACCGTCTCAACGAACACGATAAGATTCATTCCCCATCATATCCATTCAAGAATAATTTTCATTAGATGGTTAAAAATAATTTTTAAAGTCTTAATATAATTCTTAATATGAATAAGATACATCCTATCCATAACAAACATTACTTATGTAACAAATCATATAAAGTAAAATGAATCAGTTAACACCCGAATGACAGTAATACTAAGATATTATTAAAAAAGAAATAATAAAATATCATATACGATATCATATTAATGTATATTATTATTTTATAATTTAATAACAATTATTTCACCAATATACATGATTTTAATCTACCCTCGACCAAGGAAAATTACAAGATAAGGGCTAATTTCAAAATCCCTTTATTATTCGAGGTTGTTTTTATGTAGGTATCTACAGGGACCTATTTATCATCCCCATCCATGTATCTTAAAAATGTATTCCAAAACATTTTTAATATTTTATAGACTATGGGATAAAGTCATTTATACTCTTTTTTTTAATTTTCAATGATGTTTATAATGGAATCTTTCTATTGTTTTCCAAACAATGTACTTTTTGACCTTTTCGGCAAATTTAAGGTAAGAATGTTTTTAAATTATATGGCGGGTGCAGCTATTTTTCATTGTTACAACATAATCAAAGCTTCCCTTACAAGCCTATGAGAATATTTCCATAATAAATGATTTCTTTTCTAATTATATGAATTTAATATTATTTCAAAATAGAAAGATATATTTCTCTACAAAAGGTTTTGATTTCATTTATGTCAACATCCTTTAATGGATTTTAATTTTATTTTAAGTTGATTTATTATGATATAAAACATACATATTGTATTGATGTTTTTGTGATATGTTTGACTATGGATGTGTTATTTTTATACCATTCATCATTTATGGATAATGTATTGACATTTCATATGCTAGTTTTAATATGAATATTTATGTTATGTTTAAACCTTTTTATATAAGGAATGCATTGGACTTAGTATGTGATGGGTGGACCCCGATTTAGCTCCTTGATGCATCGGTAGGTCTCATTAGAAAAACTAGTGTCTTGGAACAAGGCTTTAACAAAATCTTATTTGTAGTATTGGAACATGCCCTTGACTATGTGGTTATGAATGTCTGGAATTATGAATTCCATCATTGTGAAAGTGTATATTGATATTGCATTTTATTATTAGACTAGAATAATATCCATGTGAGTAAGTAAATGAGATTATTTGATTTTACCTTTTTCATATTATACTGAAGTTCATGTTTAAAAGTCTTTTGTTTTAGTCTTATACATTACCTTAAATGTTTATGCTTATTTATGAATGTTTCCACTATATTTTTATCCTTACTCAGGATCTGATCTCACCCCTTTCTATGTTTTATTTTTCCCAGGATGCAAATAAGTATTTTATAACTAACCTTTAGGGATAGTCTAAGGGGATATGAGTGTGGTCTATGGAAACAATTTTGTTGTAGTTTTTCATTTTATGATGTAATATAAACCTTAGTAATGTATCTATTACTTCCAAGGCCACTAAACTAATAGATCTTTCGATTATTGATCTTTTGTGATCTTGAAATGTAAAAATGCACCGACTTTTGGTAACTGAGGTCGAGGCGTTACTGTTGGTATCAGAGGAAGATTAGTACAAACCTTGAAAACTATATTTAGATAAACTATGATTAGAGCACATAGACCTAAGATATACTTTGAGGATTAGTATAGAATAACTTCCTAGAATTTTTGTATTTTATAGATTTTGTGAGTTTTCCAAGTAATACATCCCTGTCTGGATATGAGAAGGTACAGGCATCTCTAGCACAGATGTACCTAGGGTTCAATCCCAAAAACACCTCTTTGATCTAGACTCGAACGGGAACTGGTGCACAACAACGCTCCTTGCTGCACTCTTGTGTACGACACTCCCAGGGGATATGGTTAGGATAATCTCATTTTCTTTACAAACCATAATGAAGGGTTTATGAGTATATACGTCCTCAAAGAAAAAATTTCTTATGATTATGGATTATATCCATAAACTATTCAATTTATGTTAAGTATTTTACAAGTTTGGAATTATGTATTTTGATTCACAAACTAATCTAGTTTATGCCATTGTTTAGGAATGGCACCTAGTGGAAGGAATGTAAATCATATCAATGCATGCACTCCATGTTGGGATTTCCCTCTTACTCAATATAATTATAGTGGAGTTGGTGATACAACTATTTCTGATCAACTTATCACCATACTGGGAAAACTCACTCAGGTTATGAATAATAACATTACCTGTATGGAGCGCCATGATCCATATCATGGAAGATCAATGTTAGAACACTTCATGAGGAGAAAACCACCAACATTCAATGGGAGAATAGATCCATTAGTGTCTGAGCAATGGATAAATTCTTTAGAAGAAATATTCCATGCCTTGGGGAGTAGTGAAAGTGAAAAAGTTTCCATGGCAGTGTACCTCCTCACTGGAGATGCTGATCAATAGAGGTCATTGATTCAAAACAAAAATGAAGATGATGAAGTATAAAATATGGAATGGTGGCATTTTAAAGATCTTTTCTTAGAAAAAATACTTTCCTCATGACCATCGAGCAGATATGAAAAGGCAATTTTTGAGTCTGAGGAAAAAGGAGAATGATAATGTCGCAAAGTATGAGGCTAACATTACAAGGTTAAAAAGGCATGCTATAGATTATATATGTAACCCAAGAAGTAATATTGATTGTTAATTTGATGGGTTAAAACCATTTCTCCATCGAGCATTAGTCACACAATCCTTCTCATCGTATGAGGATATTGTCTCATGTGCTATCAAGATAGAAAAAGAATTCTATATGTCTTATGACTTTAAAGCAAAGAAATAGAAGAAGAGATCTACTGAAAACTCTGGAAATGGAAATAAGGGGAAGAAGGGAAAATTTAAATATCCATCCTGAAGTAAATGTGGGAAAAAACACCCTGGAACTTTCCTGAAGGGAATGGAATTTTGTTGCAAGTTTGGTGATAAAGGCCACCAAGATCGTGATTGCAATGGGAAGAAAGAGGCTATCAATGTTGAATTATAAAATTTTATAGAAATTGGGAATTATGCAAATGAATATCCTAATCATCAGGGTAACTTACCTCAGAAGATCCCAAGGGATGAAGTCCAAGCTTATGATATCACTACTGCTAAGGTTGATGCTCCAAAAGACGTAGTAGAAGATAATTTAATGGTTTCCTCAAGTTTAGCAAATGATTTATTTGATTCTGGATCATCACATTGTTTCATATCTTCCCAGTTTTCAAATAAAATTACATATTTCCAATTTGATTTAAAAAGGGAGTTGTCAGTCAAAACTCCTAAGAGAAGTATCATTGCAACAAAGTTTTGTGAATCAGTCCCCATTAGGTCATATAAATGTTCTTTATCTACGGATGTCATCATCATACCCATGATTTAATTTGATATAATCCTCGGTATGGATTGGCTGTCAGACAATGATGCAAAAATTTATTGTAAGAAGAAGGAGGTTACTATTTTTGATGACAATGATAAATAAATCCTTATATTTAGAGCAGAATCGTCACCACCTTATTCTTATCTAGATCCACCCCTAGTAGATCAAATAAATTCAATTATTTTGGGGGAAGAGAATTAAATAAGTATGGGTTAGTAAATTAATGTTCAAATAGAGTATGTACCTATTGTGAAAGAATATGTTGATGTGTTTCCAGAAGATTTACCTGGACATCCTCCAGAACAAGAAATTGAGTTTTCCATTGATTTAATTCCTGGTTCAAGGACCATATCAAAGAACCCTTATTGAATGGACATTATGAAATTAGTGGAACTAAAGAAACAACTGGAGGAATTGAGTAATAAGGGATTTATTCTCCCTAGTGTTTCTCCATGGGAGCCCCTATCCTTCTTGTCAAGAAGAAAGATGGATCTATGAGGTTCTGCATTGACTACAAGGAGATCAATGATATAACAATAAAGAACAAGTATCTCATACCACGAATTGATGATTTATTTGACCAACTTTATAGAGATCAATACTTTTCAAAGATTGACCTTCGATCTAGATATCATCAGTTATTTGTGAAGATGGGAGACATTCCGAAAATAGCATTTCGAACCACGTACAGGAATTAAGAGTTTACAGTAATGCCTTTTGGATTGATTAATGCACCCTCTGTCTTCATGGATAAAATGAATAGAGTTTTCAAGGAATATCTGGATGATTTTTTAGTGGTATTTATTGATTATATCTTGGTATACTCCAAAATATACGAAGATCATGGAAATCACTTGTGCATTATCTTGAAGACACTTGTAAGACAAGAATTATATGGGAAGTTTAGCAAGTGTGTATTCTGGCTTCAGGAGATTTCTTTTCATGGCCATATTGTCTCTAAGGATAGAATCTATGTTTATCCTTCTATGACCAATGCAATCCAAGAATGGCCAGCCCCAACGAGTGTTACTGAGGTACACGTTTTTATTTGTTTAGTAGGTTATTATCAGCGTTTCGTCAATAATTTTTCCCGAATGGCTAACCCATTAACAAAGATTACACATAAAGGGGTTAAATTTGTTTGGACAAAATAGTGTGATGAATGTTTTGAAGAAATGAAGAGAAGATTAGTCGATTCCCCTATATTGACTCTACCATCGGGGAATGATGGGTAT
Source organism: Viscum album (assembly GCA_963277665.1). Lineage (NCBI taxonomy): Eukaryota > Viridiplantae > Streptophyta > Magnoliopsida > Santalales > Viscaceae > Viscum > Viscum album. The sequence goes on along the minus strand of OY728130.1, from coordinate 1,051,513,938 downwards.
GTTATTTATAGTGATGCATCTAAGAAAGGACATGGTTGTGTTCTTATGAAGAATGATAGATTTATTTCTTATGCATCACGACAGCTGAAAATTCATGAGCAAAACTATCCTACTCATGATCTAGAGTTAGCAGTTGTAATCTTTTCTTTGAATATTTGGAGACACTATCTCTATGGTGAAAATGTCATATTTATACTGATCAAAAGAGTTTAATGTATATTTTCTAACAGAAATAACTCAACATGAGGCAAAGCATATGGATTTAACTACTAACGGATTATGATTGCATGATACACTACCACCCGAGGAAGGAAAATAAGGTGGAAGATTCTTTGAATAGAAAAGATCATGGAGTTTTGAACAAGATAAGAGTTGAAAAGTATCCAATATATATGGATCTAGTAAATATGGATATAGGAATCACCATGGAAGGTAAAACATAAATACTTTTTCAAATGGTTGCTAAACCATATTTACTAGAAAGGATAAAGAATTCTCAGACCAGTGATGAATGGTTTCAAAAAAGGATTAAAGCTGTGAAAGATGGGAGATTGAGTGAATTCATAAATGAAGATGAAATTTTGAAATTTGGAAAGATACTTTGTGTTCCTGATATACCTAATCTAAAAAGAGAATTGTTGGATGATGCTCATAGTTCCAATTTCTCTATACACCAAAAAAGTACAAAGATTTGAAGGAACATTTTAGGTGCGACAACATGAAGAGGGAGATTGCTGATTTTGTGTCAAGATGTATGGTTTTTCAAAAAGTGAATGATGGAAGGCAACAACCTAGAGGATTCATGAAACCTCTTCCCATACCTGAGTGGAAATGAGATAATATCACGATCAACTTTTTCATGGGACAACGAAAGACTTCAAGAAGTAATAATGCAATATGGGTCATTGTTGATCGTCTTAATAAGACAGAACATTTTCTTTCTATAAGGGGAGATTTACCACATGAATGTCTAGAAAGACTGTATATTAATGATGTTTCGAGACTTCATGGAGTACCCCTATCGATTGTTTTGGATCATGATCCCCCTTTTACATCAAAATTCTAGAAAAGTCTTCAAAAATCCCTAGATACAGAACTTCATTTGAGCACTTCCTACCACCCCCAAACTGATGGAAAATCAGAACGAACTATTCAAACCTTAAAAGACATGTTGAGATCATGCTCACTTGACTTTCATGGTATGTGGGATCAATATTTACCTCTGGTAGAATTTTCCTATAACAATAGCTTCCATTCAAGTATTCAGATGGAACTATATGAAGCGTTATATGGAAAGAGATGTCACACACCAACATGATGGGAGGATGTTGGTGAACGAAAACTTGTAGGCCCAGAACTTGTGGAGGAAATTATAGAAAAGTTAAAGGTAATACAAACCCACATCAATGTAGCTCAAAGTAGGTAGAAGAGCTACGCTGATAACAGAAGGAAGGATTTGTAATTTCAGGTAGGAGATCATGTTCTCTTGAACATGGAAGGGTGTTATATGTTTTGGTAAGAAGGGAAAACAGAGTACCAGGCACATCAGACCTTTTGAAATTCTAGAATGAATTTGGGCTATAGCTTACCGTTTGGAAATGCCGCCAAGTCATTCCAAAGTTCATGATGTATTCTATGTATCGCTGTTGAGAAAATACATGTCTGACCCAACGCATGTACTCACCTATGAGGAATTACAACTGGAACCCAATCTATCTTATTGTGAAGAGACAGTCACTGTTCTTCATACAAGAGAACAAGTGTTGAGAAACCGGACGACTCGTTTGTAAAAGTTATATGGAGAAACCATAAGATGGAAGAGGCAATGTGGAAACCTGAGGAATTTATGATGAAGAACCACTCTAGTCTTTTTATGCAGTAATACTCTAGAAATTTCTATGACAAAATTATTTGTAGGAGGGGAGAATGTAACACCCCAAGCTTCCATGGTACCCTTCTCTTTGAATAATACAATAGCGTGTGTTATACGCAACTTCATGTTCTAACAGACCACAACCAATCAAACTAGCCGTTAAGAATATTAATACCCACTTTTTGAAATTTTATAAATTTTATCATTCAAAATGGACTTCGTTTTTGGACTCAGAATATAGAAATTAGCTTAGAGTGAATTTTTGGTATTTTTCTGAAAACATTCAATTTTTGATGAATAGTGAAAAACACCTAGTTGTAGTTTAAAACCGAATTTTTATTTAAATAATTATTTATTTTATTTAAATTTATTTTAGGTCAACATAGATACATAATACCTATATAAGTTAAATGTAATTCATTGGAGTCTGTTTATAATAATTTATGATATGTAAAAATTTTATTGAACTTTTCACTATCTTTTACCCACCTCCTAGGAGCATTTGCAAATTTACATAAAACATAATTTAACCGCTTTTTTTAGTTGAATTTTAAAAATCCAGGAGACACAGTTGATATCAGTAAGTTAAATGTGGTTCAATAAGTTGAAAATAATTTTTGGTGAATAGTAACTTTTTATGTTTATTTACCACGGTTAAAAGTAAATTGGGTAATTATTGGTAAAAAGATATTATTATTACCTTAACACATGTCATAATTCTATTGGATAAGTATAATTCGACCAAAAAAACCTTAGGAATAAAATATGAACCACTTTTGTCCACTTTTATTAGTCTAGGATACATATTATTATTTTATTTAAAGAAGAGTTAAAAGAGATAAAATCAATGTTTAATAACTAATACATTTTTAATATAGGGTTACACAAAACATAAATTTGAATATAAATATTAATTATAAATATAAAAAGATTTCATACATAATGGTATTTTATTTATAATTTTTATAAATTAAATAACTAAATTTATTGATCACATAATAATGATGCAGTAATTACCTAATTAATTAAATATTAAAATAATTTATATTATAAATATCCAAATAAATGTATTTTGAGACTTTTTATGAATTAAACTGATTTTCTGGGTTAATATGAAATATTAGGGTTGGTTAGATGAATTTTGTTCGAAGTAATAATGTTGTTATAAATTTTGAAAAAAAAAGAATACCAAATAGTGTCAAAATTGACATAATATAGTTTTTAAAAGAAATATTATCTTATTAATTGATATTATATTCCTAAAAATAAGAGGTTTGGTCAAAAGATTTATATAATGATAGTTTTATCATTAATTAAATACTTGGGGGTTTTTTGGATTTATATAATAATTTTATTAACCATATAATATAAAAATACAAAGAGACATGGTAAATGTCAAACTATTTAACTAAGAGTTAATTATGGAAGATAATGCTAATATAGTGATCCAAACCTGTCTAAAACCTATTGGTTGAGTGGTTTTCAACCCATCCCCACCTTATCCTTTAAATAATTAATATTGGAGCCATTATAAACTGAAAATGATTTTATTATAAAATAATATTTCTAGCTTTTCCTAATGTGCCCCTCACCCCTCTTATAAAAGGGCACTCCCACTTCTCTCTAATTCACACCTTCAAAGACATTTGGATCGGCCAAACACTACCCAAATACCCTATCAACTGTCCTCCCTTCATCTAAGAGGCCTTAATTTAGTTATGAAACTAAACTAAAGAGCCCTTTTGATCAAATAAAAAGGAAGAACCCGAAGAGGAGGTAAATATTTCATCACCTCTTTCAAGTTCCTTTCTTCTTCAACTTCTTTTTTATTTGATGTTTCCATTATAAAATAATAACTCTTGTATCTTCTATATACTGTGATGTTATTATAAATTTGGTACAACAAAATTCATTATTCTATCCATCCTTTTAATGACATGTCACCATACGTGCAGAGGTATGGTTCACGACAGAGGAGGGTTCTCGGTGGAGTAGGGGTTCATAGTGGAGGTGGGGTTCGGCACGTGGCAGAGGTGGGCTCGCCATGTAGGTGGGTTTGTGGTGGAGGAGGGTGAGTAGTGGTGGTGGGTTCTTGTTGGAGTGTGGTTCATGGTGGAGGTGGGTTCGTAGTGGAGGGATTCGCATCGGTGGAGGAGGGGTCAATGGTAGAAGAGTGGTTAGTAGCAACAAAGGAGGGGTCAGCGGAAGAAGAGGGGTCAGTGACGGTTGGGGATAGATTCTATTAGAGAATGAGGTGTGTGAGAGATGAAACTGACTTTTAGGTTTCATTAATAAAATTAGGTAAAGATTTTTTTAATTCTGGTTAAAAAGAACGGATAAAAGGTGTCTTTATTAGTGCTAAAATTATAGCACTGATAAAGACATAGTTTATCAATTGTTTTTCAAAGCTAATAAAGTCCTATCATTATCAGTGCTAAAAAGAACATATAAAGATATAATGTTAATAATTTATTTATATTATCTTATATATATTAGTTTTTGAGGGATACAATTACATTAAACACACAAACACTACACACATTGGCTGGAAAGGGAGGTCATAACCCCTGCAAGGTATAACCCAACCATCAATCCTTATTTATTCATTAGATGTCCCAAAGGTCCAGTGGGAATGAAGCTAATAACATAGCCCAAAGGCTCATAAACTAGCCCGAAGGCCCTATCCAGCATCATGCAAGCATCATACTGTATGTGTCGCCAAGCCTACATCATTCCTGCATCACCGCTTGCCTACATCATAAGTCGTGCCTGCGTCACTATCTACCTGCTGAAATTTTCTCCACCCCCAAATTTGATCATGGGTCTGATGTTGGATTATAGAGATCCCATAACACTTTCATAAGCCCCAAACTATAGAGAAACATGTTGTTATCGGTAATGATATATAGGTGTTGCATCACCACCTGCGTGCCACATGTCCCCAGTGAGGCCCAAAGTGGAAAACCTTGGGCTTGGGCCAGTTCCCTAACGGGGTAGAGGGTCTAGGAGAAATTATTAATAAGGAATATCAGGCGTTACCTTACAGGTACTCAATCTCTGATCCTCGGGGTCAGGACTCCATAGTCAAAACTACTCCACCATGCCCTTGCTGGTGAAAAACGTGTTGTAATGGGTAACAAGTTATCAGTGTAGCCTCACTACCTACGTGCAACAGGTCCCCTATGAGGCCCAAAGTGAAAAATCTTGGGCATGTGCTAGTTCCCCAACAAAGTAGAGGATCCATAAGTTTTTATCAATAAAGAATCTCAGGAGTTTCTTGGCAAGGACTCGAACCCGGAATCTCGGGGTCACAGCGCCATAGCCGATAACACTCAACCATGCCCCTATAGGCTATTTATATAATTATTTATATTTATAAAATTATATATATAATAAGTATATATTTATTTAATTATAATTATAATTATAAATAAATAAATATTTATTTATATTTATATATATAATAAATATATTTATACAATTATATATATTTATAAATATTATAAATATTATAAATAAATATATACATTTATTTATAATTATAATTATATGTAAATTTAAATAATTATAAAATCATTGGAAATATATTGATTGTAATTTTAATCTTATAAATATCTATAATTAATCTATTAATTATATATATTATAAGAATTTAAATAGAATTAATATATTTCTTATAATTTTATAATTATTTAAATCAATATATATTTATTTGTAATTATAACTATAAATAATTAAATATTTATTCATTCAAATAATTATGAAATTATACAAAAATATTTTTATTATGTGTATAATTTTACTAATATATATAATTAATATATTTATTATTGTTGTATAATTACTTAAATATATATGTATTTGTTTATAATTATATTTATAAATATTTGTATTTATTTTTTAATATTTATACATATTTATACATATTTTTATTTAATTATATATATTTATAACATTATGAAAATAATAAATATATTTTTTATATTTTTATAATTTTTTTAATAAATATAAATTTAATTATAATTATATATATATATTGGTAATTAAAAATTATAATAAATATTTATTTATTTATAGTTATAAATATAAATATATATATATATATATATAATTATGAAATTATAACAAAAAATATTTATAATTTTATAAATATATATAATTTATAAATTTATTTATAATTTTAAAATTATTTAAATAAATCTATATTTATTTAGAATTATAATTACAACTATTTTTATTTATTTATAAATATATATATATAATATATATTTATTATACCAGGAATGTTTAGGATCCGAGCATGCTCGATCCTAAACATTAATTATGTAAAATAAAAGTCCACCCAAACATATAATACAAGTTTCCCAAAAACCAACACTAAATCAAAACCCAATAGAATGGTTGAAATACATAAAAACACACTCATACCCCCAAAGAAAATAATTCCCTATAAAAAAATCACCATAGTAGCTCCTAAGGTCGCCTTAGGTATACAACCCACGAAACCTCTTGGCTACTATTAAGGCCTCATCACCATCATATGGTTGATGCACATCCTGAGGTCAACCAAAAAGTCTCCCCTGAGATTTTGTAGATATGCTCTGCTAGCTGAAGATCACTGTCACCAACCTCATCTCGTCATTACTTCATCATCACCGATATTCTTTGGTCGACCACATCAATAAAAACACTCCATCTGCCACATTACAACTGTCACCAAGAAATGGTCACCCATGGGCTTCTCAGCTAAGGACGACATCGTCTACTCCCCTTCGTCCTTCTCTTTTCCAATAACATCGGTCACAAGCCTCGATCATCCATCCTTGTGTCTCCATCCTACCACCAACTTCATCCTAATATCACTACATGGGTCCCATACCCACAACACAGCACAAAGGTCATCTCTGGCTACAATAGTCGTTGAACCATCACCTCTAACCTGTAGCCCCATCCTTGATGTCGCTCACCAGACCGTTCCACCACCAAGATCACATGATCCATGTAAAATGAAACCGACATCTGATTTCCATCCTTGCAGCTTGGCCAGATCCACACCATCTGGTGGGATCCCAAGGGCATCATCCGCACATCCCAAAGAGATCCATCCAGGAGCTATTCGCCGCAACAACCACACCTTGAAACCCTGTCGGTTTCCACCTCAATCCCACACCCACCACACATCAAGACCTCCATTAACTGATTACAAAGCTATTAACGGTCTTATTCTATAAGGCCCTATCCTTAATCATCACTTTATCTTGAGTTATTACAAGATTACACATTGAGGATCTTTTCAGGTTTAGAGTTTTAGTGAATTAGATCATAAAACATGCATTACATTCCACATTTAAAAAAAGTGGTTACATAAAGGATAGTATTCATTTTTCCCATCAAAGGAAACCTATTTAAAATAAAACATGGATTATTTCTTGACACTTCATTGACACTATCATCACATCATGTACCTTTCCCTTGACCTGTGAAAAACATTTCAAAAACATGGGATGAGCATAAAAATCTCAGTAAGGGATATAAAAATATGGAAAGGAAACATGAGTACATATATACATATGAATGAAATCATAAGTTACCCATAAAACATAAGCAATTTAACATACCTCATCAAATCATGAATAAATCATAGAAATCATAAGACATAAAGGTAACTTGAGGCATTCATAACATTCTTACGTAGGGAGTAACCCTCTTGGTTACGTTTGGAATACCTATCATAGTATATTCACTAAATCTCTTCGGAGAAACCTCAATGTTTAACCCCTTCACGTTACCCAATGCATTGGAGAGCTATATCGGGCTCACCCACCCTTAGTTTATCATGGAACCACTCATCTTCAAAACAATGCCCAAGAACCATAACATAATCGTATCACATAAAACATGCATAAAGGAAACAAAACATTTCCACATTTCAATCACAAGATATCAATACAACACATTGATATAACAGAAATGTTATAAAAACCATTTTCAATACCAAAATAAAAGAAAAGTAAAACATGGTATTTATTTTTCATTTAAAAAAAGGTATGTCTTGTAGAGGAAGCCGAAACCCAAATAATGGTCACGGCGGCGGAGAAGTCGTTGTCGCCGCATACGTATGACAAAAAAATTCCCTTTTTTCATTTAGTAAAATGCTTCATATAAAAATATTCCTTTTGGATAAACGTAAAATTAAAAGGGGTTTATACACCGTATAAAAGAAAGTTGTGTATAAAACATAATATTCCTCAATGAAAGGAGATTGAGACGAAGTCCCATACCTCGGGTCCGACTTGACTCGATCGTTCTTTAATGTCCTGAATAATAAACTTGAGTTAATTTATACTTTCTTAAGAACCTTTTTCTAGTTCATTATTCCTTTTATATCACTTATTACCATGTCATGAACACTATGAAATTATTTAAGTTAATAATGGTCGTTTTAATGATCATTGGTACTTGAGTAAAAAATATGCTCTTTATAATTACAATTTGTTCATGTATCCATTATATCCAGAGTTATACTCATGATGTATATATCATATATATCATATATATCCAGTATATACATTCATTTATAGTATTACATAATCATTTATAGGTTATAAATGAAATGCACCGTTCATGGAGACGGTAAGCCGTACGTACGCATGAACGCTACTTTCATTTCTTTGTCATATTAATGGAATTAAAACTAAATGAGAGTTATGTATTTTTTAATTCCAGAATTATATTCATCATTTATATGTAACATACGTCATATATATCCATTATATATATGTACTTATAATAGTACATTACATTTGGGGATAAGAAATGAAATGAACCGTTCATGGAGACGGTAAGCCGTACGTACGCATGAACGCTACTTTCATTTCTATCTCATACTTTAATGGAATAAATAATAATGATATAAAGGTATATTATAATTCCAGTATAACATCATATATAATAACTTTAACTCCATCATTTATACGTCCCACATATGGCATTAACGAGTCAAATCACTTTGAGGGGGCGGTAGTCCGCACTTCCTAAAATAAAGATATCGCGTTTACCCATAATGGAAACCATAAAGGTATGTAATAAATGAAAAATACAAAATATTAATTAAAAAATAAACATATTATATATCATATATAAATGTAGTGACATCTTAATGTCCACCTTTGAAGGTGTTATATGAGTGTTGAACAATCATCATTTCGTGTGGCAGAAATTCGACATCCATAGAATCAGTATGTTATTTAACCATTAGATGTAGGTGTGTGTAAGTGTATCTCGAATCCTTCTTATAACAACATCCTTGTATATTTAAGATACTGGTGTTGTTACAAAAGAAAGGAATAAAAAAGAGTTTAGAGGGTTCAAGAAGCAAAATAAAACATAAGAACACAAGAGAAAACACTGCCTTTAAAACGGGTAACTCTTTTTGATTTGAGCTCAAAGGCTTCCTTGGAAAGAAATCTGCCAAAAGTGAGGCTTCAAGGAGTAAGATAGGGATGTTTAGAGATAAAATGGGAAGGTTTTGTCCGATCCAAAGTCTTGAGTGGTGTGGGTAAGGTGGTAGAGGTGGGGGCCTTTTATAAGAGGAGAGGAGGGTCACTCTTGGAAAGTTTTAAAAGGTTACATTATTATAAAATGCTTTTCGGATTTAAAAGGTCCGAAAATTATATATTTCTAGGACAAGGTGATAGGAGTTCTAAATACACCCATCCAATAGGTTTTTGACATGTTTAGGTCTTATATTTTCCATTATCTTTTCATTTTATTTAAATCATTAAATAATGAGGTAATTGTTGCATCATCATGGTGTCATAACTAATTTATTTATTTAGTGTCAAAAAGTTATAAAAAAACTATCATGTTGTAGGAAATCTTTCTAGATTTATAATGAATATTTATAGTCAAAATTATAACTTGTATAACCCCATTAAAAAATTGTTTTAGTAAAACAACTCAAGTTTGTGACATTTTTATTTTAACTTTAAATAAAAAGGTATTAATGTCATTTTCCTACCAAAGTTGCTCCATGGGATCCCCAAGTTGACCCATGGATTTTCTTTGTCGGCCATGACACATCAAATAATGGTAGGACATGTGTCTAGGTCATTTCATATTATTAAAACATTATTTTTACCTTAAACTACACTAATTACCTCTAATCGCGATTAAAAACATAAAAGTTACTATTCACCAAAAAATTATTTTAATCTCGTTGAACCACATTTTACTTCCTAATGACAACCATGTATGTTGGATTTTTGAAGTTCAAAACACAGAGTTGGTAAAATTTCATTGAAACGGAAAATCAGTTTTTATAAGTACCACTTAGTGGTTTCACTATTCATCAAAAATTGAAGTTTTTCAGAAAAATACCAAAACATCACCCTAAGCTATATTTGATATTCCGAATTCAAAAATGATTTCTATTTTTCAAAATTCAAAACATATAATTTAAATTAATTAATTTAATAATTAATTCCCGCTTTCAGAGCAAATAGCGTGTTTTTATGAAACAATAAGTATCAAAAGATTGACACTAGTTTAAGTCCAATTTCAAAGTGAAATTGATTCCAACGACCACCATTGGATTAAATAGTAAAAATATATTCTAATTGAACTTTAAAACCCATTAAAAAAATAATATAATCATATAAATAAATTAGATTAAAAAGAGGTTTTGGATTAAAATACAACATTTTTCACTATTCATTAAAAAAATAAACTTTATCGGAAAAATACCACAAATTCACACAAAGTAAAATTTGATGTCCTGATTCTAAAGAATAGTTTCATTTGGTCCAATAGAATGTATAAGAGTGAACAAAACTATATTTAAAGAGGGTTCTCCATCAAAAGGTGATAGTTCGACCTTTTAGTGAATATTAGAGTATTTATGCCTAAAATTAAATTATTTTTATTATTTTAAGCCTTTATCTTTTATTGGCTAAATGTAAAAACATTTAAAAAACATATATAATCATATTTTAGTTATTTCTATTCATTCCCGCCAATACAATGGCTACGTGTTAACTACCATTTAAAATAATATTATTTTTTTACTAGTGTGCAACGTATGATTTCAAAGAAACTCTTTGTTGCGTATCGGGTACGCTATCGAACATAACAACCCCTTTAAAGTAAAATTAATATTTAATTCATAAATATTAATAAAAATGAAAATGATTTAATCTTTATTTACCTGGGATGTTACATCCTTCCCCCCTTTTGGGAATTGTGTCCTCGCAATTTTATTCACTTATCAAAATAAGTGGGGGGGGTATTTATCCCTCATAGCATTTTCAGATTCCCATATCTCCTCTTCCACCATATGGTTTTTTTCACTAAACCTTTACCTAGTGAATTACCTTATCCCGCAGCACTTGCTCTATATGGTCAAGTATCTGGACTGGTTGTTCTTCATAAGATAGATTCTCTTCCAACTGAACTACCTCTGGGCTCAGAACATGAAATGGATCTGTCATATACTTTCTCAACATCGAAACATGAAAAACATTATGTACCTAAGATAAACATGGAGGTAAATCCACTCGGTATGCAACTGATCCAACTTTCTCCAGAATTTCATATGTTCCAATGAACCTTGGACTCAACTTTCCTTTCTTACCAAATCTCATCACACTTTTCCATGGTGAGACTTTGAGAAAAACATAATCACCTACCTCAAAATATAGATCCTTCCTCCAGTTATCCGCATAAATCTTCTGCCTGCTTTGAACTGTGCTCTTGTGTTTCTGAATCAACTGAACTTTTTCTGCCATCTCTTCTACCAATTATGGTCCCATCAACGTCCTTTCACCCACTTCATCCCAAAAAGCTGGAGTTCGACACCGCTTCACATATAATGCCTCAAATGGTGTCATCTGTATACTGAAATGAAAACTGTTATTATAAGAAAACTCAACCAAATAAAGATGTTGGTCCCAACTTCCCTGATAATCCATTGAACAATCATGTAGCATATCCTCCAAATTCTGAATTTTTCATTCTGACTGCTCATCTGATTGAGGATGAAAAGTTGTACTCAAATTTAATTCAATACCCAACAACTTCTGAAGGCCTTTCAAAAATTTAGAAGTGAACCTCGGTTCACGGTCAGATACAATGGAGTGAGGAACTCCATGTAACCTGACTATCTATTTAGGATACAAACGGGAAAGTTGATATAGGGAAAAAGTACCTCGTATAGCAAGGAAATGAGCAGATTTAGTCAAGCGATCAACAATAACCCAGATTGCATTATTACCTCGAGGTGTCTTTGGTAATCCCACAACGAAGTCCATGGATATGTTATCCCATTTCCACTCTGGCACTGGTAAAGGCTGAAGCATCCCTTTCGGTAACTACCACTCTGCTTTAACTTGTTGACAAGTCAAACACTTCACAGTAATATCAGCAATATCCCTTTTCATTTCGTCCCACCAGTAATACTCCCAAATATCTTTATACATCTTAGTACTTCCAGGATGGACTGAAAATAGAGAACTATGAGCTTCACATAACAAATCTCTCTTCAACTATAAATCACATGGCACACACAATCTCTTCCCAAATCTCAAAACAAAATCATTATCAATATTGAATTCAGGAAACTTACCCTTCTGAACCAGCTCTACCTTTTTCTGCAACTTGCTGTCTTGCTACTGTTCTTGGTTAATTCTGTCTGATATAGAAGATTTCACTGATACCTGAAACAAAACCGAAGAACATCCGTCACCAACAACTTATATGCCAAAGTTCATCAAATCCTTAACCAAAGGATCATGTTCCAAACACAACATCATTAATAAAGCATTACTTTTTCGACTCAAAGCATCATCCACTTTATTTTCTTTCCCCAGATGGTAATGAATTGTACAACCATAATATTTGATTAGTTCTATCCATCTCCTCTGTCTCATGTTCAATTCTTTCTGAGTGAATATATAATTTAAACATTTTTTATCGGTATATATTTCACACTTTACTCCATACAAATGATGCCTCCAAATTTTTAATGTTAAAACAACAACAGATAATTCTAAATCATGCGTAGGGTAATTTACCTCATGTGTTTTCAACTGACGTGAAGCATAAGAAATTACCTGATCATTCTTCATTAGGACGCAACCAATTCATTTCAATGAAGCACCACTGTAGATAACAAACTCTCCATTCCTGGAAGGTAGTGACAAAACTGGAGCATTCACCAATCTTCTTTTCAGTTCCTGAAAACAATCATCAAATTCTTTTGTCCAGATGAACTTAAAACCCTTCCGAGTTAGCTTATTCATTGGAATAGATAACTGTGAAAAAATTCTAAAAAACCTTTGGCAATAGCCTTCCAAACTATGAAAACTAAAAATCTCAGTTACATTTGTGGGTCTTGACCATTCTTCACCAACCTTTGTTTTTGCAGGATCAACAGTTATTCCATCTTTAGAAACAATATGACCAAGGAATGAAATTTGTTGCAACCAAAACTCACACTTGATGAATTTACCATACAATTTCTTTTCTTTTAAGGTTTCAAAATAACCCTTAAATGTCTTTCATGCTCCTCTTTACTTTCAGAAAACACAAAAATATCATCAAGAAACACAACCACCATTTATCACCTGATTCAACTGATCCATCACTGAAACAAACTGTTCAAATATGATTATGACCATCTCAGGATACTGATTTAGAAGGTCATTTCCCTTTGAATGCCTTTACTGCACAACTGCCATGTTTCCTCTATGAAAACCCATTCTGAACATAGAAATATCTTAGGAAAAGCAATATTGTAATCTTTAAATGCTATATCATATCAATTTGACCATAAAATATATATATATATATATATATATATATTGATAATCATTTAATAGAATTATAACTCCTAAAGTTATCTAAACTGACCTCTAATACCAACTATAAGGCCCCAGTCTTAAACATCACTTAATATTCTGTTATTACAATATTACACATTGAGGATCTTTTCAGGTTTAGAGTTTTAGAGATTTAGATCATAAAACATGCATTACATTCCACATTTAAACAAAGTGATTACATAAAAGATAGTATTCATTTTTTCCATCAACGGAATCCTATTTAAAATAAAACATGGATTCTTTCTTGACACTTCATTGACACTATTATCATCACATCATGTACCTTTCCCTTAACCTATGAAAAACATTTCAAAAACCTGGGATGAGCATAAAAAGCTCAATAAGGGATATAAAAATATGGAAAGGAAACATGAGTACATATATACATAAGAATGAAATCATAATTTACCCATAAAACATGAGCACTTTAACATACCTCATCAAATCATTAATAAATCATAGAAATCATAAGATATAAAGGTAACTTGAGGCATTCATAACATTCTTACGTGGGGAGTAACCCTCTTTGTTACATTTGGAATACCTATCATAGTATATTCCCTAAATCCCTTTAGAGAAACCTCAACATTTAACCCATTCGTGTTACCCAATTCATTGGAGAGCTATATCAGTCTCACCCGCCCTTAGTTTATCACGGAACCACCCGTATTCATAACAATCCCAAGTACCATAACATTATCGTATCATATAAAAAATGCATAAAAGAAACATACAATTTCCACATTTCAATCATAATATATCAATACAATACATTGATATAATAGAAAAATTATGAAAATCATTTTCAATACCAAAATAAAAGAAAAGTAAAACATGGTATTTATTTTTCATTTTAAAAAAAGGTATGGCTTGTAGAGGAAGCTGAAACTCAAATAATGGTCACGGCGGCGGAGAAGTCGTTGTCTCCGCATACGTATGACAAAAACATTCCCTTTTGTTGTTTTGTAAAACACTTCATATAAAAATATTCCTTTTGGATAAATGTAAAATTCAAAGGGGTTTATACACCGTATAAAATAAAGTTGTGTATAAAACATAATATGCCTCAATGAAATGGGATTGAGACGAAGTCCCATACCTCGGGTCCGACTTGACTCGATCGTTCTTTAATGTCCTGAATAATAAACTTGAGTTAATTTATACTTGCTTAAGAACCTTTTTCTAGTTCATTATTCCTTTTCTATCACTTATTACCATGTCATGAACACTATGAAATTATTTAAGTTAATAAGGGTCATTTTAACGATCATTCGTACTTGAGTCTAAAATATGCTCTTTATAATTACAAGTTGTTCTTGTATCCATTATATACATAGTTATACTCTTGATGTATATATCATATATATCATATATATCCAGTATATACATGCATTTATAATATTACATAATCATTTAGAGGTAATAAATGAAATGCACCGTTCATGGAGACAGTAAGCCGTACGTACGCATGAACGCTACTTTCATTTCTATGTCATATTAATGGAATTGAAACTAAATGAGAGTTATGTATATTTTAATTCCAGAATTATATTCATCATTTAGATGTAAAATAAATCATATATATCCAATATATATATGTACTTATAAAAGTACATTACATTTGGGGATAAGAAAAGAAATGCACCGTTCTTGGAGACGGTCAGCCGTACGTACGCATGAACGCTACTTTCATTTCTATCTCATACTTTAATGGAAATAAATAATAAAAATATAAAGGTATATTATAATTCTAGCATAAAATCATATATAATAACTTTAACTCCATCATTTATACGTCCCACATATGGCATTAACGAATCAAAACACTTTGAGGGGGCGGTAGTCCGCACTTCCTAAAATGAAGATATCGCGTTTACCCATAATGGAAACCATAAAGTTATGTCATAAATGAAAAATACAGAAGCTTAAGTAAAATATAAACATATTATATATCATATATAATTGTAGTGAGATCTTAATGGCCACCTTTTAAGGTGTTATACGAGTGTTGAACAATCATCGTTTCGTGAGGCAGAAATTCGCCATCCATAGAAACAATATGTTCTTTAACCATTAGATGTAGGTGTGTGTAAGTGTAGCTCGAATCCTTATTATAACAACATCCTAGTATATTTACGATACTGTTGTTGTTACAAAATAAAGTAATAAAAAGAGTTTAGAGGGTTGGAGAAGCAAAATAAAACATAAGAACACAAGAAAAAACACTACCTTTAAAACGGGTAACTCTTTTTGATTTGAGATCAAAGGCTTCCATGGGAAGACTTCTGCCCAAAGTGAGGCTTCAAGGAGTAATAGAGGGATTTTGAGAGACAAAATGGGCAGGGGTTGGCCAAGACAAATGCTTGAGTGGTGTGTGTAACGTGGTAGAGGTGGGGGCCTTTTATAAGAGGAGAGGAGGGGCACTCTTGGAAAGTTATAAAAGGTTACTTTATTATAAAATGCTTTTAGGATTTAAAAGGTCCCAAAATTATATATTTATAGTATAGGGTTCTAAGAGTTCTAAATCCACCCATCCAATAGGTTTTTGACATGTGTAGGTCTTAGATTTTACATTATCTTTTCATTTTATTTAAATCGTTAAATAATGAGGTACTCGCTTCATCATCATGGTGTCGTAAATAATTTAATTTATTTAGTGTCTAAAAATTAGAAAAAAAATATCATGATGTAGGAAATCTATTTAGCTTTCTAATTAATATTTATAGTCAAATATATGACTTGTATAACCCCATTTAAAAATTGTTTTAGTAAAAAAACTCATGTTTGTGACATTTTTATATTAACTTTAAATAAAAAGGTATTAATGTCATTTTCCTACAAAAGTGGCTCCATGGGGTCCCCAAGTTGACCCATGGATTTTATTGGTCGGCCATGACACATCCAATAAGGGTAGGAAATGTGTCTAGGTCATTTCATATTATTAAAACATTATTTTTACCTTAAACTACACTAATTACCTCTAATCGCGATTAAAAACTTAAAAGTTACTATTCACAAAAAAATTATTTTAATCTAATTGAACCACATTTTACTTCCTAATGACAACCATGTATGTTGGATTTTTGAAATTCAAAACGCAGAGGTGGTAAAATTTCATTTAAACGGAAAATCAGTTTTTATAAGTACCACTTAGTGGTTTCACTATTCATCAAAAATGAAGTTTTTCATAAAAATACCAAAACTTCACCCTAAGCTATATTTGATATTAAGAATTCAAAAATGATGTCTATTTTACAAAAGTCAAAACATATAAGTTAAAATAATTAATTTAATAATTAATTCCCGCTGTCAGAGAAAATAGCGTGTTTTTATTAAACATTAAGTATCAAAAGATTTACACTAGTTTAAGTCCAATTTCAAAGTGAAATTGAATCCAACAACCACCATTGGATTAAATTTTAAAAATATATTCTAATTGAACTTTAAAACCCATTAAAAATATAATCTAATCTTATAAATAAATTAGATTCAAAAGAGGTTTTGGATTAAAATACAACATTTTTCATTATTCATTAAAAAATGAACTTTATCGGAAAAATACCAAAAAATCACACAAAGTAAATTTTGATGTCCCGATTCTAAAGAAGAGTTTTATTTGGTCCAATAGAATGTATAATAGTGACCAAAACTATATTTAAAGACGGTTCGCCATCAAAAGGCGATAGTTTGACCTTATAGTGAATATTAGAGTATCTATGCCTAAAATTGAATTCTTTTCTTATTTTAAGACTTTATCTTTTATTAGATAAATGTAAAACCATTTAAGAAAACATATATAATCATATTTTAGTTATTTCTATTCATTCCTGCCAATAAAATGGCTACATGTTAACTACCATTTAAAATAATATTATTTTATTACTAGTGTGCAACGTAAGATTTCAAGGAAACTATTTGTTGCATATCGGGTACGCTATCGAACATAGCAACCCCTTTAAAGTAAAATTAATATTTAATTAATAAATATTAATAAAAATGAAAATGATTTATTCTTTATTTACCTAGGATGTTACATATGCCCTTCGCCTTTATGAAAAAATGCTGATCCATGCTGTCATCGGCTTCACAACTGGACGGTACCTTGAAAACCCTCGAGAGAGAGGTCCTGCATATGAATTTTCAAGCTTGATCTAGAACTAGATCCTCATTAACAGATGAAACTTCCCTATTATCACAAGGGAGAAACCCATCTACATCCTTACGATATTTGGTACTACACGCTGCAAACAGCTCGAAGTGCCCAAGAATTTTATCATTTACACACACACACAGATATATATATATATATATATTATTTAAGTTAGTTATGTTTATAACATTAAATAAATATTTTTATAAATATTTTTATATGATTATAAATATTTTTATTTATTTATTTATTCATTTTTTAAGAAATTATAATAGATGTATTTATTGTTATTTTATAATTGTTTAAATATATATATATATATATAGTTATAATTATAATTAAAAATAATTATATTTAAAAATTATGTATATATAATTAAAAAATTATAATTATAAATATAATTAAAATAATTATTATTTAAATATATTTATAGTAATTTGATAAGTACTTATGAAAACATAATAGATTCATGGGTATAACATGAATGAATAATAGAACAAATAAAGTATATCTAATAAAACATAGGTCACCACATATTGAAAAAATGAATAATAATAAGGGGGTAATGTATAAATGAACATTCATGATGAATACATAACAAATATGCATGTAAATTATACTCACGTATCAATATATTTAATGACAAAAATCATTAGAAACATATTTATATATATATATATATTTGAAACGTATTTATATATAATTATAAATATAATAAATTATATAAATATATTTATTATTGAATTAAATTTATTATAATCTTATAATTATTTAAAGATATATTTATTTAATTATAATATTTGAAATACTTTTAAAAAAAATATATATAATTGAATTATTAAAAAATTATATTAATTATAAACATGTGGTTTTTATTTAATGTATAAAAATAAACATTCTTTTTGAAAATGAATAAAATTATTTTATATAAATTAATAATATTTTTTTATTTAATGCGTACGTAAGGCTTACTGTCTCCACGTCGTGGTGTAATTGTTATTCAAAACATTGTTATTTGGATGGGTATAATAATGATGTGTAATTGATTTAATAATAAATATAACATGATAATGATTCTCTATATATGATATACCATCCAATTATATATTATTTTAATATTAAAAGAATGACATTGTTGCTTGTGAGGACGTACAAATTACTGTCTCCACGAACATGATAAGATTCATTTTCCATCGTATCCATTCAAGATTAATTTTCATTAGATGATTAAAAATAATTTTTATATACTTTATATCATTCTGAATATGAATAAGATACAACCTATCCATAACAAACATTACTTACGTAACAATGAATATAAAGGAAAACAAATCAGTTAACACCTGAAACGATGATAATACTAAGATATTATTAACAAAGCAATGTTAAAAGATCATATATGATATCATATTAATGTATATGATTCTTGTATAATTTAATAAAAAATATTTCACCATTATACAGGAGTTTATCTTACCATCGAAGAAGGAAAAGTACAAGGTAAGGGTTAACTTCACAATCTCATTATTATTTGAGGTTGTTTTTATATAAGTTTCTACTGGGACCACTTTATCATCTTCATCCATGTTTCTTAAAAATGTATTCCAAAACATTTTTACTATTTTATAGACTATGGGTTAAAGTCATTTATAGCCTTGTTTGAATTTTATAAGATGTTTATAAATGAATCTTTCCGTCATTTCTAAACAAGGTACTTTTTGACATTTTCTACAATTTAAGGTAAGAATGTTTTTTTAACTTATACAGCGGTTGTGGCTATTTTCTGCCATTATAACATCATCAATGCTTCCCTTAAAATCCTATAAGAATATTTCCAAAATAAATTCTTTATTCTATAATTATATTAATTATAAATTATTTCAAAATAGAAAGAGATATTTCTCTAAAAAAGGTTTTGATTTCATCTATGTCAACATCCTTTGATGGATTTTAAGTTTATTTGAAGTTGATTTATTATTATACAAAACATCCTTATTGTATTGAAGGTTTTGTGATGTGTTTTACTTTGGACGTGTTATTTTTATACCATTAATGGTTTATGGATAAAGTATTGACATTTCGTATGCTAGTTTTAATAGGAATGTTTTTGTTATTTTTAAACCTTTTCATATGAGGAATGCATTGGACTTATTATGTGACGGGTGGAGCCCGCTATAGCTTCTCGATGAATCAGTAGGCCTCATGAGACAAACTAGTGTCTTGTAACAAGGCCTTGACAAAATATTATTTGTAGTCTTGGCACAAGGCCTTGACTATGTGGTTATGAAAGTCTGGCATTATGCATTCCATCATTATGAAAGTGGCTATTGATATTGCATGTGATTATTCGACTAGTAGAATATCCATGTGAGTATGTAAATAGAATTTTTTGATTTTATATTTGCCATATTATGTTGAAGTTCATCTTTAAAAGACTTTTGATTTAGTCTTATAAATTTCTTTAAATGTTTATGTTTATTTATGAATGTTTCCACCATATTGTTATCCTTACTGAGCATCTGAGCTCACCCCTTTCCATGTTTTATTTTTCCCAAGATGTGAAGAAGTATTTTATGAGTAACCTGTAGGGATAGTCTGAGGGGATATGAGTTTGGTCTACGGAAACAATGTTGTTGTACTTTTTTCATTTTATGATGTAATGTAAACCTTAGTAATGTATCTAGTACTTCCAAGGCTACAAAACTAATCGGTCTTTCGAGAATTTATTGTTTGTGATCATTCCAATGATATGTAATAATGCGCCGACTATGGGTAACTGGGGACGAGGTGTTATAATAATGATTTTCTACCATGCTCAAAAACCCTTACCATCA
The DNA here is from genome assembly GCA_963277665.1 of Viscum album. Lineage (NCBI taxonomy): Eukaryota > Viridiplantae > Streptophyta > Magnoliopsida > Santalales > Viscaceae > Viscum > Viscum album. Next base: position 1,051,493,202 of record OY728130.1, on the reverse strand, counting down.
TATCAAAGCCAGTATAAAGGCTTATTCATAATTATAATTGGTGTGGCCCATTACGTCCCATACATCTAACTTGTATAACTAATATATATATATATATATAATAAGGTATTATTATGTTTACAACATGGGAATGAGGCATTACCTCCCATGAATAACATTTTTCAATCTCAATGACAAGGCTATAGAATTTATAATGTTCATTTAATATGGCATAAAAAAGGTGTGGCATCACCATACTTCATTAGCCATTTCATTTAATACATTTATTTCATTAATAAATTCATTCAATTAAAATTAAACCACAATGTAAAAACCATACCATCTAATTCCAACCCATTCAATTATTCTAGGCATGGAAATTTCATTTATAAGGATTAATGAGATTTTTACAAGGTGAAATGGCGATTAAGGGAATTTCATACATGAGAAATTCCAAAACTAGGTTGGCCAAACACATGGTAGGTACCCTTGGTCTAACTAAGCATTCCAATTTAAAGAGTATTATCATTTTAAAACCATGTTTAAGGATAATATAGAATTTTTATAATTTGAAACATTTAGATGAAATGGAATATTTCATTTGGAACACATAAGGGGTGACCATATAAGGGGCGTACAACCTATAGACTACTAAATGAGGATTAAAGGGAATGTACCGTGGTAAAAAAATCAATTTGATACAAAGAAACCAATAAATAGGATATTCTTGGTAAAATCCAGCATGAAGAACAATGGTAAAGCTATGAGAATACCAAACAGAAAGGGAAACGATGTGACCATCTACATCAAGGTCGTAGATAACTTCTCTCTTGATATTGGCCTCAGGTTCTAAGTAGGTTATAAGAGATCTAGAAAATGGTCTAACACCCTGAAAAGAGGAAAAATGACATTGAATAAAAATATCATTATGGATTCGAAGATAAACAAAGATAGGAACTAATAGACTAGGGGAGCTTACTTACATCGGTCCAATGCTTCTGAAGGATCGAGGATCGGATATCAGACGCAGGAGATACCTCAATGCCTATCTTGAGGATATTTTGAGCTCCAAGGAGGAGGGGAAGGGAGGTGGTACACAAGAAAGAAGAAGGAGGAAAAATAAATTGGTAAAAAGAAATTATTAAGGGAAAAAATGGATTTCACCTCAAAATAAAGGGGCACACGGTTTAGGCACATGGTTTTCAAAACATTTTCAAGTTACTGATAATTTAGGGAACCCCACATCGTTAGGTGTTCAGTTTGAATAACCATGCATATACAATGAAAAATGGCTCTATCCCAAACCTACAATAGGTTGTATGGTCATGTTCTGTTGGTCACACAGTTGTAGACAAACCGTACAGCCCAGTATGTTCCTCTCATTTCGGGGCTTCGAACGATCCTTGTATGCACCCAATACCCACATGAATTGAATATACATCAATATTAGGATCGTTTAAGGAATTTAATTTGAAAAAATAATCATCCTTACCTTTATGAAAAGACAGTTCATTACAACCTCCCCTCCTTATATCAATGCGTCCTTTGGTTGTCCTTCTATGGGTAAATAGGTATCGTCAGAAGAGAGTTCAGGCCATTGGACTCATACATCAGATTCATATTCCTATGTCTCATCTTGGATCTGGTCATTCTTCCATATCACTCATACTAATGGAATTGACCTACCTCTTAGTTTCTTCATGCTCCAATCAACAGTATGAATGGGATACTTCTCGAAGGAAGCATCAACATCCAACTCAATATCATCAGGCTAAATGACATACAACAGGTCTGGATAGTATCAGTGAAGTTGAGATACGAAAAATACATATTGCATGGACCTTTCTCTTTGAGTAATTGTCGACTAGTAATCCATTGGTCTTATCTTTTTCACAACCTTGAAGGGTCTAATGAAACTTGGTGAGATATTACCTTGAATTCGAATACGTTAATGCCCCAACCTGGTTGAGGCTTGCAAGAAAACCAGTCTCTGACCTCAAACTCAAGAGGTCTCCGATCTCTTTTGGAAAAAGAATGTCATCTAGACTAAGCTATCAACATGAACTTTCTAATCAGCCAGGCCTGATCTATAGTCTCATGAACGATACATGGTCCAATCATAGCTACATACCCAATATCTAGTTAGCACATAGTTGAGGGAAGTCCTCTCATATAAGGCTTCATAGGGATCCATATTGATGGTATCCAAAAATATATTATTATAATCAAACATAGTGAGGGAAATGTAGTTATCCCATGAAGCCCCAAAGTCAATTAACAAGCACAGATGATGTCCTCTATCACCTGAATCATACATTTTGTATGTCCAATTGTCTATGGGTGATAGGTTGTTCTCAGAAGAACCTATATACCCAATTCCATATTTAAAACAAGTAGAAAAAATGGAATTAGGATCTCTATGAAGACGTACAACCTCCCTTACATACATCCTTCCTAGCTCATCTACTAATATGGTCTCTCATACAGTCAATAAGTGTTAGAACTTCATTAAATGATCAATGATAACCGATACTATATCATTTTTATGAGATGATCTGGGAAGACCACTCAAAAAATTCATCGATACATCATCCCATTTCCAGTCGGGAATGGACAACACATGGAAAATCCCTGCCAGTTGCCAAAGTTCTGACTTCAAATACATACAAGTGGAACATCAGGTGATGAATCTAACAATATAAGGTTTTATAAAATTCCATCAAAACTAGCATCGTAGATCCCAATACATTATTCATGACACCGAGGTGAACCGCCAATACAAAGGCATAAAATTCCTGCATCAACTCCTCTTTGATTACTATTGGGACCCACACACACCCATGTAACTATAAGTCATCATCCTCATCCACAGTCCAACCATAAAATTTATCGCCATCTATGACACTTTCTCTTAGGAAAAAGCCTTCAGGATCAATTAGTTTCTTCATTATTACTCATTCTAGAAAAGTATAAGTTACCACTAAGGGTGAGAGGATATTTTAACTATAGTCCTCATGAAAATAAAATTGTATATCTAAGAATAAGGTCATAATCTTTCATTATCCACTGGATTTATGAACTATGTGTCTCTGATTCTTCCAGCTCAGAGCATCAACCAATTAATTCCCCTTTCGGGCATGTAAGAAAGCTCAAAATCAAATGAATGTAGGTGCTAAACCCATATATGTTTCCTGATATCCAGATCCTACTGTTTAATGATATACTCAAGGATATTGTGGCTAGTATAAACCAAAAATCACTCTCTATCTAGATATTTTATCCAATAATGTAAGTCATGTACAACAACAGTAAGATCATTGTTGTGCATCAGCTAATTTGGATCGTGAGACCTCTACTGACGTGACACGTATAAGACCACTCTCTTGTCCTATCTCAAAATAGATCTGAAACCAATACATGATGTGTCAAAATATACATTATATCTCCTACTTGACTTTTGAAGAATCAATATCAATGATGACTTCAATCTACCCATCATCTCTTGAAAGGGTGCTTCATAGGATTATGACCATATGAATTTTGTACCTTTCTTTTTCAACTTTATTTGTCAAGTCTATAAGTGATTTTGTAAGGCATGAGAAATCATGGATAAGGATTATGTAATATCCAGTTATCCCTAAGAATCATTGGATGTCAAAATCATTATTGGGATTCTCCCAATAAACTACAGCTCTAACTTTCTATGGCTATATTAAAACTCCCGCCTATGATATAATGTGACACAATAAGTGGATGTTTTTGATCTGTAAGTGGCATTTACTGGACATAGAATAGTTATGATACTCTCTCAGGGTATTCAACACTATCATAAGAGGGGTTGAATTGTAATTTATGGTGCATTAATACACTAAGATATCATTAATAAATACTACTAAAAATTAATCTAGATACTAGTGGAAAAATCAATTCACAATATCCATGAAGAACGCAGGTGCATTTCTGATCTCAAACAGAATGACCAGGAATGTGTAGTGGCAATACCTTATCCTAAAAGATATGTGAGGTATGTCTGATGTAATGAAACACACATGGTGATATCTCGACTTAAAATATATCTTTGAAAAAAAACATTCCCCTTATAGGTGATCAAAGATGTTTTCTATTATAGTTAGTGGATACATATTCTTTACAGTGAAATGATTCAAACAATGGTAATCCACAAAAATCTGGAGGGTACTATCTTCCTTCTTTGCAAAAAGAACCGATGAATTCTAAGGAGATGTTTTTGGGGCATATAGTTCCTCTAGCCTCTTGGTCCTCCAATTTTTTATTGAGTTCTAAAATCTCTTTAGGTGCCATCATATATGGAGGAATCTTCCCCGGTGCTTCTCTTAGTAAAATATCAATTATAAAATCTACCACCCATACTAGAGGTAGACCAATTAATTCATCATGAAAGACATCCCTAAAACTCTCCACTACAGGAGGAAAGGCAGTGTGTCGTAACCCCAAGTCATATAGGAAATGATTGGTGATCTATGTTGTCATGTTGCCCACCCTTTTCTACTCAGTTCTTGACCACATGTATTACACATCTCATTCTCCCTTATGCATGTGCCTAACACCCTCTGGTGATGTAAAAATCACCCTCTTATGATAACAGTCAATGTGGTCTTGATGGGGAACTAACCATTTCATCCCAATTATTACATCAAAACATTTTATGTTAAGGAAGTAAATATTACACACAAAAAGGTAACCACATATCTGAAGGGGGAATTCCTTACCATGGAGAACACCCTCTGATTGGATACCTAGTATGGTGTTTAACATCATAACACCATAAAAGTGCTTGATGTCGAGTCCCATGATCTTAGTGACTCTCTCAGATATAAATGAGCGAGAGATGATTTTTTCAAATAAATAAAACACTAAAGTGAAGGCTATTAGAATAGAACATTATATAGTAAAAGTTATGGTGATCTTCTGCTGTGGAATAGGCTGAAATTCATGTGATTAGCTTGTACCATAGCCCTAAGTCACTACCTGACTATGTTGAGCAAGCCCAATCTGATGGTATTGAGAGTCATAGGCATGAATACCTATGCCTTAATCGCCACCTTATTCTTATCAGTCAGTGGTATTATAGCTTACTATCTATCTTGATCGTACTGTCCCCACCCCCAATCAAGGAGTATGTGCAGATCCCCACTCTTTAGGTATTAGAGGTAAAGTCCAACAGAAGCATTGGAAATTCCTCATCCTTCTACAGCCTCTACAGTAGACTATATCCCATAAGCATTGAGGACTCATGTGTCTCGGATTCCTACACTAGTGATAGATAAGAAAACCACTTATACAAGGATCCTGATTGATTCTACCTCTATGAGTATCCCCAAAATGCATCTTTTTTTCACAGAATAAGAACCATTGATTGCTATAGGTATAGAACTGCCCAGACTTTCACCCTTGGTATCCCTCAAATTCCACTCAATAATTAGGGAATGATTGAAATTTTCTTATATGGTAGTCAATTTGAACACATTTACATGTGACTAGATGGAATATACCAAACCATACTTGAATCACCTAGAGGTAATTAGATCATATCTATCTTGAGTAGAAGTGAACTGCTACAGATCATTAAATTATGAAGAATATTCCATAACTGACATACTCCCCTAATGAAGGATCATGAATTAACTAGGTCTTCTATCCCTCAGAGTCTAGGGAAAGAAGTAGTCAAAGAATATTGTTTGAAAATATTCTCAGACCAGATCATGATGCCAATTCACCTAAGTGATAATATCCCACCCCCAATTAACCGAATTGAGTAGTGTATAGGTTGCTAACATGAAACTCCTCTCTTGAGGCATCTTCAGATGCTCGAATATAGAAAATATTTCTTCAATCCAAGACTCTACAGTATGATACCCTCCATCCCCTAAAAAGGTGTTCGGATGTAACTACTAGAATTTGTGAATCAACCCTACCATACTTGGGGAAGATCGGGAGAACCTTTCATATTATGCAGCATACGTAAGAAACCCTCTCTAAAATGGGTGTCAGTTCCCATATCTGTAATAGTAATAGGATCCACAAGTGTCTCTATAAGAGGAACCACTGGTAGACCACAGCCCAACACCTCAGGTACATGGTCATCAATAGCTTCAGGGCATGCGATGGGTGTACGTCATGGAGGTATAATGCTATAATGCCAAAAACATTACTGCAAATGGATTTAAGAAATTTAGAAGATTCCATATAGAAACTAGGATACGTACAAATTCTTCCCATAGAAAAGATCATGGCTCAAGGGCTACTCCAAAATCCTGGATTAGATGGCAGAAGGAGACCACAATAGATCATAAGAATGAAAGAGATACCCCACTACCCACAAATAAGGCCAGGTATGGATCTAAGTATCTTTTTTAGATATATATAAGATGGTTATTTCAATTCAAAAGTCATAATAATTATAATTTGGTGCTTGTATAAAAATTTTAATCACTTAAGATGGTTAAATCATATAGTTTACTATTTTATGATCCCTAAGGGGCCATACATTTTATCAACCAAAACATTGAATCCACTTGATCCACATCATAACACATTCCATCCCATGAGACCAATAGTCCATGTCTTAACATGACATAATTGATTGCTTAAAGTGTCTTCTTTAACCTATTCATGAAAAAACTATAAGGTCAAGCCAACCACTTTAATTATCAATTATGTTTTCAAATCCCTGCAAGAAGTGTCAGCACAATTCAATACATATTCAAGGAATATTCAATATAAAATAGGAAAATTCATGTTAAAAATAAACATGGCATAGAAATATGCATGGAATATTCATCCTAGTGTTCCTAATAATGATTCATGATCTAATGCATAGACCTCATTTCATCGGGCCTAGGTATAAGAAATCCACATTTCAATCATACTAATATAAATAACATTATAAAAAAATGAGTCACCCAATAGTTAATTCTTATCAATAATAAGTGGCATAATAAAAAACAATTACCCATCCCAGGTAATTTGGAGTTCCCCGATACATGGGTTAGCTATCCCCAAGAGTAGGGTCGTATTCCAAATCCCATTAACTCTCAGTCTCCTTTCTAATACTCAAATTTTATGATAAAGTAAAAACAAAGGCTTTGATACCACTTTGTAACATCCCGACCTGGGTCCACTCAAACCATGCCCCAATATGATGGGTCACATGGCCTAAAGGGAACCTCTCTTTATGCTTGAGGCTACCGACTAGTAGTGAGGGTGTAAACACAGTACAGTGGGGAGAATACACCCTCTTATTAGAATGGAACAACATAAATATCACAAAAAATTAAACAATAACAGAATAATATACATATATATATATGTATATATAAGTATATAGAATAAATAGATAAGAAGAAGAATAATAAAAATAACTGAGGAACCGAATAATATTACAAAATCCACTATGGATGTTTCAGTACATGAATACATGGAATGATGATATACAAAAATGGAAACGGGGGAACATACATGTAGGCATGCTATAAAAAATGCACAAAAAGAAAAAAGATGCTCTTCTAGAATTTAAAGAACATGCTCGGTCTTATGCTCCTAATATCCCTCTAAAATTAAGAATTTCAACAACCTAAAGTAGATCCTTTCCCCTCATTTATACTTGAAAACAAGTAAATTTTCGAGTACCAAAGGCATATTGAGTAGGGTGTGATATTAAAATCTCATTAGTCCTCCACCAATGATGTATATGTGTAATATGAGTAGTTCATGTAATTATACAATGTGATGGAATAAGTAATTAATTAACAATGCTGAATAAATAAAAAACTGTCTGATCAGTTTCCTAAAGGACACCTAACGGGTCTACCTGTTTTGGCACATTGCTAGAAGGAATGTATGAAGATTCACTATTTACATATAGTAATAATATATATTTATACGCAGTATAATTATATATATATATATTGAATCCACCTATATGAACCAAGTAGTTGCAGACGTAGGTGTCCATATACTTAGAATACTAGTGATGGCTAGACTGGGGCATAACTCATACATCCATAACCTGTCTAAAGAGCCTACAAACTCAAGAAATAGGGTACATATGTTATATCCCAAGAAGAGTGTGAGATGTCACGCATGACACTCGGGGTAGAGGGTGATCCATCATGTCATCACTCTAATCATGGAACGTGGCCTGTAAATACCAATGCCCATATAGTATCATTGGTGTGAGATGACATACTCAATACCCAATGTAAGGGAGTTTGATATTTCACCCATGGTCAACACCCCTTACCATAATATCATAGCATGTATAAAGGAATATTCATAATTATAATTTTCATGGGTCATTACCTCCCGTACATCTCACTTTTACATCACATATATATATATGAAGGCATTATTAATGTTACAACATTTTCAAGAGGGGTTACCTCTAATCATAATTGGAATTTAATATAGCACAAACAGAGGTGTGGCTACAACACCCTTATCTAACCATTTCATTTAATATTTTCATTTCATTATTCAATTATTTCAATTAAAATAAAACCACCATGTAAAAACAATCCCATATAATTACAACCCATTCAATTTACCTAAGCATTGAAATTTCATTTATAAATCTTAATGGTCCTTTAACATGGTGACATAGTCATTAAGAGAATTTAATACCTGAGAAATTCAAATTCTAGGATAGAAGAACACATTGGAGGTACCATTGGACCAACAAATAATTCAAATTTCCATTGAATTATCATCTTAAAACCAATCCAAAGGATAATTAGTCACTGTGGGAATTTAAAACAATTATTCAAAATGGACAATTCCATTTGGAAGACACAAGGGGTGACCATATAAGAGTAATACAACCTCTAAACTACCAAATATGGATTAAAGTATGTGTACCATTGCGAAATGACCAATTTTATATAATGAAACTAATAAATAGGATACACTTATAAAAAGATGACATGAGGCACAATGGCATAGCTACGAGATGAAAAACTCAATGGGTAAATGACGTGAACCCCTACCTCAAGGTCGTAGATGATTCTTTGCGTTATAGAGGCCTCTGATTCTATTAATTTTAGAAGAGATATGAGAAACAGACCAACACCCTAAAAATAGGTAAAATGAGCTTTCACCTAAATAACACGATGGATTTAAAGGTAAACTTAGATAGGAAGTAAGAGACTAAGAGATTTTACCGAGATGGATCCAATGTTTCTGAAGGATCGAGGATCTGACACCTGATGTAGAAGATACATCAATGCCTATATTGAGTAAATTTTGAGCTAAAGGGAGGAGGATGAGGGTGCTGGTCTACTAGAAAGAAGGGGGAATAAGAAATAGGTAAAAATAAATCATTAAGGGAAAACTGACTTTTCACCTAAAAATAATGGCACGTATTGTTTTAAACTATGTGAAAACCATGCACAAGTTACTACTACATTGGAAAACCCTTCATAGGTAGGCACGTGGTTTGAGTAACCCTGTGAAAACCATAAAAACTGTTATGTACCAAACCATTAATCAACCACACAGTCATGTATCCTAGGTCACATAGTTGTAAACAAACCATGTGGCCCAGTCTGTTAATCTCATTATGGGTCATTGGGATCCAAATGATCCCTAGATACACCCAAGACTCCAATGACTTGATTACAGATCAATATTATGTCTGTTTAATGAATTCAAAATTGAAAACTAGTGATTTGTAACTTCATGAAAAGACAGATTGTTACATCAAGTCTAGGTGAGGGCTATGTATGGTGGTTGAGCCATAGCTGGAATTGGTTCTAGATGGTCGGTCACATGAACTCTGGGAAGACAAAGACACTAGTAGGGTATTAATTCATGATAGGAATGTTGGGTTTTATGTGAGGAGATGATAAAAATGGAATTAATTTAATAATGTCATTTAATGCATTCATTAAAATTGAGAATAAGTTAGATCATGAAAAAAGGGGTAGATCATATAAATAGAACATGGGAGTGGGGATTTTACCCCTATATTTTTATATATATTATAATAATGATAAAATAATAAATGACATAAAGAAAATAGTTGTTTATTATGCGTATGACCTGGATAATGGGGGTGTGTTCCGTGCTCCTTGGAATTGTGTTTTATATTCACTTTTTAATATATTAATAATAATAAAGACATTATTATTATTAAATGGGAGAAATAAAAAAAAATTATAAGAGAGATAAGTTTGGGGCACATGAGGATTGTAGTGTGAAGAATACCTCTCACGTGTGAACACTCTCCCTCAAGTATCTTTCCGTAAAATTATATAATAATAATAATAATAATATTAATAAATGTTATTGTTATTATTATTGTTGTCATGAAATATTATTTCAGTTGTAACTGCCCCATGCGACATCAAATAGGAGATCCATCTATTATATTGATATCACTGCATTGAGATATATGATTAAATACAATTGATAGATATTTAATTCGGACTCATGGATCTGGACCATGAAGCACAATACTTATGTGTTACGAAAAAAATATGTTTTTTTCCAAAATTATGTTTTGAGAAAATGAATAGTCTATCCTAAGTGTTTTACTATGGGGATAACAGATACATGATCATTTTGGCCATTTATTAATTTTTGGGTTGGAATATCAGTGAAATTACTTTTTATGCCATTTGATCGATGAAGAGCCTCGCACGTTTGTCAGACTTGTGGCTAGACTCAGATTTGGGACCATGAGTAGTATTTCTTGAGCCGTTTTCTACATATAATGTGTTAGTGACATTTATTTTCACATCATATATTTGATGCAAAGTGATATAAGTGATATGATACTTTTAGTGATTCTTAACCTATATCAGTTGAGTGTGTTCCCTTGGTCCAACCCTATGAGGCTTCGTGAAGCATCCCATCCTTATCATAGGATGGTTACCCCTCTATATCTTCTGGATGATCAATGATGTTTGGGAAAGTTCCCTTATTCTGGAGTAATTTATCTTAGTCCTCTTTGACAAGACCACTCGGTGTCTTGGAGCATATATCCCTCTACGATTATTGGAGTAACCCTTAGGTCCTTCTTGTTTTCCCTAGCTAGGGTTTCTGGAATTTGTGTGACCAAACCTTACATGGGAATCAATCCCCTATCTAGGAGGATATTTATTATATGGTTTAATGTCCCCTTTGTGAGCCCTAGGAATTGAACCCCTATCTATATATTGAGATATGTCTTTCTGTTGGGGTATTAGTTTAATGGAGTGTGTATCTCAGATGAAACCTATCATTTTCTTATATGATTTCTTCATAGTGAGACCCGATGAGTGTGTTCTATTTAATTTATTCCATCTAGGATATCAGGGATGTTCCACAGGCATACCAATTTCATATGGAGTGATATCTCTAAGATAAGTTTCATCAGGGATGGAAGGGATCATGGAGTGAGATCGCCTGGATGAATGTTTCCTTAAAACCTCACAGCAGATCTATAACTGGTAGTGGTTGAGAACATCTATAACTCAGAGTATATTTTGAGTATATATGGGATATCCATGGTTAAATTTATGTCTCATATCTTTTTTTACATACCTTTTTTTGATGAGATGACTACTCTTAATGCTTTATGTTTGGTGATTTCGGGGTGTCCTGTAGGGTATTTTCATAATCACCCATACATTGTATTTTCTTGGACTTTTTGTGTTGTATGCAGATGAAATAACTTTTTATAAATTTCTTGGAAGAGTAGGTGGATATTAGTTTGATCTAGACAGATAGATGTTTATTTCAGTGTTGCATTTTACAGTAGTCCCCTCATTATGAGAATGTTAGACAATATTTTAGAATTTTGGGTGGGATTGTATTTGGTCCGTTTTTATTATTTACAGTACCATATGTAATATTATGATTAAGGTATTATAGATGTATTCATTCATTATTATCAGTTGTCTAATATTTCAGCATTTTATGGGCTTAGAGATGGGTGTGGGTGTACATGTACATTATGAAAAGGCATCCCATATTAATATGCCTATGGAGTCAGGCTTGTGGAAGTTGTGGCTTATCCATCCATCCTCCAGGTAGGAACCGTTGGGTTCAGTCATCAAAAGTGGCATAAAAAAATACTCATCCTCATGTTTTATGAAATTTTCTATGTTTGTATGTTAGGTTATATAATAAGGACCACATTTTGTAGTTTTTATCTATATGTGAGGTTTGGTTGCGTACTATGGAAAAAATGCTATAATATTTTGAGTTCGGATTTCAGGCTAGGGATCAAAGTGTTGGTGCAGAGGTTGATGAATCTATTCCCTATAACTATGATAACTGGTCTTTTGACATGATACATGAAGGTATTGGTTATAGGTAAAACATTGGTACATGTATCATATAAGATTGGGTGGCATTTTCCAAGTCCTTATTGAGTCATACCACCAAATATACTCCTTGATCATGGTATGTTTTTCTATTCTAGGATCATTCCACGGTGATATACAGTGTGGTTTCCATAACCTAGTAGAGATATTGACCTGATTAGTTATGAGGCCCCCTTGAAGGGGCTTAGTCATGAGGCGGGTTTTCTTCAGGATATTCAGAAGGTGGTTCTTTCTCTGGTTGATCAGTTCGTAAACCCACCTTCAATAGTTCAAGGGGATGTAGCATGTCAGACAGAGTCTCATGTGGATTGTTTGGTGTTCAATGATTACTTTCATGGTTAGAGCATGTATCATGAGCTTCTAAGGCAGATATTTCCAAGAATGTAGGGTTAACATGACATACTAATGACATAAATGTGACACAGATCTCATCATAAGAGGTATCGTCATTCATAGAGACCTCAGGGAAAACCCATTCCATCAAGGCATGATCAATTATATTCATGCAATGGGTATGAAAATATCATATGGGGATTTTCTCTTTTTCATGTTTCATTCTGAGAGGTGGTTGACGAACCACCTAGGTAGAGGAAATGGATAAATCAAAGAGGTTTGTGGGGAATTGGATGTGATGGAGTAGTTGGGGGACCAGTTGAAGGTGGCTGGAACTTTGGCATGATGCTACCATCACCATATCTGGGTGGGAAAATCTAGGCTTGGGAAGCTAGTGTTTAGGATCTTGGATATCCACAAACGCTGTAGGTTTTTTTACCTAGGGGATCCATGAGTGTTTCAATGTACAATTTTTGATCCTTATACTTTATTTTTAGTAATTTTATATATTGTTATGATCTAACCTTTTTCATCCTTTTTTCCATTCTTTTCGAGGGAGACATGGGGCATCGATAGAGCTTTTTGTCAGTGATGTTGGATGCAGCTTCAGGCTATCAAGGAAGAGGGAAAATTTCCCCATTGTTATGTTTTCTTATGATGTGATCCAAAATCATGAAGATGAGTCAGTGTCTCCCATATTGGATAGTGTCATGGTATGGTGGATGAGTTCCTTTGAATTCTGTGTTTGATGTCCTTTTAATGTGATAAGGTATTATAGTAATCCCTAGTTATGGTAGATAGTTGGAAAATGGAAAGAATGAGTTCTAAGAATTTGGTGCTCACAGAGGTTTCAAGTTCAGTTTGAGTTATGATGTATGTTTTCACTTCCTTAGTATCTTCTCATATATTCATGAGCCACCTGACCCTAAAAATTTACACTTTTCGAGACTTAGTGGTACTAGTGGAGCCCTTTTTTCTCAACCCTTGTGTTTGAGGCTTCTACAAAGAGGATCGACAATCACATGCTTCTAATGAATGTGTGACCTACCTCTATAAGGAGAGAAAGAGAGATAGATACTCATGTAGAATCTTTTTTCAGTGGACATGAGATCCTGTGATGTTTTCCTTGGTAAGGACTAGTTTCCTACCATCCATTCATAGTTGGTTTTTACAAGTGAGTGTATCAGTGATTGTAGTGCATTTGGATGGAGTCTTACTCCTTTGATAAGAAGAGTAGGATGCACTCACATGCAAGAGGTTATGATTGAATTCTTATAAGTTGGATAATAATTCCATTAGAGTAGTCGATACAATGATTTTTTGTTTTCTTGCAGTGGTGGTGGATCATGATGATGTCTTTCCTAGGGATGTTCTGAGTGTATATTCACATTTAGAGTTAAACTTTACAAGGATTAAAACTAGGTATCGCCCCTGATTTTCATGATATAACATTATATGGAACCTGTTGAGCTTCATAAGCTTAAGGTAAAGTTAGGAATCTGTAGTAAAACTGGTTTTATAATACCTAGTGTTCTCACTTGGGAATCCCAATGTTTTTTCCTAAAAAAATGAATTCTTAATGTTATGTGTGAATTGGGGTTACTTGAACTATGTGATGTGAGGAAAAGTACCACAAAACATCATTGTGTTCTTCGACCAGTGGTCTGGGTTGAAGTGGTTCTCATAGTTGACGTCAGGACAGGTTATCACTAATTCTAGTTTTATAGTAGGATATACAGTAATTTTCTTTCTAAATCCATCGTGGATGTTTTGAGTTTGTGGTGATACCCTTTGGAGTGTTCTACACCTCAAAAAAATCACGAGAGTTGTTTACTGTATCCTTAACCCTTATTGGATCAGTTCATTGTAGTCTTCTTTGATGACATCCATATGTGCTCAGCATCCAATTTGGAGCATGTGAGACACCTGAGGATGGAATGGTTTACCTCTATTCAATAGTCATTACCCCTCTAATTATTTAGGGATCTAGAGAGTTATAACTCAAGGATATCTATTGTGAGAAGTTCTGTGACCAGATATCCACTAGATATGTTCCTGATGGATTTTCCAATGATAGGGAGTTCATTATCCTTATTAGAGGAAGAATGGTGACACCAAACATGTTTCAAAATTAGTTCCTAAGGTGGTTACTTTCCCTTTGTAGTATATGTGTTGGAGGTGAGGATGTGCCGAGAACTCCTGGCATCGGCTGGGAAGCTAAGGGATTTGCAGCATTTTTTCTATTTAAACTTTTGTTGTCTCTCCTATCTGTGGGTGATGACCAAAAAATCATTGTGTAGAGTTCAAGACACTTATTTCGGCAGTAAGTAGTCTGTCTTTGTGGAACTCCCTTGATAATCTTTACAGACTGTGATGATTACTTCATGGAATGATTAGGTATATGATGCAGGAAGCCTTTTTGGAATTGTTTATAGTTGAGAAGAAAATTAACCCAGTCATATGGTCAGGTAAAGTTGACTATTTAGGTTCTGGTGAACATTCTTGGGTTTTTCATGTCAGTTAAGAGCCATATCTTGGCGAAACATCTACCATTGGTGGAGTTTTTTGTATCATAATGACTATCACTCCACCATCAGTGTAGTGACTTTTTTATTTCATGTTTGAGGGACCTTTTAGGTCACTATTATATTGGTGAGATCTAGTGGGTGATATCACATGGGTCCTAGATTTTGTATT
The DNA here is from genome assembly GCA_963277665.1 of Viscum album. Lineage (NCBI taxonomy): Eukaryota > Viridiplantae > Streptophyta > Magnoliopsida > Santalales > Viscaceae > Viscum > Viscum album. The sequence continues at coordinate 1,051,477,846 of OY728130.1, read as the reverse complement.
AGTGATGTTTTAATGGGTCAAATTCTTCCAGATGTGGATGGGGACTTCCTAGAAATGTCAGGAGTTCTTTATGGACCAAAGATGAATACCTTTAGAGTTTCAGAGTTATGAAGTTTTTTCTAGGGTGATGGGATATCAATGGGGTTCTTATGGCCTTTCTTTTCTTGATATTGTGTTGGGTTAGTGACATAGTATACCGCTTAACCATATGACCACATTATTTTTGGTTTCTTGGTGGTCCTCTCATGTCGCATTTAATGAGGTATGTGCACAATTCATTGTATGATATCAACCTGGGTAAGCTAATATGTGATAGTGAAGTTTCCTTTTCCAATGAGACGATGGCATTGAGGACCTCTAGGAGAAAGACCCTTCATAAGAAAGTGTTTTCCTTGGGTACATGTTTTTTGGTAGCATAGGAAGTTTTTGGGGGAGCTCATGGGAGTGGGAGACCCAGTTGGAAGCTCAGTATCCCCATGTTTTTGTTTAGTTTTTGTTTTTAGGGGATCAAAATCCTTAAAGAGGAGAATAATGTAATGTCTCAATTTTTTGCCGTATCAGACATTGGAATATTTCATGGAATATTTCTATATCCGTATACTGATATGGTCTGTGATACCAAATCCCAGTCAACCTGGAATAGATATTTAAAAAATATTAAATATATTAATATCACATTTTCATGGTTTTCTTGAAAAGGTGGAATAACCCCTAAATAGAGTATCATATCATAAATATGATATCACTATTGAGTTTAGAATGTGGATTTTATCCTGAGTGTGACATAATCATTGTCATCATTGGGAGATTTGTTAAAATTCATCACAGACACAAATAATGAAATAAATAAATTTAATTTATTTATTTATTACATTGACACAACAAACTAGTTTTCCATCTATAAATACTATGTTATAACCAATTAATAGGGTTATCCTTATAAACCTAGTAATTAAGATGAGGGATTGGAAGAATGTTGGTAGGCATTAAGATTGTGGATCGATGATTTCAGTATAATAAGGATCTCCAATGACAATTTCACATGTGGATCATATCATTGAAAGTGGCATGTGATTGTTCTTAGTTAGTGATTGATTGAAAGAGGTAGGCATTTTTTAATGTGGATTTATCCCATTTTGATTTACCCATGATGAACGTGAATTAATCATTTAACAAATTAATTCACATATCAATTGTTTTGTTTGGGTAATTGGTTTATCTTCCTATGGCATTTGAATTAATATTGTTTTTGGTCATTTATTTCTATGAAGATCAACATGAACATTGACCGAGTTCCATTACTAAATTTTTTATTTTGTGCATTTTATTTTCCCTTACTACATGAATTAGTCTCTGACATTCTTTTGAACTATGACTCTACAAATACCTGGTGAACGATCATTTCTCTTTTATTCTTTGGAATAATGGATCATGATGATGAGTTTGAGTTTTGGGATTAAAAATCATGATGGAGGCATGTATATTACAATATATCCCAATGATGGATCATATAATTGTGTATTTCTGAGCCGTATATAGTGGATCACGTGATTACTCAGTCCAGGTGAGGGTTGTGTGTCATGGTCAGGCCATCCGTGCCATGGGTTCGAAGCAGTCAGTCGTGTGACCTCTAGGTAGATGGGGGCACTAGCAAGGGTCTAGGAATGATTGGGATGCTGGTTTTCACGTGGGGAGATGATGAAAATGGGATTAATTTAATAATAACATTTCAATCATTCATGAGGGAGAATATGTTGGAGCGCTAAAGGATGGGTGAGCTCAGCTGCGTGGAATATGGGTGTAGGGAATTTACCCCTATATCATATCTATATATTTACTAAAATTGGAATTTCTCCACCACGTGTCACTCCCACAACAATTCCCTCCATCATGTTGTTTCTGTCTTACCTCCTTCCATCACATTACCCTCTTTACCCATCATGACTATCCTCTTCACCTTCCACTATTTTAAACCCTTTGTAGATCTCATTTAATCATCATCATACAATTATACATAAATGAACATCTCAACTCAAACAAAATTGTGTTGCATATCTCTACTACATCTTCCTCTCTTTCAATCTCCACCATGTCGCTCCTTCGCTACATTATCTTCTTGACTACTCATCTCCTCCCCATCATGACTTTTCAATTTCGATTCACCTATTCAAAAACCTCCACCATTTTCACTTAATCATCATCTAAAAACTATACCAAGATCATTCTTCTAAATCTATGGTCATCAATTATTTTTGACACACCATCTTCACCTCTTCAGATATCTGAAAACTAGGGTTTCATAAACTACTCCATTAGGTGTCTGAAATATAGGGTTTCATGTCCTTCGTGGATAACTACCAGGTCTCCATCGTCATGGACCATTTTCAATTTCCTCATGTACCTTTAAAACCATCACTCCCAAGTCATCAACCACCAACTAAACCTTTGATTCTATCTAAAATACATAGTATTTTATTGTACCAGTTAACTCGGATTCTCCTTAGTGCAGCTCCAGCAATCCCTTCTAAAACAGGTGTGTATGGCTACTATATTGTGATACCCATACCTTCTATTATTCATTATATTATTTAAAGGTTTACATATGGTAATGAAACATTAATTATACTTTATCCTAATTCAATACTACAAGTATTATTTGTCTTTAGCATTTACCTTAAACAGTAAATTGAGAACCAACCATAGTAATGACTACATGAAGATTCTAAGTATTATTTTTCTCCAGCATTTATATTCTCTGTACTATGGTCATAGTACTACCTCCAAGTAGCCATTTTTAATCTGATAAGCCATTTCTCATTGAAAAATCATTAATATTAGGGTTTATATTAGATTGATCACAGTAAATTATTTTCATAGGTATCATTCAGACAAACAACCCTTAGAATGTAACTACATGCACATTCTAAGGATCAATTTTTGTGATGATATTTATGATATCCTATATTCATTGCCAAACTAGGGATTCTATTTCATTATGTTAATTCATATTTACTCACTAATTGATTATTTTATGCACATTCTTCCAAATGAAACATTATTCCCAATATCTAATTTTATTCTAAATTGCATGATTATTAAAATGGTGTTGAATAACTTTACATGTCGACTTTGATTCAGGTATCTTTATCACCATCCCCTACTTTGAAATGTAATGGTATTAAATATTCAAGGTAATTTTATCACACTGTTATTTTTATTTCCATTTGAATAATTTTTCATTTATTAATTTTATATATTTTTTATATATATATTTTATTCAACTATTTTATATTTTCATTGCTTGAATTTTTTTTGAAGGGATATACTATTTGGTTAGATTCTTCAAGCTGGAGAAGTAATCAGGCATATACATTCATCTCATAATTGGTCCTTATATCTGTGCCCAATGGAATTTTGGTGATTTAAATTTTTTTTAGTATGTAAAACATATTAATATGTTTGAATTCAAAAACTTTGACTATTTTTTTATTTCTTTACAAATTATATGGGTTTCCCTGTTTGGATTAAATATGTTCCTAGATCAGTTTAAGAACTGATAATGGTCCTTTCAAGGTTATTTTCGCAACATATAATGGTCCAGTAAAGAACTTTTTCTATAATTTATTTTCTTTATGCATTATTTTTTTTTTCCAAATTTTGTAATCTTCGTGTATATTAATCTGTTTTGGTCATCTAAAAAACGTTTTTGGTTTTTTATTAGCTTATCTATGAATTTTAAGTATACCTTCTTAGATGGTTTTTTGAATCCCTAGTGGTTTCCCTTATATACTCCAGTAGTCACCTAACAACTAGAACACTCTCCATGTGTATTTTTTTCCTCACAAAATATATACTTATTCAGATGTTAATGATTCTCCTCTTTGATAAGTATTTACTAAATATGGGTTGGTAGTTAATGTGAGCGTCATTTATGGGTTAAAAAAGAACAATCATGAGGGGTTCTATTCATAACAATGTTGAGCATTGTAGAAATGAATAATGATTTTTCTTGAACTTCATGACCAGGTGATACAATTATCCCTTTCTAAATTTGAGGTTGTATCGAGAACACTTTGCAAGTCTTAGTTTGGTGTGATATTTTTATAATTAGAATTATTGGGTAGGATTTATGATGTAGTTATATGATAGTGTGCATTGCATAGAAGTGTTCGAGGCATGGTTCCTTCTTTTGAGAACAAAGATTAAGTGTTTTTTTACTTTATTAATCTCCCATGGATTGTATATGGAAAAAATGTTACACCTTTGATGGACTGTCACATGTGTTATATTGTATTTTTATGATGAACATGGGTCTTTTTAGCCTATTGATGAATATGGGTAGAGAGAAAAATAATATTTTTCATATTTTGTATAAGTTAACTCTGTTCAACTTTTTTTTATTTTTTTTATTTATTTATGTCTTGAAAACATTTAGATTGGAATAAGAAATGGTTTAATCCCCTAATCAATTCCATTTCTCTCATTGCTGATTATTCTTGAAATGTTTTTTTATTTAAAAAAATATAAATCCCTTATTCTGTTCACTAATAATAATTTATTTTGAATTATATATACATGTAATGATTCAATGAGTTAAAGGAGCTGAATATTCCATGTAAAAAAACCTTATTTTTCAAAATATATATATTGAATATTATATCTTAAACCATATCCATTTACAAAATTTTCATGTTGAACATCATATTTTGAATTTTATATTAAATTTCCAAATTTCCATTTTAATATTATAATAGAATAAGATCCTTTCTCTTTGATGGAAGTTCATTTTTTATTGCTAGATTAAACCAGTTATGAAAGTCTATATACATGGGCAGAATGGTAGATGAGCATGTTGAGTTTCTTATTTACTAATTATTATGTTTAAAATTGTACAAGTTATATAAGAAATACATGGTCGATAACATGAATGAATATATTTTTTGCCTTGCTGAATTATATATGCTCACTTCAATTGGGTGATAATGGAAAATTTAATTGAGGAATTTCATAAAAAAAATCAATTTTTTCATGATATAATATAATTATAAAAGCTTCAAGGTGTAGTGGTAACCGAATTCATGAACATCAAGGGGAATGATTCTATATTTTATGCATGAAACTGATAATCGATAGTGGTGAAGTTTCACAAATTCAGAGTTGAGTCAGCCTGCCTTTTTTGTTTTGTGCTATTATATGTGTTGAATTCAAACATTTTATCCTATTACTATTCCAACAAACACATGCATCTTAAAATTTAATAGGAACAATGATTTTGGTAGCACTTAATAGAAAACCTAATAAGAACCATGATAAGAAGCCTCTGAAAAAAATGGATCCTAATATAGATAGTGTCATACTTTTTATTTTAATTAATTTTGTACTACAATTACTATTGATAAATGATTTCAAAGAAATTATGTTTCATTCCTTAAATTTAGATGGTATTTTTTCATTATAATATAATTTATTCCAATTCATTATCGATGTTTATGAATTCATGATCTATCTCAACACAATGCCTATATATGACAGAAATACATACATTTCATATGAGTATAATCCATTCTGAATATAATTCATTTGAGGGTAATCCATATAAATATAATACAATTAAATATAGTGAAATAAACTTTATCCATATGTGTAGAGTATATTTTTCAATAATATGCATATGTGTGCCTGAAATAAATTACTTTCTTACTATTGACCATCAGACACATTATCCATTGTTTTTTACCACTTTTCATTTCAATGTACAATATGCATTCACTAAAATTACTTTTTTACATTCTTATTTACTTTCTTATTTCTTCCACTAGATTAAGACATGTTTCTATTTAGGTAACAAAAACTGATTTTATTCAGTTACAAGTGTATACATAAATATTAATTTTTAGTCCTTTTATTAGAATAATACATTAATCATTGCATTGAACATTTTATAGCTATTATTCTAGTCCTATAATAAAAAAATAGAAAAGTTAATGTTGACTATCATGCTGTATTTTCATGATATTTCCAATTGATTTTCAAATAAATCTTGATATGAAATCATAATTCATGTTATATTTTGGCACAAGAAGAGACTCACATTTAAAAAATAATACTACTTTCATGTAAAAAAACATAATTGATTATTTCATGTGAGGGGACTTCATTACAAATTGAAAAAAAAAATCAAATGAAACTAATGCTTGAACTAATGATTTCTTCCATTCTACCACATTAAATTACCATTGTGATAGATTATGATAATTCTTAATATAATTATATCTTAGGATTCCATTTTTCACTTTCAGAGACATAGTGCACCATCCTTACATATCATTAAATAGACTTTTTAGCTTATATTTTGATAAGAACATTGATTTATCTCACATTTTATGAAACAATGATGAATCCCATCATACATCTCTCTTCCTCTTCACTATTTTTCTCTGGTGGTAACCAACCATAATTTAAAGTTCTCTCCCCACCCCAAATCTTACGTGTATTTACCCGTAATTGTCTCTGTTAAAAAAACATGCTTGAATGACACAATCATTGTTTTATTCTGTATTGTTTTAGAAGAATATTTTTGAAGTTGTGCATATGTAAAAAACCAATGTTCAATCTAGATTTATAAATCTAAAATCCGACTCCATGCTTAAATTGTAGTATTCTTTTCCTTCTAATTTCTCAACATTTCAATTTTTGCTGAAATTTTGAGATGAAGATGAAGGCTTCTAAAAAAAGTGATCCTCCTGTGGTTCTTGAACTACTGGCTAAAGATAAATTGAATACTATAATGCTTTTATTAATGTTTCACATTTCATTCTATCTTTTTTTTCTGTATTTTTTTTCATATGCGTCTCTTGATCAAAATTATAATCCTATCATGTATGTTTATGATTAATTTTCTAAGCTATTTATCTTTGAGGTGATTCTTTAATTTACTATGACAATACCTCAGTCATAATTTCTTTTTAAATATCATGTTTCTATTGAAATACAGGGTAGCAGGATGCTGACATTTTTACAAAGGTTTGTGGCCAAATTCTTTCAATAGGCAAAGAATGATACTGGTATTGTTCGATTTTAGTACAATGTCAAATTAAACACATTTTAGTAATATCAGTTAGAGAGATTGTTAAATTATTTTTTTTATTATGTTTTGCATTTTTTTACTTAGTTTTAGGAATTGAATTCTGAAAAGATTAGATTTTCCATTTTACCAGTGGGTATGAATTCTTGATTATACATATTATGTGACTGAACAAGCAAAAAGTGAAATGCCACCACATTTTTCAAACTCAATTTGAGAAATAGTAGCCTAAATATTCACATGATCAATATCATATGTAAGTTCTATATGGATTTATAATAAAAAATTTCACTTTACCATTAATTCCTAGTTTCACTAATTCCATTACTTTGTGTAGGATCTAATTTTTCATTTTAAAAAGATATTTGTGCATCTTGGTGAGTGTGAATCTGGTGCACCTTCAATCTGAAATTTGAATTGTAGATGGTGAGCTCCTCCATATTACCTCTAATTACACCATACGAAATCCTTCTCAAATGATGATGTCTGCATGTCAACCCCTATCAACATCCACTTCATATTGTAAAAATGGTACATAACAATTCAGAACCATTTATTTTGCTACTATTTATTTAGGTATCATGTAATAACATTATTATGTCATGTAAAATTTTTAACAATTTTTCCTAACTTATGTGCATTTTCAATAACGTTTCATACGATTTCTTATTCACGATTTCGACATTGATGGTGAAAATTGGGTCAAGTTCTAATTTATACCATATGAACCATGGTTTGGGGCTGTTTCATGGGCCTTTGTTTCCCTTCCAAATATAAAATTATTATTATAAATGTGTCTTTCATTCAACCTAATGTGTAAGGAATATTCATGTTCAAAAAAATTTCCTCTATCAAGTTCATTAATGGTGATGTCCCATTAATTTTTCTAAACATAAAATCTATATTATTATTGATCTTTTCTATCTTATTTTGTTTTATTGTTAATAAAAATTACCTATAATGTACTATTATCTTCCTCTTTTTTGACAAAAACTTATATCTTCTTCTTCTTATTTTCTTTAATGCTTCCTTGTATGCCTTTGGAAACATCAGTGATTCATGTTCATTCAATTTAAGTAAGATTCACCATTCATCATTTTATATTTATTTTATTCATTATGGGGAGGATATTTTTTTCTTGATTGTTTCCACTTGAAGAAGCTAGAAAAGTGTCTTGAAAGCAGATTGGGCGATGTGATTGAGAATAAGGTCGACACATCAGTTACTACTTATCATTTTCCATTTCATTATTCGTTTTATTATTCCATAATATTGTAAAACTTTTTTTTATTTTTTTTATTCAATTATTGTTCTTAATCATATGTCAATATATTATGTATGGTCTCCAATCCATCGTCCTTCACCACTGTCATCCATAGTAAAGGTATGTTGTAAACATTAAATAACTAAATTCTTTAGTCGTTTTTAAAAAAACTATATATATCCTTAAAAAATTAGATTTTATATATGTTAAATGACCTAAACAATTTTGTTAGAGAAGCATCCATCTTGTGTATTGTGGTTTTTTTCATCGATGGCATAACATAGTTTCTAAGCATGCATCATGACATATATTGATTCTTACATCTGGTGGTAAATTTTTCTATTAATCCAAATTTAAATATTTTGTAACTTATGATTCTTACTCAGGTATGTGACACGTAGTCCAACATGTAGTCCCTCAAATATCGTGATTATCCTTTTTGTTTTCTAATATTTTAATTGTCTTCATGTTTAATCCACTTTTATTGTATTATTATGTACCACTAATGTACCACTAAGTTATGCTTTCAATATATTCAATATAATCCATATTATTTTAGGGTTTCAATCCTTTATACAAGCTGACAGGGTTGAGTATAACACTAGATTTTAGAGAAATATACCATCATGGAAGATTGGATCAAGGGAATATTTTGGATCAGTAGGTCATTTTATTTTGTTTCATTTAATATTTCTATCAGTTAACAGTTTGTATTAAATTTGAGCAGTGGATATTTTTTTAGAGAATTAAAACTTGTATTTTATTTGAACAGTGGGTTGTGAATTTTTATTGAACAGTGTAACATTTTTTATATCATTGCATTATATCACCATGTGAATACATTTGATAGTACTAGTTATATATTATAATAATGATAAAACAATAATTGAGATGAAATAAAGGGGAGGTCTCATGTGCGCAATACCGGGAGAAAGGGATGGGGGAGAATGCTACATACCCCTTGCAATTATTTATTATATTAACTTTTTATTATAATAACAATAATAAAGATATTATTATTATTAAATGGGAGAATGAATCCAATTTTATAAGATAGAAAAGGGTGGGGCACATGAGTGTTGGTGCGTGAATAACACCTCCCAGCACGAAGACCCTCCCCTCTTGTATATTTCTTTAAATTGATAATAAAAAAATAAAATGTTATTATTATTGTTACTGTCATGAAATATTATTTTTGAAATAACTCCCTCATCTGACATTGGTTTCTTATCTATCAATTTCATTGTGATCCTTGAATTGATATGGAAAATTATAGACTAGTGCTAAATAATTAATTTGGACATATCTCTTATTCCCAAAAAGTGTCGTACATACGCGTTAGGGAAAAAATGTGTTTTTTAGAGACATCTGTTTTGGGAAATTGAATACTCTATTCTATGTTTTGTTTCCTTGAGGATCACAACAATGCAATCTGTTTGTCCATGTATAACCATTCGTGGTGGAAAATCAATTAATTTAATTTTTATCCTGTTGGATTGACGCCAAACCATACACGTTCGTCAGAATTGTGGCCAGACATACATTTGGTGTCGTGAGTAGTCTATCCAAATTTTTTTTCTACATATATCATATTTATAACCCTATTTGGATTTATAGATTCAACACATGGTGATGCAAGAAAGATAATTTTTTAGCGATGCTTAACTAGTACCAATTGAGTGTATCCCCTTGGTCCAATCCTATGAGGGTTTGGTGTAGAATCACATCCTTATCGTAGGATGGTGACCACTATATAGCTTCCTAATGATCAGGGTAGTTTGGATGAGATTACCTTATTCTAGAGTGAGTTGTCTTAGTCCACTTTGACTAGACCATTCAAAGGCTTAGAGCATATATCCATCTGAGATTCCCAAAGCGATCCTTATATCCTTCATGTTTTCCCTAGGTATGGTTTGTGGAATTGGAATGTACAACACTTACACGGGCATTGATCACTTATCTATGAGGATGATTCCAATATGGTACGATGTCCCCCCCAGTGAGCCCTGGTAACTGACCCACCATATAGGTATCAAGATTTGATCTTTTTGATGGGGTATTAGTCTGATAGAGTGTGTATCTCAGATGAACCCTCTTGTTTTCTTGTGTGTTTTCTTTATGGAAAGACCCAATGAGCATTTCCTCTTGGATTTTATGCCATCTCGGATGCCAGGAAATTTCTATCAGTTTAGCTGTTCTCAATGGAGTGATATCTCTGGAATGAGTGTCAATAGGGATGGTAGGGATTGTGGAGTGAGATATATTGTAAGATAATTACCTTGAAACCTCATAGTTTTATATATATGGAAGTGGTTGAGACCTAAAACTCTAATTATTTTATGAGTATATCTGGGATATCATTGGTTATAGTTATGTGTTATATCTTTTTTTATATAACAGTGTTTGATGAGATGACTACTCATGATGCTTTATGTTTTGGGATTTCAGGGTTTCCTACTGGGTATTCTTATACTCATCCCTACATAGGCTCTCCCCACACTTTTCATGTCTTATGTAGGTGAAGTATATTTTTACGAAGTCCTTTAAGGACTAGGAGTGGGTGAAGATTACTTAGGGATAGGCAGTCTGAGGTGTATATTGGTGTTCCATTTGGCATCAATTCCATCCTTCCAAGAAGGATGAACATTATATTCCAATTTTGGATGAGATTGTATTTGAAACCATTTTATGTTTTCCACTACTATATGGCATACTCTTATTGTGTAATTATAGATGAATGCATACATTTTTATTTATTTTTTTATATTTCCTCGTTGTATGAGCTTCGAAATGTGTGTGTGTATGTATATTAGAAAAACGCCTCATATATTTGTTATGACTTCTCCGCACTTGTATCCAACCCATGTACATTGAATTTGAGATTAGGGTAGTTGTGTATTGGCCTTCCACCAGGCAAGAGGGCCTTGGTGGGTCTAGTTGTGACAAAAAAATCATAGAAAATATAAGACATTTCAAAACATGAATTTTTATTTATTTTAATTTATTTTTTACAATAGTAATTAAAAATTTTAATACCTAATAAATTATTGTTATTAATTAAAATATGGGTATTATTAATAAAAAATGACATTAATTAATTAAAACATAAAAATTTCTTTAAAAATATGATCTCTTCAATGCATCAATTACCTCGATGTGGTGCATTCCCTTTACATTAACCTTGCATAAAGTGATGTAAAAATTCCAAAAGGAAAAGGGTGGGTGTGAGCTAAAATTCCAATAATATTTCACCAATCATTTCATAAGAATTCAATGTTAGATAAAACATTTGTGATTAATTTAAAAAAACAAGGCAGGGAAACACTTTCATTGTTTATGTCAAAACATGAATAAAGAAAAAATTCCCATTAATGCAGGCATAATCATGTATCTTTATCGAATATGAATTAATAAAATGAGAAGACACCTAAGGAAAAATCTCCATATCCTCAAGTTGTTTATTTGTTTTTTCATCCTTAATCCACTACATGGTAGTGCTAATACATGCCCACCACGTGTTCTTCCCACTCAACTTCCCAGTCTCTTATGCGCTTCAATGAAAACTAAAATATTTACAAGGGGATATTATTGGTTAAAAAACTATTTAATCATCATTTAATTTGTCCCTAATTCATGTCTCAAAACATTCCTTTAATTTTAAAAACCATCATTAATTAGTTTTTTGAATTACCCCAGAACACCCTAATAGGGGAGGGGTGAATTTTGGTGTCAAATTTTTCATCTAAAGAGATAGATCTTGTTCCTACATTGGTAGGAACCTATTAAACATGCCTTATGGGAAAGTTCAATAAAAAAATAATAACATGAAAGGATAAAAACACAACAATTTTACTTTGTTAACCATTAATTCCTAGTCTAAGGAGCATATGCTGAAATATTATCAGTCATACTTAAATGTACTAATCTTCACTAGTTGTGGAATACATAAGTTTAGACACAATCACTATGTGCTGAACACACTGGATTTACAAGATTCTAGGTATAGAAAACTGTGTCCCTCTGAACACTTTCATTGAATCCCTCTTACTCACTACTTTGAGAAAACTATTACACAGTTTACCAACTTGAAGGTCACTTCAATAGATTGGAATTAATTAGTTTGTCCTTATCTAGCATGAGACTCTTCTTTCACCATTGATTTGAGTTGATAAACTTTGAAAGCATTTTTTCACTGAAAATTAATAATCAAAACTGCCTTATGTGAAGCTCACTACCTTTATTAAGCTAACTACCTTCGTGGAACAAACTGCCATCGTGAAGCTCACTGATTCAGTGTGGAATACCCCATCATCGTGAAGCACTCATTAATCATTGTCATTGGATTCATTCAAGAATAATGTAGTATTTTCGTGATTCTCAGGCTCACATGGAATGTAATATTTTTAAAGATCCCCTAGACTCAGGAAATCAGATAAAATCTAGATTTTCCTATGAAAATTTCGTAGAAATGAAGTGGAGGTAGCCTCATATTTATAGGCTCAATCGTTCCTGATTATCCATAACCTCCAACATGTTTTTTGGATCTTTCAAAAAAATATTTGTAGTGATCCTCCCTTCATGATGATCCAATGTAATTTTACATAGTCATGGAGATCACCATCACTCTTTGTGAGGCTCCAATTATCTTAATCAGAGAGAACACCATCACCATTCGTGATGCTCTCCATAATCATAGAGCGTTCTTACAGAACCTTCACACCATCGAAAACCACCTTTGCGAAACCCATTATTCGTGAAACTCATTACTTTTACATATTTTGATAAGGTCATCAAGGAAATCCAATTTTCATGATTCAACCCATCCTCTAAAATTTGAACAACAAAAATTTTGGAAACACTGTGAAATGACACCATATTCAATGCTATTATCATCTTGAAAAGTAATACCGCTTTCCCTACAAACTCCCTGATCTCCCATGTGATGATTGATAACAAACACAAACCATACTCTATTTAACGATAAGAACATCATTAGTTCCAAAAATATCCCACATTGGATTTTTTAGAAATATGTAGATAATTACAATAAACCACCAACCACAATCAAAACCTGATACACAAGAAACAAAACATCCCAAACTCTAATTATATGTGAGAAAATGCCACGAAATGAATCTGGTCTCCACTAATAATGGAACCAAATCCAGCCCATGAAAAATCCCTAAGGTTGTTACATATCCCCAAGGGCTGGCACAAGTTTTCGTGTATCAATAAATTGTGTTTGGGAATGATTTACCCGATTTTGAATGAAAAAACAAAAAAAACAACCAATAATATAAATCTCCATAGAAAAAAGACTTAAGAAACCATAACTGAATACATAGTTCTAAATAAGGTACAATATGTACAAACTTAATTAAAAACAGTATCAAAACGTTCACTAATACACCACATTCCAAGTGGTCATCACCCCCGAGCCGCCTCCACAACACTACACAAAGAGGGGACTAACAACCCAAACCACCTTCATTCGAGGCTTTACCTTTACCTGAGTCAAACAAAATGAAGTCTACATATACCCTAGGGTTTTAATTAGGGTTTTAACCTAATCCCAATAAGATAACAACCAAATATTCCAATGATTATGCAGTACAAGGTCAAAAAGAAACCCGTTTTAATATGTAAAGAAAAGCAGTGATAAATTCCATGAAATCCAACTTTAAATTGAAAACAATTTTCAAAATACAACATCCATAATTTTAACCTAATTAAACAAAAAAATTAGCTACTATAAATTTCATCCAAACAAAAACTAATACATGTGTAAATACCACAAATTCAATGATCACCAAAACTGGGAATACCCCAAGGCAACTAGATAGTATCAGGCCCTATGCAACTCATACCTCGGTGAAAAGTAACCATAGAAAAATAAATTACTATGAAAAATCCACTAGAGGGGAACAAAAAAATAACCTAGTGGTCCCCCATCATCATCCATATATTTTATTTTGAGTTGTCATTATCCATTTACTCAGTGAAATAGGTACAACAACCATCCAGTTCAATAGTGGTACTAGTTCATATCTTCCCACCTAGGTACTTGGGATTCCCCATCTATGTTCAAACAATTTCAACATTCCACAACATCCATTTTCATATAAAAACACCACTATTAGTCACATAAAAAATACAGTATCTATACACACTTTATAGCACCTAAAACACACAACAAAACATTTTGATTTTCAACAAAACAACTTCTCAAAATCTCACATTGTTTTGCACCCACAAATCTTTTAAATATCAACATTGAACACTATGTGCACACATTTTAAGCCACAAAAACAAAATTCATGTTCAATAACCTTCAATGAGACCAAAAATTCAGTTATGTGGTAGCCACATATGAACCAGGAAGTTATATCTTTTAAAAAATCTGATTTTCACAAAAACATGGTACTTAAAGTCCATTTGGTTCATAAACACCATTTAAAAAAACATTTTCAGAAAAACCCAAAGATAGTAACCATTAAATACATTATTTTCAACCCTAATAAATTTAAATAGAATCAACTAAGTAATTATATGGAATCCCCAAGTGAACCAATAAAATATTTATATGAAAAACCCCCAATTTCACATAAAATTTTCACTCAAAGTTCACTTGCAATAAAAACACCACTAAAACCAATTTTGAAAAAATAATCTAATGAAATATACATTACAATATCATAAAAATATAATCTAGGTTACAAATATTGCATAAACATTGGAATCACCTACCAAAGTAATGAAAATCCTTTAATCCTTTGTGAGAAAACTCAAACGCACCACTGTCGCACCTCGAGGAGGGTAGATCAAACCTAAACACAGAAGATTGGACCAAGAAAACCCAAGGTTAAAGACTAGTTTCGAAGACCTACCCAATGGTAATTTGTAACATCAAGAAAAATTGGAAGAAACATCATGGAAAGGGGAGGAACTAAGAGGGGAAGAAATAGTTATTTAGATTATTTTAAGTTCCTCCCCCAAATCCCCCTTCAAAATGGGGTTCCAGTGAGGGTTTGAGTGACTTGGAGGGATGACTTGGATGAATAGGTAGAATGGGGGAATAAAGGGCCGAGTTAGGATAAATACTAGGGGAAAAGGTGTCATTTTAACTCATTTTTAAGGATCTGGACATTGGCGCATGGTTTGTGTGCACAGTTTGGCAAACCATGCACCTAAATCATGAACCCTCCATTCTACCCTCAAAACAACATCAATATCCACCAAAATTCATGGGGGTTATGAGGGACTTAGTGGGGGATTTTAGGATAAAAATATATAAAACAAAAGTACCTTTAATGAAGAACTTGAGTGTGGAAATTTGATATGTACTAGTACGACTAGTGAACCGGATGGGTGTTGTGCCAGTTTCACTGATAAAATGGATAATAAAAATGATAACTAAAATATATGGATTATTATGGGGGACCACTAGTTTATGGTTATGTTCCATACTAGTGGCTCATGCATGAGAATTTATTTGTTCTATTTTTACTTTTCAACGAGGTATGAGGTGTATCGGGCCCGAGACTATCTAGTTGCATAGGGGTGTTCCCGGTTTTGGGGATCATTGGATTTATGGTATTTAACCTTGTATTAGGGTGTGCTTGGATGAAATTTATAGTAGATAACATGTTTTTTTAATTGGATTAACATTCTAAATGTTTTAGTTTGAAAACTGTTTTCAATTTAAAGTTTCATTTCTTGGAATTTATCACTGCTTTTCTTTACATATTAAAAATGATTGATTGTTAACCTTATATTGCATAATCTTTAGAAAATTTATGTGGCATATTATTGGGATTATTCTCAAACCCTACTTACACCCATTGGGTTTATGTATACTTCATTATGTTTGACACGGGTAAAGGTAAAGCCTCGGGTGAGGGCGGTTCAAGTTGTTAGTCCCTTCTTGGTGCGGTGTTGTGGAGGTGGCTCAGGGGTGATGACCCCTTAGCATGTGGAATATTAGTGGATGTTTTTTTGCTGTTTTTTATTTATTTTTATACATCATGTACCTTATTTTGAAACATTTATTCATTTCTGGTTTTTGTTTAAGTCTTATTTGGCATGTAAATTTTAGATTCTAATTATTGGTTGTTTTAATGTTTTATGTTTCATACTCGGGTAAATCATTGACAAACCTTGTTCATTGATACTTGGAAATTTTTTCAAGCCCATGTGGATTGGGAATGGCCTTTGTACCTTGTCATGTGATGGATTTGGTGCCGATATTAGTGGAGACCAAATTCGGTTCGTGACAAAATGGTATCAGAGGAGGCCAATGTTTTTGGGTTATATTACTATTTTGGGATGAGTCGGGATAGACGAGATCTAGAAATGTAGGGCTCGGGGTTTTGGCCATGAGTAGGGTTCCTAGCCCGCAACTCTCATGGTAGACCTTGAGTCACCATGGGATATTGGAATTGTTTGATTGACTTCACTTCCAGGTGATACATGTGGGTTGTATACCACACGTGACCATTGGGTGGGGTGGATTAGTTGTTTCTTTTATTACTATAATGTGTTTATATTTTTATATTTAATGTATTTGATTAAAATTTTCAGAATTATGGTCATGAATATTGTTTTTGTGACTGTTTCATTTTCTAACAACATGACTCCCTAGAAAGCACACATGCGACCACAGGAGGAAGCCAGAGAGAGTTCTCCCACACCAATTGATTAGAGGCTAGTCGAGGTCATGGTCCAAGCTGTCCAGGAACTAAGACATGGACCAGATTATTTTCCTACTCTTGTTATAGGGGATGAGATAGGTCCTAGAAATGACAAGGCCTAGAATTCATGAAAATAATCCTCCCACCTTCTGAGGTAGCATTGAACCCTAGGAAGCAGAGAAATGGATCAAGAAGATCACGTGAATGTTCAAGTTACTGGATACACCCAAGGAGATTAGGGTGAAGTGTGTCAACTTTCTGTTGGAGGGTCCCAGCCTCAGGTGGTGGGAATTGGTTCTTTAAACTTGGAAGAATGAGCAGATGCGCTAGCGATATTTCAAGGTTGTCTTCAATGAGTAATACTACCTCGAGGTCTTGGCCTATGCCAGGTTTTGAGAGTTCATGGATCTTTTTCAGGGGAATATTTTTATCATAGAGTATGCCAATTGTTTTGATAAGTTAGATCAGTATGCCCCTTAAATCGTCTCTAATGAGCATGTAAAAGCACAAAGGTTTGAGAAATTCTTGATACCAGAGATATACTATCAAGTGTTCTTGTTTAAAATGAGGACCTATGCTGGGGTTGTTGATAGGGAGTGCATGGTGGAGGTTGATCAGAAAGGACAGGATGGTTTCTATGCATCAGTATTAGTAGTGGGAAGTGGAAGCTCTTCAAAAAAGAAAAGGAAGCGGGAGGAACAAGTGAAGAAGGGAGGTGGTAGTTGAAGCCACTCCTCCAGGTAGTTTTCATATGTGGATTCTGATGCGATATCACTCATGTGCCACCGGTGTGGGTGGTTGGGGCACATCTGACCATCATGCTCGCTTCCTCTATGGCTTTATTACCATTTTGGATGTATGGGGAATTTGCAGTGCTTTTGCAGGGTGGCACATCCACTTCCGAGTAGGGTAGGGTCAGTGGCTTCAAAAGGAGATCTAGCACAGTGCGAGCAGTCGAGGATTAGGGGATCTCGTTTTAGTGGTTGTGGTGGTAGGGATGGTTCATCTTTATGGAATATCTAGTTCAGGTCACAGCCACAGACTATCGTTCATCCCCATATAGACACCATACATCTCTATGCTGTGGATCAGGCACCAATAGGATTAGAGGCGTGACCGTAAACTATTTGTGGTATCATTTTGATCTCATATTCTATATATTATACTATTTTTTAATAATAGTGCCTATGTTTCTTTTATTTCTACTAGTTTTGTGGAAAAACTGAATTTACCAACTTATTTTTTGTCTTTTGTGATGGATTTGGTGGCGTCGTTGGAAAAGAAGAAGGAGAAGGGTCTTAGGTGCATGTTGTTGTGCTCTCCATGTTAGGGATTGAGATGGTGTGGGACCTCTTGGTCATAGATATGGATCTTTTTTATGTGATACATGGAATTTATTGGATAGTAAACTTCCAGGAACACATCATTTTCCATAAGTAGCGAGTGAGTTTCACAAACCTGATAGGTGTCGTCAGGTTTTTCATAGAGAATGGGATCCTCAGTCAGGTCGTGCATGACCCCCACTCCCAATGTTGGGAAGTATAATCTTCTAGTTATCATTTCTCATGCTAGAGTGCAATGGTAATTCCCTTGAATGTGAGCTACCTCATGCAATGAATGAGTTTCTTGATGTATTCCTAGATGATTTTTTTGGTTTTCCCCCAGAGTGGGATGTGGAGTTTTCGATTGATCTGGCACCAAGAACACATCTGATATCTCTTCCCTCATATCGCATGGCCCCTATCGAACTGATGGAATTAAAGATATAGCTGTAAGACATGGATTACAAAGAATTCATTCACCTAAGCATCTCTCTTTAGGCTGCTCCAGTGTTGTTCATGAAAAAGGATTGTGCATTGAATACAAGAAGCTGAATAAAGTAACAATTAAGAACAAATACCCTTTTCCCAGAATAGATGACTTGTTAGATTAGTTTAAGGGGGAAAATTGGTTCTCAAAATAGATTGTTTTTTGGGATACCATCGACTTAGGGGGAGAGTGGCAGTTATCTTGAATATAGCCTTTCGGAGCAGGTAAGACCACTTTGAGTATTTCACCACGCACTTAAAATTGACCAATTATCCATCAATATTTATGGAACTCATGAACAGGGTGTTCCATCTGTATATTAACTCCTTTTTTTTGGTGTTTTTGGATGAAATTATAGTATACTCTGGATCTGAGGAGGAATACGAACATCACTTGAGGATCATCTTGGGCACTTTATGGGATCACTAACTCTATGCAAAGTTGTCAAAGTGCACATTCAGGATCAGGGAGGTGAAATTGCTAGGGAATGTGATCTCGGAGTATGGGGTTTTAGTGTATTATAAGAAGATTAGAGAAGTTATGTCATGGATCAGCTGAAGAATGTGTTTGAGATCCAGATTTTACTTGGTCTGGCTGGTTATTACAGGCGATTCGTTTGGGATTTCTCTCGTCTTGATTCAAAAATGACTGCATTCACCCAGAAAGGGGTGATGTTTTTATGGGGCCCAGAATGTCAGGAATCCTTCGAGGAGCGGAAGTAGCGGTTGAATACCAACCCCATGCTAATTTGTTAGAGACTAGAAAGGTTTGTGTGGTTTATTGCGATGCTTCAGGTATGGGCCTTGGGTGTGTGCTTATGCAGGATGATCATGTGGTGGTGTATGGCCATCGCTAACTCCGACCACATGATAATAATTATGCAACCCATAAATTCTAGTTGGCTATGGCGATGCATGATTTGAAGACTTTGTGTCGCTATCTCTTTGGGGGATGTTTTTGGTCTACTCTGATCACAAAATCGTGGCCTATATTTTCTCGCATAAATACCTCAACTTGAGGAAGAATCACTAGATCGAGTACATGTAGGGGTTTGACTTTGACATTTTATATACCCCAGGAAACGGTAATGTGATGGATGATTCCTTGAGAAGAATAGTTCTAGTGAATTCTTTGAGGATGTCCAATTATGAGTGAACATTGATGAGACTCGTTGCTTAGATGCGTGTGGAGACCAAGGAGTATAATGGGTGTGCGTTCTTGGTGAGTTCCCAGTTGAATACTTATCTATTGGAGTTGGTTCAGAAACAACAGACTAGTGATGATATTTTTTAGTGGTCAAGTAATTTTCTTCATGGTGGGAAGACTTCCTCTGATTGGTCATCGTCTACCGAGGGCATCTAGTGCTTCAAGGGTCTTTTAGTAGTGTCATTATCTCTGCAGATGTTGGTTATGGAGGATAGCCACCAATATCTGTAGGTTGTCTATCTAGTTTCCAAAAAGATGTATTATGACGTGAGACAACAATTCTAGTTTCCAGATATGCTATGGTACATAGAAGACTTTGTTTCAAGATTCTACACATTCCAGTAGGTGAAAGAAGAGCATATGAGGCCCTCCTATTTTCTCCAACCATTATTCATTCCTACATGAAAGGGGACAAGGTTTCCATGGAAATCATTGTTGGCTTACCTCATACACCTTAGGGTATGAATTACATTTGGTTGGTGATTGATCGTCTGACCAAATAAGCCCACTTCATTCCGATCAGAGATAAATATATAGTGGATGGGTTGGGCTGTTTGAATATTCAAGAGGTGGAAAGGCTCCATAGTGTGCCATTAGTATTTCTATCAGATAGAGACCTTCGTTTCACTTCTCAATTTTGGGAAGGCCTTCAGAAGGCCTTGGGGTCTTAGTTAAAGATGACCCCGAAAAACCACCCTCAGACGGATGGTCAGAGAGAGTGGGAGAGTCATGTTTTTGGGAAATTGCTCCCTGCATGTGTCTTGGACTTTAGAGGTTCTTGGGATATTCATTTTGGATTGGTTTAGTATTCTTATAATAACTATTACCAATCCTTGATTCTAATGTATCCTTTTGAGGTGCTCTATGGTCGGCCTTGTCAGTCCCCCCCCCCCCCCCGTGTTGGGATGAGGTAGGTGAGACCTCACTATTGAAAATGAGCCTTGTATAGGAGACTTCTGAGAAGGTAAAATATATCAGTATCCATTTATTGTTAGCTCAGAGTCTCCATAAATCTCATGCTGATTAGAGGAATCAATACCTAGAGTTATTTGTGGGTGACAGGGTATTCTTGAAAGTGGCCCCTCTTTTAGGCCATCGTCGATTGGGAAAACAACTAAAGCTGATGTCGTGATATGTCAGAACATTTCAGATCACATAGCATATTGGGAAGGTGGAATAAAGTTTGTCTTTACTCTCTCATTTGACATTCAACTATGATGTCTTCCATGTCTCCTAATTGAATAAATACCACCCGGATCTGTCCCATGTGCTGAGTTGGGATGAACTGAGGATAGAACATGACTTGTCAGTTTTTAAGTGGTCAGTGAAAATAGTGGACTCCCAAGAAAAGGTGCTTCAAGGGAAGTCTATTATGTTGGTCTGGGTTCTTTGGAAGCATGGTAGTGGTACTCATGACACATGGGAGTAGAAGTCATGGGATAAAGAATAATACCCATTCTTATTTTCAGATCTAGCCTCCAGTTGACTTTTTGAGGCGAAAAGTTTTCATGGTGGAGAGAATTGTCGCACCCAAGTTCATTGTTAATGGTAATTATGTTTCATATATTTTTAGCCTAACATTCCCCCTTAATTTCCCCCTATGAATCCATGAATTTTGGTTCCTTTTAAAGTCGTTTTGAGGAGATAAAGGAGGGTGCATGGTTTTCCAACCCGTTCGCCCATGTCCAGCTCATTAAAAATGAGTTAAAATGACCACTTTTCCCACATAGGATTTATCCTAACTTGGTCCTTTCTTCCCCCATTCGACCATTTCCAACCTAGAAGCCCTCCAAGTCGCTGAAACAATCATTTGAACCCAATTTTGAAGGGCGATTTTGTGGAGGAACTTCATATAATCTCAAGTAAGTTTATTCCCCTATTAGTTCTTCCCCTTTCCACGATGTTTCTTAAAATTTTTCTTGAAGTCCCAAATTACCAAAGGGAAGTATTTTGAACCTAGGGTTTAACCATGGGGTTTCTTGTTCCAAAATTCTATTTTTAGGCTTAATCTACCCTCCTTCAGGTGTGGCGGTGGTGCATTTGTGTTTTGTCACAAAGGATTCAAGGGTTTTCATTACTTTGGTAGATGATTCCAAAGTTTATGCAATAATTGTGACCTAGATGTTGTGTTTATGATATTTTCATGTTTATTTCATTTGATTATTTCTACAAAAATTGGTTTTAGTGGTGTTTTTATTGCAAGTTAATTTTGAGTGCAAATGTTATGTGAAATTAGGGGGTTTTCATAAAAATCTTTTATTGGTTCACTTGGGGATTCCCTATAA
Source organism: Viscum album (assembly GCA_963277665.1). Classification (NCBI taxonomy): domain Eukaryota; kingdom Viridiplantae; phylum Streptophyta; class Magnoliopsida; order Santalales; family Viscaceae; genus Viscum; species Viscum album. The sequence continues at coordinate 1,051,455,508 of OY728130.1, read as the reverse complement.
TTACATAATTTATTATATTGAACTTTATTAGAGTTTAAAATCATGTTTTTAATGGTTAATCACTTTGGTTGTTGCTGTGAATGTCTGATTTAATGGTGTTTGTGAAGCAAATGGACTTTAAGTGCCATGTTTGTGTGCAAATTGGGGTTTTTAAAAGATATAACTTTTTGGTTCATATGGGGATACCCCATAACTGAATTTATGGTTTAATTGAATATAATTTAACTGAAATATTATTTTGCGACTTAAGAAGTGTGAAAATAGTGTGAAATGTGGACGTTTCAAAGTGTTTTGGGTGTAGAACAATGTGATATTTTAAGAAGTTGTTTTACTGAAAATAAAAATGTTTTGTTGTGTGTTTTAAGTGGTATAAAGTGTTTATAGATACTATATTGTTTGTATGTGACCATTTGTGGTGTTTTTATACAAAAATGGATTTTGTGGCATGCTGAAATTGTTTGATTCCAAAAGGGGAATCCCAGGTACCTAGGTAGGTGGATATATACTAGTACGACTAGTGAACCGTATTGGTGTTGTCCCTATTTCATTAAGAAAATGTATAATGACAACCCTAAATAAACTATATAGATGATTATGGGGGGAAACAAGGTTATGGGTATGTTACCCACTAGTGGATCGTGCATGATAAAAGATTTTTATATTGTTATTTTTCACCGATGTATGAGGTGCATAGGGCTTGAGACTATCTAGTTCCTAGGGTTGTTCCTGGTTTGGGAGCTCATTGGATTTTTGGTATTAACCCTTCTATTAGGTTGTGTTTGGATTCGATATAAATTATCTAACGTGTTTTAATTAATTGTGTTAACATTATGAATGTTTTAGTTTGAAAACAATTTTCAATTTAAAGTTGTATTTCTTGGAATTTATCACTGCTTTTATTTACATATTAAAACTGCTTGTATTTTCACCTTGTATTGTATAATCATTGGAATTTTTTGGTGGTATTCTATTGGTATTAGTCTCAAACTCTACTTACACCCCCTGGTTGTAAGTACACTTCTTTATGTTTGACTCAAGTAAAGGCAAAGCCTCGTGTGAAGGAGGTTCGGGTTGTTAGTCCCCTCTTGGGGCGGTGTTGTAGAGGTAGCTCAGGGGTGATAACCCCTTGGTGTGTGGAGTCTTAGTGGATATTTTTCTACTATTTTTATATATTTTTGGACAACTTGTAACTTATTTAGAACCTTGTATTTAGTTATGGTTTTTTATGTCTTGTTTGGCATGGAAATTTCAAATTATTATTATTGGTTGTTTTAATGCTTTATGCTTTCATACACGAGTAAATCATTCACAAACCTAATTCATTGATAACCAGAAACTTCTTTCTGCCCGTGGGGATATGTAAAACCCTTCATTCCTTGTCATGTTCTAGATTTAGTGTTGGTATTAGTGGCGACCAGATTCAGTTCGTGACAAAAAATACTAATGTACAAAACAAGAGGGAAAACATGAATTGGGTTCTCATGTTTTGTAATGATTAAATATGTACAATATAATCTATAATCATGCCACAGAAGCATTTAATTCCATGAAATGTTTCTTCATAAAACATGATTCTCATCATTTCATAGAAACATTGCATGGTTTGTCAAAAAACCACAAATTGGATACCACTTTCTCCGCTATCTTGTAACCATAAAAACGTTTCATTCTCCACCTTTGTACCATTGAATTTCTTCATTCTCCCACATTGGAAATAAACCAAAATAACCTATATGTGTACGTGTAGAGCTCAAAACATACTCTCCCTAGATCGTATCATCCCCATAAACCTACATCAATTCCATAAATATATTAAACAGTTAATTTAAGTGGGGAGAGGGTACCAACCGTAAGGATGCACTAGGATTTGGCGGAACATCGAGGTTCAATTGATTCTTCTCAAACACATTTGTTTCCAATGGATTGGTCTATATGTAATCCACTTGATAATTAGTTCCAACATGATCCATTTTAATCATGCATTGTCCAACATTCTCCTTGATAAAGTGATATCTGATTTTAATGTGTTTCATATGAGAATCCAGAATAGGATTCTTCGTAAGATCAATTGTGCTCTTGTTATCACAGTGAATCACCATCGGCTATTACACCACATCACCAATATTAGTAAGTTGTTGATTCATCAACAATGAATGAATGTAATCCTTTTTAGTGGTGATATACTCGGCTTCAGCAGTACTAGGTGAATTGGTTTATTTTGTCTTACAGAACTAGCACACAAATTTCATGACAATTAAGAATGATCCTCCACTTTAGGACATTCTTCCCACCACATCTCCAGCCGAGTAAGCATAAGAAAATACTAATATTTCATTATATGTTCCAAAATAAATGTATAATAAATAATTGTGAGTTCCTTGAATGTACCTCATGATCCTTTTTCACTGCTGTCATATGTTTATCCTTCAGATTACATTGAAATAAATCCACTAATCATGTTTCAAATACAATATAGGTCCATGTTTCTATTAAGTACAATAGGTTTTATATGATTCTCCTATACATGGTAGGATCTAAAAAATTTCCATCCTAATACTTCATAAGATTATTTCCAACTGAAATCAGAGTCCACATTGGTTTAGAGTAATGCATATTGAATTTATTCAAAAATGCTCTTGCATAATTTTCTTGAGAAATAAAATTGCAGTATTTCCTTTGATTCACTTGCATCACCAAGAATTATGTGAGTTCACCGATCATATACATTTCTAATTATGACTTCATGCGATTGAAAAATTTATCCACTGATCCCTGCCTGATTCCACCAAATATAATATCCTCTATGAACACCAATACCATGAACTGATCTTTATGATAAATATTTACATAGATAATGTGATCAATTACTACTCTTTTAAATTCTATATTCTTTAGATAATAATCGATTTGGGAATACCATGCTCGCAGTGCCTTCTTCAAAGCATAGAGTTCCTTCTTTAATCTAAAACCCTTTATTTCATCATTACCAAATTGAAAACACACTGGTTGATCTATGTAGACTCATTATTCAAGAACACCCTTTAAGAATTTTTTTTTACATCCATTTGATACACTTTGAATCCTCTTTGAATTTCCATGTTAATAAAAAGTCTAATTAACTCCAATATAGATACCGGAGAAAATGTTTCCTCAACATCAACACCATTAATCTATGAATAGCCTTTACACACCATCACACCTTATTTATGATCAAATTACCGTGATCATCAAATTTATTTTTAAAAAACAACTTTGTACCAATGAATTTGTGATTTTCAGTTCTCTTAAATATATCCCCTTTTTGTTTCTTGTCGATCTAATCCAACTAATTATTTATGGATTTAACCCATGATTCATCCTTTGCAGCTTCTTCAAATGAGTTCGGTTCTAAAAATAATAAGAAGGAAACATGTGCTTCGCTAATCATTCTCCCAGTATTTGTGGGTTCTGACCAATCCCTAATGATTTGGGATTGATATATTTCTTCTCATTGATTTCTCCTGCGAGTTTCAAAAGAATTTTCTTCAACCATGGTTTCTTATTCTAATTTTTCTTCGGAATCAACATCGTGTTGTGACATCTAAATTTTTTTCACTCCTACTTCTGCATTTGAATCTGTTCCATTTCCATTGTCTTCTAAATCTTCAATCACCTCAGTATAAGATCCCCTCAAGGTATATGTGGTGTTATCTTCAATGATCTTAACATTGTTGTTTTCCACAATTCTTCCAAGATTATTATTGAAACATTTTTAGGATTTTATATTAATTGAATATCAAAGGAATATTCCTTCATTTGTATCATCTTCATACTTCCCTTGATTTCCATCTTTGTTTCAAATGAAACATTTACTTCCAAAAACATGAACATACTTCAAAGATGGCTTCCTTCCATCCACAACTCATACGGTGTCTTGGGTTCTCCCATATAAAGTCCTGATCAACATAGAGTACACACTAAAACTTGAACAGTATCCTTATAGTAATGGAAATAGATATGAGTATCAATCATCATAGGTCTAGATATATTGTTTACTTATCGATTCTAATGCTCAACAACTCCATTTTGTTGTGGGGTTCTTACAGCTGCTACCTAATGTTGTATTCTATGTTTCGTTAAGTAATTTTAAAACTGAATGGAGGTTTATTCCCCTCCATTGTCACACCACAAAAAATTGACTGTCCATCCAGTGCCATTACCATCTATTCGTAGATAAATTTTCATGCAATAAAGCACTTATTGTTTTTTGTTTATAACAATCACACTATCCATTCTCGTATAATCATCAATGAAAATAACAGAGTACCCTTCTCCACATTTTTTAAAAACATTTATCAGAACAAACACATATTAATGGATGAGATAATGAATATTTGATTCCAATTTATTCATTGGCCAATATGAACTACCTACCAACTTCACTCACATACAAGAATCACAAGTATTTTCCCATTCATGCTTCATATTGGGAATATCCATGACTATGTACAGATTATATTTCTTTTAAATGTCCTATGGTTAATTTGACCTTAACTCTGATGCCCCGAGTTGTTTTATTATTCGACTGACATGTAGTAAATGTTTTATAGAATATTAACCTGATATAATTTTCCACCTATTCTACATCCTTTCAGGAGAGAATTCCTAATATTTCCTATTATATTCCATCCATTTTGATTAAATGTCACTATCAGTCCCATGTAACATAGTTGACTCACACTCAGGAGAGTATGAAGTAGATTGTCCACATATAGAACTTCAGTTTTCTTCATATATCCGTTATCTTGTTCAGTACTTGCACTGCCTTTGATCTTTAAAGCACCATCATTACCGAACTTTACTGTTTCATCAACCCTTTTCTTAACATTCTCTAATAGTTCTTCATTTCTCATTATATGGGATGAGCGTCTTATATAAAGAGTCCTTGTGTTGTTGGCCTTTATAACTTTGAGAGATACTTTTTCAAGGTTGGATTTCTCAATTTTATTCTTTTTTATACATTAAATATTATATTGTGTGAAGGATAAATATGTCCTTTATAATATATTTTCTATGTTCCTAGGTTCATTATACACATACTCTTCTTATAGAAGAGAGAACCTATTTGTAAGAGAAACACTATCTTATTGGCATGTATTGACTTGTCTATGAGTTCTATATGAAATTTTCCAACCTTCCATCTTCCTACAACAAATAACTTTATAAAAAAAGTTAGAACAATAGAAAAAATATCCATAGAAACTATTTATTTTATAAGTTTTAGGTTATGAATTCATTCTCTTTTGTTGACTTTCTAGATCTTCCCCAGTCAAATTTCTCCTTGAATCTTCACATTATGACATGGCATGGACCAGATAGCCACAAAATTTACATTTCATAAGATGAAATGTCTTACCACCAATATTCCTCTTCATGTCACCATCCTTAGGAAAAGTGTTTGACTAAAGATAATTTTTGGATACTTGTGGACTGTTTTCATTACTCCTTTAATTTTGATTTATGTATTTCATTGTTAAGACTTCATAAAAATTGTGATATGTCCAAGTTTTAGTATCCCTTTATTTTGGTTTACCTTATTTATAGTATTGTATGTTTTAGAATCACAACCAATTATGTTTTTTCCTATGCATTTGAATCTTTGATCTTTCAAAACGTTTTAGACTCTATCAGAACCCCGTTTATCTCTCTCTAGTATCTCAACATCTAAGAATCATTGAAACTGTATTTTCTTCATTTTTTATATTGAATTTGATTCAATTTTAAGATTAATCCTAATAGTAAAAAGATATTAATCAAGACCCTCAATAATCATGGAATTCTTCTCCCGTATGGATGTAAGGTAATTGATGATATTTGCTTGTTTTTTCATTCTGAGCTTTAGTTCCACAACATCTTTTGTACTTTAAATGGTTATTGACTATTCTTTGGCAACTTATTCTAGTTGTTCAATTTAATCTTAAAATAAATCAACATATTATGATGATTCTTCCACAACTAATCTCCCATTTTTTTCATTTGTTACTTTGATTATAAATCTTACTAAGAGAATTATTATGTTTTAACTTGATATAAACATCAGAAATCAATTAATTATAAAACGTTTTATCTGTTGATGGTTTTGACTTTTCAATTGTATCCATCATAGATTCTTGGGTTCCAGATTTAAAATATGGCTCTTCTTCCTTAAAAAACCTCAGTATTATCATTTTATTCTTTATAGATAAAGCTATTTCTCTCTACTTTCTTCTTATATTTGATTTATACCTTTTGATACAACATTTTCTAGGGCTTCTATGAGTTTATAGCTTCACTTTCTTCATCATCAAACTTCCTTGAGAAATGAGAGGCAATGTGTCTAACTCTACCAAAAAAAGGACAAGGGTAGATTTCCTTCAAATATCCTTTTCCTCTCTTAAATTTCATAGAAAATAGTGAAAGAATTTTATCTTCCTCATTAGCTTCATCAAAATAGTCTCCTAAAATCAAAAGTTTTTAAATGGATTTGAATACCATCTCCTTGCTAACATGACTTGTTACATCCTCTGGTTTGACTGTCATTTCATATGCTACCAAACTGCTTAATAGGTCATCCAAATAATGTTTTCAAAGATCTATTTCCTCAAGGGCTGTCACTTTTGTATTTTAAAGAGGTTTAAGTCATCTCAATATTTCTTTTCAAACTCAATGTCTTTGATTTCTTACCAATACCTCAAATTCATCCTAAAAATTCAGTAATTCAATTGAAAATGGTATCAATATTTTCATTAGGATGACTCTTTAGATCATCATACCTATTGTGCAAAACTTATAGTTTTCCCTCCTTAGCTTTGTTATCTACTTAGTATATATTTTCTAGATTTTACCATATAGACTTTTCTGAAGAACAACTCCTCACCTTTAGATATATTTGATCAGACAGAGTTGTAGTGAGTGAATTTTTCACTTTGTCATCAACATCATGCATTTTCCTATCAGTTCCAGTCATAGATTGTCTTGTTGCATTAGTGACCTGAAAACATCGTATAGTGTAAATGAGTACTTAAATTCCAAGAGATCATATAAGAGATATCATCCTATTCTTCCAAATTTGAAAGTCACTTACATCAAATAGGGGTAATCCCCTGATATTAAATTAATTATTCATGATTCCAAATAAGGATAGATTTAACACCAGCAACCCAGCTATGATACCACATGAAGGACCCCAGAACTCCCTGAGATGGGAGAGGTGAATCAGGGTGTCAACTGTTTCTTCTATGTAGATGGGTCTTATTCCTATGTTGGTAGGAACTAGTTAAACCTGTCTGATGGGAATGTGAGGTAAACTAACAATCATACGCAAGGAGAATAACACAAAATTTTACTTGGTTCACCACTAAGTTCTATTCCAAGGAGAATACGTCGAAATATTATCAGTTGTTTCTAAATCCATTAATCATCACTAGATTCATAATGCATAAGTTCCGAAATAGTCAATATATGCTAGACGCACATCCTTTACAAAATTCTTTGGATTTCACAATGCATCCCTCTGAATAATTTCGTTAACTCCCCCTAGCTCAACGCTTTGAGAGAAGTCTTACTCTATTTACCAACATGAACGTCATCTCAATATATTGGCATTAAAGTCATTGTACATGTCTAGAATTATAATCTTCTTTCCCTATAGACCTGAGTTGATGCACTCTGAAAAACTTGGTCACTGAAAAATGATATTCAAAACTTCCATTCATGAAGCTCCATTGTGAAGCTCACTAACTTCATGAAGCTAACTGGTTTTATGGAAGAAACTACCTTTGTGAGTCTCACTGAGTCAATGAGAAATACCCCATAATCATGAAACACTCATTAATCAAAATCATAGCCATCAGTCAAGAATAAAGTAGTCTTTTCATGATTCTCAAGCTTTCATTTAATGTCATATTTGGGGAGCTCCCCTAGCTTCATGAAATTAGAGGGATTTTGTATTTTCCTTGGAAAATTTCATAGTAATGAAATGGGAGAAGCCTCATATTTATAATCTCATCCATTCATGATTCTCCACCACCTCCAACATGTTTTCTAGATATTTTAAAAACATCTTCATGGTGGTCCTTCCTTCATGATGATATAGTGAAATTCGATGTAGTTGTGGAGATCGCCATCAACATTCATGATGATCTAATCCTCTTAATCATAGAGAACACTGTCATTGTTCATGATGATCATCGTAATCGTGGATATTTCCATCAAAACCTTCATTCCTTCATGAACCACCCTTCATGAATCCCATTATTTGTGAAACACATTCCTTTTTCATATTTTCATAAGGCCATCAAGGAAATCCCCTTGTCATATTAAACTATAAGATCCATTTCCATGAAATATTCCTAATCTCCCATGTGAGGATTGACAAAAAACACAATCATTACTCCATTTTCAGTAAAAAAAATATCCTTGGTTTCAACATTTTTATCATAAACTCATGTCGTTATTCCAAAAACCAACATCAATTTTTTTTTCATAAAAATCCATTCCATTATTTTATAAAACCAAAAAAATGGTTTTAAACAAAATCTATGCCATTTTATTAATCAAAAGACTATAAAAAATTATGATTTCAATTTGAGAACACTTATTTAAAATAATCAATAATTTATAATTCTTAAAAAATTTACACCACACAGCATGTAATTTATATTCATTTTCCAAAACACAACTCAGTATTTAGAAATTTATTTTAGAAAAAATTTTAAATAAAAAGGAATAAAAGATTTTAAATAATAGTAATATCTTTTAAAACCACCTACCTTGATAATATTAACATAATACACTGATGAGGTATTTTTAAGAAGTAATAAGTAGGATTACATAGTTATGGAAGTATCTATAGTGAAAGAAAGGTGTTGTGGCATGGTGATGTATAAAAAAACCACCATGTAATAGTGTGAAAAACTAAGGCACATAGGTGCACTGAAGATGGAAACCCTACTTCAATACATACAATTATAGAATAGAAAACAGTAAAAAAACACTATGGAAAAAATAGTTAGACTTTGGTGTGGAATCATATATGAAGCACTTCTGTACTTTTTGAATGATTTGAATGAAAGGTAAAAACATGGGATAATCAAATGTATATGCCATGTGAAAACCCCATAATAATACCATTGGAGAAACATATCTAAATTAAAGAATAAACAACCCATTTAAGAGGCTTAACTCCTAAAAACTGACACTCTATTCATAGCTTCACCTGTTTTCTAAAACCCACATGGAGATGAGTTATATAATGTGTTATAACTCACCTTGGCATAGTCTTCACAAATGGACTCCATGATGGGGTCTATGGAATAAACTCCAAAAAACCCCTTCACCATGGAGAAATCTATGGATATACAACATTAAATCTTCTACATTGTGCTATTATGTCATAGTCACCACTACCATTCTTTCGTACCCCTTGTTGTGTAAAAAATTCATGAAAAAATTAATTTAAGCTTCCATAATATTTTTAAATCCCATTGAACCTTAAAAAACATGGATAAACTTAAAATAATGATGGGAATGAAAGGAAACATCAAAAATAAAATAACATACTTGAATGAGATGTCTGAGATATTATAAAATCTCAAATAGCCCCCACCATGTCATAGTGAAACACACCATGCCCGTGGCGCTCCCTGGTCAACAATAGATCCAATTTTTAAGCATTAAAATCTTATCTATCATATGAAATTAAAAAAAATGAAGTCATTGTAAGACACCATTTTTTCACCATTGCATGGTGCATCTTGTTTTGGACATCAAGTAGGCCTCTAGAGCCCCTTTCCATGGTGTGGGTAATAAATCCAACCTATTTGTCCTCCCCATGCCAAGTTATATATTGAGAAAAGTTCATAATCACTATTTCAGCCTCACATTCTCACTCTACCACACCTCATCTTTATACACCACCACACTGAATACCAGGGCATACTACTCCCCCCATTTCTCACAAGTGAACCCACCAATAACTACACCCAATGAAATTCCTAAAATTCTAGGCATTGTCTCCTCATGAATAAGGCCATTGGACATTATCTAACACCACAACCCCCCTCCATTTTCATCTCCAAGATTCATATTTCCCATACGTAAATGCTCCAATGAAAACTCCCTCCACCACCAGCATTTTTGGGGACCCCATTTTGTACATGTGACCTCCCCTACCAAAACACCTATTGAAATGACCAATCTAGATGTTTTAAACCCATGGTGTAACCTAGAACCATATATCTAGATTGAACCATCAGATCAACAAAAAGGATACTAATTTTTTTAATATTCTCATTTAATCAAGAAATAACAACCATTGTTCCCAATACCACGGCGCGGTGGTCCTTTAATTGGATAGAACTCCTCATAATCCTTTGGAACACCTCCAAAATACCTTATGATGACTCCATGAACCCGAGAATGCAAAGTAATGGTTCAAAAGGGTCTGGTCTATTTCATTACATGATTTATAAATCCATTACATATTCTCACATTCATTAACTATTGACTCAAAATTTAACAATGTCATAAGATTATTTCTTCCAATATCTCTTCGAAATGGATATTATCTATATCAAAATTTCTATTAGGGAATTTTAATATAAATTCTCTCTAAATCAACATTGGTTTTATTCTCCTCTAATTCTTTTAGGTTTACGTGTATTTTTACCATTTCCCCTCTCATTGATTTATAATTCACCTAAAATGATGTTTTTAAGTGAAAATGTCTCTATCTATTATTTTCTGTCAAGAAGCTTTCTCCTCTATGTCCATATTTTCCATATTATTTTGTGGATATCCTTATATCTACTTCTTTAATTTCTTATGGTCTCTTTATATTGACATTTAATTACTCACGAAAGTATAATAGTTATTTTTTTAACTCTCTTATTTTACATTTTATTCTCATATAATTTCTTCCATTGTTTCTTTTTATATTCTTTATGAAGCTTCCATTTAACATTTTCTTAGTAAATAGTGCTATAAAATATTTTTTACATTTCTCTTTACCATGATAAAGCATTTATTCATAATATTTTATTTTAAAGAAATAAGGGTAAAAATAAAAATTATTATTTCATTTTTATGTTTTTATCATCATGTAAATGGTTTCTCATCTATATCAACCTTTAATGTTTATTATCTTTAATTGGGGATATTATTCAATAGAACCATCCAATTTCTTTATCTAGATAGATTACATTTATTCCTTATGGAGATTTTCATGAAATGCATTTCATTCTCATGGGTTTATCATGCTATGATGAATTTTTAAATGTTTTCATGATTATGTGGCACACAAATGTATAGTTTATCATTTCATGAATGGTGAGCCCAAAATTATATATAATAAAAATGAATTGGGTAAATAATATATGTCATGAAATTTTATGTTATATGGAATGATATATGGTCATGGTCCATGATGTTATAGGACATTTTTTCCACTAGGTGATGATGTTCATTGAAATGATCCTTGGCATAAAGATATGATTTTATATGATTATGTATGTACCATATTTCACTTTGTTATATCATATGTCATGCCAAATTCCTTATGTTATAATTCTTGTTATCTTTAATGATTCACATTCATTGGGTATGATTCCTTTATTTTATGGTCCTATACCTTGATGATGTTTACATTCCCACATACTCGTCTTTTGCTCACTTATGATCTTCATTTTTTCAGATTAATATCTCTCATGTTTTACCTCATACTAAGCATCTATGCTCACACTTTCCATAAGTTATTATAAAGAATATAACATATGATATGTATTCAAGGGGTTCTAGTGTCATGAAATTATGAATGAAATGTACACTATGTTGTAAAATAATACATTTCTATATCTATATCCAAATACACTAAACCTAAGGGTTCTTGGGGTGTGAATTATTTGGAGTTATAATAAATAATAAAGTGTAATGATGTAATATAAATACAAATGTTATGGATAGGTTATCTCATTAACTTATTCCATTAATTTTATTCTCCACCCTAAATTTATTTTTTAAAAAAATGACCTTAGGCTATTATGAAAACATTATTTATTTTATAGAATGATGTTTATAAATTTCAAGTTTGTTTATCTAAAGATGATTTTATTTTGTGATTGGTTATTTTTTAAATATTTTTTTGATTTAATGTATGAATTATTTTCATTCTATATAAATAGAAAAAATGAGAATAATCTATTTAATGCTTTTAATTATTTAAACATTTAATTTTTTATCATAAAAGGAAATTGATATGATAATCCATTTCATTTTGATCTTTATTTATCCAAGAAAAAGGGTAGATTATTTTTATAATTTAAATGTTATTTCTTTAACATAATTATCAAATGTATATTTTAATAATAATTGTGATAATAACAAGTGAAAATATATCAATGGTGAAAATAAGGTTTTCTTAAAATGGAATTCTTTCCACATTATAAGAATTTTCCTTATCTATATCATTATTGTTATATAAATATAAATTAATTAACTATGAATCATGTACTAGAAAAAAATATCCAAATTCTTCGCAGATCTACCTTGATAGTCTAGTACTCCATAGTAGTGTTATTGAACTAATTTAACCTTACTTATAATAGGAATGACATAATTCCAACTCCTTTAATCTCAAATAAAATTTCATTATCAAAGATAAATAAAACTCCATTATTAAACCCATTGATTTTACTGATTTTTATATATCTAGTCATATTTAATGACAACACTATAACTTTCCAGATTCATTAAATTTCACTTCCACAGTGATATCAGTTTCTCATTTTATTTATATTTTATAATTATTTGAACAATATTATTTGTTTTATTAATCTTGGAGGATAATTATTTAATATTTAATCAAGTGACTATGTTGGTCACTTTAGACATGCCTCATCAATTAAAACAATTTTATTTTGATATTTAATCTTTGGACTAGTATTCATTATAAATATATGTACTTAATAACCACATGTATGTTTTACTCCCGCTGTGAACTCATACTTTCTCTAACTATTATTTTATAGAATATCAAGCCATAATATGTTGGATTTATCACCAAAATATCTATAAAATAAATAAAAGAAACAAAATCATGATTTTTTCAATAGAACATATTATCCACTAAATAAGTTGTTTTTTATTGAATTTTTAGTTATATTAATTTATAAATTTAAAAATATAAATTGTGAAATCCTTATCAAAACATCACATGATATTCAAGTGGGGTAAGCTATGTTTTTTTAAATATTTTTTTGTAGAAAGTAATTTATGATCAGAACCATTAGATATTACATAATTTTATTTAGTTAATTAACTCCTCATCCACCAAGATTTAAGATGATATATTATCTAAAAATAAAAATTAAAAATTAATTTCATTATTGAATATTTATTCACATCGATCGCTAGAAAATAACCTCTAAACAGGGGGAAAACATCCTCTCTATTTCCCACCTGAAGTAGAGGATAAATTATTATTTTATGATTTCAACACATGGGAAAAATCCCAGGGCCCCATCATTTTTTCAAATAAAGTTACTAATTATATGATCTTACCTTTAATACCCTCACACCCCATGTTCTACCACCTTAATAGAATTGATAATCTCTATCCTCCACAAAAGCATCTATTTTCAATTATAAACATTGATCTAATATAATATTTTCAAATGATATAGAAATTTTAATCTTTGAGTACCATTTCAATCATTTTCTGAATAAAAATAATTCTAGAACAATGTATAATATATTATTTTGAGCAATAATTTTTTATATATTCGTATAGATTTATACTTAAAATTTATAGTGTATTTTCTTAAAACTCATAATATATATATTCTTATAAAAACAATACACTGAATAATAACATATGGATAAAATTTTAAAAATAGACATGTGTGTGTGTATAAATGTATAAAAGTACCAAAATACATATACATATTCTAGTACGATTATATAATCACATATTACTATAATTATTTACAAGTATATATATATATATAACTATATGTATATGCATGCATGGGTCCATGCATGTGTGTGTGTGTGTGTGTGTGTATGTATTTACAAATATAATCATTTATAAGTATATATTAACATTACTATATATATATATCTACATACATACATTACATAAACATGTGTCTCTGTGAAAACGTATAAATAATTATACATACATAATAAATTTTACATTATAAATTTATAATGTATTCTTATTTTATACAATGTATAAAATCATTTTTTTATATCTATATGTGGATAAATATATTTAAATTTTTTTTCTCACACACATATATGTAAAAATCAATGAATATATATATATACATAATATATTTTACATAAGTATGTGCACACAATATAAATTTACTAATCACAAATACACTCCAAATATTACAGTTGAATTTATGTTATAATTTCTGTATCAATATAACTTCATACCACATACGTGTATATATAAAATTATAAAAATGAATGATGGTGTACATTTCGGTATAATAATAAATACTTGCATTCCAAATATTTTATGAATTTTTTTAATTATAACTTTTATATATATTGTTTTGATTATATATCAATTTAACTACACTATATATATATGTGTATATATAATTATAAAAACGAAAGACTGTTTACATTCATGTGAACTTACAAATTATAATAATAATATTTTATGTTTAATTTATTAATTATAAATTTTCAATATATAGCATTAATTGTGTTTCAATATAACTATATACTATGTATACTATTGTATAGAAAAATTATGAAAATCATTGGGTTGTTACATACAAAAATATATGTATGTGAATTATATACCTACCTACATACATACATATATATATTGATATATGTATGTGAAGTATATACCCACATAAGTACATGCATGTAAAAAAATTATTTATATATGTATGTGAAGTATAAACATACATTTTTTTCATCTAGATATTTTATATATATATCCTTTCCTATAAAGATTTAAAAATTAGTAAATTCATATATACATATATATATCTATATTAATATAAGTACATAAATCCATATTAATAAAATTTTAAAAAAATATACATATATAACATTATGTATGACTATAAGTATCCTCATGCACACATACATACATATAGATAAGTATACATACACATATATACATACAATGTAAATCTAATATATAATACTTTTACTAGAAACTTCCCCTACAATATTCTTCCCATGAATCTCCCACATGATATTTACCATAGAAGATTTTTATTTTGAATCTCACGTAAGAGATTATCTGTAGTAAATTTGTCTTGTGATTCTACCATAAGATAATTGTCCTAAACCTCTACCATAGGATATTATTTTTATGAAAATTCCTTAAAATATTTGCCTTTTAAAGCTCCCATATGAGTTTTACCATTGAAGATTTTTATTCTGAATCTCCCTTATGAAATTTTCCATTCGAGTTTTATCATGTGATTCTCCCATAAGAAATATGTAAGATGAATTTCCTAGTAATGAATTAATAATTAATATTTGTATATGTAAAAATAATTATGTTTTTTTATTATTAATATATATATATATATATGTGTGTGTATATTGGTATATACTTAATGTTATTGTGTGGGAGAGACAGAGAGAGATCACGCTCATGTGTAATGAATAAATAATGTATTTTTTTATACTTGTAAAATTTATGTCTGTTAATTATTAATATATATTTACATGTTAAATTAATAAATAATTCATATATATATTAATTGTATATATTAATGATTATATATTAATAATTTTATATATTTTAGATAATAAAATACACACATTAATTCAAATATGTGTATGTATACTCATGTATGTGTATGTATGCCTCAATGTGTTTGGTTATAATTGTATAAAATTTTATATCTATTTATTTTTATATAATTGTATTAATATGTATTAATATTAAATTAATACATTTTCTATATGTATGTATAAAACTAATTATATTTAAATATATGTATGAAAGCATGTATGAATGTGGTTATCTTAATTTTCATGTAAAACATTATGCATGTGTGTTGATAAGATAAAATTATATATACATTTTGTATTCATTTAATTAATGATTATTCATATTTTACATGATAATTAAATAGGTATGTGTTGATTATTAAAGAGAATAGGTTTCCAAGATTCCAAAGGAAATAATGAGAAAACATTCGAGAAGTGACCATTACAGGATGTGAAATCACGTAAACGGTGTGTTGGAATCATTCGCAACATGTCACATGTTGTGAAGAAATTAAAAGTCATGAAATGATTACATGAATTGAATCTACAATACATTTTGTGTAATATTTAAAGGTCACTCCTATCTTAATGATCAATTAGTGAGAAGAAGCATGTCGTGAGTTCAAATTAGACGTTGTGAGCTAAGTCAAATCTATGAATCCTAAAGATTCAGTATGATATTCACAGAAAATATAAAATATTTAGAGAAAAACGTGGATCAAGATTACACAGTGTGATAAGTTTACACACTGTGTAATTTTCTTACTATTTACTTTCCAAAGCACGCACAATAGTGCATGACTTGGTGTCTTCTCAATTTTCTCTCATTCTCTCTCATTTTTTTCTTCTTTTCTCTCCCAACTCAAATATAAACAATTCTTGTTACAATATTTATTGAATAAAAGTGTCGTTTATTCTTCTATATGATTTTTTTAATTTCTTTCATCGTCATTCACCATTTTGACGTATGTCCACCATTTTTATCTCTGTTTGATAGTGGTTTTTCCATACGTTCTTGATTGTTTACTATTTCAAGTAAGTAGTTCATTGATTTATTTTTTTATATGATTGTAAACTACATGATTATTTAATACATGATTGTAAACAATCATATTATAACTATTTTATCAATTTTCCAAGAATTTCTATAATTGTTTCTCCAACCATGATTATTACCATCATGATTGGCTAAACCCCTTTGTGTAAGGGTTGAGAGTATGGGTGTTTAAAACTTAATGAATCTATAAATCATAACATGGTTGCACTAAGGATAGTAATCAAGTTACATAACAACTATTTATTCAATTTTTTTAGGAATCCATGACCATAGGATGTTTAAATGAAAAAATCTGACCTGATTGGAGTTGAGTAGGATACAACCATTAGCCTACAACACTTTCTACTATAGAAGATATTCTTAATGCATCTAGGTTGTTAGCTATATTTGTACCAAGGAATAGTTTAATCTTATATATATCTAGTTTATTTTACCATAATCAACTAGTGATTTATAAAGGACTTCATATCCTAAACCCTAGGACTATTCCATGTTAGGAAAAAGATCATCCTTTTTACCTAAAACCTAAAATTGACCCTAATCACTACCTTATTCTTGAAACTCAAAACAAAATCAAATTAAATAACAAAATCCCAAACCCAAACCAATTCTTGAGGACTCTTAAAAAAAAATTTGATGTACTCATTCCTTTTCTGCCAAACTTTCCACATGGGTTCGACCCCACACTATTGCTATATTATGTCATTATAGAAAGTGTAGTTTATAATAGATAAGAATTATAATCTAAACATATCACAAGAAAATTATATGATGTGTGAATGCATGTCAAATTATGGAACAATTTATGAGGATTTGTTTTATTGTTCATATGCATAGGAACCTTAGGCAAGAAACTTGGATTGCCTATCTCATCCCCCTTTCTCATTTCATTCTTTTTTCATTTGGATTCCACTCTTTCCTTTTTCTGGGATGGTTTATACGTCAGGCTCCCCTAACACATTCAAGGAGTATTGATGCCCAAAAACCACTTACCTTTATTCCTAAAATCAAATGGTACCTTTCTACACACTACATGTAAATTATCATAGGATGAATCAATCCCACAAGTCCCCACCAACCCAATATGAAATATGTGCCACCAGAACTTCAAAAAGATAAAACCAACATTATCATTGACTGAACCGTTATGGATTACATATTTTCATCAATAAATGGAACCACACCCAATATTGTGAACCCTCATATCCAGGAACATATATTTGAAATCAAACCTGGACTCCTGAGTATGATCCAGAACATGGGTCAGTTCAGTAGACCTCAGATTGAGGATCCTCATGAACACATCTCCAACTTCCTGGAAGTATGTCGTACCTTTCAAAAATAGGGAGTATCCTCTGATGTAATCAAATCATGGGTATTCCTATTCTCTTTAAGTGATATATCCAAGGATTTGAGAAAAAGTTCAGATCCTGAGTCGATCATGACTTGGGATGAATTCTCCCAGAAATGTATGTATAAAAATATTCCACTAATACAGACTTGGAAACTTCAGAATGAAATCCAAAATTTTAATAAAGAATAATGAGAATCATCCTGGGAGGCTTGGGACTACATTAAATAATTAACAATGAAATTACCACATCATGGAATTGATGTGTGGCTTCAAATTTAGACCTTCTATCAAGGTTTCTAACCCACTACTCATACAATAATAGATGCATCCACTAATGGAGAACTAATAATTAAAACAAAGGAAGTATGTCGAGCACTACTATACAAGGTCTTTCACAATTCCAGTCTATGGCAGAGTGATCATGGATGACCTCAGCAAGAAATGCATTGAGTTTAAGAAAAAACCTATCTATCTCCACAAGTATAGGCCCTGACTAAGAACCAGTAATCTTTTCATCTACCTACTCTTACCACCCCTTACTGCACCTATAATCAATATTTTATCCTATGAATTTTGTAGTGGCCCACACTTATATCAAAATGGAAGGGAATGAGTATATAAAAAATAAATCCAATATTTTATTTACATTAAATACAATCAACTAAACCAAAAATACCATAAACTATAACAGTATTATCAATAGAGGCCAAATAAATGGTCACAACAAAACAATCAAGGCTACTACCACTAGAGAAGTGGTTAAGCACCACTTATAAGGCCCCGACCTTAAACTTTACTTAATCATGAATTAAATGAATAATTCAAATAGAGGATCTTTTCAGGTTTAGGGTTTTAGAGAATTAGGTCATAACTATTACATCTCAAAAGATTACATAGTAGACACTTCTACTAAGTTTCCATAAAATAAAAAAAACACTTAAAAAGAAACATTTCTAGTTTCATGTTTTAGATAAAATGTCTTTACTTGATCCCATCCTTTACCATATTCATCTTTAAGTCCTATGGAAAACATTTCATAAACTTGGGATGAGCAAAAAAATCCCAGTAAAGGATACACAAAGAAGGAGAACTATTAGTTTTTCAAAACAACAAGTAAACCATGAGTTCTTTAACAAAGTAATACTTTTCTCCTTTATGAAGTAGTAAAAAATATTCACTGAATAAAATACCATTACTTACCCTTTTTTAACCAAAATATTACCATAAAACCCATATAAAGAACACATAACATATAAAGGTAACTTGGGACATAAACATACTTTAATGGAATAACCAAACGGTCGACTTCCACACATACTTAATGGAATAGCCATACGGCCAACTTCCATACCCAATGCATTGGAGGTTATAATGTAACAACCCATCCTGGTATTCACGACACCACCCGTCATATGGTTTATCACGTAACCATCCGTCAAATGTCCAAGTACCATTATAAAATTATAACACATAAAACAATTATAAAGGAAAGAGAACATTTCCACATTTCAAGAACAATATATCACTTAAATATATTGACATAACAAATCCATTATCAAAACCATTTTCAATACCAAAAAAGAGTGTATGGTATTTTTTTACTTTTAAAGAATATAACAGCTTGTTGAGGAAGCCAAAGATCAAATAATACTCGCGGCGGGGGAAAGGTCATTGTCACCACGTACGTTAAAAAGAAACATACTTTTTGTCATTTAGTAAAACTCTTCATATAGAAAATATTCTTTTAGAATAATATTATAAGTCAAGGCGGTTTATAAACCGTATAAAAGAAAGCCTTGTATTAGAACAAAAATATGCCTTAATGAATGGAGATCGAGATGAAGTCCCTTACAAAGACGGTATCCTTGGATTAAGGATAAATCAACTACATAATTATGTGTGAAAAATGAATAAACCAAATATAAGTGGATATTAAGTGTAAAAAAATCATAGTTTATTCACACATATTCATAGAATGACATATTCAAGGAGTACAAGTTTATCCCAAATAATTAAAATTGGGTTACGAAGCTCCCTTGCTAAACTTTGACAGCCTAACGGCGTCACTTCACAATTCAGAAAATGAGTTGATGAGAGATAAAAATGGGTATCTCATCACTTGGACATAAAATTTATAGAAAAAAGGATATATAAGAACATATCCCATCATAATAATATTAAAATACCTAAAAAAAGAAGTCTTTTACAATGAGGAGGGTGAACGGATCCCTTACCGAATTGGGTAACTTCCAAAACGTACACCCCATAAAAGAAGGGTCATAAAATGAAGATGTAACTACCCATATATGAGAGTATATTATACAAATAGTAAAATAATGGGCAGTACATACACCAAACAAAATGAAATAGTGGCCAATGTAGCAAGAATCTCACAGGAATAAAAAGTGAGATGAAAATCCCCTTATGAAAA
Organism: Viscum album; assembly: GCA_963277665.1. NCBI lineage: Eukaryota > Viridiplantae > Streptophyta > Magnoliopsida > Santalales > Viscaceae > Viscum > Viscum album. The sequence continues at coordinate 1,051,434,895 of OY728130.1, read as the reverse complement.
TTCGGCACCATAATGACGCCACATAAAACTTCAAAAATGGATTGATGAGATAAAATAGGGCATATCATCATATTAACATAAAATTTACAGCAATGGGAATATTAAATACCATCCCCCAACATTAGAAATATGAGCTTAAAAGAAATGACATAAAAGAGAGTACTTAAAAAGAAAGAGAGAGGTCGGATCCCTTACCTCGTGTCCGACTTGACTCGATCGTTCATTAATCTCCTGAATAATAAACATGAGTTAATTTCTACTTGATTAAGAACATTTTTCAAGTTTATTATTCCTTTTATATCACTTATTACTTTATTATTCACATTATGTAATCATTTAAGTTAATAAAGGTCGTTTTGTCGATACTTGGTACTTGAGTCAAAATTAAACTCTTTATAATCACAAGTTTGTTCATGGGGTAAAATATCCATTATATACAGAATTATATTCATTATTTAGATATCATTTATATCATATATATCCATTATATAAATGCATTTATAATATTACATAATCATCTATAGGTAAGAAATGAAATGCACCGTTCATTGAGACGGTAAGCTGTACGTACGCATGAACGCTACTTCCATTTCTATTTCATATTTAATGGAATTAAAACATAATGATACATAATAGTATTATAATTCCTATATGGTATCATATATAATATAATTAAATCTATCCTTTATACTTACCACATATGGTATTAACGAATCAAATCACTTTGAGGGGGCGGTAGTCCGCACTTCCTAAAATGAAGATATCGTTTTTACCCATAATGGAAACCATAAAGGTATGCCATAAATGAAAAATACAGAAGCTTATGGAAACCATAAAAATATTATATATCATATATAAATATAGTGACATATTAATTTCCACCTTTTAAGGTGTTAAAATAATATTGAACAATCATCGTTTCGTGAGGCAGAAATTCACCATCCACAGAAACAGTATGTTCTTTAACCATTAGATGTAGGTGTGTGTAAGTGTAGCTCGAATAATTCTTATAATAACATCCTATTATATGGAATATACAGGTTTTGTTACAAAATAAATGAATAAAAAGAGTTTAGGGGGTTGGAGAAGCAAAATAAAACAAAATAGCACAAGTGAAGACATTACCTTAAAATTGGGTAACTCCCTTTGGTTTGAACCAAAAGGGTTTCTTAAAGAGATTAATCCCTAAGGTAAGTCTTCTAGGATTAGTAGAGCGATTTGGAGAGAAAAAATGATCAGAGCTTGGCTGAGCCAAAGGCTTGAGAGGTGTGGGTAAGGAGGTACAGGTGGGGGCCTTTTATAAGAGGAGAGGAAGGGCACTCTTGGAAAGGTATAAAATGTTACTTTATTTTCAAATGTGTTTCGGATTTAAAAGGTAAAACATTGATTTATTTTGAGGATAAAGTGATAATAGTTCTAAATACACCCATAAAATAGGTTTTTGACATGTGTAGGTCTTAGATTTTACATTATCTCTTCATTTTATTTAAATCGTTAAATAATGATGTAATCACTGCATCATCATGATGTCATAAATAATTTAATTTATTTAAAGTATAAAAATTATAAAAAAATACTATGATGTAGGAAAACTTTTTATATTTCCAATGACAATTTATAGTAAAAAATATTACTTTTTTAACCCCATGTAAAAATTGATTTAGTAAAACAACACATGTTTGTGTAATTTTTACTTTTACTTTAAATAAAAGACATAAATGTCATTTTCTTACCCAAGTGGCTCCATGGGGTCCCAAAAATCGACCCATGGGTTGTCTTGGTCGACCATGACTCATCCAATAGAGTTAGTACAAGTGTAAAAATATTTTCATTTTATTATAATATCATTTTTACCTTAAATCACACTAATAACCTTTAATAGCGATTAATAAAACTTAAAAGTTACTTTTCATCAAAAATTATTTTCATCCCATTGAACCAAATTTTACTTAATAATGAAAATAATTTATATTGGATTTTTTAAATTCAAATCACAGAAGTGGTAATGTTTCATTTAAACGAAAAATCAGTTTTTGTAACTACCACTTTGTGGTTTCACTATTCATAAAAAATTAAGGTTTTTCAGAAAAATACCAAAAATTCACCCTAAGCTATATTTGATATTCCGAATTCAAAAATGATTTCTATTTTAACAAATTCATAACATAGAAGTTTCATTAATTAATTTTATAGTTAACTCCCGCTGTCAAATCAAATAGCGTGTTTTTAAGAAACAATATCTATCAAAACATTGACACCCGTTTATGTCCAATCTCAAAGTGATATTAATTCAAATGACCACCATTGGATTAAATGGTAAAAATATATTATAATTTCACATTAAAACCAATTAAAAAGATAATCTAACAATATAAATAAATTATATTTAAAAGAGGATTTGAATTAAAATACAACACTTTTCACTATTCATTAAAAATGGACATTATCAAAAAAAAATACCAAAAAATTACACAAAGTAAATTTTGATGTCCCGATTCTAATGAAGAATTTTATTTTGTCAAATAAAACATATAAAATTGTCAAAAGAATATTTAAAAAGGGTTTTCTATCAAAAGGCGGTTAATCGACCTTTTAAAGAATATTAGAAGATTTATGCTTAAAATTTGATTCATTTGCATTTTTAATCCTCTAACATTTATTGTAAAAAGTAAAAATATTTGACAAACATATATATTCATTTTTTATTTAGTTCTGTTCATTCCCGTCATTACAACGACTAGGTGTTAACTACCATTTAAAATAAAATTATTTTATTGTTAGAGTGCAATGTAAGATTTCAAAGGAACTCGTTGTTGCGTATTGGGTAAACCATCAAGAATAGTGTTCCCTTTAAAGTAATATTAATATTTTATTCACAAATATAGATAAATATAAAAAAAAATCATATTGTTTATTTACCTGGGGTGTTACATCCTTACCCCCTTTTAGGGAATTTCGTCCTCGAAATTTTAAAATTGGGATCAGAAACTTCCCTGAAAGCCCCACATCGGAAAAGGATTAAATTAAAATATCACATTAAAAGAAATAAAGGGAATTAGAAAGGTCACCTGAGTTAACCCATAATAGGATTACAAGTATGAAAATAGGATATGGATGAAAAAACAAAGGGTCATGTTCTGAGGGAGTGTGATAGAAAACATGTTTAGGAGAAAGTTAACCAATAGAAAATCACAAACTTGTGATGGGTTAAATGGTATTCAATTCCCCAGTAGGAAAAGTTAACCGACATCATTTTTGTTTTATGTTACATTTCATTGAGGAATTTATTTTTGATCTTAATGAAACATACTTACTTTTCATGTTGACTTTCAACTTTTATTATATTTCTTACACAAACTCATACTTTCCCCAAAAGAAGAGTATTTAGGAAGACTTGTTCACATTAAGAGTACTATAATCAACTTCTTGAGAATCACCTAATCCAAAAAAAGAACTATATATTTCCCATGTCTTGAGATATAAACCAAAACCAAACAATAATGTTTAGTACGAGATCAGATAATACCAAAAAAGGTTATATTTTTTTACAAAAATAAAAACTACTCCTAATCTCCATAATTTGTCCAACAATACCCAAAGTTTAAAAACATCATTCAATAAAAAACTATCCATAAAATTATTCAAAGTAATACAAACTAAGATTGAAACCCAAATCTTGGAAGGATTTAATCACATTGTCTTCCAAAGTAAATGTTAACATTTATCTCCAAATAACACCAATTACTCTTAAAGTCTCAGATTGAAAAGTAATTAGCCTAATCACATATTCTCCATCATAGGATAATTATTTCCTTAGATAACCCAAGATAAACTTATTCTGGATTCATAAAATCATCTAACTATAAATAATTAGTCAAACTAACCAGGGACTTCACGTAGTATAGTGGTAGGCGATAAATACCATTTTCACTTCAGTTGTGGGTTTGATTCCCGCAGCTTCGTCCAACGCGACGGGTTGTCACACGGTCTGCGTGTTGTCCTTTTTTCAAACTATATAATTCTCAAATCATTCCCCAAAAATAGATAAAATCATAACATAATTTAACCTAAATTTTATCCCATGCCTTTCACTTTCCATCATAACATATAGTAACCCATAATTACATCAAAAGTAAGGATCATATAAACCCAAATGGTTCTTTATAACTATCTCTACAAAAGAACAGATAACTATTACTTGAATAAAATTTTCATATATCAAACATCAGGGTTACACATACTATAAAAAGTCTTCTAATGTAACCCCATCATCAAAAGAGACTTAATACTCTTAAGAATTTCGCCATAACTCTTGAAGCCCTTATATGTTGACTTCTTACTCATTGAACATTCTTCATGATCCATTAACCATTCCTTTCCAACTTATTCTAAAATACTTATTTCCTACAAAAAAATCATGAATCATATCCTAAGATTCCAAAATAGGAAAACAAAAGTTAAGAAATAATCCATACCTTTGATTGGTCATTGTCAGTTTCTTCATCCACAATCGGAATGAAATTAGGTATTGGTAAATGAATATTTGTACGATCTTTGTGATCACATTCCTGAAACTTATTCATAGGACATGTGTTTACATAATGACCATGCACATCACATTTAAAACATTCAATTGATCCCTCAGAAATAACTTCTTTCCCTTTCCTCGAGTCAACTAGATGCTTCCTTTTTCCATGGAAGGTTCTTGCTTTATGACCTTCATTTCCACATCTATAACATATTTCTGTCCCTTTGAAATATTTTCCTAGGTGTTTCTTTCCACATCTTTGACACATAGGTTTTTCAACACACTTAACTTTATGATTATTACCTGTAGTTCCGTATGGATTTGTTTCTCGCATAGATGATGCCTTATAGAAATCACCAAGGTTTAGGTGGTCAATCATGACACCAGATAGTTGGTTGAGGATAAACACAAGAGTTCTCAGTGCAGCTCCAATATCATTCAGTTGCTCGCTTAGAAAACTGTCACAGTTTCCTTCACATCCACTGTTACTTTGGTGCCTTCTAGATCCATCCATTTACTAAAACCAAAAAGGTCAGTGTGAGTATATCAAAAAAACCATCATGTACTAAAGAGGAAGATAAACACTAATATATACTTACTCATTCACTTTTTCTAAAACTATTATTGTTTCTAAAATCCTAACCATTATGGTAATGTCACTTATGCTTAGAGAATACCCTAACCTCTAAATTTATCTAAACTGGCCTTTGATACCAACTATAAGGCCCCGACCTTAAACATTAATTAATCATGAATTAAATGAATAATTCACATAGACAATCTTTTCAGGTTTATAGTTTTAGAGAATTAGGTCATAACTATTACATCTCAAAAGATTACATAGTAGACACTTCTACTAAGTTTCCATAAAATAAAAAAACACTGAAAAAGATACATGTATAGTTCCATGTTTTAGATAGAATGTCTTTCCTTGATCCCATCCTTGACCCTATTCATCTTTAAGTCCTGTGGAAAACAATTCAAAAACTTGGTATGAGCATAAAAAGCCCATTAAAGGATACACAAAGAATGAAAACTGTTAGTTTTTCAAAACAACAAGTAAACCATGAGTTCTTTTCCAATGTAATACTTTTCAACTTTTTGAAGTAGTAAAAACTATTCAATGAATAAAAGACCATTACTTACCCTTTTGTAACCAAACGATTACCATAAAACCCATATAAAGAACACATAACATATAAAGGTAACTTGGGACATAAACATACTTAAATGGAATAACCATATGGTCAACTTCCACACAAACTTAATGGAATAGTCAGACGGCTGACTTCCATACCCAATGCATTGGAGGTTATAACGTAACCACCCATCCTGGTATTCATGACACCACCCATTATATTGTTTATCATGTAACCACCCGTTAAATGTCCATGTACCATTATAAAATCAAAACACAAAAAACAATTATAAAGGAAAGAGAACATTTCCACATTTCAAGCACAATATATCACTTAAATATATTGACATAACAAATCCACTATCAAAACAATTTTCAATAACAAAAAAGAGTATATGGTATTTATTTAATTTTAAAAAATATAACGGCTTGTTGAGGAAGCCAGAGATCAAATAATACTCACGGCGACAGAAAGGTCATTGTCACCGCGTACGTTAAAAAGAAACATACTTTTTGTCATTTAGTAAAACTCTTCATATAGAAAAGATTCCTTTCGAATAATAGTATAAGTCAAAGGGGTTTATACACCGTATAAAATAAAGCCTTGTATTAGAACAAAAATATGCCTTAATGAAAGGAGATCAAGATGAAGTCCCTTACAAAGACGGTATCCTTGGATTAAGGATAAATCAATTACATAATTATGTGTGACAAACGAATAAACCAAATATAAGTGGATATTAAGTGTAAAAAAATCATAGGTTATTCACACATATTCATATAACGACATATTCAAGGAGTACAAGTTTATCCCAAATAATCAAAATTCGGTTAAGAAGCTCCCTTGCCAAAATTTGACAGCCTAACGGCGTCACTTCAAAATTCAGAAAATGAGTTTATTAGAGATAAAAAGGGGTACCTCATCACTTGGACATAACATTTATAGAAATAAGGATATATAAGAACATATCCCATCATAATAAGATTAAAATACCTAAAAAAGAAGTCTTTTAAAATGATGAGGGTGAAAGGTTCCCTTACCGAATTGGGTAACTTCTGAAACGTACACCCCATGAAAGAAGGGTCATACAATGAAGATGTAAGTACCCATATATGAGATTATATTATACAAATAGTAAAATAATGGGCAGTAAATACACCAAACAAAAGGAAATAGTGTCCATTGTAGCATGAATCTCACGGGAATAAAAAGTGATATGAAAATACCCTTATGAAAATTCGGCAGCCTAATGGTGCCACATAAAACTTCAAAAATGTATTGATGAGATAAAATAGGGTATATCATCATATTAACAAAAACAATTACAGCAAGAGGAATATAAAAGAACATCCCCCAACATAATAAATATCAGCTTAAAAGAAATGACATAAAAGAGAGTACTGAAAAAGAAAGAGAGAGGTCGGATCCCTTACCTCGTGTCTAACTTGACTCAATCATTCTTTAATATCGTGAATAATAAACTTGAGTTAATTTCTAATTGCTTAAGATCCTTTTTCAAGTCCATTAATTCTTTTATATCACTTATTACAATGTTATGCACATTATGTAATCATTTAAGTTAATAATGGTCGTTTTGTCGATACTTGATACTGAGTCAAAAATAAACTCTTTATAATCAAAAGTTTGTTAATGGGGTAAAATATCCATTATATCTAGAATTATATTCATTATGTAGATATCATATATATCATATATATCCATTATATAAAATCATTTAGTATATTACATAATCATTTAGAGTTAAGAAATGAAATACATCATTCATGGAGACGGTAAGTCGTACGTACGCATGAACGCTACTTCCATTTCTATTTCATATTTAATGGAATTAAAACATAATGATACATAATTGTTTTATAATTACAGTATGGTATCATATATAATATAATTAAATATATCCTTTATACATACCACATATGGTATTAACAAATCAAATCACTTTGAGGGGGCAGTAGTCCGCACTTCCTAAAATGAAGATATCGTGTTTACCCATAATAGAAACTATAAAGGTATTCCATAAGTGAAAAATACAGAATCTTAAGGAAAACATAAACATATTATATATCATATGTAAATATAGTTATATCTTAATGGCCACCTTTGAGGGTGTTAAAAGAATATTGAACAATCATCGTTTCGTGAGGCAGAAATTCACCATCCACAGAAACAATATGTTATTTAACCATTAGATGTCGGTGTGTGTAAGTGTAGCTAGAATAATTTTTATAAAAACATATTAGTATATTTAATATACTGTTTTTGTTTCAAAATAAATTATTAAAAAGAGTTTAGGGTGTTGGAGAAGCAAAATAAAACAAAATAGCACAAGTGAAGACGTTACATTAAAATCGGGTAACTCCCTTTGGTTTGAACCAAAAGGGTTTCTTGAAGAGATTCCTGCCTAAGGTAAGGCTTCTAGGATTAGGATAGGGATGTGGAGAGACAAAATGATCAGAGATTGTCCGATCCGAAGGCTTGAGAGGTGTGGGTTAGAAGGTAGAGGTGGGTGCTTTTTATAATAGGAGAGGAGGGGCACTCTTGGAAAGGTATAAAGTGTTACTTTATTTTCAAATGTGTTTCGGATTTTAAAGGTCCCACATTAATGTATTTCGAGTATAAGGTCTTAATAGTTCTAAATCCACCCATTCAATAGGTTTTTGACATGTGTAGGTCTTAGAGTTTACATTATCTCTTCATTTTATTTAAATCGTTAAATAATGAGGTAATCGCTGCATCATCATGATGTCATAAATAATTTAATTTATTTAATGTATAAAAATTATAAAAAAATACTATGATGTAGGAAAACGTTTTATATTTCCAATCACTATTTATAGTCAAAACTCTGACTTGTATAACCCCATGTAAATATTTATTTAGTAAAGCAATACATGTTTGTGTCATTTTTACTTTTATTTTAAATAAAAGGCATAAATGTCATTATCTTACCCAAGTGGATCCATGGGGTCCCAAAAATCAACCCATGGGTTGTATTGGTCGACCATGACTCATAAGATAGGGTTAGGACAAGTGTCAAGAAATTTTCATTTTATTATAATATCATTTTTACCTTAAATTACACCGATTACCTTTAATCGCGATTAATAAAACTTAAAAGTTACTTTTCATCCCATTTAACAACATTTTAATTAATAATGATAATCATTTATATTGTATTTTTGAAATTCAAATCACAGAAGTGGTAAAGTTCAATTTAAATGAAAAATCGGTTTTTGTAACTACCACATTGTGGTTTCACTATTCATCAAAAATTAAGGTTTTTCAGAAAAATACCAAAAATTCACCCTAATCTATATTTTATATCACGAATTCAAAAATGATCTCTATAATACCAAATTCATAACATAGAAGTTGCATTAATTAATTTTATAATTAAATCCCGCTGTCAAATCAAATAGCGTGTTTTTAAGAAACAATATCTATCAAAAGATTGACACTCGTTTATGTCGAATCTCAAAGTGATATTAATTCAAATGACCACCATTGGATTAAATGGTAAAAATATATTCTAATTTAACTTTAAAACCAATTAAAAAGATAATCTAACTATATAAATAAATTATATTGAAAAGAGTTTTTGAATTAAAATACAACACTTTTCACTATTCATAAAAAAATGAACATTATCAGAAAAATACCAAAAAATTACAAAAAGTAAATTTTGATGTCCCGATTCTAAAGAAGAATTTTATTTTGTCTAATACAGAATATAAAATTGTCAAAAGTATATTTAAAATGGGTTTTCCATTAAAATGTGGTTAATCGACCTTTTAAAAAATATTAGAAGATTTATGCTTAAAATTGGATTCATTTGCATTTCTAATCCTCTAACATTTATTGTAAAAAGTAAAAATATTTGACAAACATATATAATCATTTTGTAGTTAGTTCTATTCATTCCCATCATTACAACAGCTAGGTGTTAACTACCATTTAAAATAAAATTATTTTATTATTAGAGTACAACGTAAGATTTCAAAGGAACTCGTTATTGCGTATTGGGTAAGCCATCAAGCATAGAGTTACCTTTAAAGTAATATTAATAGTTTTTTCACAAATATAGATAAATTTAAAAAAATGTCATATTCTTTATTTACCTGGGTTGTTACACCACTCATGAACCATATAACACCTAGATACCCACCCATGAATCCTATTACTAGTCCACCCAACTAGTACCCCAATGGCCCTTTCATCCCATAGGCCAAAAAAAATTTAAATAGGCTCTACAAAGACCTCAACAACTAGTTCACCACATAAATAAAATGTGTAAAATCTGCTCATAGCCTTCATTTAAAAGGTGTATCAGAGTATGACCATACATGAAATAGAAATTAAAAGTCAAAGGGAAACCCTTTGAAATCTCAATCATCAAATAGGTCAAATCTCAAAGAGCTTGTTTGATAGATATCTAGGTATGCTGCCTGGTAAGACCAAGACATACACAAAGGAAGAGTTGAAGGTAGCCGTATTAAAGAGTAGAAAAGTGATGGATTTTCATCAACCATATAGAGGATAATAGAAACATGTGAGGAACCTAAGAAAAATTTGAAAGTAATTGAATAAAATGTCAAGAAAAGAGAAAATAAAACTGCTCAAGAGAAACCTCTAGAATTACCACCTCCTACAAAAGCTATGACACAAGATCAACCCAAATAGGATCTCTCTATTATACCACCAATTTAAAAACCACCTCTATTGTTTTTAAAAATAATTATACAAGGAAGGATATAAGGAAATTATAATAATTTTTTGGAAATTTTCAAGAATTTACACATCAACGTCCGATTTTTTAAATCTATTTCCCAAATTACTACCTATGAAAAATTTCTTAAGGAACTGATTTCCCAGAAGCAGAAAATGGAAGAAATGGGAGTCATTTCATTGAATGAATAGTGTTATTCTACTATTTAGTAGAAAATTACACCAAATATGAGAGATACGGGGAGTTTCTTAATACCAGGCACCCTAAAATAATGAAACTTTAAAAGAGACCTATGTGACTTAGGAGAGAGCATAAACCTTATTCTAATGATTGTATTTGTCAATATGGGACTTGGGGAACTCAAGATTAATAGAGAAGAATATAAATTATCTAACTTTTCATTTAATTATCCTCTATGACTTCTCAAGGATGTCCTAGTAAAAATTGTTAAATTCATTTTCCCAATAGAATTTTACATTTTGGATATTGGAGAAGAAGGAGAAGTTCTGATTATCCTAGATCTACCATTACTAACCACCAAGAAGGAACTAATTGATGTGAATCAAGGGAGAATTATATTAAGAGTAGGATATGAATATATATTATTCAACCTTGTGAAAGCTGAAAGATAAATAGATTATTCATTTGACTAAGAAACTATCTTTCTAACTACAGAAAATAATGACTACAAGGTTATCAAGGAAGATAGTGATGAAATATCTCCTACTAAAATGGTGCAGTATGACCTTGAGGAAAACAAATATATTTAACCTCTTACAAGGGACACGATACTTCCTTTGATACCATCAGTCATTCAACCATCTACATTGGAGCTGAAACCTCTCCCAAGAACACTTGATTATTATTTTCTAGAGACTACCACTATAGGAAAATGGCCGTTTAGCGGTGGTTTTTTCACGGCGGCTTTAAAAACTGCCGCTAAACGTGTTTCGGGCCACCATTTCCCGGCAGTTTTTAAACTATCGCGAACTGCCTTAAATTTTTTTTATTATTATTAATTTTTTAAATTGTTTTTAAATTTTTTTGAGGATTAGTGGAAGGGTTTTTAAAAAACGCCTCGAAATAGCGGCGGTTTGGGTAAAACCGTCGCGAAATGAAACGAAAAAAAATAAAAAAACACGAGCAACCCCGAAATAACTAAAACGACCATAACTTTTGATTCGGGCATCCGTTGGAGCGCCACGAGCAGTCAAATTTAAGATCATGAAGAGATCTAGAGGCCCGTATAATAAAATCATGAGATAGTCTATGGTGCGGACGATATGAGAGTTATAAGAAAGTTGAAAAAATTTCACCATCTTCAAATGGCCATAACTTTCGCTCCGGGTGTCCATTTAGGCTCTACCACATATAAAATCGAAGCCAGCGAAGAGAGCTACGCACCAGTTCGACACAAGAAAGATTTTTTTGTGATTTTCGGACCCAAAAACCCCTCTAAAGGCCTCATAAACCCCATTTCTGTCACCGATGTCACGTCGAACTTGTCTTCAAATGACCCTAACATTCAATACGAGTGTCAGTTCAGACTCCTCCACCTGCCATATTGTAGCTCGTTCCATGAGATTTAGTTTGACTGGTCGCAGCACCCACATGCACTCGTGGATCATAGGTTATGGAGGTTTAAACCACAATTAAATTATTTAGAGGCGGTTTAAACCACCGTGAAACGTTTTGTGACGGTTTTGAAAACCACCGTGAATAGTTTCCCGATGCACGATTTCACGGCAGTTTTTCAAAACCGCCTCCAATCTATTTAGTGGTGGTTTAAACCACCGTGAAACGTAAAACAAAGCCTCTGCTAAATTCCTTTTTTATGTAGTGTACAACTACACTAACGGTCATTATTAACTTATAACTAGCCCAACCATTAGATTAAAAGTTGATCAAAGTCCACAAAGTAAATGAAAATAAATTTATTGGGGGAGTATAACATCAAAGGTATCAACCCCACATTATGCAGTCATAAATGTTATTAGAGAAAAGTGCGAAACCCAAATTCCATCCCATGATGAGAATCACCCCACTAATGAATGAGGTAGTTAAGGAACAAGAACTAAAACATATAGACACTGGAATAAATTTTTCAATCTCTAATAAAGAGTTGGTGATTTTTCTACAAGCAGTTCTGAAGAAAGGTGGCCTCAAAATTATAAAAAAATGATGAAGATGAATTGATCTCGACTCGCACCGTCACTAGATAATGATTATGCGTGGACTGCAGAAACATAAATACATCAACTTGGAAAGATCAGTTCTCCTTGAATTTCATGGATAAAATTCTAGAGATATTCATATGACACAAATTATACTATTTCGTGGATGGATATTCAATATACAATAAGATTTTGGTTGACCTAGATGATTATTCCAAAACAACATTCATATGTCTATTTGGTACATTCTTTTATAGATGCATGTAATTCAGTATGTGTAATGCACCGATTAACTTTCAAATGTGTGTGACATATATTTTACATGATATGGAAGAGGAATTCTTATAAATTTAATGGATGATTTATCAGTTTATATAAGATCCTTTTATAATTTCCTAAGTAATCTTGAACTAGAAGTGAAACTCTATGAAGAGAATTTTTTAGTTTTAAATTTAGAAAAATGACACATTATTGTACAAGGAGTTATAATCCTTGAACACAAAATCATAGGATGGCATTGAATTTGAACCCACACAAATTATTGTGATCAATGATTTAACCGATCCCTCAACTGTTAAAAGCATATGGAACTTTCTAGGCCATTAAAGATTCTACCATCCCTTTGTGAAATATTTTAAAAAAGTTACCCACCCTCTGACACACCTATTAGTAAAGAATATCCCTTTTGAGTTCCTCGAATAGTGTCAATGACCATTCACCATTTTAAATAAAATATGGGTGGTCAATCCTGTTATTATTTCACCAAATTGGGATAAAGACTTTGATTTAATGTGTGATATATGTGACTTCACTATAGGAATTGTGTTAGGATAGGGGTTGGCCATTTTGTATGTCCCATATACTATTCCAATCACTCATGTAATTATGCTAATGAAAAACTACACAACCACTAAAAAATAAATCTTGGAATTAATATATGCATTTCAAAATATTTGCTTCTACTTAGTTTTGGTAAAGGTGATTTTTTAAACTGATCAAACTACCCTGAAATATTAGATGAGTAAAAAGGATTCCAAACCAATATTGTAGATCCTATTGCTACAAGAATTTGAAATTATGATCAATGTTATTGAAGGGATGAAGAATGGTTTCACTGATCATCTATCTAGAATTCCACTACCCCTCATTAAGGAAAATGTTAATCTGGGCATCAAGGTCAACTTCCTCGTTGAAAGTCTCTTCTTCCCAAACACAAAGAAACACCTGTGGTTTTTTGACACTGCAAGATATTTATCCATGGGTTCCCTCTATCAAGACCACTCTTACCCAAAAAGGAGGATATTCTTAGTCGAGGCTTCACACTACAACTGGGATGAGAAACTATTTTTAAGTGATGTTTTGATAGATTAATGCGACATTTCATCCTAGAATATGAGATTCATATTATATTAGACACATGTCACACATCACCAACTGGAGGGGATAATAAACCAAAACTCACATTTTTAAAAATACTACAATGTGAACTCTTTCACCCAAAACATCACCAAGATTAATGAATTTTTTGTCCAACTTGTGATTGGTTCCAACGAACTAGAACCATTGGGAAAAAATGAAATACCCTAAAAAACAATCATGGAAGTCAAAATATTCAATATTTAGGGAATATATTTCATAGAGACATTTTCTAATTCAGATGGAAATTTTTATATCCTTGTTGAAATTGACTACATAATGAAATGGGTAGAAGCTGAAGTTACCTCTCGTGAAATAGAAAAACTATTGATGAATTTCTTATAGAAAAATGTATTTTCAAGATTCAGATTTCCTAAATACTCATTAGTGATCTGGGAAAAAAAATTTACCAATAATGTTATAAAAGGACTACTAGGGATGTACGAAATCTGATATAACATAGAAAATCCCTACAACCCACAAAAAAGTAGGAAATTTGAATTTTCAAATGAAGAAATAAAAAAATACTCAGGAAGACCATGAAAAAAAATCCAAAAGTCTGGATCCTCAAGTTAGATAATTTACTCTGGGTATACCACACTACATACAAAACACACATAGACAAAACCCCCTTTTGATTAGTGTATGAAAATCCATTCCATTTACTTATAGAACTAGAGTATCGCTCATTCTAGGAAATTAAGAAGTAAAATCTAGATTCTCAAAAAAGTTGGGGATATTAGGATGATCTTGTTGGATGAAATGGAGGAGATAAGAAATGATGCCTATGAAGATGAGAATATTTATAAAGATAAAACCAATAAATTTAATGATCAGTGAATCACATGATATATTTTTATACCAAATGATAAGGTATTATTATTCAAATACTGGTTAAAAATGTTTCCTAGGAATCTCATATCGTGATTGTCAGGACCCTTCATGTTCGTATAAGTATTCATCTATGGGACCATCAAAATTTAAAAAGAAAGAGAATCCCCAATAAAATTCAATGGTCAATGATTAAATATTTATTAGGAACCATTCTTTAAGGGGTGTGTCATCACTTTGAAATTCATATGAGCACCACTGAGTCATGTTCTCAACATTAAATGAATAACTGATTGGGAGGAAAATCGAGATAGGTCAACTTAGGCTATAATATGATAGAATGTAATAGTAAAGTTTAGGGATCATTACATTAAAAGATCACATATCTAGGGCCAAAAGGGGAAAAATATACTACACATCGTGTAATTTAACACACGTCATGTACATTTCACAGCCTATAAAATTTTGAAATTAATAAAGTACAAGTCGTGTACTCAATCACACATTGTGAAATTTTATGTCCTATTTATTTCATGAAAACTAGGTTCACAATTCCCCACTTGTTTTCCTTCCCCTCTTCTATCAGGCATACCCACACACCCCTACCCTCCCACATGACCCACCTCCCTCATTGAACCACCTCCCTTGTCAATATTCCTCCTCAACTACAAATCCTCTTCATCTTCCCCTCTATATTGAGTCTATTTCACCAAAAATAGCCCTAACAAAGATAGTACACACTCCTCTTATTGATACTACACTTGAGCAAGATGATACACCTCTAGTAAAACACTAAAGGGTTTTTGTGACTCCATCACCCCCTCACATCATCCTCCACCTCTGTTTCATCCATTGTGGCACCATCGGCCATCGAGGACTCCCACTCGATGTCCATCGGGTTGTAGGACATAGCTCTACCCACCTCCACCCCATCCTTCATTTTTATAAACCAATGCACCATGTCATACTGAACTATTCATAGTTGAACCCATGCGGACCAAAAAAAAATATTGGATTTGGAAGTCCTTTCCCATATACACATCATCCAAGAGGTCCTCCACCTCTTTGAGTACCTGTATATCACTACCATTATTAATTTTAATGAGGAGACCTATAGGGAGTTGTTCCTTGAGTTTTTGTCCACTTTCGAGGTGGCCATTGACAGCCTCTTCTTCCGATTAGGAAGAAGAACACATGATCTATACTTTATATATTTTGGAATCCGGATCCATATTTATTCTATTTTTGACTTTTAAGCAAAATCCATTCAAATTAGATGAAAAAAATACTCTAGAGGATAATTTCTCTAGACACTCTATTTGAGCATGATTCTAGAATTACCATGTCCACAAAGCTTAAATGTGAAGTGCTCTAGATTCTACCTCATATATTAACTCATGCTTGTTTTCTCACATAGAGTCTCATGGTAGCATCAACCAGTTGGATGTCCTCATCCTTTCCACAACCATGGATGGGCTTACCCATATCTTGGCATCAAAATTCACATTCTACTTTAGGGAACATGTGTAGTGGACATGAGATAAATTGATGGGAAGGTCCTTCATCACTCATTTGGACTCTCATGTCAGTGTATTTGATTCCTCCCTTCCCCACACGTCTATCATCCTGATAGATTCGATCGACTTCATCCTACTTCACAGGATACAACTGCTGAAGAAGGAGTATGACATTAATCATTAGGCATCGGGATGCTTTGAGTGTGCTGACAAGGCACCCAGATATCATGTTTCCAACCAAGAACTTGATCCTACTACATCTAGTCCCACCACTACCACTACTTCTATTTCAACCCATCCATCCAATACCACTATTCCAGATCCCATGCCTTCCCCTACTCACACCCACTTCACTTTCTTATCCACCACTACCATACCCCCCCCCACCCAACCCTTTGGACCTCTATATTTCTCACCAATATATTCTGGTGAACCTACAGAATATATGTTATCACCTGGGAATCCCATTAATACACCCACCATCATTTACCACCCCCTTCATCCCCATCATCCCCTAAAGTGGCTCAGTCTCCACCTCTAGAAGGCCCTTCATCCACCACTGTTACTGCACCCACCACCACTTCTTCCAACCTACCACCTAAGATGAAAAATACTGCTTCCCAGCTTGATTTTCTGGCAGACCAAGCCTAGAGAGGGAAGATCACTGCTACTCCATCAACTTTCGAGGTACCTTTCATCGATCTAGTTTACAGATCCACAGTTACACTATGGATCAGTACCTCACCACCAGCCACTAAGATATCTTATAGCAATATGACACCCCCTATAGTAGTTGATTCTCCAAGCCCTTACGCTATTAATTATTTTCATTAGGATGACTGGCTACTTTCAGCCTCTATTTAGAAGAGGAATTCATATGAGAAGATAGATGATTTTGATTACAATTAGTATATCAAAGTATCTTGCATCATTGTTGTACTCTATCTGTGTGACCATATTTTTTCACAATCTATATTCCATATCACTGATGTATCATGACACTTATTATATACATAATATGTTTCTTTTTTCTCGCAGCTTCATGTCTTACTTTTTATTTCATAATTGTATTATATTATCTATTTCTAGATCTTTTTCCTCTTCTATGGTCATCGATGTACCTATTCCATCACAATCATCCTTCATACTCTAGATTACTCAATACCTAGATGATTTCAAGTTCCAACTTGAGGATATTTCACTATAGATAAATGCTCAGTAGTGGTCACGACCAAAATGATCACATATGAAATTCCTTTGCACCATAATCATGCTCAGTGTGCTCCTAAAGTGGTTAATCCTGCCAAGTTTTCATGTGAGCTCAATGAAATATCCACTAGTTCTTTTAGGTGTTATAGGAATTCATTGAATATGGATGACCCTAATTGATACCTTTTTCTATATATCTGGTTGATGATGACTTTGTTATATTTTTATTGATGGAAACCCGTCTTTAATTTATTTTATTCATTTTTAGTCTTGTACGTAGGATTAAATTATTTTCCATTGGTAGAATTATTAAATATAAGTCACTTTCAAATTCAATATACACATATCTCTGCATGTATTAAGATGTATTTAATTACTATTCATTGTGTTGACCTGCTTATATTTCTACATCCAAAATATTTAAACCCTATAGAATAATTTTTTATCTTGTGTAGAATTACTATTTCTAAATTATTATGCAGGTCTCTCAATTCAAAATCATTATTCACCATGTTTTTCCATGTAATGACACTCATTATCGGAACCTTCGATTCCCCAACATTAATTTTCAAATTTTTCATTTCATTATGTCTATACTATATCCAGCATATCTCTCCCAAGGTACTTTCTAGGATAGTGTGGGCACTATATCATTTTATGTGTGGGGGATTCTTTCTTGATATTTACTGTTGATACACTTAGATTTTTTTTCTTATTTTCAATTATCTAAGTGAACTTTTTAATTGTAATTATTATTTAAACCTAAAAACTCATTGATCCCATTTAAATAAAATATAAATGTAAGTTATTTTTATTTTGAAATCCATGTTTTATGCCAATTTAGTTTTTTAAAATGGTTTATATGTTTAGTTATTTAATTAAAATTTAAATCTTTTAAAATTTATTTTGATTCCGTTATTAATTTATATTATACCGTGATTGATTTCTAGTTTTTTTGGAATACTCTCATTCTTGAGAGGATTCTAAGCCTATGATTTTATTTTCTTTTCTGAGCATATTTCTTGAGTGACACATGAGACATTTAAACTTATTAAAACTTGAATTGAGATCTTATTTATTCCATGGATGAAAAAAATACAATTTTAATATGATTGAGTTAATCTTTGTTGATCCAATTATTCAAGAGAACCACCTTATATTTTTCCTTCATTTTTCCTATAGTTTCCATGATAACCTATTTAGAATAAAACTATTCTAAGCTGATTATGCCTTCCTACCCTGCTGTTGGTTTTAGTCATGAGTATACTATAAACAAGTGTGGGAGAATTTTCATCCAACGGAAATAGGTTTTTTGATTGGGAAGATGTATTTTGGTACATTACCAGACTGTTTTTTATAATTGATGTGGTATTTTTTTAATTTTATTCTTACCCTATTCTTTTGAACAATAAAAACGAAAAAATAAAAATATTTTGGGTTGTGTATCTGGAAGGTCAAAAATCACCATTTCTAGACTGAAGAAACCCATAAAGGATCATATGTGGTTAGGGGATGATTGAGAAATCTATCCTAAACATGGATTTTGAAAAAAAAATAAAAAAAATGAATATGGTATGTTCTTTACACATAGTTGATACACGCATTGATCCAGTTTGAGCTAGTTAGAGCATGGACCTTATTTGGTATTGGAGGAACCACACCACTACACATTTCCCCTTTATCATGAATTAATATTTAGATATTACCCTCCCTTTTCGATTTATTTTCACTTTCTACCGACCTGCCCTCAGCCTCAATTCATTTGAACCCTTTTTTCTAAATCCCTCGTGATTAATTTAGTATTTATATTTATGATGTGGACCTGATATAACCAATTAAATCCTATGTTTAAGAATATGTATTTAGTGTATGACCATAAATTTTGTTACATTTTTACCCTAGGTGATGTGAGAAAATTAATTGTGGGGTATATTAAAAATGGGTATAGAATTTAATAAACCATTTTGAGATTATAATTAAAATATTGAGAAATTGAATAAAGAACTGAACTATGGGGCATGACTAATTTTTTCTAAATGATTTAATCTAGATGAATGACTATTTCTACTTATACTTTGTTTTATTTTCTTGCTGGTAATGAATGATTCTTTTTAAAAAAAACGGTTTCTTTTGAAATCCCTATTGAGATGCTTTTTGTTTGCGGATAAGCAATTGTTCATGTCTGGGGAAATTTTGTAATCTAAAATTGTGTATTCATTTTAGATTCATTATATTTATGATTATTAATTTTTTAATTAATAATTCACCTGGTATTTGTTAATTTTTTTAGAGAATAAGTTGTCTATATTCCAAAGAAAAAGCTGTGAAAACTGGCCAAAAGTGAACATTATACGTCGTGGAATCACTTACACAATGTGTCGAAATCATTCACAACTGTACACATGTCATGAATCAAGTCATGCATAAATTACAAATCATGATAATATTACACGATGTGAATCTAAAATACATGTCTTGAAAGATTTAAAGGCCATTTCCCACTTAAAGATCAAGTCATGAGAAGAAGAATGTCGTGATTTCCAATTACACATTGTGATTTGAGTCAAATTAATGAATCTTGAAGATTATGGTTAGGATTCACACAAGATCCAAAATATAGGGAGAAATAAATGGATCGAGTTAAGTGACATAAGAAGTTGACACATTATGCACTAGTAAAAAAATAGGTTTTATGTCAGTTATCTAAATACCAATGTTAAGGACATTTTAACATCGGATTCAACAAGAACTGACTTTAAAAACAAGAAAAACTCATTCATCATGTTAGTTTTTCAAAAACAATGTGATAAATGAGTTTTTCTCATTGATTGTTTTTTAAATGACCTAAAAATGAATATTAACGTTAGTTTTAAAGCAACCGATGTGATAAACTATGTTTTTCATGTCGATTTTTTTAAAACTATTGTGAAAATCAATATTTTCATGTCAGATAGCTAAAAACTACTGTGAAATTTTTTTTCGTGTAATTTTTAAAATAACCTACATGAAAATTAAATTTAATATTTCACAAAAGCAGAATTCAATATTTTTACAAAATGCCTTCGAAATTTTCAATTGCAGCATACAATTTATTATACAATGGTTCAATTTTCAAGAAAATTTATATGATTTCATGATCCATATGTATTCCTTTCATGATTAACTCTTTCATAAATCATCAAAATACCACTAATTAAACACTTAAAATCTTCATCACCATTCCACCAATTCTTCCTTCGGCGAACTCATCATGGTATTTATAATAATTTTTCTATGATTCAATGTGTTTTTTGTTGGTTTTCTCAATTGATACCCCATTTAAATATTTTATTTTTT
The DNA here is from genome assembly GCA_963277665.1 of Viscum album. Classification (NCBI taxonomy): domain Eukaryota; kingdom Viridiplantae; phylum Streptophyta; class Magnoliopsida; order Santalales; family Viscaceae; genus Viscum; species Viscum album. The sequence goes on along the minus strand of OY728130.1, from coordinate 1,051,413,998 downwards.
TTTCATGAAAGATCCCTCTTCAGATGACAATAAAATTAAAAAGGATCATTTGAAGATTAAATTTCCATCTATGATACCATAGCTTTGTTTTCCTCATGAGATATTTCATTTGAAGAAAATTATATCGATGAAAAGTACGACAGGCTTGAAGATTATGTCAAAGATTTTTGTTTCTTTATCTATATTCCATTATGTTTTTTTTTTTCATTTTAATGATCATTTGTTTTTATATAATTGATTAATCATATTTGAAATTTTTAAAAAAAATTAGTTTTAAAATAACCGACATAAAAAACTGAAAAAATGAGTATTTCACATCAGTTATTTTTTAATTGATTTAAAAAGTAACATTCAACATCAATTAGAAAAAAAACCAATGTGGAATGTCAATTTTCATGTCGGTTATTAAATAAGATACATAAAAACCTTCGAAATAAAAAATTTAACATCAGTTATATTAATCGGCATTAAAAATTATGATTGTTACGTCGCCTATAATAACATCACCCCTAAAACTGATGTTAAAAACCTAAGAAAGCCTATGTAAATTTATTTTAAACTAGTGATGTACTTTCTTGACTACATACTTTCTATATTGTGTATAGTAACACATAATGTGGAGGCTTCTCAATTTTCGCTCATTCTCTTTGGTTTTCTCCCTTGTTTTCTCTCCCAACTAAACACTAAACAATTCTTGTTACAATTTTGATTGAATATAAGTGATGTTGATTTTTGTACATGCATTCTTAATTTTCTTCATTGTTGTTCACCATTTCAAAATATGTATAACATTGTTGTTTCTATTTGAGAGTATCTTATCCATACATTCTTACTTGTTTACTATTTCAAGTAAATTTTTGATGGATTTATTACTTAATCTGACTATGAAATACTTGATCCTTGAATCCTGATTTTTAAATTGTCATATTTCAACTATTTTATGAATTTTCCAAGAATGTCTACAATTATTTCTTAGATCTAGATTATTACTCTAATGAGAGGATAAACTACTTAGGGTAATGGTTGAGATTAGGGGTGTTTTGAAATTAATGAGTATCTAAATCATAACTTAGTAACCCTATGTCTAGTAATTAGGTTGCGTAAAAACTATTTATTCAATTATTTTAGGTAACCCTTACCATGGGATTTCTAAATGTCCAAGATTGGCGTAAATGGAGTAGAGTAGGCTATGACTATTATCCTATTAAACTTTCTATCAAAGAAGATAGTATTGATGAATATAGATTGTTAGATAAATATAGATCAATGATTATTTTCATCTTATATAGATCTAGTTGATTTGAACATAATCAACTACTACACTATGTACTGCTTCATAGCATAAGCCTTATGCTTATTCCATGTTTGGATGGAGATCATCCTTTTTACCTGAACCTTGAAATTGACCATGGTCCCTACCATCTTCCTGAATCTTAAACCAAACTCAATAGCCTCAATGAAATCCCAAACCCAAACTAATCTATGATGAATCCTAGAAAAAGGTTTTTATGTCCTTGTTCCTAGTCTGCCAAACTTTCCCTCTGGGTTCAACCCCGCACTATCACTATACTACGTCATTGTAGCAAGTGAAGTTTGGGATAAAAATAAATTCTAATTTGAACACAACCTATGGATATTAAATAATTCTTTTTGGTGCGTAATGTGTGGTTCTTAATATAAATATTTATGTACATATATAGGTATATACTTCACATACATACGTGTATGTATGTAAATTCTCATTCATTTAATATATTTATATATAAATTTATATAATATATAGTCACACTGATATATAATCCTTAATACTCATCTCATTTAATATATATTTCTCAATGTTAAAATTTAAATATTAATATATAAATGTTAATTTTAGGTTTAATATATATTTTAAAAAATTATATTAACGTCAATATATATATAAAATTTATTAAATTTGTTTTAATCTTACTTAACTTTTTTTACCTGTCCATAACCATATTATACCTATATATAACTTTGGTTTACCATTATATAGATTTAGATTTACCCTAAAATAAATAAATTTTACCCTTACTTACCTTTATATTACCCTTACTTAAATTTATTTTACCGTTAATTAACTTTGGTTTACCCTTATTTAACATTATTTTTTCCCTTACTTAACTTTTCTTACCCTCACAGAACTTTCATTTACCTTTGACATTATTTTACACATACATAAATTTATTTTACCCTTACTTAAATTTTGTTACCCTTAACTTTTTTACCCTTACATTACTTTAATTTAACCATACATAACTTTGTTTTTCCCTTACATAAAATTAGATTAATCTTACATAATTTTATTTTACCCTTAATCGAATATAGTTTACCCTTAATAAACATTTATTCACCATTACCTTCCTTTATTTTACCCTTAATTAAATTTTTATTACTCTTAAATAATATTCATTTACCTTTATGTAACTTATTTTACCCTTACATAACATTTTTTTACCCTTAAATACCTTTAGTTTTACCCTGAATTAATTTTTTTTTCAATTAATGATCATTATTTAACCCCTTAATAACATTGTCTTCCCCCCACTTGAAATTAGTTTACCCTTACATAGATTTGTTTTACCCTTACATAACTTCAGTTTTACCCTTATTTTAATTTATTATACCTTTACATAACTTTATTTTACCTTATTTAACTCTAAATTACCCTTACTTAACTTTTATGACCCTTAAAATACTTTAGTTTACCCCTACTTAAACTGTAAATGTTTCAATTTACCCTTAAATAATGTTTTTTTACCCTTACAAAACTTACGGATACCATTACATAACTTTTTTTACCCTTACTTCACATTTTACCCTTATATAAATTTATTTTACCATTACATAACAGTGTTTTACCCTTAGTTAACTTATATTAAACCTTATATAACTTCATATTTCCCATAATCAGCTTTTTTACCCTTAATTATCTTTATTTTTACCCTTAATTTTTTTACACTTAATTAAATTTAGTTTACCCTTACATGACTTTATTTTTATCCTTACTCAACTTTTTTTTACCCTTACTTACCTTTTTTTACCCCTACATAACTTTATTTTACCCTTACATAACTTTTTATACCCTTACCTAACATTATTTCTACCCTTACTTATTCCATAAAAGTTTTTGTTTTACCTTAACATAACTTTAGTTTTCCCTTACTTAACCTGGACGCATCACAGATAATTTGAGCTATTTATTGGGATCTAATGACATTGGTTCTTTAAGTCATGTAATGAGTTCTCACCCAACCTAATTAAAAACCCTAAAATACATAACTACTAATATAATGTTTAAAATATATTTAGAAAAGTTTTTATATTTGGAAATGTTAATATATATAGTTAATATATATAAACATTAATTAAAAAAATCTAATTTATAAAATATATAATAATGTTTCAAATAAATTTCAAAATATTATACATTAATTATCAATAATATATATAGTTGAATGCACATATATATAAAGGTATAAAATGTGGGTGTGGGGGTATTTGGGTATTTAAATTTATTGACATTAAGAAAATAAAAATGTAGATTGAAGGAGATCATGCCACATGATTCTTATCCACATGTAACCATACCACACCCCATGTTTATCCACAATTCTTAGGTGGCTAGTTGAGAGGATTAAACGTGTAGTATGATTGAGACAATGGGGAAACTAATTCTGGTAATTGGGTTTATTTAACCCCCCATCCACCCCATAGTACAGTACATATTTCTAAATAGAATAGAACTTCCCAATATAACCAGAAAGGAAATTAAATGTTTCACTATCCAAAGCACCCTCCACCTTAGGCCTTTCAAGGGTCCTAATTTCATATAGTTTACATACTTATCGAAATCAATTACTGAAACAACCACATTAAATTTTTCACTCCCAATGGTGTTCCCTAACACCACACAACTATATAAAATCATTATAGTAACAAAAATGACAATTGAAATTCCCGAGGAACCCCACCAAGCTCCCCATGGCCACCACCACAGATAACACCACAATGTGGTGGCCCTCTAAATTTACAAAACTCATCTCTAGCCTTCATATGACCTCTGAAATCCCCAATGATGACTCCAAGAACCTTGGAAAGCAAAGGAAAATGTCAAATATGGTCTGGTCTATTTCCTCATATATTTTATTGATCCATCTCAAGTTCCCACTTTTATTAACTTTTAATTTAAACATTAACAAATTCGTAAGAGTTTCTCTTCCAATATCTCTTACAAATTGATAGAGTCTATGTAAAAATTTCCATTAGGGGATTTTAATAAATTTTCTCCTAAAATACCCATTTATTTTCCTCTCATCTGATTATATTTTAGTTTTACATGTATTTTTACCATTTCCCCTCTCATTGATTTATAATACATCAAAAATAATTTTTTTAAGTGAAACCAACATTATCTGTGCTTTTTTTTCCAGGAAACATTCTCTTAAATGTATATATTTTTCAAAATATTTTTTTTATATCCATATATCTAATTTTATGTTTTATAAGGCCACTTTATATTGACTTTTAATTTCACAAAAAAGTATAAAATAAATATTTTTAACTCTCTTCTTTTACATTTTATGATCAGAAAATTTCTTCCACCACTTCCTTTTATATTATTTAAAAAGTTTACATTTAATATTTTCTTAGTCAATGATGCTCTAGAATTTTTTTATTACATTCTTACTTACCCTATTAAACCATTTATTCAAAATATTTTATTTTAAATTAAGAAGGGTAAAAATTAAAATGTTTATTTATTTTTTACATTTTTATCATCCTATGGATGGTTTCTCTTCTATATCAATATTCTTTGATGTATATCATGTTTTTAAGAGATATAATTTAATAGGACAAACTACTCCCTTTCTCTATATGGATTAATTTTATGCCTTATGGAAATTTTTTTGAAACCCTTTTCATTGTCATTGGTTTATCATGCTATAATGGTTTTATCAATGTTTTCATGTTCATGTGGCACATATATGTATAGTTTATCACATTTTTAAGAGAGAGACTGACATGAGAGATGGTCATAGTCCACTATGTTATGGGATATTTTTTCCACTATGTGATGATTGTCGTGAAAACTATCCATGGTATTACAATATGATTTTCTATGATTATGTATGTACCACATTTCTCTGTATTATTTCATATGTTATTCCAAATTCCATATGTTATGTTTTATTATTAATATTCCATTAGGTATGATTCCTTTGTATTATGGTCATATACATTGATTATGTTCTCATACCTACATACTCATCTTATACTCACTTATGATCATCATTTTTTATGATTTATATCTCTCATATTTTAGCCCATACCAAGAATCTTTGTTCCGAATTTCCTATGGTTATAAAGAAGAACATAAAATATGATATGTCTATAAGGGGGTCAAGTGTGATACAATTGTGGAAAAAATTTACACTATGTTGTAAAATAATACATTTATATATATTATATCCAAATACACTAGACCTATAGGTTTTGGGGGTGTGATTTATTGTGAGTTATAATAAATAATCAAGTGTAATGATGTAATATATATGCATGTTATGGTTGGTCCATCTCCCTAATATATTCCATTTTTTTCCTCTATCCCCAATTTTTTTTAGAACATGACATTAGTGACTAATGAAAACATTATTTATTTCATGAAATGATTTTTATAAATTAAGAGAGTGTTTATCTAAATTTTATATGATTTTATGATTGGTTATTTATCCAATAATGATATTTTTAATGTATAAATTGTTTTCAGTTTATATATATGGGAAAAATGAAGCAAATTGTTTTAATTATTTTAATTATATAAATTTTTTAATATCTTTTAATATAATATGATTGAGATGATAATCCATTCCATTTTAAACATTATTTATACAAGAAATAGGGTTGATAATTTTTGTAATTTAAATGTGATTGTTTGAATATAATTATCAAATGTATATTATAATAATCATTACGATAATAAAAATTGAAATTTTTTCAATGATTAAAATACATTTTTCTTAAAATTGAGTCCCTAAAATATCATATGAATTTTCATTATTTATATCATTATTATTATAAAAATGTAATCTAGCTAAGTAAAAAAATAGGGTATTATAAATGAATATCCAAATTCCTCACATATCAACCTTAATAGTTAAGTACTTTATATTAATGTTGTTTAACTAATTTAACATTAATTTAAATGGGAATGATATAATTACTACTCCATTAATCTCAAAAATAGTTTCATTTTCAGAGATCACTGGAACTCTTCTATAACACCCACTAAATTTAATTATTTTCATATGTCCAGTCATATTTATTCAAAATTTTAAAACATTCCAGATTCATTATATTTCACTTTCACCATAATGTAACTTTCTCTTATTTTTCATATTTTATCATTATTTAAACAATATTATTTTGTTTATTCATTTGGTAGGATAGTTATTTAATATTTAGTCGGGTGACTATATTGATCACATCAGACATGCCTCATCATTAAAATCAATAATATTTTTAAGTTTTATCATTGAACTAATTTTCCTTGTAAACATTTATACTTCATCTCCACTTGTATAGTTTACTCCATCTATGAAAACTTACTTTATCGACCTATTATTAAATGTAAGATCAGGCCATGATATGTTTGATTTATCCAAAAAATATCTATATATCATACATAATCTTCTAAATAATGATTTTTCAATATAACAAATTATACACCTAAGTGATTATTTTTTTGTTAAATTTTTAGTTTCATTCTTTTTTAACTTTCAAAATATAAATCTTACAATCCTTATTATAACATAACATGATATTCAAATGGGGAAATCTATGTTTGTGTTGAAAAAATATTTTTAAAGAATGTAATTTATCAATAGAACCATTAGTTAAAACATAACTTTTCTTATTTAATTCAATCCCCCTCCCCCAATATCTAAGATGATATATTATCAAGAAATAAAAGATAAAAAATGTTTCATTATTGTTTATTTATTTTCATGAGTCACTAAAAAAATAAACATCTAAAAATGGATGCACATGTAATATGATTATTTCATTGGGAAAACAAATTCCTATGAATGGGTTTATTTAAATCTCCCACGCCACCCCACATTATAGTAGAGAGATCCAATAAGAATGAAACTTCTTGAAAAAACAAGAAAGTACCTACACATCGAAGAGGCTGTGTCATCGAACTCCTCCAACAAAAAATCACCCTAACTACTTCATGCAGATAATGTATGTGCGCTGGGGAAGTTCATAGAATTCATTTTTAAAGAATATAAAGAACCTAATGCTGGATCCATAACCCTTTTCTTGTTCATATTCTATAGTGGTCAGCTAGTGTCCTAATCCTCATAATTAGTTGAGTATTTTCTAGAGAAGCTATGAAGGCTGGGAGGGGAGTACTAGTAGGGAAAGCATCAGACAGAAAGATATATCTATCATCAATAAAATATGAAACGTGTATTCCAACCAACACCGATAAAATAGATTCTTATTTACTAAAAACTACTAATAAACACATAATTAATAATGTTTGCTGTAGATTTTATTTTTTTAGGGAAGTTTATAAATTTTTTATGAAATAATTTGGTAATTGATAAATGAAATCATAGAAACTAGTAGTTAGGAAGAAAAAATAAATTCTTTTATCGATAGGTTAGGAGAGTTTGACGGTTAAAGTTATGACGTAGTGATTTAAAAATAAAAATCTATTCATTGTGAAATAATTTTATTTCATAAAACACACGTACTTGTCATACATGATTCTTAGAAAAATGAATTCCAACTTGTTTTTAAGAAGTTAAAATTATTTTGAGTTGAGTGATAAATCTAAAAAATAAATATTGTTTCTTGAATTGGATTTTGTTAAATTATATTTGGATATTATTTATTTTATGGAAATAGTGAGAAGGCTGAATTAGGCTTCACACTTATTTTGATCGTTTCAAAGACACTACAATGGTGAAATGCATTAAGGATGATTCTAATCCTATATAGTTATGAGAATTCAAACAAAATAATGTTTTGTCTATGAGAGAAAGGTACTAAAATCACATATTCACCATCTATATTTTTGGTCTTTTCTTTGTATTACTGATGTGATGATCCTATGTGGTCATGAACATATTTATATAGTAGTAGTTCCACATTATTAGGGTAGTCATTTGTATAGTTTTTCTATAAATACAACCCCTAACATGTATTTTGAGAAACATGGTTATTTTCAGGGGATTAAATTTTGATAAACAACATATTTTATGATTTAATCTCTCATAAGATACTCATTAGTGAAAAAAACCTATTAAAAGACTCAAAATACAGGTTTTTAGAGAGAGAATATCCACTGTATAAAAAGTATTGTAGGCATGTCCCTACTGCATAAAATTTTTTTAGACATGTTCACATAAATCTATTTGAATAATAGACCTAAATAATCTTCCACAAATCACTCTAATATTATTTCATATCATTGAATATCTCGAGTGAATGTTTTATGAATGGAAACCCATTACATGAAGCATAAGTAGTTATCAAACCTAAATCATCATATTAAATTCTTCAATCTAGTGTTTTGAATAGAACCAATCTTATTAATTCAAAGGGACTCTTTATGTATGTATTCCCCCCCTTTAAATGTTCCATATTTAGATAATATTCAATAAAATGAGACCCATTTTTTAAAAAAAAAATCTAGAGTCTAATATGGAGGTTCTCAAGTCTCTTCTAAGAAAAGTTGAGTCCCACCATCCAAATTATAAATAGATACCTTGTTCACCATGGTCTCCTAAATTGAATGAAATTAATTCTTTCACCTTAATGGATATAAAGATCATGTTAACAATCTATCACCCAATTTAGAACTCTAAATTGATTACTTCAACCAAGACTTTTACATAGCCTCCTGACTTACATGATTGCATCACCATGAACGTTTGTGTGCTTCCCTTTGATCATATTTTCCTTTAATAATTGAATTTAGTTACTCTACAGAATATTTACTCTACTTTTATTTCCAAATTGGTAAGGTACTAGAATATTTTAAATCATGTATTCCCTTTATAATCTGTATTGTTATCCTTATAAAACAGGAGGAACCATACCAAACAAAAAACACTCTTCCTAACTACTCTAAGTTAACTCCCAAGGTTAATAATCATTTACTCAACCTTCTTATGTATATTTAATAATATAGAACTAAACTAGGCTATGAATACACTCTAATTACTAACTCTTCTTGTCTAGTTTTCATTATCCATGTGTTCAAACATCATTCCTTGTCTATTTACCAATGAATATGACACTGCAAAAAATTTCATTTAGTTGCATTTTTATTTGACTTTAGCCATGTACATAATCATCACTAAATTGATTAATTGTATTTTTTAAAAATATACTTAAATTTTAAGGATACTTTAAAACATTTATTATCACACTTATTAATATGTTCTTTCATTGATAGAGCTTCGATAGAGAGATATATACTCAAGAAACAAAATCATAGCAGCAAATTATTGATATAGAAAATTATGGGTATAATAATATCTATTTCAAATAAACTAGTCATTATTGATTAGTTTAACTATAGATTTAGAAATATAGGAAAATTATGCAGTAGTAAAAAACATCCATGTATCCATGGATACCCCAGATATGGTAGTTGAGGTGCAACAAGACTCGTGAAAGCAAAGGTAGGCATGCTAGAAAAAGTAGAACCAGGTTGGTCCCATGTCGGATGGGAAGAGGATGATGTTAATGACATATTGTATACGGAAAATATTTGGGAGAAGTGACTCAAATTTGTAGAATTATTTCCCATGAATATGGACAACAGAGTTATATTATTGGAAATGGAAGTAGCGGTGTGGCAGACTAGACTCCAGTTCCTAGAGGAATGGAAAACATTCTGTATTCCAGTGGATAGAGATCCAAAATGTGAATTAAATATGGTTATGTATCATTTTGTTTTAATATAGTTGGATCATTCATGTTTTATTAATGATTATGGGATGGATGACATTATAAAGGATGGAAAAAGTTTATTAGAACTGGACACCAAAGTTGGTAGACCAAGGAATATGGATGAGTTAGAAGGAATGGAAATGTGATATGTTGAAAAGGTTAAGACATACACATTATCCAAATATTCATAGGTTCAAGGGGAGGTTTCAATATTTTTAATGAATACATGCCTATACATTGAGAGATTTACAAGACCCACATTTCATAAAACAAAATATCCATATTGGTATCCTTACATTGAAAACTGGATTTGAATTAAAAACTAGACTTATTTAATAATTTCATAAATTAAGTGGCCTTGTAATAGATGATCCAAAAAAATATATCAAAGACTTCACCATGATATTTTCCACATTGATGTTGAGAGGTGGGTAGGGGAACAAGTCAAATAGATTGAATTCCCATTCTTTAACAAATGTGTTTCCATGGAGTGGATATATATCATAAATCTATGAGATTTTGTTTTATACAACGAACATAAAATAAACATTAAATATTCTTTCCACCCTCTAGGAGAACCTCCATGAAGAAAGAGATGAAATCAAGAAAGTATCGGGAGAGAGAATCTATAAATATTGGGAGACATTCATAAAACTATGTGCATGTTTTATACACCATGCCATTTAATAACATCACTTACTAGTGATATTATACTAATTAATTATTTATAGTTACATAAATATACAAGATGTTTCATTTTAATGAGAATTTATTGAAAAGTCGCCAATGGAAGATAGGGAAAATAACATGGAATTCACAAAAATTAGCAAAAATGGTACTGCTGCTAGAGGATTCAATGAGGTAAAGCCCAAAAAATTCCCATAGATTTAACTTTATTTGAATCAAATATTGAAGAACTATCCATTTTGGTAAGAAAAATATATCTTGACAAATCTAATTACCATATAAAATAATTTAGGGTTTTGGGTCTTTATTCTTATCCAATCTATTTCACTGGCCGATGTGATCAATTATAGGATATTGAGTGCTTTGTTGTTTCCTATCAATAAAGAAAATTTCAACAACCCATGGAAAACCTAGTGGCTGTGCCCAAATTTACCCAAGTTATATGGTGTAAGCATTCACTTGAAGTAAAATTTGGGTTATGTAATCCATAGGGGCCAAATAAGAAACAGATACACTAAGATTTGTTGGCGGTGATTTTTCTATGAAGTGTCCAACATGGTTTTAAATCTATTGGATTATTAAATATTTATAAATATGTGTGTGAATTAAATTGAAAAAGGTGGTTAGATGCTAGGTTATTATAAGAGGTGGATTTAAGGAATTTCTTTTAATGGTTTCTATGTCTTCAATTCGAGAGTGTTTATTTCAAAAAAACATGAAATACCCAAATCACTCATAGGTTTTATGTTTCTATTATCCTAAGTTTAATTACCTATACACTAGGATGATCATATTTATGAGCACTCTAAGGTATAGGATTATTTTAGCACTCAGGATGTGTAGTCTTAAAATTAGTGAGATCAATGGAGAAGGAAAATCGTTGATTGAAACTTTCAACTAAATAATTGATTAAGAATGATTAAAAATAGAAATTACATCCAGTACATCCCCTTTATACTTAATTGGATCTAAAAAGTAGATTTATATCCCTATATTTGTGATATTATACCAATGGAAGTGGTTAGTATACTTATGAGTGTAGAATTAAAGAAGAAAAACATTGAAAAGTGATCACTCCACCATTGTGTAAAGAAATTCACAAGGGTTGGTGTGAATAAGTTCCAACCATGATTAAAAGGTATCAACTTTTTAATAAAAAGTATATAATAAGTGAAAAATAAGAACAAATTTTATTAAGAATCTAAAATGATTGAGAAAACTTACATTTAAAAAATGAATGTGTGATTACAAAATGAAAGTATAAAATTACAACTGATAGAAAAGCATGGACACCTAAATAACTTCACCAACAGATAATTATATAGTAATATTAGTATTCTTAAGTAGACCCTTGAATAATAAATTCCCTCTCCATTTATTATGATGGTCAAAAGGTGGGAGATAAATCAAAGGAAATTGGAATTTTCAACATAACCACAAAAATTGGACAAGCTTCATCCCCCTATTGGAGTAAAAAAAGTCATTTTATATGGAAAAATATTTGATGGTTGTATAAGATAAATATATTATTATAGGTTTACTATAATATCTATAAAAAATCATGAAAATTAGATCAGTGTTTTTGAATTTATACTTGAAAATTTGGCCTGACTTTATGGGCATTTAGATTTGGCCATAAATTTAAATGTCAACTTCAGCTCTCTGGATCTCCCTGAAAACTTTAGAATTAGATCATAACACCATTAAATTAAATAATACTCATAATTATAAATTTATAAATTTATAATTTAATCATTATTGTTCTTTGATTTTGGGCCCCATTTTTGTTTGATGGGCCTTAGGCCATTTGTGATTTGTCATGAAAAATTATGCATTCGTGCCCAAAAATATCCATCTTCCCTTAGGGTTCATCCATCTATCCTAAAAGATAAAACTATCTAAAAAAATTGATCAATCATGTCCAAAAATATAAAATTCAAAAGATGAATATAATATTCTCTTAAAACATATTATTGATTGGGACCAAATTTTGATTTTAAACATGAATTGTAATTGTGGTGAGAAATGAAGTTCAATTTCAATAATACACTAAAACTGATGTTTATGTACATTTAAACACATGAATATTAATATATAATCAAGGAATATTATCCTCTTTTAGTGGATAATCACACCCCCCCCCCCCAAATTTAGTTTTTCTCGTCCCAAGAAAAAAGTATCTCGAAAATATGAAATTGAATCCCCTTTTCTGAAAAAAATTTAACATAGATTGATCATAAAAAAATAATTCCAAAAAATAATTAAACCATTCAATCTCATTTCATAAAACATATTTTCACATGCATATCCCAATCCCAAACCCATTCCTTTGTTAAAATCCATTATCAAATTTCATCCAATTTCAATTAAGCATGATGATGTGTGCTGCATTACAAAAGACATGGGCCCATTTTCTTATTCAAGGAGGAAAATGGAATTTCTAGGTGGCACACGCATTAAACCTTAAGATTAATATCCATTTTTATGGGTTTTTTGTTGTTTTTTTGAACTTTTTTAAACCATAATAGATATAAACATACTAACTCTGTTAAAGAAAACTATGGAGTCATGATCCCCAAGTTTTTAACACCACACGTATTGTCAATTCAATGGTCTAAAATAGATATGTAAAGCCCAACTCAAGGAATGATATGTATGGAGTCGTAATTCCCTAGTGTAAAACACCACACATTTATAAAAAACATTTGTCTATGTGGTATTTTTTAATTTTTTTTGGATAATAAATTAACATGAAAGTGTCCCCAAACCCTATGTTATGATTAAAGGGATCCATGAACTCAAACTTACAGAAAAAATCCAATGGATGTGGATTGTGGAATTTTGATTAAGAGGTTGAAAATTTTAATGTTGATAAATTACATCAGAAAACGACAATTTTCAAAAACCATTCTTATGAACATAAACATTCACTAACATCATAATCAAGGAATTAAAATCATTTGACATTCATTTTTTATGTCACACAATGTACATTAATGCCAGAAAGGATAATTAATTTATATTTTTCATTTAATTTAATTTTTATAAAAGCCTCATTTTTTTCAAATTCTATGATATTAACTCCCTCTAACATAGAATGAAACTTCCCTCAGTTTTTAAAGAGAAGATAAGAGGTAGATTATAATTGAGAAGAAAGAGTGGGGATGGTGATTTTAAATGAAATCATAGAAAAAATTCACATGGTTTGAAGTTCATGACCCATCAAAAAATACAATTTAGCTTCATGACACATGTAAAATATTATGTGATAATAGATTGTTGGGTTTGAACTCTGGAAGGCATGTGTTTTATTTAAAAATGCATAAATCCTCTGACTATTAAATATCACAAAAAAATATATCACATTGGAAACCCCAAGTAGTTCCCTTGAATAAAAAATAGAAATCATAAAAAATAAAATAAAATAATTTAGAATTAGGGTTGCCTCCAAAAAAGATCTAAATTTTAAGTCTTTACCTCAAAATGGACCCCCAACTTATCCAATACCATCTTACAACAATTTAATAATTTTATTTTGCACCTTTTAAACTAGATTTAGATTGATTTTTTTCTTATAATTTCTTTCATTTGAAAACATTTTCTCTATAATGTGTGGTAAAATCCATGTAATATCAAAAATAGTGGATTCAGTTGCTTCTATAATCTTTTTTAAGATATAAATAGTCATTCCAACTTTATTGACTTCAAGAGAGGATAAAATGAGGGGAAAATGTCATTTTATCACCTATGATGGATTATTTGAGAGAGGATTCGTAGTCCTTCAATTCAAGATTGGGTTGACTAACACATTCAAAAACATGTTGGGAATTTAAATTGAATTCAGTTTCATTTTAAAAATATCTTGTCATAATATGTTCTTTTTTAATTGAATTTTAAACCACCAAATTGGAAAGATAAGTCTCTGGAATTGGTATGGCCTCACATTTTTGTGATTTCTCCCAATAATTCAGTGAATGGTTTTTTCTGAAAAAAAATGTTAATGAAGAAATTTTGGGAAAATAAATCCATGATGTCAAATTACTTTATTGTTAATAAATAAAAGCAATTTCGTTCTAATTTAAATACTCTTACAAATTGTTTTTATCCTTTTCATATATCCGAAATTTGACGGATGATTCTTCAGTAAGTTAATGAGGGGTTTCTATATAATAATACCATTCTATCAAATTTGAGGAAGGGATAATAATACCATTCTCTCAAGCCTTTGGCTCGGCCAACCCTTGCCCATTTCATCTCTCCACATCCCTCTATAACACTTTGAAGCCTCACTCTGGGCAGAAGCCTTTCCAAGGAAGCCTTTGAGCTCAAATCAAAGAAATCTACATGACTTAAAGGTAATGTCTTCACTTGTGTCCTTTTGTTTTATTTTGCTTCTCCAACCCCATAAACTATTTTTATTCATTTATTTTGTAACAAATCCAGTATCTTAAATATACTAGGATGTTTTTATAAGAATTATTCTAGCTACACTTACACACACCTACATATAATGGTTAAAGAACATATTGTTTCTGTGGATGGCGAATTTCAGCCTCCCGAAATGATGATTGTTCAACATTCTTTTAACACCTTCAAAGGTGGCCATTAAGATGTCACTATATTTATATATGATATATAGTATGTTTATGTTTTCTTTAAGCTTCTGTATTTTTCATTTATGGAATAACATTATGGTTTCCATTATGGGTAAACATGATATCTTCATTTTAGGAAGTGCAGACTACCACCCCCTCAAAGTGATTTGATTCGTTAATGCCATATGTGGGACGTATAAAGGATGTAATTAATGTTATTACATATTTTATCATAATGGAATTATAATATACCTTTATATCTTTGTTATTTCATTCAATTGAAAACAAAAAAAAAAGAAATGAAAGTAGCGTTCATGGGTACGTACGGCTTACCATCTCCATGAACGGTGCTTTTAATTTTTTATCTCCAAATGTTATGTACTATTATAAGTACATATATATAATGGATATATATGTAATATATTACATCTAAATTATGGGTATGATTCTGTAATTATAATATATATATCTCTAATTTTGTTTTAATTCCATTAATATGGCAAAAAAATGAAGTAGTGTTCATGCGTACGTACGACCTACCGTCTCCATGAACAGTGCTTTTAATTTTTTATCTCCAAATGCTATGGAATAGTATAAAACGAATATATACTGGATATATATGATATTTAAAACATAAATAATATTCTTAAGATGATGTACCTATAACTACATGGAAAATTCTTTTCCAACAAGGTCAATTTTTACTCATGTACTGAACATTGACAAAAACGTCTGATACGAACTCACTTTATTAACCAATTATTATAACATTATAATATGTGATATGAACTGAATAATAATATTTAAAGGAGGTCCTTAAGAATTTATAAATTGACCAAATTTTATTATTCATGAGATTAAAGAACGATCGAGTCATGTCGGACACGAGGTAAGGGATCCTACTCCTCTCTTTCTTTTTAAGTACACTCTTTTATGTCATTCCTTTTAAGATCATCTTTATTATGATTGGGATGTTCATTTATATTACTCCTACTGTAATTTTTATGTTAATTTGTTGATAGAGCCTATTTTTTCTCATCAATCCATTTTGGAAGTTTTGAGTGGCGCCGTTAGGCTGCCGAATTTTCGTAAGAGATCTAAACTCTCTCTTTTTTTAAGTACTCTCATTTATGTCACTTCTTTTAAGATCCTATTTGTTATGATGGGGGATGTTCTTTTATATTCCTATTTCTGCACATTTTATTGTAATATGATGGGATACTCTATTTGATCTCATCAATCCATTTTTGGAAGTTTTATGTGGCGCCGTTAGGCTGTCGAGTTTTCATAAGGAATTTTTCATCTCACTTTTATTCCCGTGAGATTTAGGCTACATTTTCCACCATTTCCTTTGATTGGTGTATTTACATACCATTATTATACTCTTTGTGTAATAAAATTTCATTTATGGGTACTTACATATTCATTGTATGACCCTTCTTCAATGGGGTGTACGTTTCGAAAGTTACCCAAGTCGGTAAGGGTACCTTTCACCCTCCTCTTTTTAAAAGACTTATTTTGTTATGTATTTTAATTAACATACTATTATGTTGGGATATTTTCTTATATATCCTTATTAATGTAAATTTTATTTCCAAGTGATGAGATACCCTTTTTATCTCTCATTAACTCATTTTATATGTTTTGAAGTGACGCCGTTAGGCTGTCGAATTTCTGTAAGGGAACTTCTTAACCCACTTTCAATTATTTGGGCTAAACCTCTGATTCTTGATTTTATTATTCCAATATTATGTGTGGAATCTCTATGTTTTATTTTCCACAAACCTTTGTGTGGATATACTATTTCTACACATAATCATCTCATTGATAAATTCTTATGTCATTTAGACGGACTTGTATCAGAAATCATAACTCAATCTCATTTCATGGAGTTAAATATCTATGTCATTGGTTTTATTTTTCCATGATTATGTGTGAATGACCTCTGATTTTTTTACACTTAATATCCACTTATATTTTGTGTATTTTTATTTTTCACACATAATCATATAATTTATTTATCCTTAATCTAAGGATACTGACTTTGTAAGGGACTTCGTCTCAATATCCTTTCATTGAGGCATATTTAGTTTTACACACAACTTTCTTTTATACGGTGTATAAACCCCTTTGACTTTTAATTTTATTCAAAAGGAATCTTTTTATACAAAGCGTTTTACTAAACGACAAAAAGGAATGTTTCTTTTAACATACACGGTGACAACGACATTTTCCGCCGCCGTGAGTATTATTTGGTCTTTGGCTTCCTCAACAAGCCGCAATGTTTTTTAAAATGAAATAAATACCATATACTCTTTTATGTATGATGGTATTGAAAATGGTTTTTATAAAGTATTTGTTATGTCAATATATTTAAGGGATATATTGTGATCGAAATGTGGAAATTTTTTCTTTCCATTATATTTGTTTAATGTCTTATGATTTTATAATGGTACTTGGACATTATGACGGGTGGTGCCGTGAATACCAGGACGGGTGGTTACATTATAACGTCCAATGCGTTGGGTATGGAAGTCGGCCATATGTCTATTCCATTAAGTATGTGTTGAAGTCGGTCGTATGGCTATTCCATTAAGTATGTGTGGAAGTTGACCGTATGGTTATTCCACTTATCTATGTTTATGTCCCAAGTTACCTTTATATGTTATGTGATCTTTATATGGGTTTTATGGTAATATTTTGGTTACAAAAGGGTAAGTAATGAACTTTTATTCATTGAATAGTTTTTACTATTGAGAAAAGGTTAAAAGTATTACTTTGATAAAGTATACATGGTTTACTTGTTGTTTTGAAAGACTAACAGTTTTCATTCTTTGTGTATCCCTTACTGAGCTTTTTCATGCTCATCCCAAGTTTCTGAAATGTTTTTCATAGGACTTATCGTGGAATAGGGTCAAGGATGGGATCAAGGGAAAGTCATGCAACCTAAAACATGGAACTAGACATGTTTATTTTTAAGATTTTATTTTATGGAAACTTAGTAGAAGTTTCTACTTTGTAATCTTTTGAGATGTAATAGTTATGTCCTAATTCTCAAAAACTCTAAACCTAAAAAGATCCTCAATGTGAATTATTCATTTAATTAAATATTAAGTAAGGTTTAAGGATGGGGTCTTATAGTTGGTATCAAAGTTCGGTTTAGATAACTTTAGAGGTTAGGGTATCCTCTAAGCATAAGTGACATTACCATAATGGTTAGGATTTCAAAAAGAGTCCTAGTTTTCGATAAAGTGAATGAGTAAGTATATATTAGTGTTTATCTTCCTCATTAGTACATGATGGTTTTGTAGATATAATCAAACTGACATTTCTGTTTTTAGTGAATGGATGGATCTAGCAGGCACCAAAGAGACAACAAGTTTGAAGGAAACTGTGGTGGTTCTCTGATTAAGATACTAGATAAAATGGGGGATTCAAGGAGGAAACTTGTGGTTGTTCTAAACCAACTATCAAGGAGTCATAATCATCCACTTGAACCTTGCTATGTTCTGTAATGTATCATGTATGAGATGACCAATCGATGTGGAAGTTCAGGTAATAATTATAAAGGTAACCATTAGGGTTTATATGATCCTTACTTTTGAGGTAATTATGGGTTATTATATATTATAATGGAAAATGAAAGGAATGAGATAAATTTGAGGTTAAAATATTTTATGATTATTTTTTTGAAAATTTTATCTTGTTTTGGGGAATGTTTTAAAATTATATAGTTTTGGAAAAAGGACAACATGCAGACCGTGTGACAACCAGTCGCGTCGGACAAATCTGCGGGAATCGAACCCACAACCAAAGTGCGACTGGTATTTATCGCCTACCACTAGACTATGCGAAGTCCTTGGTTATTTTGACTAATTATTTTTAGTTAGATGATTTTAGGAATCAAGATCAAGTTTATTTTCTGTTATTTATGGAAATGATTAACCTATCATGGAGGATATGTGATTAGGTTAATTACTTTTCAATACGAGAGTTTAAGAGTAATTGATGTTATTTGGAGATAAGTGTTAATTTGTACCTTGGAAGACTATACGACTAAATCCTTCAAATATTTGGGTTTCAATATTATTTTGGTTTACTTTGAAGCATTTTATGGACAATTTGTTTATTGAATGGTCTTTGATGAACTTTGGGTATTGTTTGATAAATTTTGGAGATTAAGAATAGATTTGTTTTTTTAAAAGGATTATCCTTTTTGGGTATTATCTGATATTGTACTAAACTTTTTGGTTTTGGTTTTGGTTAAGGTATAAAGATATGGGAAGTATATAGTTCTATTTTGTGGATTAGGTGATTCTATAGAAGTTTATTATAGTACTCTTAATGTGAATAATTCTTCCTAAATACTCGTCTTTTTGGGAAAGTAAGAGTTTGTGTAAGAAATCTAGTAAAAGTTGAAAGTCAACATGACAAGTAAGTATGTTTCCTTAAGATCAAAAATAAATTCCTCAATGAAGAGTAACTTAAAACAAAAGTGTTGTTTGTTAACTTTTCCTACTGGGGAATCGAATACCGTTTAACCCATCACAAGTTTGTGATTCTCTTATGGTTAACTTTCTCCTAGACATGTTTACTATCACTCTCCATCAGAACATGACCCTTTGTTTTTTTCCTCCATGTCAATATTTTCATACTTGGAATCCATGTATGGGTTAACTCAGGATACCTTTGTACTTATCTTTATTTATTTTAAAGTGATTGTTTTACTGACTCTTGTTCCGATGTGTAATTTTCAATGAAGTTTCTAAGGCCAATTTTAAAATTGCGAGGACGCAATTCTCAAAAGGGGGAAAGGATGTAACACCCCAGGTAAATAAAGAGTATGAAATTTTCACATTTATCCATATTTGTGAATAAAATATTAATTTGACTTTAAAGGGGACTCTATGCTCAATGGCATACCCAACACGCAACAACGATTTTCTTGGGAATCTTATGTTGCACTCTAATATTAAAATAATATTATTTTAAATAGTAGTTAATGTCTAGCCGTTGTAATGGCGGGAATGAACAGAACTAACTACAAAATGATTATATATGTTTGTCAAATATTTTTACTTTTTACAATAAATGTTAGAGGATTAAAATGCGAATGAATCCTATTTTAAGCATAAACATTCTAATATTCTTTAAAAGGTCGATTAACCGCCTTTTGATGGCGAACCTCTTTTAAATCCACTTTTTGACAATTTTATGTGTTATATTTGACAAAATAAAATTCTTCTTTCGAATCGGGACATCAAAATTTACTTTGTGTAAATTTTTTGGTATTTTTCCGAAAAAGTTCAATTTTTAATGAATAGTGAAAAACGTTGTATTTTAATTCAAAACCTCTTTTTAATCTAATTTATTTATATGATTAGATTATATTTTTAATTGATTTTAAAGTGAAATTAGAATATATTTTTACCATTTAATCCAATAGTGGTTGTTGGAATAAATTTCACTTTGAAATCGGACTTAAATAAGTGTCAATCTTTTGATACAATTTGTTTCATAAAAACACGCTCTTTGTTTTGACAGCGGGAAATAATTATTAAATTAATTAATGCAACTTATATGTTTTTAATTTTGTAAAATAGACATCATATTTGAATTTGGAATATCAAATATAGATTAGGGTGAATTTTTGGTAATTTTCTGAAAAACTTCAATATTTGATGAATAGTGAAACCACTAAGTGGTACTTATAAAAACTGATTTTCCGTTTAAATGAAATTTTTCCACCTTTGTGTTTTGAATTTCAAAAATCCAACATACATGGTTGTCATTAAGAATTAAAATATGGTTCAATGGGATTAAAATAATTTTTTGGGGAATAGTAACTTATTAAGTTTTTAATCGCGATTAGAGGAAATTAGTGTAGTTTAAGGTAAGAATAATGTTTTAATAAAATGAAATGACCTAGACACATGTCCTACCCTCATCAGATGTGTCATGGCTGACCAATAAAATCCATGTGTCAACTTTGGGACCCCATGGAGCCACCTTGGTTGGAAAATAACATAAATACCTTTTTATTTAATGTTAAAGTAAAAATGACACAAACATGAGATGTTTTACTAAACCAATTTTTACATGGGGTTATACAAGTTATAGTTTTGACTATAAATAATCATTGGAAATATAAAAATATTTCCTACATCATAGTATTTTTTTATAATTTTTAGACATTAAATAAATTAAATTATTTATGACATCATGATGATGCAGCGATGACCTCATTAGTTAACGATTTAAATAAAATTAAAAGATAATGTAATATCTAAGAACTAAACATGTCCAAAACCTATTGGATGGGTGGATTTAGAACCCTTATCACCTTATCCTCGAAACACATCAATGTGGGACCATTAAAATCCGAAACTCATTCTAAAATAAATTAACATTTCTTTACTTTCCAAGAGTACCCCTCCTCTCCTCTTATAAAAGGCCCCAACCTCTACCTCCTTACCCACACCTCTCAAGCATTTGGCTCGGCCAACCCCTTCCCATTTCATCTCTACACATCCCTCTCTAACTCCTTGAAGCCTCACATTGGGAATAATCCTTTCCAAGGAAGCCTTTGAGGTCAAATCAAAAGAAGTTACCCAATTTAAAGGTAATGTCTTCACTTGTGTCCTTTTGTTTTATTTTGCTTCTCCAACCCCCTAAACCCTCTTTATTCATTTATTTTGTAAGAAATACAGTATCTTAAATATACTAGGATGCTGTTATAAGTAGGAATCTAGCTACACTTACACACACCTACATCTAATGGTTAAAGAACATACTGTTTCCGTGGATGGAGAATTTCAGCCTCCCGAAACGATGATTGTTCAACATTTTTTTAACACATTCAAAGGTGGCCATTAAGATGTCACTATATTTATATATGATATATAATATGTTTATTTATTTCTTAAGCTTCTGTATTTTTCATGTATGGCATTCCTTTATGGTTTCCATTATGGGTAAACGTGATATCTTCATTTTAGGAAGTGCGGACTACCGCCCCCTCAAAGTGATTTGATTTGTTAATGCCATATGTGGGACGTATAAAGGATGGAATTAATGGTATTACATATGTTATACTACTGAAATTATAATATACCTTTATATATTTTTATTTCATTCAATTGAATACAAAAATAAAGAAATGAAAGTAGCGTTCATGCGTACGTACGACTTACCGTCTCCATGAACGATGCTTTTAATTTTTTATCTCCAAATGTTTTGTACTATTATAAGTACATATATATAATGGATATATATGTAATATATTACATAGAAATTATGGGTATCATTCTATAATTATAATATATATATCTCTCATTTTGTTTTAATTCCATTAATATGGGAAAAAAATGAAAGTAGCGTTCGTGCGTATGTACGGCCTACCGTCTCCATGAACGGTGCTTTTAATTTTTTATCTCCAAATGCTATGGAATAGTATAAAACGAATATATACTGTATATATATTATATTTAAAACATAAATACTATTCTGGAGACGATGTACCTATAACTACATGGAAAATTCTTTTCCAACAATGTCAATTTTTACTCATGTACTGAACATCGACAAAAACGTCTGATACGAACTCACTTTATTAATAAATTATTATAACATTATAATATGTGATATGAACTGAATAATAATATTTAAATTATGTCCTTATGAAATTATAAATTGACCAAATTTTATTATTCAGGAGATTAAAGAACGATCGAGTCATGTCGGACATGAGGTAAGGGATCCTACTCCTCTCTTTCTTTTTAAGTACACTCTTTTATGTCATTACTTTTAAGATCATATTTATTATGATTGGGATGTTATTTTATATTAATCCTACTGTAATTTTTATGTTCATATGGTGAGAGACCCTATTTTCTCTCATCAATCCATTTTGGAAGTTTTGAGTGGCGCCGTTAGGCTGCCGAATTTTCGTAAGAGATCTAACCTCTCTCTTTTTTTTAAGTACTCTCATTTATGTCACTTCTTTTAAGCTCCTCTTTGTTATGATGGGGGGTGTTATTTTATATTACTCTTTATGTAAATTTTATTGTAATATGATGGGATACTCTATTTGATCTCATCAATCCTTTTTTGGACGTTTTAAGTGGCGCCGTTAGGATGCCAAGTTTTTTCTTAAGGAATTTTTCATCTCACTTTTATTCCCGTGAGATTTATGATAAATTTTCAACCATTTCCTTTGAGTGGTGTATGTACTTCCCATTATTATACTCTTTGTGTAATATAATTTCATTTATGGGTACTTACATATTCATTGTATGACCCTTCTTCAATGGGGTGTACGTTTCGAAAGTTACCCAAGCCTGTAAGGGAACCTTTCACCCTCCTCTTTTTAAAAGACTTATTTTGTTATGTCTTTTAATTCACATACTATTATGTTGGGATATGTTATTCTATATCCTTATTCATGTATGTTTTATGTCCAAGTGATGAGATACCCTTTTTATCTATCATCAACTCATTTTATAAGTTTTGAAGTGACGTCGTTAGGCTGTTGAATTTCTGTAAGGGAACTTCTTAATCCACTTTCAATTCTTTGGGTTAAACCTCTAATTCTTGATTTTATTATGCCAATATTATGTGTGGAATCTCTATGTTTTATTTTCCACAAACCTTTGTGTGGATATACTATTTCTACACATAATCATTTCATTGATAAATCCTTATGTCATTTAGACGGACTTGTATCGAAAATCATAACTCAATCTCATTTCATTGAGTTAAATATCTATGTCATTGGTTTTGTTTTTCCATGATTATGTGTGAATGACCTCTAATTGTTTTAAACTTAATATCCACTTATATTTTGTGTATTCGTATTTGTCACACATAATCATATAATTGATTTATCCTTAATCTAAGGATACCGACTTTGTAAGGGACTTCGTCTCAATCTCCTTTCATTGAGGCATATTTAGTTTTACACACAACTTTCTTTTATACGGTGTATAAACCCCTTTGACTTTTAATTTTATTCAAAAGGAATCTTTTTATACAAAGCGTTTTACTAAACGACAAAAAGGAATGTTTCTTTTAACATACGCGGTGACAACTACCTTTTCCGCCGCCACGAGTATTATTTGGTCTTTGGCTTCCTCAACAAGCCATAATATTTATTAAAATGAAATAAATACTATATACTCTTTTATGTATGTTGGTATTGAAAAGGGTTTTTATAAAGGATTTGTTATGTCGATATATTTAAGGGATATATTGTGATCGAAATGTGGAAATGTTTTCTATCCATTATATTTGTTTAATGTATTATGATTTCATAATGGTACATAGACATTATGACGGGTGGTGCTGTGAATACCAGGACGGGTGGTTACGTTATAACCTCCAATGCATTGGGTATAGAAGTCGGTCGTATGGTTATTCCATTAAGTATGTGTGGAAGTCGACCGTATGGTTATTACACTTATCTATGTTTATGTCCCAAGTTACCTTTATATGTTATGTGATCTTTATATGGGTTTTATGGTAATATTTTGGTTACAGAAGGGTATGTAATTAAATTTTATTCAGTAAAGAGTTTTTAATACTGCGAAAAGGTGAAAAGTATTACTTTGATGAAGTATACATGGTTTACTTGTTGTTTTGAAAAACTAACAGTTTTCATTCTTTTTGTATCCCTTACTGAGATTTTTTATGCTCATCCTAGGTTTTTGAAATGTTTTTCACAGGGCTTAACGTGGAATAGGGTCAAGGATGGGATCAAGGGAAAGTCATGCTACCTAAAACATGGAACTAGACATGTTTCTTTTTAAGAGTTTTTATTTTATGGAAACTTAGTAGAAGTTTCTACTTTGTAATCTTTTGAGATGTAATAGTTATGTCCTAATTCTCTAAAACTCTAAACCAGAAAAGATCCTCAATGTGAATTATTCATTTAATTCAATATTAAGTAAGGTTTAAGGCTGGGGTCTTATACCCTAGATTTTGTAGGATGCTTTGTCTCCTATAGAACTTCTAGGAAGTTTTTTGATTTAGGTCTGTATTGGCCCACAATTTTTAAGGATATTTATAAATTTTATAAGAAATGTTATCAATGTTAATTCAATTTAAATTTTTCAAATAGGTAGGAAATTCCTCAAAAACCAATTAACATCTAGAAAATATTCTATTACAGGGAATATAATTTAGGTGATCATTTTATATGTCTTCTAGTTATTCATACATATTGATTGATTTTTATTATTTTTAAATTGTATGGTTGTAAAGACCATAAAAACTGGTGATTCATTGTTTTGTCTATGTTTTTTTAGGATTAACATATTTTTTTGATTTAGGATACCAAGTGAAATAATGAGTTACCAATAAACTAAATTCTAAAATAGAATCATGGAATAACTGATGATAAAATATGGACTGCACCATAAAACATAAACAATATGACACTCATATAAAAATGAGTACATTAGGGTTAATAATAGATAATTAAAGGGAATCATTGAAAAGACGTTGAGTCGCAACAGGAAGTTAAAACTACCAAAACCAATGATTTATTTTTTGTTTATTATTTAAATATGACTAACACCTTATATAGATATTGAATATTAAGGTATGTAATAAGTGACTGTGGAAATAAATTCTTCAATAGAACCATATAATCCTAGATGTGGAAATATAGATTGGATCATAAAAAATCAATTTCATGCCACCTACAAGAAAAATGTTGGTCAATGTTACAAATAAATAAGTAAAAGGAATCAGGAAATAATGTGAATCATAATATGTTGGATTATATCCAAAGGTTCTAAGACCCTTCCTAGGCTTAAAAAATATATTTTAAGATACATATTAAAATAAATCAATATAGGCTAGTCTATAGAAATAGTTTCCACATCCCTATTGATTTGGAGTATAAATCATACATGGTAGTCAGGAAGATTATCATGGTTTTAGAAGAATATGGACTTTAAAGTAAGCTATAGATATAATACTTGGAATAAAATAAAAGAAATGAATTTTAAAATAACATAATTTTCATTTAGAAGTCAACAAACGAGTCAAACTAATCTATAAGTGAGGCTTACATCCTATAGAGAAATTGTTTTTGTATAATTCCTGAAAAAAAATAATTATTAGAAATATTTGTTCTATATGGGATGGGGAATTCAAAATTAATAATTTTTTACCTTTTGGTGATGTTTATATAACAATAGGTGGGTTAAAGACTCCCCTTTCTATGTATGGTTAGGGTGTGAATAAATACTATGACATCTTTCTAGAGGATCCAGTGGAGGAGATTGAACACCCACAACAATTCTATAACTGAACCAACTAGGATATCCCTCTCCTTAACTAAGTGGATTTTTTCCATTATTATATTATATTTATCAGTTTTATATCTATTATAATTAATGGGAACATTTTATAAAACAAATTTCTGGTAAGGGAAACATTTATGTAGTTTTGTATTTTTATGTTTTATTTTACTTTTTTGTGTCCTTTTTATGTCTGATATATAAATTATTTCGATTAACTGAGAATCTCTTTGAAAATAAAATACTATAGATCAATGGGAAACTAATCACTAGTAAAAAATATTGAATATAAATATTAAAATAAAATTTTTAGGAGAATCAATTTTTTTACATTAAGGCACTAGAAAATTAAAATCTATTTTTGGGAAACATGTGAACTGAAAAAAAAAAAAAGAAACACCATATAAAGACTTTATAAATGGTAATTTCATACATCATATCAACTAGAGTAAAATGGAGAGTTAGGAATTAATATACAAATTCATAAGATTATATATGTTTGTGGAAAATAAAAATCGCTTTTAAGAGTTAAAGTCATATGAGAGATGGTTATTTAAACCCTGTGTTCATGCCTCAGTTATCATAAATAAACATGAGGGATTACTATTATTTATAATGAATAATTAATATATTATCATTACTAATATGATAAGTGAAAATGCACCTATATTTATTGGAAAAAATATATTATATTCCTATTTATGAAAGGGTTCATGGATATTTGTGGAATTCCAAACTCAAATTAAGAATGGTAAATTGATGTATAAAAATGTTTTATTGGAATTAGAAAGGAAGTCTGAACCTGGTGTGTGGGATGAGAAGATTATATGATATTAATTTTAGAAGGTTTTCATCATTAGGAATATTATTCGACTAATTTATCTTCACATAAACCTTATTATCCCAAGGATTGTATTTGAGAGAAAATCAAACCTGTGTAGAGAATGTCAAAGGTTAATGTTAGGATCGCATGTGGAAAGATGAACAATAGGTGTTGATTTTTGGTTTATATTTTTCATCCAGACCCATTTTTTATCAATTTTATTTAACACTATTATCAAACCTCACAAACATAATAAGATAAATTCACACAATACACTTGTTAATGAATAATTCCTCTTGGGAAGGCTGACTAAGTCCTTAATGAATGGTGATTATTATCCCACCCACACACAATTATCATTTTATTATCATGAAATAACATAGACAAGGGTATGACTTTGAACCTATAATAATGGATGATTTCAACATGATAAAAGTTGACACCAAAAAAATATAAATTTAGGGCTTAATGTGATAATGGTTGAATGGTCAAGAAGGGAGTGAATTGATGTTTTAAATATATTTAATGAATTATTATCAAATATAATAAGAAAACCATTTTAGTTAATAATAAATTAAATTATTGATATTTATAATAGTTTGGATCTAAATGATCATACTCTACTCTTCACCCATCTCAAACATAGAGATAAACGATTTCAAAAAAATATGAAATATCTATGATTTGAAGCGGATCATGACCCTTTCAAACTACCTTTCTAAAATCGGATGTAAAAAACCAAGGATTATTTTTTCTCACCTAGAGTCACAATCCACTACTGAATGTTTTTCACCTGGAGTCACAACCTAATTACCCTACCTTTTTTAGGCCATGAGGCACAACCCAGAACTTGAATTTTTCATGGGTGGTATAACCCGACTCCTACATTTATATTTAGTATAACCCGGATTAAATTATTCAAAAATAAATAATTAATAACCACATAAACCATTTGAACAAGAATAGATATAATTATCAATACAGTAATTTTCTCCCCAGTAACAATGGATCAAATTATTGAAGTTATACCAAGAGAAGTAATTGATTACCAGTTTTATCTCCTAATTAAATTCAATAATATCATCATCATCATTAACTTCATGTCTCTCTATAAAAATTAATATATATAGTTATTTCATGAAAATTAGAATCAAAGGATAAGTTTTGTTCCATTTCATCCTTCATAAATCTATATGTGATTCTTTCATTGAATACACATTCCATATGGGTCTACTTCAATAATTTGTAAAACTAAAATAGGTTGTACAGTGTAACTTATTAATAATAATTAGTAAAATACTAAATGAACTCATAAAAACTAATATCTTTTTGAATAATCACATAATATACACGATATATACGTTTCATATTTAAGATAATTTTAATTTAAACATTTCACGATCTTAGAAAATAGTGTGTATATTAAAACACATATGATTACATTTATTGTAGTCTAAATAAATCATAAAATATGTTTAAATAATTCTCCATTGTATAAAAATAAATATTTGGTATTTACGGAATAATTAAATCAAGAGAATCATTAGAAAAAATATGCATTACTTAAAAATGTAAAATAATAAGTAAAATAGAGCATTTTTTGTACTAAAGTATAATAAATTCATTGAGTAACCATAGGTTATAAGGTTTGTTCAAGACTCCACCAAATTTTCACTCATGGTATCTCATAAGGTAGGTTAATAATTTTTCAAATTTTATTTTATTGTAGTTAATAAGTTAGGTCCAATACCTTTCCAATTTTTTAACTCCATATGATTGGTTCAACAATTTTCCAAATTTTATCCTTATAAGGTAGGTTAAATACTTTTCCAAATTTTTACTTCATAAGTTATGTTCAACAATTTGAATAATTTCAACTTCTTAAGGTATATTGATTTTTCTTCTTATGGTGGGTTGAGAACATTAACAAATGTTCCCTAAAGGTTAATAAGAAAATGATCATGTGTTTGATCAAAATTTCTTAATACGGTTGCTTGGAATCGAATATCCAATCTATGAATTTTGAAGATTTTCAAAATACTTTTTTTGGATCAAATTTGTTTATAAGGTTAGTCAAATAGTTACAAAAATTTTGGTTACCTATCTTAGAGTCTCTTTAATTTTGGTTTATACAGTAGCTTAGCCTTTTTTCAGGCAGTTATTAAATACATAGAAATGTTTTGAAAAACAGGTTAATCTGCAAACTCATAGTATCTATGATTTTAACCCATATAGTGATGTATTTTGTTTCCAAAATCAGTTCACAACATACATGAAAAACATTGTAATAGTAATAAATTATAAACAATGTAATTTTTATAAACAATTTAAGAATAAAATACTTTTATTAACCCATGTTTTGTAGAATAAAAGAGTCAAATAAAATCTTTCAGAAATAATAATTATGAATTAAATAGTTTTTCAAATTATCAAAAAATAAATAAATAATTGCATAGGGTACACTTTAACATTATCCCCCTTTATGATAATAACAAAAAAATCCATATTTCCCCAATTTTTAAATTGATAAAAAATATTAAAGTAATAAATTACTCTTACTTTTAATGTATAAATAGTTTTAAGTGAACATATTTTTCCCTGAAATTAGAAAATGATTACAGGGAAAAATACTCACCCTAAAATAAAATCATAAATTTAATATCCAATTAAATTAATTAATTTATGGTCATTTATAGTGGTCTTGACTTCTTTTGAAAAAAAATAAAAGCCTTCAGGTTCCATAAAAACATATTAATATATTAAAGAAATGATGACATATTCATTGAATTAAGTAGTAACTTACTCAAAAATAATATTTCTGGTAATAGTTCAACAACAACTAGTTTGTAAGTAAATAAATGTAAATATTATTCTTGGAATTGTATTTTTAATTCCACTATACTGATTCAAAAAAAATTATACCTAGTTTAATTTTTATTATAACAAACTTTTCCAAATATAGGGGCTTAGTAAATATATCATCTAGGTGATTTTCTATGGAAACAGATTCCATAATTATATTCCCATTATGAACATGATCTCTAAAAAATTAATATCAGACATCAATGTTTTTAGTCCAAAAATGATATAAAGGATATTTGGAGACATAAATTTTAGCAATGTTATCATAATAAATTTATAACTTTTTAAAAATAAAACCATAATCAAGAATCATATGTTTAATCCATAAAGGTTGTGAACAATAGGATGTAACAACAACATACTCACTTTGAAAAGTTAATAAAGCCACTAATTTGTTTTCTTAGAAGTCCATGATACTAAAAATTCACTAAGAAAGTTACACATACCCATGTGAATTTTCTATCTATTTTTCTACCAAAATAAAAATAATCTAAAAAAGTAGTTCATTCAAATAAAGTATGTTCATAATAAAATAATATGATATTTATTAATCCTTTAACAAATTAAATTAATCTTTTAACATCATTTTAATCACATTATTTAATATTAGATTAGTACCTAGAACATATACACATTTAAAACATCAAATCTAGTCTAAATGAGGTCAAATAAAGCAACTAAGCATGACTCTAAACATATTATTATCAAAAGGGTTTTCAACTTCATCATAATCTAACATACAAGAAATAATATTTCAAATATTTTAGCTTTTAAAACCATCAATTCCAAACATCTTAACTAATTATTTATCATATTTGGATTGAATAATAATTATATCATCTATACATTTAACTATTTTCATTTCTGAAAAGAACATAAGTTCACTCCTAAGACTCCTGTCAAACTCTAAAGATATTAAATTTGAAAATCAATTCTAATGTGAAACACTTTAAGATATAAATATAATATCATTAACACATATTTAAATTGATAAACTATTTATTGAATTTATTTTAATAAAAAAATATTGATCAACATTTCCTTTTTATAAAACATTTTTCAAAAAACATTGGACTATTGTATACATGAATAAATGCATAAATTTATGGGGAGCTTAAAATTTTTAGGTAATTTAAGGGTTAATTTCATTCCTAATGACAATTGTCTATTTTATTATGAACATCTATATGCTTATAACTTTTTATAAATTAAAAAGAAGATGATTTTTTTACTTTAATTTTAAGATGAATTCCAAAATGATGGGAAATTTGGATCTTGTTTTGTAATTATCAAAAAGACGTAGAATGTTGAAGTGACTCATAAGTAATTTATTTATGTTTTTATAATTAAAATAATTATTTATTACATAATTATAATTTTCAAAACTTTTATTTAACAAATTTATTCTCTTTAACATGGGTTATTAAAATTATTTTATGCTTACATTCTTTGTGAGAAATTCTATTAGTTATAATTGATTACTATTATGATGTTTGGAATGTACATTGTGAACTAATTTTGGAGAAAAATTCATCACTATAACATCACATACACTATAAGTCTATATAATAGTATCTTTTGAAAAAAATTTCCATGTCCTGACTGATCGTATGAAAAAAAAAGTCAAGTGAGTGCATGTAGAAAAATTTGAGTGATCGTAAGATGAGTTGGCTGAATTTTTCTAACAATTAAACTGACCGAATGAAGAAACTTGATCAACTGCATGGTATTCTGAAAATCTAACAAAGTTATAAACTGGACATATAATTTACTTGAAGAAATTTTAATTTATCGCATGATAATTTTTTTTATCAACCCTGAGTGAAATTTTTTAAAAGTGCTCTACCTATATCAAGAATAAAAATCAACCTACGGCAAGAATAAAAATCAACATGTCGTATGAATTCAATGTTTAGAAAACTGTTAAACCTAACTTGTCAGGTTGAAATTTAGATAATTCGTAAACCTACATTGAATTAAAAAAAATTCAAATTCTTGGAAATGTTTTTGGATATATTTTAGGACGTATTTAAAATATATTAAATATGCTCATTTGTGTATTAATATAAAAAATATTTTCGTGGAACTTGAAATGTTTAAATAAAAATTATTTAAAATATGAAGTATGTCTCACATATATTATAGTAAGTTTCAAAAAAAACATTTATATTGGTTTTTATGGTTTTATCTACTTCTATATTAATTATTATTAATGGGTTCCATTATATATACCATTTTAGTTTTAAAAATTATCGAAGTACACCAATGTGAAATCTGAATCCAATGAAGTAATTATTGATGTGGATCCTTGAACCTTTTTTATTTTTATGTTTTGATGACTACAAAATCCTAATATTTTTTATAAAATAATCTACAAGTTTTATGAAGTGTTCCTATGAAAAATATGTTGTTTAAACACCTTAATTAGAATTTTATGTTTTAATATCTTAGGTGACATTTTGGAAAAATCATGAATCTTCCATGAGAGAACTTATTCTTACATGAATGTGATTTGATGAGGGATTTTTTTCCATGAGTATTAATGTTCTTACATGAGATGTTTTATTCATCCATGATATATATTTTTATTCTATTAGAGATATTTTGTGAGGTGTCTTGATATTTTGTGATAAGATATTGAACTTCCACGAGTATGAATCCATGAGATATTTTGTTCTTCCGTCAGTTATCTTATTCTTCTATGAATGGGATGGATCTTCCATGAGAATATTTTAATCCTCTATGTGTGAAATGGACCATCTATGATTATTTTTCAATGTAAAATAATGGATCTTTATTGAGTGGTAATGAACTTCTGTGAGAATAGGTTGATCTTCTGTGGGAAGAAGCGGTGCTTCCTTAATGGAGTGTCTATGAAGAGAAATAGAAAATTCATGAGGAGATGTAAAAAACTTCCATGAATGATATTACATGAAGTCCACGGTCTCTTATTTACTTTGTTATTTTTCTACAAACCATGCTCTGTTTTACATAGACTTTTATATTTTGAATTACTGCATGTTTATTTCAAATATTTTTCTTAGATTAATTATTCCTTAAAAACTCATTATTTATTTTTCTCCTATAGAAATTTATTTGGAAATAATTTATAATATATTAAATATATATTAAATATATTCATGTGTACATCATTGGTTTTTTGTAACTTAAACTATTGAAATTTAAACGATATTAAATATGATGAGTTTGTCTCACACACTCTATAATAGGGTCTCCAAGTTATTTAATGTTTATTATTATAGATATTAACTGTTCTATTAAATGTTAAAACATGTTGTGATTCATATCCTATTCATTTTTATAGATTATTATAGAAATCCTAAGTGAATATGTTTTTTATACACATTAAATAACGATATAAAATCATCATTCAACTCTAAAGTTTTTCGTTATCAAAGAAAAATAAAATTATATACACATTGAAAAAAAACTCTTACAGTGGATATGTATGAAAATAATATTTATATATGAGTTTGAAAAATCCAGTTCAAGTGTAGAGGTTTTGAATTCTTTCAAGCAGTATTGTGTGAGTCATTTGTGACATTTCAACGCATGCAGTTGGACTTCATATTTTGAAAATCATTTGCTAGAGAGATTCATACTACCTCATGCCTCATAATATTAATTATAAAACTGGTTATGTGGTGCTTTAATTCATTCTATTTTTTTATTTGGGCATGTATTTTTCCCCTTTACTTTCAAGTATAAACTACCGTACATTTTTTCTATCTAGAGGTTCATAAATGCTTGGTTTACTTTATAATAGAATTACATTTCTTTGTTATTTCCCTCTGTAATATTGCATTGAGATGGTTTATTGTGTTTATAGGTTCAAAGGGAAATTCCTCCCTGATTTATTTATGCCTTCGCAACATTTATCCACCCCATAGACTATAGAGGCAGGCTTGGGGTAGTTGGGGCTTGAGCCCCGGCTTGGGTCTGGTCATGACATATTGGTATCAGGGAAAGTTCATTCCAGGGGAGGTTGTTTGAATTTATCACTTTAAAAAGTATTATTTGGGTTTAGTAACACCATTTCAAAGTGTCTCAAGTGTGTCTCTTAGGATAGGGAATCCAATGATGGTGCGGCGGCCAATGTAGCCATTCAACATGGCCTTGACTAACTACTTGTAAACTCAGCATGTCGAGACATTTGTTATAGGGATAATGGTACATGAATCATATAGGATTGAGTCTTTGATAGTCCTTCTTGAGTCAGCTTCCCATTTTTGTTTATATATATATATATATGATCATCCGATCGTGGTACTCCTTGATAAATTTTAGGATGCCTCTATGATTATAGCCATCTAGGATACCGGCTTTAGTTCATGATGACGACTGTTTCAGTGACGAGGCCATAGTTCAGGGTACGCCCCATGATCTCCTTCCTCTAGATGGGTAGGTAGTAGCACCTCCCCCTTCCAACTATCAAATCATTCCAGTATGGCATTCTGAAGATGCGTCTAGACTTAGCACACTCCATGAGTTCCAGTGTCAGAGGCCACTGCGGTTTTACAGCGAGAAAAATCCTTAGGAAGTAAAGGATTTGATAGATTCAGTTCTCCCTATTTTCACACTCTTTTAGACATCGACAAATCAGGTTGCTTCACTAGTAGCTAGCCTTTTCTACAGAGCAGTTGGGTGTTGGTGTAGCCTTGTTACACAAATGTGTGATGAGTCAACACTCTCATGGACCAAATTCATGCAGTTGTTCTATGAGGAGTAGTACCCATCCTATTTGTGCTAAGTCTCAATACAGGAGCCTCTGGAGATGTATCATAGAGGGGTGACAATGGTTGATTACAAATCTAGGTTCAAAAACCTTATATGTTACTCTCTTGAAATGATCCGTTATGGTTTCTTTCGAGCATGGATGTTTGAGTAGGGACTCTGCAGATAGATCTAAGACTATGTTGTACCCTTTTTCATTACCACCTATATCAGGGTGTTAGAGTGAGAACTGGAGATATGGAGATTTCTATTAGAGGTATTATAGATAGTTAGAGCTAGTAGTGGCTGCCATAGATCTAATTCATCTACAGCAGCTAGCAGACGCTAGACACGAGGGTTTCAGCAGAGGATATCCTACCATTATCAGACATATCCACATGGTCAAAGGCCTCATAGAGGACCAGAGAGACCCAGAGAGGGGTGGTTCTTTACTTGTGATGGTAAGGGTCACAGAGCATGAGACTATCTATCCAGAAATGCTGAGCAGCACTGATAGATAGCTGATGGACTACCACAGTAGAGGTAGCACCGTGATCAGGGATCTCCCAGACATAGAAAGGGCAGTCCCTAGGGAAAAAGATATGAAATATGAGAATTATGAGCTTCATGTGGATAATGACGCTTTGATATCCTTTCACCACCACCACTAGGTGACCCACATTGGGTTTAGGAAGATGGAGGATGGGGTCGTAGAAAGTTGCATGCTTTTGATATATATAATACCGCAACACATGAGATGATAAAAGGTATGATCTGCTTTTATTCTACTCTTATTTCATATTGAGGTTCCTATAGGGAACGCTTCTTCTGTATTTTCATCTGCCTGTGGTGTGATCTATTTATTTGTGGAGAGAGAATAACATGGAACCTTTTGGTCATCCTGATGGGACCCTATAATTTCATCTAGGTTATGGATTTGTTGTCCATGGTTTTATTCCATATTAACTCTCACCATAGACAGTTCAGATGCCTATGCACTGATGGGACGAGATTCTCCTTTTCTGGAGAGAAGGATCTCACTGAAGGAAATGTGGATTATTTGAGTAGGAGGCAACATCCCATCACCCATAATTTAGTGATTACATCCCTTAGTACAATATTATCTTCATACAATTGGGTTCATTTAGTTGTGTATGATTATATGGATGTCTTTCATTAGGACTCTCTGAGACTAACTCTGAGGTGGGAGATAGATTTTTTCATCGACTTGAAACTTGGCACCACTCAGATTTCATCTACATCATATCAGATGGCACCTATCAAGCTCAATGATCTACAGTTACAGTTTGAGGACCTTCATGATAAATGATTCATCTGACCTAGTGTGTACCCCTAGAAAGCTATAGTGTTTTTGAAAAAGCAAGATGAGAGCTTACAGATTTGCATGGATTATCGTCATCTGAACCAAGAAATGATAAAGAACAAGAACCCCTAGATGATTATTAATGTACTCTTTGATCATTTTGTAGGTACTAGATAGTTCTTAGAGAACTATCTTAGTTAAACCTACCACCAGTTGAGGATTTGAGATGTTGACATTCCAAACATGGAATTCTGATGTCACTACAGACACTATGAGTTCCTAGTGACGCCCTTTGATTTGATTAATTCCATTATTGTGTTTATGGATTTGATTAACCAGGTTTTCTAGCCACACTCAGAAAAGTTTTCTTAGTCTTCATCGAAAACATACTCATCTACTCTACATTAGAGGATGATCATGCAGAACACTTAAGGATGGTCCTAGATTTTCTTCGAGAGAACTAGCTTTACAAAAATATCTTGAAGTTATAGTTCTTGATACATGAGGTACTCTTTATGATGAATTTAATTTTTGGTCATGGTTTATCCATAGACCTACTGAATATCAATGCAGTTCTTACTTGGGAGACACCTAAGAACATGTTAATGGTGTGGAGATTTCTTGGATTGGTGGGGTACTAAAGAAGGTTTGTGGCATCCATTTATAGAATCACAGCCCCTTTGACAACCCTGATGAGGTAAGGATAGTCATTTACCTAGTTTGAGTTGTACCATAGGGCCTTTTAGGAGATGAGGTAGATCCAGATGAGTGATCCATTATTGAGACTTCTAGAGGAAGGTGTGGAGTTCATAGTGTAATGTGATGCCTCAGGAGCTGGTCTCGATTGTGTGTTGATGCAAAGTTAGTAAATCATCACATGCAGGATGAAGAAATTGAGACCTCATGAGTAGAAATATGAACCCACTACCTAGAGATGGTAGTGTTAGTATTTTCTCTGAGGATGTGGAGGATCTATCTTATGTGATAATTAATTATGGTTTACTCATATGACTAGAGTTTTTGGTACCTCTTCACATAGAGATATATGAACCCGAGGCAGTGGCACTGGTTAGAATTCTTATAGGACTATGAATTTTATATATTCTATAATCTAGAGAGGGTAAATCTTGTAGAATATTCCCTTAGTAGGGATTCCCAACGTCTCTTAGTGTATGAGGATTTAGAGTAGTTAGCTTTCCTATTGCTGACCACGATGGAGTAGTAGGGTATGAATTTTCTTTAGTTGATAGTGTTGAATCCTTCAATTATAGAGCATGTGTTGGAGTCCCATCTATGAGTCATTTATTACAAGGTATTACATGAATAAATATTCATAGGTGACTCTCTATATGGATATTATAAAGTAGGGAATCACATCATCTTGTTCCCAGGGTAAAAAATAGCTCCAGTCATGTTGCAAGAGGATGTGATGAGGGAGTTCCACACATATCCCACAGTTGTATATCCTAGTGTGGGGAAGAGGTAATGATAAATTTAGTGGAAATTTTTTTCGTTCATCATGTGATGAAGCATAACTGATTTCATCTCCCGATGCTTCTCTTGTTAGTAGGTGAAGGCATAGCACCATGTTTCAGAAGGCTTGTTGTAGCCCCTTGAGATCCCATAGTGGAAATGGGATGGCATATATATAGACTTCGTTATAGGGATTCTGCACTTAGTGAAGATCCATGATTCAATCTGGGTGAGAGTTTACCATCTTAAATAAGTTAGTGCACTTCCTTTATATTAGGGAGTACATTTTAGTGGAGAGTTTGGGGTATCAGTATGTATAGGAACTGATTTTCCGTTATGGGGTTTCCTTGATAATTGTATTTGATTGTGATGTGCAGTTTATGTCACGATTATGGAGAGGCATGCAGGAGGAATTCATGACCCACATGTGGATGATTACATCCTTTCACCCCCAGACCAATGGGTAGACTAAGTGCACTATCCATGTTCTACAGGATTTGTTGTGAGCTTTAGTATTATACTTTGATTAGATCTAGTAGTATTAGCTAAATTTGGTAGAGTTTGTATACAATAACAACTAAAAATCTACCATCAGTAGGACACCTTTTGAGGCCCTATACGGGAGGTTGTGTAGGTCACCCAGTTTCAAGATGTAGATTTTCTAGTCATCTCTTGTGGGCCCAAAAACGGTGCAAAAAACAACAAAGAAACTCTAGGTTATCCTTGAGTTGATGAGGATGGCTCATAGTAGATAAAAATCTTACATGTATCGTCATCGTAGGCCCTTGCAGCTAATTTAGGGATATCATAACTTCTTGAGAGTCTCCCCATGATGATGATTGCGTAGGTTCATCCAGGAATTCAAGTTATCCCCAAGGTTCATCGGGTGGTTCGAGATCATGCAGAGAGTTATTGAGGTTGCTTATAGCCTCGTCCTACCACCACAGCTAGAGCAGGTTCATGTAGTTTTCCATGTGTCACAACTGAGGAGATACATGCATGAACCCAACCACATCATTGATAGGTGTGATCCAGATATCAAAGATGGAGACACATTGGTGGAGCACCCAGTGGAATATGAGGATCTGCAGGAGAAGACCCTACATGGATGGACCATCCCTTTGGTTCAAACGCTTTAGTGGTATGGAAACATGAAAAAGAGTTCCTAAGATAAGGATATCCAATTGAGGTATCAATATTATAAGTTGTTATCCTATTTTTTATTTTTTAGGAATAAATTATTAAAGGAGGTAATGATTTAGACACATGATTTTTTCATTGTAAGACTTTGAAATATTTCTATATATATTTCCAGAGCTAGGTGCTGAGACGACATACAATTCTGAGGACCAAGGTTCCTAGAATTAGTTTTAGAAAAATATTAAATATATTTTAATTACACACCTATAAATTCTTCCATAAAATGGGATAAATCTTAAACAATTGGTTAGACCAAAAATTTGAGACCACGGTTAAGTCCATGACGTGGTGTTTATCCTTGGTATGACGTAAAATGAGATAGTTTAGGATGTTTGGAACTCATTGGCGGTAT
Organism: Viscum album; assembly: GCA_963277665.1. Taxonomy (NCBI): domain Eukaryota; kingdom Viridiplantae; phylum Streptophyta; class Magnoliopsida; order Santalales; family Viscaceae; genus Viscum; species Viscum album. Next base: position 1,051,374,646 of record OY728130.1, on the reverse strand, counting down.
TTTTAAGTGGATTAATTTATTATTAAATCAATTAATTAATTATTTTTAACCTAATTATATGTTTATAAATATATCAATATGGAGGGTTTTCTAGTGTTATCTCATAATTCTAGAAATCATTGGTGAATCTCTCTTTCCTCCTTCCATTGTTGGATCTCAATCACACAATGATGGATCTCCAGATCGGTTTAGATTAGGACACAAAAAACATAATGGATCCTCCTAAATCATTGGTGGATGAATTATTCATCAATGATCAATTTGAAATTGATGTAGGTCTCATCAATTTGTTGTTTATGGAATTTTTTATTACATTGATTGAGTAGATTGATCCCTTTCTTCGATTTGTGCCCTGTTGCAGCATTTTCATGTTCCCATATATAGAAATATTTTTATTTTTAGTTAATTTTCTAATCTTGAATCTCTGTTCTTGATCAATTGGTCAAGAACTCTTAACCTCAATCAATTTACTTTTTTTCTCATGCTTTTCTCCCCAATCTGCTTTGTGCTCTTCATTAGTTCGGTCCCCATGGTCACCATTCGACTTTTTCGGGAGGTACCAAGCTCGATCGTGCCCACAGATTCATGGAGATTTGATGAAATGAGAATGGTTTGATGAATCAATCATAGATCTGAGATCATTGTGAGGAGAGGATGACCAATTTTGTGATTATAGATCAAGAACTCGATGAATGGAGGTACGACACTGTGTAGAATAAATGTTGCAACCCCAACTACCTCTGAAGGTTGTGTTCTTGTGAACAAAGGCCAGTATCCATGACCTATGATTATATCTACTTTTTTTGATAGAGATAACATGAGATCTGATGTGGATTTGAAATATAAAATATCTTTGTTTGGATATGTTATTTCTATCAAAATCTCAACTAAATTCCATTTTCAATGAAAAACACACAGCGTGTAGCCCCTCCTGCAGTGGTAGATAGGGTTTGAGAAAAATTAAGGATTACATGGTATATAGTCCCTCCTACACACATTATACACTCTTCATGGTTGGATTACCTGTGTGATGTGTCACGTAGATGGGGGCCCACTTGGAGGTACACAGGGTCAGGTAAATGTTTGGGTACTCCAGTACACAGATACAATGAGTAGAACATGACCCTAGTCTCTGTTATCCACAAAACGTCATGAAGTCCACCTACATGGCATGTACTATTACATGGGATAGTTCCATGTGTCGTCTGGGGACACAGCCAAGCGGTGGATCAGGACCACATATTTTTTGGGTCCGCTCACATGTTGTGTACCCATTGAGAACTTCTGAGAAAAATTCAAACATTCATATCTCATTTCTTTTAAATTTTATTTTGGCCCATGGGTAGCCTATCTTGAGTGTTTTTTCATGTAGAACATGATGGTTCTCTCAATTGTCGATTTTAAGATATGATGTAGAATGTTTTGGGCATGGAACCTTTTTAAGTAATGCTCACTAATGCTTGTGGTCATGAAAGATCATAATAGGCTTACTCTCGAGTAGAACCATCCAGTTGGGCTGGACATTAGGCCTTCAAAAGATCTACAGTGGAACCCTTTTTCTGGTCTGGGCATGGGTCCTCTATAGACTCCCAAGTGGAACCCTCTAGCATGGATGGGAATGGGTCCTCAATGACTTTTTGAGTGGAACTGGGCTTTGCATTGGTCCTCTACTAACTCCTAGAGTGTGACCCTCCTATCGCCACAGGGAATGGGTCCTATATAGACTTCTAGAGTGGAACCCTCTGGTTGAGATAGGTATGGATAATGTACCATCGGAGTGGAACCCTCCTACTAGACAAGGCATGGGTCCTCCATCAAATACCAGAGTGGAACCCACTTTTCATACCATGGCAGGGATTCTCTAACTAAAAATTATGGCCCCTCAACTATACAGCATAGTGAAAAGACATGGTTTGAAATATATTTGGACTCATGAGGAAGAGGGACACTTTCCTCACCGAGACACATTTTTTAGACCCAACAAAAAAACATTTGGGTGAGTCAGTGCCACCCAAGACAAATTGTGTCACGGTGTGGTGAATGATTCCCTAATACTTTTTTATGGAAAATAAATGGGATACTAGGAATCATTGTTTGAATTTTGGAACTATTGGTTACTCTTCTTCTATGACTGAGCTGTGAGATGGGGATCCCCTTACTCTCTCATTTTGGGATTCTTTTAACTACGAATTTATATATATATATATATATTTTTCTCATGTATCCACTCCATGGATTTGGTTAATCTCTTTTTAGAAGGGGTGAAGACGTGTGGGGCATGCCACATGCTTTTGTGTTTATATTATCATTGTTGGATGATTCTACTCACCTGCTATAGGTGGAAAACAATTGATGGGTAGTTTATCTACTCACCATGTTTAGAACCTTGTTTTTATGCAAGCTTACTTTCACCCTTTTATATTTTAATTTGTACTCTTTCTCTATACCATGTTATATTTACTGGTTTCCTCTCATATTGTATCTCTTACTTCTTTACCTTCATCTTTCGGGTTTTCCTACTGTTTATTCATATACTCACCCATGCATGGGATTTTCCCGCACACATTGTGTCTTATGAAGACAAAATATAGGTTTTATATGACTTCATAAGAGCTTATGGATACTGGGTACTTGGGCCATGTATAGTGGTCATATCTTGTAATTCAGGGTCTAGGATCTCTCATCTATTTACTTTTCTAGTTTTTGGTCAGGTTGGGACACATTTCTGGTTGGTGGTGTATTTTTTCCCTTTAATTTTTAGTATACACTACAATATGTTTTCACTGTCTAGAGTTTCATGCATGATTGGAATAATTTATACTAGTGTTTAATTTTTTTCCTCTACACTCTTGCATCAAGATGGATGTGTTTGTGTGTAAACATTTTAAGGAAAATGCCTCCCTGATTTAGTTATTCCTTCAGTGCTTGTCAGCACCCCTAGCCTATGGAGGTGGGCTCGGGGTAGTTGCAGCTTGAGCCCCAACTTGGGTTAGGTCACTACTAAAAAATGACTTATAGCCATGGACCTATATCAACACTTTAATTGGTCCATGTCTATAGGTTAAAACATATTCACGCTTAATTAAAATCTGTGGCTTTAGAATAGATATATCCATGGAAGATCATCCCCTATGGAAACATGCTTCCTTTACTTTTTATCCTTGATCAGGATTTCTTCTCTCACTCTCCCACTCTCCCAATACCTCCCTTAAAGCCCTTCTCCTCTAATCATCACCCGACCAATTTCTCCCTTATCGGATCCTCACTCGACCAATTTCTCCCTCATCTGATCCTCATCATATTCTCATTCAAAGTTCCTCCATCCCTCATCATCTTCCATTCGTATCCTCCATTCATGGAATCTCCATTCATGGTTACCCCATCCCTCACGCATTCCTCCCCTCTTCCATACCCTGCTTCAGGCGTTCCTCCTACATTAGGTGCATCAACCGGTTCTTCCCCTCTACGTTATTGAGATCCCCATCCTCTGCATGATCGAACATTCCTTCCCTGCCTCCTCCTCTCATGAAGAACCATATTAGGTCCACGCTCTGGTGATCAGAGGATTGATTTCATCTGATCCATTAAGAGTAACTAATTCAATGGTTAGTATTACATTATTTATTTAATATATTGGTCAATCTATTTTTTTCTTGGATAATATAGTGAACAAGGACTAAATAATGATACATACCAATGGATTTTCAGTCGAGGAACATCATGGGGGCCGAGTTTAGATACCTTGGATTAGGTTATATAGAACCTGTTACATAGTTCTAAAAGTGAAGAGTTTCATAGTTGTATTTTTTTAATTGATTTTTCTCAGGTATATTTGATATTTTACTCAATACATTGTTCATTTTTTAATATTTCATTGTATTTATGATTTCTATTGCTGACATTCTATTGGATGAACTATTTTTAACTTCCAATAATTTTATTCTCCATATATTTATATTATACTCTATTGTACTGTGATTTGATCAGAATATTATATCATTTGTTCATAATACACAAGAATAGGATGCCTTTTTTAAACAATTCTCACACTATTATAGTTTCATATCATATCACATATAAAACAAATAAAATAAACATTTTTATAAACTAAAATGGAAATTGATTTTTTCTAATAGATCCATTTATTAAAAAAGGATTTAAATATCTTGTTTCAATACCACATTGGAGATAAATATATTTTTAACCATTAAATTAATTATGTTTCACTTATTATAAACACAACACACACTACATCATTTTTAGAACATGTTTTTACAATTTTCATCAATGAATATTTGTATGTAGTCAATGATATATAATAATAATGATTTAATATCTGAGGGACTATTTCATGGGGAATAGTTATTACACTTTAAATCAATAAATATTCACTATAAATTATCACATTACTATTATAAAGAAGAAACATCATTATATTATATTAATAATTATATATATATATATATATATTCTATTGAGAGAATGTATAATTTATTTTAGAGTGGGGAACCAACTCCAACTGATTCCTACTTATAATAGAGAAAACCCTTTATATATCATAACCTATTAGCTCTCAAGTAATGTTCATGATTTTACTAAGGTATATATTTAGACAATAAGAATCCCAAATTATTCTTTATAGCCAAACTTTTCACTATGAATTTACCCCTTTGAGTAAAATCACTCAAGTAGTGATATTTCTGAAGTATATACTTCATCCATTTTTTGAAATCAGGTCTCTTTAGATGAAACCCCTATTGTATTTTTTTTATAATATTTGTTAATAAGATATGTTTTTCTAGGTTGAATTCCAATATCATTGATGAACATTCATATTCTTACTTCTTCTTTAGAAAAATCAAAATCTAATATATACTCAGACAATACATTAGAATAGATGACTACTGGTTTCATAGAGCACTTTTATCTTAAAACTCCTCCATTGAAGAAAAAACTCATATAATGATTTTATCTTTAGATAATTATTAATTTATTGATATCTTGTTTTTTCCCCCTCATAACTAGTTTATTATATCTACTAAAACAAGTAACATGTCCTTTTAATACCTAAGGTAATTCAAGATACTCTTTATAACCAATAAAGTTTTCTCTCTTAGGACTTCTTGATATATTACAATGATGCAAAATTAAAAGGAAACATCATTCCTATTACATATAGTGATATAAATGTAGGCCCAATCGCTAAGGCATAAGGGATTACAATCAGTAATTCTTTCTCTTCATGGGTTTGTGGGAACATTTCCTTCGATATATTTATGTCATGTGTTGAAAGTGATGGACCGATATTGGATTGCTTTATATTTTATATTTTGAAATCCTCGATAATATATATACCTTTACATAGTCAATACTTCTTATTAGATTTATCATAGTATATCCTATTCCAAATAACATGAGTTATAAAATCATGTAATTAATTAGAGATCTTATTTTCCACATGTACATAACTAACTATAACACTACTATAGTTTTTCATTATTTTATCAATATATTTCACTTATAAAACAATACAAATCCCACTAATCACTCATAGAAACATTAAAAAAGTTATCCTATAACGATTCATTTACTACATTGATCCATGAATATATTTTTATAGTATTTATATAATCACATTAGCTATTATGGAAACATGAATTAAAATGAAATTTAATACTTATTTTGGTGAAAAATATTTATACAGCAGTATTATATTGAAAAATAATAATCCATTAATAACCAATAATTATCTATAGGTAATATATTTACCCTCCCTATAAAGATCTCTCTTGAGTAAAAATTTGAACACAATGGGTTTACATCCAATGGGGATATTACCAAAATATAAAAATGATTTTTGCATTTGGAATTCATTTTTCAATTCATATCCTCTTAAATTTCTTATATTATTCCCAAATTCTTCTCCCTTGTATGATTGATTTTTTTATTATCAATAAATAACAGATATCACATAACATGGAGAATATAAAACCAACTTCTGGGTTTTATTTTTCTTTTATAGTATAAATCTTTTAAAAAACTCCTCCCACTAATTATTATTGAGTTTATATTTGATGTAGAAAATGGATGATCATGAGTGCTATACATATTCCCAAACATGAACATTAGAATTGATAGATTTATTTTGATCAGAATATTCAACTATACCTCCAATATCCTTTTTCATTCAATATTTTTCTTTCTCATTTATTTTTTTATATAAAAAACTCCTTACATCAAACTATGAGACGCATTATCCCCACTAGAATGAAAAAATCTATTGAAAATACTATCTCATCCAAGATAATGAAAATTTATCTCACAAATGTACTGAACACATCTTAGATATATCTTATAGTGGACTCTTTCATTTTAAGAAATGATATTGTTTGATTGTGATCAATATAGAACCCTTTATAAATTTCTAAAAATCTATAAAGGCATGTAGTGTTATATAGAATGGAATATAATTAAGAAAACAATTTTGTACAATGTTTTCTCCCAATGTTTGAGGGTGTTTATATGAGAACCATATCCAAAAGAGTTGGAATCACTTCACAATTATTTTCAATTATTTGAATAAAACCTATGATCCATATGTGAAAGTAGTATATTTTTTAAAATATGCTCCAACATATAAGGTATGATGTAGTAAAAGCCATCATGTTGTGTTTTTTGTTATCTGTTAATTCATGATATCACTCTGTGGTGTATGAATTGAATGAAATTGGATTTTATTTTAACAAAAATCCTTTATAATGATTGATTTATTTATTATTGGAAAGTACATATCAATCTTAATGTTGTTTGTTCATTGTTGGTTATGTATTCATGTTATCATGTAAATTTGATACATTGATCATATATATATATATATATAAGAAGTTGTGAGATCTCATTTATATTCCAATTATTTCTTTATAGGTGGTTTATTATGATGATACTAGTTATATATATATATATATATATACGAAGGTGAATATGTGTATAAGAAGAAGAAAAATTATGATTAAAGTCATCATCGTCAAAAGTAGTGAACCTTGAGGTTGAGGTAGTTTCCCTATTCCTAACCCATTAATTTGAATTCAATAATTTCTTGATTGTTTTAAAAACATGTTTCCATAATTTCTTTATTATTTTAAAAACATGTTTTCAAATAACCACTAGCTTTGAAAAGGAATAATTTAAGAAGAATATAACGTTTTTAAGTTTATCGGATAATAAAATGAAACTATGATGACATTTTTTTAGATGATTTGAATCTACATATACCTTGTCAAAAAGAAGGATTAGCACCCAACCATAAGGATACACAATGATTTTTTCTAATCAATGTGGGAAATGATACATGTATATTATCATATTTCTTTTCAGGTTTACATTCTCTTATTTTATTAGAAAATAAATAAAATGCATGTCTTGAAACAATACTTTTTCAAAATCCCCTACCCTTTGATAAATCCCTACCAAAATTAACATAGCAAAGACCTTCTATTCCAGTTCTAGGTTCTTTATAGGAATATTCATGATTTTATGGGGTTTAAATGGATTGAATATAACATCCTATAGAATAAAAAACTCATCATTCTCTATCTTTGGGAAAAATAGGAATCTCTCTTTGTGTGGTCAGTAGGTAATTTTAGCCAACTCAATAGATGAACATAAAATTTCCTTCACATTAAAGATGACAGTATCTTCATTTTGAGAAAAAATGAACTACCTGTGTTGTGATAAATAATGGTGTATTGTTATAGGACATTATAAAATAAAAAAAACTATATAAACATAATGGACTAAAACATTCATAGGGTCACTCCATGCTACAAGCCTTACCATAGGCACTAATGTTGAAAAATCCCTTGCTAATGTGACACTGTGATGACTCGTCCCTCAATGAAACACATTAGAGGAAATAATTTTAAAAAATTTATGGATCTAGAAACCAAATAACTTTATATCATAAAAAATGGTGTCATTTCATAACATTTGAAATGCCTTGAAATACCCAAAAAACCCCTAGTTTTCATTCTAATCTTCATCCCCTCTCTCTATCATGGTTCCACCTCTTAGCCACCTATTGGCCTCCTGTAGTTTTAATGTTCAAAAATCATGATTAACTATGCTAATTTTTATTTATTAAGAAAGAATGTGATTAATAATGTTAAATTAAAATTTTAGCCATTGCTATTAGTGTTTACATTATAAGATATAATTATAGATTTTGTTAAATTGTAAGACACTGATAATGTAACACCCCATGATTTAATAGTACAATATTTCTTCAAAGTAATTCAATAACTTTTGCTACACGTAACACCGAGTTCTAGTGAACCTTGACTTACCAAACTAACCGTTAAAAAGAGGTTATGAACAGTATTAACTGAATTTTGAACTTTATATAATCCTTATAATTTTATAATCCCTATTATGTGTTTCCTATACATAATGTAAGGATAAATATTTTTTTCAGATAAGAGAAATATTTTTCAAAAAATGCATTTTTACCGCATTTTAATGGAGACGCCTTTTTAAATACAATATTTGAAACTTTTATATATTCAATTTTAAAAAATAAACTTCTTTTTTAAAATCGGGACATAAGAATTTAGTTTTAATAAAGTATTGGTGTTTTTTTGATAACTTTCATATTTGGGTGAATAGTGAAAATTCTATATTTAAACTGAAAAAAACTTTTCTAATGAAAATAATTTATAGTGCTAAATTATAAATTTTAAGGGTTTTGAAGTAAAAATGCATTATATTTTTACCATTTAATCCAATGATGGTCATTGTAAGTAATTTCACCTTGAAATTAGACATAAAGAAGTGTCAAATATTTGATAGTTATTATTTCCTAAAAACACGCCTTTTGGTTTTGACAGCAGGGATTGATTTGAAATTAATAAATGAAACTTCTATGTTTTTAGTTTTGTAAAATATACTTCATTATTGAATTAGGAATATCAAAATACTCTTAGGGTAAATTTTTTGTGTTTTTCTGAAAACTTTTAATTTTTAATAAATAGTGAAAAACACTGAGTTATAGTTTAAAACCGAATTTTTATTTAAATAATTATTTATTTTATTTAAATTTATTTTATGTCAAAATAGATACATAATACCTATATATGTTCAATGTAATTCATTGGAGTTAGTTTATAATAATTTTAGATATATAAAAATTTTATTGAACTTTTCATTGTCTTTTACCCACCTCCTAGGAGAATTTGTAAATTCACTTAAAACTTAATTTTACCTCTTCTGTGAGTTGAATTTTGAAAATATGAGAGACATGGTTAATACCAAGGAGTAAAATGTGGTTTAATAAGATAAAAAAAATTTAATGAATAGTAACATTTTACTTTTATTTACCACGTTTAAAAGTAAATAGGGTAATTAAGTGTAAAAATAATATTATTGTTACTATAAAACATGTCATAATTCTATTGGATAAGTTTAATTCGAACAAAAACAAAATTAGGAAAAAAATATGACCCATTAGGTCCACTTGGATTATATTAGGACATTTATTATTATTTAATATAAAGAAGAGTTAAAAGTGTTAAATTCAAAGTTTATTAACTAAACTATTTTTAATATAGGGTTATACATAAGATAAATTCTACTATAAATATTAATTAGAAAGATAAATATATTTCATACATCATGGTATTTTATTTATTATTTTTATATATTAAATAATTAAATTTATTTATGACACAATGATGATGTAGTAATTATCTTGTTAATTAAAGAATTAAATAAATGGTATTATAAATATTAAAATAAATATAATTTCAAAGTTTTTATGACATCCACGAATTTTCTATGTGATTGTGACATTTTAGGTCTGATTAAATATATCTTTTTTGAAGTAATCAAGTTGTGATGACTTTCAAAAAAACAAAATCCCAAATAGTGTCAAAATTGACATAAATTAATATTTAAAACAAATACATTATTATTGATTGATATGATATTCATAAAAATTTAAGGTTCGGACAAAGGGATTAAATAATATTATATATTTCATTAAAGAGACACTTGATGTACTCTTGGAAGTTTAGAGTATGTTTATTAACCATATATAGTAATAATACAAGAAGACACGGTAAAAGTTAAACTATTTAACAAAGAGTTAAATCTAAATGATAAGGTTAAAATGGTAACCTAAACTTGTCTAAAACCTATTTGTTGAGATTATTTCGACCCATAACCACCTAAGGATCTAAATAAATTCATTTGGAACCATTATAAACCTAATATTATTGTATAATAAATTAATACTTTAATCATTTCCTAAAGTGACCCTCACCCCTCTTATAAAAGAGCACTTCCCCTTCTCTAAATATCACACCTCCAATGCCCTTTGTCTCGGCCAAACCCTACCCAAATATCCTCCCAAATTACCTCACTTTAACCTAGAGGCCTTAGTTTTATCAGAAAGGCAACCTAAGTAGCCCTTTTGATCAAATCAAAATGAAGAACCCGAAGAAGAGGTAATGATTTCACCACCCTCTTTAATGTTTTTTTCTTCTTCCACTTCTTCTTTCTTTATTATTTCCATTATAAAATAATAAATCCAGTATCTTTTATATATTTTGACGTTATTATAAATATTTCCCAGCTATATTCATTATTCTATCCATCTTATGAATGATAATGTCACAATGCATGTGTTAGTACGATTTATCATCTCCACGTCGTGGTGTAATTTGTTATTCAACACTATGTTATTTGGATGGATATAATGATGAGTAATATGTATATAAATAATGAAAATAACATGATAATTGCTATAAAAAATTAATATACCATCCAATTCCACACCTTTAAATAAATGATATTGTCGCTCGTGCGCACTTACGGATTACCGTCTCCACGATGCGATGAGATTCATTTCCACATTCACCATTCATCGACCTTTATAAAAATATATATTACTAATATGTTTGTAATATATTAAATAATAATTCTACTGGAGATATATGTATATATATATATGTAGTTACATATATTTTATTCACTTCATTCCGTTCAATACGTTATGAAAACGGAAACAACATTTATGCGTACGTACGGACTACCGTCTCCATAAACGGTGTTTTCCATTTCATATATATGTCTATTATACATATTTATCTTCTAAATATATATGATATATAATTCATTTTTTATATTCAGGAAGTATTGAAATAATTATCTAAGTGATACAATCAAGAGTAACAAGTTAAAACACGTACGATAAAGAAAGCGATTATTACCCGAAATGTTAATTTAACATAGAAATTATTATTAAATGGGTAGTATAAAGTCATAAATAAATAATGTATGATATCACAAATATTAATATGGTTCTGGTATAATTTAATAACATACTATTGTCTTCATACAAGAAGATAAACTTAACCTCGACTAAAGGAAAGTGCAAGGTAAGGGGTTTTCATCTCACTCCTTATTCTCGCGAGATTTGTGTCATATTTCCACTATTACATTTTGTGTGGTTTATGTACTTACCATAATTGTATTCTTTCTGTAATACACTTTAATTTATGTTTATTTACATATTCATTTTATGATACCTCTTTCATGGGGTGTATGTTTCATATGTTACAAAATTGGTAAGGGTTAATTTCACAATCTCTTTATTATCCGAGGTTGTTTTTATGTAAGTATCTAATGGGACATATTTATAGTCCATATCCATGTTTCATGAAAGAGTTTTAAAAATGTTTTATTTTAAGGTAATTTTATACAAAAACATCATTTAAAATGTTTTAAATATTTATTCTTCTAAATCTTTCTCATTAATGTTAATGTCTTCAAAATATTTTTTAAGGATTTATTTATATATACATGAATGTTTTTAAATTATTAATTACTTTCAAAAGTTTAAAAGTGGTATGGGAAACTTTGATTCAAAAATTTCTTTAAATGTCTTTCTTTCTAAATTTTGTGACTTTTAAACGTTTTCATGAAAAACAGATATTTCTCTCAAAGTGTTTTACAAATCTTTTTCATCAATGTAAACATCCTTTGATGGATTTTAAACATGTTTGAAGATGATTTATTATGATACAAATCATGAATATTATATTGAATGTTTTGTGATATTTTTGACTATGGATGTGTTATTTTTATACCATTAATGGTTTAGGGATAATGTTTTGACATTTCTTATGCTAGTTTTAATATGAATGTTTATGTTATGTTTAAAACTTTTCATATGAGGAATGCATTGGACTTAGTAAGTGACGGGTGGAGCCTGCTATAGCTCCTTGATGAATCATTAGGTCTCATGAGACAAACTAGTGTCTTGGCACAAGGCCTTGAAAAATTCTTATTTGTAGTCTTGGAACAAGGCCTTGACTGTATGGTTATGATAGTCTGGAATTATGCATTCCATCATTACGAAAGTGGTTAGTGATATTGCATGTGATTATTAGACTAGTAAAATATCCATGTGAATAAGTAAATGGCATTATGTTATTTTATTTTTTCCATATTATGATGAAGTTCAATTTTAATAGGCTTTTTTTAGTTATACATTGCCTTAAATGTTTATGCTTATTTATGAAAGATTCTACTGTATTGTTATCCGTACTGAGCATCTGAGCTCACCCCTTTCTATGTTTTATTTTTCCCTAGATTCCAAGAAGTGTATTGTGATTGATATGCAGAGTTAAGCCAAGGGAATAATTGTTTTCATAAAGGATTATTTATGTTGTTTTGTATGTTATATTGTGTAATGTAACATTCATGTATTAATCTATTTTCCAAGACTGCTAAACCGATCAGTCCTCCAGGACTTGATTCCTTGTAATCATTCCAATGTATTAAAATAATGCACCGACTCTAGGTAACTGGGGTCAGGGAATTACAGTTGGTATCAGAGGGAGTTTAGCAATAACCTTGGAAGCTAGATTTATATAAACTCTAATTAGATAACATATAACTAAGATAGACTTTGAGGATTAGTATAGAAGAAATTCCTAGAATTTTGGTAATGTAGAGATTTTGTGAGTTTTCCAAACAAATACATCCCTATCTGGATACGAGCAGGTGTAGGTAGTTCTAGCACAGATGTACCTAGGGGTAAAACCCAAAAACACCTCTTTGAGCTAGACTCGAATGGGAACTGGTGCATGAAAATGGACCCTACTGCACTCTTGGTTACAACACTCTCGGGGGATATTCTTAGGATAATTCTCATTTTCTTTACAAATAATTATGAAGGGTTTATGAGTATATAATTCCTCAATGAAAACATTTTTATGATTATAGATTATATCCATAAACCATTTAATTTACATTATGAATTTTACAAGTTTCAAATTATTCATTGCAATTCATAAATTGTCTTAGTTTATGCTATTGTATAGAAATGACATCCAATAGAAGGAATGTGAACTCCAATAATACGTATGATCCAAAGAGTAAGAAGGATTATATCTTTCATGGTATTAATCCAACATTTATAAGGGAAATAGTCTCCCATGTATTCTAAACATATGAAGCAATTGTATCATGTGTTCATAATATAAGTAAAGAATTACTTGAGTCCTATGGATTTGAAGGGAAGAAAGAGAAGAAAAGGATGTAAGAGAGAAATATGGATAAAGGGAGGAGGGAAAATAAAAATTTTACCATATGTGATAACTGTGGGAAGAAACACCCTGGAACATGCCTGAAGTGAATGGGAGTTTTTTGTAAGTGTGGAGAAAAAGGACACCATGTATGTGACTGTAAGGGTAAGAAAAAGGTTTCAAATGTACAATGCTTCATCTACAAGGAGTTGGGACACTACACGAACCAATATCCAAATAATCAGAGTATGCCCCAGATGATGCTATTGGATAATAATCAAGTTATGATACTACCACATATGAGGATGAATGATTAGAGTTCATATGTTGTTATTAGAGAATTATTTCATTTGAGTATTGTATCAAAAATGTACTGGTTATAATAATTATGGAGTGTATAAGTATTGTACTACAGTACTATTATTATTAAGGAATTGAGATTGTGTGGAACAAAGAAAAATGACTCAACAGCAGGTTAAATTTTTGGAAAATATATGGTTGAGAGAAAGATAATCCATAATATGGTTCTGATACCGAGGTAGTGATTTTAAAATAATACATGATTGATTTGGATAAATTATATTGGATATTCTTGAAAAACTTGAAGCTGATAAATGAATTGTATATTACATCATTGTTGGAGTTTACAACGTTTTTGGATAGAAGGAAAATATCCAGTATTCTATAAGTAATAATGGATCATGAATGTAATCAATAAGGTTTTATGGTAATTTAAGATGTTGCAATGTTTTAAGAGAATACATGATGAAGGTGTTCACATGTTATTACGTGGTAAAAAGGATCTTCATTGTGTTTACCTTTCTTATAAATTTTTTATTATGATTTTGGATAGAGGTATTTTGGATAATTCTAGTTTGAGATTATTATTTTATTTCCATAAAAGGACAACCCGGAGGTCAGGCGGCAACCCGCTGCGTCCGGCAAGGCCGTGAGACTTAAACCTGCAACTGAAGGGCGACAAGGGTGTATCACCTAGCACTGGCCCACGTGATGTCCTGGATTGAATAATGTAGTCTTTTTTTTAAAAAAATCTGGTAGATAAATTATAAATTTATTTTTTAAAACCCTATATGAATACGATAAATAAAATATTATTTTTAATTTCTATTATCTTTTAGAGTGAAAGATGAGTTTGTGGTAGAAATTAGTTAAAGGATGGGACTCTACTTGTCATGTATATATTTTTATTCTTCTCTTATTCTATGAAGAAAATAATTCTTATACATTATTGAAGGGATATTAAATCCAAAAATGTGTTATCCTAATACCATATGTTTTGTTGAACCGATGGAATTTTAAATCATCATAGATTGATGAATTTAAGGCCCTCAATTTTTCACTTGTTTGTGATTGATGACCTCAATCACTACCTACAAATATTTACATTTTTCCTCAAATTATATGTCTCTAATTGCCAACAATGTTCTTCTAATTAAGATCATAATTTGGTGGTGGCCCTTTAATTTCCCTTTTCCTCTTATTAATACTAAATTTTATTAAAATAATTTTCGATGTGGGTTTTCCAAAAGGTATTTTCTATTTTCAACCTTTTATTTTCAAAAAAAAATCAAATTGCAAGGACACAATTTATTGAATGAGGTAAGAATGTAACACCCCAATATTTCATAGAACATTATTTCTTCAAGGTAATTCAATAACTTTCACTACATGCAACACTGAGTTCTAGCACACCATGACTTACCAAACTAGCCGTTCAAAAGCGATTATGAATATTATTAAATGAATTTTGAACTTTATATAGTTCTTATAATTTTAGAATACATATTATGAGTTTTTTTAGTCATAATGTAATAACAAATACATTTTTTCAAATAAAAGAAGTATTTTTCAAAAAATGGAATTTTACCATCTCTTAATGGTGATGCCTTTTTAAATCCAATATTTGAAACTATTATATATTAAATTTGACAAAATATAATTCTTCTTTAGAGGAGGGACATTAGAATTTAGTTTCAATAAAGTTTTGGGGTATTTCTGATAACTTTCATATTTGGGTGAATAGTGAAAAATACTATATTTTAACTATAAACAACTTTTTTAATCAAAATTATTTATAGTGTTAAATTATAGATTTTAATAGTTTTAAAGTATAAATAGATTATATTTTTACCATTTAATCCAATTATGGTCATTGTAAGTGATTTCAATTTGAAATTGGACATAAAGAAGTGTCAATCTTTTGATAGTTATTATTTCTTAAAAATACTCTTTTGGTTTTGACAGCGGGAATTAATTTTAAATTAATAAATTCAACTTCCATGTTTTTAATTTGGTAAAATAGACTTCATTATTGAATTTTTAATATCAAATTTAGCTTTGGGTAAATTTTTGGTATTTTTTTGAAAACTTTAAATTGTTGATGAACAGTTAAAAACACTTAGTTATAGTTTAAAACTGATTTTTTATTTAAATAATTATTTATTTTATTTAAATTAATTTTAGTTCAAAATAGATACATAATTCCTATATAAGTTCAATGTAATTCATTAGAGTCTGTTTATAATAATTTTAGACATATAAAAATTTTATTGAACTTTTCACTGTCTTTTACGCACCTCCTAGGAGAATTTGTAAATTCACATAAAACATAATTTTACCACTTCTGTGAGTTTAATTTCTAAAATCTGAGAGACACGGTTAATATCAAGGTGTAATATTTTGTTTAACAAGATAAATTAATTTTTGGTGAATAGTAACTTATTACTTTTATTTACCATGGTTAAAAGTAAATATGATAATTAAGGATAAAAAGGATATTATTATTACTCTATCACATGTACTAATTCTATTTCATAAGTTTAATTAGACCAAAAACAACCTTACAAATAAAATATGACCATTTAGGTCCACTTCGATTAGATTAAGACATTTATTATTATTTAATTTAAAGAAGAGTTAAAAGTGTTAAATTAAAATTTTATTAACTAATCCATTTTTAATATAGTGTTTTACATAATATAAATTCGACTATAAATATTCATTAGAAAGCTAAAAATATTTCCTACATCATGGTATTTTATTTATAATTTTTATACATTAAATAATTAAATTTATTTATGGTACAATGATGATGCATTAATTACCTTATTAATGAAAGAATCAAATAAATGGTACTATAAATATTAAAATAAATATAAGTTCAAAGTTTTTATGACATCCATGAATTTTCTAGGTTACTATGACATTTTAGGGAGGATTAAATGTATCGTTTTTCAAGTAATAAAGTTGTGATGACTTTCACAAAAACAAAATATCAAATAGTGTCAAAATTGTCATAAATTAATATTTAAAACAAATACTATATTATTGGTGGAGATAATATTCCTAAAAATGTAAGGTTCGGAAAAAGGGCTTAAATAATATTATATATGTCATTAATGAGCCACTTTAGATTCTCTTGTAAGTGTAGAGTAAGTTTATTAACCATATATAGTAAGAATACAAAAAGACACGGTAAAAGTTAAACTATTTAACTAAGAGTTAAATCTAAATGATAAGGTTAAAATGGTAACCTAAACTTGTCTAAACCCTATTTGATGAGAGGATATCAACCCATAACCACTTATAGATCGAAATAAATTCATTTGGAATCATTATAAACCAAATATTATTGTATAATAAATTAATACACTAATCTTTTCCTAAAGTGACCCTCACCCATCTTATAAAAAGGCACTTCCCCTTCTCTCAAAATCACACCTACAAAGCCATTTGGCATGGCCAATGTCACGAACCAACCCGGGTCGACCCTGAACCGGTCACCCGAGCCGGTCCGCGGCAAGTCCCGAGGGGCGTTCCCGATCCCCCCGGGATGGAAACCAGTGCCGGGCATTAAGACTTGATCGTTGGGAACGATTTCAGCCCAAAACAAAAGTAAATAGAACAGAATAAATAAACACTAACAGCGGAAAAGAAATAAAAACCACACAACCACGTACCTCCATGTGACCTCTCAGGTCACCACCCAACTAGAGAGCAACCTCGCTCCAACACTGAGCGACTCAAAACAGAAGACCTGCGACTGAAATGGTAAAAGATAGGCGTGAGCACAAAAGTACTCAGTAGGTGAGCCCCACAACAAATCCCAATGCACCGCCAGTAAATAAAGAATCTACATAATCCAGGTTTGAACTATAATGTATAAAAGTAAGTTTTCACAATGCTTTACTTGAAAATCAAACACGAGACATTTCCCTTATTCCTTTTCGAAAGTTAGTTCCATTTCATTAGTTTTAAGCTCAATCTTATAAGCAAAGTGTTACATTTTCAAATCTAACCTAAAGAGAATAAAGCATTTTCATTTGAAAACCATTTTCCCCAAAGTCTAACAGTATAGGCTGTGAAATATGACTGAAGGCAAACAAGCAGGGAAAACAAGTGCAAGTAAAGGTAAGCAGGCAAGGAAAACCACGTGCAAGCAAAAGTAAACCAGAAGTTATCAGCAATAACCATGGGCGATCCTGAACATCCCTAGAAAACCCCTGGACGTACTCGGGTTCAGACTACCTGCCGGCATGGTACTCCATAGTCAATAACCAACTGGTCGCCCTAACAGCCAACCAGTGGCACATCCCTCCTGGCCTGTCTGTAACTCCAGGGGGTACTAACCCGTCTAATCAGGGTTAGCAAGCAACCGTCACTCGATAATCTACAAGACGCCCAGGAACCCATAGTAGTTTTTGTAACACTGTGTAAGTGGGAGACCCGCGCACGCGTGACTCATCTCACCGCACTTGCCAACCCCTTACACGGACATCGCTACACGACAACCCTCGAAGGGAAGTCCCCCTGTAGAAATGCCCTCACAAGTACGTATATATATATATAAATATAAGTATAATCACTTCACATTTATTAAAGTGCCAACCGGGCCGTCATATCATTTACACTTTGAACATCTAACACTAAAACATTTCCAAGGGACATGACATACGCCACACGATTGAAAACCAGAAACGCACTTAGAACATTATTTAAGAAACTCAAATCAGCATCTGAAACCTGGAACACATTTGTTTCACAAGTAGAGTCACTTTCCAATCACCAAACACACCCCACTTTTATCAAGAGCCAAACGGGCCTTTAATCTTTTTTTTTTAAGGAACACCATTCCCCAAATGAAATCCAAACTTTTGTTCGCGTAACAAAGGAAAACATCTTTCATCAACCAAGAGCCACACATAAAGTTTCCAAAACAAGTTCAAAGGTCACACGACGTTTTCTCTAATCAAGGTTCTAAGAAAAACACCATTTTCAATAAACAATACATCTACTAATTTACACACGCCAAAAACATTTCGAAACACAATTTAACATGACTTTAATTCTTCAGGAAGAACCATTTAGCAATACTACCATGGAAGCACAAAACTAAATCCAAGAAGAACACTTTCAATGAAACGCTAAAATTAAAAACGGCTTTTATCATCAGCAGATCACCACACTATAAAAACTACTAAATTTTCCATTAAATTTACTGAAATTAAATAAAAGGCAAGGAATAAATAAATTCTTAATTTAAAGGCGAGTGCAATGGGAGACCTACCTCAAAAACCGAGCGCGGCGGTAAAAAGACCTTGGAACCAAGGCGCGATGACACGACGTGTGTCCGAAGCCACGTGATAAAGTCCAACACTCTCGAAACTGAGGCGCGGAGACGGCATAACCTCAACGGAAAGTAGAACGGATCCTTGCGAACTAACTGCGTACGCTGAACAGTGAAAAGGTACATGTCACTCAACCCGCGACAGAAAAAGGATTAATATAAATTAAATGTAAACACCAAGATTCCGCGAAGGAAAAATAAATGAATAAATAAATGAATTAATTAATTAATTAATTAATTAGTAAACAAATAAGCAATTAAACAAATATATAGTTAAATAACACATACAAAAATAATCGAGAGAATAAATAAATAACAACAATAATAATATAATAATAATATAATAATATTAACATAATAATAATAATAATAACATAAGAATAATAATAATATAATCATGGTAATAATAAAAATAGTAATAATAACATAATATAATAATAAAAATAACAACATAATATATTAATAATTAAAACAATAATAAATATATTTATAATAATAATAATAATAATAATAATAATATAGTATTAATAATAATAATAATAACAACAACAACAACAATAATAATAATAATAATAACATGATAATAACATGATAATAATAATAAAGTAATAATTTAATAATAATAGTAACAATATTAATATAATAATAATATAATAATATTAACATAATAATAATAATAATAAAATAATATTAACATGATAATAATAATAATAAAATAATATTAACATAATAATAATAATAATAATAAAATAATATTAACATACTAATAATAAAGTAATGATATTATTATTATTAACAGGATCAAAATACTAAAACGTCATATACATATAAAATAAAAATAAAAATAAAAACAAAATGAAAATAAAATAAAAAAACAAAAAACAAAACCCACCAGGAAGCGGGAGAGGGAGCCGGAACAGGGGGCTGCTGGCGCGGCGGCTTCTGGGTGCGGCGAAGGAAGCTGGTGGTGAGGGGAGGCCGACTCGACGGGAAGCGGAGGCGGGAGCGCGCCGGAGTGGGGTGGCGACACCGGGACGGGGAGCAGGGGTTCGCGGGTGAAGCGGGACGAGGGTGGAGGCCGGGGTTCCGGCTTGGGCGAGGCGGGACGACAGGGAGCAGGGGGTCGGGACGGCGGTCGGGCGCGGGCTGAAGGAGGAAGGCCAGGGCGCGGCGGGGCGAAGTGTGCAGAGCTGGGGGTGAGCGGGAGCCGGCGAGGCGGAGAGCGGGTCAGCGACGGGGAAGCGGGAGCCGGCGCTGGAGAAGGTGTGGCGCGGGTCGGTCGAACCAGGAGGAGGCCGGAACCGCGGAGGGACGCCGGCGACAGGGTTCAGCAGGGGGGGTGAGGGCGGCGGTGCGGCTTCGGACGCAGGAGGCAGGGCGGAGCAGCGGGGGTCCGGGGCGGTGCGGCGAGGCGAACAATGCCGAAGGGAGGCCGCTGGACGAGAGGTTGGCAGGCCGGTGCGTGCGGAGGAAGAAGAAAAGGGGAGAAAGAAAGATAGAAAGGGGGGTGGCGGCTGCGGGAGAATAGGGGTAGGGTTAGGTTAGGGTCAAAATGTATATATATACACATAATTGATAATCATAATAATAAAAGACTAAATAAAATAATGAAAACAAATCTTAATAATAATAAAACTTCATAAAAATAATAATAATAATAGTAATAATTAGAAAATTTATAATAATAATTATTTTTAATCAAAAATTTAAAGTATTAAAACCATTTGAAAATAAATGTGCGCGGCGCGCGCGCGCGCACGTACGCACATATATATATATATATATATAGACATATATACATATATTGAAACATATACAAACAGATATATACACATATACCCACATAAACACATATATACATATATACCTATATATAAATATAAACACATAGATACAATATATATATATATATATGAACATAACTTATTAAAGTATATATATATGTATACATATACACATATATAGACATATATATATATACACACTTATACACGGAAAATAACCACAACAATAGTAACGCAACTCAAATAGTAATAATAATAATAAAGTCAACGTAAAAGCTTTAATATTTAAAACGCCGGGTGGACACATCATCACCCTGGCCGAATGCACGATCACCGCTAGCGGTGCGATGACCGCGCACCGACGTGAAACCACCAACCACAATTAATCTTCGAAAAATTTAAACTGGGACCAAGAAAGAAGGAAAATTACGGACGTCCGCGGTCGGGGTGTGACAATTCTCCCCACCACAGACACTTTCTGCCCCCAGAAAGTCACCAGGTTACAAGTCAGCCAAAAACCAAGTCTATGCCAAAACAGAACTAAAGGAACTGAAGCAAACTGAGGTTCTCGGGGATGACCTTACTCTACACAGGTCACACCCGACCGATTCAAGAGAAAACTGGGGTCCGAGATCGAGGGGAGAACACGAAGGGGTTCTCCCCACCACAAGAGCTCAACTTGTGCAGAAAAGTTGACCATCTAAAAGGAAGACCCTAGAAAAGGGGGTCGACGCGGGAACTCCCAACCAATTCAAACCAACTCCTATAGCACGATTAAAACAACACTTCCGTCAAGACATTAAATCCTCAACCAGAGTCAACAACCTTCAACACCAGGGAAAACCTATAGAAAAACATTTAACCGACATCAAATTGGAGACATGATCCACCGAAGTCCACAAAACATAACCACATCGACAACATAACTAAAACGAGGTCAACCCACACGAGAGTCAAACACACTTTTAAGAAGGACACACGATTAGGAATATTACATTCTCACGACAAGTCCGCTTAGATTTATCATAGAACAAGTCCATTTCCACTTTTTAGAAAAACAACACATTTACATAAACCGGACTACTTGGATTATAATAGAACAAGTCCATGATAACCCCATGGTAAAACAATGAACGTACAACAACGTCAAGACTTAACAGCAGAAAAACAAGTACTAGAAGATCTTGATTGTTCCACTGCTAACATAGAACACAAAGCCTGGACCAAGGCTTCACACCCCTGGGGACTCCTGACTGTGCGCGAGCTTCACCCCGAGACTTGTGGCTGGGGCTCTGATGGCTGAAGCATCTTCTGCCTCACAGTCGGGTACTGACATTCTCCCATCACAGCTTCCTCTTCAAGTGACGCTTCTTGCAAAACTTCTCCAGATGACCCAGACAACCACAGCGATGACACGTCCTTGGAGGGTTGCGACAAGACGGATTTAAATGCCCGAAACGACCACACTGAAAGCATACCATCGAACGATCTGATGAACTGGAAGCTGGGACCAAAGGGGATAACTCATTGGGGACAGGTATCTCTCGCGCCTTTTCCTTACCAGAGGGGGAACTCTTACGAACAACAGGGGATGCTGAAGTATTAGCCACCCGCACACCGTAAACCAACTCATCCAAGAAAGCTTTCTCCACCAGCTTCTCGAAACAAAGGTCTTTAGAAGGGAGGACATGCTCCTTGATCTCTGGACGAAGACCTCCAGTGAAAAGAGAGGCCTTCATGAGCTCATGCGACGCTACATCTGGAGAAAAGGAAATAAGTTCCTTGAAATGGTCAACATATGCCTTCACCGTCCGTTGGCCTTGTTGAATATGCACAAGCTCTCCCTTTTTCTCCAGCTTCACTTCCTCAGGTACAAACCATTGGATGAAAACGGTTCTGAAGACATCCCATGTCATTTCACCTTGCGTTGACGGTGGGGTAACCATCTTCCACTGGTCCAGAGCTGGACCCTCAAACAACTCCATAATTGCACGAACCTTAACATTATCGGGAGTTCCCAATATTCTAAAGACACGTTCCACTTCCTCGAGCCATTCCACTGCCTCTAACGGACCCTGATCACCATGGAGAACAGCAAAGTCTGAGGAGGACTAAAAACTGGGCATGACATATCCGAATCCTTAAAGACCTTTCTGGGCGGCATTTCCTGAGCGACATATAAAACACAAGGCCAAAACCCTCATCAAAACGAAGCAACATCAATAAAAGCGCCTTTCTCAAAAATAGTCAGCACCAGGACCAAACAAATACAACACAACCCAAAATAAAATCTCCTCTTTAAAAATTCCCTTTTCATTTTTGATTTCAAAACCACCCTTTCTCAAGATCACTTTCCAAAAACCAATCCACTTTCAAACCAAAAACTTTCCAAAACCATTCTCCCTTTAAAACCAGTTTAGAAAACAAATTCAAGCGTTAAATTTCAAACACACCCAGGTAATCTCATGAACCGTTGCACATGTCTTTATCCACATTCCATTCATACGTGCATCAACACACACTTTCCATGCATTCTCACACATGTGCAAACGTTCATAAAGAGGACATGTGGTTTCACCCTAAACCATTCTGAACCAACTCCAAGCAAACAACAGATTTTTCAAATCAAGAGATTTCAGTTTTAAAACCCATTTTATACATTTAAAGTCCTTTAAAAGAAACCAGTCCAATTTCCCAAAAACCTTTTTCATTTCCAACAACGCACCCACACAAACCAAAACGAAAGCAGCAGCCAAATTTGCATCAACCACTGAAATGAGGGACTAGTAGTCACACTCAACCTGGCGACATGGTAGTGAGCCATGTCCCAAGTCAGTGTCGATCACTAGGAGGAATTCAAACCGTGTACTCAGACTCCACATGGGTCACTAATCCATGTGAAATCACGACGTAACATCGGATTGCCTCCATTGTCATCTCTCAATCCAAGACAAACCAGAAAAGACAAGGACACAATTCCCGAACTACCCCTGGTAACTCGAGGATCAGTGCGAGCAAGAGTTCGCGACGCTCTTCCCGTACCTACCCCTCGAGTTCCGACAGTCCTAATCTCCTTCTACCGAACAACCCAAATAACAAGAACCACCTCTGATACCATTTTGTCACGAACCAACCCGGGTCGACCCTGAACCGGTCACCCGAGCCGGTCCGCGGCAAGTCCCGAGGGGCGTTCCCGATCCCCCCGGGATGGCAACCAGTGCCGGGCATTAAGACTTGATCGTTGGGAACGATTTCAGCCCAAAACAAAAGTAAATAGAACAGAATAAATAAACACTAACAGCGGAAAAGAAATAAAAACCACACAACCACGTACCTCCATGTGACCTCTCAGGTCACCACCCAACTAGAGAGCAACCTCGCTCCAACACTGAGCGACTCAAAACAGAAGACCTGTGACTGAAATGGTAAAAGATAGGCGTGAGCACAAAAGTACTCAGTAGGTGAGCCCCACAACAAATCCCAATGCACCGCCAGTAAATAAAGAATCTACATAATCCAGGTTTGAACTATAATGTATAAAAGTAAGTTTTCACAATGCTTTACTTGAAAATCAAACACGAGACATTTCCCTTATTCCTTTTCGAAAGTTAGTTCCATTTCATTAGTTTTAAGCTCAATCTGATAAGCAAAGTGTTACATTTTCAAATCTAACCCAAAGAGAATAAAGCATTTTCATTTGAAAACCATTTTCCCCAAAGTCTAACAGTATAGGCTGTGAAATATGACTGAAGGCAAACAAGCCGGGAAAACAAGTGCAAGTAAAGGTAAGCAGGCAAGGAAAACCACGTGCAAGCAAAAGTAAACCAGAAGTTATCAGCAATAACCATGGGCGATCCTGAACATCCCTAGAAAACCCCTGGACGTACTTGGGTTCAGACTACCTGCCGGCATGGTACTCCATAGTCAATAACCAACTGGCCACCCTAACAGCCAACCAGTGGCACATCCCTCCTGGCCTGTCTGTAACTCCAGGGGGTACTAACCCGTCTAATCAGGGTTATCAAGCAACCGTCACTCGATAATCTACAAGACGCCCAGGAACCCATAGTAGTTTTTGTAACACTGTGTAAGTGGGAGACCCGCGCACGCATGACTCATCTCACCGCACTTGCCAACCCCTTACACGGACATCGCTACACGACAACCCTCGAAGGGAAGTCCCCCTGTAGAAATGCCCTCACAAGTACGTATATATATATATAAATATAAGTATAATCACTTCACATTTATTAAAGTGCCAACCGGGCCGTCATATCATTTACACTTTGAACATCTAACACTAAAACATTTCCAAGGGACATGACATACGCCACACGATTGAAAACCAGAAATGCACTTAGAACATTATTTAAGAAACTCAAATCAGCATCTCAAACCTGGAACACATTTGTTTCACAAGTAGAGTCACTTTCCAATCACCAAACACACCCCACTTTTATCAAGAGCCAAACGGGCCTTTAATCTTTTTTTTTTGAAGGAACATCATTCCCCAAATGAAATCCAAACTTTTGTTCGCGTAACAAAGGAAAACATCTTTCATCAACCAAGAGCCACACATAAAGTTTCCAAAACAAGTTCAAAGGTCACACGACGTTTTCTCTAATCAAGGTTCTAAGAAAAACACCATTTTCCATAAACAATACATCTACTAATTTACACACGCCAAAAACATTTCGAAACACAATTTAACATGACTTTCATTCTTCAAGAATAACCATTTAGCAATACTACCATGGAAGCACAAAACTAAATCCAAGAAGAACACTTTCAATGAAATGCTAAAATTAAAAACGGCTTTTATCATCAGCAGATCACCACACTATAAAAACTACTAAATTTTCCTTTAAATTTACTGAAATTCAATAAAAGGCAAGGAATAAATAAATTCTTAATTTAAAGGCGAGTGCAATGGGAGACCTACCTCAAAAACTGAGCGCGACGGTAAAAAGACCTTGGAACCAAGGCGCGATGACACGACGTGTGTCCGAAGCCACGTGATAAAGTCCAACACTCTCGAAACTGAGGCGCGGAGACGGCATAACCTCAACGGAAAGTAGAACGGATCCTTGCGAACTAACTGCGTACGCTGAACAGTGAAAAGGTACATGTCACTCAACCCGCAACAGAAAAAGGATTAATATAAATTAAATGTAAACACCAAGATTCCGCGAAGGAAAAATAAATGAATAAATAAATGAATGAATTAATTAATTAATTAATTAGTAAACAAATAAGCAATTAAATAAATATATAGTTAAATAACACATACAAAAATAATCGAGAGAATAAATAAATAACAACAATAATAATATAATAATAATATAATAATATTAACATAATAATAATAGTAATAACATAAGCATAATAATAATATAATCATGGTAATAATAAAAATAGTAATAATAACATAATATAATAATAAAAATAACAACATAATATATTAATAATTAAAACAATAATAAATATATTTATAATAATAATAATAATAATAATAATATAGTATTAATAATAATAATAATAACAACAACAACAATAATAATAATAATAATAACATGATAATAACATGATAATAATAATAAAGTAATAATTTAATAATAATAGTAACAATATTAATATAATAATAATATAATAATATTAACATAATAATAATAATAATAAAATAATATTAACATGATAATAATAATAATAAAATAATATTAACATAATAATAATAATAATAAAATAATATTAACATACTAATAATAAAGTAATGATATTATTATTATTAACAGGATCAAAATACTAAAACGTCATATACATATAAAATAAAAATAAAAATAAAAACAAAATGAAAATAAAATAAAAAAACAAAAAACAAAACCCACCAGGAAGCGGGAGAGGGAGCCGGAACAGGGGGCTGCTGGCGCGGCGGCTTCTGGGTGCGGCGAAGGAAGCTGGTGGTGAGGGGAGGCCGACTCGACGGGAAGCGGAGGCGGGAGCACGCCGGAGCGGGGTGGAGACACCGGGACGGGGAGCAGGGGTTCGCGGGTGAAGCGGGACGAGGGTGGAGGTCGGGGTTCCGGCTTGGGCGAGGCGGGACGACAGGGAGCAGGGGGTCGGGACGGCGGTCGGGCGCGGGCTGAAGGAGGAAGGCCAGGGCGCGGCGTGGCGAAGTGTGCAGAGCTGGGGGTGAGCGGGAGCCGGCGAGGCGGAGAGCGGGTCAGCGACGGGGAAGCGGGAGCCGGCGCCGGAGAAGGTGTGGTGCGGGTCGGTCGAACCAGGAGGAGGCCGGAACCGCGGAGGGACGCCGGCGGCAGGGTTCAGCAGGGGGGTGAGGCCGGCGGTGCGGCTTCGGACGCAGGAGGCAGGGCGGAGCAGCGGGGGTCCGGGGCGGTGCGGCGAGGCGAACAATGCCGAAGGGAGGCCGCTGGACGAGAGGTTGGCAGGCCGGTGCGTGCGGAGGAAGAAGAAAAGGGGAGAAAGAAAGATAGAAAGGGGGGTGGCGGCTGCGGGAGAATAGGGGTAGGGTTAGGTTAGGGTCAAAATGTATATATACACACATAATTGATAATCATAATAATAAAAGACTAAATAAAATAATGAAAACAAATCTTAATAATAATAAAACTTCATAAAAATAATAATAATAATAGTAATAATTAGAAAATTTATAATAATAATTATTTTTAATCAAAAATTTAAAGTATTAAAACCATTTGAAAATAAATGTGTGCGGCGCGCGCGCGCGCACGTACGCACATATACATATATATATATATATAGACATATATACATATATTGAAACATATACAAACAGATATATACACATATACCCACATAAACACATATATACATATATACCTATATATAAATATAAACACATAGATACAATATATATATATATATATATATATATATATATATATATATATATGAACATAACTTATTAAAGTATATACATATGTATACATATACACATATATAGACATATATATATATATACACTTATACACGGAAAATAACCACAACAATAGTAACGCAACTCAAATAGTAATAATAATAATAAAGTCAACGTAAAAGCTTTAATATTTAAAACGCCGGGTGGACACATCGTCACCCGGGCCGAATGCACGATCACCGCTAGCGGTGCGATGACCGCGCACCGACGTGAAACCACCAACCACAATTAATCTTCGAAAAATTTAAACCGGGACCAAGAAAGAAGGAAAATTACGGACGTCCGCGGTCGGGGTGTGACAGCCAACCCCTGCCCAAATATCCTCCCAACATCCCTCACGTCAACCTAGATTCTTTATTTTGATCCGAAAGCCAACCTAATGATCCCTTTTGATCAAATCAAAAGGAAGATCCTCAAGAAGAGGTAATGATTTCACCACCCTCTTTCAAGTTCGTTTCTTCTTCCACTTCTTCATTCCTTATTATTTATATTATCAAATAATAACTCTTGTATCATCCTTATAATTTGATGTTACTATAAATATTTCACAACTATATTCATTATTCTGTCCATCTTATAAATGATAATGTCACCATGCGTGCGTGTGTACGGCTTACCATCTCCACGCCGTGGTGTAATTTGTTATTCAACACTATGTTATTTGAATGGATATAATGATGAGTAATATGTATATAAACAATTAAAATAACATGATAGTTTCTCTGAAAAATTAATATACCATCCAATTCCACACCTTTAAGGAAATGATGTTGTCGCTCGTGCGTACGTACGGATTACCATCTCCACGACGGGATAAGATTCATTTCCACATTCACCAGTTATCAACGATTATAAATATATATATTACTAATATGTTTGAAATATATGACATAATAATGATACTGGATATATATATATATATATATGTACATACATATATTTTATTCATTAGTTCCATTCAATATGTTATGAAAACGGAAACAGCGTTTATGCGTACATACGGAGTACCATCTCCATAAACTGTGTTTTCCATTTCATATATATGTCTACTTTACATATTTATATTCTAAATATATATTATATATAAATAATTTTTTATATTTTGGAAGTATTTAAATCATTATATAAGTGATACAATCAAGAGTAACAAGTTAAAACACGTACGATAATAAAGCGATTATTACACGAAATGTTAATTTAACATGGAAATTATTATTAAATGGGTAGTATAAAGTCATAAATGAATAATGTATGATATCATAAATATTAATATGGTTCTGGTATAATTTAATAACGTACTACGGTTTTCATAAATGATGTTAAACGTACCCTCGACTAAAGGAAAGTGCAACGTAAGGGGTCTTCATCTCACTCCTTATTCTCGTGATATTCGTGCCATATTGACATTATTACCTTTTGTCTGGTGTATTTACTTCCAATAATTGTATTCTTTGTGTAATACACTCTAATTTATCCATATTTACATATTCATTGTATGATACCTCTTTCATGGGGTGTATGTTTCATAAGTTACCAAATTGGTAAGGGTTAATTTCACAATCTCTTTATTATCCAAGGTTGTTTTTACGTAAGTATCTAATGGGACATATTTATTATCCATGTCCATGTTTCCTGAAAGAGTTTTCAAAGGGATTATTTTAAGGCACTTTTTTACAAAAACATCATTTCAACTGTTTTAAATATATATTCTTCTAAAACTTTCTCACTAATGTCCATGTCTTCAAAATGGTTTTTAAGGATTTATTTATATGGACATGAATGTTTTTAAAATGCTAATTCCTTTCAAAAGTTTCAAAGTTTTATGGGAAACTTTGATTAAAAAATTTCTTTAAATTTCGTTCTTTCTAAATTGTGTGACTTTTAAATGTTTTCATGAAGAAGGGATATTTCTCTCAAAGAGTTTTACAAATCGTTTTCATCAATGTCAACATCCTTTGATGGATTTTGAACTTGTTTGAAGATGATTTATTATGATACAAATCATGCATATTGTATTGAAAGTTTTTTTATATGTTTGAATATAGATGTGTTATTTTTATACCATTTATGGTTTAGTGATAATGTTTTGACATTTTGTATGCTAGTTTTAATACGAATGTTTATGTTATGTTTAAACCTTTTCATATGAGGAATGAATTGGACTTAGTAAGTGATGGGTGGATCCCTCTATAGCTCCTCGATTCATCGATGGGTATCATGTGACAAACTAGTGTCTTTTCACAAGGCCTTTACAAAATCTTATTTGTAGTCTTGGCACAAGGCTATGACTATATGGTTATGATAGTCTTGAATTATGCATTCCATCATTATAAAAGTGGTTAGTGATATTGCATGTGGTTATTTGACTAGTAGAATATCCATGTGAATAAGTAAATGGCATCACTTCGTTTTATTTTTTCCATATTATGTTGAAGTTCATGTTTAAAAGGCTTTTGTTTTAGTTATACATTTCCTTAAATGTTATTGCTTATTTATGAAAGTTTCAGCTGTATTGTTATCCTTACTGATCATCTGAGCTCACACCTTTCTATGTTTTATTTTTCCCAGGATTCTGAGAAGTGTATTATGATTGATAAGTAGGGTTAAGCCAAGGGAATATTGGAATTCATAGAGGAATATTTATGTTGTTTTGTATGTCATAAAGTGTAATGTAACACTCATGTATTTCTCTATTTTCCAAGACTACTAAACTGATCGGTCCTTTGGGACTTGATTCTTTGTAATCATGACAATATATTAAAATAATGCAGCGGATCTAGGTAACTGGGGTCGGGGAATTACAGATAAGTATAAGCTACCAATACTTGTCATACCAATAAACAATTCACTGATTCCTACCTCACCAATACTTGAGCTACCGAAAACATAAGTTACCAATAATATATGTCATTGATAGATGTCTGAGCTATCGATAGAGTGAGTAACCGACATAGAAACTCAGAATTTTGGTTATGTATGAGTCGATGATAGCTTGATTCACCGAAATATTGAGTAACTGATAGATGAGCTACTAATGAATCACCTACCGACAACTCGACATACCAATTCAGAGTTACAAAATCAAGTTCTACCTACTGATACAGTGATCCACCGATAGTATGATCTACCGACAGAAATGATCTACTAAAAGAAATGATCTACTGAAAAAAATGATCTACCAACAAAATGAGCTACCAACAGACTGACTCACTGACAACATGTCCCACTAGTAGCATGAGTCACTTATAGTATGACCTACTGACAAACTACTTAATCGATGATCTGTCTCCTAAATTAGTAATTATTACAAACTATCATATTTGGGTTTTATAATGATACTAATTTTATTAATGATCTTTTTCAAATAATATTAATGACGTTTTTAGTTCATAGTATGAGGTATGAGGAACCCCACATGATTAGGATCATGATTCTTATCGGCCCTATAGTGTATAATGTAAGCACATAAGTGGGTAATAAAGGAGAGGTTGGTGAACACAAAAATGCATGACTGTGAAACAAGATATACGAACCAACTGTGCATACCAAGATAAATTGCTGAGAACCAAAAGACCACAAATATCTACAGCAACAACTTAAAATACAATAAAACTTTGAGGAATTTTCTACCTCACTGAGAACATAAGATAGAAGCAAAAATGACTCTATTTTTCTGTATATTTCTGGAAGACGACTATAGATTCACTTCTACCATCCTAAAAGAGTACAAAAGCTTCATAGAACATCACACAGAGCATTTATGACACTTCTTATCTTTTTTATCTAATTGTGTACATTATTTACATTTCAAGCAGTGTGTGTCTCTATTTTATAAACACACACTAACTCCTGATCCAAACTGGAAGATACTTAGATCTCTTTAAAAACCTTCACATTTATACTCCAACATATAACAGTGGAAGATGTCCTTATGTGTATTATCTATTTTTACACTCCCACAAAAACTATGGAAGAGGTATAGTTGATCTGATAGTTTTTATGTTGTTGTGTACCCAGATCCAGGGTGTGGATAAAGTATATTTATATAAATTTATTGGTGGTAGGTGATCACCATGTAGAGTGGATTAGGTATAGTCTTGAGACTTACTCTCTTTTTTAATCCATTGTTCTTTTTCAAGTATATTTTTTATTATCTGCTTTGGTTTATTAGAACCAGAAAACTTCACTTCACTCTGATAGTTAATATTAGATAGTGTTTCTATTATAATTTTATTTAGTAAACTGTTTTCAAAATATAAAATAGAAATTCATATTATTTTAAATGACATATAATCAATATTTAAGAAATATTTCAAATGATCAAATCTTTTATAAATGTTATACTTTATTTAACTAGCTTGTATTTGATTTTAAATTGGGGGATTTTTAAATAATAATTTTAGACAAAAAAATTATAGAAACTCAATTCACCCCCCTCTTGAGTGTCCTACTCTGACCACAACCACCCAATCCTCACAAAAATCCAACACTAAGACCTTGAATCAACCAGGTCACCCGTCCAAAATCTACTTGATTTTATTCATATCTTTCATTACATCACTTCACAGATATCTATTTACTCATCCCAACCAACACCCCAAAATCCCAAATATCCCAACAAACCATTACCTATCTTCTCAAACACAAACAAATTCTGATAACCCTTTACCAAACCCCTATCTAATCTCTCACTCCATACCCTCTATATGGATCATGTAAAACAATGCAATCACCCTTTTGAATGAAAATGACCCCCACATACAACAAAATTAGAAGATACAAGTCAAACACACAAAGTAGTACTAGACCAATCCTACCCAACCACCACAAAATCTATCCTACAGAACATCATCTAGCCCCTTGTATTCTCAACACCTTATCTATACTGATAATTCAACCCCTTAATCATCCTTGAGTGGGGATTTTCACTAATTATACATCTATATTTTCTTATTCTTCACAAACCCCATTCATTGAGACATGCTTCAGAAGCCACATATGTGAGGGTTTAAAATTAATAAAACCTTTCATATGTGTGTTATATAGTATATTTACATAGGAAAAAATATATCAGGGAGACTCTATAGTGTGCATATGTAAAATTCACCTCACCCAAAAAAATTGGAGTTTTAAATGATATAATATCATGAAAGTCTGCAATTGAGTGGTGTTGTTTTCCACTTCCCCTTGTGGTTAGAACAAGACATTATGAATTTCCAAGTGAAGTTAGGGTCTCAATGTGTTGTCACTTATACCTATGTTTTCCATCAATTATTATAGTTGAAATACATATCTAATTGAATCACTTTAGGCATGAGAGGTGTATGATTAGCTATGGGATTTTTTCTAGGTTAGTTAGGATTTGGTTTGTTTTTAGTTGTTCAAACTATATGTGGTATTGGTGTTGGTGGTATGTTTTGTTAGAGTCCCATTCGGACCAAATATTACTCTATAGTTCTTAGATTGTTTTATTTAGGCTCTATTTAACCTTCAATTTAGTTTCTTCTTTGTGG
Organism: Viscum album; assembly: GCA_963277665.1. NCBI lineage: Eukaryota > Viridiplantae > Streptophyta > Magnoliopsida > Santalales > Viscaceae > Viscum > Viscum album. The sequence goes on along the minus strand of OY728130.1, from coordinate 1,051,341,158 downwards.
TTTAATTTAGACTTTAACTTGCGTGATTTAGTTCCATTCATGTGGGGTGTAGTGCAGTTTTGTATACGTATATAGTGGGGTGTATGAGTTTGTGGTGGGGTGGGATGGGGTGAAGTGCAGTGGGAACCTACATGGAGATATATTGGATAGTTACCTTCATAAATAAATCTAAATGATTAAAATATGATGATGTCCCTTATGGTACAGTAGTACATGGAGTTATAAAGTGAGCTCTCTATAGATGGTTAAATTTAGGATTTTAGGACTAGATTGGTGGAATATATTTTTTGATGTATGTTATGTGTTGTTTTGTGTTATTGGATGTGTATATATTTTGAGGCCTAAAATTGATGTGTCCTATATGGCTAGATTAGGGGGATGTAAGTTTAATTAACCTTCTTTTCTTATTTATTATATATATATTTTCACTAGAATCCCTCTTTCATATGCTTAGAAGATATTTTTTGGGAGGAAATTACTGATTATATTTATATTCTTATCAAAACATTATTATATTTTTCTTTTCAAATTCTTTTGATATATTTGGAAGTGGTTTTTGGAAACTTTTTCTGTTGACAAAGAATAAGTGTTTCTTGAGATGTTTTCTTCACATTATGCCTCACATGATGTATAGGAAATATAATAATAATAATACTTGTTTTTTTTATCAAAATTTTGAATTGAATTTTTATGACTTGACATGGAATGTATTTATTATGTTTCATTCATGTGTTTTGGATGGGAAATGAAATTATATAATCATGGTATTATTTATTTTTGTGATATAATTCAGGTTTATTTTTTTCCCTAATAATAAAATTTTCATATGAGTTTTGTTATTTCTTTCCATTCATAAATATATTCTATCCTAAAATGACATGTATTTTTTCAATTATACTCTTAGTTAAACTTAATATTTTAATTAAAATGTCAAATCTATTTATAATAATTTTATTATAAACATCATTAATTGAAACATAATCTGTATGACATATAAATACTTCTTAGATCATCATTTATTTTTATTTCATGTTATATTTATAATTTTTTGTAATCAATTTTATTATGCATGGGTGAAAGACTAGTTTTTCAAGGTGATGGTATTATTTGAATTGTTTCCCTTCTATACAGATCTTCGAAATGAATTTCTAATCAGCCATTAATGAAGAATTTCATAGAGAATGATGGATGATAATGGAGTTCAGTTGGTTATCCATATAAGTTGATTTACTATTATGAATTAGATTTTCATTTTTCAAAAATATTCTATTTGAAACTGTAAGTGTAATATATTTTTTGTATTATTTTTCATTACAACATATAATTGTATATATACTAGATTTAAATTTATCATTATTAAATCTTTGTAAAAATATGATATTAATTTTAATTGTTCATACTCAAAAAACAAATATGTAACTATGATTTATCAAAGTCAGTATAGCTTAATTTTTAATGTCTTTTTAACTATTAGTTAAAAAAATACACTGTTATATGGGAAAATTCATGGCATTTTTACCTGTGTATATTTTATCAGCACCAGTAAAAAAGGTATATGACTACAATTAGTTATATTTTTTCTTTTGAAATGTTTATTTTTGGATAATATTTGGATTATGGATTCTGATATTTTAGTTTGAAATTTTAGTCTGCATTAATATTTACTATGATAATCCCCTCAAATGAATTACAGAGATGGTGGAATCAGAACTATGAGAAGCAGATAATAAACTAGAGAAGTATCTTGTATGGTAGCAAGTTGTGAAACTACAGGATTAGAAGGATCAATAGTAGCCTAGAATATATCAAATAAAGATATTTGGGAGATTTAAAGGGGTGATACTAATGACAGGTGCACCATTATCTGACTGCTTGAATTCTAACATTGCAAAATACTGATGTTTTTCAATCATTCAAGGTATGTGTCAACTAAAAGAATTTTTTTTAATTTAGGAATCATTTTTTTGGATTATAATCACTATATAGTACCTTCAAAACATCCCAAACATGGATATAGGCTTAGGAAAATAATAATAGCTGACCTCGACCCTTCGATACCACTCCAAAAAAATTAGAACCATCACAACACTTCTAAAACACATATTGGGTCCTAATGATCTTGGTCAATTGATAATTCTCAAAACATCTCATTCTCTGAAAAAAATCAATTTTACCTTTTTCTAACCCATAATAGTGTGGTTCATTACAACCCCCAAATATATTGTTTAACATATAGGATATTATTCTCGTGTATACTAAAGAAACAAACTCAATTATTCAAATGTGATACACAACCAAAATCCATTGTCTCTTACTGGTCATGGTCGTGTTTTTACCAAACTAAAACTAGCATTATTAATAAAAATGGTGCTAACCCACAAATTGTGACACTATCTATTTCCACCCAATCAAAAAAAAATTATTTAAGTGGTATTCATGAATTTCAAATTTATGGACATCACACCCCATTTTTTAATAACACTCCTCCATAGTAGTTTTTCACCAACTCGGTGTCACACCTGATCCCGCCCAAGTATTTTCATATAAAATCATAGTCTCACTAGTGGAACTATACTTATATCATAAGTCATAACCTTATCGTTCCATCGAGATTCTATCTATGATCACCAATATTTGATAAACCTACTCGCCCTACAATCATATTTATAGAAAACATATCTAGTTGTTCCACACAACCATCATCCCATATCTAGCATCTTCCACATACAGAACACAACAACACAATATGAATATCATCATACAAAACCCATATCCATTTTCATTATGTTTTTTATAAGTAACCCATTCTCTCACATCCAAGCACCAAAAACCCATAATCTCTTCTAGGTTGGGATCTCTAACACATCACTCCTAACATTTTATAAAAACCAATAAAAAATCATCACAAGATTAAATCAACTCTAGTGTGAGTATAATTTCATACTAACCTATATATATATAAATATAATTTTTTAGGAAGGAGTTAGTGATTGATTAGTACATTGCAAGCTCGAGTAATGGAGTTTCGTTATGATTCACTACTATATGATTTTTATATTTTATTTTATTTTAGAGGCCTTGGTTATGTAGGATTGTTTTTGTTTAGTATGGATTTTTTTTTAATTCAAATTATATTGATTTTATTGGTGGTATATCATTGTTTGTGAAAATTATGATGCTTAAACATAACATTTCAGCCGTTAATACCAATTATTCTAGTTTCCAACTTGAGGCATATTGAAGGAGGGATTTTGAGGTCATGCTTTTATTTACTCTTTCCCCATGATGGGTTACAAGTGGGGGAAATTTATGGTATATTATGTATCACACTTTATCACATTAGGGTCTATTTTCATAAAAGATTTAATCACTCTAGCCTAGGTGGAGACTTCAGAAAATTTGTATTTCATGGGTGTTTTATGTGTAAAAATCATTGAATGACAAAAATTACATTGTGTCCCATTACTTTTCAAGAGGATTTGATAAAAAAAATTACCATATATAGGGTTTTTGAAATCATGGTCATGTATATTGAACCTACAGGGGATCAAGTACTTGGGGTTCCTCATTTAGAAAAGTCTTGATGATCAGGTGGTCCACTTATAAGAAACAGAGTTATGTGTTCCCATATTTGGGTTATAAAAAATTGTAACTATATTGATTGAGATGATATGTGTACATGTGGTATCGAGTGTTGAACATGATGTGTTTGGTGCCTCATATGGGTGTGTATAACTTGTGGAGGGTGAACATAGATCAATTTATAACACTCAAGAAATGGATTTCATTCATGAACATATACAGGATTTGATATGAAATTCATAAAAGATTGAGTTGGAAATTAGTGGGGCCTTTATCTTGGTGGAAACTTTCTGGAATTTTGTAAAAGTAATTTATATGAAATATAACATTGAATGAAACTAACTTTTTATTTTTTTAATATATGTTTTGGATAGAAAAGCATTAAAAGTTAAGATAAAAATTATCTACCACTTAGGTTTGCGTTTTTCACAAATATTATATTACCCATAAATAAAAGGAATCTAATAGTCCCTCAAAATTCATATAATGGTATGTATATAATCCATGGTACATTTACAATGACTAGTCCTACTACTATTCTACAAGATCTAACCTTTTTATTTTATTTATTCTCCATGTATTAGTGTATAATTAATCAAGTAACATATAGGGATCCCATTGAACTCTTTATCTTGAAATGTAATATATTTATCTATCCAAACAATGTTATTTTATTCACTATTTTCTATTTTTATCTCGATCAGTGTTTCTTATTATTGTGATTGAATGTTCCTCATGTAGAAAAAATTTCATTAGTTCCTTTTCAGTTGTTTTGATGGTATATAGGTGTGGCCTTGTTTTTTATGTTCTATAAGACTATTTGGGTCCAATTATCCAGGAACATGTATGTTTTTTATGGTAGCTATTACGGAGGATATGAGGTAGTAGTGTGGTATTTTTTATGGAATTTAGAGACTATATCCACAATTGGAACAGTGGCTATATGTTTGTGTGACTGAAGAAACTACCATGGTTCCAAACTGTGGCAATAGCCCTATTACCATGGTTGAAACCATGAATATATAATTTTCCCTATAGTCACCAAAATACAATCCACGGTTCATTAAACCATGGATATTACCTATATCCATGTATTTGGGGTCTATATCCACAATTAAAAACCATGGCTATATCCTTATTCTGTCGTATTGGATCATGAAAACCTCAACCCTCATGAGATTAATTGTCAAACTTGTTATCGTGTGCCTTAATTATTTCTAATTTTATTTTATTATTAATCATGAGTATATTATACCACCCCTTTAAAAGATATGTGTGTTTGTGGGTTATGTCTCCCCATAAAAGTCATTTCAGGGTTATGCCTCCACGGGAAAAAGGCGGGATTTTTTGAGTTGTGACTCTAGGGGAAAAAGCCATGAATTTTTTGGTAGTGCCTCTAGGTAGAAGAAGATAGGCCAGTATTGGGTTTAATTCAATAGGTGTAATAAACTCATAGTAATTGGGTTATTACTCCAAGTGTGAAATAGTTAGTGTAAGAGGTTGTCTGTTATTGGTGGGTGTCATTCAACTTTGTGTTTGAGAGGAGTGAATACTATAGTAGGATAAATTTGATGTAAACCAGTATAAAAATATATTTTTTTTATTTATAGAATTTAATTTCTCCTATATTAATCATTTACCTCTAATATAAATAACATTAAAAATTTTAAAAGGCCAATTCACCCGCCCCCACCCCGCCCCCACCCTCTTGTCCATTTTGTCATAAAATATATTGTGACAAAAAATTAGCATTATATATTATCCCCCAACACTAATTTATATATATATATATACATATATATTATTCTGATCAGTCTTGAATTTACCATCTAAGGGAAAAATATCTTTTTATGATGTAATAAACAAGTTCAAATGATAGATGGGTTCCTCAAATTACACATTTTTTGGAACAAACTATGGATAATGGAAATCTTGAATGGAATCCATCTTAGAAATAATTGTTGAACTACAAGCTGTTAAATATTTTTTATTGTGTAGTTAATAGGAATATTTATAGTCAAATTTTTGTATGGAAAAAACACATGAAATTTGGGAAATACCACAGGTTTCTCATCTAGGTTCGAATAAGTTAATTATAACTAAATTAGGCATGTAAATATCTAATTATCAGGAACTCAAAATGGGATAAGAAGAAATAGTTAACCAAATGTTTCATGGATTCATGAATATTGTAACTGAAATGAGTGATTTGAAAGAAAACATAGATAATTCTATTTCATTTAAAAGAATTATAAGATCTCAACCTAATAAATGGCATGATAAAAAGTTATTAATTAATGAAGGTATGAATTTCAAAGAATATATATTAGTTAATCTTATTAGATATTTTTTAAAATATTAATTATAATTGAAACATATTTCTCAATAGGAAATTTTGAAAAAGAAAGGCATTTATTTTAAATCAAAACTATATGTTACAACTTTATCATATGATTCTGAATTACAATGAAGTGAAAGAGACCATGTTCTAGATATTTCCAAAGTAAGAAGAAAGAATATTTACTCAATAAATACCTAAATGAGATACCCTAAAAATCAAAGAATCAAAAATGGAAATTATGATTATGAATTTATTCATTATGAATACAGAAAAATGGAAAATAAAGCCTAACTACCCAAGACTCAAGAATGGAAAGAATAAAAGAGAACAATATAAAAATTAAAATAAGGAAATGGTATTTTTTGGGAGCTACAAATCATACTCAAATTCTAGTAATAAACCTAATTCTAAAAATGAATCAGCAAACCTATATTTAATGGATTCATAAAAATAGGTAAGTGAATCTGATTTATCATATTCTTCTGTATCTAATTCAAAATTTTCAAAATATGAGTTTTAAAAAAATATTTATATATTAAATCATAAATTTAACAACATTATAGTATTGTTTATAAATCATAAAAATAAATATAATGAGGTTTCTTTTAAAAATAAAAAATTAATAAAACCACCCTCAAGATCATTAGAAAAATTTATTGCATCCTTAGAAAGTGTTCAACTTAAAAATCTTAAACAATAGTATTTTCACAAAATTGTAAAGATGCTCAAATAATTAAATTTTGTTCTATTATGGAAGAAAATTTTAATATTTGAAATGAAATTAAAAAATTTAAATCTAATTTTTCTACATTTTTTCAATGTAGGAAAAACTCTGATAAAATGAAGAGTTTTAATAGAATGATAAAAAATAAAAATGATCTTGGATATAATAATCTATCACCCAAGTTGTATAAAATATTTTTTGTTAAAGTTTCATGTGGAATTTCTTAAGTTTTGTTTTAGATGTAAAATGAAGGGTCATTATCTAAATAAAGGTTCCATATGATTTCTATAGTCTCTTGGTCACACCAAGGATTTTATCTCTATATCATTATCTTCTAGATATTCTATGAATATATTCTTGAAATTAGATTGGTTACCTAGGAATTATTTTTATAACCCAATTAGACCCAAGTTTTCATGGGTACCAAAATAATTCTAAATTTATTTCTTTTGTGAAATGTGACTTGGAAGTATCAATAAGGATATTTGGTACTTAGATAGTAGATTCTAAAGACACATTACCAGTGATGTTTCAAATATTAAATCATTCAATAAGTGTGATGGAGGTAATGTTAATTTTTATGATAAATCAGAGAGAAAGGTAATAGGTTTTGGAAAATTTTGAATTTCAATTTTTGTTATTATTTATAAATATTATCTTTTATGGTTTATAACATAATTTAATAATCATATCAAAATTATGTTATGGTGGTATGAATTATAATTTCTAAAAATATTAGTAGGTTGTATTTAAATAAAAATATGTTTTGTTTTAAGTTAATATAAAGAAAACATTTATATCATTTATGTTTATGAATATAACAATCATAATTTTAAATGTTTAAATATTACACAATATGATACAAAAAATGGTATAGGAGTTTTGGACATGATAATTTCAGGTTAATGTACAAACTACCCAAAAAACAAATAGTTCTATAGCTTCCTAAACATAGAGAGTAAAATACTTATGTATGTGATTTATGTGTGAATGGTAAACACCATTTAATCAGTTTAAAATAAGTTAAAGTGATAAGGACCATATAGACTCTTGATCTTATTCATTTTGATTAATTTGGTCCTTTTAAAACAGCAATTTTGGGATAATAGAAGTATTATTTTTTATTGTTCAATATTTTAGTAGATATACATGAGACTATTTTCTAGCACTAAAATATGAATATTTATGTAAGTTTATTACTTATTATAAATTAGTTCAAAATGTGAAAGGAAAACTAATTAAATCAATTAATACTAATAATGGTAGTGAATTATAGAATCTATAATTTATCTAATTATTTGAAGAAAATTGGTATTTTAATTAGATTCATGCACCTAGAAAACCATGAAAAAATGGTGTGTTAGAAAGGAAAAAAAATAAGATTTTAGATGAAATAGATATGACCATGTTAAATGAATTTAATTAATCAATATAATTTTCAGAAGAATGTGTAAATACAACTTGTTTCATATATAATATAATTATTTCAAGAATTGTATTAAAAATGATAATTTATGAAATTTAGAAAGTAAGGAAACGTAAATATGTATATTTTAGAGTATTTGGTTTTATATTTTTTATTCTTAATACTAAGGATGCCTTAGAAAAATATTATTCAAAATGTGATGTAGATATTTTCTTATGATATTCAAATAAAACTAAGGTATGTTTAGTTTATTATAATTGTACCATGGTTTTTAAAGAATAAAATAATGTTAAGTTTGATGAAAAATCATTGAATGGAAATGATGATGATGATATTCATCAACTTGAGGATGAATTTAAAAATTTTAATTACAAGGACGAACCTCAGAATAAAAATGCATATATCTAGGGGGATCATATTTCTTTTTAGACTATTTGTAAAAGAACTTGGAAGACTCATGTATATTATCCTATAGAAAAAGTGATTAGAGGTATGGAATTAAATGTTCAAACAAGAAGAATAGGAATGATTATGCTTATCATTCTTTTATTTCTGATTTTATACCTAATGATATTAAAGAAGAATTGAAATATTATAATTTTATTATGGTTATGAAAGAATTAAATCAAATCTCAGGAAAAAATGTTATACTTGAGTTGTTCCACAAAACGGTTATCATGTTATTGGAATAAAATGGATTTTTAGAAATAAGCTTGATAAATTAGGAAATATAGTTAAAAGTAAAGAAATAATATTTATTTAATGATATTTTCAGGAATAAGGTATTGATTTTGAATAATAATTGACACTAATTTCTATATTATAATAAATTATAATAATGTTATCCTATACTAATTTTCATCAATTTAAATTATTTAAAATGGATGTCGAAAGTTGTTTTTTAAATGGTTACATTTCTGAAAAAGTATATGTTAGAAAATATTCAAATTTTGAAAATTAAAAGTATCATAATAATTTTTTGAAATTATCTTTGCCTATATATGGTTTAAAACAATATCATAGAACTTGCCATGAAATTTTGTATAGTTTTATCCTGAAAAAAAGTTTTGAGAAAGGAAATATTGATTTTACTTTATTTATTAAAAAAATTGGTAATTATATTTTCATTGTAATTTTTTTGAGATTATATTTTGATTTTATGTCAAAATATTTTTAATTTATTTTAAAAATTAATGTATTTGTAATTTTATATGGGTATGATGAGAGAATTGGAATTATTTCATGTTCTTTAAATTTTTATAAGAAATAATGGTATTTTTCTTAATTAATCAAACTTTTCTAAATATATAGTTATGATATTTGACATAGACTCCAGTAAGAGTGAAAATAATCCTATGATTACTACATGTAAAATAGATTTTGATAATACAGGAAAAATATATCAAGTAAAAATGTATAGAGGTATGATTATTAGTTTATTTTATTTAATTGCATCAAAAAATGACTAATGGTTTCAGTTTTCATATGTGAAAGATTCCTAATTAACCAGAAATAATTTCTTGGGAATTAAATAAACCAATTTTATTCATTCTTTCCACTACTGAATCTAATTATATTTTGGTTGCTTCTTGTTGTCAATAGTCATATGGATTAAACAGACACTATATGATTTTGGTTTTAATTTTGAAAAAATTCCCATATTTTCTAAAATTTATTTGGATATTTATATTTCCAAAAATACTTTAAAACATTATAAAACTAATAATATTTTTTAATATATTTCACTTTCTTAGAGATCATACTCAAAAGGAAAATCTAAATCTAGATTTTATTTCTTTCAAAAATCATCTTACTGATATCATTTATTTTTCTCTGGACTTAGCTATGTTTGGGAAAGTATAATTTAATCATGGTATGATAGAAAAAAATTGTATCATTTTTTGGGGTAATTAATCTATTTCTAAATTTAATTGTAATTATAGTCTTCATAAAATTTCTCTAATAGTTTCATGTTCACTATTTAACAATTATCGCATTTTGAAGTGGTGCCTAGAGTGTTGAAAAATATATTCTTTTCCAAAAGTCTGTAATATTATTTATATACATAAAGTTAGTGGAACCCGTATTTGTGTTTTATTTTAACATTATAATAATTATATTCTTTTCCAAAAATGATTATATATCTTATGAGGATTTTAGAAATCTGTTTCTCTGCTAAAATATCAATTCTATCTTTAAATTTTGTCCCATATATATTGAATCTATTTGAGTTAAATAACCACATATTTTTAAGAATACATAAACTTAGGGGGAGAGGTTTTGAATTTTTTTATAATTTGAATATTAGAGAGAGGTTTTCAAATTACATTTGTCATTATAATTATCAAAATATGGCATAATGTTGAATTGGATACATGAACCACTTAAATTTTTATGCTTTAATAATTAAAACATCCTATTATTTTTTATAAAATGATCTGAAATCTTTCTAAAGTGTTCCTAGGAAAAAAATTCTATTTTGGTTCCTTTATGTTAGTTTGATTTTTTATGATCCTAACTGAAAATTTCATTAAATCATGAATCTTTTGTGAGAGATTTTATTTTTCTATGACTTATCTTGTTGTTTTTGAGTATAATTGAATGATAAATTTTTTTCTTTCATGTGTTTTAAAGTTCTTCTATGTGATATCTTATTCTTTCATGATATATCTGGTTCTTCTATGGGTGATGTTCCATGACATGTCTTGCTCTTTCATGATAAGAAATTGATCTTATATGAGAATTCTAACACAAGATGTGTTTTTTATTCTGTGAGTTCTCTTATTCTTCCATAAATGATATAGATCTTCTCTAAGAAGAAATTAATCTTCCATGAGTGAAATAGACCATCTATTAGTATTCTTCTCTGTAAAATAATAGAACTTCCATGAGAGGTAATGATATTACATGTTAATAATTGGTGCTTATGTAATGTAACTTCCATGAGGATAAATAGATATTTCCTGAGTATAATTCTATAATCTTTCATGAATGATATTCCAAGAAGTTCATGGTATCTTTTTTATTTTTATTTTTTTTCAAAAAATTATATATTTTACATTCTATTTAATATTTTTAATTATTAAATGTCTTTCACATAATTTTTCTAGTTTAATTATTCCTTAAATACTCATTAACATGGAGTAAAAATCAAGAATTGGATTATAGGATAATCCATTCCTACATTCCCACTATCCTTTCCCATGTTGTATAAGAAGCATAATCTTTTTACTTCTTGGATTATTGAGTTGGACATACTAACTCGGTAGGATCATGTGAACATCTGATCAAAATGGCTTAGGCAAGGTAGATAAGATATATGGGTCCATCTATGTTAGAATACTGAACTAGGTTGAAGATAGGTCAAAAATTTTGTTATGCTCATATCTCCCTCTTAATACGCTATGTCCCAACTCTAAAACCCAATTTTCAATGACTTTTTTAAAGGATAATTAAATGAATACTGATAGAGATGTAACCCTATGTAACCTAATCTTGATTTGATCAAATTGTAAGCATTATCCTTTAGAATTTATCTATTCATACACCACCTTTCCTAGTGTAAACTTTCAGGACAATGAATGCCTCTCATCCAACATCTCTGCTAGTCTGACCAGCTCCCCTATTATCCGCTCCTCCCAGAAATTTCTCCAAGGACAACATCAATATTGTTCCATTTCAACAAAGTGTATCCCTGTACGCATTTGTCTTCCATACATACATTATTTAATAAATATCTAATACACCTTAATAACTAATTTATTTTTATATTGTACCTCAATGATTTTTTTCAATGATGCAAGCCTCAGATTTTAGTCCCACATATGGATCACTGTATCCAATCCTAGAAAGTAGGATCCCACCCCCTTGTTTTGATCTAAGGGTAGGATCTTAATCCTAGAAACCATTCTCATTAATTATTTTTATCATATGTAAATTTATTTTTGAAATAAATTATGTTATATTGATGGTGCATTAAATATAATCATGTGCACGCTGTTTTTTTGGAACATAAACTATATAAATTTTAATTATATTAAATATTAATAAACATTCTCACACACTATATGGGAGTGTTACCAAATTATTTAATATTGATTATTATGGATATTAATTGATGTATTAATTTTTATAACATTATGTGTTGTATATCCTGTTCTTTTTTACATATTATAATTGAGTCCACATAAATATGTTTTTATTGTGCATTAAATAGGGATGATACAATATTAAACAACTTTGAAGTCATTTGTTATCAAAGAATGAGAAAAGTGTGTCTATATTGGAAAACAAGTTTTACCAATTATTTGCATAAAGAAACTATTTATATAATATTTTGATAGATACAGTTCAAGCACAGTGGTTAAGGGTTCTTTCTAGCAGTATTATGAGAGTTATTGGTGACATTTCAACACCCTCGGATAGAATTTATCTTTCAATACTCATCTATTGGAGTGATCAATACTACCTCAACACTTTAAAGCTATTTTTTCAAACTATTTATATGGTTATTTATTTATTTATATATGTATTACATTCTTATGTGTCAGTGGGAGATACAATCCCTTTAAAAATTACAAGTATATGGGTTGTGACTATCTTTAAAAGATTGTTTTGGGTTGTTCCTCTTGAAAAAAAGGAAGGAATTTTCATGTTATGCCTCAATAGGAAAAAAGAATGACGGTTCAGGTTGTACCACCATAGGAAAAAAGGCAGAACAATTTATGTTTTACCTCCAAGAATAAAAATAAATGTTAGTCTTCGATCTAAGCCACCCGAGGTTAAAAAGGATTTTTAATTGGGTTGTGAATCTGGGTGTGAAAAAATTAATCTATGATATTACATTATTTTTTAGTGTCATTCTTCTTTATGTTTGAGAGTAAAAAGTAGAGTATGGTCATTTTGGTCTAAACTACTATATAAATATCTCTTGTTCTTTTTATTATTTTATTTCCACCGCATTAATCATTTATCTCAGATATAATTAAATTTAAATTTACTAAATATTCCAATTCACCCCCTCTATTCCATCATGTTATCACCTCATCTGGTACCAATAAGAATCACATGTTACGTTGGGAAAGATGAAATAAAATAGTCTTCAATCATTGAATCTATTTTTCATGAAGGAACATTATATATTGAGTTCTAAAAAACCAAATAAAATTATCAATTTTGAGTATACTATTAAACTATACTATATTATACAACATCATAATCAATTACTACTCTATTATGAACTTCAATTGTTTGATAAATTTCTATGGAAGAGAACCTTGTTGTCTCGACACTCAGGTCCATTCTTGTTCATCTAGTTTCTATGGTTCTTACTCTATATGTTTGATGTGCTTAATCATGTATGGGTTATATATCCCATTAAATTTGGGAGTCCAATTAAACTACCTCATAAAAAATGTATGTTTTGGTTTGTTCCATTTTGAGTGGAAAAAGGTTGGGTAATTAGGTTGTGACTTCATGTAAGAAAAGTAAGTAGTGGATTGTGGATCCTGATTATAAAAAACTATCTTTGGGTTTTTCATCTAGGGTTTACAATGGTAGTTGTATAGGGTTATGAATCACTTAAAAATTCATAAATTCCATAGCTAGTGGCTATCATTTATATATGCATTTAATAGGGGTGAAGAGTGGAGTATGATCATTTATATCTGAACCACTATAAAAATTATCATGTTCATTTCTGCATAATTTTGTTTCATTTATAATATTTGGAAATAATTTATTAAATATATTAAAAAAAATTCAATTCACCTCCCTCTTGATCATTATTCCTTTATCACATTAAGGCCTAACATGGAATACTTCTTCTTGAAGAGTGATCACTTATGTAAGTTCAAACCACAACACGAGCTATTCAAAAGTTAATCTTTTTTCCCTTCCTGGATCTCATATTATAGTCCTTGTCATCTTTAGATCTAACTTCAGAAATATTGGGTATTATAGGATTACTTATTTTTTACTCATAATTATATTCACTTATTTTGGAGGAATATTAGGTAATCCTATTTTTCTTACATATAGTGAACACATTTCTCTCTCTTCTTCTGCCTATTTATATTCTCATACTCCAAAATATAGTTTTAATATTTTGAATATAGAAAATATTTCTTAAAATCCAAACCATGATTATTTGGATCATTTCCTCCATATTTCTTCTCATGTACTGCATGGGTAGATTACCATGATCTTAGGATATTATATTTTTCCTCAACCACTTTTATTTTCTGATATTCCATAATACATGATTGGAATAAGAGTGTGGGAGAAAGCGATACAAGTGTGTTTCTATTGAATACATGCATCAATGTACGATAATTAATATAATATTAGCTCTATAAGGAAAAATAATAATAAAAGAGGAGAATAAAAATATTTTTATATGAGCACTCTCCACAAAGATGAGGCTTAACCCTCTAGGCCGCCTAGCTACACTCCAACAAATAAATGCATACATCCCAATACCCTCATCCCCATTATTTATTATCCCAAACTAACACAACCAGAAACAAAAATAATACCTATTGAAAATATATCAATATCTCTAAAATTTTATTAATACTGATAACCAACCCCCACATAGACATGGCCATATATAGGTTCTGGGCACAACGGAAGCACGAGAGGGGCAGTGCCCAACTTTTATTTTGTCATGATTGATGATCAATCTATGATCTATATGATTATGAGTGTCGTGATCCATGGAATTGATTAATGAAATAAAATAGGGTAGTCACATCAGAACCAGGATAGAGGAGATCAATACATATTGATAAAAATTAATTTAATTAAATAAGAATTACCTCTAAGGAATTATTTCTTCATTGATGTGTCTGGTGATAGATCTACAGTCCACCACTGTTTCTTTGTAGTAACTAAGAATAGATTTCCTCTAGTAGTGATCCACATGTATTTCACAAATCTCTAGGCATCGTCAAAGGAGTCTCCATATTCTAGTAGAGAAGATCCTTGCAATAGCATCGTCCACCTTTTATCTCCTGGAGAATCGCTTCCAAAGAATTCCCCTTGACTTGGTGGAGGTGGATTGCTCTCTATTCTAGTGAGTTTTTTGGAGAATAGATATCTCTAGGCTTGATAGGTTTTCTCTGAATCTGCTCTACACAACAGAATTGGATTATAAATAAAAATAATAAAATTAGTTATTTATATTGCTAGGGATTGAATAAAATAATTGCACAAATTCCCTTAATTAATTTTTTTAATCATAGAAAAACCCCATGTCAAATAATAATAATATTATTATTTCTTGACATGAACTTTGCCTGCGAATTATACTTAAATTTTATTTAATTAAAAAAAAAATTAGTATTATTATTTCTCACCGAACCATTTAACTCGCTCTCCCATTCCTCCCCAATATTTATAGAGACTTTAATAATGACTATTTAGTTATTAAAAAAGTATCACTGAATTATATGATGATAAATAAATAAATATTTTATTCACTAAATATAAAATATTTATTTTTTAAATATACCACTACTAATATATTATCTCAAATAACTAGTGACAAAATAAATTCCATTAGGAATACATGAATAATTATTAATCAACAACCATGAATAATATTTATTAAATTCATTAAATAATATATAATATATTATTTGACCAATATTCTAGATACACTCAGTGTGTAACCCTTTATCAGTGGAATTAGGCGAACCTAATTAAAGTATATGGTTAGTGTCTAGAAACATGCAAAGTCACCTATATAGAAAGAAGTTAATGATGCAATGACATGTTACCACATACGAACATTTACCATGTAATATAATCCCATTATATGCCCCACCATTGGTTGTGGGTTTGTAAGGATTGGGTGGGGTGAGTGGAAGGTTTTGAGGTTAATTCCCTCAACTTAAAATTTACTGTAACTTTCCTCATTACATTGTGTTCCATTATGGCAGATGTAATCGACCTAGAAATAATTTTATCACAATATCTCTAATCGAGAAGGTTTCATGCTAGTGCCATTAACCTATGTGCTCGATATCTCTTTCTATGAATTTCTAGAAATAGAAAATTCCTACAGAAAAAAATGGACATGGATTTATTTAGGCCATATCATTTCCATAAAAGGTCATGAGATATTAACTTTTGATAACGAACTTAAGGGATAAATCCTTTCTCTCATTATTCATTAATGAAATATTTCTCGTGATGCACCCAACGTATCTTACCTAAACATGAACATATGTCATCATATTTTTGTCAATAAATCAATGTACAAGACTCATAATATTAATTAATAATAATATTAATGTTTAATGACCAATATACACATCTCTAGACTGGAACATCTATTGACACTTATAAATGTTGATTTCCTACTATTGGGTCTCGTTCTCATAATATCCTACTAGATATTACCAAGGATGTACACCATAAGAAGGTGCCTCAAAGTCCTATTAGTCTCCACCCTTGATAGCCTGTATCATTTTTGTACCTTAAAATTTTAACTTCTAGACATAGAACATATATTCAAGAACAGTGTCACAGTAATTACGGGTTTTCATCATTGTAGGCAACTGCAATGACCTTTTAGTGCAACAACTACTCTTAGGACATTATCACATGATATGTCATGCAGAAGAATAATCATGATGTGATAAGTAGTCAAATGATATTCAAAAAAATGAATACATGTTTATGATAAAGAAAAAATAAGTCAGTTCTAGGGAACCAACTCCAACAGATACATGTTGGTTCCGGGCACAACGAAGGATCAGGAGGGGCGGTGCCCAATTTTGACTTTGTCGTGATTGATGATCAATATGATATCTCTATGACAATGAGTACCAAGATCCATAAAATTGATCAATGAAATTGGAAAACCTAATCATGCCTGAACCAAGATATTGGAGATCCACCCATATTGATTATAATTGATTTAATTAAATAAAAATTATAGCTAAGTAATTAATTCTTCATTGATGTTCCCGATGAAAAATATATAGTGCATCATCATTTCATTGTAGAAACCAAATGTCCATTTCCTCTAGCGGTGATCTACACATGTTCCCCAAATCTTTAGATGTCGTCGAAGGAGTCTCTGGGTTCTAGCATGTAAAATCCTTGTGTTTTCATCATCTGCCTTTGATCGTCTTGAGAATCACTTCCAAAACATTATCTTTGATCTAGTTGAGGATTATTGTTCTATGTTCTTGAGGGAGACCTTGGAGAATATATATCTATAGGCATGAGAGGTTTTCCCCAAATATGTTGTGCAGAACTGAATTGGCTTGTGAGGAAAAATAATATAATTGGATATTTATATTGCTCGGGTTAGAATAAAATAATTACACCAGTGCCCTTAATTATTTT
The DNA here is from genome assembly GCA_963277665.1 of Viscum album. Lineage (NCBI taxonomy): Eukaryota > Viridiplantae > Streptophyta > Magnoliopsida > Santalales > Viscaceae > Viscum > Viscum album. Next base: position 1,051,323,725 of record OY728130.1, on the reverse strand, counting down.
ATTTAATCATATAAAAACCCAATGTCAAACAATAATAATATTATTATTATTTCACGACACGCACTTAACTTGTGAATTATAATTACATATTATTTAATTAAATAATATTTAATATTATTATTTCTCACCAGACCATTTTACTCAATCCTCCATTCCTCTACAACATTTATCACGCCTTGAATAATGACAATTAATTTATTAAATAAATATCACTTCATTATTTTCTGATAAATAAAAAAATATTTTATTCACTAAATTGAGAATAAATATTTATTAAATATTCTGATCATAATATATTCTCTCAAATAACTAGTGAAAACATAAATACGACCAGATATACATGAATAATTATTAAACCATAATAGGAAAAAACATTTATTCAACCTATTAAATAATAAATAATATATTATTTAACTAAGATTATGGATACACTTAATGTGTGATCCTCTAGGCCTCTTTCTCAGTGGAATTAGAATAACCTACCTAAAGTCTAAGGTTAGCATCTAAAAACATGCCAAGGAACCCATAGAGAAAGAAGTCAATGCCACAAGGAAATGTTACCACATATGAACACATACTGTGTAATATAATACCTTTATCACAATATCTCTAATCAAGCATGTCTCATGCTAGTGCCATCAACCTATGTGCTTAATATCTCTTTATTTGAATTTCTAGAAATAGAGAATGCCTATAGAACACAATGGAAAAGTATCTATTTAGGTTATATCATTCCAATCAAAGGGAAGAAGATATTAAATTCTCTTATTGAAAATAAGGGATAAATCCTTTCTCGCGTTATTCATGAATGCAATATTACTTGTGATTCACCCAACATATCCTACCTCACCACAAACATGTATTGTCATGGTTTTCATCAATACATAAAATTACATGAATCATAATATCCATTAATTGTAATCTTAAAGTCTACGGGCCAATACATACGTCTGCGGATAAGAACATCAAATGACACTTATAAATTTGGATTTTCTACTATCGGGTCTCATTCTCATAATATCCTACTGGATATTACCAAGGGCGTACAACATGAGAATGTGCCTCAATTTCCTATGAGTATTCACCCCTGATATCATGTATGACTTTTTTCCCTTCAAATGATGTTGTCCTGTTATAGAACATATATTGAATAACTTGAATTATCTGATCCATTGCTACAGGAGAGAACCATGTTGTCTCAACACTCGGGTCCATTCTTGTCCATCTGATTTATATGGTTCTTACTCTATATGATTGATGTGCTTAATCATGGGTTGGTTATACTACCCATAAAATGTGGGAGTCATATTATACTACCTCATACAAAATGTAGGTTCTGGTTTGTGCCTTTGGGACTAAAAAAGGCTGGGTAATTAGGTTGTCACTCTATGTGAGAAAAAATCAATAGTGGATCTTGACTCTAGGTTAGAAAAAACAATCTTGGGGTTTATCATATAGGGTTTAAAAAGGTTGTTGTATAGGGTTATGAATTACTTCAATATTCATAAATTCCATAGAATGTGTGTGTCATTTCTCTTTTCATTTGATAGGGGTGAAGAGTGAATTATGGTCATTTATATTTTAACTGTTATAAAAATCAATGTGTTCATTTCTTCATTGTACTGTTGAATTTATTATCTTTGGTAATAATTCATTAAATATATTTAAAATTTTCAATTCACCTCCCTCTTTATCATTCATAATTTATCACATTAAGGCCTAACATGGTATACTCTTTCTTGAAGATTAATCATTTATGTAAGTTCATAACACCACACGGGATATTCAAAAGTTTATCTTGTTTCTATTTCTAGATCACATCCAATAGTATTCATCTTCTTTAGATATAAATTCAAAATTACTGGGAATTATTGGATTAATTATATGATTCTTAGAATAATATTCATTTATTTTCGGTGGAATATCAAGTCCTCCTCTTTTTCTTGCATATAGTGAACACATTTCTCTCTCTTTTTCTTTATATTTATATGATCATACACCAAAATATATTTTTAATATTTTGAATATAGAAAATATTCTTTAAAATCCACACATTGATTCTCTGGATCATTTCATCCATATTTATTCTAATGAACCACATGGGAATGTCCTAATGGTCTTAGGATATTATATTTTTCATTGCCCTCTTGTATTTACTGATATTCCATAATACCTGATAGGAATAAGATTGGGGAGAAAGCGAAACTAGTGGATTTCTATTGAATACCATCATTAGTATACAATAATTAATATTATATTTGTAAAATAAGGAAAAAAATAAGAAAATGGGAGAATAAAAATATTCTTAGATGAGGACTCTCCACTAAGATAAGGCCTAACCCTCAAGGCATCCTAGCTACACTCCAAAAAATAAATCCATACCTCCCACTACCCTCATCCCCCTATTTATTATCCCAACCTAGCACAATCAACAACCCAGCTAATACCTATAGAAAATACATCACTATACCATTAATTTTATGAATACTCATATCATAACCTCCACATAGACATGGCAGAACACCCTCTGTAGCAGCAACAACCACATTACAGCTCCCCTACATCCACATGAGATCCTTGCACATTATCATTGGCCTCACTGGCCTACACTTCCAACATATATTCCTATCATTTCCCTCCCTTTTAAAATCCACCTTGTACTCAAAATTAGCGAATCAATCCCAATAATTGTTCTTAGAATTCATAGTTTATTTAGCCCACATCGTGTCATGTACAATAGTCCTGTTATGTTGAAAATTAAAAGTCTGGTGCATAGTCTAAATTAAGAACTAGGTAGATGGTAAAAGTTAATTTTATTCCATATTATACTATCTTGTAGTAAAAATAAACTCCACCACTATCATACTTTTCAATGTGGTATCTCTCATTTCTTTTTGATAAGATTCTTACTCAGGAACAACCCAGGTAGTTGGACTTTCATTCATCTATTCATAATATAATTCAGTCTACATTTGATCCTCCATAATAATTATAATAATTTTTTTATCACCTAACTCATAAAACCCAACATTGGAAAGGAAGAGTGGCAACCAAACCCCATTCTAAACTTTAGTTTCATGAGCTATCAACCCGAGTGAAAGAAGTAAATATCCACCAAATAGGTCCCACATGGATCCCCACTCAAAAGTAATCATGTATTCCAAGGATAATAGTCTAGAAGGTGAAAACAAATTATTTTTTGTTCCCTAAATAAAATTCTTGATCATGAATAGAGGTATTCCTAATTCTGAGTTTAATATGGAATGGTCGAGTAGTCATTGCCTCATTTTTCAAATGGTGTCTCGGTTTCATTACATCACGGATACCTAGTGTGAGGTCATCTAATATCTTTTCTAACTAAAAATTATATTCCCCTGGATCAAAACCTATCTCCAAAAAGTTCCATGAAATGGAATATTTTTAATATAAGGCTTCACATGTGCACCAGAATGGACTAGACCATAAGTGTTAGGTTGGACTAGAAGAATATGAATAGTTGTAAATATCTATTGTCACCACTACTCCAGTATAAACAATTGTAACATGGTGATCCTACTTTCGGTGAGGTGGTTCTTGTAACGACCCAAATTTTTCAATGGAAATTTCATTCTTGTATTTATGTCATAAAATAACATGAAAACACAACATAATGAACTACTAAGTGATAAGTGACCTTTAAACATAAGTTTGTCACTTCTATGTTTGGAATTTCAAAAATCCGACAAACACGGTTGTGTTCAAGATGATTTTGGAGTCTAATGAAACAAAAATAATTTTTGGTGAATAGTGACCTACCCTTATGAATAGTAACATTAACTTATGAATAGTGATATGACCCTTATTAATAGTAAATCATCCAACATAATACTAACATTACCTATGAATAATTAAGTAAAATTTAGACATCATAGAAAGTGACAAATTGACCTTAGTAAACGTTTTGGTATTTTGTAAGTCATAAATAATTAATTATAATTAATTAATTAATTTAAAAAGAAAATTTATTTCCCTAATATGTATTCATAAAATATTTAATCAAAGTCTTATAGTCTTTAGATAATTTTATAAGACCCTACGTAATTTTTGAAAGCACTATAAAATTAGTTTTAATCTAAAAAACTGTTTTTTAAGTAAATTATGATTTTAATTAAATATTAAATTAATAATATTTAGAAAATTTATTTTTGAAAAAATTAATTCATTTCTGGATTCTACATGTTGAAAAATGGTTGGGGTAATGTTTTGGGATTTTTCTGAGATACATGAATTTTTGATGAATAGTTGAATCTGATAATTTACAATAAATGCTAAATATTGGATTAATTGAGTCATTGATGATGCTCTGATGATGTAATCCCACTTGGTTCGGGATCACATGATAAAATTACTATTCTTGGTCCATCAAGACTCACTATTCCCTGTATTTGAGGAAATTAATAAACTAATGAGTTTTATATTAAGGAAACCCCTCTCCCCTCCACTATAAAAGCCACCCTTCACACCCTCATTTCCTCACACCTCTTAAGATCCAAGACGACTCTAAAATCTGCCCAAACACCTTCCCTATCCCCTAACCCACGTCAAAGAGATTCTAGTCTCATCAAAATCCCAAGATTAGGCCCTTAACGAGGTTCTCAAGAGAAGGATTCAAGAGGTAATTTCTCTCCCTCTTCTCTTTTAATTTCCTTTCAAGTTCATGTTCATTTCTTGATCTCTCCCCACCTATATTCATCCAAATGGTATTTTAACTCTCATATTAAACATTTAATGTAATTATATGATTCTAATGGGATATTATATCATCCATCCCCCTTTCCCTCTTCCTTTTATTTTATTAAAGAGAACGTTGTTCGTGAGGTGTTAATTTATCACCTTCAAGAACGACATGCTTTCTTCTTCCATTTATACCTTCATATATAGTCATGAAACCATTTTTATGGTAGAAAAAGAATATTCTATATGTATTATCTCCTATTTAATGTTCTATAACTAACTTATTACCATATTTCTAGTTATAAAATAAAACAATTTCATTATGATTGAAAAATCACTCAAATTTACCCAAATAATCATCATTTAATTATTATCTAATGATTCATCCACATGGATATAATATAATTCATTATAAAATCCTTAAATCCCTTTTAATGTCATTAATAACATTTAATATCATTTCTGGATGTTTAACCATGTTCTACCCGAACATCAATTTATGAACCACCCAAGAAAAACCATAAAAACTAACATCCCTGAGCAATGTTTTTAAACTCTATAAGTCATCAAAAGGAACATAAAATGACATAATGAAACCATAATGAACCCTATTAATGTATAAAAGTTTATGGAATTTCTAATTAATTAATATAATGTCATTATACAGGAAATTAAAGATAAGGAAGCATTCAGATACAAGGTAAGGGGAAATTCTCGAACCCACCTTTTAACTTTCGGGTTCTACCTCTCTCACTCCATTTTTGATATAGTCACTCTATAAAAATACTTTGTTAATAATTGTATTTACGTTTCTGGGATATACATTTTTTCTAATGAATTTTATGTCAATCCAAATGTTTTTCAATAGAACTCTTCTTTTAAGAACTCAACTTTTACCTCTCATTCATGGTTGATGGTGCTTGTATCAAGTATGTTGATCCCTCTTTCTTTTGGGAAGCCAAAGATTATGAATGTATTATTATGAGATGAAACCCATTCCATTCCATGGGTTAGTTATTTACATTATTGATATGTGTTCTACGTGGCAAGCATGATGATGATAATTTTATGATGTGACAAGTGCGTCCATAATTATATAGCGCAATATGAATGTTTCAATGTGACGGGTGCGCCTGGAATTATACAGCACTCCAATGCATTGGGTAAAGGGATGAATCTCATGAATAAATGTGAAATAATGTGTGAAAAATATTCTATCTTGGTTCACAAGTATGTGTGGTAGTCAACCACTAAAACATGATGTTTCATTTTTATGCATTGCCACATTTCAAGTCTTTTATTTATACTCCTCTCATGTTCATGATCTTTTTCCTATGTCATGATTATGCTCACCTCATGCTATATTGTTCTTATCTATCCCTTTATTGGGCTTCTAGATCACCCATTATGATGTATATCCTCATGTGGATACTTGTACTAAGGAGAGGACAAGTGCTAATAAGAAGCTAGAGAATAAGAAATTAAATAAATGTCTACGCTTGATGTTGTATTTGTTATGTATGGTCCTAGTTTTCCCAAGATCCTAAACCTTTGGATCCTCTATGTGTAATAATATTATGTTTTTTATCTTTGAAATGATTTAATAGTAATGTTAGAAAAGGCCGGGTCTCTATAGTCGGTACCAGAGGAAAGGTTTAGTTAATTTGGGAATTAGGATTACTGGACCCTAGGGAAAACCTATAACATGAGACTAAGTACAAATATGTACACAGGAATATTTACCTAGGTATTCCATATGTTATGTTTTTTGTATAAATTTTTTAAATGAATAAGTTATTCATGACTTATTTACTTATGTTTTTTTATAACCTTTTCTTTTTTAGAACATGGTGGGAACTAGGAGAAATCATGCCAACAACTCATGCGAGGGCCAATGAAAAGATTTCCTGAATGACATCCCCAATGATTTTAGAGGTGGAGTTCAAAACATCATGGTGATGCTCACCCAATTATATCAGGTTATGAATAATAACCATAATAATGGGGAACGTCCTCCTTCACCAAAGAGGGAGAAACTGGCTATCGAGTATTTTATGCGGCAACGACCACTAACGTTTTGTGGATCTTCTGATCCACTAGTTGTGGAACAGTGGGTCAAATCCATGGAGAAGATCTTTTCTGTTCTTCAGTGTTCTAAGATGGAGAAGGTGACTCTACCCATTTATCGTCTAAATGGTGAAGCTGATCAATGATGGGATTTGATTAAGAACACCAAGCCAAGGGAGGAAATTAAAGAGATAGAATGGGAAGACTTTAAGATAATGTTTCTTAACAAGTATTTCCCAAGAACTCTTCACACAAAGATGGAGAGAGAATTCATAGAGCTCAAGAAAAAAGAAGGAGAATCTATCACAACCTATGAAGAAAATTTCACAAGGCTTGCAAGGTACACTTCGGGTTTTGTTATAAACAATGATAGAAAAATTGATAGATTTTTTAGTATATTAAAACCACACATTCGAAAGGCTCTCACAATTTGAGACTTTGGGAGTTATGCAGGTGTTGTTCGGTGTTCTCTCAAAGTGGATATGGAGTTTGGAGAATGGTCCCATGGATATGGTGATAAGAAACAAAAGATGGAGTTTCAAGCCAGTGGATCTAATGATAAAGGTGGGAAGAAAACTCAACAACCCACATGCCAAAAATGTGGGAAGTTGCACCATGGGAAATGCCTCAAAGGGACGGGGAAATGCTTCAAGTAAGGTAAAGAAGGACACCATGCTGAAGAGTGTCGAAAAGACACGAGAATGAAGGATAATGTTGCTAATGAAAGGAGGGAACCACTCATGGTTCAATGCTACAACTATAAGGAGCTAGGACACTATGAAAACCAATGCACTAAACATTGAGTTCTCGAGGGTAATCAACGTCAGCAACCACCAAAGCCAAAGGAACAAGGGATGGCTTATGCCATCACTACTGTGGAGGTGGAGCATGATAATGAAGTCATACAAGGTACAATTCCTATGCACTCAAGAATGAGAAAAGTATTATTTGATTGTGGTTCTACGCATTCCTTTATATCTTAAAAGTTTGAAAGAAATATAGAATTGAAGCCTCGAAACCTTGAAGTAAAGATATTTGTAAAAACACCAAGTGGTGCAATCATTGCAACCCAAGTGTTTGACTCTTCTCCTGTTGGCTATGTGGGAAGACTCTTCCAGAAAATCTCATAATACTTCCCTTGGTGGAATTCGATGGTATAATGGGAATGGATTTGCTATCGTTATATAGAGCACATATCAATGGTCAGGAAAAGTAAATATCTTTAAATATTCTGAACCATCCCATGCTCCTCTAAAAATTCAAGGAAGATCATGAATCTCCTTTGAAAAATACTTCAATGGTGTGGGTGTTGATTCCCTATGAAGACGAATACCTCTCCCAAATAGTTGAGTCGAAGGAAAGTGCCAACCTTGAGGAAATTCCCATCATGAGGGAATACGGTGATGTATTTCCCAAAGAGTTGCTCGGAATTCCCCCCGGATCGTGAGATAGAGTTCCCAATTGAACTCATACCTAGAGATACTCCTATCTTGAAGTTTCCCTATAGTATGGATCCTATCGAACTACTGGAGTTAAAGAAGCAGCTACAAGAGCATCTGGACAAAGGGTTTATACACCTTAGTGCATCACCTTGGGGTGCACCAGTGCTCTTTGTGAAGAAGAAGGATATAACAATGTGGTTGTGTGTCAATTATCAGGAACTCAACAAGATCACCATAAATAAAAAGTATCCTCTCCCAAGGATTGATGACTTGTTCAACAAGTTAATAGGAGTTCAATACTTCTCAAAGGTGGATCCTCATTCTGGATATCATTAGGTAAAGGTGAAGAAGGAAGATATTTAGAATACTTCCTTCCATACAAGGTATGAGCACTATGAGTTTTTGGTGATGCCCTTCGAACTTACTAATTCCCCTGCAATCATCATGGATTTGATGAATAGAGTCTTTATACATTACCTCAAAAAAATTGTGGTAGTGTTTATCGATGATATTCTCATCTACTCCAAGATCAAAGAGGAACATGAAGAACATCTAAGACTTGTGTTGGAGACATTGATAAACGAGAAGTTGAATGCCACATTCAGTAAGTGTGACTTTTGAATGAATCAAGCCACATTCTTGGAACATGTAATCACAAGTGAGGGAATTTCTGTGGATCCGTCAAAGACAAAGGTGATTGAGGAATGACCCAGGTCTTCTAGTGTCACATAAATCCGTAGTTTTCTTGGATTAGCTGGGTACTAATGACATTTTGTGAGAAACTTCTCACGATTTTCAAGACCGCTAACTAAGTTAACAAGGAAAGGGGTAAAGTATGTCTAGAAGGAAGAATGTGAGGGAAGCTTCAAGGAGCTAAAGAGAAGACTAATCACTGCACCTGTACTCACACTACCGAAAAGTGGAGAAATTTTTTTGATATACAGTGATGCTTCAAAGAAATGCATGGGTTATGTACTCATGAAAAATGATGGTGTGATAGCCTACGCCTCAAGACAGTTGAAGATCCATGATCATAACTACCCGACACATGATCTAGAGCTGGCAGCCATGATTTTTGCCTTGAAAATCTGGTGGCACTACCTTTATGGCGAGAAGTGTGACATATACACCGACCAAAAGAGCCTAAATTATATATTCACACAAAATGAGCTCAACATGCGTCAAAGGAGATGGTTAGAGCTAATCAAGGATTACAATTTCTCTATTCACTATCATCCTGGAATGGCGAACAAGGTAGCTGATGTCTAAGAAGAAAGGAACCTTCTACTATATCCATGTTGTGGATTGAGAAAGACCCAATCTTCTTGGATATGCAAAGAATGGATTTGGAAATAATAAGGGTAGGGGATACATCCTACCTTTCCCAAATGATTGCACAACCATCTATCCAGTAGAAGATTAAGGAAGCACAAATGGATGATGTGGAGATACAAAAGAGGGTGAATTCAGTAAAGGAAGGGAAGCTGCATGAGTTCCTTATCGACGATGATGGTGTGATTCGGTTTGGAACGCGGCTTTGTGTGCCTTCATCACCCGGGATAAAGAAGGAGCTTTTGGATAGTTCACATAGCTCAAATTTCTCTATCCATCCTGGGAGTACCAAGATGTACCATGATCTCCGAGAACACTTCTGGTGGGACAACATGAAGAAGGATATTGCGGAATATATATGAAGGTTCTTGGTATGTCAGAAAGTTAAAGTTGAGCAACAAAAGTCCAAATGTATGATGAAAACATTTCCTATACCCATGTGGAAATGGGAAAATGCTGCTATGGACTTTGTCATGGGTCTCCTGAAGATGTCAAAGGGAAATAATGCGATATGGGTTGTGGTTGACCAACTCACCAAGACTGCCAATTTTAACGCTATTCGGGAAGATCTCTCACTTGAACAACTTGCAAAGATATATGTAAAGGAAGTGGTGAGACTGCATGGTTTTCCACTCTCAATTGTCTCTGACCGTGATCCAAGGTTTACATCTAAATTCTGGAGGATCCTCCAACATGCTTTGAGTACTGAATTAAATTTCAGCACGGCCTATCACCCCCAAACTGATGGCCAGTATGAAAAAACTATTCAGATGCTTGAAGATATGCTAAGAGCCTTCTCTCTTGAATTCAAAGGTGGTTGGGATCAGCATCTCCTATTGGTTGAGTTCTTATACAACAATAGCTTCCACTCAAGTATTCATATGGCTCCATATGAATCTCTGTATGGAAAGCGATGTAGAACTCCAACCTATTAGGAAGAAGTTGGAGAGAGAATGCTACATGGACCAGATCTTCTTTAAGAGATGAAAGAGAAGGTTCAAGTCTTCCAGAAACACATCAAAGCTGCTCAAATTTGGAAAAAAATCTATGCTAACAACCGTCGAAGGGACTTGTAGTTCGATGTTGGAGATAAATTCTTCCATCAAATATCTCCATGGAAGAGAGTCATGTGATTCGAAAATAAAGGGTAGCTAAGCCCATGGTATATTGGCCCCTTTGAGATCCTTGAACGCATAGGAGTCGTGGCCTGTCATATTTCACTTCCACCAAATATGGCTCAAGTTTATATGTATCACTACTAAGGAAGTACATACCAGACCCCTCACATGTACTAAACTCAGAGGTGGTGCAGCTGGAAGATGATATCTCCTATGAGAAGCATCCAGTAAAGATTATGTATCGGAGAGATAAGGTTTTATGAAACTTGACAACCCATCTTTTCAAAGTGTTGTGGAGGAACCGTAAGTTTGAGGAAGCAACTTGGGAACCAGAAGAGGCAATAAAGGAGAGACACCCTCACCTGTTTGTGTAATGTGAAATTTCGAGGGCGAAATTTCTTAAGGGGGGATGATTGTAATGACCCAAAGTTTTTCAATGTTAATTCCCTTCTTGTATTTATGTCATAAAACAATATGAAAACACAACATAATGAACTACTAAGTGATAAGTGACCGTTAAACATAAGTTTTTCATTTCTGTGTTTGGAATTTTGAAAATCTGATATACACGGTTGTGTTCAAGATGATTTTTGGAGTCTAATGAAACAGAAATAATTTTTGGTGAATAGTGACCTACCCTTATGAATAGTAACATGCCCTGTTGTATAGTAATACGACCCTTATGAATAGTAAATCATCCAACATAAGAGTGACATTACCTATGAATAATTAAATAAAATTTAAACATCTTATATTGTGACAATTTGACCTTATTAAACGTTTTGATATTTTGTAAGTCATAAATAATTAATTGTAATTAATTAATTAATTTAAAAGAAACTTTATTTACCTAAAATGAATTCTTAAATTATTTAATAAAGATCTTATAGTTTTTAGATAATTTTATAAGACCCTATGTAATTTTTGAAAGCACTCTAAAATCAGTTTTAATCTTAAAAACTGTTTTTTAAGTAAATTGTGATTTTTATTAAATATTAAATTTATAATATATAGAAAATTTATTTTTGATAAATGGACTTCATTTTTGGATTCTACACATCAAAAAAAATTCGGGGTGAATTTTTGGGATTTTTCTGAGATACTTGAATCTTTGATGAATAGTAGATTCCGATAATTTACAATAAATGCTAAATAATGGATTAATTGATTCATTGATGATGCTATGATGCTGTAAGCCCACTTGGTTTGGGATAAAATGATAAAATTACTATTATTGGTAATTCAAGACTCACTATTCCTTGTATTAGGGGAAATTAATAAACTAATGAATGTTATATTAAGGAAACCCCTCTCCCCTCCACTATAAAAACCACCCTTCACACCCTCATTTCCTCACACATCTCAAGCTCCAAGACTTCTCTAAAATCTGCCCAAACACCTTCCCTAGCCCCTTCTCCACGTCTAGGAGCTTTTGGTCTCATCAAAAGACCAAGCTTAGTCCCTTAATGAGGTTCTCAAGAGAATGATTCAAGAGGTAATTTCTCTCCCTCTTCTCCTTTAATTTCCTTTCAAGTTCAAGTTCATTTCCTGATCTCTCCCCACCTATATTCATCCAAATGGTATTTTAACTCTAGTAATATACATATACTGTAATTATATGATTCTAATGAGATATTATATCATCCATCCCCCTTTCCCTCTTACATTTATTTTATTAAAGAGAACGTTGTTCATGAGGTGTTAATTTATCACCTTCCAGAACGACATGATTTCTTCTTCCATTTATACCTTCCAATATGGTCATCAAACCATTTTTATGGTAGAACCAGAATATTTTATATGTATTATATCCTATTTCAAGTTCTGGTACTAACTTATGACCATATTTCTAGTTATAAAATAAAACAAGTTCATTATGATCAAGAAATCACTCAAATTAACCCAAATAATCATCATTTAATTCTTCTCTAATTATTCATCCACATGGATATAATATAATTCATTATAAAATAATTCAATATCTCTTAATATCATTAATAACATGTAATATTATTTCTCTATGTTTACCCATGTTCTACCCGAACTTCAATTTATGAACAACCAAAGAAAAACCATAAAAACAAACATCCTCGAGCAATGTTTTTAAACTCTATAAGTCATCCAAAGGAACATAAAATGACATAATTAAACCAGAATGAACCCTATTAATTTATAAAAGGTTATTTAATTTCAAATTAATTAATATAATGTCATTATACAGGAAATTAAAGAGAAGGAAGCATTCATATACAAGGTAAGGGGAAATTCTCGAACCCAACATTCATCCTTCGGGTTCTACCTCTTTCACTCCATTTTTTATATGTTCACTCTGTAGAGATAATTTGTTCATAATTGTCTATCCTTTTCTGGGATATACTTGTTTTCTAATGAAGTTTATGTAAATCTAAATGTTTTCCAAAAGAACTCTTCTTTTAAGAACTCAACTTTTACCTATCATTCATGGTTAATGGTGCTTGTATCAAGCATGTTGTTCCCTCTTTATTTTGGAAACCCAAAGCTTATAAATGTGTTATTATGAGATAAAACCCATTCCATTCCATTTTCTAGTAATGTAAATTCTTGATATGTGTATTATGTGGCATGCATGATGATGATAATGTTATGATGTGACGGGTGCCCCTGGAATTATACAGCACTCCAATGCATTGGGTAAAGGGATAAATTTCTTGAGTAAATGTGAAATGATGTGTGAACATGATGCTATCTTGGTTAAAAAGTTTGTGTGGTAGTTAACCAATAATACATGATATTTCATTTTTATACATTTCCACATTTCAAGTCTTTTATTTATGCTCCTCTCATGTTCATGATCTTTTGCCTATGTTATGATTATTCTCACCCCATGCTATATTGTTCATATATATCCTCTTACATGGCTTCTAGCTCACCCCTTTTTATGTATATACTTAGGTGGCTACATGTACTAAGGAGAGGAAAATTTCCAATACTAATCTAGAGAAGAATAAATTAAATAAATATCTACGCTTGATGTTGTATTTGTTATGTTTGGTCCTAGTTTTCCCAAGATACTAAACCTTTGGAACCTCTATGTGTAATACTATTATGTTGTTTATATTTGAAATGATGTAATAGTAATGTAAGAAAAGGCCAGGTCTCTATAGTTCTTGTTCCCTTATACCTTCTCTACTAACCCTAACAACTATAGAAAAATCCACTCGTGGAAATCACATATCGTGCTACTATAATAGGTTAGTCTAAGCTGTAGAAATATTCAGAAGAAATTATAAGAAAATAATTATCTTACAGATATAAATGACTAGAAGTGCACCCTACCTATACAATAAACCACCACAAGTCTATAATCTAGAATAAAATACTCAAGAAACACTAATCTAATAGCACGTCTAGATCCAAGTTATACATTTATGTTATCACAGTGACCATAAGGTAGAATGGTATGAACATTTCCTCAAAAATAATGTGCAATATCCATAACATGAAAATGGATAGTGGGAACCTAAATGAGTGCCTATGGAACCATCAAGAATTTTTATACATGCACCCACCACCCTGTTGTAATTGAATACAAAAACCCACATGTCAATCAGCCCGGGTTTATTTTCCCCGCATTTATTTTCATATATAGTTTATTAACTACACATGCCCCCCCCTGCATTTTTTCTCCCTACGTGTCTGTTTAATGTGGATATTTTATTTCATTAATGTGCCTATTTATTGTGGTTGTTTTATTTCATTGATGTGTCTATTTAATTTTCATGTTTCATTCCTTTTTAAATTCCTAGATTTTTTTTGTAATTGTAGTCCAAAAACATGTGAAATACAAAGCTTGAAAGCTTATTTTTTTTTTTGTTCCAATTTTATTCCTCTCATATCTCACAGCTTGTATAGCCAAAAAACTAGTACTATAGTGATGTTACCTAGCTCTTAGTATTTTTTTTAAGATGGCTGCAATCTAGAGACGAGTTCAGAAGCTATCTATGGGCAACTATGAAAGGTGGTGTATCCAAATGAAGTCATTATTTGGGTCACAAGAATTATTGGAGATCATCATTGATGGGAATATTGCACCCTCTATGAATGAAGAAGCTACCTTCACTAATGAAGAAAATACATGCCTCTAAAATCAAATAAATAAAGACAACAAGGCATTATTCCTCCTATAGCAAGTGTTCGATTAATCAATGTTCAAAAATATTTCCTAAGAAACATCATGCAAGAAATATTGGGATACCATTTCCACCATATTCAAGGGTGTTGATTGAGTGAAGAGGGTACGTCTTCAAACATTAAGAGCAGTGTTTGAAGTGGTGCACATGAAAAAAGGTGAGAGTATCTCCGATTATTTCTCAGGATTAATTTTTATTGTTAACAATTTGAAAAGGAATGGTGAAAAGGTGGAGGACATTAATGTTATTGTAAAATACCTTCAATGTCTCACAAAAAATTTTGAGCATGTGGTTGTGTAAATCTAAAAATCAAAATATTTGGTAAAATTTTCCATTGAAGAACTGATGGGGTCATTTCAAGTGCATAATAAACAAATGAAAAATAATGTCGATTCAATAATAGATAATTCCCTAGAGTCTAAGTTAACTCTAAAAGAAAAAAATAATGGCCAAACGCAATGAGGTTGTCATCATTCAAGAGGAAGAGGGCGTGGATATTATCCAAGCCATCAACAAAAGAAACAAAATCCTACTAGATTTCATGGAAGATGGAATGGTGGATGTTGATTCATGCATGGTCATAGAAAAATACATTCAATGCCACAACTGTATGAAATTTGGAAATTATGGCTCTAATTGTTGGAGAAAAGTGGATCATGATGAATGATCCAACTATGCTGAAACATCTCGTCAAGAAGAAGAAGGTACCACACACCTCCTCACACAATAAAAGGCATCTGAACACCCTGATGTGTGGTATCTTTACATGAGTTCAAGCAACCACATGAGTGATAATAAATAATTGTTTGCGTAACTCACAGAATAAGTTTGTGGTGATGTGAGCTTTGGTGAATCATCAAAGTACTTGTTATTGGAATAAGGTAAAATCAAAATCTATCTGAAAACCCGTGAGCCAAATTACATATTGAATGTTTATTATGTACCAAAAATTAAAAAATATCCTTAGTCTAAACCAACATCTTGAGAATTGGTATGTTATACACATATGGAATTATTTTTTTTCAATAAGGGATGCTCACAAGAAACTTGTCGCTAAAGTAAAAATGGCGAAGAATCTCTTATTTACACTGTGTATCAACACAAAGGTCGAGGAGTGTCTCTTGGGACTCATGAAGAATGACACATGGAGATGTATTCTATGATTTATAAATCTTCATTTTAGTGGGATTAAATTTATATCCACATCAATAATGGTTCATGAATTACCTACGATTGAAGTTACAAATTATTTGTGTGAGGCATGTACACTTGACAAGAAACAAAGGAGCTCCTTCCAAAGTGGACTGTCCAGAAGAGAAAATGAAGTACTTTAGTTGGTACACACTGATATCTTCATACCACTTGAAACACCATCACTTGGAGGTAAAAGGTATTTTATTAGCCTCATTGATGATTTTAGCAAGAAACTCTGGGAGAATTGAATCAAATAAAAATATTCGGCATTTGTAATCTTTAAAATGTTCAATCCTCACATTGAAGTTTAAAGTTGTTATAGAATCCAAGTTCTCAGATCTGAAAGAGGTAGATAATACACTGAAAATTCATTTCAATATTTTTTCTAGGAATAAAGAATCATGAAACAATATATCGTTGCCTACATTCCATAATAGAAGGTCATTGAAGAAAGGAAGAAATTCACCATCCTCGACATGACAAAGACCATGCTGAAGGAGAATGTCCTTCCAAAGAACTTATAGGGAGAAGAAGTGGCATGTACTACCTATATTCTCAATCAGTGTTCAACCATGATCTTCAAAAACATTACATGAGAAGAGGAATGGGGTGGCTAAAAACTGAGCATAGAGAACCTAATAATATTAGAGTGTGTTTTCTATGCCCAAGTTCTAGAAGAGAGAATAAGGAAGATTGATGATCATGGTGAAAAGTGCATCTTCATCAGGAAAATTGAAGAGTCTAAATCCTATAATCTCTATAATAAAATAACCAATAAATTAGTGGTGTGTAGAGATGTGGTCTTTATTGAGGAAGAAGTTTGGAAATGGAGTGATGAAGAATCAAAAAAAGAGATTCCCATCGAAACAGAGGATCCTAAAGAAAGGCATGATCCTCAAGAGAAAATGCCAGCAATACCTTCCTCAAGTGCATTGTCAGTACATAGGAATACAGGAGGAAATTCTATCACTCCTAAAATAACTCCATTAATTTAAAATTTTTAAGCTCATCCTCACCCATGGAACCCATAAAAATGAAAATCTTAAGTGACATTAATGAGAAAACCAAAGAGGTAAATATTTTTTTTCTTGTATGTAGATCATGAGCCTCTAACATTTCAGGAAGCCATGAGGGAAGAATGTTAGAGAATTGTGATGGAATAAGAAATTCATTCCATAGATAAAAATGACACATGGGAGCTTACCACACATCCTAATAGCCAGAAAACACTTCGTGTCAAATGGGTGAACAATATAAATCAAAATTCTAATTGTGAAATCGATCATTACAAGGAAAGGATTATAGAAAATGGGTACAAACAGAAGTATGTGGTGGGCTATGAAGAATTATTCAACCCTTTTGCTTTCCTTGACACTGTGAGGGTAATTATATCCCTTGATGTTCATCACATTTAGATGATTTACAAACTGGATGTGAATTCTGCAATCCTGAATGGAATTATAGAGGAAGAGGTCTAGGTTGACCAGCCTGAAGACTTTGTTATGCAAGGGGAGGAAGAAAAAGTGTATCAACTGAAGAAATATCTTTATGGGTTGAATTAGGCTACTCATGCTTGGAATGCACACATTGACAACTATCTTCAAGAGAACAGCTTCTCCCAATGTCTATATGAGCATGCAGTTTACATCAAGAAGAATGGTTGTGGTGACATACTTATTGCATGCTTGTATTTTGATGATTTTTTGTTTACAGGGAACAACTGATATAAGTTCGATGAATTTAAGGAGGCCATGTTCAAGGAGTTTTAGATGACCGATGGAGGTCTCATGTACTTATTTCTAGGCATACAAGTAAAGAAATAACATGGATGCATCTATATATCTCAGAAGATGTATGCAAGGGAGTTTCTTGAAAAATTAAAGATGACCAATTACTATACTTTAAACACACCTATAGAAATAAGCATTAAACTGAAAAATATGGATAAAGAAGAAAATTTGACTTGAATTTGTTCAAGATTCTGATTGGAAGCCTGAGTTATCTCACTATCACAAGGCCTAATATTGTCTATAGTGTTGGGATTCTAAGAAGGTAAATGGAAGCACCAAAAGAGTCACATTGGCTAGAGGAAAAACATATCATCAGGTACATTAAAGGGATGATGGATTTTGGTCTTTTTTATCCATACAATGAAGAAGGAAATTTACATGGATACTCAGATAGTGACTAGGGAGGTGACCAAGGTGATAGAAAAAGCACCACTGGGTATGTATTTGTTCTTGGATCGACTACTTTCACAATGAATTCATGGAAGAAATGTTTTGTATCCTTGTCCACATGTGAAGAAAAGTACTTAGCGACATCATCCACTATTTATGAATGAATCTGGTTGAGCAATCTGCTGAATTAGATAAAGCATTCTCAAGATGGATCCATAGAGATATATGTGGATAACAAGTCTGCAATTGAACATGGAAAAAATCTGTTGCAGTATGGAAGAAGAAAATGTATTGATACCTAATTCCATTTCCTAAGAGATAATGTGAAGTAGAAAATGATAAAATTGGAATATTTTCATACTATGGAATAGGTGGATGATATTTTCCCAAAGGTATTTATGATAAATGTATTCAAAACAGTCAGAACGATGCTTGGTAATGACTTTTTGGTGAGTTTATTACAGTACCCCCAACTAGAGAAGATGACACTTTTCATGTTGGCCATGACTTCCCGATGAGATTATTAGCCACTATTCCATGAGCCATTTCATCACCACATCATCAGCCGTTCTAGACCATTGATATTGTTTTGGAAATATCTTGACCAACCAGAATTTTTTTGTTGATCCAGGAGTCAATTCCAGCTATTTTAACAATTACGGACGCATCTGTACAGTTAGATTTTCAAAATGCACATTCCATCAAGTGGTATCGAAGGGGTGTGACATTAATGGGGGTGATCTTGTTTTGTCACAACGACGGCAACTGGTGGTGGAGCACTACCAAAATTTGATATTGAGAAGTTCAATGGTCAGAACAATTTCAATATATGGTAAGGCACAATGAAAGATATTCTAGTGTAGCAGCGCATGATCAGGTCATTTATCAAAAAAAAGACCGAGATAACCAGTGATGATGATTGGAAAGAGCTGGAGATGAAGGTCATTAGTACAGTTTGACTTTGTATAGAAAACGATATAAAATATTCAGTGTTGGATGAGACGTCACCGAAGGAGATCTAAAAAATGTTGAATTAACGGTATATTGTGAAGTTGGTCACCAAAAAATTATTCCTAAATAAGAAATTGTACTAGTTGTGAAAGTATGAGGGAACAAATTTGTTGGATCACACCAATGAATTCAACAAAATCCTAACACAATTAGTCGGGCTCGGTGTAAAGGTTGAAGTGGAAGGTAAAGCAAATTTTCTTTTTTCAGCTCTACTAAGCTCATTAGATGGTCTTGTGACTACATTGCTCATAGGGAAGGAAACACTGAACCGGGACAAGGTGATGTAATCAGTTCAATATTCAGATGCATTCTGAAGACATATTATGCATTCAAGTGACCAAATCATGGTGATGAGAGATGATCAATGTGGTTGGAGCTGATATCAGAATTCATGAGGAAAAATAATGGTATCCAAAATCAAGGGGATGTGATCCAAGTGAAATCACATGATTCTAGGGTGACAAAAAGGGTCACTATAAAATTAGATTTTAAGATCAAAAATGGTATGTTGCTGGGAAAGATAAAGATGATTAGAAGGATGTGAACATCATAAAATCATCATTGGATAATGAATTCTAGCTGAAAACTAGAATCTTGCACTCATATGGGAGAATTGAATTGGGAAAACTATAGTGTTGTTACTGCAAAAGATATGGGAACATGAAGTTGGAAAGTCAAATTTTAAAAAGGAATAATAAGAAAACTCAAAATCCAAAGCAGTATGGATGGGTTTTGGATTAAGGGAGATTTGTGCACATATGTAAAAAAAGTTAGTTTTATTGTTTTCAATAGGTACATGATTCGGCGAGACTTGGTGATGGGTCAACATGTGAGGTATCAGGAATCGGTATGATGAAATTAAAGACACCCAATGGAGTAGTACGAAAAATGGATAATGTTAAATTTATTCTTGGGATGAGATGAAACTTGGTATCATTAAGAAAGTTCAATGCGAAAGGGTACAAGATTTCCATAACAAGTGGAGTGTTGGAAGTCTCACTGGCGATGTAGCGATACTTACTGGGAAAGATCCAAAAGGGTTGTATCATTAGATGGGTAACATAGTCAAAACAATATTGATTGAAGATAGTGGAATTGATAGATCATATTGTGAGAATAAGTGTGTTCGATTTGATGATGAAGTTCTCAATGCTTGTAAAGAGACTGTAGGTCTATCTTTTACCCCAATTTGGTTGTGAGGGGGAGATTTGTGGGGGCCAATCCAAATTTGGGAGAGTAATTTTTGGAAGGTAGTTTTTTCAACAACCAACCTAGATATACACCATGGACATGTAGTAGTCTTCATGGACAGACGGTGACGGTGGGAGAAACTTCATGGGTAAATGAGCTACCCAAACCAACTGAAGAAAGTTTGGTTTTTTTTATCTATAAAATGGGATTAAAATACCTTTTACTTAAAATTAGGATAATGTATATATTATATGTGTGTTTATCCTATGAAAATTTGGTTCTAGAGGAAAAAATAGAGAAATGACCTCCTTCTCCCATGGACCTAGACATCTTGAAAAACCATGATAATTACTATATGTTACTCATTTTTCTTTCTATGTTTTTATGTTTATCATCTCCACGAAGCTACGCCACCCAAAAAAAAGTGGTATCAGAGGATGGTTGAGAGAAACTACAGTGGGTAGAGATTTTTTCTGATAACCATAAAATAAAAAGTGTTCGGAACATTTTTTTGAAGCCATATCTGTAACGCCCCGATATTTTATGAAAAATATTCTTTTTAATTTCATTAATGTCTTGTGTTGTATGCTACACCAAAAGGATCTTTCACAACACACATCCTTGACTTTCCTTGCATTACACGAAATCGCGACCTTCCTCGATAGCGTGTGTAGTACGCAATAACGAGTTTCACTAAACAACAATATGCTATTAAAATATTATTAAAACTAGCCATTATGAATAGTAATAACCACTTTTTGAAATTTTGTAAATTTTCTTTTTCAAAATGGACTTCATTTTTGGATTCGGAATATCGAAATTAGATTAGGGTGAAATTTTGGTACTTTTCAGATAACTTTCATTTATTGATGAATAGTGAAAATTACTAAATTTTAATTAAAAACAACATTTTTAATCGAAATAATTAATAGTGTTAAATTATTAATTTGAGTGGTTTTAAAGTATATTTAGAATATATTTTTACAATTTAATACAATTTTGATCATTGGATGTAATTTCACATTTAAACCAGACATAAAGAAGTGTCAATCTTTTGATAGTTATTATCTCTTAAAAACACGCTATTTGTTTTGACGACGGGATTTAATTTTTAAATTAATTAATGCAACTGATATGCTTTGAATTTGGTAAAATAGACATCATTTTTGAATTAATAATATCAAATATATCTTAGGCCTAATTTTTGGTATTTTTCTGGAAACTTTCATTTTTTGATGAATAGTGAAACCACTAAGTGGTAGTTAAAAAAAATGAATTTTTCATAAAACTTAATTTTACCGCTTCTGTGAGTGGAATTTCAAAAATCCGAGAAATATGGTTGATGTCATTAAGTAAAATGTGGTTCAATGAGATGAAAATAATTTTTGGTGAATAGTAACTTTTTAATTTTTTTATCACGGTTAAAAGTAAATAGGGTGATTAAGGAAAAAATGATATTATTATTATCCTAACACATGTACTACTTCTATTGGATAAGTGTAATTCGACCAAAAAAAACCTTAGGAATAAAATATGACCATTTAGTCCCACTTGGATTAGATTAGGACATTTATTATTAATTTATTTAAAGAAGGGTTAAAATAGTTAAAATCGAAGTTTAATAAGGAAATCATTTTTAATATAGGGTTATACAGAAGATAAATTCGACTATAAATATTAATTATAAATATAAAAATATTTCCTACATAATGATATTTTATTTGTAATTTTTAGACTTTAAATAAACTAATTTATTCATGACACAAAGATGATGTAGTAATTATCTTATTAATGAAATATTGACATAATTGATGTTATAAATACCCAAATAAATATAATTTGAGACTGTTTCTGAATTCCACTAATTTTATAGGTTAATAGGACATGTTAGTATTGATTTAATTAATGTTTTTAGAAATAATCATTCTGTTATGATTTTCACAAAAATAAATTACTAAATAGTGTCAAAATTTACATAAAATTGTTTTTAAAAAAATATTATATTATTGATTGATATTTTATTTCTAAAAATCTAAGGTTCGGCCAAGATACTTATATCATGATAGTTGTATCATTAATTGACCACGTGGGGGTATCTTGGATGTATATGGTAAGTTTATTAACTATATAATATAAAAATACAAAGTGACATGGTAAATGTCAATCTAATTAACTAAGAGTTAAAACTAAAAGATAAGGTTAATATAATGACCTAAACTTGTATAAATTATATTGGATGAGAGTATTTAGACCCATCCCCACCTTATCTTTTAAATAAATTAATTTGGAGCTATTTGAAACCGAATTTGGCTTTATAATAAAATAATATTTTTAGTTATTCCAAAGGTGCCCCTCTCCTCCCTTATAAAAGGGCTCCTCCTCCCTCTCTTCCACACACCACTTTGAGCATTCAAGCTCGGCCATCCCCTGAAAAATTCTCTTCTCCACTTCCCTAGAAACATCCTAGAGGTCCTGGTCTTCTTCAAAGACCAATTTTAGCGCCCTAAGAGGAAGACTCAAAGAGGCGCTTCAAAGAAGAGGTAATGTCCGTTACCGATTCTTTCATATTTATTTCTTCTTCCACTTCTTCTTATTAGGTTGTTTCATTATGAAGTAATAACATCAGTATCATTCATATACTGATAAGTTATTATAAGTATGAAACAACTTTATTTCACCATCTATCCATCCTACAGAAAATGAAATCACCACACGTGCGTACGTACGGAATACCGTCTCCACGCCGTGGTGTAATCTATTTTACACCACCACCTTACTTGGATGGGTATAATGGTGTACATAATAACTATATATGATTATTGTAAAGTGATATTGATTCTGAAATATTATACATACACTCCAATACAATTCCACGATCATGAGAACGATATCATCGCTCGTGCTTACGTATGGACTACCGTCTCCACGACGCGATGAGATTCATTCTCCACGTTAACCATTCATGAATGATTATAAAGTATATATAATAAGTAATCATGAAATATATGACATAATAATGATACTGGATTTATGTGTATATATATGTATGTCATCTACTTAATTCCATTCAACTCAATAAGGAAAAGAAAATAGCGTTCATGCGTACGTACGGTCTACCGTCTCCATGAACGGTGTATTTCTTTCCATTTACTGATCTATTATATATATATATATTCTGAATATATATTATATATAAATAATGTTTTATATTCTGGAATTAATTAATCATGATCTAAGTAATCATATTAATAATTACAAGTCAAAACACGGACGACAAATGAAACGCTTTTACCCAAAACGCTCTTTAACATGGAATTTACAAAAGAATGGGTAATATAAAGCCATAAGTGAAACATATATGATATCATAACAATGATTATGATTATGGAATAAGTCAATGACATTATTTAAATGATTATACAGGAGGTTCGGACACTTACGAAGCAAATCAGACCTAAGGTAAGGGAAATATCAAAATCTCATTTTTATCCAAGATTGTTTATACTTCAGATATTACTGGGGTGTATTTTATCATCCACATCCATGTTTCCAAAATATGTAATATTATTTCCATACACCTATAATTGTTTAAATCCAATTTTACCCTTTGGTTAGTTTTTAGTCAATGATATGAAAGGAATCTTTTGTAGTTTTTCGTACGAGGTATTTTTTGACTTTTCCGACAAAAGTACGAGAAGAATGTTTTTTTAACTTATACGGCACGAATGGATTTTTACAGTTTTATAAAGCTTTATTTTCATAAAACTTCCTGCAAAAAATTTCATGACTATTTACAACAAAATATCTTTCTTTTAAAATTTCATGGAATTTTGTGAAAAGAAAATGATTTTTAAGAAAAAATGATATTTTCCTCAAGAATTCATTTGAAGTGCTTTATCAAAACCATTTTTCATCTAAGATGAAATTATTTAATATGTGTATGTTTCAAGTTTAATGTCTCTATGATTTACATGGTTCACTTTTCTTATGATGAAATTTCCATTTGTTTTATATGGATTATGAAATGATGGGATGATGTTTATGAAACCCATTTTATTCTTTGGGTTATGATGAATGTTTTAAGTTTATTTTGTGGCCCAAGTAATAATGATTTCATTATGAGATGTGTGGGACCTATATATCCCTCCAATGCATTGGGTAAAGATTTATATCTCATGAGATAGACATGGCTGGAATGGCAAGTTAAACTGGTTCAGTAATACAGGACTGGAACGAGGAGTGAACTCGATTCAGAAAGAGACTTTGTCCACTAAGATGGTCTTGGCAGCAATGTCTTGGCTACTATGGAAATCATATCATGTGCCTAATGGTTACCACAATTACATGTTTTATTCCCACGCTATTTTATCATTCTTAATGTTTCATTATGATCTATGTCTTGCGTACTTCCATGTTTTATGTCATTGCTCAAGCTTTTGATGTTTAAACATTATGTTCACGTTTTTAAGTTCAAATGTATATGGTATGTTTTATTTTATCCATTCTTACCCTTACTAAGAATTTGAGCTCACCCTTTTTATGTTTTCTTTTCCCCAGGATATAAAGAAAGGTTTTAGGTATGAAAAAAAGGGGAAGATCTTTATGGGAGATGTTGAAGATATTTCACCACGATTAGAAGATTACGTTCCAAGTTTCCAAAGACACTAAACTATTACGGTCCTTGTGTGTCTGTTTTTGTTATGTATTAAGTATTCTGATAAAGTAATGTAATGTCCATGTACATCAAGATTCAGGTCTCTACAATTGGTATCAGATGAAAGGTTTAATCAACCTTTGGAAACTAGGATGTGAAAACATTAGTGAGATCCCTAGGGATATTTCTAAGGTATGTCTAGGGATGTCCCTAAGGATAATTATACGTATAGGATATAGTCCTAGAACTATGGTAACGATATTAGATTAAACCAAAGATGTTAGATATTGAAGTTACTCTCCCTTTATTATGATTTTTGCCTCTCACACTATTCTTTTTGGGTTTTAGAAAATGTTTGGAAACAAGATGATTCACGATAATGGAGGATATGATGGACAATGGAATGATATTCTTCATGAGCAACCAAATGAAATGTGATTTGGAAGTCCGAAGATAATTATTATGCCGAATCAGCAATCTCATAATATGATCAATAAAGAAAAATTTGGTACGTTTCATGACTCGGCTAATAAGAGAAATATGGAGTTTCATGATGATCATAGAGGAAAAAAAATTCAATTTACCCTATGTAAATAATGTGGGAAGAGGCATCAAGGAGAATGTTTCAAAGGAACTGGAAGATGCTTTGGGTGTGGAAAAGAAGGACACAAATCCAGTAAATGCAAAGGAAAAGGTTCAGTTAACACCAGGGATGAGGATAATGGTATTGCTATGACATCAACAATGGTTAAATGTTTTAAATGTGGAATGTATGGGCATTATGCAAACCAATTCCCTAAGGTAAAGTATTATGAAGAGAATCAGTATGGTCATATGGGTAGTATTTATGTTGATGATGATGAAGATACTACAAATGATATGTGATATGAAAGAATTGTTGATGCTCGGTCAATGGTTTAAGAATGTAGTGGAATGATTACATGTTTATCATGTGTAATGTTGTATAAGTAATCTCATGGTACTATGGAATAAAGAGACATCTAAGGATTGTTACACTGTTGTCTTTCCTTGAGTTTTGAAAGTGTATGATTAATGGTACCAGTATCCATGAAAGGTTATTCAGATATTTTTGGAATGTAGATGATATGCGTATAATGAAGGGATAAGGATAAAATTAAATGTTTGATAGTATTAATGAGCTCATGACTGATATAAGGAGAAGGTTATATCATGGTTTGACTATACAGATTTTTTGGATTTTGGTATGTGTAAAGAGTTAACTTTTGACAGCATTCATGTTTTCACTAAGATTTAATGGGTATTCATTTTTCAAGAGAATACATGCTTAAGGTATTCACATGATTGGAATGTGACCAACAAGTTATATGGGGGATAAATGATGGTATTCACATGCTTGGTTGATGACATTTCAAGTAATCATTTTCTTTATACTATGAGCTTGGACCGAAGTATTCTAGATAAGCCTAAAGATTGGAATGGATTATGTTGGACATAAGTTAGTATTGTTTAAGGATATAACTTTTTTTTGATACTATTTATTGGATGTTATAGTAATATAGCTTTAGAAAAAGGACAACCTGCAGGACTGGCGACAACCCATCGCGTAGGACAAGGCTGTGGGAATCGAACCCAAAACCGAAGTGCGACTGGCCTTTATCACCTACCACTGGCCTACAATAAGTCCCTTTTTAGTAGAAACTAGTTTTATTATATTAAGAAGTATGATATATGAAGTATAAGTCCATTTTAGGAACCATATATGATTAATATCACTATAGATGGACTTATGTATTTTTGATAACTTTTATAACCTTTTGTTTGAGACAGATGGAATGACCCATCATTCTATCACATGAGCTGCTAACACTTCACGGATGAAAAATTCAACTTCATTTCTTTAAGAGACGAAGTGAAATTATCCAAAGAACTAACAACGGTGAGACTGTACCAAAATCACGAAAGTATTTATTCTATTTCCAATTTCATCAATTTTAGGGAAATGATCTTGAAAACCAAAAATGTTTTTCTAGTGCCCTTATATCTGATGAATCATATGGTACCTTAGATTGTCACAAATTTATGGCTTTGTGATTGCTGGATTTTCCATAGCCATGTTCTCTACCACTCTCCATCAGAACATGATGGTTAGATTTCTCTTCCATATCCATATTTTCACCTATGTGGAAACCCAGTGATTAGTTTATTTGGGTAACCGTTACGTTTCATACTTTTGTTTTTAAAGATTGGTTTTGGTATTCCTTTTTACTATGTGGGTTTCTATTAAAGAAACTTTCGAGTAGTAAACCATTTTTAACCCCGACGAATTTCGAGGGCGAAATTCATTTTAAGGGGGGTAGAATGTAACGCCCCGAGATTTTATGAAAAATATTCCTTTTAATTTCATTAATGTCTTGTGTTGTATGCTACACCAAAAGAATCTTGCACAACACGCATCATTGACTTTCCTTGCATTACACGCAATCGTGACCTTCCTCGATAGCGTGTGTAGTACGCAATAACGAGTTTCACTAAACAACAATGTGCTATTAAAATATTATTAAAACTAGCCATTATGAATAGTAATAACCACTTTTTGAAATTTTTTAAATTTTAGTTTTCAAAATGGACTTCATTTTTGGATTCGGAATATCGAAATTAGCTTAGGGTGAAATTTTGGTACTTTTCGGATAACTTTCATTTTTTGATGAATAGTGAAAATTACTAAATTTTGATTAAAAACAACATTTTTAATCGAAATAATTAATAGTGTTAAATTATTAATTTCAGTGGTTTTAAATTATATTTAGAATATATTTTTACAATTTAATACAATGTTGGTCATTGGATGTAATTTCACATTTAAACCAGACATAAACAAGTGTCAATCTTTTGATAGTTATTATCTCTTAAAAACACGCTATTTGTTTTGACGACGGGATTTAATTTTTAAATTAATTAATGCAACTGATATGTTTTGAATTTGGTAAAATAGACATCATTTTTGAATTCATAATATCAAATATATCTTAGGCCGAATTTTTGGTATTTTTCTGAAAACTTTCATTTTTTGATGAATAGTGAAACCACTAAATTGTAGTTAAAAAAATGAATTTTTCATAAAACTTAATTTTACCGCTTCTGTGAGTGGAATTTCAAAACTCCTAGAGACGCGGTTGATGTCAGTAAGTAAAATTTGGTTCAATGAGATAAAAATAATTTTTGGTGAATAGTAACTTTTACTTTTTTTTCCACGGTTAAAAGTAAATAGGGTGATTAAGGGTAAAAATGATATTATTATTACCCTAACACATGTCCTAATTCTATTGGATAAGTGTAATTCGACCAAAAACAACCTTAGGAATAAAATATGACCATTTAGACCCACATGGATTAGATTAGGACATTTATTATTAATTTATTTAATGAAGGGTTAAAATAGTTAAAATCAAAGTTTAATAAGTAAATCATTTTTAATATAGGGTTATACATAAGATAAATTCGACTATAAATATTCATTAGAAATCTAAAAAGGTTTCCTACATAATGATATTTTATTTGTAATTTTTAGACTTTAAATAAGCTAATTTATTTATGACACAAAGATGATGTAGTAATTATCTTATTAATGAAATATTGACATAATTGATGTTATAAATTCCCAAATAAATATAATTTGAGACTTTTTATGAATTAAAATAATTTTATAGGTTAATAGGACATGTTAGTATTGATTTAATTAACTTTTTCGAAATAATCATTCTGTTATGAGTTTCACAAAAATCAATTACTAAGTAGTGTCCAAATTGACATAAAATAGTTTTTAAAACAAATATTATATTATTGATTGTTATGTTATTCATAAAAATCTAAGTTTCATCAAATATACTTATATCATGATATTTGTATCATTAATGGACCACTTGGGGGTCTCTTGGATGTATATGGTAAGTTTATTAACTATATAATATAAAAATACAAAGTGACATGGTAAATGTCAATCTAATTAACTAAGAGTTAAAACTAAACGATAAGGTTAATATAATGACCTAAACTTGTCTAAATTATATTGTATTAGAGTATTCCGACCCACACCCACCTTATCTTCGAAATAAATCAATTTGGAGCTATTTGAACCCGAATTTGGCTTTATAATAAAATAATATTTTTAGTTATTCCAAAGGTGCCCCTCTCCTCCCTTATAAAAGGGATCCTCCTCCCTCTCTTCCACACACCACTTTGAGCCTTAAATCTCGGCCAACCCCTGCCAAATTATCTTCTACACTTCCATAGAAACATCCTAGAGGTATTGGTCTTATTCAAAGACCAATTTTAGTGCCCTAAGAGGAATACTCAAAGAGGCGCTTCAAAGAAGAGGTAATGTCCGTTACCGATTCTTTCATCTTTATTTCTTCTTCCACTTCTTCTTCTTAGGTTGTTTCATTATGAAGTAATAACATCAGTATCACTCATATACTGATATTTTATTATAAGTATGAAACAACCTTATTTCACCATCTATCCATCCTACAGAAAACGAAATCACCGCGCGTGCGTACGTACGGAATACCGTCTCCACGCCGTGGTGTAATCAATTTTCCACCACCACCTTACTTGGATGAGTATAATGGTGTACATAATAACTATATATGATTATTTCAAAGTGATATTTATTCTTAAATATTATACATACACTCCAATACAATTCCACGATCATGAGAACGATATCATCGCTCCTGCGTACGTATGGACTACCGTCTCCACGACGCGATAAGATTCATTCTCCACGTTAACCATTCATGAATGATTATAAAGTATATATAATAAGTAATCATGAAATATATGACATAATAATGATACTGGATTTATTTTTATATATATTTATGTCATCTACTTAATTCCATTCAACTCAATAAGGAAAAGAAAACAGCGTTCATGCGTACGTACGGTCTACCGTCTCCATGAACGGTGTATTTCTTTCTATTTACTGATCTATTATATATATATATATATATATATATATATATATATATTCTGAATATATATTATATATAAATCATGTTTTATATTCTGGAATTAATTAATCATGATCTAAGTAATCATATTAATAATTACAAGTCAAAAGACGGACGGCAAATGAAACGATTTTACCCAGAACACTCTTCAACATGGAATTTACAAAAGAACGGGTAATATAAAGCCATAAGTGAAACATATATGATATCATAAAAATTATTATGATTCTGGAATAAGTCAATGACATTATTTAAATTATTATACAGGAGGTTCGGACACTTACGAAGCAAATCGGACCTAAGGTAAGGGAAATATCACAATCTCATTTTTATCCGAGATTGTTTATACTTCAGAAATTACTGGGGTGTATTTTATCATCCACATCCATGTTTCCAAAATATGTAATATTATTTCCATACACCTACAATTGTTTAAATCCAAATTTACCCTTTGGTTAGTTTTTAGTAAAATATATGAAAGGAATCTTTTGTCATTTTTCGTACGAGGTATTTTTTGACTTTTCTGAAAAAAGTACGAGAAGAATGTTTTTTTAAATTATACAGCACGAATGGATTTTTACAGTTTTATATAAGGATTATTTTCATGAAACATCCTCCAAAAAATTTCATGACTATTTACAACAAAATATCTTTCTTTTAAAATTGCATGGCATTTTGTGAAAAGAAAATGATTTTCAAGAAGAAATGATATTTTCCTTAAGAATTCATTTGAAGTGCTTTATCAAAACCATTTTTAATCTAAGATGAAATTATTTAATATGTGTATGTTTCAAGATTAATGTCTCTATGATTTACATGGTTCACTTTTCTTATGATGAAATGTCCATTTGTTTTATATATATTATGAAATGATGGGATGATGTTTATGAAACCCATTTTATTCTTTGGGTTATGATGAATGTTTTAAGTTTATTTTGTGGCACAAGTAAGAATGATTTCATTATAAGATGGGTGGGACCTATATCTCCCTCAAATGCATTGGGTAAAGATTTATATCTCATGAGATAGACATGGCCGGAACGGCAAGTTAAACCGGTTCAGTAATACAGGACTGGAACGAGGAGTGAACTCG
Source organism: Viscum album (assembly GCA_963277665.1). Lineage (NCBI taxonomy): Eukaryota > Viridiplantae > Streptophyta > Magnoliopsida > Santalales > Viscaceae > Viscum > Viscum album. Next base: position 1,051,292,567 of record OY728130.1, on the reverse strand, counting down.
ATTCAGAAAGGGACTTTGTCCACTAAGATGGTCTTGGCAGCAATTCCTTGGCTACTATGGAAATAATATCACGTGCTTAATGGTTGCCAAAATTACATGTTTTATTCCCATGCTATTTTATCATTATTAATGTTTCATTATGATCTATGTCTTGCGTACTTCCATGTTTTATGTCATTGCTCAAGCTTTTGATGTTTAAACATTATGTTCATGTTTTTAAGTTCAAATGTATATGGTATGTTTTATTTTATCCATGCTTACCCTTACTGAGAATTTGAGCTCACCCTTTTTATGTTTTCTTTTCCCCATGATATAAAGAAAGGTTTTAGGTAAGAAAAAAAAGGGGAAGATCTTTATGGGAGATGTTGAAGATCTTTCACCATGATTAGAAGATTACGTTCCAAGTATCCAAAGACACTAAACTATTATGGTCCTTGTGTGTCTGTTTTTGTTATGTATTAAGTATTCCGCTAAAGTAATGTAATTTCCATGTACGCCAAGCTTCGGGTCTCTATAATATCTATGAAGAACTCAACAGGACGATTACAACAGTGCAAGAGGCGTAAAAAACAGAGCTGAAACAAAGGTGATAGAGCCAGTTAGAGTTTTTGTCAAAACGCATGTGATATGGTATCCCCTACAAGAGAAGACGACATTTTTCATTCTAGCGATGAAATTTGGGTGATTTTTCTATCCACTCTTCCCACAAGCCATGTCATCACCACATCATCGGTCAATCTAGACTGTTGATAATGTTTTTTCTATATCTCATCCAATTGAACTCTGTTTTTGACGATCCAGGAGTCAATTATAACTATTTAAACCATTGAGGATGCATCTGTAAGGTTATATTTTTAAAATTAAAACTCGATAATGTGTTAATGAAGGGGTACAACATCATCGGTGGTGATTGTGTTTTGTGACAACGATGATGACTGGTGGTGGATCACTACCAAAATTTGATATTGTGAAGTTCAATAGTTGGAACAACTTCTAGATATATAAAAGTATATTGAAAGATATTCTAGTGAATTAGGGCTTGATCAGACCATTGATTGAAGAAAATATATAGAAAACCAGTTATGATGATTGGAAAGAGCTCGAGATGCGGGTTGTTGGCACAATTAGACTATGTCTAGAAAACAATGTAAAGTACCCAATGTTGGATGACACCTATTCAAAGGAGATCTGAAAAAAGTTGGAGAAGTGGTATATTGTGATGTATCTCACCATAAAATTATTCCTAAAGAATAAATTGTACCAGTTACACATATATGAGGGAACAAATTTGTTAGATCACACCAATGAACTCAAAAAAATTCTAACACAATTATTGGGGCTCAGTGAGAAGGTTTAAGAAGAAGAAAACACACATTTTATTTTTTCATCTCTACCAAGATCATTTGATGGAATTGTGACTTCATTGCTTGTAGGGAAGAAAGCACTGAACTTTGTTGAGGTGATGAAATCACTTCAAGATTCAGAGGCATTCCAAAGACCTGCTACATATTCAGGAAATCAAATCATGTTGATGTGAGATGATAAAATTAGAGGAGCAGATATTGGATGTGAGGGTGTAAATAATGGCAGCCAAAATTGAGGGGATATGATCTTAATGAAATCACATGTTTCTTGTATAAGAAAAAAGGGTCACTATAAAAGTGACTATTAAGAGTGAAAATGGTACATTACTGGGAAATACAAAGATGAAGTGAAGGATTTGAATATCAAAAAATCATTGGGGGATGGTGAAGTCTAGTTGACAATGGAAAAATCACACTCAGATGCGTGAATTGAATGAGGAAAAGTGCAGTGTCACTACTGAAAAAGATATGGGCACATGAAGTGAGAATCTCTATTTTTAAAAACAAAGAATGAGTGGGATCAAAATCCAATGAAATATGGATGGGTTTTGGATTCATGGATCTCAATACACATATGAAAGACAAAATGTGTGTTTCATACTTTTCAGTAGGTGCAAGATTTGGTGGAACTTTGTGATGGGTCAACATGAGAGGTTAGTGGAGTCAGGATGGGGAAATTGAAGACACCCAACGGAGCAGTAAGAAAAATGGATGGTGTCATATTAATTTTATGGATGAGATGAAACATGGTATCATTAATTAGGCTCGATGTGAAATGGTACAAGATTTTCATAGAAGAGGGAGTTTTCGAAGTCTCACACAGTGAATCAGCGATGCTTACTGGGAAAGAGTCTAAAGGGTTGTATCATTTGATGGGGACCATAGTTAGCACATGATTGATTGAAGATAGTGGAAGTGACAAATCATCTATAGAGAAGAAGATTTTTTTTATTTTTCAATGATGTTTTCAATTCCTTCAAAGAGACTGTAGGTCTAGCTTTTACCCCAAATTGGTCATGGGGAGGAGATTTGTGGGAGCCACTCCAAATTTGGGAGATTTATTTGTGGAATGGATGATTGTTGGAAACCAACTGAGCTACAAAACATGGATACGCAACAACCTTCATGGACAATAGCTGACGGTGAGAGAAAATTCATGTGTTGATGAACTACCAAAACCAACTAGAGAAAGTTTGGTTTTTTTTATCTATCACATTGGATGAAAATACCATGTACTTAAAATGAGGAAAATGAATGTATTGTTTTTGTGGTGATACTCCAATGAGTTTTATTTGATGAGAATAATATAGAAACGGTCCCCCTTCTACTATGGATGTATAAATCTTTCCAAACCATGATATTTATTGGGTTTTACTTGTTTTTCTTTCTCTGCTTTGTGTGTTTATCGTTGCCATGAAGCACTGCCACCCCAACACTATTGAATACCATCATCAACATACATGAATTAACAATATATCAATAGAAAAAGAAAAAAAATAAGAAAATAGGATAAGAATTATAATATTATCAAAGGAGGTATCTCCACCAAGCCGGGGCCTAATCCTCTAGACAGCCTACCTACACTCTAGTAAATACATCGATTCCTCCCCACTGTCCTCAGTCTCCCTATTTAACCTAACATTTCCAACAACCAAAATAACACTACCACTAGAGACATTACGAAGTATGGTAGCTTATTATTATTCCTAATATACACCCCATATAGATATATAAGTACCCCTCCATAGTCGCAGCCACACGACATCTCCCCAACACCCACATGTGACCCATTCCCATCAGCCTTGTCCTCATTAGCCTAAGCTTTCAGTACACCATCCTATCAATACCATTTGAACGTTAAATTTTAATTTAAATATTATTTGAATATTTGTCACTATCAATATTTTAATTCCTTTTAAAAACATAATTTTAAACTCCTTCACACAATAATAAAATTATCATTCCCTTTATCAGATCTATAGAAACTTCTTGTAATTAAACCTTCGAATCTGCATGAATTCATGTAGCAACTCTATCACAGTTGTGACTCCTTCAATCATGGTAAAAATCTACCCATAAATATTTATTTCTCATCACACACAATAGAATGTAAAATTATTTTTGGTGCAATTGCCTCTCAATAGTATAACAAACTCACCTAATTTATTATTAACAGATAGTGTCATAGTGTGTACTTTCGCTCCAATGTGTGGAACACTCAGTGAAACTTTTTCAACTTTCTCAACTTCCATAACTAATTCCTTTGACCATAATCTTGATTATAATGGTTAATCATTAAATTAATTTAATAAATAATACAAAATCATCATATTGTTTAATTTTATTTATAATATTTAATTTCGGGTTTCTTAGACTTCATAAATTTAGTAAAGAATATAAACCTTATGAAATATTTTATGTGAGGAAATATCTTTTAAAATATTCATATCGACTCTTATTTCATAATATTAAATGAAAATTATGAATTATTTGGTTATCCTTATCCACTTCAAACATATCCATATGATGTCGGATGATCATCCTTGTGAAGTTTTATATGATCCTAATGATGTGTTAAATTAACCTTACAAACTTAGGAATCTTCCTTAAAAAGTAATTAATCATCCTTATGAATTAAAAAAATCATCCCTAGAAATTCATGAATCATCATTATAATGTCAAAAATCTTCCTTTTTAAGTCTCCCCTTTTCCATTTTTTGCATCTCTAAAGCTAGAATGACTCTTACTAAGGCAAAATGAATCTTTGGAAAAATTTCTTATCCAATTTTTATGTACTGGGGTGAACCATATAAAGTGAATTCCTTTGTCATTTTTTCAAACTTATACTTAGTTCCAACCTTAAAAAGTCACAATATCATCCATATGAAGACCGGTAGAGTTCTAAACTTTGTATCTTATATAACTAGTAAATACTCTTTTCAATGTTTCAATGATGTTCCACTGCCTCAATGTTTTTCCATATGTATTGACAATGAATACAACATCATTCTCATGTGGGTTCAATAGTGACTACTTCATAATAAGTAGTAGTTTAAGTATTGATAAATTGATTCCTGAAATTTTTTCATCATATTCTATGTAAAATATATTCATTTTATTCCATCAGATATATTAGTCATGAGCATTCTATGAATTTTTTATTATAACATCTCATTTCATTATAATTGGTACAAATTTCTTAATTCAACCAAATTGGGAACATTATTAATGAATAAGGTTTTGGGAATAAAGTTAATGTCTTATTATAAAAAATACTTTAATTTTTTAATGTAATGACCCATGATGTCTCCTCAAAATAAACATTGTGCTAAATTTCTTGTTTCACACACAACACTAAACCAAAACAAACTGCAACGCATTTTATTAAAGATAAATATAATAATTTCAATGTATACATTTAATTGACTGGTATAATAAGAGGTAACCACATTATTAAATATATGTATAAATGTAAATAAAAGTTTTTTTATACTAATACACTAATTAAATTCAATTTTTGTATCCAAATAACTAATAAGATAGTTTTATGCCTAAAATATAATTTTCTAAATTTGCGTTTTTATATGCTTTATTTTAAAACGAAATAAATTATGATTAAATAAGGATAAATATAATGTTGGTAGGAATAATACATTAACACTTATTTAACCAGGGGAAAATGATAAATAAGAATAATAATGGTTAATATTTTAAAGTCATTTCACTATATAAACAATTTTTATTATATTTTATGTTTTTATTAAAAATTATAATTCATAAATTTTAGATATTGAATTTGAATAAATGAAATTTGTTTTTGGATTTGACAAAATAATATTATCTTAGGATTTATTTTTTGATGTTTTTCTAAAAATATTGATTCTTAGGTAAATCTAGAAAATCTTGGTTTTACTAATATCATGAATTTTATTAAATAATTAAGATATACAAAAGGATTAAAAATTTATGAAACATTTTTCATGAAAAAATGTGAAACCCATCAGGTCCATGGAACATATTATTTTGAGTTTATTTTATTTATTTATTTATTCTAAGAGTTTCCAGATGTTGGATGTTGGGAACCTCGATTTATAGGTAAATGGTCCCCAACGCACAGGTGGTGCACTATTAGAGGAAACCATCGTCTAATAATGTGAGATGGATGTTTAAGGGAAAGTGGTACTTTTCACATCTTAAGAATGGTTTGACTAACTAAGTAGTGTTTTCCAAAAATTATACCACTTTTTTTTAGAGAGATAATGGTTCTGGCATGGTCGTCACACATTTTTCCAGACCATTCATCTAAACCAAATTATTTTTCTAGGTCATTAAAATTTTTCATTTTTATCATTTTTTCTTTAAAAATATATAATTATTTCTCCCTCATTTCTACTCCCACTGATGTGTAGTCTCACCCTCAGGCCTTAGATCTCTCCTCCCATTTATTTTAGTGGATTATTATCTTTTTTAGGTTATTTTCTTCAAGGTATTCTTGGATTTACCATGATTTTTTATTTCTTATCCTTTTTTATTTTTTTATTCTAGTTCTATGGAGTATAGAAACCCTATCTATTAGACATCCTCATTCTATTCAACTCACCTATACTTCTCAAACTCTTATAATTCACACTTACCAGTGTAGGAGGGGTAATTTGGGTATTACACTTAGTTAAATTTGGTTAAAAACCTACTTAATGTCTTCCTGAGAACAGTATAGGCTATTGGGCCCTTTCACAAGAAAAGATCTGGATGCTACTAGAGAAGCTGGTTAGAAGGCCCTGCCGGAGCATGTTTTCAGAAGGGGATAGATTCTTATTACATAGAACTTCTTATATTCTTCTTGAGTTTTGGAAAATATCAGTAGACTTTTCCTTTAAACACTATCTATAATTAAAAAATTATTTAAATTAAAATAATTCTTGAACAACTGAGCTGCTGGAATTATTCTAAACTGGTTAAATCATTCATGAATAGTTTATTAATTTTCCCTTTGGAGTTCAAATTCCTAACACTATCTTGTGGGGTTTTTAAAATTGGGGTTTAATGGGGTTTTGTGTTTTTTATTTGTTTCTTGGGTGTATGGGGACATCTATTACTCGAATCATGTGGTTTTGATCAAAGGCATCAATTTGTTTCCTGGCTATTGATGTAAGTGTCTCTATTTAAGTGAAATTTTTAAGAATCTTCATAGATTCTGGATTTTAATGGGGTTTTTTATTAAATTTCACCAAAATTGAGATTATATTGATGGTTTATCCATGTTTTTTGTGATTATTTTAATGGGTTTGAAATTTTATGGTTTAATGTGTCTTCTAAAAAGGAGTCGGATTTGATACACAATATATGTTTATTAAAAAGTATCAAAACAATTATTCATTTAAATAGTTTTTTTAAAAGGTTTTTAATGGGTTAAATATGATTTTGAATTATTGACTTTTTATGGGCTTGGATGGTTTATGAAATTGGATTTTAAATGGATTATGTGATTAACAATTTTTGATGTTTATGTTTTTGGAATTATGTTTTACATGGGACACATTGGGTGTGTGTGTCATTGGCTTAAGATGATGGGGCCCTGGTCTATATTGTTATCCAGCTAAGGAATGTTATCTATTTAGAAATATAAATCCCATTGAGGGAATGTTATCCAAGGAATTGAGAGAGCCCTTAGGAGGAGTGTTCTCCAAGTGGATCAAGGGAGCCCATGGAAAAAGATATTTCCCAAGGGACCAAGTGAGGTATTAGAAGGTTGTGATTGGGGAATGCTGATGAAGTTTCTAAAATATGTTTTATTCTCTATGAAATAGAAAATAAAGGGTCATTCTATTTCATGATATATCCCATTAGTTTGAACCTATGATGTATATTTTCTTGTTCCTAGCAGATTTTTAGAAAGAATTATGTATGATGCTAATGTCTTATTTGGTTATGATAATTATTTTTATACCTATTTTCTATTATTTGGTTATATAATATTTTTTATGCTTATTCTCAGGTTTATTCCATGTTTGGGTGTGTTGATCTTGTTTATGTTGAGTGTGTTTCTTTCATTTTTAATCTTTATTCACTATGTTTTGAAAAATGGTTTTCTTGAGAAAAACCAAAGGGATTTCTAAATCATTATTTCTAAGGGAACTATATTTTAAAAATATAACTTGGTTTTGAAATTTAGTTTTCAAACTAGACATAATGGTTTTCATGGGTAAATTCCTTCCATAGATTCATAGTGGTATCCTATGAGGCTTTGTGCCTCACACCCTACATATGTCTTTGGTGGACCTTCTTGATTACCGATGTCCATGGTCATTTTGGGATGGTGGATATGTAGTATCATGGAGTTTATCCCTCAAGGATAATTTTTTGGATTTTTGTTTTTGGAATGTTATGTATTAGTCATTGTGGTCTCATTCTGTATTTTGAGCTTTGAATATGGATGTCATATTTATATGTCTTATGTATGACCAATGATGTGATGATTTTTATAAAATAAATTTTCTTAGTATTTTCTAAATTCACATTATTGTATATTTATATATTTTTTATGTTTATTATTGGATATAATTTGTATTAAATTAATGTATGGGTCAGGAAAGATTATCAAGGGAGAAATTGTTCCAAAATGGTTATCGATTTTCCCATAGTACTTGTCGCAAGCCTGTGGGGATTGAGAAGGCTCTTCAAGCCGTATGGCATACCAGATTTGGTGACATCTTGGGATGACCTAGCCTATTTTCGTACATAAAATAAGTTTTTTAAAAGTAACGTTATACATTAAAAACATTTATTTTAATTTATAAATATATATTTATCATTTTAGAACATAATTTATGGTTTCTCTAAAAACAATTAATGTGTTAAACATTTATTACATTAGAATTATTTATTATCATTTTTATAAATTATATATAATAAAATGGTATTCAAATTTGGAATTGGAAGGTCCAAATTATTTATTAAGGCACACTTTTTTTAGGAATAAAAATAAATTACTTAGGTGAAAATTAGTTACCACGTTAAAAACTGGAATGATAAAAGGGTTTAATCAAATAGGTAAAAAGTTAAAACATGGTAATAACAAGTATCTAATTGAGTGTTTGTGGGATTGATATAGAAACACTCATTTCTTATCCATTATTTTCTACATCTGGAGGTCATTTCCATTGAGCATGACATGATGTTATTATTATATTATGTGTATTTAAAAAACTGTCACCTCTTTCAATTATAAAATGAGATCACATAAACCCCACATCTCACCACATCATAAGACTTTTAGTTCAACCAAATCTTCCAAAATATCTCCCCAATAATCCTAGATAGGACCTAGAAGCCTTTCACTAATAAGAAGACCATTCTTCAAAGTCTTAATCCTTTTGGAAAAAAATGATTTTCCAAGGAATAAGGTAAAATTCCTAATCAATCTTTCTTTATTTATCTTCCTTTATTTTTCTACCTCCTACAAACCTATTACACTCATGCTAAAATAACTACATAAATATCATAATTATTATAAAATTTTATTATGTTAATCGAATAACCATTTTCTATCCTCCCCTGACTATATGAAATGTGGCGATTTCACTCATTCACATGTGCGGACTACCATCTCTGTGAACAATGTGTTTTATTTTTCATCCCTTCCTTAAATGGGTATTTAAAAGGGGATATTTAATGAATAAATATAATATTGATAACATTATTAATATTCTAAAATTATAAATCAATTTCCAACTTTCATCTCTATGGAAAATACGAACGTTACTTCTGTGTAAGTACGAACTACCACCTCCATAGAACGGTGTTGTCATTTTTCATTACTACCACCCTACATGGATAATTATAATAATTTATATAATAAATATAAATGTTAAATATGACAGGATAAAGGTTCAATAAGTTTATACTAACATTTAACATGTTATTAACATAAAAACTTTTCCATAGTTAAAATTACCGAAATAAATTCATCATAGATTACATCTTCACAAATCAGGACTAAAAATATCATGGAATTAAATTATAAATTTATAAATAATTATAATGAATAAATTCGTATACCTTTCATAATCTAATAATGATAAACTTTATATTAAATAGTCATGATCAACATCAACATATTATTTCTTTGGCAAAACACTCCAAAATCACCAACACTTGACAATGAAAATAAACTATAACTAATAAATTTATATTAAATTATTATAATTGTTGTGTACATAATGTAATAGAAACAAAAAAAGTTCAGAAATAGCTTATCAAGAGGTATATATTTATAATACATAAGGTTAATTCACTTTCTTCGAACTTGAGAGCAAAGAAAAGGGATTTTTTTAACTCAAATTTATTTCCTTGAGTTATATAGTTTTTTGATTAACTTTATTATTTTAAGTTCTATATATTATTCTGTTTCCCATTTTATATAATATTTTATATGGGGAAAATGAAATTTTTAATTCAATTATTATTTCCTTGATGAAATTTTTAAAAATGTATACAATTTTTTAAGATAACATTCATCCTCTTTAATGAAAATTTCCCTTCCATATCCATGTTCTCTCTTCTTACCAATGTTCTTATCCAGAAACCCAATCATGTATTTTTTGATATGGATTTTTTTTCTCTTTTAATCTTTCCAAAAGGAATTTTTATTATCTTTATTATGATGGGGGTTTCAACAAAGATATTTTAAAATATTGAAATTATTTTTCCTTTCACAATTGTAAATTTTATCACCCACTCAACATTACAGTAGGAAAAATTATGTTTTTTTCAATGATTCTTTATTAATATTTATTTATAAATATGTTTTTAAAAAAGTCATCATTATAACTTTAAAAAGTGATCTTTTCAAAAATTATTTGTAACTTTGTATCATTATGATGGTGGAAAGTAATATTTTATAAAGTATCTTCTCTGTTCACTCCAAAAATTCTATCTCGAATAAAATTGTGTTTTGTAAATCACCCTCTAAATTTATTTATGAAATACTTATTTCAGTTGATTTAATGTTTTTTATCAATTAATATACTTTTTATATCTTGTTATCCAATAACATTTTTAAATGATATAGAAATAATTTTCTTTATATGGGTTTTCAAGATATGATGAATGATTGATATCTTATAGCACACATATGTATGGATGATTGATAGGTGGGGTTTTATATCACCCTCCAATGCATTGGTTATGGTTTTAAATCTTATGAGATAATGATGTTATGTATGAAAGTTATTATTATGTTCACAACATGATGTGTGGACATTATAATTATGTTCATAGCATGATGCATGTACATTATTTTTATATTCCCAACATGATGTGTGGATATTTTTGTTATGTTAAAAACTATATTTATTGGATGAGGTAAATCTATATGTGTTCACAAGGTTATGATTTCCTAATATTAAGTAGGTAAAATTCCCTTATACTATGTTTTATTATGTTACTTGCGTACAATATCTTATGTGGATCATGTTTATGATATCACATTCCCACACTCTTATTCCATATAATGTGTTTTATCATTAGAGATTAAACATAAAACCCTTATTGTTTCATGTCACATGTAAATTATATATATATACTTCTCTAATGTTTTGCCATACTTATGATTTAACCCTTGATGACATGTTGATATGTTTTTCCTTTACTGAGTGTTTGAACTCAACTCTTTTATGTTTTCCATTCCCCGGGTTATGAAGATGAGTATAACTTATATGAAGTCTAAAAGGGGTATAGTTTTGTGTGATTTATGGGTAAATGTTCACAATATTGTAAAATTATTTTAGTTATGGCTAATCACTAATGACATAAAACCATCAGTTCTTGGGATTGTGAGATTAAATTTGATATTTAATATTTTAAATTATTAAACTGACATGAAATATATGAAAGATTATTTTGAGTCACCTCATATGATGTACAAGAATATATTTGTCCATTTATAAAATTAGAAGTAATAGATCTGTATGATGGGTCTTAATATGTGTTGAACAACATACGATGTACTGACAATCCAATGGTCTTTATATTAAGGATAAAGGATATATCAAAAATCAATTTTAATCATATACTTCCACCTTAGGTTATGTTTTCAGTCGATGATACCATGAAGTTACATCTTAGAAGAATATCATATAAGGGACATAAAAGGCATTGATTTTAAGGGGCTACAACAAAATCCATGTAATGTTTTATTTAAACTCAATATAACATTGATTCCAACACTCTGTGATTCTTTGAAAGAGATTCCCAATGGAAGCTCTATTGTACTCAATGTAATGTCATGTTGTAGCCTCAAAATATGAGTTTATTCTAGAATATCAAGGAAAATATTCATAAGATTATATTGGGGTGAGAATGTAATGACCATTATAATACTCTATAATTTAGGAAATAAAATCATCAGGTATATGGAAATCTCTTTAAAGAAATGGGGGGAGAGTGTTTTATTCCAAAATCATATAAGACATGTATGAAGTGATTTTAACTCAAGTTAAACTCTAATAGGTGAAACTAAAGACTTTCTTATCTCAAGACAGTTGTATCGATGTTTGACTTTAATCCTTTACCATTATATTTTGGTCTTGGATGAATTTATAGAGGTTAATCAATATTAGATTCTTAATTGTATACATTTTTTGGATGATTTAGTTTTTTATATATAATCCAAAGAGACAATCAATTTAAATTTAGAGATTTTGATAGAGACTTCAGAATAGAAAGGTTTTCCATCTTAATAAGGGTAAAATAAAATATATGGAGTGTCATTTTTGCAAAGGATTTTCTGGTAACATTATGGATAAGAGATTAAGAGGAAACATTATTTCCAAAGTTGATCATTTTTTATAGTTATTCTCACTTTTGTAATGTGATTGATATATTAATATAGATATCTCTTGTAGGATTCAAACCTAAGTTATAAAATGGGGAATGTATTTTGGAGTTATTTTTGATCAAAAAAACATTTTAATTTGATATATAAATTTAATATTACTATTATTAAACCAACTATTCAATATGGTTGGGAGTGTTTCCTTTAAAGGGACATATTGAATAGAAAATAATGGTACCAAAAATGAAAATGTTAAGATGGAAAATTGTACATACTATAATGGATAAGATTATAAATTATAGTTTTGGATGGAAAATTAGAATTCCTATAGTTGATGAGAAGATGACTAAGACTATATTAAGAAGGTTTGGAAATGTTAAAACAATATATAGGGATGATCCTATTAATAGAATTAACCTAATGATAATTTCAATTATTATAAGATGTAGAGGTAGACCTAAATGCACCCTTAACTAAATCATCCAAGATTATTTTGTTCTAAATGGTTTAAATGGAAATATGTCTTTCAATAGAGATAACTGGTGGAATTTGATCTAGATAGTTGACCCAATTTAGTTGGGTTTAGGTCTTGTTTGTTGTTGTTATTTTTGTTGAATCATCAAGTATATAAGGATTCATCATCTACACATTAAAAACCCGTATATAATTTTTACATTAAATCTACAATCAATAGACATTGAGTCGACTTATGAATGCTACATTATTCCCATCATTGTATCAAGGAATTATCCACAAAATACATTCACAAAAAATAGGCATTTCAGCCACTTACTATCACTACATTGGACCCAATAAAATCCTAGGAGTCAAGATATCATATAAACATCATAGAATATAAGTATTTTTATAAATCCATATTCTAGATACCAATCCAAAATATTTTCAATACTGTGCACCCCCAATGAACCCTTAAGCTCTAACACAGCATCCACAAATTCCTTAATGTACTATCAGCGTCCAACACAACATTTCTTTCTAACTAAAATTGTCTGAACTATAGATGTTGAAAATGAAATTTCCTAATATATCATATCTATAAATCAACTATGAAATACATATTGAATTTATGTAAGGTATATGGGGACAAAAATTGATTCTTCATTTAAACTTTCTACCCAAATTAGGAAAGGGGGAAAACTGGATAAATAAAACATGATTCAAGAGAGATGAATCAATGTTTATCAAAAGTGAATGAAATTCACTTGAGCATTCATAAAATAATTATAAACTCTGTATGGAATAAATCATATTAACCTCAATTACAAATGGAATGATCCTCAGGAAGGGAAAATCCTATAAAAAGAGCTAGACACCTTTATATAATTTGGTTTATTGGACTTGAGTATTTTTATCTATTATAATTACTATGTATATATCTCATTTTTCATGGCTATGAGATTTCACATGGAGGAATAAAATCCATAATATATGATTGATATAGTGGGGTTGATACTTATTATTCTTGAATTTATATTCATATATCTTGTTCTTCATTTTCTATTTTTCACAATTTATAGAATGAGTTATACATATTGAGTGTGAAAATTTGTCTAACTAGGTATATAGGATTATACGAAACCAAACACACATGCATGTGCGTGCACACAGACACCTAAATGGGCCATGCCTCATCCTGATATATGATATAATAGGAGTGACTGAGTGGTGAAGTGTTTAGTGATTGATGAAACATGAGTGGAATGATAGGTTCTCACACTTAGTAACTAGGGATCACAATTTTTTTACTAGGAAATACCCAAGTAAACGAAGTGAATTCTCTATTAGAGAATTTGAAAATTTCTCAGTACTCTCTCATTAACACATTAAATATTTTTGGCTTATAGTTTTCATTGTAATTCTAGAACGAAATTTTTTTGGAAACAAAAGGTGGGAGATCTATGATAATAGACTCTCCTTGAGCACTATTAAAAAGAGTGTTCATCATTACAAACTATTATAAACTACAATTATTAATATCAACCTTGTATTAATCACTATAAAATCTTCTAATTGTCAATTCAATACATATCTCTCCTATTCTCATGATTTTATAAAAAACACAACCCCCATACACTAACACATACATTGTGACACTTTGAATTTTTACCCTTCTGTAGAGACAATTAAATGTCACTACAATAATGAATTTAACCTACGAAACCTACCAAGTCATAGATAAGTTAAATTTTTATATTTATTTACCTTTTGGTTTTATTTGAGGGTTCTTGGGTGATGGATGTAGAAATGGGAGTTTTTTGTAAGAAAACATATCAATTGAATGATTGGCGCACAGTTTTTTGAACCACGTGGCCACCATACGAGGGTGTTTAGTTTTGTGAAAATAGAATTTTTCACAATTTGAGCATGATTTGTAAAATCATATGATGCATAAGAGTAACTTTGCATCTTGTTCTGGGGGGAGAAAGTATCCCCATATGGCGGGCGCATGGTTTTTCTAATTGTGCGGCCTAAGTGTGTAGGCATGTCTAACTGATTAAAAATGTTGCCTTCTACCATTTCAACCCCTATCGTTTTAACCCTTTTGGCCTTAATTTCTTCCTACCATCATGTATATCCCCTTATCCTTGTGGTTGAAGGGTCCCCTATCTGTTTTTGGTGGATTTCTTCTAGATTCTTAGTGGTTTAGCTTTAGGCAATCCCTGTTCTTCTTATTCTCATCATCTATCCTCACTTTTTACCCTTGATCATCCTTTTTTATGGAGGCCTATAACCCTATGTGGGGTTTTGGATGAATATAGAATTTTTAATTGGGTGTTTGTCTTGTTTTCATGTGTCATATATGTGTTTGTTCCTCTCATATCTATTCTGGGTGGTTATCATTAAAGGAAAAAAATATAGAACTAATTCTAAAGTAGGTGTCATTATTTAAGGGAGTTTTCCATGCCTTTCATTTAAATTATGAATCATTTTTGGATTATATTGTTTAAATTTCCATTGAAAAAATTTATTGTTTCTTTTTATCCCATTTTTATGTTATTAATGGTCTATTTTTAAATTTTGGTTATTAAAGAGGGTTTCCCAAATAAGAGTTGCATGTGTACACTCCATGTGTTTGAAAAATGGATCAAATAATTTTTATGGTTTTAAATGGATTTATAAAGTGATTTTAGAAATGGTTTTACCTTGTAGAATGTTTTTTCATAAAATAGGAATGTTGGTTTGTGAAATTGTTTTGTGAAATTGTTTTTCATGTATGGCACTTGATATGTGATTTGTTGGCATGAAGTAGCATATAGGTTAACCAGGGTGTGAATGAAGGGTTTTATAAGGGATCATGGGAGCCTTCATGGAGGAAGGCCAATAGGCATTCTATTTTTCTTGAAGGGGTCGTTAGAGTATTTGGTAGAGAGACCATGAGATATTTCACTCATTTTTTGAGAGACCATGAGAGCTCTTGGAGTTGGAACCAGGGAAGACCTTAAGAGCTATAAACTTGTTCAACAAGCTAGAATTATTTTAAGAAAATCACCCTTATGGTCTGATCCTTAAGTGGACAATACTCATATAGGGTCTATTTATATGCTATATGAATTTTATTTGTGTAATTTTTTGATGTAATGACTTATGTTATTCCCATTGTCATTGGTTGATTTTATGACATTGATGTTATAATAAAACATGTGAGTATTTGTTTAATTTATTGAGTATTTTGATCCATAATGCCATGTCAATTTATTTGAGTCATTTTGGAAACAAATTATATAAAACTCATATGTTCACTTTAAAGAAAAAATCAAAATGATTTCAACATATTATTTTAATGAAAAATGTGTTCAAATTTAATTATTTTTGAAAAAATGGAACTAGTTTATTGGTTTGCATGGGCAAAATCATTAAATAGGTTCATGGTGGTCTCCTACTAGGATATGTGCCTCACACCCTACATATTCCTTTGGGAATATATAGTTATTATTTTTAGGACATAGGTAAAGGAAATATAATCATGTTCTTGGGTGGATCTTATTGATTACCATTGTTTTTCATTTTATTGGAGGAGATATGGTCTCGCTAGGTTGGTTCATTTGGATTCATTTTGGGATTTTGTACCCATTTGGAATGTTTTTATTGGTACTATCGGGTGATGTAGATGGATTTTACCTACATTTTTTATAATTTTTTTATTTAGTTTTAATTATTTTTCTCACGGCTTCGTGTGATTTTACTTTCTTTTTATAGTTTTTAATATTTTAGTAATTTTTATAGTTTTTAGTTAATTTCATATTAATATTAATTATTTATTTTCATTTTCTATTTTTTAATAATTTTTAATTTATTAACATTTAATATTTTATTTCTTAGTTTAATTAATAATAGTTATTATAAAAATTATTTGTTTATTAATTAATTATATTAATTTAACTAGTAAATATAATATATAATTCTCATTATTTATAATAAATGTAGTAATAATAATAATAATAAGTAGAATTATATAAATATATATATTATATTTACAAGTTAAATTAAAATAATTAATTAATAAACTAATAATATTAATAAATAATATTAATTAAACTAAAAAAATATTAAACATTAATAAATGAAAAATTAATAAAAACTAAAAAATGAAAATAATTAATTAATATTAATATAAAATTAATTCAAAAAATTTAAAATTACTAAAATATTTAAAACTATAACAGTGAACTAAAAACAAAAGAAGCAGTTAGACAATTAATTAAAATTACATAAAAAATAAAAAATGTTTGTAAAATCCATGTATATCATTGGGACTTATCCATTTTTTATATTCTTTGAGCTTTAGGATTTACATGCCATGTATATGTCTTACTTTGATATGTTATTTATTTAATGTCTAATATTGATTATGGTTTCTGCTTTTCATTTTATTTGTTTCTATTGATGGTTGTTTATAGTTGTTGACTCTGATCAGGTTAGCATGGTCATCCCATTTCATGGATGGGACATGCCTATTTACCATAGGAGAACTGTTCCCGATATATTTTTGGTTATACATGATGCTTGTTGTCATCCCATGGTGATCAAGAACTTTCTTTGGGCCTTATAGTGTACCATATTGGGGGAACGACTCAGGTGGACCTAAGTTGGTTCATAAAAAAATGTCATCAGACCTGTTATTTGGGGTTCAATGGTAAATGAGAGCTAGGACCATTGAGACTTTGGAAGTAAGAGTGGTGGAGTGCCTGGTTAGATCTTCTCCATGTCAATCCTTGAGTTTCCATGGGTGGTCTGGGATTTTTATTAAGTTTTGAATCTATTTATGGGTTTTATTGATCATATTTTGAGGTATTCCCTTATTGTGTTGAGTTATAAGGAAGGATTGTAGGTTGTTTCTAGTTTTAGGGTGAAATAGGGAAACTCTACAAGGGGTGAATAGTTAAGGCACAATATTAGTAGTAACTATGAAAAAATTATGATTCCTTACCTATCAACCTCTAGTAGACATGCACGGTTGGTGAATGGTTTGTCTAATCATGCGGTCAAACCAATTACAGTGGGGAATGCTCAAAAAAGTTATTTTGTTTCTACTTTTTCGCTTGGATTATTTCTATTCTTGTTCTACGTGTTGAAAATAATGAAAAGGGGTAATTTTTGTGAATTTTATGTGGTTTGAGATTGAATTGTGATTTTTCTGGGTTTGTGTTTTGTGTCTTGTAAACAATGCTTCCCAGAAAGACCTTATCTAGACATAAATAGAGTGTTGTGGAGAATACCCTACAATATAACCCTCCTCCTGACCTATATTTAGTGGATTTAGTGATTCATATGATCTAAATATTATGTCAACTAGTTGTTCAAGAGTATACATGGACAGTAGAATATGCTCATGGGTTTACTAGGAAATATTCATAGGTTTTTTGTGGTTACAAGTTACCCAATGAGGCCGAGGGGTGGTTGGGTCGTATCAAGTGAATATTTGAGTTACTAAAGACCCTTCATACTACAAAAGTGGTATTTTACTCATACATGTTTAAAGGGCCAAGTAAGAAGTGATGGGAGTCAATGGAGATATCTAGGATGTATTTTTACTTGGAGACATTGAGGGAGGTTAAGGCCCATGAGTTCATGATGCTGAAGCAGGGGAATATTTCGATGTCAAATTATTTCAGTTGATTTACCAAGTTTTTTCATGCCTCTATAGATCTCCTCATAAATTATTACCTCAAGGATCAATGTTTCAAGATGTTTTTGGGGCCATAGATCATGTACATGATTATTCTCAATAGCCTACCGACAAATTCATAGGTAGTTGATAAGGTGGTTATAGAAGATTCATATTTGACTGGAAAGACATGTCTTAGTGGTGTTCTTTCAATCAGTGATATCAAGAGTTCTTCATCAGTTCAGAAGAGAAAGTAGGATGAGTCTCATCGAGGTTGTTGCAAGGGTGTCCAAGAATGATCATGTACATGCTGAATCACTTTTATGGGGTGTAATTTGGTTGTCTATTACTAGTGTGGGAGGGGTGGAAACACTAGAACCAATTTCTTAGAGACTCTAAGAATATTTCAATAGTGTGGAAATATGGGTCATAGTCTATGATTATATATGTTTTCTTCACATGGGAGTAGCATAGGCTCTATAGCCTTGAAATGTTCTCAGGTGTAGTATGATGCTTACAAGGGTGTAGGATCTCTCCCTTATGAAAATAGTTATTCACTTCAGGAGAAGAACTCTCAGGTTGAGTTTGAGTTAGTTCATTTCCATGCAGCAAAGGATATGTGAAAGGAATTCGAATCTGGGCCAGCCATCATGAGAGGTATGTTATTTATTACATATATAGAATTCGTTTTATTTGACACAAGTACATCACATTCTTTAATTTTTATTAAACTTATTGATGATTTCGATATGCGAGAAGAGTTGATGACCTATTTCATGGATTTCATAACCACATTGGGTAAAAATGATAAATGTTCATAGTGCCCATTGTGCCATCTTTTAAATTATAGCATGGAATTCAGTTAGGATTTACTCATGTTGGGCCTGGTTTTTTTCAAAATTATCATCATCATAAACTGGATGATCAACTCTAAGGATATAATTGAGTATTATCACCGCATGTTCTAGTTTCATGCTCATGATGAGATCACTCACATATTATACGGTGGGTGGAAACCAAAATCAGGAAGGAAAATACCGGTTTCTTTGGATTTGGGTTTGGTTTCATTCCATTTGACCAGGTTGTTTCTTGGTGTTTCTTGAGGAAAGGTACCCGTATGTGTTTCTAGATTACTTTTTGGGGTTTCCACCCCTATGATGGGTCAATGTTTCTATCGATCTTATCCCTGATATGATCCTCATTTTATTCCCATATTATTATATGGTTAAGATCAAGATGAAAGAGTTTAAATTTCCGCTATACGACCTCGAGTGCAAGGGTTTTATCTATCTAGCAAGTCATTGTGGGATTATCCAATGTTTTTTATGAAAAATATGGATGGATGGATCCAAATTTTCATTGACTATCATATGATTAACTAGTTTACCATGAAGAATAAATACTCATTACCTTGAATTTATGATCTCTTTGATCATCTCAAAGGAACTTGTTGGTTTTCAAAGACTGACTTGAGATCTTGGTACCACTAGTTGAGTTTCTAGGATGATGATATTCCAAATATATCCTTTTGAAGGTGGTATGGATAGTTTGAGTGTTTTTATGTCATTCGGTCTTACCGATTCTCATTTGGTCTTTACATAACTGATGAACTAGATCTTTCACCACTTTTTGGACTCTTTCTTGGTTGTCTTTGTAGAAGACATCTTGTTTTATTCCAAGATTAAGGAGGAGTATAATGATCATCGAGAATTTTTTTTGGGAAAGTTATCCATGAGCCAATTTTGGATTTTGGAAGTGATGTTTTTGATCTAAGTAATATATGAGATAAGAGTTTCTGTGGATCCAGAGAATGTTCAAGAATTAAAGTCTTGTTATTAGTATAATAATGTTTTCTAGATCTATAGAGTTTTGGGCTTGGCTAGGTATTATAGATATTTCATTTGGGACTTCACCTAGATAGCTTCTCCCTTGGTGTCTTTGATGAGGAAAGGGTTGAAATTTGAGTGGGATGAGAAGTGACAACATTATTTTGAGAAGTTATAGACTTGTCTCACATTCATGCTACTTTTTATAGTTCCCAAGTTCAAGATATATTATTCTATGTATTATGATTGTTTTGGTGTGGGATTGTGGTGTTTGATGATATATGATTACCATGTGGTGGATTATCGAACATGGTAGATATGTCCATATGAGCAGAATTATCCCACCCCTGACATCGAATTTGCGATCGTGATATATGTACTAAAAAATGATGATGATACCTCTTTGAGGAGAGTTTTATAGTTTTATTGAATTTTAATATCCTAAGGTAAATTTTCACTCATACAAAACTAAACCTATTACAGAGACACTGGGTGGAATATCTTTGTACTTTTGATTTTGGTATGGCGTAAACACTAGAGAAGGGAAATTTGATCATTTATGCATTGAGCAGGAAGCTTCCAGAGCATGTAGTTTGAGATTCAGTGGATGAGTAGGATCTAATGATTTCTTTCACTAATTTTAGGATGGAAATTTAAGAGGATAGTGGGTCGTTGTTCTTGGACTTTGATCAAGTCACATCCTCTCTTATCGATCAAGGTGGGAGTGAGTAGGTATTTGACCTTGAGTTCGAGAAGAATATTAGTGATTTAAATAGTGGGGAGACCTCAGGTATTTATTCTTGGTCTCTTGATGGTTCCCCCATTTTTATGAAGTAGATGGAAGTTCATTTGATCTTGAGGTATGAGGTGATGCATGTGGAGCACCACTTTAGTTGCGTCGTGCACCCCACGATGACCAAAATGTTCTATTCCTTAAGAGGTTGATATTTGTGGACCAGGATGTGACGTGAAGGGGTGGAATTTGTTTCTAGATGTTTGATCTTCCATAAAATTATAGTAGGTCATCATCGATCAGTTCATTTTTTGCATCCACTCCCCATCCTAGTCTGAAATTGGGATGAGATATTGATGGATTTCATGATAAGGTTACCTCATACTCCAAGTAGAAAAGATGTTATATTGGTTATTGTGACCATTTGACAAAATTATCACACTTTCTACCTATAATATAGTAAATGAAGGTATAGAACTCATATGCCTATATGTCTAAGATGTTGTTTGGATTAATGGAGTTCTCTTGGCCATTGTTTTAGACTAGAATTCCCATTTTACTTCTTGGTTTTGGAAGGGACTCCAAGAGGTTTTGGAAACCAATATGAGGTTGAGAATCCTATATCACTCATAGATGGATATTTAGTCCGAGAAGATCATCTAGAGTCTCAGGGATATGTTGTGAGCATTCATTATTGATTATGGTGGAGCAGCCTATTCATTTCATGGATTATCAGACCAAGGTGATCCACAATAAATCGATCATGTTGGTATGCATGCTCTGGCATTGTGCAAGTGATATCCATGAGATGTGGGAGTAAGAAGCATTGATGAAGAAGTGGTGGACACACCTTATTTCTTATGTGGAATTTCTTGGTGCAGAATGCGGCATGGTGGGGATTTCGTAACACCCATTGGGTCACTTGAATGTCAAATTTTTACTTTTAGTTACTATTTGGTTTTATTTTGGGGGTTTCCATTTATCAGACATCTAAATGGGAGCGTTTTAGGAAGAAAAAAGACTAGGTGGACGATTGGATCATGGTTTTTTTATCATGATAGGGTGATATGTTTTTTATAGTGGGGGTTTTCAGTGTCTAAGAACCATTTTTTTAATCATGTGACACCCTGGAGTAACTATTTGTATTAATATTGGGGGAGATAGTAACTCCACATGTTTTGGAACCATGACTATTCGATGCAAGAAATGGAGTTTGGTTTGTGTTTTTTTAAGTACTCATTGGATGTTCATAATGTTTTATAAGAAAATGATCATATAGTTCGAGTGAAAAATAGTATTGAAGGTGGCGTCATTTCCCAATGTTTGCCAAATTTTTGGGCCTGAAAATCAGAAAATGGAGAAATGTGTGTCTGGAAAAGGAAGTTGCATGAAATATTATAGGTGTTTTGTTAATTTCATGCAAGGCATATTTCAGGATTGGAACATCCAGAAATTGAAAAGGTATGAGCTGTGTGAAATATCTGTATTTGTGCACAAAAAATAGTTCTTGTATGAAAAGAATTGCATGCAGAATAAGAGGTTTTGCACGACATGGTGGTTTTGGCATGCGGGGGTTAGAGATGCCTATAAATAAGATGTGACACCCCACACCCACCCCTCCCCCACCCTTTTGGTACAGCAAAATACTGAGAGAATATCTGAGATTGGATGTGCATAAATGTTGTGCTAAAAAGGGGTTGCGGGGAAAAGTTGAAGTTCTACGGAAAATTTAAAGTTGCACAGAAAAGTTAAAGATGCATGAAAAATTTACTGTTGTGTGAAAAATATTATGTTGCACACAAAATATAAATTTGTGTGTAAATGGTGTAGGTTTGCAAAATATTTTCCGTACGAAAATTGAATCTTGCACGCAAATGTAAAATCTTTCGCGCATAGGGTATGCATTTTGCACAATTGTCTGTGTAGGCTGAATACATGTTCTGAATATCTGGGTCATTGGTTCAGTGATTTCAAGTGCATCAATTCGGGAATTCGATGCAAGCAGCGTCTCATGATGAACAGAGACAAATACTTCAATGGAAAATATATTGAAGCGACCTTCAAGTCGGTAAACTGATTTTGACTTCTCTCAAGGCAGTGAGCTCGATGGAGTCATGAGAAGGGATCTGAGGGACACATTGAGCTATCCCTGAACCTTTTTAAAGGTATTTTATCTGGAACAGAGTGACTATGACCAAATCTTTTAATCCTAAAACTAGTAAAGATTAGTGTATTTAGGTTCAACAAACACATTGTCGTCGTATGCTCCTTGGACATAGCCCTTTGAGGTAAACCAAATAAAACTGTTGTGTCATCTCCCTACTTTCATTTGTTTGAAATATTTAACATGTTCCTACCAACATCGGAACAATATACACAAATTTAAAAAAATTGACACCATGATTCACCCCTCCCCTCTCATGGTGTTTCAGGGTCATTTAAGTGGTATCAGAGGCAGGTTACTCATGTTTGATCTGTCTTATACCATCATGGATAATTCTTCCAGTGTTAGGGGAGTCCCCCTCTTTTATGGAAGTAATTTTCATATTTGGAAGAATATAATGATATCTCATCTAAGATCCCTTGGAATGTAATTCTTATTCCACTATTCAAGGTATACAATTTACTTATCTAATGGGGCTAGCTATGACTGATGCAGAAAAGAAAATTATTGATATAGATGCTAAAGTGTAGAATTCTCTCACCACAACCATTTATGATCAGATATATCTAAAAGTGATGATTTTCACCTCAGAAAATTCCATTTTGGATAAACTTGAAAATATGTATTAAGGATATATAAAATTGGAGGAAAAACTACCAGTCTTGCACAATAGGTTTGATGATCTGAAAATGCATCCTAATGATAATGTAGACTCATTCTTCAATCCAATTACTGAAGTAGTTGGATAAATTCAGGGTCTATTAGAAGAAATAAAAGATGATGACATTGTAAAGAAAATATTGAGAAGAATTCCACCCATGTACAATGCAAATTTGTCAGCCCTTGAGGAAAGAGACTTTTCCAAACTTTCTCTGGATGATATGTCGAGTAGCCTATTGGCATATGAAATGAGAGTCAAAATAGAAGATCTTACGACCTGAGTGAGCAAGGAAATGTAATTCAAATTCATTGAGAAACTGATGATTTAAAAAGATACTAGTGGTGAAGACGATGAGGAAAAATAAATTCTTTATCTCATTGCCAAGAAGTTCCAGAACGGGAAAGGGAAATTCAAAGGGAAGCTAACTCTAGCATTATTTCATTGTGGAAAAATTGGGCACATTTCCTCTCAATGCTTAAGAAATATCGATGATGAAGATAAGAAAGATGAAAAAATTGGGATTCTTCAGAAATGGTTTTTCATAAAGGGAGACTTCAAATCTAAAAAGAAAGTACCAAAGAAGAGTTTTGTCTGTGAAGAGGAAGATGATGATAATGAATTCTGGGAATAAGAGGAACCAAAATTTAAAATTGTAAATGATGCTTCCATGATGGACACTATTAAAAAATAAGAAGATAATGGTGGGGAAAATCAGTTGACAACTAGTTAGAATCCCGAGTTGCAACTTAAGGATTCTCTTAGTAAGCATAATATTAAATATAAGAGTCACAATAAGTGGAAATCAATTTTAAAAGAATAATTTGAATATGTTAATCAGATCAAAGATAAAATTGAACAACTGGAAGAATTTGTAAAATAAGAGTCTAAAATCCTTTAATGAAATGATGATGTATAGGAACTGAAGTTAAGAAATCAAGAGAAGGCAACGGTCATCAATGACCTCACCTCCAAATTAGGAGAAAAGTCCCAGATTATTGAGTATCTTAAGGAGAAATTTGTTACTCTCATGAGTAAACTTCAGAGTGAATAAGTTTAAAAAGAATCATGGAATAAAATATAGTTTGGAAGGTTATCATATGTTGAGATGTTAGAGATAGAAAAATGTGGCTCTAATGGAGTTGAAAAAATTTTGAATGATCAAATACATGCTTACATGGGAAATATTGGAATCAGTTGTGAGGTCAAATCATCAAATGATGCAAATAATGGTGACCAAAATAAAGGAAATCTAAAAGTGGGTTTTGAAGAAAAGTCACATGAAGTTCTGAAATAGAAACCCCCAATTCAATTTGAAAGAAGAACAGAATACTATCCTTGAGTCTCCAGGAATAAAAGGAACTCAAACTATTATACAACAGATGAAGGAATGAGGATAAAAAGAAGTGAGAAGATAGTTCCTCTCATGAAGTTTTAGTTCTGTGGATATATGGTCCATACCATGCCTTATTGCAATGATGCAAGAAGCTATTTGAACAGATAATATATGGGTGTTCAACAAAGGAGAAAAAATTCATATCCTAATTCTTTTAGAAGAAAAAATTTCTATTATTGCGTTCAACATACTGAAAATGGTTGACCAGAATTTTATCATTAGACGGTTTCATGGAATGGGGAGAGGGGGGGAAGAGAGTAGGGTGCACACATTGGTCATGCAGGCTGGATGTTGGAATCTATGGAAGGCGCAGAACCAGTGTCTTCATGGAGGGGGGAGATCGTCGACGCACGCGATTATAATTAGAACCCAGAATCTTCTACTAGACATGGGTAAGGCTCTTAGCATGTGGTGGGATTCTCCCACCCTACAATAGATCATTCATGATATTCCTCGTAATGTGGCTGGAACAGACGACTCCTCAAGTAAATGGGTTTTTTGGCATCCCCCCACTCGAGGCTTGAAGATGAACACCGATGGATCATGTGTTATAGGCGACATGTGAGGTGGAGGGATGGTACATGACAACAATGGGTCAGTTGTTCTGGATTTCATAGTCTGGATGGGTCAGGGGACTTTGCCACAAGCAGGGGCCAAGACCTTGTGGTTAGGACTCATGGCTTGTAGGGAAAGGGGTCTGGAGCTCGCAGAGTTGGACACCGATTCCATGTAGGGTTTCAATGCGCTCCATGCACAAGGTATGACACCTAGGTCTATTGAATACATCATTCTACAGTGTCTTTGGAATCTTGGAAACAATACCAGAGTGACTCACACCTAGTGGGAGGGGAATGAGTCATGTGACTTTTTGGCCTCTCTTGATATCCTGGGCTCAGAGCAGTTATGTATCCATAATTTCCATAGTCTAAAGCTAGTAGGGGTTAATATTATCAGAGTGTATGACCTCAGTCTCCAGTATTTTAGACCCCCAAACCTTTTTATTCTCGTTTTCTTTCATGTACTTTAGTTTATTTTCAATAAAAATCTATATGATATAATGATGATGGTGAAGAAAAAATTTCAATAGAATGAGTCAACTCTGTGACTCAGGACTTATAGTTAATTTTAATCAAAAAGTCTGAACTATCAAGGGAAAGATAGGAAATTCACTTATGAGGGGATAGAGAATAGAAGGAAACCTATATTAGGTTGAAAGTAAAGAAAAAAATTTCTACATGAATATTGAGGAAGAAAATAACTTGTGGCATCGGAGATTGGGTCACATCAATCAAGAATACATGGAAAAAATATCAAAAATTAATATTTTCATAGACATTCCCAACCCGAATCATTAACATGAAAAGTCTTGTGATGCTTTCATTTGGGGGAAGCTGGTCTTCAATTCATATCATCTAAATAAGAAAAGGGCATCTCATCATCTTGATCTCATTCATATAGATGTATGTAGCCAGATAAATGTTTCTCAAACTCATGGATAAAGGTACATTGTTCTTTTAATAAATGATTATAGTAGAATGGGATGGGTAATGGTTATACACAAGAGATGAAAAGTGGTTGACTCCATGAAAACATATCGGTTAATCTCCGAGAATGATACTGGAAAAACAATCAAAGTGATGTGATATGAAAATGGAGGGGGATACATAGCCATTGAATTTAAAAATTACCTGAAGAAGAATGGGATACAACATGAGGTATCTACTATGAGAACTCCATAGCAAAATGGAGTTTTTTAGTACAGGAATTGACAAGTGAACAACATGGAAAGAACTATGCTGATTGAGAGTCATATTCCATGACATTAATGGAAAGAGTCCATTCAAGATGCAGTGTATATTCAAAATCAAATTGTGATTTATATGGGTGAGATGAAGATACCATATGAATTGTGGCATATAAGGAAGCCATATTTTAAGTACATTAGTGTTTTTGGAAGTAAATACTTCATCAGAAACAAAGAAGGAAATCAAGGGAAATATGGTGACAATGCAGATGAAGAAATTTTCCTTGGATACTCAATGAACAGAATAGCCTACAAGTGTTTCAACAAGTGATTATGAAGGATTGTGGAATGCAGTGATGTTATTATCGTTTAAGAGAAAACCACAAATACTTTAAGGATTTCATATGATGATGTGATAGAAAATAAGGAAGAAAGTGAACGTGGAGTAAATGATAATACAGAAATAAGTGAAGGTGTACAAAACACTCAGAAGTAACATCATGATGTTGACTCAGAAGAAGAATCTGAAGAGGAAACCTTGGATGGAGAAAATGTCACTGAATATCAAAGGATAAATTTAAGAGAAGAAATTGATCAATCCAAAATTATTAGGGATTGTACTGCACCCACACAGACAAGGAGAATACGGAATAACACACAATCCACATTTCTGTCAGTTGTGAAACCATCCTTATTTGAAGAAGATTCAAAGGATAAATCATGGGTGAAAGCCATTAATGAAGAGTTAGATCATATTGACAAGAATCATACATGGGATCTATTCAAGAGACCCAAAGGTCATAATGTAATTGGTACAAAGTTAATTTTCAATAACATTTTTGATGAGTATGGAAGTGTTATCAGAAATATGGAATGACTGGTATGTAATGGATATTCATAGATTGAATGTTTCAATATTGAATAAATATTTGATCCAGTGGATAAAATGGAGTCAATTATATTTATTTGTCCATGGATATCCAAATAAGATATAAATTATATTGAATGGATGTCAAGATAGCATTCTTAAATGTGTTCTCGAAGATGAATTCTACATGAAACAACAAGTGGGTTTTCTTCTTGGTACTCATGAAATAAAAGATTATAAACTAAAGAAGGCTCTATATGGTTTAAAACAAGCACCATGATCATGGTATTCCTGGCTGGATTCTTATCTCAATAAGATGGAATTCAAAAGAAGAGAAGTAGATCAAAATCTTTATGTGAAGAATTCTTCAAAAGAACAATTCATTGTTCTAGTTTACATTTATGATATTATATTTGGTGAAAGTAGGAAAAAATTAGTGGATTAATTTTCCAATCACATGAAATATTAATTCGAAATGTCTAGGATTGGGTAGATCACTTATTTCTTGGGGCTGCAGGTGACTCAAAATAAATATTACACTTTCATTTCTCAGGAAAAGTATGCAAGAGAGCTACTGAAGAGATTTAATATGCATGACTCCAAACCAATGTCAAATCCGATTGAGGTTGGAACAAAACTTGAATAGAATGAGGATAGGACCACTGTAGATCCCACCATGTATAAGAGGATTATTGGAAGCTTATTATACCTAATTGAAAGAAAACCAGCTACTGTCTTTACATTTTCCTCAGTGGCACGATTTTAGAGTAATGTGAAGGAAAAACATATGACAATAGTAAAAATAATCATGAGGCACATTCAAGGTACTCATAATTATGTGTTATGCTTTTCTGCAGGAAGGTTCAGTGAATTATAAGAATTTTCTAATGCTAACTGGGCTGAAGATGTAGTGGACAGAATGTCCACCAGTGGTGGAGCATTCTATATTGGGAAGAAATGTGTTGGCTGGTTGAGAAAGAAAGAAGAAAGTACTTCTCTTAGTACTGCTGAAGCTGAGTATATCTCCTCTACAACGGAATTCACTCATCTACTATGGATGAAGAAACAAATGACAAATATTAGTGATGAGGTGAAACAGCCAATGGTGATTTACTGTGATAAAAAGAGCACAATTGATCTTACGAATAATCGTGTTCTACATTCTTGTACAAAACATATTGAAATAAGATATTACATTATCATGGAAAAATTTGAGCAAGGCATGATTAAAATGGATTTTTTGGAAACTGATGATCAGGTGGCTGATATACTGACCAAGACACTGTCAGCGGTTGTGTTTGAGAAGTATCGGTTGAACCTAGGTGTTCAACTTGCTCTTATTGCATATGGAGGATACGAGATACCCCTCTCCCCAGTTATGTTAACTATTTTTAATATGTTTGTAGATGTGATGAGTACATATGAGGGAGATACTATCCAGGGTGTTTTTGATATGTAAAATGAATAATTATAGGTATTTTGATTTATTTTCAATGGGGGAGAAGGAATAAATTCAGTACATGTGATGCACATGTAATGCTTATGTGACACGATGAGAATTCGGTGTTAGGAGGAGAAGGAATACATTAGACATGTAATGTTTTTGTGAAATAATAAGAATTCAGTGTTAGGAGGAGAATAAATACACAGGAACCCAATTCACATTTCCCCTCTTGTTTTCTACACTGAAAAGTTCTCACATAGACTTAGAGTGTTGATTGAGTTGATTCTTGCATTTCCGGTTTTCTTGTGGCTGGTGCTCTATTGAATGTATCTAGTGATTTCCAAAAAACCCAAAGGGGGAGATTGTTGGAACCATGAACATTATATGAAAGAAATGGAGTTTGTTTTTTTTCTTTCAATCCTCATTGGAATTTAAGAATGTTTTCTAGGAAAGGTATCATACAGTTCGAGCGGACAATAGTATTGAAGGTGGCGTTATTTCCCAGTGTTTGCCAAATTTTTGGGCTTAGAAATTGGAAAATGGATAAATGTGTGCAAATAAAAGGAAGTTTCACACAATATTTTAGGTGTTTTGTTAACTTGATCACATGTCATTTTTTGAGATCATAAAATCGAAAAATGGAAAAGGAATGAGCTGCGCAAAATATCTGGAGTTGTGCTTAGAAAACGGTTCTGGTACAAAAATAATTGTGCACAGAATGAGAGGTTTTACACAACATGATGGGTTTTTCACATGGGGGTAAGAGATTCCTATAAATAATAAGTTACCCACCTCTTTCGGTACAGAAAAATACTTATTGAATATCCGAGTTCAAATGCGCGTAAAAGTTGCACGAAAGGGAGTTTCCTGGAAAAGTTAAAGTTGCACGCAAAAGTTAAAGTTTCATGAAAAAGTTTAATTTGTTGACAAAAGATAATGTTTTATATAAAGGGTTTAGTAGTTTGAATGATTTTCCATGCGAAATCAAAATCTTGGATGCAAAAGTCAAATCTTGCGTGCATAGGGTAGGTGTTGCGTGCAATTTTCAATGTAGGTTGAATACATTTTCTGAATATCTGGGTCAGTGGTTCAGTGATTTCAAGTGAATAAATTCAAGAATTCGATGCAATTAGTGTCTCATATTGAACAGAGACAAATATTTCAATGAAAAATCTATTAAGGAGACCTTCAATTCAATAAAATGAGTTTTTTTCTCTCAAGGTAGTGAGCTAGGGGGAGTCGCGGGAAGTGATTCGAGGGACGCATTGAGCTATCCCTGAACCTTTGTAAATGCATTGTTCCTAGAATATTGTGACTGTGACCAAATCTTGTAACACTAAAACTAGTAAAGATTAGTTTATTTAGGTATGGCTGGCACACTACCAGCATATGCTCCTTGGATGTAGCCCTTTGTAGTGAACCAAGTAAAAGTGTTGTGCCATCTCCCATCTTTCATTTGTTTGAAATATTTAACAGGTTTTTCCACTGTGGGAACAATATAAACAACTTTAAAAAGAAAATTTTGATATCACGATTCACCCCTCCCCTCTCAGGGTCTTCTGGGGTCCTTCGGTATGGTTGTCACATGACTTTACAAATCGTTCATCCTAACTATGTGTTCCTATCAAGTTCATTAAAGATATAGTTTTTTAACATTTATCCCTATAATTTTTTTTATCACTTTGTCCCTCATTTCTTCCACCCATCATGCACAACCCATTATCCTTCATGGTGAATCCTACCCTCTCCATTTTTGTGAATTTCTCTTTTATTTTTGGTGGTTTGGTTGTTGATAGGCCCCTTTATTATTATTATTTTTCATCAATCCCACTTCTTTACCCTTTTCTTCCATTTTCATGGATGTGTGTAACCCTGGGTGGGTTGTTGTCCAAATCATGGGTATGTTGTAACCCCCCGACCCTAGATACCCAAAGTCGGTGCATTATTACATAACATTGGCATGATCACAAAGGATCAAGTCTTTAAAGACTGATTAGTTTAGTAGTCTTGGAAACACTAGATATATTCATATATCTTACATTACATAGTAAGTTAAATAAACTACAAAAAAAATCTTGTCTTAATATCCCCTCATACTATCCATGCAGGTCATTCATAAATTACCTCTTCACATCCTGGGAAAAATAAAACATTGAAAGGGGTGAGATCAGATTCTCAGAAAGGATAACAATATAGTAGAAGCTTTAATAGATAAGCATAAACACTTAATGAAATTTATAACTAAAACAAAATCCTTTTAAACTTGAACTTCAGCATAATATGGAAAATGTAAAATAAAATAATTCCATTTACTTATTCACATGGATATTATACTAGTCAAACAATCACATTAAATATCAATAACCACTTTCATAATTATTGAATGCATAATGCCAGACTATCATAACCACATAGCCAAGGCCTCATGCCAAGACTACAAATAAGATTTTGCCAAGGCCTTGTGCCAAGACACTATTTGTCTCATGAGACCTACCGATGCATCGAGGAGCTATAGAGGGCTCCACCCGTCACTTACTAAGTCCAATTCCTTCCTCATATGAATAGGTTTAAACATAACATAAACATTCTTATTAAAACTAGCATACAAAATGTCAATACTTTAACCACAAACCATGAATGGTATAAAAATGGAACATCCACAGTCGAACATAACTCATTCGATACAATATGTAAGATTGTATTGTATCAGATTAACTACAATCGATAATAATGAATGATATTGACATAGATGAAAATAACCATCAAAAATATTTGAGAGAAATATCCCCCTTTTCTTGAAATCATTTAAAAGTAACACTATTTGTCAAGAAGCCATTTAAAAATAGATTTTTGAATCAAAGTGTCCCATACCAAATTGAAACTTTTAAAAGGAGTTTTAATTTTAAAACATTAATGTCCATATAAATAAATCCTTAAAACCATTTTTAAAACATGGACATTAATGAGAAATATTTAGAAGAATAAGTCTTTAAAACATTTAAAAATGGATTTTTAGTTAGAGTTTCTATCCAAAATAGAGACACTTGAATACAAATAATTGAGGTAGTCAAAACATTGTAATATCATGAGAATAAAGTAATTCATGATATACTATGTCAAAGTACATTATATACACCACATAAATGTGATTTGGTGTATAACAACAAAGAAGCCTCAATGGAATGTAAATTGAGATGAAATCTCTCATAAAGGCTGTATCCTTAGGTTAAGGATAAATCAACAACATAATTATGTGTGAAAAATATAAATACACTAAATATGATTGGATATTCAATGTAAATCAATCAAAGGACATTCATACATATTCTAGTAAAAACAAAACCAATGAATTGGATGTTTATCTCAACAAATCGAGATTGAATACAAATTACTCTTATCAAGTTCATACCGATGACTGGAGAATTTATCAATGGAGTGATTATGTGTATAAAAAGTATATCCACCAAACGGAGAGTGGAAATTATGACACAATCAAATTAATATTGATTCCACACATAATCTTGGAGTAAAATAATCAATGAAGTATGCGTAAAGCCGAATGAGTGGAAATTGAAATTTCAAATTCCCATATCAATTTGGTAACTTATGAAACATTCACCCATGAAAGAAGGATCATAAAGTGATGATTTAAATACCAATAAATTAATGTATATTACAAAATGAATACAATCATGGGAATTACACACACCACATGCAATAAATAAGTGGTGAACAATGGAAATCTCACTGAATTAAAAGTGAGATAAGAAACCCCTTACTTTGTACTTTTTCCTTGGTTGACGGTAGGTTAACCTCCTGTATAATTGTGAAATAATTTTTATTTAATTATACAAGAATCATTTACATTAATATGATATCATATATGATATTTTAACATTGATTTGTTAATAATATCTTAGTATTATCGTCATTCCGGGTGTTAACTTACTTGTTTTCCATTATATTCTTTGTTACGTAAGACATGTTTGTTATGGATAGGTTGTATATTAATCATATAAATAATTATATCAAGTCCTTAATCATTATTTTTAAATCATAAAATGATAATTATACATGAATTGATATGATGGAGATTGAATCTCATCGCTTTCGTGGAGACGGTAGTCCGTACGTAAGCACGAGCGACAATATCATTATTTTGATGCCAAAATAATATAAAATTGAATGGTATATCATATAGACAGAATAATTATCATTTTATATTTATTATTTACATGAATTAAACATCATTATTATACCCATCCAAATAATAATTTATTGAATGGAAATTACACCACGACGTGGAGACGGTAAGCCATACGTACGCACGTATGGTGACATGTCATACAAAGGATGGATAAAATAATGAATATGGTTGTACAATATTTATAATAATATTATAGTATATAGGATATACGGGATTCATTAATTTAGAATGGGAATAACAAAGAAATAAGAAGTTGAAGTAGAAAAGAATTTGAAAAAGGGTGGTAAAAACATTACCTCTTTTTCGGGTTCTCTCTTTTGATTTGATCAAAAGGGATCCTTAGGTTGGCTTTCTGATCAAACTAAAGCCTCTAGGTTGTAAAGAAGGATGTTGAGAGAGTATTGGGGCAGGTCTTGGCCGAACCAAAAGGCTTTGAAGGTGTGAAATAATGAGAAGGGAGAGTGTCCTTTTATAAGAGGGGTGAGGGGAACCTTTGGAAAAGCTAAAAATATTATTTTATAATAAATTCATATTCGGTTTCTAATGGATACAAAGTGGATTATTTAAAGTTTATGGTGGGGATTGGTCGAAAACCACTCAACCAATAGAATTTATACAGGTTTGGGTCATTATATTAACCTTATCTTTAAGTATTAACTCTTAGTTAATTAGTTTCACTTTTACAATGTCTCTTTGTATTTTTATATTATACGGTTAATAAACATACTATATACATCCAAGAGACCCCCAAGTGGTCCATTAATGATAAAAATATATTTATATAAGTCTCTTGGCCGAAACTTAGATTTTTAGGAATTTAATATCAATTAATAATGTAATATTTGTTTTAAAAACACTTTTATGTCAATTTTGACACTATTCAATAAATGAATTTTTTGATATTCATAACAGAATTATTACTTCGAAAAAAGTCAATTATATAAATCCTAATATTTTATAGTTACCTAGAAAATTAGTTTGATTCAATAAAATCCTCCAATTATATTTATTTGGGTATTTATAATATCAATTATTTTAATTTTTCACTATTATGGTAATTACTGCATCATCATTATGTCATAAATAAATTAAATTCTTTAATGTATAAAAATTATAAATAAAATACCATTATGTAGGAAATATGTTTAGCTTTCTAATGAATATTTACAATCTAAATTATCTTATCTATCACCCTATATTAAAAATGTTTTAGTAAATAAACATTGATTTTAACTCTTTTAACTCTTCTTTGAATTAAATAATAATAAATGTCCTAATCTAATCCAAGAGGGCCTAAATGATAATATTTTACTCCTAAGGTTGTTTTGGTCGAGATACACTTGTCCAATAGAATTATGACATGTGTTAGGATAATATTAATATCATTGTTACCCTTTATTACCATATTTACTTTTAACCGTGGTAAATAAAAGTAAAAAGTTACTATTCACCAAAAATTATTTTCATCTCATTGAACCACATTTTACTCCTTGACATTAACTGTGTTTCTTGGATTTTCTAAATTCCACTCACTGAAGGGGTAAAATTAAGTTTTATGAAAAAATTCAGTTTTTTTAACTACCACTTAGTGGTTTCACTATTCATCAAAAAATGAAAGTTTCCAGAAAAATACCAAAAATTAGGCCTAAGCTATATTTGATATTATGAATTCAAAAATGATGTCTATTTTACCAAATTAAAAACATATTATTTTCATTAATTAATTTAAAAATTAATTCCCGTCGTCAAAACAAATAGCGTGTTTTTAAGAGATAATAACTATCAAGAGATTGACACTTGTTTATGTCTGGTTTAAATGTCAAATTACATCCAATGAATAAATATTTTATTAAATGGTAAAAATATATTCTAAATATACTTTAAAACCACTCAAATTAATAATTTATCACTATTAATTATTTCGTTTAAAAAGTTGTTTTTAATTAAAATTTAGTAATTTTCACTATTCATCAAAATATGAAAGTTATCTGAAAAGTACCAAAATTTCACCCTAAGCTAATTTCGATATTACAAATCCAAAAATGAATTCCATTTTGAAAGATAAAATGTATAAAATTTCAAAAAGTAAGTATTACTATTCACAACAGCTAGTTTGATTGGTTGTGGTGTGTTAGAACTTGAAGTTGCGTACAACACACGCTACTATATTATTCAGAGAGAAGCATACTGTGGAAGATTGGGGTGTTAAATTCTCCCCTACATCAATAAATTACGTCCTTACAATTTTTAAAATTGGTCTTGATAATATAATGGAAAGTCCCACTTCGGAAAAAGAGTCAATAAACTATCACTTTAAAAGAAATAAAGATAAGTACAAAGGTCACCCGAGATAACCTATACTAGGATTCCATGTAGAAAAACATGGATATGGATGATAAAATAAGTTTCAAGTTATGATGTATAGGGATAGAGAACATGATCAGGAGAAAGATAACAATAAGAAAACCACAAACTTGTGATGAGATAAACGGTCATTAGTTTCCTAGTAGGAAAATTAAACGGACAACATTTGTTGTTTAAAGTTACATTACATAAGGACAAGGAATTAATTTATGATATTGACTAAGAACACCAAGAGATATACTTACTTTTTAAGTAGAGTTTCATTATTTAATAAATGTTTACCACTAACTCATTTTTTTTTACAATGAGTATTCAAGAAGACTTGGTCACAATGGAAGAGCTAGAATAAACTTCTATAGAAATACATGATCCACATAGAATAAACTATAAATTTACCTTGTCTTTAGATATTAATCAAAACCAAAATGGTTAGTATAATATATGATGATCCCCCAAATGGATATTCCATTAGAGAGAAAAAAAACACTAATCTAAATTTCTAAAATTAAACCATCAATACCCCAAAGTTAAATAAATACCATTCAATAATCAATTGTCCTTAAAATCCTTCAATATAATCCAAACTAATATTGAAACCCAAAAGATATAAAGAATTTATTCTTCCAGGTTAAATTTTATCTCCAAATGACATTAATTACTCTTAAAGTCACATACTTAAAAGTAATTAATCTAATCATTTCCATAAATAACCCAAATCACTATAAATCCACAATAAAAACATAGATAAAAATCCACCATTAATCCTCAATTTAAATCCCATGATATTATATTTTCCTTGGGCATATAGTGTTCACAACAAAGAGAACAACTTCCAAAATAACATTTATCACTTAATCACCAAATCATTTTCCAATACTAAGGGTATTAATTTGATAAGACATAAGAATCCAAATCAAATTATTATTGATCAATAAAATCATTTAACTAAAAATAATAGTCACACTAACCAGGGACTTCACGTAGTCCAGTGGTATGTGATAAATCCCAATCGCACTTTGGTTGTGGGTTCGATTCCCATAGTTTTTTCCGACGCGATGGGTTGTCACACGGTCTGCGTGTTGTCCTTCTTCAAAAACAATATTTTATAACATTACAAATATGAGATTAATTGCGCAAAATAACCATAACATAATTTAACCACAAATATTATCTCATACCTTGCATTTTCATTATAATAACTTGTAATTTCCTCAAACCAATGATCATATAATACCAAATGGTTATTTATAACTATATCCGCAACAGAAAAGATAATTCTTCCTCAAATATCATTTTCACATGATAAATTGCAGGTTTACACATACAGGAGAAAATTATTCAAATTTAATCCCATCAATAAAGAGCACTAACAATTTTAAACATTTCACCATCCATTTATTTCCACATAGGTTCTTCATCATATGTTCCTCGGG
This sequence comes from Viscum album, assembly GCA_963277665.1. Taxonomy (NCBI): domain Eukaryota; kingdom Viridiplantae; phylum Streptophyta; class Magnoliopsida; order Santalales; family Viscaceae; genus Viscum; species Viscum album. Next base: position 1,051,255,405 of record OY728130.1, on the reverse strand, counting down.
TTGCCACATTGCCTCTTCCATCTTATGATTTCTCCATAGAACTTTTACCAGACGAGTCATCCGGTTTCTCAACACTTGATCTTTGGTATGAAGAATTCTGATAGGCTCTCTACAATAAGATAGATCAGGTTCCAGTTCTAATTCATCATAGGTGAGTAAATGTGTTAGGTCAGGCATGTATTTTGTCACTAGAGATATGTGGATCACAACATGAACTCTGGAGAGACTAGGCAGATTTGCCTTTTGGCAGAATGTGTTCATGTTTCACAATGGTACCTCATGAATTTTTCAAAATCATCTACTTCCTTTACCCAAAAACTCCTCATCCATCTTGGATTATATCGATGGAAGCATCGATGCATCATAAAAAATAGGTATTTCTTATATATAATTTTGAGACATCGTCTTTAACTTGTTTTTTTAGAAAAAAATTCTCACTGATTCATCTTCAAATATTTCAAAATAAGGTTTTTGTAAATTAGTTTCTGTACATCCCAAAAGACATAAATATATAATATGATACATATAGGCTGCTCGAAGGTCTCCCTCTTCTACATCATCTAGAAAATCATTTAGTGCATCGTAATTTTGAGATAAAGTGAATAATTTGAAAAGATCCTGATGGTACTTCCCATGCTTAGCGTGGAAAGAAAGTTGAGAGCGCAACATTATCCCATAGTCGGTACTTGATCCTTGAAGTAATCGTGAAATTCTAGAGGTATTGGATGTCTCATAAAGTTGTTTTCATATAACTTGGACATTTGAAAAAGTTTCAACATCATCTACGCATGACTTCTGGATAATAATTGTAAGTAGTTCTTCAGGAAGAGAGAGAAGAGTTGTTCGTGATCTTGCTCCCTCCATGTTTCAACTAACAAAAAGAAAATACAATTATGGTTTTTGAATACTTATCTAATAATAATTTAAAAAAAATAGACATAATAGGATAATATTTTAATTGAACAATATATCCTAACTTGTGGTACCCTATGTTAAAATCTAGGTTATCCACTATATATTTGCAGACATATATTCTTAGCGGCATTTTTTTGTATTTACTTAATAATGGTTCATACTAATCTTATGAATTTACCAAAGCATATCCCCCAGGAGTGTTGTAACCAAGAGTGCAGCAAGGACCATTGTCGTGCACCAGTTCTCATTCGAGTCTAGCTCAAAGTGGTGTTTTCTGGTTTTATCCCTAGGTACATCTGTGCCAGAGCCACCTCTACCTACTCGTATCAAGATAGGGATGTATTGCTTGGAAAACTCACAAAATATCTACAATACCAAAATTCTATTGTGTTCTTCTATACTAATCCTCAAATTCTCTCTTAGGACTATGTGATCTAATCCGAGTTTATCTAATTCTAGCTTCCAAAGTTTGTACTAAACTTCCTCTGATACCAACTATAATGCCCCGACCCTAGATACCCAGAGTCGGTGCTTTATTACATAACATTGGCAGGATCACAAAGGATCAATTCTTGAAAGACTGATTAGTTTAGTAGTCTTGGAAACACTAGATATATTCATAAGTCTTACATTACATCATAAGTTAAAAAAACTACAACAACATCTTGTCTTCATATCCCCTCATACTATCCCTGCAGGTCATTCATAAATTACTTCTTCACATCCTGGAAAAAATAAAACATTGAAAGGGGTGAGCTCAGATGCTCAGTAAGGATTAAAATATAGCATAAGCTTTCATAGATAAGCATAAACACTTAAAGAAATTTATAACTTAAACAAAAGCCTTTTAAACTTGAACTTCAGCATAATATGGCAAAGATAAAATGAAATAATGCCATTTACTTATTCACATGGATATTCTACTAGTCGAACAGTCACATTAAATATCAATAACCACTTTCATAATGATGGAATGCATAATTCCAGACTATCATAACCACATATCCAAGTCCTCGTGCCAAGACTACAAATAAGATTTTTCCAAGGCCTTGTGCCAAGACACTAGTTTGTCTCATGAGACCTACTGATGTATCGATGAGCTATAGCGGGCTCCACCCGTCACTTACTAAGTCCAATGCATTCCTCATATGAACAAGTTTAAACATAACATAAACATTCATATTAAAACTATCATACTAAATGTCAATAATTTAACCACAAACCATGAATGGTATAAAAATGGCACATCCACAGTCGAACAAAACTCATTCGAAACAATATGGAAGATTGTATTATATCAGATTTACCTCAATCGATAATAATGAATGATATTGAAATAGATGAAAATAACCATCAAAACTATTTGAGAGAAATATCCCCCTTTTCTTGAAATCATTTAAAAGTCACACTATTTTTCAAGAAGCCATTTAAAAATAGATTTTTGAATCAAAGTGCCCCATACCACTTTGAAACTTTTAAAAGGAGTTTTAATTTTAAAACATTAATGTCTATATAAATAAATCCTTAAAAACATTTTTAGAACATGGACATTATTGATCAAGATTTAGAATAATAAGTCTTTAAAATATTTAAAAATGGTATTTTAGTTAGAGTTTCTAACCAAAAGAGAGGCACTTGAATACAAATAATTGAGTTAATCAAAACATTTTAATATCATGAGAATAAAGGAATTCATGATATACTATGTCAAAGTACATTATATACACCACATAAAAGTGATTTGGTGTATAACAACAAAGAAGCCTCAATGGAATGTAAATTGAGATGAAATATCTCATAAAAGTCGTATCCTTAGGTTAAGGATAAATAAATGACATAATTATGTGTGAAAAATATAAATACACTAAATATGATTAGATATTCAGTGTAAAAAAATCAAAGTACATTCATACATATTCTAGTAAAAACAACACCAATGAATTGGATGTTTACATCAACAAATCGAGATTGAGTAAAAATTACTCTTATCAAGTTCATACCGATGACATGAGAATTTATCAATGGAGTTATTATGTGTATAAAAAGTATATCCACTGAAAGGGGGGTGTAAATTATGACATAATCAAATGAATAGTTATTCCACACATAATCTTGGAGTAAAATAATCAATGATGTATGCGTAAAGCCGAATGAGTGGAAATTGAAATTTCAAATTCCCTTATCAATTTGGTAACTTATGAAACATTAACCCATGAAAGTAAGATCATAAAATGATGATGTAAATACCAATAAATTAAAGTATCTTACACAATTAATACAATCATGGTAAGTACACATACCACATGCAATAAATAAGTGGTGAACAATGGAAATCTCACTGAATTAAAAGTGAGATAAGAAACCCCTTACTTTGTACTTTTTCCTTGGTCGACGGTAGGTTAACTTCATGTATAATGGTGAAATAATAGTTATTTAATTATACAATAATCATTTACATTAATATGATATCATATATGATCTTTTAACATTGATTTGTTAATAATATCTTAGTATTATCGTCATTTCGGGTGTTAACTTACTCGTTTTCCTTTATATTCATTGTTACGTAAGCTGTGTTTTTTATGTATAGGTTGTATCTTATTCATATCCAGAATTATATAAAGTCCTTAAAAATATTTTTAAATCATCAAATGGTAATTATACTTTAATGGATACGATGGAGAATGAATCTCATCGCTTTCGTGGAGATGGTAGTCCGTACGTACGCACGAGCGACAATATCATTATTTTGATGTTAAAATAATATATAATTGGATGGTATATCATATAGACAGAATAAGTATCATGTTATATTTATTAATTAATTGAATTAAACATCATTATTATACCCATCAAAATAATAATTTATTGAATGACAATTACACCACGACGTGGAGACGGTAAGCCGTACGTACGCACATATGGTGACATGTCATTCAAAGGATGGATAGAATACTGAATATGGTTGTACCATATTTATAATAATATTAAAGTATAAAGGAGATACTGTATTAATTAATTTAGAATGGTAATAACAAAGTAATAAGAAGTTGAAGAAAAAAAATTTGAAATGGGTGGTAAAAACATTACCTCTTCTTCGGGTTCTTCCTTTTGATTTGATCAAAAGGGCTCCTTAGGTTGGATTTATGATCAAAATAAGGCCTCTAGATTGTATTTATGGATGTTTAGAGAGTACTTGGGCAGGTTTTGGCCAAAAAAAAGGCTTTTAAGGTGTGAAGTAATGAGAAGTGGGAGTTCCCTTTTCTAAGAGGGGTGAGGGGCACCTTTGGAAAAGCTAAAAATATTATTTTATAATAAATAAATATTAGGTTTATAATGGCTCAAAAGTGGATTATTTATAGTTTAATGTGGGGATAGGTCTAAAAACACTCAACCAATAGAATTTATACAGGTTTGGGTCATTATATTAACCTTATCTTTAAGTATTAACTCTTAGTTAATTAGTTTCACTTTTACAATGTCTCTTTGTATTTTTATATTATATGACTACTAAATTTACTATATACATCAAAGATATACCCAAGCGTTCCATTAATGATACAAATATAATGATATAAGTCTCTTGGCCAAACCTTAGATTTTTAGGAATTTAATATCAATTAATAATATAATATTTGTTTTAAAAACTCTTTTTTTGTGAATTTTGACACTATTCAATAATTTATTTTTGTGAAACTCATAACAGAATGATTACTTCTAAAAAAGTCAATTAAATAAATCATAATATGTCATATTAACCTAGAAAATTAATTTCATTCAATAAAAATCTCCAATTATATTTATTTGGGTATTTATAGTATCAATTATTTTAATTTTCCACTATTATGGTAATTACTACATCATCATTGTGTCATAACAAAATTAAATTATTTAATGTTTAAAAATTATAAATAAAATACCATTATGTAGGAAATAGTTTTATCTTTCTAATAAATATTTAAAATCTAAATTATCGTATGTATAACCATATATTAAAAATGGTTTAGTAAATAAACTTTGATTTTAACTCTTTTAACTCTTCTTTGAATTAAATAATAATAAATGTCCTAATCTAATCCAAGTGGGCCTAAATGATAATATTTTACTCCTAAGGTTGTTTTTGGTCGAGATAAACTTGTCCAATAGAATTATGACATGTGTTAGGGTAATATTAATATCATTGTTACCCTTAATTACCCAATTTACTTTTAACAGTGGTAAATAAAAGTAAAAAGTTACTATTCACCAAAAATTATTTTCATTTCATTGAACAAAATTTTACTCCATTATATTAACCTTGTCTCTTGGATTTTAGAAATTCCACTCACTGAAGTGGTAAAATTATGTTTTACGAAAAATTCAGTTTTTTTAACTACCACTTAGTGATTTCACTATTCATCAAAAAATGAAAGTTTCCAGAAAAATACCGAAAATTAGGCCTAATATATATTTTATATTATGAATTAAAAAATGATGTATATTTTACAAAATTAAAAACATATTAGTTTAATTAATTAATTTAAAAATTAATTCACGTCACCAAAACAAATAGCGTGTTTTTAAGAGATAATAACTATCAAGAGATTGACACTTGTTTATGTCTGGTTTAAATGTGAAATTACATCCAATGACTAACATTGTATTAAATGGTAAAAATATATTTTAAATATACTTTAAAACCACTCAAATTAATAATTTATCACTATTAATTATTTCGATTAAAAAAGTTGTTTTTAATTAAAATTTAGTAATTTTCACTATTCATCAAAATATGAAAGTTAACCGAAAAGTACCAAAATTTCACCCTAAGCTAATTTTGATATTACAAATCCAAAAATGAAGTCCATTTATAATGATAAAATTTATAAAATTTCAAAAAGTAGGTATTACGATTCATAACGGCTAGTTTGATTGGTTGTGGTGTGTTAGAACTTGAAGTTGCGTACAACACATGCTACTATATTATTCAGAGAGAAGCGTACCATGGAATCTTGGGGTGTTACATATGTAATGGGGTATTTAGTTTTTTTCACATGTATCCGGTGTGTATGGTCCTATCCTACCTATTATGGGTGGTTCTAATTGAAGGCAGTGATGTTGGAACAAATTCAATTATAGGTGTTGAGTTTCTTTTAAGGGAATTTTCCATGTATTTTCTTTAAATTATGAATAACCTTTGGTTTTTGTTTAAATTTACATTGAAATACTATATAGTTTATGTTAATCCCAATATTTATGTTCTTTATGGCTTGGTTTGGCAATTTTTATGTTTAAAGAGGCTTTTCCAAATTGGAGTGGCATGTGTGCACTCCAGGTTGTTAACAAAATGGATCAAAGTAGTTTTATGGTTTTAAATGGATTTATGAAGTTATTTCTGAAATGTTTTTACCATGAAGAAGGTGTTTTCATAAAATGTACATTTTTTTTATGAAAAAGTTTTATGAATTGTTTTATCATGTATGGAAATTGATTTTGTGATTTTTTGGAATGGAGTAGCACATGGGTTAATCGGGTTGTGAGTGAGGGGTTATCTGAGAGACCAAGAGGGCCTTCAGAGAGGAAGACCATGAAATCATAAATTTTCCTTCCAAGGTACTGTGAGATCCTTTGGTAGAGAAAATGTGATAATATCTACTTTTTTTATGAGATACCAGAGGAGCTCTTGGATTTGGGCCTTGTGAATATCGTGAGAGCTTCCACCTTGTTTAGCTGGATATCGTACTTATTTTAGACTCACACACATTATACCATTAAAGTTAGAGACATAGGTGCACATTATTCACATTGGGTTGATTAATATACTTCAAGTATTTCATCAGGTCCATTTTTGATGTGATAACTTCTATTATTCCTGTTGGAGTCTGCATCCCACATCGGAGTAGTAGTCTAATGTGGCCTTTATTATTCATTATAAAATAAACTCAATTTAACTCTTAGAGAGGTATCATGGGTACTCGGTTTCACCCTCTATTATCATTCTACATGGTATCAAATGAAGTTTTACCCTAGGCCTCCCATCTGTCTTTCTCGGTGATCCGTCAACTGGCCTTTCCTGTGTGGCTTTCTTGGTTCCTCGACAACCAACCTCAACAGTGTGACTTTCCCGATTCTTTATCGACCGGCCACGCCAGTGTGGATTTTTCAGTTTTCTATCATATGGCCCAACCTGTGCAGCTTTCCTGACACTCCATTGACTAGCCCCACCTATGAGGTTCCTCTACTGCACCTAAATGACTTTTCACTCCACTGATCTATCTTTCTCAACAGGATCTTCCGTCTTCTATAATTTTCATATTGGGGGGGGGAATAATTATGGATGATTTATCTTCCTTTTTTGTTTAATTTTTTTTTCAAGATTTATATATCCATCTTGGGGGTAGTGTTTGCAGTATTTTGTTTTTTATTTTTTTTGATTGGTTTGTTTTCATTAATTATGTGTTAAAGCTAGGTAGACCTAGCTTGAGCGGGAGCTTTATACTTTTCATACCACATCGGACTAGTAGTCTGATGTGGTATTTATTATTCTATATAAAATTACCTCAAGGCCTCCCTTAAAGAGGCACCTTGGGTATTGGGGTATCCTCTCATTATCATTCTACAACGACCATTTTCATTGGTTAGTTTTATGATGTTGATGTTATGCTCACCCTTATGATCCCTCATTGGATTTATTGAGCATGTTGGGTTGTATGGTCATGGTTATTTATTTGATCCATGCTATAATTTATGTTAATAAAACTATTCTTTCTTTAAATTAAACCACAATGGGATTTCAAAGGCTTATTTTAAATAAAAATGTGTTAAATTTTATTTAGTTTTGAAAGGTGTTTTCAAACTAGTTTATTAGCTTACATGGGTAAAAGCCTTAAATAGATCCATGGTGGTATCATGTTGGTCTATATGATTCAAACCCTATATATTCCTTTGGGAATATGTAGAAATTGTTTTTTAGGATATGGGTAAAGGTAAGATAATTATTTTCTTGGGTAGATCTTCTTGATTACCACCATTCATCATTTTCTTAGAGGATATGTGGTCTCGTCACATTGGTTCATTTGTAGTTTTTTATGAGTTTATACACATTGGGATTTATTTATTTTTATTATTTTTCTTTACCCCATATTTTATATTATTTGTTCCCAATTTTATATTCTTCATTATTTGGTCCTGATATACCATGTATATTTCTTTCTTTGACATGTTATGTATTTAATGTTTCATATTTCTTATGGAATCTACTTGTCATTTGGTGTTTTTCTCTATATGATTTTCTATAGTAGTAGAATATGATTAGGTTGGAATGGAAATCCCATTTCATGGAAGGTTCATCCCATTTAACCATGGGAAAACCCATTCTAAATAGAGTGTTGGTTCTTCTTGGTGCTTGTTTCCATCCTGTGGAAATCAATAACATGATTTGGGCCTTGTGGAACATCGGCTCAAGGATTGGGTCGGGTCAAATTGGTTTGGTTCATTACATAATCATTGATTTATTGAATCAACTTTGATTAAATATAAGCTATAATAACTATCCAATTTTGTAAGACAAATGGATCTTCATCAATCTAACGATCATCCATCACCCAATTAAGGTTTATGGCCCTTTTATTCTCTAAGTGAGTTCATAGGTTGGAATGATCAACTGTAGGATATAGAGAGTAATTTTATATCAATAAAGACCTTTTTAATCACCCATAAACAAAAAAAAAGGATGGAGATATAACTCTTATGTCATGTAAGGATTTTTAAATCAATAAAATGATGCTTGGATTCCCTTTTAATAACAATTCCATTAACCTCCACCATTTTGTAAAAAAAATATCTAGCATACTAATAGACATTCCAACCTTTTTTATTTCAATATAGGAAATCTCTTGACTAGCCTTCATCTAGTTCTGAACCAAAAATCCATAGCCAAAAATATCTAAACATAAAAGAGCTAAAAATTAATAAGAATGAATTAATAAACTAGTAAATGAATCAAGTGTAAATGATGATTAAAAATCTTAAAATATCACTACATTAAACATCACCCAATACTAAGGGTAATGTGAGTTTGGTAAAAACTAGAAGTGAAAATTAAATTAAACCTTCTCCAAATCTACAATCAGGACAATCTAAGAAATAAAAGGAGTGAGGGAACAATTTTTAACAGAATAATTAAAAATTAAAAATTAGACTTCAAAAACCATTAAAATAAGAGAAAAAAATTTCATTTTCCTTTCCCACATGAATGATTAAATCAATTAAAATTAATGCGGTGATATTAAAAAGAAAATTATAGACACATTCGTGAAAGATGAAATCAATATATGATAACATGAATCACATAAAGATATTCACAAATACTAAATGTTCCAAAAGGAATTTATCACTAAGAAAAGTAGGCCTCAAGTAATGAGCGAGTTTTCATAGGGAGAAATGTGTCAGCTCTAATAACATCTCAATTTCCTACAAAATTTGAAGATCTTGGTATTTTTTCATTCTTGGATATATTGGCTTCAATTTTATTCATATATGTTTTATGTTTTTTAAGAGATTCAATTAATGTAATGACTCATTTTATATTCTCATATTTATATAATGGATGTCTCAGGATAACCTGAATAGTAGTTAATCTAGAAAACCAAGATGTTGCCTTCCCAAATGTAGTTCTAGAAGACGTGTTAGTGAGGGTATGTAACAGGGTATTTCCATATATGTTTTATGTCCACTATAAGGAAGAAGATATAATTCATACTAAATCTCTAATTTTCTTAGGTAATCTATTTTTGAAGACAACCCTAAAAATCATTAGTTTTAATGAAATAATATTAAAATTGAAGACAACATAAGACACTACAATATTTTCTATTCATTAAAGTTTCCATAAGAAGAACATTCACTTTTCACACACTAAGGAAACTACTCCACAAAGAGAAAATTATTGGTTAAAATAAATTATGAATCTATGTAACATTTAGAGATTTAATAATTCAATGGGAAATGACTATAAGTGATCTGAAATTACTATATAATTACATAGAAATGATATAGACCATGATTTATTGATGTTTTTTACTATTTAATTTCAATTGATGACAAAACTGGTAACAAGGTATGCGAACTTATGTTTTAACCATCTTATGTTCTTCCATCCAATCTTAATTTGAAACCACTACAACAAAATTTAAAGTATGCATTTATAACGGATGGAGAAAAAATACCCATGATAATTGATATCCACTTAAACCCAAATCAGTAAATTGAACTCAAACTTCTTTTGAGTGATAATGCAATGGACATTTGATAGAACCTATGTGACATGCCCGAGCCTAGTCCTTGGGTCAGTGCATAGAATCCTATATGAAGATAGTGGAAAAACCCATTAGAAAGTCCAAAATGAGACTAAATGTGACCATTATGAAGGTATAATAAAAAAATTGAGAATTTTGTAGAAGAAATAACCATACATCTTATTTCAGATTAGAGTGGGTTAGACCCATTCATATTATGCCCAAAAAGTAATATCTAACCATTATTTAGAATGAAAAATAAATAAATTTATTCCAATAAGAGTATAGAACAGTTTGAGGAAATATTGACTATACATTATTATATTAATCCACTAGGAAAGACCAATTTCTAGTACCATTCATTAACCAAATTCTTGGAATACTGTTAAGAAACACACGTTACTATTATCTTGATGGATTCTTATGGTAAATATAAGAGCTCATTGTTCCTAATGATCAGGAGAAAAAAAATTACCAGTCCTTATTAAACATTTTCCTATAAAATGATTCTATCCAGATTTTGGAATTCATTGGGGACTTTTAAAATATGTATGGTAAGTGTATTCTACGATTTGATTGAGGAATGTCTTGAGGATTTTTTAGATAATTTCAGTGTTTAGAAATTCATATGATCATTATTTGTTGAATATGGATATGGTTATAAAAATTTAAATAAAAATTAACTGATAAATTTTGAAAACTTTTGTTTCATACAAAAAAAATGAATTGTACCTGGGCATGTGATTCCAATTAATTTAATTGAAGGTGATAAATTAATTATTAAATTCATCACTAAATTACCCTACTCTTCATGTTCTAAATGTGTTGGATAATTTCTGGGACATGTTGGTTTTTATAAATAGTTCATCGTGAATTTTAGTAAGATTGTATTACCACTATCCAACTTCAAAAACAATTTATTTCATATTAGATGAATGCTGAAGGAAATAATTTTATGACTTAAAGAGAAAATGAAATTCACCATATGGTAATTCAACCACCATATTAGGAACACACTTTTGAGTTGTTTTATGATTACTCTAATAGAGATATAGGGGAAGTTCATTCCAAACGAATTGATGGAAGAATCAAGTTGATATCTTATACCATAAAAACATTGGATTCAACCAATAACAACTATATAAATAGTGAAAGGAGTTTCATTCAATTTTTTATCATTTGAAGAAATTTAGAACATATTTTACTTGAACTAATGTAATAGTCTTCTCTAATCATGTAACACTTAGGAACTAGATGTAAAAGGTGGAAAGAAATATGAGGTTTATCATATAGACGAGTTTTTTATAACAGTTTTGTGAAAAAATAAAAGATAAAAGATATGAATTTCATACCAAGAGACACTTCATGACTTGATATCCGATGAGAAAATCTATCTAATTGAAGGATAGGTTACATTGTGTACTGACATGGAAATTTTTTATTACTTATCAAGTCCATTTACACCTTAACATCTGTTGTACTCCACACTCCAGTGTGGTTCCATATTCCCGGTGGAAACCTTTAGGTGAACCCTCCCCCACCACCATTCGCGGCTCTTCAAACCACATCCTTGTACGGGCTCCTCACCCTGCCTCCCATTATAGCCTCCCAGCCCCACCTCCTGCTACGACTTCCCATCCCCACCTCCCATTGTGGCATACCAAACCCTCCCCCATCATGTGTGTTAACACTGTACTCCCCTCACACCAAACAGACTTCCAGAACTGGACAATGATCGAAGGTCCTCCTGCTGACCCCCCCCCCCCCCATAGACACACACCCTATCCTAATTGCGCGATGCCTCCTACTGTAGCCCCATCTCTAGTAGCCTGCCTCCAGTATGGAATCCCTCCAATGACTTCCCCCAGGAGGAACCCTACATGTGTGTGAATCTCAATGAACTTAAAAACTAGAACATAGTCCCTTACTGGGTAACTGATGTCCCACCTATGTGCAATCATCTTCTGTACATCCCATCGTCACTGTCATCCTATGGAAATCCCACCTCCCCACGCCAGCGCCTCATGCGGTATACCCACCTCAATGCATTGGCCTCTCCTCAAGTGAGGAAAAAAACTTCGTCCCATTATTTTACCTCCACCCAAAAGTCCTGTGTTGGTCCAACATGGATTCTCAGGTTCCAAACAACTGGCCATGTCTGTCTTTCATAACAGATCTTCCCCACCGGTGACCATTACTACGCCGCAATGGAAACTCTCGTGTGGCACCTCCCATGCATCAGCCACTTGCGTGATAGATACAGTATCACCAGACACCCCTGGAACCCCCTGTCCTATGTGAATCCCACTTGTTATGTCCTACACACATCCCTTCTTAACGCGTAATGGCCATCACTGTACCTGATCTCCTAGTCGTTGTCCCCTACCAAGTAGAAGTCCTGCAATGGTCTGATAGATGGTGGAACTTATCCCACATGGCTCCATTATTCCCTAATCACTATAATTACCATGCATCTACCCTTGAATCTCTAATCACCGGATCTTCTATGAGGAATCCCTCTTGCCTCAGTTGTTGTCCTTCCCTCACGACAGCCCTAGGGTCCATCACCATGTATGTGCGCCCGCCTATATGGATGTACCATGCTCTGTTACTAGTCCTCCCGCGAGGCATCCCCCCTACCTAGTACACTCTGCATAACCATACATTCCTCTCTCTCTTCACCACCATCCAATATCTTTCACAAACTGACACTCTTGAAAAATGTGATTGCATTTATACAATCTTATTGGTCTACTTTGCCACTTTACTCTTCTCCATCCACCATATCTCAAATTGCTAGCCCTACAGCATGTATATCTCATGGACATATTAGATGCTTTAATCTGATGCACCTGAACATCTCACATGAGATTTAGGTATAATTACAAACTATCATCTGTATACTAGTGCCTCTGCAATAATTTTTGCTGATAGATCTACAATCCCTATTATGGTATTTTTCACATGCTCATTGTATCTACATATTCACTTGGATTCAGTAGCGCATGTTCCTCACAGTCCTTTTAATCTTATCCCCATAAATAAACTCATCAAATACATAATTTTTTTTCTACTTTTACATCTTATGGTGTTGTTTTTCTGGAGCGGTCAACGAATTGGGAACATGGTAGAGGTCATATTAGTGATGGGGTGTACATGTTTGATACTCTATCGTCCCTTACATTCTCATCCACCTCTACTCATTCCCTCTACCTACATTTTCACCATGGTCATCCACCAGAATATATATTAGATAAGCTTTTCCCCTAATTCATTCCACACCTTTCATTCCTTTGTGAATCTTACATGTTTTTTAAACATCATCGAGTGAAGTATGTTCCTCGATTGAAAATGCATGAAGCGAATACTTTCAAACTTGTTCATTATGATGTATGAGGTCCTTTAATGTGTCCTATCTAGTTAAGGTACAATAATTATGTATTCTTTATTGATGACTACTCTTGGATGACATGGATATATCTCATTCCTGATCGTTCTGAGGTGTGTGATATTTTCAAAACCTTTTACCATGAAATTCACACTCAATTTTCAAAGGCTATTAAAAGTCTCAACTTATACAATGACCAAGAATATTTATCCACTCCCCTTTAGTAGTTTCTCAAGGATAACGACTTCATTCATCAGACATCCTTCCATAATACACCTCAGTGGAATTGAGTGGTTGAGCGTAAAAATTTTCATATTCTAGAGACTACTCGTTCCCTCTTATTCCTCATGCATGTGAATCTTATTTCTTGGAGGGATGTCATCCTTACTACCACATACCTCATAAGTCACCTTCCACCTATATTTTAGGGGGAGACTCTTTTTCGGGATCTAATCTCTTCTCTCCCTCCTCACCCACTTCCACTCCGGGTGTTTGGGTGTCTATGTTATGTTTGTGACAGTCATCCAAACCTCTCAAAGTTTTCTTCCAAATCCCACCATTTCATATTCCTCAGATATTCCCACACTCATCATGGAAATCGATATTTATCTCCAAACTTACGGCATTAAATCATTTCTACTGATGTAATTTTTTTGATATTTATCCTTTCTCTCCTTCCTCTTCCCATTCAAACACCACCATCGATGATTGTCTTCCTCTTATCAACCACCCACCTCTGACTCAAGTATCCCACTCAACTGATCACAGGTTTGGCACTGTTTACTCTCATAGCCTATTGAATGCCCCCCCCCATCCAGGCTGAGGACACCATCTCTCTATCTTTTTTTGACGCTCCTGCTCCAAAAACAGAAGACTTTCCAATTTCATTTCGAAAAGATGGTAATTATTCATAGAATAATCTTCTTTACACATTCTGATACAGAGGTCCTTCTTCTCTATAGATGATATCTATTCCTCGTATGGTTGGCGACACCAAATCTGACCATGGGTGGCTTCAAGCAATGCAGAATTAATTGTAGGCTCTAGAAAACAATCATACTTGGGATCTGTTCCCCCTTTTGGTAGCTAAATAATGTTGGATCTGAATCTAAGGATTACACACAAGAGGGGGGTGAATTGTGTCTTTTCAAAATTATTACAATCTCTTCAATTTAGACAAATTCTGTCCACTATGCTTTAGCACGATTAAATATGCAACGGAAAAAATAAAAGCATGAACACGCGGATGTATAGTGGTTCGGGGAACAGAAGGCCCCTAGTCCACTCCACCAACGCTCAAATCCAAGAGCTTGGAAATTTTCACTATCTGGTCCTCGTTTCCACAGACCTGTTCACAACTGAGTACAGGCAGTTGACACCTTTACAAGTTTCAGGCAAACACAGCCTTCCTGGTTCAAACACGAACTCACACAGCTTAGAACGAGAAGCTGATCACTCAAAAATAAAAAGGGTTTCGATAAAGAAAACACTTCTCCAGTTGTTCTTTACAATTGCAACAGAATGCA
The DNA here is from genome assembly GCA_963277665.1 of Viscum album. NCBI lineage: Eukaryota > Viridiplantae > Streptophyta > Magnoliopsida > Santalales > Viscaceae > Viscum > Viscum album. The sequence goes on along the minus strand of OY728130.1, from coordinate 1,051,240,301 downwards.
ATTGACAGTAGATAGATTGTCGTCTTCAGAAAATAAAGATCTGTAATCAAAACAGTTCTGAGTCGATCCAGTTGCAATAGATATTTCAAGAAACTTCACAACTTCAGCAGCAGTAGATTCACAACAGATAGTCGATGTAGAACACGTGAATCTGCTATCAAGATCTTCCTTCGATAATAAAGGTTTTACACTTCTTCTCGATCACCAAAAAAGAACGCCTTCACACAGTCTCTGTTTCTTGATCGTTAAAAGATCAATATATATATTTCATACACTTTCCTGTGTATATATATATATCCGAAGTTTCCAAGATAGAACATATATATTCAAATCTGAGAAAATCTTCCGCATAAATAGATCCATGAAAATCTCCTTTAGATTCGCGATATTAAAAAAAAAATAACAGAGCCGTTGTAACTCCCCTGAAGAATCGGCATAAAAAGCTCCGTTTAAATCAATCATTAATCCGTTGAAAATCGTCTTTGATTCAGTCAAAGTCGTACTTAAGAATCGGCTCGAAATCCGCTTAATAATCCGCCTGTTTGGCCAATGCAAAAGGAAATATCGTCTGTCAAAAATATCCCGACGCCAAACGTAGGGTTGATGACGTGGCTCCAAACGTAGGGTTCACAAACGTAAGGTTCACAAACATAAGGTTCAGAACGTAAGGTTCAGAACGTAAGGTTGAACATACATACTTTCTCTTCAGCATTCAAACGTAGGGTTGATCATCCATACTTTGTCTTGCTTCAACTCTCCAAAGAACGTACGGTTGATTATAAAAGTAAGGTTGATGATCCATACTTTTGAGAAACAAACTCAACACTGAAAACTAACGTACGGTTTCTCTTCCATACTTGTCCAACAACAAAAACGTAAGGTTCCTTCCAAACGTAATGTTCTTCTTCCATACTTTTCAACAACGTAAGGTTCATTAACCATACGTTTCAAAATAACGTAAGGTTCCTTAACCATACGTTTCTTTTAACATAAAAAGTAAACTTTTCATCCATACGTTACGTTCATCAATGTAGGGTATGAACAGTGATTCCAGTACGCGCTAAAACTGATCTCGCGCTACAGTGATTCCAGAACGCGCTAAAATTGATCTCGCGCTACAGTGATTCCAGAACGCGCTAAAATTGATCTCGGAATAAATGAAGTATGAAATCTCGTTATATGAAATAAATAAATAAAATAAATTCCTGCAAAATACTCAATGAAATAATTAGTAAATAATTAAGGGTATTTGTGAGCATCAAAATCATCATAAAGAGACAGAGTATTATTTAAAATAATCTCCCCCTTTAAAAAACATTATTTTGAATTGTTTGAAAACAATACATTGCTCAACAATCTCCCCCTTTTTGATGATCACAAAACCCATAAAATAATAGAACTAATTTAATTGCAATCTTTATTGAAAAATTAGTTTTATAAAATTTTAGAATTTTGAAAGGATTAAAACAATATTTAACTATAATAAAATTTCTCCCCCATAAAAATAAATTTTCAGCTAAAAATAGATAAAAGATAAATGTCGTATATATCCAAATTCTCCCATATATCCAAATTTCTTCATAGGAAACAAATGAATTTAAATGTTGTGTTTATCCAAATTCTCCCCCTTTTTGTGATATCAAAAAGAATGAAAAATTACGGATTTGAACACATTCAATATTGCACTAAACTATAAGTAAATGCTATAATTAACTGTGTATGAATAAGTGGATTTGTTATACTGGCTAACTCAATAATAAATCAATAAACAACAAAACAAAAAAAAATAAGAAAAGAATTTTCATTCACAAGCTGTTATATATAAACGATTGTGATATACAGAGGAATCAAGGTTCATAGATAAGACAGGGAAAAAGGTGTCTATATCCTTTGAATCGCGGTCTTTATCTATGTAAACTATTCTCTGAGCCTCTTCATCATCCCATCTCCTAACTTGATGATAAGATCTCTGTTTTCTTGAGTCATATGAATATCTTCAATCAAATTAACTCTGAAAAACTCATGCATTCTTTCTTCTTTTTCAACAAAAAGAGCCAGTTTTTCTGATAACTGATTCAAAAGAATCCTAATCGGTTGCTCTCCAGATGTCAACTGATCCACTAAAAATCTCTGATTATCTAGAAAAACTGACAAAGGGGCACTATTACACTGAAGATCGTGTAATCTGTCACTCATATTGCTCATTGCTGTAGTAATTGCTTGAAATTTCTGAATCAAATCAGGTGAAGAGCCTGATCCACTCACAGCACTGTTTGCAACAGACTCAAATTTATTCTCCATGTAAATCTTCAACTCAGACAAATCATCTTTCTTTACCATCTTTGATTTTAACTGATCAACAGCATGCAGCATATCAGTCTTAAACAAATCTACTTCCTGTCTTGAAACAGTACATTCTTTCAGCTTCTGAAACTTCAACTGCTCTAAGTTCAGAGAATTTCTGAGACTAACATTCTCAGATTCTAACTGAGAGATACGCTTGTACAACTCAACAACTTCTTCTTTTCTCGAATTAGGGGCACCCTGTGCTCGATTCGCATGTCCAGAATTAGGTTGATGAAGCAGGACAAGTGGTAAGGAATCTGCATCTGACTGTTCTTTGTCCTTGTCCTGACAAGGTTGATCCATTGAACTATCTTTTGAAGCCTGAAACTCTTCCACTGAAAAATCTTCCTGAAGTACCTCTGTATTAGCTTCATAAGTATGTTCATCACGAACAGTAGTCTCTCTGACTTCTACTGATTGGTCAAGAACAATATTTTCATGTAAATATTGAGGTCGGGCCACTTCTTCACCAGGCACTGCCTCCATAAGTTGTTCTTGTTGAATTACTTTTTCAACAGCCACAGCAGCAGATTGAGGTTCTTTTTGAGTTTCTGTTTGAGCTGTTGGTTCCTCTATCGGTGCAGTCTGCTCCACAACAGCTTCTCTCACAAATGAATAAGAAAATAACGGTTCAGAGGATTTCAAGGAAGGAGAGATAATTTCTTCATCAATTGACCTCTTCCTTCTAGATTGAAGTCCTTCTTGACTTCTCTCTTCCTCAACTTCCTCCATCTCAAAACGAATTCTCCTTGCCACTGTACTAACTCTTGATTCTGCTTGTCCCTCCTTGGACTTAGCCGGTTGAGCCTGAGCACTCTCCGAGTTTTCCTCAGCTCCAACAGGTAAGAGTTTTCCTTTAATTGTGCTCCAGAAGTATCCTACTTTCCTCAAAGTTCCAGCATTAAAAACATTACTGTGGTGACATTTCACCCCAGCATCTACCAATCTGATCATTCCTCTTTTAAACAAAAACAAAGAAATGAACCTTCCATAAGGGAAAAAGGTCATTCTTGCTTCACTCTGACAGCAGTAACTCAGATATCTTATCATAAACCGAGGAAAATTAAACTTAATATCACACATCAGAAGATACATTATGTACATGTCAGGGTATAGGATTTTCTCCATCTCAGCCATTCTTGGTGCTAAACCAGTCTGAACAAATTTTACCAAAATTTTCTGATCGGGATCCAAATCCTTAATAAACATCTTCTTTATCACTCTGGTTCCAAACAGAAAAGACATAATGTCTTCAGACTTATGTACAGAATATCTAATATTCCGTAAATCGAAATGAAAAACTCCTTCATGAGGGCAGTTAAGAATTTGACTTATCTCTACAGATGATATTGAAAAGTCCTTATCCTCTATTTGAGCCAATAAAATATCCTCTGTATCTCCAAGGCTAAACTGAACAGTTCTAAAGAAATGTCTCATTTCTGCCTCATATAGAAACTCAGAATTTTCACTATTAAAAGATTGCTCAAGGCTTTGAAACGACAACGCTTGCTTCAACAGTAAATTAGTTTCAAACAGCCACTCTAAATCTATGACTTTACCTTGCAGTATTTTCCGACTAACTACCTTAGGTTTCTTTGCAGCATTGCTCTCGGCTTCATCTGGACGCTTAGTCTTTGCCATTCCAACAACGATTTCTGAAGGTTCGTAAGTTTAGGGTTTGAAGATTCAGAAAAGGGTTTTGGAGCAGATGTGCGGTTTTAGGTTTTCGAAAGGGTTTCCGAAAAAGGTGAAGCAGTTTAGAAGGTGAAACGGTTCTGACAGCCTTGATTCCCGTGTAATCACTAATCATTACTTTTATTTAAAACAAAATAAAATTACTTATAGCGGGAAACAGAAATTAAGCAGAATTCGAAAACAGAATAAGATTTAAAAAAAACTATTTAAAATTAAATAAACCTAACTCCCCCTTAATAAATTCAAACCTTGCCGTGGGAAGTGGTTTAGTAAAAATATCTGCTAATTGATTTTCTGTATTTACAAATTCTAAAAATATATCCTTTTTAAACACATGATCTCTTAAAAAGTGATGTCTTATATCAATGTGCTTAGTTATAGAATGACTAATAGGATTTTTTGAAATATTAATTTCACTAGTATTATCACATAAAATAGGTGTATTATTGAAATTTAATCCAAAGTCCATAAGAGTGTTTTTCATCCACAACACCTGTGCACAGCAACTACCTGCAGACACATATTCTGCCTCGGCTGTTGACAGGGCAACTGAGTGTTGTTTCTTACTAGACCATGATACTAAAGACTTCCCTAAAAAGTGACATGTTCCTGAAGTACTCTTCCTATCTAATCTACAGCTTCCAAAGTCAGCATCTGAATATGAAATTAAATTAAAATCAGAGGTTTTTGGATAAAGCAGAGACTGATAAATAGTACCTTTTAAATATATAAAAATTCTTTTAACAGCAGTTAAATGGGATTTTTGGGATTTGATTGAAATCGAGCACAAAGACATACTGAATACATTATATCTGGTCTACTAGCAGTAAGATATAACAAACTACCAATCATACCTCTATATAACTTGTTGTCCACTGATTTTCCAGTTTCATCCAAATCAAGTTTTATATTAGTACACATAGGAGTTGTAAATGGCTTGCTGTTTTCAAGTCCAAATTTCTTAAGTAAATCAGTAATGTATTTGCATTGATTTAAAACATTTCCAAAATATTTTTGAAATATTTGAAGACCCAAAAAGAAATTTAATTCTCCCATCATACTCATTTTAAATTCTTTTTGCATTAATTCTGAAAATTCATGACAAAGAATTTTATTGGTTGATCCAAAAATTACATCATCAACATAAATTTGAACCAACAAAACATTATTTTTCACAGTTTTCTTAAAGAGTGTTGGATCTGCCAGTCCAACAGTAAAATCATTTTTCAAAAGAAAAGAACTTAGTCTTTCATACCAAGCTCTAGGTGCTTGTTTAAGGCCATAAAGAGCTTTAGTAAGTTTGAAAACAGAATCTGGTTTTTGAGAATTTTCAAAACCAGGAGGTTGCTCAACATAAACTTCCTCTATTAAATAACCATTTAAAAAGGCAGATTTAGCATCCATCTGAAATAATTTAAAATTCATATAAGATGCATAGGCTAAAAGGATTCTAATGGCTTCTAACCTGGCTACAGGTGCAAAGGTCTCATCATAATCTATTCCTTCTTCTTGATTATATCCTTTAGCTACTAATCTTGCTTTATTTCTAGTTATTATCCCTTGATCATCCTGTTTATTCCTAAAGACCCATTTAGTTCCTATTACTGGATAATCATGTGGTCTTTCAACTAATTCCCAAACCTTATTTCTCTTGAACTGGTTCAATTCATCCTGCATTGCTATTACCCAGCTCTCATCATCTAAGGCTTCTTCTATGGTCTTAGGTTCTTGTTGGGATAGGAAAGCAGAGAATTCAACTATGTTTCCAAGGTTTCTTCTAGTTTGAATACCAGTCTCTAAGTCACCTATCACAGATTCTAAAGGGTGATTCTTTAAGGTTCTAGACTGTCTAGGCATTACATTCAAAGGTTCTTCAGTGTCATGTTCTTTTGAACTGGACTGAATTTCTTTTATATCATTTTCAAAATCATTCTTTAAATTCTCAAGTCTCATGTTTTCATTAGAATCAGGTTCATCTATTTGTTCTATCCTTTTCTCAAAAGGATCAGATTCATCAAATTTCACATGAACTAATTCTTTAACAATCCTTGACTTTTTATTATAGACTCTATAAGCTTTGGAGGTTGCAGAATATCCTAAGAAAATACCTTTATCAGATTTTGGATCAAATTTACCAAGATTATCTTTGGTATTCAAGATGTAAACCTTGCATCCAAAAACTTTAAAGTAATTTACTTTAGGTTTTCTGTTATTCCATAGTTCATAGGGTGTCTTTTTCAAAATAGGTCTTATTAAAATTCTATTCATTATATAACAAGCTGTATTAACAGCTTCTGCCCAGAAATATATAGGTAGGCTATATTCATTTAACATAGTTCTAGCCATTTCTTGAATAGTTCTATTTCTTCTTTCTACAATCCCATTCTGTTGAGGTGTTCTTGGAGCAGAGAAGGTGTGTTTAATACCCATGTTTGAGCAAAAGGAATTAAATTCCTAGTTCTCAAATTCTCCACCATGATCACTTCTCAATGAGATTATATTAAAACCTTTTTCATTTTGAATAGATTTACAAAAACCTTCAAATAAACTAAAAGCTTCACTTTTAAATTTCAAAAAGAAAATCCAAGTAAATCTAGAATAATCATCAACTAATACATAAACATATAATTTACCAGCTAAACTTGCTACTCTTGAAGGTCCAAACAAATCCATATGGATAAGTTCTAGAGGTTTAGTTGTAGCAACTTTATTAACAGATTTGAATGATGATTTGTGTTGCTTGCCAAGCTGACATGCATCACAGAATCTGTCATTTTCAAATTTGAGACTAGGCAAATCAGAAACTAGATGTTTCTTAGATAATTTATGTAAAGCATATATATTGCAATGACCAAGTCTTCTATGCCAGATCCAGGATTCACTTATATTAGCAGTTAAGCAGTTTACTTGTTGTTTACACAAGGAATACAAATCCAAAGTATAAACATTATCAGTTCTGGGTGCTCTAAACTTAAACAGTTTATCTTTAGAAACAGTACAACTATTGTTAGTAAAATCAATAGTGTATCCATCATCACAGAGTTGAGAGATACTTATCAGATTGTGTTTTAACCCTTGTACATAAAGTACTTTGTTGATTGAGACTGTCTCTGGATCTCCAACTGTTCCAATACCAATAATCTTTCCTTTGGCATTGTCACCAAAGGTGACAAGTCCTCCTTCCTTTCGAGTAAGAGAAGAGAAATTAGCTGAAGTTCCACTCATGTGTCTTGAGTAGCCACTGTCCATATACCATATTTCTTTCTTTCTTTGGTGACCTGCTACCTGCAAAGACATTCAAACAAATTGCTTTGGTACCCATATTTTGTTGGGTCCAGGAGTGTTAGCAAGCAGTGATCTGGGTATCCAGATTTTCTTTGTTTTCTTAAAATTGATTGAATCATATAGATCATTGGAAATATAAGCTTTCTTAATTCCACATATTTGAGGTTGTCTTAGAAAACAGTTTTTAGCTATATGACCTTTTGTTCCACAGAAGTTACAAATAACCTGTTTAGTGCTAGGAACAAAATAATTTTTGTATAACTTAGGTTTTTCTCCTTTACTTCCAATTCCAAACCTTTCCTTTTTAATTACAGTTTTTCCAAGTATCTCATTTAAGGCGTTTTCTCCTTTTGTAAAAACTAATGCAGCCTTTTTATAAGATTCTACTTCATCCTGTAGAGTTTTTATTTTTGATTCAAAATTAATTTTATTTGAGTCAGCAGAGTTGTATTTGTCAATTAATTCCTTATGTTGTTTTAGCAAAGTATTTCTCTCATCTGAAATAGCTTTATGCAAGTTCTTTGTAGATTTATATTTTTTAAATAATGAGTCATACCTTTCTTCAAGCATATTGCAGTAAGCTGCAAGTTTTTTATTTGAGAAGCTTGTTTCAGAGTTTCATTCATTATTTGAGTCAGAGGAGTAGTATGAGTGTACCTCATCAGTTTCAGCCATGAAACACATATTTGCTTTTAAATTGGCTTCCTCCTTCTCTGAGCTTGATTCAGAAGAATTACTTGAGTCTTCAGAAACACTCCAAGTAGCTTTCATAGCTTTCTTGTCTTTCTGCTCATAATCATCTATTTTGAAGAATTTCTTCTTCTTTGCATCTTTCAATTTTGGGCAATCCGGTCTGATATGTCCCATCTTTTTGCATTCATAACATCTCACTTCCTTGCTATCCTTATTGAAGGATTTCTTGAAGTCTTTCTTCTTACTGTAGAACTTTCTGAATTTTCTGGCTAGCTGATCCAGTTCTTCATCCGAATTTGAAGAATCAGAGCTTTCTGATTTAGCACTTACTTCTCTGTTCTTCATCTTTCTATCCTTTTGTTGAGAAGTCACTTTCAAAGCAGTATTTTCCCTTTTTATGTAGACTTTATGCTCATTTACCTCATCTTGCATTTCAGCCTCGTACATCATCAATGTACCAATCAGCTCTCTCATAGTTAGATCTTTAACAGAAGTTGATTGTCTGATTGCTGCAGAGATTCCATTCCATCGAGTAGGAAGTACTCTCAGTACCTTTAACGCTTGATCAGCCTGCTTAATTGGTTCTCCTAGAGCTGTTATATTATTGACAATTTCTGTCAATCTTCCATTCATCTGAGTGATGCTCTCTCCTTCAATCATTCTGAAAGTATCGAATTTTAATTTAGCAGTTGCATATCTCATCTGTCTTACATTATCTGTTCCTTCATAAGCAACAGCTATTGTTTGCCACATTTCATATGCAGTCGGGCATTGAGATACTCTGTTAAATTCATCTGGTCCTAGACCACAGATGATTGCATTCATAGCTTTTGAATTCATGTCATACTCAGCCTCTGTAGCAGCACTCCATGTATCGGGATTTTCAGGAATTTCATAGGGAGTCAGAATCTTTGAATAGACTTTGTAACCAAGATTTTTCAGATAAATAATCATACGTGATTTCCAGCAGCCATAATTATCTCCATTAAAGTAAGGTGCTCTGACCATTGACATTCCCTCTCTCGTATCAGCCATGATACACTATGTATAATATTTAAATACTTCTAGCTTGACAAGACTTTAAAAATAAGAAGCTCCTCCTTTGATACCAATTGTTGGATCTGAATCTAAGGATTACACACAAGAGGGGGGGTGAATTGTGTCTTTTCAAAATTATTACAATCTCTTCAATTTAGACAAATTTTGTCCACTATGCTTTAGCACGATTAAATATGCAACGGAAAAAATAAAAGCATGAACACACGGATGTATAGTGGTTCGGGGAACAGAAGGCCCCTAGTCCACTCCACCAACGCTCAAATCCACGAGCTTGGCGATTTTCACTATCTGGTCCTCGTTTCCACAGACCTGTTCACAACTGAGTACAGGCAGTTGACACCTTTACAAGTTTCAGGCAAACACAGCCTTCCTGGTTCAAACACGAACTCACACAGCTTAGAACGAGAAGGTGATCACTCAAAAATAAAAAGGGTTTCGATAAAGAAAACACTTCTCCAGTTGTTCTTCACAATTGCAACAGAATGCAATTGACAGTAGATAGATTGTCGTCTTCAGAAAATAAAGATCTGTAATCAAAACAGTTCTGAGTCGATCCAGTTGCAATAGATATTTCAAGAAACTTCACAACTTCAGCAGCAGTAGATTCACAACAGATAGTCGATGTAGAACACGTGAATCTGATATCAAGATCTTCCTTCGGTAATAAAGGTTTTATACTTCTTCTCGATCACCAGAAAAGAACGCCTTCACACAGTCTCTGTTTCTTGCTCGTTAAAAGATCAATCTATATATTTCATACACTTTCCTGTGTATATATATATATCCTAAGTTTCCAAGATAGAACATATATATTCAAATCTGAGAAAATCTTCCGCATAAATAGATCCATGAAAATCTCCTTTAGATTCGCGATATTAAAAAAAAAATAACAGAGCCGTTGTAACTCCCCTGAAGAATCGGCATAAAAAGCTCCGTTTAAATCAATCATTAATCCGTTGAAAACCGTCTTTGATTCAGTCAAAGTCGTACTTAAGAATCGGCTCGAAATCCGCTTAATAATCTGCCTGTTTGACCAATGCAAAAGGAAATATCGTCTGTCAAAAATATCCCAACGCCAAACGTAGGGTTGATGACGTGGCTCCAAACGTAGGGTTCACAAACGTAAGGTTCACAAACATAAGGTTCAGAACATAAGGTTCAGAACGTAAGGTTGAACATACATACTTTCTCTTCAGCATTCAAACGTAGGGTTGATCATCCATACTTTGTCTTGCTTCAACTCTCCAAAGAACGTACGGTTGATTATAAAAGTAAGGTTGATGATCCATACTTTTGAGAAACAAACTCAACACTGAAAACTAACGTACGGTTTCTCTTCCATACTTGTCCAACAACAAAAACGTAAGGTTCCTTCCAAACGTAATGTTCTTCTTCCATACTTTTCAACAACGTAAGGTTCATTAACCATACGTTTCAAAATAACGTAAGGTTCCTTAACCATACGTTTCTTTTAACATAAAAAGTAAACTTTTCATCCATACGTTACGTTCATCAACGTAGGGTATGAACAGTGATTCCAGTACGCGCTAAAACTGATCTCGCGCTACAGTGATTCCAGAACGCGCTAAAATTGATCTCGCGTTACAGTGATTCCAGAACGCGCTAAAATTGATCTCGGAATAAATGAAGTATGAAATCACGTTATATGAAATAAATAAATAAAATAAATTCCTGCAAAATACTCAACAAAATAATTAGTAAATAATTAAGGGTATTTGTGAGCATCAAAATCATCATAAAGAGACAGAGTATTATTTAAAATAATCTCCCCCTTTAAAAAACATTATTTTGAATTGTTTGAAAACAATACATTGCTCAACAAATAATTGGTCAGTAGAAAATGAATTTATATAGTCCTCCTCAATGAAAATGGAACTCTATGTCACCTTAAATACAGACTTTTGGAAAAAAGGTTTTGCTCAGATATATGGTGTCGATTATTTTGATACTTTCTCTCTGGTTGTGAAGATAGCATCAGTCTGATTATCCATCTCATATCACTCATCATCACAGTCATCTTCATCAAATTGATGTCAAAAATGACTTTCTGTATGGTTTTATTGAAGAATAGGTATATATGCAACAACCTCCCAGCTTCTGGGTCTTAGGAGCCAATTCTCATGTCTATCAACTTCGTCTCTATGTTTATGGACTCAAGAAGTATCCTTATGCATGGTTTGGAAGATTATATATAGTCATTACTACGTTTGTCTTATCTTAGAGTATGAATTACCACAATGTCTTCTACTGCATGACCTCCTCTAGATGTATCCTACAAGTTTTCTATATTGATGATATCATTATACCTAATAGTGACTCAAATATAATCACCCATATAAAGGGGAATCTTAAACCACTTTCAAACCAAAGATATGGGTCCTCTGACATACTTCATTAGAATTGAAGGCACCCATTCTGCAGACACCATCTTTTTCTGCCAATGGAAATATGATTTGGATATCTTTCAGGATTCTGGTTTGAATTAAAAAAATTCCATTGAGACTCCTCTTGATCCTGGGGAATGATATCTTTATGAAAACATAGAACCACATTCTCACCTAGAGAGGTACCATCGTCTTGTGTGAAAACTCAATTATCTCACCACTATTCATCCATACATTTCATGTGCTGTCTGAAAGGTTATCCAATTCATGGAACATCCAACTAAGTCTCAATGGGATGTTATCCTTTTCATTTACAAATACATTAGGAAAGACCTTTCTTGTTATCTTCAGTATTCACCTCACAATCTTCTGAATATTGATGCCTTATGTGATGTTTACCATGATGGTTTCTTAGTTTCCTAAAATTTTACATTTGGGTTTGTTGTTTTCCTGGGAGGTAACCTTATCTCATAGAGAAGAATGAAACAGATTGTTGTCTATAGATCCAGTGCTAAGTATGAATACCATGCGATGTCCATAGTCACTACTGATATCCTTTGTATTCGTCATCTCTTTCATGATATTGGTTTCCCACCACAAACATCTTCTCATATTTGGTGTGATAATTAGTCATCCATGAAGATTTATTTTAATTCCATCATCCATGAATGCACGAATCATATCGAGGTGGACTATCACTTTCTTTTCCATCACCTTGAAAAACACCATGTCAGTTTCATCCACATACTGATGATAGATTAGTTTTTTGATATCTTCACCAAAGGCCTCCTAGGAGCTTGATAGTACTCTCTATGTACCAAGATGGTCATCCACAGCATCAGCGACCTAGCTTGAGGGGGATAATGTATGGTCTTCTTTTTTTCATCTTTATTTTTTGGGGGACTCTTGTTCCAAGATTTAATGTAATATATTGAGGGGAGTGATGAAACCGGTTAATTGTATTTCCAGGTAAAGGGTATTTTCGAGTCCCATATCCGATTTTTCCAACTTTGAAATTACTTTCATCTATATATAAAAGAATGTATCCACCTCTCCTTGAGGCAGTGAATTCACCATTATACAATAGACAAGGGAATGATAAAGATAGGCCCTAAAGCATTAAGATCTTATTTGATACAACATTCATCAGTTTCTAATACTTATTATGGTTCTTATAGAAACATTGAGAAGGTTTTAAGCCAACCATTCCATGACCCCAATGGCATCGTGCACTAATTCATAGAAGAATACAAGGAGGTTGTTCTTTCCTTCTCCCTGAATTAGTGACTGGGGAAGATCATTGAATCTAATTATAAATTCTTTTATAACACCTCTATTGATTGGAGAAATAATCTTTTAATACATTTATTTTTTATAGAAAGATGATCACAAAATGTAAGTGTTATAATACCAATATGTGTAGATCTAATAAACTGAGTCACAACATTTCTCATTACATATATTTTATTACTAATAAGACTAGTGGTTATAAATTCTAATCCTTTTATGATTCATCTAGGATTACACCAAAATTAGCTTGTTGGGGATAACAAAAAATCTTTAATTCCTAATCCCATACACATTGAAAATCGTATAAGTTCATAAGTTTATATCATAGTTTTCCATCACCTAATCATATTCAAGTAATAGTTTTCAGAAAGTATACAAAAATTTTCATATATATGTTAAGATAGATTTAGTAAATCATCCATCAAAACAATTAAAAGGTATTAAAAATTTCAATGCATGTGAAAAGGGTGATAAAATAATTATGATGATCTCCATGTGATAAGAATGTACACCTTGTCAATAAATTTACACCATGGTTTTCTTTTCCCTTTTGAAATAGAGGATACAAGAAAATTTATTATAGGTACCATTATAGTAGTTGATTATGATTTCAATTCATTCATTTGAATTTCCCACTCATCACATTCCAAGCATGCATAATTTCCTAAATCGTCCATAATGTGATTAAGTGGTATCAATAAAATGATATCATATGACTTTCTCTCTAAAAGGTATTGGTAGAAAACATATTATTTTCTAGTATATCTCTCTATAAATTTAGGTATTGCAACTCTTGATCCCATGACTCCAACTATTATAAAAGTAAGACCCATACCACAATCCATTCCATTACTAGTTCATGGAAATAAATTAAGAAAACAAGATACAACACCTTATAATGAAAAATATAGGTGCAAGAGAATCTACTTGAAGTGATCTTTTTCTTTTCTAGGATTAGAATGAATTTTAGTTTCATATATTTTGATATGTTTATATATAAATCTCTCTACAGGTAGATATAACAATTCAAATAAAAATTCACATCTTTATCACTTGAAATAAGCCAGTTGGGAATCGGTAATAATTTTACAGCCGAATAATATTTCATGCATGCCGGCTCTTCTGATTTGATGGGAATATGATATTGAAGTGTAAACCTTTATTGGTGAAAATTATAATCGAAAAAGTTCACTAAAAAAGTGATTTAAGAATATTTTCACCTAATTCACAAACCTTATTTCACACTCGAACTACCTCTATGTGAGTTACCAACACCCTATCAGTAGGTTTCAGTACCGATGTACTCCCAGAATCCAGAATAGGAGCTTTATTCCTAGGAGCCTTCACCCTATCCATTTCAACTACATTTGGATCATGATGAAACACCTTTCTATGCAATGGTTCACATACCTATATGTCATCATTTGTTTTCCTTGTAACGGAAGTATCACCGAACCGGTTCAGCCTCTGAATCTCACTCATGTTATAGCCTTCCTCTAAGTGATGCTTTTCTAGTTTTCATTTGGACCATTGAATAATCCATTTTGGTACTTGAAAAAACTTTTTTCACACTTCTACATCACTAAACTCAATCAAATGTTCGTCATATTTTTGAGAAATTTCATCCAAACCTCTTTTACTATCTTTTTGGTTGTTACTCCAAGTAGTGAACATGTTATGATATTCCGAAAGTCAAACTTCCTGTAATATAAAATGTGGACCTAGAATAAATTTTCCTTCCTTGGAATACCATACCCACTAATTGATGCCTAAACCCAGAGAATAAATTTTCCCTTAAAACTGTTCTGGAAAAAATCTAATTGCAATGTATGCTCACTACTATGGGTCCACCCCTATCCTATCTGAGAACTCGGTAATACTTTTTTGTCATGGAGTAGAACATGGGTTAATAGAGGTGTGAGTGAGGGGTTTTCTAAGGGAACATGAGATCCTTAAAATAGGAAGACTGTGAAAATATCTATTTTTTATTTCCAAGGTACTATTAGAGCCTTTATTAGGGACACTATGATAACTTCCACTTATTTTTTGAGAGACCAGGATATATAATGGATTTGGACCTGAGGAAGACCATTAGAGATTCCTCCTTGTCTAGCTAGCTAGCATAATTTGTTTATACTGAGTCACAATATACCCTTATGGTTAGTTACCTAGGTATACATTACTCGTGTATGGATGATTTATATACTTCATGCACATGATTAGGCCATGTTTGATGTGTTAACTTGTATTATGCCCATTTTTAAAGGTTAGTAATATGATGTTGATGTTATTCTCACCCTTATGGGTATTCATTAGATTCATTGACATGTTGGAATGTATGGACATGTTTATTTATTTGATCCATGTTGAAAATTGTTTTTTTAGAAAAATATGTTTTCATTAAAGGAAAACCCAAAGGTATTTCAAAGGAATGTTTTAATGAAAAAAGATTTCAAAGTTGTTTATTTTTGTAAAGTGTTTTCAAACTAGTTTATTATCTTGCATGGGTAAATTCCTTAAACAAGTCCATGGTGCTATCTTGTTGGGATATATGCCTCAAACCCTTTATATGACTTTGAGAATATATAGAATTATTTTTGAATGATATAGGTAAATGCATGGGAACCATGTGTTTGGGAAGCTCATCTTGATTACCACCATTCATCATTTCTTTTGGAGGAGATATGGTCTCATCGTGTTGTCTCATGTGTAGTCATTTTGGGATTTTATACCCATGGAATGTTATGTACTATAATTATCAGTCTTTTTCCCCTGTGTTATATTCTTTGATGTTTGGACTTGAGATACAATGTATATGTCTTTCTTTGACTTGTTATGTATTTAATGTTTAATATTTCTTGTGACATCTACTTTTAATTTATCGTGATGATCTATATTATTTTCAATATTTGTTGAAACCAATTAGGTTGGCATGGAAATCCCATTTCATGTACAGTTCATGTCATTTAACCATGGGCGAAACCAATCCAAATAGATTATCTGTTATTCCTGGTGCATGTCATTAGCCCATGGTGGTTGAGAACATGCTTTAGGCCTTGTGGTGAACCAATTCGAGGGGTGGGTTTGGTTGACTCGGATTGGTTAGTTACATAACCAATTAATTATAAATATATTTACACACATATTACCTATGTTTGGATATCAAATCATTGGTTATAAAACTTTTCACTAGGATAAGTCACTAGTTGGTTTCAAAATCAAAGGAGCATCCTTCAATGAATATTTCAACAATGAAGAGTACTTCCTAATGGAAAGTGATCTATTAAATAAATAATTTCTCGATAATGATACTTTTATAGTATTGAGAGGGATTTAAGAAACATTGTGCAGGTTTTCTACCCTAATTTCTTGAGGAACATCACTTACTAGTGTTACTCTAATAAGGACTACATGATAGTGAGATAAATATAAAATAGTAACTCTGATTTATAACTCACCAGTGGAAACCAAAGGAATAATATAGAAGATAGCATAGATTTCACAAAAATTAAGTATAAAAGGTACTAACACAAGAGGAGTCTAAAAAGTAAAGTTCATTGAATCATCTTTGACTGAATATAAGCACGAAGAATAATTCATTTTTTTATGAAAAATGTCTCTTGATCAATCTAATGACCAACTATAACCCCTTATGTTTTATAAAATTTTTTCTACTCTAATTTATTTTATATAATGGTATGATCAAGTGTAGGATATAGATAATTGTGTTTTCTATCAATAAATACCATTTTAATAGCCTATAAACAAAAAAGGATAGAGAGATAACACCTCAGTCATGTATGGATTTGGAAATCAATAAAATGAAGCTAGGATTCTATTTTAATAAGAATTACATTAGCCTCCACCATTTTAATAAAAATTCAGGATAGGATATTAATATAGACATTCCAACCTTCTTTATTTCAATTAAGGAAATCGCTTGATCGGTCTTCATCTAGTTCTCAACCATAAATTCATAACCAACCAGATCTAAACAACAAGGATCTAAAACTAAGAATTAGTTGAAAAACTAGTTAAGTAATCAAATGAAAATAAATATTAAAAATATTAAGAAACCAACCAATAAAGAATCGACCAATACCAAGGGTAATGTGAGTATGGTAAAAACTAAAAGTGAGAAGTAAATTTAACCTTCTCTAAATCCATAATCAGGAAAAACAAATCCAAAAAAGGATTGATTAAATAAATTTTGATAAAATAATTAAAAATTATAAATTGGACTTGAGAAACCATTAAAATAAGATAAAAAAAATTCATTTTCCTTGATTCACGATCAAATTTACCCAAGATAATAAGGTAGGATGGTCCTTTTAGTTTAGCTTGGGTTGTCGAATCCTCAGAGACCTAAGAAGAAACATATAGACAGGTACATTCTATGGACTATTTTTGGCTATGATGTGGCCAACATGGGTTGTTTTTAGATGTGTTTAAAGGAACTCTAATAGACTTAAGTGAATTCAATTTAAAATAATTAGTTGATCCTAGGTTATCACTTGGGGTGGATTGGACGTATTCCCTTTTCAATTATTTCAATTTCTTTTATTTGAGTTGAGTTAATTTAAGGAGATCAAAAAACATCATCAATTACTGATTTTATACCAACACACCAAAATACTAATCATCTATACACTGGAAGGATCAAATTTTTGAGCACTTCAAGGTAAAGGTTCATATTAGCACTCTAAGTGTGTGGCCTTAAATTCAACAAGGACGATGAAGTTTAAAAATAATCACATTAAAATCTCAATTAAAGAAGTGATAGACATTAATGGGGTGATAAATAACATTGAATCCATCTCCTTGCTACTCCCTTGGATCAACCCATAAGTGGGTTAGCACTCCATTGATTCTATGGTTTCAATGGAAGCAGAAAGCAAACTCATGAGGGAGGAAATGGAGAAGTAAAAAAACACAATAAAATAACGATCACCCCACCGTTGTGTGATAATTTCACAAGGTTTGGTGTGAATAAATTCAAAACTTTATCCAACGGAATCAAAGTGATATGAAGAACAACAGAATAAGAGGAGAATATGAACTTTTATTAAGAAGTTAAAGTGAATTGAACAACATACATGTGAAAGACAAACTTGAGACAACAAAATCACAGCATAACATTACAATTGAACAAAGCATCAAATATTGTCAACTCCTCCTCCAAAACTGCCTTAAATAGGAATTTTTGGATCCTTGGGTCGAGACTCAAACAGTTCAAAGCATCTCAATTTATTTTGGTAGGCCATAGGTGGGTGTAAATTTGAGGGAGAGTTGATTTTTTCCATCCTTGACCCGAGGTGGCATCCAACTTTCATTCACCGAACAGGCGCACATGGAAGAACTTCTAGATGGATGAATTAGAGTGTTCCATAGAAGAAGAAAAAGTAACCCTGGATGTCTCCTAACCTCATGAAAATTTTGGTACTATTTTTAGTAGTGGGTTACGAGATATGATTATATTGGTAGGATTGTTTCTGGGCTGTAGAATCTGGCCCAGAATTTTATCTCCAAATTGTGCCGCCTTAATGACCACCATGGAGGCCGAATTAGCACTGGATCCAGCAGACTGATTTGTTCCTATAGAATTCTTCTATAATAACACGAAATTTGAGCTTCATTAGGTTTGTAATGTGGGTCCCACATTCTCATCAGTGGGCTGGTGTCCAATATTCCTTCTCTAGAATTGCTTCCTTTCATCATAAAATATCCTCATATTCTTCCATGAATTCTCCATTGATCCCTAAATTAAACATGTTCATATTGAAATTTAGATCAATTTACCAAAATATCAAATTGAAATATGGATAATTACATTCCTTAAAATCAGATCAATCATTGGGTACTTTAAATGATGTTAAAAAATGTACCACATAATAGTGCATTTTAAGAAGGAATTGAAATCATAATGTGAAATGATGTTCAAAGTGTAAAATGCACTAAAATGATGTTTATTACTAATAAATCACATGATTATTAAATATATTAAAAATGAATATTAACCTTATTTAGTGGCTAATCACACCCCCCCAACTTGAGTTTTGCTAGTCCCGTGAAAAATAGGTCTCAACAATATAAAATTCGAATTCCCTTTTCCAAAAACATTTTAATACACAATGATCACCAAAAACCCTTATACCAAAAAATCATGAAACCCATCAAAATATTTTAATACATGATAGTTTCATAACAAGATCCCAATCCCAAGACCATTCCTTTGTTCAAATTCATTACCATATTTCATCCAATATCAATTAAGTATGAGGATGTGTTGTGCATCACAATAGACATGGGGGTTCATCTTTATTCAGGGGGGAAATGACGGAAGCACTAGGTAGTATCACATTTCAATATTAAGATGAGTATTCATTTTTTTGTACTATATTTTTTTTGTTTTGTTTTTGTTTTTTTCAATTTTTCCTTGGTAATTGAAATTGCACTCAAAAGAGTCAACCCCTGTAGTGAGACTTTGGCGATGACTCCCAGGCTCAAAGACCTTAGGGAACCAAGTGAATACCACATACATGGGAATCATCTCAAGTTAACTCAATCAAAAACAAATTCAATTTACAAAAAATAGAGATAAAAATACTAACTCTGGGCCAGACAACTATGGAGTCACGATCCCCAAGTACCGAAAGCCAACCATTAAGTCATTTAATTTCTCTACGCACAAATTTACTGTTTTTTTAAAAAAAAAATCTAAATACTCATATTAAAACTAAAATGATCACCAAATCTATGATATTTATTTAGGGACCCCATGAACTCAAACTAATACCCCGCTATCCAAAGGACGTGCATTGTGATCCTTTTTTTATTTGGATGATAATATAAACGATGAAATATCACATTAGATAGCCACACTTTCCAAAATCTGTACTCATGAAATTATACAAGGATTAAAATCAGAATCGGGGCATGCTAAATTATTTTATATTCAATTTCAAAGTGTGAAATGTTTATTACCATGTTCAAAGTTAAAGGAATTTTTCCTTCCATTTACACACATTTTTTCAAATCATTTTTTTTCACAAAAGCAATTGTTTTTATTTAATCTTCCCCCAACTAAAAACAACATTGTCCCCAATGTTTCAAGAAATAAAAATTTAGAAGGAGTAGAGGAAGATAAGGGAATTTAAAAAATGAAATTGAAATATGAGGATCATTGAATGAAGTCACCTGGTGGTTGAAGTTGAAATTCTTGCAGCTCCCTTTTAATCCCTTGATCTCGATGTCACTCTGAGAATTCCCTAGTGGACAAAAACAAACAAACAAACAAAACAACATACAAAAAAACTATATATATTTATATTTATATAATAAATAAATTGAAATATAAGTATATATAAAAATTATAGAATAAGGAAATACAAAAATCCATAGGTAAGTGGTAAGTGTGCGCCCTTGTCTCCCTTCGGTCCCGGGTTCGAATCCCCGTGGCTTCGCTGGTTGTGATGGGGTTTTCCCCATCACCAACGATGTGGACTTTTTATTATTAATATTATTATTTTATTATTATTTTTTTATTTTTATTTTAACCTACAAACACAAAAAAAACGAACTGATGATACATTGTCTTCTTTTTAAATTTCGGGCTAAGGTATTACTCAGGGATCACACCGCGTGACACAAATGAATATGATGCTCCCCTTTCTTACCCATTCATACTCATAAAAGAAGAACAGGTCAATAGTCTAATTTTTTTTATTTAATACCAAAATGATTATTTAATCCTATTTAAAATATAAATTTGATTAAAACAACAAAATGATAGGAAACTTGAAAACCATGGGTTGCCTCCCATGTAGTGCTTTGTTTAACGTCATTACCTCGACTTGGACCCCTAATTGATTAATTATTTTCATCATCTAAGGTGGGTTCACACAATTCTTCATCAACTTCATGTTTTTGGATTAGTTCAATGAATGGTTTAACTCTATGACCATTAAATTTAAATGTTTGACCATTGGTGGGATCTTGAATTTCAACAGCCCCATGAGGGTACACCTTATGCACTATGTATGGGCCTAACCATCTGGACCTCAACTTTCATGGGTGTAGATGAAGTTTATAACTATACAGAAGAATTGGTTTACCAGGTAAAATGTGTTTTTCTTTAATATTTCGAGATTGGTAGGCTTGTACTTTAGCTTTATTGATCCTTGAATTCTCATAAGCCTCCATCCTAAGTTCCTCAAGTTCGTTGAGATCTAGTTTTCTTTTTGTTTCGTACAATGAGAGGTCATAATTCATTTTCTTAATTGCCCAAAAAGCCTTATGTTCATTCTCTAATGGAAAATGGAATGCTTTAACATAAACCAACCTATATGGGGTCATTCCTACAATGGTTTTATATGTGGTTCTATAGTCCCAAAGAGCATCCAAGTATTTCTCGGACCAATCTTTCCTAGAAGGATTGACATTTTTTTCAAGAATATTATTAATCTCCCTATTTGCTAACTCATCTTGACCATTGGTTTGGGGATGGTACACAGTGGAAACCTTTTGATAAATACCATACTTAGACATGAGTGAAGAGAATGGACGATTGAAAAAATGTGTTCCACGATCACTAATGATAGCTCTAGGAATTCCAAATCTAGATAATATGTTTTCTTTTAGGAATATAATCATAGTTTTATGATCATTAGATTTTTTGGGAATGGCCTCAACCCATTTTTGGACATAATCAATAGTAGAGAGAATGTAGAGGTATCCCTTAGAGTTTAGAAAAGGACCCATGAAATTGATTCCCAAAAAGTCAAAGATTTCAATCACTAATATGTGAGTGAATGGAATTTTATTTCTTTTTGTGATGGACCCTACTTGTTTACACCTAGGACAGATTTGAAAAAATGTGTAGGAGTCCCTTGAGAGGGTGGGCTAGAAGAGACCACACTGAAGAATCTTAGTAGATTTTTTCTTAGGGGAAAAGTGACCTCTACATGCCTCACTATGACAGAATTTAAGGATGGACTCTTGTTCAGATTCTGGGACACACCTCCTAATGACTTGGTCAGGGAAGAAATTATAGAGGTATGGATCATCAAACACATAGTGCCTAACATCATAAAGGAATTTCCTTTGATCTTGACTCCCTAATAATTTTGGGATGACACCTATAACTAAGAAATTTGCTATGTCAGCATACCAAGGGCAGTCACTCACAGAGTATAGGTGTTCATCAGGGAATGAATCAGACACAGAAAGGTGATTTGAGTTGTCTTTGAATTCCATCCTAGAGAGGTGATTAACTACAGCATTTTAAACGCCCTTTTTACCCTTGATTGTGAGGTAAAATTCATTTAATAGAAGGACCCACCTAATCAGTCTAGCCTTAGAATCTTGTTTTTGGAAGAGGTATTTTAGTACAGAATGTTCAGTGAACATAGTGATGGTGGATCATAAGAGGTAGGACCTAAACTTCTCTAAGTAAAACACAATAGAAAGTAACTCCTTTTTAGTGGTGGTGTAGTTGATTTGGCCATCATTTAGGGATTTTCTTGCATAAGCAATGACATAAGGAGTTTTATCATAGCATTTTCATAACACAGATCCAACAGAAAAGTCACTGGAATCACAAATAAGTTTGAAAGGAAGGTTCCAATTTGGAGATTTCATAATGGGAGGACTGGTGAGAGAGTATTTGAGGGTTGAGAATGAACCCTCATGGAGTTATGTCCAAACAAATGGAGCATCCTTTCCTAGTAGAGCACAAAGGGGACAGGATATTGGACTAAAGTCCTTGATGAATCTTCTATATAAACCAGCATGTCCTAAGAAAGGTCTCACTTCCTTAACAGTTTTGGGTGATGAAAGGTGATGAATGATGTCAACCTTTTCTTTATCAACTTCAATCCCCCTACCTGATATCAGATGTCCTAGAAATAGTCCCTCTTTACCCATGAAATATAATTTTTCCCGGTTTACGACCAGATTCTTTTCTTCACATCTTGAAAAGACTCTCTCCACATTCTGCAGTCATCCCTCAAATGTATCCCCAAACACAGAGAATTCATCCATGAAGACCTCAAGAAAATCCCCTACCATGTCTGAGAAGATTCCCATAATTCACCTCTAGAAGGTTCCAGGAGCATTGAATAAACCAAAGGGCAGAAGTTTGAAGGAAAAGGTGCCGAATGGATAGGTGAATGTAGTCTTACCTTGATCCTCTAGGGAGACCTCAATCTGATTGTACCCCGAGTACCCATCTAAGAAATAGTAGAAGGCATGACCTGCCACTCTCTCAAGGACATGGTCAATGAATGGTAAGGGGAAATTGTCCTTCTTGGTGAATGAGTTTAGCTTTCTATAGTCAATGAAGACTCTCCAACCACTACTCTCCATTGTTGGAAGAATCTCTCCATTCTCATTGGTTATCACTATGATTCCAGCCTTTTTTGGAACCACTTGTAAAGGTATCAGCCATTAACTCTCATATATGGGATATATGATACCATCTTTTCACAATTTAAGAAGTTCCTTCCTCACTAATTCCATGATATTAGGATTGAGTCACCATTGAGGTTGACTACATGGCTTTGAATCAGATTCTAGAGCAATCCTATGAGTCCCGATAAGTGGGTTAATCCCAGGAATATCAGAAAGGGTCCAACCAAAGGATTTCTTATGTTTCCTAAGGACAAATAGAAGCATCCTATAATGATTGGATTCAAGAGAAGAAGAAATGACAATAAGATGTGTTTGATTGTCCCCTAGGAAGTCATACATGAGTGCAGCAGGAAGTCCCTTTAATTCAAGATCAGGTTGGTTCAGAATTTCAGTAGAAGATTGGGACAATGGATCAAGATCAATTTTATTTCTTAATGTTTTAGATAGGATTGATTCATCACATGTAGAAGTTTTAGCAACTAGATTGTCCTGATCATATTTAGGTAAGGAAGTTGGAGTGGTATCAATGAAAGTGGTTTCTTGAAAGGTTTCACTAATTGTTGGACCTAAGACATCATCATAAGAGCAATTTGAAAATGATTCAAGCCAAGGAGATAAAATTCCTTTATATGAACAAAGTAAATCAATATCATCCTGACATAAACATTCATCAAATATTCCTTGATGTTCTATAGATTCATTATCAATGATTCATATCATTTTTACATCATGAATGTCCTCGTCATCCCCTATTTGTGAGATTGCATTATAGATGTTCAATTCTAGACTCATATTTCCAAAGGTAATGTTCATGTTACCATTTAGGACTCAGATAACAGAGTTGATTGTTGCAAGGAAGGGACGACCAAGGATGGTTGGGTTTTGTTCCTTATTTCCTATGTTTGGATGGTTGTCAAGGACAATGAAGTCTGTAGGGTAGATGAAGTTTTCAAATTTTACCAGAACGTCCTTTAAAATCCCCTTTGGAACCCTAATTATACGATTAGTAAGTTGAAATCTAACAGATATGGGTTTGAGTTCTTCTAGGCCTAATTGGCATTACACAGCATAATGAATGAGATTGACACCAGCACCTAGGTCACACAAGGCCTTGACAACTTTCCTCTATCCTAGTTCAATATTGATGTAAGGTCAACCTGGGTCTCTCAACTTAGGAGGAATGGTCCCTTGAATGGTGGTACTCACATTAGTAGCCAAAAGGAGTTGGTTTTTATGTGAATATTTTCTTTTAAAAGTGCACAAGTCCTTAAGGTACTTTGAGTAGGCAGGTATGGTTTGGATGTCATCGAGAAGGGGAGTGTTCAACTTGACTTGTGAGAATATTTCCCTAAATGTTTCATTCAATTCAGGCTTGGTTTTCCCCCTCATGCATTAAGGAAATGGTGTAGGTTATGGGGTTGTTTGTTGAAGAGTTGTTTCATGGAAAATGTTATCGTGTTTTTCAGTTTGATCATTTAGTTCGTTTGAATTTTCATCCAAGTTTGAATCTTCGAGTGGGTTCTGAATTAGTTGTTCAGGTTTCTCAATTTATTTCCCACTTCTTAATACAATCATAGAATTTAGTTGTTCATGAGTTTTTTGAGTGCAACTTGACTCTCCCCTTGAAGTTGAGGATGGTACCGCATGAGTAGGTATGGGTGCCTTTACAGTTTTGATGGTTTGAAGTTCTTGTTTAAGGGAAGATACTTCTGAGTTCATCCTTTCCATTTGTTTACACAGTTTTTCTAGTATGCATTGTGGAACACTTTGGGTTCGTGCTTCAAAAGATTGGTTTATCCCAGGGGGATATTTTGGAGGTGGGATAATATGTTGAAAATGGTATGCTGGCTATTGGTATTGGATAGGTTGTGTTTGGAACTGGTTATGGGTTTGGTATTTATGATGGGGGTAAGGATTTTTTACCTGTGGTTGGCTAGGTTGTTGGTTATCGTTCCAGCGGAAGACTGGGTGGTAATTATACCTTGGGTTGAATGTGTTTTGGTATTGGGGCTTTTTAAAGTTTAGGGAATTGACTTCGATAGGTGGTCCTCCTAGAAGAACATCCTTGATGGATGGAATGGTTGGGAAGTTGTCTGTTTTGTGGACATGTTTGTCAAAAATTGTGCAAACAGGGTCTACAGTTTGGATTTCATGTATTTTTCTAAGGAATATCTCTTCAACCTTCCTAGAGAGTGCTGCGAGTTTAGCCCTAAGGCTTTCCACTTCTCTATGTGTGTGAATTCTAGTATTTCTTTGTGTCTTTTCATAATAAGGTGAAGTTCCCCTTGTTTGGTTTTGTTCAAAAAGGCTTTCTATATGTTCATAAGTATCATTTGGGGATTTGTTTTTAAAGGTTCCATTACACATCATTTCAATGAATTGTTTGTTCCCAGGACCCAATCCATCATATAAAATTATCACTTGTTCAGGAATAGAAAAACCACGGTGTGGAACCTTGTTTATAGTGTCTTTGAACCTCTCCAATGTTTCATAGAATGACTCTCCCTCTTTTTCAAAAAAGTTTTGGATACTCTTTTTACGTGCAATTGTTTTTTGGTGGGGAAAGTTTTTTTTTGAATTATCTTTGTACTTGGTCCCAAGAGTTGATAGATGATGGTCTCAAATTGTTTAGCCAATTTTTAGCTCGATCATTTAAAGAAAAAGAAAATATCCTCATCTTAGCTGATTCTAGTTGATTTTGGGGACACATGGTTTCTATAATGTCATTGAACTCCTAAATGTGAAGGTAGGGCATCTCGGACGCCATTCCATGGAATGTGGGAAGGTGGTTTAGGACATAGGGTTTAAAGATGTAGTTGGCATCTTCTAGGGAATTGTGTCTGATGCATGAGGGGGAATTGGTCTAGGAAGGTGTGAGGAAGTTTTTCATGGTTTGATCAATTGCATTCCCCATGTTTAGGGCTCCCTCATTTGGGTTTCCATTTTGGTTTCCACCTGGGTTTATGAGTTGGTTTATTTGAAGACCTTCCATTGAAATTAGCTCAATTTTGGAATATAGAGTATTAGGAAGGTTATGATCTAATGGAAAGAGTCCCCTTGGTGTAGTTGACTTCCCAACCCCTGGACTATCCACCCTAACTAGACGGTTTGATTGATCACAGGTGTATTCGGACATGCGCCAAAAGAAAAAAAATGAGAAAGGGATAAGATAAGAAAATTTGAATGAGAAAAGAAGAAATGGGGGAGAATAGAATGGGTGTTTATATGACTTACTTGGGTCCCCGGAAACGGCGCCAAAATTTGATTCACACTCAAATTGACCCAAGAGAATAAGGTAGGACAGTCCTTGTAGTTTAGCTTGGGTTGTCGAATCCCCAGAGACCTAAAAAGAAAATTATAGACACGTACATTATATGGACTGTTTTTGGCTATGATTTGGCCAACTTGGGTTGATTTTACAAGGGTTTAAAAAAACTATAATAGACTTATGTGAATTCAATTTAAAATAATGAGTTTATCCTAGGTTATCACTTGGGGTGGATTGGACATATTCCCTTTTCAATTATTTCAATTATTTCAATTTCTTATATTTGAGTTGAGTTCATTTAAGGAGATCAAACAACTTCATCACTTACTGATTTTATACCAACACACCATAATACTAATAACCTTTACGCTTGAAGGATCAATGTTTTGATCACTTCAAGGTAAAGGTTCGTATTAGAACTTGAAGTGTGTGGCCTTAAATTCAACAAGGATGATGTAGTTTAAAAATGATCAAATAAAAATCTCAATTAAAGAAGTGTTTAGAAATTAATGGGGTGATAAATAACATCTAATACATCCCCTTTTAACTCCCTTGGATCAACCCATAAGTGGGTTATCCCTCCATTGATTCTATGGTTTTAATGGAAGTGGAAAGTAGACTCATGAGGGAGGAAATGGAAAAGTAAAAAAACACAATAAAATAATGATCACTCCACCGTTGTGTGATAATTTTACAAGGTTTGGTGTGAATAAATTCACACATTTATCCAATGGTGTCAAAGTGATATGAAGAAAAACAGAATAATAGGAGAATAATAACTTTTATTAATAAACTAAAGTGAATTGAACAACTTACATGTGAAAGACAAACTTGAGACAACAAAATCGCAGCATAACATTAAAATTTTACAAAGCATCAAAGATTATCAAATCCTCCACCACCACTACCTTAAATAGTCATTTTGGGAGCCTTGGGTCGATCCTCCAATAGTAAAAAGCATATCAATTAATTTTGGTAGGCCATAGGTGGGTGGAAAGTTGAGGGAGAGTTGATTTTTCCACCCTTGACCCGAGGTGGCATCCAGCTTTCATCCACCGACCATATGTGCTTGTACGACCTTCTATATGGCCGAATTAGAGTGGGCCATAGAAGAATTAAATATATAACTGGATTTCATATAACCGCCTGTAAAATTGGGGCCTATTATTAGTAGTGGATTCTGAGATATGATTATATTGGTAGGATTTTTTCTGGGCCGCAAAATCTGGCCAAATATTTTATCTCCAAATTGGGTCACCTTAATGACCATCATGGAGTTCGAATTATCACTAGATCATTATGATGTATTTGTTCCTATATATGTCTTCTATCATACCACGAAATTTGGGCTTCATTGGGTTTGTAATATGGGTCCCACATTCTCATCAGTGGGATGGTTTCCAATCTTCCTTCTCTAGAATTGCTACCTTTCATCATAAAATATCCCCATATTCTTCCATGAATTCTCCATTGATCCCTGAATGAAACATGTTCACATTGAAGTTTAGATAAATTTAGCAAAATATAAAATTTATATATGGATAATTACATTCCTTAAAATCAGATCAATCATTAGGTACTTTAAATGATGTTAAAAAATGTACCACATAATAGTGCATTTTAAGAAGTAATTACAATCATAATGTGAAATGATGTTCAAAGTGTAAAATGCACTAAAATGGTGTTTATTACTAATGAATAACATGAATATTAAAAAACTTAACAATTAATATTAGCCTAATTTAGTGGATAATCAGTCCTTTCCCACATGAATGATTCAATGAAAGAAAAATAATGAGGTAAGATTCAAAAGGAAATTTTTGACACATTCAAGAAAGTCGAAATCAATATATGTCATCTAGAATATCTTAAACATATTTTCAAATATTCAATGTTTCTAAAGGAAATGTTCACTAATATATTAGGCTTCAAGTATTGAGGTAGTATTCTTAGGAAGAAATATTATATCTCTAATAACACCTCAATTTCCAACCAAATTTGGATATCCAGGTATATTTTTCATTCCCTGTACTACTAATACCATTTTATCCATAGATTTTTTATGTGTTTTATGAGATGAAATTAATATAATGACTCATTTCATATTTTTATATTTATAGAATGGATAAATCAGGCTAACTTTAATGGTAGTTCAGCTAGAAAACTGAGCTACTAGATTCCCAAATGTAATTCAAGAAGATGTGTTGGTGAGGGTGCATAACATGAACTTTCCATCAATTTTCTATGTCCTCAACATGGAAGAATATATAATACCTAAAAAATCTAAAATTTTCTTAGGTAATCTATTTTTAAAGACATCCCTAACAATCATTAGTTTTAATGGAAGAATTTGAGAAATGTAATTTGAAGAAAACATAGAATAATTCAATATTTTCTATTCAATAAAGTTTCCATAAAAAATAAAATTCAATTTTCACACACCAAGGCACTTAATTTATAAAGAGAAAATTATGAGTTAAAAGAGATTATGAATATAGGTAATAATTAGAGATTTAATAATTTAATGGGAAATGACTATAAGTGACCATAAATTACTATATAAGAACATGGAAATGGTATAGATCATGATTTCATAATGGTTTTGACTGTGTACTTTCAATTTTTAATGAAATTGATAAGTAGGTATGTGAACCTAAGTTATAACCATCCTAAATTATGCCATCCAAGACTGATTTGAAACAAATACAACCATATTTAAAGTATTCATTTTTAATGGGTGGAGAAAATATACCCATGATAATTGATATCCTCTTAACTCCAAATTAGGAAATAAAACTCATAATCCTTTTGAGTGATAATGTGATGGAAATATGATGAAGCCGATGTGACGTTCCTGAGCCTAGTCCTTGAGTTTATGAACAATATCCTTTATAAAGATAGTTACAAACCTATTAGAAACCCCAAATTTACACTAAACCCGACCATGATTGAGGTATATAAAAAATAGATTGTGAAATTTTTAGATGAAATAACCATATATCCCATTTCATACTTATATAGGTTTTTTCCCATTTACATTATGTCCAACAAGTCAGTTATAACCATTGTTTAGAATGAAAAATAAATAAATTGATACCTATAAGAGTGTAGAATAGTTTGAATCTGCATTGACTATACATGATTAATTAAAGCGACTAGGAAAGACCACTTTCCAATACCATTCATTAAACAAATTCTTGGAAGATTGTTAACAAAGATAGATTACTATTTTATTGATGGATTCTCATGGTATATCTAAGAACTAATTTTTCTTAATGGTCAGGAGAAAACAACATTTACCTTTCCTTATTACACATTTTCCAATAAAAATATTCCAAGGATATTATTGAATTACCTAGTTAATTTTCAAAGATGTATGGTAAGTGTCTTATTTGATTTGATTGAGAAATTTATTGACGTGTTTTTAGATAATTTCATTATATTTGGAATCATTTTTTTCCAAATTTTTATATGGTTTTAAAAATATACATAGAACGATAACTTAAAAATTTTAAACAATTCCATTTAATAGAAGAAGAAAAATTCACTAGGGAATGTGATTTTGCATAATAAAATTGAATGTGACAAATAAATGATTGAATTCATCACTACATTACCCTACCATACTTTTTCTAAATGTGTTAGATCATCACTGGGACATGTAGGTTTTTGTAAATGATTCACATTGGATTTTAGTTAGATTGTCTTAAAACTTTCCAACTTCAAAAGTATATTGAGTTCATATTTAATTATTCTTGAAGGAATGAATTTTATGAATTAAAGTGAAAATTAAATTCACCATATGGTAATTCAACTGCAATATTGGGAACACAATTTTTAAATGTTTTATGATTCCTCCAATGGAAATATAGGGGAGGTTCTTTCCCATAGAATTTATAGAACAATCCATGTTATATCTTATGCCATAAAACACTGGATTCTACCTAATAATAACTATATAACTAGTGAAAGGATTTTATATCAATTATTTAACATTTGGAAAAAATTAGACCATATTTTATTAGAACTAATATAATAGTTTACTCTGGTCATGTAACACATAGGCACATGATGAAAAAGGTGGAAGAAAATATGAGGTTTATGTGATAGATGAGTTTGTTACAAGAGTTTTATGAATAGATAAAAGATAAAAGGTAAGAACTTCATATTAAGAGAAACTTCATGACTTGATATTAGGTGAGATGCTCTATCTAATTGAAGGAGAGGTTCCATGGTGTACTGACATGGTAAAATTTATTATTAATTCTCAAGTCCCTTTACACATTAACCAATTCCAAATCTCAAGAATCTACACTGAATCAAAATTATATGTGCGGGAAGATCCATATATTTTGAGAATATATTGTGACCAAGATATTAATAGATGTTTATCCAAGAGTGAATTACATTATGTGCTCAACTATTAAGTCTCTAAAAAAATGGTGCACATAAGAAATAGGTGAAATAAAAACTATATCTCTATATAGGAAATATAAGAATATGTTTACAATAGGAGAATAGAAGGGGGTAGAAGTAGAAGAATAATTTTTGCAGAAGACCACTTCTCGGAGTTCCATGGTTAATCCACCCATGGACCCTGACTCCCAGCTACCAATCTAAATTGAATCCAAATAAAATACTACTCCCCACTTCCAAAAACCATATTTAACATCCCCTAGCCACTACATCCTTCCCCCAACCAAAAAATAAACGAAATCACCATGTTTCCCCAAGGTAGTTATTCACTCCTACCTATTACACACACACACACAACCCTCATATAGACTACCCTTATCCCTAAAATCCTAAAATTATCACCCTTTTGAAAAGCCACCTTGAACCAATGTCAGACCTCAAAACACTACTCGACCAATTCCATAGAAAGAAGATGGAAACACACTTGTTTCATCACACTCTATTTTAAATCATTTCATGTCACATCCACTAAATTTTTTAAAAATTCAAACATTATTCTATAGATTAAAGTACTAATGTTGCAGTCACTTCTTCTAAGGAATAAAACTTCAAGGGAAGTTCTTAACTAAGGGAATGAGGAAGATGGACCCTAAAGCTCTAAGATATTATTTGATATAGATTTCATTGATTTTTGATACTGAGTGTGGTTTTTTTCAAGAACATTGAGAAGGATAGAATCTTGCCTTACCATGAGACTAGTGACATTGAGAACTAATCCTAAGAAGACTCAAATGCGGTCATTCTTTCCTTATCCGTTAATTAGTGACTAAAGAAGATCATTTAATCTGTTAGAGGTTATGTTGTGTGGAGTCCCACGTCAGTCTTGATGTTTCGAGTCATATTTATTATTCATTATAAATAAACTCCAAGGCCTACCTAAGAGAGACATATTGGGTATTGAGTTCACCGCTATTACCATTTTACATGGTATCAGAATGGGTCTAACCCAAACCCTCTCGGGCCATCTCTCTCCTACGACTACCATTCACTCAAGTTTCCCCTCTAAGAGAGGTGACAACCCCAGTGGATAACAAGGTATCATTTTATGTCATTTCTGCTTACTCGTGATGCCCATTTTTTAATTCTCGTAACCCCCTCCGTCTCATCTCCCTCTGTTACATCATTTTTTCCAATGCTTTCTCCGGGGCGCGCGCGTCCATCCGTGTAGGGTGCGTGGAATTTTTCCTACATTCCAGCTTTCCAAAGGTGGGTGGAATTATCTCCTTGTTCAGGGATGTTTTCTCCTTGATCGAAACAGGATGATGGGATGTCAGTTCTTCCTTCTGTGGATTCGTCCTCATAACTCGTCACCTAGTTTGGGTCTCCCTTATAAATTTGAGTCGTGGTTCGTGAATCTTGTTCTCGGTTCCATATCTTCATGGACACCGGTTAATTACACTACTTTCATAAGGATGTTCCATGGGGTCTTGACATGGTAGAAACCTTCAGTCAGAGTAAACTGAAAATGTCAGGCATGTCGAGGCATCTCTGGGTTCATGGACATTTGGGAACCTGTATTCTTCCCCGTAAGAGGGCATCTCAAGGGTGTAGAACCTGAGGCATCCCACGTCGAATGCGGGGAATCATATGCCATAGGCATGCATCTAAGGTTTTCCTCATCTTCCCATATTTAACACAGGGTATGAAGCATGTTTAATGTCTTGCAAAGACGGTTACGCCAAAGGCATGTCTTCCGAGGTTTTCCTCAGGCATATCATGATTATCATGAGGTAGGCCATTAGTTTAACATCTTGCAAAGACAGTATGAGAGTGATCAGAATGTCCCATAGAGACAGATCAGATTGGTATATCCCAAGGAGGGAATACCCGGAAGATGGATGGATCAGGACACCCAATGAGGATGGATTCGAGGTGGTGCGCTCCAAGTAGGGTAGATGTCACACTGTAATGGCTGATCTGAACACCACTGAGGGTAGATCATGGAGTGTGCACCTCAGAATGGGGAACACCATGGTTTACCATTGGCTGGGATTGAACCTCATGGAAGTTTCCTACGTACCATGTGTAGACTATAGGGATCAAAACCCATGTAGTTCGAAGGGGTGATGAATCAGGGTGTACATAGAGGTCAATGACACGGAGACATGTTGGGGCTTACACATGGATAACGGCCCAAGTACTGCTAAGAGTAGCAAGGAAGGTGGATGACATGATCCCACTGGGATGTGGCAGCCTGGGTAGGAATCGGGATGGATGATGGAGGATTGCATGGAGTGGAGGGGGAATGAAATGGGACCATCGTGAATGTGACGGTAGTGATGGTCTTGAGCCTCAAAGAGACTTCCTATGTATCCCCATGGCAGGGAATCAAAGTCTGCATAGTTCGATGATACAGTGGGACACCTGAGGAGGCGGCCCGTGAGAATGGATGCATGGATGGGACCCAGAGGAAGTGGAACCTCCAGGTTGGGGCATGACCTTACCGAGACACATAGGATCGAGAGAGAGATCAGGATGAGACATGAGTGATGATCTTGAGCCTTAGGGAGGCTTCCTACGTATCCCCGTGGTAGGGAATCAAAGTCTGCGTAGTTCGGTATGGAATGTGTCTTACGCTCTGAGGCAGCCCAAGGATATGGGGTCGGTGAACTGCTGTGAAGGGACCAGGGGTCTAGGTGGGATTGAACCTCATGGAGGCTTCCTATGTAACATGCCTTGACATGCATCAAAGACCACATGGTTCAAATTGGACTTCAGGAGGCCGACGTGAAGGGACCAGGGGTCCAGGTGGGCTTGAACCTCATGGAGGCTTCCTACGTACCATGCCTTAGCATGGATCAAAGACCGTGTAGTTCAAATTGGACGTCGGGAGTCTAACATGAAGGGACTAGGGGTCCAGGTGGGCTTGAACCTCATGAAGGCTTCCTACGTACCATGCCTTATCACGGATCAAAGGCCACGTAGTTCAGGTTGGATTTCGTCGGCGAACCGACGTGAAGGTGAACCCGAGGGGTCCACTGGTGGTGGGCTTGAACCTCTTGAAGGCTTCCTACGTACCATGACATGACACGGATCAAAGTCCTCATAGTTCGGGTTGGACGTCGGGAGGCCGACGTGAAGGGACCAGGGGTCCAGGTGGGCTTGAACCTCATGGAGGCTTCCTATGTACCATGCCTTAGCATGGATCAAATACTGCGTAGTTCAAATTGGACATTGGTAGGATGACGTGAAGGGACCAGGGGTCTAGGTGGGCTTGGACCTCATGGAGGCTTCCTACATACCATGCCTTAGCACGGATCAAAGGCCATGTAGTTCAGGTTGGATTTATTTGGCGAAACGACGTGAAGTTGAACCCAGGGGGTCCACTGGTGGTGCACTTGAACCTCGTGGAGACTTCCTACGTACCATTCCATGACATGGATCAAAGTCCTCGTAGTTCGGGTTGGATGTCGGGAGGCCGACGTGAAGGGGCCAGGGGTCCCGGTAGGCTTGAACCTCATGGAGGCTTCCTACGTACCATGCCTTAGCACGGATCAAAGACCGCGTAGTTCAGATTGGACGCCAGGAGGCCGACATGAAGGGACCAGGGGTCCAGCTGGGCTTGATCCTCATGGAGGCATCCTACATACCATGACTTAGCACGGATCAAAGGCCACGTAGTTTAAATTTGATGTTGGGAGGCTGACGTGAAGGGGCCAGGGGTCCAGGTGGTCTTAAACCTCATGGACACTTCCTACGTACCATGCTTTAGCATGGATAAAAGGCCACGTAGTTCAGGTTAGATTTCATTAGCGAATCAACGTGAAGGTAAACCCGGGGGTCCCACTGGTGGTGGGCTTGAACCTCGTGGAGGATTCCTACGTACCATGCCTTGACACGGATCAAAGTCCTCATAGTTCGGGTTGGACGCCGGGAGGTCGGCATGAAGGGACCAGGGGTCCAGGTGGGCTTGAACCTCATGGAGGCTTCCTACGTACCATGCCTTAGCACGGATCAAAAACCACATAGTTCAGGTGGTGCTTCATCGGTGAGCCGATGTGAAGGTGAACCCAGGGCGTCCACTAGTGGTGGGCTTGAACCTCGTGGAGGCTTCCTACGTACCATGACTTGACACGGATCAATGTCCTCATAGTTCAGGTGTGTGGTTTAATGTCATGTTGGATAGGGAAATACAGTTTAACGTCATGCTGGAAGAGGGTGGAACTCGATGTGAAGAAATGATCAAGTGGTGGGCTTGAACCTCGTGGAGGCTTCCTACGTACCATGCCTTAGCATGGATCAAAGTCCCCATAGTTTTCTTGGTGGGGGTCAGGTTCGGTGCTCACTCTATGATAACGTGAGTCATGCTCGGTGTGAGAAACAAGAGGTTGCAGGGACCTGAAAATCACATCGTGAAGGGTGCATCTGTTGGAAATAAAGTGGGGCTTATGCATTAGGCATCCCATGGTGATGGGACTTACTCCAGGATGAAGGCCCGAGTGCCGCTATGGAGCAGAAATGGTGGATGGGGATTACGAAAGTAAGGTGCTCGGTTGCCACTATGGATTGGCACTGGTGAATGGGGCTTACGCAAGGATGCTGCCTGGGTGCCGCTATGGACTGGCACTGGTGAATGGGGCTTACGCAAGGAAGCTGCCCGGGTGCCGCTATGGAGCGGTACTGGTGAATGGGGATTATGCAAGGAAGCTGCCTGGGTGCCTCTATGGAGTGGCACTGGTGAATGGGGCTTACTCAAGGATGCTGCCTGGGTGCCACTATGGAGTGGCACTGGTGAATGGGGCTTATGCAAGGAAGCTTCCCGGGTGCCACTATGGAGCGGCATTGGTGAATGGGGCTTACGCAAGGATGATGCCCGTGTGCCGCTATGGAGCGGCACTCGTGAATGGTGCTTACGCAAGGATGATGCCCGTGTGCCGGTATGGAGCGGCACTGGTGAATGGAGCTTATGTAAGGATGTTGCCTGGGTGCCTCTATGGAGCGGCACTCGTGAATGGGGATTACGCAAGGAAGCTTCCTGGGTGCCACTATGGAGCGGCACTCGTGAATGGGGCTTATGCAGGGATGCTGCCCGGGTGCCGCTATGGAGCGGCACTGGTGAATGGGGCTTACGCACGGATGCTGCTCGTGTGCCCCTATGGAGCGACACTTGTGAATGGGGCTTACGGAAAGATGATGCTCGGGAGCCGCTATGGAGCGGCACTGGTGAATGGGGCTTATGCAAGGATGTTGCCCGGGTGCTACTATGGAGCGGCACTGGTGAATGGGGCTTACGCAAGGTAGCTACCCGGGTGCCACTATAGAGCAGCACTGCTGAATAGAGCTTACACAAGGATGTTGCCCGGGTGCCGCTATGGAGCGGAACTGGTGAATGGGGCTTACGCAATGAAGCTTCCCGGGTGCCGCTATGGAGCGACAGTGGTGAATGGGGCTTATGCATGGTAGCTGCCCGGGTGCCGCTATGGAGCGGCACTGGTGAATGGGGCTTACGCAAGGATGTTGCCCGGGTGCCGCTATAGAGCGGCACTGGTGAATGGGGCTTACACAAGGACGCTGCCCAGGCACCGCTATGGAGCGGCACTGGTGAATGCGGCTTACGCAAGGATGCTGCCCGGGCGCCGCTATGGAGTGGCACTGGTGAATGGGGCTTACGCAAAGATGTTGCTCGGGAGCCGCTATGAAGTGGCACTGGTGAATGGGGCTTACGCAAGGATGCTTCTTGGGTTCCGCTATGGAGCGGCACTGGTGAATGGGGTTTACGCAAAGTGGCTTCATGGGTGCCGCTATGGAGTGGCACTGGTGAATGGGGCTTACGCAGGGATGCTGCCCAGGTGCCGCTATGGAGCGGCACTCGTGAAAGGGGCTTACGCAAGGAAGCTGCACGGGTGCCGCTAAGGAGCGGCACTCGTGAATGGGGCTTATGCAAGGTAGCTTCCTGGGTGCCACTATTGAGCGGCACTGGTGAATGGGGCTTACACAAGGATGCTGCCCGGGTGCCACTATGGAGCGGCACTAGTGAATTGGGTTTACGCAAAGATGCTACCCGGGAGCCGCTATGGAGAGGCACTGGTGAATGGGGCTTACGCAAGGATGCTGACCGGCTGCCGCTATGGAGCGGCACTGGTGAATGGGGCTTACGCAAGGTACCTGCTCGGGTGCCGCTATGGAGCGACACTGGTGAATGGGGCTTACGAAAGGATGTTGCTCGGGTGCCTCTATGGAGCGGCACTGGTGAATGGGGATTACTCAAGGAAGATGCCAGTAATGTCTTCCTCATGTCTATCCATGAGGGCATCCCAACTCACGGGTGGGTTTAGGCCTGCACCTATGCGCTAGTACACAAGAGAGATAATTCCAAGGGGTGTTGTAATCGGTCCGAACAAAGGGAGATGAAAATTGTGAATTACATGCCCGACATTCGGAACACAATGAGGGGGGCATGGCGATGGAGGATAGATGTTGACCGTGGCGGAAACACAGCATTTACATCGCGTTGGCCTGGAATGGGGACGGATAAATGAGGGTCGACTGCGGACCGTGTTCGAAACACAGGACCTCTCGCAAATGTCATATGAAGTCTTCCGGGGTGTTGGCCCAGGACGGTAGGTGAGTCGATGCGGCATGGGACCAGGCCATTAGGGGGTCCCTCCAGACATGGTAGTGGATGGGGATCCGAATGAAGTACACACAAAGCGTGAGGTGGAGTGACGGAATGTTTGAACGGATTTCAACACTCTTGAAACTACGCCATTGTAGTCATGGCATTAGGCATATCATGCTTGGAGCATAATGCATCTCTTGTATTGGGAAAGAGGCATCCTATTATGGAATGATAGGGAGCACTACAGTTTAAAGTCGTGTAGATAAGACTGTTGGCATCTCATGCTAGGAGAATAAGGCATCTCTCGTATTGGGAAAGAGGCATCCTATATTGATCATATAGGGATTAATATAGTTTAGATTCATGTAGATATGACTATTGGCATCTCATGATTGGATCATGAGGCATCTCTTGATTGGAGAAAGAGGCATCCCATGTTTGGAACATAGGGAGCACTACAGTTTATAGTCTTCTAGATAGGACTGTGGGAATCTCATGCTAGGAGAATAAGGCAACTCTCATATTGGGAAAGAGGCATCCCATATTGATCATATAGGGATTACTACAGTTTAGAGTCATGTAGATATGACTATTGGCATCTCATGCTTGGAGCATGAGGCATCTCTTGATTGGAGCAAGAGGCATCTTATGCTTGGAACATAGGGAACACTACAGTTTATAGTCATGTAGATAGAACTATTAGGCATAAGGTGCCTGGTAATGGATGGTGTTGGGTCTTATGCAAGGGCGGCCATTTCTGGTTCAACCTGGCATTGGAGCCAAGTGATTGGGTTTGGAGGAGTTGCCTGAGGAATGGTTCGACTCAAGCTACTCGGGGAATTGATGATGAGAATCTCAACTCACAACATTGGAATGAAACCAAGAGGAATATATCGACTCAAGGTGTTTCATGGTGTGTGGAGGAGTATCTCAAATCATGGTATTCTATAGGTGGAAGGTGGGTGTGCATAAGGGCGCAATGGAAAATCCCGCCATCCCGGCCTGAATAGTTCGCGGTGCGACTCTCCATTTTACATGGGGGTCAATAACGACAGCAAAGGGGTGGGCCCAAAGAGCTGGGACCATAGCTCGGCACTAACCCTGAGCGCGGGGGAGGTGGCGCAGCCCCCGCGGTATGGACCGGTGGGCGCGAAGGTCAGAGCCTCGCAAAAGAATAGGTCTTCATGAAGTAGCATCGCGGAGCATGGACTTGCAGAGCAACATCGCGGAGCATGGACTCGTGGAGCATGGTCTCACGAAGCATGGTCTCGTGGAGAATAGGCTCTCGGAGCAGCAACGCGAAGGAAGCTGCTCATGGAGCATCATCGCGGATCAGCAACGTAAAGGAAGATGCTCGCGGAGCATGGCCTCGCGGATCCTCTTCACAAAGGAAAGAGGATCTCCGCGAACCAGGAGATCGGCCGCCCAAGGGGTGAAGCGCCCGTCCAAGGGGCGAAGTCGACGTCCGGAGAAGGGGGCGAGCTGGGTATTTATAGGTAGGGGGCGCCGCGAATAAAAGCTCACGCGGCGCGAAGGGGGGCTTTCGCGGCGGGTTGCAAACGTCAACCGGATTCGCAGAGAGGTACCACCTCCTCTGATTCACGGCGGGTTCGCAAACGTCCGGGCGTTCGCGGAGCTTTACCACCTCATGTGCTTTGTGGCGGGTCCGCGAACATCAGGGAATTCGCGGAGCCTTACCACCTCATGTGCATCTAGGTGGGGCTTCACAGAACGTCGCGAACGTCGGCCTAGTTCGCGGAGCATCCCGCCTCATTGCTTCGCGGTGACGCTCCACGATCACAGAGGGTGCTTCGTGAATGGGCTTTGCGAATCGGTTTTCCAGCCCAACTTCAAATGTCCATAACTCCTAATCCATAGCTTTGTTCGGGCCCTATGACCTACCAAATCGAAGCTTTCAAAATGTAATACGATATTGAATCATGTATGGATGCATTTGGAAAAAATTTGGGGATGCTCTTTCCGATGCCAACAACTGTGTTTAGCTCCTCCCTCCCTTCAACCCTCTGCCCTGTACGATAGTGCCTGCCAACCCATACTCTATCGTTTGTTGGTCCCATGATCCCCAGCACTGACGAAGCCCTGATAGCTCCTCCCAAGCCATCCCCCATGTGCAACGCCTACCTACGCACTAATCCCTTATGCAATGATCTACCCCACTTCATCACCACCCTAGTCAGTGACTCTCATGTGTCGTCCCCCCTTCCATGCTTGAGATCCTACATGATGGGACACCCTATTACATCTCATCTCCCTATATGGGATCCCCACCATTTATGGCTCCTCTTATACACCACTTCTCCTCAACACAAAGGCACCTCCCTTCTCAAGACCCAGGCCTACGTC
Source organism: Viscum album (assembly GCA_963277665.1). Classification (NCBI taxonomy): domain Eukaryota; kingdom Viridiplantae; phylum Streptophyta; class Magnoliopsida; order Santalales; family Viscaceae; genus Viscum; species Viscum album. The sequence continues at coordinate 1,051,200,451 of OY728130.1, read as the reverse complement.
GCCTCCCTACTCGCCCTCCTCTATGCATAATGGCACTTTAACAACAAGCATTTTGTTCCATAAAAACATGAAGGCTTTACAACTAGAGATTATCCAACATATTTTACTTGACCTTACAATTATTTTCATTCTTCACCACCTATAAAATTTGGTTATTTTTGGGTGGAGATATACCATCAAGCCTGCACTTATCAACTGATGGGCTACGACAAAGTTTCTACAAGATCAATTCTATGATTTCTCTCAGTTTTCTTCCCTTGGATTTCTTCTCTACGGTGGATGAATATTCTTGATGCTGAAAATTTAATTATTTTCCTCTATCAGGTTCTCTATTTCTTCCTACTACAGATCTCTTTTTTCAATTAGAATTTAGGGTTTTTCTAGTTGGGCATTGTTTCACCTCATATTTTTAGGTTCCTCTAGACAGGAGTCGTATCACCTGGCTTTTTGCGTCTTCTAGATAGGTGTTGTTTCACCTTGGCATTCGGGGTCCCCAAAGACAGGTTCCATATCACCCGACATCTTGAAGAATGGGTTGTCCTCAATAAGGTATCATGAGAGTTCTATGGTGATATTTTCTTTTATAATCATGGGTTGAAGCATAACATATGAATCACATCTAATGGGCAGTGCATACGGGCATTATTCCTTGGTCGATGCATCTTTTTCAGCAGAATCATACATCATCTTCTTGAGGGGGAGCAGAATCCATGACTGTTTATTTTTTGTTATGTTTTTTCTTGTTTTAAAATCAGGCTGGGTATATCCATCTTGAGGGGGAGTGTTAGAAATGTATTTTGATTACTTTGTTTTCTTTACTTTGGTTTATTTAATTATGTATCCAAGATAGGTACACCTAACTTGAGGGGGAGTGTCAGAGGTTATGTTGTGTTGAGTCCCACATCTGACTTGAGGTGTCGTGTCATCTTTATTATTAATTTTAAACAAACTTTAAGGCCTCTCATAGAGAGGCATCTTGGGTATCGAGTTCACCACTCTTACCATTTTACAGAATCTAAGTAGAAATTATTTTTTAACACCTTTGTAGTTTGGAGAAATGTATTTTACTACATTTATATTTTTATAGAAACATAATCACAAAATATAAGTGAAACAATACCATCCTTTGAAGATCTACAAAACAGAGTCACAACGTCGCTCACAACATAAATTTTATTACTAAGTAGACTAATGGTTCCACATGCTAAGCATGTAATGATTCCTCTAGGACTCTTCCAAAATCCTCTTGTTGGGACTAACAAAAAATATTTCATTCCCAATCTTATGTTCCTTGAAAATCATATAAGTTTATAAGTTGAGATTATAGATTTCATCACTTTATCATATTCAATATATTTTTTTCAGAAAATATACAAACAGTATCATATCTATGTAATGATATATTTATTAGAGAAACCATCGAAAAAATTACAAGGTCTGATAGATTTCAACTCATGCAAAAAGGTTGATAAAATGATTTTGATGATATCCATGTGCTAAGCATGAATTCCTTGTCCATAACTTCACACCTGGGTTTTCTTTCCCCTTTCAAAATATAGGACACTGAAAAAAAAATTAGTGGTACCATTATAGTAGTGGAATCCAATTTCCATGTATGCATGTGAATTTTCCACTGATCACATTCCAAGCATACATAGTTTCTTAAATCATACATAATTTGAATAAGTGGTATCAATATGATTCTATCATCTTAATTTTCCTCCAAAAGGTAAAGGCAGGAGGTAATTGTTTTTCTTGTTGAGTGTGTTCTTATTCATAACAGCATTTACTATATTTTTTATTGCATTGGTTGTTAAATGAATTCTCTCACTCCAATGAATATATCTATATATAATAGATCAGGAGTGATTGAATGGTGACCTGTTCGATGATTGCTGGTACATGATTAAAAAGATATTTTCTCACTCTCAGAAACTCTAGATCACCCATTAACACAATTATACAAGACTAGAAGAACAGTCCATCTTTATATGATTTAATATTTTTCACACCAGGAAGCTACATAGAAACTCCTCCAAACTCTAGTTAGAGTATGGTCTTCTAGTAACCTTGAAGTGAAATGTTGTCTATACAAGATGAGAAATAGGAGAGGAATAAATTGGCACACAATGAAAAAAAAGATTTCAAGCTTTGTATTTCACATAATTCATGGACTATAACTACATCAATTAATATACCCAAGACAACACATAGAATTTATGACGGTACAAAGAAAAAACCAAAACAATAAAGTCATTCAAAATAAATAGACATGTGGGAAGAAAGAAAAAAAATGCACATGGAAATGAGGCATATAGGAATACATGCTGCATGGAAAAAACACAGACACCTTTTATGGTTTGAATTTCCAACACTCCCCTTCAAACCAAAACTAACTTCATCTTGAGAACCATTATAAGTTTTTTGAATACATCTGTCAGTAATGCCTTTATGAAAATATCATCCACCTATTCTGTAGTATGAAATTATTTCAAATTTATTGTTTTCTTCTTCACATGATCTCTCAGAAAATGTAATCAGGTATCAATATGTTTGCTTCTTCCATTCCACACTATATTTTTGGCTAATTCAATTTCTAACTTGTTATCCACATATATCACTGTGGATCCATCCTATATATGATTCATCTCATTCAATATATTTCTCAACCATATTCCTCTACAAGTATTGGATGATAGTACCATGTACTCTTCTTCACATGTGAATAAGGTGACCACACTATACTTACTTGAATTCCGTGTGAAAACAGTCAATCTAAGAAAAAATACATACCCAATTGTGCTTTTTCTTTTATCTTGTTCACCTCACAAATCACGGTCTAAGTATCCATATATATTTTCTTCTTTATTTTATGGATAAAAAAGGCCAAAATATATTGTTCCTTTAACAAACTTTAGGATTCATTTTGCTTCTAACCAGTGTGACTCTTTTGGTGCTTCCATGTACCTTCTTAGAAGACCAACACTGTGTATAATATCTGGCCTTATGATTGTGAGATACTTCAGGATTACAATCAAAATCTTGAATAATGTCAAGTCAATGCTTCCTCATTCTCTATATTTCTTAGTTTTAAGACCGTTTCTATAGGAATTTTTATAGTGTTCTTGTTTTCCATCATCATATTTTTAAGAAACTCCTTGGAATACATCTTTTGAGATATATAGATACCGCCATGTGGTTTCATTACTTATATGCCTAGAAAAAATTATAGGAGACCATTGTCGGTCATCTCAAACTCCTTGAACAAGGCCCCATTTAATTCATCATACATAGTTCAATTGTTCCATGTAAAAAAATCCTCAACATACAAGCATGAAATAAGTATATCACCATGATCATTCTTATTGAAGTAAATTGCATGCTCATATGGACATTGGGTGTAGCCGTTCTCTTGAAGATAGTTTTCGATACGTTCATTCCAAGAAGGTGGAGCTTTATTAAACCCATAAGGATATTTTCTCAAATGATGCACCTTGTATTCCTCCCATTGCATAACAAAGCCTTAGGCTGGTCAACATAGACCTCTTCCTCTAGAATTCCATTCAGTAATGCAGACTTCACATCAATTTAGTAGATCATCCAACTTTGATAAACAATAAGAGAGATAATAATCCTCACTGTGTCAAGGTGAGAAATAGGATAAAATACTTCTTCATAGTCCACCCCATACTTCTATTTGTACCCCTTTTCTATGAGCATTGACTTGTATCGATTGATCTCACCATCAACATTTCTCTTGATCTTGTACACCCACTTGACGTTGCTTCACTTTTGACTTTCATGAAGTACCTTGACTTTGTAACCACTTTCAGCTTCAACATGAGCTTTGAAAATTATTAATATAGTAAAATAAAAATATTTTTCTTTGATGAAATACACTGATAGTTTCTTACTAAAATTTCTAATGAGGGTAATAAAATACCTATTACCTGGAAGTGAGGGTGTTTCAAGTGTTCCACAAATATAAGTGTGAACCAACTGAAGTGGTTCATTTTCTCTTTTGGTAACTCCACTTGGAAAGAAGTTCCTTTGTTTCTTGCTAATTGTACATGCCTAACACACATGATTTGGAACTTCAATCATCAACAAGACACACACGATGCATGATGAGGATAGAAGTTTAAGGTTTCTAAAATGTAGATTCCCAAAGAGAAGATGCCATCTTTATGAGTCATTCTTCATGATTCCAAAGATACACTCCTCGGCCTTCATGTTGTTATCTAGAAAAAACATGTGATTAATCGCCATTTGGACTTGATATAAAAAGTCTCCAATGATCATACCTTATAGAAAAATAAGAATTTTCTAAATGTATAACATACCCTTTCTCAAGGAGTTGTCTGAGACTAATGATATTATTTTTCATGCTTGGCATGCAATAGACATTAGAAATGTAATATGACTCACCAGTCTTTAGATAGATTTTGATTTTACCTTTTCCAATCATGGGTACCTTTGATGATTCACGAAAGATCATGTGACCATGAACTTATTCTGTGATTTCCTTGAACAATTTTTTATTACCACTCATGTGATTTCTTGCACCCATGTCGAGATACCACACATCGGGTCACTCACATGACTTTTCTTGTTTGAGGAGGAGTGTGGTACCTTCTTCTTCACAATGATATGCTTCTGCATAGTTGTATCATTCAACATGATCCATTTTCTCCAACACTCCAAATCATAATTGCATAATTTTTTTTAAATTGTGGCATTTGATGTTCTTTATGTTTCCACGACCACGTGTGAATCAGCCTCTACCATTTCCTCTTCCAAAAACACTGGTAAAATTTTGTTGATTTTTTTAATGGCTTAGATGATATCCACACCCTCTTCCTCTTTCCTGAAAACCAGCTCATTGTGGATGGACATTCTTTTTTTCTTGTATAGTCAAATGGGACTCTAAGACATGCTCCACCATTGAACCCGCTTTCTTTTTCATTTGTTTCTCATGCACTTGTAACGGCCCCATTTGTTCTTAAATGGAATGTTTCTCCAAATCCTTTGATTCTTCGATTTCCATAACCACATGGCCAAACTTGGTTGAGAGAGATCGAAGTGATTTTTAAATAACTCGATTGTCCTCTATTTTTTTACCATTCCTTTTCAAAATATTAACAATAAAAATAAAGAATTAGAATTATTCAGATATACTCTCACCTTATTTCATGTATGCCACTTAGAAATCCACTCTTAATGTTTGAAGACATGCCCACTTCACTTGATTAACACCCTTGAAGATGGTGTAAAGGGTATCCCAAGATTTCTTCCTTGATGTTTCTTTGGTAATATTTTCAAACGTTGATTCATCCAATCCTTGATAGAGAAGGAACAATGCCTGGTTTTATTTATTCCTATGATTTTTGAGAGCCATATTTGCTTTTGTGAAGGTATCTTCTTCCTCTATAGTGGGTACTTCATACCCGTCGGGGAGAATCTCCTATAATTCATATAATCTGATGGATGCCTTCATTTTGATGCACCTTATCTCATAGTTGTCCTTAGATAGCTTTGGAACATGAAACTGGATTGTGACCATCTTCAAAAAATTGGAGGATCGTGGTAACCAAGCCTCAGATACCAGTTTGTTTTCAATACAAGCTGAGAAATATGAGATAAAGAAATGAGCACACAATGAAACAAAGGATTTCAATCTTTGTATTTCACATATTTCATGAACTACAATTGTATCAATTTATTTACCTAAGACAACGTGTCAAATTTATGATGGTATAAAGAAAAAACCAAAAAATTAAAGTCATTCAAAATAAATGGACATGTGGGGAGAAAGAAAAAAAACACCTAGAAATGAAACGTATAAGAAGACATGTTGTGTGGGAAAACACGTACACCTTTTATGGTTTTCATTTTCCACAAAAATATCCCATTAATTGATTCAAACACTCCAAACCACTCAGATCCTTGAAACATAGTAGTTAATTTTTTTCATTAACAATCCCTCAAAAGCCAACACCCTTTTCCAAATAACTACATAGTGAACAATTAGTATCATCGGGATCTCAATCACTAGATTGAACTGTTGGATTGGTATAGCTCAATCCAGTTGGGAAAAATGATTATAGCATGTACTATAGCACATTTGACTTGGGTGGTCTCCTTTCACTATAGTGACGTGGACTTCCAGCCACCTTTTACTATATCACAATGGAATTTCTGATGGTTGGTGGAATAGTGCTTCGTCCTCTACATTATCCCATTTTTTGGAAAGGGTTTCAGTGTGTGTGTGAGAAACTCTGAGAGATATTCTGTAAATTTTTTCTCCTTACATATAGTTAATTTTTTCCACTCCATGGACATAGGTATTATTCCCAAACCACATAAATCCTTATGTTCTCATTCTATTATTTTCCCTTTTACTCTTCTTTGAACCGTTGTTTTGTCATTGTGACTCCCGAAGTTTGTGTATCATGAACTGCACTTGTGAGGTCGAGTGGAACAACAACATCCCTACATGTCCAATATCTTAGCTCACCTGAGTAGATTCGTCTCATCACAAAACAACCAAGAACTAGTCCAACACTACTTGATCTATGAAGACAGGTCACATTAATCAACATGCACCAACAGACTTCCTTAAAATACTTCACATTAAAATCTTCTTCTTACTAATAATTTCATCCACCTGCAGTTCCATGTATTATTGCTTCCTTCAATCTACACATATTGTAAAACTATGATGTATACCATGGTGTATCCTAGGAATTCACATCATCCTGCACCGTATGTTACTTCCCATCCAAATAACCAGAAATAATGAAATTCTACCAAACTAGAAGAATATTCACCTAACTAGAAGAACTCAATGAAACCCTTCCAGAATTACCCAAATTCAGAATCAATTATGAAAGAGAAAAAACCAATACCATATAATTGTCAATTAGACACAAAAATGAACCAAAGCATGGAAGGATCTAGCCTGATTTGAATAATAACTTCAAGGATTGAAGGATTCAGGGATCTCATCCAAAACATATTAAGGAGAGGAATTCACCAAATTGAAGGACCTAACTAGATTAATAGGGGTTTGGATCAATTATAAAAAACAATAAAGAACCAAAATTAATATCTACACATTTTCCCCTTTGCATTGGTCTGGATCCAATAATTTATAGCATAAATTTGTCATTTCTTAAAATTTCTGACAACAAAATGACTTTCACCACTACCTAGTGCAAGCCATGGTGCTCTTGAGCCCGCAGTTGAAAGTGCTTGGGCTAAATTGTGGCCCAAAATCCCTATCTATTTTACCCAAAACAATGGCTTGACCACTATGGATTTACCAAGCCACTTTCTAATCCGTTTTGGATAGTAATATGTCTAAAACCATTTCTAAGACTTCACATGCTCCTCCAAGCTCTTAATCCTTTACCTAAACACGGTTCGACTCAAAAAAAGAGAATAAGGGGAACAAGTCTTCACATAAAATAAATAAATATTTCGGGACTTTATAACCTTCCCCTATAAGGGAATTATTGGTTTCATTGTGAGGTTCTCCATCTTTTAAAATGGCTCAATATGTGGATGGAGAAAATCACCATGACACTGATGCTTGGCCTTTTTCTTCTGACTGGTAGGACATCTTGAGATAAAAACAACAATGTCCATCATCTTTCATCTAAAGTCACAAAACATATTTATCACTCCATAATGTACCAACCACCTAGAGGTATGGAATTATCTCATCATTTCTTACATAATGGAAGCGGGGACTATATGTAATGACACGAACTATTATTAATAAAATTACCCTTTCATTTTTATTAAATTTCTTATTATATAATATGGTTATAAAAACACATGAACTTATTTTGTTTTGTTATATCCAATTGGATTTAAAAGACCATTATGTATCATTACAATTGATAATATAGTCATTGAATAATGCTCACATGATTATTAGAAATATTGGGCTTTAACAAATCCAGTTGCTTGAGACAAAGGAAGTGATGAACCCAACTAGTAGGATCGTACCCTATGAAGCCCATTTATTGAAGCTTCTAAGGGAGATAAATTTTTCGGTCTTTTACCTTGAAAAATATCAAGCTGAGATCCAAAAAATTATGCATGATGGAAACTGTTTATGGGAGAAGTTCAAACCCATCGAGATCATAACCCAAACCATGTTTCCATAACCGCCCCATGAAATTCCCACCATCACACACCTTTCCTTTAGGGATTTTTCAAGTGTATTAATGGGATTCATAAAAATAACATATCAATATGTGTGTGTGTATTATTTTGTATAGAATAATGGATATATTTCCATTATATTATTTTTACTTTATAAAAGATTTTTATTTTGATTCTATAAAACACAAATAATATTTTTGGTCAATATTCAAATTCAATTAAGATATATATCCTGATGAATTAATAAATTTTTGAAATAAATAATTTTACTTAAATATAAACTATCATATAATTTTTATGAATTCAAATGTAATTTTTGTAAGGGTTCAAAAAATGATATTGTAAAAAACTCGCCATCTTTAATAAATGTCAGTTTTATTTTAAAATTAAAATTTCTAATTTATTGAAAATTATTTAGGGAAAATGAATGTTATATTTTTAACTAGGGTGATGAAATTATCCAATGCTTAAATTTTCATAATTTTATGAGAGTTTAATTTTTTGGTAAAAATTTAATACCATATAAATATACATTGTGTTTTATAACATAACAATGACCCAAAAGTGATGTAATATGCAATATAAATGGGATACAAAACAAAATATATTTTTTACCTTTAAAATAATTTTATTTTAGGTTTGTTTTATTTATTTTTAAAAACCATTATGAATTCTACAAGACTTATAATATATTTTAAGATTTTTAAAGTCATTTCTTTAAGAGTGTGACTCACCTCCACATCACTAATGACAATATTTTAAAATTTTCATCCCTTTTATTAATAAAAAAATGTAATCCACTCTCATTTGGAAGAAAAAATGGTCAAAAACCATGGTATGCTTTGTGACTTCAGATATTTACTATGTAGAGTCTAAGACCTAAATAATAATGAAATTCCCCTCTTTTCCTATATAAACCCATCCAATATCTCATTTATCTTCACTAAAATTCCTTGGAGCACATCCACACTCTTCCCTCCAATCACTAGATTCCTCCAAAGGCACTCCAAATCTTTCAAGAATCCCCTACCAAGCTTTTGGAGTCACACACTCTAGTAAGGGATCCACACATTCCTCTCTTCCTTTCAATTAAAGCGCCTTCTATGAAATTTGTCTTCTTAATTGAATTTTTTTATAATTTAATTTATTTATAAACATTTCGTTAATTTAAGATTGATTTTATTTTAATGGTATATTATTTATCCTCTCTCATTTTTACCTTTATCTAAGTCGTTACTATGCTGAATTTTTTTAATGAGTCTTCTACTCTCCTCTTTTATCAAGCACTCCTTTTATGTTATGTATTTTAATTTAAATTTTAATAAGTTGGGATATGTTATTACATATTCCCCTTAATAACAATTTTATTTATAAATGATTATATCCCCTTTCACTCACATTTTTTACTTCTATTAACCCTTATGTACACCAGTTACCATGCCAGAACTTTTATAACTGTTCTTTCCTTTCTCATATTTATTAATGTTTCTTCATTATAATATGCATTATATTTCCAATTATTCATGTTGGTACATGTCTTTAAATGTCTTTATTAATTTCAATATCATGTCTAAATGATGGGATTATTTTTTCTTTCTCATCAACCCATTTTATAAATTTTTTGGTGACAACGTTATGCTGCCGAAATGTTACCATAATTTTCCACGCCAAAAACATTATGTAGTGAATAACACACACATTTACTAACAAGGGTATTCAAATTTATGCACATGTACTTTTTATTGGGGGATTATATGTATTTATTTCACATTCCTTGATATTGGAATAAATTAAGATGATTAATGTATCCATGTTGTATGATCTATGTGGAACACTTATGCATGAGCATGAAATGATTATGATGGGTGTTCCCAGATAGCACTCTATTGCATTGGGTAATGTTTAATATCATGATACTTCATGTTTGGACATGGGTTCACCTAATTCATTTATGGTACTTTTTCCACCATGAAGTCCTTATATTTTATCCTTGACATATCTTTATGATTCTTTTTTAATGTTGTTTCCACATTTCCCATGTTTTCTTTATGATTACCATGCTATATCATGTCTCATTGTTCATGTTTATAATTCCTACTCTTTTTATTCCCCATTATTATGATTATTATATAACATGTATCATCTTCTTCATGTTATGATTTTTTTATTCCCTCAATGGGATTTTTAGCTTACCTCTTTATTATGTTTGTCCCAAGGTTATCCCATGTAGTTTTAAGTTTGTTAGAATATTATGACCATGTTAAGGAAGTGTTCCATAATGTTTTATATCTCATGTTATTATTTGTTATGTAATGTACCTAATTCTCATAGACACTACACTTATCAATCATTTGGGTTGTATTAAGTGTTCTTTTATGTAATAAATAAAGTATTAATGCTTAATAAAGTGTTGGGTTTTTATAGTTGGTATTAGTGGGAAAGTTTAGTTATTTCAGGGTTTAGGATTGGAGAAATCTAGAAAAATAAATAGGGATAAGACTAAGTATAAGAAAAAAGTACCTAAATTTTGGAAAGTATAGATTAAGTGGTTTATCAAGGAAATACATCATTGTATTGATACTACAAGTGGACATGGTTCTGGAACAGATGTACCTAGGAGTATCAAATCGGACAAGGTGTTCTGGGCCTTACTCGGGGTAACTTGGTACATGACAAAGGGCCTTACTATGCACATAGTTTTACACTCCCATGATATATTCTCTGTTTAATTCATCATATCCTTACGAACCATTATTAAGGGAGAAAAAAATATCCATAAGAATACATGTTAGGAAATAGGTCATGGATAACGTAGATAGAAGCCTAAAATTCATAATTCAAGGAGGAACATGTAATTTATATGTTTTCCATTTAATTTCATTAGATTCAACTTTATGTGTTAAATTGAATAAAATAACCATCCCTAATTTTCCTTTTATTCTAACCAATGTGTTGAAAGAGGAGAATCGGGTAGATAGTCAATTCGACGGCCAATGTGATGACTATCCAAAAAAGATACCCAATCTGATTGGAGAAGGAATCACAAACTTTTTTCTGATACTCTATCATCTAACTCAAGTTATTAATAGAAAAATGGATTCAAAGGAGAGGCCAAACCCCCCTAATATAGAATAAGATGTAATCTTGACCTTCATGCAATAAATTCCTCCTGCTTTCAATGGATCATTTGATCCCTTAATCACAGAACAGTGGATCAACTCCATTGAGAAGATCTTATATGTCGTTAAATGTTTTGAGAAAGAGAAGGTTGTACTGGATGTTTATTGTATGGAGGGAGAAGAAGATCATTTCTATTAGAATACTAAGCCCGAGGAAGAGATCGAAGCAATAGAGTGTAAGTAATTCTAGAAAATGTTTTTTGATAAATATTTTCCTCACACTCTTCATATTAAAATGGAAAGGGATTTCCTTGAACTCAAGAAAAAAAGTTGAATAACATATTGGGGTTTATGAGGAAAACATCACAATACTTGCACGATACGCCTCTGGTTTTTTCGTTACCCTAAAATTCATGGTTTACCAATTCTTTTTTGGGTTGAATCCAAGTCTATAAAAATACTGGTTGATCTGTGACTTTGATAGCTATGAGAAAATAGTCTGATGTTCCATCAAATTTGATATGAAGATCATAGAATCAAAAGGGTATAATGGGGATAATAAGTGTAAAGTGTAGTTTCTTTCTGGAAGTCTGATGGAGAAATATAATGGTGCTAAGAAATTTTAGCATCCCACTTGTCAAAGTTGTGGAAAGAAGTACCCTAGAAACTGACTAAGGGGGACAAAGAAATACTTTAGGTATGTGAACAAAGGACACCTAGAATACTATTTCCTATAGGAGAAACCCTCTAATGAAAAAAATACAAAGGAATGCTCTAGTAAAAACTCATCAAGTTTTTAATTTCTAATACTACAATGAACCAAGACACTATTCAAACCAATTCCTTAAGCCAAGGGTTTTTGGAGGAAACCAAAAATATCCAAGGAAGAAAGGGTGAGCTTCATTCATCACTACCTCTAAAGTGAATCCCAACAACGATATGGTGACAGGTACACTAGTTATTCATTCATGAATATTGAATACAATTTTTGATTCTGGTTCTATGCATTCCTTCATATCATGAAATTTTAGTAGAATTATTCAAATACCACCATAAAGTATAGAAGTAGAGATGTCGATGAAAACCCAAAATGGGTCAATTATTGTATCCCATGTATATAACTCCTCCTCTATCACAATTTTTGGGATGAACATCACAACGAACCATGTCATACTTCTTTTGGTGTAATTTTCTGTAATTATGGGAATGGATTGGCTTTACCTATATAGATCCATCACAAATTGTTAATGAATAATTAAAAAGTCATTACCTAAACCTCAAGGAAGTTAAAATTTAATGGGAAATACTATCACACACATGACATAGAGTTAGATATCGTGATCATTTCATTGAAAATCTGGTGAAATTACCACTATGGAGATAAGTGTGAGATATATACTGATCATAAGAACCTAAAATATATATTCAAACATAAAGATATTAATATACAAAAAAACCATGGTTAGAGATGATCAAGGACTATGAATTCTCAATTCAATACAATCCTGGTAAAGATAATAATGTGGTTGATGCTCTAAGTAGAAAGTATCCACCAATTTTATCATTGATGAGAATTGAGAAGGATCCAATCTTCAAAGAATTGAAAAGGATAGACATGGGGATTATAAAAGAAAGAACATCATAAATCCTTTAAAAAATAATTTCTCAACCATATATTCTTGAAAGGTTAAAGGATGCTAAAAAATATGATGTGGGAATTCAGAAGAAAGTAAAAACTATAAGAAAATGGAAATCCTCAGAGTTCAATGTTAATAAATAAGAAATTGTGATATCGGGGTCAAGACTATGTTTTCCATAAAATCATAATCTAATTAATGAACTATTATATGATGTACATAGTTATAATTTATTTATTCACATAGGAAACACAAAGATATATCGAGATCTCCAAGATCAATATTTGTGGGACAACATAAAGAAGGAGATCGTTGAAGATACATCAAAGTTCCTGGTATGCCAGCAAGTGAAGGATGAAAGGAAGAAGTCTTAGGGGATGATGAAATCATCAGAAATTTCTATATGAAATGCGAAAACATCACCATGGAATTTTCCACCAGACATTCGAATAAATCCAAAAGAAACAATTCTATATGGGTTTTTGTGGATCGCCTTACAAAGACTGCACACTTCATTGTGATTTGAGAATATTTCTCACTGGATCAAATTTTACAGATATTCATCATAGAAGTGGTGAGGATGCATAGAGTACCATTATAAGTTATATCTAATCGAGAACTAAGATTCACGTCTATGTTTTGTAAATGTCTCGAAGATGCTCTAAACACTGAGGTGAACTTCAGCACAGCTTATCACCCTCAAACTGATGGCCAATTTGAGCGGACCTTCCAAACACTTAAGGACATTTTGAGTGAATTATAAATTCACTATAAAAGAGGATGAGACCAACCAATTCCTATGATTTAATTCTCTTACAACAACATTTTCTACTCGAGAATCCAAATTTTTCCTTATAAATTCCTTTATAGGAATAGGTGAAGATCACCAAAATGTTGGGATGAATTTGGGGAAAGAAAACATATATGTCCTGAAATGGTTGAATAAATGGAAGATAAGTTTAATACCATTAAAAACACATCAAGGCTACTCAGAGTCGATAGAAGAGATATGCTGAAAATCATTGATGAGATCTAGTGTTTGATGTTAAATACATGGTATTCCTCCGCATATCTACATGCAAGAAAGTGATGATATTTGGGAAGAAGGGAAAGCTTAGTCCAAGGTACATCAAGCCTTTTGAGATCCTTGATCACATTGAAGTTGTGGCCTATCAACTAGAATTCCCACTAAACCTATATCAAGTACATTATGTATTCCATGTATCCCTCTTAGGAAGTATATACCAAACCCCTCACATGTAATCAATCTAGAGTAGTACCATTGTAGGCTGACCTTTCATATGAAGAGAAAATGGTGAATATCATAGATTGTAGAGAAAAAGTTCTATGAAATAAGATGATTCCCCTAGTCAAAGTATTGTGGAGGATCCACAATTTTGAAGAAGCAATGTGGGAACTATAGGAAGTGATGAAGAAGAGTTTCTCTAATCTATCTTAGCGTGGGAAAAGAAATTTTTTAGGGCAAAATTTCTTGAGGGGGGAAGATTTTAACGACTCGAACTATTATAAATAAAAATCCCCTTTCATTTTTATTAAATGTATTATTATATAATATGGTTATAGAAAAAACATGTACTTATTTTATTTATATCTAATTGGATTTAAAATACTTTAATGTATCATTACCATGGATAATATAATCATTAAACAGTGATCACATGATTAGTATAAATATAGAGCTTTTACAAATCAAAATGATAGAGAAAAAGGAGGTGATGGCCTCAACCAGCAGGATCGTACCCTATGAATCCCATTTATCACAGCTTCTGAGGAATACAAAATTTCTAGGATTTTTCCTTGACTAATCCCAAGCTGAGATCCAACAACTTAAGCATGAGAAAAACCATTTATGGTAGAAGTTTGATATCATCGAGATCATAGCCCAAACCATGTTTTCCAAACCGCCCCATGAAATTCCCACCATTGCACACCTAAAGGAATTTTACTGTTTATTAAATGGACATGTAATAAGACCCTATCAATATGAATATATATTTTATTTTCTATATAATAATGAAAATATTTCCATCTTATTATTGTTACTTTATAAATGATTTTTATTTTGATTCAATAAAACACAAATTGTATTTTTCATTAATAATAAAATTCAATTAATATTTATATTTGGATGAATTACTAGATTTTTTTTATAAATAATATTTTAAAAATAATGTTTATTAAATATAAATTATCCTATAATTTTTATGAAGTCAAATGAAATTTTTATAGGGTTAAAAATTGTTATTATCAAGAACCTGTGATCTTCAATAAATATTGGTTTTTTAAAGTAAAAAATTAAAATATTTTGAAAACTATTTATATAAAATGAATATTATTTTGGGAAACAAGACATAAAAATTATCCAACGGTGAATTTTTTATAATTTTCTAAGACATTTCAATTTTCAGGAAAAAATTAAATACCGTATAAATATACTTTGTGTTTTATGACATAAAAATGACAAAAAGAGACTCATCAATACACTCTATAGAGTCCTTTAAAGTCACTAAAAATCTTTCAAGAATCCCCTCACAATATTTTAGTGTCACACACTCAATTAAGGAATCCTCACTTTCCTCCCATACTTTCATTTTAGCACCTTCGTTGGAATTTGTCGTCTTAATTGATTTTTTTTATAATTTAACTAATTTATAAAAATTACCTTACAATCCAATTGATTTTATTTTAAATATATACTATTTATTTTCTCTCATTTTGACCTTTATCTAATCTATTACTATGCCAAAATTTTGTAAGTGATCTTCCACTCACCTCTTTTATCTAGAACTCCTTTTATGTTATGTATTTTAATTTAAATTTTAATATATTGGTATATGTTTGTCTATATACCACATAAATTTAAATTTATTTACAAATAATGAGATCCCATTTCACTATCATTTTTCCCTTCTATGAACCCTTATGTACACTGCTTATCATAACAAAAAATTTGTAAGGGTTCTTTCTTTTCTCTTATTTATTAATGTTCCTTCATTACCATATGTCTTATATTTCAAATTAATCATGTTGTAACATGAATTTACTTGTACCTATTAATTTAAATATCATTTTAAATGATTATATGCCACTTTCTCTTTCATCAACCCATTTAATAATTTCTTATGCAACGTCGTTATGCTGGTCAAATGTCACCACAATTTTACAATCCTAAACAATTATGTAGTGAATACTATACCCATTTAATAATAATGGTATTCACATTTATGAACATATAATTTACATTGGGTACTTTCATGTATGTGTTCAACATTACTTGATCATGGAATAAATTATGATGATGAATGAATCCATGTTGTATGATCTACGTGGAACACATAAGAATGAGAATGAAATGATTATGATGGGTGTTCCTAGATAACACTCCAATGCATTGGGTAATGTTTAGTATCATGTTACTTAATATTGGTAAAGAGGTGTACCTTATTAATTTACGGTAAATTTCCCACAATGAAGTCTTGGTGGTTTAGCCTTGACCTATGTTTATGATTCAGTGTTTTAAGTTTTTTCCACATTTCCCTTGTTTCCTTAATGATTACCAAGATATATTATGTCCCATTGTTCATGTTTATGATCCCTACTCTTTTTATGCCCCATTTATAAGGCTATTTTCTAACATGTGTCATCTTCTTCGTGTTATTCATTGTTTATTCACTTACTGGTATTTTATCTAATACCTTTATTATGTTTTCTCCTGGTTCTCCCATGCAGTTTTAAGTTTGTTGGAATATTATGATCTAGTCAATAATGTTTTCAATAATGTTTTGTATACCATGTTATAAATTGTTATGTAATGTACAATATTATTTAAGAAACTAGACTTATCTGTCTTTTGGGTTGTATTAAGTGTACTTTTATGTAATACATCAAGTATTAATATGTGATAAAGAGAATAGTTGTTATACTATAACCTTTATATGTACCAAGATAACATTTTCATCATCCAATGACCACTCAAGTAACGATTCACCACCTAGAAGTCTTCCCCACATCACAACATACTCAGGGTCTAATTCTTAACCCGCCTTTACCCAGTCCACAAGAGAAGATGTGATCACCATGGGGGGCACATGTCATTGATACCTAGTCCTCTATAACATCCATCATCTAATCAGCTAACAAGCTCATCAGGCACCACTTCTACTCTGAAGGCCACTCACCAAACTCATTATATACCTATATCTTATGACCAAGATAATTGAAATGACATTACCTATGACACCCCAAACATAGTTATATTTTTAATAATATTAATTTGTTAGTTATATTAATAAATGGTATTATTATTGTTTTATTTAATATTGGTTACATTGAAAATAAATGCTTTCAGAGTGAAATTAGAAAAAATTTATTCAATAGAAAAACTAAAAAATTACATTACAATAAGGTCTAAAGACCATAACTAACCTTGAATACCTACTAAAAGGCCTATCAGGGTCACTATGAGACCACCAAACACAACGAATAGACCAAGTAAGTAGTGGGCATCCTTTGATTCTATCACAACAAAAAACTTTATGGAAGGTATTATGGAAACAACACTAATAACCAAGGTAATGTATATAACCATCCTCTTAGAACAATAAATAATCATGATACTTGGAATACCCTGAATGGGTATTTATACAGTTAAGTAGTTGTTGGGGTATTAAAGTGACCATTGTTTTTAATTTGACCGTTGGTTTTGGTAACATCCATAAAATTTTATAACCACTAAGTATTTTGACTATTTTAAGAATTATAAGTATATAAGTATTTAAGAAATTCAAAATATACTTGGTTAAATAATAATATAGTTTTAATTAAATATATATTTTATATTTGAATTTTAAAAATATAATAACTGTGATGTTTCTTTGAAAATGAATATAAATTTATAAAAGAAATGAGATGTTTTAAATGAAGTTGTATTTTTAAATTTAATGTTTTATTTTATAAACATATGAAATAATGATATTTAGAATGAGAAATAATGTTATTATATATATAAGTAAATTAATATGAATATTCTATTTTGTTTAAATTTTTGTGTTTAATAATTTTTTGGCAAAAAATTTGGTGAGTACCTCATCTAATCGAGGACAACCTTGAAGGCCAATCCCTCAAGGTCATTGGGATTCTCACATAGACAATCGAAGTCATAATCTGAGTGGATGCATAGTTCATTCAGAGTCGCGCACTCACCTGTGTGTGGGGCCTGGTCAGGTGGGAGCAAGGAATGAGGCAGGTCGCACACTAGCATTATTGAGGGTGGACCAAGGCACGTGTGTGGGGGTCTTGTGTATAAGGACCGCACGGTTTGTATGTGTGTGTCATCATAGTGAAGGAAGCAGCGTCGAGATATACAAGTCAGTCCTGAAGCAGTTTTCTTTTCAATGTGGGACATCAATTTTTCTGGGAAATATAATCTAGTCTATCCGATATTGCCTCATGAGATATCAACCATCTGATCCAGTCTAGCCTTCAAAATACACCAATGCTTATTATTGTTGTGATTTCCCTTAACCATACAATCTGGATGCCTTTGATCTTGACCATACATCCCTTTTAAATCTTACAGTTTCCGTACATCCTTCTGATCAAGGCCACGTTATAATCTTGACCATTCTTCTAATTTTTAAACCACATAATCCAATGTAGCCATCTGATCATACTCAGTCAATCATGGTCATCCATATTTTCCACTTCATCTTCATTTGTTCTTCTTCTTCCTCTCATCGCATTAGTGGATGTCGTCCCCCTCCTCCATTATTCCTTTCTCCTCCCATGATTCCTCTGATCACTCTCATCAGACCCAGCTATTTCAATTTTCCACAAGGATGTCTTGTAAATATTGGTTTAATGAAAACCTCTTTGGTGTATCATATAATATTTCCATAATATATATATATATATATAATAAATGAATGATTTATTTAAGATTTTCCTTGATGATAGTTTTTTTTTCGGTAATAGTTATATTCATATTTCATTATGTTTATTTATTTAAATTTTATGATTGAACCAATGTATATAAAAATATATATAAATAGTTTATATAAACCTATTTTTCACACATAAAACTATGAGTTTTGTTCTCCTCAGCCTTATTCCAACATAATATTGACTCAACCTCACCTTTGAAGACAAGTAAGCTTTATTCTACCTTCATTTTTTATATGAAAAACCCATATATACCCTTTGTGTATATACAGTTATATATATATATATATACTTTAATTCAAATTTTATTTGGGTTTTCATATAATTGATATTATTGATTAAATAATGTTTTTTAAGTGTATGATACTTGTAATGATTTATGAAACCTTGTTTTAGTTATGAAAATCCCATATATACACCTTGTGTATATACAGTTTTATATAATCTTCATAACCTAATCTATTTTGGGTTTTTCAAGTGATGAATATCAGTAATTAATTGATGTTTTGATTCAAATAATACTTGTAAAGGGTTTACTAATAGTGGGTTTTTAGTTTTCTAAACTTGTACATATATATATATATATGTATATATGGTTATATATATATAGTTTTAATCCTAATCTGATTAAGCTTCATTTCTTCTTAAGATAAGTAGTTATTCTTTAAAAATGTGTTCCCTGCCCTCATTCTTATTCTCTAAATTATGATTGAAAAAACCCACATGTATATATATATAAGTGCCACAAATACATATATGCATGTCTCGACAAATTTTAAAATGTCTTGATGGTATTAACCTTGTTATTATTTTATGTTTCAAAATTATATTTTGATTTGTTAAAAATATTTTATACAATATACATGAGATGATATCAATAGTTAACCATTGTTAATAATAAATGGAAGATAAATGATTTATGTTATAATTATCATCTAATTCCTCGTTGTGCCAGGGAATAATTAATCATGCCAAGCTACATTGCAATGAAAAACAAGTGTTTATATATATACATGTTCTACATTTAAAATCAATCCTTGAATTGAATGTTTCAAATAAATTTCATAATTTATTAAATGATCACAAATACAATTTGATATTGGAAAAAAATAACAAAACATTATTTTTTTATTGTGTGCTTAAAAAATTTTTATAGGTTGTCACCATGTTATTACAATTAACATTGCATGCATGCATATCAATTAATAATTTTAGGATAAAGGGTTAGAATTATCTATTGTTTAATATATACATATACATGCATAAACACATAAATATATATATAATTAACATAAAATATTATCAGAAATTATAAAAGAAGAATATATAATGTCAGATCATGTTTGTAGAAGTTCTCATGTTAGTGAAGTGAGTATGAATATTTTCTTATGTTTTAATATCTCACATGAAATGAATGTTTTACATTTATTAATATAATATTTTAAAATCATGATGAATCTACCACAATGAATACTATTAGTTATTAAAGTTATGATTTAATCTATTTGAGACTTCTATTCATCATATTATGGTTTAAAATGAATGATAACTATCTTATATTTAAAAACATATAGTTTAGGATATTAGATGTTTAATTTCATGGAACAAGGGTTTTGAATTTAAGAGTTATTATTTTATGTGACAAACCCAAACAATATATTATTTTATGCACACCGGTTATCATCACATGCACAAATTATGTCTATTTTCCATGCATGTAATTGATAAATATGATATATACATAACCTAAAGTATAACTGAAAAAATATTCAGTTTTTAGATTAATTTATATAGTTGATGCATGATTCACTTTACTTATAAATATAGAAAGTAATTTCAAAATGGAATTGACCTCTTATGATAACTTATGGGTTAAGAATCTAATTATTCAATGTGGTATGGGATACTTTGAATAAGAGACATAATTTAATTATTCAAAGTGTTATGGGACACTTTGAATAAAATACAAAAATTAATTATTCAAAGTGGTATGGGAAACATAGAATAAAAGACATGTTTTAATAAATCAAAGTGGTTTGAGACACATTGATTTAAAGACTTATTAGACATATAAGGAATTCATAGGACTTCTTATGTGATGGGTGAGGCCCAATATAGCCTCTTGGGGAATCAGTAGGTTTCATTAGACAAACTTGATCATGGAATGAGGCCTTGAAAAAATGATTATGTATGGTCTTGGCATGAGGCCTTGATAGATTCCTTCATTATGTGGGTAGTATTTAATCAAACATGTGATTATTCGACTAGTAGAATATCCTTGGTTAATAATCTTGTACTTATGATTATGGTAATAAATTCAAATGGCATATTGATGGAAGTACTTAAAAAATCATTTATAAAGAAATTTTTTCATTTATTTTCATAAAATTAATACAAGAGTTATTAAAATTCATTTGTCATATCATTTTATGTGATAAGTGATTTGTGATATTGATTCTTGTGAAATTATAAGAAATTATTATTTCATGTGCTAAATTGTACCTGTACCCTTGCATGTCACCCATAAATTAGTTGGATTAACTCCTGAATTATATGAAGCTTTCCATTAATTTTTTATACAATTATGCATACTTTGAAATGTGTTTTACTTATAACCTTTAAATAAATATATAATTTTTTGTGTATGGGATTTCCCAAAAGATTAATTATAGTAACCTATGAAAAATGTTGATGACATGATATAAGAAATGTTGTTTTCTTTTAATAAATTGTTTTGTGTAAGTATAATTATTTTAAAATGGATGTTACTAAAAAGGATTTTATTAATTATCTTTAAAACGCCTTACTGGGCATTCTTGTGGCCACCCTACGTTTTTAATTTATTTTTACAGGATTAGTATATTTTTCCGCTTTGTGTTATTCTATGTGGTGACTTATTTAAGGAGTACATCTCGTTCAGTTTTGAAGAAAAGTTTTAATTGTATCTGGTTTTCTAGAACCTAGACCGAGAAGATTCTCTGTGATGAGATGTGATGTGTAATTTTATCAGAATCTTTTTATAAAAAAAATGTACACCATATTTTAGGCACCAGCTATGGGTTTCTGGGGTCGAGGAGTCACATTACCTTTACCAATGGTCTATTTCTTCTCAAAGTGGAAAGTTTATAGATACTCTACTCATCACCCCCGCCTCATGTTCAAGTCCCATTGTGTGAAGATATAATGAAGGATCTTTTGGCCATTGTTGATAACAAACCTATTTCCAAAGAGATAGTGTCTCTAACACTTCATGGTCTAAACCACAGTTTCCAAATCTATGTCATGGGTTGGATAATTCCACTCATGGGATCATAACTGTCATGACTTGTAAGCTTTTACATGCTCCCTCTGCATTATCACTACCCACAAACTGACTCTTGATTCATCATAGTAAGTAACATATCCAATCCCTTAATATGGAAGAGTCGCCACTAGGGATGTAGTTAACCTCCTCTTAAGCTCAAAAAATACCTATTCACACCTACCCGACCACATGAACTTCACCCCCTTCTTTTCCAATGCAGCCATGGGTACTAAAAATCTAGAAAATTCATGGATAAAATGTGTGTAGTATCTCATTAAACCCATAGATTTCCTGATGTTGAACACATTCTAGGTACATGTCCAAAACATCACCGTCTAAACTTTCTTAGGGCCCATATGTATACCTATCTTAGACACCACATGCACCAATAATTTCACCTCTTTAATGTAACACCCCAATCTTCCATGGTACGCTTCTCTTTGAATAATACAGTCACGTGTATTGTACGCAACTTCGAGTTCTAACACACACCACGACCAATCAAAGTAGCTGTTATGAATAGTAATACCTACTTTTTAAAATTTTAGAAATTTTATCTCTCAAAATGGAATTTATTTTTGGATTCGGAGTATCGAATTTATCCTAAGGTAAAATTTTGGTACTTTTCGGATAACTTTAATATTTTGATGAATAGTGAAAATTACTAAATTTTAATTAAAAACAACTTTTTTAATCAAAATAATTATTAGTGATAAATTATGAATTTGATTGGTTATAAAGTATATTTAGAATATATTTTTACCATTTAATACAATTTTGGTTATTGGACATAATTTCACAATTAAACCGAACATAAACAAGTATCAATCTTTTGATAATTATTATATCTTAAAAACACGCTTTTTGTTTTGACAATGGGAATTAATTTTAAATTAATTTCTGCTAATTCTGTGTTTTGAATTTGGAAAAATGGATTCCATATTTGGAATCAGGATGTTCAAATTGTGTAAATAGTTAACTTTTATTTTTAGTCATTTTGAATAATTACTTCGGTAAATATTTTATTTACCATGGTTAAAGGGTAAATCTGGTAAATAAGAGTTAAAAAAATTATATTATAATAATACTAAATTACCCTAAAACGTGTCCTAACCTTATTGGTTGATACATATCCCACCATGGGCATCATTGGGTCGATTTTTGGACCCCATGGAGCCACTTGTAAGTGATAATGACACTTTATATTAATTAAGTTAAAATAAATACAAAAATGACATAAGCATATATCTTTTAGAAAAATAATTTTTACATAGGGTTATATATGTTGGATTTTCGACTATGAATATTAATTAGAAAGATAAAACTATTTCCAACATAATTTTATTTTATTTATAATTTTTAGACACTAAATAATTTAATTTATTTATGACCCAATGATGATGCAGTAATTACCATAATAGTGAAAAATTAAAACAATTGATATTATAAATACCCAAATAAATTTAATTTGAGACTTTTAATGAATTAAACTAATTTTCTAGGATAATATGACATATTAGGATTTATTTAATTAACTTTTCTCAAAGTAATCATTCTGTTATGATTTTTACAAAAGTCAATTATTGAATAGTGTCAAAATTGACATAAAAGAGTTTTTAAAACAAATATTATATTATTAATTGATATTAATGTAGAGACCCAAAGCTTGATGTACATGAATATTACATTACTTTTGAGGAATACATAATACATAAGAAAAACAAACACACAAGGACCGTAATAATTTAGTGTCTTTGGAAACTCGGAATAAAATCTTCTAATCGTGGTGAAAGATCTTCAACATCTCCCAATAAAGATCATCCCTTTTTTTCTTACCTAAAACCTTTCTTTATATCCTGGGGAAAATAAAACATAAAAGGGTGAGCTCAAATGCTCAGTAAGGGTAAACAAAAGAAATATCAATCACATCATATTCATAAGAACATATCTTTTGGAAATCTTAACCTGCAAAAGAGATTATAATTTCATAACATGGGATAAATCCTAGTAGTGAAATGTAATCCCAATAATCATAACATAAAACATGAAACTTTGTGGAAAACACAAATAATCATATAGAATAATTTCCTATTAGTCAAGACTCATTGCCAAGACTATCTTAGTGGACAAAGTCCCTTTCTGAACTGAGTTCACTCCTCGTTTCAGTCCTATTTCACTGAACCAGTATAACCTACCGTTCCAGCCATGTCTATCTCATGAGATATAAAATCTTTACCCAATGCATTGGAGGGAGATATAGGTCCCACCCATCTCATAATGATACCATTATTATGTGTGCCACAAAATCATAAACCATACATCATGTAATAAAAATGGGATTCTTAAACATTGTGACATCATAAAATAATTCATATAAGATAAAGGAATTCATAAAAATAATTCCATCAAACATAATCAAATAAATGTAATAATAGGGATAAAAACATAACCCTTTTATTGTCTTAGATGGAAAATAATTTTGATAAAACACTTGAACTCCATTCTTGAGGAAAATATCCTTTCTACTTCAAAAACACTTTTCCTTTCTTAACATGTCATACAATTTTAAACTAAAAGAAGTTGATTAAAAATAAACTTGAAAACTTGTAAAGGAAGATTCTTGGAAATAATGTTTTAAAAATCCATTCATGCCGTATAAGTTAAAAAAAACATTCTTCTTGTACTTTTGTCGGAAAAGTCAAAAAAGTACCTTGTATGAAAAACGACAAAAGATTCCTTTCATATATTTTACTAAAAAATCACTGAAGGGTAAAATAGGATTTAAACAATTGTAGGTGAATGGAAATAATATTACATATTGAGGAAACATGGATGTGGATGATAAAATACACCCCAGTAAATTCCAAAGTATAAACAATCTCGGATAAAAATGAGATTGTGATATTTCCCTTACCTTAGGTCTGATTTGCTTCGTATGTGTCCGAACCTCCTCTTCTTTGAAGCGCCTCTTTGTGACCTCCTTTTAGGGCACTAAAATTGGTCTTTTAGGAATACTAGAACCTCTAGGATGTTTCTAGGGAAGTTGAGAAGGGAATTTGGCAGGGTTTGGCCGATCTTGAAGGCTCAATGTGGTGTGAGGAAGAGAGGGAGGAGGTGCCCTTTTATAAGGGAGGAGAGGGGCACCTTTGGAATAACTAAACATATTATTTTATTATAAAGTAAAGTTAGGTTATAAATAGCTCCAAATTTATTTATTTCGAGGCTAAGGTGGGGATGGGTCGTAATCCTCTCATCCAATAGAATTTAGACATTTTTAGGTTCCTATTTTAACCTTATCATGTAGATTTAACATTAAGTTAAATAATTTTACTTTTACCATGTCTTCTTGTGTTCTTATACTATAAGGTTAATAAACTTAGTATATCAAGCCAAACAAACCCCAAGTTGTTTATTATTAATACATATAACCTTAACTAAGTCATTTGGACGAACCTTAGATTTTTATGAATAATATAACAATCAATAATATAATATTTGTTTTAAAAACTATTTTATGTCAATTTTGACACTATTTATTAATTGATTTTTGTGAAACTCATAACAGAATGATAAGTTCGAAAAACGTTAATGAAATCAATACTAACATGTCATATTAACCTATAAAATTAGTGGAATTCATAAAATGTCTCAAATTATATTTATTTGGGTATTTATAACTTCAATTATGTCAATATTTCATTAATAAGATAATTACTTCATCATCGTTGTGTCATAAATAAATAAAATTATTTAATGTCTAAAAATTAAAAATAAAATACCATTATGTAGGAAATCTTTTTATCTTTCTAATTAATATTTATAGTCGAATTTATCTTATGTATAACCCCATATTAAAAATGATTTAGTTATTAAACTTTGATTTTAACTATTTTAACCCTTCTTTAAATAAATTAATAATAAATGTCCTAATCTAATCCAAGAGGGCCTAAATGGTTATATTTTATTCCTAAGTTTGTTTTTGGTCAAATTACACTTGTCCAATATAATTAGGACATGTTTTATGGTAATAATAATATCATTTTTACCCTTAATTACCCTATTTACTTTTAACCGTGGTAAAAAAAAGTAAAAAGTTACTATTCACCAAAAATTATTTTCATCTCATTGAACCAAATTTTAGTCATTGATATTAACCATGTATCTCGGATTTTCGAAATTCCACTCACAGAAGCGGTAAAATTAAGTTTTATGAAAAATTCAGTTTTTTTAACTACCACTTAGTGGTTTCACTATTCATCAAAAATTGAAAGTTTTCAGAAAAATACCAAAAATTAGGCCTAAGCTATATTTGATATTATGAATTCAAAAATGATGTCAATTTTACCAAATTCATAACATATCAATTGCATTAATTAATATAAAAATTAATTCACGTCGTCAAAACAAATAGTGTGTTCTTAAGAGATAATAACTATCAAAGGATTGACAGTTGTTTATGTCTGGTTTAAATGTGAAATTACATCCAATAACCAACATTGTATTAAATTGTAAAAATATATTCTAAATATTCTTTAAAACCAATAAAATTAATAATTTATCACTATTAATTATTTCTATTAAAAAGGTTGTTTTTAATTAAAATTTAGTAATTTTCACTATTCATCAGAAAATGAAAGTTATCCGAAAAGTACCAAAATTTCACCCTAAGCTAATTTCGATACTACGAATCCAAAAATGAAGTCCATTTTGAAAAAATAAAATTTACAAATTTTCAAAAAGTGGTTATTACTATTCATAACGGCTAGTTTTAATAATATTTTAATAGCATATCGTTGTTTAGTGAAACTCGGTATTGCGTACTACACACGTTATCGAGGAAGTTTGCGATTACATGTAATGCAAGGCAAGTCAATGATGTGTGTTATGCAAGATCCTTTTGGTGTAGCGTACAACACAAGACACTAATGAAAAGAATATTTTTCATAAAATCTCGGGGTGTTACATTCTACCCCCCTTAAAATGAATTTCGCCCTCGAAATTCGTCGGGGTTATAAATGGTTTACTACTTGAAAGTTTCTTTAATAGAAACCCAAATCGTAAAAAGGAATACCAAAACCATTCATTAAAAACAAAAGTATGAAACTTAACGGTTACCCAAATAAACTAATCACTGGGTTTCCACATAGGTGAAAATATGGATATGGAAGAGAAATCTAACCATCATGTTCTGATGGGGAGTGGTAGAGAACATGGCTATGGAAAAGCCAGCAATCACAAAGCCATAAATTTCTGACGATCTAAGGTACCATCTAATTCATCAGATATAAGAGCACTAGGACAACATTTTTGGTTTTCAAGATCATTTCCCTAAAGTTGATGAAATTGGAATTTGAAGAAATACTTTCGTGATTTTGGTACTCTGTCACCGTTGGTCATTATTTGGACAATTTCCACTTCAACTCTTAAAGAAATGAAGTTGGATTTGTCATTCGTGAAGTGTTAGCAGATCATGTGATAGAATGATGGGTCATTCCATCTGTCTCAAACAAAAGGTTACAAAAGTTATCAAAAATACATAAGACCATCTATGGTGAAGTTAATCATATACGATTCCAAAAATTAAACTTATACTTCATATATCATACCGCATAATAAAATAAAACTAGTTTCTACTAACCAGGGACTTCCTGTAGGCCAGTGGTAGGTGATAAAGGCCAGTCGCACTTCGGTTGTGGGTTCGATTCCCACAGTTTTGTCCAACGCGAGGGCTGCCGCCCATCCTGCAGGTTTTCCTTTTTCTAAAACTACATTACTATAACATTCCATCAATAATATCGAAAAAACTTTTATCCTTAAACAATACAAACTTATGTCCAACATAATCTATTCCAATCTTTAGGCTTATCCATTATACTGCTGTCCAATCTCATATTATAGTGAAAACGATTACCAAAGAGTTCATATAACAAGAATGTTAATACCATCATTGATCCCTGTATATCATGAGATATGTCTTGTTGGTCACATTCCAAACATTTTAAGTCCTTAATCATGTATTCTCTTGAAAAATGAATACCCATTGAACCTTAGTGAAAACATTAATGCAGTTAAAAGTTAACACTTTCCATATACCAAAATCCTCAAAATTCTATATACTCAAACCATGATATCACTTAGTCCTTATATCAATCATAAGCTCATGAATACTGTCAAATATGTCATTTTCTCGTTTTCCCTTCATTATGTGCATATCAGCTTTTTTTCCAAAAATATCTCAATCACTTTCCATGGTTACCGGTATAAAATTATTGAAGACCACAATAGACCAATACATAAATATTCCAATATTCCACGATACTATATACAACATTATTCTAGAATCCCATTACATAAACACTTAATCATTCCACCACATCGTTTTCATATTCAACATCACCAATAGTGATCGCATGTGACTTCCCTTTGTCCTTTGCCTTAAGTGGTTTCTCATGTCGATCATCACTAACCCTTGGATTAGGGCATTTATTAGCATAATGCCCCATTTCCTTGCACTTGAAGCATTGAAGTGTTGTTGGTGCGTTCTCTATTGTCTTTTCTTTATTCACATCATTAGAAACCCTTTTTCCATTACTTCGACACTCAGCTGCTCGATGACCTTATTTTCCACACTTAAAACATTTTCTAGTCCCTTTAAGACAATCTCTACCATGCTTCTTTCCACACTTTGAGCATAAGGAAACATTCATCTTCTTTTCACCATTATTCTGAGATTTCTCCTTGAACTCCATCTTTCGTTTCTTGTCAAAACTATGAGATGGATAAGTAACACCAACTTCCATTTATACCTTGATAGAACAACACACAATTTCTTCATAGCTACTGAAGTCTCTTATAGCTAATTCCCTTCAAAGATTTGGTTTTAAGCCACTGAAGAATCGATCAACTTTACTTTCAGGTTGGATGATAAAGCCAGATGCATACCTTGTAAGCCTTGTAAAATTCTCTTCGTATACACAAACAGATTCATCATCCTTTTGCTTTAGTTCAAGAAACTCATTCTCCATCTTTGTTCTAAGAATACGAGGGAAGTACTTATTGAAAAATAAGTTCTTGAACTCGTCCCATTCCATGGACTCAATTTCATCCCTTTGCCTCATATTCTTAATAAGATTCCCCCATTGATCAGCATCACCTTCCAAACGATACACTGCTAAGATGACTTTATCATGTTCAGAACATTGAATAACTGAAAATATCTTTTCAGTAGTACTAATCCATTGTTCAGCAACTAATGGATCAGTAGACCCGCTGAAAGAAGGTGGACGTTGCCTCATGAAGGACTCAATAGAATATTGTTCCCTTCTCTACTCATTTGGATGTCCAGAATGATTCATAGATTTTATAATTATAGTAATAAGATTTTTCACTCCATCTCCCATAACATTTGTTTGTTCAGGAGGACAATCATTGCATTGTCCATTTCATTGATCAACACGGTTCCTTCGGGTTCCAGCCATCGTCTAAAACCCAAAAAGAATAGTGTGAGAGGCAAAAATCATAATAAAGGGGGAGTAACTTCAATATCTAACATATTTGGTTTAATCTAATATCGTTACCATAGTTCTAGGACTAGATCCTATATGTATACTTATCCTTAGGGACATCCCTAGACATACCTTAGAAATATCTCTAGGGATCTCACTAACGTTTTTGCATCCTAGTTTCCAAAGGTTGACTAAACCTTTCCTCTGATACAAACTGTAGAGACCCGAAGCTTGACGTACATGAATATTACATTACTTTTTCGGAATACTTAATACATAAGAAAAACAAACACACAATTACCGTAATAGTTTAGTGTCTTTGGAAACTCGGAATAAAATATTCTAATCGTGGTGAAAGATCTTCAACATCTCCCAATAAAGATCTTCCCTTTTTTTCTTACCTAAAACCTTTCTTTATATCCTGGGGAGAAGAAAACATAAAAGGGTGATCTCAAATGCTCATTAAGGGTAAACAAAAAAAATATCAATCAAATCATATTCATAAGAACATATCTTTTGGAAATCTTAACCTGCAAAAGAGATCATAATTTCATAACATGGGATAAATCATAGTAGTGAAATGTAATCCCAATAATCATAAATTAAAACATGAAACTTTGTGGCATACACACATAATCATATAGAATCATTTCATATTAGTCAAGACTCATTTCCAAGACTATCTTAGTGGACAAAGTCCCTTTCTGAACTGAGTTCACTCCTCGTTTCAGTCCTGTTTCACTGAACCGGTATAACCTACCGTTCCAGCCATGTCTATCTCATGAGATATAAGATCATTAACCAATGCATTGGAGGGATATATAGGTCCCACCCATCTCATAATGATACCATTATTATGTGAGCCACAAAATCATAAACCATACATCATGTAATAAAAATGGGATTCTTAAACATTGTGACATCATAAAACAATTCATATAAGATAAAGGAATTCATAAAAATAAATCCATAACAACATAATCAAATCAATGTAATAATAGGGATAAAAACATAACCCTTTTATTATCTTATATGGAAAATAATTTTGATAAAACACTTGAACTCCATTCTTGAGGAAAATATCCTTTCTACTTCAAAAACACTTTTCCTTTCTTAACATGTCATACAATTTAAAACTAAAAGAAGTTGATTAAATAAAAACTTGAAAACTTGTAAAGGAATATTCTTGGAAATAATGTTTTAAAAATACATTCATTCCGTATAAGTTAAAAATCATTCTTCTTGTACTTTTGTCGGAAAAGTCAAAAAAGTACCTCGTACGAAAAACGAAAAAAGATTCCTTTCATATATTTTACTAAAAACTCACCGAAGGGTAAAATAGGATTTAAACAATTGTAGGTGAATGGAAATAATATTAAATATTGAGGAAACATGGATGTGGATGATAAAATACACCCAAGTAAATTCCAAAGTATAAACAATCTCGGATAAAAATGAGATTGTGATATTTCCCTTACCTTAGGTCCGATTTGCTTCGTATGTGTCTGAACCTCCTCTTCTTTGAAGCGCCTCTTTGAGACCTCCTTTTAGGGCACTAAAATTGGTCTTTGAGAAATACCAGAACCTCTAGGATGTTTCTAGGGAAGTGTAGAAGGGAATTTGGCAGGGGTTGGCCGAGCTTGAAGGCTCAAAGTGGTGTGAGGAAGAGAGGGAGGAGGTGCCCTTTTATAAGGGAGGAGAGGGGAACCTTTAGAATAACTAAAAATATTATTTTATTATAAAGTCATGTTCGGTTTTAAATAGCTCCAAATTGATTTATTTCGAGGATAAGGTGGGGATGGGTCGTAATCCTCTCATCCAATAGAATTTAGACATGTTTAGGTTCCTATTTTAACCTTATCATGTAGATTTAACATTAAGTTAAATAATTTTACTTTTACCGTGTCTTCTTGTGTTCTTATACTATAAGGTTAATAAACTTACTATATAAATCCAAAATAACCCCAAGTTGTTTATTATTAATATATATAACCTTATCTAAGTCATTTGGATAAACCTTAGATTTTTAGGAATAAAATAACAATTAATAATATAATATTTGTTTTAAAAACAATTTTATGTCAATTTTGACACTATTTAGTAATTGATTTTTGTGAAACTCATAACATAATGATAAGTTCGAACAAAGTTAATTAAATAAATACTAACATGTCATATTAACCTATAAAATTAGTGTAATTAATAAAAAGTCTCAAATTATATTTATTTGGGTATTTATAACATCAATTATGTCAATATTTCATTAATAAGATAATTACTGCATCATCGTTGTGTCATAAATAAATTAAATTATTTAATGTCTATAAATTAAAAATAAAATACCATTATGTAGGAAATCTTTTTAGCTTTATAAGGAATATTTATAGTCTAATTTATCTTATGTATAACCCCATATTAAAAATAATTTAGTTATTAAACTTTGATTTTAACTATTTTAACCCTTCTTTAAATAAATTAATAATAAATGTCCTAATCTAATCCAAGTGGGCCTAAATGGTCATATTTTATTCCTAAGTTTGTTTTTGGTCTAATTACACTTTTCCAATAGAATTAGGACATGTTTTAGGGTAATAATAATATCATTTTTACCCTTAATTACCCTATTTACTTTTAACCGTGGTAAAAAAACGTAATAAGTTACTATTCACCAAAAATTATTTTCATCTCATTGAACCACATTTTAGTCATTGCTATTAACCGTGTCTCTCGGATTTTCAAAATTCCACTCACAGAAGCGGTAAATTTAAGTTTTATGAAAAATTCAGTTTTTTTAACTACCACTTAGTGGTTTCACTATTCATCAAAAATTGAAAGTTTTCAGAAAAATACCAAAAATTAGGCCTAAGATATATTTGATATTATGAATTCAAAAATTATGTCTGTTTTACCAAATTCAAAACATATCAGTTTCATTAATTAATTTAAAAATTAATTCAAGTAGTCAAAACAAATAGTGTGTTCTTAAGAGATAATAACTATCAAAAGATTGACAGTTGTTTATGTCTGGTTTAAATGTGAAATTACATCCAATAACCAACATTGTATTAAATTGTAAAAATATATTCTAAATATACTTTAAAACCAATAAAATTAATAATTTATCACTATTAATTATTTCTATTAAAAAGGTTGTTTTTAATTAAAATTTAGTAATTTTCACTATTCATCAGAAAATGAAAGTTATCCGAAAAGTACCAAAATTTCACCCTAAGCTAATTTCGATATTCCAAATCCAAAAATGAAGTCCATTTTGAAAAATAAAATTTACAAAATTTCAAAAAGTGGTTATTACTATTCATAACGGCTAGTTTTAATAATATTTTAATAGCATATCGTTGTTTAGTGAAACTCGGTATTGCGTACTACACACGCTATCGAGGAAGGTCATGATTGCATGTAATGCAAGGCAATTCAATGATGCGTGTTGTGCAAGCTCCTTTTGGTGTAGCGTAAAACACAAGACATTAATGAAAAGAATATTTTTTGTAAAATCTCGGGGTGTTACAATTAAAATCTTGAAAATCTAAGAATCGACCAAGTGACTTATATCATGATAGTTGTATCATTAATGGACCATTGGGAGATCTCTTGGATGTATATTTTTTTTATTAACTATATAATATAAAAATACAAACTGACATG
Organism: Viscum album; assembly: GCA_963277665.1. Lineage (NCBI taxonomy): Eukaryota > Viridiplantae > Streptophyta > Magnoliopsida > Santalales > Viscaceae > Viscum > Viscum album. The sequence continues at coordinate 1,051,167,087 of OY728130.1, read as the reverse complement.
GTAAGTGTCAAACTAATTAACAAAGTGTTAAAACTAAAAGATAAGGTTAATATAATGACCCAAACCTGTCTAAATTATATTGGTTGAGTAGTTTTCCACCCATACCCACCTTAACCATTAAATAATCCACTTTGGAGCCATTATAAACTGAATATGAATTTATTATAAAATAATATTTCTAGCTTTTCCAAAGGTGCCCCACACCCCTCTTATAAAAGGACACTCACCCTTCTCATTAATTACACCTTCAAAGCCTTTTGGTTCGGTCAAACCCTGCCCAAATACTCTTTCAAATTCCCTCAATTCATCCTAGAGGCCTTAATTTAGTCATAAATCCATCCTACAGAGCCTTTTTGATCAAATCAAAAGGAAGAACCCGAAAAAGAGGAGGTTAAACGTACCCTCGACTAAAGGAAAAAATCAAGGTAAGGGGTTTTCATCTCACTCCTCATTCCCATGATATTCATGCCATATTTCCACCATTACCTTTTGTGTGGTATATGTACTGCCCATAATTATATTCTTTGTGTAATACACTTTAATTTATGTTTATTTACATATTCATTGTATGATACCTCTTTCATGGGTTGTATGTTTCATAAGTTACCAAATTGTTAAGGGTTTATTTCACAATCTCTTCATTATCCAAGTTTGTATATATGTAATAATATACTGGGATCTCTTATCATCCACATCCATGTTTCTTAAAAATGTATTTCAAAACATTTTTACTATTCACAAGAAGATGGGTTAAAGACATTTATACCCTTGTTTGACTTTTTATAAGAGGTTTATAAAGGAATCTTTCTGTCATTTTCCAAACATGGTCCTTTTTAACCTTTTTGACAAAATTTAGGTAAGAATGTCTTTTTTTTAACTTATACGGTGGGTGCGGTTATTCACCGCCGTTATTACACCTTTAAAGCTTCCTTCAATAGCTTATAAAGATATTTTCCAAATAAAGTTTTTCTCTATAATTATGTGACTTTTAAATGATTTAAAAAAAAGAGATATTTCTCTCAAATAGTATTGATTTCATCTATTTCAACATCCTTTGATAAATTTTAAACTTGTTTCAAGTTGATTTATTATGATACAAATCATTCATATTGTATTTAAGGTTTTGTGATATTTTTGACTATGGATGAGTTATTTTTATTCCATTAATGGTTTATGATTAAATTTTTGACATTTTGTATGTTAGTTTTAATACGAATTTTTATGTTATATTTCATCCTCTTCTTAAGATGAATGTGTTGGACTAGTATGTTCCGGGTTGGGGACCGGAAAAAGTAAGCCCTCCGGGTTGGTGTCCGGTTATTAGAGGCACTCCGGGATGGAGTCTGGTTACAGAGGCTCTCTGGGTTGGGTTCTGGTTACAGTTATCCCTTAGGTCTTGGCACGAGGCCTCGAGCTTCCACGGTACGCTTCTCATTGAATAATACAGTAGCGTGTGTTGTACCCAACTTCGAGTTCTAACACACACCACGACTAATCAAAGTAGCCATTATGAATAGTAATACCTACTTTTTAAAATTTTAGAAATTTTATCTCTCAAAATGGAATTCATTTTTGGATTCAGAGTATCGAATTTAGCCTAAGGTGAAATTTTTGTTCTTTTTGGATAACTTTAATATTTTGATGAATAGTGAAAATTACTATATTTTAATTAAAAACAACATTTTTAATCAAAATAATTATAAGTGATAAATTATGAATTTTAGTGGTTTTAAAGTATATTTAGAATATATTTTTACCATTTAATACAATGTTGGTCATTGGAAATAATTTCACAATTTAACCGGACATAAACAAGTATCAATCTTTTGATAGTTATTATATCTTAAAACCACGCTTTTTATTTTGAGAATGGGAATTAATTTTAAATTAATTTCTGCCACTTTTGTGTTTTGAATTTGGAAAAATGGATTCCATATTTGGAATCAGGATGTTCAAATTGTGTAAATAGTTAACTTTTATTTTTAGACATTTTGAATAATTATTTCGGTAAATATTTTATTTACCATGGTTAAAGGGTAAATCTGGTAAATAAGGGTTAAAAAATAATATTATAATAATAATAAATTACCCTAAAACATGTCCTAACCTTATTGGTTGATACATTTCCAACCATGGGCATATTTGGGTCGATTTTTGGACCCCATGGAGCCACTTGTAAGTGATAATGACACTTTATATTAATTAAGTCAAAATAAATACAAAAATGACATAAGCTTATATCTTTTAGAAAAACAATTTTTACATAGGGTTATATATGTTGGATTTTTGACTATTAATATTAATTAGAAATATAAAAAGATTTCCTACATAATGGTAGTTTATTTATAATTTTTAGACATTATATAATTTAATTTATTTATGACACAATGATGAGGTAGTAATTACAATAATAGTGAAAACTTAAAATAATTGATATTATAAATACAAAAATAAATTTAATTTGAGACTTTTAATGAATTAAACTAATTTTCTAGGATAATATGACATATTAGGATTGATTTAATTAACTTTTTTCGAAGTAATAATTCTGTTATAATTTTTACAAAAGTCAATTATTGAATAGTGTCAAAATTGACATAAAAGAGTTTTTAAAACAAATATTATATTATTAATTGATATTAAATTCCTAAAAATCTAAGACTTGTCTAAGAGACTTATATCATGATATTTTTATCATTAATGGACCATTTGGGGGTCTCTTGAATGTATATTGTATGTTTATTAACTATATAATATAAAAAAACAAAGTGACATGGTAAGTGTCAAACTAATTAACTAAGTGTTAAAACTAAAAGATAAGGTTAATATAATGACCCAAACCTGTCAAAATTATATTGGTTGAGTATTCTTAGACCCATACCCACCTTAACCTTTAAATAATCCACTTTGGAGCCATTATAAACCGAATATGAATTTATTATAAAATAATATTTCTAGATTTTCCAAAGGTGCCCCTCACCCCTTTATAAAAGGACACTCACCCTTCTCATTAATTAACACCTTCAGAGCCTTTTGGTTCGGTCAACCCCTGCCCAAATACTCTCTCAACTTCCCTAAATTCATCCTAGAGGCCTTACTTTAGTCAGAAAGCCATCCTAAGGAGCCCTTTTGATCAAATGAAAAGGAAGAACCCGAAAAAGATGAGGTTAAACGTACCATCAACTAAAGGAAATTGCAAGGTAAGGGGTTTTCATCTCACTCCTTATTCCAGTGAGATTCATTCCATATTGTCACCATTAAATTTTGTGTGGTGTATGTACTGCCCATAATTATATTCTTTGTGTAATACACTTTAATTTATGTGTATTTACATATTCATTGTATGATACCTCTTTCATGGGTTGTATGTTTCGTAAGTTACCAAATTGGTAAGAGTTTATTTAGCAATCTCTTCATTATCCGAGGTTGTATATACGTAATAATCTACTGGGATATCTTATCATCCACATCCATGTTTCTTAAAAATGTATTTCAAAACATTTTTACTATTTACAAGAATATAGGTTAAAGACATTTATACCATTGTTTGACTTTTTATAAGAGGTTTATAAAGGAATCGTTCTGTCGTTTTCCAAACAAGGTCCTTTTTAACCTTTTTGACAAAATTAAGGTAATAATGTCTTTTTTTTAACTTATACGGTGGGTGCAGTTATTCTCCGTCGTTATTACACCTTTAAAGCTACCTTCACAAGCTTATAAAGATATTTTCAAAATAAATGTTTTCTCAATAATTATGCGCTTTTTAAATGATTTAAAAAAAGAGATATTTCTCTCAAATAGTATTGATTTCATCTATGTAAACATCCTTTGATAAATTTTAAACTTGTTTCAAGTTGATTTATTATGATACAAATCATCCATATTGTATTTAAGGTTTTGTGAAATTTTTGACTATGGATGAGTTATTTTTATGCCATTAATGGTTTTTTATTAAAGTTTTGACATTTTTTATGTTAGTTTTAATATGAATGATTATGTGATATTTTATCCTCTTCTTAAGATGAATGTGTTGGACTAGTATGTTCCAGGTTGGGGACCGGAAAAAGTAAGCCTTCTAGGTTGGTGTTCGGTTATTAGAGGCACTCCGGGATGGAGTCTGGTTACAGAGGCTCTCCGGGTTGGGTTCCAGTTACAGTTATCCCTTAGGTCTTGGTATGAGCCCCCGAGCTTCCATGGTACGCTTCTCTTTGAATAATACAGTAGCGTGTGTTGTACGCAACTTCGAGTTCTAACACACACCACGACCAATCAAAGTAGTCGTTATGAATAGTAATACCTACTTTTTAAAATTTTAGAAATTTTATCTCTCAAAATGAAATTCATTTTTGGATTCGGAGTATCGAATTTAGCCTAAGGTGAAATTTTGGTACTTTTCGGATAACTTTAATATTTTGATGAATAGTGAAAATTACTAAATTTTAATTAAAAACAACTTTTTTAATAAAAATAATTATTAGTGATAAATTATTAATTTGAGTGGTTTTAAAGCATATTTAGAATATATTTTTACCATTTAATATAATTTTGGTCATTGGACATAATTTCACAATTAAACCGGACATAAACAAGTATCAATCTTTTCATAGTTATTATATCTTAAAAACGCGCTTTTTGTTTTGACAACGAGAATTAATTTTAAATTAATTTTTCCACTTCTGTGTTTTGAATTTGGAAAAATGGATTCCATATTTGGAATCAGGATGTTCAAATTGTTCAAATAGTTAACTTTTATTTTTAGACATTTTGAATAATTACTTCGGTAAATATTTTATTTACCATGGTTAAAGGGTAAATCTGGTAAATAAGGGTTAAAAAATAATATTATAATAATACTAAATTACCCTAAAACGTGTCCTAACCTTATTGGTTGATACATGGCCGACCATAGGAATCTTGGGGTCTATTTTTGGACCCCATGGAGCCACTTTTAAGTGATAATGACACTTTATATTAATTAAGTTAAAATAAACACAAAAATGACATAAGCATATATCTTTTAGAAAAACAATTTTTTACATAGGGTTATATATGTTGGATTTTTTACTACAAATATTCATTAGAACGATAAAAATATTTCCTACATAATGGTATTTTATTTATAATTTTTAGACATTAAATAATTTAATTTTTTTATGACACAATGATGATGTAGTAATTACCATAATAGTGAAAAATTAAAATAATTGATATTATAAATACCCAAATAAATTTAATTTGAGACATTTAATGAATTAAACTAATTTTCTAGGATAATATGACGTATTAGTATTGAGTTAATTAACTTTTTTTGAAGTAATCATTCTGTTATGAATTTTAAAAAAGTCAATTTTTGAATAGTGTCAAAATTGACATAAAAGAGTTTTTAAAATAAATATTATATTATTAATTGATATTAAATTCCTAAAAATCTAAGGTTCGGCCAAAAGACTTATATCATGATATTTTTATCATTAATGGACCATTTGGGGGTCTCTTGAATGTATATTGTAAGTTTATTAACAATATAATATAAAAATACAAAGAGACATGGTAAGTGTCAAACTAATTAACTAAGTGTTAAAACTAAAAGATAAGGTTAATATAATGACCCAAACCTATCTAAATTCTATTGGTTGAGTATTTTTTGAACCATCCCCACCTTAACATTTAAATAATCCACTTTGGAGCCATTATAAACTGAATATGAATTTATTATAAAATAATATTTCTAGCTTTTCCAAAGGTGCCCCTCACCCCTCTTATAAAAGGACACTCACCCTTCTCATTAATTAACACCTTAAAAGCCTTTTAGTTCGGACAAACCCTGCCCAAATCCTTTCTAAACTTCCCTCACTTCATTCTAGAGGCCTTACTTTAGTCAGAAATCCATCCTAATAAGCCCTTTTGATCAAATCAAAAGGAAGAACCCAAAGAAGAGGAGGTTAAACATACCCTCGACTAACGGAAAGTGCAAGGTAAGGGGTTTTCATCTCACTCCTTATTCCCATGAGATTCATGAGATATTGCCACAATTACCTTTTGTGTGGTGTATTTACTTCCCATAATTATATTCTTTGTGTAATACACTTTAATTTATGTGTATTTACATATTCATTGTATGATACCTCTTTCATAGGTTGTATGTTTCGTAAGTTACCAAATTGGTAAGGGTTTATTTCGTAATCTCTTCATTATCCGAGGTTGTATATACGTAATAATCTACTGGGATCTCTTATCATCCACATCCATGTTTCTTAAAAATGTATTTCAAAACATTTTTACTATTTACAAGAATATGGGTTAAAGACATTTATACCCTTGTTTGACTTTTTATAAGAGGTTTATAGAGGAATATTTCCGTTGTTTCCCAAATAAGGTCTTTTTTAACTTTTTTGACAAAATTAAGGTAATAATGTCTTTTTTTAACTTATACGGTGGGGGTGGTTATTCTCCGACGTTATTACACCTTTAAAGCTTCCTTCACAAACTTATAAAGATATTTTCAAAATGAAGGTTTTCTCTATAATTATGCGAATTTTCAATGATTTTAAAAAAAGAGATATTTCTCTCAAATAGTATTGATTTCATCTATTTCAACATCCTTTGATAAATTTTAAACTTGTTTCAAGTTGATTTATTATGATACAAATCATCCATATTGTCTTTAATTTTTTGTGGTATTTTTGACTATGGATGAGTTATTTTTATTCCATTAATGGTTTATGATTAAAGTTTTGACATTTTGTATGTTAGTTTTAATATGAATATTTATGTTATATTTCATCCTCTTCTTAAGATGAATGTGTTGGACTAGTATGTTCCAGGTTGGGGACCGGAAAAAGTAAGCCCTCCGGGTTGGTGTCCGGTTATTAGAGGCACTCCGGGATGGAGTCCGGTTACAGAGGCTCTCCGGGTTGGGTTCTGGTTACAGTTATCCCTTAGGTCTTGGCACGAGGCCTCGAGCTTCCACGGTACGCTTCTCATTGAATAATACAGTAGCATGTGTTGTACCCAACTTCGAGTTCTAACACACACCACGACTAATCAAAGTAGCCATTATGAATAGTAATACCTACTTTTTAAAATTTTAGAAATTTTATCTCTCAAAATGGAATTCATTTTTTGATTCGGAGTATCGAATTTAGCCTAAGGTGAAATTTTTGTTCTTTTTGGATAACTTTAATATTTTGATGAATAGTGAAAATTACTAAATTTTAATTAAAAACAACATTTTTAATCAAAATAATTAAAAGTGATAAATTATGAATTTGAGTGGTTTTAAAGTATATTTAGAATATATTTTTACCATTTAATACAATGTTGGTCATTGGACATAATTTCACAATTTAACCGGACATAAACAAGTATCAATCTTTTGATAGTTATTATATCTTAAAACCACGCTTTTTATTTTGAGAACGGGAATTAATTTTAAATTAATTTCTGCGACTTCTGTGTTTTGAATTTGGAAAAATGGATTCCATATTTGGAATCAGGATTTTCAAATTGTGTAAATAGTTAACTTTTATTTTTAGACATTTTGAATAATTATTTCGGTAAATATTTTATTTACCATGGTTAAAGGGTAAATCTGGTAAATAAGGGTTAAAAAATAATATTATAATAATAATAAATTACCCTAAAACATTTCCAAACCTTATTGGTTGATACATTTCCAACCATGGTCATATTTGGGTTGATTTTTTGACCCCATGGAGCCACTTGTAAGTGATAATGACACTTTATATTAATTAAGTCAAAATAAATACAAAAATGACATAAGCTTATATCTTTTAGAAAAACAATTTTTACATAGGGTTATATATGTTGGATTTTCGACTATTAATATTAATTAGAAATATAAAAAGATTTCCTACATAATGGTAGTTTATTTATAATTTTTAGACATTAGATAATTTAATTTATTTATGACACAATGATGACGTAGTAATTACAATAATAGTGAAAATTTAAAATAATTGATATTATAAATACAAAAATAAATTTAATTTGAGACTTTTAATGAATTAAACTAATTTTCTAGGATAATATACATATTAGGATTGATTTAATTAACTTTTTTCGAAGTAATAATTCTGTTATAATTTTTACAAAAGTCAATTATTGAATAGTGTCAAAATTGACATAAAAGAGTTTTTAAAACAAATATTATATTATTAATTGATATTAAATTTCTAAAAATCTAAGACTTGGCTAAGAGACTTATATCATGATATTTGTATCATTAATGGACCATTTGGGGGTTGCTTGAATGTATATTGTATGTTTATTAACTATATAATATAAAAAAACAAAGTGGCATGGTAAGTGTCAAACTAATTAACTAAGTGTTAAAACTAAAAGATAAGGTTAATATAATGACCCAAACATGTCAAAATTATATTGGTTGAGTAGTCTTTGACCCATACCCACCTTAACCTTTAAATAATCCACTTTGGAGCCATTATAAACCGAATATGAATTTATTATAAAATAATATTTCTAGATTTTCCAAAGGTGCCCCTCACCCCTCTTATAAAAGGACACTCACCCTTCTCATTAATTAACACCTTCAGAGCCTTTTGGTTCGGCCAACCCCTGCCCAAATACTCTCTCAACTTCCCTAAATTCATCCTAGAGGCCTTACTTTAGTCAGAAAACCATCCTAAGGAGCCCTTTTGATCAAATGAAAAGGAAGAACCCGAAAAAGAGGAGGTTAAACGTACCATCGAATAAAGGAAATTGCAAGGTAAGGGGTTTTCATCTCACTCCTTATTCCAGTGAGATTCATGCCATATTGTCACCATTACATTTTGTGTGGTGTATGTACTGCCCATAATTATATTCTTTGTGTAATACACTTTAATTTATGTGTATTTACATATTCATTGTATGATACCTCTTTCATGGGTTGTATGTTTCGTAAGTTACCAAATTGGTAAGGGTTTATTTCGCAATCTCTTCATTATCCGAGGTTGTATATACGTAATAATATACTGGGATATCTTATCATCCACATCCATGTTTCTTAAAAATGTATTTCAAAACATTTTTACTATTTACAAGAATATAGGTTAAAGACATTTATACCATTGTTTGACTTTTTATAAGAGGTTTATAAAGGAATCGTTCTGTCATTTTCCAAACAAGGTCCTTTTTAACCTTTTTGAAAAAATTAAGGTAATAATGTCTTTTTTTAACTTATACCGTGGGTGCGGTTATTCTCCGTCGTTATTACACCTTTAAAGCTACCTTCACAAGCTTATAAAGATATTTTCAAAATAAAGGTTTTCTCAATAATTATGCGCTTTTTAAATGATTTAAAAAAAGAGATATTTCTCTCAAATAGTATTGATTTCATCTATGTAAACATCCTTTGATAAATTTTAAACTTGTTTCAAGTTGATTTATTATGATACAAATCATCCATATTGTATTTAAGGTTTTGTGAAATTTTTGACTATGGATGAGTTATTTTTATTCCATTAATGGTTTTTTATTAAATTTTTGACATTTTGTATGTTAGTTTTAATATGAATGATTATGTGATATTTTATCCTCTTCTTAAGATGAATGTGTTGGACTAGTATGTTCCAGGTTGGGGACCGGAAAAAGTAAGCCTTTCGGGTTGGTGTTCGGTTATTAGAGGCACTCCGGGATGGAGTCCGGTTACAGAGGCTCTCCGGGTTGGGTTCCAGTTACAGTTATCCCTTAGGTCTTGGCATGAGCCCCCGAGCTTCCACGGTACGCTTCTCTTTGAATAATACAGTAGCGTGTGTTGTACGCAACTTCGAGTTCTAACACACACCACAACCAATCAAAGTAGCCGTTATGAATAGTAATACCTACTTTTTAAAATTTTAGAAATTTTATATCTCAAAATGGACTTCATTTTTGGATTCGGAGTATCGAATTTAGCCTAAGGTGAAATTTTGGTACTTTTCGGATAACTTTAATATTTTGATGAATAGTGAAAATTACTAAATTTTAATTAAAAACAACTTTTTAAATAAAAATAATTATTAGTGATAAATTATTAATTTGAGTGGTTTTAAAGTATATTTATAATATATTTTTACCATTTAATATAATTTTGGTCATTGTACATAATTTCACAATTAAACCGGACATAAACAAGTATCAATCTTTTCATAGTTATTATATCTTAAAAACACGGTTTTTGTTTTGACAATGAGAATTAATTTTAAATTAATTTTGCCACTTCTGTGTTTTGAATTTGGAAAAATGGATTCCATATTTGGAATCAGGATGTTCAAATTGTTTAAATAGTTAAATTTTATTTTTAGACATTTTGAATAATTACTTCGGTAAATATTTTATTTATCATGGTTAAAGGGTAAATCTGGTAAATAAGGGTTAAAAAATAATATTATAATAATACTAAATTACCCTAAAACGTATCCTAACCTTATTGGTTGATACATGGCCGGCCATAGGAATATTGGGGTCGATTTTTCGACCCCATGGAGCCACTTTTAAGTGATAATGACACTTTATATTAATTAAGTTAAAATAAATACAAAAATGACATAAGCATATATCTTTTAGAAAAACAATTTTTTACATAAGGTTATATATGTTTTATTTTTGACTACAAATATTCATTAGAATTATAAAAATATTTCCTACATAATGGTATTTTATTTATAATTTTTAGACATTAAATAATTTAATTTTTTTATGACACAATGATGATGCAGTAATTACCATAATAGTGAAAAATTAAAATAATTGATATTATAAATACCCAAATAAATTTAATTTGAGACATTTAATGAATTACACTAATTTTCTAGGATAATATGACGTATTAGGATTGAGTTAATTAACTTTTTTTGAAGTAATCATTCTGTTATGAATTTTACAAAAGTCAATTGTTGAATAGTGTCAAAATTGACATAAAAGAGTTTCTAAAACAAATATTATATTATTAATTGATATTAAATTCCTAAAAATATAAGGTTCGGCCAAGAGACTTATATCATGATATTTGTATCATTAATGGACCATTTGGGGGTCTCTTGAATGTATATTGTAAGTTTATTAACAATATAATATAAAAATACAAAGAGACATGGTAAGTGTCAAACTAATTAACTAAGTGTTAAAACTAAAAGATAAGGTTAATATAATGACCCAAACCTATCTAAATTCTATTGGTTGAGTATTTTTCGACCCATACCCACCTTAACATTTAAATAATCTACTTTGGAGCCATTATAAACCGAATATGAATTTATTATAAAATAATATTTCTAGCTTTTCCAAAGGTTCCCCTCACCCCTCTTATAAAAGGACACTCACCCTTCTCATTAATTAACACCTTCAAAGCCTTTTAGTTCGGACAAACCCTGCCCAAATCCTTTATAAACTTCCCTCACTTCATCCTAGAGGCCTTACTTTAGTCAGAAATCCATCCTAAGAAGCCCTTTTGATCAAATCAAAAGGAAGAACCTAAAGAAGAGGAGGTTAAACATACCCTCGACTAACGGAAAGAGCAAGGTAAGGGGTTTTCATCTCACTCCTTATTCCCATGAGATTCATGAGATATTTCCACCATTACCTTTTGTGTGGTGTATGTACTTCCCATAATTATATTCTTTGTGTAATACACTTTAATTTATGTGTATTTACATATTCATTGTATGATACCTCTTTCATAGGTTGTATGTTTCGTAAGTTACCAAATTGGTAAGGGTTTATTTCGTAATCTCTTCATTATCCGAGGTTGTATATACGTAATAATTTACTGGGATCTCTTATCATCCACATCCATGTTTCTTAAAAATGTATTTCAAAACATTTTTACTATTTAGAAGAATATGGGTTAAAGACATTTATACCCTTGTTTGACTTTTTATAAGAGGTTTATAAAGGAATATTTCCGTTGTTTCCCAAACAAGGTCCTTTTTAACTTTTTTGAAAAAATTAAGGTAAGAATGTCTTTTTTTAACTTATACGGTGGGGGTGGTTATTCTCCGCCGTTATTACACCTTTAAAGCTTCCTTCACAAACTTATAAAGATATTTTCAAAATGAAGGTTTTCTCTATAATTATGCGACTTTTCAATGATTTTAAAAGAAAGAGATATTTCTCTCAAATAGTATTGATTTCATCTATTTCAACATCCTTTGATAAATTTTAAACTTGTTTCAAGTTGATTTATTATGATACAAATCATCCATATTGTCTTTAATTTTTTGTGGTATTTTTTACTATGGATGAGTTATTTTTATTCCATTAATGGTTTATGATTAAAGTTTTGACATTTTGTATGTTAGTTTTAATATGAATATTTATGTTATATTTCATCCTCGTCTTAAGATGAATGTGTTGGACTAGTATGTTCCGGGTTGGGGACCGGAAAACGTAAGCCCTTCGGGTTGGTGTCCAGTTATTAGAGGCACTCCGGGTTGGTGTCCAGTTATTAGAGGCACTCCGGTTTGGTGTCCAGTTATTAGAGGCACTCCGGGTTGGTGTCCAGTTATTAGAGGCACTCCGGGTTGGTGTCCAGTTATTAGAGGCACTCCGGGATGGAGTCCGGTTACAGAGTCTCTCCGGGTTGGGTTTCGGTTACAGTTATCTCTTAGGTCTTGGCACGAGGCCTCGACACAGAAATTAAAGTTCGGCATCATGCATTCCATCATTATGAAAGTGGTTAGTGATATTGCATGTGATTATTCAATTAGTAGAATATCCATGTGAATAAGTAAATGGCATTATTTCATTTTATTTCTGCCATATTATGCTGAAGTTCAAGTTTAAAAGGCTTTTGTTTTAGTTTTATACATTACCTTAAATGTTTATGCTTATTTTTGAAAGTTTTCGCTGTATTGCTTACCCTTAATGAGCATTTGAGCTCACCCATTTCTATGTTTTATTGTTCCCAGGATTCCAAGAAGTGTATTGTGATTGATATGCAGGGTTAAGCCAAGGGAATAATTTCGTTCATAATGATTATTAATGTTGTTTTTTATGTCATAAAGTTCAAATGTAACATTCATGTATGTGATCTATTTTTCCAAGACTGCTAAACTGATCGGTCCTTCGGGACTTGATTCCTTGTAATCATGCCAATGTATTAAAATAATGCACCGACTCTGGTTAACTGGGTTTAGGGTGTTACAGTTGGTATCAGTGGAAGTTTATCAATAACCTTGGAAACTATATTTAGATAAACTCTTTTTAGAGAACCTAGCCCTAAGATAGACTTTGAGGATTAGTATAGAAGAAATTCCAAGAATTTTGGTATTGTAGAGATTTTGTGAGTTTTCCGAGCAATACATCCCTGTCTGGATAAGAGCAGGTAGAGGCGGCTCTGGCACAGATGTACCTAGGGGTAAAAACCGAAAACACTGCTTTGAGCTAGACTCGAATGGGAACTGGTGCACGACAACGGGCTTTGCTGCACTCTTGGTAACGACACTCCCGGGGGATATGCTTATGGTAATTCTCATTTTCTTTACAAACCATTATTAAGGGATTATGAGTATATACTTAATCAAAGAAAACATTTTTATGATTATGGATTATATCCATAAACTGTTCAATTTGTGTTAGGTATTTTACAAGTTTGGTAATTATTCATTGCAATTCATAAACTGAACTAGTTTATGCTATTTTATAAAAATGGTTCCTAGTAGAAGGAATGTGAACTCCCGTAATACGTATGATCCAAAGAGTAAGAAGGATCATATCTTTTATGGTCCTAAGCTAGAATTTATAAGGGAAATAGTTTCCCATGTATTATCATCATATGAAGAAATAGTATCATGTGTTTATAATATGAGTAAAGAATTCTCGGAGTCCTAAGTCTTTGAATGGAAGCAAGAGAAGAAAAGGATGGAAGAGAGAAATATGGGTAAAGGGAAGAGGGAAAAGAAGAATTTTCCTCTATGTGATAACTATGGGAAGAAACACTTTGGAACTTTCCTGAATGGAATGGGAGTTTGTTATAAGTGTGGAGGAAAAGGGCACAAAGTACGTGACTTCAAGGGTAAGAAAATGGTTTCAAATGTACAATGCTTCATTTGCAAGGAGTTTGGACACTACGCGAACCAATGTCCCAGTCATCATACTATGCCACAAATGATGCTATTAAATAATAATAAAGTTACTAAACTACCACAGATGAAGAGGAATTACTAGTGTTCTTATGTTGTTATATTAGAATTATTTCATTTAAGTTTTTTATCAGTGATGTTCTGGAAATAAATAAGGATTGTACTGCAGTACTATTTAATTTAGGATTTCAAATTTTATGGTACTAAGAAAAGTGAATCTACATCGAGTTAATTTTTTTTGGAAATTACATGGTTGAAGGAATGATAAACCTTAATATGGTCCTAATATTGAGGTAGTGATTTTGGAATAAGAGATGGTTGATTTTGGTAATTCAGGATGTTGCGGTGTTTTAAAAGAATATATGAGGAAGGCGTTCACATGTTATTACCTGGAAAAAAGGATCCTCATTATGTTTAACTTCCTTGTAAATTAGGGACTGTGAGTTTGGATAATATTATTTTGGATAAGTCTAATGGTTGGAATGGATTAATTTTGAAAGGTTAGTTTTTTGGATTTTTATAAAAGGACAACACACAGACCGTGTGACGACCCGTTGTGTTAGAAAAAGCTGCGGGAATCGAACCCACAACCATAGTGCAATTGGGATTTATTTCCTACCATTGTGCTACATGAAGTTCCTGGTTGGTATAATGTAGTTTCTTTACATAAAGGGTCTGATATGTGAAATATAAATTCATTATATTTGGAAGCCTATACGATTAGGATAAATAGAGTATTTTTTAGTTGTATTATGTTTTGGGGTGAAAGATGAGTTTGTGGTAGAAATTTATTAATGGATAAAACTCTAATTATAAAGTAAGTATATCTCCTTATGATCTTAGCCAATCTCATAAATAAATTCCTCAACATTTACAAAAGGAACATAGAACAAAAATGTTGTCCTAGATGCTACCTTAGATCATCACTAATTTTTGGTTTTGGGATTGTTGGCCTTTTCATATCAATGTTCTCTACCACTCTCCATCAGATAATTGATGGTCAGATTTCTCTTCCATATCCATATTTTCCTACATGGAACTCTAGTATGTGTTATTTTCAGTAATCTTCATACTTTCCACTCTTTATTTTATATAGAGGCCTCATTAATACATTTTTCGATGTGGGATTTCAACTAAGATATTTTGAAACGTCAATAATGTGTTATCCTAATACCTTATGTTTTGTTGAACCGATGGTATTTTAAATCATCATAGATTGATGAATTTAAGGACCTCAATTTTCAACTTGTTTGTGATTGATGACCTCAATCACTACCTATAAATATTTACGTTTTTCCTCCAGTTATATGTCTATAATTTCCACCAATGTCCTCCTAATCGAGATCATAATTTTATGGTGACCCTTTCATTTCACTTTTCATATTGTTAAGACTAAAATTTTATTAACCAAATTTCCGATGTGGGTTTTTTCCACAAAGATATTTTCTATTTTTAACCTTTATATTCAAAGAACAATATCAAATTGCGAGGATGCAATTTGTTGATGGAGGGGAGAATGTAACACCCCGAGCTTCCACGGTACGCTTCTCTTTGAATAATACAGTAGCGTGTGTTGTACACAACTTCGAGTTCTAACACACACCACGACCAATCAAAGTAGCCGTTATGAATAGTAATACCTACTTTTTAAAATTTTAGAAATTTTATCTCTCAAAATGGAATTCATTTTTGGATTCGGAGTATCGAATTTATCCTAAGGTGAAATTTTGGTACTTTTCGGATAACTTTAATATTTTGATGAATAGTGGAAATTACTAAATTTTAATTAAAAACAAATTTTTTAATCAAAATAATTATTACTGATAAATTATGAATTTGAGTGGTTTTAAAGTATATTTACAATATATTTTTACCATTTAATACAATTTTGGTCAATGGACATAATTTCACAATTAAACCAGACATAAACAAATATCAATCTTTTGATAGTTATTATATCTTAAAAACACGCGTTTTATTTTGACAACGGGAATTAATTTTAAATTAATTTATGCCACTTCTATGTTTTTAATTCGGAAAAATGGATTCCATATTTGGAATCATGATTTTCAAATTGTGTAAATATTTAACTTTTGTTTTTTGACATTTTGAATTATTACTTCGGTAAAAAATTTATTTACCATGGTTAAAGGGTAAATCTGGTAAATAAGGGTTAAAAAATAATATTATAATAATACAAAATTACCCTAAAACGTTTCTTAACCTTATTGGTTGATGCATGTCTGACCGTGAGCATCTTTGGGTCGATTTGTGGACCCCATGGAGCCACTTGTAAGTGATAATGACACTTTATATTAATTAAGTTAAAATAAATACTAAAATGACATAAGCATATATCTTTTAGAAAAACAATTTTTACATAGGGTAATATATGTTGGCTTTTAGACTATAGATATTAATTAGAAAGATAAAAATATTTCCTACATAATTATATTTTATTTATAAATTTTAGACATTAAATAATTTAATTAATTTATGACACAATGATGATAGAGTAATTATCATAATAGTAAAAATTAAAATAATTGATATTATAAATACCCAAATAAATTTAATTTGAGACTTTTAATGAATTAAACTAATTTTATAGGATAATATGACATATTAGTATTTCTTAAATTAATTCTGTTCTAACTAATCAATCTGTTATGATTTTTACAAAAGTCAATTATTGAATAGTGTCAAAATTGACATAAAAGAGTTTTTAAAACAAATATTATATTATTAATTGATATTAAATTCTTAAAAATCTAAGGTTCATCCAAGAGACTTATATCATGATAGTTGTATCATTAATAGACCATTTTGTGGTCTCTTGGATGTATATTATATGTTTATTAACTATATAATATAAAAATACAAAGTGACATGGTAAGTGTCAAACTAATTAACTAAGTGTTAAAACTAAAAGATAAGGTTAATATAATGACCCAAACCTGTCAAAATTCTATTGGTTGAGTATTTTCCGACCCATCCCCACCTTAACCTTTAAATAATGTACTTTGGAGCCATTATAAATAGAATATGAATTTATTATAAAATAATATTTCTAGCTTTTCCAAAGGTTCCCCTCACCCCTCTTATAAAAGGACACTCACCCTTCTCATTAATTAACGTCTTCAAAGCCTTTTGGTTCGGCCAAACCCTACCTAAATACTCTCTCAACTTCCCTAACCTCATCCTAGATGACTTACTTTAGTCAGAAAGCCATCCTAAGAAGCCCTTTTGATCAAATCAAAAGGAAGAACCCGAAGAAGAGGTTGTTAAACGTACCCTCAACTAAAGGAAAGTGCAAGGTAAGGGGTTTTCATCTCACTCCTTATTCCGATGAGATTAATGCCATATTTCCACCATTACCTTTTGTGTGGTGTATGTACTTCCCATTATTATATTCTTTGTGTGATACACTTTAATTTATGTGTATTTACATATTCATTGTATGATACCTCTTTCATGGGTTGTATGTTTCATAAGTTACCAAATTGGTAAGGGTTTATTTTGCAATATATTCAATATCTGAGGTTTTATATACGTAATAATATACTGGGATATCTTATCATCGACATCCATGTTTCTTAAAAATGTATTTCAAAACATTTTTTCTATTTACAATAATATGGGTTAAAGACATTTATACCCTTGTTTGACTTTTTATAAGAGGTTTATAAAGGAATCTTTCCGTCGTTTTCCAAACAAGGTCCTTTTTAACCATTTTGACAAAATTAAGGTAAGAATGTCTTTTTTTTAACTTATACGGTGGGTGCGGTTATTCTCCACTGTTATTACACCTTTAAAGCTTCCTTCATAATCTTATAATGATATTTTCAAAATAAAGGTTTTCTCTATAATTATTCAACTTTTAAATGATTTCAAAAAAGAGATATTTCTCTCAAATAGTATTTCTTTCATCTATGTCAACATCCTTTGATAAATTTTAAACTTGTTTCAAGTTGATTTATTATGATACAAATCATCCATATTGTATTTAAGGTTTTGTGATATTTTTTACTATGGATGAGTTATTTTTATGCCATTAATGGTTTTTTATTAATGTTTTGACATTTTGTATGTTAGATTTAATACGAATGTTTATGTTATATTTTATCCTCTTATTAAGATGAATGTGTTGGACTAGTATGTTCTGAGTTGGGGATCGGGAAAAGTAAGCCCTCCGGGTTGGTGTCCGGTTATTAGAGGCACTCCGGGTTGGTGTCCGGTTATTAGAGGCACTCCGGGTTGGTGTCCGGTTATTAGAGGCACTCTGGGTTGATGTCCAGTTATTAGAGGCACTTCGGGTTGGTGTCCAGTTATGAGAGGCACTCCGGGATGGAGTCCGGTTACAGAGGCTCTATGGGATCGGTTCTGGTTACAGTTATCCCTTAGGTCTTGGCATGAGGCCTCGACACAGAAATTAAAGTTCGGCATCATGCATTCCATCATTATGAAAGTGGTTAGTGATATTGCATGTGATTATTCGATTAGTAGAATATCCATTTGAATAAGTGAATGGAATTATTTCATTTTATTTCTGACATATTATGCTGAAGTTCAAGTTTAAAAGGCTTTTGTTTTAGTTTTCTACATTGCCTTAAATGTTTATGCTTATTTTTGAAAGTTTCTGCTGTATTGCTTACCCTTAATGAGCATTTGAGCTCACCCCTTTCTATGTTTTATTTTTTCCAGGATTCGAAGAAGTGTAATGTGATTGATATGCAGGGTTAAGCCAAGGGAATAATGGCATTCATAAAGATTATTTATGTTGTTTTTTACGTCATAAAGTGCAAATGTAACATTCATGTATGTGATCTATTTTTCCAAGACTGCTAAACTGATCGGTCCTTCGGGACTTGATTCCTTTTAATCATATCAACGTATTAAAATAATGCACCGACTCTGGGTAACTGGGGTCGAGGCATTACATTTTATTCTAAATTTAAAATTCTACATCTTGGCATAAAGTCAATGTGCTCAAGGTGTGCTGAGGACCACCTCAAGATTTAAGGTGGCTGCTCTGGGGTGAACGAGTAGATGAGGATTTATTTGAAAAAAAAAATAAAAATGAGTATAGATATTGGTGAAATATCTTTTTCATGAGATCCATTAACACTACAAACACATTAATCAGTCCAAGAAACATCACTAAGTACTCATATAGCCCAATCCTTCTCTAAAAAACTACCTTTGGTATTTCCTCCTCTCTGACCCACAATTGGTGATACCCTAATCGAGTTTCGGTCTAGGAGAACCACCAAACTCCCCATAATTAATAAAATAGATCATCAATCATGAAAAAGGGATATATTTTCCTCACCATCACTTGATTCACCCTCTTATAATATTTGCAGAGTCAAATACTACCATTCACCTTCTAAGAGAACAAAACATGTTCACCCCATAGTGAAGTACTTGGGGTTGATAAATCCCTTATTCTACAAGTCCTCTAGTTGTACCTTAATATAATCTATCTTAGTTGGATTTATATGATAATGGGGTAATTAAATTGTTTGTGCACCTTGAATGATATCTATCTCAAATTTAAATACACTATCAATGGAATTATTTTAAATATTTCTAGAGAGATATCCTGATAGAGATTCAGAAGTTCAGGAAAATACAAAGGGAATGTCACAGATCCTAATGAAAGATAGAAGACCACAATATTCATCGTGAACATACCAAGATAGATCATGTCTAGACCAAACTATACCTGCTCCAAAATCTTATTCATCGGTCGTTATGAAATTCTCTCCCTTGGGTGATGTAAACAATACCTATCTTCCATAGCAATTGATATGGGATTGAAAGATAGTCTATTTTCCCATGCTAAGAATCACATCAAAGCTCTTAATATACACAATAATGAAGTATTGTAGGTTTACATAACTCGAAAGGATTATAAGACACTCTCAATATTTATGAAAATGATCCACTTTCATGCCCAATAGTGTATGAAGGGAAAGTAACTCAGAAGACAACATGGTGGATAAGTCAAGTCTATCAGTAACTTGGGTAAATATAAAAGAATTTGAATCAATGATATCAAAAACAATTGTAGATAAAGTAGACATGATAAATATTGTACCTCATATATTATATGGCCCCTTTCCTCTATCTATTGGAGTTTGATCAATTACAAAAACTCATCCTACCTCATCTCCATGACCCTGGCCCTGATAAGCATGACTCTCTTGAGTCATCATCCACTACTGGAATTTTAGGATATACCAATGGTTCAAAACCATTGTTATAGGTTAGAGAAATGTGGTTATATTGTATACCAATGGTTCTCCAAACTATTGGTTATATGCCTGCTGGGAAAGGCCTATACCAATGATTTTAGTAAACTGTTGGTATAGGATCATGAATAATTTTGTTTAACCAACGGTTCACTGAGAAGCTTTGGTTTGAGGTTATAACAACAATTTTGAAGCCATTGGTATACACTCTCCCCAATTCCATGCCCTGCAGCACCCCCACCCTACCCACAAAACCTGGAAAACCTAAAAAAACAACATAACCTATAAGAAACAAATATAACATGATCAAATTTCCATGATAAGCCAAATCATCACCACACCATAGTCAATTACCTGCAAACAGACATCACCAACCAATACAAAAATAATGACATAACTTAATGCATTAAACCAATGATAACATGCATACAAAACATCACATATATTCATTTGGAACAAATCATAAAAAATAAAATGTCACAAAAATCACTCAAAAATGTAAAGGATCAATCTATCCCCCATCACCATAACTATATTCACCATCATTATCACCCTCATCATTAGCCTCATCCTTGGACTCATCCTCATCCTCTTCCTCTTCCACTTCATCACTATCATCCTCACCCTCTTCCTTATCATCATCTTTTCCATCTCAATCACTAGGAACATAATTGTCATAACCATCACTAGGGATACTACTCAGTGCACTATATAACGTATGCATCATCAACATATATGCAAAATAATCCATAGAAGTATTTGGTAGAAGTGATGGACATAAAACTTCCCATAAATTTCATAAATTCATCATTCACCCTTTGATTTTGTTCACGCTTCTATATGACCACATTTTTCATCCTTTCTACCTTAGACTAGGCCAATACTACCAATGCATTAGGTTTTTCCAACTCGGTGCTATCAAAACTAGAACTTGAAGTAGGTCAATAACTTTTCAGGATGATACACTTCCCTGATCGACACCATACACTACCATGGTTCTCATATCCCAAAACTTGATGTAAGTGATTGTTTTACCCAAATTTGTCAACTTCCTACTCATAAAGGGCCTCTAAAGAACATTGTTACATATATAAATGGAATATTAAGTTACAAAATGGATATTAAAATTTTAAATTCACAATGTAAACCTTACAATTTACTATAGTTTCGGTTCATTTACCACACTTCCATATTTTTCTTTCACCTTGAGAAAAACAATTTTGCTCGAGGTACACGCCTTCAATATTCGAAACCTCCCTCTAGTGTGACATTGAATATAGAAAATAATAATTTAAAATAGGTTATTAATAATGAATTAAATAAATAAAATCATATTTATATTAATTCTAATTGAAGCTAAAAAACATTTGGTAGATGAATTATAGTGGCAAAAAAAGATCACATTCAATGGCTCTATCTTACACCTCCATCAAGGGAAAATATCATGTATGTGAAGTTCGCATACCATTGATGGATAAAATGGTTTTATGAATATACAAATAATTTTATTTGAATAAGTGTAACTCTCAAGAGTTAAGACATAGGAAACATAATGAGATATCTTAGAACTGCAAGTGATATGGTCCACTATGTAGCATTAGTCATCCTAATAAATTGGAAAATTTAGACCATGGAATAATTTAAATTTACATCCCTAGTATTGAACTTATAATGTTTTATTTTTATCCCTACGTGATAGAACACTTCATTCACATACATAATAAACATGTTTTTAAATCTCCCAGAGTTGGGTAGGTTATAAAAATGATCACATTGACTTTAAAAGATGGATACCAAAAGGTAATTCGTTTAAAACACAATATATAAAATAGAATAAATGGATTTAGTAATGGTTGATTGAAAGAAAACATAATAAATGGATTCAAAAACCTTTTTAGAAAAGATTCATATAGAAAAAAAAATATACTTTTGAAAATCTACATGGTTGTGGGAAGTCTACCATATTAAGCTATCTAAACATGGTGTACCCTTAAGGGTTAAACCAATTACTTCATAAACTAATTAATCAACCTAAAATTATCAATGGGTCCAAAAATGGAATGGTTATATGACTGTTTAAATTTGAAGGAGTAATTTATGGAAGGATCCCAAAATAGCAGATCACTCATGGGTGAAAAATAAAAAAGAAAGGGCAATCAACCTGTATGAGTGGGGGATCTCATCATGGGAAGTTCATATTATATCCCTGGTCATGGAAACAAGATCTAGAATAGGTCCCATTAATAAATATAATTGGGGAGTCTCCATTGATTTATCATACTATAATGAGAGGGTGGATTTCAAGTAGGGAATCCATCTCAAGTCTCCCATAATTGTAGAATAAATATATATGATACATAGAAAGACATTAGAGTACATGAGATATGTTTTACCAAATTTTATCCTATAAATAAATATAGAGTCTAAAAATTGGTTGGAATAATTATTATCCAAAATTAGTGTCCATAAAAAATGGTCTTATAATGCATCATTAAACAACACCATATTCCCAATGATCATGCCATTATCTCAGTTTTTTTTATAACAGGTGGATCATAAGACTGTAATAGACTTACTTTTGAAGATAATCCCACTCTAGATAAAATTCATCAGGATATTTCTCATTCTCATAATGTGTGTTTTGGTCCATATATACGCCATGTAGTTTTACAAAAATTTAGGAATGAATCCTCATTTAATAAGATATATCATAATAGATTTCTTAATTGCTTCAAATAAAGTCTTTATCCAAATTATAAGGATGATACTAAATTGATATGTTCTATACACTCCAAATATGAAATCCCAATTGATGGTGTCAAATTCCTTCATAACTTCTAATTTGAGAGTTATAACACCCTTCTTGATGAATTAATTATATATATTGATGAATTCAGAAGTTATGCTTATATAATCCTATTTCTTCCTACCATGTACTAAGACACACATATTTTTAGAGAAACCCTAATCAATAACCTAAGAATTCCAGATGACCAGGATTATATATATGTTGTTGGTAAGAGAAATTGTCCTAAATAATTGTAATCAGTCTAAAATCACCATTTTAGGAATTAGAAAAATATAATGAGAGTTAATGACCTTTTGGAAGATTATAAATCTAATAAATATTTGGATCATCATGAATATTTATATATTCATAGTGTCCCAATACCCTTGTAACAAAAGTTGGTAAAACCATCTTGGGTCTCAGCAAAAACGTTTAGAGGAGAGGGATTCTCCAAATCGAAAGGCCAAACTCAATTAATAGGGGTTTAGATTAATCAAAAAGAACATTAAAGACCCATGATTTAGAGCCACAAATTTTCCCCTTTGTTTTGGTCTGGATCCAATAAGTAAGAGCATTAAATTGTTTTTTATCAAAACGAATTACTCCAAAATGAATTGCACCACTTCCTAGTGCAAGTCATGGTGTTCTTGAGCCTTCAACCGAAACATCTTAGGATACAGTGGGGCCCAAAATCCCTCTCTGTTTTACCCAACATAATTTCTTGACCACCACGACTTTTCCAAGCCATTTCCGAAGCTTTTTTGGATTGTAAAATATCTAAACCCATTTTTATGACACTGTAATCTTCTCCAAACTCTTAATTATTTACCTAAAAATTATTCAACTAAAAAATGTGAATAATAATAACAATTATTCACATAAAATAAAACAATTTCCAAGACTTTTCAACCTTCCCCTCTAAAGACTTATCATCCCCAAGAAGTGTCTATTGGGATCCTTCACCAATAACTCAAGACACTAAGTTCAAACAATTTGTTCTCATGCTTATGTATTCTCTTAGATCTATCCATGCTAGTGTAAGACATCGGAAAATGACATTGTCTTCACCAAAAAAAACCTTCTTTCTCTAGTTTATAATTCGCACTGGGTGATCCTCATAAGATTCATCTTGCTCCAACTCAACAACATCATTTTCTATAACATGCATAGTTTCAACAATGTACCTTCAAAGATTTCAAATGTGAAGCAAGTCATTCATATCTCGAGGACATGAAGGAAGATCCCGACCATACACTACTATCCCAACTTACTCAGTGATCTCAAAGGGTCCAAAAATATGTTAGGATAGTTTTCCCTACATCCCCATTCATTGGTGGAATAACCAAGAAGTCTCTCTCAAGAAAATATTTTCATATATAAAAAACTCTAGAGGTATCCCCCTATAACTAGCATAATATTTTTTCCTACTCCGAGCTATGATCATCCTCTTATGAATCTGATACACACTTTTTGAGGTCGCCTAAACCAAACTGGTCTCCATAACCACTACCTAACATGTCTCATTCCAAAAAATAGGTGAATGATATAGCCCCCCTCAGTAACAAGTCTCATATGGTGCCATATAAATCGAATCCTGGTAACTGTTGTTTTCTGAAAACTCATCCAAGATTAGATGATCATATCATTTTACACAAAAGTCTGGAATGAATGATCGGATCATATACTCTAGTATATTTATTTTCCACTCTATTTATCCATCTTTCTGAGGATAGTATATTGTACTCAGCTTCAACTGAGTCCTTAAGTCCTACTACAAGCCCTTCCAAAACCCCAATGTAAAATCTGTGTATCTAATAGATACAATGCTCCGAGGAAATCCATGCATATGAATACAATATCATGAACATACAACCTTCCTATCTCATCTATTGAGTGATTATCACAGATCTATATGAAATGAGAAAAATTCATCAACCAATTAATAGTCACCCAGATAGAGTCACGACTCCTCAGGGTCCTGGGTAACCCCATCATAAATTCCATTGCAATTTCCTCTAAATTTCAAAAGGGTACATGAAGTTGATGTAGTAAATAACTATGATTCTAGTTCTTAGCCTTTATCCTCTATACAGAATGGAATAGAGAGATGGAACCAATAGTTTCCTTCATCTATCGTATAAATTCATGAAACATATTTGTCACTCCATGATGCACCAACCACTTAGAGTTATGGATGTATATCATAAATTATTCTCTAATTGATGTTGAGACTATAATCCTTACATGTTCCAAGATTACATTTATCATCATCCAACAACCACTCAGGTAATGGGTCACCACCTAGAAGTCATTCCCACATCACAACATACCCAGGGAACGATTCTTGACCCACCTTTACCCAGTCCACAAAAGAAGGTGTGATTACCATGGGGGAACATGTCATATATACCTGGTCATCTCTAGAATCCATCCTCCAATAAGCTAAAGAGATCATCAGGCACCACTGCTACTCAAAAGGCATATCACCAAGCTCATTATCTACCTATATATTACGACCAAGAGAATCTACATTGGCATTACCTTTACCAATATGATATTTCATCTCAAAGTTGAAAGTTTATAGATGCTATACCCATCACCTTTGACTCATGTTTAGGTCTCATTGTTTGAAGATACAGCAAAGGATATTGTGGTCTTTATGGATAAAAACCCTCTTTCCAAAGAAATAGTGTCTCCAACACTTCAAGGTGTAAACCACAACTTCCGGATCTAAATTTATAAAGAATCGAATAACAACTGAGAAGGGGGGTTGAATTAGTTGTTCACTTTTATATATTTAAATAATTTTAAAAATATAACCACTTCAACTTGTTAAATTTCTTATCCTTGTCATATTTTAGTAAATACTAATGCATAAAAATGTAGGAAAGAAAGTAAAGAACATGAGATTTAAAAGGTTTGAACTCAGTATGAGAACCTACATCCTTTCCATATCCACTCTTGTTGGTATATGGAAATTAACTATTATTAATAAGTGAATACAACTTCTGATAACCACCATTAGACACCTTATATCATCGGATAAGAATAATTATACTGACACCTGATAGTTTACAATTTTTGTTTACAATTAATTTGATCTATAAAAGAAAAGATCACAAAAACTTTTTCTCCACAAAACTCTATCTGGAACCTCTGCTTGATGACCCTAGGTCTGCTTTCCTATTTTAGATTATCTCATTATGATTGAATCAATATAATAAACCCTTTTCTGAAACACTACTTCTCAAACTCTACTAAACTACTCAGTCCGATCTTCCTTAGTACAATCTTCCCTAGCTTAACATTCCTCGGTCTGATCTTCCTCAATCTGGTAAGAAAACATTCAGTTGTCTGAACTTTTATTGATATGTCTATATGGAAAGATAACTTTTACCCAAATTCTTAAATTATCTACCTTTTTTCTCCAGTAAAAAAGATTCAAAGTACAAATGGATTGTTCTTCAATTTATTGGAGAGTCATAATAGAAAAGTCAGAAAACTGAAAAACATTTCTCACTTAATCAAATTCAAAAACTCCAAGATAAATTAATATTTGAATTTAATGTTTCACCCATTAAACTCATCACAAATATTTTTGAATATTTATAAGTATTATTTGTAATCAATATTCTCAAACTTCTGAACTTTTCTTTAGTACGATATATCTTCCTCTTATCATTAAAATGTGACTTTCTTTATCCGCTCATTAAAATATTACATTCTAATAGAATCTAATTCTAAATTTAATTTCCTCCTAATAGTCAATCCAATTAATTTTTTTCCTCAGACTCAGTCTAATTGACTTTCCTTCTCATATTCAATCCGATGGAACTTCCTCATCTCTAGTCTAATGAAATCCTTATAACGATGAAATTCTCATTATGATGGAATTCTCATGATGATGGAAACTCCACTCTATAACTTTGAAATTATTCAAACCTCATCAGAAATAGCTCAATCATACTTCGAAAAACTAATGTGATTGTTAGTTCTGGATCCGAGGAAAATGTTATCTTGATTCCTAGAATTGATAAAATCTTTAAAATTACTCTATTACATCAAAATATTTTATCATGATACTATTTCATGATTTAGGAGAAATCCATGACCAAAAAATCATCATATGAATTATGGTTATAAGGATTAATAAATTTTGAACTTCTGACATCATAGAATTCCTTAAATTTATACAACATCTTTCTAACTTCTTCACTATGTATATTCATACTTTATAACCAACACTGTGTTCGATAGATCCTGAACTTTATGCTGATGGATCTGAGTCTGATGGTGCATTTGATCAATAACTTTACATAACATACAAATTTCATATTTCTTACAACTTCTACATCTGGTACTGCTTAGTTCAAAACCCAGTGTCTAGAAACATGTATCTAGAAAACAAATTTATCAAATAAGAAAATTATCCCCCTTTTTGTTTGGATTCAAACATTCAAAAACTTTCAACTTTCTTAAAAAACTCATTCTGATGGATTGGGTTTGATCCAAAAGAATAAAAAAATTCTTTTAAAAGAAGTTTGTTGTAAAAAAATGAAAAACATTGTTATAAACAAAACATCACAAACTCAATGTTTTCAACTTTTATCAAAACATATCCTTTCACAAAAAAGAGTGTCTTGATGCCACACTACTGGATAAAGAAATGTTTTTTATGTAATTTCATTCCTGAGTGATAATCAAATTTTGTGTCCATGTAAGGATAAACTCCCCCTAGGAGAGGAAAAATGGGAGCTCTCTCAGCGTTCTCTAACGGGCTTCTGGAAAACCCCTTCCTTGCTGATCCACGTTGAGATTTTCTGATGGCCAGCTTTGATCTGGAATGGGAGATTACTTCTTCTCCTGATCTTGCATCTCCAGATCCTGGTTATTCAAAAATTGATGTGGGAAGCCTAAATCCCTCTTCACCCTTTACCATTATCCTTCTGTGATGCCTTGAAAGGATCAGATCTTAGTAGCATGAAGGATTGCAAGCAACCACTCTATAAAAAGCTTAAAGATGGTAGCTATTTAGTTGAGGAAGATCTGGAAGCTTTGAAACAAAGGGAACAGCTGTGATAATACTCGGTTCTCGGTTGAGTCTCATACAACATATGTGACCGGCCCTGGCCTCTCTTCAAGCTTAAGAACCGGATTGCTCACTACTGGGGCTCATCAAAATGGAAGATGGTTCTCATAGGTAAAGGCTACTATCACATCCTCTTCAGCAATCATGGTGAGCTTGATCAGGTATGAAAACATGGTAATTTACAGCTCAAATCGGGTATTCATAGAATGTCAGACTGGGATTCTTCTTTTAACCCATACACACACAAAAATTATATGGCACATGTTTGGGTTAGAATACCTAGACTCAATTGGTTTTACTGGAACCTGAAGATCCTGAATGACATTGGTTCCTATACAGGGTCCCCCATTATGATTGATCATAGGAATTTGAATGGATATCTTGGCCTATATGATAGAATAATGGTGGAAGTTAATTTGGCCAGTGAACTACCAACTAATATAGGCTTCAATGCTCCTGACAATAGAATTGAACATAGAATTGAATATGAAAAAAAAGACCTTTTGTGAAGTATGCAAATTGATTGGACACAACTTCGCTAATTTTAGGGTGGCTCAGAAACAAATCGACCATCCAAATATTAATGACTCGTAGGAAGTTAAACATACTAAAAAGGGGAAGAAAATCAAAGAAAAATCTGGGCATCCTGAGAAAAAACATGATATTTCGGTCAAAAAATCCAATGTCCTCACAACCTTAGATGGTAAATAATGGGGATATTTGGTTGAGGAGGAAGAGTCCAGTCAAAAGGAAGATAACACTACTATTGGATTACAAAAAATAGTGGCTGAAAGAGATGAAAATGACCCTAACATGAACAATCCCAACACTATTTCCAATTCAGAAAATATTGCTTCTATTTCTGGTAAATCTACTTCAAATGAGCTTGCTTGTAGGGACTTGGAGACCTCAGTGCCATCAGTGCTGAATGGTTCCTCTGATTTTTCTAATAAAAAGCAAAGTGGCATGGAAAATGTTTCAGAACCAGGTATTTATGTTCTTCACACTTCTAATGTTAAATCATGTCCTCATGTCTCTGAAAATCCTATACTAGGGACTTATGATACTAATGTAGATACTACTACTACTATTGCACACATCATCACACACACACACACACACATGTTTCTGCTCCTATTCCTCATACTTAGTCTTTTTCTATTAACAGAGGAGTGTCCAACCCTCCTGTTGACAAACAGAACTCAGTTGTGTTACAACATCACAAAACTGCTAATATGACTACTGTTCCTACTTCTGTAACTACTGTTCGTGCTGATACTACTAACTTTGTTAATACTTTTATGCCACACAGCATCTCACACACTCCTCCTGTTGTTTCTATTTTGCAACCTGAGTCTGCTCAAGCTCATGCATCCTGTTTGGACAACAGGCTGGTATCCAGCCCCTCTGTTGACAAACAGAAATCTGAAATGTCTAAGCCTCACCGTATTATTTCTAATCCCATTTCTGACCCCTTGAAACATGAGGATACCACTATCATTCTGACCAAAAAATGATGTGAAATCCTCATCTAATCCTGAACCTGTCCAGACAGTAGCTGGAAATTTTCACCCCACTGCTCAAGTTGCTGTTTTGGTTCATAACCAGAGCAGTTCTCCTAAAGCTTCTCCTAGTGCTATGTCTAATCCAGATCAGTGTTCACCAGATTCTAAACTTACTCTGGTTGAATTAGAGATAAATCCTCCAATCGAATAGAACACTGCTCATGGAGCTGTCAGTGATTTCTCGATGGACAGTACTGTTAGTACTCCAATTCTTGATCAAAATACAAATTCTGATCTAAAGACAGATGCTCTTAAAAGTTCTGAAGGTTATGAGAGCAAACAAAAACCTTCTTCCTCCCCTATGGTCACACGATCTCAATGGAAGAAGGGTTCTGGAAAATCAAAAAAAAAGAAGGGTTCTTACCCAAAACACAAATAGATATGAATCTTCTATATTGGAATTGTCAGGTTGTGGCTAACAATGGTACCTCCACAACACTTAGGAGGTTTTTAAACACTCATAATCCTCATCTCTTTGCCATTTCAGAACCTAAAGTCAATTTTAAAACAAACTTCATGAGATTTGGATTCCTTAATTACAGTTTTCTATGCTCTTGTCAAAATAGTCCTCAGATTGATTCTATGTGGATCTTTTATCATAATTCCCTTCAGAATATCAACATCTTTAGAATTTATGAACAACAACTCACCTATAATTTCTCGTGGAATGGAAGGCATACAATTTGCACTATGGTTTATACCAGGAATAGATATCAAGATAGAAGAGATCTATGGCATGAACTTCTTGACTTAGCCAATTATATTAAAGAACCTTGGGTAGTTATGGGTGATTTTAATTCCATTCTTAGCTCTCTTGAAAAAATTGTCCCCTCGCATATTTCTATATCCTATAGGGAATTCAGGTATACTATTGAAAATTGTAGCCTATTTGAAATCTCCCTTGCTGGTGAAAAATATACTTGGTACAGAAAACACAACAACAAAATTGGTTCCAGTAAGCTTAACAGGGATTTCGTTAACATGAAGGCTCTTGATAACTGGGATAAAATATCCAGTGTAACTCTACCTAGACTCAACTCTGATCATCATCCCATCCTTGTTATCTTCCTTATGAATTATCAAAGGCCTGTTGTTCCCTTCAAATTTAATAATGCTTGGTCCTCAAATCCTGACTGTGTCATTTTAATTTTTAACACTTTGAATTCAATGAATCATCATAATGATTCCTTTTCCTGTATGCACAAATTGAAAATTCTTAAACAGGCTCTTAAAGGTTGGTGTAAAACTACAAACTCGCAAATAGATCTTGATATCTCCTATCTTGAAAATGAACTTATCAGGGTTCAAAATCAAAATAACAATTCAGATTTCAATATGGATCCTCAATTGGAAGCAAATATTTCCCTCAAACATAATAGCTTGCTCACATTTAAGGATAATATTCGTAAGCAAATGTTAGGACTAAATGACTTACAGATGGCGATCATAATACTAAATTTTTATATTGCCTGCAAAGAATCAGAAAGGTCAATCATCCTTTTTCTAAGCTTATTTATAATGATTTAATAATTGATTCAGAAGAGGCCATTACATACCATGTTACCTCATACTTTTACAACATCTTTAATGGTCCGGGAATTAATACTGAGCTTAAACCTGATATTATTCCTTTAATGGCGGATGAAAGAGACAATGAGATGCTTTTAAGCATTCCACTCGATCATGAAATTAAGGACACTATCTTTGGCATTAATCCAGACAGTGGACCTGGTCCGGATGGGTTCAATAATGGATTCTTTCAAAATCATTGGGATATTATCCACAATGATGTTTGTAAACATGTTAGGACCTTTTTTATTCATGGATCTTTACCTCATGAAATCAATGGTCAATTTTTAACCTTAATTCCCAAGGTTGAAAATTCCTTTGAGATCCATCAATTTAGACTGATTTCCCTAATTAACACACTTTATAAGATTATTACCAAAATTATTGCGAATAGACTTGATCCTATTTGCAATAAAATAGTTTCATGGTATCAATTTGGATTTATTAAGGGTAGCTCCATTCAAGACTGTATTTTTCTTGCCTCCAAATGTACCAACAGTTTAAATAAAAACACTAGAGGAGGATGTGTGAACATCAAATTAGATATCATAAAGGATTTTGACACCATAGACTAGAATTTTATTTTAAAAGTCTTAAAAAACATTGGGTTTAATGATACCTTTATTGGAAGAATTAAGACTTTATTTCATTCTGATTTCATCTCTATTCTGATCAATTTCACTCCTATAGGTTTTTTTAAATTCTCTAATGGTGTCAGACATGGAGATCCCCTTTCTTCCATCCTTTTTGTTATTGCGGAGGATTACCTAAGTAGGCTCCTCTGCAGTCTGGTTGATCAAAGTAAGCTTAAGCCTATTCAAGTTTCCAGAAACTTAAATGCCCCTACTCATCTTTTATATGTTGATGATATTATTCTGTTTCTTAAAGGGGATCAAAACAATATTCAAGTTTTCAAGCAAGCCATAACCCATTATGAGGAAGTTTCTGGTCAAGCTATATCCTGGAATAAATCATATATTTTTTTTGGTAAGAACTTTCCTGTTAGAAGAAAATCTAACATTACCACTTATCTTGGTATCAAAGAAGGTATCTTACCTTTCTCTTATTTAGGTGTTCCTATCTTTTAGGGTAGACCCAAATCTATCCACTTTGCTAATATCATTGATCAAATTATTAACCAACACTCTAATTGGAAAGGAAAATCCATATCCATGGCTAGGAAAATATGTTTGGTCAAATCCATCATTGTTTCTAAAATGGTCTACTCCCTTATGATTTATAAATGGCTTATATGCATCTTTAAAAAAAAATACTTACATTAAAAACATCATTTGGATAGAAAGTATTTTTGAAAAGAAGATTGTCACTATTCCTTGGAATTTATGTTGTAAACCACTTGATAAAGGTGGCATTGACATAAAAAATCTAAAGTTGTTCAATAGCGCTCTTCTAGCCCGTCTAACTTGGCGTATTATTAATTATACTTTAAAGATTATGATTTTTTGAACCATTGATTCCTTCATACACTTTTAAATGGGATTTCTAATTTCATCTACTCTTCAATCTGGACATCTATCATAGACTCATACCATAGGATCATCGAAAATACTAGATGGATGGTTAGTGCTGATTCATCCATTAATTTTTGGTGTGACAAATGGCGTGGTAACCCCCTAATATTTATGTTACCACCCAATTTTATTCCTGATGATACTAGTCAGTCTATAAAGAATGTCTTACAATTACATAGACATGATCTCCCTGATTATATTATGCAGATTATTGATAATCATTCCTTTTCTTATGATGAGGACTTCCTTGTTTGGGAACCTACTCCAAATGGAATTCTAGACTCTAAAAACATTTATAAGCGTAACTTTTCTGATGATGAATCTAACTATCTATGGGTGAGTCATTTTAATAAACCTTGGATTAAACCTTCTAGGCACACCCTTATTTGGCGCATCTCAAATAATAGATTTCCTACTCAAATTACTCTGCAAAAATTCAGCATTCAACTTTGTTCTAAATGTCACTTGTGTAATCAACATGGGGAGGATGCTGATCATCTTTTTCTATCTTGTGCGGCGGCCTCTACCTTATGTAATTATGTTTTTGAATTATTCAATTGCAGATGGATCTTAACTGACTATATTTCTTCGTTTTTTCAAAATTTTATTAGCCATGAAGCATCTTTACATGTTAAAAATATCTTTCTTGCAGTAGTGGAAGAACTCCTGCATGAGATATGGTACATTAGAAATGATCTTATTCATAATAATAGCTAATTTAGTCTCAATGCAGGAAAATATGGGATTCTTATTGTGATTCATGAAGCCGCCTCAATTCAAAAAAATTGTTGCAACAACTTGATTGGTGACTTTGTGATCCTTCGTCATCTCCGTGTTCCTGGAATCTACTCTACGCACAAATTCTCCTTCGAAGTATTCTAGAAATCTCCGATGCTGGGATGGATGAAAGTGAACGTTGATGGTGCTTCTAAAGGAAATCCAGGACCTTCTAGTTGTGGTGCTATCTTCAGAGACTCAGCTGTCCAGTTTCAGGGTTGTTTCTATGTTGGATGTGGTCACTCTTCATCTCTGGAGGCGGAAATACTTGGAGTCATTCTCGTTGTTGATTTTGCACTTCAAATAGGTTGGAGAAATCTTTGGATTAAAAGTGATTTTACCACCATCATTCATGCCATCTGGAATGTCATTATTCATTTGGCCTGGACGCTCACTACATGCTAGATGAATTGCTTAAAGACGCTCCATGGGATTGATTACATTGCTACTCATGCCTACCGTGAAGCGAATGCCATCGCTGATGCTCTTGTTAATAAAGGAGTTCATCAGAGCATGACTTGGCTTGACCCTCTACCAGCTAATTTATCTTATCTTTTCGATAGAGATTGTAAAAAAATCCCATCTATCTGACTCTTGTAACCTTTTTAATTAATAAATTGTGCTTCGGTCTTTGACCAAAGATTTACCTTTTAAAAACAGGATAAAATCCCCCTCAATTTTATATTTTCTCACTTTTCTTTTTGTCTGCCCCTTGATTTTTATATCCCCCATTATTTTATAACCTTAGATTTAGATTTATAAAAAAATATAAGTAAAAAATTATTAGTAAGTAGAACGTTGTTACCTTTTCTCCCCCTTTGTCAGCATAATCCAAAGTATGGTTGGGTTCTTCCTTATGATATTTATAAATTCATTGGTTTAGTTTGAACATGAATTTGTATCATTAACTCAAAGAACCTTTCATTTAGAATTTATTTTGTGAAGATGTTATTTATTTGATAATTTGGTGAGATATGTTCCAACAAAACATCTCCAACAGTTAATTTTTGTTTTATTAAGTGAAACTTTATATAATTTTTTTTATCTTGAATGTTGGATGGGTTTTTTAGAAATATCTATTGAACTTTTATTATCAAAAAGTATCTTCAATGTTTTAGAGACATTTACTTTAAAATATTCTAGTTGAACCTTCATCCACAACATCTGAGTACAAACTTGAGTAACCGAAAAATATTCTGATTCCACTATGGCCAAAGTTACTAATCATTGTTTCTTACTATTCCAAATTACACACCATTTACCCAAGAAAAAGTTTCCTCATGAGGTTGATTTTCTATCATTAAAATATCCAACCCAATCGACATCAGTATAACCATGAATCTTTATCTCACAATTTCTTTTATATAACAACCCATGTGGATTTCTTCCTTTGACATATCTCATAATTCTCTTTACTGCCAACATATGTGATTTTTTTAGATTAATTTGATACCTAACATACAAATTCACAACATAAAAAAATCAGGCTTTGAGGATGTAAGGTAAAGTGGACATCCTATCAGCTTAAGTATTTTTTGATTCACACTTTTACTAAACTCAACTTTACTCAACTTCATCCCTGCTAAGATAGGAGTAGAAACATATTTGGATTCTGACATGCCAAAATTTTGTAACAATTCCCCAACATATTTTTCTTGAGATAGGAAAATGTATTTTTCTTTTTGTTAAACTTGTAAACCATGGAAGAATGTTAATTTTCCTAACATTGAAATCTAAAATTTCCTTTTCATTTCTCCAATAATTCTTTTAAAAAATTCTTCTCTGAACCTAAAAAAATATATCATTCACATAAAAAATTACAATTAGAGTTTTGGATTGAACATCTTTCACATATAAGTTTCTATAAAATTTTCCTTTAGAAAAATTCAACATTTTCAAACATTTTTTAGGCTTAGAATACAATGCACATGGAGCTTGTTTCATCCCATACAAAGATTTATTCAAATAGAAAAACTATGTTTTCATTCTCATCAAGTAAAAAGATACAAGGTTTTTTAATGTAAACTTCTTATTCAATTTATCCATTGAGAAATAATGACGTTATATCCATCTAATATACTTCGTAATTATAATGAGAAACTACTTCTAGAAAAATTCTAATAGTTTCTAACCTTACAACGGGGAAAAATGTTTCATAAAAATCTACACCTTTTACCTATGAATATCCTTTAAAAACAAGGCTTGATTTGTTTCTTAAAACCTCTCCATGTTCATTCAACTTGTTTATGTAAACCCATTTTTTTCCAATATCATTTTTACCTTTCATACATGGTACAGGTTCCCATGTTTTATTTTTATCAATTTTATCCAACTATTCATTAATAGAATACACCCATTATTTTTTTGAATAGCTTTTGAAACTGATTCTAGTTCAACTTTTGAAATAAGTGAAGTTTTATTTTCTAATATTAGCTTTCTTTTGGTCTGAACTGGAGCCTTCTAATTCCCAATAATATTTTCAGTCACAATATGTTTTTATATGTTTGGAAATTTCAATGTTCCTCTCCCAGCTTCACTTTTCTCATCACATGATTCATCTTAATCTTCATTCACATTACTTTTCTCACTTTTAGACTCATTGGAAACTATTAGTTTTTCTTCCTCAACATCCCCATAAAATTTTGTTAAAGAATTTGTATTCTCAATAACTTTCACATCTTATAGTTCCACTAAATTTTGTAAACATTTGTTCCAACATTTGTAACTTATTCCATTTCGTGAGTAACTGTTAAATGTTCCTTCCACATCTTTCTCATCAAACATTCCCAGATCCAATTTTTTTATTTGAAGTAAACATGGTATTAAAAAACTTTGAAGTACTTCAATGAAGGTTTTATGTTATACCGCATTTTATAAAAAGTTATGTTGGATTCCAGTCTCAATAAACGTCTGTTCTGAATATGCACAACTATACTAATAGCTTCTCTCCAGAAGAACTTTGAATGTTTGTATTCTAATAACATATTTCTTTCCATTTCCACCATAATTATATTATTTATTTATTTTACTTCATATTATTGTGGAGCTTAGGGAGCACTATACTAAGGTTTAATACTATGCTTTCATAGATAATTTTCAAAAGTATTGATTGTGAATTCAGTACCATTATTTGTTCTCAACTTCATTTCATAAAGTCTCATTTCTTTCTCAACTTATTTTCTAAAAAAACTGAATATTTACACATACTATGACTTATGTTTCAGAAACATGATGTTTTTTATCTGAGTGAAATCATCAATGAAAGTGATAAATTATAAATCTCATTTTTTCAATTGAAGACTCATTGGACCACATAAATCAGAATGAATAAGTTCAAGAGGCCTAGTAGATTGAATCTTATCTTTATTATGACTTTTATTAGTCATCTTCCCTATTTGAAAAATAACAAAAACATCTTCCTCTCTTATTTTCAATTCTAGAAAATTTTATTTAACATCTACTTTAGAATGCTTTTTCATGTTTTTCTGGGAAAGGTAGCTAATTATTTTCCAGCACAACTTATTCTCATCTTCAGCACTTAAGAAACATAATTTGTTAAATTCAATTATTTAGGAGACATTCCCAATTGTTCTTTATTTTTTTTTAATAAATTTACCATATTTCACACTTTTTATAACATGAAAATATTTTCCAAAGATCATTTTTTTCATCATCACAAATTTTACTTAGACCAAGTAAGTTATGTTTAAATCGGTCAAAAAATAAAACATCCTTAGATTTCAAATTTTAGGATTAAATTTTAGCCATTCTAATTCCTATGATTTTTAAGGAACTATCAACCCCAAAGGTAAAAAAACCTCAATCATAATTTTCAAAATGTTTCAAGGTTTTTAAATCAACTTTCTTTTGTTAAGAACAACCACTATCAAGTATCAATGGTTTGTTCTTTTTTACTTCCTTTCAAAGAAGTATCAACAATAAAGGCTCTTTCCTAAAATTTCTTATTCCTTTCTTCCTTTTATTTTCTATCATAAAAAACTTTTACCGAAAGATTATTAATCAATTATTTAGAAATATGACCCATTTGATCATATCATACACAATCTTTTTCCAAATATTCAAACCAATTCTTCATTAGAATATTTCTAACATCTTAAGAATTCACTTTTTTAAACATTATGTAAGTTAGAGAAGTTACTCATTCTACTTTCACTCTTTATTCCACTCTTCTCAGACCTTCTTCTGGGTAGAGACATGTTGATCCAATAATTATAATTCATGTGCCCTTATATTCCACAACACAAACAAAAACCATCAAATCTTGATATTCTATTAAATTAAGATCTTTCTATGGAGATACTTTATTGAGGTTGATAACTTCTTCCTGTACTAACAATCTATGGATGTAGATCATATTTACTCTTGGGTGAGTTTTCATCTTCTGTAGATAAAATAGGTTTCTCACATAGTTTTTCCAACCATGCTTTCCAAACACTTTTTATAAAACCTGAAATGTTAGAAAAATCAGATAAAACTTTTTTTGGTGGGTGATGATTTCACCTAATTCTGGATTTTGTCACTGTCAATGACTTTAGAATTATCATATTTTATTTTTGAATCTTTTCTGAAGTCTCGCTTCACATTTTTATGGTATTTTCAAACTCAAAAAGATTATATTGAAACCTATTATCTTATTTTTCCTTAGGTTCTAAATTCTTACTAAGATCTTCAACCATCATTCCATGTTCATCAATTCTTAATTTGTAACATAAGATCTCTTGAATGTATTCTTCCTCCTGATTCATAAATTCTTTTCTTACTTCAAAAAATTATTCACAATATTTCTTCATTACTCTAATTTATTTCATTAAAGATATATTTTTTTCACGATATACAACAAGTTCTATTTTGATTTGATTCTCTCTCTATGATTCTTCACCACTTTCTTCACTATCAGAGGAATATTTTGTTTTCTCAAATTTTTCAATTAAGGTTATGAATTTTTCTGAACTTTCATCTTGCGAAGAATTTTTGTCAGTTGAGACTGATTCAACTTTCATACCCATCATACTACTTTTGTATCCATTTAACCATTTATTATATAAGTTGGATGAATTTTCTTCATTATAACTTTTATTACACTTCTTCCATCATGGGTTTTCATTAGATTATTCATTATATTATCCAACTTTCTTCTTGGGGAAATTCATAGAAAGGTTTCTGATTTCACCACACTCAAAACATTCGAGAGGAATTTCACCTCCATACTTAAATCTTCCTCTGCAATATTTTTTACATATAAGAGACATGATTTTTCTATTCTACTCATCAACCACTTTATCTTCTAAATCACAAGGATAAACATCTTTGACATATTGAATTTTCATCTTTCTCATAGCTTCAAAATATATTTCATCTTTCATCTTATTTCTGAACATTGAAACCTTTCTCATATCATAGGCAACAAGAAAGTTATGCAACTCATAAATAGATAAATCACCCTTATCTTATATAGAGTAAATTTTAGAATCAAACCTATATGAAAATTTTCTCATAAGTTTCTTCATATTTATAGAATCTTCCCAAACATCCACAAAACCTTTGATGTTGAAAACAATTTCCTTTACTCTTATGAAGTATTTATCAATGGATTAGTTATCTATCATTCTTATGTCTTCATACATACTAAGCCAGAGCTGTAGCTTTTATTTCTTCACTTTAGTATTCCCATCAAATATACTTTCCAACTTTTCCCACATAATCTTTGAAATTTTAAGACCCAACACCTTCATATAAAAATTTTCTTATAAGGTCATAATTGACTAGTGTAGAAAACGTTATTTACGTCACAATTTTTTACATCGGTCATATATAACCGACGTGAAAATCTATGAAATGTGGTTTTTTAGGTCGGTTATTTTATAACCGACGTAAAAAATGCAGTGAGTAAATTTTTAACGTCGGTTATTTTAATAACCAACGTTACAAATCACACGCGTTCGTTTTTTACGTCGGTTATAAATTAACCAATGTAAAAAACCAAAGTACGGTGTTTTTTACGTCGGTTATTTGA
The DNA here is from genome assembly GCA_963277665.1 of Viscum album. Lineage (NCBI taxonomy): Eukaryota > Viridiplantae > Streptophyta > Magnoliopsida > Santalales > Viscaceae > Viscum > Viscum album. Next base: position 1,051,127,392 of record OY728130.1, on the reverse strand, counting down.
TAACTGAAGTAAAAAATATATATATATACAAGTTTTTTACATCAGTTATAACATAAACAACGTAAAAAACACGGCTTTTGAGGCCTTTTTGATGTCGTTTATTTGATAACTGACTTAACAAAACAAACCGTAGAAGTTTTTTACATCGGTTATACAATAACCGATGTAAAAATCTGTGATTTATGATGTATTTTTTACGTCAGTTATTCTATAACCGACGTAAAAAACCAACATGTGGATTTTTTTACATCGGTTATAAAATAACCGACGTAAAAAAGTCATATCTGATACATTTATAACATCGCTTATTATAATAACCGACGTTATAAATGTAAGAAAACAGTTTATAACATTGGTTATTAAATAACCGGTGTTATAAAACATTTAAAAAATTAACAAGCCCCTTGGATTGTCATTTATGATTTTTCGATCGATAGTTCGGTGGCTCGTCTCTCTCACGCGGTAAACCCTAATTGGCTCATCGATATCGCTATGTTAAACTCATTTTTCCTTCACCGTTTATCATCTTTACTCTCCTCGGATCTATCATCTCTACTCGCAACACTCAATTAAGCCTTCCAGGAATTTAAATCGTTCGTTTTTTTTTCAAGATAGTCTATATTTATTTTTTGCGATTTTTGTGTTTAAACTAGGTAATATTCGTCGATTTTGAACCCTCTTACCTCTTTTTGCCATCATCGTCTCATTTATCATCCCCAGATCTATTAGATCGACTCAAAATATTAACGTAAGCCTCATCTACTTCTATTTAGTTTGTTTTTGTTTCGCGAATGCCCGACATTGATGGTAATTTTTGTTGTCATTGACAACTAATGATTTCATTCACCTATATTACTGCATAGAATGGTTATTGATTAAATGTACGAATTCAAAAATGATATTTCATGTGTTGTTGTTGTTTATGTTTATTCTCTTTTATATGAGAATCTATTAGCCATATAATGTAATGGCTGTTGACCTCTATGGACCTTCGATTCATCGCTATGTCTCATGATTCCAAATAAAAATGGGTTCTGTTGAGGGCTTACCCTAGTATTTTTTGAGGCCTTGGCCAAGGCCTTGACAATATGTTTAAGATTTCTAGAATTATCCATTACCTCATTATGATATTAGTTATCGAGAAAACTTGTGATCATTTGACTAGTTGAATATCAATGGTTATTTTGAATTATCATATGATCATTTATGTAGCCATATTTAATAATATTTAATTCCATCTATTTCATGCTGAAGTATATTTTAAATGCATGTGTTATTAGTTTTTCACCATGCCTAGTTTTTATATGTAAACCATTGTTTGGGGGTTGTCCGGGGGTGGGGGCTGTCCAGAGGGTTGGGGGTGTCTAGGGGGTGTCCAAGGGGGTGGGTGGGTATGGGGGGTTGTCCAAGGGGGTGGAGGCCTGTACAGAGGGTATTGAGGGTTTTTTGGGGGGTGGGGGGCTATCCAGAGGGTTGGGGTGTCCAGGGGGTGTCCAAGGGGATCGGGGGTGGGGGTGGGGGTGTTGTCCAGGAGGGGTGGGAGGTGCTGTCTGGAGGGGTGGGGTGTTGTCCAGGGGGTGGGGTTGTCCAAAGGGTTGGGGGTGTCCAGCAGGGTGTCCAAGGGGGTAGGGGGTGGGGGTGGTGTCTAGGAGGGGTGGGGGAGCTATCTAGAGGGGTGGGGGCTGTCTAAGGGGTGGGGGCTATCCAGAGGGTTAGGGGGTGTCCAGGGGGGTGTCCAGGGGGGTGGGTGGGTGTCGGGGGCTATCCAAGTGGGTGGGGGCCTGTCGAGAGGGTTTTGGGGGGTTGTCTGGGGGGTGGGGGGCTGTCCAGAGGGTTGGGGTGTCCAGGGGGGGCTTTCCAAGGGGGTGGGGGCCTGTCCAGAGGGTTTTGGGGGTTGTCCAGGGGGTGGGGGCTATCCAGAGGGTTGGGGGTGTCCAGGGGGGTGTCCAAGGGGGTAGGGGGTGGGGGTGGTGTCCAGGAGGGGTGGGGGTGCTGTCTAGAGGGGTGGGGGGTTGTCCAGGGGGTGGGGGCTATCCAGAGGGTTGGGGGTGTCCGGGGGGTGTCCAAGGGGGTGGGTGGGTGTGGGTGGTGGTCCACGGGGGTGGGGGCCTGTCCAGAGGGTTTTGGGGGTTGTCCGGGGGTGGGGGGGCTGTCCAGAGGGTTGGCGGTGTCTAGGAGGATTGACTACTGCATCGTGGTTTCTAAGATTATGACATGATGATTGTGTCGTGATTATTGGCTTTACATTGTGATTTTCTCCATCTGAATTTTTATTTTAAATATGATTTGATTCTCAGGTTTACTCCATTTTCTCCAATTTTCTACCAACCATGTAGGCGCCATCGTTTCCTTTGATTCAATTGAATTTTTAAACTTTTATATCTAACTATATTTTTCATTAAAAATAATATTCAACATATTTTTTAAAATATGAATAGATTTGTTTTATATTTCAAAATTGTGTTATATTCAAATTATGATTTTTCTCATATAAACATATATTTATATTATCTTAAATATATATATATATATATATTTGATATTTGTTATAGGTAATAATGATTTGAAGTTAGATTACGGCACATCGAATGAGTAATGAATATGATGATGGTGTTGATGCCTTTTTGGAATTTTCAAAACAAAATGTTCCAAGTAGTGACATTTTTTTCTGTTCATGCCTGAAATGTTTGAATATGAAGAAGTTAAAAAGTAGAGAGATAAAAGATCATTTGATTTGTTATGGTTTTAATCCATGTTACAACCCTTGGATTTGGCATGGTGAAACTAGACGAAATTTCACTGATGATGATGATTCCCGAGATGGTAACTCCGATGGAATTGAAGAAATGATTCGTGATATTGTAGAAGAACATATTGATATAGAACCAACAGTTTCACGTCTATGTGGTGATGTTGAAAAACCATTATATCCTAGTTGTACAGATTTTACGGTTTTGTCGGTGGTGTTAAGATTGATTAACCTGAAGGCGAAACATGGATGGAGTGACAGAAGTTTTACAGAGCTGCTAAAATTGATGAAAGACATTCTTCCAAAAGATAACGATCTTCCAGATTCACATTACAAGGCCATGAAAATATTATGCCCAATGGGATTGGGATACAAGAAATTACATGATTGTCCAAATGAATGCATTATATATAGGAAGGAATATGAATTTCTGTTAGAGTTTCCTAAATGTGGGACATCACGGTATAAGGTAAAAGAAAAATCATAGGCTGATGTAGAGATTACAAAGCTCCCTTCAAAGGTATTTTTATATCTTCCTATAATTCATCATTTCAAACGTTTATTTGCTAATTCACATGATGCAAAAAGGATAAGATGGCATGCTGATGAGCAGGTATGTGATGGAAAAATACGTCATCCAGCTGATTGTCCACAATCGAAGAAAATTGATGCGCAATATTCTATATTTGTAAATGAAATTAGAAATCTCAGACTAGGGTTGTGGATAGATGGAATGAATCCATACCGATCCCTCAGTAGAACACATAGTTCATTTCCTATTTTATTGGTAAGTTACAACCTATCTCTTGAAATTTGTATGAAGCGCAAATATGTCATGTTGATTATAATGATCTCTGGTCCAAAGCAACCGGGAAATGATATTGATGTTTAATTGTCACCGTTGATTGATGATTTGAAACTGTTATGGTCTGATGGTATTAGGGTGTATGATTCTTATAAAATGGAATATTTTCAACTGCATGCAGTGCTTCTATTCACTATAAATGACTTCCCACCATATGTAAATATGTCTGGATACAGTGTTAAAGGGCATAAAGCAAGTCCAATTTGCAAACAGCAGACTTCATATTGTCAATTGCATCATGAGAGGAAAACAATGTACATGGGTCATCGAATGTTTTTTCCTATGGATCACCCTTATAGAAGACTAAAAAACGCATTCAGTGGATCATAAGAATTTGATACTGCTCCAAAAACATTATCCACTAATCTTTATTTTTAGAGGGTGAAAAACCTTGATGTGACATTGGAAAAAACATAGAAATCTGGTAAGGATACACATATTTGGAAGAAAATGTCAATATTTGTTTGAGCTACCATATTGGAGGTATCATGAAGTTAAACATAATATTGATTTCATGCATGTGGAGAAAAATATTTGTGATTATTTTATTGGAATATTTTTACATATTAAAGGAAAAACAAAATATGGGTTGAATAAAAGATTAGACTTACTATCAATGGGAATACGTTTGGAGTTAGCTCCCACTCCTAAAGGAAGATGAACATTTCTTCCCCCGGCTTGTCATACATTATCGAAGAGGGAGAAAATTAGCTGTTTTCAGTGTCTTCATGATATCAAAGGGCATCAAGGTTATTCTTCAAATGTAAAAAATTTTGTCTCATTGAAGGACTTGAAGTTGATAGGTATTAAATCACATGATTGTCACGTCATGATGCAACAAATTCTACCAGTTGTATTGCATGGAATATTTCCCCATTCATGTCAAAAAGACTATAATGAAGTTGTGTTATTTTTTCAATAAAATTTGAAACAAGGCGATTGATGTGAATGATTTGAACATTTTGTAAAATGATGCAATTTTTATTCTTTTTCAATTGGAAATGTATTTTCCTCCAACTTTTTTTGATATAATGGTGCATTTAATGATTCATATGGTTCGAGAAATAAAGCATTGTGGACCTATATATCTTTATTGTATGTATCCTTTTGAAAGGTATATGAAAATATTAAAGGGTTATGTTAAAAATCCATATCGACCTGAAGCCTCCATTATTGAAAAGTATATTTCTAAGGAGGTAGCAGAGTTTTGTACAAGCTACTTGGCTATGGCGCAACACATAGGTTTGCCTCCATCTCGCCATGAACGAGTTAATAATGAGGGAAAGGGGATTCGTGGCTTGAAAGTCAAATCATTGTCAGTTGAACAGATGAAGAAGTTAGAATCATACATCTTGAATAACATAGTTGATCCTCAGCCGTATATCACATTGCATATTAATGAGTTGAAACAATGTCATCCAAAGAAGAAATAAATGTGGATTTTGAATGAGAATAACAAAACTTTTTTGTCATGGATTTAAAAGACATTTCTTGGTAGATCATATATATCAGAGACATTAAAATGGATAGTGGGTGGTCCATGTTTAAATGTGATAACATGGTACAATTATGACATTAATGGCTATACATTTCATACAAAATCTCAGGACAACAGAAGTGCAATTCATAATAGTGGTGTATTGGTGTTTGTAGAAGCAATGCATTTTTCAACTGCTAAGGATAAAAACCCAATTTTTGCATCAAGTGAAAATTATGGAGTGATTGAAGACATATGGGAGGTTGATTACTTTAAAATTAAAGTTCTTATTTTTAACTGTAAATGGTTTATCGATAACAACAGTGTCAGACACGATGAATTTGGAATGACACTTGTTAATCTGAATAGATTGGGAGACACAGCTAATTCTTTTTTAATGGCAACACATGCAAAACAAATTTTCTATTAGTAGATCAATTAGATATGCAGTGGGTTGTTGTTTTACAAGGGAAAAAAACAATATGTTGGTGAGGATGAACTTGATGAAGATGCTGATTTATGTGAGATCCCCTACTTCTATTTAAATATTAACAAAACATAATGATGATCAAGTTAAAGACATGGTTTATTCCATAAGGAACGATCACGACGAAGGAATTTGGGAAAACAATCCATTTGTACATTCCTAAAATTACTGGTAACATATGTTTATTTCCTTTTTACATTTATTTTTTCATAAATGTTAGATATTGTAAGTTTTTTATTTATTAAAACATGTTTTAAAACAAAATAAGTATAAGTTTTTGTTTGTTTTAAGTTTTTTTAGTTTACTTTATCATGTTTACCATTACATGAATTATATATCTATTATTTTTGTTCAGTGACAATTAATTTACCATGTTTACCAAGTTTACCATGTTTAACATTTTTACCATCTTGACCATCTTTACCATCTTTACAATTGTTCAACATGCATACCATATTACCAATGTTTACTATTATGTAACTTAGTACACTTTTCTATTTTCTGATTACAATAGTATTAAAATATTTGAATTTGTATATTTGTGAACTAACGTTTGTTTTTATTATTTGAAGGATAATGATAGATCATTCAGTTGATCAACCACATGATTCTGGACATGAGCATATTGGTCATACCTCTAGGGAGGAACATTCACATGCTCCTATTATGACAAAGAGTTCAAAGGTTGGTAAACGTGGGTGCACACGTTTACCAAAATTATCACTTGCCCGTACGCAAGATCAGAGGATAGTCATTGAGTTTGATGATGATGATATTCCTAGAGGTACAAATGAAAAAGATTTTAAGAGTTTTGTAGCAACTCAGGCTAAGAGAAAAGTAATCATTCTATATGATGACTGGAGAAGTGTGGATAAAGTGATAATCTCTCAGTTGTGGGAGATGATTTTTGTAAGATTTTTTTCTATTGTTTGACTATTCTTTAAATGTTTCTAGTATATATAATATGTTTAACCTCTTCTTTATCAGATGAAATTTGATATTCCTAACACTGGAGGAGTCAGGAAGAAATGCTTATCGTTGGCTACCAGGAGATGGAGGGATTTCAAATCATCCCTCTCATCTGATTTCATTTATGGTCATGGGAGTCATGACAATCCATTTCGTATATATCCTTTTATAGATGAAGACACGTGGAGACAGTTTTTTGAAAGTAGAAGAAAAGAGTCATTTTTGGTAAGGGAAATGTAAACTTTTATAAGATTTCTTATATAAAAGATCTTATTAATGTTTTGTTAATGATTTCTTATTCTAAATTTATAGAAAATAAGGAGTGCTCATCAAGAGATCCAATCTAAAAATGTATACCCTCATATTTTATCTCGGGGAGGGTATGCATTTTTTGAAGAACTAATGATGGCGGAAAAATTTCATAAAGTAAGAGCTGAGTCTTCAAGATCTGGAGAGGTGGCCCCTCCATCCCCTCCATCTAGACATGAAAAATGGAAGAGAGCCCGGAAGGGAAAAAAGGGCAATATCTTTTGGAAGAATCGAGAATCGTAGCTGAGAAGATTATAAGATATCTATTTTATTTATTTAAGGTAGCTATTTTATTCATATAATTTCAATCATTATAGAAATGTTCAATTAATTAATATAAGACTCTCTTGAGGAGCATAGTTTATATGGGACATTTATAGCTACTGGGAGGGAAGATATTTTTATCTGTAGCATTGGGAAGTCCCGAACATCCTGGTCGTGTAAGAGGATATCCGGCAGGTGTATCGGTAAGAAAAGTTTTGCCATGTTCTTCAACTTCTAACGTTGAAGGGGTTTATAAAAAAAATAGAATCCTTGGAGGCTGAAGTTCATAATATTAATGCAACGATGGAGGACAAGATTAGAGCATCGGTACAGTCTATGTTTGCAGACATGCAAAGACAATTTCAGACTGGAGCTCCCACTCCTCCACCTCCCCCTACAGACCCCATTATTTATCCTCCACCTCCGCCAGTAGCTCTCACTCACCCACCTTAGTCTGCGGACCCCATTTTTTTTCCTACTCCTCCGCCGCAGCTTCCTACTTATTGCGAGTTGTATGTTGATGATTATCAACATCATATAGTAGCATATGGGTTGGTATATTGTATAGGAGATACAGTTCATCATCAACAATTAGAGGTAGGGAATCAAAGGTTCACTATACAGGATATTATAGATAGATCATCTCAGGTACCATTACCTACAGATGAGGTGGCGATAGTTGGGCATAGTATCATCCATTTTTTAATTTGGCCATCCAGACTTCTTAGACTCATTACCATAGAGGTATGAATGTTATATCTTTTGTTTTATTTTTTTATTAAAGTTGTTTTATCCTTTGAAAACTAATATATTTTTCAATTTATTTTTACAGGAATACTTCAAAGGTAAAGAAATACCGTATAGACAACAACAAAGACAAATGGCTATGACATCAGATACAGATTCTAGTAGTCTTGACATATTGTCAAGATATTCAAATTTTTTGGTAGTTCATTATGAGTTTCCAATGGAAGCTCATGTTTGTGGACGTGAAATAAGTGTGGGGATTATGAAAACTGATATCATGGAGCTTGTTACTGGAGATAATTTGGGCATCAACGTGGTGAAAATTGTTTCCATGTAAGTCTTAACACCTTTTCCTTACGTTATATTTATTAAAAATGTATACTTATGTCTGTTTTGTGTTAGGTATCTTTATAAAATTTGTGAGAGAAATGAGATGACAGATGTATATGGATTCATGGAACCATAATTTATTTCCCCTGAAGCATGTGCATTGGATGAGGAACAAATAATGCTTTATATTACTGAAAGACTTGAAAAGAATATATTCACACAATGTTGGATAATTCCTTTTTTTGAGAGGTATAAAACACATCTCTCTCAAAGAGTTTATAATCTTTTAACATAAAATACCACTAACATTAAATTTCCTTTTATCAGTGATCATTGGATGTTAAGGGTTTTTTTCCCAAGGGAGAAATAACTTTATTAGATATGCTCTGTCCATGATGATGTGTGGGAATGTTTTAAGAATATATTGGAAAAGTATGTTTCAATTTCTCAATAGTTTTATATATTATAATGAATCTTAAATTTACTCCATTCTTATTATTTTCTAACAGGTCATGGGCCTACTTTTGAAGAAACACAAAGAAAAGGAGTGAAAAGATCAAATATGTAAATGCGAAGGTTAATATCCATTCATAATTTGTACCCTTTGATTTATTACATAAAAATAATATATTGAATTTACACTCATTCAAATAGAATTTTCATGAACAACAAGGCATCATCGAATGTGGATATTTTATGTTAAGATTTATGTATGAAATAATAACAACTGGGACAGTTATGAATTTTGACCTGGTAAGATTTCCTCTTAAACTTTGCCATAATATTTCAATTTGATTTATTGATTATACACGTTAACTACTATCCTTTTCATTTGTAGCTTTTTGATGACCCTCAACCCTATACTTCTGAAGACATCAAACACTTACAAGTGGAGTGGTCAAATTATTTTATAGGTTTGATTGAATTTTAGTTTTTTGTAATGTAAAATGTAATTTTGAATATTGTCGTTGTAATTGTGCATTTGGTAGTAGTTTTGGTTGGATTTAGTTTTCTTTTAAGTTGAAAGTGTATGTTTTGAATGTTATATATGTGAATGTTTAATTTTTCTCTACTTATTGTTTTGGTATACTTCTGATGGTTTTTTTTTTGTATGGATTCTGGTCTGGGGGGGAGGGCTTCCAAGTGTGTGGGGGGGTGTGCAGTGGGGTTGGGGGGTGTCCAGGGGTCTGAAAGGGATGTCTGGTGGGGTGGGGGCAGTCTAGGGGGTGGGAGGGTTGTCCAGGGGTGTGGGAGGGCTGTCTAGGGGTGTGGAAATTCTATCTAGGGGGTGGGGGTTGTCTAGGGGTGTTTGGGGAAGTCTAGGGGGTTGGGGAGAAGTCTAGGGGTGTGGTGGGGGCTCCAATGGGGTGGGGGAGGGTTGCCCAGGGTGTGGGGGGTATACATGAGGGTGGGAGGTTGTCCCATGGTGTTTGGAGGTGTCCAGGGGGTCGGGGGTAGTCCAGGGGTGTGGTGGGGGCTATCAACTGGGGTGAGGGGGTGCTGTTCAGGAGGGTGGGGGGTTGTCTAGGGGTGTTTGGGGCTGTCCAGGGGGTCGGGGGGCAGTCCAGGGGTGTGGTGGGGGATCCAATGTTGTGGGGGATGCCAAGTAGGGTGAGGGGGTGCTGTTCAGGAGGGTGGGGGTTGTCGAGGGGTGTTTGGGGCTGTCCAGGGGCTCGGGGGGGGGGGGGGGGGGGGGCAGACCAGGGGTGTGGTGGGGGCTCCAATGGGGTGGGGGAGGGCTGTCCAGGGGGTATACATGAGGGTGGGGGCTATCAAGTGGGGTAATTTTTTGATGTTATCGATGTAAATGCTTAAATTTTCTTTAGTTCATGATTTGATCTCCTTATATTTTTGTGGTAAGAATTCTTGATTTGGTTTCTGGTTGATTCTGGGGGAGAGCAGAGGACTGCATTCGATTTTTTTTTTAAAAAAATGGCTTCCATGTCGGTTATTTTATAACTGACCTGATAAAGAAATCGGGAAGGGTTTATCACGTCGTTTTTTTAATAACCAATGTGATAAACACCTATGGCATAGTTTATCACCTCGGTTATTTCATAACAGACATGATAAAAGACCTGGGAAATGGTTTATCACGTCCGTTATTAAATAACTGATGTGATAAACCCCCGACCCCGGACTGGTTTATCACGTCGGTTATTATATAACCGACGTGATAAACCATCTCCCAGGAGTTTATCACGTCGATTATTTAATAACCAACGTGATAAACTCCCCTGCACATGTTTATAACATTGGTTATTATATAGTCGATGTGATAACCCCCCCCCCCCAGTTTATCATGGCGGTTATATAATAACTGACATTATAACCCCCCCCCCCCAGTTTTTTTACGTTGGTTATTAATTAACCGACATGATAAATACCAAGATGTTATGTTTGTTATGTCGGTTTTTAAATAACCTGCATAAAAAACGTTTTTTATAACCTCTTCCGTATTAACGTAGGCTAAAAACGACGTAAAAACTGAAAAATAACCGACGTAAATAACTTTTTCTGCACTAGTGATTATAGAATTTATATACCTTCCATAAACTTTTATATTTATCTTATCAGCAAACCACATAAGAGAATATTTCTCAATAGTTGAAAAACCAATTATAGTAGCATCAAAAAAATTTAGGAAAAAAGATAAGAGATAATGAATCATCCTATTATATTATCGATAATAATTGGTTCTAAAGAATGTAGGAATTTTTATTTTATTAACAGAATTGGGATTATCCATTATAAGAATTCAACAAGAGAACCTTTCTCTGATACCAATTTAAGTTACAAAGGATAAAATAACAACTATGAGGGGGGGGGGGGTTGAATCAGAATACTTTTAAAAACATAACCCTTGAAAATTGGAAAATTTTGTCTCCTCATCATCTTTTAGTAAATACTCATGCATGAAAAATTAGGAAACTAAGTAAAGAACATGATATTTACAAGGTTTAGCCTTAGTGTGAGAACCTACATCCTTGTCTTATCCACTCACATGGGTCTATAAAAATTCTCTATTATGAAGAAGTGAAAACAATGTGCCAGCTCCCATTAGAAACCTTCTATCTCCAAATAGAAATAATTATACTAACACCTATCAGTTTACAATGTTTTCTTACAAAAATTTTAAGCCCAAAAATAAAAAATAACAAAAAAAATTACACCAAAAAACTCTGTCTAGAACCTCAGTCTGATGACCCTGGGTTCGATTACCTTAGTCTAATTATCTCATTATGATGGAATCATTATGATAAACCCTATTCTGAAACTCTACTAAAAATATACTCTACTACTCAGTCATGTCATCTTCAATCTGATCTTGCTTATTTTGTTAAGAAAAATTTCAACTCTCTAATATTCTAAAGAGATCTCTGTCTGAAAAGATAACTCTGACACAAATCATATAGCACTGCACCTTTTTCACTCTAGTAAAAAAGTTTCAAATTACAAATGAAATTATATTATGATAATAGGATACTAAAAATAGAAAAGGTGGGAAACTAAAAACATTCCCCCCTTACTCAAATTAAAAAAAACCCTAAAATCTAAGAATATTTGGATTTTAGGTTTGACCACGTAAAATCTTCATAAATATTCTGAAATCATATTGAGTCTTCTCCATAATCAGTCTTCTCAAACATACCAACTTTTAATAAGAATTATATAAATTCCTCATCTCATTATGATGTGACTTTATTCATCTACTCATTATGATATTACTTTCTAATAGAAACTCAGTCTGATTTGACTTTCCTACTCAGAGTCAGTCTGATTGACTTTCCTCCTCAGACATAGTCCAATTGCCTTTCCTTATCAGAGTCAGTCTGATGGAACTTTATCAACTTCATCCTGATGAAATACTCATAATGATAGAATTCTAATTATGATGGAATTACAATTGTGATAGGAACTCAACTTTGAAAATTTTAAATTCTTCAAAGATCATCAACTATAACTCAATTATACTTATGAAAACTTATATGTCTGATACTTCTGAATCTGATGAAATAATTTTCTTGATTTCTAAAACTGATATAATATTTACAATTCCTCTATTTCTTCAAAATATTTTATCAATAGAATTTTTCATGATTTATGGAAACTCCATGACCAGCAAAGCATCATCTGACTTAAGCTTAGAAAGTTTATAAAATTTCTAACTCCTGAAATCAATGTCTTCCTTCAGTCTATTCAGCATAATTTTGACTTATTCACTTTTAATCTTCATAATTTCTATCCAATGACAAGTTTGATTAATATTTCACCTCATGCTGAGAGATCTGAATCTAATGGTGTATCTGATCAACAACTTTACAAAACCTCCAGCTTCCATCGTCCTTAAACCTTATACATCGAGTACTTTATAGTCTGATAACTTGTGTCTAGAAAACAACTTCCTTAAAGACAAACAACTTTCTCCCCCTTTGTGTTTGGATTCAAACATTCAGAAACTTTTATCTTTCTTACAAAAACTCATTCCTTTGGACTGGGTCTGTTCCTGAAGAACAAACCTATTATATTACAAAATGTTTAGTTGTCAAAAAATAAAAAACATTGTAAAGAAAAACAAAACATCACAAAGGTTCTTTAGGCTCTAAGTCATGGGTAGGATAGTTCCACTCATGGGGTCATAGCTGACGTGACTCATAAGCGACTACCCGCTCACTTTTCATTAGGAATTACCCCATACCAACTCCTGATACATCACAATAAATATCATATCTAAACCCTTGATATAGAATAGTCACCAATACAGTCATAGGTAACCTCTTATTCAGCTTAATAAATACATCTTCACACCCATTTGACTAATGAAACTCCACTCCCTTCTATGCCAACACAGCCATGGGTACTAAAAATATGGAAAAGTTGTGGATATAATGTCGGATGTATCTCATTAAACCCATAAGTATCTTGATCTTGAATAGGTTCTAGGGATCTGTCTAATACATCACTGCCTCCACCTTCTTGGGTTCCATGTGTATACATATCCTAGACACCACATGCCCCAAGAATTTAACATCCCAAATTAAAACGTTACGCTTTTACATCTTGCCATAAAGTTGATTTTATTAAAGTCTACTCAGGACTATCACAAGATTTCTATAATGCTGCTATTAGTTTGGTGAGTAGATGAGGATGTTATTGATGAATAAAACAATGAACGAGTATAGATATGGGTGAAATATATTTTTCATGAGATCCACTAACACTAAAAATGCATTAATCAATCCAAAAGGTATCACCAAGTACTCATATAGCACAAACCTTATATGAAACACTATCTTTGGGATGTCATCCTCCCTAATCCAAAACTGGTGATACACTTTTTAATGATCAGTCTAAGAGAACCACCAAGATCCTCATAACTGATCAAAGAGATCATAAATACTGAAAAGGGATATATGTTCATCACTATCACCTGGTTCAACTTCTGATAATATTCAGAGTCGAAGAATACTATATTCCTTCTTATAGAACAAAATAGGTTCACCCCATAGCGAAGTACTCAACATGATAAATCCCTTCTGCTCCAAGACCTATACCTATACCTTAAGCTACTTAAGCTTAGTTGGTTCCATATAATAATGGGGTATCAAAATGGGATATGAACCTAACACGAGCTCTATCTCAAATTCTATTACACTATAAAGGGGAATTCCTATGAAGTTGTTTGGAAAGGCATCCTGATAGAGATTCATGACTGGATGAAAAGACAAGGGGCTATCATGGATCCTACTGAAATATCCAATCCCACAATCTACATCATGATCATCTCAAACTAGATCAAGTCTAGACTAATTTTACCTATGTCTAACTCTTATTCACCAGTTATTAATAACTTTTATCCCTTGGGTGATGTAAAAAATACCTATATTTGATAGCCATCGATATGGGATTGAAAGCTACAGTATCTACCTATGACAAGAATAAAATAAAATCTCTCTATCTCTAGAATCATTAAGTTTTTTAGGTTTCCATAATTGAAAAGGACAATATGAAACATTCTATATTGCTGAAAACGATCCACTTTCATGCCCAATAGTGTATCGAGGGAAAGTAACTTAGAAGAAAACATGGTTGGTAAGTCAAGTCTAGCAATAAATTGGGTAAATATGTAAAATTTTGAATCATGGATATCAAAAAATATTAAAGATAAAGTAGACTTGATCAAGACATTACCTCATATAGTAGATGGTCCACCACCACAATCTTTTGGAGTTTGATCTACTACATAAACTTAGCCCGCCTCAACTCTATGACACTGGACCTGATCAACATGAATCTCTCGAGTCATCATCATTTGAGCCTACTATAGAGAACCCCAACCTCTCTCATAGATTTATGCATTCATCTGAATCCAACCCCCATGAGACCTTATTCACGATGCATTTGAGTAGAAATGATACATATTCCAAATATTTCTACACCAATGACACATGAACATAGTAGTAGAATTGACCTCTTCCCCCAAAAAAGGTGATGAAGAGCCTCTACTCAACTCTGGTTATCTACCACCTCTCTGACGTGAATCACCTACCTTCCTCTTTCTACCAGCGAAATTATCACTAGGAAGTCCAACGAAGGCTGAAAGAAGACTTGCAGCTCTATCTTCTTCCAGGACCTTCCTGATCATCGGGGCCTTGAGAAGCACATGAGTTTATGTCATCAAGTTGAAGTTGCTGACATGAGCTCTCAACTATAGTTGTACCCCAATCTTAAACATCTTGGATTTCTACACTTCATCCCCATAAATGAGAGAAGAAAAGAATAGGACCTCCATGAGACATGTTGAGTAAGCACACACTATCATCATCCCCAACCATAGTCCTGATACCTCACCCGCCTTGGATAAGAACTACCAAAATTTTCCTAGATGAAGTGGTAATTCTTCCAAAACTAATGGGGTGGTTGTGGGAAAATTCTCTTATATGACCAGTGGTAGGATAGAATTGTTCTCCCTCACTGGAGCATTAGGCACTTCCCCACCAAGAGGTCCAGTCAAACATCTCTATGGATGTATTCTTTTGTAACATGAAGAATGAATTTAGATCATTTAAGAGTGATTCTAACTTGTCGACGATGTCCCTGAAGGGTTCTCCCAAGTGTCTACCCATAACCCAAAGAATATTCCTCCTAGAACTAACCATGGTCACCATCCATGCACATTAGTCATAGTCATATATATACAAAACAAAACAACATGCTCATGTTTAACTAATTAATGCCATCATAGATATAACATAACTACATAAAAATAGATATATTAATCAATCATCGAATACAGGTCTATAATGAGTTGATAGTACACATCAACTCATCAAATTAGAGAACCGGTATTCAGGACACAACAAGTATATACATGGATTGTGATCCTATGTGTTGTAATAGTGGGTTCCCGAGAACCAGCTAAAAAGTATTTTTCAATTACCATTTCATGTATACTTTGACACATGCATGATTTTCAGTTATCATTATAGTGTAGACATTTCTATGTATACTATTTAATGGTAATGTCCATATATTTATTATCATATCAAAAGGTTATAGAATATCTCAGGCTATAATGAGAATCTTGAGATACTATGACATTAATATTAAATATCACTTATAGTCTAGATACATCATATTGACTGGATATAGTTGATGTATGACTATCAGGTGTCAGAGGCTCATAATATTTGAGACTTATTCTCATGAAGTTTTCACTTGGTGATCTCCGATAGTTGAGATCTTGAGGATAGACTTGTCGATAGAAACACCACATGTTTTGGGTTTCATTGATAGTTCCTATCTAAGAACAAGTGTGTTGGTCTCCCAACATGAGATCATTACCAATGTGGTCCATTTGATCATGTACTTTAATGAAAGGAAAAAATAATGAGAATGAAATCGTGGAGAGTTATTTTGTGTTTGGTGCGTCATTGGTGTTATGACATTAGTTGAATAATCAAGATAGAACTTGTCGCTTCTGATTTGAAGAAGTAATATCTCTGGCCAGGTTGATCATAATGGAAGTACCTTTGATAAATTCATGGTCATGGTAGTCAGAGGTAAATTCATCTAGATAGATCAAAAATTAATAAAGAAGGAAAGGATGATGACACAAGTGTGAGTTATACTTTATGAGATATTTGAAGGAAAAGAGATTATATTACATAGTGTGTGTTCATAGGTTGGTTGTCGTTGCAATGATTATTCCGCATCTCTTTAGGGGTCATGATGGTTTGCTAGATTTTTCTCCTTATATTTGAATAATATTCACTGATATCGATATAAGGGCATAGAAGATCACACATAATAACATATTCAATAATCCACTCAATTATGGTGAATAGGTATATAGGACATGGTGGGCCCCACCACTGGGGTCCATGATTTTTTCAAATATGTAGGATCACTAAAGGAATAAGTAAATTAATATTATTTGAGTTATGAATAATCATCGTTGAATTTTTTTATTAAATCTATTTACAAGTATTAAACTAAATGCATAGAAAATGTTATATAAATGAATATTAGTTTAATATATTTAATGTCTGTTTAATATTTTCCGGAATGACGAGTCAAGTTAATGGATCAGGTTTTATCACGTAATATATTTATTATATTACAAGTAAGTGATAAAAATATAAATGATATTTATGACTCAGTATAGTAGTCATGGTATATCATTTATATAGTGTGTAAAAATATTCAGGGTTTGGGGGTCCTTTTCTGGGTTATTTGATAACACACAATAAAGAGGAGAGATGTTCTCGCCTATGAACTATTCATTGTAACCACTTGAGAGGTTCTCTCTCCTCTCCTACTTTCTAGAGAGAGAAGTTCTTGATCGAGGTGATCAGATCGGTCTCCCCCCTCATGCATCGAAGGTACGTCTGTAAGAACCCGATTCTTATTTTTGAGGTACGAGTTTCTTCTTTTTCATTTTCCTTAAGTGTTTTTGAGAAAATATGGAAAATAAGGAAAAATCCTAAATTTTGGAACTACACGTCGTGTACTTTTGGCCGTGTGGAATGGGTACACGGGGCGTGTAGCCTTGTCGGAAAAAAGGGGTGTACGAACCAACTACATGCCGTGTAGTGGTACCTTACACGCCGTGTAGTCAGTCGGCAGGCCTAAACAGTAAGGCAGTGGAGCAGCCGATAGCTGGGTGACAGTACACGCCGTGTACTTTAGAGTACATGTCGTGTACTCATGTCGACGGTTGAACAGTGCGGCAGTGCTGCAAAATGAACAGTTAAATGAAAGAAGTACACGTCGTGTACTCAGAAGTACACGCCGTGTACTATGTTTTTTCAGATTAAAACAGGCAGTAGACTCCTCTTTTGGTAGAGGAGACAAATGAGCCGATTTGGAGCCAAAGGAGGAGGCCAGACATTTGAAGATCCACCAGGTGTTCATCTAGAATCGGTTTCTGCCTCGGACGATCCCGTTGGAACTCCACAAGTAAGGGCTTCCAGCTCCATGGATGGTTCTTACCAATTCTTCTCCTATAAAGAGTTATTTATGTTTGTTTGGGTTTTATTCTTTATTATATTTACGTTGTTCTTGGGCATTTCTAGAGTCGGTGTTTGGGTATAACGTTCGTTGGCGTATAAGGTAGGTGTCTTGGTGTAAATTTCCAATTGTCATGCGTTTTTGTTTGTTTTTCTGCCACGAACCCATGTTGGGGTGTCGTGTGGCTGAGTTCGTTGCTATATTTAATTCCTATAATTGCATAGGTGATTAAATTGTGATAATAAAATGCTGGTTGAGATCGTTGCTTGGATCTGGAACCACCCCAGGGGTGTGTTCCACTGTTTAGCCATTTGGCCAGGATACCTGAGGGTATGCCTTTAATGTAGTAATTGTAGAATTTCCTTGAGAGGAATTGCTTCTTTACTGCATTTTGGTATATTGGGCATGGCTCGGTTACCTGTTTAGCTTGAGGGAAATTGTTGTGATTATCCTGTGGGCACTGCACTATTTAACTTGTGGTCAGTAGTTATTTCGTCCAGAGGGAAACTTCTTCTGTGCTTGTGGGTAGCAGACTCTGTGCCTATGGGTGACACTACCTACGCCTGAGGGAAAACTCTGTTATGCCTGAAGGAAGATTCTTATGTTGGATCCTCGTTACCCGAGGGTAGGAGTTTACGTGTCTGAGGACACTAGTTGTTTACTAGAAATGTACTATGGTGATTTCTTTTATTAAATTGATTAAATGAATATTTAAAATGGCAATATAACTGGTAGTAAGTTACTTTTGAGTACTGCTTACTTCATTGCATTTTACCTCTGCACACTATAGTTGCATGTTAGCATGCAGTTGGGCATGAGCCTTTGGTGGGTTCCTACTAAGATATATTTCTCACACCCTATTTGGGTCACGCTTTTCGGCCCAAATAGATTACGTTACTGCAGGTGTAGATAGGGGCAAGAGTCCCTATACAAGTACTTGAATATTGTCGTGGAGTAGGAGGGCATGGGACTAAGCCTAGGATTGCGATGCTGCTGCCAGTTGTTTTGCTTTGTTTTTCTGTACTCTTCTCTTGTTGTACTGTATTTATGCATAACATGTTTTGGTTGTTTTCATAGAACTTGAGACATGTTGCATCATTTTTTATATACTGTTGGTTATATCCACTACTGTTGTTATTTTAGTTGTGTATGGTTTACTACATCCACTGTCATTGTATGTTTTATTTAAATTCCGCTGCGCTACACTTTGATAAATGAGGGCATAGTTTCTCCACTACAAGACCTGGGCCCTCGCTGCTAGTCGGCAGCCTCTGGCGTTTGGGGAAATGCGCTTGAGGTCTAGTGGCGAACCGGCTTCGGGGCACCCGTTGAGTGGCACCTGGGACCAGGACATTACAAAGTGGTATCAGAGGCAGGTTCTTTAATTTGACTTACTATTTGGATCCATAGTCAGGGATAGGACGAACGGTAGTTGGTAATAAGTTGTGCCCGGGCGTAGCTAACCCGTGTACATGGAAAAGCCAAATTACCTCGTGTTGCAATTTTACTGATTTTGTAATTTACAGTTGATTTTATTTTCACCATTGGGTGACGCACTTTGAGATTGTGCAGTTTATAATTTATCTATGGGTTCTATTTAGTTGCAACCCGATGAGATGAGGGTATGTCGTCTCATGCATTATATAGAAACATGCTAGATATCACATGCCATGCATAGTTCCCATGCCATGTAGGTGCATTAGCATTTTCATGTTATTGTGATAGTTTTTTTCTAATAAATCATGTTGTTGTGATAATTTCTTGATAAATACATGCCTTGTGATATGGTATGTTTGTTTGAGCATGTTTATAAAATGGACGCCAAACTTTGGTTTTTGGGGAGTATGGGCCCCCATTGAACGGAATTAGGTGGATCATTGACTGTTTATTGGTTATAACACATAGAAGATGTCAAACTTTGATTAGTGGGGAGTATGGACCCCCACGGGTCGGAATTTGACACTTAGGTGTTAGTTTCAGTATTTTCTGGGTTCCGGGGATGTTTCTGAGGCATACTGTCCTGAAACACAGTATACTCACCATGTAGTATTTTTATACACGCCATGTATGCTCTTCTTTTCGAGAATAAAAATGAACTTTTTGAGTACACTTCGTGTACACTGAGTACACACCGTGTAGTCTCTTCCCATGTCACAAACCGTGTGGGCGGCAACACGGGGTAGGGAAAGGCTTGGCTAAAACACGTCGTGTAGCTTGAGTACACGCCGTGTAGTATTGACCTGGAGTCTGGCCGTGTAACTAACAACACGGGTCATTGAACTCCTTATTAGAACACACCGTGTCAATTATAGACACGCCGTGTAGTGTGACCTGGGGACTCGGCCGTGTAACCAACAACACGGGCCGGTGTCACCTTTCCCTGAACATGCCATGTACATGTGGGACACGCTGTGTAGTCTTGTCCAAGGACAGTCCGTGTGGAGTTAGCCGTGTGGCTGGGAAATGGGATAGTGTACACGCCGTGTGTGGGTGTAACACACCGTGTAGTTTCAAGCCGAGTAGTCGGCCGTGTCATAGACGACACGGGTAGTTGGAAAATAACACCGTACATGCCGTATAGATATTATACACACAGTGTAGTTTTTGTTCTACGGGAGTCATGTGGCTTAGTCGTGTAAAAGGACCCGGGCATAGGAAGAGAAGTCAAGTACACGCCATGTAGTCAGTGTACACGCCGTGTACTCTTGTTTTGAAAATTTTGAAATGCCTTCTTCCTCTTGTTCCCTTTGTGGTTCCTTCATTTCAATCTTATTAATCTTGAATATGAGGCATGATTTTGACCATGTAGTGTCATGCCACCTAGACGACTGCGAGTTGTTCGCCAGGAGAGCGGTGACGATTATACTTCAGAGATGGTGGGCCCTGGGCTACCAGTTGATCCTCCAGCAGAGCCAGATGCGGCGCCAGCTGATATACCAGACACAGGCGCGGAGGCGCAGTTCCGTGAAGGCTTTATGCAGTTCATTCAGACCTTTTATGGAGCACCGTAGGCTGCTACATCTATGGATGAGCTGACTCGTATCTTCCAGCAGGAGCATCTGCCTACGTTTTCCGGGGATGACGGACCACAAGCTGTGGAGTCTTGGCTAGGATCGATGCAGACTATTTTCGAGCATCTTGAGATGCCTCTAGGGCGGAGGTTCAAGATCACGATGTATATGATGCGTGATTTGGCCAAGAGGTGGTGGGATGTTACCACCCAGACAGAGCATCAAAGGGACATGGCGTGGGAAGTTTTTTAGGCAGTCTTCGATGACTTCTTCTTTCCCGAGATGCTGAGGGAAGATAGAGCTCGATAGTTCATGAATCTGCAGCAGGGTGCTATGACGGTGATGTACTATTCTGCTCATTTTATAGAGCTTCTGCGTTTTGCACCCATCCTGTTGGGTGATGAGATGTTGAGAGCCAGAAGTTTTGAGGATGGTCTTCGGTATGACATCCAAGCACTGGTGAATGTTTTCAGGTTTCCTTCAGTACATGCTATTTTGAACCAGGTGTTGATTACAGAGAAGAACCTGTGAGAATCGAGTGGTGTGGTCTTGGGTGGTTCAGCACTAGTTACTAGTGTTATTTCTGCTGGAAAGAGGAAGAGACAGATGGAATTCTCTCAGGGCGGCAGTACCAGTCAATTGAATGCTTCAGGTGGCTAATTTATGTGATACCAGTGTGGTAGAGAGGGGCACAAGAGGCCACAGTGTACACAAGACCTAGTGGAGTGCTGATCTTGCGGCATGTTGGGTCATCTGCAGTGCTTTTTCAAGGAATTTCCACCAGCTAGTGAGAGGGGATCTGTGCAGACTCCGCGTGCGGGAGTAGGACCAGTGGCTTCTTACCAGTCAGGAAACAAAAATACGTCAGAGCGTGAAGGCAGAGATGGTGGTTGTGGCCGAGGTAGCTAGACACCAGGATCTCAGAGGCAGCAGGGCGGGACAGCTCAGGGTAGCCAGGCTGTGTCGCAGGGCCGCGGCACTGGGTAGGCATATGCAGTGCAACAAACCCAGCAGGAGCAGGATCCCAGACTTTCGACAGTCATATGTACTATTTTAGTAGCTTCTATCTTATCTTCAATACTTTTCGATATATGTGCTAGACATATTTTCATATCTGTATCTGTTGTGGAGAGGCTTGGGCTTTGTGTTTCTTCTTCTTCTGATATCTTAACGCTAGACACTCCGTTGGGGACTAGAACCGCTGGTGTGCGTCAGTGTAAGGAGTTCCCCCTTGAGGTTGGTGGGTGTCACTTCCTTTGGGACCTCTATGTCTTGGAGATGATGAGCTATGATGTCATTAACGGGATGGACTGGTTGGTTCCCTTTCGATCCTTTGTAGACTGCTATCGTCACAGGGTGTGTTTCACATCACCAGAGGGCAGAGAGTTTCTATACAAGGGCGAATGGGATGTTCAGGAAAGTCGAGCTGGACCAGAGAATCATGGGCGAGGTAGGGTCACAGCCAAGATTACGAGTTTGTATCTGGATTATCAGCGGACTTGTTAGATGGATTTCCCTCCAGTTGTTGTTCATTTCAGGGATATCTTCCCGGACGACTTTTCAGGTCTAACTCTGGTACGTGAGGTGGATTTCTCTATTGAGCTCATGCCAGGAGCAGCACCGGTTTCTATTCCTCCATATAGGATAGCCACGCCTGAGTTGCAGGAGCTCAAGAGGTAGTTAGGGGAGCTATAGGAGAAGGGTTTTATCCAACCCAGTACTTCTCCTTGGGGTTCACCAGTCCTTTTTGCGAATAAGGAAGATGGTACCCTCAGACTTTGCGTGGATTATCGGAAGCTGAACCAGTTGACGGTTAAAAACTGATATCCCTTACTGAGGATAGATGATTTGTTTGATCAGATTCGTGGAGCACGAGTGTTCTTGAAGATTTAATTGAGATCAGGATATCATCAGCTGCACGTTAGACCATCTGATATACCTCTCACAGCTTTCAGGAGTAGGTATGTTCTATATGAGTATATGGTTATGCCGTTCGGACTGACGAACGCGCCAGCAGTTTTCATGGCTCTGATGAATCGTGTGTTCTATCCGTATCTTGATTTTTTTGTGGTGGTATTTGTGGAAGATATCTTGGTGTACTCTCACACTCGACACAACCATGGCACCCACCTAGAGATCGTATTGAGTACACTGAGAGAGCATCAGCTATATGCTAAGCACTCGAAGTGCCACTTTTGGATGGACCAGATTCACTTCCTGGGTCATATCTTCTTAGAGGCAGGAGTTACAGTAGACTTAGAGAAGGTGAGGGCAGTAGTTTTCTAGGAGAATCCTAAGAATGTGTTTGAGATACGTAGTTTTTTAGGGATGGCTGGTTACTATAGATTCTTTATACAAGACTTTTCCCGCTTAGCAGCACCGTTGACAGGTATGACTAAGAAGGGTGTGAAGTTCGTTTGGTCAGAAGCTTGCGAGATAGCTTTTCAAGACCTGAAGGGAAGGTTGACATCAGTATCGATCCTGATACTCCCAGTGCAGGGGAAGAGCTATACATTTTACTGTGATGCATCAGGGATTGGGCTGGGAGCAGTGTTGAGGTAGGGTGACCGAATTGTTGTGTATGGGTCTCGGTAGTTGAGGCCACATGAGTGGAATTATCCGATGCATGATCTCGAGTTGGCTGCAGTTGTTCATGCGTTGCACTGTTGGAGAAATTTTCTTTTTGGAGATCATTTTTTGGTTTTCACTGACCACAAAAGATTCAAGTATATCTTTACGCAGCGTGACCTGAATCTGAGGCAGAGAAGGTGGGTTGAGTACCTACAGTCCTTCGATTTTGATCTTGCCTATACACCTGGTAAAGGTAATGCAGTAGCTGATGCACTGGGCAGGAAGACTCAGATACAGGCTGTGCAGGAGGCTAGCGGTGAGTGGGAGCTTATGGATTTGTTCTCTGAGATGCATATGGAGGTGCACGACAGTCAGGGGCAGACTTATCTTTCCACTTTAGCTGTGACATCTACCCTCCTAGACAGAGTGAGGATGAGACAGATATTTGTTTCAGAAAGCCTAGTTCTACGGGAGTCAGTGGCAAGTGATGACCATCCTCCCAGGTGGACGATAGGAGATGATGAGGTTTTTCATTTCCATGGACGAGTATGGGTTCTAGGGGATATACACGAGGAGCTGATGTGGGAGTTTCATGCTTCAACTTGGGCAGTTCATCCCGGGGTTACCAAGATGTACCGTGACTTGAGACGTCAGTACTGGTGGTCGGGTATGAAGAGAGAGATAGATGGTTTTGTTACGAGGTGTTCCACCTATTAGTAGGTGAAGATAGAGCACTAGAGGCCAGCTGGTCTGTTACAGTAATTACCCATTCCAGAGTAGAAATGTGATGATGTCGCAATGGATTTCGTGACTGGATTGCTGAGGTCAACTCGTGGCAATGACGTTGTGTGGGGTTTTGTGGATAGACTCATGAAGGTAGCTCACTTCTTGCCGATCATGGAGACCATCGGTGTTGACGAGCTTGGAAGTCTGTATATCCGAGAGATCATACGTCTTCATGGGGTCCCTTATTCTATCGTTTCAGATAGGGACTTCTGCTTTACATCTCATTTCTGGCAGAGTTTTCAGAGGGCGCTGGGTACACTGGTGCTTCTGAGCACAACATACCACCCTCAGACAGATGGCCAGTCAGAGCGTACGATATAGGTGCTAGAGGACATGCTGCGTTCATGCGTCTTAAACTTCGGTGGCTCTTGGGAGAAGCATATACCATTAGCCGAGTTTGCCTATAATAATATTTTTCAAGCGACTATTGAGATGGAACCTTACGAGGCTTTATATGAAAGGCCATGCCGATCACCTTTGTGCTGGTTAGAGGCAGGTGAGGCAGCTCTACTTGGGCCACAACTTGTGCAAGAGACATCTGAGCAGGTCCAGTTGATTCGGAAGTGGATGGCTACCGCACAGTCTCTTCAGAAGTCTTATGTTGATCGCCGCAGATGACCTTTGGAGTTCGTGGTCGGGGATAAGGTTTTATTGCGTGTTTCGTCGAGGCTGGGACATAATAGGATCAGGAGACAGGGTAAGATTTCACCAAGGTATGTGGGACCATTCGAGATTCTGGAGAGAGTCGGGTTGGTTGCCTATCGGTTGAAGTTACTGCAGCGGTACCGATCCATGCACGATGTCTTCCACGTGTCTCAGTTGCGTCTCTATAATTCAGAACCATCTCACATTTTTTATCCTGAGAAGGTTGAGATGGAAGCAGATGCATCCTTTGAGGAGCATCCGATTTGTATCATTGATAGGAGCACGAAGGATCTCCAAGCACAACTAGAAAAACAGGTATTTGCGACGGGGCATTTGCGACGGGATCCCGTCGTAAATGGCTTGTTGCGACGGGGGCCCGTCGCAAATAGCCCGTTGCTGAAAACGCCGTCGCAACTACACTTATTTGCGACGGGCCCGTCGCTAAAGCCTTTTTTTGCGACGGTCATTCTCCCCGTCGCAAATAGTATTTCGTATTTTTGTAAAAAAACTTTTAAAATAGTTTTTGCGACGGGACCCGTCGCAAATACCTTTTGCGACGGTACCGTCGCAAAAACTATTTTTTAAAAAAAATAAAAAACTATTAATAATACTAGTATTTGCGACGGGCATAGTATCCCGTCGCAAATACTATTTTTTTTAAAAAAAATAAAAAACTATTAATAATACTAGTATTTGCGACGGGCATAGTATCCCGTCGCAAATACTATAAAAAAATAAAAATAATAAATTATTAATAAATTATTTTAATTAATATAATAATAGAATTATAATTCACAAATAAAAATAATAAATTATTAATAAATTATTTTAATTAATATGATAATAATAGAATTATAATTCAAAAATAAAAAATAATATAATATTAATAAATGATTTAATTAATATAATAATATTAGAATTATAATTCATAAATAAAAAAATATTAATAAGTTATTTTAATTAATATAAAAATAATAGAATTATTTTACATTCAAATATTAAAATAATTCAAGTGTTACAAAAAATATAATTAAATTATAATATTATAAAATTTTAATATATATATATAATTTAATATTATAAAATATAAATAATATTATTATTCATATTAATATTGTTATTTAAAAATATAATATTATTAATATTTTATAATGAGACAGAAACTACGAATAGAAAAAAAAAATATTTTGATTTCACAAATTTTATAACATAAATACAATCTCTAATCTGAAGGAGGGGGAAGGTGGGGGATCTGCAGATGGTGGTGGAGGAAACTCCATCCCTAAAGCATGAGTGAGTCGGCGCATGTACTCCATCTGCTCCTGATGCTGCTGCGGCCACCGACTCGTCTGCTCCTCGTACAGCTGCTGCTGGCGTCGACGCTCCTCCTCATGCTGCTGACACATCTGCTCCTGCTCCTGTCGGAGACTCTCTATCTGTGCAGTCTGAGATCGCAACTGATCCTCATACTGTGTAGTAGAAGAAGATGCACGAGCTCCTCTCGAGCTGGACGCCGACATCGCAGCACTGCCATAATAATCTCCGGGAGTCATTCGAGAGCCGATACCAACTACCCGGCCCTTCTCGAAGGCATACTGGGTGGCCTGCATCCATACTGCTTCATCAAACTGACGGGCAGTGGTCTGATCTGATGACTCGGCCTGACTCTCAGGTCGGGCCTGTGACGTTGCGGTCTCATATGACTCCTATAGTTGCAATTTAAAATTAAAATTATGAATATATTATATGCAGTTAATTTTTAAACTTGAAAACAAATAATACTGACCACGATGTGATGCTGACGATCACCTCTGAGCTCCCCAGTAGCAGGATCACTATACATCCTCCGATATACATCGTACTCTGTAATATCGGGGTGCTCGACAGCCTATAAGAATAAAAAATAAACTGTTAATATTTACAGTTATATAAAATATTTATAAATAATGTACGTACCAGATGCTGTCTATGAGTACTGAAAGAATGACTCCCAGCTCGATGAGTCACCTCCTGTCTCCCCCGATTCTGCCTCCCCACCGATGATCTCCTCTGAAAGGCACCACTCAACCAGTGCGCACATAATCCATCTCATACATGGGATGAAATGTACTCTGGTCGGTGTGCTCTACATGACTCCTCAAAATCTGACACTCCTGCTTTCTTCATCGCAACTTTTCTTAAATTGTGCAAAAACTGACGAAGGCGATCACGCATGGCCACCTCCCATGCCTCGTGGATGGCGTCACGCATGGTATCCTCGATCGGATACCATAAACCCTACAAATAAATCAAAATATCAAGTTACAAATGAAATAATTTTCAAAATAAAAATTATTTATTTACGTACGTACCAACCAATGGCCGAACATGGCCTGCTGCACATCAATGGGAATCTGCTCCCATGTGGTCCACGGCTGAGAGAAATAGTTGCGCAAAATAGCGCTGCCCTGTCCGACTGCTATATGCGGAAAACTGAAAAAATAATAAACATTTATTATGTGAATAGATTAATGAAATCTTAGTCAAATCCACAGGTTATCACACAGGTTATCACACCTCCGGGTGCGCGGATCAAACCCAAGACGTGGACGTCGCTCGGGGACGGGGTCAGGAATCATCAATCGTGCAAGACTGCGCCCCCTCCGCGTACTCCCTGAAGCGCCTGCAGGCTGAGGGTCATCTGCCAGCAACTCATCCGCATCGAAAGGCAGGTCAGCATCCGCCAACTCACGAAATGTGGCCACGTCCATCTGAAACAGAAAATGTTAATGTTAGAAAATAATTTATAATTACTATTATATATACATATATACATATTATGATTGTATATAAATACCATGGAATGCTATCAGTGTTCATCTTCATCATCATCTTCATATATGTCAATGTCATCTTCATATTCCTCCTCAACATCATCGATATCCATTCGAGTTACAGTTGCTTCATCTCTTACCATTTCAAATTCATGTGTGACATCATTAACATCATCGTCATCACCTACTCTTAAATGTGGGGTGTCGTCATCGATACTCATGTCTCTTTGTAAAAAAGATTGATTTTGAGTACTCTCTTGAAAAACTTCAATTCTTTTCACATCAATGAAAGCACATTCACTTTGACTAAACTGATTGTCTCGAATTTTGATTTTTATTACACCCCACCAATCAGTCAATTCTCTTGATGTTGCACAGTACTTCGCGTAATAAACTTGATATTCCTGTTGAGCCAATAAGAATGGTTCATTTACTGCGAGAACACTTTTACATTTAATATCGATGATTCCATGAGTCGGATGAACACGCACGCCTCTCTCTGTATCCAACCACCGACATTTGAACATGGTTATGTAATGTTGTCCAAGATAACAGAGTTCAATGATTTCATCAAGTATGCCATAAAAGTCAACTTCATTTTCTCGATGATGAGATCCTCTCAAGCTAACTCCACTGTTCATTGTTTTTTTCGATTCCCCATATGCATGTGTGTGGAATCGAAATCCATTCACCACATATGCATTATAAGTTTTAACAAGTTTGGAAGGTGGGTTACTCAATACACACAGTCGTTTGTCAATTTTATCAGCATGTCGAGACACCTGAAAATTTGTGAAATAATTATCAATATAGTAAACTATACATTGAATGAGTTGCTAAAAGATAAAGAATTTATGTTACCAGTTTTTGAAACCACTGAGAGAAATTTTTCAGTCGACGTTCTTCAAGAGCAGCTGCTGTAATTTGTGGAATTTGTTTCTTGATATGATTATCATACAACCTATAAAAACCAAAGTTATTTACTGTAACATAAATTATAGAATAAGTGATATAAACACTTACAGTACAACTGATGTCATCTCTTCACAGTTGAGCAGAACATACGTATGAGCTCTCTGATGTTCATCATCTGAAAGCCAGCGTTCATAAACTCCACCAAAACCAAGCTCTGACTGGTTGAAAAAAGATAATTGATTGTCGATTTCATCAATATTCCTCTTGTTCCATCCCATTCGGTTGTGTTTTGAAGGATACTCATATTCAAAATAATGGGAGCAGAAAAAAGATATTTCCTCTTGCAAATAAGCTTCTGCAATAGATCCTTCAACAGATGCTTTGTTACGTACTTTTCTTTTCAATTTTTGCATGCATCTTTCAAATGGGTACATCCATCGAAACTGTACCGGACCTCCACATTTGGCTTCATATGGAAAATGTAACATCAAGTGTTCCATTGAGTCGAAGAAATATGGTGGAAATATTTTTTCCAGTTTACATATAATTACAACAACATCTTTTTCAAGTTTGGCTAGAGCATCATAATCTGTCGTTGCCGCACAAATTTCCCGAAAAAAAAAGAGACATGTCAGTTATGGAATCCCAAATCACAGAATTCAACAGACCTCTTAATCCAATGGGTAGAAGTCTCTCCATTATAACATGACAATCATGACTTTTTAATCCAGTAATATGACCATTCTTTACACATCTACCCAAATTGGAAGCACAGCCATCTGGAAGTCTCAAATATGCAATCCACTGACAAAATAATAAACGGTTTTCTTTAGACAATGTATAAGCTGCTTTTGGTTTCAGTAAACTTTCTGTTCTGACATTCTCAAAGAGTTCCAATTCTGGACGCCTGCAAATTTGGGCAAGATCTAAATGTGCATTTACATTGTCTTTGCTCTTTCCTGGCGTATCTAAAACTATATGAAACAAATTATCAAAACAGTTCTTCTCAATATGCATGACATCCAACATGTGGCGGATCAACAAATCAGACCAATATGGCAAATCCCAAAATATGCTACGTTTAATCCAATTGTGTTCTTTCCCAAATCCAGAAATTTTCTGTTGGTTTATTGTGGGACCAAAAGTGATGGGAGGTAATGAAAATACAACTGATTTTAACTCCGCACCTGATAGCATTTTTGGAGGTCCATCCATTTCAACTGTTCCTTTTCTGAAATGAGATCTGTTTCTACGAAAAGGATGATCAGCTGGAAGAAATCTGCGATGACAGTCAAAATAACAAGGTTTCTTTCCATGAATGAGCATAAATGCTTTGTTCTCTCCCATACAGTAAGGACATGATTTCTGACCATGTGTACTCCAGCCAGATAACATCCCATAAGCCGGGAAGTCACTTATTGTCCACATCAATGCTGCTCTCAGTATGAAATTCTGTTTCGTTGCAACATCGTATGTACTGACACCAGTACTCCACAATAAATTTAATTCATCAATCAATGGCTTCAAATAAACATCAATATTTTTCTTCGGATGTCCTGGAATTAGTAAAGTCAAAAAGATATATGGCTCCTTCATCAACATCCATGGAGGTAAATTGTACGGAGTTAAAAAAACAGGCCAACATGAATATTGACTACCATAAGATCCAAACGGACAGAAACCATCAGTGGAAAGGCCCAGTCGAACATTTCTAGCTTCTAAAGCAAAGGATGGATGTACTCTATCAAAATGTTTCCATGAATCACCATCGGCTGGATGATTCAAGCTTTTATCGGTTGAAATATTTTCTTTATGCCATGACATCATTGTCGCTGTATTCTTAGACATGAATAAACGCTGAAGTCTGGATGTAAGCGGAAAATATCTCAACTGTTTTACAGGAATCAAACCAGACTTCCCGTGTTGTCCTTCTTTATATCTCAGTTGCCCACATGTAGGACAACTATCCAACGACTCATTTTCCCCAGAATATAAAATGCAGTCATTTGAACATGCATGAATCTTCTGACAAGTCCCAAATTTCGAACCAGCCTCTTACTTTCATAGTAATTTGCAGGTAAAACATTTCCTTCGGGTAACAGTGTTTTCAGCAAAGAAAATATCTGGTCAAAACAGGTGTTTGACATTCCGTTATCTGATTTGATAGCCATAAATTTTGCAACTGCTTCTAATTTGCTCATCTTGCAGCCAGGATATAATGCATCCTCATCAGACTTCAACAACTCATAAAATTCAGACGGTACCAACTCAGGATTTGAAGCTATATCAGCCGAAGTTTCTGTATGTTGAACAGATGAACCTGCAACATCATGTACTAAATCTTGAAACTGGGATGGATCCGGAATCAAGTTGGTATCACCTGCTCTGGAACTACGTTCACCGTGTTGATACCAAAAAACATAATCTGCTTGAAAACCAAAACGCAAGAGATGTTCCCCCACTTTGTCAAACGTGTCAAACGTTCTCAATGCACATTTTCTACAAGGGCATTTTATTTTTCCTTCTGAAACAAATTCTGTATTTGATGCCGCAAATGAAAAAAAAATCTCCACACCCTCTATATATACTGGATTTAAACCAGAACCATTTGGATTTCTACGTTGATTTATCCATATGCGGTCATCTAATAATGACTGTTGACGACCTCGTTGTTCCATATTTTTCTATCAAATATAAAAGCATTACTGATTTTGAATAATTTGTTAGAAAAAACACTCAAGCAAGGATTGAATATATTGAGAATAAAGCAAAACTTGTTACAAATATTGATAATTTTAATATTATATTGATTTTTTATTTTTTTTAATAATACTAATATAATTTTTTCATAAATATTAATTATATAATAATAACATTATTACATTATTAGTATATTTTATTATTAATATTAAAATAATATAATTTTCTATATTATATACAATTCTCCTTTCATCTGTGTGTTTAACATTCTGTCTCCACATGTAATATTGACATTCACTTTCACCTCTCCATTGGCGAGTAGGTTGATAATTTTGAAAAAGAATGCCAATATTAAATGTGGAGACAGAAAACACACAGAAAAAAAAAGAGAATTGTATATAATATAGAAAATTATATTATTTTAATATTAATAATAAAATATACAAATAATTTAATAATGTAATTATTCCTAATTATTACTAATTATTGGTAGTTATTCATAATTATTACTAATTATTCCTAATTATTCCTAATTATTCCTAATTATTCCTAATTATTCCTAATTATTGGTAATTAATACTAATTATTGGTAATTATTACTAATTATTGGTAATTATTACTAATTATTGGTAATTATTACTAATTATTGGTAATTATTACTAATTATTGGTAATTATTACTAATTATTGGTAATTATTACTAATTATTGCTAATTATTCCTAATTATTGCTAATTATTACTAATTATTGGTAATTATTCCTAATTATTGGTAATTATTCCTAATTATTGCTAATTATTCCTAATTATTGCTAATTATTCCTAATTATTTCTAATTATTACTAATTATTGCTAATTATTACTAATTATTGCTAATTATTACTAATTATTGCTAATTATTACTAATTATTGCTAATTATTACTAATTATTGCTAATTATTGGTAATTAATACTAATTATTGGTAATTAATACTAATTATTGGTAATTAATACTAATTATTACTAATTATTGGTAATTAATACTAATTATTCCTAATTAATACTAATTATTCCTAATTAATACTAATTATTCCTAATTATTGGTAATTATTGGTAATTATTGGTAATTATTGGTAATTATTGGTAATTATTGGTAATTATTGGTAATTATTGGTAATTATTGGTAATTATTGGTAATTATTGGTAATTATTGGTAATTATTGGTAATTATTGGTAATTATTGGTAATTATTGGTAATTATTGGTAATTATTGGTAATTAATGGTAGTTATTGGTAATTATTGGTAATTATTGGTAATTAATGGTAATTAATGGTAATTAATGGTAATTAATGGTAATTAATGGTAATTATTCCTAATTAGTACTAATTAGTACTAATTATTCCTAATTATTCCTAATTAGTACTAATTATTACTAATTATTACTAATTATTCCTAATTATTGCTAATTATTCCTAATTATTGCTAATTATTACTAATTATTGCTAATTAATACTAATTATTGGTAATTAATACTAATTATTGGTAATTAATACTAATTATTGGTAATTAATACTAATTATTACTAATTATTGGTAATTAATACTAATTATTACTAATTATTGGTAATTAATACTAATTATTGGTAATTATTCCTAATTATTGGTAATTATTGGTAATTATTGTTAATTATTGGTAATTATTGGTAATTATTGGTAATTATTGGTAATTATTGGTAATTATTGGTAATTATTGGTAATTATTGGTAATTATTGGTAATTATTGGTAATTATTCCTAATTATTCCTAATTATTCCTAATTGGTACTAATTATTCCTAATTATTACTAATTATTACTAATTATTACTAATTATTACTAATTATTACTAATTATTACTAATTATTACTAATTATTACTAATTATTACTAATTATTACTAATTATTACTAATTATTACTAATTATTCCTAATTATTCCTAATTATTCCTAATTATTCCTAATTATTCCTAATTATTCCTAATTATTCCTAATTATTCCTAATTATTCCTAATTATTCCTAATTATTACTAATTATTCCTAATTATTACTAATTATTCCTAATTATTACTAATTATTACTAATTATTACTAATTATTCCTAATTATTACTAATTATTCCTAATTATTACTAATTATTACTAATTATTACTAATTATTACTAATTATTATTAATTATTGGTAATTATTGATAATTATTACTAATTATTGTTAATTATTGGTAATTATTCCAAATTATTGGTAATTATTACTAATTATTGGTAATTATTACTACTTATTGGTAATTATTACTAATTATTGGTAATTATTACTACTTATTGGTAATTATTACTAATTATTGGTAATTATTACTAATTATTACTAATTATTCTTAATTATTGATAATTATTGATAATTGTTCCTAATTATTAGTAATTAAATGAATAATTATCAATAATTAGAAATAATTACCAATAATTACAAATAATAACATTATTAATATATTTTATTATTAATATTAAAATAATATAATTTTCTAATTTATATACAATTCTCCTTTCATCTGTGTGTTTTCTATCTCCACATACAAATAATACATGTGAAGACAGCAAACACACAGATGAAAAAAGAATTGTATATATATAAAAAATTATATTATTTTAATATTAATGATAAAATAAACTAATAATGTAATAATGTTATTACCCAATTATTGGTATTTATTACTAATTATTAATATTTATTCTTAATTATTAAAAATTATTACTATTTATTCCTAATTACCATTAACTATAAACAATACTAATAATTTAAATTTATTAAGTAATAAAACAATGTAAACATAATTAAATTACAACTAATTAATAATAATTGAAACTAATAAAAAATTAAAAATAAATAAAAAATTAAAATGAACATAAATACCTTGAAAATTGATCTGCTCTAATCGTTCTTCAAAACTTTAATATCAGCTCCGGAGAAAAAAATTAAACTGGAGAAAAACTCAACTCTAGAAATATA
Organism: Viscum album; assembly: GCA_963277665.1. Taxonomy (NCBI): domain Eukaryota; kingdom Viridiplantae; phylum Streptophyta; class Magnoliopsida; order Santalales; family Viscaceae; genus Viscum; species Viscum album. Next base: position 1,051,093,233 of record OY728130.1, on the reverse strand, counting down.
ATCTTGAGAGAATAAGAAGATAAGGAATGAGAATGAAATGAAAAAAACGGATGGGGGTATGTATAGGTTAGATTATTTGCGACGGGCCCATTTGCGACGGGTATCCCGTCGCAAATAGTATTATTTGCGACGGTGCCCGTCGCAAATACCTTAGACAACATTTATTACGGTCAACCGGTAAATAGTTATTTGCGACGGGTCCCGTCGCAAATAACCACCTGCCGACATACTATTTGCGACGGGGGAATATACCCGTCGCAAATACCTTTTACCGCCGCCGGTTATTTGCGACGGGAATATTCCCCCGTCGCAAATAAGTTTCCCGCGAGTTGGCGCGCAAACCGCGCCAGTCCTTTTGCGACGGGGAAAGCTGTCCCGTCGCAAAAGGCTACTTATTTGCGACGGGCAAATAATCTCGTCGCAAATAAGTTTTTCACGGGACTATTTGCGACGGGATTAAATCCCGTCGCAAATAACCCGTCGCAAATGCCCTTTTTTCCCGTAGTGAAGACCGGTCAGTTCCTCTCGTACGGGTGCTATGGCAGCATGACCGAGTGTAGGACGGGACCTGGGAGCGGGAGGCCGACGTATGTGCTCAGTGGCCAGAGTTGTTCTGAGATTTATCTTCACCGCCCTTGTAAGGGAAATTCGGGGACGAATTGCTATAATGGGGGAAGTTTGTAAGAACCCGGTTCTTATTTTTGAGGTACAAGTTTCTCCTTTTTCCTTTTTCTTAAGTGTTTTTGAGAAAATATGGAAAATGGGGAAAAATCCTAAATTTTGGAACTACACGCCATGTACTTTTCCACACGCCGTGTACTTTTGGCCGTGTGGAATGAGTACATGGGGCGTGTGGCCTTGTTGGCGACGCGAGGTGTAGGAACCGACTACACGTCGTGTAGTGGTACCTTACATGTTGTGTAGTCAGTTGGCAGGCCTAAACAGTAAGGCAGTGGAGCAGCCGACAGCTAGAAGACAGTACACGCCGTGTACTTTAGAGTACATGCCGTGTACTCATGTCGATGGTTGAACAGTGTGGCGGTGCCGCCAAATGAATAGTTAAATAAAAGAAGTACACGTCGTGTACTCAAAAGTACATGTTGTGTACTTTGTTTTTTTGACATAAAACAGGCAGTAGCCTCCTCTTTTGGCAGAGGAGACACTTGAGCCGATTTGGATCCAAAGGAGGAGGATGGACCTTTGAAGAACCATCGGGTGTTCGTCTGGAATCAGTTTTTTGCCTCGGACGATCCCGTTGGAACCGCATCGGTAAGGGCTTCCACCTCCATGGATGGTTCTTACTAATTCTTATCCTATCAAGAGTTATTTACGTTTGTTTGGGGTTTGTTATTCATCAGATTTACATCGTTCGTGGGCGTTTCTAGAGTTGGCATTCGGGTATAACGTTTGTTGGCGTATAAGGTAGGAGGATTGGTGTAAATTTCCAACTATCGTGTGTTTTTGTGCGTTTTTATGCCACGCACCCATGTTGGGGTGTCGTGTGGCTGAGCCCGTTGCTATATTTAATGCCTAGAATTTCATAGGTGATTAAATTTTGATAATAAAATGCTGGTTGGGATCGTTTCTTGGATCTGGAACCACCCCAGGGGGGTGTTCGACTGTTTAGTCATTTGGCCAGGATACCCGAGGGTATGCCTTTAATGTAGTAATTGTAGAATTTCCTTGAGACGAATTGCTCGTTTACTGCATTTTGATGTGTTGGGCATGACCCGATTACCTGTTTAGCCTGAGGGCGTTGTTGTGATTAGCCTGTGGGCACTGCACTATTTAGCCTGTGGGCAGTAGTTATTTCGGCCTGAGGGCAACTTCTTCTGTGCCTATGGGCAGCTGACTTTGTACCTGTGGGCGACACTACCTATGCCTGAGGGAAAACTCTGTTATGCCTGAGGGTAGATTCTTATGTTGGATACTCGTTACCTGAGGGTAGGAGTTTACATGTTTGAGGACACTAGTTGTTTACTAGAAATGCACTATGGTGATTTCTTATATTAAATGGATTAAATTAATATTACAAATGTCAATATAACTGGTAGTTACTTTTGAGTACTTCTTACTTTATTTCATTTTACATCTGCACACTATTGTTGCATGGTAGCACGTAGTTGGGCACGAGCCTTTGCTGGGTGCCTACTGAGATATATTTCTCACACCTTGTTTGGGTCACGCTTTTCGGCCCAAACAGATTATGTTTCTGTAGGTGTAGATAGGGGCAAGAGTCCCTATATAGGTACTTGACTGTTGTCGTGGATTATGAGGGCATGGGACTGATCCTAGGCTCACGATGTCGTTGCCAGCTGTTTTGCTTTGTTTTGATGTACTCTGCTCTTGTTGTACTGTATTGATGTATAACATGTTTTGGATGTTTTCATAGAACTTGAGACATGTTGCATCATTTTCTATATACAGTTGGTTATATCCACTGCTATTGTTATTTCAGTTGTGTATGGTTTACTGCTTCCGCTGTTGTTGTATGTTTTATTTAAATTCCGCTACGCTAAACTTTGACAAATGAGGGCATAGTTTTCCCACTATCAGACCTGGACCCTCGTTGCTAGTCGGCACCCTCTAGAGTTTGGAGAAATACGCTTGAGGTCTTGTGGAGAACTAGCTTCGGGGCACCCGTTGAGTGGCACCCGGGACCGGGACGTTACAACGTCGATGCAGTTATTTTTGGAACGTCAAAGACATCGTCAGATTTCTACGCTAGCACCTATAATTCAACAATCAACACTCAAACAGATTTTTGAAGTGCATTTGGATGATCTAAAGAGATTCTATTTTGGATCCTTCGAGCAACAATTATCAGTGAAAATTAGATGTAGAGCGTGGCTTCAGATCAAACTGTGTATTTATGGTTTAATTTTTATGCAAAAACTTCTTCACGCGTGATCCTCAGGCTTATACTAGGGCAATGGTTTACTGCTGATGATGTTGTTACATCGATCGTCGGTGAAAAATTTGAAATCTCCACCCACTAGTTTCCACTACGCACCTTACTACATTCAATTGGAATCAAAGAGACGTGTGAAAATTTTAATCCAAGAGAAAAATTAAATTTTCATTAAATTTAATAGATGGCTTCATTTTGGTCCTTACACCACAAACACTGGTTCAATTTGAAATTAGATGATCACGTTAAGTACATCTGAAGTTTTAACTGTGGATTGAAATCGTCATTGTGAGATTATTTTTACAAATAATATATATATATATATATGTTAGAAACACCAAATACCATCGACATAATCAATTTCAGTGAACTTTTTATCCAATGCACGCTGGAAGAGTACTTTCTGACCACCGGGTATTTTTCCACCGGTGAGGATTATCATAATAATTAAAATTTTCTAAGCTTAAACATGTAGCATGTGGATTTTGTGGATTTTTAAAATCAGACAAAACTAAAAGGTTTAAAAAAACGGGCGGCGGCTGGATTTTTCAAACAGGCCATGGAGGTCAGAAAATGGCCAAAACACACTAGTCGTGACCTGCAAAGGTCGAAGGAAAAAAAAGGAGGGGTGTTTTTCAAGGTAGGGACACCCCTCTTCAGTCACCCTCATCCTATGCCACCCCTATTCACTTAAAACAGTCACCTCAGGCCACCAGCATCGATCTGCCCTGGCCGCACCGCACGAGGCAAAACCCCTTCCTTTGGAAATATTTGCCCAGATCCGGGCTCCTGACCACCACACTGATGGTTCCCCAGTACCGGCATGTCTCACAGTTTCAAGTGTCCCACCGTTGCCTACTGTTATGATTGGTTAGTCCCAAAACGGGGTGGGCGGGTCCAGGAAGACCCAAAATGGGGTGGGGGGTCCTGCCTGAGCATATCCAGGCTGCACTTATATATTTATATTTTTGAAATATATATATCTAGGCTGAACTTAATATTTTGAAATATATATATATATATATATATATATATATATAAGTTTAGAAAATAATTAATTCAATAATTAATATTTCAAAATAAGTTAAATTTTGAAATATAATTAAATTAATTGATGATACCGAACAACGGATGTTTCAAATTAAAAATAAGAATGATTTTTAATTCAATTAAATCTCCCTCGAAAAATAATTTACTGCAAGTTTAATTTTATTTATGTATTTAATTTAAATACACGTGCTTAATTTGTATCAACTGATCTTAATCTGTGGACTGACCAATGTATATCTGACATTTATTTATTTATTAAATTATTGTGATGGTTCTTTGTAATAATTAGTTTAATAAATGATGATCTGTGTGTCGTCTATGCATCATTATATGTATAAGGGCATGTATGTCCAATTTATTTGTTGTATTTTGTACTCTTGAGACCCCCCTCTCTTACGTGAAATTATTATTGTATAGTGACGAAGATGAACAATGACCTATTTCATGCTAAGTTTTGGCGACGCACCAAACTTGAGATTGACACATTGGATTTGTGAGTGCTGCAACTCGAGTTGCAAGCAACATGACTCAAGTAGTTACCCCTAGGGTGTAGGTTGATCCACAATTCACTTAATGGATCAACCATTAGTATAATATCACGATCACGTCATTTTTATTTTATTTTTTCATGGTTTATTATTTTATTTATGTGTAGTTTTATGCGTGATGAAATAAAATAATAAGCAAGTATGCACAGATAAAATGAACATGTGACGCGATGAATGTTTTCTATTTATTTCATAGTCAATTGTGAGTGCGATCACATAATACATGCATATTAGATAGAAAATGATTTCATTTCATCATTTAATAATAAAATCCTTAAAGAAATATTTAGTCTCAAAAGTCTTCCGCCATTTGAATTTGAAAAAAACCAGGTGTTCGAGGTGCTCATCGGCCAAAGTTGAGGGTGCCTCCTACTACCATGAAGTTATTTTGAGAATGATGGGCCGACTTGATGAAAGTTGGCAGTAAAGAAGTTTCCAAATCCAGATTTCTGCAACTTTAAAGGAAACCGTTGAGTAATTCATGTTTATGATTTTAGAAGCTGCGACTTCGCTCAACAAATAAAAGAGCCACGAGTTAATGCAGTTGACCAGTCAAATACCTAGATTGAACTCTCCAAGTAGTGGCGTAACCAAATCTTGTAGACTATGAGGGGAGGTTCAAAGATCATTTCCACTAGAATACTAGAACATCGTAGTATTCTGATTCTATTATAAATCATTTATAGAATTTGATAAAAATAGTGGGAGACATTTAATGATTTAGTTAATTAATTAATAATGTCTAAATCAGTAATCAAGATAAAAGTACAATCTGCTAGATTTTATTTTTTGTAGAAAAATGGAATGTGATACCATAAGACACACTATGATAATTAGTGGACAAAGTCAATATATTATCCATCATGAGTTTCTGAAGAGTAGTACAGGCGCTTGCACATAATACCATGATATAGAAAATTCAAGGTGATGGTGTCCCCAAATACCTGTTATGCCACCTCTGGAAGTGAGGGTGTTAGAAAATTTTATAGGAGACTCATGTATTATGAATTTGATGGTTTTTTCATAATTCTATCATCAATGTCTAATGTTAGTTGTGGATACAACATCCGGGCATGAATGATTTCACATGTTGTATCATCTCTGAGAAGAGTACACAAAGAAAGTGAAGCGAGATATGAATAGGTGATGACTACACTGGATATGTATAAATTGAAATATGGATCATGATCTTTCAATGGATCTCTGTCTCATATCATTTTCACCTATTTACTCCAATTTGATTAAGATTAAAAAATGAACAGTATGAAGTAAATAATTCCCAACGTCATGTGAACAATTTACTTGGTATCTACTGGGAATCATGTGATTCATGTCCTTAAAATACACTAAGAATCAAGTAATCGTGCTACTCATCATCTACTAGGCCTCAAGTTAACATTCTATTTGAAATCTTCTTGGAATCGAGTGAATCACATGATATTTATGAGGAACCATGATACCAGTACCCTGTACCTAGGTCCATTGTCATCATTTCCGTAATTCATGCGCACTCCATGTCTAAGGGATAACTAGGTCATGATGGTCCATTTGTTTCATGAACTAATAACAATACCTTATAAGGCATGGTAACAAAAATAATAGGTTAAAACATAGAAGAAACTCATAGAATATCATCATGAGTAAATATTAGAAACATACAATACATTTGATCAACATCCAACATAGGAAAACAAGCTACAAGTGTACTCATGGAATCAAGTATCATAAATGGTCTCACAGGCTATGCACACACCCACATGAGATCACAATCAACCATGGTCATCAAATAATGTCAAGAAAAGAATTATACCAAGGAAAAAAGTGTATACAAGATCCCCAAATGATAAAGAACTTTCAACCTCAAGGTTGTTAATGACGAACTCCAAGGTTCATCAAGGACTGAAAACCAAACCAAATCACACACCCATATAGAACAAGCTCACACCTAAAGGATCCCTAACTCGGGTTCTAGTTCATCAAAAAAATGTTTCAATAAGGAGACTCAAAAAAATTTCACGTCAAGAAGGGTGGTTCCATAATCACATACCATAAGGAGTCCATCAATGGAACCAATTATGAGGTATGGTGAGCAAGAAGATGCCAATTCATCAGATCTATTTTTGATTGAGGAACAAATCATGAATTCTTCAATGATTCTAGAAGAGAACCTCAGGTCTAGCCAATGATCATTTATCCATCATCAAACCATCATCAGGAAAGAGATACACAATGAGATTAAAGATGAAAAATATATTTAGACGATCAATCCAAGTTGATGTACATGAAAACATCCACCAATCACAATGAATCAAGCTCTGGTCAAAATGGATGTCATTGACATGTTGAAACCACTACTATTATAGAAATTAATTAACAATCCATCATTATTCAGCGTTGGAAATCATTGATCAGGCATTGACATGCCATATCCATGAATCATATCAAGAGAATGAAGGTTAGTCAAGAAAAAACCTGATAAAATAAGAGTTTTACATCACATTCATCAATTCTAGATCATTAACAGACCTGAATTCACTAGAATAAAGCTCTAGAGAAGAGGAAAATATAACAACCTCAAATTCTTAGTCACATTATGGTTAAATTTCAGCCTTTAATTTTATGATTTTTAACTAGGATTTTTTTTTGGAATGAGTTCCAGGGTTTTTTGGAATGATTTTAGAGTGTTTGGAGGGACTTTTTAAGGGTTCATAGTTTGTGTATGGTTTTTCTAAACGGTGTGGATTCTCCTAGAAACCATAAAACTAGAGGTAGAGGCTCAAGGGGTGGCACACGATTCTACAAACCATGCAGCAACAATTGGAAAATTGTGTGGTATGCTCTAGTTGACAACATCATGGTTAGTGAACAGTTAAACAACCCTTGTGGCCAAACCGTTTAGCTTGTTCAGAATCCCATAAAGAGTGCATGGTTGGTTCATGATTTTTATAAACGTGTGGGATAACTATGCATACTTGAAATAAAGGATCAAATTTTCCTTTTAATGCCCATTTATGGTCTTTTTTGACCTTTTAATCTTTTTATTGAACTCCCTCTCAATTTATAAGGTCCCTATACCCTTCCCAAATGATTTCCTATCCTATAAAGCTTGATTTTAGCGAATAAAAGTGCATTGATGATCTAGAATTGATGTATGTGATGAAAAAAATATCTATTTATCAGGTTTCTCCTTGATCTACCTCCTTCCTCTTGATATTATTCCTGGATATGACATGTCAATGCCACTATGATTTCTAATTCTAACTAATGATGGATTATTGAATTTTTTCTTGAATGGTGGTTTGTATCAGATCATTACAAAATGGTATTAGAGAATAGTTTTCTTTTAATTTTAACCAACCTAGGATATGGTAGAAAAAGATAACTTTGTGGGACTCAGTTAAGGGAGTTTCCATGTGCCTAGCCATCTCATGTCCAATGAACCTCTGAGTTACCATTGACGAGATTGTTATAACTATTTTATGGGATTTTAGGTGCATTCAGGCATCCTAATTAGGCACATATGATCACATTCCATATATATACATATTTATATAGTATATTAGTTCATAATTTAATGCCTTGATTGTTCAATTTATTTATGATATACTTTTATTCTTTGATTTAGTGGTATATCATTTTTTTTCATACAGTTGTGATGTATCTATTATCATTAATTAGTTGAACCTAATCATACTGTTATGTTTTGTATATATATGTGACTATGAAAAACGTGTAGGAATGGAGACCTTGTTTAGTGCTAGGAGGGATATACATTGGGTTATAGGTAAAATAATGGGAGAACCTTCTGTGATCCCATATACTAATTATGACCAGTCCTAACATCATTAATTTTTTTCTCTAAAAGTTCCTTCGTATTTAAGAATATACCTCCTCGAAGGGAGCTGATGGGGCCACCTGCTGGCATGGGCTGGGATGCTCCCACTAGGGTAGATTCCCCTTCTCCACATCCGACTATGTAGGTGGGTGCAATGAAGAACACTCTCATTTCTTCCCTAGTATAGAAGGTAGTGGGCCCACCTTAGGAGGGAATCCTTTTGCTTATTCCTTCCCAAGGCATATGGGTTCCAAGGTCCATATTTGACTACTATAGAGACTTCTGGCTCCAACATCCACAAGCCTTTCATGAAACAGGAAGGATGAAGAATACAAAGAAATTGATAGACATCATTGAGGGTGTATTTTAACTCATTGTGATTCTTGGAGATAAGAAGGTGAATCCGGAAGTGTTCATGCTATAGGGGTCCACCAGGAGGTGCTGGGGCATGATGGAATAGGATGGAAAACATGAAGATTTCACAAGGGAGGTTTTCAAGGATCTGTTCCTTAGGGAATTTTTTCCCAATATATTGAAAATAGACCCAATATAGGATTTCATGGAGATATAGTAGGGGTCCATGATGGTATCTTTATACTCCTCTTGTTTCACTGAGCTACTTTTCATTTCTCCAATTTTGGCTGAGAATGATGCACATAATGCTTGGAAGTTTTAGATTAGTATTCACCCTAATATCAGGTGTTGAGTTTAGACCATTATCCTAGAGACATACCTGTAGGTTCCGTGGAAGTACTCGACTATCGAGAAGGATTTGGAGGAGGATTAACTTGTTGTTCTTATTCCACTTATTAATACTCAGATGAGTGGACCTCTTACTACTACTATGAGTGTCTCTTTTGGTAGAAAGAAGATGAAGTCTGAGGATGTGCATTAGGGTAGTGGTAACCAAGTGAAGTAGAGTTTGGATTCTTCAATTACCTCAGGAGTAGTACCTCAGTGCTTCAACTATGGAAAGGTTACTCATTACCACATGGTATTCATAACACCTCAGAGCTAGTGTTGGTATTGTGGCAAGATGGGGAACCACCAACAGTTTTTCTTCAGGGCTATGAGGTCAGGTTTCCATAGAGGGATGAGGAAGATGTGTTCAAGGAACTAAGGATCTATTCAGGGTCCTCAATACCAATATCATATAAATATGGCTCAGGTGAGTCATGTACCTTAGGGATAGAGTTTTGATGCTAAGGTAGGAAAATAATATGCAGTGCGACAGACTCCAAAAGTTGGTGGTGAGGGGACATCTGTTATTTGAGGCATTCTCTTTATCACTTCTATGTTGTCTACTATATTGTTGGATACCAATTCTTCACATTCCCTTATATCTACACAATTTTTTATTATACTTGACTTATTGGTCATGTTTTCTTCTTACTTACTTTCCCTCGATACACTATTGGGCATGAAAGTGGACCATCTTCAATGATTTTGAGATTGTTCTATAGTCCTTTCCAATTATGGACATATGTGGGACTTCTTGATACTAGATATGATGAGCTTCGATGTGATTCTCATCATGGAATAACTGACTGTTTATAAAGTGGACATTGATTGCTATCAGAGACATTTATATTTTACTTTACCAAGGGGAGATAAGTTCATGATGATCAGTGAGTGGGAATTGGTAGAAGGTAGATTTTGTATAAACTAGAGTTAGTTGAGATGATGACAACAGAGATTATGGATGAGGTATTCACATAATTCTATGGTATTCATGTAGCATATGTAACTACTAATTGATTTTATTCATATGATATTCCTTCCAAGAATAAACTAATAGACCAGCAAGGCACAACTTATGTTCATCCTATAACTCATAAATTCCTTGCACAACATTTTTGAGTTCTCCTCATTTTAAATTTCCACTTATCCTTCATGTAAGAGTTTTTCAGATAAAATAATGGTCAATTAATTAAAATCTATAGTATGAAAATTAAATGAAAATTAGCTGAATCCACATGACCAAATCATTACACGATGTAATCTCTATATAAAACCAAATTATCACATATGAAAATTATGAAAATTTAGGATAGATAGACATCAAAATATTTGGTGAATTTTTTGGAACTCTAAATATTAGATTCAACATTTGGTCTAGTTTAATTAATGGTATAAAATTTTAAAATATTTATAGCATATCAAAAAATTCCTCAATTATAAATTTGTATATCCAAATATCATTGAAAAAATAGAGCATAAATATTTTATAAAACAATAGAATTATAGAAATTTTGCAGAGATATCAGTCAATTTTTAGACCACCTAAACTACCATTTTAGCCTTCTATGTTGTTTAATTAAATATAGATAAACTTTTGGGATATCTATAGAAATAAAAAGCATGTAATTAGGATATTTTTTAGCTTGATATATCATTGAATAACAATAGAAAATATAATTTTAAATCTTTTTTATGAAATAAATATTGTTGCGACTTTAGATAAAAATTGTAAACATAAAGTGACTAATTAATAATTCATCATAGTTGAAGATATTCTAGATAATATTATTAGATTTCTATCAAAATATGTGGTGTAAAATTTTGCATACTATAACCCATGATATAAGCAAAATAAATTATAAAAATAAATCTGACCACATAGACCATCATGCTCCATTTTCATCTTAGAGTTCTAATCACATATGACTGTCATGACCCTGGGTCAGGACACATAATGCCATCACACCCCATCATTTATCACATTCATATTATCATGTCACTTGTTACATCTAAACATGATCCCCCTATAGGGTTACTGAACCATGATGGGTCCACCTATCACTTTTGGTACTATGTATAGATCAATAAGAAAGCATATATAAAAAATATCACAAGGAAACAAGTAATAACATGTCAAGGCACACATATCATATCATGAGTGTGAAAAAAATACAAAACATGCACACATATGATAAAAATCAACATGTTCTAAATCACATTAACACACAATTATATATCATGATAACAATTATATACATGGACTCTACATGGTAAAGAACTTCATACCACAAGGTCGTCAGTTTTGACATCAAGTTTTGTCAAGGGTGTCATCTCTTGAACCACGTTCACACGCCAAACAGGACATGCTCACATGCCAAGAACTCCTAGAACTAGTTCCAACCCAACATGATAATGGTTCTTGAGAAAGGAAGAGAAGAATAATAATTCAATGGTATAATAAAAATTTACTCAATGATGACTACTGAAAATGGTAGAATTAGAGTCTGGTTAATGGAAGAAGAAATTATCACTTTTGGATAGTGATAAGAGGAGTATCCACCAAGAGAATACAACTGATGTCATTGATCATCAAGAACATCACCAATCATCAATAATGGCATTGATCATTAACAATGTCATTGATAATACAACATTGTAATTACCCCATTAGACAACACAATACAATATCATCTATTCTATAAAAAATATCAAACCATGATTAAATGATGGAGAAATGATAAAATTTATCCAAACTAGATGAAATTTAGAAAACTAGAAGAACTTATTAAAACCATTCCAGAATAACCCAAATTCAAAATCAATGATGAAAGAAGAACAAACCAAGTCCATAAATCGATCAAGGAGAGACAATTTTGAACCCAAAATTGGAAGGAAAAATCCTAATTCGAATAATAACTTTAAGAATCAATATATTCTATGGTCTTATACAAAAGGTTCAGAGGATAGTAGTTTTCTAAATTTAAGGGTCTTACTTAATTAAAAGGGTTTTGGATCAATTAATAAACACATTTGAGAGCCACAATTAGGAGCCACACATTTTCCCCTTTCCTTTGGTATAGATATGAGAAGTAAGAACATTAAATTGGTTGTTTCACAAATTCCTAACATATAAATTTCTTGCACCATGGCCTCATGAAATTCATAGTGTTCTCGATCCCACATCCAAAATATATTGGGCTAAATCATGGCCCAAAATCCCAGTCCATTTTACCCAACACCATGGATTATAGAAGTCATTTCCCAAGCCTTTTTGGATAGTGAAATGTCTAAAATCACTATAAAGCCTCCACAAGCTTCTCCAAGCTCCTAAGAATTTACCTAAAAATGGTTCAACTAAGAAAAGGAATATAATGGGAATACAAAATCACATAAAATAAAATAAAATTTCTCGTACTTTACATCCTCCCACTCTAAAGATTTATCATCCCTAAAAAGCATCTTTATGGGTATTTCTCAAACAACTTAGGCCACTGAGTTTGAATGATTGATTCCAGCTCCCATGTCTCGTCTTGGATCTATCCATGCTGGTATAAGAATTGAAAAAGTGGCACCATATTCCACCATAACACTTTCTCATTCCTATATATAATATGTACCAATCACTCATAAAATTCATTTGGATCCAACTCAACATCATCACTTTCTATAACATGCATAGGATTGGGCATGCACCTTTAAAGATTAGAAACATGGAACACATCATTAATGGGTCAATAACATGAATATCTAGATGATACATCATTATCCCAACTCACTCAATGATCTCAAAGTGTCTAAAAAACACAGGGTTAACTTGCCCTACTTCCTTATATGTTGGTGATCTAACCGAGGAGTCACTCTCAGGAAATATCTTTTTCCTATAGAAAACTACAAAGGTATCCTCTTATATTTAGCATAAGATATTGTTATACTCTGATATGTGATCAAACTCATCTAAATTAGATTCACTCTCTTATAGGTCTCTTGAACCAAACTGGGCCTTAAAACCACTACCTCACTTTCCTTATGCCAAAAAAGAGGTGAATGACATTTCCCTCATTAAGATCCTCATATAGTGTCATCTAAAACAAATCTTAGTAAATATTGTAGTATATGAACTCAACCAAGTATATATGATCATCCCATGATCCACCAAATTCTAGAATGCATTCTCAGGGAATATCCTCTAGTATACAGATCTCCCACTCTAATTATTCATCAGTACGAGGATGGTACATTGCACATAGATTCAACTGAGTCCCTAAGTTCCTATACAATCCCTCAAAACTGTGATGTAAAACATGCATCTCTTCTAGATAAAATTCTCAAGGTAACTCCATGTAAGAATAAAATTTCATAGAAATACCGCCTTCTCAGTTCATCTTCTGAGTGAGTCTCATGGATTGGTAAGAAATGAGAATCTTTAATCAAATGATCAACAGTCACCCAGATTGTGTCCAGAATCTTCAGGGTACTCAGAATCCCCATCATAAATTCCATTGTGGAATAATTTAAATTCGATAAGGGTATAAGAAATGGATTGAGTAAATCTATAGGATGTTGGTGCTCAGCCTTTATCCTCTAGTAGGTAAGGCATCAAGAAACAAAACTAGTAATATCCATCAATATCCATAGCCACCAAAACTACCACCTTAAGTCATGATACTTCTATTTATCTCTAGGATGTACCAACCACCTATAAGTATAGAAGTGTCTCATCAATTATACTCGGATGGAAGCAGAGAGTAAAACCATCCAATGTGAAAAGATCACATTATCAACATCCAATGACCACTCAGGTAATCAGTCACCACCTGAAAGTTGTTCCCTCATCACAACATGCTCTGGGTTGAATTCATGACCCACCCTTTCCCAGTCTATAGGATAATATGTGATCATAAAGGGGGAACATGTAATCAATCCCTGTTCCTATGAATCATCCATTCTCCAATCATCCAAAAAGTTCATTAGGCGCCATTTCTCTTGAGAAGGTTTCTCAACAAGATCCTATTAAACCTGCATCTTTCAGCTAAGATCATCTACAAAGCATTACCTTTAGCAGTTTTATAGGTCATCTCAAAGTTTAAAGTATATATATATTCTAACCAGTGCCTATACATCAATTTTAGGTCCCATTGTATGAAGATATATAAAATTATTTTATGTTCATTATAGACATAAAACCTCTCCCCAAAGAGATAGTATCTCTAAAAATTCAAGGTGTAAATCAATATTGTTGGATCCAAGTCATGGGAAGGATAGTTTCTATCATGAGGTCACTAATTACATGAATCATAAGCTACTACCCACTCCCTCTGAATTATCACTTCCCCCAAACCAACTCATAACACATTGTAGTGAATAGAATATCCAAACCCAACGTTGCGAAGAGTCAACCTCAGAGTTGTAGTCAACCCCTTCTTCAGCTAAGAAAACATCTCTTCACACTAGTATGACCACTGGAACTTCACTCCCTTCTTTATCAATATAAAATTGGATTTTGAAAATCAGGAGAATTACTAGATAAAAAATTGCTATTATCCCTATAAACCCCTAAATCTTCTTATCTTTAACATATTATAGGGATGTAACTTGGAAATAACTGTATCCAATTTCTTAGGGTCACTTGGTTTAGCTTCCAGAAATCTATGAATATACAAATAATACCATCCACCTTATTAGAGAAAAAATTCACCCCATGGTGATGTACTTGGCCAGATAATACTCTTCTACTCTATGTCTTCTATTTGTACCATGTGTTACATTATCCCGAATGACACCATATGATAAGGGGTTGTCATAATGGGAATCACACTTAGCATGATAAAAATAAAAAATTCAACTCCTATATTAGGGGGAATTCCTATGGTGTAATTTAGAAATACATCCTAATTAATATCCATAATAGGAGGAAAATATGAATGGGTTTCCATTGATCCAGTTGAAAGAGCAAGACCTGAAATCTTCATTGTGATCATCCCAAGATGGATCAATTCTAAACAAAATCTACCTGATCCCAACTCTCATTAACCATTCATTAAGAACTATATCCATTAGGGGATGTAAATGATACCTATATTTGATATAATATTGTATGGGATTGAATTATATTCGTCTAGTCCATGCTAAGAATGACATTAAATATTGTGTTTTCCAAAATCATGAGGTCAAATAGGTTTCCATAACCAAAAATGACAATAGAAAACTCTAGGAATCACTGAAGACAATCTAATTTAATGCCCAATGATGTATCAAGAAAAGTAACTTAGAATAAATCATTAGCGACAAGTCAAGTACAATAATAAATTTTATAGATATGAATGAATATGAAACACTAATATTAAAAAAGATAATAGATAAATTATATGTCATCAAGACTATACCTCGCATAGTAGATACTCTCTTACCACCATATGCTGGAGTCTAATCCATTACATAAACTCATCCTACCCCAGATCCGAATCCATAACCCTGATAAGAATGAATCACCTAAGTCTTCATCATCTGAGCCTCTTTTTGAGAACCCCGACATGTCCCATAGCTCAATGCCAACATCTGACTCAAACCCTGCTGAGACCTTATTTGTGATGCATTTTATAAAAAACACTAAATATGCCCCATATTTCCACAATAAAAACAATTGATCACATATTTAGGGTAGGAATTATGATAATTCCCTCACTGACAATAGTTGTAGCATTGAGTACCTCCTTCCCCTAAAAAATGTATTGGAGATATGCTACTAAACTTTGGCTCTCTGACAATACTTTGGAATGAATCACCTGCCTTACTATTTCTACAAGTGGAAGTATCACTAGGAAGTATACTAAAGGATAAAAGAATACCTACATCTCTATCGTCCTTTATACCCATATCGGACATTAGGGCCCTATAAAGAACCTGAGTATAATTCATCAGGTTGAAGTTCCTGACCTGTCATCTCAACTATGATAATAGCCCGATCGTTAAGTTCCAAGATTTTTATGCTTCACACCCAACCAATAGAGGATTGAAGCATAGTAACTCTGTGAAATGAGTAAGCAGTCACCATTATAATCCCCTAATGAATCTCTATAAACTTATGTGCTCAGTCTAAGATCAACATTCTTAAGATCAAGTCCTTGAAGGGGAGGTATTTAAATGTCTCCAACATGAGACCTTCACATATTCCCACTTCAAGCATAACATACCAACAATGTCTAGTAGCACCTTGAAGCATAAAGGTCACAAGATTAACCTTTTGATCCTCTAGTGTATCCACTAATTTAAAGATCCTCTTGAGGATCCATATCTAGCCCTCTGTATCCTAAAGGCCTCTAGTTCCCTATAAAGATAGAGTATGTTGGAGCTGAAAGTCTTGATCATAATTGAACATAGTCCTGGTACCTACCATACCTTAGTTAAGAACTAGGAAGAAGACTCCTAGATGAATAATCCCTTATTCCTAAACTACTAGGGCAGGTATGAGAGCATTCTCCTTAATAACCGGTTATAGGGGATCCTATTATCAACTCGCACTATTCTACCCATATCAACTAAGCCTCAGTTATCTATCTCTACTACTGCATTTTATTATGGGATTTTTGGGGGAACTATATTGATTCCATGATTTACAATGTAGATTTCAAAATCTTTAAAACTATTACCTTTTCTATTTTCTAATCTTAACTCATGATGTATAATCCAACACTTTCTCAACCTATCTTAAAAATATTTTAAATATTTCAACATCTTGTAATTTTGTTTTATAAAAAAATAGTGTTCATACACATGTAATCATCTATAAAAGTAATGAAATATAAATAATCTCTATAAAACTTATACCTCATATGAAAACACATATCTAAGTGAATTAAATCTAGTGTCATAGTAGACTAAATCTTATCTCTCATACAAATTATTTGAATAGTTTTACCTTTCAAAAACATTTAAAAAACATCATATCTTTCTATTTTGAGTTGGTTTTGATCTATAACCACATCTTTCTTCATGATTTTACTCACATTTCTATTAACAAGATGTACAAAAATTATGAGAAATAGTTTTTTTGATTTTTGGAACTCAAAGAACATTAATTGGTTAGATCACCAATTTGGAAAAAACTTTACACTAGTTATTTGACCTTTTGTAATGATCTTTTTATCCTTTGAATTATTAACAATGTTTAAATTTTTCTTTAAAACATATTCATTTCCATCAACACATAATTGTCTCTCACTTAACATATTATCTTTAATCCCTTAAACATATTGAAAATTATTACATTTTAATATTTGAGATTCTATCTCAGTGGTTCAAACTCCATTTATTTTTAGAGAGATATCATTTAAAAATACCACTGCCCCATTTTTTTCAATATTCATTAAAATTTTAATGACACCAGAACAATGTGAGGAATATCCACTATTAAGCTTCCATGGACTCCCATTCATTCCTATTTTTAAATAAAATTTTATAATGAGATACTTTTATTCCCCATTTACCTTCTATATACCCTTTCCATTTTATTTATAGGAAATATATACAAGAATATTTGTCTTAAATTTCATAGTATTGTAAACCTGTTAGTCATACCTATTATAATTTTCATCTATAAAATAATACATGTTTAGTGTATACATATAAAATGAATTTCTATTCACAATCTACTTTCTTTGAGAATTTATTTTTTTCCTTCTTAGAGTTACTAAACTATAAATCTTGTGTTCTCTTTGGTAATGACATGTTGTATGATCATGAGTATACTTCATGCACTTAAATACCATAACACTAGTAGTAACCATTAAATCTGGGTGTCCTATATTGATAATAATTATATTCTGAATTTTATTTTTTTTGACCTACCAAATATTATAATTTCATTTGTCTTGGTGAGGCTAACCATATAGATATACTTTTCACTTTATTTGAAACTAAAGAGGGGTTAAAATCAATCTACTTATCCCAAATGTGTCAAAATTTGAAATTAAAACATTAAGTTTTAGTATAAATAAGTTTTTTTGGATATTTATAATGAAAAATATTAACCTTTTCATTTGAGATTGCTGGTTTGACATCCTTTGATGGTTCCACATTGATTTGAATATACTTCTTAAAGTATTCTTTTATCTTATTAAATAAATTCTCATCTTCAAGACACATTTATTGTGTCTTACTTATATCTTTATCCATTTAATGTTAGTTTTCATCTTGATTTTTAAAAATTTTGTCTTGCTCAATAACTTTCATCTAGAATTTTTTGATCTCATCAATGAGTTCGTTTCCCTTTTGTGAAGATCTTATTTCACTAAAATTGTATTATCATATTATTTCTTCAATAAAATAATATCCTTTAGTTTTTTATTCTTTAAAAGACATGATTTTAGTTTGGATTTCAACATGTGTTCCATGTTTGTTACCTCAAATTAGTATTCTTCACTTCTTATTGATTCTTCATGTTTCACCACATGATCCATGAAATTTTTGAATTTATCAACAATTTATTATAATAAGATACATAAAAATATATAATTATCGTCTTATTTACTCATTATACCTTTTATTTTTCTTCTTGCAAAATTATTCTTACAGTTAACATAATTGGAATCTTCTTTTGATTTTTTACCCCATTTCTCTTTTTAAGGATTATCATTTTGATCATTAGCTAAATACTTTCCAATTTTTTTCTTTGAGAATTTTATAAAAAAATTTCAATAACACAACAATTGAAACACTTATGTGTGAGTTATCCTTTATAATTTCCCTTAAAATTTCAAAATTTATTTGATTTGAATGAGATTATTTTCTTATAATCAACATAATTTTATTATTCTTCTTTGAAATAACTAGAATATATAACTTATTCATATTTTATTTTGAGTTTTCTCATGGATTCAAAAAAAAAATTCTTCTTTAACATTATTTTTGAAAATTAGAGCCTTTATCATTTCATATAAAATAAGAATATTTTTCAATTAATAAAACGTAAGATCTTATCTATATTCAAAATATGAAATTTTAGGATCAAACCTATCGAGAAAGTTTCTCATAAAATTATTAATAATTATAGAATATTCTATTTTTTACATAGCCTCTAATATTGTGGACTATCACATTGACTCTTATAGAATAGTCATTCATGATTTTTCATTTAGTCATCAGCATATATTCAAATTTATTTCTCAATATAAGTAGTTTAGATTATTTAACCTTGACATTTTATTCATAACTCTTTACTATTTTTCCCAAAATTCTTCGACTGATTGAAGTCCCATGAATTTTGTGCAAACTTTGTCTGATAGAGACATGATAATGGAATTTCTTTATTTTCCATCAACTTATAAATTTATCTTATTACTAAAATACATTATATCATCTCTCTCAATTAGTGGTAATACAATCATTACTACATAAATAACCTCTTTGAAAAGTGATAGAATATTGGATAACATCTGATTATTCTATCCACAATACTTCTTTCTATAAAATGTGGAAACACCTCTTTTGTTAACTCAATTCAAATTATCCATCACCTATAACTTGAGGATCTTATTGAGGGATCTTGGAGTACTCTAATACAAGTTGATTTGACCTAGTAATGGGTGAACCACTGAGATGAGGGGATTAATCATGGGTGATATTATTTTATAATTTCTTACTTTTAGAATAAAACCCAATAATTTGTTAGGATTTGATCCACTCAAAGTAATTGTCACATCTTTACCCAATGATAATGTGAAATTAATTAAAATAACGAACACATAATTTTTATAATTTTTGGTCCTGGTGTTGGTACGCACTTCTTATTGTGATAGTAGAGAGTCGATTTTAAAAAATCTCCCCAAGAATAAATCACTAATTATAAGTATTTATGATGGTATCATCCTCTACCATTGTGTTTCCTAATACTTACACAACACCCCACAATAAATTTTAATTAACTCCTACCAATTATAATTTATTACTAAATATGGTGAATATATCATGGAAAATCTAGGTTTCTTTAGCAACTGATGTTGATCTTACACTTAAGCCTTTAAGATAAACATATCAATGTATTTTTACCTCTTCAAGTACTTATAAATATAATAATTAGTGATTAACTTAGTTTATGTGATATTGGTAACTTCATAAATAATTAGATGTTGATCTTTTGGTTAATGATTTTCTCCTAAAATTTGAATCATTGAATACTTAGGCTCTTCAAGTTTTCTATTATCACTAGGAATCCTAGGTTTAGTCTCTATTTTTCTCTTGGTTTCTACTTAGTTACAAAACCTATACAATTCCACATTTTTCTTCTCCCTTAATCATGAATTTTTTACTAATCTATAATAATTGAATTTAGTAAATTCTATACCACCTCACATTATATAGAATTAACTCAATAATTTATACAATATAATCCTCTCATAATTCCTCAATAAACTAACACATGGGTGTGCTCACATTATCTTTGAATATTCTATTCTTATTTAAATGATTATCGCTAATGAAATTCAAGTTATACCATCCATTTTGTGTTATCACATTTCACCTCATAAAGTAAATTTATCTGGTATTTCATCAAAAATAATAACCATTTGAAACAATTCAAAAATATATTAAATTTAGAATAATAAAATGTTTTTGTAGTCATATACTATCTTCATTAAACTCAACTATCTTAGACTAGCCATTTCCTCACTCTAATTCATGGTGGAAAACAGTAAATCACGGTGAAACACTCTTCAATACTAAGATTGAATCATAACATAATCATTTTCAATTTATTTATGAATTAAAAATTAGCACATCATCACCCCATTTAAATTCTAGAATATTATTCTTGAGTTTCCCCATATTAAAATATTCTTTAACTGCAACACCCCAAAAATTTAGGATACCATGCTTGATGGCTTTATTAACACACAACAACGAGATTTAAGTAAACGGAGATATACTATTAAAATATTATTATGTAATATAGTTGTTAACTTATAGATGTTGGATTTATGGGTATGAATTGGTTTAAACACATTATGAAAAAATGTATAAATATTTAATATAATTTATTGATAAGTACTCAATATTTAGTAAATTCATTTTATACTTTAACAAAATATTTTATTAAAAAATGATTTTTATTACATTGTGTATTTAAATTATAATTAATTTCCTAAAATTTTAGAATTTGTTTTGGTAAAATTAATATAATTTATTAAATAACCATATAAAAATTAATTTAAGTGATATTTTGGTATTTTTCTAACAATATTTTTTCCGTTAATAGTAAAAAATACTAATTTTTCAAATAATATCAATTATTTCATTTATTCAAGTAACTTGAAAGTCCAATTTTTATTTGAATTTGACCTTAAAGTTACATAAGTTTTATTTTATTAGATATAATCTAATTAATTAAATTTTAATCACCATTATACTTGATTTTTTCATAGGTTTATTTTTATGCTTAAAACACATTTTTCATAAAACTGTTTATAAGTGCATAAAGATTTTCTATTTTAATTAATTAAAAAAATAACTACTTTTTAATGATTTAATTTAAATTTATAGATTATATATATATATATTAATTTTAATTAATATAATTCTTAAAACTATACATATAGTTAAGGTATAACCATCTTTTTCTTAAATAATGCATCTTTCAGAATAACCGCTTTTTTTTCGCACATTACAAGTTAAATTTTAATTTAAATTATAACACTTCTATGAATTAAATTTTATAAAATGGATTAAATATTAGGAATCATAATAATTAATGTTATATAATAATTTCAACTTATTTTTTGGTCATAATTAGTAGTAAAAAATGTTAAAAAATGGTTGTCACAGTTAAGGTCAAAATGGGTTTATTGGGGGTTAATCTAAAAAGATAAGGGTTAAAAAACATAAACACTTTATTAAACCTAATTAGTTGGATTTTTTTAGAATGTAAATTATATCTTTCTAATATAGATCACTTTGGAACCATTTTTCTACGAAATTGACTTAATATTATTTTAAAACATTGAAAAATTACAAGTGTACCACTCACCTCAATTATAAAAGGGAACCTCTACCCCTAATTTATTCACACCTATTGAGACATTTAGCTCGACAATAACCTCCCAAAAACCCTCTCCAATATTCTTATTCATGTTATAGATTATTTTTCATCCCAAAGGACCAACCATATGGTCCTCAAGAAGTGATCCAAAGAATGTTTCTCTAGGAGAAGGTAATCATATTAACAAAGATCTTTCTTTTTTACTTCTTATTTTACAACCTTAAATCATGTAATTATAAATTATAATATAGTTACATAATTATATCAAATTTAATGATATTTTATTTTGTTTATGGAATAATATTTATCCATCTCTTTCTCTATCAAATGAGAAACAAATCTATCACCCATGTGTACGACAGACTACCACCTCACGAACCGATATAATTATTTATCCATCACTGAATCACATGGATAGTCATAATTATAGAAAAAATGAATATATATTATAATTATGAAATAATATTTATTCTCTAAATTTAATATATCATCTAATTCTTTTCCCATTCACCCATTTTGAAATTATATTATCACTCGTACGTAAGTACGACTTCCCATCTCTATGGAGCAGTGCAATTCATTTTCCATGTCCAAATTTCAAGAATGATTCTAGAAATATATGTATTAAATTAGTATGATATTTATAAAATTAATATAATTATATAGATCATGGAACTATATCCTATACATAAGAAGCTTAACCTCTGAGACATAACATGCATGAGAAAACGAAGTAGTTAACACTCGAAACAATGGTAATAACGAAATATTGTTAAGTTACAGATGATAAAATATTACAAGAGTACAATATATGATAATATTAATATTAATATGGTTCTTTAATAAATTTATAACATGTTTAAAACCATTATTAATGAGATTAAATCATGTTCAACTAAAGGGAAGTGAGAGGTAAGGGTTTTCTTTATCTCAATTTTTTTTCTTTGAGACATATTTTATGTTATGAACCTATTTATGTTTATATGGTGAATATAACAATACTTTGACATGATATATCATGTATCCTTATTAATTAATTATATTAAAAGGTAAAACTCAAATTATTTCATGAAAGGGTTTTTGATTCGAAAGTTACCATAGTGATAAGGGGTCTCACAACTCAATTTATTTTCATTGGGTTATATTACTTATTCAATGTATGTGTTATGCCAATATTATGTGTGTAGTTAAATATGGTTATATTATGTTGTATTTTCACCTTTTTTGTGTGGATTTAAATTTTTACACATAATATCTTCATTTAATAATTCTCATTTCAATGATATGATCTTTGTAAGGGGTCTCATCACTCAATTTCTTTTCATTGGGTTATATTACTTCTTTATTGTCTATGTTATTCCATGATTATGTGTGAAATTATGTTTGAAAGTTTTATGTTTTATTTCCATTTTTTTGTGTTTAATTATATTTATTATACATAATCACTTCATTAATTAATTCCCACTTCGATGATATGATCTTTTTAATGTGTTTCATCTTAATTTCCACTCAATTGAGATATAATTGGTATTACGCACCAATTTAATTTTATATAGTGTATATAATACCCCTTTGAAATATTTAAAATTAATATATATTTATTCATAATTATTAATGATTCAATTCATGTTATTCTTTCAAGAGGAATGTTTTAAATAAAATATGGTTTTATGTCTCTTTTGAACGAGTATATTTTTCTTTCATATCCATATTTTTCAAAATAGTTGTACGAAAGTTCTTTTTTATTTACTCAGAATATTTATTTAGGATATTTTATTCTATAATTGAATTTTATATGAGGTTTGAAAGAAATCCATCTAATTTTTTTCCCAAAAAGGTCATTTTTATATCTTTTTATAGTGTCAATTTAATGTTTCTTTTTAAAGTATATAGAATTCATGGAATTTCCTCATGTTATAAACCTTTTCTGTTATTTACATATTCTATAATTTTTCTATAGTTTTGAAAAGAGAACTCTTTAATTAAATTTTATTTTAATACTTCTATTTCATTTTCGAAAAGACCTTATTTTACTTTTAAACCAATATTGCTGATGAATTGAAAGTCATCTTTGATTAATGTTGTGGTTGTTAAATTTCTCTTGAAGCATTAAATTTCTTATTATCATTGGAAATTACATTTATCATATATATAAATATTAATTTTACCATGGATATGATTATTTACAAAAATATTAACCATTTATACATATGGTGTTTTACTTGAAAATTTATTTAATTGACTTGGGAAATAATGTTATTCCATATTCTTTACTAAATATGGATATTAATTAAAAATACATATAGTTATGAATTAAATTGATCATTAAATATATTATGAATGCATTATATATGAAATGATGGGTGGTATCTATAGTTATATATCCCCTTGATGCATTGATAGATCTCATGTGAAAAAGTAGTTGGCTAGCCATATTAAATGGGGTTTGGAGTAAACCTACCTCTAGATTAAACTATCTTGGAACAAGGTCTTGATGGTAAAAGATGTCATGATGTATGCGATCATGAAATGAAATATTATTAATTTAATTCATTGAGAAATAAGTTATTATTATCCATGATATTACTAAATTTATATTATCAATGGATTCATTTCATACTCAAGTTAGTAATTAAATAACATGTGTTTTTAGTTATTTACCATAGCATATTGATAATAACTTATTGAATCCTATTATATTCCATTGTAGATAACCCTTACTAAGTATTTTATCTCACCCTTGTTTTGTTTAATTTCCCTAGGATAT
Source organism: Viscum album (assembly GCA_963277665.1). Classification (NCBI taxonomy): domain Eukaryota; kingdom Viridiplantae; phylum Streptophyta; class Magnoliopsida; order Santalales; family Viscaceae; genus Viscum; species Viscum album. Next base: position 1,051,068,351 of record OY728130.1, on the reverse strand, counting down.
AAAGAAGGAACCTTTAATTAAGGTCAAGGATGGATAATATTTAATTTTATTATATTTTATATATTTTTTCCCAATGTAAAATGGGAAGACTGTATTTATCCACTTTACCAAGACTACTAAAATACTCAGTACTTCAGGATGTGATCGTTTATATCTAGTAACAATTTAATAAAGAAAACATCAGCTCTGGGTTACTGAAGTTAAGTCATTACAGTAGGTATCAGACGAAGTTTAGTAGAAAGCTTGGGAACTAGATTTAGAAAACATATATTAGGGAACATAATATTATGAATGACTTTTTAGATAAACCTTGGAATAGGATAAATTCATAATGTTTTTTTAAGGTGAAGATTATGTGTTTTTTCTATAAATACATCCATGTATGGATACTATAAGTGGACATGATTTTTGAACAGATTCATATAGGGGTAATAACCCCAAAAATAGTTAGTCGGGTATATATCATCTATCATTTTGGTGCACAATGAATGGGTCCTTACTTCAAACCTGGTTTGAAACTCTTAGAGGATATTCTTAGGTTAATTCACATTTTCTTTATAAACCATTATAAAGGATTTGAATATATTATGATCATGGATTTCCTAAGATAAACATAAGGAGTTATAGATTGTAAAGAAGGTGTTATGATATGGATATACTATAAATGAAATTTTTTGATCTCTCATAATGATTATTGTTTCTCAGACTATTATATTTCATTTAGTCAATGGCTAGAACCAGAAGGAACCATGATATCATTGAATGTTATGGACAATGTGGTGATTATGAGCAACCAAATGGGATGATGACTAGAGTGAAAGTGATTTTTATTACTCATAAACAGTTATCATGGTATATAATTAACAACTTTCACCTTAACCAACTATTGGTATTACCAAGGAATATAATTATAGAGTTCACTAAGAACTTAGGTGGTGGAGATCATGGAGGAAAGAAGGCTCAATAAAAAATTTAGAAAGACACACCCCATATAATGTCTCAAACGAATGGAAAAAAGTTTTATGAGTGGAAAATATGGACATAGATCAATGATTTTCTAAGGAAAATGAATATTACAATGGGATGAAATAAAATTTACCCTATAAACCATTTATAGATTGTTAAATTAAATGCGGGGAACCTGGGCATAGTAAATTCCCTCTTATAAAGGCTAAATAATAGACCATGGAAGTAACTATTTTATTCTAATCATTAAAGTGGAATGATTTAAGAGTTTATGTATTTGGATTGAAGAATTATGTTATATAAGTGTATTATCAATGATATTCTGATTAAAAGAATAATGAAACTCCTAAGATTTTTTTTGCAGTAGGTGTTGCTTAAGGATTTGTAAGAATATGTGGAATGGTAATGATATCCTAGAGAAGTGATTTTTTGGAAATAAGATTTTTTTGGAAAACACATGATTGGGGATAGACAACCCTTAATATGTGTTTGATATTTGGATAAACCTAATGTTTCTTGTATTGATAAGTCTAAAATTAAAGATATCCCTTTTATGTTTTTATGTGATATTTTTTTAAAGGTAAAGGGGGAAATCCCCCGTTTATTGAAAAAGAAAGAAACTCCTTTTGAAGGGAAGAAGGAGGAACCGATTACAGAGACAGATGAAAGACATCTTATAAGAACAGGCCATATGGCCAACAAGGATCCAAAATCCAAAAGGAAACAAAAATCAAAGCAAGAACAAGCTAGAAAGTCTCATCACCCCCCTAACCAAAAATGCCACAGTGAAGTCCACCAAGATGATGTGTCACCCCCTCTGTGATGAATTGTGTCGTGCTGGAAACACAACCAAAGAAGAGCACTCCTCCAACTCATACAGAAATATGAGAGGAGGACTGGATGATAGCTGCCCGCACACCTATCTCTCTTTTGAGCCACCCCCCGCCCAATGGTGCCAATGAGAGACTCACTGAACCATCAACCTGATGTGCCGAAACATCCGACAGAGAACACCATGCAAGCTCAGTCTGGGTACCCGTCCATCTAAAAGAAAAGACGGATGAATGATGGGTGTCGAGACAAACATCCCTCCTTCGAGGTCACCCACCCGACACAAACTGCAGGACAGAATACGCCAACCAAATGCAACAAGACAAGAAAAAAGTTCCTACCAAAACATTTTCTTCCTAGTCACAATCCAATCCAGAAAAAGCAGCAATGGGAGAACTAGAGGAAAATGAACAGAGCAGCAACATCCCAAAGTTGCTAAGACCACACCCACATCCACCTTATGAAACGCCACCACCATCATACCATAGCAGACCTCCTCACGATCCAAACAGAGGATCGCTGCACGAGCATGGTCGACAAACCTCCTAAGACACCACCATCTGAGCTCCCAACTCCCTGAAGGGAGTGCTGAGAAGATCCACTAGCTGAAGAAGAAGAGGCGACAGACCAGTGTCGGAGAATCAGCGAGCGAGAAACCCAAAGAAAACATGAAGCCACACCAAGAACCAGTTCCACCAAGCCACAAAGCAATCCATCCAAGACAATCAAATTTTTCCTCTTGTTCTGAACCAAAACGATCCTCAAACCTCAGCAGCCGCATGAAACAGGAGAAACAATGACAATAGAAGCACATCACGGTATGAACCAGAGCAACCAAATGCGCAACACAGAGAGAAGTAGTAGCCTGAAGACAAACCACAAATAACTGGTGCAGCAAAGAAGGCGCATCACTAAATCAAGATCTAGTGAGAGATGAGTCGAATGCCACACATCTATCATCCATGAGTGCGAAAACTCGAGCGATGAAGTGAGGGGACTAGGTTAAGGGACCAGGTCATAAGTAGAGGACTGAAAATCCACCACCAGAGATCTATGGGTAGAGCCACAAATTTCAAGACTCCAAGGCCACCGACGTCGCATCATCATAGAAGACGAGATCTGAAGTGGGAACAAACTGACCAAGGAAAAAAAGGATGAATGAGGGAGGGGAACCTATACAAGGATAAGAAACATGATGATAATTCTGCGAGAGAAAAAAACAACAGCCATCGGGGAAGCCTCCTCTGCCAGACCACCCACACCACTGCCCGAAGGAAGCAAGCCACAACCAGACCGAAGAACACCTCAACCCTATAGACTCCGGACTATCGCTGCCTAACGAGCAACCACTAGCAGATTTCCACCAGAGCTTCAAGATGAAGCCGAGGTCCATAGAGTGAACGTCGATCTAGCATAGGAACCCAGATCAAAACCAGAGCTAGGGATGAGGAAAGTAGAGAGGAAGAAACACTCCTCCAATGCTCGAATAGAAGATGAAATTGAAACACGAAAGTCGGCCATGCAAAGATCCGGAGAAGTGAGAAATAGGCCACTGAAAAAAATACTCCAATGAAGAAGGAGGAGGTTAGTACATATGATCATTAATAGTTAAATGAGATTATTTGATTTTGTGGAAAAAAAATTAGTTTCATAGAAAACCATAGTGAATGAAAAGTGACATGATGATTAATGTCATTTTTAGGATATTCATCATATTTTTTTTAACTATATTGAAATTCTATTAATATATTTTTAGAAAAAGGACAACTCATATTCTAGATGACGAATCATATTATTCAGCAAGGTCATGGGGCTTGAACCCACAACCAAAGGATGAAAAGGGTTCATCACCTGCCATATGCCAAAGTGGTGTCCTAGTTATGTATGAAGTGTTTATTACTTAAATAATTTGATAGATAAATATTAATTTTACTTTGGTAAATGTATTATAGTATTACATATTTTTTAATTTTAGGATTTTGACTTAATTAATGATATTTAGGAGATATTTTATTGGATTGAGGTATATTTAACCTTTATATTTAATGTAAATGATTATTTGGGAAGAATTATATTATGTTTTTAGAGGTGTAAGATGAAAGGTATGATATAAAGTTTGAGGTTAAAATTTTCTTTAACATTGAGGTAATTGAGGTTATTTGGGATGTAAGGGTTTTTATTTATGAAATGATCAATGTTAATACATTGGATTTATTTTTTAATTTTAGGGATAAATATATTATTTATTCATATGAAGGTTTATTAATTTTGGGTATAATAAAACATTGTTCTAAATTTATTATATTTCTTAAATATAAAAAAGAATAGCTTATTATTCTTTTATAGATCATATGATATGTTAAAAGTTAATTTTCATGCTTCAAGCACAGAAAATTAATCTTGAATACTTATAATTTAGAGAAACAAATGAGATTGTGTTGTAAATTGATTAAAGGATAAAATTATACTTTTTAAGTAAGTATATTTATTTATTTTCATTGTCGAGATTGTAAAATAATTCCTCAAATTTACCCCGAATGTATTGAAGGCCTTTTTTTATTGATTTTTGATAACCCCACTTTTTAGGGATGAGGATGAACCCTTAAAAGGCCTGTAGGCTTAGAGATTACATGACCCACAGGTCTTAGGAAATATACAGACTATACATGGAACTACTCCTCCCCAGCTTCATCATCATGATATAAACTCTCCACCTTCACATGGATTGTTCGGCTAGGCTTCTCAAGCAAGCACATGATTTTCTTGATGGAAATTCCATCCCATCTCATTCAAAAATATCATCTTAGCTTCTACTCTCATGAATGCTCCTACTCTGAATCCTCATCTATATTATGCTCTTTATAGAGTCTTTCTGGTCAATTAACCACAATTTCAGGTGGCCTGAAGGCCTTGAGGTGGCCTGAAATCCTTACTGGCCCGAAGGCCTTGGGTTTCCCAAAGGCCTTAAAGGACTTGAGGCCCAAACTAGTGGAATGAAATCCCAAATGGATGAATATTTCAAGCTGCTATAGTACCGAAAAATGTCTTCTACAGTGCTTGATATAGTGCATGCTACAATACCTACTACAATACCTACTACAGTGCCTGCTACTGTACTGCTACAATACCCCCCAGAGGTTATGTCTCCACCCGATTTTGAACTCATGTCTCTTGGATGCACTTGATGAGTCCTCACCAACTAGTTTGAGGCTATTGTGCCCTCAACTTTAGGGAAAAGTATCTTGATGTAGAAAATTTATTCATTTTCAATGAATTGATAATCTTTTCTCTCTCAAAAAAGAAAAAACATTATATCCTAAATGGATCTTCATTACAAACCCATGTTTTCAGTTCTTTAAAATGTTATCCTTATTTTTAATCATAGTTATGTGTTATTTTGTGTGTCCTTAATATTTCCCTTCTCCTATTTTTAAAAAAAGTTTTATTAACACTTTTTATAATGTGGGTTTTCAACAAAGGTATTTTTAAATATTGAACATTTGATAACCGGGATAAATGTTTTAGGATACAATTTATTTAAGGGGATATAATTTAACACCTATAAAATTTAGAATACTATGTTTATATCTTTCTTAACATGTAATATCAAGCTCTAAGAGAAATGTGATATACCATTAAAATATTATTATGTAAAGTAAAAGTTATCATCTAGTTGTTGGATTTATAGGTATGAATATGGTTAGACACATTGTGAAAAAAATTTATAATTGTTTTATATAATTTATTTATAAGCATTAAATTTTTAGTAAAATTATTTTGTACTTCAAAAATACATTTTCTTCAAAAATGATTTTTATTAAATTTAATGCATGTAAATTATAATTAATTTATGTTATTTTTGGAACTTATTTTAGGAAAAATAAAAATTATATTTTAAATCATGATATCAAAAATTAACTTAAGGTGAAATTATGGGATTTTTTTGAAAATATTAACTTTTTACTAAATAGTGAAAATACCATTTTTTTTCAAATACTATCATTTATTTTCATTAAATAAAATAATTTTAAAGTCTCAATTTTAATTTAATTTTATATTAAAGTAAACTAAATATTATTTAATTATATATAATATAATTAATTACATTTTAATCAGCATTTTACTTGATTTTGGTATCAAATTTTTTGCTTAAAAACACCTTTTTTAAAAACTTCTTTTAAGTGTATAATGTTTTTTTGATTTTAATTAATTAACATAATCCATATTTATGAATTAAATAATTTAAATTTATACATTATATTCCTATATATATGAATTTAAATTTATATAGTGACGATTACGTGACATAGAGTAAATGTAAGACCATCTTCTACTTAAAAAATGCATTTTCTGGAAAACCTGCTTTTCAACATGCATTACAGTTTTAATATTAAATTAAATTATAAAAATTATGTGCATTGAATTTGATAAAACAAATTAAATATTTATAATTATAATAATTAATATTATTTAATAAGTTCAACTTGATTTTTGGTCATAATGAATAGTAGAAACGATAAAAATTGGTAACCATGATTAAGGTCAAAATGAGTTTATCAGGGGTTAAGCTAAAAAGATAAGGGTAAAAATGACAAAAAAAATTCATAAAACTAATTTTTTGGATGGATTTAGAAATAACCTTATCACCTTGAAATATTTGTCACTTTGGAACCATTTTTCAAAGAAAGTGACTTAATAATATTTTAATACTTTGAAAAATTACAAGGGTGCCACTCGCCTCAATTATAAAATCACACCTCATCCCCTCACTTCCTCAAAACTATTGAGAAATTTATCATGACCAAAAAATACCAAAATACCTCCCCTAAACCCTTATACTCATTATAGATCTACTTTTCTTCCCAAGATGCTAACCCTGGGTCCTTAAGAAGTGATCCAAATGAGGTTTATCTAAGAGAATGTAATCATGTTAAAGAAGCTATTAATTTTTTTAATTATTTTACCAACTTAAATTATTTACTAAAAATTAAAATATTATAAAAAATAATCTAATATATATATATATATATTTTATTATGTTTATGAAATAATATTTATCCATCTCCTTCTCCATAAAATTGGATACAAAACCATCGCACGTGTTTACGACGAACTACCACCTCGAAAACCGATGTAATTTTTTCCAACCGTGAATTTAATGGATAGTCATAATGATGGAGCCCATGAATATATATGATTATTAATAAATAATAATTATTCTGAAAATTTAATATATCATTTACTTCATTACCCTTTTAACCATTTAAAAATGATATTTCCAATTGTATGTACGTACGACTTACCATGTCCATGAAGCGATGCAATTCATTTCCATGTCCAAATTTCAATAACGATTCTAGAAATATATATAATTAATAAATATTATATTTATATCATTAATTTAATTATATAGATTATGTAGCTATATCTTTGGCACAAGAACCAAAACTTCCATGACAAAACATGCATGAGAAAGCGAAGTAGTTAACACCCAAAACAATGGTAATAATGAAAGATTGTTAACAAATGGGCGATAAGATATTATTATAGAATTATATATGATATTATAAATATTATTATTTTTAAATTATAAATTAATAAATTTTTTGAAACCATTATACAGGAGGTAAAATCACAATCAACCAAAGGGAATCATGAGGTAATAATTTTCTTCATCTCAATTTTGTTTCATTGAGACATATTTGATGTTATGAACCTATTTATGTTTATGAGGTGAATATAATGAAAATTGGGCATGATATATAATGGATAGTTCTTAATATATGGTGTTTATCTTTACAAATCAAATTATTTAATCTAGAGGGTTTTTATTTGAAAGTTACCATAGTGGTAAGGGATCTCATAACACAATTTATTTTCATCGGGTTATATTACTTCATAATTGTATATTTTATGAGAATATTATATGTGTAATGACCTCTAATTATATTTTGTTTCATTTAATATTATGTTTTATTTAAATTTATTACACATAATCTCTTCTAATTCTAATTTAAATGATATTGTCTTTGTAAGGGGTCTCATAACTCAATCACTTTGCATTGGGTTATATTACTTCTTCATTGTCTATGGTATTCTCTGAGTAGGAGTGACTTGACATATAATTGTATTATGTTATATTTCCACTTACTTTTTTTGGATTTATATTTGTTACACATAATCAATTCATTGATTAATTCACACTTCAACAATACGATCTTTGTGAGGTATTTTATCTCAATTTCCACTCCATTGGGACATAATTGGTATTATTCACCTATTTAATTTTATTTTTTGTATAGAAGAAACCTTTGAGACATTTAATATGAATAAATATTAATTTATAATGATTAATTATTCAATCCAAGTCATTTATTCAAGATGAATCTTTTAAAAAAATATGGTCTTATTTCTCTTTTGGTCGAGTATATTTTTATTTCATATCCATATTTTTCAAAATAGTTTTATAAAATTCATTTTTATTTACTCAAATGATTTATTAAGGAAATTTTATATTATACATGACTTTTTTTGGTGGTTTAGAAGGAATATTTCTATTTTTTTTCCTAAAATGGTCATTTTCAACTCTTAACAAATTCATATGGAATTTTCTTTTTAACGTATAAATTTTTAATATAATTCCTCACCGCTATAACCATTTGTTTCTATTTTTATTATTTTACATGTTTTCCATAGTTTCAAAATGGAAAAATTATAATGAAATATTATTATACTAATTTTCTTCCATTTTCCAATAGGCATAATTTTACAATAAAACCAATATTTCTAATGAATTGAAAGTCATATTTCATTAATTTTATAGTGATTAAATTTTTATTGAAACATGTACTTTCTTATGATAATTAGACATTACATTTATCTTAAATACCCATATTATTTATTTCATGGATATGATTATTTCCTAAATGATATACCATTTATACATATAGTGTTTTACTTTAAAAGTTTTTTGATTGACTGGGGAAATATTGATATGTTGTATTCCTTACTCAATATGTATATTTAATAACAAGTAATATTGTTATTAATTAAATTGATCATTCAATAAATGAAGAGTGCATTGGACATATAGTGATTGGTGGGACTTGTAATTATATATCTCCTCAATTTATTGACAGGTCTCGTGATGGGAACTTGTTTATTAGACTTATTAAATGGGTTTTTAGTGTATACTTACCAATTAATTAAATTACCTTGGTATAAGAAGTAGATGGTAAAATATATCATGATGTTTGAGATCTTGACATATAATATTAAGAATTTATTTCATTGAGAATTTAGTTATTATTATCCAAGAGATTATTGTATTTACATTATCCATGGATACATTTCTTCCTCAATTTATTAATTGAATGGCGTGATTTTATTATTATTTACATTTCCATGTTGATTATGCCTTATTTACTCATGATAACTTCTAATGTACATAAAACATACTAAGAATTTGATCTCGCAATTAGTTTGCTTCATTTCCTTAGGATATTAAAAAATAAGATTTAATTAACTTCAAAGACACATAATATTTACTTTCACTATGTTTTATATATTTTTTTCAAAAGAAAAATTGGAAGATTTTATGCATCTAGTTTACCAAGACTAATAAACTATTTAGTCCTTTGGGATGAGATCACTTGTATCTAGTACCAATTTAATAAATTAACTACCATATCTAGGTTACTATAGTTGGGGTTATTACATTAACTAATAAAATTAAGAAAACTATTATGAAGCTTTCTAGTCATCATTATGTTTTACAATGATAGTTTTATCCTTTTTAAATTTTTAGATAGTATGTGGTTTTTCATAAAATTAAATTGATCCTTACAAAATATGTTCATCCCTACCTTTTTCAATTTTCACCTAGATTAATATTTCATAAGAGTAAATGTCTCTTATGAATTATCATATTACTCTTATGAAATCTAGGAGTAACTCTTACATATCCATAAATGACTCTTATGAAGTCATCTTACATTTATGATGACCCTTATGAAATATCGAGTTACCATTACATACCTGAGTGAGTGTTATACCTCTATTAGAGAGTAAATTATTTACCCATATCAAATAGAGGTTACAATTATGGAACTCAAGATAACCTTAAAATAATTGGTTACCCTTATAGAATATATTTTACCCTTATAAAAACCGGTTAACCTTATAGAAAATGTATGAACCTTATGTAAAGCAATGCCTTTTACATTTTTTTGATTCAAAAAAAGAATTAGATATTTATTCAAATAATCACATTACTTATTGAATTCATAATATGTATTCTCAAATAATCTAAAAAACATTCTAAAAAACTTCCACTGATTCTTAAGTACGGTTGGAAAAATTCAATCCTTCTATAATTTTATTGGGAAATTCAAACAAACATCATTTATGACTCATTAAATATATGTTTTCTAGACCATAAGATATATGTTTAAGAATATTGTGATATAGTTTATAGGTTTTCATTATAGAACAAAATCATTATGAACATTCTGTGTGATAAATAATCTAAGGAAATTATCACATTAATGCTACACAAAATAATAATCATTAGGTGATAATATGTTTATTAATATTTTACTATTCAAAATTATCAATTCAGTTGTTTCTTGGGAACCAAATCCAATAAACTTATATTCACTTGACCCAAATACTAACTAAAAATATGTTATCTTGTTTCTAATAAACATGTTTCTTCAATGGTATGTCTATATCTATAGGGATTGCTATGTTCTTATGTGGAAACTATGCTTGTTGTGAATTTACTCCTTTGATAAAATACCTTAAAAAGTGGTATCACTAAGTATATATATTTCTTCATATGTTAAGGACTTGAAGTATTGATTAATACCATATCCATAATTTTATCTTATTATATATTATTATAATACTTTACTATCTTAGTATAATTCCAATATCTAGTATAAATAATTTCTTAACCTACCACATATGAATCATTAGAAGTCACAACATACTCAGTCAGTGTAGGTATGTATATCACTAGATTTAAAATTCTTATATTCATTATTTATTTATACTTAATATGATAATAAATAAAAATTATCTAAAAGAATACTAGTTTTGTATCCCATTGAAAAATAGAATTCAAATCTCTCTAATTACTAGAAACACATCCCTTGTACTTTATGAAGTACTATTTAATAGTTTTGACTACTACCCAATGTAGTTATCTTAGATATATTTTATATTTACCTATTATTCTTTAAAAATAATCAATATAAAATAAACTTATATATCATGGAATGTGATATGGATTTTGGGAACATGATTATATAGAATTATATTCATTATAATTTCTTTAACACATCATCTTAGAGAAATTTCAGTCTATATGACATAAGAAACAACACATTATTGAATTTTTCCATATTTTATTTTTAAATACCTTATTAATGTATGAACTATGAATTGATTTAAGAAACCTCACCATTCTCTCTTATTAGATCTCATTCCATATAACTTTGGTTTCAATTCTAATTCATTCTTATAGAAATATCTTTCATCTTATCTATACGACTCAACATCTATTTTCTATATGTTATCAACATATTGGATATGGAAAACTATACTTCTACCACTAATATCTTATAGAAACATGGATTAATTTTATTTTTAATAAAATAAAACTTTTTTATGGATTCATATAAACAAATATTCTATGACAATGAAGATTGGTTCAATCTATAAATGGTTATTTGAAACTTTAATACCTTATTGACATTCATTGGTGTCACCAATAATATTATTTGTATCATATAAAAATCTTCCAGAAAGTTTCCATTATATAAGGTGGTATTTATATCCATTTTTTAAATTTCATGAACATAGAAGGTTACTATGAAAAGTATAAATCAAATAGTTGTAAGCATGATGATTGGATAAAATTTTTCATCAAATATTGTGTCTAGACATTGCTTAAAATATTTATTATCCAACCATGGCTTATTAATACCAACTTTGTAGGAGTTTTTGGTTTCATGAACCCTTAAATTTTGATTATGGGGTGTCCGGTGGTTTAAGAGAGATTTCATAAATTCTACAGGTTGTTCTAAAATGATTTATTAATTTATAAAATAGTTTTAACAATGTTTTTAAAATTATATAATTAATTTAATATGTTAATAGTTTAATTAGAAATTAATTTCTAAGTTTTAAAATGATTCTTAAGTATTTGGAAGTTTTTTAGAAATTTTAAAGTAATAATAAACCCTTTTCATAATTATTTATAAGTTAGATTAATTGAAAATTTATTTTTTTCAAAGAAATATTTACCCTTACACATGAAATAGAAGCTGTGTGAGGGTAAGTGATGTTTTAATTTAGTTTCATAAGAGTAAGTGATTGATTCATTGTGTTGTGTAAGGATAATACGCTTACCCCTTCTTTTATAAAGGTAATACTTGAATTCCATAAGTTGTGTAAGGGTAATCTCTTTCTCCCCCTTGCTACGTAAAGGTAACCATAACCTTTAATTATATGTGTGAAGGTAATCTAAATCCCACTTGAGTTGCGTAATAGTAAGTTCTTGCATATATAATGGAAGTGTTTGTTGTTATTTTGTTAAGTAAGGTTAAGAGTGAGTTTATAAGGCCCATGTAAGGGTAATTCACCACTATATAAGGGTAAAAGAGAGTTTTGAATTTTCTCTTAAAAGTAGCTCATAGCACGCACAAGGGCACCGACTCATGTAAGGGTTATCACACTCATTGTGTAAAGTTATTTTATGGATTTATTAAGTCATGTAAGGGTACCCAGAGTCTCATTTATAGTTATAGTTGAGTTTTCTCAACTCATGTAAGTGTAAGACTTCCTCACATAAGGGTAGAACAAGATTGATATAAAGGTTATCTAGGGTCCCTCAATCCTATGTAAATGTATCCAGCTGTGTAAGGGTAAGACCTTGTTACCCATACACAATGTATGTGAGTTATTTAAGGGTAGCAGAAACCTCCTAAAAACCATGTTTAATTTCCTTGAACCTCCTGTAAATAATTTTCAATGTTTTTAAATTCCTAAAGTCATGGGATAAAATCCTTTTACTCATTTTTATTAAGTCATTTTAAGTTTTTATGATAAAAAATGATCCTTAGAGTATATTAAATCTATCTATAGTTGATCTTACATTCTTCCTCGCACACCATGATTTTATTTCTAAGATTAATAACTCTCTCTTTCTCTCCTATATACTTTTAGGTGAAGTGCGGAAGTTTTTTGTTTTCCATGTAGGATATCATAAGACTAATATCCTATTTTCTCTTATTAATATGCTTGAATATGATACTTTTTTTCTTTCAAATTACACTATTGTGATTCTTCAAGGTGGTTTGGTTCATGGGTAAAAGAAGGAATGTAGGGAACACCATAAAGAATGTAAGAAGTTAATGATGAGAATGAAATTGGTAAGAAGGGAAATTTAATGGGGATGGAGGTTTGGTGTGTGAAACTTATGTTTTCCATTTTATTTACATTATTTAACACCTATGATTCATGTTTAATTTTTTAATCGCTATAATGATAAATTTTGTTGATGTTTAATGATTTTTTTTATGTAACATGGAACCCCAAAATGAATTATCACTAAAAGAAGACTGATAGGATGGGAAAACTCTAGAATGTGAAGTATAAAATTTATTTATGAAATTATTAGTTCCTCACAATGTCATTGTTGAAGCTTTATTGATGAAAGTGGGGTGTCGTGATGTTTATGTTTATTATAACTTCCATTAATTTTTCTTAAATTTGTTTGCAAAATGGAAGACGAAAGTGTGAATAAGAAACCAAAAATGGAAGTGGGTTATGGATGAATGGTTAGTGAATGTGATTAATGATTATACATTGAATCAACATGATGAATAATGAATATATAAATCTTGAATGGGATATGGAAAGATGAATAGTTAGGAATGGATAAATAAACAAAATAAAAATTAAATATGGTTGGGAACTGGTGATTGGTGGGTAAATAGAATGAAGTGGTTGTGGAAACTTGTGGTATTTGACCCATATAAAATGATTAGTGGTTATGATTTTCTTTTTATTTCCATGATATTCATTTTGTTAATTGATTGCGAGTATTAAATTATGGCTGAATATTATGAAATTGGGGTGGAGGAATGAAGGATTTCATGGAATGTTTCATGGGATATAATGGCCACGATGGATACAAATATTCTAAGGGCTATAATGGATCATAGTGGTTACATTTTCTCAGGGGATATAACGTCTCTATGTTCTTGAATATGCATGGTTATGATGGATAAGAGTCAAATTTAAACAAATAGTAATGTTGTTGAGAGGATGTGGTAGTTCATAGTGAGGGTCGTTCATGGTAGGGGAGGGCACAAGGTTGATTCCCAACATGTTCATGATACACTAGTACTGAGAATGTAATAGGGATTTTATATGGGAATGGTTGATAGAACTGTGTGTTGGATTGGTAGTTTCCTAGTAGTTTTGGAATTATTTAAAATTGGTGAATTAAATGAACATGGATTGGACGGAATGGTTTTGGGCTAGAAATAAATGAATGGAAATTAGGATGAAGATGATGTTTAATTTGAATATATAAATGTAATTAATTAATTTGATAATGTTTAGTAATTTATATAAATAAATGAGAAGTATGAAAGTTAATAGTGTGGGTTGTGTGAGGTAGTTGTGTGGTGTGGTACATTAGTTATGGATATATGGAATCATGGTAATGAAATTACAGATGTATGGAATTATGGTTGATAATATGTTAATAATGTTGAATCATACTCATATCCATATACTTATGAGAGAGTGATCCTACCAGCTTGCTACTAGTTTGAATGGGAGAATCCCAAGGTAATATGTCGAAGATGAGATGAGTATTATTTGGGACCAAATGAGGAAGTGTTGTGGTGATGATTATATAATTATGGTTTAGATTGGTTATAAATGGTAGGATTGGTTGTAGATGTGGTAGAGGAATGGAGAATGAATGGTGGTCATGGGTTTATTGATGATTTTTTATTATTTCTAATTTTATTCCCTTTGGTTTGTCCATATTCCCTCCTTTCTTATTAACAATAATTATGTTTGATTGTTTTCATGGTTAGTTTCACCCATAATTATTCTTGTATGTTTATTTTACACAGATATTAATCTATTTAGAGGAATGATCCTACCCAATACTCCCAAGTGCCTACCCCACCATAGTTTGAATGTGTCTATAGAATAAAACACTAGAGCTAAACTTACTATTCGGGAATCTTGGATGGATTTGGTTGTTGTATTAGAGTTTTTAGTTTCTTTCATTTGTATTTATATTTAATTACTTGAATTTTGGTATATTTTGGGTTTTACCCTTTTATTTTTATCCATTTGTTTGGTGGTAGATATCCTATCTCCTGATCCTACTTATCTTTTTTTGGAAATGTCTTTAATATGTGAGATTTCTACCCCCACAGTGCTTGTCGGTAACCCAGGTCTTATAGAAGGAAAGACTCAGGGGACATTATCTATCTTAATTCTATTTTTTCCCAAGAGGGGTACCTTTTGATGGAGGGGTTCATGAATATAGTTTGGTATATGAGGTTTAGTTTGAGACATAGGTCAGATAATGGAGTTAGCACTTGTGAAGTTTCATTGGTTTGGTAGGGTAGGGGTGGAACTCAATCCTAACATCAAATGCAGACCAAGTATATTGGATAGGACATAGATATTTCAGGGGGGACCATGATCCAATGTAAGGACTTTGAAAACCTACTGAAATGTTTATGTGAAAATGAAACTGTGGAAGGGTAGAAATCATAGGGAGTGCATGAATCATTGTCATTAACTACAATGAAATTTTAATCCTATATATTTCTATAAGACTCAGGTCTATGTTATAGTTGTTATTGAATTGTCAGTGTTTTATGAATTAATCATACAATCTTAAAGGAAAGAGTAAAATGGAGATAAACAAGCCTGATATGTTTATTTGAACCCTTTTTGAGACATGAATATTCCATTATCTTTCAAATTATAAAATTATTTTCCATGTTTCCTTTTTTATAATTTATAACATGCTATCTTTTTCTCTAATGTATTATTTTTTTAAAATCATGCTTAGTGTATTTTTAATGTAATGTTTCTGATTTTTTAAAAACCTTATTAATTATGTTATCTTTAGTATATTTCATAATTTCATACTGAAATTAATGTTTTAAAAACCATGCTCAGGTGTATTCTGTATTCCATACGAGTTAAAATTCCATACACCGCTTTCCATTCAAAATTTAACTTAAACATGTGTTATCAAATTATTATGAAACATGGTTTTGGACATGTAAATTTTGAGGTTTCTAAAAAAAACAACTATC
Organism: Viscum album; assembly: GCA_963277665.1. NCBI lineage: Eukaryota > Viridiplantae > Streptophyta > Magnoliopsida > Santalales > Viscaceae > Viscum > Viscum album. The sequence goes on along the minus strand of OY728130.1, from coordinate 1,051,052,185 downwards.
ATGATTATTGATAATTTATACGAAGATTTGGAAATTTTTATTAAAATAACTTGCTCTTCAGTTTTTGGCATGATTTTTGGTTTTACAGTATTAGTATAATAATATTTTGTAAGCATGATTTAGGCTATAGATTCTTATGATTTTTTTTCTAAATTTTGGAAAATGGTAAGCATGCTTAGTGATAAATGTTAGAAACACAAATTTTTTCCAAACCAACAAATCTTAAAAATTTCCCAAGAATGGTTTAAAACTTTTTTATGTTAGATTACTTATGTTATTGAACATTTAAATATAAATGGCATTCCATGTGTTTCCTTCCTACTCATGATATGTAATTTATGTGTGTTGGGAATTTATTGTAATTTTAGAATTTATTTATTATAATTTATTTGATAATGATAAGCATACACTATGATAACCTCTTTAGTCTTGAAGTTGTTGAAATTATTAAACTTATTCTTTTCAAGACTAATAAAAATTTAGTTATGAAATATTTATGCCTCATATATTGATCCATGAGTAGTTTATTATGGTATTCATGTGTAATGTTGACAACATGTGTATGAAATTTCTAGTATATAAATCTTGATCATGTGGCTTGTTTAGTATATTATAATTATAATATAAAATAATTTCATATACTAATCATGCAAATTTAAATATAAAAGTAAAATCATGTTAACCTTATTTTAGTATATAAGAATGTTTTCCTAAATAATGAAAATGTTTAATGAATGTTTAGTTTAGGTATGATAAGAAATAAACATATAAATACAACATGTTTACTATTAATTTTTGGATTATATATTTTTTTTTAATTTTTAAAGCATTTTATATATGTAACGTGGTGTTTGATTGATCACAAGAACCTATTATGTAAAATTTTCATACGAAGATAGATTTTTTCCTTGGTAACAAGATAAGCCTATAATGTATTGTTTAATCATGTTAATAATAATTCATTAGATAAAATATGTGAAGTTATTGTACTTAACTTGGCAACATGTTAGAGCTATTTAAATGCAAGGCATAATGTTTTCCTAAAAATTACTTGGATACATTTAGTATTTTTTATGGTTGTATTATTTATTATTAGATTGATGTGGTGATATTACTTGCTAAAAAATAAAAAATGTTTCAAAATTATAATATTGTTTTAAGATCTATTTAAGAATAAAATGTTCAATAATGAATCTTAAGCCATAGACCCTTTATATTTTATTAACTTGGAAAATAGTATGATCTTTGAGATGTTGTCTCTTTATATTAAAAACATTTATCTTTATTGTGACTATGTTTTGTGTTTTGGTAATGTTTATGAAATTAACCACCTCCCATAAAAAGGTTAATAACTTAATGTCGACAGTAAAATAAAAAGTTTTTTTTGGAAAATCAGGAAATTGATGAAGAGGAGTTGAATTTCCACACATAATTTATTATGAAGAGATACAAGTGTTTTAATGACATCTTGTTAGTTGGGTTTTTTTGTTTGATCCCATAATTGCGGAATCTATTATGTCTTCATGTATAAGAAGAGATGTAAAATCTTTTCTATATCAATATGTGTTATATTACACCACGTTTTTAAATAGTGTGGGATCTTCAATGTCACCCAAAGAGGACAATATCATGGTTTCATGGATGGGTTCTATTGATTTGTATGCTTATATTATCCTTTTCTATGTTGATATAAGTTATTTTATAGTCTTAGAAATGTTATTTGAATCTTTTGAATGTAATGGTATGCAATTTTGAAAAATGGAAAATGGAATGTTAAATCTCATATAACTTTTTCAAAAGTGTGATGCTGATAAATAAGGTTTTTTTAACAAACTAGAAAAACATTACTGCTAAATAAAGTGGATTTTTTCCAACCTTTTGTTTTATTTGTGGTTCATTCTATATGTTAAATTGGGTCCTGTGATTTTGAAGTTATGTTTTGATATGATTATGGGACCCTTGTTGTGTGATATTTTAATATAACATTGAATAAAATTATATAAGATTGTATATTCATTAAATAAATTGGTTTCCCAAGTATTTTTTTGTGTGATAATTACCTTGAAAATTAAATTAGTACATGTGATAAAATACCATTTGTAAAACTAGATTGAAATATTTGAAAAGTGTTTGTGATGTGTGGTTGTGATATGTGGTGATTGTGATGAGGATGTGGCTATAATGAGGAAGTGGTTGTGATATGTGGCAGTTATGATAAGGAAGTTCTTTTGATAAGTAACTAATTGTAATATGTAGCAGTTTTGGTGAGGAAGTAGTTGTGATGTGTAGTGGTGGTTAATATGCAGGGCTTCATTATCCTAAAATGGGGATAATAAAGATAGGTTTTTTGTGTTGTGTTTTTTCTAGTTTTATTATAGCAATGGATTTAAATAGTAATGATGAAACTAGAATGGATAGTGAATTGAAATGGCATGGGTTGAAATGGATAATTGAACTATTGAATTAGAATGGGATGTATGGTCAAAGTGGTTGATGCCTAAAATGAAATTAATGGGTAAGATAAATGAAATTGGTTGGTTATGGGAATGTTTTTATCAACATGATTTTAAACATAACATGTTTTAATATGAAATGTTGTGGTGATTGTATTACAATTAAATAATAATTCGAAAATCATGCTTATATTTTAAACTCCTTAACCAGTATGACATAATGAAATGTTGTAAACAAAATATCTTGGTTTTTCAATAAATTGTAATACAATAATGTTAATATACTTTGTTCATGGAATGTTAAGCATTATAAGTTTGAGTGTTATAAATTTATTTTTTTTGGCCGGATAAATTTGGATGATATTGTATAGATATTAATATAATTTCATACCTAAATAAAGTTGTTGAATTGATAGATACAATAAAATTTATCTTATATGAGGTTCTATTCTTTCTGTTTAAAACAATATAAAGTAATTTTTTCTGAAAGTATTCCAATATATTGTGTTTTTTTGTTTTAGTTCTTGGATTTTATGTATTTCTTGATGGGTTTATTATAGCTATATGTGTGACCTTGTCCCTTTTTTAGAGGTATCTACCCTGAGAGACTATTTTTAGGGTAGATTCCATGATCCAAATATAGTGATAACCCTGAGAGGTGTCTCAGAGGGTGGTTGATTTATCCCCCACCTTTTCCCTCTTCTTTATAGATTTGTTTTAATTCATGGGGATGATAATAGTTTGGGAGGTGTATAATGAAATTTTTTGGGTTTCCCTAAACCCTTTTTCATTTTAGGGTGTCCAATGGTTTATGACTGATTTCATAAATTCAAGATGTTATTTTGAAATGATTTTGTAAATTATAAAATATATTTAAAAAGTTTTTTAAAATTATAGAAGTAATTAAAAATGTTAAAATATTATTTGGAAACCAATTTTGAAGTTTTAAATTGATTCTATAGTTTTTGGAAGTGTTTTAGGATTTTGAAAGTAAAAAATACCCCATTTTCATAATTACTATAATCTATTTAAATGCTAAAGTAAATATTTTCAATGAAATATTTACTCTTATACATGAAATATGTAGCAACACAACCCCAAAAGCCCGAAGCTGGTGTCTACTAACATTACATTTTCATGATTACAATGAATCAAATCATGAAGGACTGAACATTTTAGTAGTTTTAAAAACTAGATTGCATACATGATACCCATAATATGTTGGGAAATTAAAATAAAGCATAACACAAGTAAAAGCACAACATCCTTGAAACTTATTCAAAGGATTCCTCTCCATAACCTGGGGAAGGGAAACACAATAAGGGTGAGATAAATTTATCAATAAGGTTAAGTAAAGTGGAATAAATAATGAATCAATAAGTATGAATCAACATTTAAAGGTAAATAACTAAGAAGAAATTCCATTTAAATAACTGGGTAAGGAATAATCAATATGTCAAGATAAATAACTGAAACAAATATCATTTAATTAATAAAACAAGAATGAAATGTACCTATAGAGTTTATCATATGAAAATATCATGGATAATAATAATAATAACTATAATATCTATGAAGAAAATGATTAATTATTGGATGTTATATATGAGGCACATGAAAACCTATACTGTCAAGAAATTTCAAAGAATTGTTTAAAACTACATGTAGAAACCCATTAAATTTATGCAACTGATTTGTATCATGAGAAATTATTGATGTATCGAGGGGATATATAAAGTTTGGGCCCCACACATCACTTCCTTTCCAATGTATTCCTTATATTGAGTCATTTAATTAATTAATAAACAACATGACTTATAAAATATCTACATTTAATAAAGAATACAAATTTATCAATATTTCCCCAGAAAATCCAATAACTATTACAATAAATACTATATATAAAAATTTTATACAATTTAAGAAATATTAATATCCATCAGCCAAGAATGTGGATATTTAAGGAAATGAAAAATGATTATAATAAAGTGATTCTTCCATGAGAAACTTAACAACCTCAAAATAAAGTGACATTATCTAGATAAATTTTACCACTTGGTAATTTTCAAGCTAAACCCATTGGGAGAGATAATTCAAAGTGAAATGTAAAATACCAAGAAGAATGAGTGTATCATGATATTAAAATAAAAAGGGGAATTATATACACCATAATAAATAGAATTGGTGAATAACAACAAATACGTCTCAATGGAATGTAAATTCAGAAAAAAAAATCCCTTACTACTTAGTAACTTTTGACTCATAATCCCCATGAAAGAGATAGCTTCAAATGAAATGTATCATTTTTCCTCGAAAACTACTTAAAAATGCATTGAGACAGTGGGCCACATAACCTCAAGAACATCTCCCTGAATTCTAGTGGCTACTGACTAGAAGTGAGGGACTAGGGTGTGTATGTGGGGAGACTATGCCATCATAGATTAGTGTAAGAATAGTAGTGAACAATAGACAATCAATAGTGTAATCACATAAATAATTAGACAACAATAGAAAATAAGAGACAATACAAGAATAATAAATGACCAAGCAGGACCTGAATAATAATAATTGATACAAAGATAAACTTGGAATCTCATGATTCTATACAAAAATGGAAGTGCATGGGAAATAGGGGTACAAGAATATAATGCATGTTATAAAAAACTATAAAAGGATAAAAACTTCTACACAAAATCTTGATCATAGGACCATTACTCTTCCACAAGCTCCATCCTAAATAGCAATAAAATCAAGCATTTTATGTATCACACTTCCCTTTATCCATACCTACAATCATAAATTCTACTTGGTTACCAAACGGCGCCCAAGCGGGGTGTGAGATATAAATCTCAGTAGGCCAGCACCCACGATGTCTAGACCTTTCCATTTCATGAAAAATAATATATAATAGTGTTACATGATAATAAATGTTAAGAAATATATAAATAATAGTAACAACTTGGTATGAGTTCCTAAATGGACACCTTTCCCATACCACATGCTTCAGCCTATACCGAAAGTCTTAAAAGAGGTACATGTTCAAGAATAAAATGTATACAAGGCCTAATAATAAACAAGTAAAACTAAGGGAGCCATAACCCAAGATTTTTCATCGGCTTGGGGTATAATTCACATGCCATCATTCAAGTGTTCTAGTAAAACAAGGGATAAGAATCACCATTGTATAAGAAATGTCATAATAATAATGATAAAGGATGCTTCTCAAATGATCTAAGAATAATTAAATTCCTTCAAATAAAGAAATGGAGTCTCGATCCCATCCAAGGGTATCTAATATAATCCCAAGTGTCACTACAATAACATCCAATATAACCCTATACCACCGAGTCTGTCCAAGGTGGCTCATACAGCGTCCCTTGTATCACTCGGGGCATGGTGAATCTGAGTCCGTACTGATTATCTCACACAGGGGATCAAGTTTCACCCATGTAATGGATTATCCATATTTTCAATAGGTCCTTTTATGGTTTCTACCCTAGGGAACCTGATGTTACATACGAGTATAAGAAACTGCCCGAGTAGTTCGTACATGGAAAACCAAAGCACTGCTCTTGCCACGTCAAGTCGTAACCAACTGAGCACGGTGATTCTATCCATGGATCCTTAATTTGAAACCCATTTTCTATCTTGGCCCATATAAAGTGATATATATCAAGCATGTAATATATCAAGTCCATGAATTTATAATTTAAATCCATTAAATGAGCATCTTATGCCACAAGCTATTAATCTATTGAACTAGGCCAAAACACAATGGCACAATTCATTCGGAAAGTCATAAAGAATTAATGGCAAGAAAAGCATTAGAAAGGGTCATATGACACAAGGAACAACATTTAAACATTTACATTCCATATTTATCATTTCTATATTACATGTTAACAAGATTAAAACAACATTGAATTCAATTCAACCCATTAAACATGGTACATGAAACAATCATCATGCTTAACAAACATAACATGAACACATGATAAGGCAATTAGCCAGGGATCAATGTAAAAGAACATGCCATGGAATATTGAAATAATAATAGCATCAACATGTTTTTAAATTTGAGAATAGAGGCATAAATATCAAAGGGAACTCTTATATCTAATCAATGATTCTTAATTCCATTTATAATATCATGAATTTAATCAAAATGCATTTATCATGTGGTTTTTTACTATTTATGCCATGTGAATTTGTCCATTAAAGGAGGAAACACCCAAAGGGGTGTCAAAGTCAAGGTGAACACCCTATTAATGGGTTTAAACATAAGATAAGTTCAAAATGGACTCAGAAAACCAAGGCAATCAATTTAATATGCAAGAATGAGCATTCCTGAAAAAGTCTAGTTAGCAGCATAATGGAACAACACTTAAAAAGCGATGAAATTACAGAAAAATGAATATACACCCTATCTCATTTTCATAACACTCCACTCATATGATAAAAATACATAATTCAACCTAAAATGGTAGAGATAGAAGGATTTAAAAAAACCCTGAAAATAGAGAAAAAGTCCATTGCAACAAAATAGCACAAAAAATGGGAGAGAAACCCAAAAATAAAGGAGTGTTGAAGGTAGAGCTTACTAAGGGATTTATGTAGCTTCTAACGGTGAATAAATCTAACAAAAAAGGAGGTAAATACAAAAAACCCTAAGATAGGGAGGAGGAAACCACCACACACTAAGAGAGGGATAGAAAATCTCGTGTGGAAGAGGAGGGAGGAAGAAAAAGTGGTTAAAACCCTCATTAAGAGAAAAAATGGAATTTTACCCTTAAAATACAATGTATACAGTCTGAAAACAGGATTTGGCCAAACCATTAGGCAACCATGTGCCTTATACTACTTTAAGGGGGTATACCGCATGATTATGCGCATGGTTTGACAAACCATGTGTAGACTATGTGGTAATTCATTTCCTGAAACCTGTAGGTAGCTGCATGAGCATGTGCATGGGGTTATATCATTTTAGAAAAACTGTGTGTCCCTATGAACCCCACTATCTACTACCATGTGGTTTGGGGAAACCATATAGGATGGGCGACATAGTTTCTTCTAACCATGTGGCCCTATCTACTTCATCCATTTTTGGGGCTCTAGGCACCAAACGAGCCCCAGACACACTCAATACCTCCTCTAACTCTTTAGATATCAAAACATGGGTTCTTTTAATGAATTTAAACCAAAAAATTAATTTCCTTTACCTTTGGATAAAGTTGGGACGTTACAAACTCCCCTCCTTATGACAATTAATCCCCTAGTTTCCCTTCTGAGGGTTAAAAAACGTTGTTTGAGAAAAGTTTCAGCCACTACACATGTACATCAGCCTCCCACTCCTAGGTATCACCCTAAACACTTCCATGCTACTATTGAACGAAAATCATAGGAACTGGCCTGCCTTGTAGAACATTTATTATATGATCAACGATACATATTGGATGATCATTGAAGGAATAATCCACCTCTATCCCAATATCATTAAGAACACATGAATGAGATGAGTTTGGATGATAGAATCGAAGCTGTGATGCATAGAATACATTGTGCATGACACTATACCTTATAGGTAATAGTAATAGATAGGATACTAGACCGACTCATTCCACTATCTCAAAAGGTTTGACATACCTATATGATAACTTACCCTATCTCCTGATTACATGATGACCCAATATAGGAGAAACACGTAGAAAGACCTGATATCCTACCTCAAACTCCCGAGGTTTATTATAATGATCAATATATGACTTATACCAAGATTGAGCTATAGCCATACACTTCTGAATCAAATGGACTTGCAATGAAGTTTCCTAAACAAGAGGAGGACCCACTAGAGATGCCTCACTTGCCTCAAGCCAACATAAAGGTGAACGACACAGTTTTCATTGAGAGCCTCGTACGAAGCCATCAAAATTGTTTCATGTAAGATTTTATTATAGGAAAACTCAACCAGAGGAATATTATTTACCTAAGAACCACCAAAATAAAGTATACAAGCCTGTAATATATCCTCTAATACTTTCATGGTCCGCTCAGACTTCCCATAAGTCTGAGGGTGATATGAAGTACTCAAGAGAACCTATAAACCTATTGCCTTCAGTAACCCTTGCTAGAATCATAAATTGAACTATGAATATCATTCCAAATTGATAGAACATGGTATCCCATAAAGTCACACAATCTTTTGGATATAAATCAAACCTAACTCATTAACATAGATTGTCTCCTAGATTGATAAAAATTAAGTGACTATGATCAACCTATCAACAATCACCCATACTATGTCACTGAATCGAGGAGGCCTCAACAAGTCTATCATGTAATCCAATGTGATTTTCTTCCATTTAAACTCAGGAATGGATAGAGGCTGTAGAATTCCAGCAAGTCATTGGTGCTCTGGATTCACCTTCTGAAAAGTGGAGCACCGAGTATTGAAGCCTTCTATCTACCACTTCATACCTCACCACCAGTACTGATGATGCATATCCTGATATATCTTGGTCAGTCTAGGTTGAACCTCCTAGATAGAGGCATGATATTCCCTAATCATCTCTTCCTATATATCATAAGGCACCCAAACACACCCAAGGTAGAGTAGGGTCTCAAGGCTGTCAAAAACCCAACCAAGAGGTGGGTTATCTCCTATAATACTCTCCCTCAGAACGAGGCCCATAGAATATGATAACTGATGCATCCAGAACTCTTTCAGATGTAACTCAGAGAACATATCCATCATCTCCCACTCATATATGGCCACCCCAATAGCTTGCATCTCTATTTTCTAGCTCAAGGCATCCACCACGAAATTACCCTAGCTAAAAGTTGAAGGACATCAAGTATTCTACCCTCCTACACTGCCTCAAATTCAAGTCTCGTAGTGTGGATATATATTTTAAGATTTTATGATCCGTGTAAACAATGAATATCCCTCCCAGAAGATAATGTCTCCAACATCACAGAACATGAACCACTACTACTAGCTTGAGGTTGTGTATAGAATAGTTCATCTCATGAGGTATTTGTTGGCGAGATCCATATGCATTAACTCGATCACCGTGCATCAAAACTGCACCCAACCCGATCTCTGAAGCATCAAAATAAACTGTATAACTTTTTCCTGGATCAGGAAGAATCAGAATAGAAGATGAAGGGAGTATTACTTTTAACTATTGAAAATATTTCTCACAATATTTAGACTATAGTAACTGCACACGATTCTTAGTTAGGGCCATAATAGGTGCTTATAATTAGGTTAGTTCCTGGATAAATCACACGTAATAGCCAACAAGCCCTAAGAAGCTTCGTATGTCAAACACATTCTTGGTATGCTCCTAGGAAACTATAGTTATCACCTTCTCTAGGTCAATAGATATTCCTACCTCTGATATAACATAAACCAATAAGGACACTTTACTAATTCAGAAGTGGAATTTACTAAGCTTCGCATATATCTGGTTCTCTCTCAGTGTACTCAACACGATCTCAAGATGATTTTCATGGATGAGTCTAGTGTGTGAGTACACCAAGATATAATCTATGAAGAATACCATGATGGAATCAAGATATGGGTGGAAAACCCAATTTATCAAATCCATAGATACTTCCAGTGCATTATTCAAACTTAATGGCATAACCAAGTACTCATACAATCCATACCTTTTTGGAATGATTTATGTGGTATATCTGATGGACCAACATGAACCTGATGACATTCTTACCTCAAATTGATCTTGGAGAAAGTAGTTTCTCCTCAGATCTGGTCAAAGTGGTCTTCTATATGAGGAAATGGGTAATGGTTCTTCACTGAAAGCTGGTTCAACCACCTATAGTCCACAAAAAATCAGAGGGTACCATCGACATTCTTGGAAAAAAAGTATGGGTTAACCATATAGAGAAGTGTTGGGTCATATAAAACCATTAAACTCAAGATATTCAAGCTTCGTTTTGAGTTCCTGGAGCTATGTCGGTTCCATCCTATATGGAGGAATGGACACTGGTACTGCACCTAGAATTATCTCTATGGTGAAAACAACCTTTCTCTCAGGAGGTAAGCCAGAGAAATTTTTTGGGAAGAAAACCTTGAAATGATCCACTACAAGATGTAAATCTACTAATTGCATTCCCTAATTTCTTATAAAGACTAGCTAAATGAGATGTCACTCTTCCAAGCCTAGCTTGCTTGGGTCTAGCTCGACCTTCCTGGATATACCATTCTTCCTTATGTACATACATGTTTCCATCAGAAAATGTAAAAGACACTTGGTGTCTATAACAACCCACTAGGGTATGATAAGGAATAAGACAATACATACCAAGAATGAAATCAAATCCGATCATCGTGAGGATGAATGAACTCCAAAAGAAGTGACACCCACCTATGTCAAGGGGAACACCTGACACAGATGTATTCCCTCTATTATGACCCCCAATAGAGTGTTGAGAGACATTACACCATATAATTATTTGATTGTAAGAACAAGAATCTCCACACACATAGAAAATAAAAAGGTGTGTGATGCACCTATATAAAAAAGAGAAAAAACTAATGAAAATGTCACTAGAATAGTATCTCTAACTATAGAAGGCCCTAGAATCTTTTCCTCTAGCACTGAATGCACTGCATACATATGACCTGAACCACGACCCTGAGATGCTCCCTGACTAAACAAAGCAAATCCACTCTACTGATGCTGAAGATATGGCCCCTAAAAAACTTTACCACTACCACTACTACCTCTTCATGATCAGTCGGTAGAAGACCAAATCCCAACCTGACATGGTTTTATAGATCCTCTACCCGATAGAGGTGATGGCATGGATTCTCTACCCCTAAATTTTTGGGGAAAGGAATGATATAAGTATTGAAGATGACCCATCCCACCGGAATCTCTACATTCCATTAGGTTCCTAATGCATTGGGGCTTCTTATGCCCTAATATTCCACACTGGTGAAATACTATAGAGTTTTTAGTATGTGTCACCTAACTCGCACTGCCCCCACATACACCCTCTAAATGATGCTTCTAACTACCAGAAGAACCATCACCCTATTTTAGAACTGAACCACCCTAGCTCACATGACCATATTCTATGAGATTTTATTATGTAATAAGGTCTTAATTCACTACCTATGTCATTACATTCAAAAAAAAGATGTAAAACTGTGAGAAGACAGTATGCCCAATCCATTCCTCAAAATGCCTTGTAGTAGTCAATTCGTCACCAGTTATATATGGAGAAAAATGATGAATCTCAGTGAAGTGAAAACAATACTCAAGAACTGAAATATATACCTACTAAATATGAATGATATCACTGACTTGATCCACTCTCAGAGTCTTTATAAATAAGTGATCAAATAAAGCCATTTGGAAGTCTTCCCAAATAATACATCGGTAATGCTTTAACTGAGAAATGACATCCCACCAAAATTCGGCAGAGTCAGGAAGAATGTAGGTAGAAAAATTGACCCTCTTCTCTAGAGGCATTTCAATATGGTCAAATATAGACACCATGGATTCTAACCATTACTCTTCATTAAGAGGTATTCCATCCCCCGAGAAGGTGGGAGGATGCTTTTGCTGAATGTCCCGTGTAAGCTCTACTATAGTCGGGGTAGGATGGGGAGCACCATAAAATGACTGTATAAATCTTAGGAAACTATCCCTAAACTGATCATTAATTCCTTGTGGAATATTAGAAGGATGCGGCACAAGTGTCACTAAGGGTGGTATCATGGGTGGCTCACGGCCCACCACCTCTGGAGTGTGATAATCACCACTCTCTAGGAATACAACATGAGGACATCATGGTGGCATAACTCTACAATTTACAAACACATGCCTCAAGCATGATTAATAATAGATATAGTATGCAGATAAGGAAAGTAGATAAAGAAAGTGCTAAGAAGGAAATGTATAAATCCCACCTCTACTCATAACATAATTGATAACCTGCACCTAGACTCAGGTCAGGATAGGAAGGAAAGACCTCATTAGGATCATAAGAGACATGAAATATGAAAAAAATATAAGGAAAGTTTAAGGTTTCAAATTACCATATAAGGAGACCATTTAATTTTAAAAGGTGGAATTCACTTTAATTCATTTAAGCATTTAAGGACACTTTTCCATTGGTTGAGTTAGGTGGATCACAATTCCCATTAATAAGGGCCCAAACACCTCATGATTTGAACGTGGAATCCACTTAACCCAAACCATAACATATACATATAGGTTACATTAGAACACTTCTATAAATATAGAAAAATAAGTACTATAGGTCCCAACAGAACATGATGCAACAACAATCACATGAAAAAACGCAATGCACACTGAAAAGTAAACATGGCATGTCATAATGAATGAAATTTAATTTACTATAGTGCCTAATATGATTCTTGTAATTCAATGAAATCATATCATTGGGATAAAATAATAGGAATCACCATTCCAATAGAATAAATTTTAATAACACCATAAAACATGTGTGTCACCCAAGAATGAATTTATATCAACCATAAATAGCGTAATTAATAACTGCAATTCCCAACCCAGGAAAATTTAGGTTTTCCCTGTACATGGGTTAACTACATTAACGAATATGGTCAGATCAAAATACCAATGTCCTAGTCTCCTATCTAATACCCAAATAGAAAGACAAATGAAAAAGGTTCTCTAATACCCCTTTATAGCGTCCCGCACCAGATGCCACTCAAAGGTGCCTCGAGATGGTGGGCCACATGACCTCAAGATCATATCCCTAAAAGATTGTGGCTTCCGACTAGTAGTGAAGGCATAGGGTGTTCCCATGGGGAGAATATCACCTCGAATATCATAGTAATCACAATGATGAAAAATACACAATCAATAGAGGAAGAATATAAATAATCACACAACAGTGGATAATAAAGACAAGATAAGTAGAATTAATGACCAAACATGATCTGAATAATAATAAATGATACAATGATAAAAATTTCATGTTATGAGTCTATACAAAAAAGGAAGTTTAGGGGAAATATGGGTACAATAATATACTACATTCTATACAAAACTACCAAAGTCAAAAATTAATACACAACAACTTGAGTATAGACCATATCCTATTCACCCAAGCTCTATTTTAAACAGAAAATAAATCAATCATCAGAAGAAGAACGCTTCCCTTTATCCATACCTGTAATTATAAAGTCTACTCGAGTAATGAATGACACCTAAATAGGGTGTGAGATATAAATATAAATAGCATGACATCCATGGTGTCTAGAGCTTTCCATTTTTTGCAACAAAATACATTACAGTGTTCCATGATAATAAGTACTGAGAAATATATAAATAATAATAAAAAATTGGTACAAGTTCCAAAATAGACACCTATCCTATACCACCTGCTTCAGCCTTTGCTAGTAGTCTAAAAAAGGTACCTGTTCAAGCATAAAATATATACAAGGCCTAATAATAATAATAAAAGGAATACTGAGGGATCAATACCCCCAAGATTGTGATTTTTCTTGGGGTCTAATTCACATTCAATCATTCAAGTGTGCTAGTAAAATAAGGTAGAGAATCACGATTACATAAGCAAGATCATAATAATAATAATAATAATAAAGGATGCATCTCAAATGATCTAAGAATCATTAAATTCCATCAAATCCATAGGTGGAGTCATGATCCCATCAAAGGTGATCTAATAGAATCCCAAGTGACGTTATGGAAACATCCAATATAACCAAATACCATTGAGTCTATCCAAGGTGACCCATATGGAGTCCCTTATTTCACTCGAGGCATGGTGACTCTAAGTCTATCTCAAATATCTCACATAGGGGAAAGAGTATCACCCATGGAATGGAATATTAATCTTTCCATTGGGTCCATCCACGGTTTCTCCCCTAGGGAACCTGGTGTCACTCAAGAGTATAAGAAACTGCCCGGGAAGCCCGTACCCGGAAATCCAAAGCATCTCTCTCAGTGCGTCGAGTCGTAACAAACTAAGCACAGTGAGTCCATGCATGGATATTTAATTCAGAACCCATGTTATCTCCAGACCCATATCATGTGATCCATATCAATCAAGGTATATATCATGTCAAATAATTTATGATTTCAATATATTAAACAAGCATCTCATTACAAAATCTATCAAGATATTTAACTAGGCCAAAACACAAAGGAACAATTCATATGGTAATGCATAATGCATTAAAGGAGAGAATGGAATGAGAAAGGGTCATATGCCATAAGGAATAACATGTAAAAATTAAATGCCATCATCTAAATTTCCATATTTCAATCTAACAATATTACAATAACACGACATTCAATTCAAGCCATTAAACATGACATATGAAGCAATCATCAATCTTAACAACCATAGCATGAGCATGTGATAAGCAAATTAGATAGGTCTTAATGTTAAAGAGCATGGAATGAAATTTGGAAATAATCATAAGCATCAACATGTATTTAAATGTGAGGTGAGAGGCATAAATATCAAAGGGAACTCTCATATCTAACCATTGATTCTTAATTCCTTTTATAATATCTAGCATTTAATCAGAATGCATTTCTCATGTGGTAATCGACCATTTAATCCATGGGAATTTGGCCATTAAAAGAGGAAAAACCCAAAGGGGTGGAAAAAGTCAAGACAGGAAACCTATTAATGGATTTTACCATAATCTAAGGTCTCAATGGACTCGAAAAACCATGGATATAAATTTAATATGCAATAACAGGCCATATCAGAAAAGTTTGGCTAGCGTCTTAACGACACAACACATAAAAAGTGACAAAATGATAGAAAAAGTCATATAAAACATACCTTATTTTCATAGAACTCCACTAAAAAAATAACAATACTTTATTTATCCTAAAACATGAGAGATCTAAGTATTTAAGAGAACTCCAAAAATAAGGCAAATTCCATCACACTAAAATAGCGTAATAGATGGGAGAGAAACCAAGAAATAAATGAGTGTGAAAGGTAGTTATTGAGGGATTTTACTTACCAAGGAGGAAACCACCATGCACCAATGGAGGGAGAAAAATACCAAGTGGACGAGGGGGAAGGAATAAAAGGAGATTAAAACACCCATTAAGGGAAAAAAGAAATTTCACCCTTAAAATAAACTGCGCACGGTTTAGCTGCACAATTTTTCCAAACTCTGTGCAAACTATGTGGATGATACCACTTTAAAGGGGGAACTAATTATATTTAGGTGCATGGTTTTACTAACTATGTATTGACCATGTGGTAACTCACTACACGAAACATGCAGGTAGCTGCATGGGCGTGCACTTGGGGTCGCATAGTTGGAGACAAACTGTGTGACCCTATGCACCCAACTTTCTGCTATTGCATGGTTTGAAGAAAATTTATTGGGTGGGATGAATGGTTTACTCTAACCATGTGGCCCAATATACCTCCTCCATTTTTAGGGCTCCAAGATCCTAATGATCCCTATAAGCACTTGGTACCTCCTCTAACTCTTTAGGCATCAAAACTAGGGCTATTTTAAAGAATTAATACCAAATATTTCATGGGTTGTGCTTTTGGATAAAGCCATGATGTTACATAAAACATTAAACACCATGAAGATAAAATAATCCATGATATAATATATCAAAAGCGATATTAAATATAGTACAAAAAATAAATAATTAGTGATTATGATGTATGCCACACCAAAGTAAAAGTTAGACAAGAATCCCTTACCACTTGGTAATTTTTGAATTTATAAGACCCACAAAATAAATAACTTCAAATTAAACTTTAAATACCATTATGATAAATTTATTCATGATATTAAATACAATATGGGTATTATATATACCATAAAAAATAAATACGTGGTAAAAATGGTGTATACCTCACAGAAATAAAAGTGAGAAAAGAATCCCTTACCACATGGTAATTTTTAAATTTATAAGACCCATGAAATAAATAAGTTAAAATGAAACTTTAAATACCATAGAGTTAAAATAATTCATGATATAATATATAAAAAGGGGAATTATATACACCACTCAAAATAAATTAGTGGTGATTATGATTTATGCCTCATGAAACAAAAAGTTATACAAGAATCCCTTACCACTTGGTAATTTTTGAATTTATAAGACCCATGAAAGAAATAACTTCAAATGAAACATTAAATACCATAATTACAAATTTATTCATGATATGAAATACAATAAGTTCATTATATACACCACATAAAATTAAAAAATGTTGATAATGGTGTATGTATCACAGAATGAAAAGTGATACAAGAATCCCTTACCACTTGGTAATTTTTGAATTTATAAGCCCCATAAAATACAAAAATGAAAATAAAACCTTAAATACCATGAATATAAATTAATTCATGATATGAAATAAAATTTTCGTATTATATATACCACACAAAATAAATAAGTGGGAAAAATGGTGTATGCCTCATAGATGGAATGTGAGACAAGAATCACTTGCCACTTGGTAATTTTTGAATTTATAAGCCCCATGAAATAAATAACTTCAAAATGAAACTTTAAATAAAATTAATATAAATATAGTCATGATATTAAATAAAATAAGGGAATTATATATTTCAAAAAAAATAAATAAGTGGTGAAAATATTGTATGCCTTATATAAAGAAAAGTGAGACAAGAATCCCTTATAGTTATAGTAACATTTGAATCGGAAACCCCAAAAGTAATAATCAAAAAATTAAACATTTAAATACCATGAATATAAAATAAATCATTATATAATATATCAAAATGGTCTATATATAAAACACAAGAAATAAGTATATGTTGAATATGACATTTATCTCACTGATGAAAAAAGTGAGATGAAAATCTATTACCTTGTGTTTCCTATTGGGTGAATATCCTTTAACATAATGTATAATAGTTTTAATAATGGTATTAAATTATAAAATTACCATAATAGTATTTATAATATCACATATTAACTTATTATAATATATTATTACCTGTTTGTTAACAATATTTCATTATTTTTACTATTCCTGGTGTTATTTATCTAGTTTTTCGAGTATGTTTTGACTTATTACTTGTTGTTCCTATTAATTAGATCATGATTTAATAATATAAATAATTTAAAACATGATTTAAATACCATATATATTTCAGTATATATGTATTTATAATAATCAATTAAATTTGGAGATAAGAAATGAAATGCACCGTTCATGAAGACGGTAAACCATACGTATGCATGAACGCTACTTTGATTTCTTTATCATATTATAAAAATGAAAAGTAAATGATATATATGTATATTATAATTAATGTATCATATTTATTTCATATATGTCACATATTTTTATTAAAATCTTCCTTAATACATTCCATGTATAGCGTGAACGAATCATATCGCTTTGAGGAGACGATAGTCAACAGGTCCACAAATGATGTTATAGCATTCCCACAAAATGGAAAGCATAAAAGTATGTGTTAAATAAAAATTAAATGAGAATAAATAAATAATATATATCTTATATATCATATATAAATTATAAATCAATCATTATTATAATCTTAAAATGTGGTAATAGAACAACGAATGGCATCGGTTTGCGAGGTGATAGCCCGCCGTACATGCGAGTGATGATTGCGTATCCCATTTGATGGATGTGTGTGAAAGTTTAAGTGAAAATATTATAATAAAAACATATATGTATATTTAATATACTAATTTTATTATATAATCATTATATGAAAATAATTTAAGGGGTGGAGAAGTAAATGAAGAAAAAGTGATCGTTGAAGAACGTTACCTCTTATTCGGGTAACTGCTTTTGGTTTATACCAAAAAGATTCCTTGGTTGGATTTATGACCAAATTGAGGATTATAGGAGGAGGGTAGGGAAGTTGGGAGGTTATTTGGGTGTGGTTTTGATGATCCAAATTTCTTGATATGTCTGAATAAGTGTGAGGGGGTGTGCGCCTTTTTATAGTGGAAGAGGAGTGACATTCTTGTAAATTTTTGAAAGAGAGAATTCCACCCACATTTTTACCATGTAAAGTGGATAAAATAATGAACGTAATTAAATTAAATATAGGATATGGTATAAATTTTTGTCCAATATATTATTTATAGGTTTATAGGTTATTGTTTCCCTAAATTTCAAGGTTTAGTCACTTGTTAAGTTTATTTTACTATTAATTGTTGTAATTAATTTTAATTAATTTCACTAATATCTTTGTTATAAAACTAAGTAGACCATATTATAAATAATATATTATTATGATTCAAAATATGGAATCTATGTTTCAAAATTATAACCACATAATTGGAAAAAATTAATTTAAAATTAATCCCACAGCTGGGATGACAAAACGAGTTTTTAAAGTAAAAATGTTCAAAAGTTCGAAATGTTTTTATATATAATTTCAATGTGAAATTGATTAAAAAGACCTAAATTGGATTAATTGATGTATATTTTATATAATTAGACTTTAATACCAATATTAAATATAATTTTACCTTATAAATAAATTAGACTAAAAATCAATTTTGGATTAAAATTTAGAATTTTTCACTATTTATCAAAAATTTAAATATTTATAAAAAATAGAAAAAATTAACCCTAATATAATTTTAACATTTATATTTTAAAAATTATTTTTATTTTTACATATTAAATTTATATAATTTATAAAATTTTATTTTAAAACTAGCGCGCCATTAAAATGCTGCAAAATTGCCTTTAGAAAAATATAGGTTTTTATGCGTAAAATTGGGTTTGTTCTTATCTTATGTCTAATGAATATATTGGATTAATGTCAAAAATATTTTCTTAAAAATATATATTTAATTATTATTATTCACTAATATTATTTAATTTAATTTATTAGGAAAAAACACCTTTGTGAGCATAAATTTTTTTTCTTTATATTCAATTTGTTCATATATTCATTTATAATTAATTTTTTATTTCTATAAACCATATATATTCACAAGTTAGTTAATAGTATTCACAACCTCTAATTTAATTGATAGGTTATATCTTATTATATTAAATAATATTATTTTATTAATATATTGTAGCATGTTAAACCTTGGTCTTGCATGTAACACAAGCCATCGAAGAAACTTATTATTGCGTGTGACGTATGCTACCTCAGTATTGCATGAATTGAAAGCTATAGAATATATTAAATTTTTTTAAAATATTAAATATACCATAAATTCTCAAGAGGTAATATTCCTTTCTATATTTTGTATTGTGTTTTATTCATGCTATCAAATAAAATCTAGTCTTTTAGAATTTATAGGGTGTTACATTCTTCCCACATTAAATAAATTGAATCCTTACAATTTAAACTTGATCTTGAAAAGATAGGGTTTTATATTTGAAACATTCATTGTTAAAATCCCACATCGTGAGAAGTGTTAATAAAATATCCTCTTAATAAGAGAGAATTATAAGTACAAACATCACATGGAATAACATATAACTAGGTTTCTATGTAGGAAAACATTAGTGGTAAGTGAAAATATAGACTTGGAGGAAAAGAATAAATAATTATAGGGAGTGATTGAGGTCATCAATCAAAAAACAAGTGAATGATCAATGGAATGTTTAGGACTTCAAATTCATAAATCTATGATGATTTGAAAGACCATCAGTTCAATAAAAATGAAGGTATTAGGATAATTTTCTTTAAGATACCTTCCTTAATGATGAGGAATTATTTTGTTGACCAAGAATATAAGGAAATTTAATTTCAATTTTCATATGGAAAATTTCATATTTTGGTTATACTTCGATAAAATTATAATTCATCCCTTACTCCATGAAATTGATATCATAAAATTATCTTTTTTTATTTATGAAGCACTAAAATTTTATTTTTACGGATCATAAGATCCATAAAACAAGTTTTTATGTTTGTATCTAACTATTTTCTAAACTAATATATTTAATACATTAATCTCTAAACCTAAAAATTGATACCACTGGTTCATCATTAACATTTATTTGTCAATTTTTTTAGCTAAAAGAAATGAGACATTATCCAGGACATCATGTAGGTCAGTGGTTGGCACAAAACCATTATTGTCCTTCAGTCATGGGTTTAAGCACCACTGCGTTGTCATATTTAATGGGTTATCACCCATCAAAAAAAATTCCATATTCTAAAACAATATTAATATAATTTCTGAAATAAATATTATTTAAATCCTTCAAATAAGGTTAATCACTAGATATCCTTTTAACTATGGTTTTCATTACAACATTTTTTTACAACATTTAGTAATATTATTTGTATACCAACCATAAATTTTATCAATAACTTTAAACTTATTTCTATAAAATGAAAAGATATTATCCCTTAAATAAGTTTTCCACTAAAACATATATTTTCTATAAATTTATCCAAAATGTCCTTAATCGCATAAAACCTAATGAGATGTTTTAGACTCAGGACTTATGGTCAACCATAATATTATAATACCATGATGGTATCTATTACTTTTAAGTTAATAAATACATATGTGATTCTATATTTTTAAATAATTATTAGATATTTTATGATTCTTATAACAAAAATAATATTGTTAAAAATAAACCTACTATTTTATTTTATATTCCCAGTAAATACTTCAACCATTTTATTTCAACATAAGTCATTCCCTAGTCTAAGGTTTAGCCAATGTAATTCATTTTAATTATTAATTAAAATCCTTTATAATGGTTTGTAAAGAAAATTTGAATTATTCAAAGCATATCCCTAGGGAGTGTTAAACCAAGTACACTATAAGGTCCATTATCATGTTCCAGGTTCCACTCGAGTTAGGATTAACACACATTTTTAGAGTTGTCACCCCTAAGTACATCTGTTCCAGAACCATTTCCCCTTATAGTATCCATATAAGAGTGTATTTATATGAATACACACATAATAGCTACCTTAAAAAAATTATAGGATGCTCTTATATACTTATCCTCAAAGTCTATATTATAATACTCTTCCTTAATCTATGTTTTCTAAATCTAGTTTCCAAGTTTGCTACTAAAATTTCTTTGATACCAACTATAGCAACCAAACCGTAGAAACTTAAAGCTGGTGTCCACTTACATTACATTGGCATGATTACAAGGAAACAAATCCCAAAGGACCAAACATTTTAGCAGTTTTATAAAACCAGATTACATACATGATACCTATAATACATCAGTAAAATAAAATAAATCATAACCTAAGTAAAATATCATCATCCTTGAAACTCATTCAAAGGATCCATCTTCATAACCTAGGGAAACAAAACATAATAAGGGTGAACTCAAATACTCAGTAAGGGTAAGTAATGTAGAATAAATAATGAATCAATAAGTATAAATCATCATGTAAAGGTAAATAACTAAGAATAAATTGTATTTAAATAATTGGATAAGGCATAATCAATATTACAAGGTAAATATCTGAAACACATTCCATTTAATCTATAAACTACGAAAGAATTACATCCATAGATTTTATCAAATGAAAATATCATGGGTAGTAACAATAATAAATATAACAAATATGAAGTAAATACTTAATTATTAGAATTCATGTATAAGGAAGATGAAAACCTATAAATTTAAGACAATCCACAAGATGGTTTAAAACTATAGGTAGAGACCTATTTAATTTGCACAACTGATTTGTCTCATAAGAACCTGTGGATGAATTTAGGGGATATATAAATTCCATGCCCCATACTTAAATTCCATTCCAAATCCTTCCTTTTATCGATTAATCAATTTAATTAATAAACAATATGCCTTATCAAATATTCATATTGAATAAAGAATACAGATTTATCAATATTTCACCAGAAAATAAAATAACTATCATAGAAAATACCGTATGTAAAAATGGTATATGGATTAGGAAATAATAAAATCCATCGCCTAATAATGTGGATATTTATGTAAATGAAAAATTATTACAATAAAGTGACTATTTTAAGAGAAAGTTAACAATCACAAAAGAAAATGATATTGAAAAGATTACTTTTACCACTTGGTAATTTTCAAGATAAACACCTTGGGTGATATAATTCAAAGTTAAAATTAAAATACCATGAATTATGAGTGAATCATGATATTAAAATAAAAAGGGGATGTATATACACCAAATTAAAGTGAATTAGTGAATAATAACAAATATTTCTCAATGGAATATAAATCGAGACATAATACCTTACTACTTAGTAACTTTTGAATCATAACCCCCATACAAGAGATAAATTCAAATGAAAATGTAAATAACATGAATATAAAGATAATTAATGATATAATATATCAAAATGGGCAGTATATACACCACAAAAAATAAATAGGTGGTGATTATGATGTATGTCTCATGAAAGTAAAACTGAGACATAAATCCATTACCACTTGGTAATTTTTGAATTTATAAGCCCCATGAAAGAAACAACTTCAAATGTAAATTTAAATACTATAATGATAAATCTATTCATGATATTAAATACAATAGGGTTTATATATACCCTACAAAAAATAAATTATTGGTGAAAATGGTGTATGACTCACATAAAAAATGTGAGACAAGAATCCCTTACAACTTGGTAATTTTTGAATTTATAAGCCCCATGAAATAAAAAACATCAAATGAAAATTTAAATAACAAAAAGATAAAATAATTCATTATATAATTTAAAAAAATGGGTGGTATATACTCCAATTAAAATAAATAAGTGGTGATTATGATGTATGCCTCGTGAAACTAAAAGTGAGACAAGAATCCCTTACCACTTGGTAATTTTTAAATTCATAAGCCTCATAAAAGAAATAAATTAAAATGAAAATTTAAATAACATGAAAATAAATTTATTCATGATATTAAAAACAATATAGGTAGTATATACACCACACAATATAAATAAGTTGTAAAAATGATGTATGCCTCATGGAAAGAAAAGTGAGACAAGAATCCCTTACAAATTGGTAATTTTTGAATTTATAGGCCCCATAAAAGAAGTAACATAAAATGAAAATTTAAATACCTTGAATATTAATAGATTAATTATATTAAATAAAATATGGGTATTATATACACCTCTCAAAAGAAATAATTGGTGAAAATGGTGTATACCTCACATAAAGAAAAGTGAGACAAAAATACCTTACCACTTGGTAATTTTTGAATTTATAAGCCCCATGAAAGAAATAAATTCAAATGAAACTAAAATACCATGAATAGAAATGTATTCATGATATTAAATTCAATAGTGTTGGTATATACACCACATAAAATTAATAAGTAGTGAAAATGTTGTATGCCGCATGGAAAGAAAATTGATACAAGATTCCCTTACAATTGTGGTAACATTTGAATTGGATATCCAAAAAGTAATAATAATTAAATAAAAAATTTAAATAAAATGAATATAAAATAAATCATCATATAATATATCAAAATGGGTAGTAGATAAACCATAAAAATAAGTAAGTGGTGAATATTACATTTATCTCACAAATGTAAAAGGTGAGATGAAAACCCCTTGCTTTGCATTTCTTATTGGGTGAATGTAATTTAACCTAATGTATAATGGTTTTAAGAATGTTATTAAATTATAAAAAAACATTATTATATTTATAATATCATATATTAATGTTTAATAATATTTTATTACACATTTGTTAACAATCATTCATTCTTTTCACTATTTCGGGTGTTAATTGCCATGTTTTTTGAGTATGCTTTGACTTTTTTTACTTGTGGTTCCTATTAATTAAATCAAGATTTCATCATCTATAGAATTTAAAATATTATGTAAATATAATATATATTTCAGTATATATGTATTTATAATAATCCATAAAATTTGCAGATAAGAAATGAATTGCACCGTTCATGAAGATGGTAGTTAATACGTATGCATGAATACTACTTACATTTATTTTTCATATTAAAATAATGAAAATTAAAATATATATATTTATATTATAATTAAAATATCATATTTATGTCATATATGTCCCATATTTTTATTAAAATTATCTTTAATACATTCCACGTATAGCATGAATGAATCACATCGCTTTGAGGAGGTGGTAGTCCACACGTCCACAAACAATGTTATCGTATTCCCACAAAATGGAAAGAATAAAGGTTTGTATTATATAAAAATTATAGAATAATAAATACATAATAAATATATTATATATCATATATAAACTATAAATCTGTCATTATTCTAATCTTGAAATGTGGTAATGGTAGAACAAACGACATCGATTCGTAAGGCGATAGTCTGTCATACACACGAATGATGATTGTGTATACCATTTGATGAATGTGTGAGAAATTGTAGTTAAAAATATTAGAATAAAAACAAATCAGTATATTTAATATACTTATGTTATTATATAATCATGATATAAAAAAAATTTAAGGCATGGATAGGTAAATGAAACAAAATTGATCGTTGAAGAATGCTACCTCTTATTCGGGAAACTCCTTTTAGTTTACACCAAAGGACTCCCTTGGTTGGATTTATGGATAATGTGAGGATTATAGGAGGATGAAATAAGTTGTGAGATTATTTTTTCATGTTTTTGATGATACAAATGGTTTGAGAGGTGTGAATAAGTGTGAGGGGTGAGTGCCTTTTTATAGTGGAAGAGGAGTGGCATTCTTGTAAATTTTGGAAAGAGGGAATTCGACCCACATTTTCCCATGTCAATTGGATAAAATAATGAACAAAATTAGATACAAGATAGGATATGGTCTAAATATGGACATCAAATGGATTTTGTAAAAGTTTATAGGTCATTTTTTCCCTTATGTTTAAGGTTTAGTCCCTATTAATATATTTTTATCTTAATTGCTGTAATTAATTTTAATTACTTTAACAAATATTTCGGTCAAAAACCAATTTGGACATATTATAAATTAAATATTATTATGATTTCAAAAATTGAACTTGTTTTTAAAAATTACAACCATATAAGTGGCAGAAATTAATTTAAAATTAATCCCACATACGGGATAACAAATAGGGTTTTTAAATTAAAAATATTCAAAAGATTGAATTGTTTTTATATATAATTTCAATGTAAAATTGATTATAATGAACTATGTTTGATTAAATTATGTATAATTCATCTAATTAAACTTTAAAACCAATAAAAAATATAATTTAACATTATAAATAAATTAGAAGAAAAACTAATTTTGAATTACAATTCTGTATGTTTTACTATTCATCAAAAAACGAAATATTTTAGAAAAATTCAAAAAATCCACCATAAGATAATTTTAAAGTTTATATTTTAAAAATGAAGTTTATTTTTACATATAAAATATATAAAATTTAAAAATATTGGTTTTAAAACTAGTGTACCATTAAAAGGCTGCAAAATTGGGTTTAGAAAATAGAGGGTTTTATATGGAAAATTGGGGTTTTTCTTATCTTACGCCTAAAAAATATATTGGATGAATGTAAAAAATATTTTATTGAACATATATATTTAATTATTATCATTAACAAATATTAATTAATTTCATTTATTCGAATAAAACACCTTTGTGAGATTAGAAACATTTCCATTATATTCAATTGATTTTTATATTAAATAATAATTAGTTGGAAACCAATGAATTTATTTTATATTTTTGTAAATGATATATTTTCTTAAGTTTGTTATTACTATTCATAACAGCTAATTTAAAGGCTGGGTTATATCTTATTATATTAAATAATAATATTTTAATAATATATTGTTGCTCGGTAAAACCCGGTCTTGCGTGTAATGCAAGTTATCAAAGAAAATAGTAGTTTCTTGCGATAAAAGATAAATAAGCATTGTGTGAATTGAAAGCTATAGAATATATTAAACTTAAGTAACAATATTAAATATATCATAATGTATTGAGAGGTTATATTCATTTCTATGTTTGGTTTTTCATGTCATACATGCTATCGAATAAAAGTTACTCTTTTAAAATTTTTAGGGAGTTACAAAATAAGAGTTACATAAGGGTAATTGATATTTTTATATAATTGTGTAAGGGTAAGTGATGGTTTATTTATATTATGTGAGGGTAATACCCTTTTCCCCTTCTTCTGTATGGGTAAGCCTTGAATTCCAAAAGTTTTATAAAGGTAATATCCTCCTTCCCCTTGCTCCGTAACGATAACCATAACCTTTCATTTTATTAATAAAGATAAGATAAATCCTCTTTGAGGTTCATAAGGGTATTTTCATTCCTACGTTAGGGTGATTCATGTTGTTCTTGTATTTCATATAGGTAATAATGAGTTTATTAGTCTTTTATATGGGTAGTTCACCATTATGTGAGGGTAAATGAGAGTTTCTATGGATCATGTAAAGGTGAATTCTAGAATATGTGTGGAAATCAGCTTGTGTAAGGATCATATCCCTTATAAAGTAAATATTTGTTTTGGATATATTAAGTCTCATAAGGTTAAACTGAGTCTCACATAAGGGTACGATCAAGTTTTCTCAACTCATATAAGGGTAATCCTTCCTCATGTAAGGGCAGAAGAAGATCTGCATAATGGAATTCTAAGATCCCTCAAGCTTTAATAATGGTTTCCATATGCATTAGGGTAAAAAACTATTACCCTTACATAGTGCATATGATTTTTATAGGGGCAGTTGAAAACTCCTAAAACCCTAGTTTACTTTCCTTGAACCACCAATAATTGTTTTTTTAACATTTTTAAATTCAAAAAATCATGAGATGAAATTAATTTGAATTATTTCTATTAGACCAAATATTTATAAATATTTCAATTGTTTTACAACTAATATTTTATTTATACCAAATTAAATTGTGAATTATGAGTGATATGATATTTCTATATTATAAAAAACAAACTTCTTTTGTTTTAAAAATATTTGAACATACCCCTATCAATTTCTTTCGAATCCTCTCAATTTTGGATGATTGAACATATTTCTTAGAGTTATGAAAATATATTTATAGTTGATCTATGACTTTACCTTACACAACAATACTACGTTTCAATGTTAAAGAATTATCTCTTTCTCCTCTATCTTTTTGGGTTCATTTTGAATGTTCCTTTTTTCCAGGTAAGGGATCTCAAGATTTGTATTGTATCTTCTATAATTAATATTATTGAATATTTTTGTTGTGTATTCCGTATAATTATATTATTTTTATTCTTCAAAGAATTTTGGTTTATAGGAAAGGGGAGTAATACATGGAACACCATAAATAAAGAAATAAGATAACGATGAAAATGAACATGGTAAGAAATGAAATTGAATGCAGAAGGAGGGGTGTTTTGTGTGTCTTATTTTTCCATTTTATATACATTTTTGGACTCCTATGATTTAGGTTTATTATTTTGATTGTTGTAGTGATAAATTTTTTTTGATGTTTAATGATACTGCTAACGGACCTTACAACCATAAAATGATAAATTACTTAAAGATGGAAACCAAGATAGAAAAATTATAGAATGTGAAGTATAATATTTGTTTCTAAAATTATTAGTTACTTACATTGTAATTGTTGATTGTTTCTTGAAGAAAATTTCAGTGTGGTTGTGTTTATGTTTATCATAACCTCCCTAAATTTTTCATAAAATGGTTTGTAAAATGGTAATGGTAAGTGTGAATGAGTAACCAAAAAGGAATGTGGGTTTTGGATGGATTTTTTATGGAAGTAATGAATGAATATGAATTTAATAAACTTTATGAATAATGAATAGTTGAATATGGAAAGCGATATGCAATGATGAATGGTTGGGAATAGATCAGTGAACAAATACCAAATTAAATATGGATCATAACTGGTGATTAATTGGAAAATGGAATGAAATAGTTAGGGAATATTATTGTATATAACCCTTATCTTAGGAGCAATGGTTATGATGTTGTTATTTTTTCGTTGATATTCCATATGTTAATTGACGTGTGAGTATTTTTTATTGTTGGAAATTTTGGAAGTGATGTTGATAAAGAATAGATAGTGTTGAATGTTTCATGGGAAATAATGGATCATAATGGTTAGAAAATATTATAATGGATCATAATGGTTAAAAAATATTATAATGGATCATAGTTGTTATAGATTATCATAGTCTATAACGGATCTAGGTTGGTGAATATGCATTGTTTGTGATGGCCAAAAGACAAAAGTACACCAATAGCATTGTTGAAGAGATGATGTGATGGTTTATAGTGGGGTTTAAGCCTAGTATAGGGAGGGAATTAGATTTATTCCCTAAATGTTTATGATACCCTAATATTGAGAATTTAATTTGAAGTTGATATGGGAATGGTTGGTGGCATTGTGTGTTAACTTGGTAGTTTCCCGGTAATTATGAAATTCTTGATAAGTGGTGATTTATAATTAAATGAACATTGGTTGGACTAAATGGTTTAGAGTTGGAAATAAATTAAAGGTAAATTGGATGATTATGATTCATTTGAATATGTAAATATTAATAATGAATGTGAAAATGGTAGTTAATTTATATGGTTAAATGAAAACTGTGAAAGTGGGATTGTGTGGTTTGTGTGCGGAAGTTGTGTGGTGTGATGCATTTGTTGGGGATATGTGGGATCTTGGTTATGTTTTTGTGGATGTATTTCATGATAGTTTCTGATATCTTGTTGGTGTTGAATCATACTCACATCTCAACGCAAACAAGAGTGTGATCCTACCATCTTGATACCATTTTGAGTGGGAGAACCCCTTGGTGAAAGGTTAGAGCTAAGATGAGTATAATATGGGACTAAAGGAGGAAGTATTATGGTGATGATTATGGACTGGTGGTTTGGTTTGGATATGGAATGTAGGTTTGGTTGTAGATATGGATAAGGAATATAAATATGATGGTGTCCATGGTTTGATTGATGCATATTTTTTATTTCTAATATTGTGGCCTCTGGTTTATTTCTATACTCTCCTTACTTATTATTGATTATTATGTTCGACTATTTTATTGGATGGTTTCACTATTTTTTAATTATTCAAATTTATTTAAAAAGTATTTTGATATTTTTAGAGGGATAATCCTACTTAATACTCCCAATTGCTGACCCCATCAAATTTTTCTAGTGTTTATAGATAAGATCACTGAAGGAGAAGTTACTATCTGGGCAGCTTAGATGTAGTTGGTTGTTGTCTTCGAGTTTAAAGTTTCTTTAATTTGAATTCATTTGACATTAAATGTATTTTTGGATATTTTGGATTTTACCCTTTTATTTTTTATGTATTTTTTTGGTGGTTGACATCCTATCTCCTTATCTTACATATCTTTTAAGGGTAATGCCTTACATATGTGAAAATTTTAAACCTTCGATACTTTTCGCCAATATGAGGACTACTGGAGGTAGTAATTGAGGTTTGTTATACTTCTTCCTTAATTATCATCCTAGGAGGGGTACCATTAGAGGGGGGGGGGGGTTTGACAGAGTAGTATTAGAGGTTTAGGTCGAGAGATAGGGTGGAGATTGGAGCTAGGAAAAAGTGAGGTTGCATGGTTTTGGTAGGGAAGTGATGGAACTCAATATTAACATGATATTTATACCAAAGATACCAGTTGGGACATAGATATTTTGGGTCTCCATGTGATATGATACACGGACATTGGCAACATACTAAAATGTTTTGGTTAAAATGAAACTATTGTAGGGTAGAAATAATAGGTAGGTTCCTTCATCGTGGTCATTAGTTGCTTCAAATTTTGAATCCTATTTGTGCCTTTATGACTATTATTCTATGTTATAGTTGATGAAAATCTATCCTTTTTTCTTAATTAGTCATATAATCTGAATGAAATGAGTAAATGGTGTTCAACTAGCTTGAGCTATTTGTTTGAATCCTTATTGAGACTTCAATATGCCATTCCATTTACTATTATAACATGATTCTCCATGTTTTTTTTCTTAAAATGTATAAAATTATATCATATTTTATTAATGTTTCAATTTTTTATAAAATCATGATAAATGTATTTTATCATGGAAAGATTCTAAATTTTGAATAACCTTATAAAGAATGTTACCTTGAGTGGATTTCATACTCTATAATAAAATGATTGTCTTAAAAACCATGGTTATTTATATTTTGTATTCCATGCAAGTTAATATCCCATGCATTTATTTACATTCATAATTTGTCATAAGAATGTGTTATGGAGTTATTGTGAAACATTGTTTTGGACATTAAAATTTTAAAAATTTAGGGAAAAAATGACCATTATGATTATTGAAAATTTATAAGAATATTTGGAAACTTTGAAAAGAATAACATTATCATTATTATTTACATTATTTTAGTTCTACAATATTAGTATAATTATATATTATAATCATGTGTTATGATGAAAATTCTTTTGTAATTTATTTCTAAATTTTGGAAAATGGTAAGTATGCTTAGTGATAAATGTTAATAACTAGAATGTTTCCAAACATACAAATCTATCATATTTACCAATAATGGTCAAAAACATAGTTATGAAAGATTATTTATGTTATTGAACATTGAAATGTAAATTCCCTACCATGTGTTTCCTTCCTAATCACAATTTTTAACTTATTTGTGTTGTGAATTTATTGTAATGTTGGAGTTTGTTTCTTTTAAATTCCCAGAGAATGATAAGTATGATATATGATAACTTATTGAGACTTGACGCTATTAAAATGATTAAAATTATTATTTGCAAGACTAATAAAATTTTAATTCTAAAATAAATGTTCCTATCATGTTAATCTATGAGTAGTTTGTTATAGTAATCATTTATATTGTTGAAAACATGTGTATGAAATTACTGGTATGTAAATCTTGATCACATGTCATGTTTAGTATATTTTCATTAGGATATGAAATAGTGTTATATAATGATCATGTTTTTTTAAAAGTGGAAGTTACATAATTTTACCCTTATTAAAGTATATAGTCATGTTTTTTAGAACAATGAAAATGTTTAAAGAATGTTTATTTTGGGCATTATTAGAATGACACATAGTAATAAAACAAGTGTGGTTTTAATTTTTTATCAGAGTGCATGTTTTATTTTGAGAATTCTGAAAACATGTTGTATATGTAATGGGGTATTTGAGTTATGCACATGAACATATCATGTGCAATTTTCATATGATGTTAGATGTTGGTTTCCTCAGTAACAAGATAAACCTAGAACATATTTTTTAATCATGTTAAGAATAATGTATTAGATAATTCATGTGCAATTTTTGTATTTAACTTAACTGTCTGTTAAAGCTATTTAAATTTACGACATTATTTTTTCGAAGAAATGTCTTGCAAACATTGATAATTGTTTGTGATTTCATTGTTTATTATTTCATTGAAGTGTTTATATGACTTTCTTAAAACTAAAACACATTTATAAATTATAAGATGATGTTTTAAGGTCTATTTAAGAATAAGATGTTCTATAATGAAGAATAATCCATGGAAACTTAATATTTTTTTTAACTTGGTAATATTTATGATTTTTGAGATTATGTCTTTTACTATTGAGAACATGTATCCCTTCTATGACTGTGTTATGTGTTGTGGTTGTGTTAATGAAACCACCCACCTCCTATAAAAGGTTAATCACTAAAATTCACTAATAAAAGAAAAGGGTTGATTGATAATTTTGAACTTAATAAAGATAAGATTTCTTTCTATGCTAGAATTATTATAATGGTAGTGATGGAAGTATTTAATTGATATCATATTGGTTGGGTTTGGTGTTTGGTCACATGAGGGTGGAATTTTTTATTGATTCAAACATATTAAGAGGGGGAAACACTTTACTGTATCAAGATTCATCATAATATGAAATGTTTTAAAAACATATGGGTGAGTTAGTGCTACCCAAACTAGGAAATATCATGGTGTAGTGGATGAGTTCTTTTGATTTGTATGCTTGTGGTAACACTATCTATGTTTATATAAGTTCTGGTGTTGATTGAGAAATTTTATGTGAAACTTTTTAAATTAATGGCATGCACCTATGGAAAATGAAAATTTGAACATTAAATCCCATCTAATTTCTCCATGAGTGTGGTAATGTTAATTAGTGTTTTGTTAAAAAATTTGGGAAACTTTACAGTTGGACTAAGTGAACTATTCCAACCTCATATCTTATTTTTGATGCATGTCATGTGTTAAATTGGGTTATCTATTTTTGAATATATGTTTAAATATAATTGTGGGCCCTTTTTTGTTTGATTATTTGATATCACCTCTAATAAAATATTATAATAACGTATATCTAGAAAATAAAATTTTCCATGGAAATTATAGTTTGTGATATAATTCCCTTAAAGAATAAAGAAGTATATGTGATGAAATCCCATTTTTAAACCGAATTGAAATATGTTAAAAGTGGTTATGATGTGAGGTTATGATATGTGGATGTTTTGGTGAGTAATTGGTTGTGATGATGAAGTGGTTGTGATGCATGGGACTTGTGATGAGGAAGCAGTTATGATGTGTGGTTGTGGTTAATGCATGGGGATTTGTTGGCGTGAAAAGGGGATGATAAGTATGGGTTGTTTATGTTGTGTTTTGGTAGTTTCACAATAGTAATGCAGTTAAGTAGTAATGATGAAACTAGAATGTATATTAAACTAAAATTTAATGGGTTAAAATGACTAATTTATCTCTTGAGTTATAAATGGAAGTTTGGATAAAGTGGTTGATGCCTAATATGAAACAAATGATTTTTATGAATGAAATTTGTTGGTAATGGGAAATTTTTTATCATCATTATTTTAAACTTATCATGTTTTAATATGAAATATTTTAAATATAATATCAATTTTTGTTAATAAATTGTTATGAAATAATACTAATATAATTTTTTTCTGACATGTTAAGCATGATAAATTTGGAATGATATAAATTTAAATTTTATGGCTTGATAATCGAGGATAAATCATGTATAAATATTCATATGATGGAATTACTAACTTAGGTTGTTAAATCATAATATATAATAATGTTTTCTCTTATACGTGAAACTGTTATTTCTATTTTAAACAGTGTGAATTAATTTTTTCTTAAGTTATTTGGATATGTTGTGCCGTGTTTCTAAAGTTTCTAGATTGTTATAATTTTCTTGCTAGGTTTTTTATAGCCATCTATGTGACCTTTTCCATGTTTGATTGGTATCTCCCCTAAGATACTATTTCTCATGTGGTTGTCAAGTTCCAAATATATCAATATCCTTGAGAGGTGTCTCATTGGGTGGTTGATTTATACTCATCTTTTCCTTATTCTTCATAGTTTTGTTTTAATTATCAAGGTTGAGAATATTTTTAAAGATATCTTGATTTATGGTTTTGGGTTTTCTCAAACACTTCCATTGTTACTCTAGTTTTTCGAGTGGTTTAGGAGTGATTTAATAAATTCTAGATGTTGTCTTATAATGATTTAATAGTTTATAAAATACTTTTAAACATGTTTTTCAAATTATGGAAGTAATTTGAAGTGTTAAAAGATTATTTAAAAATAAATTTAGAAGTTTTAAAATAATTTTAAATTTTTTGGAAGTGTTTTAAAATTTTGAAAGTAATAATAAATAATTTTCATACTTAATTATAACATAGTTTAATTTAAAAATTATTATTTTCTATGAAATATTTACCCTTATTCATGAAATAGAATTTTCATCAGGCTAAGTGTTGTTTTTCTATAGTTTCATAAGGGTAGTTAATGTTTCATTTATGTTGCGTAATGGTAAACCCTTTTCCCTTTATTGTGTAAAGTTAGGACATGAATCCCATAAGTTGATTTAGGGTAATATATTTCTTCCCCTTAATACATAATGGTAACCATAACCTTTTATTATATGTGTGAAGGCAAGTTAAATCCCACTTTAGTTTATTAAGGGTAGGTTCTTTCGGATATAAGGGTAATGCATGTTGTTCTTATGTTTCATAAGGGTAAGAGTGAGCTTATAAGGATTACATAAGGGAAGTTCACTACTGTGTAACGGTAAAGGAGTGCATCCAAGGCTCATATAAAGTTCAATAGCTACATGTGTAAGGGAACTAACTCTCTTAAGGGTCACCTCCCTCATCATGTAAAGGTAAGTTGTGGCTTTAATAAGTCATGTAAGGGTAACCTAAGTCTCATGTAAGTGTAAAACTATGTTTTCCCAACTCACATAAGGGTATTCCTTCCTCACATAATGGTATCACAAGACCTATGTAAAGTTAAGTTGATCTACCTCAATATTGTGTAAATATAGCAAGATATATAAGAGTAAAACCATTTTACCTTTACACAACATCTGTGTGAGTTGTGTAGGGGTAGAATAAACCTCCTAAAACCCAATTCTCTTTCCCTAAACCTCATGTACCACATTTTCAACATTCTTAAATTACTAAAATCATAGGATGATATCATTTTGACTCCTTTTTGTTATACAAAATATTTATGAAGATTTTAAATGCTTCACAGTCATGATTTCAGTTATACTGAATTAAATTGGAGACTCTAAATTATCAAGTATTTCTATATTCTGAAAACACAAACATCTATTGTTTTAAAAAAAATGAACCTCCCCTCTTAATTTCCTTTGAATCATCTTAAATTTTTATGATCAAAACTCTTCCTAATATTCGTGAATTTCAATATACTGTTGATCTGAGATTATCCCTCGCACCCCAAGATCATGTTTCCAAGACGAAGAATTCTCCCCCCACCCTCTTCTATTTTTTTTGGGTGTATTGTGAATGTTTCTTGTTTTCAAAGTAGTGTATCTCAATAATTATCTCATATCTTATATAATTAATATAATTGATTATTTAGGTTATGTTTTCCTTCTGATTATGTTATTTTTCTTTTTCATGGATTTTTTGTTTATAGGAAGGGGAAGGAGTACATGGAACACCATAAACAAAGTAATAATTAAATAATGAGAATGAACCAGTTAAGAATAGAAATATAATTGGGAAGGATGAGTGTTGTGT
Organism: Viscum album; assembly: GCA_963277665.1. Taxonomy (NCBI): domain Eukaryota; kingdom Viridiplantae; phylum Streptophyta; class Magnoliopsida; order Santalales; family Viscaceae; genus Viscum; species Viscum album. Next base: position 1,051,016,741 of record OY728130.1, on the reverse strand, counting down.
GTGTCATATGTTTTCTATGATATTTCCATTTTTAACCCTTGGGATTCATATTTAATTTTTGTGATTCCTAAAATGATGATTTTTTTGATGTTTAATGATATTACTGATGGACCTTGGAACCCCAAAATTAATACTTATTTAAATAAGGAAAAAATTGTAAAATTATAAAACATGATGTATAAAAAATGTTTCCAAAATTGCTTTTTCCTTAAAATTTCATTATTTATGGGTTTTTGATAAAAAAAATTAGGTGTGGAGATTTTTTTTTTTATTATAAATTCTCTGAATTTGGATTAAATTTTTCTTTGAAATAACTATGGGAAGTGTGAATGGTAAACTAGAAAGGAATGGGGGTTGTGTATGAATGGTTGGTTAAAGTAATAAACAATTATGGATTTAATAAACATGATTAATAATGGATAGTTGAATCTATAATGGGATATGGAATGATGAACATTTGGGAATAGATTAGTGAAGAAATGAAAAATTAAATATGGATGAGAACTGGTGATTGATGGGAAAATGAAATGAAATAATTATGGAAACATATTTAATTTTACATGTATCTTATGAGTATAGTTTTTTATATTTTTGTTATTGCCTTGATATTCTTTGTGTCAATTGATTTGAGAGAATTATGTTGTAGTTATAAATTTTTAGAAGTGGTGAGGTGGAAGGAAGGATAATGTGGAATGTTTAATGGGCTATAATGGATCACACCGGTTACAAATCTACTGTGTTCTATAGTGGCTCATGGTGGTAACATATTCTCATAGGATATAATGGATTTCAGTTGGTGAATACACATTGGTTGTGATGGATAAAAGTTAAAAGTACTCTAGTATTGATGTTGGGAAGAGTATGTGCTGGTTCATAGTGGGGGTCATGAATTGTAGGGAGATGGCATGAGTTTGATTCCCTACATGTTCATGATACACTAATATTAATAATATAATATGGAGTTAATTTAGAAATGGTTGATGGAATTATGTGTTGTCCTTTTAGTTTTTTAATAATTTTGGAATTCTCAAAAAGTAGTCAGTTCTAATTAAATGATATTTGGTTGGATTGAATGGTTTGGGGTTAAAAATTAATGATCGATAAATGGGATGATGATGTTTAATTTTAATATGTAAATATGATTAATGAACGTGAAAATGGTTGGAAATTTATATGGTTAAATGAGCACTATGAAATTGGGATCATGTGAATTTTACAAGGTAGTTGTGTAGTGTGATAAATTAGTTTTGGATATGTGGGATCGTGGTGATGTGATTGCTGATGTATGGAATTATGTTTAATGATATGCTTTTTATGTTGAATCATCATTTCATCCCTATGCTTACAGGAGGATTATCCTACTAGATTACAATTGTTTTGAGTGAGAGAACACTTGGGTGATAGGTAGGATTTGAGATGAATATAATCTTGTCCCAAAGGAAGAAGTGTTGTGGTGATGATTATTAGCTAGTGGTTTTATTTAGTTATGAAAGGTAGGTTTGGTTGTGGATGTATTGAAGTAATATAAATATATTGGTGGCCATGGTTTGACTAATACTTACGGTTTATTTCTAATATTGTGGCCTTTAGTTTATCACTATGTCATCCTTACTTATTGTGGATGATCATGTCTGATAATTTTCTTGGATATTTTAACTATTGCTTATTATTTCATGATTATTGTGCATGAATGATGATCTATTTAGAGTGATGATCCTATTATGTACTCCTAAGTTCTCTCCCAATGATAGTTTTCTAGTGTTTGCAGGTTAGATCATCATAGCTCAAGTTGTTTTTTGAGAAGCTTGGATGGAGTTGGCTATTGGCTTGGAGTTTAGATTTTATTTTGTTTGTATTTTTCTAAAATTACATAAATTATGGGATATTATGGGTTTTAACATTTTATTTTTTATGGTTTTGTCTGGTGGTTGATATCCTATCTCCCAATCTTACTTATCTTTTGAGGGTATGCTTTCCATATGTGATATTTTTACACCCATAGTGCTTTTTACCGACCTGAGGTCTACTAAAGGTGGGACTCAGATGTCATTACATATCTTCCTTCATTTCAGGACCAAGAGGGTCACATTTGGAGGGAGGGGTCCTGAAAAACATTACCATCCATGTCAGATTTCCACTTGAATACTTATTAATGGATTTTCATAAACTAGACTAAACACTAAAATATAGTAATGGATTTTGGTTCATAAAATAAATTTATGAATTCATCTGATTTTTTCAATATTAGTTTGTTTCCATTTTTTTCTTCCCTATAGAATTCATTATTATTATGGAATAATATATCAAAAAACTTTGGGAATATAAAACTAGATCTTTGGTTTTATTTTACCTACATAGTATGTGTCTTTGGAATAAATCATATCATTATGTTTCAGGGAGTTTATTATTCCAATGTCAATAGATATCCCTCAAAGGGTGTAGTTATTTCACTAAATAGCTAATAAAAATACAAAATTTATAAAACTCAACAAATTTAGTAAAATAATTTGAATATAGTATGTGGAAAGATCAAGGTCGAACCCAGAAGACAACAAAAAATAGTAATTTATGTTTTCAAAACAATTGATTTATTTAAATTGATAAAATGGAAGATATAACATGTTTATTGATTTGAATTAGTTTTGATAAAGTTAAAAACAAATGTGAAGTTGATTGGTTTTGATTATCAGTTGGAAAGTGTGTTTGAGTTTTTTAGTTGTAGGGTTTGGGTGCAATTGGATTTAGAAATTAAATTATTTAATTCATTTTTGGAATCATATTTGAGATGAGTTATACCCAATGGTCATGGTATCCCCTATTTAATGCATTAATCTCTCTTTTATCATGGTTAGGTAATTTTGGGAATTACCGAATCAAGTTTGTCTTGATACCATTTTTAAACCTAGTTACCCAAAATGTGATAATGTTCATACCTAAATTGGGGTAACTTATAACACAATGAAAATATTCCTTTTAGATTTATCAATCAATGGTCATGATTAAAAAAATGAAAGATATTGGAATAAGATAAAGAAATTATGGAGAACCAAATACATGAATAAAAATAAATAAATATATCCAAAAACAAATTCCCCTGTTGGCTACATTACCCTAGCACAATGAGGGAATTACCCCCTAATCTTAGTGATGAGGAAGTAAGGAGGAAGGAGAAAAGAAATCTAAAAAATGAAATAAAGTGGTGAGAAAAGTGGTGGAGGACTCTATATAGGGCACCTTTTCACCCTAATCTTTGGTCTCTAGATCCTTTTTGGCAGTATCACAACTTCCCTCTATTTATAGAACTCCTAGGGGATCTAGTTTGAATTAACTTGGAATAAATTTATCCCATTATGAAGTAAAATTCCAGATTATCCATTAATTGGTCGTTTGAGTCATTATTTGGGGAGTCTCTATTGAAAATACCATCAAAAGACAAAATTTGGGTATGTTCAACCACTTTCATGGTGTGAAAGTCGATGTAATGTAGTAAACTTTTCAACCCCCACTCTGATTTGGTTTTTTTCTCTTTATATATTTTATTCTCTTTACACCATGTAAAATATTCACAACCTGTAATCCATTCACATCATGAATCTCCAATTTCCTGTTCTAGAAGCTTCTTTTCACCTCGTTTCTTCACATTCAACCCTGGGATAATTACATAACTATCCAATTCTATTGGAAGCCATGTTTATGTGGAAATAATAGTTATTTTTTATTTTTTTACTTATTTCCCATTGATTCTTTGTATCTCCCAAATATGAAGAAATCATTATATATAAATTAATGAATTAATCATTTATATATAAAAAATATGCATTTATATATCAAAAATATGTGCATGAAATGGATGTTTTAATTCCCCCACACATGAATTCATACTTCTCCACAAAAATGGAATCTCAAAATACTATAACGGATGCTTACCCTATCATGATTTAAATTCAATTTCAATAAAAGTAATTGATTAAATTAGAAATTAAATGTTCATGCATCACATAGGTAAATTTATCGATGCCTCGGTTCTAAATGGAACAAATGATCCAAGTATTTTACTATTCATATTTTGAAACAACCAAAATTTTTTATTCATACATTTTCATTTTTCAATTCATTATTAATATGAATTCAATTTTCAATTTTCCTCACTTTACTTTTTTTCATTTCATCATAAAGGTTGAAATATAAATGGAGTTCAAAAATTTACTCAATGATATGTCACTTACCATATACTTTCAAGGCATATAATATCTCCATCACATAAATACAGATATCAAAATTAATCACGAGTATAAGGAACTAACCTTAAACATTACTTAATCTTGAGTTAAATCAAGAATTCACATTGAGGTTCTTTTTCAGTTTAGTGTTTTGGATAATTAGTATATAACTATTACATATAAACTTGAATATTACATGTAGTCACTACAACCCAGTACCCATTTTTAAAAAAAATTAAAACTCTTAAAAAGAAACAACTCTAGTTCCATGTTTTAGACATCATGACTTTTCCTTGATCCCATCCCCGAACCTTATTAATATTTAAGACATTTGTAAAACATTTCATAAACTTGGAATGAGCATAAAAATATCAGTAAGGGCTATAAAATAAGGAATGAAATCATTAGTCTACAAAAAAATACAAAACAATGAAACTATACTTTTCAGTCATAACATATCTTATAAAATCAAAAGATTTATGAATAACACATAGAAATCATAAATCATCAAAGTAACTTATGACATACATAACAAACATACATTATAGATTTCACATATACATTGGGAGTTATGTTTTGAATATCGTTCATATTATATTCCCTAAATCTCTTATGAGAAACATTAACATTTACCTCCTTCACGTTACCCAATGCATTGGAGAGCTATCTCGGGCTCACCCACCATAGGTTTATCACAAAACCAGCCGTATATGTAAACAATTACCAATAACCATAACATATTCATAACACATAAAAAATCATAATGGAATGATAACATTTCCTCATTGAAATCACACAATATCATTTCAAGATATTGACATAATCAATGCTTTATCAAATCATTTTCAAAACCATTTAATAAAGAGATTTTTGAATCAAAGTGTCCCATACCACTTTGAATCTTTTAAATGAATTAACATTTTAAAAGATCAATGCCCAAAAAAATAAATCCTTAAAAACCCATTTTTAAAACATGGACATTAATGTGAAATATTTTTAAGAATAAATATTTAAAACATTTAAAAAGATATTTTAGTTAAAGAGTTCCTAACGAAATAAGAGATTCTTGAATACAAATAATTTAGAAATAACATTAATCAATGATTATAATATCTTGAGAATAAATATATTCATGATATATTATGTGAAAGGGAAGTATATACACCATATAAAAGTGAATTGGTGTATAACAATAAATACGTCTCAATGGAATGTAAATTGAGAGAAAGTCCCTTGCAAAGATCATATCCTTAGATTAAGGATAAATAAATGACATAATTATGTGTGAAAAATAATAATACACCCTATATAAGTGGATATTAAGTGTAAATAAATCATAGGTCATTCACACATATTCATAGCACGACATAATCATGAAGTAAAAGTTTAACTCAAAGAATTGAAATTGGGTTAAGAAGTTCTCTTACCGAACTTCGATAGCCTAATAGCTTCGCTTTAAAATTAAAAAAATGAGATGATGTGAGAGAAAAGGGTATCTCATAACATGTACATACAATTTATAGCAATAAGGATATAGAAGAACATATCCCAACACAAGAAAAAGGAAATTAAAGGGCATGATATAAAATAAGTCTTTGACTAAAAGAGTACGGTGAAAGATTCCATTATAGATTTGGTAACTTACGAAACATTTACCACATGAAATAAATATCATACAATGATGATGTAAATACCCATAAATTCAATTATATTATACAAATAATACAATCATGGGCAGTACATACACCACAGAAAAGGAAAAAGTGGAAAATATAACATGAATCTCATGGGAATAAAAATTGAGATGAAAACCCCTTACCACATTGTAATCAATCGAGTCTTATGACCAAAAGTTAATAACCAAAAAATGAATCAAATAATACCATGAATATAAATAGAATCATGATAATATATATCAAATTTCATTACACAATACACCACATGAAATTAATAATTGGTGAACAATGGAAATCTCACAGAATAAAAAGTGAGATAAGAAACCCCTTACCTCATCTCTGACTTGTCTTGTATGTTCCTTGTTATTCCTGAATCATAAACATAAGTTAATTTATACTTTCTTAAAAAAAAATTTCATTTTTATTATTACTTTTATATCACTCGTTACCTTTCTATAACAATTTGTTAATTATTTGAGTTCATATCGGACATTTTGTCGATGTTTGGAACTTGATTCAAAAATGAACTTATTTTAATTAAAAGTTGTCCCTGTGGTCAAAATTCCATTATCTCTAGATTTATATTCTTGATTATATATCATATATATCATATATATCTAGTATATATATATGTATTTATAATAGTACATAACACTTGGAGATAAGAAATGAAATTCACCGTTCATAGAGACGGTAAGTCGTACGCACGCATGAACGCTACTTTCATTCCCATTTCATATTTTAATGGAGTGAAAACTTAATGATATATAGGTATATTATAATTAATGTATAATATCATATATAATTTCATTAACTCCATACTTTATACATTCCATGTATGGCATGAACGAGTCATATCACTTTGAGGGGCGGTAGTCCGCACTTCCTCAAATGAAATTATCGTATGTACCCATTATGGAAACCATAAAGGTATGATATAAATGAAAAATAAAGAAGTAAAGAGACAAAAAAATAAAATAAAATATATCACATATAAATACATTTCCATCATAATGGCCTCCATTAGAGGTGTTTGGAGATATTTGAACAATCATCGTTTCGGGAGGCAGTAGTTCACCGTCCATAGAAACAGTATGTTCTTTATCCATTAAATGGAGGTGTGTGTTAGTGTATTTAGAATATTTCTCTTAAAAAAACATATTATATTCAATATACTTGTGTTTTTATAAAATAAATTAATAAATAGATTTTAGGTGGTTGTATGATTAAAATAAAATAAAAGAACTTGAGAGAACATGTTACCTTTAAATTGGGTAACTCCCTTTGGTTTGAACCAAAAGGTTTAATTAAAGTGAATTATGCCTAAGGTAAGGATTCTAGAAAGAGGATATGGATTTATGGAGATTAATTGGGTAGATTTTAGATGATACAAGAGGCTTTATAGGTGTGAGTAATGGGTTAGAGGTGATTGATTTTTATAAGGGGAGGAGGGGCACTTTAGGGAAGTTTGAAAATATTATTTTATTATAAACATATCTTCGGTTTCAAAAGTTCCAAAACTAATTAAATTAGAAGATAATATGACTCATATTTGAAATAAAATCATCCAATAATAATTTTATTGGTTTTGGATATTGTTTTTATTTTTATAATCTTATTTTTTAAATCATTCATTAAGGAGGTAAACACTCCATCATCATTGTGTCATAAATAAATATATTTATTTGAGTTATAAAAATTATAAATAAAATACCATGATTTATGAAATATTTTTAGATTTATAATGAATATTTATAGTTGAATATATAACTTATTTAACCCCCTGTAAAAATTGTTTTACTAAAAGATATATGTTTAAGTCATTTTTGTCTTTACTTTAATTTAATTAAAATAAAGTGTCATTATCACTCCCAAGTGGGTCCATGGGGTCCCAAAAATCAACCCAGGATGACCATGGAAGTAAATTTATCAAAAAAATAGTATTAAGACATGTTTTAGGGTAATTTAATATTATTATAATATTTTTTGTTTAACCTTATTTACCCGATTTACCTTTTAGCCATGGTAAATAAAATATTTACTGACGTAAATATTCATAATGTATAGAAATAAGTTACCTATTTAAAAAATTGAGACCTCATTATTCAAAATATGAAATCCAATTTTCCATATTCAAAACACAAAAGTGGAAAAATTAATTTAAAATTAATTCCCGTTGTCAAAACAAAAAGCGTGTTTTTAAGAAATAATAACTATCAAAAGATTGACACTTGTTTATGTCCAATTTCAAAGTAAAATTACATACAATGACCAAAATTGGATTAAATGGTAAAAATATAATTTAATTGAACTTTAAAACCATTTAAAAATATCGTCTAACAATATAAATAAATTAGATAAAAAGGCAATTATGAATTAAAATACAATATTTTTCACTATTCATTAAAAAATGGACTTTATCAGAAAAATACCAAAAATTTACCCAAAGTATATTTTGATGTTATTATTATAAATAAGAAATATATTTTGTAAAATATAACATAAAAAAGAGACAAAAACTATATTTAAAAATATTTGGCCATTAAAAGGTGGTAAATCAACTTTTTACGGAATATTAGAGTATTTATGCTTAAAATTGGATTCATTCACATTTTAATCCTCCAAAATTTATTGGATAAATGTAAAAACATTTAACAAACATATATAATCATTTTTATTTAGTTCTATTCATTCTTTCCAATATAATGGCTAGACTTTAACTACAATTTAAATTTATTATATTATTTTTCGGTATAACTCAACACTCTGTGCATCGTAAGTTTTAAAAGAAACTCGTTGTTGTGTATTAGGTATGTCATCGAACATAGCATCCCCTTTAATGTAAAATTAATATTTATTTCACAAATATTAATAAATATGAAAATATCATATTCTTTATTTACCTGAGATGTTACATCCTTCCCCCCTTTTTGAAATTGTGTCCTTGCAATTTTAAAATTGGACATGGAAACTTCATTAAAAGTCCCACATCAAAAAAAAGTTTCAATAAAACTTTCACTTTTAAAAAAATAAAAAGTAAAAAAGTCACCCGAGATAACCCATACTAGGATTCCACGAAAACATGGATATGGAGGAGAAAACAAATCATCAAGGTTTTATAGAGTGTGATAGAAAAAATGATTAGGAGATAGTTAACAACCAGAAAATTACAAACCTGTGATTGGTTAAATAGTATTTGATTCCCCAGTAGGAAATGTTAACATACAACATTTTTGTTTTATCTTACTTTTCTTAAAGTTGAGGAATTTATTTATGAGCTTAACTAAAAACATAAGGAAACATACTTACTCATCATGTAGACTTTCATCCTTTACTAAATTCCTACCACAAACTCATTTTTTCTTCAAATGATGAGTATTCATGAAGACGTTGTCACACGTGAAGCACTAGAATCAAATTATAGAGAATCACATAATCCACAAAAGAAGAACTATATATTTCCCCTATCATTATACATTAACCACAACCAAATTGGTTAGTACAAGATCAGATAATACCCAAAAAAGGATAATACTTTTTAAAAAGAAATACTACTCTTAATCCCCAAAATTCGATAAACAATAGCCAATGTTTAACAAAGACCATTCAATAAACAAATTTCCTTATAATTTGTCAAAATATACCAAACTAAGATTGAAACCCAAAATTCAGAAGTATTTGATCACATAGTCTTCAACAAAAATCATAACATTTATTTCCAAATAACATCTACTACTCTTAAAGTCTCATAATGAAAGGTAATTAACCTAATCACATATTCTCTATGAAAGTTTAATCATTTCCATAAATAACCCAAATTTCTAAATGTCCACAATAAAAACATCATTAATTTCAAAATAAAATTTCAACCATTACTCCACAAATGAGATCCCATGGTATTCTATTTTCATTAAGCATATAGTGTTTCCCTAAAATAGAGAACATATTAAAAAATAACATTTATCACTTAATCACCAAAAACTTTCCCTATATTAAGGATATCCATTTGATAAAACATAAGTTCCCAAAATCAACTTATTATTGATCCATAAAATTATTTATCTAAAAATAATAAGTCATATTTACTAGGTACTTCACATAGGCCAGTGGTAGGTGATGCGTCCTTATCGCCCATTAGTTGTGGGTTTGATTCTTGTGGCCTTACCGGATGCGATGGGTCGTCACTCATCTTATGGGTTATCCTTTTTATAAAACTCAAAAATATCTCTAACATGTTTTAACCTAAAATGTTTTCTTATACCCTTCATTTTAATCCCAATACATTAAGACCTAAAAATCTTATATATATTTTCTTTTTTTCACCTCTATATGATAAAATAAAACTATTCCCAATAGAAAGAACATCATTCCTTGATCACGGTGCTTAGATAGTTTCATCATAATCTTGTTCAATAAGGTAGAAGGTCCATCCATTGCAACAATGATTTCGAGATCCTTGAAAATCATTTTCTTCCTTCATCCAAATACACCTTGTACAACTTGTGTCATATGGGTGTTCTTAGAAAAATAGTTTCAGAAAATAATCATGTACGACATATAATTTCAAAAAATTTGATAAAACATGATTTCTATAAAATAGTCAGACCATGTTTGAGTTGAAACATTGAATCAATGGTCCTTTTAAAATATCATAAGTATGTTATGAGATACTATATTGTAAAAGAAAATATATATAGGTTGCGCAAGGGTCTCCTTCTTCAGCACCTTTTTCAAAATCATAATATGTTTTAAAATCTTGTGATAAGGTAAATTTTTTGAAATTGCCTTGATAATATTTACCTTTCTTAAAAATATGAGAATATTGAGAAAATAGAATTTCATTAAATACAACCCATGGTCCATGATTATATTGAGGTATAGTTGAGGTGTTTGATATCTTAAACAACTGCTTTCAAGTGAGTTGTATGCTAGATACAGTTTCACAATCATCTGAACATGACTTTGCAATAATTATTGCAAGCATGTCATCATGTGGAGATAGTAATGTAATTTGAGATCCTCTTACTCCCATTTGTAACTGACTTTCCTTGATCTGAAAAAGTTATAGAAAAATGATTTAACAGAAATAATAGACATTAAGAATAACCATGTGTTTAACGAAAACTTCTAATCCCTAAAGTTGTCTAAACCGACCTCTGATACCAACTATAAGGACCCGACCTTAAACATTACTTAATCTTTAGATAAATCAAGAATTCCCATTGAGGATATTTTCAGGTATAGAATTTTAGAGAATTAGGCCATAACTATTACATATCAACATGAATATTAGATGTTGACACAACTAATTAGTACCCATTTTTTATAATATAAAAACTCTTAAAAATAAACATGTCTAGTTCCATGTTTTATATAACATGACTTTTCCTTGATCCCATACTTGGCCCTTATTCATCTTTAAGTCCCGTATAAAACATTTCAAAAACTTGGTATGAGCATAAACAACTTAGTAAGGGTTATAAAATAAAGAATAAAAACATTATCCCATAAATAAATAAAAAACAATGAAACCATACTTTTCAATCATAACATACCTTATGAAATCATAATATTTATGAATAACACACAGAAATCCTAAATCATAAAGGCAACTTTTGGAATATATAACATACTTACATTTTAGCTTTCACAGCTACATAAGGAGTTACATTTGAATTACCCATCATAGTATATTTCCTAAATCTCTTAAGAGAAACATTAACGTTTACCTCCGTCATGTTACCCAATGGATTGGATAGCTATCTCAAGCTCACACGCCCTAGGTTTACCATAGAACCACCTGTATATGTAAACAATTCCCAATAACCATAACATATTCATAACACATAAAACAAGCATAAAGGAAAGATAACATTTCCACATTACAATCACAATATATCTTTTCAAGATGTCGACATAATCAATGCTTTATCGAACCATTTTCAAAACCTTTTAATAAAGAGATTTTTGAATAAAAGTTTCACATACCAATTTGAATATTTTAATGGAATTAGACTTTAAAAAAAATTCCATAAAAATAAATCCTTAAAACCATTTTTAAAACATAGATATTAATTTGAAATATTTAGATGAATAAATCTTTAAAACATTTAAAAGGATATTTTAGTTAAAGAGTTCCTAACCAAATAAGAGAAGCTAGAATACAAATAATTGAGGAATAAAATTAATAAAAGCTTATAATATCCATAGAGTAAAGATATTCATGATATATTATGTCAAAGGGAAATATATACACCATATAAAAGTGAATTAGTGTATAATAACAAAAACGTCTCAATGGAATATAAATTGAGACAAAGTCCCTTGCAAAGATCATATCCTTTGATTAATGATAAATCAATGAAATAATTATGTGTGAAAAATAATAATACACCCAATATAAGTGGATATTAAGTGTAAAACAATCAATGTTCATTCACAAATATTCATAGCACAACAGAATCATGAAGTAGAAGTTTAAACCCAAGAATTGAAATTGGATTAAGAAGTTCTCTTACAGAAATTCGCCAGCCTAATGACATCGCTTTAAAATAAAAAAAATGAGTTGATGAGAGAAAAAAGGGTCTCTAATCACATTGAAATAAAATTTATAGCAATAATGATAAATAAGAACATATCCCAGCATAAGAAAAAGTAAATTAAAGGACATGACATAAAAGAAGTCTTTGACTAAAAGAGTATGGTGAAAGGTTCCCTTAAAGATTTTGTAACTTAGGAAACATTCAACACATGAAATAAGGATCATAAAATGAAGATATAAATATTATTAAATTATATTATATTATAAAAAGAGTACAATAAGGGTAATTACATACACCACACAAAAGAAAAAAGTATAAAATATAGCATGAATCTCACGGGAATAAAAAGTGAGATAAAAACCCCTTACCATGTTGTAATCAGTCGAGTCATATGACCAAAATTTAATAACCAAAAACTAATCACAGAAAACCATTAATATAAATATAATCAAGATAATATATATCAAATTTCAGAACATAATACACCATATTCAATAAAGGAGTGGTGAACAATGGAAATATCATGGAATTAAAAGTGAGACAAGAAACCCCTTACCACGTGCCCGACTTGTCTTGAATATTCCTTTTTATTTCTGAATAATAAAATTATGTTAATTTATAATTTATTAATAATATATTTCAAGTTTTTTATTACTTTTATATCACTTATTACCTTGCTATTACAATTAGTTAATTATTTGAGTTCATTTCGGAAATTTTTTCGATGTTCGAAACTTGAGTAAAAAATGAACTTCTTTTAATTAAAAGTTGTCCCTGTGGTCAAAATTATATTATATACAGAATTATATTCAGGATTTATATATCATATATATCATATATATCCAGTATATATATGCATTTATAATAGTATATAACACTTGGAGATAAGAAATGAAATGTACCATTCATGGAGATGGTAAGTCGTGCGTACGCATGAATGCTACTTTCATTTCTATTTTATATTTTAATGGAATAAAAAGATAATTATATATAGGTATATTATAATTAAAGTATAATATCATATATAATTTCATTAACTCCATACATTATACATTCCATGAATGGAATGAACATTCCATATCACTTTGAGGAGGCAGTAGTCTGCACTTCCTCAAATGAAATTATCGTATTTACCCATTATGGAAACGATAAATATATGATATAAATAAAAATTAAAAAAGTAAATATAAGACATAAATATTACATATATAACATATAAATACAGTTCCATCATAATGGACACCATGAGAGGTGGTTGGAGATATTTTAACAATCATCGTTTCGTGAGGCAGTAGTTCGTCGTCCATAGAAACAATATGTTCTTTACCCATTAGATGGAGGTGTGAGTTAGGGTAGTTCAAATAAATCTCATAAAAACAACCTAGTATATATAATATACTATTTTTTATAAAATAAATGAATAAATAGAGTTTAGGGGTTTAGAGAAGTCAAATAAAAGAAAATAACTTAAGAGAAGACGTTACCTTTAAATCGGGTGACTCTCTTTGGTTTGAACCAAAAGGTTTACTTGAAGTGACTTATGCCTAAGGTAAGGCTTCTTGGAAGAGTATAGGGATGTATGGAGCTCAATTGGTCAGATTTTGGATGATCCAAGGTTTTTAAGAGGTGTGAGTAATGGGTTAGAGGTTATGGCTTTTATAAAGGGGGGATGGGCTCTTTAGGGAAGTTTGAAAATATTATTTTATTATAAACTTATCTTTGGTTTAAAAAGGTCCAAAATCATTAAAGTATAAGATAATATGACTCATGTTTTAAATAAAATAATCCAATAACAATTGAACAGGTTTTGGATATTTTTTTAATTTTTATATTCTTATTTATTTAAATCATTCATTAGTGAGGTAAACATTGCATCATCATTGTGTCATAAATAATTTTATTTATTTCAGGTCTAAATATTATAAATAAAATACCATGATGTAGGAAAAATTTTTAGATTTCTAATTAATATTTATAGTCAAAGATATAACTTATATAACCCCATGTTAAAATTGTTTTACTAAAAGGTATACGTTTAAGTCATTTTTGTCTTTACTTTAAGTTAATTAAAATAAAGCATCATTATCACTCCCAAGTGGCTCCATTGGGTCCCAAATATTGATGAAAGAATTCCCATGGTCGGAAATGTATCAACCAATAAGATTAGGACACATTTGATGGTAATTTAATATTATTATAATACTATTTTTTTACCTTTATTTACCAGATTTACCTTCAACCATGGTAAATAAAATATTTACTGATGTAAATATTCATAATGTCTAAAAATAAAAGTTACCTATTTAAAAAATTTGGACCTCCTGATTCCAAATATGGAATCAATTTTTCCAAATTAAAAACATAGAAGTGGCAGAAATTATTTGAAAATTAATTCCCATTGTCAAAACAAAAGGTGTGTTTTTAAGAAATAATAACTATCGAAAGATTGACACTTGTTTAGTCCAATTTCAAAGTGAATTTTTTTTCAATTACCAACATTAAATTAAATGGTAAAAATATAATCTAATTACACTTTAAAACCATTTAAAAAGATAATCTAATCATATAAATAAATTAGATAAAAAGGAAGTTATGAATTAAAATATACTATTTTTCACCATTCATTAAAAAATGAACTTTATAAAAAAAATACCAAAAATTTACCCAAATTAAATTTTGATATTCTGATTCTAAAAAATAATTTTATTTTGTAAAATTTAACACATAAAAAAACAAAAAATATATTTAAAAATGGTTCTCCATTAAAAGGCGATAAATCGAGCTTTTAAAGAATATTAGAGTATTTATGCTTAAAATTGGATTTATTCACATTTTAAGACTGTAAAATTAATTGGATAAATGTAAAAACATTTAAAAAACATATATAATATTTTTTTTAGTTAGTTCTATTCATTCTCGCCAATACAACGGCTACGCGTTAACTACCATTTAAATTTATTATATTATTTTTCTGTATAACTCAACGTTGTGTGCAAACTATGTTTTCCAAGAAACCCGTTATTGCGTATCAGATACGCCATCGAACATAGAATACCCTTTAATGTATAATTAATATTTAATTCAAAAATATTAATAAATATGAAAATTTCATAATCTTTATTTACCTTGGATGTTATAACGAGGGCTTTGTATTATGGTTCAAATGTCTCTGAGGCATAGGGAAGGTAGGTAAATGACGTAATACAAAATCTCAAAAGGAGGTTTGAATCAAAATCAGAGTTCATGATAAAAAAATATATGATCTATGAAAATATCCATTTAAAATTTTCATTTCTCTGTTCCCCCCAAAAAATTCAAATTGGGCATAGGATAAAAGTAATTACACTGAATGAATCATCCTCTCTTGCTCTTTTTTTTTGTTTAGAAAATAATCTACATGATAGATTTCACATCCCCCATGAAACCACATATGATCTTTTATTAGAATAATTGATATGGTAATTTTGAATTTTGACCCTCCTAATACACAATCCATGGTTTTTTTATTTTTTATTAGAAATAGAGGTGAAGTAAGAAATTATAGTGAATGATACATGGCATCTCCTCAAATCAAAAGAAAAAACCACAGTAAATTTTTCTCAATGAATTATATCCCATTCACTATAGAAAATATCTCCCCCACACGTAATCTTTTAAATATCATGAAATATACCATGAGTAGGCTATGAATGAATATAATAGGCTTGTAACATGGATCATTTACAATCCAGGTCATTCATGGATTCTATGAGATTAAAAAAGATTAATATAAGGAGGGTCCAAGGATAAACAGTTAAACAAAAGATGCCATAATAATATTAAAGGTGATTATATCTATTCATATATTTGATATGATGCCAATAATGTTCTAGAAGATAACATTCTCAAGTATTACTCAAGAAATTTACTAAATAAAGGAATAAGAAACATTGTTTTAGAAAATTCTTTAGGAATGACACAAAGGGTTAAGAAAACTACTCATGGAGATGCATATGAATAATTAAATCAATTAATAAAAATATCATAAATTCAAATAATGGAGAAATATTAGAAAATTTTCATTTAAAATAATTAAAATACTCCCCTAAATCATGATTTTCTAAATCCAAAACCACATATTTATCTCTACTACTTCTATTCCCAAAAATAACTCATTCAATTTTATGGACAAATAAATTTAAGTTCATGGTATGAAAAGTATCCTAACTAGTTTATGTCTCCTAGTTTGGTTAATTAAAGAAGGAATTAAATGAGTGTCATGTAATTGGTAGTTAAAAATATCTAAAAAGCTAAATTTTGGGAGTGAAATAGAAAATTACATAATTAAAATGCTTACTCCCCTTTCAATGATTCTTTGAAGTAGCTACTAGGTTATACCCACACCAGATTCCTGATTTTTATATAGTTCACAATGTGTATTTTCTTGATTTCATGACTTGATTGGGGTTAACAATTTTTTTTTTACAATATATTATTCTCATACTTCCTACTGCTAACTTGATGGTCCTACAAAATAAAAACTCACACATGAAAATTCAGGCCATTTTCAATGACTTTTTAATGGATTTGGGGGAGTTTGCATGCACATAAAATAAATAAGTAAAAAATACTAAAAACATGGGTTGGATCTAAAATTATTTTTTTAACATCATTGGATCGACCTTACATTCTTAAGCTTCATCTCAGGTGATAGATGATTGAAAAGTTATTACATGATTGGGGTCCATGAATGGTCTCAATTGTGACCTATCTGGGTATGTCAGTCCTTGTCCTTCCACTCTAAACAACTTAACTCTTCCTGATAGAAGAAATTTCTTTATTTCCATATGCTCGATCCCTTATTTATTCCATAATCATGATGAAATAAATGGAAGGTCATGTACCATCCATACCTTTTGGACCTTCTCAACTGCAGTGGAGTCGATCTCTTTTCCTGTGTCAGTGGTTTGACCCCTCATCTTCTCTTTCTTTTCAGTACTTTTATTTTGAGTATCCTCTTGAACAATAGAATCCACCTCATGAACTTCTTCAACTTCATTGATATCCCCATCTTTAGGTAAATTTTTATCTCTCAAATCATTGTCTTCTCTTACATCATAGTTCTTCATTTCCTAGTGAATTTTAAAACTTACTTACTAGGAACTAACTCTCAGACATAGCTCTCCACTTTGTATGTCAATCAATGCTCACCAGATAGCTAAAAGTGGTATTCCCATAATCATAGGTGTCCACTACACTTCATTATCCAGCACTAAGAAGTCCATTTGGGAAGTATAATTTTTATACTTTGATGAGAATATATTTGATGACCCATTAAGGTAACTTCACTGTTGAATCATACAAATGAATTGAAACACTTGTGGGATTTAGGACCTCTAGTCCCAGACTTTTTAAAGTGGTGTATGAAATTATGTTAACACTCATGCCTAATTCATATAAATATTTTACAAATTTATTAGCTTCAATAAATATAGGGATAAAAAAACTATCAAGATATTTTCACTTCATAGTTAGGTCCTTTGATACCACTGCTGAACTCTCCCATGTGAGTGGAATGGTTCCAATTTCCTCCATATTCTGCTTGTTGGTCACTATCTCTTTTATAAATTTTGTTTAGGTTAATATGTTAGTGAGGTACTCTATAAAATAGATATTAATATTAATTTTTTTAAATTGTTCTAAAAATTTATCTTTTTGTGCATCTATCTTTAGTTTCACTAGTCTCTCTGGAAAAGGTAGTCTCAACTTGCATTGTGGTGTTTATTCTTTAGCTTAATTATATTAATATTATTGTTCCTTATTCTTTTATGTCTCTTTAAATTCATTTTTATCTTGTATATTTTTTTATATTTCTTGTTTTGGGATGCTCCATGGTGATTTTTCCACTTCTTAGGGAAATGAATTTTAAATATCCCCATTTACTCACTTAAGGTAGTCCTAGTAGTACTCCTCTTAATCTATGTTTGAGCTGCTAAGTGATTCTCCCTACATTATTCTCTTGATTTCATGAAACATCCTTCTGGATCACTGAATCTTCCTTTATTTCTTTAATTACCACCCTTGTCATGGTTATGAATGTGGACAACATCTCTTCCAAGATATGAACTTGACTAGTCAGTAATGGCCCTTGGTGTTGAGGTTTAAAACCAATTTTTTTGGGATGAAATTATATGCCTTGGTTATTTTGTTATTCTTTTTGTGGCGTCAGGCCCTAGAATTGATTACCATGATTGTAATAAGAAAAATATTCTTCTTTTGTACACATACCTGGGTGTTTTTGTTGATATCCTATTATGGTGTCCATGTTTTTTTCAGCGACTCCATTTGTACCACTATCTATCTTTTGTTGTTGACCATGCAGATGCCTCTTCATTGTGTTCCCTCACTCTTACATTATAATGTGTTTCTCTCAATTTTTTCTAGAAGACTGTAGTTTTCCAATGGTGATTTATTCAACAGTGATACTCTAGCTACAACATATATATCGACTTATTTACTTACAGATGATATTTATAAAAATTTTATATTAGTATTCAATTTTCTATGGTATGATGTGGAAATTTTCAAATAAAATATGTAAAATTCACCCATGTTTTATATAATGATTCATACATAAATAGATTAAACTTCAGAATATTTACACAAATACCCATTGATCTAGATGGAGGAAATAATCAGGAAAGAAAATGCCTTTCCAACTAATCCAATACAGTGATGGAATGAGAGGGAAAACATTAGATCCACTACCGATTTCATTATAAAAATAAAAATCAAAATAGGTAAATACCTACCACATCACTTGAGACATTATGAAACTAAAATATTTCATAAATCTTGAGGAAGTTTCTTATACCTTTGTTTAGTTCTTTGTGAGGTAGTTTGAAAAAATGTATCATGTTTGAAATCATTCAAATAATCATTAGTTTAATCTTGAAGTGATTTGATACAATTGGGGAGAAAGTATGCTTGAAAAAAAACCAATGTCTGAAGTCCTTCAGTAGTCTTCCCACATTCGTAATCTAGGATCCCTTGGATGAACTCCTCTATTATCAAGATGTTGATTTTTCTATGCACCATCCATGGTCATAATTTCCTTGTTCTTCCTTAGTATTTTCTCAGGTTTGGGATTGAACTCCAAAAAATGTTTTATTTTTTTGTTAATGTGGTTTCCATGAATTAAGAATTAAATTTCTAAAAACATAGCATGAAATACTTAGAATTTATTGATAAATTAAAAATAAAAGATTTAAAATTAAAATTAAAACTGCTTTTCAATTGTCCCCAAAAACGATGCTAGTTTTAATATCCCATAAGGGTTTCACTATTTCCCTATAGGTCTAGTAAAAATATAAAATTTATAAAACTCAAAAAAAATTATAATATTGTATGTAGCATGATTAAAGTCAAATCCACAAGATAACACATATAGTAATTTATGATTTTAAAAAAATTTATTTATTTAATTTGATGAAAGAGAATGGAGAATTGGTTAATTGATTTGAAACATTTTGGAGAAAGTGAAAAATAAAATTTAAGAATATTGATTTTGATTATCACTTGGAAAGCATTCTGTAGTTTCATAGTTTTAGGGTTCATGTGAAATTGAATTTAGAAATTTAATTAATTAATTAATGTTTGTTTTCAGAGTTGAGATGAGGTAATCCCAAGGATAATGGTATCCCATCCTCATTGAGTAAATCCCCATTTTCCCATGTTTAGGTGATTTAGGGCATTGTCAAATTGAGTTTTTCTCGATACAATTTTTAATTATGGTTTCCCTATATGAAACAATGGTCATGCATAATTTAGGGTACCCAATTTCACAATTTAAAGGTTAATTTAAGATTTATAAATCACTTTTCATGATTAAACAAAAATAAAGAGATTTTAATTGGATTAAAATTTATAGAAGACCAAACACATGAATAAAAATAATGAAATAAATCAAAAAGAACCTCCCCCTTCAGCTACATTACCCTAGAACAAGGCATGAATCACCCCTCATCCTAATGGTGTGGAAGTATGGAGGAAGGGGAAAATAAAAATAAAACATGGAATAAAGTAGAGATAAAAGTTTTGTAGAACCCTACATAACACAACTTCTCACCCAAGATTTGGTCTTTGGATCCTTTTTTCCATCAGGTCAGGTTCTCTCAATTTATAAACTCTAGGAGGATCGATTTTCACTTAATTTTTCCTCAATTTGGCCAATTATAAAGCACAAAACACATTTTCTATTAATTGGCCTTTCATATCATTATTTGGGGATTCACCATTAAAAATATTTTCAAAA
Source organism: Viscum album (assembly GCA_963277665.1). Taxonomy (NCBI): domain Eukaryota; kingdom Viridiplantae; phylum Streptophyta; class Magnoliopsida; order Santalales; family Viscaceae; genus Viscum; species Viscum album. The sequence goes on along the minus strand of OY728130.1, from coordinate 1,050,996,010 downwards.
TACCAAATCTAGATCAGTCCATCAACTTTGATGTTGTGAAAGTTGGTGTCACAATAGAAAATCATTGAACCACACTCTATTTGGGTTTTCTTCTCTTAATATATTTTATTTCCATCATTCCTTGAAAAATATTCATGTCATGTAGTCCTTTCACATCTTGAATATCGAATTATCAGTTCTATAAGCTCTGTTTCACCTCGTTTCTTCACTTTCGACTCCTAAGTGCATTCCATAAGCAACCAGTATCATGGGAAGGCATATTTATATGAATATATCAGTCCTTTTGTCACTATTTATAATTTTACATCAATTATTAGTATCTAAAAAATATTAATAAATCATTATATGTATGGTAAATAATTAATCATTTATATATCAAAAGTGATTCATTAATATATAGAAAATATGTGCATGAAATGGAAATATCATCAACTATTGAGTACATGGGGCCTTAAATTCATTATATTCTAACTTTCTTCCATTATCTAAGAATATTTGGTTCCATATTATTCAAATATATTCTCTCAATTTATTAATATATTTCTATCATAGGGATATTTATATCCTAAGTATCATTTAAGATAATTTACTAATATGCACTTAGTGTTTACTTGATGTAATTTTGTTGGAAAAATTAGCTTTCATAAATGATTCCCATCAAAACACATGAAGATGAAAAATAATTTATTACCTCTATATTATAACTAATATGATATCTACTTGTCAATATAGTTATCATTCAGTTAAGTGCTAACACCACTATTTTCAAAACATGTCTTGATAAAAATTATCGAATACTTTCAATGATTTAAGACTCATAATTAATCCTCATTTTGTTACCATCATAACCAAGATGTCTATAAGGTAATGATAGTTTAGGAATAACTGTACTGATAATTTAAAAAAGAAATAAATATGTGATTAAGATACATTATAACTAGTATTCTTACAGGATCTAATATCTTTTTCCAAGTATATTCATTAATTCATTTTATATTTCTTAAATATTTTAAAGGAATATCTTGATGTAGATGAATTCACCTCTAGATTATCCTTAGAATAGTTTAAATGTATCTTGCGTAACAAACACTAGAAGTTTTGTGGATTTATGACCTTTAATCTCTAAATTTTTCTTCATCTTAAAACTTACACGCAATCATGTAAAAATTCCTAAGAGTTTTAGATATAATGAGTCTAAACACCATTTTGGGTATACCCTTGATATCTACTTTTATTTTTTCTTGAAAAAGAAGTATATTTCCCCGACTAAGTATGAGTATTATATTTTATATTCATTATTCTTTACCAATATTGGATATATATAACACAAGTAATATTAAACTATTAATTAATTATTACATACCATAACAAAATTCATTTCAAAAATGAAATAATGTTCCATATTTTCATGAATTTTACAAAGACATAAATATTTTGATAGCACTAAATACAAATCAATAGTTTTATGGGAATCAATATCTATGGAAATTTGAAGTTTTTATCTTTACTTAGCTGACAAAGAAATCACCTTCCTTTAGCTACATATATATTTTTCCATACTTTTAGTCTTTCTAAAATTCCTTGATTCTTATATTTGGATTCAAATATGTGAGTCACATGTTGTATTTAATTCCCAATAAGTGAATTATAAAAATAACATGCAATAATGAATATACCTGAAGTAGAAGCTTCTCCTTTATTCTTATTCAACTCATCACATTTCCTCTTTTAGTGACTTTTCTTGGCTTATATAAAGTAGATATCGTCTTATTCATTTCTCTACCTTTTGATCTTTTGTCTCTTTGAGAAAAATTAAAGAGGCCCTATTAATACAACTTTTCATAGGATTCTTAACATTTTTCCTAACTTCATTCACTATAAGGGGTGAATAAACATATTCCCACCATACCTGTTAGCTTGGAAAAGAATAATTAAAATATTCTTGTGTATATTATATATATTATTCATTTTTTAATTTATAATAAATATATAGAACCTTTCTAGTAAGGATGATAACATGAGATTAATAGAAAATATATTATCCATATGGAATCCCAAATTTACCAATAAATTAATATACTTCTACACATTAAATGAAATATCACTATCTAGATACACTTATATAGTGTAGTGACAACCTCATTTATCTTTAACATATTTTTATCCTTTTAATGTTATAGTAGATGAGTTATCATTGTGTATACATCCATATATTTATGTTTTATAATAATATCCTAGAAAATAGTTGAAAACATGATGAAATAAACATATAATGTATCATCAATGTATCTTATATGGTCATCCTTTTCTCCTTTGCTCACACACTATAGTGGTCAACCAGGAATAAGGGATTAGAGAATACAATTAAAATTTTTCTACAGTAGTGTAGTGCATAAGTATCTATACCACTATTTGAAATATATGATAGTGGGGAAATTTTAATTGTCTAGGAATGATCATAAAGTTCATATGGTTATTCTCAAAATATTTCTATAAAAAAATTAAATAAAATATTTTTAGTGTTTTATATTGATTACCAATAATAAATTAATTTTATTAAATCAACTACTATTTTATCAAATCTCAACATCACTTAATGTTAAATTTAGAATATCCTTCCACTTGAATATTATCATTTAAAAAATCCATATTATCCTTAAAATAACCCAAATGAAGGACTTATCAAATTACTTGAATTTGTTTAGGTAGGATTCACTTACCAACTACATTAACTCATAACACCTTGATCTATTTAGTGGACTCCCCAATCCTAAAATCCAAAACTTATATTTCATTAGTGTTTGAATCCATGTTACACCAATTCTTTAAAGGTATTTAATCTTGGTTCTAACTTAGTTAAAAAACATAAGACTTTCATTAGAACTTCACCATAAATAAAAGTATCCAAAAAAGGCTAGAAAAATACTTTTATCTATGGTTACAATCTATCTTAGGTAATAGAAAATTATATTTGATTTAATATATTCTTTGACAGATATTGTTTTAATATACATGTAAAAATTCCTTATTTTAATCTTCACATTCTTGTTAATATTTTCTATATTTTATATAATTATGTGTGATAAAAAAATATTATGCACAATTCATTTGTTTTATTTGATCTTAGAAAACTTGTTAATTTATTTACTTTATGTGATCACATTTAATAATTATAATAAACCATTCATAACATAAATAAATAAATAAATACACACTAAAAAATAAAATCCATATGTGATATGATTATGAGATTTTATTTTCTGGTAGCATTATCGAGTATAGATAAATAAAACATGAACCTAGGGGAAATAACTATCATAACACATATCTTCTATAAACATATTTTAATCATTTATTACATAAATACGGTCATAATACAATCAAAAAATATTTATAGGCCTTGTGTATTTGGGTAATTAGATACATAACATAATAACATAAAATAGGGATAATATTAAATTATTTAAAAATTCCATAACATGCTTTTAAAATTCCATCGCTCTTCTAAAATTGCATTGGATAACCTAGGGACATAAATAAAAAAGGGGTGATTTATATAGCTGAGTAAGATAATAATAAAATAATAATATGATGAATTTAATTCATTTGATTCAAAAGTTCATATCAACGTGACATAATATAGTGATATTCATAAACATGACCATCAAAGCATGATATAAGATGGTAACATCAATACAACATATGAATGTTTAAACAATATAAAACATTACATCATAAACAAAAGTCAAATATAATTGTTGATAAATAATAAAATATTCTTCTTAGGATAATCTCTCATTCACCATACATGGTATCTCATGATATGAAAACATTACCCAATGAATTAGAGTGCTATATATTTTTGGGTCCACCCGTCACATTCATATCATGTACATGCATTTGTGTTCCGCATAGATCATACAAAATAAGAACTTCTATCATCACTTATGATACCAAAATTAAGGATTCTTGGTTAGATAAATGTAATTCCAAAATCAATTATTTATACGTTCATCTTGGTAAATACCATTGAGTGGAAATGGGTATGGGTATTAACAATACAAATGTTTTGCATGTAAAAGCACAAGATAATTTACACATCATAACAGATGTACATAAAGGTTTGTGGAAGGGTTTAATGAGAGTTAAAGTTGGTATATCATTAATTTGAAATCATAAAGACAATTAAAGTATGTGTAAAAACATATTTCAACCTGAAAAGTTATAAAACAAAAGGCATAATTGAAATAAATATCTTGACTAAAGAGGAGGAGAAGACCCCTTAACTTGAGAGGGAGCTTTTAAAAGCTTGGGAGGATCTTATTATGATCTTGGGAACACCTTTGGAGGGATTTATCTAGGGATAATGTGAGTAAATTTATTCTCAATGTGTTTTTAGTGATGAAGAGTGGGAGGTTGGGTGGGTATTTCTAGCAAAAGAGAGGGTAATTCTTTACTAATTTCAAAACATAGCTTTTGGACTCTATATAACAAAATAATAAAAACCAAAACCCTTATGATGGTTTTTACCAAAATTTCTACCAAAGAGTAGTTATTTTAAGTATTTTATAAGTATAAAATCTTAACATTTTAAAATAATACCGTTGGTGATCTGAAATTGATTCCTGTTAAAAAAGAATAGATTTTAAAACCATAAAATATAATATTGCTTTTCGAGGATTTATTAAAGGTTTATAAAATTATTCAAATAGCATAAAAATTAAATTATTTTAATTTAGAAATATATACTTGGTCTTGGATTCTCTTTATATCATTTATTACATCAATTTTTGTCTTTTATGATGTCATAATACATATTGTATATTTACACTGTATTTAATTTTTATCCAAAAAATCTAACTGTCTATGAAAATTATGGAAAATTAACAATTAAATAATTTTTGAGTTTATAATTTGAAAAATAATATTTATTTTACCAAAATAATTTTCTAAAAATGTGAATTTATGGTTTTAAAAAAATCATTATTTATTGGAAAATATTATTTCTTATGACACTAACCACTTTTTGAACCTTATACAAATTACATTAGACTTCATTAAATTATATTATCATTAATATTTAAATACATATTATTTAATAAGAATATTTAATTAAAATACATTTAATTCAAATTTTAATTAATCCATCAGAAATAGTGTTTAAATTGAAACTATATGTTTCTCAAAGATACAGTTTTTATTTCATCATATCAAAATCTAATTTTTATCAAAATCATTATATAATAATTTATAATGTAATAATAAAAAACGATAAATATAATTGTCATTATATTTAAATGAAAATATAAAAATTCATACTACTAGGGTAAATATAAATAACCCCTTATCACACTATTATATTACCTAAGGGTAAGGTGTGTGATTGTGGTGCTTTCCTGGGGTGGTTCAATGAACATGGGTTGAGTCATGATCTCAATAATCTTGAACTTATCCCATAAATAGTTTCAATCATTCTTCAGTTCTTGAATATTGGATTGGGATTGGTTAAGAGAAAAACACAGTGAATCTATCTCCTTTTGAAGCTCAAATAAATAGGATATATATGATAGGTTCCTGCTGGTTGAGGCCATCACTTATTCCATCTGGGTCAATTGGACATCATCATAACTCTTAATATAACAATCTTATCAGTCACTATAGAAAGACTATATTATCAATAGTTAAGATACTTAATGAACTTTTAAATCTGATATGCTATATTTTATAATAATATAAACTAACCAAATTAGTGCATCAATTTCCTATAACTTCATTACATAAAAAAGAATTTATTCAGTCAAAAGGTAATTTCATTTATAAAAGTTCAACTCATTATGTTCTTCCCAATTTTTAAATTTCACCCTCAATATTTAATTTCATACACTAAATATGATGTTGTTACATCTATTTCATCACCTATTTTTATTCCCAAGTTTCTTCCTAAAACTTTTGGTTCTTCAACATTACTTTGACCTAGTGAGTTATCTTGTTTCATTGAACATTGTCTCTATGATCTAATATCTTCAGTGTATGATCCTCATATGAAAAATCATTCTCTAATGGTACCACTTCAGGATTAAGTAAATATGAGTGGTTTGGTATGTACTTCCTCAATAGGGAAACATGGAATACATCATCCACTTGAGATAGGTTTGGTGGGAGAGCTAGTTGATAGCTCATAGCTCTGATGTGATCAATGATCTCAAAGTTTATGATGTTTCTAATACTAGTCTTTCCCTTCATCCAAAACCTAATGTATTTCTTCCATGGTGATATATAAAGGAACACTTTATCTCTAACCTCAAACTTCAGGTTTAATCTATGATTGTCTTCATAGCTTTTCTGTTGACATTACATGGATTTCATAATGAATTTTAATGTATTTAACCTTATATGTCATTTCTTGGATAAGACCAGGTCTCAGAAGATTCCACTATCCAAATTCATCCCATCATGTTGGATTCTGACACCTCTTCCCATATAGATCTCATAAGGTGTAATTTTAATGATATAATGGAAACTTTTTTATATGAAAAATCCAATAAGGGAAGGTGTTAATCCCAAAATCACTCAAAATACATTGAACATTATCTCATAAAATCCCTTAGTGTTTGAATGGTTCTCATAGACTGACCATCCATTTGAGGGTGATATGCATCACTAAAACATAGCTCTATATCCAAGGCTTGTTGAAGGATTCTCTTGAACATCAAGGTAAACCTAGGATCTTGATCAAATATAATAAAGATGGTAGCTACATGTAGTATTCAGACTTATCTTATTTATATCATGATGAGTTAGTCAAGAGATAAATCTTCCTTGATAGCAATGAAATTCTATAATAGTGTTATTACCTTTAGATTTACATGGGAGTCCTATGATGAAATCCCGAGTTATGTTTTTACATTTTCATATTTTTAAGTGTAATGGTTGTATCATATCCTTATACTTATTTCATTCATCCTTGATTTTTTGGTACACCAAGAATCGAGATACAAATTCTTCAATCTCCCTCTTCATGTTATCTCACCAAAAATTTTACTTTAGATATATATACATCTTAGTGATTCCTAGATGAATAGATAAGGATAATATATGAACATCATTAAAAATTTTCCTCTTTAGTTATTATTTTTATGGGACATATATCTAGGTTCCAAACCTTGTAGATCTATATTTAGCAAAGTTGAACTCCGGAATATATTATACCTTTTTCTGAAGCACCTCATCATCTTTTTATACCCACTTGATCATCCCAAGAATGTATTGTTGAATAGTTATTTGAGTAAGGTAGAATAAATTTCCTTTTATAATTCCCATGTCCATCCTTTTAATTTACAAGAATATTAGATCCCTTTCAATCCTAATCATTTATAGGGTTGAGAAATTCTTTCTACTCAGATCATCTACCACTTTTTTTCCTTCCTAAGATGCTAATGGATTGAATAATCATAATCATTGATCATATTTAACCTTTTTAATTGGTGAATATTGATATCCTTTTATGTGAATATATAATTTAGTCTTTTATAATCCATATATATGTCACACTTCCCTTCATAAAGTCACTAAATTTTCAATGTGAAGATCACCATAGCTGATTCTAGATCATGTATTGGGTAGTTATTCTTATGGATATTTAATTGTTGTGATGTATAGGATAACAATGTTTTATATTTTATGAGTATATAACCCAATCTATTTTTGGATTCATTGAAGTAAATCACAAATACGTCCCCACAAGTGGTAAATGTGAGAACATGTGTGATGATTACACTCTTTCATAACTCATTAAATATCTCCTTCCATTCAGAATTCCAAAACAATTTCACTCCCTTTTGAGTTATATTGGTTAGTGAGCTTGCTAATCATGAATATTTTCTCACAAATAGACTACAGTACCTAGATAATCCAGGTAAACTATCTATTTCTATCACAAATGTTAGTATGGTCCATCCTTCGATTTCCATTATTTTAATGGATACATAGATATCTATTTAATAGTGATAACATGCCCCAAGAATATTACTTGATCCATACAAAAATTAAATTCATTATACATCACATATAAATTTACTTTTTGAAAGTTCTTCAGTACAATATTCAAATTCTCCTAATGTTCCTCCTTTATTTTAGAGTAGATAATAATATCATCTATAGAGACTGCAATAAATTTATCTAGGTAATCCAAAACTATACTTTTCATTAATTCCATGAAGATATATGGATAATTAGTGAGTCCAAATGGTATCACAATTATCTCATATTTCCCATAACTTGTATGAAAAATAGTCTTGGGTATATCCTCATTCTTCACATTTACTTGATAATATCCCGACTAAATATCTAGCTTAGAGAAGTATTCAGATCCACATAGCTGATCGAACAACTAATCAAACTACAGTAGTGTATACTTTTTCTTTATCATTATCTTGTTAAGCTCTCAATAATCTAATCATAGGTGCATTGAATAATCCTTCTTCATTACAAAAAGGACCAGCATACCCCACAATGACGCACTTGGTAATATAAGCCCTTTATCCAGATTCTCCTATAGTTTCTTCTTCATCTAATCAAGTTTAATAGTTTCCATTATATATAAAGTATTATATATTTTAAAATCCATAAAAATATGTTCAATTGATAAATTAACCTATTGTCTTGGAGGAAGACCAGACAATTATTTATGAAAAACATCAATGTTTCCATTTAAAATCAGAATGCCTTTAAGGATGATCTTTTCCTTATTCTTAATCACTTGAGATAGATACACTCTCTCATAAAGCAATAATATCCATGTTTTAGATGATGATTAAAAATTATATCCATCATCCTCCTTTCACTTTTATAGTACCATATGGTGAAACATAATACATAGGGTGATTTCCTTCACTCAAAAATTTATGTTGGCTCTATGAATGGAAAGAAAATCTATACCTATTGTTGTATCATATTACTCTAAATGGAGTTTCACAAGGTTCAATAATAAATTTAGGCTATAAATATTTATGGGGGATGATTTATGTACTTGAGATGAAATAATTGACCCATTTTTCATCTTCATCGATTACACAACTTCTAGGTTTTGGGGTGGTATTTGAATAGTTCTACAAAAATTTCATGATATGAAAGAATGAATATGACTAGAATCAAATAGTAAGTTTTATATCCTTGAATGGATAACTATATTACATATCACTACATCATTATCAAGATCCACCTCAACAGTTGTTATATAATATTATCACCCTTTATCTATAGGACTCAGTGGTTGTTTTAATCAGTTATCATTGACAATCTTTGGATTAGTATATTGTTTTTCATAGTGTACTTGTTCCTTGGAGTTAGAACATTGGATAGTTGGATGAGGGTTAACTGGAGAATTAAATTCTTCCATCACATTTTAATATTTCTCTACACATCATTCAATTGCTAGGTAACATTCCTTCCCACACCTAAATCATTTCCATGTATCATTTAGGTGATTTTTGGGTTTCTTCTCCCCATACTTTTGAAAAGGGTGATGTTTGACTTTATTACCCTCATGATATTTCTCCATCACACCACTAGAATTAAACTTAATTCTATTCTTCTTATCTATAGACTAATGATTCCCTTTATATTTTCTGATCTCGATTTCCACATTGAGGGAACATCGTAAAATACCTTTGTAGCTTTCAAAGTCTTGAATTTATAATTATTTTAATAGGTTTGGATTTATCCCACTAAATAGGTGGTCAAGTTTACTTTCAAATTCAATGATAATGCTTGAGGTATATCAAGAAATACTTTTGAATTTCACCTCATAAACATCGATGGATTCATCATCATTTTTCTTGAGGCCATGGAAGTCCCTCTATATTTTAATTCAGAGGTATAAAGGAAAATATTTATCAAAAAAATTCTAAAATTTATTCAACTACATCACTTAAATTTCCTCCTCATACTTCATATTTTTTATCAACATCTTACATTGATCAGCTTCTCCATCCATACTTTAAACATCTATCATGAACTTCTCTTTCTCATAGCATTAAATAATGGAAAAGATATTTTTGATAGAGTCAATCAATTGTTTTTTTATTAAGGGATCATATGATCCATTGAAATTCCAAGAAAGTTTTTTCAGAAAGGTCTCAATGGAAACTCTCTCTTTCTTAAGAGGGTGTTCTTGGTCCTCCTAGTTTCTAAATTAGTTCCTCCTATTTCTACCCATTGACTAAAATAAATGAAAAAATAAAGTTGATAATTTTCAAACTATTAAAAGTATAAAAGGGAAAATATGAATGTTGAATGGATAACTCATAAATAAAATATTTTCACATGCACCACCAATTTTCATAGATATGGTCACAACTGAGCTTCTAAAACATATCTGGGAGATCTAGTGAGAAATTATTTATGAAACCCTCAATTGAACATCATTTAATGTAGTTTACAAATTTTATGTTTTTTGTAGAGAATTAATTATCAAGATATGTGGTCCTTGATTTATTAATCTCCACTCATGTTTGATTCAGACACTATTAGGGGGTGTTTTGATAAGTGACATGGTTTTGGAAATAGGTTGTTGCATCATCTATCCCACAGCCTCCCATAACAATCATGTTTTTCAATGAATTTTCCCTTAATTCATGTGAAATATGAGTGTTATATCTTCCATATTTTCCCTAGTGATCTACAAATCCACCACCAAAAATGGAACTATATCCCCTTTCCTTGATTTGATATGATAAATAATTTTTATTTTTATTCATTGTTGATTAATAACACAAGACCATTGTGGTATAGAATCATACATGTTGTGTCATCCGAGTAAGTCTATGTGTTCCAAATTAAGTTAATTATGAAGATGATAACATTTTTTTAAAGAGTCAAGTACCATAAGGGGAAAGAAATTTGGTTGTTACGGGTTTTAGATTCTAATAAATGGGAGTGAATACATGCAGGGGAAATATCACACACACACACATCCAATTAGACCCAGAACAGTGAACGATTTTGATTACAAGGGTCATTTACTGACTAAGAAATGGGTTTTACGTCCTAAATTTTGATGGGTACAATGAGATATTTCATGTGATGGAGTTGTCATGGGCCGTGTATCAATTTTAAACTTTAGGGGAACTTATGGGTAATGTATAATTTCAAGGGATTTTGGGATTATTCTTCATATTAAAGATAAAACATATAGGTGACTATGAAGAGAATATCATGGAGGAGTGGGAAAAATTCTTGATATAATTATGGGTGTTGGGAAAATATAGTCCCTATAATGGGTTATATGTATGGAATAAAAGACACAAACATGTAGTAAATTTTACCTCTCACACCTCAAATGAGTCATCTATATCATTTTATAGAAACACCCTTGTAATAGTGCACCAAGGACTTTTTATAATGCTCTTATGTATCTATTTCACAACTGATCACATAATCAATTGGATTTGTGGTGGACCTATCTGGTGTCCCATCAAAGTCATGAAATTTCATTCTAATTGAGAGGAATGACATCTTTAAATGAAAACATATACATGGGGGAATAATATAAACAATTTAAAAGAAGGTTGATAATATGAGATCTCATTTTTTCATTCTTTATTTGCCTCATCATCCATAAAATTTTTTTTCTATATTTACTTAATATCTACCATGAATTGAATTTGATTCTAACTTATGTTCATAACATAAATTTAATTTTTTTTAATTATTTCTTGTTTTCAATTCAATCGTGATTTTTTATATTCAATGTAACTTTTTTTTCTTTATATGATTTTGATTTATTTTAATTGTTCAACACTTTAATCCTAGAAAAAGACACACATCTCTGGTAGCAATCAATGTTATCTCAGAAGCTTGCCATCCAGTCAATGCCAAGAATCACATTGAAGCTCATAATCCACTATATTATGAACTCCCAAAAATTTACATATCCAGAAATGACTATAATACACTATGGTCATCATTGAAGATGAATTAATTTCATTCTCAATGGTTTATGAAGGGAAAGTAACTTCAATGATAACTTGACTGGTACGTCACGTCCAGTAACTACTAATGAAAATATAAAGGAATGAGAAGCATGAGTATAAAAAAGTTTGTAGATAAATTAGATGTGATCAAAACCATACCTTGAATAGTATATGGTCTTTCACCACCATCTACTAGAGTTTGATCTAATTCATAGGCACAACTTACCTTAGCTCCATGAATTTGTCCCTAGTAATCTTGACTCGCCTAAGTCATCATCATCTGGTCCCACTAATGAGGACCCTGACAAGATCCCTGGTTCCTTGACCATGTCTGACTCGATCCTCTATAGAATCCAAGCTTCATAGATCTAGAGAAAAATTGATGAAGATTCCATGACTTTCCATATTGTCAACATAGGATCTGAGGTGCTACGTAGTCTCTTCGATAATAATGAACCTTCCTGTAGTTGAAAAATTTAGGTACTTATAATTAAGGAATTAAAGAAGTTGTTCCCTCCTCCACTTCCATATCACTAATCTGTTGTATATTACCAAACGTCATATTCTTGCTACAATGGGTGACACTCATGGAAACAGGAAGAGGTATACTAATCTAAGTAACTAAATATAAAAGAAAAGAACTTACTCAATCCTTCTCTAGACCCTTGTCTATCATCATGTCTTTATGAAGATCCTGAGTATAATTCATCAAATCAAAGTTCCTGACCTAGTGTCTCAACTATGATTGAATTCCAATCTCAAACTTCCTTTCTTTATGTTCTTCATACCTATCCAAGATAGTAGTAATGTTTAGTAAATCCTTGAAATGAGATGAGTAATATGATACCATAGAAATACTCTGTTGGAGCTCTACAACCTCTTGATCACATTCCATATTCATTGTACTCGAAATGAACAACTTGAAGAATAGGTCCTTGAATATCACCCACATGATACCATTTCACCTTCTATCCTAAAGCATGATGTCCCACCAACATTCAATAACACCCTAAATCATAAAGGATAAAAGCTTCAATTTTTGATCCTCTGGGGTCTCCACCAAGTCAAAGATCCTATCAACAAATCAAATCAAATCCTCCATATCCAAACAGATACCAATTCCCTAGAAATATAAAGGATGCTATATTTGAATACCTCAAGAATAGTTGACCTTAGTATTGGTGACTCCCCCACTTTGGGTAGGCATTAGAAAAAAATAATTCTAATTGAAGTGGTACTTCCACTTGAAATACTGGAGAAGGTATGAGAGTGTACTATGCAGTACCCACATTTTTAGTAAGTGGTCTCACCAATCATCTATGTGGTGGATTTTTTTCAAATATGTGGATAAAATGAGGAACATTTAAGATAGATTCTAATTAGTTGATGGGATCACACAAAGGATTCCCTAGGTGTCTACCCTTAACCCTAGTCATAACCCTCCTAACAATAACCAATGTATCATCCCATCTTGTTAGTTACAATCATTATATTTATACAAAACATAGTAGTATTATTAGTTTAACTAATAAAATTTCTATATAGATATATCATACAAACAATACAAAATAGATATATAACACAATCATAAATATAGGTCTATATTGAATAGATAGAACACATGAAGACATTAAATTAAATAACTAATATGTTTCAAAACAAAATCTCTATATCTATATATATATATATATGGGATTTGAACCTAATTCCTAATCATGGTGCATGAATGAACCCTAAATATCATAAAAAATATAATAGCAATCTCAAAAATGGTAACTCGAAGGTCCGTTACACATGTTCTAGCCAGGAACATAGAAACTACCATTCATAAGTCCCACACAACTATCTCCTTTCTACCATGTCTCATATTTTTCCAAAAATAAAAAAATAGATTATGATTTGATAACATTTGGTAATGCCCCGGCCTAAACCATTGGGTTCAAACCAAAGTTCCAAATGACCTCATGCATGCCACCCCATATGAAAGAGTCTATTGACTAGAAACTAGGGTCTAAGTCCATTACTTGGGTGAACATACCCTATGTATCATGAAATTCTATAGATCACATGATATATAGTGTTATCCTTTATCAGTGTTAGCTAATATTATTGATAAAGGGGGTGCCTTTATCAGTGCTAGCTAAAAGCACTGATAAAAGAATCACTTTATCAGTACTTCTTTTAATGCAGATAAAAGTTATATTTCAATATATATAATATATTAAAAAAATCATATATTAATATCTAAATATATTTATATTGATATAAATATAATATATTATTTTAAATATTATTTATACAAGACTAAATATGATTTTACACTAAATATAAAATATATTTAGTGAAAAATGGATTATAAAATAATTAGAAAGTAATATTAATTAATAATTGGATAATTATGATTGAGTAATAGTCATTTAATAAATATTGGATTCCATAAAAATTCAATAAATAAATGAATTACCTAAGATAACCTAAAAAAACAACTTGAACTTCAAACAGTACTTGAACTTCAAACAGTAATAACTTCAGATCTGGGTGTCCATTTGAGCTCTACCACATATCAAATCAAATATTACGAAGAGATCCATGCCATGATTTATGGGCAGGACTTATGTAATAGTTTTTTGAGCTTAAAAAGGTCTGAAAGGAATCTAAAACCGAGTTTTTTATCAGTGTACCTTATTTTTTGGATATTTGATATAATTTTAGTCTCATTTGAGGGAGTCTTATTGTCTTTTTTCAGTGAAGACCAAATTTATTATCAGGTCTTACCATCATATGGATATTATAGTATTTAATTTTAATTATTTTTCATATTTTAGTGTTATTTATAATTAAATATATACATATTAGTAAATATTTAAATATAATAAATCAATTGTACAAATAATTATTTAAACATATTTACATAAATATAAATTTTTAAATATATAAACCATAAGGAAATAAATATTTATTATTAATTTTATTTTAAAAATAATTATCCATATTTGATTATAAAAATGCATTGATATATATATATATATACCTATACAAGTAATGTTTATACATGAATATGCATATCAATAAATAAATAAATAAATTTATGTTTATATTATAATACATGTAAATAAATAAATAAATATAGATATTTTTGCATGTAAGTGTGAAATATGAATGTGTATATGTGAGTATTGATGGTGTGGGGTAAAAGGAAATATGCATGAAGTTGGAGGTTCGAGGTTCAAATCTATGTAGGGGAGGCATATATTGCACGAAAAGTGTAGAAAAAGGGGATTGAAAGTGGTATTAAAAGGGCGGAATGTGGGAGGTATAAGCCAACATGGTGGGGTGGGAACACTATATGAGATACCACTGATAAATTAGGGGTTTGAGCATTAATAAAAGTGATAGTTTAACCAAAAAACAATATTTTTTTAAAATTTTATTTTCACTAAAAAAAAGTGTTGATAAACACATATATCATCAGTACTAAAAAAGTGCTGATAATGGAACCTTTTACAGGTCCTAAAAAATGCATGGATAAATGGACCTTTTATCAACACCTTTTTTAGCGATGATAATGGTGGCCTTTATCAATTATTTTTTAGCACTGATAACGGTCCTGATATTTTTGTGGTTCTTTGATATTTAGCACTTTTTAACACTGAAAAACACCATTTTGAGCACTTTTAAAGGCGCAATGTATAGAAGTGATGTCATAGAATAAATAAAAAAAAACAATATAAAATTTAATTATAGTAATATATGAAAAATAAAAGATGGAATACATGTCCTACAATAAATAAACAAACAAGATCCTAAGGTGTAAAACCAAACCTGATTATATATGTAACAGATAAATAAATAAATAACACTATATTATCCCCCCAAATTATTCCCCAGACCTACTTGCAACCCCATGCTCCATGAATCAACCATCTTCCACAGGCCCAATCCCTTTCTCAGATCCTTATATATGATTTCTACACGTTCATCAAGATTCCCATGCAGGGTGTGAGTAATAAAACCTAATAAGAAACCACCAATCCTCACTTAACTAATGTTATCGTGTAATGAAATTGTATTTTATAACAATAGAAAATGTGCAAGAAACATAATGATCCAATACTAAGCACATGTGTGCTAACCAAGATGCCACGACCCCTGGTCATACCTAATTCTGCTTCATAATGGAGGGATGTCAATATATCAGGAGTAATCAAGGAATAGGCATGGGACTAATATTCATGTTTCGTGACATCATATGTACGTACTACTCAATACCCATTACGAATCAAGTGAGTTATGTTCTTGGCATCCACTAGGAATCGAGTGATCGTGCTACTCGTTATCCCTTATGTATCGATTATCATGATCCTTATCATTTTCTAGGCATCAAGTATACCAGATAACATCCATGAGACATCTTCATGTCCCTACCCTATGCTTAGTTCCACTATTTCCATTGTCGCATGTCATACGCAATCCCTTTCTAAGGGATGAACATTTCTCGATGGTCCACCTGCTTTGGGCACCAAGAAGTATACCTCCAAAGCACACATAATAGGGTAAAATGTATAATCAAACATAAAATATCATCATGAGTAAAATTAGAATCATATAATACATGCGATCAATATTAAACATGAAAAAAATCTATGAATTTTCTTGTGGAAACAAGTATCACATAAGTCTCATGGCTACACACACACTCACATGTGATCATAATCTAGCACAACTATAAATAATGTAAAACATGTATTATTTCATGAAAATAAGTGTAAAAAATATCACTAAAAAATTAATGAACTTCCCACATCATGTCATAGATGAATAAATCCATGTTCTTTAAGGAAATGGTGGTCAAACCACATCACACACTAAAAAGGATAATCTCACATGTAAAGGGAGCCTAAATCAAGTTTCAGTTCATTAGGAAGTAGTTTAGAATGAATTATCTAGAGAGTTGCAAGTAAAGAAGTCAATTATAGAATCACATACCTTATGATTTCTGTCAATGGATTTGAGACCAAGGCATATTGAAGGAAAGGATGCCAATTCACTAAATTAATTATCATTCAAAGAAAAAAATCATGAATTCATCATATATTCTAGAAGAGAGCCTCGATTTTTTCTAATGGTCATCAATACAACAATAATCCATCAACAACAAAGATATTTTGGATGTATGGAGTCTCGTGATGATCATTTTGGAGGATATTACCCAAAAACACAATTGTTACTGAGGATTTAAGATCCAGTCAATGACATGTCATTGACACTTCAATGTCACCACCAATCTACCATTGAAACATCAAAAGATTCAAGTTCGATTTTCATTCCACTATCAAGAGGAGGTATATTATGATGATACAAGAAAACTTACCCAAATAATGTTTTTTTGAAGGTATATTATAGTTTTATTAAGAAACATCATCAACATAATAGATCTTCCAACAATCTAAAATAAAGGAGAAAACCCATTGAATAAACATGGTAACAATTGATTTGACATAGATCCAATCCCTAAATTCTAGGATGAAGATAGATTTCACATATCTTTGAAAAAAAACTCACTTTTTAGGAATCAAAAAATCAATCAAATCTTGATAATACAAGGGCAGATGAATGATATAGCCTTGATGCAAATGGAGAGGCCTGGAATTCATATTTGGACAAGAGGGGTAAGATTTTGGTGTTAAAGAGGTCAAGATGAGTGAAAAAAAAGACAACAGGGTACATTAATTTCACCCTCAGAATGGGTGCACTAGTGACATGGTGGGCCTCACTGACTAGCTAGTTCCTTGACCGAGTGGCCAATGAATTTCCACTTGATAGTTGGTGGGGTCTGTAGAAAATTATAGAAGTACAAAAATCCATAGGCTAACTAGTGAGTGATTTAAAACCCCACCAAGGAAAACCTTCAATCAACACCCTAATGAATAGTTTGTAGACCCTTGGACACTAATAACCAACTAATAACTGTCCAATAATAAAAAATATAAATTACAGAATAGATAATTTCATTAACTCAAAATATCTCATATATAAAAAAACGAGTATGTTACAAAACCCAACCCACCTGTGCCACACCAGCCTCCCATGGGGGGCATGTTGATAAATTAATTAATATCTTAAGATAAGGTCAAAATATTATTTCAACATCAAATGACTATAACTTTTATTGGGGTGTCTATTTGGTCTCCATGAACTTTCAAATCGATGCTTTTAAAAAGATCTCTGACATTTTGTACCATATTTACCCCATACCTAGTTTTTTCTCAATAAAAATTCCTATATGGACTTAAAAACTAAGTTTTTAATATGGATACCCTATTTGTTTTAACATTCGATGGAATTTAAACTTTTTTAAAGAGGGAATTCTTGCATTTTTTAGTGGAGACTGAATTTATTCCCCAATATTACATTCATATGAATATTATGGTGTTTCAATATTAATATTTTTCATGTTGTGGTGTAATTTATAAATAATATAATTATATATATATATAAATCTGAATATATTTATATATATATAAATTAATTCTATGAATAAATATTTATATTTATTTAGATATAAAATGTGTTTTATATATATAAATCACAAGAAAATAATTATTATTAATTTTATTTATAAAAAAAATTAACCATTTTATTTAACTTATAAATTTTTTGGAATATATATATACCTATAAAAATATATATATAACATTAATATATATTCTTATATATATTCAATTTGAAATAATTACATACTAAAATACACACAAACACAGACATATATATATATATATATAGACACCCACACATATATAGACACACACACACACAATAACACATATAAATAGAAAAAAAATGAAAATGTGTGTGCGCTAAAACACAATAATATATATGAATATATAATTATATAACAAGAAAGTAAATTTGGGGTATTGGGTATTTTTGATTCTTTTTTCGGGGCTGCATCACTGTTCTATTCTGCCTCGCTGTAACGCTCTACTTTATTTTGTTTCCCCACATTCCCACTTTCCAAATAATTTAAGCTTCTATCATTTTCATAAGAATGTATTATGCTTGATTGAAATGGGTTGATGGGATATCATTTCCTCCTTCCATGGATCCATCCTTGGAGCTCATCTCCTAATCAGGGTCTCCCTCAAATATTAATTCATTTTTGTTGAACTCATTCCTGGTGCCATCTCGAGGTAGTCAATAGTTAATTACGCCACTCCTATATCAAGAAGTTAAAAACCTTTGGTTAGAGGAGAAGTCACATTGGGAACTACTAGATGCATGTTTAGACATTGGGTATTGGATACCATTAAAATTTTCTCTTCTAAATAGGCATATCATATGATGAATCTTAGGTGAAAAACTCAAAGCATATCATGTCATCCATGTGGAAATTAATGGAAGTTGTGTGAGTATTATAATGTTTTGTACCTCAATAATTCCATATTTTTTACATAGGGTATGGATTTTGGATTAGTTCACAAGTTCTACGTCTTATGGAGATAGATCAGGAAACCCTGTTGAGGTGTATTGGGGCACAAGTATAACATTTTTTAGAGACAGACTAGGATTCCCAATCAAGCTATATCAGGTGATTATGTGTGTCCCTAAGAGGGAATATTTCACACATAGTTGGGGTGGATCAGGATTCCCTATTTAGGAGGACCGGGTCATGAGTTTAATGTATTTTGTAAATGGATCAAGACCCCATATTGATGTGAATCAGGGAATGAGTTTAACATCTTATGGAGATGAATTATAATTACATTTTGAGGTAGATTAGATAGTTAAGTGTGTCACTAGGAGGTATTATTTCATAATTGGATGGTTGGGGTGGATTAGGATGAACTATTGTAGTCGATCGGGTCATGAGTTTAATGTCTTATGGAGACTGATTTGGATGCCATATTAAGGTAGATCAGGGAAAAAGTTTAAAGCCTTGGGGAGATGGATCAGGTCACCCTATTAAGGTGGATCAAGGAACAAGTTTAACATCTTGGGGATATAAATCAAGACTCCATATTGAGAGAGATTAGGTAATGAGCCTAACATCCCGTAGAGATGGATTAGGATTCCATATTGAGGTAGATCAGGGCACGAGTTTAATGTCTTGTGGATATGGATCAAGATGCACTATTGAGGAAAATCATGTGGTTAAGTGTGTTCCTAGGAGGGAATATTTCTCAATTGGATGGTTTTAAAGATTAAACATTAGGGAGGCATCCTATATACCTTGTTTAAGAGATAGTTATCAAAGACCATGTAGTTTGATGTCATTGTTTAAGTTCATGTGACAGGACTAATCCATGCAGTTTAATATCATGCAGTAAGGTTCCTCATGTCGCATAAGGAGAACCATAGAGGGATAGTGTGGGGATCACATTTGGAATATTACCTATGTAATAGGATAACTCTTTGGGTAACTGTATGAGGGTTAAACTTGGAATCATCCCTTAAGATAAGGATCATACAATGGTAGGGGAGAAGGTGGCATCCCCTAATGATCATACATGGGGCATCCCATGTTCATCACATAGGGTAAGGATGAATTTTTATGTCATGTTATGAGGATGTTTTCATGAAGTTTAATGTCATAAGACTAGTTCATGGAGCTAGTTAGTTTTACATTATGGAGATCAAACATGGATGGGGTCACTCATTAAGGGTGACTGCATCAAGGCGAGAGGAAGATCCAATATAAGTACCTCTTACTAGTACTATTGAAAATTTTCCCTCTAAGAACTGCTGATCATACACCTATGGGTGTGATATGGTGTTTGAACTATCATGGATGAATGGAAATCAGGAGGTCCGACATTATGGTACCTATTCTTAAGAGAAATAGGCATTAGGGTACCTATTCTTAGAAGAAATAAGTAGGGAAATGGATGTACTTTAATTATAGGTAATATTGAGTAGAGGACCAGGAAGTTGTTTCACAAAAAATTTATTGTGTTGTGAGTAAAGGTTGTGTGAGCAAGGGGGTCTATAAAAGAGGAAAGATATGGATTCTAGATGCATAATTATGTTCATGGATTGGAGGTGCGCATAGATCAGGGTTGTGGGAAGGTAGATTCTCTCTGTGTGAACCCAACTATATTTAGGATGAGTTAGGTCAGGATCACTCAAATTCAAGCCAAGTCATGTTTGATCCCATAGGTGGTCTATCACACAAGTGGTCTACCCTTGAGGGTCTATTATCTCTAGTGTTGTGCACTGCCACAGAAGCGGGGTATTTTTATGCACAGGATCATTGCTTCATCTTCTATAGAGACTCTCTAAGGTGGAGTGAGAATCTATTTATAGTTAAAATCCTCATGCTTGGTCAAACAACTTCTTGGGTGTAGAAAATGGTTGTGCACTTCTCATATTACCACTGAGACTTGGTCATTCAAGGAATTTTGTTTGAAACTACCATTGTCACAGAGTTGGATGGTTGAGTGATGGGTTTGCTAAAAACATTATTTTATTGAATGAAAAACTCCACACTTGTATGCATGGGACTTGGGAATGATTTTGGACTGGAGGGGATCCAAAAAAGTCAATGTCACCTTTGGTGCACAATTATTTTGTGTGTGGAACCTCATCTTTATACGAATCCATTGAAACTTCTGTGCAACTTTGTCCTCACCCTCATAATTTTCCATCATGGTGGGATGCATGCTAATTTCATCCAAAATTTTCCATGTTTGGGTGAGTGATAGGTATTTGGTGCTAGAAAATTTCCCCTTTGAATCTGAGCTTATACGGGACTAGAAGATCGGGTTCCAAGGGTAACATTGAAGACTGTGGATGGTTTCCATGTGGTCACACAACTATTGGTTCATGCCACACAACTATGTTACATGCTTTGAAAAAGTTGGAAAGAGAAGTCTATAAATAGGGGTAGGGGTCCCCTTTATAGTACATTTAATTTCTCCACGATGAGTAGTATTTCATGTGAGGAACTTGTTATTGCATGAAATATTGAGTCTCAACCTTGATTTCAATGAAACTCTTCCATTCATGAATCCACTTGCGTGACTATGGAGTAATATTTTCATGCACTCTTCCAAAGTCGTTCATCGCTGCAAACTTTGCACAACCAAAGCCCACATTTTCATGAAACTACCTTAACAATCATATATTCTCCCAAAATAGACAATCATCCAAATCCAGTTGATATCAATACATCTGTCACCATCTAGAGGGCCAAGATGGAAGGGAACCCAGAGATTACTCAAGCCAGGAGGGTTTTTTTGGACAACCCTGTGATCTAGGGATTCCTGAATGAATCCTTGATAAATTATTTAATGAGTAATCTCTTGTAAATGTATAACATTGGTATTATTTATGAGTTATCCATCCCAATCATTGAAGTTATAAAACCTCACTTCTAGTTCAATCGTCACGATGAGATCTCTCAATGGAATAACACTGTTTCAGGTCACACTTCTTCGAAGTATGAGGACACCACCATATACATGTTGAGTGTACAAATGAAGATGATTATGAGAGAGAAACCCCAAGATGAAGAATTCATAACTCATTACATGAGCATCTTCCGGTCTAGAATCTAAGAAAATAACATGGTATGATACAAATACTGAGATCTGTGGGCCAGAGGCAACTTCTCTGATAAGTGGGCCTAGGAATACTGGGTATGCTTTACCTATATGGTATATGGGGATGAGATGAATCATATCATACTATAGGAAGTAGTTTGGAAATCTCAGTTCAATGCGTACTACCAATAGGAGCTACTTCCGAAGCTCCACATTCATTGGTCCCCGAATACCAACACCTTCCACCTCCATCATAGGAAGGTGTGAATCAGCCTATGGGACTTTCATTGCATCAGTCGCATCCCCCTAACTGGGTTCTAGTATGGAGAGTTCCTCCTAGAAATGAATGCTTGGGATGATAGGAAACAGACCCCTCTTACAACAAAACACCCATTGGAGACATTGACCAAGGTACTGAAGCATCACCCCTTCCACTGAGACATCACCTTCAATATGGCATCCCCCCTTTTTATAACATAACTTTTCATTACATTTTACAAAACTGAGGATCTTTAAGGTTTAGTGTCTTGGAAACCAGGTACTTAAAACATGAAAACATAAAACATTCTTCTTAAACACTTGAAAGTCTTATCATTATGTTCATCCTAGTTTCATTACTGCATCTTATAACTTGGGGACATACATCAAAAGAAAGGGCGAGCAGAAGGCCCAGTAAGGGAAACAAGGGGAAACATTTAACACGTGAACTTGAGATACATCAACAATGTCATGAAAAAGAAATTTAAGGCATGAGAAAGAAATCATGATGAATATCATAATAAAAATAACGTATTTCATAACTTGAAGATGTGGATACAATATTTAATGTTGAAAATAATTTCTATTTCACCAAGTTCCATCCCCAAGGGGTCATAAAAAATTACCAAGGTTATTCACCAAGGCGTCGTTAAAAATGGTCATATCTAGAGATTAAGTCTTTACCCAATGCATTGGAGAACTATCAGGGAACACCCTTAATTTGTATTTATTATCACGTGAGACACATAAATCATCATCAATAATTTCATAAACAACCCATATAGCATAAAAGAAATGTGTTTCGTTTCATAATAATAACGTTTTAAAATATGCTTTAAAGACATGATCTTTATGTCACTTTAAACCCACGGAAAGGGAAAGCGGGTCTCATGTATGTAAATCCAATAATTTAAAATAGAACATTTTGGAATATATGTGAATAACCCTTTAGAAGAAAGATCTTTTAGTATTCACTAAATAAAATAAATTAATTTGAGAATAAGAGTGAGACATTTTGAGACGGAAATTCTATAGGACAACGGCTATGTTTCGGGGTTTTAGAAAACATTGAAAAGAGAGGGCACATGGTTCACCCACTCATAAATGATACATAAAACAGTAGGTGACCAGAAAATAAAGGATTTAAGAAAATGTTAATAAAACATGAATGATATACCATATTAAATGAAGAACATGAAAGGAAGACAAAAATAATATTTCTCTTTTGAAAATTCGGCAGCCTAACAACGCACTTAAAATTCAACAAAAATTAATTGAAGAGATAAAATAGGGTCTCTCATCATATGAACATAAAATATAATTATTATTTACATATAGATCATACCCCAACATAATAAAAAAGTAATTTGAAATACTTGACATGAAATTAGTACTTTGAAAAATGAGAAAGGTGAAAGAATCCCTTAAAAATTCGGCAGCCTAACAGCGCCACTTAAACTTCAACAAAAATGAATTGACGAGATCAAAATAGGGTCTATCATCATATGAACATAAAATATCAGTATGAAAGATATATAGATCACACCCCAACATAATAAAAAGGATCTTGAAAGACTTGACATGAAAGTAGAACTTTGAAAAATGAGAAAGGTGAAAGAATCCCTTAAAAATTCGACAGCCTAATGACGCCACTTAAATTTCAACAAAAATGAATTGAAGAGATCAAAATAGGGTCTCTAATAATATTAAAATAAAATATCAGTATGATATATATATATATATGATACCCCAAAATAATAAAAAGGAACATTAAAGACTTGACATGAAAGTAGAACTTTGTAAAATGAGAAAAGTGAAAGAATCCCTTAAAAATTCGGCTGCCTAACGACACCAGTTAAACATCAACAAAAATGGATTGATGAGATAAAAATAGGGTATCTCATCATATGAAAATAATAGATCAGTGTGATAGATATAGATATTATACCACCACATAATAAAATGGAACTTGAAAGACTTGACATGAAAGTAGAACTTTGAAAAATTAGAAAGGTGAAAGAATCCCTTGAAAATTTGGGAGCCTAACGGCGCCACTAAAACTTTCATAAAAAGAATTGATGAGAGAAAGAGGGGGTATCTAATAATATTAACATTAAAATGGAAGTAATAGTAATATAAAAGAACATTCTCCAACATAATATCATGGAGCATAAAAGAAATGACATAAAAGAGATTACTTGAAAGAAAGAGAGAGGTAGGATCCCTTACCTTAAACGTAACTCTTAAAACACAAAGGTTGGGACCTTGAGGGATTGAGGGAACCTTGGGAGGACTCCTTGGGAGGTAATGAGACTAGAGCTTCGTTTGGGGAGAGTTTATAGTCGAATGGATGAGGGGATGGCTTGGTATTTATAGGGAAAGTGAGGGGACAAGGCATTAATGGCCAAGGGACACCTCATTGGTGGTTTTGGAAAAACCATGGGCTTTACCATGTTATTTTCCCATGGTATTGGCCACTTGGGACACATAATACCTTATATTACTATTCATAATTCGAACATATTGATTACACACTTAATACATCATTTAATTATGTCATTAAACACCCATAACTTAAAAACTGTATTTTCACTATTCATCGAAAATTCAACTTTCTCAGAAAAATCCCAAAATTTCACCTTAACCAAATATCGATGCTCTGATTTCAAAAATGAACTCCATTTTATAAAAATAATTTTCTAAATATTTTTAATTTAATTTTTAAATAAATACACTATTCACTAAAAATTCATTTTTTTCAGAAAAATCCCCAAAAATTACCTTTACATTATATCGATGCTCTGAGTTCAAAAATGAAATCCATTTTATAAAAATAGTTTTTTAAATATTTTTAATTTAATTTTTAATTAAAAACACTATTCACCCAAAAAAACTAACACTTGACTAATAATTTATGAAACTGTTATTTAACCATTTTATTGAATCACATTACTTAATCAAGGTTCTTAGATTATATTAATACTTTCTTTAAGTGAGATTACTAATCCATTTGGTCAAATTACTAATCCTAAGCGTAAAATCACTATTCATAATTTACTACTCATCAAAAATTATGTTGATCTTATTAGACTCTAAATTTCGTACTGAACATAATTGTAGAAGAACATTTTTTGAAAGTTATTACACATTTTTATTTATTTAAGGCTTAGATAAACATTTTTTAAAATATCCTTTCTGTAAGATTCACCAAAAATATGCATACTATATTTATCTAGGCATTTGAAAATTCATAAAATTCATCATAAGAAGAAATCAAAATTTATATTTAAAACAAAGGATTACACAAGGCAGTTATGATCTCCTTACATAGCCCCTTATCACACCAGCATAGTACCTAAGTTTAAGGTGTGCTATGGTGAGAGAATCCGATGGAGGATCAGCCAACGTCGCATGAGTAGTAATTTCTATCAGTTTGAACTTCTCACAAAGGCGATTCCAATCTAGCTTCACACGATGATGTTCGTCTTGGGTTTGGTCCAGAGCAAAGCCCAGTGGTGCTACCTCCTTCCCAAGTTCTGTTAGATGGGATTCGATCGGTCCAAGACTACTAGGTGAGGCCATCGAATCTTCTTTCTATATTAATTAACCAAGATCACTTTTATTTAGAGACAAATATTTAAATGTTTAGTTTCCAACGGTCATATTGACCAATGGTCATATAATAGTCATAACCCAACGGTCTCATTTTAATTATACTCATGTTATCAAATGAAATAGTTTTGTTGAGTATAAAAAAATAAAATAACACACAAAATTAGGAAACAAGATTTATTCAAAATTTTGGGTCGTTACATTCTAGACATGACAAGGGATGTTCTTGAAGGATAACCCATCCTTCAAAATTCTAGTCCAGTCAAAGTAGTGTCTAAAAAGACAAATAGGGAGAAATCCAGGATCTTACAGGCTGATCTTGGTGAGGGGAGACTATGAGAAGTGGGCCTATAATATGGTGCAGGGCTGGTAGCCAATATTCCACTATACTTAATTCTTATACACCATTCTCCGTGGCTAGATTCTTATAGCAAGATATGCCTGAAAGGATCTATGACCATGGATGCTCATGATGGAAGTGTTCATGGTGTCCAGTAACATGGTAAATTTAAGGGTACCAGTGTTATCTATTGAATTTCTGAATTATATCAAGGGGTCCCCTAGAACTTAACATTAAAAATATAGGAAAAATCCTATCCCTAACATTTTCCCTCTTAAATAATTTCTCCCTTACATGAGCTATGATTTCCCAACTCATTGTCATTGGTCAAACTGAGTAACACACTATCATTTCATGCAGTGCTCAAGAGGGTGCACTCCCAGCAGGTGGAAACGGTTGGGAGATCTAGGGAACCTCCCCCAATGTTTGTGATAGATCTTGGGGAGTCATTTATCGATGTTGATTCATCTTTGGTCCTGGGAGGGAATCCTAATATAGTCACATGCGATGCCACTAGAGGGACATATCATGAGGGTAGCGAAGGTGGTGTTAATGAATAAGAGTCAGATAAAGATGGCCTGCCTCTATACATGGATCCAAACATCTTGAGAGTATCCAAGAAATGGAACCTTCCACTGATGTCTTTTTAGGCTTCCTATAATATGAGTATGCACCACTGGAGGAACTGGAATATTCCTGGTCTAATATCACTAAAGAGAACCACATCATCTAATGAAGGGCATGGACGGGCATACAAAACTTCATCACTCATACATAGGATCCATATTTGGTGAGCCAAATGGGATATCTTCACCACTATATGTTCAACCAATGCACCATAGGGGAGGATTCTCATTCTCTTTATGCGCTGGTCCATGGCTATTTTATCAAGCAGATATTTATAGAGATCCATCAATTCAACATCACATAACAAAAGGAGAAATATTATGGCACGATAAATATCTAGGCGGCCAACGAAGAAATTAAACATCTAGAGGAGTAGGTGAATGACCATGTTTCCTTCATCAATTCCCAAGAAGAGGTCATTAGACAGTTGAAGGTTCAGCTAGTGGTGACTAAGGATCAAGCGCAAAAGTAAGTATCTTAGATAGCTAAGTATGGGGATGAGAAGGGCTAGGGGTGGATCAGGGATGACGAGATTCATCATGTGGTTGAGGAGGAGGAAGCAGAGCTCATGTGGTTGCATCGGATCTTGGAGGCCACGCGCCATGTGATGGTAGTACTGGAGTATTTGATCATGTGGGTGGAGACATAGGGGAATTTTTTCTAGGATACAAGAGAGGATCTTCTGTGTGGATGACCCTTGGAAACTTTTCCAGGTCTTTTGGACTTTCATATACGTGGACATGTTTATTTTTCCACATATCTATTCCTTAACTTATGCAATTCAATCAAACTCATGATACAACCAAGGATCAATCCCTAATCCCATTTGAGTCATGATCGGTGTGAGAAATAAGGGATGACCATGTGATTGATAATTCATAAGAGAGAATCAGGAAATGGTTGGACACTAGGGGTCTGAATTTGATGATTGACCACTAGGAGTTCCCATACTGAGAAGGGATATAGATGGGGAGTGTGGATCTCTAAACAACCAACTTTCTTTTCTAACGTGTGCTAGTGCATGAATGTGGTAACACTAAGAACATTTACTTCTACCAAAACAAAGAGAATAAGGAGAATAGATTGATCCACCTAATATTTTGAACATAATTAAGGTGTAATACCAATGGGGGATAATTGTTGACCATGTTCGGAACACAATATCCAATATCATTTTGCTGAGGATGGGGATAAAAAATGAGGGATGGCCACTGATCATTTTTTAAACATCATTCCCATCTCAAAATGTTGTCCAAATTCCTCCAAGGCATGTTCCTAGGATGGTAGGTCAGACCGTGTGTCATGGGACCACTCCATCAAGGGGGACCTTTTCGGACATGGAGGAGGTTGAGGATCCAAATAAAGGGACACATGGAGTGTTTAGATTAATTGATGGAATGTTTGAATGGGTTTAAAAACTCTTGGAATTACACCACCATGGATTTGAGCACAATAGGAAGCTGTATTGGTACTAAAAAAGGCCAAACTCATATTCCAAGGGGAGAGTCATATCATATTTTGTGCCACGTTCGAACAACATGAATGATGGGGTCGGTGACCGGCACCAAGGGAAAGGGATTCATAGAAAAGGGCGTAAGATGCTTTGAAGTTTTATGCGGTTAAAAAGGAATATAGATGATAAAACACAATTTTATTGAATATTGTATTTATAATAAATGATATAATATCTTCACATTATGCTAAATATGATCAATTATGAAATATTTGGGATTATATCATTCATTTGCGAATTTGATGAAAAATTCAATTTTAACCTTTCAAAATTCACTATATAATTTTGGTCATAATTATTTATATATAGAATATTTTGACATAAAATTTTGTAAATGTGTTCCTTACTTAATGGGATACAAATTCTATTTAGGACATGGGAGCTAGATCGTGCATTTGAGTGGAGTAAATGGGCCATGAAAACAAAGTTGGACAGAACCATCTAGATTGGACACCACTTCACTATTTAAACCATATCTTCTCCATACATACTTTTATTGAGCACAAATTTTGAGGTAAGATCATGGAAATAATTAAGAACAAACAATCCTCCTATAAGGCTGGACAATTCACGTGTTTTAAAGATAAACTATGCAGTGAAACTTGGAATAAAATATTTGGACGAGTTTTGATTTCATACTTAAAAAGGTTATGTAATCCTAGCCCTCACAAAATCTATTTAAATGGGGTTTTCACTATTTTTGAGGGCTAGTAGAGGATTTGAGAAGGTGTTACCAAAAGGTTGTTTCTCAGGAGCCTCTCAAAACTCTTGTAAGAAGTAAGGTTTTGTGCAAACATCTCTTCCAAAAAGGCTCTCCTCTCCAACCTCCTCATTGTATTTCTTTTCTTTCATGTTTGCATCCTGAATTTTTCTTCAATTAATAATTTGTGTTCTTACCTTTTATTCTTATCTTAATCTTCCTAATTATTTTGTAATCATGAGTGGATACGAGTTGAGGTTCTACCCTTTCAATCCTTGCTCATGCAAAACATCTCTACGCTGACCACACCGCCCATAGAAGAGTAGTTTTCTTAGTGATCGATCTATCTTATACCCTCTTAATTTAATTATTTTGAATCATTGATCTACTTTAATTCACTTAATATGATCCATGAATTTTGTTTTTAAATTATAAGAAACTATGAATGAAAATGAACAATTAACACAAAAACATGTGAGGTCGATATTTTGTGTAAATTGTGAGAGCGCGATCTTAATCGGTTATATAAGACCTCACGAGATAAATTTATAGAGTTCAAATATAATACCTAAACACAATTAATCCTCATTTCTAGAATGGATATGTGTTATAATTAACCAATTACCATAAGCTAACCTTATAACATCAATCTAATTAGGGTGCTGTGATTGCGTGTTCCGAAGCTAGCCTAGGGTTTAAGTAATTTCACTTTGTGGTTAAGTTAACTCTTGTAGGGTTCAAGAGTTAACAAATTGGGGGATCATAATTAAGTGGATATTGATTTAAATGATACTTATTAATAATTAAATTATGATTTGGAGTTATATCGATTACACCTTTTAAAATATTTTCTGAAAAACATCTTCTTGTTGGGTCTTTTTAATCGAACTTCATTTCAAAATTAAAAACAAAAAAAAAAAGAAATATTCTTCCAGAAAACTTCTTCAAGTTTTCTAAATGATAAAAAACCCCCACATCCTTTCAATTAGGTTTTTATTTCTATTATATTTTATTTTTATAATACCATTAAGAATTGTTTTTAATTTACTTCCTCC
The DNA here is from genome assembly GCA_963277665.1 of Viscum album. NCBI lineage: Eukaryota > Viridiplantae > Streptophyta > Magnoliopsida > Santalales > Viscaceae > Viscum > Viscum album. Next base: position 1,050,965,392 of record OY728130.1, on the reverse strand, counting down.
TTTGAGAGACGACCTTGGTCAGCCACTCTACAATACCAAAGTAACCCGAAACCGAAAATCATTTGAAAGAGACCATGATAGTGAATTTCAAATTGGAACCATTTCTAGGGAGGCAAGTAATTATTTTAACCAATTAGAGGTATTTATTTTATTTTACATTTTATTCTCTTCCTCTCTTTTTTCTTCCTTATTTACCCAATCTGAATTTGTATTTTCTTCTTCTTTTATTTTCATATATTTCTTTTTGGACGATCAACTCAAACTTCTCATTTTTTTTCTAATATGTTTCATTTTTCTTATTTTATATTTTATTTGATTTATTACTTGAACTAATCCCAATGATCTCTTAGATCTTGACCCTAATATTGAATGCAACCTTAGGGCTCGAATCAGACATTCTCAGTCTATGGAAAGTTTCAACATTCAAACACTTAGAGAATTTCTATACTCCAAGAACACTGAAATTGGAAAAACATCTAATTACAACATAAAATTATAACCAATGGCTGAAAATATTTGAAATAAACTTAATAGAACTATTCGAGAATTGGTTGCACCAGATATTAACTATCAACCAAATTGTATTGCATACCCGAATCTTGAATCGGACTTTGAACTGAAATCTAGGTTAATTCATCTTCTTCCAAAGTTTCATGGATTATCTGGTGAGGATCCAAAAAAACATTTTAATTAATTTAATGTGGTTTTCTAAAAACATAAACCCCAAAATGTTTTTGATGATCAAATCAAACTTAGAGAATTACCATTCTCACTTGATAGAGCTATGAAAGATTGGATATATTATTTACAACTTGAAGATGTAACATGTTGGAATAATTTGAAACATCTTTTTTTGTTGATATTTTTCCAGCTTCAAGGACCACATCCATTAGAAAGGAGATCTTAGGGATCAAGAAATCCCAAGGGGAGTCAATGTATGAGTACAAGGAACGATTCATGTAGTTGTGCGCAAGCTGCCCACAACACCAAATCAGTGAGCAACTCCTCATCCAATACTTCTACAAAGGAATCACACCTATGGAGAGGATAATGGTGGATGCTGCAGCTGGAGGATCATTGGTGGACAAGACACCAGTAGCTGCATGGGCTTTGATCAACAAAATGTCCTAAAACTCCCAACAATTTTGAGATCGAGGTACACCACATGTCAGGGGAGTACATCAGGCAAGTCCATATTCTCTTGAAAGTCATTTTATTGATACCAAGTTGGAAGAATTGGCAACTATGGTGAGGCATATTACTTTGGCACAAAAGACCTCGCAACCCCCTCCTTCAAGGCCTTGTCGAATTTTCACTGAGACAAGCCACCCAACTGACTGTTGCCCGCAACTACCAGAGACAGAAGATTGTGTCGTAGTGTTTTCTGGGAGACCATATCATCAGAAACAACAACCATATCCCCAAAAGAAGCTTGATTCCTTTGCACCAGTATACAACCAAGGGTGGAAAGATCAATCAGACATGAGGTTAAGATCTGGACAACAATAAAGGCCCCCTTTTCAACAAAACTTCTGGCAGCCTCTACCTTACCAGCAGGGTTTCCAACAACCCCAAAGGAGATTTGAATCTCAAGAATGAACAAGACAACAACAAGGGAATCCCCCAACCAAGGTAGATTCAAACACTAATGGCATTTTGAAGAAAATTTTTCTTTGTCAATAGAATTAGCTATAGAGTCAATGTTCAGAGCAGAGGGAGTTGAAGACTCAAAGGAGCCAAATTACCACTTCCCTCCATGAACAGGTAAGTAATAATTCTATAAATATACCATCCCAAACTACTCCAAATCCCAAGGGGAATGTTAGTTCCATGACATAGAGAAGTGGGAATCAAATGAATGATACATCTGTACCTACCATTCCACCAGGATTCACCTAAAATCCGGAGAATCCCCATTCAAGACCATCAGAAGAGAAACCAAAAGAGAAAGATAAAGGTAAGAAAAAGATTTTTGATGTTCCTACTAAACCCCTTCCATTTCCAAAAAAGGTTGTAAAAAACAAGAAGATGGCTAAGGAGGGGATGAAAAAATATGTTTTGGAAACTGTTGGGAAAAAATCCCTCCAGGTAACATTGCAGTATTTTTGGGTTGATTGTGTTTGTTGACAAAGCAGGTGTCCACGAAGAATTGTCAAGTTCCAAAGAATTTTTTGGCAATCCAATTTGAAAAAAGAATGACGAAAAAGGAAAGGATGATCTGGAGGCCGTACAAAAGAGAAATATAAGGTGGCGTCGTTTTCCAGCGTTTTCCAAATTTTTGGGGTCCAAAATTTAGAGGTTGATGAGCATCGCGAAAATAGGATTTCCATGAAGATCATAATTAAATTTGGAAAAGGCATGAATTTCGTGAAGAGAGGCTTCATGGTTTAGATTTTGCGAAGACCAGAAGAATGACATCGATGATTCTTTGCGATTATGAAAAGCTTCATGAACGACAGTGGTCGAAGCGCATCACGGAGGTGAAGGGATTTGCGATGGAGATTCGTGGAGGCGATACGAGGTAATTGACGGAAGGATCCACGATTACGATGAGCTCCACGATTCGAGAATTTCCAAGGTGCTTTGTGATTTTAAGAAAATTTCGGTGGATATTTCAGAGCTTCGTGATTGGTGATGACGTGGCGCTGAATTCGCGCGGAAGGGTCGAGGGTTAGTGGAATTGCTTATAAATAGAGGTCTAACCCCTCGAGAGAAGTAGAGAGTTTTCAAAGAAAATAGTTTTCTCTCGGTTCGCGATGGTGGTTCGCGAAGATAGTGTTCTTCGCGAAAGAGAGGTGCTTCACGGTGGCTAATCTAGCTACGCGAAAGGCAATGAACTTTGCGAGGCCGCGTGATCTAAGGAGTGTGCTTTGCGAAGAGGTAAGAGCTCCACGTTGGCCAAAGAATTGCGAAGGCTTGAGATTCGCGAGAGTGATTCAGGAGATTTCTTCTCGAAAAGGCAGGAGCTTCGTGAAGGCTTGTTTGAGCTTCACGAAATTGGGATCCTCGCAAAGTAGGGTGCTTTGCAAAGGTATTTCCAAAAGGAATTTCCAGGTGTTTAAGGGAAAGAGGGGTATTCATCAGTGGATGAAAGTTGAAATTCAACAGAGCATCAATCAATAGTTGAGGATGCATGCTTTCATGAAAATTATGAGACCTACAGGTCTATAAACTGTGAGTGGATCTTCTGAAGAAGCAGTGAGCTCACTTCAGTTGAGAGAGTAGTGAGTTCTCAAATTGTGAGTGGTTGTAAACTGAGAGGGACAGTGAGTCCACTTCGAACTTGTAAACAACAGTGTGCTTATAGTAGAATTGGTACATCGGTACACTGCCGATGTATGCTCCATGGACGTAGCCCAGTGAGGGTGAACCAAGTAAAAATCGTTGTGTCCTGTGCATGTTTTAATGTTTTCTCATACTCTGCATCAGGGAGGAGAGAGAAGAGGGTTTTGTATAACATCAAAACAAGATCAAAAGGGGAAGTTGTTTTAATATGTCATACCCTAATTCACCCCCCCTCTCAGGGTATCTAGCCTATTATACCTAACAGAAACATTCAAGCATGTGGAGATACACATCCCTTTACGTGATGGCATTAAACAAATACCAAGGTATGCCAATTTCTTAAAAGAAATTTTTACCAATCGAAGAGGGATCAAGGGAAATGAGAGGATCAATCTCGAAAGGAATGTGTCAGCACTCATTACACCAACTCCACCAATTCCAACAATGTATAAGGATCCAAGTACATTCACCATACCATGCACCATTGGGGAGTTTCACTTTTCTGATGCTCTTTGTGATTTTGGAGCTTCCATAAATGTGATTCCTCACTCTATATTCTCTTCTTTTCAGGTTGGTGAGATGAAGCCGATGAGAGTAGTGGTGTAGTTTGTGAATAGAGCTACAGCATATGCAGCGGGAGTCCTTGAGGATGTACTTTTTCTGGTAAGAGACATGATCTTTTCCAACAGATTTCTACATTCTTAACATGGAAGATGATTGGGTAAGTTCTCATGATTCCATTATCTTAGGTAGGCACTTCCTCAAAACTTCAAAAAACTATCATAAATGTCAATGAGGGTACACTTTCCATGGAGTTTGGAGACGAATTTGTGATATTTAATGTTATGGAATCCATCAAGTACCCCCCAGAGGACCATTCTGCATTTGTTATCTCCCATTTTGAACCACCAAATAAAAACCCCATAGAATTTGATTGTTCTATGCTTAGGGAGATTATGATTATTGGTTCTAGTTTGATGTATAATAGTACATCCACACCTATTTATAATGGAAAATACTCTCTTAGATTTGATTTTGAAATGGAATCATATTCTAATTTTGATCATGTGAACTCTGATTATGAAATGGCTGTTGAGTATGCTGATGGATTTGATGCTTTATTTACTGATTTTGATGATGTATATTCTGATACTGATATTCATTGTGGACATATTTCAGTTCCTTCAATTTCTCCATCCATACATCACCCCCCTATATTGGAACTCAATCCATTTCCACCTAATCTCAAATACTCATACTTGTTAAGTGGTGAAAAATTACCTATTATTATTGATAACAATATCCCTTTTGAACAGGAAGAAAAACTTTTGAATCTTTTGAGGGAGAAAATTAAGGAAATCTGGTGGACCTTGGCTGACATATCAGGTATTAGCCCCTCCATTTGCATGAATAGGATTCTCTTGGAGGATGGGGATAAACCGGTTAGGCAGCCACAAAGGAGACTCAATCCAACCCTTTTGGAAGTTGTTAAAAAGGAAGTTGAGAAATTACTCAAGGCAGGTATAATATTTCCCATTTTAGTTTCTAAGTGGGTAAGTCCTATTCAGGTTGTCCCTAAGAAAAGTGGTGTTAAAATTTTTAAAAATGAGAAAGATGAGTTACTTCCAATGAGGGTGCAAAATTGTTGGCGTGTGTATATTGATTATAGGAAACTATATCAGTACACCTACATGGGCCATTTTCCCCTCCCATTTATTGATCAAATGATTGAAAGACAAGCTATGAAGACACATTATTGTTTCTTGGATGGATTTTCTGGATATATTCAGGTTCCTATTGCTCTGGAGGATCAGGAAAAGACAACATTCACTTGTCCATTTGGTACATTTTCCTACCAGAGGATTCCATTTGGACTTTGCAATGCCCCAGGTACCTTCCCGAGATGCATGGTGAGTATTTTTCTGATTTTCTTGAGACCTACATGGAGGTATTTATGGATTAATTTACAGTATATGCAACCTCATTTGTTGAATGTCTAAGTAGTTTGGGAAAGGTGTTGAATCATTGTATTTAGAAGAATCTGGTCTTGAACTTTGAAAAGTGTCATTTTATGGAAGAGCATGGGATTGTCTTACAGAATATAGTGTCAAAACATGGGATAGAGGTTGATAGATCTAAGATAGACATTATTTCATCCTTACCATATCCTTCATGTTTGTGTGATGTTAGATATTTCCTAGGGAATTCCTTATTTTATCAGTGCTTCATCAAAGATTTTAGTAAGATTGATCTTCCTATGTCACGATTACATCAAAAGGATTCTGATTTTGTGTTTGATGATTATTTCATGACTTCTCTTGACGAGATAAAGAAGTTTATGACCACTCTACCGATCATACAACCCCCATGGTGGGAGCTTACTTTTGAGATTATGTGTGATGCCTCCAACTTTGCAGTTGGAGTTATCTTATCTCAGAGGGTGGAGGGACGTTCACATGCGATTCCCTATGCATCGAGGACACTATATTCGGCCCAATAAAACTACACAACCACGGAAAATGAGTTTCTTACTGTCATATTTTCTCTAGATAAATTCCGTTCATATTTATTGGGCTCTAAAGTAGTTTTTTATGACCATGCAGCTCTAAGGTACCTCTTGAAAATTCCAGATTCAAAGCCCAGGATAATACGATGGATTCTCCTTCTTCAAGAATTTGAAATTGAGATAAAGGAAAAAAAGGGGTTAGAAAACTTGGTGGTGGACAAGATAAGTAGGATTAATCACACACTAGAGGATGACACCTTGGGCCAGGTACCACTTCAGGACGCTTTCCCCGATGAGCATCTTTATTCCATCTCAGGTATGCATCCTTGGTATGAAGATTTAGTTAACTATATTGTTGCCTCTGAAATCCATGAAAATTTAAAGAAACATAAAGTCCAAAAATTAAAGAGTGAATCAAGATTTTATTTTTGGGATGATCCATACTTATAGCGCATGTTTAGTGACCAAGTTATTAAGAGGTGTGTTTCTGATCATGAGTTTGAGTCTGTTCTACAATTCTGCCATACACTTGATTGTGGTGGACACTTTGGACCCCAACAAACAGCTAGGAATGTTTTAGACTCTGAATTATATTGTCCTATCTTATTTCATGATTCGCATGTGTATTGTAAGTCGTGCTCAAATTTCCAACACACGGGAAACATTTCTAGGAGACATGAGATGCCTCAACAAACCATATTATTCTATGAGATTTTTTATGTGTGGGGAATCGATCTTATGGTTTCATTTTTCAGTTACTTTGGTTTTTTATACATTTTGGTTGCTGTTAATTTTTTGAGTAAATAGGTGGAGGCTAAGGCCACCAAGATTGATGATTTTAATTTTGTTGTAGAATATGTCAAAGCGTAGATTTTTTGCAGGTTTGGAGTACCAAAGGATATCATCAATGACAAAGAGACACACTTCTATAATAGTAATCTTGCATCCCTTCTTCATAAGTATGGGGTGACACACAAAACATCAACACCATACCACCCCCAAACAAATGGCCAAGTTGTGGTTTTAAATCGTGAGTTGAAACAAATTTTGGGGAAAAATATGTAGCCAAATAGGAAGGATTGGAGCAAGCATTTGGATGATGCATTGTGGGATTATAGGACATCATACAAGAGACCCATTGGTATGTCCCCATTTTGGATTGTTTTTGGGAAAGTGTGTCATATCCCCGGGGAAGTTGAGCATTGGACATATTGATCTATAAAGAAATGTAACATGGATTTATCCCAAGCTGAAATACAAAAGAAGTTGAAAATTCAAGAGATTGATGAGATTCAATTATATTCATATGAGAACTCAAGGATATATAAGGAAATATCAAAATAAACACATGACAAAATGATCCAACAAAGGGAGTTTCATGTTGGAGATAAAGTCCTTCTTTACAATTCACGACTGATGTTGATGCCTGGTAAGTTACATTCTAGATTGTTAGGTCCTTCTGTTGTGACTAATGTTTTTCCTTATGGTGTTGTAGATATAATTAAAGGGGACATTAGAAGAATATTTACAGTCAATGGGAAATGTTTTAAGAGATACATCGATGGACTTCCTACTGATGTAGTGGATTTCATCACACTGCATGACCCCATCATCACTTGAGCATATCAGGCTGTTCCTAACCCTTTCACTTCTTTATTATTTGTCCTATTTAAAATTATACATTTCATGTGCATATATAATCTCATGGGTTCACACTAAGGACAATGAAATATTTTATGTGTGGGGGAAGGAACCTTTTTGTTTAGTAATTTCAATTTTTTCCTGTTTAAAAAAAACAAAAAAAATTGTGTTTTTTTCAAATTTTGTGTGTTTATTTTTCAATTTTTGTTTGTTTTTTAAAAATTTTACCTGAAATTATTCTCATCACTATTTTTAAATCCATATAAATAAGTGAAACAATTTACCCCTTGAAACTGAGCTTAAATGAATGCTGAAAATGACTTTGTTTCAATTTCAAATATTTAGTAATTTCATGAAAAGTACAATTAATTTTGAATCCCATGACACATATCACTCTATTTATATTTGAAATCACTTTCTTATGAGGACATTAAACCATTATTTTCATATTATTTACATTTAACTCACTTCATAAGAGAACCAAACCATGCTTGATTTAACCAAAATTTGATTTATTCCTATCAAAACATGAGGGTTTGAGGTACTTTTGTTTAAATTATTGAGGCATTTGTTTGGTATTAAAGCCCCTATTTCAAGAATATTTTTTTTATAATGGACTAACTTGAACATTTAATCCTTTTAGCCATTATAATCCATGAACATCCTATTAGGTTAGCCACATTACAAGACAATTTTCCCTATCCAACCAACTCTTGATGTGAAATTGCATAATCTAGTTGAACTTAAGTGTGGGGGAAGTTATCTTGTGTTGTGCTACCACATTCTATGATAATTTGGGTGGAAAATTAAATTCTGAAGAGATGTGTTTTCTACTAAATAAAATCATCATATTGAAAGTTGTTCCTTTTTTGGAGCTTTCATGATAAGTGAAGTTATGCCTTTCTAGAGCTTCTAATAGATAGAGAAAGTTGTGACTATTTGGAGCTTTTAAGAAAATCATGTTTTAGAAGATTGAAATTTTTACTGATGAAATGTTTAATGGTGTGTACATTCTTTTATTTTTCATTATGATTAATAGGAATTTATTCTATGAGGATTGAGGAGGAGAACATATTAAAGTGAAAATTAGATTATTGAAATTTTTCATCAAAAAGAGCCAAGCCCTCCTCATTCAACCTTAGAATTTTTCACATCTTAATCCTACCAACCGAAAGACACAGAACAACCTTGAAGAGTAATCATGATAAAAATATTTCCTTGACTCACATCAGGTGGTGATTTAGTAATTTATGAAGTCTATGGTGAACCTTGTATGAGTTTGTATGAGAAATACATTGCTAAAAATTGTCATTTCTGTGATAAGAGAAAATTCAATTGAGGCAAGTGTTTTATGCATGGGAGGATAAATGAAGTGGAAATATATTGAATGATATAAATGGATAACTTGAAATAATGGTTTTTTATGATTCATGATATCTTTTGTTTCTTGGTGTGTAATTGTTGCATCTTTAGGATATGTGTTTTAAAATATGTTTTGATTTGATATTGATGTTTACTTGATATGAGGTTTTTCCCAAGAGTGAAAAAGGGTAAGTGTGGGGGAGTTGAAAAAACACAATTTTATTGAATATTTTATTGATAATAAATCATATAATTTTCTCACATTATTCTAAATATGATCAATTATGAAATATTTGGGATTAGATCATTCATTTGCAAATTTTTTGAAAAATCCAGTTTTACCCTTTTAAAATTTACTGTAGTATTTTGAATATAAATATTGTTATGTAAAGTGTTTTGACTTAATTTTTTTTAATGTGTTCCTGACTTAATGTGATAAAATTTTTATTAAGGACATGGGAGCTTAATCGTGCATTTGGGTGGAGTAAATTGGCCAGGAAAACAAAGTTGGACGGAACCATCCAGATTAGACACCACTTCACTATTTTGGGCATATCTTCTTCGTCAGGACTTGGATTGAGCCCAAATTTTTAGGGACTCTCTGGGACATAATTAGAAACAAATAATCCTACTATATGTCCGGAAAATTCACTCGTTTTTGAGGTAAAATATTCGGTGAAACATGGAATAAAATATTTGTCCAAGTTTTCATTTCACACTTAAAAAGGTTATGTAACCCTAGCCCTCCCTAACTCTATTTAAATGGGGTTTTCACTATTTGGGATGAATTTCGAGATTTTGGGAAGGTGTGTACAAAAGGTTTTCTCTTGGGATCCCCTCACAACTCCTAGAAGAAGTATGGTTCTGTGCAAATATCTTTTCCAAAAAGGCTCTCCTCTCCCACCTCCTCTTTGTATTTATTTTCTTTCAGGATTATATCTTGAAATTTTCTTCAATTAATCATCTGTGTTCATAAATTTTCTTCTTCTATTAATATTCATAATTTGTTTGTAATCAATTTTGGAGATGAGATGGGGTTCTACCATTTTAATCATTGTTCATGCAAAACGTCTCCACGATGACTACACCGCCCATGGAAGAGTAGTTTTCTTATTGATCGATCTATCTTCAACCCTCTTCGACTAATTATTTTTAATCATTGAGATAATTTAATTCCATTAATATGATCCATTAATTGAGTTTTTAAATTATAATAAACTAAGAAAACAGTTGAACAATTAACACAAAAACACGCGAGGTCAAGATTTTGGGTAAATTGTGAGAGCGTGATCTTAATCGGTAATACCAGACCACATGGGAAAATTTTGTAGAGTTAAAATATAATCCCTAAACACAATTCATACTAATTTAAAGAATGGATATGTTCTATAATTAACCACTTACCATAATATAACCTTATAATAACAATCAAAGTAGGGTGTTGCGATTGCATGTTCCGAAGCTTGCCTAGGGTTTAAGTAATTTCATCTTTGTGGATATGTTAACTCTCACAGGGTTCGAGGGTTAACAAATTAGTGGATAATAATTAAGTGTATATTGATTTAAATGATAATTATTAATAAGTAAATGAATAGTTATAGTTATATCAATTTATCCTTTTAAAATATTTTCTAAAAAAACAACTTCTTATTGCGTGTTTTTAATCGAACTTCACTTCAAAATAAAAAATAAAAAAAATGAAATCTTCTTCCAGAAAACTTCTTCAAGTTGTATAATTGATAAAAAAAACCCCCATCCTTTCAATTAGTATTTTAATTCTATTATATAATTTTTTATAATACCATTAAGAAGTTGTTTTAATTTACCTTCTCCTTTGAGAGACGACCATGGTCATCCACTCTACTGCACCTAAGTAACCTGAAACCGAACATCATTTGGAAGAACCCATGAAAGAACCTTTCAATAGACACACATTTTAATAGCATATAGCAAGGACCATGTACATGAATTTTAACATCATATGGCGAGGATTATGTATCACATTGTTTAATTTTGTGTGATTGAGACATTTATAGCACATTTTAGTGTCTTGTGACTCGAACTTGTGAACTGGTGTGAATGGTACCCATGAAACTCAATTGATGGGAGGAATAGAAGGGTAGCATTATGGGGGTACTCCCTAGAGGGGAATATAATGAAAAGGGGGCTTATAAGTCCCTACAATAAGAAGAATAATCTGGGAAAGTTCCACCCAGTGTAAGGTCATGATGATTGGACCAAAGGGTTATATGTATCAAAGGGGATACGAGTGGAATAGGGTAGAGGTAACTCAGTGTGAATGGGGGGTCCTTGGAGGTCACCTAACACATATAATATTATGAAGACATTTTTCACACACTTTAAGGTCAGGATGCTTGAATTATGGATCTTATTTTAAGGTTATAAATCATGGATTGTAGAGTGAGAATCCTAAAAGGAAATGTTTAGAATGGAATAGTGATAACATGACTTGAATTTAAGTCCAAGAAGTCTTGGAACAACAGAAAACATTTTCTAAGAGACTCACACATAGTTTAAAGTCATGATGCTTGGACTTGGTATCCAATTTTAAGGTCATAGAGTTTGAAATATGAGATCTTAGTTTAAAATCATAGAGTTTGGACCATGTGTACCCTGAATTGATTTGCGTGAAATGAAAGATTAGTAACCTGACATGAAAATTGGTCTAAGTAATTCCCAAAACCATGAAAAACATAAGGGGTGGGTTGAAAAAAGTTTAAGTTCATGATTCTTGTACCTGGGATGTGTGCATCGAAGGGAAAAATAAACTGTATTAAAGAAAGGTTACTTTATGTGAAATGAGGGGCCTAGTAATCCACATAAAACTGCATAAGAAATTCCTAAGAAAACTTACAAAAAATTTTATGGTCATGATTCTTGGACTTGTGCTTCTAGTTTAAGGTCGTAGAGTTTGGACCAATAGGGTACTCGCGCATCTCAACATTTCTTGGAGAAAACCTTCTCCCAATTACTAATCCCTCATGATTCATGCTCAGTGTGAGAAATAAGGAGTGGTATGGGGTTCCTGTTTCTTCTAGGGGTGAACACGGTGATGGTAGAAAGTGACTGAAAAACCCCTCACAAGCGATTGAGACTTTCTAGACTAGGACAGTGATTGGGGAGTAACTGAAAGACATGGAACAATTGTTTGTAATGTTCAAAACATAGGATTCGTACCAACATCATCTTATAATGGGAAGAAATAAATATAGAATTGACCATTGATCAGGTTTAAAATGTGGGAGATACTATTTACTGTCAAATATCCTTTGAGGCATGAGCCTTAGATGGAAGGTGATATAGCATGACATGAGAAAATTTTATTAGGGAGCCTATTCAGATCAGAAGGATGATGATTATGCAAATCATAGAAAGAATGAAGTGTAGATGTCGAAGTGTTGAATGTCTTGGAGGAAATATTAGGTGCCCTAGGAGATCTTATGTTAGGCGCTCAAATGCACTAAATGACAATGCAGGTAGGGGAGAATCAAGGTTGTACTAGAGGGGGGAAACCTCTAGGTGAGTACATGTAGGGGTTGGGTCTGAGATGGAATATCCGTGCATTACCAAATATACCATGAGGATGGGAATCATTACACACATAGTTCTGGTATGTAGTATGGTAGGAGACCGATGAAAGAGGGATAAAATCCTCTCTAGTGAGGGTATCGAGCTGTATCATATTACGAGGAATCCTGGTTCTGCATGGGGTAACGTTATTGAAAATCTCATTATTTTAATATGAGGCATCCCAATTATGTGTAGGGTAAGGTTATAGTTTAACATCATGTGCTAAGGAAGTTGGGATTTTTAGTTTAAAGTCATACAACCTAGACTATTGGTTACTACTAGTTTGAAGTCATAGAAATCAAACCAAAGGGGGAATAAGTGTCCCAAGGAGTATTTTGTGGTACGAAAGAGTGATAACCTAACATGGAAGGAGGGAAAAAAGGTCCCTATGTTATAAACAGTTTGACAAACCGCACCCTAGGTCAATATCATGTCATTAGGGAAGGGTGGACCCCAAATAAGTTGAAAGGGGTATGGTCCCGGGATGAGATATCTTGGTTTCACTACATATCCCATGATGATGGGAATAAAGTCACATTTAGTTCTTGAATTTGGTGTGTCAGGAGATCGACACTGATGGTTGGGAATATCCTCTGGAATGAGGATACTGAATCATTCCATATTTGGATATGAGGAATCAATAATTTATATAAGGTAAGGATACAGTTTAACGTTGTGTTCTGAGAATGTTGGTTTGATGGTCATCCCATACTTTTCATGAGGGGAATCCTGGTTTTTTATGGGAAAAATCATCTCACATTAAGAGGGATCTTGGTTTTATATGGGGAAATTTCACAGTTTAACATCATGTTATAGGGATTTTGGTGAGGTTTACACCTTGGGTGGCCCATTATTTTCTTCCTCATACTAGGATATGGGGGAATCTTGGGTCATTAGTGGGTTAAGGAAAATTAATGGGCATTATACATAAATAAGAATCCCATGGGATCATTTTATGGTGATAAAACCACAGGTAACATAAGGTTTTGTAGTGAATCTTTTTCAAGGATTAGATATATAATTTCTAGGCATTACTACATATCCCATATGGATGGGAATCAATACACACATAGTTTTGGTAAGAGGTGAAAAAATAGGCATGATGAAACACTAGGGATGAATAAAACCATGAGAATAAGGGGTGAATACGCACAGTTTAAGATCATAATTATTGGACTAATTCTCCAAGTTTAAGGTCATAAGTCTCATACCAATTCTAAATATTTTAACCTCATAATTCGTGGAGCATGGGGATGTTCTTTGAAAAAAATTTTGTAGTGAAAAATAGTTAAAAACTGATAAGAAAGGATCCAAGGAGGTCCTACACCACATAAAGTAATCCTAAATCCAGTTTCACATAGTTTAAGGTTATGATTCTTATAACATAGAAACTAGTTTAAATTCATAATTCATGGACATTTTTAAAAAGTTTTTAGAGGGAATTTGGATGGTGTGAATGAGGTATAACTCTATGGTAAATGAGGGAATGTAGGAAAACATACCACAAAATACCTCAGAATAAGAAACATATAGTTTAAGGTTGTAATGCATGTACCAGGGAAAATGTGGAAAATTTTTTAAATCATTGATGCTTGGACTAAGAAGGTGTTGGAATTAAGGGTATCATTGTGGAATGGATGAGGTAATACACATTGTAAAAGGAGAGAATATAGGCCCACACACCACATAAACACCCTACAATGAACGACCCATAGTTTAAGGTCATAATTCTTGGAATGTAAATGGGGCCAAAGGGATGAAGGGTCAATAAATTTTTGGTTGGCCACAAGGATAAGAATTATGGGTGCCACTACATATCTCATTACGATGGGAATCAAGCCACACATAGTTCTAAAAAAGAAGGTGCGATAGAAGACCAACAATGAAACTGAGGAAATCCTCTCTAATGATGGAACTTATTCATCCCACAGTTCTCATGGGGAATCCCAAGCATATGACATGGGGTAAGGATATAGTTTAACATCGTGTGATGAAGACGTTGGTTTTGGTTTGTCTCATACTATATAAGGAATCCCGATTTCAAGCAGGGTAAGGTTTTTTACAATCTCATACTTATCGTATGAGGCAAACTAGATGTATATGGGGTATAAATATTTGGATTATTCCCTACTTATCAGAAAAGGAATACCAATTTTATATGGGTTAAGATCACATTTTAATGACATGTGATGAGGATGTCAGGATTTGTAGTTTAAATTCATACAACTCAGACTGTAAGGGATTCAAGTAGTTTAAGGTCATCATGCTTGGAATGATTGAAAATAGTTTAAGACTTTATTTCCCCTTGTTTTTAATCTTCAAAATACTTGAAAATATGTTAAGTCTGTATTTCCTAGACCCTTGTAAATAGTTTAAGGTCATACTTCCTGGATCGTTCAACTCCTCCTGTGAAGTAATTCTTGATAAAATTGTAATTGGCGGGGTGTGTGATATGATATCTATCCATGGTGATTAGAGAGTATACTCCATTAGAATAGAACTTATGGATGATGTATGTACCCTCCCATTTGGGCTCCAAAATTGGTGGCTTTCTCCCTGGTATCAATGGTGTTCTGAGATCCAGTACCATGCCACCCTAGAGGAAGGAGCAGAGGCACGCCTTCTTATTTAATTTTCTATCTACCATAATCTGGTGCCTCTTTAGATTGTTCCAAGCATGGAGACTGTTCTCTTCGAGGGATTTCAACTCATCTAGGAGAACCTTTAGCATTTTTCTAGTGGCTTATGGTCATAGATAGTTGTTTGGAGTGACAGAAATTGAACCTCGATGGGAATGAATTCCTATTTTCCAAATACTATGGATTATTGGGTCACTTAAGTGGAATTCCAAGTTGTTATTTGGTAGGTCCAGAGAGTGTTGGGGGGATTTTCAGTCCAACTCCTTTTGATATGGCCCATCACCTTATTTAAAATGTTATATAGGGTCTTGTTGAATGCCTCGATCTTTCCATTTTCATATGCATGGTAGTGGGAAGTATTATTGGACCAGTTTTTGTAATTAACATACAATTTATTCAACTTAGAAGCCCAAAATTAGGTGTCATTGTCTATGATAATATCACGATGAACTCTAAATTGGTGAATGATGTGGGAGCTCACAAACTCAATCACATACCAAGATTTTAATTACTCGAGTGTAATCACTTTTGTCCACTTGGAGAAGAAGTCCATTGCAGTTTGAATGAACATGCACTGGTGAAATGTTACTGGAGATTATGTTCATACAACATTGAGTCCCCATACTGAAAAGGGCTTGGAATATTTGGTGGTGTAGAGGAGCTTTGGTTGTCGATTCAAAAAAGGTGGCATGAATCTGACACGCATGAAACCTATTGGAAAACATGATGCAGTCATAGACCATGGTGGGCCAGAAGTATCCCAGCCTCCCAATATAGTGTGAGAGATTTAATCTAGCCTGATGAGTTCCACATGAACCAATATATAAATCTTTCATAACATAAGGGATATCATCTCCTTGGATGTAATAAAGTATAATTCCATCAAACCCATTTCTTTGGAGAGTTGTCTCAAGGTTAGAACCACTATAAAGTGTGAACTGTGTTGCACGCTGACAGATTCAGTAATGCTCAACCTGTTCTAGTAATACAATGAAACTCTAGAGATGCTCAATTAAGGGAATCATCCAATTGGGAATTTCCTCTACTGTGGGGGGGGGGGGGGGGTAACTGTGGGCCTTAACGTAGAAGTACAAGGAACTAGTTGGTTAACCAGTTGGTTTCCATCATCTGAAGTGGAGGCGTAAATGACCATACGATGTGCCACATGAATGAGTATATCATCATCGTTGGGTTTTGTGAGAGACACGACCATGATTGTCAATGCATAGAATTGACCATTATGTGATAGATGAAATGGTTCACCTTCTACTAGGAAGGGAACCGGGATTTCAGCTGATGGGTGTGCTCTAGTAGGGGTAAGAGATCTTACTTTTTGATGATGTGGTCACAATTTATACATTTTATGACTTGTTAAGAGTCTCCCTTCACGTGTAAATAAGGGACATTAATCTCAAGGGCCAACTCGAGGCTAGTGATGAGATCCAGATAATCTACCTCATTGTTAGTGCATCCTTCTAACAACATGAATGAGTATGGAAAGATAGATTATATTGAAGTGATAATGATGATTCCCAGTCCTAGCCTATTGACCTTGAGGTTGTTGATCCTTCTATCAGTTGGGCTCTAGGAGACACTATAGAAATGATTCATCAAACATGGTTCAAGCTAGTCCACTAAGAGGATAGACACATAATAGAAATCACATCCAAGGTAGTTTTTGGGGCTAGATGCACATCCAAGAAGTCTTCTAGGCATTTCCTTTGACATTATTTTGTAATAAAAACCCAATATTGAATTTTTATAGGATCAGTACTCATTATTACAATCATCCCATCAACATGGGATGATTGTGGATATACTTTAGTGGGTTTACTCTAGACACCAACTTTATCACATGATGATATAAATAATGCTACAACTTCTATATAGAAAAAACCAGCATGAGGAATATCTTATCAATGGGGGACTATCTGGTATCTATGTTTAGGATCATGTGACTGAGATAATATAGGCTATTTTCCATTACCTCATTGTTTTTATGGGTTAAAAGGTCACTGAGGGACCAATCCAGGTTGGTCCCATTGGGGAACAAAGTACTCACAAAAAGGGGTGGCATCATAACTGGAGGTTGTAATAGGTACTTTTTGATACCCTCAAAGGTATTTTCGAACTCCTCATCCCTTTAGTACATGGTTACCTTTTTCATGAGCCTCAAGATAGTATTACACTTTCCATACATATTTGAGATAGATCGGCATATGTAGGATAATTGTCCTTGGAAACCTCACAACTCCTGGTGGGTGCACATGGGAGGATTTTTATTGATGGAATTATTCTAATATTGGTCAATATCAATGAATTTGTATCTTACGATGATGCAAAGGAACTTCCTTGAGGTGACCTTGAATGCACACTTCAAGGGGTTCATAACTGAACACTTTCTCAAGATCCTTAAGATGGTCCTAATGTTGGCTGGATTTGACCACCAAGTCATCCATGTAATATTCCACCAATGTCCTGAGAATCAACTTGAGTATGTGGTACATGGATCAATAGTATTTAGATCCTTCATTTTTTCAACTTAATGGAATCAAATAATAAAAAAGAGACCCTTGGGGAACCCTAAAGGCGGTGGACTCCTCATCGCCAGGGGCCATCTGGATCTGGTTGCACCTGAAATAACCATCCATGAAAGAGAGTTCTTCGAAACCATCTGTAGAATCAATCACTAGATCTATCATTGGAATAGGAAAATCATCCTTTAAAAAATGATGTTTGAGGTCCTAAAAGTCATTACAGACTATGATCCTCCCATTCTTCTTTCTAACTGGGATGTTTTTGGCTATCCATATGAGGTACTAGACTTACTTGGAAAATTTGGACTTGATAATCTTAACAACATTGGACTTGACCATATCACCGTGGAAGGGTGCATCTTTATAGAAGGTTTCTTAAACCCCTGATTAATCACTAGGAGGCCAAGGCGATGAACAAAGACCCTAGGGTCTAGCCCTTTCATTACTTTATAGCTCCATAAAAATATGTCATGATGCTATTTCAATAAGGCCACATACAGTCGTTATTTCTCTGGACACATGACTACATTGATCAATGTCGACCTTAAATATTTCTCTATTCCAAGGTTCACTAGGTTTAACTCATCAACGGTGGGGGAGATACCCTCTTCAAATGTGGGAGATTTTTTTTAATAATATTCTATCACCTGAGATAGAGGAATAAGAGGGTGGAAGAGGCTCTTCGAGAATATCTGAATCAGGAGAAGCACAGTTTTCAACTCTGGAAGACATAGAAACCTCTAAGTGGGGTTCTTGTTCTTCTGAGAATTTTGTGATTAAAGCTATTAATCTAGTTCGATCTGGCCTCCGACTGGAAGGTCCATTCTTGATGTCAAAGAAATGATGATGATTTGACTTCCATTGAGTCATCCCTAATTTTTGGAACATGTGAGAATGCTGTGAATTGGTGTTCATAGGGATAAAATCTCATTACTTCATATAAGTAGGGTTTTTTTATCATTTGGGCCTATCCGGTGTAGTAGTATGAGGTAATTTATTGGAATTATTTATTCTTAGGGAATCCCAAACCCTTTTCTTGGAGACAATGAAGCATCCCCCCAAATCTAAAATTTTAGACTCTAATTAGTGACTCCTGAAAATGAATTTTTCATTTAATTATGCCCATGGATTGATTTTAGTGGGTGATGGATCATTGAAAGCATTTATGTGCTCAACCCCTTTGGCCTAAATCTATTTACCTTATCTCTTGTAGTAGTCAAAATCTAGATAGCATGCTTTATATGATCCAAAGAGGGATATATCACACTGGAGAAACCTTACTCGACCATTGAGGGAGTATTTAAGGAACCTGTGATACAAATAAGGGACCTTTGTATGCAAATGAATCCAGGGTATTACTAGAAGCTCATTATTGGTGGTGTACTATGAGACGACCATGAATTCCGTGATTGATATTAAACCACATAATTAGGTATTTAGATGAACATTTCCAAGCTATTTATTCTCACTCTATTCATACCCCTAAATTTTCAGGTTATAGGGAGTCATGTTTGCTTCTTTCAATCCCAATTTGTGGAGCATTTGGTTTAGAATGAGGTTGATCCCAAAGATGGTATCCACGAGGCATCAACATATCCCCATGCCATTGAACTAGTCTATGATATATAGTGGGAATATGTGACCCTACATAATGATGCCCTCATAATCCCCATAAAACGACATGATCGCTTGAAATTCTTCTTGGTCAGCCTCCTCTGCATAGTATTATTCTATAGAAGCAACATCTACTTCAAACTAGAGGGATATTTTCAAGGATTCAACAAGGTCCTCACAAATTTCTTTTTATAAGAGGAGATCCTTGAGGATCAATATCCTTGCGGCTATGCCTTTAAGGTGATTTATCACCTCATACATCCATTCTAGGGGAATTAATTTTACTTTTGATGTTTTCTCTTTATTAGGGCCACAACTGATGTTGATGGGTAAATCGTTAGGGTCTGACTAGTGCCAGAAATTTTCTACTCCTAATTATCTGAATTGCTCTGATGAACTGTTGGTTGACTGTCAGTTGGTTGAGTTCTAGCTCTGGATGGATGTGACTGATCACAATGTAGTTGCAGCTGATATTCTAAGTAAACTAACATGGTTAGGTATAGAGGCATACCCGATGGAGAAAACTAGGAGGAAAATTCTTGGTGATATCTATAAAAAACATATTATCAAGTCTTTGTAGGATGAATGGTTTAGTTTTCTTAAGAATTCAGTTAGTTCTTGTGTCGCCATCCTTTCCTTCGATGACATCAGTTAGAAGAACCCAAGGTGTTTATGTGGGATTACTCATTATCATGTGTCGGGAAGTGGGCTATTATCTCGACAAAATTCATTGAAGCATATTCCTACTCATCATCAGTGGAATAGTCTATGTTTGGGCGGACCTTAGATGTATTTCCCAACTCCGGAGTCATGAAGTCTCCTAGAGCATGAAATGTATTCAACACTAGTGGGGGACTCTGAATTACCTTGCTCCGTTGATGCATTCTCTTTCAAGACTTGGATGTTTTCCACTTAGATATGGAGGCATTAGTTAAAGGAGTTGTGGAAACCATAAGAGGTTATTCATTTATTAAATGGGAACAAATTATACCATGAGCATGAGAGAATGCATTATAATCCAACTAGTCATAATATTTATGAATCCTATGACTAAGAGCTTTCTTCCATTCACCAGAGTCTTCACTATCACTATTGGGGTTGGCAGAGACATGTGTCACCTACAACGAAACATCACCCCACTTGACTAGGGAATGATCCACCTAGTCCTTTATCCAATCATTGAATAAAAATAATTCCAAGATGGTATTTTTTATAATTCTATGGTATGGGAATAATCGGCATGGCCAGTGATTCTGACCTCCTGAGGCCTCCTCCACTCTCACAATTTCATAATTGCCATCTCAATGACACATATGAAGTATATCTAGACCTATTAATCCATGAAGGAGTATGTAACATTTATTATATCTAGGAAAGGTACTCTAAGAGACCAACCTTGATGGGGGGATGGAGCAACGTTCTCTTGTTGAGGTGGATGTGATTAATGAGGTGGTTTCTGACATGGCTGTATAGGGTGAGGCTACATCTGATAAGGATACACTCGGTGAGGATCTTCCAAAAAAGGAGTCATTCGGTATGCCATCTCAGTAGCCTCTATATGCATGGTGGCAGTAGACTTTGCTTTTGGAGGTCTTCTTGATGGAGATGAAAAGGGTAATGAGGGAGAATGTTGTTTAGTAAACTATAATTATTTCTCTAGACGCTGAACCTTTTTAGAGAACTCCTAGAATCCACCTAGGTAGTTTAGGGTGATGGGGGTAGGGACCATATCACTCTTAATGTTCCTCATACACATTTTGAGTATCTATTCATGGGACATCGACATGTCGAGCAATTATTTGAGGTCTTTCCACCAGGTGACGAAGTATACGACTCACTCATCAGACCTTTTTTTCACTTTAGGAGGTATAAAATACTCTTATTGTGAGTGTCAGAACTTAATTGGTAGAGGAACTATTGTTAGTGATCCTCCAAACTAGTGATGGACCCTATGGGTAATTGGCCGTACCAAAGGAACGTAGGCCCTTCGAAGGTCTGGATTAAACATCAGAGCTTGTAAGCCTCTTAATATTATAGATTTCCCAACATAGGTCCACACCTTGAAATAAAGTGGACCAGGTGCTGTAGTAGGTCACACATCCAATTTAACATGGTGAATCTAGGGTTTCTAAACTCTAGGTGTTCTCAGACATCATCCACCCATGTCGATTATGAAATTCCATTATTTAATATTGAAACCTTCCATGTTTCTAGGGATTTTATGTGAGCGGTGATATAATCTATAAAGTTATCTTGGTGAGGGTTAGAAAGCACCAATGCATTGGTGGGATCATCGACTTATGGAACGACATGACCTCGATCCTGATGTAGATAATCATGCTATTTAAGTGGTCTTGGAGACTCATAACTCTCTTTCTTTCCCTATCACTTGGCCTTAACTTAGACCAGATATACGAGGCTATCTGGTTTAAACTAGTGTTCCTAGATTGAGAGAACTAGGTGACCCACTAGAGGAGATATGTGGTCCCTTACGGAATTTCCATATCTGGGTGTCGCTCAAAAATGAGGTCAGTGATAAGCCTTTTTTACTCCTTGAGAAACTGGAGGAAGGTGTATACTATGTGTTCTGACTCTAATTTTTGTGCAACCACATTCAGGTCAGAATGCTTGATATGTCCCTTTCCCTTTTTGATGTTCCGATGGTTAGGCAACAATGTCTTATTGGGGTGACTCTTAGGGCCAAGTGCCAATATCTACTGAAGATTTAGGACACATACCAGAGGGTTTTAATTGTACTATATCACCCCTAAAGGAAAGACTCCCATGTTCCTATGATCCTCGGGTAGGTTGGGGATAACCATATTAACCATGACGATAGCCAGAGGTGAACATTCATCATCGATAGATAAGACGAACTGTCATAAGATAGGGATGAAATGGAGAGTTTCATATTTTACCCATCCTCTGATCTGTAAGTGTGGAGAAGACTCTTACTTGACTCGATAGAGCACTATGAGTCTCTTGATGCAGGTTTGTTGAAGGGTTTAGTGGTAGCCATATGACTCAGGGCACTAAGCCACTGGTAGTGTTGCGATGTTAACCATTTTGCATTTTTTTTCTATATCATCAGCTTTATTGTGGATCCCTATATATGAAAACTAATAATCATGGAGGTGGTTAAATGACGCCTAGATAATCTAGTAGAATCACACTTCCTGGTCCTCTACAAGGGACTCCAGGATGTAAAAGTATAGAGCTGTCGGCGGCCAAAACACCACTGATATCTGTTTGGAATCTAGAACCACCCATGGGTCCTGTTTCTCATAGGGAGGGTCCTTATCATGGTTGGACTATTCCCCGATTGGAGTGGTATAATATAGGGGAGGTGACACTGACGTAGTCCATTTCTTCTATTGATTTACTAAAATAGGATTCATTGTGAAATTCAAATATCTACTACATGCTAGGACATTTATCGGGGGTAGTTCCAACAACATTATCACATCATTGTAGAATGGGATCTTCACCATTACCTTGCATTTGAGGGAAGAAGAATCCAATTCTAGATCAACACAGTGCTATCCATCATTTAAGCGTGGCATACCATACCCTGAAATCTCTCCAAATTTTTTTGTATAGGTGGAGAGGAGAGAGATTGGAGGTGATAGAGATGACCACACTGAAATCCCCTAGAAAGCAGCCAGAACATTCTCCACATATAGGTACCTATGTAGGGATCTGGGTACCTTGTGAACCTTGGATATCAGGATCACGAATATCAGTTTTTGGGATTATTCTCAAGCTGTGGCAGCTGGGGTGAAGGTTCCATCATTAATTCGTTCATTACCTCATAATCTAAGGGGTGGATGATGACATGATGCTACCTAGGATTCCGCCTTCAATGGAAGGTGTTTTCCCTCCTACCCTAGGACAGTTCTTCAAGGTAAGGATCTTCCTCATGGGGAAGACCTCCATTTTGGTTAGTGTTAGAGCTGGGAGGACCTCTGCTTTGGTTAATAGGATCACAGGGAGGACCTCCATGCTAATTTCTGATGGAGTGGGGAGGACCACTTCTTTGGTCATTGTTGGGGTGAGGAGGACATACTCTTTATTTAATCGAAGCATGTGGATGAACTTCATGTTGGTTGCCGATGGATAGAGGCAGACATCTTCTTTGGTCGATAGAGGAATGGGGAAGACCTCTTTGCTGACTTGTGGGAGTTTGATAGGACCTCTGTATTGGATGATGAAGAAGTGGGGAGGAACTCCACTTTGGTTGGTAGTGGAATGGGGAGGACCTCTTTGCTAACTATTGGGAGTATGGGGAGGACCTCCTTATTGATTATCATCATCATGGAATGGCCTTTAATGACTGTTTTTTTGTTAAAGACTGATAGAGTCAAACCATTCTATCTATACGGTGGCTTGAGTATCAATCCCATGTGGTTAAATAGAGATCCCTATTCACTTAATGTAGGATTATAAAGGGATACACTGATGGAGGAAAGAGAAACAAGATCTATAGAAGATTCCCCTTATTGGGAAATGTCATGGGTCTTCCTCTGAAATTGGCGTCGAGTGCTCTGGAATGAGGCTGGTGAAGTGGGGGTAAAGTTTACTCCCTCTTCAACATGTGAGACTAGATGATGAAAGTGCTAGCACAACCAAGTGGGAGCTGTAACACCCTGAGATTTTATGAGATATATTATTTTTAATTTCTTTCATATCTTCTATTTTACACTACACCAAGATTATCTTCTGCTATAAGCAACACTGTATTAGCTTGCAGTATACGGAAAACTATTCTTGGATTGTGTTACACACAATTTCACATTCGTTTGATAGTAGTTATTCTATACAACATTGAGTGTGTGTATCTATATATATATATTCAATGTATAAATGAAATATGGTTGGATTCTATTATACTCAACAAAAAAGGAGTCTCTCACTATACGCAACCCTGACCTGGCTTGCATTACATGCAATCACGACGTTCCTCGATAGCGTGTGTTGTACGCAACACCGAGTTTCACTAAACAACGATATATTGTTAAAATATTATATAAACTAGCCATTATGAATAGTAATACCACTTTGTGAAATTTTATAAATTTTATCTTTCAAAAATGGAATTCATTTTTGGATTCAGAATATTGAAATTAGCTAAGGGTGAATTTTTGTTATTTTTCTGAAAACTTTCAATTGTTGATGAATAGTGAAAACACTGCGTTACTATTTAAAAAATGACTTTTTATTTAGATAATTATTTATTTTATTTAAATTTATTTTGGGTCAAAATGGATACATAATACTTATATAAGTTCAATGTAATTCATTGGAGTCATTTTATAATAATTTTTGATATATAAAAATTTTTATTGAACTTTTCACCGTCTTTTACCCACCTCCTAGGAGAATTTTAAAATTTACATAAAACTTAATTTTACCGCTTCTATGAGTGGAATTTTGAAAATCCGAGATAAATAGTTATTATCAAGTTGTAAAATGTTGTTCAATAATATTAAAATAATTTTTGGTGAATAGTAAATTTTTACATTTATTTACCACGGTTAAAAGTAAATAGGGTAATTAAGGGTAAAAATGAAATTATTATTACCCTAAAATATGTCTTAATTCTATTTTATAAGTTTAATTAGACAAAAAACAACCTTAGGTATATAATATTATCATTTAGGTTCACTTGGATTAGATTAGGACATTTATTATTATTTAATTCAAAGAAGAGTTAAAAGAGTTAAAATCAAAGTTTAATAACTAAAACATTTTTAATATAGGGTTATACATAAGATAAATTTAACTATAAATATTCATTAGAAATCTAAAAATATTTCCTACATAATGATATTTTATTTATAATTTTTAGACATTAAATAATTTAATTTATTTATGACATAATGATGATACAATAATTACCTTATTAATTAAATATTAACGTAATTGATGTTATAAATACCCAAATAAATGTAATTTGAGACTTTTTATGAATTAAACAAATTTTTTAGGTTACTATGACATGTTATAATTGATTCAATTAACTTATTTATAACTAATCATGTTGTTGTGATTTTCAAAAAACTCAATTACCAAATAGTGTCAAATTTGACATAAAATAGTTTTTAAAACAAATATTATATCATTAATTTTTATTATATTCCTAAAAATCTACAGTTCATCCAAATGACTTATATAAGGTTATATATATTAATAATGAACCACTTGGTGTTATTTTGGATTGTTATCGTAAGTTTATTAACCATATAGTGTAAGAAAACAAGCAGACTCGGTAAAAGTTAAATTATTTAACTTAGAGTTAATTCTAAATGATAAGGCTAAAATAGTAACCTAAACTTGTCTAAAACCAATTGGTTGAGATTATTTTGACCCATACCCACTTTATCTTATAAATAAATCAATATATATCTATTATAAACCTAATATGACTTTGTTATAAAATAATATTTTAAGTTCTTCCAAAGGTGCCCCTCTCCTCCCTTATAAAAGGGCACCCCTTCCCTCTTCCCTTCACACCCTTTTGATCCTTGAAGCTCGGCCAAAACCTGCCAATTCCTCTTCTAAACCTCTATAGTTATATCATTGTGGTTTTTGTCTTCTGAAAATACCAACTCTAGTGCCCTAATAAGAAGTTTAAAAGAGGTGCGTCGAGGAAGAGGTAATCTCTTCTACCGAATCTTTCAAGTTTCATTATTCTTATACTTAATATTATTTAGTTGTTTCATTATAAAGTAATAACATCAGTATTAATTATATACTAATTTGTTATTATAAATATGAAACAACCCTATTTCACCTTCTATCCATCCTACGGAAAACAAAATCACCACGCGTGCGTACGTACGGAATACCGTCTCCACGCCGTGGTGTAATCAGTTTTTCCACCACCACCTTACTTGGATGAGTATAATGGTGTAAAGAATAACTATATATGATTATTATAAAATCATAATGATTCTAAGATAATATATCATCCACTCCAATTATATTCCATAATTATTGGAATGATATCATCGTTCGTGCGTACGTACGGACTACCGTCTCCACGACGCGATGAGATTCATTCTCCAAGTTAACCACTCAAGAATGATTATAAAGTATATATAATGAATAATAATGAAATATATGACATCATAAAGCTACTGGATTTATTTAGATATATATTTCTTCTACTTAATTCCATTCAAGTCAATAAGGAAAAAAAACAGCATTCATGCGTACGTAAGGCCTACCGTCTCCATGAACGGTGTATTTCATTTCATTTATCTATCTATTATATATATATATACTGAATATATATATGATATATAAATCATGATTTAAATTCTGGAAGTAATTAAACCATGATATAAGTAATAATAATATCAAGAACAACAATTCCAAACACGTATGATAAATAAAACGATTTTACCTAAAAGGATGCTTTAACATGGAATTTACAAAAGAATGGGTAATATAAAGTCATAAGTGAACCATATATGATATCATAACAATGAATATGATTATTTAATAATTAAATGACATTATTTAAATCATTATAATAGAGGTTCAGATACGTACGAAGCATATTAGACCTAAGGTAGGGGATAATTTTACAATCTCATTTTTATCTGAGATTGCTTATACGTAAGTGTTTACTGGGGTTATATTTTTCATCCATGTCCATAAAAATGTTTTTCATAAAGTTTATAATATTTTCTCATGTATTTTTAAAGTCATGTTTACCCCTCTTTGACTTTTACTTTCTGTTATGGAAGGAATCTTTCTTTTGTTTACCATACATAGTACTTCTTGACTTTTCCGACAAAAGTACGAGGAGAGTGTTTTTTTAAATTAAACGGCATGAAATTTTTTTATTGTTTTATAATGCCTAATTTTCATGAAGATTATTCTAAAATTTTTCATGATTATTTACAACAAAATCATTTTCATTTAAAATTTCATGGAATTTTGATAAAAGAAAATGATTTGGAATAAGAAAGGATATTTTCCTCAATAATTCATTTCAAGTGTTTTATCAAAACTATTTTCCATCTAAGATGAAATTATTAAGTTGTTTATGTTTCAAGTATAATTTATATATTATTTAAATGGTTTTATTTTTATTATGATAAAATGATATCCATTTCTTTTATATGGATTATGTTGTGATGGGATAATGTTTATGAAACACATTTTATTCGTTGGGTTATTATGAATGATGTATGTTTATTTTGTACCACAAGTAATAATGATTTTATTATGAGATGGTTGTGACCATTATATCACTCCAATTCATTAGGTAAAGATTTATATCTCATGAGATAGACATGGCTAGAATGGTAAGCTAATCTGGTTCAGTGATACAAGACTGGAACGAGGAGTGAACTCGATTCTGAAAGGGACTTTGTCCACTAAGATTGTCTTGGTAGAAATGCCTTGGCTACTATAGAAATAATATCATGTCCTTAATGGTTTTCCACAATTAAATGTTTTATTACCATGATATTTTATCATGACTAATGTTCCTTTATGACCTATACGTTACGTACTGCCAAGATTTATTTCACAACTCAAGATTTTGATGTGTAAACCTTATGTTCATGTTTTGAAGTTAAAATGTATATAGTTTGTTTTATTTTCTCCATGCCTACCCTTACTGAGAATTTGAGCTCACCCTTTACATGTTTTCTATTCTCCCGGATATAAATAATGGTTTTAGGTATGAAAAAAGGGGAAGATCTTTATTGTAGATGTTGAAGATCTTTCACCATGATTAGAATATTATGTTCCGAGTTTCCAAAGACACTAAACTATTACGGTCCTTATGTGTTTGTTTTTGTTATGTATTAAGTATTCCTCAAAAGTAATGTAATGTCCTTGTACGCCAAGATTTGGGTCTCTATAGGAGCCCTCCTAGGAGACTCCAGAGTAGTGGTCATGGAAGTCATGTCTCGAATATCCCACACCTCCATAGATTAGGGAGTGAGTCATAAGAAATCTATAGGGAGAGGCTCTCAAAGCAGTTCATCATTGGGATAGAGGGTAGTTTCTCCCTGTTCGACCCTCGAGGGTGGTAGTATCGATGAGGCGTTAATGCCTCATGGTCCTAGCGAAACATGTCCCTTGGGGTAATGACCTCCTCCTTCTTGTACTGGGGAATTAGGGTTTTGATCACCCTCATCTGGATGATTTCATAGGGTAATATGGGGTGTGGGTTCCCAACAGCCGAAGGCGAGGAGGAATTCATGGTGGAGGTGTAGTTGTAAAATATTTCCACATCCATGTTTCACCCACCCCAACACCTGTTAGTGCAAGGTTTTTAGCTTCCTATATCATGAGTCTTATAAGGAATGTGGATTTAGACATCAATATAGGTACAATGAAAGCAATTTCCAATGACCCAATGTAATCCAATCTTCTAAAAATTGAGGACGGATGAATCCTGATAATGTTGTAAACTGATGATTCTCTACATCAACTTCCCAAATTTGTAGATGAGTTTCATGAAGGGTCCACCATTTTCTTGGTGGGACCTAAATCCAAATAAATGGATCTGGAGATATACATATCCACTAGTGCTCCAAATTCTACTAGTCCTCATAGTTTAGGAAAATAGTTTTATATCGGGTTCCCCATTTTAGTTAGCGAATCCCAATGCTATAAAAATATAGGTCCAATTCCAAACCTAATGGTGTCCAACATTATTAGTCCCCATGGTTTTATGGGGAAGAGTTTCACTTTATATTCACCATTTCTATTTCCAATGCTTTCATTGGATCCACAAAGTCATTTCCTTTCTATAGGCAGTGATGCATTGTTTTCCTTTGTTTCCTTACTTTCCCACTTTCGAAAGGCAGTCGACTTCTATCACTTTTATTAGTGATGTTTTCTCGTTGATTGAAATGGGATGATGGTATGTTGGTTCCTCCTTCCATGGATTACTCCTTGGAGTTTGTCACATAATACGAGTCTCCCTCTTATATTATGTATATCCATGGAACTCATTCTCATTGCCATATCAAGGTGGACGCTAGTTAATTATGACACTTCTATCATGAAAGGGAAGAAACCTTCAGTTTGAGATGTAGTCATGTTGGGAACTGTTAGATGCATTCCGAGGTATTGGGTATTGGGAACCTATAAATTCTTCTCCTTTTAAGAGGCATCTTAGGTTTGAAACCCAAGTCATCCTATGCCAATCATAAGGTAATTAACACCAGGGGCATGAGTCTTCGGAGGATTTTTTACCCCAGTAATCCCATATTTATTTAATGGGGTATGGATTTTAGATCAGACCATAAGTTCTATGTCTTGTTGGGATGGATCAAGACACCCTATTAGGGAAGATCATGGCATAAGTTTGATGATTTATTGAGAAAATCAGAACTCCCTTTTATGCTGGATTGAGTGTTTATGTGTGTCCCTAGGAGGTAAAATTTCACCCTTTTATGGTTGGGTAAGACTAGGACACCCTATTGAGGAAAATTGGGTCATGAGGTTAACATCTTGTGGAGAAGGATCATGATACCCTATTGAGGTGAACCAGGGCACGAGTTTAATGTCTTATGGAGATGGATCATGGAACCCTTTTGAGGTAGATCAAATGGTTAAGTTTGTCCCTATTAGGGAAGATTTCATATGTGGATGATTTGGGTGGATCAGGATGACTTACTAAGGTGAATTAGGTCACGTGTTTAATGACTTGTGGAGACGGATCAGGATGACCTATTGAGGTGGATGAGGGACAAGTTTAATGTCTTGTAGAGATGGATCAAGACACCATATTAAGGATGATAGTGTTTTATTTTAACATATTATGTAGATGGGTCTAGATTACCTATAGAGGCGGATCAAGGCATGCGTTTATCATCTTTTGGAGATGAATCAGGATGCCCTATTGAGGTGGATTAGGGTACGAGTTTAATGTCTTGTGGAGACAGATAAGGAAACCCTATTGAGGAAAATTATGTGGTTAAGTGTGTACTTAGGAGGGAAGATTTTACATTTGTATGGTTTTGAGGATTGAACCTCAAGGAGGCATCCTAAATACCCCATTCAAGATATGGTGATAAAATACAATATTGTTAAATGTTGTAGTTTAAGGTCGCGTTATAGGACCGATCCGTGCAGTTTAACGTCATGTGGTAAGGACACTCATATCGTAGAAGAAGCATCGATAAGGGATGGTGTGGGTCTTATGAATGGAAGCTTCCATATGCAAGAGTATCACTCTTTGTGAAACCGTATATGAATTATGCATGGAAGTTTCCCTTTATAGGAGGATCATCCCATGCTGTGGGACAAGCTGGAATCCCACGATGGTCGTATAGGGGTCATCCTATGTTCATCACATAGGGGAAGACTAAAATTTTATATCATGTGTTGAGGATGTTGTCACATCATTTAACATTATAAGACTAGAATGTGGAGCTAGTAAGTTTTATGTCATGTATCTTAGATGTGGATAGGGTCACTCCCTATGGGGGTCCACATTAAGGTGATAGGAAGAGTTGGTATAAGGACCTACTACCAATATGGGTGCATAGGTTTCCTTTAATATTACACCTCTAGGGATTATGTGACCACAACTCATGCACCTCTAGGAAGGACATGGTGTTGGCACTGTCATAGACAACTAGAAATTAAGAGGCTCGATGTTAGGTTACATATTATTAGGATAAATATGCATCTGGGAACCTATGCGTAGGAGAAACAGGTAGAGTAATGGTTATACTATAAGCATAGGGAACATCAGGTAGGAGACCAGGAAGTTGTTTCACACAACATTTTTATGTTTCATGCAATAATTGTGCAAGAAAGGGGTTGTATAATGAAGGAAACATATGGATTATAGAGGAATAGTTATGAACAAGGTTTGATGTTTCACCCATATTAGGGTTACATGAAGGTATACTATCTTTTCAAAAACCCAACCAACCTTAAGTGGAGTTGTGCAGGGATCACTCAACCCTATGAAAAGTCAAGTTTGGGCACACAAAAGGTCTGTCGTGAAAGTGATCTACCTTTGAGTTCCCATTTCTCTATTATTGTGTGCTATTGTTGAAGATAAGTACTTTCACACATGTAAGTTTCTATTCATCTTTTGGAGATCCTCTCTATGGTTGGGGTGGTTCTATTTATAGTTTAAATCCTTGAACTTGGTCATGCATATTCTTGGATGTGTAACAAGGTTTCATGATTCTCAGAATTCCATTGGGGCTTGGCCACACAAGGGATTTATTTTGATGCCTCCCTTGATGCACAACCAGATGGTTTCATGAAGGGTTTATACATATCATGGATTTCTTGCATAAAAAACACCACTATTGAGTGCATGGGACTTGGGAATGATTATGGACTCTGGGGGATCCACAGAACTCAACGTCCCATTTGGCACACACGTCCTTTTCATGAAGAACCTCATCTATGCGTGCAACCATTAAAACTTGTGCGCAACTTGATATTTGTCGCTTTAATGTTCCTTTAGGGTAGGTTTATTTTTTTCATCTAAAACTATCTATTTTTGGGTGCACAATAGGTTTTCAGCACTAATGTAGGTAAATGTGTTTCTTGACTAATGAGAAAATCTAGTTGTGAGGTGGCTATTTGTGTTGGGTTCTAAGCATGAGGTGCATGGTATGGGTTCCAGGTGGATGAGGAACATGATTGGGGTTCTAGGATTGGTCTCATTTCTCACTATATAAATGATAAATCTCATTAATTTTAAATAAACTTAAAACAGTAGTTCTTTTTTTAGAATTGGTAATAAAAATTTCTTGCATTGATAAACGCATATTATGTAGTCGTGTAATTGTGATGATTTTTTTTGTGATGGGTTATTTTTGAACGAAATTTGTCACAAATGATGAGTTTTTTATTATAATATATTAGTTTTTATATTTTATTATGATATTAATTGAGTTAGTTGACTTTTCAAATGTTTAATATTTTTTTAGGAAATTAAAATAAGAAATAGTTTGGCAAAAAAATTATTTTCATATAAAATATAATATGTCTAAAAAATTAAATACCTATTTAAAAATAAATATATAAATACTCAGTCAGTGAACCTTTATTAAATATATTTTAATTATTAGGGCTTGAAAATTTTCTATTTAATATATCAAATAACTAAAAATAAAATTACAAATAATTGAATGATCAAACTAAATTGGTTTTTGTTAATAAAAACTTTTTCTTGTTAATAATGAATGTTTTTATTGAATTTTCTTATTAATTTTATTAACTGAAATTTAAAAAACTAATAAAATTTATTTTATTTTTATTGATTTAGTATTTAAAATAATATATTAATTTTATTTTGATCATCCAAGAATATTTTTTTCCAAATTTATCATCATATACAGATATAACATCAATTTTCAATCTTGGAGATAAAGGTGAAAAATTAGATTCCTAATTAAATGAATAATTAAAAAAAATAAATATAACCTAATGAAGAGAGTGGATTAGAAACTAATGCCAAATAAAATAAAATTAAAATAATAAATAAAAAAATGTAGTTATTTTAATATTGGATGTGGTTATAATCGAAGTCGATATTCATTGAAAGGGATTCTTTTTTGTGTTATGATTAATCTCAATTTCAATATTTTTACTAATAATTGGTTGTATATTATATTTTTTATCATAGTGTAGGGATGGAAATGGGTTGGGTACCCATAAAATTTGATATATCCGAACCTGAACATATTTATTTTTTACAGAACCTTTACCATATACCTAATCCATTTATTTTTTTAATTCACTACTCAACCCCTATATTATTATATTTTTAACTATCCATTTAACTTCCCCAACCGTATTAATTACCAAATTAGAAAATCAATTTTTTAAATTTTATTAATAAGTTTATAAAAATAATATAAAAAAATTAGGCAAATATATTTTTTAAATATAATAGGTACCCAATTGAAAATAAATAAATTAGGGATAATTTTTTTATTTTATATAAGGATATTTTTTGGATTAATTATAAATAATTTACATAGTTGGGTTTGGGTTTATGGAACCCTTTATATACATACCTAATCCTACTCATTTATTAATCAAGTTTTCAATCCTCCATCCAAACCCTATAAATACCCATTTTACCACTACCCTAACCCAATTTATTCAGGTCTGGTAGTGTCTGGTACCCTGTGAACAATTACCCATTATCATCCTTATCAAGGTGTGTTAATGGATATTTGAAATTATAAACATGGATTTAAATAGGTTCTGGGCCCCTGTGGGGGAAAAAACCATTTACATGACATTATATAAACTAGTACCCAACCCATTCATTTTCACTACATAATCATTTCATTAAAATTCACTTATGCATGCTCATAATTTAAAGTTACTAAAACCTTTTGCCATATTCAATATATGTAGATAAATAAATGTATGAATAAATAATGTTTTATACATAAAAAACCAAATTACAAATAAATTTTTTAACATAGATATTGACTTTTTATCAGTCAATTCAATTTTTCTTTTCATCTTTCATTGATATTCATTGAATTAATTTTTAAGATCCTCTAAACTTGAACTGTATCTACTGAATTAAATATTAATTTACTAACATATATCAAATATTTCTTGATCAAATTAATGTTCTAAATGTCTCTAAAAATTATATATTAAGTAAAATGTTAGAAAAATTTCACAGATTAAAAGAAGATAAAGTTGCGAAAAATCAAGATAATGTTTTAAACTGAATTGAAATTATCATAACGCAACTATAAATGGATAATAGTTTGAATGATCATAATAAATATAACCATATAAATGTTTGTGAAAGGTATGTGGAAATTAATTTTAAGTCACTATTCCTCTAATAATTGAAAAATTTTATATAGATAAAATATAAAGGAGGTGTTCATAAAAAAATATTAACATTTTAGAACAAGTACAGAAATTATGTTAAAAGTAATATCACAACTCAGAAAATTTATGTTTGTTTATATATCAGAAAAAAATTCATATTTATATCAAAATATATATTCAGAATAGATATCCACAATATATATATTAAAAAAATTTAAATTACTTTACAATAATGATTAAACCAGTATATAGAATTTTATTGATTATTGTTTGGAAGGATGTTAAGATATTAAATTAAGATCTCTCATTAAAAAACATGATGGATCTATAACTATTGTTTTACTTTTTTATTCCAAAAATAATAATACTCCTAGGGATAGTCACAAATATGTTATCAAAATGATGATGTACACGGGGAGGAATTGCTTCTACAAAGATCTATCCTCATAGACTAAAAGTAAGTCAAGGAGTATATTTAAGTTCAGATGATGCAAATGAAACCATAAAGGAGTAATACTTTTATCAAGACCATGAGGAGTATTTTTTGTGTTTTATTTTTTTTAAAAAGGGGTAGAATCAAATGGTTAAAATTGATGATTTATCTTCTATTCAAATAAAGAAACCCATATGATAATATACATGCATATGATAATATACTATCTGATATGTAACATATTATCTAATTTTTAATTGATATCTGTATACATACATCTGATAGTATATATAAATTTGATAGTATAATCCATTAGATTATAGATCAAAATATAATATCAAATTACATCTGATATGTATCCCTATAGTATCTATAAATTGTTTGTATATTATAAATCTGATATGTATTTGTTATGATGATATGTTGTATCACATAACGATCATAAAATTAAACTCTATACTGAAGAATTCATTACTAACTGATGAATATGATATGTATCCCTCAATCATACATAAAAAAACATCATATACTAACAATTTGTATTTTAAAGAGTAATAAAAAAACATTTTCTGATAAACATGCATCAATTGAAGTAAAACTAACTACTCTTCATGATTGTCTTCTAAACAATTATAGAATAAATATTCAATAATAAGAATACATATATTAATAGAAAATAAATAGTATAGATAATGGATTATAGGATGTAAAAAATAAATAGTTTGATTAATTTTTGTATTTGTTATGAGTATGATAATAGTAAATATAGCATACTAACATTGAATATATAATGTTAAACGTGAATGAAAACCCATATATTGGATACTGAATTATCTAATAACATATATAAAATTATAAATGTTATAATCATATAGTATAATCACAATTTAGATGAAAATTTATAATTTATCATTAACATGTTCATAATTTTGAGTCTTTAAGTGAACAAGATTAACGAAATAAATACAAAATGGTCATGGTTTTTGAATTGTAGAAAGAAAAAATTTGTGAGGAAGCATGGGAAGGAAAGGAATTAATCATTCCATCAACTCATAAATAGAGATAAACATTCATGAAAATTTTCAATAATGAATATAAAATTATGAAGCAAGTGGATAGAATGACTCAAAAAATTAAGAACCCAAAGTCTGTATAAAAAATTAGAATTCTAAATAGATTAGAAACAAAAAATCCTGTTAATGTCACAAAAACAAAAAAGGGTTTACCTTCCATGAGTTTTACATGTTTACTTGATCCCCATTATTCAAAATATTCAACAATTACACAAGTAAAAAAATATGAATTTATTACCATGAAGAACTAAAATTAAATGAGATACTATAAATTCTATTAGAGGGTGATTGGGGAATCAAAGTATAGAAGTGAGATGTGTGAGACAGAAAAACCATGGAAAACCATTGTTGACATTTTGATAAATGGTATCCCACTGGAGGGTGATTCCTACATAGGTATTTCAAACATTATTTTAATTTTATTCCTGAAAATCAGTTGTGATTCAAATAAGGTGCCGACATATGATATAATATCATGAATTCAAAAACCTGTAAAGAATATATAACCACCTAAGATTTTATGAAATATATTTTTCCAAATAAATTAGTTTATTCTATATCTTACATTACATAAAACAATGAGTTTTTTTGAAAGCTTACTTTATACTTAACAACGAGTTCTAATAAAGCACAATATATTATATTAAAATATTAATATTTATTATCGCCCAGCCGTTGGAATGGTGTTTATGAATAGTGTTAAAAAATTTAAGAAAATATATGATTAATTTTTTTTAAATTGTATTATTTTTTTATAAATTAATTATAAATTAAAATAGATGCTAATATAAAATAAAGAAAATGTTTTCTGAAAAACTTTAGTTTTCTAAAGAAGCAATTTCATATCATTTTTTTGAACTTATTTTAAAATTAATTTTTTTCACTTTTAGAAAATTAAATAGTGAAAATAAAATTCATTTTTTAAATCATCATGTTAAAATTATCTGAGAATGAGTATTTGATAATTTTATGAGAAGATTTATTTTTTGATGAATAGTGAAAACACTAATATTTATTAAAAAGTGTCATTTCTTTTAACGGATTTAAAAAATTAAATTTTTTTAAAATGAATTTAAATGTAAAATTTGTTTTATTATATTATAATTAAACAAATTTAGTTCATTATAATCAATTATATTTTCATTTTTAATATAAACGCTTTTTATACTTTTGAAAACTTTTCCTTTAGAAAGCCATTTTTTTGCTACATATGTGAGATTAATTTTAAAATAAATTCTTTTAATTTTGTGAATTTAATTTGGAAAAATTTATTCCATATTTTTAATATGAATAATTAATATTATATAACAAGTTAAAATTAAATTTATATACCATAATTAACAATGAAAACATTAAAAATTAGTTATCACAGTTAAGATTAAAAGGGGTTTATCGGGGGGGGGGGGGGGTTAAACTAAAAATATAAGGGTAATATTTCCATTAAAGCCTGTATAAATTATATTTTATTCCCATATTTAAATCATATACTATCACAAGTTTTAATACATTTACAATTTTAATCTTTTCTCATAGGAAGGACTTTATCATTTTTGAATCTTTTAGAAAATTTCCAAGTAGCTTCCAAGTGGGCTCCTTTCCCCACTTATAAAAGGTTCTCTCCCCTCTTCTCCTCTCCATACAATAATTTCCATTTATTTCATCCAATACCTGACCAAAACCCTTCCTCACTTACCTTAACACACCCTTGAGGCCTTTTTTAGTTAGGAAACCCTCTTAATAAGGCTTTAGGTGTACATCTAAAGAGGCTCTCTGAATAATAGGTAATGCTCTTAACAATGAGTTATCATTTTATTAATTCTTCTACATACTTAAATTTATATTATACTATAATCATATAATAAAAACTGTATAATACATATAATAATAATTATTTATATTAATATCATGACCTATATCCATATACATTTCCCACAAATGGGAATCAAAACCATCGATCGCGTGTACAACGAACTACCACCTCCCGAACCAATGTAATTCATTTTATATCATCACCTATCATGATTGGGTATAATGATGGGTTTAACATGTTTATATTATATTTGTAACATAATTTCACATATATTAATATTATATCACATATACCTTTTTTACTTTCCATTCCATGGGGGATACGCTCACGTCACTTGTGCGTACGACAAACTACCGCCTCGCGAAGCGATGTGATTAACTCTCACTAACACATTACATGGAAGGTAATAAGGATTATGTGAATAAATATATGTTATATATATGAAATTATAATGATTCTTTAAAAGTTAATAATTATTTACTTCTCTTTAATTACATTCATTGAAAGATGGAAACGACATTCATACGTATATACGACCTACCGTCTCCATGAATGGTTCATTTCAATTATTCATATCTAACTTTTATGAATTAATTTAAATATGTATATAATATAAATATATGATATTAATTTCATTTTTAACATTTTTTAGATTATGGAATGATAATAAAAGAACAAGAATCAAAAATACCAAACGAAAACATACATGCAAAACGAAGCAATTATTCCAAAACACAATTTTAACAAGTAATTGTTAATAAATGGGTAAAAAAAGATATAAGTAGATAATATATCGAGTGATACACATGATTATGATTCTATAATATATTTATAACAAACTTTTATCTATTATATTGGAGGTTCAAAGATGTGAAAAGTATGTCAAGTCTTAAGGTAATGGATTTCTGTCTCACTTTAATTTTCTGTGAGACACATGACATATTTACAAAAATTTTCTCTTATGTGGTTTATATACTATCCAAGAATGTATTTTATGATGATTATACTTAAATTTATGAGGATTTACATATCCATTTTAGTATTTCTTTTTCATGGGGTTTACATATTACCAAAGTGGTAATAATTTTTTGTTATAATATCATCATTTATCAGGATTGTTTATGATCAAGTATCCAATATTGAAATATTATGATCTACCTCTCAATAATTCTAATAAATTTTCTTCTAATATGGTGATGTATTCCAAATAAAATTTTTCTATCATTTTCCTCTCTTCATGTACTCAAGATATCAAAAACATGTTTTTAATAAAAATTGACTTTATACATTTCTTCGGTCGAAAAACCTTTTTCATTCATATATATGCTTTCTAAAAATGTTTTAAAGAAGGTTTTAAATACTCACATATGATTTTTTTAAGAAAATTTTACCCAATTTTGACTTTTTTTAAAATTATTTATAAGGAATATTATTTTTTGGTTTCCAAATAAGTCTCTTTTAGATTTTATTGAAAATTTGAAAGGAATCATTATTTTTTATGTATATGACATGTATAAATTTATCTGTCTTCATGACCGATCAATGTTTTTAATTTTCAATTGATGGTTTAAAGGTTATATTCAAAGAAATGTTTTTTCATTAATATTGTGGAATTTTTTTATTTTAATGTAACTTTCAAGGAAAAGGATTTTCAAAATGTTTTATGTTTTGAAAAGTGTTTTTTTGTAGAAAGAATATTTTCCTCAATAAATGTCTGAAATGATATTTCAAAATAATTTCCCATCTAAGATGTCTTCCTTGGATGTTACTCATGCTTTAATAGGTACATGACCCAAGGATACCATTCAAATTATTTCTCCAAATGGTATATTTCTATGATAACATGATGTTTATGAAACCCATTTCTCTCATATGGGTTATACTATAATGAAATGTTTGTGAAACCCATTCTTTTTCCACGAGTTATGTTATAATGAAATGATGAATTGTTTATGAATCTCATTTTATTTACTTAAGTTATGATATGATGATATGATGAATGTTTTATGATATTGTGACACACATAAGTTTGGTTTTAATATGTTGATGGTGAATGGTGGGAACTATATTTCCCTCCAATGCATTAGGTAATGCTTTATATTTCATGAGATAAAAACTAAATAAAATTGGATAGGATTGATCCACTCTGGGAAATAGGTTCATCCTGATCCACAATGGGAAAAAAGTGATGAGGCATAATCCACTATGATGGTGGTCTTGGTGGTTAACCTTAAATTAAGGAATATTTTCTATATTTATGGTGGTGAAACACTTTTGTGATATGATATTATAGTTCTTGATTGATTTATGATGTTTTATCACTCTTAAGGACCATTTATTTTGAAATGACAATGTTTTATTCCATGAACCATGTTTATTATCCACGAAAATTTGGGTATAAAAGTTTTAAGTTATGTTCATGATCATATAAACTTATGAATATCTTATATTTCCATATGATCATGGATTGATATCTCCCATGTTTACCCTTACTGAGCATCTGATCTCACCCTTTATTATATTTCCTTTACCTAGGTTATGAATAAATTTTCCAAGTATTGTGTGTCAAAAAATATTATTAAATGGATATATATTTGTTAGAGATGTTTAAGATCTTTCATGAAATAAGAATAATTTTTTATAGTCTCTAAAAACACTAAACCAATATAGTCCCTGGGAATGTATTATGTAATGTAATAAATATTCATTTAAAAATATGTGATATTTATGTGTGAAAATCCTGGGTCATTATAATTTGTTTCAAAGCAAAGGATTTAGTAAATATTTAGAGATTAGGATTAGAAAACATTAGTGAGAACCCTTAGGATAGGCATAAGTATAGGATAATATCCTAATGTTTTGGTAAGAAAGAGATAATGTGGGTTACCTAGTAATACTTCCATGTTTCTATATTACAAGTGGATGTGGTTTTTCTATAGATGTACCTAGGGGTAATAATTCTGAAAAAGGTGTGTCAGGCTTGACTCGAGAATTACCTTGTATAAGACAATGTGCCTTACTATAAACCTGGTTTGACACACCGAAGGGATATGATTTGGTTAATCTAAATTTTCATTACAAGAATTTATGAGGGATTTTATTAGATGATGGTTATAGATAACCTAGGTTAAACCTAAGGTGTCTTGGATTGAAAATAAGGTGTCATAATTTAAACATCATATAAATAATTTTCAATGATTTTATTGTTTCTACTATGAATAGTGTTACTCACGCTACGATTTTTAGTTTTAGTTAACGGTTGAAACCTGAAGGAATCATGGTAATGATGAGTGTGATGGAAAATGAAATGATTATCTACCTAACAAATCAAATTCTATTGGATCTGGGAAGGATTGACTAATTTATATGATAACACAACTTTCTCAAGCCATGAATCATGTTGAAATTCAAAATGATTAAAGGAGGGAACAACTTTTTATTGAATCATTCATGAGAAAACATCTACCAAATATTAGTGGGTATCCTAATACTGTAGTAGTTGAGGGATGGATATACACTATTGAGAATATATTTTTTGTTCTCGAGTTCTTGGAACACGAGAAAAATTTATTAGATGTTTATCGTTTGGAAGGAGATTCAGATCAATGGTGGAACCCCATTAAGGATTTGAGTTAGGAGGAAAAAATTGACTCTATAGAATTAGATGAGTTTTGGAGGATATTTTTATGTAATTACTTACTTCATATACTACATATATGGATGGAGAAATAATTTCTTGATCTCAAGAAAAAGGATGATGAATTTATGGGTACCTATGAATCTAACTATACTTGGATTTCAAGGTACACTTCTGGTTTAATCATTAGTTTAGAATGAAAAATTGATCAATTCATTAGTGGCATAAAACCAAGTGTCCAAAAGGATTTGGCTATAAGAGACTTTAGTAGATTAGAAGAAATAATTCATTGTTCACTGAAGGTAGAAATGAAAACTGGAGATTCCAACTATTCCCATGGTTTTGATAAGAAAATAATGTTTGAGTCTCATGAAAACTCAAATAAATCATATGGTGAAATGAAATTATAGCTATCTGAATTCTTGAATTGTGGGAAGAAACATCAAGGTAATTAATTGAATGGAAAGGGGTGGTTATTTAAATGTGGAAAGGTGGTTTATAATGCATGTGAATTTTGAAATGTGATGAATGGACCGGTTAATGAAAATGAGAAGAATGGGATTCTAGATAGTGCAAAAGCCACACTACAATACATTAAAAGTAAGGAGTATGGGAATTATGAAAACCAGTGAATGAATCTAAAGGTCTTTGATGACCAGCATCAATATCCTCCTAAGACTAAAGATAAAGGGATATATCATGTGATCACAACTACTGGAGTGGGTTACAAGAATGATGTGTTGAAAGGTACATTTGTCACTCACACTAGAATAGATAATGTCTTTTTTGATTCTGGATCTACCCACTCTTTTATATATATATAATTTTATAAAGTTATTGAATTACCATATCAATGGATAGATATTGAGTTATTAGTGAAAACTCCTAATGGTATGATGGTCTCATCCCATGTCTACTGTTCCTCTCTGATTGACATTTGTGGGATAATGATTCCTCAAAATATTGCGAATCTCTATTTAGTTGAATTTCATGTGATTTTAGGAATGGATTGGATTTTTTTATATAGGGTCTATATCAATTGTTGGGGGAGGGAAGTCACATTTCATATTATTAATGAACCCATGCTCGTTTATTGTTTCAAGGATGGATACAAATTCTCAAAGGAAATTACTTCTACCATATGGGTCTTAATCCCTACCATGAATGATATTTATCTCAGATGGTTAAGGAGAAACTGAAAATCAAAGACATGTCTATAGTTTAATATTTTTTTGACGTCCTTACATAGGTATGTATTGGTATTCCTTTGATTCATGAAGTTTAGTTCTCAATAGAACTCATACATAGCATTACACCTATTTTGAAGGATCATTATATTGTCTCAGATTGGTTTTCCCATATTGAAAATGTAACTCTAGGAGAATCTTGATAATGTATTTATACACCCTAGTGAATCTCCATGGGGTGAACCTATTCTCTTTTTTGTTAATAGAGATGGGTAAATGTACCTTTATATTTATTATTGATAACTTAACAAGATAACTATTAAGAACATGTATCCTCTACCCCATATCGATTATTTTTTCAATCAATTACAATAATCTCGGTAATTTTCCAAGATTCATATTTATATGGGTATTATTAGTTGAGGGAAAAAAATGAATAAATACACAAGAAAAACTTTTGTATCAGTTAAAAACTCTAAGAATTTATAGTGATTCCTTTTTGTCTTACAAATGCACCTGCTATATTCATGGATTTAATGAGTAGAGTCTTTCGGGATTACATTGATCAGTTTGTGGTAGTTTTTATATATGTTATTTTTATATACTCAAAGGGAAAGGAAGAGGATTAAGATCATTCAAGTATTATTATGAAGACCCTATGAAATAAAAATTTGTATTAAAAAATTACCAAGTGTGAATTTTAGTATTATAAAGTTTATTTTTGGTAAATATAATCTCATGTGAAGGTATTTCAGTGGATCCTTCAAAGACAGAAGTTATTTAAAGTTGACCCTGACTAACCATGGGAACTAAGATCCATAGATTCATTGGCTTAGCTGGATATTATCATTTCTTTTTGGATAATTTTTCATGGAAGTCTAATCCACTCACCAGGTTGACTTGATATGGAGTAAATTTGTTTTGGATAGATGAATGTGACGATAATTTCAAGGAGTTGAAGAGAAGGTTAGTTAGCACACCAGTCCTCACACTGACATATATTAGAGAAGGGTTTTTAATATATAGTGATTCATCCAAGAAGGGGTTGGGATGTGTCCTCATGTAGAATGATATGGTTATATATTATGCCTCCTACAAATTTAAAGTTCATGAGAAAAATTATCTAACTCATGATCTGGAGTTAGCTGTGGTAATTTTTTCATTAACGATATAAAGGCATTATCTTTCTAAAGAAAGGGGTGAGATA
This sequence comes from Viscum album, assembly GCA_963277665.1. Classification (NCBI taxonomy): domain Eukaryota; kingdom Viridiplantae; phylum Streptophyta; class Magnoliopsida; order Santalales; family Viscaceae; genus Viscum; species Viscum album. The sequence continues at coordinate 1,050,922,056 of OY728130.1, read as the reverse complement.
TATACTGACCATAAATTTTTAGAGTATATTTTCACTCAAAATGAGTTAAATATGTTCCAGATATGATGGTTAGAGATAATCAAAGATTATTATGGCTCAATACATTACCACCTTAGTTAAGAGAACAAGGTGTCCAATGCTTTGAGATGAAAGGATCATGTTATCTTATCCATGACGATGATCACAAAAGATCCAATATTTATGGATTTGGAAAGGATGGATTTTGAGATCTTAAAGGAATGGGAAAGAAATTATCTTTCTCAAATTATTATTTAACCATCTATTCATGATAATAATAAAGATTCATAGAGGGAAGACATGGAGCTGCAGAAGAAGTTGGAAGATTTCCTAAGATTAACCTTGATAGTGATGGAATGATAAGTTTCAAGAACCATCTATTAATTCCATCCATATCAAATTTAAATTATCTATTAAAATAGGCTCAAAGTTCTTCATTATCTATTCATCCTTGAAATACTAATATGTATATAGATTTTAAAGAGTATTTATAGTGGGATAGAATGAAGAGAGATATTTTAGTGTTTGTATCTCTATTATTGCTATGTTAACAAGTTAAGGAAGAGTGAAACAATTATAAGGGGATGTTACAACCATTACACATACTATAATGGAAATGGGAAAACATCACCATGGAATTTGTTATTGGACTCCCCAAAACACCTAAAGGGCATAATGGTATATGGGTTATAGTCGATCACATTACAAAGTCTTCACACTTCATTTATTTTAGAGAAGACTTTTATCTTGATATGATTTCTATAATATAAATTAAGGAAGATGTAAGATTGCATAGAATACCACATTTTATTGTGTCTAATTGGGATATGTGGTTTACCTCAAAATTCTAGAAAAGTATTCAACAAGCCCTTAACACAGAGTTGAGTTTTAGCACTGCGTATTATCCTTAGACAAAGGGTCAGTTTGGTAGAACAATTAAAACCCTAGAGGATATGTTGAGATCTTATTCTATAGATTTAAAAAGTGGTTAGGGTCAACAACTTTCTCTAGTCTTGTTTTCTTACAAAATAGCTTTCACTAAAACATTCATATGGATACTTATGAAGCCCTCTATGGAAAGAAATGTTGAAATGAAACATGCTGGAATGATGTTGGAGAAATAAAGATATTGGGAACTGAGAAAAAAACTGGTAGATATATTTATATATATTCATCAACACATAAGGTAAGAACAAAGTTGACATAAAAGTTATACTAACAATCATCAGTGAGATCGGAGTTCAAGGTTGGTGATAAGGTATTTCTAAAAATTTCTCCATGGAAAAAGGTTATGAGATTCAATAAAAATAAATGTTGAGCCCTAGGTATATAGTCCCTTTTGAGATTCATGATTGCACCGAGATAGTAGCTTATTGTTTAGAACTATCACCAAATATCTCTCAATTCCACAATGTGTTCAATGTACTTCTCCAGGGTAAGTTCATACCAGATCCATCAAATAAACTAAACTCATAGTCCATACCATTTAATCACAATATTTCTTATAAGAATCATCTGATGGAGACTCTAGATCATAGAGATAAATTTATATGAAATAATACCACTCAATTGGTCAAAGTTTTATGGTTAAACCAATAGTTTGAGCAAGCAATGTGGGAACCTGAGGATATGATGAGGAAGAAGTATTCTCATTTGTTTTTAAAAGAATGATGGAATTTCATGGGAGAAATTAAATTTAAGGGGTTTATAATGTAACACCCTGAGATTTTGTGAACATATTTTTTCATATAAAATAATTTCTTTGATATCCTGCATTATATGAAATAATGAGAACATTTGATGACTTGTGTTACATGCAACATTGTGTTTTAAGGATCCACAATATATTATATTAAAATGTTAATATTAATTATATCTTATCCATTGGATTGGACTGTATGATAAGTATTAACTAAATTAAAAAAAAACTATTGTCCGCACATTTATAAAGTGAATTATTTGGTTTATAATTAATTAGAAATTAAAATAGAAATCAATAGGAAATAAAGGGAATGTTTTCTGAAAAACTGTATTTTTTTAAAGAAGAAATTTCGTATTATTTTTTAAAAATTGTTTTAAAATTAATTTTCTTCATGATTAGAAAATTAATTATAAAAAATAAAATTCATTTTTTAAATCAGCATGAAAAAATTATAGTATAATTAATAATTAATAGTTTGCAAAAAAGATTTATTTTTTTTATGAATAGTGAAAAATACTGATATTTATTAGTGTCTTTTATTTTAAAATATTTAAAAAAAATTGATTAAAATGAATTTAAAAGTATTATTGGATCAATTATATTATAATTAATCTAATTTAGGTCATTATAAGCAATTTTATTTTCAATTTTAGTATACAAACTTTTTATACATTTGAAAACATTTTCTTTGGAAAATTGTTTATTCGCTGCATTCATGGGTTAAATTTTAAATTAAATTTTGTCACTTATATGAATTTAATTTGGAAAAAATGGAACCCATATTTTGAATCATAATAATTAATATTATCTAATAAGGTCAACATAATTTTTTTACGATAATGAATAGTCAAAATATAAAAATAAGTTAGCAATATTAAGGTTAAAATGGGTTTATCAGGGGGTTAAACTAAAAAATATGGGTAATATTTCCATTAAAACATTTATAAATATGATTTTATTTCCATATTTAAATTCAATACTATACCAAGTTTTAATCCATGTCCATTTAGGATATTTTTTCATAGGAAAGGATTTATGATTTTGGAGTCTTTTTGGAAATTTTCATGTAGTTTCCAAGTGGGTTCATTTCCCCACTTATAAAAGGACCTCTCCCATCCTATCATAAAAACCCTCCAAGATCAATTTATTTCATAAAATACTTTCAAAAAAAATTCTTCACTTCCATTACGAATCCCTAGATCCATTTTTTTGGTTAGTAAACCTTCCTTAGATGGCTCTAGGTGCACACCTAAAGAGGCTCTCCAAATTAGAGGCAAATCTCTTAACAATGCATTAACATTTTATTTCTTATTTCACCTCATTAAATTACAATTAATCCAATATCATATAATAGCCTTAGTATCATCCATATACTTTTAAGTTGTTTTATTAATAGTATGACCGATATCCATATGCATTTCCCTTAAATGGGATACGAAACTACCGATCATGTGTACGATAGACTACCGCTTCGTGAACAGACATAATTTGTTTTCCATAATTTCCTCCCAAAGTTGGATATAGTGATGTATTTAATATATTTATAATATATTTTAAAAAAAATTAATTTTTGGGAATATAATATCACATATACCTTTTTTACTTTCCATTTCGTGGGGGATACGCTAACGTCGCTGTCATGTACGGCAGACCACCGAATCACGAAGTGATGTGATTCATTCTTAATAAAACATTACATGGATGTTAATAATGATTATGATAATATTTATAAGTGATATATATCACATAATAATTATTCTATAATATTTAATAATTATTTAATTCTCTTTTGTTTCATCATTCGAAAGATAGAAACAACATTCATGCATACGTATGACCTACCATCTCCATAAACAATGCATTTCATCTTTCAATATCTAAATTTTATGAATTTAAACTTATATTTAATGAAAATATATTATATTAATTAAATTTTCAACATTATTCAGATGGAGGAATTATAATAAAATTACAAGTAACAAAAGTACCAAACCAAAACATATATGAAAAACAAATTACTTATTACCCGGAACACAATTTTAACAGGGAATTATTTATAAATCGGTAATAAAAATGGCATAATTAAATCCTGTATGGCATGATAAAAATGATTATGGTTCTATAATAGATGTATAATAAACTTATATCTATTATATAGTAGGTTCTAATGCATGAAAAGTAACTTCAGTATTAAGGTTAGGGATTCCGGTCTTACTTTAATTTTATCCGAGACACATGCCATATTCACCACATGTTTCTTTTATGTGAGGTATATAATTTCCAAGAATTATTTTTATGATGATTATTCTAAATTTTATAGGGATTTTTTATATCCATTTGTTTATATTGCATTCATGGGGTTTACATGTTACCAATGTGGTAATGATTTTATGCCATAATATCATCGTTTATCTGGATTGTTTATGATTAAGTCTCCAATATTTAAATATTATGATCTACCTATAAATAATTATAATTTATTTTCTTATCATATGGTTATTTCATTAGAATATATGTTTTCCATAATTTTCCTCTCTTTATGTACTCAGTATATTAAAAATGATTTTTTAATAAAAATCGAGTTTATTCCTTTCTTCGGTCAAAAATCCTTTTTCCTCCATATCCATATTTTCTAAAAATGTTTTCAAAATTGATTTTTATATTCTATTATTTTTGTTTAAATTTTTTTAACCTTGTTTAAATTTTTTTCACAATGGTTTATAAGTAATCTTATTTTCATTTTCCAAACAAGGATCTTTTGACTTTCACTGACAATGCGAAAGGAATATTTATTTTTTTATGTTTAAAATGTATGGAATTCTCTATCATCATAAATAATAAATGTTTTGAATCGTACTTTATATTTTTTCAAGGTTGTTTCCAAATAAAATGGTTTCATTAATATTTTGGAAATTTTTTTATTTAATTTTATTTTCAAAGAAAATATTTTTTAAAATGTATTTTGTTTTAAAAAGTTTTTTTAGTGGAAAATGTATTTTCCTATAGAAATTTTGGAAGGTACATTTCTAAATAATATTCCATATAAGATGAAATAACACGATGTTACTCATACTATAAAAGGTAAATAAGCCAAGGATACCATTCTTATTCTTTCTCTGAATGGTGTATGTTTATGATGACAATATGTTTATAGAACTCATTCCTTTTACACGGGTTATGATATGATGAAATTGTTGAATATTTAAGAAACTTGTTTCATTTACATGGTTTTTTATATGATGATATGATTATAGTTTTATAGTATTGTGGCAAACATAAGTATTATTTTCATGATGTGATGGTTGGGACCTTTATCTCCCTGTAATGAATTGGGTAAAGGTTTATATCTCATCAGATAACGATGTGGAAAAAGTCGATGGTCCTGATCAACTATAGGATATAGGTGAATCCTAATCCATAATGAAAAATAGGTGATGAGGCCCGATCCACTATGATTATGGTTTTAATAGTTAACCTTTACATATGGAATGGTTTCTATATTGATGACATTGTGACAATTTTATGACATGACATTATGATTCATGATTGATTTATGATGTTTTATCACTCCTATAACCATTGTATTTAGAAATGATAATACATTATTCCATGACACATGTTTATGATCTATGATAGGTTGGGTATGGACATTGTATGTTATGTTCATCATCTCATACCGTTAATATTATCTTATGCTTTTATATGAAAATGGATTGATATCTCTGATGTTTACCCTTACTGAGCATCCGAGCACACCCTTTCTTATGTTTCCTTTCCCAAGGTTATGAAGAAAGGTTATAAGTAGGATGTGTATATAAATAGTACTAAATGGGGAGTTATTTTTAGAATATTCTGAAAATATTTTATGAAATAAGAATATTGATTGTCCAGTATCAGAAGACACTAAACCTATATGGTCCTTGAGCATATATTATGAAGTGTAATGAATATTCATCTAAAAAGATGTAATATTTACGTGTGAAAAGCCTTGTTAATTATATAAAATGATATAAATTCACTATATTTGTGAAAAACATTAAAAAATAGTAATCCATAATGAGAGTAGGTGTATAAAAATGTTAAACTTTCTATAAAGTGAGAGAATCAAAATGAAAGACATGAATTAAGATAAACAATTTAGTACCAAAAATTCTATTAAAATTAACCAACTAGACACAAAAAAAGAAATACAGAAGATGTAAAAAATCATATGGAATATGAAATTCTTATTTATAGGTAATTCAATGTCTTGTGTAATAACATGAAATCAAGTCTTCTTTAAATTAATGAACATAATATTTTATTTAATCTCTAAGAATCACTCTTTGAAACATAAATCCATTGTATCCGAGGTTATATATTACATTTAATATATTGATATAGTGGTCTCAAAATGATTACAGGGAATAACTTAGGCACAATCAGAAGATTATTTTCTATATAATAACAAATATATTGGTATTTATGATATATATTTATTGAACTTTTAATGGAATTATAATAATTAAATCTAATTCATTCTGGTCAATTAATTTTATCTATATGTAATAATTATATTACAAAACAATATGTTATAATATTTATAAGAATAACTTGATCTTGATATCCAATATACTCAGAACAGTTGAAATAAATTTGGGTGAAATGAAAAGAGAATCAAAGTTAGCATGAACCTACTAACATTTGGGGGCCTAGAAGGAATGAAGGGAAATGTTAATATGTCAATGATATATTTTTTAATGAAAAAATATAATTCATAATTATTTAATGAAGTTTTATAAATTAGTTAAATGATATATATTGAAAATTTATAATGAAAAAAAGGTAAGACGAAATGATACTCTATTTGTAGATATTAATAAATGAATAACAATGAATATTTTTCATCTAAAAAATTATAATGCAGTGTAGGGAAAATATAATTGTTTCAATGAAAGTGTTATTTTGTATAACATACCAATGGGAATGAAAATATATGTGATTCATTTCATAATTATGTAATAGTGGTAGTTGTTTCTAGAAAAAATCTTGATTAAAAGTGGGAGATACATGATGAAAGATAGGAAATGAGATAACTAATATTGTACCACATATGCTACTAAAATTAACCAACTCTACCAAAAAATTATAGGATTTACCTACTCATATATAATATGTAATGTTTATTTATAGTTAAGTAAATGTCTATTGTAATAACCTATAATTAACTCAACTCTAAATTAATGAACATAAATTTTTATTTAATCTCTAACAACAACTATTTGACAAATAAACCCATAGTGTCCATGTTTATATATTTTATTTATTATATTGATAAAGGGGTCCTAAAATGACGGAACATAAGAAAAAAGGGACAATTAGAAGATTATGGGCTATATAATAACAATTATATTCATATTTTAGATTTATATTTATTTCATGTTTAATTGAATTATAATAATAAAGAAAAATTTTTAGCCATTAGTTATATATAATTTTAATAATATATTGTAAAGAATTTATTATATGATTTGGAAGAATATATTAATCTTAAACTCATATCTACTCACAATAGTAAACACCAGTGTTGTCAAAGGTGCATGGCACAATAAGATGAAAATTATTCTTGGGGAAGTGGTGAAAATCACACACCTCTTGAAACTAAGGTGCATACCATAACATAATTAAATATTCATAGTTTGAAACGATATTTTAAATTTTAAAAAAATTAAATTCAATCAAAATAATAAAAATTAAAGTACATAGTGAATGTTTTGGTGTTGTGTTGTGTAGTTTTGGAAAATGTTTATTTTTTTAGAGTGTAGTTTTTATATTACATCATTAAATGTATTTTTAATGTTGTTGATAGAGCACATATATTTAATTCTACTAGAAGTATCCCCTGATTTCCATCCCTATCCCATATTGCCCTGGTTTCCACCCCTTATCCCTTGTAGCCCCCAATTTCCACTCCCCTGTAGCTCTTGATTTCCACCCTTTTTTGCACTGAAGCCCTCATTTCCACCCCTTATTACCTATAGCCCTAATTTACACCCCATGTATCCACTATTCCCCCTATCATCTCCACTTTTATAGAATGTAACCCTTATTTTTTAAAGGGGTTCACATTTATAATGCTTTGCGTCCTGTGATGCTGAAAATGGTGTAAGACTTTGGTGAGCCTCAGTGAGGATGCAATGCCTCACCACTGCTGAGGCACTCCAGGTGTGCCTCGTAGAGCCTCTCACTAAAGAATACACCTCAACGTGCCTTTGAAAACACTGGTCTGAAGAAATTTGTGTGTACTGGATAGGGAATCAAATCCAGCATGAACCTGCTAATAGTTGGGGTCCAGGAAGGAATGGAGGGAAAGGTCAAGAGTTCAATGATATATTTTGTAATGAGAAAATAGAATTCATAATTATTTAATAAGCTATATAAATGATTTAAATGATGAATTTTGAAAATTTATGATTAAAATAAGTTAATAATAAGGGAAACACTATTTTTAGATATGGATACATGGATAAAAATGATTATATATCATCTCATAAAAAATAAAGCAGCGTTGGGAAAATATAATTGTTTCAATTAAAGAGAAATTTTCTATAACATATAATATTCAATTTATAATTATGTAGTAATTGAAGTTGGTTATTGAAAAAGTTAATCTTTCTTTAAGGCAGGAGATATGGGAAGATATACAGAAATTGAGACAAATAATGCGGTAAAAAATGTGCTACTAAAATTTGTAATTCCCTAACCAAGATTCCACTAATATGGTGCCCCAATATAGTTTACCATAAGGCCTCAAGTCTACCTCCCCACATTCTAGAGGTTGCTGACTATTATTGAGGGTCTAAATGTGGTATAGTGTGGAGACTATACACTCATATTAGAGTAACACATTGGAGAACTAACTAGGTATCATTGAAAGTAGTAAATAAATAGAGTACTGGAGCATTAAATAACCGAAATGTAAACTTGCTATATTAATCAATGAAATGCTATAAAATCCCCAAAAACCATGTCATACATACAACACCATTCATCCACTATACTAATCATACATACAAGAGTACATAAAATAAACAAAAGTACATAGATTTACTACAAACTCTGAGCCAGACCACATACCCAATATTCAAGACACTACCATGCTACTCCAACCAGATCATAAGAATCCACACGATAGGATCTAATCAATCATGAAACCCCTATCATTATCCTTATCCATCGTGCAATCTCTGCTCAACTTGAAAATCATACATAAGGTCCACATGCACCCGATGGTGCATGTATAGGGGTGAGAAATAATCTCAGTAGGCCACCCTATTGATGGAACTATAACATGATTCCATGAGTACATTCTCATGCAATATTCTCTGCCTAGCTGAGACAAAAAATAGAAGATAAAAAAAATAAAAAAATCATAATCAAGTCTACAACCAATCCTTAGGTTAGTAATCCTGATCGTTTGGACACAGTGCTATCTTAAAAGAGTATATGTATGCATGGATATATATGTATATAAATATATATCCCTATAAATATATATCTATAAATGTTTTCATATACATACGTATATAAGGAAGGCAGAGAAACCTGAACAAATCAAACCATAATATTTCTTTAGACCCATGATCTGATCAATTGGACATCAAGTAAAAAGGGTATTGAGATGGATGTCATAACACTCAATCCTCACATAAATAATTCAATCTCTAGGTTTATAAATTATAAAATACCTACATTGGCAAGGGTAATAAATTAATATGATAAAGAAATGTGACTATAAGTAGAGACTCATCCTATCCATGGGTTCACCTTTACTCGTCTCTTATCACTATAATGAAGGATGTAGTGTAACGATGGAAGATCCTATAAAAGGTCATTAATCTGGATTTCATGCCACTTATACCATGTAAATCCAGTGCGATGTTTGAATCCTAGTTCCTAGTCCATATCTATTCATAATATTATGACTCAATAATTCATAATGGGATGACCCTTAGTAAATATGAATAAATAATTATCTTTGGATCCAAGTACATTCTTGACATCCATTCATATAAATATCTCAACAACCCCAACCTTAGGAAGTACCACGAGGTAATATAGTAGTCATGGTGTATCCACATGATCCTAGGGAGTATCCTATGCATCACTTGAGGTCAACTTAATCATCCATCGAGTATGTTCAAAGATCCTACCAATGAGTCCATCTAAGGAATTCCTATAATGGGAATCCAAGTATCAATCAAGATGTATAATAAACCATCTTTCCTATGAGTCCATCTAAGGCATTCCTAAAATAGGAATCCAAGTATCACTCAAGGTGTAAAATAAACCATCTCGCCTATGAGTCCTTCCAAGGCATTAATATAATGTGAATCCAACTATCACTCAAAAAATATAATATATTATATTTCTTATGAGTCCATCCAATGAATTCCTACAGTGGGAATCCAAGCACCACTCAAGGCATACATTAAAAGTCAGATCCACAGAGAATAAATGTATAAGGTATCCCCTTTGGTCTATACTGACTAATCAAGTGTTAAACCCTTATTGGTTAGATCCAAGGAGTATAAATTTCAAAGGAATCATATCATGTAAGGCTCAAAAACTGGATCAGAGGAATCACATATGGGAGTCTCAACAAACATCACATTGTGTCATGCTCATCAACAACAATCTAGGAAGCACCTCTAGATAACATATCTATATTATCAGTAACCATGTGAATGCATAAATAAAGAGTGATTGTGGCCAAACGCCTAAACCCACCACTACTATTACAACCTCATGGGTTTCCAAATTTTTCATGGCTTCTATGGTGACACCCACTACCATCTCTACCTAAACCCGACATTCTAGATTAGGGTCGGTCAATATTAGGGAACCCACTAGGTTCCTTAAGTCAGATACAGGAGATTAATCCTACTCGAAATCCTTGAAATGATACATAGAAAAACACATCCTACATAATGCCCTAAAAACTGAGAAGAAGATATAGGTATCCTAAATGGGATCCTCTAGGTCTACACATAACAGAAGGCATCTTACTCAGGTTCCGCTATGTCAAAATGTAATTAGTGGAATCATACTCATGATCCTTAGAAACAAATAATTTCATGGACTCCTGGGACATAAGTGAACATATTTCAAGGGATACATTCTAAAGGTAAAATCCACATAATCAATGGTCATGAGAGATAGATCATGGCCCTATATCAGATCAAGATCTCACTCTTAGGAGAAAATAGATTTGATTACAAGAGGAAGAATGTCTCTATTCCAGATTATCCTGAAACACCTGATATGAGTCCAAAAATAACCCCAAGGGTTTCACCATCACAATATATATGGAAAACTACTCATAATGGACTCCTCATGTGTCTAATTATGACTCCTGGGTGTAAAGATATGAAGAAACCCTCAAAAGGGTTACAGGGGAGGAGTACATGGCATGTGTACCCTGGTACACATCGTGTACCCTCAAAACTCCAAATGGGAGTGTAATCTAGCCATACTTGGCATATAAACACCCATGTATAGGATGTCTTGATCATGTATATGGCATGCACCCTATACGAGGTAACTTCATATGCACCTCACATGGTCTAGCCATGTATATACCCTGGTCGTGTACCTTTATATGGCGTGCAACCCACACGAGGTTTGTCCTACTACTCTACATAACCATGTGACCCTACGTGGGAAATCTTGATGGGTATTCAAATGCATAGAAAATTCATAGTACACGACATGTATGATGGTTTTGGGTGTAGCATAAGTGAGCGGTGGTGGGCGATATATTAAAATTTATTTTAATAATTGTTTCCCAAAACTAAGAGGAAGGATCTTGAACATCAAATTTATACTTAAATTATTTAATATTTGAAGAAATAAATACCTGGGATTAGGAATGTATTTCATTTTTGAATGTTGATCATTTAAAAATACCTTTTTAGATTACCTTCATTTCACTGTAAGGATCCAAGGATAGAATCTCTCTAGCGGTGATCCACGCATGCTTCTATGATATCTGAGCAACACTACTCGATCTTCATATGCTAGAGTAGAGAGTCTAATTTCTTGCATTATTAATTCTTGATCATTCGTTCTTAGGTCTTGAATAAATCTCCCTTACACTTCGTGTTCTTGATATGTAGAGAGGAGGAGGAGTTGAGAGAGAATTTGTTGTGCGCAATAACTCTCAATTCTCAATTTTGGATACTCTACACAATAGACATCACCGTCTATTTATAGAGTTAGGATTTTAGTTAAAATATTATTTAATTGCATACCGACCATTAAATAACATTTATTACCTTTAATAAATCCCATTCCACATAATAATAATTATATAATTATTATTTTTTAGGGAGTTCCCACTTTTGTAGTAACAAATATTATGTAACGGTCTTGTTAATAAATATTTTTTACCAGACTCGGTCTTGGTACTTTCAAACTCATCTTGAATTTATTGAATAACCAAATAAATATTTTATTAATAAATACATATTTTATTCACAATCTAGAGAATACATATTTTTTAAAATGTTCAATAAATAAAATAATTATTTTATTCAAAATTTGGCGAATAAATAATTATTTAATTTTTGTGATAAATATTAATTGAATAAAATTATTCCTTGAAATTGAGAATAATATTTATTCCATTAATTAAACTCAAATATAATTTAATTAAGATCAATAGAAAAACATAGAGTGTGACCCTCTTGGTTTTTTTCTCATTGGCATTAAGTGGGCTTGCTTAAAGTCCAAGATTACTGTCTAGAAACGGGTAAAGGCACCCAAGAGAAAGAACATAATGTCACAACATTGAAAACCACATAAAAATTCTCATTGTGTAATATAATCTCTTTGCCACAATATCTCATCAAGAAGGTTTCACATTCGCGCCACCAACCTGTATGCTCGATATGCCTTTCCATGACTATCTGAAATAAACATGTCGTTACAACATTTCCATGTAATTTAATGCGATGGTTCTATTCAAATAACAGGGTTGAGATATCATCTTCCATAAATATGGAAGGGAAAAACCCTTTCTTGACTTATTCATTAATGAAATGTCACTCGTGATGCAGCCAATTCATTCAAATTATCCATGAACTGTTATCATCATGGTTTAATAAATACATCAAATTATGCGAGTTGTAACATGAATTAATAATAATATTAAATTATAAGGACCATCACACACACTCATAGATAGGAATATCTGTTGACACCAAAAAATGAAAAATTCCTACCAGTAGGTCTACTCTCATAATCTCCTATCTTGGAGATTGTGATTTGTGAACTTCACGAGAATAAGAATCATATTCTTATGAGTTCTCACACCTGATAGTCTATGTACTATGTGTCCCATAATAGTATGTTATCCAACAACATAACATTATTTGAGAATATCATCATAGAACATCAAGGTTCTTATCATAGTGGGGAACTTCTATGACCTTATCAATGAAACGTACACTCTAGGACATTATCACATTAGATCCATGCAGAAAAACAAACAATATGTAATAAGAAGTTTTATTAATATTCAATATATAGAATATTTATGTAATAAAAGTAATAAATGTTGGTCCTAAGACACCAAATCCAACAGTATATACCCCATATGTGGGGTTTACTTCTAAAAGAACATCTTTACCAAACATTATGAACACACATCATGTGTTCTGTAAACCACACGCCATGTACAAGGGTTTTACCAAATAGAAAACCAATAAAACGCCCAGAAACCCCCGTTTTATCATAAAAATATAACGATCGATCCACTAGGGGTCCTATGTAGTTATAAAAAGGCATTAGAACATGAAAATCATAAATCTATGGGGATTTACAAAAAAACATAAAAATAGTCTACCTTTGTGAGAGGAATCTGATGAAGGTTCACCCGTTTCCGCAATCCATGGGTACTGCACAATAGTCAGGATCCTCCCCAGCTCTACAGCGGTACCTCTCTTCCCTGATCCCTTATTATCTCTTTCCCTATATCTCTCTTCTCTTTATCACAATGAAAGAAACCATGGAGGTGCATACACTTGAGTCTATCATAGAAAAGAAGAAATGAAAAAGGAACAAGAAAAGGATGAAAAATAAATGAAAAAACAAAAAGGGGGCCAAGCCGGCATCAATTTCAGACTAGAGTTTATACTACACCTATGAAATAAATCTCCATTTTAGACTCAATGGTGGAGAAAAAATCTCAATGTGACAATCTATTCCAATGACATGTCTGAATGAACCTCTGTGAATAATTTAAAATTGAATTAATTAATTATTAATTATTAATTATTTCGCTAAAATTTAAACATCATATAATTACACCAAACTCATGACCTAGTTTAAAAACCCTATTCCGGGACCAATAGAGTGGTCATAAAAATTATTTGAGATCATCTTATAATAGTAAATTACCATTTTACCCTTTATAGGTATCTGAAAGATAATATTCAAATTTCTGCTCAAAATTTCTGTATGAAAAAACATTGGTGCTTACAATCTCCTCGTCATATACCTTATCATACCCAATAAACCTTGTAAGAAAGTGGTATCCATGATCTAAACTCAAGAATCTACACAACCACACTATCATGACAGTCCAACAACCAGTCTCATAGCATCAACAGTTGTCTCCTACACGGAAGACATTTAACTAAAACCGACCTGGTACTCCCCACCATAGGAGTACCATTATCGTTATCTCAAAACCAAAATATAAATATCAATGGAACATGAAAAATGCCAAATTATAAAATAAAACGTTTGTCACCACCCTCAAACGATCAATTTTGCACTCCCCACCACATAGCTTACCTTATACTGCTCCTCAAGTGCTACTTTAAATGGTTCTTTTTTCAAACCAAGAAGGATATTTAAGAAGAAAAGAAACCTGGTGTAGAATTGATGCTCTCTTAGCATACTTAGGATGATATCAAGATAGAGCATGATCATCTCTAACTAGCAGTACACTAAGATTTCATTAAAAGGTGTGTATAGCTCCTTCTGAGCCACGCTCACAACAAAATAGACTATAATTTACTTTAACCAACACCTAAAACCACATATCCCCAAGAAAAATTTCTACGTCCAAACACGGGTCAACCATATCATGAAGCCCAATCCATTTCTGATGCCTCCTCAACCATGGTTGAAATTTGTCTCTTAACCATAACTCTTAGGAATCCATTCCCACGAAAAGTCTTTGAAAATATCAGTCCTTGGCTCACACCCAACCCCTCACTGGTTTATGATTTGAATGGTACCACACACAAACAGCATGTACCTCGCTCACCTGACTCATACTCTAGTGAGTCATCTAATACTAAAACCAAACTAACCATGCTATATGACATGTTAGTCCAAGAAATCCATAATCTCCCTTGGAAGTCCTATTTAAAATTATACACCTAACCTATGCCATGATTTATTTCACAACCACTAGCGACCTTACATTGTTCCAATCATGAGTGTCTAACCACACTCTGATTACATTAGAAACAGATGAAACACTGGTCAACAAGGTCACACACCTGAACAATCCAGCCAACTAATGCGAGTCTCATAAATCAAACACCCTGGATGATTTATCAAAAGACAAATGTGTCGACATGCCTATATCGCAATACTTGATCACTAATCTTGCATTAGTCTCAAATGAGCATACAACCAAGATCACTGCCTAAACAAAAATCCAATAAACTTGGTACAACCCCTCACATAGGTTTCCCTTGATCAAAATGAAAATTTTACCTATAAGGGTTTAATTCAAAACTAAGGGCCTCTAGGAATCTCACTTTCCCCTACTGATCGAGTCTCATAACTAGATCAAAATTTCCAACCACCTAGCCCAAAAGTCAAACCACTCTAAGGAAGATAAAGATAAAACTGACCTATGATGGTCAAAAGAATCAACTCGGCCTATGAAGGCCCTGATCCTCTCCAAGAATCCTAATAAGAAACTACTCCCTAGGGGTCACGATACCAATGTAGAAGAGATATTGAATTTCCACTCACCAAAAATCCACATATGATAATAACCCCTCAATGTCCAATCTACTAGAAACGTCCTAGTATCTATAAGATTCATACTTATCAATATGACTAGATAACAACAACCAAATGTTGGTTAAGTAAAATTTCATTTTTAACTATCGAGGAAAACACTATATGGATTATTACTAACACTTTAAATAACCAAAAACACCCCATCAGAGGTAAAAAACATGAGAATAGTATTCCCTATCAATCTAATAGGGTCACTGCCCCTCCTGTGAATGACGAATGTGACATTATCCTCACCACCAAACGTCTTAATGTAGATCTACATAGCCTACCATCAGAAGGAAATATATGAAAGTCACCCCAATTGAGTATAATTTCACCAAAAACCTATATTTTAAAACACCATTTAGGTTTTTATTGACACTTTAAACAATTTTAAAATATCAATAATAAAATCACACACTAGGAGGCCTATAACATGTGAATCCTACATGCCAAATATGATGCATGAGACACCTCTGGTCTTTTCTAGCAAAGATTCAAAATCCATCACTAGCCTCTTGCCAACGGCCATGATCCAAAAATTTGTAATAAATCATAACATCCACACAACATTTTCATCACTAAAATTAAAAATCATAAAAAAATAGATCATTAAAGATTAAAACAACAATCCCATAACCCTGGAGACTGAGAATTCTTACCATAACATGTGTTTTGGATTCACTAGTATGATATCCATCACAGGTTCTAACACATTCCTAATAATATTTTCTACCATATAAAAAATAGTAAAACTAAGGGAAATGAACACCTACGATACCACTTCGTAACGCCTCGAACCAGATGCCACTAATTTGGTTCCCCGAGCCAGTTTTCCACAAGGCCTCTAGCATGCATCCCTATGCAGTAGTGGCTACCGACTAGCAGTGAGGGTCTATAGGTGGTGCATTGAGGACACTATACTCTCATAATAGAGTAACACATTGGAAAAAATACTAGATATCATCCCAATAAATAAATTAACATAGTTATGAAGTAGTAAATAAGTGAAATAGAAACATTCAGTAATAATCAATGAAATCCTATAAAATCCTAAACATAAATGTCATGCATAAAAAACTAGTCACCCATTGGGATGACCATACATACAAGAGTACATAAAAGAAACTAAAATAAAAGTTCATGGATCTACTATTAACTCTGATCCAGACTACAAACCTAGTCTCTGAGACACTATATATCTACCACATCCCAAGAATAAGAATCCACACAAGCGGCTCCACTTGATCATGCAATCCTAGGACTCATCCCCATCCATAATACAATTTTTTATCAACCTAAAAAAGTAGACATAAGGTATACATGCACACTAAGGATCACATATAGGGATGATAAATAATCTTAGTAGGCACCCTAATGATGAACATATAATGTTATTACATATGTTCATGCTCATGAAAAATGATCATCCTATCTAAGACACGACTAGAAGATAAATAGATACAAATATCAAAAGCAAGCTGACAATTGATCTTTGGTTTCGTAATCCTAATCATCTTGACATGGTGACTTATTATAAGAGTATATGTATTCATGGATATATATATATATTTACATACATACTTGTCCTCATATACATAATTATATAAGAATGGTAGAAAAATATGAATAAATCAATCCATAATAGATCTTTGGACCCATGATATAATCAACTGGACATACTGTAAAACGAGAATTGATTTGGATGTCATACCACTCAAGACTCAAATTAATAAGTCAATCTATAGGTCCATAATACCAATATAAATACCGGCTTAGACCAATGCCAGAAATGTCTCTGAGTAAGATATGTTAACATAGGAGGATACTCATCCTAGCCCTGGGTTCACTCGTACTCACTTCCTTTCACTATAATGAAGGATTTTGTATACTAAATAATGATCCTATAAATGGCCATAGATCTTGATGTCATTCCACTCATGCCATGTAAATCTATTCTGATGCCTAAATCTTAGGTCCTTATCTGTAGGTATTCACAACATTGTGACTCAGATGATTCCTAAGGGGATGACCCTTCAGTAATGTGTATAAGCAATGATCTCTATATTCAAGTACATGATCAAAATCCAATTATATAAATATCTCAACAACACCAACCCCAGTAAGTACCTCTGAGCGATATAGTAGTCATAGTGTATCCAACCAATCCTATGGAGAATCCTAAGAATCACTCAAGGAGAGAGTATTCATCCATCAATTATAAAAAAATATCCATCCTACGAGTCCATCTAAGGAATTTATACAATGAGGATCCAAGTATCACTCAATGATCATAATAAAACAATTGGACTATGAGTTCATCTAAGGAATTCTTATAATAAGAATCCAAGTATCATCTAGGCATATATTAAACCATATGTCCAATGATTCCTACCAAGGAATTCCTATGATGGGAATCCAAATATCACTCAAGGCGTACAATAAATTATCAGGCCTATGAGTCTATCCAAGGAATTTCTACAATGGGATTCCATGTATCACTCAAGGCATATGATGTAAGTCAAATCTAGGAAGTATAAATGTACAAGGCATCCCCTTCGGCTTGTGATGAGTAATAAAGTTTTAGATCCTTATGGGATAGATCCAATAATAAGAAATGTCCAAGGCATCCTATCATGTAAGTCTCACTTGATAGATCCTAAAAAGAACATCGGGGAATCCCAACAAATATCACATAATATCAGGCTCATCGACCACAAACCAGAAAGCACCTCTAGATAACATAGTTAAATCATCAATAATCTTGTGACTTCATAAAGAAAGAGTGAGGGTGGTTGAATTCCTAAACCCACCACTAATTCCACAACCTCTTGGAATTACACAATCAACATGAGTTATAAGGTGACACCCACTACCATATCTATCAAAACTCGATGTACTAGCTCAGGTTTGGTAAAAAATTATGGCACACACTGGGTCACTCAAGTCAAACAAAAGAGAGGAATACTACTCAAAATACCCTAAACAGTACATATAAAAATGCTTCCGAAATTGTACCCTCAAAAGCAGTAAGAATATAGAGGAATCCTATAATGAATCCATAGGGATTTAAAGTAGAGAAGGAATCTTACTCAGGAACCTCAAGGTCAAAACATAAGCAGAGGCATCCTACTCAGGATCCTCAGAAACAACTAATATCATGGAATCCTGGGCTAGAAGGACACATATCGCAAAGGAGATTACCTAAATGGAAAATTCACATAAACACTGGTCACGAGAGATGGCTAACGACCCATCTCATATCAAGGTATCACTCTCACGAGAAAAAAATTTGATTACTAAAGGACAAACCTCTCTATTTGAGAATAATACTGAAACACATATTAAGAGTCCTCAAATCACCCAAAGGGTTTAACCATCATGATCTAAACAGAAAATTAGTTAGAATGGAATCCCCATGTGTACAATTCTGAGTCATGGGGATATAGATATGAAGAAACCCTCAAAAGGGTAGCATGAGAGGAGTACAAGATGTGTACCCTCAAAACTCTACTTGGGTGTGTACTCCAACTAGACATGGAATGTAAAAAACCCAAGTACACAGCGTGTTGAGAATATACATGGAATGTACCCTACATGGGGTACCAGCTCATGTACTGCACATGAACTAGCCATGTATATAGCCTGGTCATGTACATCTAGGTGGCGTGTAACCCACAGAGGGTCTGCCTATGTACTCTATATGACCATGTGCCCCTATACGGGATGTGTGACCGGGTAATCGACTACATGGCCATGTCCTATTACATGGTGTCTATACACCATACACGGTGTGTACCTAAAAAATATCATCTTCCCTAAACAAGAAGAACACATGGCATGTGTTCTCTGAACCACATGCCATACACATGGGTTTTCAAAAATAAAAAATCACCAAGATACCCTGAAACCTCCGTTTTCTCAACAAAAGCTACAGATCGTCCCACTTGGGGTGCCATGTAGTCATAAAATGCTTTAAAATAATAAAATGATAAATCTATTTGGGTTTATGGATAAATATAAAAATAAACCACCTTTGGGAAAAATCTTCCAAATATTCTCCCATTTTTGTGATCCACGACTACCGCACGATGGTCCGACTCCTCCTGAGCTCTACGATAGTACCTATATTCCCCTCTCCATATTTTCAATCTCTCCCTATCCCAATTCTATCTATATCATGCTTAAGGAACCCACAAAGGGGAATACATAAGAATAAAGGGGAGAAAAGAAGAAATTAAAAATGAAAAAGGACAAGAATAAAAAGAAAAGAAAAAATAAAAAGGGGTCTGGGCCGGACTCGACAACCGACTTGAGTTTATGCCCCACCTAAGAAAAACTACCAGTTCTATACTCAACAATAGAGACATAATTTCAATGCAAAATTCTGTTCAAAAGAAATGGATAAACAAACCTACACAGATAAATTAATATTTAATTTTTTAAATATTAAATATTAATTATTCCACTAAAATTCAAACGGATTGCAATTATACCAAATTTTTGTCCAAAACAACCCTATTATGGGGATAACATGGTGCTTAAAAAATTATCTAAGATTATCTACTAGGGGAAAATAATCATTTTACCCCCTTACTAGCATCTGAAAGCAAAAAAATTAAATTTCTGCTTAAAATTTCATTCTGGAAAAACACGAGTCCTTACAAAATTAACCAAATACAAGAAAAAGGAAATGTAAAAGACATAAAAGCTCTTATATAATATGAAATTTTGTTTTACAGGTAAGTAAATTTATAATTAAATAACTTGGAATCAGCTTATATTAAAATTAAAGAACGTAAAAGTTTAATTCAACTCTAGAAATCACTATATGAAGCATAAATTCAATGTCCATGCACATATATTTTATTTCTTATGTTGATAGAAGAGTCCCTAAATAATGGAAGGGAATAAAAAATTCATAATTAAAAGATCATGATCTATATAATAATTAATATACATGTATTTATGATGTATATTTGTTGCATATTAATTGAATTCTAATAAAAAAACCATTTTTTTTCTGATCTATTAATTTTATCTAAATATCATAAATATGTTGTAAAATAATTTTTTATAAGATTTTGAATAATCATCTAATATCAAAATCTAACATGCTCACAATAGTTGAAAAATATTTTTGTGTACTGAACAGGTAATCAATGCTAACATGAACCTACAAATATATGGGGGCCATGAAGGAATTGTGGGAAACGTAGAGAAGTTATAAAAAGTTTTATTTTTTATAACATAAGAATGGGAATGAAAATACATAGGATTAATTTCATAATGTAATTTATTTTATTTAAATGTGATTATTGAATTAATTCAATTATACGAAATGAAATGTAAAAATAAATTTCGTTTTTATTTATATTGTGGATAATTGAATAAAAGTTGAAATAATCAATTTCTTAGAGGAATGGGTAAAAAATTATTTTTATCACACTTTAGTTGCTGATACATGTAAGCTAAAGAAATTCAAACCTGTATATTTACAAACTTTCATATTAGAAAAAATTACTATTAAAAAAGTCAACAAATATGAACAAAGAATTAGAATATGAATCAGTATATTTGAGTAAAAAACATGATTAGATTTGATCAATGAATTAGTATATGAATATGTTTTAGAAAAAATATTAAAAAATATAAACCATCTTATATAAGGAAAAAATATTGGTTTATTATATTTATAACATAATAAAGAAAGAAGGAAAAATGAATATTGACAAACAAATCTCAGTTGTAGTTTCATAATCTCAAAGTTGGTACCTTTGATGCAATGAGAGAGAGGAACCTTCCAAATTAGGTTGCCCTTGAAAAGTCTGAGATACAAAAATAAAAAAGTGAAACTTTTAACCAAGACAGAGAGAAATATCGGGATACCATGGCGATGATGCAGAAGTGTGTATTTGTAGGAGACCTAATTAAATTTGATGCAGTGCTATTTCAAGAGATCCATTATTTGTAGAGGAAAACATATTGGAGGATGGGATGTGCCAGTGACATGTTTATGAAGGATGAAGAAATTCGAGGTGAGTTCTTGGATTTGGAACATATAGGAGGTGGGATATGGGGCGGGATCAGGTGCTCAAAACTGGGAGGAGTTAGAATGAGGGGAAGGTGAGACATATCGTAGATATGCGAGTCACGTGTCTATAGAGGAGGAAGAAAGGGGGTGGGTTCAGGTATCTATAAAAAAGATGAGGTTGGATTTTGGGTGGGATTGGGGGGGTCAAAATTGGTAGTAGGAAGATGAGATGGAGGAAATAAATATGTGGTAGCTATGGAAGAATGGGAGGTTGAAATGTATTAGTGGAAAAATTTGGAAGAGACACATGTCTATGGAGTCACATGCTATAGTATAGATAACACATGACATAGAATAATAATCAATTGTAAAGTAAACATTTATTGAAAAATTAAAAATCCAACAAAATATTTCCAACTAATTCAAATCTATTTGAGATACATTTTTAAATTTGAGAAATATGGGGTTCCTTTTGAAAAAGAAAGGTCAATTTAAATGTTGTCCATTTACAAAACATCATACTTCATGAGAACTTCCATCTAAATTTAGGCACACCATCAGTTTTGATGGAGATGGTTATGACAGAGTAGAAAAAACTCATGTGAGAGATGCTCTGGGAAATTATTTTTGAAATCCTCAGTCGAACATCCTTAGAAGTATTCCACCAATGTTGTGTTGTATGTGGAGAATGAAATATGATGATATGTGATACTTACTTTATTAATATCCACTTTCTAAGAACATGTTGTCATTCAATGACCATTAATAGAGAATAATGGATGGAGAAACCAGCCTTTATTTCAACATGAACAAAGATTTACAAAACTCACTATCTACACCTCTATCTCTCTAACATGAAGCTCTCCCATATCTCATTGGCTTCAAGTGAGCTCTCTTGGATCAGATTGTTTTTTGAAGGAATCACCGCAAGACCTCCTTATAAATGCATGGATGTAGGTGTCAAGTTTGACACAAATCCCACCAACCCCCACCTACCATGGACTTCTCCCATGGAATCCACCAATTATTGTAGGTGGATTTAGTGCACCAGCCTCCTTTGAAGAAGTAGTGGGAAGCAGCTAGAAATATCTGTCAATTCTCCCCCTCTATTTACAATTTGTTGTAGCATATAAAAAGGTATACCTTCTCCTAATCAACCACCTTGTCAACAAATCCGTCGGGTTTTTCTTTATGTGGATCTTCACAAGTCGCATCAGTTGTTGATCCACCACTTCACGTATACAATGATACAGAATGTTTATGTGCTTTGTTTGAGAATGGTACATGGATTTCTTGATAAATTCTAAAGCATGTTTACTATTTCAATGAACCATGTACTCTTTATGGAGAAATTCGAGCTCCTGGAGAAAACACTTTAGCGACAACATCTCCTTTCTAACTTCCAAAGCAGCAATGTACTCTTCTTCTGTGGTGGATAATGTGGCGTACTTCTACAACCTTGAATGCCATGACACAACTCCTCCTTCAAAAGTATATATGTATCCTGATTTAGCCTTCATACTATTAGGATCTCCAGCCATATCTTCATATGTATAGCCCTCCAATAGAGGTTCTGCTCCCCCATAGCACAAACATAGCTTTGAGGTACCTTTCAGATACCTTAAAATCCACTTGACTATATCCTAGTACTGCTTCTCAGGATTGGAAAGAAATTGGATTAAGATTTCCACTACATGGACATTATCAAGTCTCATACTCACCATAGCATACATCAAGCTTCCAACTGATGGGGAGTATGGTATCATCTCCATCGCCTTGATTTCTTTCTTGGACGACAGGAAGAAGCTCTTTCTCAACATCAAATGGTCAGGAAGAGGAATTATCACAGGTTTGGATAGGTCCATGTTGATACATTTCTGAACACATTCAACATACTTATCCTGAGATATCCATAAAAACTTCCTCTTTCTATCACAAATGATCTACAACCACAAAATCTGTTGAGTTTCACCCATGTATTTCAGGTAAAAATACTTGGATAACTCCTTGAACTGGCTAATCTTCACTGCATCCTTCCCAATGATCAACATTTCCTCAACATAAAGTAGAAGAGAAACAAAGTTTCAATCTTGAAATCTCTTGATGTAAAAACATTGGTCTTCTTGTGTCCGTTTTTAGTCATGAATCACCAAAAATTATTCAATCTTATTGTATGAACATCTGGGAGGTTATTTCAGTCCATACAATCTCTTCTCTAATTTTCAAACGAGGTTTTCTTTTCCAGAAACCTCAAAACCTTTAGGTTTCTTCATATGTATCTCATCAAAGAGTTCACCATGATGAAAATTTGTCTTCACATATATTTTTTCAAGATCTATTCTAATATGGCCACCAATCTTATGATGAGTAAGACTTAATCCATCTTAACCATAGGTGAAAGGATATCTTCAAAGTCATCTCCTTCATTCTAAAGGAATACCTTGAAAACTAATTGAACTTTGTACATGACCTCCTATTTAATGCCACCCTTCTTCATCCTGAACACCCATTTGTTCATTAGTTCCTTCTTACCTTTGGGTAATTCCACAAAATCATATGTTTGATTCTTCTTCAAAGAATCTATCTCATCTTCCATTGTATGCATCCACTTGAGTTTTTCAAGATGAGACACTGCTTCTAGGTATCCTTCTGGCTCGACCTCATATTCATCAACAAGTACTCAGACTCCAAGTATTGTTTTTTATGGAATACTTCCTCGTTAAGATATTTGAACCTGTAAAATTTTAGGGTCCGGAGGAACAACATCACCTAGATCCTATGATGGTTCTGCAACTTCTTGTAGTAATGAGTGAGTCTCCCCCTACTCAATATCGTCTTCCACTACTTCCTGGTCTACTACCGATGAGTCTTCTTGCACCTCCTCCTCTTTATTGATAGGTGGTACTAGTAAAGGTGTTGGATGAATTAATTCCTCAACACTTTCCCTTCGATATATTCTAGGATTTTTAATGTCATCGATCATATTGTTTTCGTGGAATATAACATCTCTGCTTTCGATCACCTTCTTCTCATTCGATTCCAAAAGCTTGTTTCCAAACTCTTTATCTCCATAGATGATGAATATGCATGGAGTAGATCTCATATCTATCTTCATCATGAGCTCTTTAGATACATGTGCAATTTCCAAACATCCAAATACTCATAAATGGGAGTAACATGGATGTTTACTAGACCATTTATTCTATGGAATCTCAAAATTCAGTGGGATCAGTGACGATCTATTGATGAGGTTGCATGCACCCTGAACAACTTCTCCCTAGAATGGCATAGGGATCTTAGCCAAACTCATTATGCTTCAGACCTTATCCATGATGGTTCTTTTCATCCTTTCTACAATTCTATTATGTTGTGGGTGCATGGGATTATCTTCTCTTGTCAAATTCCTTAACTCCTGCAATAGGAATAAAATTACCTGGATGTGTACTCTCCTCCATTGTCTGAATGAAGATACATTAGCTTCCTTCCAGTTTTGCACTCCACCATGTAGTGGAACATCTTGAAGTAGTCTAGTACTTGGTCCTTCATCCCCATGAAGAACACCCACACCCTTAGATATGAATAATCAATAAAATATAAGAAATATTTGTTAC
Source organism: Viscum album (assembly GCA_963277665.1). Classification (NCBI taxonomy): domain Eukaryota; kingdom Viridiplantae; phylum Streptophyta; class Magnoliopsida; order Santalales; family Viscaceae; genus Viscum; species Viscum album. The sequence continues at coordinate 1,050,896,621 of OY728130.1, read as the reverse complement.
CTCCTAATGAATCCACCTCTATGGGTCTGTCTACATTAGAGTTCCCCAGATCCAACAACTCTGATCTCCTTGATGAAGTAGTTTTGAATGAGACTCTATGCTGATTCCCATAAAAATAGTATTTACAAGGATCAAGTGATGCATCCCTATAAATATTGATTCATTTCTTCTTTTTTGTGGTATATAACCCTTTTTCACTCATTTTTCCAAGTGTCGTATTCCATATATTATAATATGTCTTTCCTTCCGCCAAGCTGAGGTTTTTTCACATATCTTTACATGAGTTTTGTAAAACATACTTCACATGTGTCGTCTGGCGATGAAGATGACTCCTTCCATCATCTTCCATGATCCATTGCTGAATATGTTGTCGTAGCCTTGTCGATAAAAGCCTATTCCTAATAAAAGGTTTAGTTTAAGGCTTGGAACATGATTAACATCCTTAGGGGTGATTGGGTATCCAAAGTTTTTCTTGACTTGGATATCAACCATGCGAAAAATCTCTGTTGAACTGGTATTTCCCATCTGAACTGAACCAAAGTCACCAGCATGATAAGATACGAAATACACATGATGCAGAGTGATGTGGTATGATGTTGTAGTATCAACCACTCATTCTCTATCTTGGCATGATGTATGAAATCACATATCTTCTTAGTCTTTGGAGAATAGCATAATTTTTCCGGAGACTATCACCTGTGCATCCCAATTTCCATTTTGTCTGCTGATACTTTGACCCTTTTCTTGTAGAATCCTTCGAGAATTATTCTTCATGTGACTCATCATGCCACATTGATTGAATTTTTATGATGGTATCCTTCCATCTATAGACCTGCTTTGGATTTGGCATCCATTTTTCCCCCTCTACCACCTCATGTGGATTGTCCTTCTATGGAATTTCAATTATTCCAAAATCAGTGCATAATTTGGAAAAATGGATTTCACCGTTTCATCCGGAATGGTCCAAAATGGTGGAATCGACTCCTGGATCGTTGAAATCATACACTGATTGATAAAGATATGATCAAAACAATATCAATGGTTGAGATCAACTGATGATGTGGTGCTGACATGGTGATGACGTGGCACTGATGTGGCATGTTGGAGTAGCAACCATAAACTTTCCGAAAATGTCACTGGTGCTGGAACAATACCTTCTTCTTAAACAAGGGATTATTGTAGAACCTGAACTTTAACCAAGACTAAGAAGCTCGTTTTAGCTTTGTTTGTGGCACCGTTTATGCTGTTGGAATTGGATCTCCACAAAATTTTAGAATCTACCTTCAAAATAGGATTTCAAGCAAATGGAATTTTTGGGTCATCATAAAACTCAAATTCTCACCACCGTTTCACGAGAAATCCCTATGATACAATTTTCTGTTATTCACTTACCATGAATAGAGAATAATGGAGGGAGAAACTAGCATTTATTTCAACATGAACAACGATTTAAAAAATTCTATCTCTACAACTCTCTCTCTCTCTAACATGGATCTCTCCTATATCTCTTTGGATAAAATGGAGCTCTCTTGGCTCAGATTGGTCATTTAAGGAAGCACCCCAATACCTCCTTATAAATTCATGGTGGTAGGTTTCAAGTTTAACACAACTCTCAACAATCCCCCCACCTACCATGGACATCTCCCATGTTTTCTACCAACCATGGTAGGTGGATTTTGTGCACCTGCCTCCTTTGAAAAAGTGGTCAGAAGCAGCTGGAAATATCCATCAATTCTCCCCTCCAACTGCAATCCTCTAAAGAACCTGAAAAGGTCTATCTTCTCTCGACCAAACACCTTTTTCAACATATCTTTTGGGTTTTCCTTCTTGTGGATCTTCACAAGTCATAGAAGCTATTGATTCATCACTTCACGTATCCATTGATAGCGAATGTTGATGTGATTTATCTAGGAATGGTACATGGAGTTCTTTATCAATTCCAAAGTACTTTGACTATCACAATGAACAATATACTTCTTATGTATGAATCCAAGATCCTAGAGGAAAAACATTAGCCAAAACATCTCTTTTCCAGCTTCTGAAGCAACAATATACTCTGCTTCTATCGTGGATAAAGCAACACACTTATTCAACCTTGACTTCCATGATACAACTCCTCCTGAAAAATTATAGATGTATCCTGATGTAGACTTTATACTATCAGGATCTTCATCTATATCTGCATATGTATAGCCCTCCAAGAGAGGTTCTTCTACCCCACATCACAAACATAGCTTTGAAGTACCTTTCAGATACCTCATAATCCACTTGACTATATCACTATGCTGCTTCCATGGATTGGAAAGAAATCAGCTCACGATCACCACTACATGGGAAATTTCAGGTCTCATACTCACTATAGCATACATCAAGATTCCAACTGCTGAGGAGTATGGTATTATCTCCATCCCCTCAATTTCTTATTTGGACGACATGCATGAACACTTTCTCAACTTAAAATGGTTGGGAAGAGGAATTATCATAGGTTTGGTTTGGTCCATGTTGAAATGTTTCAGAACACATTCAACATACTTCTCCTGAGATATCCATACCAACTTCCTCTTTCTATCACGAATGATCTTCATCCCCAAAACCAATTGAGTTGCACCCATGTCTTTCATATAAAAATACTTGGATAACTCCTTCCTCAATTGGCTAATCTTTGCTACATCATTCCTAATGGTCAACATGTCATCAACACAAATTAAAAGATAAAAAAAGTCTCCATATTAAAATCTCTATATGTAAACACATTAGTTCACCTGTGTCCGCATGGATCCATGGCTCACCATGAATGAGTCAAACTTCTTGTACCACTGTCTGGGAGCTTGTTTCAGTCCACAAAATCTCTTCTTCAATTTGCAGATGAGGCTTTCTTGTCCAGAAACATCAAAACCTTCAGGCTTCTTCATATAGATCTCCTCGAAGAGGTCACCATGGAGAAAAAATGTCTTCACTTTAATTTGTTCAAGTTCCATGTCTATGCTCACCACTAATCTAAAAATTACTCAGATTGAAGCCATCCTTACCACTGGGGAAAAGATCTCATCAAAGTAAACTTTTTTCTTATGAAGGAATCCCTTGACAACTAACCGAGCTTTGTGATTAACCTCCTTTTTTACATCCATACTTCTTTATCCTGAACACCCATTTGTTCATTAGTTCCTTCTTACCTTTGGTCAATTCCAACAAATCATATGTTTGGTTCTTTATCAAAGACTCCATATCATCCTCAATTTCATGCATCCACTTGAGTTTTTTAGGATGATACACTTCTTCTAGGTATCCTTCTAGATCCCCCTCATCAGTCATCATCATGTACTCCAACACCAGGTATTTTTTTTATGGAATCCTTCCTTGTGAAGATATTCAAACCTATGAAATGTTAGGTTCAGGAGGCACAACATCACCTAGCTCCTATAATTGTTCTGAAAATTCTTATGGAGAGGATTGAATACCCCCTCCTCAATATCGTCTTCAACTGCCTCCTGGTCTGCTGCCGATGAGTCTTATTACACATCCTCTTTATTGATAGGTGGTTCTAGTAGAGGTGTTGGATGACTTGATTACTCGACACTTTAACTTCTATACATTCTAGGATTTTGAATGTCCTCGATCTTTTAGTTTTCATGGAATATAACATCTCTACTTCTAATAACCTTTTTCTCCTTCGGGTCCCAAATCTTGTACCCAAACTCCTCATCTCCATAGAAGATGCAAATGCATGGAGTATATCTCTCATCTAGCTTATGACTGAGCTTCTTGGATACATGTGAAAATATCAGAAATCCAAATACTCATAAATGGGAGTAATAGGGATGGTTACCATACCATTTCTTACGTGGATTCTCAAAATTCAGTAGGATCGACTGTGATCTATTGATGAGGTAGCATGAAACCTGAATAGATTCTCCCCAGAATGGTTTAGAGAGCTTATCCAAGCTCATCATGCATATGACCTTCTCCATGATGGTTCTGTTCATCCTTTATGAAACTTTGATGAGTTTTGGGGTGCGTGGGATCATCTTCTCATGTTAAATGCCCTAACTCCTACAATAGTCATAAAATTCCCTGGATGTGCATAATCCTCTGTTGTCTGAATTAAGACACTTCAACTTCCTTACATTTTCACTCTCCACCATGGATTGGAACATCTTGAATTGTTCTAGTACTTGGTCATTCATCTGTGTGAAGAACACCCACATGATTTTAGATGCATCATCAATAAAGGATAGGAAAGTTTTTTTACCTCCCAGGGAATCCTCCTCCATGTGTCCACATACATCAAAGTTCACCATATCCAACCACTCTAATCTCCTTTAAGAATCTATTTTGAATTCGACTCTATGCTGCTTCTTATACAAATAGTATTTACAAGGACCAAGTGATGCATCATTTTCAATATCGATGTATTCCTTATTTTTTTGGGTAGATAACCCGTTTTCACTCACGTGGACGAGTCTCCTATGCCATATATTGGAAGAAGTCTCTCCTTCCACCGTGTTGAGGCTATTTTCACATATCGTCACATGATCTTTGTATAATATACTACATATGCGTCCTTGAATGATGACGATGACTACTCTCATCATCTTCCTTGCTCCATTTGGGAATATGTTTTCATAGCCTTATCGATCAAAGGATATACCTGATAACAAGTTGAGTCAAAGGATTGGAACATACCAAACATCCTTGAGGGTTATTATGTATCCAACATTTGTCTTGACTTGGATATCACCCATTCCAAAAATCTCCACCAAACTGGTATTTCCCATATTGAATATAGTAAAGTCACCATCTTAATAAGTCAAGAAATATTCATGATGCGGAGTGATGTGGTATGATATTTTAGTATTGACCACCCATTATTTGTCCTGGAATTATGTATGAAATCACATATCTCCTTTGTATTTGGAGCAAAGTGTGATTTTTCTGGAGACTTTCACATGCGCGTCCCTATTTCCTTTTTGTCGACATATACTTTGACACTTTTCTTATTGCATACTTTGACAATTCTTCTTCATGTGAACCATCATGCCACAATGATTGAATTTTTATGATGGTATACTTCCATATATAGACATGATCTGTCTTTGGCATCCATTTCCGGCACCTTGACCACCTCTTCTGGATGGTCCCACAATGGAATTTTAATTCTAAAAACATTGGTGCAGAATCTGGAAAATTGGAGCTCCTTGTTGCATTCAGAACGATCGAAAATGGTGGAATCAACTCCTAGATCATTTAAATCGTACACCAATTGATCAATATATGATCAAAACAATACCAATGACTGAGATCAACTAATGATGTGGCACATATGTGGCACGTTAGAGCAGCTACCGGAAAATCGCTGAAAAAGTCACCAGTGTCGGAACAATACCTTCTTCTCTGACAAGTGGGTACTGTGGCACCTGAACATTGACCAAACTTTGACCGAGCCTTGGAAGTTCGTTTTAGCTCTATTTTTGGTGTCGTTTGCGCTATTGGGATCAACTCAAAAAAACTTTGGGAATGTGCCTTCAAAATAGGATTATGAGAAACTTGAATTTTCCGATCACTAGAAAAACACAACTTCTCACCACCGTTGCATCATAAATCCCTCCAATACCACTTTTTATGATTCACTTACCATGAATAGAGAGGAATGGAGGGATAAACCAATCCTTATTTAATTGTGAACAAATATGTTAAAGACTCCCTCTCTACACCTCTCTCTCTCTCTAACATGGAACTCTCCCGAAACTCTTTAGATATAATGGATCTCTCTTGGTTCATATTGGCCATTGAAAGAAGAACCCCAACACCTTCTTATAAATGCATGTTAGAGGTGTCAAGTTTGACACAAGTCCCACCAATTCCCCCACCTACCATGGACTTATCCCATGGATGACACCAACCATAGTAGGTGGATTTGGTACACCAGTCTCCTTTGAAGAAGTGGTGGGAAGCGGCTGGAAATATTCATCCGAACCCCAACCCTATTAAGGGTTTTTTTATAGTTCATTGGTTTTAAAATATAACATCAATTCATCTCTCCCACACCCTCTTGTAACGGTGAGGTTTTTTCATTGATGTTTTCTCTTAATTCACACGACATCTGGGTAATGGAATCCTCCAATCTAGGGATGATATATTATTCTATTGGAAGCTCCTATTATGTGTATGCCCTTGGGATCTGTAAACCCCCCCCCACCTAAAAATGGTACTTCATCCCCTTACCCAGCTTTGACATGATAAATAATGAAAATTTTGGTGCCTTGCTGATTACTGAAATAAGCCCATTGCGATATAAAATCATACATGCACTAGAATTTAAGTATGTCTATGTGTTTTAGATTTAGTTAATTTTGAATATGCTAACCTTTTTTGGGCAGTGTCAGGTCCCACAAGGGGAATATGTGTGGTCATTCCTTTTTTTCTATTCAAATAAATTGGAGTGGATACATGCTGGGAAAATATCCCACATGTACATCCAATTGATCACAACGAAACAATGGTTTTTTGTTAGAGGGACTGTTCACTGGCTAAGCAATGGGTTCCGCATCCTGACATTTGATGGGTATGGTGAGAGATCTCAGATGAGGGATTTTTCGTGGGCCATGCATCCATGACCATATTTAGAGGCATGTAGGGGAATTGTTGAATATCAAGAGATGTTGGGATTAGTGGGAATATATAAGAAAAGACCTATAGATGAGGAAGAATAAAATTTCATATAGGTGAGGGGAAATTTCTTGATAGAATTATGGGTTTTTCTAAATTACGACCACCATGATGGGTGGGGGTGTATAGAAGAAAATAAATGCACTTGTAGTAAATTTCAGCTTGCATGCAATATATGAGCCACCGGTAGAATTGCATGGAAACACCCGCAAAATTTAGTATCAAGGGATTTTTACATACCTATTGTGCATCTATTTTACAACTGGTCACATAATCAGTTGGGTTCATCATAGTGGACTTATCTAGTGTCCAACCACATTCATGAGTTTTCATTCTCATTAGGATCCATGATGTCTTGGTTTTTGTATTTCCTTACAATCGACCTTGAATCAAATTTGATTTTGACTTATGTTTATTGCCTAAATTATAAATTGTTTGCTAAGTATTTCTTTATTTCAAGTCAATCATGATTATTTATATCCAATGTAAATGTTTGTTGGTTTAGATGATTGTGATTTATTTTAATTGTTCATTACTTTATTCACTAGAATTTTTTTTCTTGTTTGGTATCTGAGATACTCCTCACTGAATTTTGTTATTGAATTTTCTATTTTTAGGTATTAAAAATTGTTTTTTATACAATTTGAAAATTTTATATTATATGTTTTCAAAACAATATAATTTACAATATTCATGTGACCCACTTCATATTTTTGGAAATTGGTAATCGCTAAAACCTACCACAATATGAAAATTGACTTAGAGACAGTGTAAATTATGGCTTACATATTCCATTTTCATTATCTAGAAAAAACTAAATTTTTTTTCGTAACTTTCATTGTTTTATTTTCAACTCCTGAATTATTATTTTTGTGATAGAGTTTTCATAAGAACAAAATCAACTTAAAATACCTATAATTCATCTACATATATGAGTAGAATGATTGAAAAAATGGTAATCATTGAAAAACATGATATGAACCATAGTTATTTAGACACAATCACCCTAAATATACATGATTATATCTTATTTATGAGCATATAACTATGATTCACCTATTGTACATATATAATAAAATTATAAGGCAAGTGTCTATATGATATTCTTAATAGATTATTTGTAATTCACAATTTACTATTATTTTTATTATAATTTCAAAATATATTTACAAAAAACAATCCAAATAATATTTATCTTTTTATAATCTACCACATAACGAAAATACCGATGAATTCATAAAAAACTAATTTTTCAAAGGCCCGTGCATCTACTCTACCAACCTGTTGACTTCAACCATGAATGTTGCATGTATAAGATTTATTCTACTGAATTCCATGGGATAAGTCCAACATAAATAGATTCTTGGGATTAGGTGGAAGTTATTACAAATTTATAATCCTCCCAAAATAGCTATTTCAAGAGGGTCATGAGAGCCTTACACCATAATCTCTACAAGATATTTCTTTATGTTCTGAACAAATGTGGTAAAGTTCCATGTAGAGGCAGGGAGGTGTATAGAGAATGTTTTTGTACAGTTTTTTTATTGAGAAATAAAGCCTTAATTTTCATCCGAATTTTATTCCTCCAACCCCATTCTATGTGATCAAAGAATCAAAACTAGTGGTATCAGATCCATTGATGTCAAAATGAAAAAGAGCAGAGAAGACATTCCAATGGATGAAAAATTCAAGAATCCCAAATTCATTTTTTAAAGAAATATTTTTAATTCTGATGTTGAGAAAATTCCAATAGTATAAATGACATCGAAATAGATCAAAAATGATCTATGTAATGGCGTTAAATGTTCACATTAACCTGAGGTATTGCAAGACCCCATTCTAGAGAAGATGACACTTTTCTAGCACCGATAAAATTTAAGGAATATTTCCAACAATTGTTTATGTGTTCCATGTATGTGATACTTCATTGGTCTATCTCAACCATTGATACTATTTTGATCTTATATTGAACAATTAGAGTCTAGTTTTGATGTAATATGAGTCGATTCTATGATTTTCAGTTATTCTAAACACAATTATACTCTCCTTTTTTTACAAATTCCTATCAAATGATTTACCAAATTTAATTTCAATGGAGAGACCATCCACATGAGTGATGATAAAGTTGATTACTTTGATCTAATCCTTTTTGAAAGTCTCTAATAGATGATCCTCTTAATGATAAGTATATGTTTGATCTCATTGAGAATAAGGGTTTCAACCCTAATTCCACCAAGTAAGTCAAGTGGAAGAAGCTAAAAAAGTATATCATCGCTCAAATTCACCAATGGATTAATCACAACATCTACCATGTTTCTTAATAGATTAGCAAATATAAACTCTGGATAAAGTTTGAGAATACATACCCCTCAAGGGCCATTGAAAACATGACCCTCTAGTCAAATCAATTGATAAGTCATCAAATAAAGAGTGAAAATTTTATATAAGTAAAAACAAGAGAGTTCAAAATCCTAGTAAATCAATTAGTGGATGCAGGTATGTTTTGGACTAATGATGATCAAGTGAACCGAATACTATGCATACTTCTCTATATTTGGGATACAATGGTGGTCTCCCCAGAAACTCGGTGCCTAGAGGAAAACATACCTTAACAATGGTAAATGATGCACTATTCAAAAAGAAGTCTTGAAGGAAGGACACAAGTTATAACCAAACACAAGCCCTCATCTTAGAGGATAAAGGGAGAAAATAAGGTGTTGGTTGAGGATCATGAAGTAGAAAATAAAATATGTGAAAAGGAAGGTCCACATATGGTAGGAGGGAAAACATGAAAATGTTATCATTATGTCATAGAGTGACACATAAAGAAGAATTATAGAAAATTACTATAAGATAAGGGATAAAGTAGTAACCAACAAAGACAAAATTGAGATAGACATGTAGAAATTACTGGAGGATTTTCTCTTTACTCCAGTAAATTTGTAGAAAGAGACTTGTCTTCACACATTAGGGAAAGACATGAAATGGGTGGTTGATATTATATTATTATACCACTTCACTCTACATCATTTGTATTTCTTGAATTATCATGTTGGGGAATCTAGTGAAAACAATATGGATAATACCAGGTTGAAAAAGATCATTAAAATATGTGATATCCATGTCAAGATAAATGTGGCATTAATAATCACCCTGAATGATATATGAAATTTTCTATGTTCTTGACTCAACCTCTTATCTGGGATAGCCTTTGACTGACAAGGCTATGTAAACATCATTAGAAATGACACATTGAAGATGAAAAGGGTTCCTTCATCATCGATTAAGGACACATATGTGGTATATTGTAGAACAATCATGTGAAGATACATATAAATATACTCAACATAATGGATAGAGAGTGAGGAATTATGAAATATGTGACATAGGAGTCTCAACCACAGAAGTGAAATCAATTTATCAACCATAAAAAAGATGAAGTACGTTAGTGTTGATAAGGATGTATCACTAGATTCTTTCAATTAACACTTATTTATCAATGATATCAATGTTATTGAATCTGATATACTACAATGTATGTGGTCCGAAGGAGGTGGATTCACTAGGAGCTAGAAAATATTTTCTAACCTTTATTGATGATGCATCTCAAAAGGTGTTGGAATTATTCTTATGAATTATAGACCAAATTATGGATTATATCAAGATGTTCCTCTTCATAAAGGAGTGTGAAACTATAAAGAATGTGAAGTATCATCATTATGATAATATAGGAGAGTACACATATTGGGATTTTGATTCCAATTATAAGAGTCAGGGAATCCAACATGCGAGGATGGTCCCACTAATCCCATACGACAACAGAGTTGTAGAAAGGATGAACACAACCATCATGGAGAAGGTCGGGGGCATGTTGAGTTCGGTTAAGTCATGTAAGACATTTTCGAGAGAAGTTTTCCAAGCTTCATTTTTCCTCATCAATAGATCACCATCAATCCCTCTAAATATTGAGATTCTATATAATATACGGTTTTTTAATCACCCCTCTTAATCCCATTTTTGAGTATTTAGAATTTCAGAATTTTCCTATGTATCCAAAGAGCTCATATAGAAGCATTATACAAGATCTTTTCCATGAATATTCACCATATATAGAGATTAAGAGTTTAGATACAAGATTTTGGACTCAAAGAAGAGGGAGGTGATTAAAATAAGAGAATCCATGTTCTATCAGAATCAAATGATTGAGGACATTCAGAAATCCCAAAATATATCATTTAAAAAGTTCCAATGAATCAATTATGGATCCAAAAATTATACCAGTACTTGTACCATCAATGATTTAAGTGGAGTAATTACATGAAACCCCATCATCAATAAATCATGAGGTAGTAGAGGAGGGGATTGAGTCATGGTAGACTCAATCCTATCCACCTGAAGCTGAATACCCATCATAGGATCTTAGTGATGGTACCCCTTTGATGACCCCTATTTCACTGCTATGTTTCATTCAATAATATTTTATTTTATTTTGGATTAATTTAAAATTTTAGAGAGTTTTTTTTGATTTCATAATTCTGGAATTTTTTCCTCAGTATATGGTTTTCGCATAGTCACCATATGATTTGGTGACCCATGCATTGGACCTTTATGTGGGATATTTCTTCCACACACATTTTGTTGAACCATGTAGGGTTACCTTTATATAAGGTCCATGGTTAAATTTATATAAGGGCCTTCTTAGTTCATTTTTTCATGCATGGTTTGGTTTGCACGTGCAACACATGATTTAGTTTGGACCATGTGAGTTTTAGTGGAAACCTTGCAAGACCCTTTGTGTATAATGGTGACAACACACCAATGATTTCCTCTCTCTTCATAAACACCATTGGTGTTCACAGTGATGGTCACTATTGAGCATCCAAAACATAGATGAGAGATGTAGTGGGAAATTATTTGAAAAATCCATAATCGAACGTCATTACAATTAGTCTACAATTTTTTAGGAATATAGGGGTTTGTACATGTCTATTTAAGGATGTGGTAGTGTGTATTGAGATGTTTTTGAGAGGGAAAATTAGAAGGTTTGGTATTAGTTTCTAGGGGAATATTTTTACTTTTATATTGTTATTTTCTTAGGGGTTACCACTGGAAATAGGTTGTTAGTTTTTTAGGGGTTACAACTGGAAATAGGTTGATAGTTTGTTAGGGGTTATAAGTAGGAGTGAGTTGGGATGGGAAGAGACAAAATTAATTTGATTATTATCTCCTTGGGTAGAAAAGTGTTGGAAATGTAAATAAAACCCAACAGGTCAAGCCGCCCGCATTTATTTTCTGCACATTTTTTTTCATGCAGTGTGTATTTATTATATGCATTTCCCCCCGTGTTTTTTATCCCCACCTGTCCATATAATATGGATATTTTATTTCATTAATGTGTCCATTTAATGTGGCTATTTTATTTCATTAATGTGTCCATTTTATTTGGTTTTTTCATTCCTTTGTAAATATTCCTATAAATTGTTGGAAATTGTTTTCTGAAAAATATATGAAATACAAATATTGAAAGATCCTTTGTGTTTTGTACCAATTTTATTCCTCTCATATTTCTCGTCTTTTATAGCCAACAAACTAGTATCAAATTCTGGTTACCAAGATCCTCTATTTTTTTAAGATGGCCGCAATCCATCCACAAGTTCCAAAGTTTTCTAAGGAAAACTATGAAAGGTGGTGCATCCACATGAAGGCGTTATTCAAGTCACGAGAATTATGGGATATCATCATTGAAGGGTATATTGTACCCTCTACAGAGGAATAATTCATCTTCATGAAGAAGAAAAGATGGGGCTCAAAAATCAAAGAAATAATGATAACAAAGCGTTATTCCTCCTCTATCAAGGGTTAGATGAATAAACGTTCAAAAATATTTCCCAAGAAACATAAAGAAAGAAAGCTAGGGATGCCCTTGCCACCATCTTCAAAGGTTTTGGTCAAGTGAATTGGGTATGTCTTCAAACATTAAGAGTATAGTTTGAAGTGGAACACCTGAAATAAGATGAGGGTATCTTCAATTAATTCTCAAGATTAATTGTTACCGTTAACAATTTGAAAAGGAATGGTGGAAAGGTGGAGGACATTCGAGTTTTTGAAGAATCACTTCGATCTCTTACAACCAAGTTTGAGCATGTGGTTGTGGAAATCGAAGAATCAAAATATTTTGAGAAATTTTCCATTGAATGTAACGCCCCGACCCCAGCTACCCAGAGTCGGTGCATTACTTCGTAACATTGGCATGATCACAAAAGATCAAGTCTCAAAAGACCGATTAGTTTAGTAGCCTTGGAAACACTAGATACATTTGTAAACGTTACATTACATCATAAAGTAAACCAAAACAACAACAACATATTGTCTTCATATCCCCTCAGACTATCCCTGCAGGTCATTCATAATATACTTCTTCAAATCCTGGAAAACATTAAAACATTGAAAGGGGTGAGCTCAGATGCTCAATAAGGATAACAATATTGCGGAAGCTTTCATAAATAAACATTAACATTTAAGGCAATGTATAACTAAAACAAAAGCCTTTTAAACTTGAACTTCAACATAATATGGCAAAAGTAAAATGAGATAATGCCATTCACTTCTTCACATGGATATTCTACTGGCCGAATAATCACATGCAATATCAATAACCACTTTCATAATGAGGGAATGTATAATGCCGGACATTCTGAAACATTTTGTCAAGGCCTCGGCCAAGACATCTGAAATGATTAAGGCCTCGGCCAAAACCATAAATCAAATTGGGAAAGGGCCTCGGCCAATTCCACGTCTAGTTGTCTCATGAGACCTACCGATGCATCGAGGAGCTATAGCGGGCTCCACCCGTCACATATTAAGTCCAATACATTCCTCATATGAATAGGTTTAAACATATCATAAACCATAACATAATCGTATCACATAAAACATGCATAAAGGAAACATAACATTTCCACAATTCAATCACAAGATATCAATACAACACATTGATATAATAAAAACGCTTTCAAAACCATTTTCAATACCAAAATAAAATAAAAGTATAACATGGTATTTATTTTTCATTAAAAAAGGTATGGCTTGAAGAGGAAGCCGAAACTCAAATAGTGGTCACGGCGGCGGAGAAGTCATTGTCGCCGCATACGTACGACCAAAAAATTCCATTTTGTCGTTTAGTAAACGCTTCGTATAAAAAGATTCCTTTTGAATAAACGTAAAAGTCAAAGGGGTTTATACACCATATAAAATAAATTCGTGTATAAAACAAAGTATGCCTCAATGAAAAGAGATTAAGACGAAGTCCATAAAAAGATCATTTTTAAAATGAAATAGATCTGTTATGTGTATTCACTATAGGTACACATAAATAAAGTAAAAAAATACAGAATAAGACATAATAATATCATGACATAATTTGAAAGTAGGAGATTAACCCAAAGAATGGAAATTGGGTTAAGAAATTCCCTTACCTTGTGTCCGACTTGACTCAACCGTTCTTTAACCTCCTGAATAATAAACTAGAGTTAATATATACCTTATTAAGAACCATTTTCAACTTCATTATCCTTATTATATCACTTATTACAATGATATGAACATTATGTAATTATTTAAGTTAATAACGGTCGTTTTGTCGATCTTTGGTACTTGAGTCAACAATAAGCTTCTTATAATTACAAGTTGTTTATGTGGTGAAATATCCATTATATCCAGAATTATATTCATGATTTAGATGTCATATATATCTTATATATCCAGTATATACATTCATTTATAATATTACGTAACATTTAGAGGTAAGAAATGAAATGCACCGTTCATGGAGACGGTAAGCCGTACGTACGCATGAACGCTACTTTCATTTCAATTTCATATTTAATGGAACTAAATCATAATTATATAAATGTATAATATAATTCCAGTATAATATAGTGTATAATACCATTTACTCCATCCTTTATAAATCCCACATATGGCATTAACGATTCAAATCACTTTGAGGGGGCGGTAGTCCGCACTTCCTAAAATGAAATTATCGCGTTTTACCCATAATGGAAATCATAAAGTATGACATAAATGAGAAATACAGAAGCATAAGTAAAACATAAACAAATTATAAATCATATATAAAAATAGTGACATCTTAATGGCCACCTTTGAAGGTGTTATATGAGTGTTGAACAATCATCGTTTCGTGAGGCAGAAATTCGCCATCCACAGAAACCGTATGTTCTTTAACCATTAGATGTAGGTGTGTGTAAGTGTAGCTAGAATCCTTCTTATAAAAACATCCTAGTATATTGAGGATACTGGTGTTGTTACAAAAGAAATGAATAAAAAGAGTTTAGGGGGTTGGAGAAGAAAAATAAAACAAAACAACATTAGAAAATACATTACCTCAAAATCAGGTAACTCTTTTTGATTTGAGCCAAAGGCTTCCTTGGGAAGAGTTCTGCCCAAAGTGAGGATTCTAGGAGTAAGAGGGGGAAGTTGGGAGAGTATTTGGGCAGAGGTTGGCCGAGCCAAATGGCTTGAAAGTGTAAATGAGGTGGGATAGGTGGGGGCCTTTTATAAGTGGAGAGGAGGGGCACTTTTGGAAAGATTGAAATGTTACATTATTTCACAATGCTTTTCGGATTCTAAAAGTCCCAAACTTATATAAATAAAGGCTAAGGTGATAAGGGTTCTAAATCTCCTCATCCAATTGGCTTTGGACAAGTGTAAGCCTTGGATTTTGCATTATCTTCCCATTTTATTTAAATCGTTAAATAATGAGGTCATCACTACATCATCATGATGTCATAAATAATTTAATTTATTTAATGTCTAAAAATTATAAAAAAACTACTATGATGTAGGAAATCGTTTTATCTTTCCAATGAATATTTATAGTCAAAATTTGGACTTGTGTAACCCCACTTAAAAACTGTTTTAGTAAAACAACTCATGTTTGTGTCAATTTAATTTCAACATTAAATAAATATATATTAATGTCATTTTCCAACTAAAGTGGCTCCATGGGGTCCCCAAGTTGACCCATGGGTTGTCTTTGTCGGCCATGACTCATCCAATAGGAGTAGGACAAGTGTCAAGCTCATATCATATTATTAAAACATTGTTTTTACCTTAAACTACACTAATTACCTCTAATCGCGATTAAGAACTTAAAAGTTACTATTCACCAAAAAAATTATTTTAATCTCATTGAACCACATTTTACTTCTTAATGACAACCATGTATGTTGGATTTTTGAAAATCAAATCACAGAAGTGGCAATATTTCATTTAAACGAAAAATCAGTTATTTAACTACCACTTAGTGGTTTCAAAAATTGAAGTTTTTCAGAACAATGCCAAAATTTCACCCTAAGCTATAATTGATATTCCAAATTAAAAAATGATGTCTATTTTACAAAATTCCAATCATATAAGTTGCATTAATTAATTTTATAATTAATTCCCGCTGTCACAACAAATAGCGTGTTTTTTAGAAACAATTTATATCAAAAGATTGACAATTGTTTATGTCCAATTTTAATGTTAAATTAATTCTAATGACCACCATTGGATAAAATAGTAAAAATATATTCTAATTATACTTAAAAACCAGTAAATAGTATAATTTATCACTATAAATTATTTTGATTAAAAAAGTTGTTTTTAAGTATTTTTCACAATTCATAAAAATTTGGAAGTTCTCGGAAAATTACAAAAAATTCAACATAGGCTAATTTCAATGTTAGGAATACAAAAATGAAGTCCATTTTGAAATATAAAATTTTTATAATTTTAAAAAGTGGTTATTACTATTCATAACGACTACTTTGATTAGTCGTGGTGTTTTAGAACTCGAAGTTGCGTACAATGCAAGCTATTACATTATTGAAAGAGAGGCGTAACATGGAAGGTCGGGGTGTTACATTCTCCCCTCCTTCAATAAATTGCATCCTCGCAATTTAAAATTTTTGTTGGAAAATAAAAGGTTGAAAATAGAAAATACCTTTGAGGAAAAACCACATCGGAAATAAGATTAATAAAATTTAGCCTTAATAAGAGGGAAAGTGAATTGAAAAAGTCACCACCCAATTATGATCTCGATTAGGAGAACATTGGTGGCAATTAGAGACATATAATTGGAGGAAAAACGTAAATATTTGTAGGGAGCGATTGGGGTCATCAATCACAATCAACTGTCAAATTGAGGGCCTCAAAGCCTTCAATCTATGTTGATTTAAGTTATCATCAGTTCAACAATACATAAGGTATTAGGATAACACATTTTTTTGTTTTAATATCCTTTTACTAAAGTTTAAGAATTAATTTATTCATTGAATAAGAGATAGGTATATATATATTTATGCTTGACAATTAGAGTTTCATCCTTCAACTCATCTTTCACTCAAAAAGATAATAGAACCCAAAAATATTATACTTATCCTAATTGTATAAGGTTCCAAATGTTAACACATACCATTTAGATTAGTAAAATTATTTTTTAATAACCAGGGACTTCCTGTAGGCTAGTGGTAGGAAATAAAGGCATGTCGCACTATGATTGTGGGTTCGATTCCTGCAGCTTTGTCCGACGCGACGTGTTATGCCCCACCCTACAGGTTGTCCTTTTCCTAAAACTATAGTATCATAATATTCCAAAAATAATCTTCATAATTTTTTTTTAACCTTAAATAATACTATCCAAATATCAACTTAATCCACTCCAACCTTTATAGTTATCCAAAATACCTCTGTCCAGACTTTCTCTAAAAGGTCTCTTAATTCCAAAATAAATTTATCAGATTCCCCAAACAAAGTAAAGTTTCTCTTATTGTCACATACTAAAAATATGATTACCTTAATCATATTAAAACCTTACTAAAATCAAAAAGTACTGCAGTACAATCCATATATATATATTACATTATTCTTATAACCAGAATATAATCCTTGAGTCCAAAAGCACCAATACATTAGTTATTCTGCTTCAACTGTAGTAACAGCATAAGATTGTCCTTGATCCCTTGGCCTTTTCTGAGGTAAGTTTCCCTGACGCTTAGGACATTCATTTGCATAATGACCCATTTCTCTACAATTGTAGCATTCAACTTTGACAGCCTCTTTCTTTCCCTTGCAATCACGAGCCTGGTGACCCTTTTATCCACATTTATAACAAACTCCCATTCCTTTTAGGCAAGTACCAGGGTGATTCTTCCCACAATTATCACATAATGGAAAATCCTTCTTTCCCTTTTTCCCTTTATCTGTCTCTTGTTCCACCGTTCTCTTCTTCTCTTACTTTACTTTGTTGTCATAAGACTTAGAGAATTCCTTTTCTGTCTTGATAGCACACGAGACAATATCTTCGTATGATGAAAAGGATTGTGATACCAAAGCTCGACGGAGAAATGGTTTTAACCCATCAAAGAAACGATCAATATTACTCCTTGGGTTACGTATATAATCGGCAGCATGCCTCGCTAACCTTGTAAAGTTAGCCTCATACTTTGCGACATTCTCATCCTCCTTCTGCCTCAAACTCAGAAATTGCCTTTCCATATCTGCTTGATGGTCACGAGGAAAGTATTTTTCTAAGAAAAGATCTTTGAACTCCCTCCATTCCATATTCGATACGTCATCATCTTCCTTTGTGTTTTGAATCAGCGACCACCACTGATCGACATCTCCAGTGAGGCGGTAAACTGCCATGACAACCTTCTCCCTTTCACTACTCCCCAAAGCCTGAAATATTTTCTCTAGGGAATTTATCCATTGCTCGGCTACTAAGGGATTTGTACTCCCATTAAAGGTTGGTGGTTGTTGCCTCATGAAACGATCTAGCATTGATCCTCCACGTTGCGGATCAGGGTGCTCCATACGAGTAAGGTTATTATTCATAACCTGAGTGAGTTGTCCCAGTATGGTAATAAGTTGATCAGCACCAGTTGTATCTCCAGATCCACAATAATTATCTTGATCAGGAGGGCAATCCCTACACAGAGTTCGTGCATTGATACGGTTTCCATTCCTTCCACTAGGCGCCATTTCTAAACAATGGCATAAACTAGATTAGTTTATGAATCAAAATACATAATTCCATACTTATAAAACACTTAACATAAATTGAACTATTTATGGATATAATCCATAATCATAAAAAGAAATGTTTTCTTTGAGAAAGTATATACTCATAACCCTTCATAGTGGTTTGTAAATAAAATGAGAATTATCCTAAGCATATCCCCCGGGAGTGTCGTAACCAAGAGTGCAGCAAGGCCCGTTGTCGTGCACCAGTTCCCGTTCGAGTCTAGCTCAAAGCGGTGTTTTCGGGTTTTACCCCTAGGTACATCTGTGCCAGAGCCGCCTCTACCTGCTCGTATCCAGACAGGGATGTATTGCTCGGAAAAGTCATAACATCTCTATAATACCAAAATTCTAGGAAGTTCTTCTATACTAATCCTCAAAGTCTATCTTTGGGCTATGTGCTCTAATCAGAGTTTATCTAAATCTAGCTTCCAAGGTTAGTACTAAACTGCCTCTGATACCAACTGTAACGCCCCGACCCCAGCTACCCAGAGTCGGTGCATTACTTCGTAACATTGGCATGATCACAAAAGATCAAGTCTCGAAAGACCGATTAGTTTAGTAGCCTTGGAAACACTAGATACATTTGTAAACGTTACATTACATCATAAAGTAAACCAAAACAACAACAACATATTGTCTTCATATCCCCTCAGACTATCCCTGCAGGTCATTCATAATATACTTCTTCAAATCCTGGAAAACATTAAAACATTGAAAGGGGTGAGCTCATATGCTCAGTAAGGATAAAAATATTGCGGAAGCTTTCATAAATAAACATTAACATTTAAGGAAATGTATAACTAAAACAAAAGCCTTTTAAACTTGAACATCAACATAATATGGAAAAAGTAAAATGAGATAATGCCATTCACTTCTTCACATGGATATTCTACTGGCCGAATAATCACATGCAATATCAATAACCACTTTCATAATGAGGGAATGTATAATGCCGTACATTCTGAAACATTTTGTCAAGGCCTCGGCCAAGACATCTGAAATGATTAAGGCCTCGGCCAAAACCATAAATCAAATTGGGAAAGGGCCTCGGACAATTCCACGTCTAGTTGTCTCATGAGACCTACCGATGCATCGAGGAGCTATAGCGGGCTCCACCCGTCACATATTAAGTCCAATACATTCCTCATATGAATAGGTTTAAACATATCGTAAACCATAACATAATCGTATCACATAAAACATGCATAAAGGAAACATAACATTTCCACAATTCAATCACAAGATATCAATACAACACATTTATATAATAAAAACTCTTTCAAAACCATTTTCAATACCAAAATAAAATAAAAGTATAACATGGTATTTATTTTTCATTAAAAAAGGTATGTCTTGAAGAGGAAGCCGAAACTCAAATAGTGGTCACGGCGGTGGAGAAGTCATTGTCGCCGCATACGTACGACCAAAACATTCCATTTTGTCGTTTAGTAAACGCTTCGTATAAAAAGATTCCTTTTGAATAAACGTAAAAGTCAAAGGGGTTTATACACCATATAAAATAAATTCGTGTATAAAACAAAGTATGCCTCAATGAAAAGAGATTAAGACGAAGTCCATAAAAAGATCATTTTTAAAATGAAATAGATCTGTTATGTGTATTCACTATAGGTACACATAAATAAAGTAAAAAAATACAGAATAAGACATAATAATATCATGACATAATTTGAAAGTAGGAGATTAACCCAAAGAATGGAAATTGGGTTAAGAAATTCCCTTACCTTGTGTCCGACTTGACTCAACCGTTCTTTAACCTCCTGAATAATAAACTAGAGTTAATATATACCTTATTAAGAACCATTTTCAACTTCATTATCCTTATTATATCACTTATTACAATGATATGAACATTATGTAATTATTTAAGTTAATAACGGTCGTTTTGTCGATCTTTGGTACTTGAGTCAACAATAAGCTTCTTATAATTACAAGTTGTTTATGTGGTGAAATATCCATTATATCCAGAATTATATTCATGATTTAGATGTCATATATATCTTATATATCCAGTATATACATTCATTTATAATATTACGTAACATTTAGAGGTAAGAAATGAAATGCACCGTTCATGGAGACGGTAAGCCGTACGTACGCATGAACACTACTTTCATTTCAATTTCATATTTAATGGAACTAAATCATAATGATATAAATGTATAATATAATTCCAGTATAATATAGTGTATAATACCATTTACTCCATCCTTTATACATCCCACATATGGCATTAAGGATTCAAATCACTTTGAGGGGGCGGTAGTCCGCACTTCCTAAAATGAAATTATCGCGTTTTACCCATAATGGAAATCATAAAGTATGACATAAATGAGAAATTCAGAAGCATAAGTAAAACATAAATAAATTATAAATCATATATAAAAATAGTTACATCTTAATGGCCACCTTTGAAGGTGTTATATGAGTGTTGAACAATCATCGTTTCGTGAGGCAGAAATTCGCCATCCACAGAAACCGTATGTTCTTTAACCATTAGATGTAGGTGTGTGTAAGTGTAGCTCGAATCCTTCTTATAACAACATCCTAGTATATTGAGGATACTGGTGTTGTTACAAAATAAATGAATAAAAAGAGTTTAGGGGGTTGGAGAAGAAAAATAAAACAAAACAACATTAGAAAATACATTACCTCAAAATCGGGTAACTCTTTTTGATTTGAGCCAAAGGCTTCCTTGGGAAGAGTTCTTCCCAAAGTGAGGATTCTAGGAGTAAGAGGGGGAGGTTGGGAGAGTATTTGGGCAGAGGTTGGCCGAGCCAAATGGCTTGAAAGTGTAAATGAGGTGGGAGAGGTGGGGGCCTTTTATAAGTGGAGAGGAGGGGCACTTTTGGAAAGATTGAAATGTTACATTATTTCACAATGTTTTTCGGATTCTAAAGGTCCCACACTTATATAACTCGAGGCTAAGGTGATAAGGGTTCGAAATCTCCTCATCCAATTGGCTTTGGACAAGTGTAAGCCTTGGATTTTGCATTATCTTCCCATTTTATTTAAATCGTTAAATAATGAGGTCATCACTACATCATCATGATGTCATAAATAATTTAATTTATTTAATGTCTAAAAATTATAAAAAAACTACTATGATGTAGGAAATCTTTTTAGCTTTCCAATGAATATTTATAGTCAAAATGTGGACTTGTGTAACCCCACTTAAAAACTGTTTTAGTAAAACAACTCATGTTTGTGTCAATTTAATTTCAACATTAAATAAATATATATTAATGTCATTTTCCAACTAAAGTGGCTCCATGGGGTCCCCAAGTTGACCCATGGGTTGTCTTGGTCGGCCATGACTCATCCAATAGGAGTAGAACAAGTGTCAAGCTCATATCATATTATTAAAACATTGTTTTTACCTTAAACTACACTAATTACCTCTAATCGCGATTAAGAACTTAAAAGTTACTATTCACCAAAAAAATTATTTTAATCTCATTGAACCACATTTTACTTCTTAATGACAACCATGTATGTCGGATTTTTGAAAATCAAATCACAGAAGTGGCAATATTTCATTTAAACGAAAAATTAGTTATTTAACTACCACTTAGTGGTTTCAAAAATTGAAGTTTTTCAGAACAATGCCAAAATTTCACCCTAAGCTATAATTGATATTCCAAATTCAAAAATGATGTCTATTTTACAAAATTCCAATCATATAAGTTGCATTAATTAATTTTATAATTAATTCCCGCTGTCACAACAAATAGCGTGTTTTTTAGAAACAATTTATATCAAAAGATTGACAATTGTTTATGTCCAATTTTAATGTTAAATTAATTCTAATGACCACCATTGGATAAAATAGTAAAAATATATTCTAATTATACTTAAAAACCAGTAAATAGTATAATTTATCACTATAAATTATTTTGATTAAAAAAGTTGTTTTTAAGTATTTTTCACAATTCATAAAAATTTGGAAGTTCTCGGAAAATTACAAAAAATTCAACATAGGCTAATTTCAATGTTAGGAATACAAAAATGAAGTCCATTTTGAAATATAAAATTTTTATAATTTTAAAAAGTGGTTATTACTATTCATAACGGCTACTTTGATTAGTCGTGGTGTTTTAGAACTCGAAGTTGCGTACAATGCAAGCTATTGAATTATTGAAAGAGAGGCGTAACGTGGAAGGTCGGGGTGTTACATTGAAGATCTGATGGGGTCGTTTCAAGTGAATGAGCAACAGATGAAAAATAATTCCTGTAGAACAATAGAGCATGCCTTAGAGTCCAAGTTGAATTTATAAGAACAAAATAATGGCCACACTCAATGAGGTAGTCATCGTGTAAGAGGAAGAGGGAATGGATATTATCCAAGCCATCAACAAAAATAACAAAATCCTACCATCTTTCGTGGAAGAGGGAATAGTGGAGGTCCATTCACACGTGATAATGGAAATGAAAAGAACATTCAATGACACAAATGTAAGAAATTTGGCCATTATGACTCTGATTGTTTTAGAAAAGTGGATCATGAGGAACGATCCAACTACGATGAAACATCTCATCATGAAGAAGAAGGTACCACACTCCTCCTCGCACAAGAAAAGTTATGTGAACACCCAGATGTGTGGTATCTCGACACAGGTGCAAGAAACCACATGAGTGGTTACAAATAATTGTTCAAGGAACTCACATAATAAGTTCAGGGTGATGTGAGATTTTCTGACTCATCAAAGGTACCCGTGATTGGAAAATGTCATGACCCATCCTCAGGGCCCATGCCGTGACTACCCCAAGCCCACCTTCCATAGGCCAAGGGCTGGCGACTAGCACCAAAGGCGTAAATCCTGATAACTGGGAAGGCATTGCCTTTATAAAAGTAAACAAAACACCATAGAGTACAAGCGGAAGTAAAACACTAAGTACAAAGAGAAGTGCTGAAAGTAAATGGGCTAGAATATAAACCCAATTGAAAGTACAACTACAACTGAACAAAAGTACAACAGAAAAAATACAATAGCTGGAAGGACGGAAGTGGCTCCTGGGACGTCCTCCTCGGATCCTACCTGAAGGGTAGGTACAGATAGCCTCCACAATGATCTCGCCCACCAACCTCCTCCGAGTGTTGTCTCACCGTGAATTCCACCTCCGGATATTGACTTGTCGTGTAGTCCACCTCCGGGTACCGTCCAGTCCTCGAACACTCGGCCTCCATCAGCATTGTCCGTCGTCTGCAACCAACAAAATGAGGTGCGGGCATAGCCCGTGCATGGGTGAGTATAACGATACTCAGTAGGGACCCCGAGACCCACAAGGTCTCACTAAAACCAACAAGGATAACCACAAAGAAGATCTCAACAGATAACCTCTACTTAGGTATATGCCCATACATATACCTAAGTTATCAAGTAACCCATCTCAATCATGAGGAAACACAAAGATTATGAAATCAACGGATAAGCACTACCCAGGTATACGCTCATACATATACCTAAGTTATCAAGCGACCCATCTCAATCAAGAGGTAACACAAAGGTCATAGACTCAGATGAAACCAGGATTTTCATTATCAAAACCGTAACTGCTGAAGATACCCATCTCTGGAGTGTACAGTGGTCCTTTCATGAATCTGAGGTACTGCTCACTAACCTAAGACTACTGAGGTACTCCTCCTGTCGAGTACCGCGGGCCATCCACCCAAACACAGTAGAGCTTCCCGCTGGGGTATTCCACCCAAACACAGTAGTGCACACTCCCTAGTAGCCTGCATAGGTACTCTCCGGACGAGTACTGCAGGTCTGCACTGTCAAACAGGTAGTGCTCCGTCCTCCATGGGTCTGCACCCAAAAAAAGTAGTGCTCTGTTCACTGGGCTAGTCGACTCACTCCAAGTCGAGTCAGTCAAGCAGTCGTCAGGTCTCAGTCGGCTACACGGTCTCCATACTCCGTACGCTCGTCTCTAGGAGGGTTCGCTCCACGAGCTATAGGTCGATACTCCAAGTATCTCAAATTCCCATGAAGAAGTATCTCAAAGGCCTACCTCGTCATAGGGGTCTCAACGCAATAGATGGCGCGTCAATCGGACGCCCGATCTATGAGTATTTAGCCTTTTCGTCCTAGGGTCCCGGTTGGCTTCGTGAGTGAACCAACCCGGCCGTATCTCAACTGTACCCCGAGTTCTCATAGGGTATACTCAAAAGGACCGTTTCTCAATGTGATCACCAACGCCGCTGACGGTTCGTCAAACGGACGTCCGGTCTGAAAGATATCGGCTTTTCCGTTCTAAGGGCCCGGTTGGATTTTGGGTACAATCCAACCCGACCACTATCCAATAGCAACCAAAACTCAGGAGAAGTATGCCAAAAGTTCTGTCTCATCAAGAGGAATTCAACAAGACAGACGACGCGTCAATCGGACGCCCGGTCTGTGAGTTATTGGCTTTTTCGTTCCAGGGGCCCGGTTGGTATCGTGAGCGAACCAACCTGACCGCACTCCGACGGCATCCAAACCTCGAGCGGAGTAAGCCAAAAGATCCGTCTCAGCTAGAGGAATCCATCAATGTCGACGGCACGTCAATCGAATGTCCGGAACTCAAGATATAAGCGTTTCCGCTCCGAGGGCCCGATTGGTTTCGTATCCGAACCAACCCGGCCGAACCCAAAGTATTCTGAAACCTTGAGTGCGATATACCGAAACGACCGTCCTGATCCAAGGATCTCATAACCGCTGACGGTGCACCGATCGAAGGTCTACAGCGCAAGATATGGGCAAAAGACCGAAAAGGGTCCGAAAACGGGGGGTCTGGGCCCGAACCGACCCGGCCCAACCCCCCCCCCCCCTGGGTCGGTCCGAACCGGGTAGCCCCGACTCGGGTCCGGGTCCAACCCGGATAGCGCGACCCGGCCCGACCGGGTTGGCCCGGCCCCGCCTGGGCGCGACCCGGCCCGGCCGGTGGTTCGGCTTGGCCGGTTACGGCTGAGCGGAGCAGTGCGGGGCGCTACCCCCGCGTGAAAAACCGCGGCCCCACGTGGGGCCACCTATGCCAGCGTACGTGGCAGCCGGCCACGTCCCGCTGCTCCCCTCTTCTCCCGCACGGTCGTGGGACCACGCTCCACCGCCGCGGCTTCAGCCGCGGTGGATTTTTCCGGCGGCACTCCGGGCGCCGCCGCCCCCGACCGCTGGCGCCGCCGCGCCGGCGGGGGCTTCCGCAGACCACCGGACAGGCTCTGGTGGTCCGATTCTCTTGCAGTCTTCGCCAGAGGTCATCTCGGGACCTGACCTTCGCTGAAAAACGTTCAAAATGCTTTCGCGTATTCGTTGTCGTTTTCCGGCGCGGCGCGACAGCGCCGTGGCTTGTTCAACTTCATCGGCGCGGCGCGACGGTGCTGCGCTTCTTAGCCCTTACTCATAATTTCCGCGTGGTGCAACGACACCGCGACGCCTATCACGTGCCGCTACAAATCAAACAATAGGGGGGAGGAGGGTCAGCTGTGTTCGTGCGGTCTGACCTCCTCCCATTATAATGATAGCATGCAACCATCTAATAGAAGTCGACGTACGACAAAGAAATAATTTACAGACAAAAACAATAATCCTCAACATCAATCCGCATGAACGAACGATCTGCGGATCAACCTAGAATTGGTTGGTCAGCGCTCGTCGTTTTTTTCTCAAAAGATAAGAGATCACAAAATAAATTCCCCTACCTCGTGTGATATTGAACTGATGTTCGTCGAACGAGGATTCGTCGCCGGTAAAGATGTCGCGGAAGAATTGTCGCGGTACACGGCGTCACGTATTCAGTTTTCGAGAACTCGACGTTCTTTGTTATAGATAGATGTGTTCTTCGCGTTCTTCGTCGAAGATGAAGAAGTTCCTCAATCCTTATCCTTTTTCTCCCCAAGACTCCACCACAAGAAACTAACCCAAAATAAATTAATCTCTCACTTAATTTATTAACTAGACATGAGTTTGAATTTCAAACCCACACACACATTAAACTCACCTCATTAATAACATAAGTTATTAATTCTTAAGTTATCAAATTTAAACAAGAGTTGAGGGAGTTAAGGAATGTGAAGGGGTGGGGCTTGTGTGGGCCCAACAACCCTTATAACCTCCCTTGGGAAGTTGGCTAGTTACCCAACTTCCACCCAAAGCCTTAAACCACTAAAAGAAAATAAAAATTGTAGTTAATTTATAAATTAAACTTCCACAATTTTTATCATATTCTCTCATGAAAACGCAACTCCGGAAATGGCGTTCCTAAGCAATTACCAGTGCTACGGTTCCATCGGTGCCCTCAAAATTCGATTCCGAGCACCGGTTCAAAAGATAGGAATTCTCGCTCGTTCGTTCACTGAACGTACCCGAGACAAACTTTGAAAAATGATTTCAGGCACACCGGGCCTCGGAATCAGGCGCCGTCAGAAACTGAGTTCTTGTAAAATCCCAAAGAAAATTTAGAAAAAATTTCTCTTGAATTTTACGGGTCTTTACATTACTCCCACCTCAGGGATTTACGTCCTCGTAGAGCTTAAACACAAACTAGGGATACAAAAGTGGTACTGAGCACGCATCTGAGCCTCCCACTCTCATGTGCTTACCTGGAGATTCCCGTACTTCCAAAGAAAGAGAACCCGAGGAATCGACCGTCCTCATAGGATCTGCTCCTGTCGACCCTTGATCCCCACTGGAACCTCCGTGGAAGTAACCCCATCGCCATCGTCCTGCTCTTCATGGTCGATGATATGCAAAGGGTCGAGCACGTATCTCCTCAGTTGAGATACCTGGAAAACGTCGTGCACCTTGTGCAACTGAGGTGGATTGGTCAAGCGGTAAACCACCACGCCTACCCAGCTAAAGACCTAATAAGGTCCATGGAACCTCGGAGATAACATTCCGCCTTGGCCACATCTCCATAAACCTCATCGAGGAGAGACCCGTATAAGGATGTGATCGTCATCCTCGAACTCTAGAGGTCTCCAATTCCTATTAGAACTGAAACTCAAACGACTACTACCATGAGGGTAAGGTTGACCGACTCAAGAGTGATCGGTCGCACCCTCCTGTGCAAGAGTTGATCCTGTGCTGCCTGGGGTTTCCTTTTCGCCGACCAAGGAAAACCCATCCCCACGTTTTCCTAAAACCGTCAATTTGAGTACGAATAGTTATTACCCATTCCATACTCAAACTAACGTCGTAAAGCCTCGACGCTGCCACCAATAGATTCCAACCGAAACTCTCGCCTCAAGGGTCTGACCACACCGTCGGTGTAAGTGTGATTATCGAGTCTCCTCCCAAGGTATCTCCAGACGTGAGGGTCAAGTCCACGGCTTACTTGAAACTCTAGGTCTGGAACAAGATTTGTGAAAGCAAGGAATGATTCATATCGGCGTCCGTTACTAAAGCAGCTAGTAGTGGACACATACTATCCCTTGAATCATTTTTAGAGCCATTGGGTCACACTCCTTGACCACATGCAGCCGCACTCTTCCTCCGCCCTCCAGCTCCTTGAGCCTGGCGGGGATAACTAAGGCGGGTGGTTGTAGCATATTAAGATGAACACTACCTCATGCTGCTCTCCTTGATCTGCCTCCACGTCTGCCGCTTCGCAGACTCATCTCTACTTAAAGCTTCCTCTTCTTGAAACATTTAACACGCTTGAGTCTCTAAGACTGGCATCGGTTTCCTATTTCTTACCGCACTGTGCAGTCTTCATCCGCTCCTGGATAATCTACACCTTCCTTGCCTACGATCTGAAAGAGCTGCTAAAATTTCTCCTTTTCCGAAAAGAGAAACTCGGTCTCATCCCTTGGATGAACCACGCCCATTGCCTAATACAGTCAATCCTGACATGAATGATGCATTCATGCCATGGATGACGTCGTAAGGCCTTGACGTAACTACCAAGAGATCCAACCGTCACTCTCGCCTCTAAGGGTCGAGTCACGCTTCCGGCATCTGTGTGAGGTCACTGGGACTCCTCCAGTAGAAATCTCGAATGTGAGGGTCAAGTCAACAGTTTTTAACTGGGACCTCTTAGTATCAACCAAAAAAAAAGGACAGGAAATCAAACATCACAAAGATAAGTGTCTTTTTATTATTGCAGCTCATTGTACAAAGACACAAATACAACAGCAATATGGAACTAGAAGTACAAGGGATGTATGGATTAGTTCTGCTCCTGCCCACCTGCTCCCAGAGCTCTACTGCCTTGTCCACTGCTCGGCTGTTGCTCAAGCACCAGCCGCTGCTTCTTTCTCGGTGGCTCCTCCAACACCTGCGGATCGACAGTGCGGGGGGTTCGGACAGTCACGTGCTAGGTGACCCTTCCTGCCGCATGAGTAACACTGTATGTTTCTGGCACGCCTAGCTCTGTCCCCACCCCGGGTACCCCGCACCACCGATCCTAAAACCAGAGATCGCCCACCTACTGGTCTGGTCCTCCTGGACCTCTGCATCATCTGTCTACTGCCCACAGATGACTCGGCTACTGATCGAAAAATACGCGACAAAGGCAGTAGCTCCTGAACACACTCAGGGTGTAGAGCTACTGGGCCAAAATTCACCCTGAAGAAGGTCTCAAAGTCTTCCCATGTGAAGGTCATCCTGTCGCAAAACTGGAACAAGTGGCTCCACCACCTGCCTACTACTACCTGAAGAAGGCTGGAAGGAAAGATCACCATGAAGTCTACAGGCATCTCCACTGGCCTGAAGACTCTCACCATAGCCTCCAGCCAATCCTCATCCGCCTGCGGGTCCGTCTCTCCCTGGAACCTGGATGGCCTCTGGTGCTGGAACTCGTGCAACGCGCTCAAGTGGCGTGCATCACCCACTGCTGGGGATGGTGGCATCGGTGGCCCAACATATGGTAGTACCGCTGGTGCCTCAACTGCAAGAGGGCCCTATACCGAAGCCTCGTCTCTCGGCAGGCTGTTAGTACGCACATCCCTCTGGGCTCTAGCTTGTCGTCCGTGAAAAGGAATCCTGAAGAAACAATGTGACATGGTCATACAATTATACCTGGTGAGCTGACCTGGTTTGAGCTGACATTTAAAAACATCTGGAAAAACACACGCGATCAGTGTTTTCATGCACAAAGTTGGAAATCAGTTGTCAGGGTCCTGGTGTATGGATACGTCGGCCGCCCGCACCAACACTGGACTCCCTAAACTGAAAACCACACTCGGTACTCTTAACACTATTGCTTCACAGAAAGAAAATATCAGAGTTATAAGTTCTGCGGTAGAACCGACTCCTCTGATACCAATTTGTCACGACCCTTCCTCGGGGCCCGTGCCGTGACTACCCCAAGCCCGCCTTCCATAAGCCAGGTGCTGGAGACTAGCTCCAAACGCATAAATCCTGATAACTGGGAAGGAATTTCCTTTATAAAAGTAAAAAAAACACCATAGAGTACAAGCGGAAGTAAAACACTAAGTACAAAGAGAAGTGCTGAAAAGTAAATGGGACAGAATAAAAACCCAACTGAAAGTACAACTACAACTGAACAAAAGTACAATAGAAATAGACAACAGCTGAAAGAACAAATGTGGCTCCTAGGACATCCTCCTCAGATCCTACCTGAAGGGTAGTTACAGATAGCCTCCACAACGCTCTCGCCCGTAAACCTCCTCCGAGTGTCGTCTCACCGTGAAGTCCACCTCCGGATACTGACTCGTCGTGTAGTCCACCTCCGGGTACCGTCTAGTCCTCGAACACTCGGCCTCCGTCAGCACTGTCCGTCGTCTGAAACCAACACAACGAGGTGTGGGCATAGCCCGTGCAGGTTTGAGTATAACGATACTCAGTAGGGACCCCGAGACCCTCAAGGTCTCACTAAAACCAACAAGGATAACCACAAATAAGATCTCAACAGATAACCTCTACTTAGGTATATGCCCATACATATACCTAAGTTATCAAGTAACCCATCTCAATCATGAGGAAACACAAAGATTATGAAATCAACGGATAACCACTACCAAGGTATACACCCATACATATACCTAAGTTATCAAGTGACCCATCTCAATCAAGAGGTAACACAAAGGTCATAGACTCAGCTCAAACCAGGATTTTCATTATCGAAACCGTAACTGCTGAAGAGCCCCGTCTCTGGAGTGTACATTGATCCTGTCACGACTCCGAGGTACTGCTCACTATCTTAAGACTGCTGAGGTACTCCTCCTGTTGAGTACCGCGGGCCAGCCACCCAAACACAGTAGTGCTTCCCGCCCCCAAACACAGTAGTGAACACCCCCTAGTAGCCTGCAGAGGTACTCTCTGGACGAGTACCGTGGGTCTGCACTGTCACATAGGTAGTGCTCCGTCCGCCATGGGTCTGCACCCAAACAAAGTAGTGCTCCGTCCACTGGGCTAGTCAACTCACTCCAAGTCGAGTCGGTTAAGCAGTCGTCAGGTCTCAGTCGGCTACACAGTCTCCGTACTCCGTACGCTCATCTCCGGGGGGGGGGGGGGGGGGTCCGCTCCATGAGCTATAGGTTGATACTCCAAGTATCTCAATGTACCACGAAGAATTATCTCAAAGGACCGCCTCGTCATAGGGGTCTCAACGAAATAGACGGCGCGTCAATCGGACGCCCGGTCTGTGAGTTATTAGCATTTTCGTCCCAGGGGCCCAGTTGGTTTCGTGAGCGAACCAACCTGGCTGTATCTCAACTGTACCCTGAACTCTCATAGGGTATACTCAAAGGGACTGTTTCTCAACGTGATCACCAACTCCGCTGACGGTTCGTCAAACAGACGTCCGGTCTGAAAGATATCAGCCTTTCCGTTCCAAGGGCCCGGTTGGATTTCGGGTACAATCCAACCCGGCCGCTATCCAACAGAAACCAAAACTCTGGTGAAGTATTCCAAAAGATCCGTCTCATCAAGAGGAATTCAACGAGACAGAAGACGCGTCAATCAGACGCCCGGTCTATGAGTTATTGGCTTTTTCGTTCCAGGGGCCCGGTTGGTTTCGTGAGCGAACCAACCCGACCGCACTCCGACGACATCCAAACCTCGAGAAGAGTAAGCCAAAAGATCCGTCTCACCTTGAGGAATCCATAAATGTCGACGGCACGTCAATCGGACGTCCGGAACTCTGGATATTAGCGTTTCCGCTCCGAGGGCCCGGTTGGTTTCGTATCCGAACCAACCCGGCCGAACCCAAAGTATTCCGAAACCTTGAGTGTGATATACCAAAACTACCGTCTCTATCCAAGGATCGCATCGCCACTGACGGTGCGTCGATCGGAGGTTTACAGCTGAATATATGGGCGAAAGACCTAAAAGGGTCTGAAAAAGGGGGGTCTGGGCCCGGACCGACCCGGCCCAACCCCCCCTGGGTCGGCCCGAACCGGGTCGACCCGACCCGGGTCCAGGTCCAACCCGGATAACGTGACCCGGCCCATCCGGGGTGGCCCGACCTGGCTTGGGCGTGACCCGGCCCGACCGGTGGGTCGGCTCGGCCGGTTGCGGCCGAGCGGAGCAGAGCGGGGCGCTGCCCCCGCGTGAAGAACCGCGGCCCCACGTGGGGCCGCCCATGCCAGCGGACGCGGTAGCCGGCCGCGTCCCGCCGCTCCCCTCCGGTCCCGCGAGGTCGCAGGACCACGCCCCGCCACCGCGGCTTCAGCCGCAGTGGATTTTTCCGGAGGCACTCCGAGCGCCGCCGCCCCCGACCGCCGGCGCCGCCGCGCCGGCGTGGCATGCCGGCTTTGGCTTCCACGGACCACCGAACACGCTCTGGTGGTTCGATTCGCCTGCGGTCTTCTCCAGAGGCCATCGCGGGAACCGACCTTCGCTTCAAAACCTTCAAAATGGCTTTGCGGCTTCGTTGTCGTTTTCCGGCGCGGCCCGATGGTGCCGTGGCTTATTCAACTTCATCGGTGCGGCGCGACATCGCTGCGCTTCTTAGCCCTTACTCATAATTTCCGCACGGTGCAACAGCACCGCGCCGCCTTTCACGTGACGCTACAAATCAAACAACAGGGGGGAGGAGGGTCGGCCATGTTCGTGCGGTCTGACCTCCTCCTGTTATAATGATAGCATGCAACCATCTAATAGAAGTCGACGTACGGCAAAGAAATAATTTACGGACAAAAACAATAATCCTCAACATCAATCCACATGAACGAAAGATCCGTTGATCAACCTGGAATTGGTTGGTCTGCGCTCATCATTCTTTTTTCAAAAAGATAAGAGAACACAAAATAAATTCCCCTACCTCGTGCGAGATTGAACGGAGGTTCGTCGAACGAGGATTCGTCGCGGGTAGAGATATCGCGGAAGGAGATGTCACGGAAGAACCGTCGCGGTACACGGAGTCGTGTATTCAGTTTCCGAGAACTCGGCGTTCTTCGTCGGAGAACGATGTGTTCTTCGCGTTCTTCGTCGAAGATGAAGAAGTTCCTCAATCCTTAGCCTTTTTCTCCCCAAGACTCCACCACAAGAAACTAACCCAAAATAAATTAATCTCCCACTTAATTTATTAACTAGACATGAGTTTGAATTTCAAACCCACACACACATTAAACTCACCTCATTAATAACACAAGTTATTAATTCTTATGTTATCAAATTTAAGCAAGAGTTGAGGGAGTTAAGGAATGTGAAGGGGTGGGGTTCGTGTGGGCCCCACCACCCTCATAACCTCCCTTGGGAAGTTTGGTAGTTACCCAACATCCACCCAAAGCCTTAAACCACTAAAAGAAAATAAAAATTGTTGTTAATTTATAAATTAAACTTTTACAATTTTTATCATCTTCCCTCGTGAAAACGCAACTCCAAAAATGGCGTTCCTAAGCAATTACTGGTGCTACGGTTCCATCGGTGCCCTCAGAATTCGATTCTGAGCATCGGTTCAAAAGATAGAAATTTCCGCTCGTTCGTTCACTGAACGTACCCGAGCCAAACTTCGGAAAATGATTCTTGGCACACCGGGCCTCGGAATCAGGCGCCGTCCGAAACTGCGTTCTTGTAAAATCCCAAAGAAAATTTAGAAAAAATTTCCCTTGAATTTTACCGGTCTTTATAGAAAAGGTAAAATCAAAATCTATCTAAAGATTGGTGAGCCAAATTATATCTCTAATGTGTATTATATACTAAACATGTAAAACAATATCATTAGTCTCAGCCAAATCCATGAGAAGGGGTATGTTATACACATGGATAATTCTTTTTTGTCTATAAGGGATTCTCACAAGAGACTTGTTGTTCTTGTCCAAATGGAAAAGAATCACATGTTTCCCCTGTGTATCAACACAAAGGCCAAGGAGTATCTCTTGGGACTCATGAAGAATGAATCATGGAGATGGAATCCGTGATTTGGACATATGCATTTCAGCTGGCTTAAACTTCTATCCTAATCAAGCATGGTGCATGGATTTCTAGAAATTGAAATTCCAAATCATGTGTGTGAGGCGTGTACACTCAGCAAACAACAAAGGTACTCCTTCCGAAGTGGAGTGTCTAGAAGAGAAAATGAACCACTAAAGTTGGTTCACATTGATATCTACAGACCACTTGAAATATCCTCACATAGAGGTAACTGTTATTTTATTACTCTCATTGATGATTTTAGCAGGAAACTATTGGTTTATTTCATCAAAGAAAAATCTTCTGCATTTGTGATCTTTAAAATGTTCAAAGCTCATGTTGAAGCTGAAATTGGTTACAGAATCAAAGTTCTCATATCTAAAAGAGGTAGAGAATACAGTTCAAATCCATTTAAAGATTTTTGTAGAGAACAAGGAATCAAGAAACATTATACTACAACCTACATGGAACTGCGGAATGGTATTTTAGAAAGGAAGAACTGCACCAACCTCAATATAAAGAGGACCATGCTGAAGGAGAAAAGCCTGCCAAAGAACTTCTATGAAGAAGCAGTGGAATGCATTTCCTATCTGATCAATCGGTGTCCAACCAAGAGCATCAGAAACTTGACACCAAAAGAGGTATGGATTAGCTACAAATGGAGTGTAGTGCAATTAAGAATCTTATGGTGTGTTGCCTTTTTCTCATGTTTCAGAAGCGAGAAGATGGAATCTTTATGATCGTGGTGAAAAGTGCATCATTATTGGCTACAATTAAGAATCTAAATCCTATAATATCTATAATAAACAAACCAATTAATTAGTGCTGAGTAGTGATGTGGTCTTTAGAGAGGAAGAAGCCTAGAAATGGGATGATGAAGAACCAAACAAAGAGATTCAGTCGAAACCGAAGATCCTGAAGAAAGACATGATCATCGAGAGAAAATTCTAGCAACACCTTCCCCGGGAACATCGTTAGTACACATGATTCCAAGAAGAAATTACATCAATCTAGAAAGGACTCCATCAAGTAAAAATTTAGTGTGCTCGTCCTCACCCATGGAATCCATGAAAATGAAAAACATAAGCCATATTTATTAGAAAACCAAAGTGGTGTATCATTTTTTCCTATATGAAGATCATGAGCCTCTAACATTTCAGGAAGCCATGAGGGAAGAATGTTGAAGAATGGAAATGGAAGAAGAAATTCAATCCATAGAGAAAAGTAAAAAATGGGAGTTGACCACACATCCTAATAGGTAAAAAACCATTGGTGTTAAATGGTTGTACAAGATCAAGAGAAATGTTGATGGTGAAATCGATCACTATAAGGCAAGGCTTATAGCAAAGGGGTACAAAAAGAAGTATGGGGTGGACTATGAAGAATTATTCGCTCCTACTGCTCACCTTGACACTATGTAGATGATTATATCTCTTTTTTTTCATCATAGTTGGATGATCTACCAAATGGATGAGAAGTATGCATTCCTGAATGGAATTCCAGAGGAAGAGGTCTATTTTGACCAACTTGAAGGATTTGTTATTTAATGGGCGGGAGACAAAGTGTTTCGACTGAAGAAAGATGTTTATGGGTTGAAGCAGGTTCCTTGTGGTCGGAATGAATGCATTGACAGTGATCTTCGAGAGAATGGCTTCTCCCAATGTCCATATGAGCATGCAGTTTACATCAACAAGAGTGGTTATGGTGACATACCTATTGCATTCTAGAATTTTGATGATTTGATTTTTATAGGGAACAAACGATTGATGTTGGATGAATTTAATGAGGCCATGTTAATGGAATTTGAGATGACCGATGAAGGTCTCATGTCATTTTTTGGGCATAGAGGTAAATTAACAACATGAAGACACCTATATATCTTAAAAGAGGTATGTAAGAGAGTTTCTTAAAAAATTCAAGATGGACAATTGAAATAATGTAAAAACACCTGTAGGAACAAGCTTAAAACTAAAAAAAGACCTATAAGGAAGAAACATTGAATCAATTTTTTTCAAGATTCTTATTGGAAGTTTGAGGTATCTCAAAATCAGAAAACCTGATATTGTCTATAGTGTTGGGCTTATAACAGGTACATGGACACACCAAAAGAGTCACATTGGCTAGAAGAAAAATGTATCCTCAGATACATTAAAGGAAAGATGGATTTTGAACTTTTTTATCCCTACAATGAAGTATCAAATCTGCATGGATTCTTAGAAAATGATTGGGGAGGCGACCAAGATGAAAGAAAAATCACCACTGGGTATGTATATTTTCTTGGATCGACTGCTTTCATATGGAATTCAAGGAAGAAAAGTGTGTTCGCTTTGTCCACATGTGAAGTAGAGTACATGGAGGAATCATCCACTATTTTTAAAGTAATTTGGTTTAGAAATATCTTGAAGAAGATAAATCATCTATAGGACGGATCCATAGTGTTATATGTGGATAACAAGTCGGAAATTGAACTTTCCAAAAATATAGTGCAGCATGGAAGAAGTAAACATATTGATACCTGATTCAATTTAATGAGAGACATTGTGAAGTAGAAAATGATAAAATTGGAATATTTTCATACTACGGAACAAGTGGATGATATTTTCACAAAGGCATTACTGACAGATGCATTCAAAAAACTCAGAATGATGCTCGGGATGAAGCCAATTTTGGTTTGAAGGGGATTGTTGGAAATGAAAACAAAAACCCATGCGTCAAGCAGACCGCAAATATTTTTCCCTCTTTTTTTCCCATGAAGCATGTATTAATTACACACATTTCCCCACACATTTTTTCTTCCAGCATGTCTATTTAATGTGGCAGTTTTATTTTGTTAATGTGTCTATTTAATGTGGATTTTTTATTTCATTAATGAATCCATTTAATTTAACTGTTTCATTCCTTTGTAAATTCCTATAAATTGTTTTCAATTGTAGTCTGAAAAATATATGAAATACAAACCTTTAAAGGTCCTTTTTTTGTGTGCCAATTTTATTCCTCTCATATTTCTTGGCTTGTATAGCCCACAAAAAGAGGTGCTAGCTTTAGAAACCACTACTTGTATCTACTGAGGACTAGCCTTCTTTGGCATGGATTATTCTTCATATAACTACTTATTTTAACTTATACCCTAACTATTGTAATCCATTATTATTTTATTGTTAGTAGTGAATATAGTATTTTTCTATTCTCTCTCTTAATGTCCTAACAGTTTGGTGACTTTTCTGAGGATATATCACATGATTGAGAGCGATGAATGTAGCTTTGAGACGATCATATAATGAAAGTTTCTAGTAGTGGTTGATTCTAGCAAAGACGCATACACTACGGAGCGCGTGATAGCTATGGAAGAGGTGCAATCACTGATGTAGAATTGTGATCGCTGAAGTGAGGATGTGAAAACTGGGGACATATTTGCTGGAAAAAGTATTGAATGCTGAAAAATAGAACCATTGTTGCAGTGTAGGCCAAACATTGTAAGGAATCCACTACACCTTAGTTTCTTCTGTATCGAGCACCACATATACGGCTAGTGGATTGTTGAAAGGATGGAGAAGACATGAAGCTTCTGGAAAAAATCAAATGTGCATTTTTATGTCTTCTCTACCTACTAACTATTGAATGATTTTTAGTATGTTAGGATCAAATTTTTATATGATTTATGAAGGCTGAAACTTGTAATTTTTTCATGAGGATAATATGAACATAACTAGATGATCAAACCACGATTGACAACTGGTGTTTGGTTGATGTTCAGAAAGGCCTTAGGAATTCTGCTGATAACATGTTTTCTCTATTTTTAGGAGATGATCCATGTCAATGGATCACTAAAATGGAGACTTTCTTAAAATTCAATTGAATATAGGAAGATATGAAGGTTAATTGGGTGTAGTTGTGGATGAAGTATTAAGTTTTTATTAGTTCTTACCTTGTTTGAAACAAAATCTTAGTTTAGGGTGGGAGCGGTTGAAATTAACACTCTTAGAAAGGTATTGGAGTGAAAAGGAGTAACAATAGAATCAAACCAAACTAGAATGCTCTGAATAGGTAATATCTGATTTGTTTTTTATCATGGAAACAAACCATGATAGGAGGAAAAAATGTGCTTTAGAAGCCGGAAAATTCCATTCATATTTGGCTTGGTGGGGTGCTTCTAGATTCAACATCTGTCATGAAACAACAGAAAGGGATCAATAATGTAGAGATATATATTCCTGGACCACCATTGAAACTTCAGGTGTGGAGGTTCTGTGCTCTAACAAGATGCCCACTGCACATAGTTGGAAAGAGTGTAGTGTGAAAAAAGTTTTTTTGGCCTTATAATTTCAACTATTAGAGGCATGAAGAATGATAAGAGAAGTGTGTGTTTCTTGCAGTGTAATTGGGAGAGCTGCAATACACATATTGGCACCGTCTCCAACAACATAAGGGTGCACATGGATAAATTTCCATTGTGATTGTAGTGGGGGATCAATGGATAGGTTTGGTGGGATGAAGAACACACGATGGGGCTCAGAAATGTGGTAGTGCAATATTGGACTACTCGAGCAACATCTGGTAGTCAACAATGGGTCTTGAAATTTCTGGAGGATATGCACATTCCACTTTAGTTTAATGAACTTTTATAGTTGTACGATGAATGATTTTCCTCAAAAAAATTAATTTATAATTCTTTTAATGTAGAAAGGAAAAGACACCCCATGATTTCTGGAATAAGAGGGTGTGCAAAAATATTTATCTTTCATTTACATCCCTCTGAAATTATTAGTTGGGGCTCCAGCAGGAGCCTCCGACATTCAATTTTTTTCAAGTCTCCTCTGGGATTGGTCTTAGAATCACTTTTCTGCTATTTGTTTCCTTCTATCCACTCTGGTGATCCTAAAATTGGGGAAATTCTAAAGTCTAGGTAAACCTAGTTTTTTATGTGGTGAATAAGGTATATAATTAAAATCACAAGTATGAGAACCAACCTCCGATATTGGGTGTAATATCCAGAAACAAGTAGTATTTGTTGAGTTTTTTGGGGAGGAATGTCTCTTAGTACCATTGAAGGTTTTCTAACTTTGGAGGAGACTACTACTTCCCTTGAGGAGGTAAACTTGTTTGTTAAGATATATTATCTAGGTTTGGATGCCTTCATAAATTTAACTAACGAAAATATTGAAAAGTGGGACCAGATTTGTCTTGCATCAGCTATTGGGTCTACTACTTTGGAGTTGCTGGTAATGTTTGTGGAGACTTTTGTTAATCAAGTGAATCTTTTAGGTTATCTTCATAAATTACTAATGGTGTGACCTGTGGTGTGAGGGGAAAAACAATTTTACAATGATATTGTAGGTTTTAGAATACTAGCTGAGGT
The DNA here is from genome assembly GCA_963277665.1 of Viscum album. Lineage (NCBI taxonomy): Eukaryota > Viridiplantae > Streptophyta > Magnoliopsida > Santalales > Viscaceae > Viscum > Viscum album. The sequence goes on along the minus strand of OY728130.1, from coordinate 1,050,857,198 downwards.
GGAAGTACAACAAAAACCAGTACAAACATCGATTGATGGAGCTATCATAGTTTGTATTTGAGGAGAAGAAGACTTGCAAATTGATTTTAGGCTGCATTTTGTTAAGGGAGTTAAAAAAGTTATAGAAGAAAATTTGGAAGACAATGCTGGAGATTTCATGCAAGGAATCGATCATGGAAGTGTAGTACCAATCATGGTGTCAAGGAATGATGGAAGGACATAGTTGTTTTTTGAAGGCCCCTATATACATTGGTATTTTCACAAAACCAGTCCAATTTTGGGAAGGATTGCATTCAAATTTGTTGTTCTTTGGGTGAATCTCCCTTATGAAGAATGGGATGATTGAGAGTGTACATGCAGCTTAGATGTTCAAAAACTAAGACACCAGAAGGCGCCTGATCTTGGAAAAAGGGGTGGGATGTGTTTTTCAGGTCCACCTTAAAGAAAAAGTGAATTTTTAGGGGGTGAGAATTGTTATGAATGTTGGGGGTTGTATGTGTTTGTGGGGGTATATGGTAGTGTGAAATGAGCTGTCTGTGAGAGGGGAAGTTGGTAGGTTGGGTATTAGTTTCCATGGGAAAATTTGTACTTTTATATTGTTATTTTGTTAGGGGTTACAACTGGAAGGAGGTTGTTAGTTTGTTAGGGGTTACAACTGGAAGTAGGTTTTTTGTTTTTTTGGGGTCGTAAGTAGGAGTGATTTGGGATGGGCATGAAAAAAATTCATTTGATTGTTCTCTCGCTGGGAAGCTTGGAGGGGACAACTTTGGGAAGCTGCTACCAGGCTCTACCGAGGAATGCTCTTTTATGGTAAAGATTCTTTTTCATATAAATACTTTTTATCCCTTTTCCCCTACCTACTGTAATCCATAATCTTGCTATTTTTAGTAGTGAATACAAAAATTTCTTATTATCTCTCTCAATGTTCTAACACAATTTCCATGTTTTTTGAAGAGTGTAATATCATGATTTGTGATCCTTTTTTGATCTCCACTCATGAAGAATATGAACCCAATTGGGGGTATTTAATCAATACCATGGTTTGGGAATAGTTAGTCACTACATCTCTCCCAAAAAATCTCATAAAAATGAGGTTTTTCAATGATGTTTTCTTTGATTCACTCATCATTCAGGTATTATCATCCTCCAATATGGGGCTTCTATACAACCTCAATCATTCTGTTGAAAAATAATACTTTATACATGACTTTGGGATCTAGAAACCCACCACCAAACCTATAAAACCACCATCACAAACCTGTAACACCCCAAACCAAACCACCAGGTCCGAACTAGAGCACCAAATTACCTCATGTGCACCACCCTGAATACAAGATGATACCAACTAGTAGTAATGATATAAATCCGTTAGTGGGGAGACTATACCCTAAGTATCATGTCATATCAAAAATAATTAACAAATAAACAATATAATGATTAATCAGAGTAACAAGAAGAAACCAAAATATGGAATATATGTCATACAATAAATAAAAAAAACAAGCTCCAAATGTGGCAAGATAAAAAATAATATATGTGTATCAGATAAATAAATAAATAATCACAAAATCACCTCAGAGTGTCCTTACCCCACCTTCGACTCCATGTTCCATAGCTCAACCATCTTCCATGGACACCTTTCTATTTCTTGGATCTGTATACATGGAGTCTACATGTGTATCAAGATTCCTGCGTAAGGTGTGAGTAATAGAACTCAATAGGACACAACCAATGCATCCTTTAACTAATGTTCTCATGTAAATAAAGTACATGAAATAATATTAATAAATTCACCAGCAACATAACAATACAATATTGATCACCCATGTGCTGATAAAACCACCATGATCCTCAGTTGAACCTACTTTGGCTCTATATTGGAAGGAATTCCATGATATTTAAAGTAATCAAGGAATATCCATAATCCCTAATCGAACCTACTTCATTGTGATCATATATCCCTCTCGATATGTTGAGCCCTAACTCCATATCCTGTTCATCGATGAATTTTTATAAGGAAGAATGAACAAAAACTAAAGGTGATGACACTCTATATCACCTAATCGAGCATTCATCCCCTACACAACATTATCCTAATCATTCATCTATATGTTCACTACATTTCTAAGAATTAAATTTCTAGATGATGAATGCCTCTCATATAGCATCTCTTCTAGTCCGACCATCTCCCCCTCTCTCAGATCCTCCTGGTAATTACCCTTAAGCTGGTGTCAATCTTAGTCTAGTGAAACACAGTTCATCCATGTACACATTCAACTTCCCTAGATAAATTATTTAATAAATATCTAATACTCAGTTAGTAGATTTATTTTTTATATAGTAAACCTAAAATGTTTTTCCATTATGAAAGCCTTTGTTTTTATTTTCACACTGAGATCACTATATCTAATATTTTTATTTATTTCATTTTGTATGAATACTAAAACTAAATTGTTTTAATTTAAGTTTATTAATTAATTATATAATAATATTTATATATTAGCCTGTCATATAAAATATAAACCATGACCTAAATTAGAATCTTATGATCCCGATTCAATCCTATATGTTATAACCCATCCCTATTCAGATCCTAGGGTAGGATCCCAATCCTAAAAACCATGGTCATTAATTATTTGGATCCTATATAAATATAGTTTTAACATTTTAGGCTATATTCGAACCCAATTAAATATAATCATGCTTACACATTTTTTTGAAGTTGATCTATTTAAATTTAAATTATATTAAATATGACGTGTCAATATTTTTCACTATACGGGAGTGTTCCAGAGTTATTTAATATTAATTATTATGGCTATAAAGTGTTGTATTATTATATAGTTCATTTTTAGAAATTATCATAGTGAGTCCATGTCAACATATTTTGCATGCACATTAAATGGAGATACAACTACTTAAAAATATCTGAAGTAGTTCATTATCAAAGAAATAGAAAAGTGTGTCTATATTTGAAAATAATTTTTACAACGGTTATATATAAATATAATCTTTATATAAGAGATTGATAGATCTAATTCATTCACATACACTACTTGAAATCTGACCTATACCAATGCATATATACCAACGGTTTGTAAAAACCATTTGTATATGTCCCCTTTCCCAACGGTTTGGCTAAACTGTTGGGAAAATCCCACTTTGAGGTCACTTTTCCCAATGGTTTAGCAAAACCGTTGAGAAAGCGTATGTCTTTCCCAACGGTTTGGCCAAACCGTTGGGAAATGTCTACTTTGAGTGGAATTTTCCCAATGGTTTGGCCAAACTGTTTGGAAAGGGTATGGCTTTCCCAACGGTTTGGCCAATCTGTTGGGAAAAGTCCACTTTGAGGCCACTTTTCCCAACTGTTTGGCCAAAACGTTAGGAAAGGGTGGGTACCTATCCCAACAGTTCTCAAAACCGTTAGGATAGGTGTTTCCCAACATTTTTGAGAACCTTTAGGATAAGTGCCCTTATTTTTTATGAGTAAATTTATTAAATATTTTCAAATAAATCAATATATAAATTACATATATATATATATCCAAATATATTCACAAAGGATACTCTATGATAGTGGTAAAGTCATTGATATATAACGTGGAGGTTGTGGGTTCAAACCTCCACTGGAATTCTTTATTATATATTTACCTATCCCAACAGTTTTCCAAACTGTTGATAAATATCTATACCAACGGTTTCGAAAACCTTTGGAAAAGACCTATACCAACGGTTTGAAAACCGTTGGGATAGGTCTTTCCCAACTGTTTTCTACAAACCGTTGGGATAGGTCTTTCCCCACACCAGATCACCCAACAGCTCCCCAAACGTTGGTATAGGCTATACTAACAGTTTGGGGACATATACCAACAGTTCCAAACCGTTGGTATAGGTAATTTTTCCATTAGTGATAGGTTTAGGATTCTTTCAATCATCATTGTGAAAATAATTTAAGAAATTTCAACACAATCAGCTGGACTTCATCCTTTAGCACTCATATACTAGAGTGACCTATGTTTCTTCAACACTCACAAGCCTCATTGTTAAAATAGTTATTTGGTGCTTTATTTATTTTTTATTTTTATTTTGGTATTTAGAGTATGTGGGTTATACCATACCTTCAAAAGATACTTGTTTCTTGGTTTGGAATCCCCTTAATATTTAGTTCAGGGGTGTACCTCTAGGGGAAGAAAGAAGGATTGTTTTGTTTTTTCCTCCATGGGAAAAAGTTGGGACTATTTAGTATGTATCCCTAGGGGTAAAAGGTAGAATTATTTAGGTTGTGACTCCATGTACAAAATGGTAGATTAGTCATGGGTTTAAGAAACCAAGGGTTAAAAATTATTTGTAATTAGGCTGTGACTCTTTGTGTAAAAAAATTAATTCAAGAGATTATATTATTAGTGGGTTACATTCCAATTTGTGTTTGAGAGAAGTGAAGATTAGAGTAGTATAATTTTGAAATGTGCTGCAATAAAAATATCTCATGTTCTTTATATTATTTTATTTTCACTGTATTAATAATTAAACTCTAATATAATTTACTTTTAATTTTTTTAAAAGGATATTTCACCCCCATCTAGTCCATTTTTCCATCACCTCTTATTGGACCACAAAAATCAATTATTTCTTTGGGAAAGATGAAATACCATGATCTTCATGCTTTGGAATATTATTTACATGAATTAACTCTATATATTAAGTTCAACAGAACCAAATGAATTTAATAAGGATGAGGGTATTCCTAAATGGTATTGTGTGACACACCTTAGAAATCAATTATTGATCTCAACTGCACTTAAATCATTTGATCTGTTATTAAAGAGAACCTTGGTGCCTCAAAACTCAAATACATTCTTGTTCATATGGTTTCTATGGTTCTTACTTTATATTTTCCATACTGTTAATCATGTATGGGTTATACTACCTATAAAAAGTAGAAGTCAAGTAGTACTGCCTCATAAAAAATTTAATTATTGTGTTGTGCCTTTGGGTGGGAAAAAGGTAGTGTAATTATGTTGTTACTCCATGTGAGAAAAAGTTAGTGGTTGATTGTACTCTACGTGAGTAAAAGTAAGATTTGGGTATTGCCTCAAGGGTTTAAAAAGGCAGTTGTAAAGGGTTTTGACTCCCTTAAAAACTCATAGATTCGATTTTTAGTGGGTTTAATTTCTATTTGTGTTTGAGAGGGTTGAAGTGTATAATATGATCATTTATATAAGAAATATTATAAAAAAATTTGTATTCATTTCATCATAATTCTATTACATTTCTTATATATTTTAAAAATTCATTAAATGTTTTTAAAAATGTCAATTCACCGCCCTATATCATTCAAAAATTCTCATATTCATACCTAACATAGACAATTTATTCTTTAAGAGTGATCCTTGATGTATGTTTGAACCTCCACATGGGCTATTCCAAAGTTGATCATTCCTATCTTCCTTGTTGTAATCCAATATTCTTCTCTATTGGATCTAAATTCTATAATACTGGTTATTACTAGATTACTTCTTCGATACTCATAATAATCTTAATCTATCTAGGAGCAATATTGGGTTCTCTTATTTTTCTTACATAGAGTGAATAAATTTCTATTTTATTCTTCTTTAAATTTATATTCTCATGCACAATAATATTTTTTTAATATAATGAATATATAAATATTCATTAAAATCCTAATGATTATTCTACTACTCATATCTTATATATTTATTTTTAATAAGCCATGTCATTCTGTTACCATGATCTCTATATATGCTTTTTTCTTCAACTGCTTGTGTTTGCTGATTTTCTAGGAATACCTAATAGGAATAATAGATGAAGGGAGAGAGAGAGATAACCATGGATTTCTATTGAATTATACTATTAGTTTAAAATAATAAATATAATATTAGTGGAATAATGAAAAATAAAAACCTTAGAGGAGAATAATATTCTTGGAGGTCATTCCACCAAGTCAAGGTATACCCCTCTTGGAAGTCTAGGTACACTCTAGTAAATAAATCTACACCTCCCCCACTTCATAGATCCACTATGTTTATTATCCCATCGTAAGAAAACCAAAAAAACAAAAAAAAAATTATACCCTAAAGATATCACTAACCTTGGTAATTTATTAGTACTCCTAACCAATCCTCCACATAGTATTGATAGTACCACCTCTACAGAAACAGTAACACAATTTCTCCCCTATACCCATGCATGACCCATGCCTAATAGAATTAGCCTCACTATCCTACACTTCAAGATTTTATTCCTATCATTTCCCATACCATGAAAAATCACATTGTCCTTAAGGTGAGGGAATTGATCTCACCACTTGTGTGTAGAATTCATAGATTCTTAAGACCACATCTTTTCTCACCCATCCATCCTAACAGATTGGAAAGTCCCAGTCAAGCATGACTTGTCTAAAGAAATAATAAAATTGATGGTAGAAGTGAATTACAATCCACATTCCACTACCCCTCATTGAAAAGAAAAAGTCTACCATAGTAAAATATTTCAATATAGATTCTCCCATTTCTTATTGACAAGATGATTTCTTAGGAACAACTAAGAAAACTATACTTGTGTTCATCTTTTTAGATTAAAATTCAAACTAAATTTGATTCTCCATAAGCATTCTAATAATTTACATATCACTTAACGTAGAGAACCCAACATTATCAAGGAAGAGTCGAAACCAAAACTCATCCAAAACATGTCATGTATGAGCTGTAAAACCTTATGAAAGAATTAAATAAGCACTAAAAGGGTCCCACATAGAGTCCCACTCGATAGAAATCATGTCCTCCAAGTTTAATAGTTTAGAAATTGTACACACTTATTTTTTATGTCCAAAACTAAATGATAAATAAGACAAATAGGTCCAAATTATTTTGATTTTATAGTAGAAACATAAATTTGTTTTTGCCTCATTTTTCAAATGATCTCGTAGTTTCATTATAGCAGTGATACCTAGTACAAGGTCATCTAATTTATTCTCCAGCTGAAAATTTTTGTTCTCTTTGATCATCACATGTCACAAGCATGTTCTATGTAAGGGAATATATTTAATGTAGTGCCACACTTGTGAAATAGTATATAATGAACCTCTATTTCAGGTGGGACTAAAAGAATATAAATTATTATTAATAGATATTGTCACCACTTCTTCATCATTAACAACTAGAACATGGTGATACTTATTTCGGTGAGGTGGATTATTATGACAAACCTGGTCAATATTACACATTTAAACATGATTTATTACATAAAATTACACTTAATATAAGCCAAATGATTGAGAGGTCTAGTGTATTTGGGGCTTAGGAACATTACATGGCAACTTAAGACATAAAATACAACATCTTTATTGAAAACTTATTTTACATGACCACAACATTCCTTCATATTCAGCAATGCATGGGATAACCAAAGGGAATAAATAAGAAAAGGGTGAACTATAAAGCCCAATAAGGGTGTAAAAAAGGAATAACATGAACAATACACTACAAGTTAGGAAATAGGAATATCAATAGAGAACAAGAGAAACATAAACATAACAGCATGATATATCTTGATTATCATAACATGGAAATGTGGAAACAACTTAAAACACTACATCATAAACATAAAGGAATCCGATAAACCCCTATCCCAACATGGTGGAAATATTTACTAAAAGTTATCATGTAAAACCCTATCCTAACATGAAATATTATAATACTAAACATTACCCAATGCATTGGAGCACTATCAGGTCACACCCTTCATGAACATTTTAATCTCATGCTTAAGTGTCCACATAGATCATACAACATGGATTCATTCAACTCATCATTTTTTAAATGATAATAGATTGTAGAATAAATACATGAAGTTATATAATCAATAAGTATGTGTTAAAAAATTTGAATTCCCTTGATATAAAAATGGGTATGGTATTCACTACATGATGATTTTGGCATGCCAAATCATGGTTTAATTTCGGCAGCATAACGACATCACATGGGGACTCATAAAATGGTTAGATGAGAGAGAAAGAGGTATATATTCATTTAGAAATGGTATGGTCAGTAAGGGGATCATGCAGAATAATATTCCAACCTATTAAATGAAATTTGAGATACATAATATAAGAGAAATTCTTGAATGGAAATGAGGAGAGAGAAGTACCTTATAAAATTTTGGCATGGTAATAGGTGTACATGGGAGGGATTAAGGAGAGTGAAAGGGGTATCTCATCATTAAAAAATAATAAGTGCAGTATGGGGGAGGTGAAAAAACATACCCCATTATTTTCAATTGAAAAATAAAAGGGTATAACAATAAAAAGAAACTTAGACAAAGAATGGGAAAGGAAGGAAAGTGAGCATCCCTTACTTGGATGTGTGATTCCAAAGGCTCGGGAGAGGATTATTGGGAGCTTGAGGAATATTGGGAGGACTATAGGGAGTGGAAAGAATAGTGAGTGCAAGCTTCAAAGAGTTTGAGTGAAGAAGAATGGGAGCTTGGGTGGAATAATATAGCAAAGGTGGGGGGATTATTTATTTTTTAGGTTTTGGACACTACACACTAAAATATTCAAAACCAAAAAACATCCCATGGTTTCTTTCCAAGGGGACTGGAAAAAATTATTATATAAGTAAAAGTTCCAAATATAATAAAATATTATCCTTGCTTATGTGGATGTGAGTGACACCCTCAAGGAAATGAGTTTAGAATTATAAAATATATTATACATTTTAGAAGATTTAATAAGGGATTATAAAATAAGTAAAATAAATATACAATCAGGTTATTTTAATTTTAAAACATATATTTGGTCGAATATCCCTTTTATGGTATTTATTATATCACTATTGAGTTATTATGATGTCATAAAACAAACTATATATTTATATATTAATAAATTTTTACCCAAAAATTCTGCTGTCTTAGAAAATCATAAAAAAATCACCATTGGATAATTTTGAAATATTTATTACAAGAATAATATTTATTTTATCTAAATAATTGTCTAAATATTTTAATTTTTACTTTTAAAATGAGAACCAACATTTATTTAAAATTGACGGGTTTTGGCAAAAAATGTTTTTAAACCTTAATAAAAATTACATTTGAATTCATAAAATTTATATACTCATTTATTATTAACAAAAGTGAATTCATAATAATATTTTATTAAAATATTAATAATTTCAAAAATTCATTAATTCCTTAAAATATATTCCTTAAAAATACACATTTTGTTTTATCCTATAAAAATATAACTCTTATCAAACTGATTACCTAATCATTTATAGATAAGGAAATGATATAATCATCATTTATAAGAATTTTTTCTATATTATTATTAATAAAAACATAGTTTAATATAATAATGCATATATTTCTCAAAAGTACCATTTTTACCCGAAAATTAAATTTATCAAATTCATCATTTTTTAAGAAAGACTATTCCCATAAAGAAATTGATGTAATAAGAATTTTATATATAAAAAGGGATTAAAAAATAAGTAACTAATACCTTATTACATAACCCCTTATAACACCTATATAAGTCCTAATTAAGGGTAAGGTGTATGATAGTGACAGACTCTTAGGGCAGCTTGGATGACATCGCCCGAGTGGTAATCTCTATTAACTTGAACTTCTCCCATAAGTGATTTCTTTCAAGATTAACATGTGGAAGATCGACTTCATCTTAGTCAAGAGAAAATACTAGTGATGCTACCTCATTTGTGAGCCCTGAAAAAATGAGCTTCGTACGGCCTGAGTTTACGGGATGAGGCCATCCTCTACTTTTTCTCTGTCAAAAGGATTTTTTTTAAAACCTTATATTTATATCAGTTGTGTGGTCACTATTCAATAGCTATATTATCAATGATAATGATACTTAACGATCATTAAAACCCAATAATAATAACAAAAAAGGGTCAATGTGTCTTCTATATCTATAAGACATTAAAAGAAAGGGAATTTTTTTCGTAAATGATTGGTTTTTTAGATTTATCTTCCCCTATTCCTTCTCTATAGACCCTGATAACTACAAAAAATAAAACTACTGAAATAGGACATAAATCATCAATTATAGTTTAGTCATAAGTGAAATTTTATTATGATTTAGTTATATGAAAATAATTGTCTCCACTCACCAAGTAATGGACTGGAATTCCTCTCTACCTGTACAAAACACATCCACAAGTTTATAAGAAAAAAAATCCTTAAGCAAATATAGGTGGAAATAATGTATGGATATATATATTCTATAGTTAGGTTATCACAAGGACCATAAAGTATAATGGTATGGATGTTTCCTCAAAAATCCTACACAACTGGTAAAATTCACTGATAAGTAGAGGGTACTAGCATGCGTGCCTACAGAACCCTCAGGTGGTTGGATGTGTTCACTCATCACCCCTGGTAAATGAATTTTTATCTCGTACTTGAGTCCTCCATAGAACAATGTTTCAAAAGAAGAGGATTGGGTGTTGATAAAAATAGGTAGATATTGCCTCTGTATGAAAATTTGGGTAGACTATTTGGATATTTTGTTCTGAGCTGGCCAGATGGTCAAATTGGACACAACATCTCTAGTAGTTTTCAATCACTTGTTTATGGACGAGTCTAATTTGAAAAACATTCCAACATATTTTGTGACTCGTGATTTAGTTTCATTGATGTCCTCTTCGCACAATTCATGTACATGAGATGAGTACTAAAAGATTTCAACAAGTCCTCCATCACTTCCATACAGGAGAATGAGTATTGATCAACCGAGAAACAAGTGAAGATGAAATCACTTATGAAGAACTCATGATACCTTCTAGAATAAGGAATACGATCAAGAATGTTAAAGATCTTATTTATCAACCCTATCTCTAGAAAACTCAATGAAAGAAACAAATTGATGGGAATTATAGAGAGGGAGAGAAACATAAAATTGAATTTCTATTAAATTCTAGCAACATCGTACATGAATTAATAGGAGATCTATAGAAAAAGGAAGAAGTAGAAAATATTATAACAAGAAGAAGATTATTTATGGTGAAGTCTCCCTCAAGATGAGGCCTAATCCCCTAGATATACTAGCTACACTCTAACAAAAAAAATATATACCTCCCCATTATCTTGAGCCTCCTTATTTATTATTCCAACCTAACATATCCAAAACCGAAACTAATACTTACCACAAAGACATAACTACCTATAGTAGTTTATTATTACTCTTAACATACCCCCTAAGTAGATATAGCAATGCCCCCATTGTAGTAGTATCCACATAAAATCTACCCTACACCAATATGCTACCCATTCCCATTATCATTTTCCATACTGTCCTGCACTTCCATCACACCATCCAATCAATACCCATTTCAAATTAACTTTTTATTTAAATATAACTTTAATCTTGATCACTATATTTATTTAAATTCCCATGAGAGAATAAATTTTAAACTCCTTCACATGGTAATAATATTATCATTCCTTTATCATATATATAAAAACCTCTTGTAATTAATCCTTCAAAATTGCATGAATACATGCATAAACACTATCATAGTTGCGTTTCATCCATGGTGAAAAGTTCCCAGAAATATTTCCTTTTCATCACACTATGTTGTGGAAAAAACTTTACGGCATGTAAGCCTCTCAATATCAAAATTACCCTCAACCCATTTATTAATAATAGGCTGCTTCATAGCATAACACTTTTCTCCATAGTGTGGAACACTCATGAAGCTTATTTAACTATCTTAACTTCCATCACTGATTCATTTTTTCTATATCCATGATTATAATGTTTAATCCTAATTTTTAGTCAATGAATATTATAAAATCATTATATTGAATAATTTTATCCAAAATCTTTAGTTTTGGGATTCTCATACTTCACAAATTTATTTAAGTATATAATCCTAATAAAATCCCTTGTGAGTGGAAATTCCATTTCCACTATTCAAATTAGATTATATTTTATAAGGTAAAATGAAAATAGTGACATTTTCAATTATCCCTGTACACATAAATCATATCCTTACTAAGAGTAGTGATCCTCTTTGTGAAGTTTTAGATGATCCATATGAAGTAATAAATAGTACTTAAAAATCAGGAATCATACTTACAAAGTCAAGAATTGTCCTTATAATGTCCAAAATAATCCTTAAAAACTCATGAATCATAATTATAGAGTCAAGAATCATCCTTACGAATTCTCACCATTCCATATTTTGGAATATATAATGCTAAAAAGATTCTTAAAAATTAAAAATGAATCTTATGAAAATTACTTAACTTATTTTTCTACACCTAGGTGAGCCTTATAAGTTAATTACTTTCTTATTTTCCTAGACGTTTTCTTAGGGAAATCCTTAAAAAGTAACAAGATCATCCTTATGAAGTCTAGTAGAGTTGTGAACATTGTATCTTATATAATGTGTAAATATTCCTTTGAGTAATTAAAGGATGTTCTACTACCTCAATATTTTTCAATATATATTAACAAAAAATAAAACATCATTCTAAAGTGGGTTCAATGAATACTTGAGAATATATTATAGTTCATGTGTAGGGAAATTGATTCATAAAGATTATTCATCATATTATATTTATTATACATTCATTTTATTCCCTCAGATATGTTAGTCATGAAAATTATATGATATTTTTAGTGTAATGTCTCATTTCATTGGAAGTTGTAAAACTTTTTAATTTGACCAAATGGTAAACATTATTAATCAATAATGTTTTGGGAATATAATGAATGTTTTATTATAAAAAATAATTTTATTTTTTTATTTTATTACATATCTTTTCATCTCATTTTCTCCATAAAATAACCATTATGTTAAATAGATTTTTTCACATACAACACTAAACCAAAAAAACTGCAACATCTTCTATTAAGATAAATATAAATGTTGTAAAGTTGATGAATTGGAGGGTATAAGAAGAGGTAACCTAATTATGAAATGTTTCTATAAATAAAAATAAAGGTCACTTTATATACATATTCACTAATTAAATTCAATTAGTATGGCTAAATAACTAATAAGATCATTTTATTCATAAAATTATATTTTTATAAAATTTGGCATTTTTATGATTTATTTTAACACTAAATATATTAATATTAATGATGGATAATTATAATTTTGATCTAAATAAAACATTAAACCTAATTTAACTAGTTATTAATGAGAAATAATAATAAGAAAAATTAATATTTGAAAGTCATTTTCCTATAAAACATGTTTTCACTATATTTTATTATTTTAATTAAAATTTAAATTCCTAAATATGAAAAACTGAATTTAAATAAAGAAAATTCATTTTTGGATTCATTATGAAAATATTACTATAAGATGAATTTTTTAGTATGTTTCTAAAAAGATTGGTTCTTAGGTGAATAGTAAAAAAATATTGTTTTTATAAATATCCTGACTTTTATGACATCACTAGGATAATAGAATGTCTTAAAAATTTTAGGAAACCATTTTCAAGACCAAATTTGAAACTTTTCATTTCAATGAAATATCTTATTTTGAGCTTTATTTATTTAGTTATCTATTCTAGGAGTTTCTATAAGTTGGAGTTTGAGAACCTCAATTTTTGGGGAAACAGACCCTAGTACAAAGGTGACACATTGATAAAGAAAACTATGTTGTAAACCATGCAAGTGGGATATTTGAGGGAAATCGGGTTTTTCATGGATTGGGAATGGCTTTTCTAATTGTGTGGCAGTTTCTAGAAACTATGTATTTTTGGAGATAGTGGTTCCTGAACATTTGGTGCATAGTTTTTCTGACTCAATGGACAAAACATTTGGTTTGTCTAGGTAATTAAAATATTTTTTTTACCATTTCCCAATATTAACATTTATGGACGTCTCCCTAATTTCTTCCCCCACTCATTTGTAGCCTATCACTCAATTCAATGCAGCTCCCCCCTATGCCTTGTCTAGGTCATTAAAAAGTTATCTTTTTTTACCATTTTTCCAATATGAACATTATAGGATTTCACCCTAATTTCTTCCCCCACATGTGTGTAACCTATAACCCTTTGATTTTGGTTATTTTCTTCAAGGTATTCTTGGATTTATCTTGATTTCATATTTCTCCCCTTGTTCATAATTGTTCTTCCATTTCTATATAGTATGGAATCCTAAGCTTTTGATTTGGCCGAACAAATGTTTCTTATGGGGGTTTTACGTTTTTTCCTTATGTCCTTGGTGTGTGAGGACCTATCCTGAATTAATCTTGTGGTTTCCCTAAAAGACAAAAATTTTGTTTTGGTATTGATGTAGTTGTCTCTTTTTAAGGGAATTTTTTAGTGATTTTCATTGATTCTTCATTTCCCATGGATTTTGTTGATTAAATTTTCCATAATTTGAGATATTATTGATGTTTTATCCATGTATGTTGTGATTAATAGAGTGGGTTGGAAATATTATGGATTAATGTGTATTTTCAAAGGGATTTGTCTTTGATGCACTCCATGTGTTTGTTAAAATGGATCGAAGATGTTTTATGCTTTTAAATAGGCTTTTGAAAGAGGGTTTTAAATGGTTCTTGAATTCTGTTAAATGATTGAATTTTTATGGGAATTAAAAGTTTATAAAATTGGATTTTACATGGATTATGTGATTATTAATTTTTGTTTATATGTTTGGAATTGAGTATCACATGGGAGGATGTGGGTGTGTATGTCATTGGCTTAGGCAGATGGAGCTCAGGCCTAGACTATCAAGTAGCTATGGAATGTTTTACATATAGACCAAGAGAGCCCATTGATGGAACTTTATCCTTGTAACCAACCCATGGAAGCACTAATATCCATGTGGACTGAGGAAGCCTAGGAAAATGATTTTTCCCAATAGACTGAGTGAGTTGTTGGAAGGTTGGTCCCAAAGAAAACTGAGGGGGATTCCCAAAATTATTGTATTCTATTAGAAAATAGTGAACCTAAGGTCATTCTAAGTTACACTAGATCCCATTGTTAGAACCCATGATGTGTATATTCTAGTGAACTGTTTTTTTACATGCTTTATGTTTGATAGTAGTTCCTTATTTGGTTATTATATATTATGTTCATGCACATTTTCCATTATTAATTCATGTGATAGTTTTTACATTTATGCCCATGTTTATTTTGAAGTTTATGTGTATTGATAATGTTTATATTGGGAGGATTTATTTCTTTATTTGAGCCTTTTTCACCATGTTTTTAATATATGGTTTTTTTGGGAAAAACCAAAGGTACTTGTAATGCATTTTTTTCAAGTTCACATGATTTTAAAATGTGAGGTTGGTTTTGAAAATTTATTTTCAAACTAAACTTAATGGTTTTCATGTGTAAATTACTTAAATGGATTCATGGTGGTATCATAATAGGTTTATTGCCTCACACCCTACATTTGTCTATGGACATATGCAGACCCTGTTTTTCATGACAAGAGTAAGGGCAATGGTACTACACAGTTTAGTGGCCCTTATTGATTTAAAATGTCTGTGGTTGTTTTGTTATGGTGGATACATGGCTTCATAGAGTTGATATATCATAAAGAAGTTTTGGGTTTTTTGTTGTTGGGGTGTTATGTAATGGTCATTTTGGTCTGATTCCCTAATCTGAGCTATGAATATTGATATCATATGTATATGTCTTGTTTATGATCGATGATGTGCTGATGTTATGATATCCATTTTTTTAATCTTGGTTGTGTTCACTATGTTGTATCATTATATATGTTTGATGATTCTTATTGATTGGTAGGTCCATCGAATTCATGGATGGGTAATTCAATATTCTCAATGGAAAAAGCATTTCGAAATGATTATATGTGATTTTTCGGTGCCTATGTCCCATTCATGTTATGGGTATTTACAAAAAAGTCACCCCTTTTACTTATAAAAGGATCTCTCATACACATGACTTCTCCTCACACCACAGGCCTTTTGGTTTGAAAAAATCTACCCAAACTCTATCCTCAAAATTCCTATATGTGAACTAGAAGTCTTTCTCTCATCAAAATACCACTCTTCAAAGGAAAATTAATTTGAAAAACTGGATTGTTCTAAAGAATATAGGTAAATTATTAATCACTCATTTTCCATTTCTCTTGATTTATTCTCCCACCTCATCCAAACCTATTCCAATAATTATAACATTAATAATTCAATATCCTATTTATAATGAAATGTTATTATGTTAATGGAATATTCATTTTATACCTGCCACAACAATTCAAAAAGTAAAAATGGAACTCATGTTTATGTGCATACCACCATCTCTAGGAATGATATGCTTTATTTTTTAGCACTAACTTAAATGGAAGGTTTAAAGGGGTTGTTTAATAAAGAAATATTATATTTATAAAATTATTATATTTCTAAAATGAAAAATCAATTTCAAAATTTATACTCTATGGAAAATAAAAATATCATCGGTGTGTACATATATACAACCACATCCATAGAATGATGTTTTTCATTTCTCATTACCACCATACATGAATGATTATAATAACTTATGAAATGATTTATTTTTTTAATAATTGGAAAAAGGTTATTAAAGATTTTATTAACATTTAACTTGTTATTAATGTACTAACTCTTCCTTTATTAAACTTACCAAAATAGGTTTGTCACCAAATATATGTTCCCAAATAATAACTAAAAATCTCAAGAAATTAAATTAAATCTTTATAAATAATTATAAATCATAAATCCTAGTATATTTAATATTCTATGAATGATTAAAATTTTATCAAAAAATGGGGCTCGATATCAACATCTTAATGCTTGTGCAAAAAACTAAAAAAAATCATTAACACTAGATGATGAAAATAAGGTATAACTAACTATTAAATTCATAATAAATGATTATAATTGAAGTGTATAAAAGGTAATATAAATGTATAAGGCTCTTAAATAGGTTATAAATAGGGTTATATTTATTATAAAGAAAGTTAAAGAATCCTCACAGAAGTTGAGAGCAAAGTAAAGGGATTTTGGTAACTCAAATTCCTTTCTTTGGTTTATAAGGTTTCTTATTGAAATTAATTTATCTAAGTTCTATATATTATTACATTTCCCATTTTAGATGCTATTTTATATAAGGGAATTAATATTTTAATTGAAATATTATTTCCTTGTGGATCTTTTTAAAAAGGTATAATATTTTTAAAAATTATTTTAATCCTATTTAATGATGATTTAATTTCCATATTCATGTTATATCTTCACAGTAATGTTCTTATTTGGAAACCCAATTATGTGTTATAAAATATAGCATTAATTTTTCACTTTTTTCTTTTCAAAATGATTATTTCTTACCTTATTATGATGGGGGTTTAAATAAAGGTATTTTTAAATATTAAGAATATTTTTCCTTTCATAATCATAAATTTTATCTCTCATTACACATTTCCATTAGAAAAACCTTATGTTTTTTTGAAAGATGATTTTTTGATATTTCTTTACAAATAATGTTTTGAAAAATTATTCATTCCAACTTCTGAAAAGTGATCAATTTGAAAATGATTAGTAACTTCGTATCATTAAAACATTGTGAAGGAATGTTTTATAAAATCTATTTTATGTATGGTCCAAAAGACCTATCTACAAGGAAATTATATAAGATAAATAACCCAATAAATACCTTTTTGAAATATTTATTTTGGTTGATTGAAATTCTTTAATTGACCTATCTACTCTCAGTATCATGTTATGCGATAACATTTGGAAATGATATTAAACACATTTTCTTTCCATGTCTTTTTAGGAAATGATAAATGATTGATATCTTATGGCACATATGTGTATGGATGATTGAAAAGTATGGTCCAACATCACTGTAAAATTCATTGTTTAAGGTTTTACATATCATTAGATAATTATGTTATGTGTTACTATTATTTATATATTCACAAGATGATGTGTGGACATTATGTTATGTTCAAAACATGATGGGTGGAAATTATTTTAATGTTCACAACATGATGTGGGGACATTTTTATTATGTTAAAAACAATATTTTAAGAATTATGTAGATATTATCTTATTCACAAGGTTATTATTACATATTATTAATTAGGTAACATTCATTAATGCCATTTTTTTAATTTACATGTCGATTATATTCTATGTGGATGATTTTTATGGTCTCACATTACCACACTATTATTCCATAGTATATGTATGATCATTATAGATTTCATGGAAAACATTTATTGATTCATATCCCTTTTCAATTATATATTTATCCCTTCACCATGTTTTCTCAAGCTTATGATCTAACACTTGATGAAATGTGGATATATTTTTTCCTTAATGAGTATTTGAACTCATCCGTTATTATTTTTTATATTCCCCATCTTATGAAGATGATCATGACCTATATTAAGACTAGAAGGTGGTCTCGTGTGGTGAAATATATAGAGAAATGTTCATAGTATTATAAAATATGTTGTTTATAAAGCTAATATACAAAGAAAATAAACCTTTGATTCTCGATATAGTGACACTAATTATGTGGTGTAATGTTAAAAATAATAAAAATGATGCAAAATATATGCATGATTAGTTTGGGTCAACTCACCTGATATGCTAGAAGATATTTGATCACTAAGAAAATTTGGAGAATCATATCTTTATAATGGAGATTAATTTGAGTTGAGAAACATATATGCAATGAAAAGCCATTGGTATCTATTATAAGGACAAAGGATATATAAAAAAATCCAATGTAATACCAGTAATTCACCATAGGTTATGTTTTTATCCAATGTTACCATGTAATTTCATCTTGAAAGAACACCAATGAAGGGATATAACATGCTAAGACGGATAAAATTAGAAATGATTGTGTTTAGTGGAAAACAATATTGGATATGGTTTTTGATAAGATGAATGAGATAAGATTACAATTGTCTGGACTTATTAAAATAAGATCAAGGTATTCACCTATTAACAGGGTAAACCTAATGATAAATTGAATTTTTAAAATAGGTTTAGGTAGAACTAAAAGTACCCTTAGAAAATCATTGAGGATAATTTTTTTATAAATGGTTTCAATGGAAAACTGGTTTTCAATAGAACTAATTAGATATGTTTGATCCATATAAATGACCATATTTAATTAGGTTTAGGTCTTATTTGTTATTTTTTTATTGTTTTTGAATCATCAAGTAAATAATTATTCTTCAAATAATCATTGAAATATTGCATCATATATTCACTTTATATGTACTATAAATGTAATCTATTAAACTTATTGATGTGATGTTATGCCAATGATTTTCTTAAGGCCTAATCCAGAAACCACATCCACTAAAAATAGTCACTGTGGCTAATTGTTTCTCCTACATTGGACCCAATGAAATCCTAGGATCAAAGATATCATATAAACATCATATAATATAAGGATCATTATGAATCCCTATTCCGAAGACCAATAAAATATAATGTTAAGCTTATGTTCCCCCACCCCAATAAAGCCTTATACTCTAACATAACATTTACAAGCATTCAAATGTACTATCAGAATCCAATACAACATTCTCTTGCCTATAAATGCTGTTTAAAATGAATATTTTCAAGAGGAAATACCCTAATCTAGCAATACCTTAATAAAAATTGATCCACATGTGCCAAGAATGTAAGGAATATTAGTACTAAAAGCTATTTTATTTTAAACTCTACAACCAAATTTGGAATGGGACAAACAAACTGAATAGATAAAACATTATTCAAGAGAGAGGGATCAGTTTTGGTCATGGTAGAATGAAAATAACAAGATAATTCTTATATGAACTATAAAATTCACATAGAATAAATAAAAGGAACCTCAATGACACAAGGAATGGTATCAAAAAGGGAAGAGCTTATAATAGGATTTAGTTACCTTTATCCCATTAGCTTTTAGGGACATACTTATTTTTATCTATTATAATTACTGTTTATATAACATAATGTTCATGGTTATAGGATTTAATAAGGAGGAATAAATACCTTAATTTTTGATTGATTCAATATAGGAGATCATTATTATTCTTGAATTTATATAAATATCTCTAGTTCATATTCATTTTTTTCTTTTTCTCAATTTAAGGTATGAGTTATACTTGTTGAGTGTAAACATTTTTCAAAACTTGGTATATAGATTACAAGAAAACACACACACACACACACACACTATCTCTCTCTCTCTCTATCTCTCAAAAACCTCAATGGGTCAAACCTTATCCTGATATATGATGAAATTGGAGTGATTGAGTGGCAATGTGTTTGAAGATCACATGAGTGAAATGGATGGTTCTCACTCCCTATAGCTCTTTATCACCATTTTTTACTGGACTATTCTCTAGAAATTTAAGGTGAGTTCTCTATTTGATAATTGGGTAATTTATCAGAACTCATTCATTTACACATAAAGGATTGTTATCTTATATTGATCATTGTAATGATAGAACTGATTTTTTTGTAAACCAATGGTTGGAGGTTTATGATTACATAATCTCATTGAGAACCAGTACAATGAGTGATCATCATTTATAAATATGACAACATAGAAAAATTACTCTTACCCATTGATTAATAACTGATCTATCTTCTAGTTGTTAATTTAGTACTTATTTATACTGTTCTCATGAATTCATAAAAAAACACAACCCACTATACACTAACACTTACATTGCGACACTATGAATTTTAAACCTTCCTTATAGAGAATTATTTGTCACCATTATGATGTATTTAACCATTGATTTATATATGAATTAATACACAATGAACTCTATGTGTCTCTCAAATCATTTCCACCATTTTTGAGGATGTTTTTTCCATTCATTAAAACCTAACCAATCACCTTATTTTCTTGAAAAAATATAGTAGTGAATTTATAATCACTTTTGATTCAAAAAAATGAACCTATTGAGCATGTGTTGATACAACAATTGTGTGAATGACTTTTTGATTTTTATTCTAAAAAACTCCCTCATTTATTATATTGATGAAGTTTCTTTTATGTAAATTTAAGGAAAATAATATTAAAAAGAATATTTATTCGGGAAATATATTGAAGTCATTGATCTATGGGGAAATATTTAATAAAGTATTCTGGATGTGTTTTTGAAATTATTTAGGAAACACTGTTCATACCTAATGTTTGTAAGAATAAAATAGAGATTTGAAATCCTATGTTTGAAAGAAATCATATGGATCATATACCCTACATTTGAAAGAAACCCTGCATTTTAGGAATTGAATGTATGTTTCACTGATCCTACATTTGCAAAAAACTACATCTTATCAACCCTAAATTTGTAAACAACCCTACATTTTTGAGTTTTTTCATCACATGAAGGAACCTTACCTTTGACTATTCTATGGTAGAGTTTTAAATCTATGATATTATGTGAGATTTATGATATGGTCCTGATGGAAGTAAAGATCTATTCAAAGGATTTTTTTGATCAATTCAAAGGCTTGTATTCAATGGAGTAAATCATTTCTATTCTTATAAGAAGTTACAACTCTCTTAAATGATTTTGAATTCAAATATTCACAATTTATTGTGTGATATTTCTGGAGATGGTGTGTCTTGGAGCTGTTCATCCAATAATATAAATATCAAGATGTTCTTCACTGAATGAAAAAAAGGAGGAGATATAAATTTAATATATACATAAGAAAAATCTATGTTTTAAAACAAAAAGTGTGCCATTTCCTTCAGATCTAGACTTTAGAGACATATATGTTTTGATCCGTCAGATTTAATCACTGTTGTTGTTGTTGATAATATTTCAGCTCATTGTTACATCTTCTTATCCAATATAAACAAAGAATTTCTTAGAGATTCACTTCATAGACATACATGTTTAAACACATGTCTCTTGTTTTCTTTGCTGTAGTTTGAAGAAAGAATGTTCAATGTTGGAGATCTATTTTCTATTGTGAGATATTGAAGATCAATTACATCTTTCAGTTACTACTAAAGAGGAATGACTCGGGATCCTTCTCCTGCGATGGACTCTCTATTCCGGTGACGACGACGACCTCTGTGCTGGATCCTACCCTCTTGGTGGGGGAGGGGGAATCTTCGTTTAATGGGAGAGCTAGGTCATTTAGGCCTTTCTCTAATCCTAAGTTCCTTCCACCTTTTACGAAATTCTCATTAAACCCTAACGTTCCAAATTTAATTAACGGACTGTCGAACCTTCAAATCTCCTCATCTTAGATTACAGATGCCTCAACCTTGTTGAATCTCACTCTAGTGGCTCGGTTCAAGCACAAGAGGCCTTCAGTTGATGACTTCGTCTGATTTGTCTTCGTATCTTGGGATCTTCATGAAAGAGCGGTGGTTGGATTACTCGACTGCAAGAAAATCATGATTATGTTTGAATCAGAGGCAGATCTCATCCAAGCTTGGTCGATGGCTCCTCACAGCTTCAATGGATCTCTCTTTATTTTACTACGTTGATCCTTCGATATTCATAGGAATCGTGACTCACCTTCCATTGTGGTTTGGGTAAGTTTCCCTTCTCTTCCTCTGCCGTTTCAAAACCCTTCGGTTATTTTCATGTTGGGAAATCTGTTAGGTAAATACCTCTGTTCTGATAATCGTACCAAGGCGGTATGCCATCCGGTGAATCCCTGGGTGTGTGTTGAAATGGATGTGTGTCACATCCCTTTTCATTTCATTAGGATCACGATCGGTGAGGAATACCGATGAAAATAGAGGATTGTTTATGAAAATTGGACCGAGTTTTGTGGATCTTGCAAGAGATTGGGTCATTCGGTTGAGGTTTTCCGAGGTGTATATCCTTAACGGTTGATGAAGGTCCATCGTAATGAGCAACTTGCTTCTGTGAGCACAGAGGATGGTGCAGGAAGTGCTGTGAAGGTGAATCTGGATTCGAGAATTGTGGTGCCGGTTGATGAAGGAAGGGGTTCCCGTTTGTCTGGTGTAGCTATGGATGGCATTTCATTCGTGTCTCATAAGGTGACTTTTTAGGGAGACTAGGACCCCAGGGATTCTGGTGTTAAGGAAAACTAGGATAATCCAAAGGTATCTGAGGTTCTAAAAAGGATAAGGAAGGACTTAGGAATACATGCTACTTCCATTGCTGGTCTGGGTTCATTGTAGATTGGGGAAGGAAGGGAGTCCGACACTATGGAGGAGGTCACCATGGCCAGCGCTAAGGATTCTAAATCTCTTGATCCTTTGGATAAAACTTGTATATCATTGAGTAACAGGATTGATGTTTTCTTTGAAGACATGTTAACATGAGGATTAGAGGAGGATGTTTTTTAGGAGGAGATGGTGGTGCAGAGATTTTGGAGGGATAACAGGTTGAATGTAGGGAGCATGAATCAGCTTCAGTTGGTGAGGAGGTCTTGGAGGACTAGCAGGTTGAATGCTTGGGTCATGAAACAGGTACCATGACTATGAGAGGTAACCTCAGTGTGGTCAGGCACTGCTCTTTGGTGGAGAGTATGGATAAGAGGTCGGGGGATAATGTCAAACCCATTGTGGAAACTACTACTGAAGAGAGGCGCCTCCCATTGATGGAGTGTAACAATCCTGACCAGAGGTTGGGGAACAAATATGGCTGTGCTGATGCTGTTTTGAGGAAGCGAGTCGGAATCGGAAGGGAGAGTTCTGGGGGAGGGAAAGAAAATTTCAGTGGTCTAGTCGGCCATTCATTCAGTGATGTTGTTTGAAGTGGTAATCAAATGATGACTATAGCTAACAGAACTTTGTCTAATACACCAAGAAGAAGACCAAGGAAGGATTGCTCTTTTCTTCTGAGACCGATGCAGACTAGATCCGCCTCAAATCATAATAATGAGGTGATTTTGGCTTTTAAAAAGGGTAGCGTGATCAAGCAGGCATCCCCAAAGTAATTTGTTCTTGATCAACTTAGGAGTCAGGCTCCAAGTGAAAGCTTTTGGAGGTATCTAGAATGGGAATTGGCTACTGGAGAAGATGACTCATGCATGATATTCAGAGATGAATCAGGTTATTATGATGTGTAATCCTATGTTTTTTTTCATTGTCTGATGTTTCTATTTCAACTGTTTGTGTCTGTGGTTGTAAGTTGGGGTACCAGAAACCCATAAGTCGGCTTCTAAACGAAAAAAAAACATATTTGCAGGCAGTTACTACTAAAAATATGATGTTTATTTTGTGTTCTAAATCTAATCAATCTCTATTGATTTATTAGACTTTCAACTACTCAGACTCAGTCATGGTAAAGTTTCATCTTGTGGTACTATCTTGTGGATTTTCAATTCTTGTAAAATAACTTAAAGACCCTCTAAAAGCCTTGTAAATGTGTCAACTATCTATGTAACACCCCAAGTTTCCATAGTACGCTTCTCTTTGAATAATAAAATAGCGTGTGTTGTACACAACTTCGACATCTAACACACACCACAACCAATCCAACTAGCTGTTATGAATAGTAATATCCAATTTTTAAAATTTTATACATTTTAACTTTAAAAACAGACTTCATTTTTGGATTTAGAGTTTCAAAATTAGCTTAGGGTGAATTTTTTGTATTTTTCTGAAAACTTTAAATTTTTGATGAATAGTGAAAATTAATCAATTTTAATTAAAAACTAATTTTTTAATTGAAATAATTAATAGTGATAAATTATAAATTTGATTGGTTTTAAAGTATATTTTGAATATATTTTTACCATTTAACAAAATTTAGGTTATTTTACGTAATTTCACATTTAAACCGGAAATAAACAAGTGTTAATCTTTTGATAGTTATTATTTCTTAAAAACACGCTTTTTATTTTAACAGCGGGAATTGATTTTAATTTAATTTCTGCCACTTATGTGTTTTGAATTTAGAAAAATGGATTCTATATTTAGAATCAGGAGATCCAAATTGTGTAAATATGTATCTTTTATTTTTATACATTTTGAATAATTACTTCGGTAAATATTTTATTTACCATGGTTAAAGGGTAAATCCGGTAAATAAGGGTAAAAAATATAATAATAATAATAATAAATTACTGTAAAACGTGTCCTAACCCTATTTTGTGATACATTTCCGGCCATGGGTATCTTTGGGTCGATTGTGGGACCCCATGGATCTACTTTTAAGTGATAATGACACTTAATATTAATTAAGTTAAAGTAAATACAAAAATGACATAAGCGTATATCTTTTAGAAAGACAATTTTTACATAGGGGTATATATGTTATATTTTCGACTATAAATATTAATTAGAAATATAATACGATTTCCTACATTATTTGATTTTATTTATTATATTTATACATTGAATAAGTAAACGTATTAATGACACAATAATGATGTAGTATTTTATTTATTAATGAAAGAATCAAATAATTAGTATTATAAATGTTAAAATAAATTTAATTCGAAAGTTTTGATGCCATCCAAGAATTTTATTGGTTAATATGACATTTTAGTATTTATTAAATGAATTTTTTTTTGAATTAATAAAGATTTTACGACTTTATCAAAAATCAATTATAAAATAGTGTCAAAATTGACAAAAATGAGTTTTTAAAATAAATATTATATTATTAATTGATATTCTATTCTTAAAAATATAAGATTCGTTAAAAGGACTTATATCATGATATTTGTATAATTAATCGACCACTTGGGGGTTTCTTAAAAGTATATAGTATGTTTATTAACCATATAATATAAAAATAAAAAGTGACATGGTAAATGTCAAACTATATTACTAAGAGTTAAATATAAATGATAAGGTTAATATAGTGACTCAAACCTGTCTAAAATCTATTGGATGAAAGGTTATAGAAACATCCCCACCTTATAATTTTAATAATCCACTTTGGAGCCATTATAAACTGAATATGAATTTATTATAAATTAATACCTTAAATTTTTCCTAAAGAGCCCCTCCTCCCCCTTATAAAAGGACACCACTTCTAACCAATTATTCATACCTTTAAAGCCTTTTGGATCAGCCAAAATCTACCCGAATATCCCCCAAACTTCCCTAACTTCAACCTAGAGACCTTAATTTAGTCCTAAATCAAACCTAAGGAGCCCTTTTGATCTAATCAAAAGGAAGAACCCAAAGAAGAGGTAATGTTTTCACCACCCTCTTTCAAGTTCCTTTCTTCTTCCATTTATTCTTTCTTTGTAATTTCCTTTCTAAATAATAAATCTAGTATATTATATATACTGTGATGTAATTATAAATATGTTATATCCATATTAAATATTCTATCCATCCTTTGAATGACATGTCACCATACGTGCGTACGTACGGCCTACCGTCTCCACGTCATGGTGTAATTGTTATCCAGTACATTATTATTTGGATGGGTATAATAATGATTTGTAATTCATGTAGATAATAAATATAACATGGTAATTATTCTTTATATATGATATACCATCCAATTATATATAATTTTAATATCAAAGAATGATATTGTCGCCCGTGCGTACGTACAGACTACTGTCTACACGAACACAATGAGATTCATTCCTCATAGTATCCATTCAAGTATAATTCTCATTTGATGATTAAAAATAATTTTTAAGGACTTGATATAATTCTAGATATGAATAAGATACAACATATCCATAACAAACATAGCTTATGTATGAAAACATATAAAATAAAACAAGTAATTTAACACCTGAAACGACGATAATACTAAGATATTATTAACAAAGCAATGTTAAAAGATCATATATGATATCATGTTAATGTATATGATTCCTATATGATTTAACAACATTTATATCACCAACATAGAAGAGTTTAATCTACCCTCAAACAAGGAAAGGTACAAGTTAAGGGTTTATTTCACAATCTCTTCATTATCTGAAGTTGTTTATACGTAATTATCTACTGGGACCTCTTTATAATCCACATCCATGTTTCTTAAAAATGTATTTTAAAACATTCATACTATTTTATAGAATATGGGTTAAAGTAATTTATAACCTTTTTTACTTTTTATAAGATCTTTATAGAGGAATATTTCCTTTGTTTTCCAAACAAGGTCCTTTTAAACATTTTCGATAAAATTAAGGTAAGAATGTCTTTTTTTAACTTATACGGAGGGTGCGGCTATTTTCTACCGTTATAAATTCGTCAAAGCTTCTCTTAAAAATATTATAAGAATATTTTCAAAGTAAATTATTTATTTTATAAGTACGTGACTCTTATATGATTTCAAAATAGAAAGTGATATTTCAATAAAATGGGTTTTAATTTCATCTATGTCAACATCCTTTGATGGATTTTAAGTTCTTTTGGAGTTGATTTATTATAATACAAAACTTCTATATTGTATTTAGGTTTTTTGATATGTTTGAATGTGGATGTTATATTTTTATACCATTCTTTATTTATGATTAAAGTATTGACATTTCGTATGCTAGTTTTAATAAGAATGTTTATGATATGTTTAAATCTTTTCATATGAGGAATGTATTGGACTTAGTAAGTGATGGGTGGAGCCCGCTATAGCTCCTCGATGCATCAGTAGGTCTCATTAGACAACTAGACGTGGAATTGGCTGAGTCCCTTGCCCAATTTGAATTATGGTTTTTGCCGAGGCTTCAGTCATTTTTAGGCGTCTTGGCCGAGGCCTTGACAAAAAGTTTCAGAATGTCCAGCATTATACATTCCCTCATTATGGAAATAATATTTATGGTTCATGTGGTCATTCAACTAGTAGAATACCCATGATTATGTTTTATTATAAAATTATTTACTCATCTCATATTCTTTCCATAAAAGTATTATTGTTTATTATTGTTAGGGGCATATGGTTTCAATTATTTACCATGCTTAATATTTATGTCATTTTTCGCTGTATTACTTACCCTTACTAAACGTTTGATCTCACCCCTTTCTTATGTTTTATTTTCCTAGGATATGAAGAAGTTAGTTATGAGTGACTTGCAGGAATAATCTAGGAGGCTTGGATGTTTCTAATAAAATATATTTGTGTTTCATTAAAGCTGTAAAGTTGAACCTATGTATGAATCTTGTTTCCAATAATACTAAACTGATCGGTCTTTTGAGACATGATTTCCTTGTGATCATGACAATATTATGTAACAGTGCACCGACTCTGGGTAACAGGGGTCAGGGAGTTACAGTTGGTATCAGAGGAAGTTTAGTACAAACCATGGAAACTAGATTCAGATAAACTCTGATTGGAGCACATAGACCTATGATGGACTTCGAGGATTGGTATAGAAGAACATACTAGAATTTTGGTATTGTAGAGATTTTGTGAGTTTTCCGAGCTATACATCCCTGTCTGGATACGAGCAGGTAGAACCGGATCTGGCACAAATGTACCTAGGGGTAAAAACCGAAAACACCGCTTTGAGCTAGACTCGAACGGGAACAGGTGCACAAAAATGGGCCTTGCTGCACTTTTGGTTACGACACTCCTATGGGATATTGTTAGGATAATTCTCATTTTATTTACAAACAATTATGAAGGGTTTATGAGTATATAATTCCTCATAGAAAACATTTTTATGATTATGGACTACATCCATAAATAGTTCAATTTAGGTTAAGTGTTTTACAAGTATGGAATTATGTATTTTGATTCAAAAACTGATATAGTTTATGACATTGTTTAGAAATGGAACCTAGTGGAAAGAATGGAAACCATATCAATGCACACACTCTATATAGGGATTTCCCTCCTGCTCAAGATAATTATAGTGGAGTTGGTGATTCAACTGGTGCGGATCAGCTAATCACCATACTGGGACAACTCACTCAGGTTATGAATAATAAACTTACCCGTATGGAGCACCCAGATCCACAGCGTGGATGATCAATGTTAGTTCAATTCATGAGGAAACAACCACCAACATTTAATAGTTGTAAAAATCCCTTAGTAGTTGAACAATGGATAAATTCCTTAGAGAAAATATTCTATGCCTTGGGGAGTAGTGAAAGGGAAAAAGTTATCATGGTAGTTTACCGCCTCACTGGAGATGCTGGTCAAGGGTGGTCATTGATTCAAAACACAATAGAAGATGATGAAGTATCAAATATGGAATGGAGGGAGTTCAAAGAGCTTTTTTTATAAAAATACTTTCCTCGTGACCATCGAGCAGATATGGAAAGGAAATTTCAGAGTTTGAGACAAAAGGAGGATGAGAATGTCGCAAAGTATGAGGCTAACTTTACATGGTTAGCAAGGTATGCTGCAGATTATATATGTAACCCAAGAATTAAGATTGATCATTTCTTTTATGGTTTAAAACTGTTTCTCCATCGAGCATTGGTCTCACAATCCTTCTCGTCATACGAAGATATTGTCTTGTGTGCTATCGTGACAGAAAAGGAATTCTCTATGTCTTACGACTTTAAATCAAAGCAAGAGAAGAAGAGAGCTACTGAACTCTCTAGGAAAGGAAATAAGGAAATAGGGAAGAAAGGAATAATTGAATTTCCACCTTGTGATAATTGCGGAAGGAATCACCCTGGTGCCTGTCTAAAAGGGAAATGAGTATGCTACAAGTGTGGACAGAAAATCCATCTAGCTGGTGATTGTAAAGGAAAGAAAGATTCTACTAATGTTCAATGATACAATTACAGGGTGATGGGACATTATGAAAATTAATATCCTAAGCGTCAGGGAAAATTACCACAGAAAAGGCCTAGGGACCAAGGACAAGCTTATGCAATCACTACTGCTGATGTTGAAGCCCCGAAAGACGTGGGGGAAGGTAATTTAATGGTTTCCTCAAGTTTAGAAAATGATTTATTTGATTCTGAATCATCGCATTGTTTCATATCATCCATGTTTGCTAAGAAAATTAGATATTTACAATTTGATTTAACAAGGGAGTTGTCAGTTAAAACTCCTAAGGGAAGTATCATTGCTACAATGTTCTGTGGATTTGTTCCCATTAGGGAATATAAATGTTCTTTATCTGCTGATCTCATCATAATACCCTTGACTGAATTTTATATAATCCTCGGTATGGACTGGATTTCGGACCATGATGCAAAAATTTATTTTAAGAAGAAGGAGGTTACGATTTGTGATGAATATGATAAAGAACACCTTATCTTTAGAGTAAAATCTTCACCACCTGATTCTTATCTAGTTCCACCCTGAGTAGCTCAACTAAATTCAATTATTTGGGAGGAAGAGAATGAAATAACTGTGGGTGAGGAAATAAATTTTCAAATAGAGGATGTACCTATTGTGAGATAATATGTTGACGTGTTTCCAAAATACTTATTTGGACATCCTCTAGAATGAGAAATTGAGTTTTCCATTGATTTAATTCCTGGTTCAAGGCCTATATGGAAGACCCCTTATAGAATGGACAATGTGGAATTATTTGAACTAAATAAACAACTACAGGAATTGAGTAATATGGGATTTACTCTCCCTAGTGTTTCTCCATGGGGAGCCCCTATCCTTTTTGTTAAAAAGAAAGATGGATCTATGAGGTTATGTATAGACTATAGGGAAATCAATGATATAATAAAAAAGAACAAGTATCCCCTACCTCACATTGATGATTTATTTGACCAACTATATGGTGCTCAATAATTTTCAAAGATTGTCCTTCGATCTGGATACCATCAGTTGTTTGTGAAGAAAGAAGACATTCCAAAGACAATATTTCTAACCAGGTACATGCATGACGAGTTTACAGTAATGCCTTTTGGATTAACTAATTCTACCTATGTATTCATGGATCTAATGAATAGAGTTTTAAAGGAATATCTCGATGATTTTGTGGTTGTATTTATTGATGATATTTTGGTATACTTCAAAAGCTATGAGGATCCTGAAAATCACTTGCGCATTGTCCTGAAGATTCTTAGAAGAAATGAATTATATGGGAGGTTTAATAAGTTTGAATTCTGGCTTCAGGATATTTCTTTTCTTGGAAATATTGTCTCTAAGGATGGAATCTCTGTTGATCTTTTTAAGACCAAGACAATCCAAGAATGGCCAGCACTGACGAGTATAACTGAGGTACGCAGTTTTATTGGCATAGCAGGTTATTATTGGTGTTTCTTCCAGAACTTTGACCAATTTTCTAACCCATTAACTAAGCTCACACGAAAAGGGGTTAAATTTCTTTGGACAAAAGGGTGTGAAGAATGTTTTGAAGAACTGAAGAAAATATTATTCAATGCTTCTATTTTGACTCGACCATCGGAGAATGATTGGTTTGTTATTTATAGTGATGCTTCAAAGAAAGGACTTGGTTGTGTCCATATGTAAAATGATTGGTTTATTGCCTATGTATCACGACAACTAAAAATTTAGGAGAAAAACTATCCTAATCATGATCTTGAGTTAGATGCTGTAATTTTTTCTTAGAAGATATGGATACATTATCTCTATGGTGAAAAATGTGAGATTTATACTGATCACAAGAGTTTGAAGTACATTTTCTCACAGAAAGAACTCAATATGAGGCGAAGACAATGGCTTTAACTACTCAAGGATTGTGATTGAATGATACACTTCCACCCAGGTAAGGAAAATAAGGTGGAAGATGCTTTGGGAAGAAAAGATCATAGAGTATTGAACATGCTAAGAATTGAAAGAGATCCTATTTTCATGGATCTAGTGAATATGGATATGGGAATTACAATGGAAGGTGAAACATTGACACTTTTTCAAATGGTTTCCATACCATCTTTACTAGAAAAGATAAAGAGTTCTCAGACTGATGATGAAGAGTTTCAAAAGAAGATTAAAGCTGTGAATTATGGGAGATTGAGAGACTTTGTATATGAAGAGGGAATTTTTTTATTTTGGAAGAGACTTTGTGTTCCCGGTATACCTGATCTAAAAATGGAATTTTTAGATGATGCTCATAGTTCTAATTTCTCTATACACTCTGGGAGCACCAAAATGTACATAGATTTGAAGGAACATTTTTGTTGGGACAACATGAAGAAGGAGATTGCTAATTTTCTGTCAAGATGTATGGTTTTTCAACAAGTGAAAGTTGGAAGGCAATGTGCTAGAGGGGTATTTCAACCTCTTACCATTACTTAGTGGAAATGGGATAATATTATGACAGAATTTTATATGGAACTACCAAATAATCCAAGAAGGAACGATGCAATATGGGTCATTGTTGATCGTCTTACCAAGTCAGCACATTTTCTTGCTATAAGGGAAGATTTACCACTTGAACGTCTAGAAAGATTACATATTAATGATGTTGTGAGGCTTTATGGAGTACCCCTATCAATTGTTTCAGATCATGATCCCTGTTTTACATCAGGATTCTGGAAAATTATTCAGAAATCCCGGGATACTGAACTCCGTTTAAGCACTGCCTACCACCCCCAAACTGATGGACAATCAGAATGGACTATTAAAACCTTAGAAGACATGTTGAGATCCCACTAACTTGACTTTCAAAGTATGTGGGATCAATATTTACCTCTGGTAGAATTTTCCTATAAAAATAGCTTCCATTCAAGTATTCAGATGGCACCATATGAAGTGTTATTCGGAAAGAGATGTCCCACACTAACCTGTTAGGATGATGTTGGTGAAAGAAAACTCGTAGGCCTAGAACTGGAGGTAGAAATGATGGAAACAATGAAGGTAATCCAAAACCATATCGAAGCAGCTCAATGTAGGCAGAAGAGCTATGCTGACAACCGAAGGAAGGATTTTGAATTTCAGGTAGGAGATCAGGTTTTCTTGAAGGTACCTCTTTGGAAGGGTGTTATACATTTTGGTAAGAAGGGAAAATTGAGTCCAAGGTACATTGGACCTTTCGAAATTCTAGAATGAATTGGGGCTGTAACTTACTGTTTGGCAATGCCACCAACTCTCTCCAAAGTTTACGATGTGTTCCACGTATCACTGTTGAGAAATTACTTGCCTGGCCAAACACATGTACTCACCTATGATGAATTAGAACTGGAACCTGATCTATCTTATTGCGAAGAGCCCGTCAGGATTCTTGATACCAGAGAACAAGTGCTGAGAAACTGGACGGCTCATCTGGTAAAAGTTCTATGGAGAAACCATAAGATGGAAGAGGCAACGTGGGAACCCGAGGAACGTATAATGAAGAATCACCCGAGTCTTTTCAAGTGGTAGTATTCTAGAAATTTAGAGGATGAAATTATTTGAAGGAGGGGAGAATGTAACACCCCAAGATTCCATGGTACTCTTTTCTTTGAATAATACAGTAGTGTGTGTTGTACTTAACTTCGAGTTCTAACAAACACCACAAC
The DNA here is from genome assembly GCA_963277665.1 of Viscum album. Lineage (NCBI taxonomy): Eukaryota > Viridiplantae > Streptophyta > Magnoliopsida > Santalales > Viscaceae > Viscum > Viscum album. Next base: position 1,050,823,940 of record OY728130.1, on the reverse strand, counting down.
CAATCAAACTAGCCGTTATGAATAGTAATGCCCACTTTTTGAAATTTTATACATTTTATCCTTCAAAATGGACTTCATTTTTGGATTCTGAAAATTGAAATTAGCTTAGGGTGAATTTTTGGTATTTTTCTGAAAACGTTCAATTTTTGATGAATAGTGAAAATCAATAAATTTTAAATAAAAACAACTTTTTTAATCAAAATAATTAATAGTGATAAATTATGAATTTGAGTGATTTTAAAGTATATTTAGAATACATTTTTACCATTTAATACAATGTTGGTCCTTGGATGTAATTTTATATTTAAATCAGACCTAAACAAGTGTCAATCTTTTGATAGTTATTATTTCTTAAAAACATGCTTTCTGTTTTAACAGTGAGAATTAATTTTAAATTAATTTCTGCCACTTCTGTGTTTTGAATTTATATAAATAGATTCCATATTTAGAATCAGGAGGTCCAAATTGTGTAAATATTTATCTTTTATTTTTAGAAATTTTGAATAATTACTTCGGTAAATATTTTATTTACCATGGTTAAAGGGTAAATCCAGAAAATAAGGGTAAAAAATAATATTATAATAATAATAAATTACCCTAAACGTGTTATAACCCTATTGGTTGATATATTTATGAACATGGGCATCTTTGTGTCGATTTTGGGACCCCATGGATCTACCTGTAAGTGATAATGACACTTTATATTAATTAAGTTAAAGTAAATACATAAATGACATAAGCACATATATTTTAGAAAAATAATTTTTACATAGGGTTTTATTTGTTAGATTTTTAACTATAAATATTAATAAGAAATATAAAAATATTTCCTACATAATGGTATTTTATTTATAATTTTTAGACATTGAATAGTTAAATTTATTTATGACACAATAATGAGGCAGTATTTTCCTTATTAATGAAAGAATCAAATAATTAGTATTATAAATGTTAAAATAAATATAATTTGAAAGTTTTGATGCCATAAACTAATTTTATTGGTTAATATAGCATTTTATTATTGCTTAAATGAATTTTTTTAATTAATAACGATGTTAAGACTTTGAAAAAAATCAATTATTAAATAGTGTCAAAATTCACATAAATGAGTTTTTAAAACAAATATTATATTATTAATTGATATTCTATTCCTAAATATCTATGGTTAGGAATAAGGACTTATATCATGATATTTGTATCATTAATGGAACACTTGGGGGTCTCTTGGTAGTATATAGTAAGTTTATTAACCATATAATATTAAAATACAAAGTGACATGGTAAATGTCAAACTATATAACTAAGAGTTAAATATAAATGATAAGGTTAATATAGTGACCCAAACCTATCTAAAATATATTGGATGAAAGTATTTAGACCCATCCCCACCTTATACTTTGAATAATACACTTTGGAGCCATTAGAAACCAAATATAAATTTATTATAAATTAATACTTTAAGTTTTTTCTAAAGAGCCCATCGTCCCCCTTGTAAAAGCACACCACTTTTAACCAATTATTCATACCTTCAAAGCCTTTTGGTTCGTCCAACCTCTGCCCAAATATCCTCCCAACTTACCTCACTTCAACATAGATTCCTTAATTTAGTCCAAAATCCATCTTAAATAGCCCTTTTGATCAAATCAAATGGAAGAACCCGAAGAAGAGGTAATGTTTTCACCGCCCTCTTTCAAGTTCCTTTGCTCTTCCACTTCTTCTTTATTTGTTATTTCCTTTCTAAAATAATAACTCCAGTATGTTCTATATATTTTGATGTTATTATAAATATTTTACATACATATTCAGTATTCTATCCATCCTTTGAATTACATGTTACCATACGTGCGTACGTACGACCCATTGTCTCCACGTCGTGGTGTAATTGTTATTCAATAAATTATTATTTGGATGGGTATAATAATGATGTGTAATTCATGTCTATAATAAATATAAAATGATAATTATTCTATATATATGATATACCATCCAATTATATATTATTTTAATATCAAAGAATGATTTTTCTCTCGTGCGTACGTATGGACTACCGTCTCCATGAACACGATGAGATTCATTCCTCATCGTATCCATTCAAGTCTAATTCTCATTTGATGATTAAAAATAATTTTTAAGGACTTGATATAATTATGGATATGAATAATATAAAACCATTCCATAACAAACATAGCTTATGTAACAAAACATATAAAAGAAAATGAGTAAGTTAAAACCCGAAATGACGATAATACTAAGATATTATTAACAAAGCAATGTTAAAAGATCATATATGATATCATATTAATGTATATGATTCTTGTATAATTTAATAACAATTATTTAACCATTATATAGTAGGTTAACCTACCCTCAAACAAGTAAAATTACAAGGTAAGGTTTTATTTCACAATCTATTCATTATCTGAGGTTGTTTATACGTAATTATCTAATGGGACCTCTTTATCATCCACGCCCATGTTTCTTAAAAATGTATTTCAAAATATTATTAATATTTTATGGACTATGGGTTAAAGTAATTTATACCCTTGTTGAATATTTAGAAGATGTTTATAAATTAATCTTTCCATCATTTTCGAAACAGGGTCCTTTTTAAACTTTTCGACAAAATTAAGGTAAGAATGTCTTTTTTTAACTTATTCGGAGGGTGTGGCTATTTTCTACCATTATAAACTCATCGAAGCTTCCCTTACAGGATTATAAGAATATTTTCAAAGTAAATGTTTTATTTTATAATTACATGACTCTTAAATTATTTAAAAATAGAATGAGATATTTCTCAAAAAAGGGTTTTTATTTAAACTATGTCAACATCCTTTGACGGATTTTAATTTTATTTGGAGTTGATTTATTATTATACAAAACACCCATATTGTATTGAAGTTTTTGTGATACATTTGAATGTGGATGTGCTATTTTTATACCATTCAGGATTTATGATTAAAGTATTGACATTTCGTATGCTAGTTTTAATACGAATATTTCTGATATGTTTAAACCTTTCTATATGAGGAATGTATTGGACTTTGTAGGTGACGGGCGAAGCCCGCTATAGCTCCTCGATGCATTGGTAGGTCTCATGAGATAACTAGGCATGGAATTGGTTGAGGTCCTTTCCCAATTTGATTTATGGTTTTGGCTGAGGCCTTAATCATTTTTAGATATCTTGGCCGAGGCCTTGACAAAAAGTTTCAGAATGTCTGGAATTATATATTCCCTCATTATGGAAATAATATTTATGGTTCATGTAGTTATTCGACTAGTAGAATACCCTTGATTATGTTTTATTATGAAATTATTTACTCAGCTCACATTCTTTCCATAAAAGCATTCTTTCTTTATTATTGGTAAATGCATGTGGTTTCAATTATTTAGCATGCATAATATTAATATCATTTTCCGTTGTATTACATACCCTTACTGAGCATTTGATCTCACCCCTTTCTTATGTTTTATTTTCCCAGGATATGAAGAATTTAGTTATGAGTGACATGCAGGCATAATCTAGGAGGCTTGGATGTTTCTAATGAAATATATTTGTGTTGTATTAAAGCTGTAAAGTTGAACTTATATATGTATCCTGTTTCCAATAATACTAAATGGATCGGTCTTTCGAGACATGATTTCCTTGTGATCATTCCAATGTTATGTATTAATGCACCGAATCTGGGTAACTGGGGTCGGGGAGTTACAGTTGGTATCAAAGAAAGTTTAGTACAAACCTTGGAAACTAGATTTAGATAAACTCTGATTAGAGCACATAGACCAAAGATGGACTTTGAGGATTAGTATATAAGAACTTCCTAGAATTTTGGTATTGTTGAGATTTTTTGAGTTTTCTGAGAAATACATACCTATATGGATACGAGCATGTAGAGGCGGCTCTAGCACAGATTTACCGAAGGGTAAAACCTGAAAAAACCACTTTGATCTAGAATTGAACGGGAACTACTGCACGACAACGGGCCTTACTGCACTCTTGGTTACGACACTCCTAGGGGATATGCTTAGGATAATTCTCATTTTATTTAGAAACCATTATGAAGGGTTTATGAGTATATACTTCCTCATAGAAAACATTTTTATGATTATGGATTATATCCATAAATAGTTCAATTTATGTTAAGTGTTTTACAAGTATGGAACTATGTATTTTGATTCATAAACTGATCTATTTTATGGCAATGTTTAGAAATGGCGCCTAGTGGAAGGAATGGAAACCGTATCAATGCATTCACTCCATGTAGGGATTTCCCTCCTGCTCAAGATAATTATAGTGGAGATGGTGATGCAACATGTGTTGATCAGCTAATCACCATACTGGGAAAACTCACTCAGGTTTATGGATCACCCAGATGGACAACATGGAGTATCAATGTTAGATTTCTTAATGAGGCAACAACCACAAACATTCAATGGGAGTACAAATCCCTTAGTAGCTGATCAAAGGATAAATTCCTTAGAGAAAATATTCCATGCCTTGGGGAGTAGTGAAAGGGAAAACGTTATCAGGGTAGTTTACCACCTCACAGAAGATTCTGATCAATGGTGGCCATTGATTTTAAAAAAAAAGGATGATGATGAAGTATCAAATATGGAATGGAGGGTGTTCAAATAGATTTGTTTTTAGAAAAATTCTTTCCTCGTGACCATAGATCAGATATGGAAAGGCAATTTCTGAGTATGAGACAAAAGGCGGATGAGAATGTTGCAAAGTTTGAGGCTAATTTTACATGGTTAGCAAGGTATGCTGCAGATTATATAAGTAACCCAAGAAGTAAGATTGAGGGTTTCTTTGATGGGTGAAAACCATTTCTTCATCGAGCATTGGTCTCATAATCCTTCTCGTAATTCGAAGATATTGCCTCGTGTGCTATCAAGAAAAAAAATGAATTCTCTATGTCTTTTGACTTTAAATCAAAGAAAGAGAAGAAGAGATCTGCTGAACACTCTGGGAAAAGAAATAATGAAACAGGGAAGAAGGGAAGAATTGAATTTCCACCTTGTGATAATTGTAGAAGGAATCACCCTGGTGCTTATCAAAAAGAAAATGGAGTATGCTACATGTGTGGACAGAAAGGCAATCTGGTTGGTGACTGTAAAGGAAATAAACACGCTAGAAATGTTCAATGCTAAAAATACAAGGAGATGGGATATTATGAAAATGAATTTCCCAAGCATCAGGGAAACTTACCACAGAAAAGGGATAGGGACCACATCCAAGATTATGCAATCACTACTGCGGATGTTGAAGCCCTGAAAGACGTGGTGGCATGTAATTTAATTGTTTCCTCAAGGTTTAGAAAATGATTTATTTGATTTTGGATCATCACATTGTTTCATATCTTCCAAGTTTGCTAATAAAATTAGACATTTCCAATTTGATTTAACAAGGGAGTTGTCAGTTAAAACTCTTAAGGTAAGTATCATTGCTATAAAGTTCTGTGGATCCGTTCCCATTAGGGCATATAAATGTTATTTATCTACTGATCTCATCGTCATAATCTTGACTGAATTTGATATAATCCTTCGTATGGATTGGATTTCAGACCATGATGCGAAAATTTATTATAAGAAGAAGGAGGTTATGATTTTTGATGATGATGATAAAGAAAACCTTATCTTTATAGCAGAATCTTCACCACCTGATTCTTATCTAGATCCACCCCCAGTAGCTCAACTAAATTCAATTATCAGGGAGGAAGAGAATGAAATAACTGTAGGTGAGGAAAGGAATGCTCAAATAGAGGATGCACCTATTGTGAGAGAATATGTTGATATGTTTCCGAAAGATTTACCTGGACATCCTTCAGAATGAGAAATTGATTTTTCCATTTATTTAATTCCTGGTTTAAGGCCCATATAGAAGACCCCTTATATAATGGCCACTATGGAATTATTTTAACTAAAGAAACAACTAGAGTAATTGAGTAATAAGATATTTATTCACCCTAGTGTTTCTCCATGGGGAGCCCCTATCCTTTTTGTTAAAAACACAGATGGATCTATGAGGTTATGTATCGACTACATGGAAATCAATGTTATAACAATAAAGAACAAGTCTCCCCTACCTCAAATTGATGATTTATTTGACAAACTGCATGGATCTCAATACTTTTAAAAGATTTACCTTCGATCTGGATACCATCTGTTGTGTGTGAAGAAGGAAGAAATTTAGAAGACAACATTTCGAACTAGGTATGGGAATAATGAGTTTACAGTAATGCCTTTTGGGTTGACTAATGCACCCTCTGTATTTATGGATTTAACGAATAGAGTTTTCAAGGAATATCTCGATGACTTGTGGTGGTATTTATTGATTATATCTTGGTATACTCCAAAAGCTATGAGGATCATGAAAATCACTTACGCATTTTTTTGAAGACCCTAAAAGACATGAATTATATGGGAAGTTTAGCAAGTGTGAATTCTGGCTTCAGGAGATTTCTTTTTTCTTGGCCATATTGTCTCTAAGGATGGAATCTCTATTGATCCTTCTAAGACCAAGGCAATCCAAGAATGTCCAGCACTGATGAGTATAACTGAGGTATGTTGTTTTATTGGCTTAGCAGGTTATTATTGGCATTTTATCCAGAAATTTTCCTGATTTTCTAACCCATTAACGAAGTTCACACTTAAAGGGGTTAAATTTGTTTGTACAAAAGAGTGTGAAGAATGTTTTGAAGAACTGAAGTGAAGATTATTCAATGCTCCTATTTTGACTCTACCATCGGAGAATTATGGGTTTGATATTTATAGTGATGCTTCAAAGAAAGGAATTGGTTGTGTCCTTATGAAAAATAATAGGGTTATTGCCTATGCATAATGAAAACTGAAAATTGATGAGAAAAACTACCCTACTCATGATCTTGAGTTAGCTGCTATAATTTTTTCTTTGAAGATATGGAGACATTATCTCTATGGTGAAAAATGTGAAATTTATACTGATCACAAGAGTTTGAAATAAATTTTCCCACATAAATAACTCAACATGAGGCAAAGGAGATGGCTTGAACTACTCAAGGATTATGATTGCACGATACACTACCACCCGTGGAAGGAAAATAAGGTGGCAGATGCTTTGAGAAGAAAAGATCATGGAGTTTTGAACATGATGAGAATTGAAAAGGATCCTATTTTCATGGATCTAGTGAATATAGATATGGGAATTACAATTGAAGGTGAAACATCGATAATTTTTCAAATGGTTGCCAAACCATCTTTACTAGAAAAGATAAAGAGTTCTCAGATCGGTGATGAAGAGTTTCAAAAGAAGATTAAAGCTGTGAATGATGGGAGATTGATAGAATTTGTGTATGAAGAAGGAATTTTGAAATTTGGGAAGATACATTGTGTTCCCGATATGCTTGATCTAAAAAGGTAATTGTTAGATGATGCTCATAGTTCCAATTTCTCTATACACCCTGGGAGCACCAAAATGTATAGATATTTGAAGGAACATTTTTGGTGGGACAACATGAAGAGCGAGATTGCTGATTTTGAGTCAAGATGTATGGTTTTTCAACAAGTGAAAGCTGGAAGGCAACATCCTGGAGGGTTATTTCAACCTCTTCCTATACCTGAGTGGAAATGGGTTAATATTATGATGAACATTGTCATGGGACTACCAAAGACTCCTAGAAGGAACGATGCAATATGAGTCATTATTGATCATCTTACCAAGTCAGTGCATTTTCTTGATATAAGGGAATATTTACCACTTGAACGTCTAGAAAGACTATATATTAATGATTTTGTGAGGTTTCATGGAGTACCCATATCAATTGTTTCGGATCGTGATCCCCATTTTACATCAAGATTCTGGAAAATTCTTCAGAAAGCCCAGGATACTGAACTTCGTTTAAGCACTGCCTACCACCCCCAAACTGATGGACAATCAGAATGGACTATTAAAACCTTAGTGGACAATTCTATATCCATCTCACATGTCTTTAAAGGTATGTGGGATCAATATTTACCTATGGTAGAATTTTCATATAACAATAGCTTCCATTAAAGTATTCAGATGGCACCATATGAAGAGTTATATGGAAAGAGATGTCACAGACAAACCTGTTTGGATGATGTTGGTGAAAGAAAACTCATAGGCCCAGAACTTGTGGCAAAAACGATGGAAAAGATGAAGGTAATCCAAAACCATATCAAAGTAGCTCAAAGTAGGCAGAAGAGCTATGCTGAAAACCAAAGGAAGGATTTGAAATTTCAGGTAGGAGATCATGTTTTCTTGAAGGTATCTCCATGGAAGGGTGTTATACATTTCGGTGATAAGGTAAAATTGAGTCCCAGGTATATTGGACCTTTCAAAATTCTAGAACGAATTGGGGCTGTAGCTTACCGTTTGGCAATGCTGCCAAGTCTCTCCAAAGTTCACGATGTGTTCCACGTATCACTGTTGAGAAAATACATGCCTGACCAAACGCATGTACTCACCTATGAGTAATTACAACTGGAACATGATCTATCTTATTGTGAAGATCCCATTAGGATTCTTGATACTAGATAACAAGTGCTAAGAAACCAGATGACTCGTCTGGTAAAAGTTATTTGGAGAATCCATAAGATGGAAGAGGCAATGTGGGAACCCGAGGAACTTATGATGAAGAATCACCAGAGTCCTTTCATGCGTTAGTATTCTAGAAATGTCAAGGAACAAATTATTTGAAGGAGGGGAAAATGTAATCCCCCAAGATTCCATGGTACGCTTCTCTTTGAATAATACAGTAGTGTGTGTTGTACGCAACTTTGAGTTCTAACACACACCACAACCAATCAAACTAGCCGCCAAGAATATTAATACCCACTTTTTGAAATTTTATACATTTTATCTTTCGAAATGGAGTTCATTTTTGGATTCCTAATATCAAAATTATCTTAGGGTGATTTTTTGGTATTTTTCTGAAAACTTTCAATTTTTTGATGAATAGTGAAAATCACTAAATTTTAATTAAATTTTTTTTTTTAATTGAAATAATTAATAGTGATAAATTATGAATTTGAGTGGTTTTAAAGTATATTTATAATATATTTTTACCATTTAATAAAATTTTGGTCATTGGACGTAATTTCACATTTAAACCGGACATAAACAAGTGTCAATCTTTTGATAGTTATTATTTTTATTAAAAAAACGCTTTTTGTTTTGACAATGGGAATTAATTTTAAATTAATTTCTGCCAATTCAATGTTTTGAATTTAGAAAAATGGATTAAATATTTAGAATCAGGATGTACAAATTGTGTAAATAGTTAACTTTTATTTTTAGATATTTTGAATAATTATTTCGGTAAATATTTTATTTACCATGGTTAAAGGGTAAATCCGCTAAATAAGGGTAAAAAATAATATTATAACAATAATAAATAACCCTAAAATGTGTCCTAACCCTATTGTTTGATACATGTCAGACCATGGTCATCTTTGGGTCGATTTTGTGACCCCATGGATCAACTTGTAAGTGATAATGACACTATATATTAATTATGTTAAAGTAAATACTAAAATGACATTAGCATATATCTTTTAGAAAAACAAATTTTACATAGTGTTATATATGTTATATTTTCGACTATAAATATTAATTAGAAAGATAAAAATAATTCCAACATAATGGTATTTTATTTATAATTTTTAGACATTGAATAATTAATTTTATTTATGATACAATAATGATGCATTATTTTCCTTTTAAATGAAAGAATCAAATAATTAGTATTATAAATGTTAAAATAAATATAATTTGAAAGTTTTTATTCCATACAAGAATTTTATTAGTTAATATTAAATTTTAGGATTTCTTAAATTAATTTTTTTCTAATTAATAAATATTTTAAGACTTTAAGAAAAATCATTTTTTAAATAATGTCAAAATTGACATAAATGCATTTTTAAAACAAATATTATATTATTAATTGATATTCTATTCCTAAAAATATATGTTTTGGAAAAATGACTTATATCATGATAGGTGTATCATTAATGGACCACTTTAGGGTCTATTGTAAGTATATAGTATGTTTATTAACAATATAATATAAAAATACAAAGTGACATGGTAAATGTCAAACTATATAACTAAGAGTTAAATATAAATGATATGGTTAATATAGTGACCCAAACCTGTATAAAATATATTGGATTAAATTATTTTGACCCATACCTACCTTATACTTTAAATAATCTACTTTGGAGCCATTAAAAATGAAATATGAATTTATTATAAATTAATACTTTAAGTTTTTCCTAAAGAGCCCCTCCTCCCCCTTATAAAAGGACCCCACTTATAACCAATTATTCATACCTTAAAATCTTTTTGTATCATCCAACCTCTGCCCAAATATCCTCTCAACTTCCCTCACTTCAACATATAGTCCTTTATTTATCCAGAAAGCCAACCTAAGGATCCATTTTGATCAAATCAAAAGGAAGAACCCGAAGAAGAGGTAATGTTTTCACCACCATCTTTCAAGTTCCTTTCTTCTTCCACTTCTTCTTTCATTGTTATTTAATTTATAAAATAATAACTCCAGTATCTTGTATATAATGTGATTTTATTATAAATATGGTACATCCATATTCACTATTCTATTTATCCTTTGAATGACATGTCACCATACGTGCATACGTACGGCCTACCATCTCCACGTCGTGGTGTAATTGTTATTCAATATATTATTTTTTGGATTGGTATAATAATGATGTGTAATTCATGTATATAATAAATATAACATGATAATTATTTTTTATATATGATATAACATCCAATTATATATTATTTTATTATCAAAATAATGATATTACCACTCGTGCGTACGTACGGACTACCGTCTCCACAAACGCGATGAGATTCATTCCTCATCCTATCCATTCAAGTATAATTCTCATTTGATGATTAAAAATAATGTTTAAGGACTTGATATCATTTTGGATATGAATAATATACAACCTATCCATAACAAACATGGCTTATTTAACAAAACACATAAAAGAAAACAAGTATGTTAACACCCAAAATGAAGATAGTACTAAGATATTATTAACAAAGCAATGTTAAAAGATAATATATGATATCATATTAATGTATATGATTCTAGTATAATTTAATAACAATTATTTCACCATTATACAGGATTTTAACCTACCCTCATCCAAGGAAAGGTACAAGTTAATGGTTTATTCCACAATCTCTTCATTATCTGAGGTTGTTTATACGTAATTATCTACTAGGACCTCTTTATCATCCTCATCCATGTTTCTTAAAAATGTATTTCAAAACATTCTTACTATTTTATAGACTATGGATTAAAGTCATTTATACCCTTGTTGACTTTTTATAAGATGTTTATAAAGTAATATTTCGTTTTTTTTTCAAACAGGTTCCTTTTTAACCATTCCGTCAAAATTAAGGTAAGAATGTTTTTTTAACTTATACGGCGGGTGTGGCTATTTTCTACCATTATAAACTCATCGAATCTTCCATTACAATCTTATAAGAATATTTTTAATGTAAATGTTTTATTTTATAATTACGTGACTCTTAAATGATTTCAAAATAGAAAGAGATATTTCTCTAAAAGGGTTTTGATTTCATCTATGTCAACATCCTTTGATGGATTTTAAGTTTATTTGGAGTTGATTTTTTATGATACAAAACTTCCATATTGTATTGATGTTTTTGTGATATGTTTGACTGTGGATGTGCTATTTTTATACCATTCATTATTTATGGTTAAATTATTGACATTTCGTATTCTAGTTTTAATACGAATGTTTATGATATGTTTAAACCTTTTCATATGAGGAATTTATTGGAATTAGTAAGTGATGGGTGGATCCCGCTATAGCTCCTCGATGCATCGGTAGGTCTCATGAGACAACTAGATGTGGAATTGGCCGAGGCCCTTTTCCAATTTGATTTATGGTTTTGGCCGAGCACTTAATCATTTTTATACATCTTGGCTGAGGCCTTGACGAAAATTTTTAGAATGTCCGGCATCATACATTCTATCATTATGAAAATAATATTGATGGTTCATATGGTCATTCGACAAGTAGAGTATTCATGATTATGTTTTGTTATGGAATTATTTACCCATCGCATATTATTTCCATTAAAGTATTATTTTTTATTATTGGTAAAGGCATGTGGTTTCAATTATTTACCATGCTTAATATTTATGTCATTTTCCAATGTATTACTTACCCTTACTGAGCATTTGAGTTCACCCCTTTCTTATGTTTCATTTTCCCAGGATATGAAGAGGATAGTTATGAGTGACCTGCAGGCATAATCTATGAGTCTTGGATGTTTCTAATGAAATATATTTGTGTTGTATTCAAGCTGTAAAGTTAAACTTATGTATGTATCTTGTTTCCAATAATACTAAACTTGTCGATCTTTCGAGACATGATTTCCTTGTGATCATGCCAATGTTATGTAATTATTAACCGACATTGGGTAACTGGGTTCAAGGAGTTACAACCTACACTCTATTTTTATGGTATTTTGAGAAGAGGATATGTTTAGTGAAATCTCCAAACCCACTGAGAGAGTGTTACTAGAGTGGACTAATGGATCTTTGTTCCCTGAACAACTATAAATAACTGTGTTATTTTCCTTTACTTATTTATTTTGCTCACTCGTCTTTAATAGATAAGGAAAGTTTCACTTAATAATAAGAGAGGTGTTCAAAATCTAACAATGTTTTTGAAGAACACAATTCAACCCCTTATTGTGTCTTTGTTTTCTTCATCGCCATCCTGACCTAAAAAGTGGTATCAAAGATAGGGATATACTGATATATTTTATACTTGAAAAAATTATTATTTTTGATTCTATTTGATATCAACAAATATTTTTTCTTTATTAGTTGAGTATTAAATTTGATTCCAATAAAGTGATTAAATGTTTTTTACTCATGTAAAAAATCAATAATATTTTATGGTATGTAACACGCCTTATTTGAAGGTTAAGATGAAGATATCTTGATATGACTGATTATAGAGAATGAAATGATGAGTTTAATTGAGTTTCTCAATGTGCTACTACATATGAGATGCAGGTGACTATTTTTGTTTCATGTGAGTGATCTAACAATATCATAAAATAAGTTGGGATTCGGGATGAAGCTAAAAATCATATCAAACATAAAGTATCAACTTTAAAAAATACTATATATGAATCATATGATTCAAGTCACCAAGATAATTATTTGTCAGATCTTTCTCAATGATTTGAAAAGATGTACAAAAATAAATAGAAAGTACTGAATATAATAGATGATTTGAATGTAAATAAAAAGTTCATACAAAGTTTAACTGTCATCTACATAAATTTAAAAGGAAATAAAATTATAAAAGAAAAGGAAAGGAAAGTATGAAGGCTACTTGGAGTGTTTCTTCTTGTTCACATGATTAATCTTCTACAAATTTTGAGACTAAGCATAAAAAACATATTGCATGTCTTATGACTCATATTGATGAGGTACAACCTTATTACACTCAAAACTATAGTTCTGAAAAACTTTATTATGATGAATTAAATAGTTATTGATTTATGTTACAATATAAATATGAATCCTTAAATAATGGTCATCGAAAAATTATAAAATCTTATGATGTTGTTCTATTAGATAAAAAAAAGGTTGTAAAAAATTACATATTTAAAAACTATCTCTACTAAAAATTCTTGTGATCTTCCTAAAAATTAGGTTTAAAAATTATTGGTTGAAGTTGATAAAATAAAATAGGCTTCTAGTATGCTTATAAAAGGATAAAATTATTGAAATGAAATATTTGGTAAAAATAAAATTCATAAATTAAAACTTGGAATATGAATTATTGGCGAAAGACTGAAATTATATAAGAATTATTTTCTTACTAGTTCATATAGTAAAAAATTTCAACTATTAAATATTTTTATTGTGGTATTAATGGATATTCTAAAAATGAATCTTTCTTTAGAAAACCTAAAATTTTTGTTGTTAAAAATGTCTATTGTTCAAAATAATTGTTTAACTCAAATAGTAGAATGACCACTAAAAATAAACAAGTTTGGATACCTAAAAATTTAATTGCTAACACTGATGGACCCAAAAGAATATGGGAAGAAAAAGACACATGTATTTGTTGTTTTTAGGATTAAATCACTGTGATGAATCATTAAAATTTTATGTGGTTTATTGTGTGATTTATAAAAATCTCTGCCAAATGAGTGATCAGCTCTGAGGTAGTTTGTCAAAAATAATCCACCGTATTGAAATCTTCACTTCAGGAAGTATTTCATATTATATGTATCTATATGCTTTAAGTGCACTGAATTATTTATATAGGGGGAGAGAGATATCTCTTATAATTTTATAAAACTCTTATTTAATCATTAAATCAAGTAATAGTCTCTTTTTATTGTAAGATATATTTTCTAAAATTTTAAAATCTCTTAACATTGTTTTAATCATTATAAAATACAGTACATATTTAAATTATCAAAAAGTATATATTTTTCCATATTTAAATCTATTGAAATTTTTTTATTTAATGTTTTAAAATTTTATTTGTTTATGTTACCAGAGAATATTTCTTATGTAATATTTTTTTTCAAAACATAAAATATATAATGATTATTATGTTTTTTTTGACTCGAGAATGTTATGCGCCATCAGCAATGTGTCAAAACAAAAATTTTCATCTTCTTCTTGAAAATTTTAATTATGCATCTATATTATTAAAAATATCTTGTTCAATGGATTTTGAAAACCTATCACAAGAAGATGAAATGGTCAAATAATTCTAGTCCAGAAGAAAGTCTTTTTCATAAAAGGAAAAAAGGTAATCCTTCTATTTTTTTAGAAGAACAATCAGTTTCATATGTTAAAAATTCATTTTAAAAACATTCTAAAAGAAATAAGTAAGATCATAATCATGAAGAACTATAAGTCACTTCATACCAAATGTCTTTTAAAAAGGTTTTTTCCAAATTCATCACCTTGATTGAAGAAAAAGTAATGTTACAAGATGATATAAATATTTATAGAAGGTCATATGAAGAACTACAAAATGAATCTATATCAACGATATTTTTTGATTCATTATAAAGAGAGTATCAGAATGTAAAAGAGAGTTTGATATAAAAAAGAATACTTTGAGGATTTTAAATTATAAATTCCAAGATGATTTACTCAAAAAATAAGTTGTTACTAAGCTGGATCTAGATAAGTTAAAACAATTCTAAATAGAGAAATGTTTGTCTTCTTCGATAAATCAAAGAAAAAAATATGTTTAATTGAATAGAATAGATATCAAGATTTTTATATGATCTAAATGAAATGTTTGATGTTGATAAAGTTCAGATAAATAATGTATTTTTTCCCAACACCCCTTTTTTAGTTTTTGATAATTATTTGAAGTCAATGTTATATATCCTATTTTTAATATTTTGGTGAAAACATTCCATAAGTTGTTTCATAACTTCTTTTTAAGTTATTTATTCTTTTTAATATACATAAGCATTAAGTTAACATTTAATTATCTCAATATATATTTCTAAAAGAAATAAATAATTTCTTTTTAAATATTACTTTTGAAAATATTATTTAAGTATTTTATTCCATGGAAATAATTTAATTCATTAAATATCCTATAATCCATGACTTAAGGAGAGTTATTAAAATATGATCATTTTTATTTATTGGGGGAGTTTATTGTACTACATTTTACTCTTATATTTTTGATGTCACAAAAAGAGGGAGAATTTTTATGTATAAGAATTTTTCATATCATCATGTGAAGATTTATTTTATCATCAATTTTTTTATAGTCATGGGGGATAAGTTTTTATGGGAGTTTTTATGAGAGATTTTATAGATAGATATAAGGATATAAACTTATGTTCTTATGAGAAATATTGTTAAAAGAAGAAATCTGTTTTTAATTTATTTACGGTTATTAAAATTTCGTCTTTTAAAAATTGTTTTAAATTTTACATATTTAGTTATGCATTTTTTGATGATCAAAATGGGGGATATTGTTGAGAAAGTGTTGATTCAAGAATTTCAAGAATTTCTTTTTCATTTTTATTCTCACAAACACCAACATTTATTTTACTAATGAAGTTGATTTTAAATGAATTTCAGGAAAATAATATTCATCAAAATATTTTTTTGGAAATATATTGAAGTCATTGATCTACAGGGAGATATTTGTTAAAGTATTCTGGATGTGTTTTTGAAATTATTCTGGAAACATTATCCACACCCTACATTTGTAAGAATAATGTAAGAATTAGAAATCCTATATTTTAAAGAAATTATATGGATAATATAACCTATATTTGAAAGAAACCCTACATTTGAGGAATAAAAAGTAAGGTTCATCAACCCTACATTTGTGAACATCTTTATTTCATCAACCCTAAATTTGTAAACAACCCTTTGTTGTCAATCCTATATTTGGTGTTTTGTCTTCACATGAAGGAACCCTACATTTTACTATCAAAAATGGATTTTTAAATCTATGATATTATCCATGATTTATGAAATGGTCTCGATAGAAGTAAATATATATTCAAGGGCTCATTATGATCAATTCAAAGGCTTGTATTCAATGGAGTAAATCATTTATATTCTTACAGAAAGTTAAGACACTCTTAAAATATTTTGAATCCAAATATTCATGATTTTTTTGTGATATTTATAGAGATGGTTTGACCTGGAGCTATTCGACCAATATTATAAATATCAAGAGGTTCTGCATCAAAAGGAAAAAAGTGGAGATATGCATCAAATATATACATGAGGAAAATCTATGTTTGAAAAAAATGTGTTTCATTGCTTTAAAATATACACTTTAGAGACATACATGTTTTGATCTATCTGATTGAATCACTTCAACGACATTCATTTCTACTGGAACTCATTATTACATATTCTTCTACAACATCGATGAAGAATTTTTTAGAGACACACTTTGGAGATATTCATGTTTAAACAAATGTTTTGTGTTTTCCTCATTGCTATTTGAAGAAAGAATATGCAACATTGAATATTTATTTAGTGATGTGTGTCATTAAAGATCAATTACATTTTTCAATTCCTACAAAAACTATGAAGTTTAACCTGTGTTCTCAATAAAATATATCTCAATTGATTTATTGGAGTTTTGACTTCTTAAACTCAGTAATGGTAATGTTCCAGATTATTGTACAAATCTATGGATTTTTAGTTTATTGTAAATGAACTAGAAGGCCCTATAAAATCCTTTTAAAGGTTTTAAATGCATACGCTCAGTTGTTAAGGTGTTGTGATAAGAATATTTGTCTAGTTAAATCACCAAACTCACTGATAGAGTGTCAATAGAGTGGATTAAGAGATCTCTATGCCCTAAACCACTATACATCTCCATTTTCTTATTCTTTATTTATTTCCTCCACTCACTCATATTTAAGAGATAAGGAATGGTTTATAGTATAAGAAGAGAGGTGTTTAAAATCTATTAAAGTTTTTGAAGAACACAATTCACCCCTCATGTGTCTTTCTCTTCATTATTGCCAACCCGACCTAATAGAACCTTCCAATAAAGAATAAGATAATTGATAAATATTTAGAATTTGTGAACTAAATTTGAAAATATTTCATTGAAATACTAAAATGAAAAGTTATTGACATTGAGTTTGACATTGAAGTCATATCAGAGAACTAAGACCCAACCTTGAGAGATCTATATGAGCCTAATTTTATAAATCAAAATAACAAGATTATATACCATGCTTTACATGATGAATTTTAATTAAAAATTGGACTAGTCCAATTATTGCCTAAATTCCATGGCCTTATATGTGAGGACCCAAACAAATGCATTAAGAACATCACCATATAATGTGTTACATTGATATTAAGAGCGGTAGTAGAGGAATAATTCAAATTGAATGCAATCTCATTCTCTTATCAAGGTGTTTCTAGGTAGTGGTTATATAACATGTAACCAAGTGAAGTCACTAGCTAGGTTGAACATCACAGGAAATTACTCTATTGATTATTTCAAACAGAAGGAGAAATTTCTATAGGAAAGATATCTATTCAATCAAGCATGTATCATTATAGATACACTATGAGTATTGAGAGGTATTTAGGAAACTTTTTAAAAGTTTTCCAAACCAAGTCATTGAGGAATATAACTTCCTAGTGTTATTCAAACATTAACTACTCAATAGTGAGATAAATATACTCGATGAAATCTAAATGGAAACTAACCAGTACACCTAAAGGAATCATATAAATGATAGTTTAGAATTTCCAATAATTTAGTATTTGAGGTATTAACCCCAAAGGAGTCTATAAGGTAACGTTTATTAAACCACATTTGATTGAATATAAAAATGAATAACTACCCAGTTTTGAAATAAAAAATTACTCCTAATCAATCTAATTACCAACCAACACCCCTTAAGTTTTATGGAACTTATTCTTATCTAAGTGGTTTCATAGTCCAATATGTTCAACTATAGGATATTGATTGTTGTGTTGTCTATCAAAAAAGACCATTTCAATAGCCCAAAAATAACAAAGCGTGGATAAATAACTCATATGTATTATATGAATTTTTAATTCAATAAAATCAATTACAACTTCCATTTCAATAACCATTCCACTAACCTACACCATTTTAGAAAACTTTCAACATAGGATACCAATATAAATTCCAACATTTGTTATTTTAATAATGGAAATTGTATGACCATCCTTCCTCTAGTTCTCAACCAAAAATCCATAACCCACAAAATATAAAAATAGTGGAGCTAAAAAATTTAATGAATTAGTTTAGAAACTAGTTAAGTAATATAGTGTTAATGTTGACTAAAAATCATAATAAATTCCTAGATAAAACATTACACAATACTAAGGGTAATGTGAGTTTTGTAATAACTAGAATTGAAAAGTAAATTAAACATTCTCTAAAACAACAATGAGGAAAAAATCCAATCAAATGAGAGGAAATAATTTTTAATAGAATAAGGAAAAATTAAAAAATTTGATTTGATATATTACTAAAAAAATGGAAAAACATTATATTATTTTTTCCCACATGAATGATTCAAAGTAAGAAAATTAATGAAGTGAGATTCAAAATGAAATTTAGTCATATTCAAGAAAATTAAATTCAAAATACCTCTTCCTGAATCTCTTAAAAAGACTCCAAAATATTCAATGTTACTAAAGGAATTGTTCACTAAAATGAAGTGGCTTTAAGGAATGAGAGATTATTCTCAGGAAGAAATGTGTTAACTCTAATAACACCTCAATTTCCTATAAAAGTTTAATAAATAGGTATATTTTCCATTCCTTGTACTATCGGTTTTATTTTATTAATAGACCTTTTATGTGGTTTGGTATATTTAATTAATTTAATTCATCATTATGTATTCTTTTATTTATAGAATTAAGAGCTCAAACCAACCTGAATGGTAGTTTAGTTGGAAAATGGAGCTGTTTCATTCCTAGATATAGTTCAAGAACATGTGTTGGGGAGGGTGCTTAACATGATCTTTATAGCTACTTTATATTTCCTCAACATATATGAATATATAATACCAATTAAATATCAAATTTTATAGGAAATATATTTTTGATGAAAAACATGATAATTATCAGTTTTAATAAAGGAATATTAGAATTGGAATTTGAAGAAAAGAGAGTACATTTTAATATTTTATATTCAATAATGTTTCCATAGGAACAATCACATTTCACACACTAACGAATGTACTTCACAAATAGAAAATAATTGGTTAAAATATATTCTAAAACTGGGTAACACATTTAGATTTAATAATTCAATGGGATATAACCATAGGAAAACAAAAATTATTATATAATAAAATGGTAATGATATAGATCATGATTTCTTGATGGTTTTTCTTTCAATTGATGGTGAAACTAATAATAAGGCATGTGAAACTAAGTTGTAACCATCATGAATTCAGCCATCCAAGGATGAATTGAAATAAATACAACCAAATTTCAAATATTTATTTATAATGGGTGAAGAAAAATACCCATGATAATCGACAACGTCTTAACCCCTAATCATAAAATGAAAATCCTAATTTTTTTTGAGTGATATTGTTAAGGACTTATAATGGAGTCTAGGTGACTTGCCTGACCTTATCCCTGGATCAATGAACAGGATCCTATAAGAATATAGTTCCAAACCTATTACATAATCCAAAATGATACTAAATCCGACCATGATGGAGGTATATAAAAAATAAATTGAGAAATTTCTAGAATAATGGAACATATATCTGTTTGAATTTTTTTGAGTACAATGAAAAGGGGAAGCCTTATATTTATAATATCAACCATTTACAATGCTCCACCACCTCCAAATATTGTTTGGATCTTTCAAAAACATCTTCGTAGCACTACTTCCTTTGATATTCTCCAATTAGATTTGTCGTAGTCATTGAGATCACCATCAAATCATCATGTCGTCATGATGATTCACTTATCATAATCATGGATATCACCATATCCATTCGTGATTATCCACATCTTCATTATCCTCAACCTAATATTTGTGAAACCCATGCCTTCACAATATTTATTAATATTCAATTCTATAAAAAAACCATTCAAAATTCTAGTAATTCCATTGAATTTTGAGCTCAAAAATTTGGCAAAAACTAAGAAAGGATACCACCTTCAACACTATTTACAACCTATGCTATAATATAAATTGTATTTAAATATCCTTGATCAAACTAGTGTGGATTAAAAACAAACACATACTGAGCCCCATTTCCAGCAAAGAACATCCTTGGTTCCAACAATCACTACAATACCCTACCATAATTTTTATCAATGTTTTATATCATTATTCAGACATGTAGGTTTTTATAGAAGATTGATTAATAATTTTAATAATATTGTATTACCACATAAAAATTTCAAAAATATATTGAGTTCATATTTGATGATTCATAATGTAAAGAATATTATGACATAAATATAAAATTGAATTCACCATTTGGTAATTTGACCACACTTTCTAATTATTTTAGGATGCATCAAATGGATCTATAGGGGTTTTTCTTTCCCAAAAAATTTATGGAAGAATTAATGTTATAAATTATTCACTTAAAACAATTTATTTTACCTATAATAATTATATAAACAATTAAAGTTATTTCATGAAATTATATCTCCTTTGTAAAAATTTAGACAATATTTTCCTAGAAAAAATATAACAGTCTGTTCTAATAATGTGACACATAGGAACTTTATGAAGAAAATTTTATAAAATATGAGATTTATGTGATATACGTGATTTTAAAAAGATTTGTTTATGGAGATAAAATAAAAAATGTAGGAATTCCAAATCAAGATCCACTTCATGACTCCATACCAGGTGTGAAACTCTATTCGATTGATGGAGAGGTTCCCTGGTGTTCTAACTTGGTAAAATTCATTATAACTTCTCAATTACCTTAAAAAATTAACTAGTTACATATCTCAAGACATTACGATAAATCTAAATTCAATATAAGGTATTTTCCTTATCTTAAGAGAATCGATAGTGAATTATTTTTGGTATATGTTTATTCAAGTATAATGTACATTATATTCTCAAATGTTTTGTATCTAGCTTAATAAAGGTTTCACATAATAAAAAAGTAAAAGGATCACTATATCATTGTTTAGGAATTATCAGTATAGGGTTGTAGAAGGAGAGTAGAAGGAGATAGAGGTATAAGAAGAAGCTCCGTAGAATACAACTTCCCAGAGTACGAAGGACGATATTCCCATAGATTTTGTCCCATAGATTCCAAGCTAAATTGAATAAAAATAATATCATATCCCCCCACCTAACAACAAATAAAACCATTTAATATACCCCACCCTCTTGAACATTCCCCCCAAAAAATAATAAGCTAATGACTACACTACCCCTGAATAGTTATTCACTCATTCCTTCCACACATACACAACCCCGATACAGACTACCCACAACCCCCAAAACTATACATTAACTCCAACTTGAAAATAAAGCATTCTCCCAATGTAAAAAAAAATTTCAAACTATTCTACCAGAAGGGAATATCCCCTACATTGAATATGGTAGCACACTTATTCCCACACATGCTAGTTGTGGATTATTAATGTCACTGCCACCAATTGTTTTTTAAAAATACATTTCATCTTACATAATTTAAAGTACTGATGTATAAATAAATTTTCCCAAGAATATAAATTTTGGGTAATTTCCTGACTGAGGGAATGAGTAAAATTGCCCCTCAATAGTTGTAATATTATTTGATAAACGTTCCTTGATTTTTGACACTATGTTTGGTTTTTTCGAGCAATACTAAGAAGGTTAGAATCTGACCTTTCCACAAGCCTAGTGACATTAGGCACTGGTCTTAAGAAGACTCCTTGGAAGTTCTTTTTTTCTTATCCCAAAATTAGTGATAGAGGAAGGTCATTGAGTCAAAGTAGAAATTACTTTATAACACCTTTATATTTAGGGAAAATGTCCTTTTACTACATTTATTTTTTATAGCAACAAGATCACCAAATATAATTGCAACAACACCCTTATGTCATGATCTATAAAACTGAGTTATCGCATCACTCACATAATAAATAGTACTAATAATAAGATTTATAATCCTATATGATAAGCCTATAATTATTCCAATAAAAATTATAAAAGATTCATGCTTGAACTGATAGAAAATATTTAATTCATAATCCCAGGCTCTATGAAAATTATATAAGTTCATATGATGAGATTTAGTTTTCTATATTTTAACTATATTCAAGTAAAATTTCTCAACAAGGACCAAAAAATTTTCATAGATATATAATAATGTATTAAATAGATCATACCTCAAAAGCATTTCAAGGTCAAAAGGATTTCAAATTATGTGAAAACTGTGATAAAATTATTGGGATGATCTCCATATGTTAATCATGTATTCCTTTTCTATAACTAACTACCGAGTTATTTTACATTTTAAAATACAGGAAAATAAAAAATTTATTGGAGGTACCATTATATTGGTGGATTCTAATTTCTATTCCTACATGTGAATTTTTCCAATTATCACATTCGAAGCATCTATAGTTTCCAACAGCATTCGTAATTAAAATAATTAGTATCAATAAGATTCTATCATCTAACATTTCCTTTATAAAACAACATGTTTTCTTCTATCATCCCTCTCAAAAAATCCAGGATATTAACTATTGAACCCCAGAACCCATCAGTAAAGAGAGAAAAACCCATACCTTTATCTATCCAAATATTAGTATATGGACAAAAATTAGGAAAATAAGATACATCACCTTGAAATGAAAGATCCAAGTGTAAGACAATCACCTTCAAGTGCCTTTTTTATTTTTAAGATCTGAATGAATTTTATTTTCACATATATTGAAATGGTCATCCACCATATTCTCAGCATGCAACTACATGAGGTCACTTGAAAACTTCAACTCTTATTCACTTGAAATATGTTAGTTGGGATTAAAAAATAATTTGAAAATAGAATAATATTTCATGTATATTTTCTCCTCTTATGTAGATGGTTAGGATGGTGAGATGTGTGCCTGTCTTGGTCAATAGGATAATTCAAAACTCGGATTCCAAAAAGATACTCAAAAATATGTTCACCAAATTCACTGACCTCACTGCACACTCTATATGATAACGTATACTTTTATTGCACATTAATACATTATTTATTACAGAAAGGTAAAAATAATAAAACCTATAAGATAATTAAGCCTAGTGCTTTTTGGAAGTAGGTACAAAACATAAAACATGATATATATATATATATATACAAAAACATTTTTTAAAACTTCCTTAACATTCTCTTTGAATTCATCAATCTTCTAAAACTACATTAGATAACCTCGGGACATACATAAGAAAGGGGTGATAAATAAAGCCTAGTAAGGGAGTAAAAAATAATAACATGATAAAAGTATTAAATTTTTGTCAATAAGAATTTAATTGTGAAATAAAAGGGTTTATAATCATAATATTGAAAAATTTGGAATGATAAAAAATGATAATATAAAGGAAACATTGTATTTAAAACAATATAAAGTAAATATGGGAATTTGGTAACAACTTTAAACATGAAACCATAGACATAGGACAAGCAAAAATACCATGAAATATAACATAGTGAAAAAAGCCCCATAATGGATTTGTTTTACCCCATTATCCCTTGAATTAAGACTCATGAGACTAAAACATTACCCAATGCATTGGAGCGCTATCTCAGCACATCCATCATTTTCTTATCATGTACATGCATAAGTGTTCCACATAGATCATGCAACATAAATATACCTTTCAATAATTTTAATCTCTAGATAATGTAGTGTGGGTTAAAAAAATAGAATTCCCCAATCAACAAAGGATAAGTACATTTAATTGAATACCTTTGAGTTGAAATGGGAATGAGTATTCACTAAACAAAATTTGTTCATAGAAAAGCATAATAAAATTTTAACAGCATAACCAAGGTACATAAAGGATCATTGGAGGGATTGATGAGAGAGAAATGGGTATCTCATAAGTGGGAAATCTTAAGGCCAGTAAGGGAGATGTTTGAGAATATACCCCAACATGAAAAATGGAAAACAAAAGACATAACATAATTAGGATCTTGAATAATGAAGAGAAAGAGAAGACCCCTTACCTTGGGAGGGTGTTTCCAAAAGCTTGAGAAGAGCTTCTTGAGATCTTGGGAGATCCTTGGGAGAACTCTAGAGAATAAAGGTTAGAGTATAGTTATTCTATATGGTTTTTTAGTGAAGATAAATGTGATATTGTGTGGTTTTAAATATGAAAAGAGAGTATAGTTCTTTATTATTTCACAAACATAGGTTTTGGGCTATACAATAATGTTTTCAAAACCACAAACCTTCCAATAGGGTTTTCCCATGGTTTCTACAAAAGTGAGGTGGGATTAATTACTTTAAAAGGATTTGAATTGAACTTATTAAAATAATACCCTTGGTGATTTGAAAGTGAGTCATGTTTATAAATATTTTATTTTAAAACTATAGAATATAATATAAGTGTTGGCTGATTCATAAATGGTTTATAATTTTCTAAATAAATTAAAAACATATTATTTTAAATGTAAAATATATATTTTATCATATATAAATTTTATGGAATTTATTACATCACTTTAGGGATTTTATGATTCCATAATATACACTGTATATTAATAGCATATTTAATTTTAACCCAAAAAATTGATTGTCTCCGAAAATTATTAAAAAATCAACATGGGATAATTTCAATGTAATGATTCTAGAAATAATATTTATTTTATTAAAATAATTCCCTAGATTTGATAATTTAAAATTTTAAAATTAAAAAACATATTTGTGGAGAAATATTTTTTTTTTGAAATTAATAGTTTTCTGATCCTTATAAAAATTATGTTTGAATTTTGTAAAATTAAATTATCATTCATATTAAATAAATGATAATAAATAATAGTATTTTATTAAAATATAATTTATTTAAAATAATATAGAGTTTATAAAAAGTGTGCTTTGATTTAAACTCGATATCTTTCAAAAATACAATTTGTGTTTCGTCGTATCAAAATCTATTTTTTCAAAGTAATTTATTTAATCATATATAAATTAAAAATAATAAGAAATAAATAAAATAATGATTTTTTTTAAATAAAATACACATATTCAGATTTTTAATGTCAATATACATTATCCCTTATTACACCAGGGAACTCCCTAACGCTAAGGTGCACAATAATGTGATTCTGATGGGGTGGTTTGACAAACCTAGTTTGGGACATGATCATGATGAGATTAAAATTATCTAAAAAAGGGTTTTTATCATACTTTAGTTATTGATATCTACTTGGGATTGGTCAAGGGAAAATAATAGTGATTTATCTTCCTCAAAAACTCTGATAAATGGGATTCATTGGGTTTTATCTGATTAGTTGTGATAATCTATTCTATTATCTATGTAAAAATTACTTTATCATAACCCTTAATATATAATAATAATATGATTACTAATAAATTGATGTATTATCAATGGTTATGATGTTTAATAGGTTTTTAAATCTGATATAACTTATAATGGTTCAAAATTACCAAAGTAGTTCATGTGTTTTCTATAACCGTATAACATAATAGATAATTTAATTTAATCCTAAAGGTAATTTCATTTAAAAAATATCCATTCACTACATTATTACCGGATTCATAAATTTTACCCTTGAAATTTCCATTCATACAATAAAAATGATTAGGGTACTTCTGTTTCATTACCTATTCCTATTCCCAAGTTTCTTCCTCAAACTTGTGGCTCCACCAAAAAAAATTATCTAGGTGAGTTGTCTTATTTCATGGTAAGTTGTCTCTATGATATAAGATCTTTATTGGTTATTACTCATATGAAGTAAAATTCTCCAATAATACCACCTCTAGATTTATAACATGTCACAAGTATGGTATGTACTTCCTCAAGAGTGATATGAGGAACACATCATGTACTTGATATAGGTTAGGTGAGGGTTTTATTCATCATGCCACATCTCCAATGGAATTAAGGACCCAAAAGGGGCTGATTTATCCTGTATTTACCTTTACTTTTTTCCCAAACCTCATGAATTTATTCCATGGAGATATATTAAGGAACACTTTATCAGTAACCTCATACTATAGGTATCATCTATGATTGTCTGCATAGATTTTCTATTGAATTTTTGAATATTTAATATGATGTTGAATGATTTTTACCTTCTATGTCATATCTTAGATAAGATCATGTCTTGTCAACTTCCACTCCCCATCCTCATCCCAACATGTTAAAGTCTGACACCTCTTTCTATATAGAACCTCATAAAGTTCCATTTGAGTGCTAGAATGGAAATTTTTGTTATACGAGAACTCTACTAGGGGAATGGGTTGATCCAAATATCCTTGTCAATCCATTGAACATGATCTCAACATATCTTCCAATGTTTTGATGGCCTGTTCAGACCGCCATCTATCTGAGGGTGTTAAGTAGTACTAAAGCCTAGCTCTGTATTCTATGCTTGTTGAAGTCTTCTCTAGAACCTGGAGGTAAACCTAGGATATCAATCCAAATAATAGATATTTTAACTCTATGAAATATTAAAAATTCTCTAATTTTTATCCTGGAATGCTGTTCAAGAGTTAAATATTCCTTGACTTTAAGGAAATGCATTAACTTAATAAGGAGATCAACTACTACCGAAATGGTGTTATTAACTTTAGGTTTCTTGGGGAGTCCTATGAAAAAATACCTATTTATTTTTTCCCATTTACATATAAGTATGGTAAATGGTTGGATCATACCCTTATAATTTTGACATTCAACCATGACTTGTTGGCATACCAAGCATCGAGATATAAATCATACAATCTCTCTCTTTATGTTATCCCACCAGATGTTTTTCCTAAAATATCTATACATATTATTTTTTCATACATAAATATAATACGATGAGATATAAACTTCATACCAAATTTCCCTCTTCAATTATTGTTTTTATGGGACACATATAAGGGTTCCAAACCATATAAATACATCTTTAGAAAAGTTTAACTACAAATTTTTTTCAATTTTCTTATGTAGAAACTCATCATCCCTCTAAGCCTCATTGATATTTTCAGGAATGGATGTTTGAGTAGTTGTTTCATAAGGTTAGTATAAAGATCCTTTTATTATTCCCAAATAAATAATTTATATGTCTGAGAAAAGTGGATATCTTTCAATCCTCATCATGTATAGAGTTGCATGATCCTTTCTAATAAGAGCACCTTCCACTTTGTTTACTTTCCTTGGATGGTAATGGATTGAAAAACCATAATCCTTTATTAGATCTCACCACCTCCATTGGATCATATTAACCTCCATTTATGTGAATATATACTTGAGGATTTTATGGTCCATATATATATATATATATATATATATATATATATCAAACTTCTCCCCATATAGATAATGACCCCAAATATTAAATGTGAAGATCATTTCATATCTTCTCATGGATATTTAGTTTGCGGGAGTCATAGGATATCAATTTGTCATTTTTCATGAGTACACAACCTAATCCCCTTCTATAAACATCACTATATATAACAAAACCTTCCCCATTAGTGGGTAATGTTAGCACAAATGTAGTGATAAGCCTCTTCTTTATCTCTTTAAAAAATTATTTTCATTCATCAGTAAAACAAATATGAATCCCTTCCAGGTTATCTTGTTTATGGAGATTAAAAATAATGATTATTCTTTCAATAATCGAAGATAATACCCATATAATCCATGGAAACTATGGATTTATGTCGTAAAGGTTGGTCTAGGACACCATTAAATCATATCTATCTTTAAAGGATCCACAAAAACGCCTTTGTTGGTGATGACATGCCCCATGAATGACACTTTCTCAAAGGGAAACACTCATTTACTATAGTTTTAATGCATGTTTTCTTTTCTCAAGGTCCTCAGTACAGTATTCAAATTCCCCTCATGTTCCTCCTTACTTTTGGAGTAGATAAGAATATCATCAATAAAGAATACTAGTTTTTTATTTAATCCCTAAAGACTATATTCATATAATCCATGATGATTGATAGAGCATTAGTGATTCCAAATGGAATCACTATGAACTCATAGTGCCCATACCTTTTATGAAAATCAGTCTTAGGGAAATCCTCTTTCTTCACCTTTACTTGGAAATATCCCAAAAAATATCTATCTTAGAGAAATACTGGGCTCTGTATAATAGGTTCAAGAAATCATCTATCTACGAAAGAGGGTAATTGTTCTTTATTGTAATCTTGTTAAGCTCACAAAAATCAATAATGAGGCACATTTACCCATCATTCTTTTTTAAAAAGAGGACCAGTGCACCCCACATTGAATCACTTGGTTTTATAATCCCTTTATTCAAATTATCATATAGTTTCTTTTTAATCTATTCAAGTTCAACATTAACCATTATATATAGTCTTAAAAATATATACAAAGCTCCAAGTTCAAGATTTATTGAGAACTCAAACTCATGGATTGGAGGAAGGCCAACCAGTTCTTTTGGAAACACATCAGTGAATACCCACATAATAAGAATATAATCAAGGATTATCTTTTAGTCAGTGTTAATCATTTAAGATAGATATGTTTGTTCGTAAGGAAATAATATACATTTTTGAGATATTGTTACCAAAGAAGATTGGTCTTTATCTTTTCAATTTTATAGAATTAGAGGGTGATTTGAGATATGAAGGGTATTTTTCATCTCTCAGCAATTTATATTTGTTATATATTAGGAAATCTTCTCCATACCTAGAATTTCATCAAATTCCATGAAAGGGATTATGAAAATGTTTGATGGGAAGTTTAAATGGAAAATATGGATAGGGGAGGAGTTATGTACTTGAGATGCATTGATTTCCCCATTGTCCATTTTTACCAAAAACTCTACTTCTAGGATTTTCGTTGATGTTTTAATAGTTTTACAAAACTTACAGGATACAAAACAATGTGTATAACTGAAATCAAAAGGTATGTTCTATATTCTTGAATGAATAACTAGAATACATATCACTGTTTCATTATTAGGATCCACCTCCACATTTGTGATGGAATAAGATTTCCCAATATATATTGGAGGTTTTTAGCGTTGATAATACCTAAAACACTTGTATTAGGACATTGGGTTACAAAATTCTTGTGTTCCTTTCAATTGAAACACTGAACTACTGGATGAGGGTTGACTAGAGCATCCCTTCACCCCTTTCAGGAAATTTCTAGGGTGATTCTTCCCACACCTTTGATAAGTGAGATGTTGGATTATTATTACCCTATTGGATTTCTCCATTTCACCTCCAAAATTATAATAAAAATTCCACGTCTTATCGATATTGGACCCTTGAGATTTTTTGAGCTCCATTTCATCTGTTTGGGCACACCAAACAACATCTTCAGAATTTTCAAAGTCTCAAATGGCTAAGGATTTTCATACACTCATCATCAGTCCACCAAAGAAGTAGTCAAAATTACATTTAGGGGTAATGACAAATCTAGAGGCGTATCATGCAATTCTTATGATGTTTTCCATGTTCTCCCTGATAGATTTTTTTCCTTTTTCTTGAGGATAATGAAGTCCCTTTTTATTTTTAGTTGGAGAGAGTGAGGAAAATATTTATTGGAAAACATTTTCCAGAATTACTTGCACTCCATAACTTTGATCTCTTCTTTAGGATTTTTATTATTGACCATGGTCCACTGTTGATTATATTCTCATTTTTTATGATAAAAAGAAAACATGAAATTCTATTTCTTGTATCATTGAATCAAAAATAAGATCTTCTCAATGGAGCTGATCCATTGTTCCAAAATGAAGAGATCATAAGATACACTGAAAATTATAGGCCTTTTTCATATAAAAGTCTCAATTGTAACTTTATATTTCTTATGGGCATTTTGGCACTCTTCTTTATTCAATTTTTGGTTCAAAACTTGAGTAAATTGAGAAATTATCATTAAGATGTTCACGATTCTAGCTCCCATCGGGTATGGAATCATTTTTGGCCAGTCATCACATTGTCCCTCACATTGGTTGTTGACATGGTTTCTCCTATTTCTAACCATTGACTATAATAAAGGGAAAAACCGAGATGATAATTTTTAAATTATTAATCAAATAAAAAGGAAACTATAAACATTAAACGGATAACTCATAAATGACATATACTTGTTATCATATGAATTTATAGGTTTCATTATACGTTATACATGATCTATTTCCTATCATGTAATATTATATGAATTTTTTTCTTTAATAATGATTTTTAATGAGCTTTTGAATTTACCAAAGCATATACATTATAAGTATCAAACAAGATGTGTATCATGGCCCGTTTGCATGCACTAGTTCCTGATCAAGTCTACCTGTATACAATGTTTTTGGGGCTGTTACCCCTAGGTACATCTGTACTAGAGCCACATCGACTTGTAGTATCCAAATAGGGATTTATTATATTAGAAACCACTTAAAATATACTTTACCAAAATTTATGGATGTATTCCATTGTTTAGTATTATTATTAAGTATCTCCCTATTTTTTATAATAGAAATCCCAAAAATAAGTAAATCTTTCTATGATACCAACTATGGAAACCCATTCTTTTATAACAATTTAATTCATTATTTATTACATAAAGGTACGCATAATGGAAACTAAAAGAACATGAATCCTAGTATCTTTGTAAAATAGGTACATAACCTAACAATGTGTTTCTTAGATACCCCAACATTATTGTAAACTTTCTTAATGCACTCTTTAAATTCATCATTCTTTTTAAACTACATGGGATAACTTGGGAATGTACATAAGAAATCGGTGAGCTAGAAAGACCAGTAACAGAGTAGACAAGTAATATCATGATGAAAGTATTAAATTTTAGTCAATAGGAATTTCAATGGGACATAAAAGGGGTGAGGATAATAATATTTAACAATAAGGGATGATGCAACATGATAACATAAAGGCAATATGGGAATGTGGAAACAACTTTAAACATGAAATCATAAACATGGGCCAAGGATAACTAAAAATAAATCCTAACATGGCGGAAAAAGTTTCATAATGGATTATGATTACTCTCTAATAATTTTCATGATGTCTCATGAGATGAAAAAAATTACCTAATGAATTAGAGTGCTATCTAGGAGAACCAATCTTTTCATTATCATGCAGAAGCATAAGTTTTCCACATATATCATACAAAATAAATATGAATTTGATCAATTATAATCCCATGATAATGGAGTGTGGGTTTAAATTTAATTGAATACCTTTTAGTGGTAATGGGAATGGGTATTCACTAAAGAAAAGTTATGCATGGAAAATCACAATGAAATTACCACAAAAAATTAGTGGTATATAATGGTTCTTTGAAGGGATTAGAATGATAAAGGGGTTATTAATCACATTAAAATCACAAGGTAAGTAACAGGTATGAGTGATAACATACCCATAAATGGAAAAATTAAAAAAATACATAACATCAAGGAGGATCTTGAATAAAGTGCAGAAAGAGAGGATCTCTTCCCTTGAGAGAGTGTATCTAAAAGCTCTGATGGAGATTATTGATATCTTGGGGGAACCTTGAGAGAGATATAAATATGAAAATTAAGAGTATAATCATGTTCCACAGTTTTTTAGTGAAGGTAAATGAGAGTTTAGGTGGGATTAAACAGGAAAAGAGGGTTTTTTTATTATTTCCCAAACTTAGGTTTTAGAATCCATAATAAAGTATTCAAAAGCACAAACCTTACCATGATTTTTGCCCATGTTTTCTTATAAACTAAAATGGTTTTAATTATTTTATAAAGAGAAGATAAAAACTAATTAAAATAATACCCTTGGTGACATAAAAGTGAGTCATGATTATAAAGAATTGATTTTAAAACATTAAAATATAATATTGGTTTTGGAGGATTCATAAAGGGTTTATAAAGTTTTTCAAATAAAATTAAACAAATTTTTTTTAAAGGGTGAATATAAATTTTGAATTAGATATATTTTATGGAATTTATTCCTTACTTTTTGGATTTTATGATGTCATAATATACACCATATATTTATACCATATTTAATTTTAACCCAAAAAAACAATTGTCTGAAAAATCATGAAAAAAAACCCTTGAATAATTTGGAAATTATTATTCCAAAAAATATATCTATTTTATTAAAATAATTATATATATATATGAAAATTTACACATTTAATTTAAAAATGCCTATTTATTGGGAAATACTAGTTTTTTGACAAAAAAAGTTTTCTGACCCATAAAAAAATTATATTTGACTTTGTAAAATTATATTATAATCCATATTCAATAAATAATATTTTATTAAAACATAATTTATTTAAAAACTTAATAAATTCATAAAAACAGTGTTTTGATCTAAAATCTATATCTTTTAAAAATACAATTTGTGTTTTGTCATATCAAAACACATATTATCAAAATCATTTATTTAAACATTTATAAAGTAAAAAACCATAACGAATAAATATATTAATTATTTTATTGAAAATAAAATATGCATATTCATACTATTATGGTAAAGATACATAACCCCTTATTACACCAGTGAATTCACTAAGGGTATGGAGCGTGACTGTGAGATTATAATGGGGTGGTTTGGTGAACATGGTTTGGGTTGTGATATCAATGATCTTGGGATTCTCTTGTAAACTATTTTTCTCAGGTTTTAGTTTTTGGATCTCAGCATGGAATTAGTCTAGGTAAAATCCTAGTGATTCTATCTGCCTCAAAATCACTGATAAATGGGCTTCATATGGTATGATCCTACTACTCGAGGTCATCACTTATTTTTTCCATGTCAATAATAATTTATAAAAACCCTTTAATATATACAAATAATTTGATAACTATTCAACAACTATGATATTAATGGTAAGGAGATTAATGGAAATTTAAATCTAGTATTTTTTTGAGGGGTTTCATGGTCAAATATGACAAGATATGTTTTTTTAAACAAAGTGATATTACATGAAATGAGAAGAAGGGATTTAGTTACAGTCATTCTCAAACAGAAGATTGAAATCAGATAGTGCCTATTCTAACAAAGTGTGCTTCTTTTTAATTTCCTTATTTTCAAGACTGTCTTCCACCATGTTTTCTTCTCATTACGAATGTGTGCCAATGTAATTAAGACCAGAGATAAGTGTGATACATTCCATCCATATAATAGTGAGTTTCCAAGATAGGTGGATAACTCCATTTCATATATCTTTAAAACTATGGTATAATCACATTAAATCCAACGTTTATCCAAGAATTTAAGTATAGAATAATGGAAAAAATAAATAATTCTATGAATTTCAGCCTATAGTGAATAGTAAATACCGAAAGTACCAAAAAACATCAACTAAATTTTTTAGTATGATCTCTAAATATACAAGCATATCCTATAAGACCCGAGTTACCTTTTGAAGCTCCATAAACATTAATTTTTTCCATCCTTGGAGGGTCACATTCTAGAAGAATTCAAGAAGACATCATTGTTGCTTCTAATTACCAGGTTGTCCAATTTTTCGATGAACCAAGAAATCATTCACCAAGTTATTAAATTTTCCAAACATTACTTCATTGGACTCTTTGGATACTGTGATGAGATGGTCAATAGAAACTTTGAGGGATAATTGAGGCTTCCCATTCATGATGGTATTTCTACCACTCTATATAATGTTCACGTTTTCTACTACAACCACCAAAAAAAGTTCTTAATTTGAGGAGCATCCTATATAGTTGTATAGTGTTGCAGTATAGTAGTAATGTTATATGTTTTAGGAAGAGGTATTTGAATGATTTATTGGAGTTATTTCCAAATTGCAGAGGCCATGACACATAACTAGAATAGACGTGTGATATTCTCCCTGTGTTGGTTGTAGAAAATTCACCAAGAGCATAAGAAAATAACATAATATTATAAGCAATCATTAGTAGGAAGCCTATTGTGCGTAAGACTCCAAATTAGGGTCATCCTTGAAGTCCTGTTCTAAGGATTACCAAAACATTTTAGCCAATAAAAAATCATTATTTGATTCCAAATTAGAATGATATAAATTCTTGGAATCTGGAATTCCTTTCCGGGAATGTTCCAAGATTAAGGTATCCTTATGAGGAGAAAATATATAATTATTGAGTAGGTTGGGGAAGTTTCTTGTCATTTCCATATTTGGAGTATCCAAGAAGTCATGAATTGAAATACTAATGTCCAGAGGTATATTCAAATGATCAACATAAGAGATAAAATGTGTGCCCATCAAATTTTAAATCCAAAAATTAATAGATGACTCCCTACAAGAAATACATCTAGAGTGAGAAATGATATTATAAAAAGCATATTTGATGGCTGGCCAAATTGATGAGCCCATATAATAATTATTTCCCCTTTTTAGTTTATCAATGAATCTATCTCTGTGAAATATAAGACCCATTGAGTCACTACTAAGAAAATTCTAGAAAAACCTATATTGCAGATCTTTATTGAATAACTTGACGTTTTTGATTCCTACGTTTTTGATTCCTAGGAAACTCTTATCTATTGGTTATCAACATTTATTAGAAGGGTTAGTGACTAATTTTCCTTATAGGGTGTTTCCACTCCAAAAAAAGTTCTTGATATAGGCATTATGGTGTTTGATTAGAGAAATAGTCTATTTATAAATCATAAAATAATGAACTAGTTTAGATACAAAAATTTATTTTACAAGATAGATCCTACCAGCCATTGAGTGAGACTTCCATTTCAAGTAAGAAGGTTGTTTCTTGATTTGATAAAAAATATTTAGGAAATTACTAGACTTAGGTATTCCCTATAAAATTATAATTCCAAGATAATGAATGGGCATGGATACTTCTCTGATTTAAATCTCCAAAAAATGTTGAGATCATATAGCTATTATAATGATCATCCTGAAATAAATTAAATATTTATTCTAGTTGATAACCTTCCCTGAAACATACTCATAGTGAGATATGTACCTCTTTATATTTTGGATATATCTTTAATTGATTTGCAAAACAATTATCATGTCATTGGCATAAAAAAGTTAAGTAGGAGAAGTTAGGTTACTTGAAGCAAGAATATGTTTAATATTTCCTTGATCCATCATATGTGTAAGAATCCTACTCAGATAAACTCATTTTATGGATAAAAGATTGGACAAAATAGGGTTACCTTGTTTGAATCCATTAGAAAATTATAAATACAACTTTTGAGAACCAGTAATAAACACAAAGATATGAGAAGATATAAAAATAGCTTTCACCAAACTCATAAAAATTTCATTGATGCCAAAGATATGAAGCACTTTATAAATAAATCATCAAGCCATAATGACAAAATCATTTCTGGTATACAACATGAGAGAAATACTTCCAACTGTAGATGTTTTCTTAAAGAGTTTTACACATTCTAAGTCTATGCTAATGAAATCTTAGGTAGTTCTTACTTTTAAAAAACCAAACTGGTTCCAAGAGAAAATTTTAATTAAAATTGTGGCGAGTCTATTAGCAAGGAGTATGGTAATAATTTTATAACTTCTTTATATGAGATAAATGGGTCTGAAAAGATCTATCTTAGATGCATTTTCAACCTTGGTAATAAGGGTGTAGAATTGTGAATTAAGACCATGAGGTAAAACGCATATAAGGAATAATGTTTTAACTAATATGAAAATATCCCAATTAATGGAATCCCAAAAATTCTAGAAGAAAACAATAATAAAACTATCGGTTCGTGGGGAACTATCAGGTTTAAGGCTGAAAAAGTATTCTATTATCTCAAAGTCAAGTTGGATACTAATAATCCTATTGTTATCCTCATCACTGACCATTCTTGGAATGATTCCATACTCCATGTCCTTTTGAGATCAGGACTGTTAAACAGATCTGAAAAATAGGTTACAATATGATCAGAAAGGGATTCCTCATTATCAATTACCTTTTCCCATTATTTTAGAATAGTGAGTGGTCTACAATACATCATAGTTCTGTATAGATCATTAAAAAAATTGGGGTTTCTATCCCCATTTTTAACCATTTGACATTGAAATTATTCTTTTTTAGTTTTCTTAAGGGAGAGTAGAGAATTTATCTTAGAGGTTTCTTGCAAAATATTTACCTTAATGTTAGAATAGGTGGCCTAAAATATCATTTGGTTAACTATGTATTAAAGAGAATAAATATTATTCTCCATATTATTATAATTTTATTTTCACCAACCCTTTAAATTGTAATTAAAAATATTTAGATGCATCCTACAAGATAAAGCATCACTTCCACAATGATTGGACCTCAAAAAATTAATCACCAACTTCATAAAATCTTGGTGTGAATCCCATAAAATATTTAATATGAAAGGAAATATTATTTTGAGCTTCCTAGTAATGAGGATTACCAAAATAGTATGATGGTCAGAGTTAATCCTTTGGAGGGTGATTATTGAGACAGTATCCAATTTCATAAGAGCTTGATCATTAGGGAAGTCTCGATCATGTTTTCTAGCAACCATTCTAGTGTTATGCCTTATATACCAGGTGTATGTTTCTCTAATAAGATTAATTTCAATTAGATTTTCCATTAAATCTAGGTTTTGAACTCCCTTTAAGATAGAGTAAGATGAGAAAATACAATTCTTTCACTAGGGAACAAGATTTCATTGAAATTTCCAAGAATAATCCAAGATTCTTGAATCACATGGTTCATGAACTCTATATTCTGCCAAATCTTTCTTCTTTCTTGATATTTATTTTTATCTTAAATGAAGAAGTATTAGAATTGAAAATTATATATTTCATGTTAATATGTTATCATATGTTCATCAACGTCAAAGGAAGAGGCAACACTAATAGGATTATGAGAAAATAACCACAGGGTAACTATATTACCAAAAACACGTTTTCTTCCAATTAATATATATCTTATATTTTCTAGGAAAGAAAATCCCTGAGAGTATAATTTTTTAGGCTCAGTAATTCCCAAGAAATTGGTCTTATGAACATGAAGAAATCTATGTATGGAGGTGGCAGTGTCAGTGTTTTCTACTCCTTGAATGTTCCAAAAGAATAGACTCATTGGAATCTTTATTTGGGGGTGGAACCCCCTTTTTTCTTTCCTCCTAATTTTATTTTCTTTTTTTATTTTCTAGTTGGTGGAACCTATGCAGTGTCATTCCAAGGAGAGTGATAATTATCTACAGAAACATGAGTTCATGGATGCTCTTTACTTCTTTGATCCTTTGCTTTAGAGTGTTTTGAATTTCCTTCAATATAGTCGATGTCTTGATTTCTGTTAATAACTTCTAGATTTTCCAAATTCACAGTGTGTTTCATAGGATAAGTAGAGGAGTCACTTAAGAAACTATCAGCAGTTGGTGTAGACAATACCATGTCAACAGAAGAAATAGTGTTTGTGTCCTGTGTTTTTTCAAAAACATTTATTGGATTCAGTTTCTCAACATGTATAATAATAATTTTTTTTAATTAGAGATGAATATTTACTAGGACCTTTCTGGTTTGGGTGGGTCTATCAAATGTAGAAATAATACCCTATTCTGGAGTTTTTATTACAGGATCATCAGTGTATACCTCATGATTCCAATTAGATTCTGTGATCACTGATATTTTATTAGGGAAAATAAAGTACTTGAGATCCGAATTTTGGGTAGATAGAATACTATCATTAAGTTAATCCTGGTTAGGAGAGTCTATGATTTCAACAATAGTTACATGATTTCTACCAGCAACATTATTAGTGTTAACTATATCAAGAGATTCAAGACATCCATTTGATTGTCTAATTTTTTGATTTTTTGTCTTAGTGAAATCTTGAATTTCATAATTCACTCTAGATTAAAAGAAAGTGATAAAATTCAGAATATCATTTGAAATCTCAAGAGTTAAGTTTTCTTATTCACTTTTATTTTCTTCTTCTTCCACAAGAATGACCCATGATTTATTGGTTCCAGGATGAGGTGTTTGTTTCTTTACCCATTTAGGTTATTCCATCTTCTTTTATGAATCCCCTTTTCTAATTACAATACATTTTACTTTCATGCTTCTATAAACTTCTTTCCATGTAGTAACATCAGGAGGGGACTCTACCTATTTATGGAAAACCCCTACAATTATAAAAGGAGTGTCCAAAATTTTTGGAGACATCACAAAATAAGGGCTTATATTTATAACCAAACTTGATATCATATTTTTGATAATTTAAATCAAGTTAATAATATACGGAGGTTTTTAATCTAAGATGGACTCAGCCCGTATCATAAAAAAGATACCCAAGTCTCTATTTAGGTTGAACTAGTTCACTTTCTAAGGAATTCCAATACCGAAGGTAATTTCATTCAATATTTTTGAATGCTATAAAACCCAAGTCAAACCATGAAGTCTATTCTAGATTTTGGATGAGGTATTTTTTGGGAAAAGGGTTGAAGTTGACATCCCAATCCGAAATTCTCTAGACTCTGTACATTAGGTGAAGGTTTCCAAAATTCCAAGCTAAGATCAATTCATCCTTTCTTCCGTTAATGATATGAAAACAAAATTTTTCAATTGGGACTAGTCTCCAATTTCTAAATCCATGAAGTCGTGATATTCATGATTTAAGATGAGTAATGGACCAAGGTTTGTCTCCTCTTGAATGCATAATTCTCCAAATTAAGGAAAATTTGAACATATATGACCTATATTGATGAGCATTAGGGTATGAAACCACTAAAACCCCCATAATCTATCCTTATAAATGCGGGTAGTTTAGATGAGGCATTATTCAAGAGATACGATCCTTGAATCACCTCCATAAATGAGATAACATTATGTCTAAAGGCATCATTTTTCATACTACAATCCGCATCAAGGGTATTCTCTTTTGGTTCATCGGAAGCCAAATATTTAAATGAACATTCCCATTTTGGATTGAATGAGTCCATGTGAGATGAAAAAAATGTTAAATCAAAGAAGAATAATCTTGTTAAACCACCGAATCCAAGTCTTGATCTTGTTGAAGAGTCGAAGTCACATCTACCACAAGAGTCATCTCCTTAAATCTGATATAATTTATAATGGTCTAAAATTGTTATGACCCTCTTCCCTTCAAATTCACCCCTCTTGAGAAAACAATAAAGAAATGTAGATAATGACCCCTGAGTCCTGTGTCCAGTAGGCCCTGGGTTGATGAATAACACTGAGGGTATAATAAGCTCACAATATGGGAGGAATTACCCTCTAAAAAATAAATAGGATCAGGAGATAAGATGAATCAACAATGAGAAACACCATTACATAATATAAAATAAATCTGAATACCATCCCATAATGAATGTATAAATAAGGCTGATATAGATAAATGACTGCAAAGTAATTACCTAAATGAAAATTTAAAGAAGTTACACAACAACTATCCCAAGGTCCGAGCTAGTAATGTCGAACATGATCCACAAAGTCCTCCAGGAAACCTAAAAATCAGTTTATGTACATAGGGTAGGAATAAAAGTATACTCAGTAGGAAGACCAAAGTCTCTTGTGAACATGTGAAAGAAGCATACTAATGCACCCATGAGAAAATATCAAAACCAAACCACACCTATAGATGCATACTAACCAAACCCATCCTCACCATAGATTACTCACAAAATATCACTTCCAAGTATAATCGCATAATAATAGGCATATCAGTAAAGGGTTTCCCACACTAATTTCCCATTGGGATGCTGCTCTCACACCCCAATGATATACGTTATGGAACACCCACCCCCTCAGTATATCACATCATACCAAGAACCCTGCGTGAAACTAACCATCACATCACATCTCACCCGAAGAAACCTGGCCCCCATGAAGTCCAAATGCATCTGACCATCATAGAACCAGAGAGGTAGGATATCATGAACATTTATGAGATCAACATCATTTCTTCCTCTTAAAATTTATGAACACCACTGTAAACCATCTCACCATCTCATCTGAAAACACACAGGTCAACACATATCACCTTTCCCGAAGACAACTGGGCCACCACTCTACAAGAATGATCATATCTTAGCTCTCCCAAAAACACCTGGTCTATATCATCACATATATACATTGGTACTTTTTACTTCTGGATATCATATCCCATGCATTTCATCATTTTCTATAAGAGGAAGTATGGAATAGCAAGTATCTATTCATCCATCCTCACCACCGAGATGTTGGGAAAATCACCTCCAACACATTTGGTTGTCAGCACTAGGTGATCGACATGGGTGGGGTACACATATAAATTGCATGTAACATACAAGGTATATATATATATATATCCCACAAACAAGCCCTTCCTATGGGTCATTAACAAGAACCAACCATTTTACAAGATCCTCCACTTCCACTTCCAAAACTATATGTAGGACATCACACAAGAAACACACGAGATGAAAGAAGTTCCCCAATTTTAGTCCACATTTATCCAATTTCTAAATTCACATTACCAATTAATTCCATCCCATTATCATTCATTAATTAACCATTCAATTTCCATTAACCTAGCCTAAACCCCAACTATTCGACTTTCATTATTTTCATTTCACATCCTGTTACTATCCTGGAAACTGGAAAAAAATAGCACACAATAAGAAGCACAACCCAATAACCACGCCCCCTTCCACCTTCCATCACATCACAACCAATTTCATAGCTATTCTATGTAGCCTTAATACAACCACGATCAAATCCCCACAACACAACTGTATCAAACATCACCCTATACCGCTTCACAACCATATATCATTGCCACACCTCATGTCACAACACCCCATATCATCCACAACAAATAAATCATTTCCCACACACCACATTGAAAAAACCATCCATACCATGCAAACACTTCCACAAATTCATTCCACATTATACACAATAGATCATTTTCATATTTGGCATAGGGGATCTTTATCACTTTCATTTCATAATTTAAGGGAATTCTCACACAATCCATATATCTAGGATAAACTATTTCATTAAATAAATATATGTTATTAGATAACCATTTTGGATGATATAAAACAATTAAAACACACACAGTAGACACAAAAAATATTATCTAACTCAAACAATCCCCCCAATGGACATAATTTTTAGCACGACATTATGCCTATGCAATGATAATATGAATAATAATAAATGATTATAAAAACATGTGATTCACATTCCCCTACCCCTTTTAAATTAATTTATCCAATTAATTTATATTTATTAATTTGGATGAAACTTTATCCATACAGATAAAATAAATCAACCATTACCACATGATACACATAAAGAGAAATGAAGGATAATTCCTTACATGGAGTGTAAAGGCCTCATTTGACTCATTGTGCCAAAATAGGGGGTGATGTAAGACAAAACTACCACTAGAAGGAACATGATACATGGAAAAAAGGTTATATAACACCAAGGAAAGGATATTGAATGTCTAGTTTCAAGATAAAGAAAACAGAAATGGATGAAGGGTAGGATCTTCCACTTTATAGTAGATAAATAAGAAACATTTGGGATTTCAGATTACAATAGATTTGATTTAATATATTTTGAGGATCTTGTTAAAATCTATGAAAAAAGACTCATTTTCATACCTAATTATCAAAAAAACAATTGTATAATTATCCTTGAAGAAATTGAATTTGAATACCTTGGATTCACACCAATGAATTACTCACAATTCCATTTACATGTGACTGGTGAAAGAATTCCATGTGGAAAAAATCCCACATAACTAAAGCAACATGTAACCATTTTCATGTTGTCGAACTCCCCATATAGCTATACTTCTCATGTAACGAAACTCCCAACTTATCTAAACTCCCTACTTAGCCAAAATAACCACATAGCTGAACACCCAATATAACCAAACTCCCCACGTAACTGAATTCCCCACCTAGCCGAACTCATCAGGTAGCTGAACTCCCCATATAGTTGAACACTCCATTTTGATGAACCCCCACAAAATTTATTTTCTGGAATAACTGATTCCTCTATATATATATATATATGATTAGGTCATTTAACTGATTAATCTAACCAAGAACAACTTTATAAAAATAAGGGTAAAAGGCCCCAAACACCCTCTCAACTCCCCCCCCTTAATTCTCCAAACACATATCGACTACCCCTGAATTCCTTGAACACTAGATTAACTAAAATTTAATTGTTAGTATGGTCTAGGCCATTACATTAGATACCACTCAAATAATTATATTCCTAAAGAATCAAAACCAACTAATAAGGGAAGAGGGAAAAATTCCAAACCTCCGCCCCATGAGATACCTCTCAAGGATCTCATCATGACTAAAAACCTACCAATAACCAAAAACTCTAACCAAAATCCTCCTCTCTCCCTCATAACCACTTGAATAACCCAATAATCCTCCACATAACCCAAACCAACAACCGATGTAACCAACTAACAGAACCACCCTAAACATACAAATCATGTAATTCCATCATCCATGTTAATATATTATCCTGTATGGGTAGCATTGACTCACCCACATGGGTTTAATTGTATTGGAATATAATTTTTGAAATTAGGAATTGGGTCCTATCCTTTTCATATGATATATTTATATCACACATCAAAAACTAAGAAAAAACACATCTTATATAGGTAATGGGATCCAACATCACACATTAAATCCCCAAGTATACAAATCAAGGAATTGCATCTCCCATGTAAAGATATTATCTGCTTTGGGTGGCAGTAACTCACCCACAAAAATTCAATCACGTCAAATTATAACACATCCTAATTAGGGGCTAGGTTTACCATTCATTGTATGCTTTAATTTTTTAATCACACATCACACAAGGAAACACAATAATAATAACCACACATTATGAAAGAACCCCCAAACGGTACATGAGTAACTAAGCGTACCTCGAACAATATCTAGACCATATGGAACTACCACTATCACAACCTAAAAATGACCACACCCATATCATCCGCCTCTATATCGATGGCCACCTCTTCAACCATGCTATGGCTCAGTTCTCTGATCATGTGGAATATCTTAAGGAATACCTCTACCAAATCCATCTTCTATCAGTGGAGCATGAGCCTACTACCCTTGCTACTGAAACAGACTTTCTAGAAAGTACTAGTGTTACTAACACTCAAAATAACCACCTCTATAAAGCTAAGATCAAAGAACCACTGAGCATTAGTTCTGGAAATGGCCACAAACCCCAAAGATGAATAACTTTGGACCCAAGCCATTGTGAAAAGCATGGAAAACTATGTCCACTGAAGGCCGGAATGGAGTCTACTGAGGATGAATTCTGACTTGTAAAAACCTTGAAGGCCCTGGTAGTTGAGACCCTCCATCGATAGCTCTCATCCTAAAGAAACCCTATTGGATCCCCTCTCATGGTAAAAATTATCTTGTGTGCATCCACTCGATCACCTCCTCCTTCTTATAAACCACTATATACATTGAAAACATAAAATGAGTAACTGCATACTAGATTAAAGGATAGAGTTCATCCTCGAGACGTCTTTAATGAGACTCATCACTAGGAATAAGATTTGGGAAGAAACACATAAGATCCTTAAATGGGATCCTTATCTCCCACACCAACATACTCCCTTTCTGAAGGGAGAGTAGCTTCTATCACTTTAGTGCCTTCATGGTCAATGAAGGAACATTTTCCTGAAACAATTTCTAAAAGTTGATCCATGAAACATCTGCCTCCTTCCACTCACCTAGATACTATTTCAACTAATAACATATAGATCCTCACATCAAAAAAATTTACCAAGGGACCCAATACCCTATTGAGGTCCAGATCAAATTGAATGCAATATAAAGATTCTCTAACTAGATCTCTGCCTCCTCATTAGGAACACTTCCCTTGTACTTCCCTAAACCAGTTGTCGAAAATCATATAATTTTATTTTCCATTGATCATCCTCCTCAACTGAATCAAACCTCCAAAAATTAACTAGTTCACCCTTTTAAATATCTATTGTCTGAACCATATGTGGAGACGACCTTGAGCCATAGATAAAAATGGAATCAATTATTTCATAATCTCAGCATTATGGTATTTTATTAAAATTTATTTATTTCATCTTAATCATTTCAACATCCCAAAAATACACAATTCAAACTAGAACACAATTCATCATGATCCATGTACCTATCCTAGGTCAATACCTTGCTAGTAGGTACACCTCACTTGGTTGTTCAATAAGTTCTGAGTCCATGAATTGGATCACGGGGGGCCTGAAAATATTTTTTCCTAGCCAGAATTCATAGCTTATGGAATATACCAAGGT
The DNA here is from genome assembly GCA_963277665.1 of Viscum album. Taxonomy (NCBI): domain Eukaryota; kingdom Viridiplantae; phylum Streptophyta; class Magnoliopsida; order Santalales; family Viscaceae; genus Viscum; species Viscum album. The sequence continues at coordinate 1,050,778,948 of OY728130.1, read as the reverse complement.
CAACTGGCATTGTTATGTTACCAACCCATGAAACCCTCATAGTTTCTAAATCCATACTCTATAATATCTATAAATAATTAGCCTTTAATACCATTCCATCATGACCCCTACCCTCCAAAGGTACCCCTCCTTGGCCAGTAATGAAGAATGGTAGATAATGGCCACCAATTCCCACCTACAGTAGGCCTTAGGTTGGAGACTAACATAAAGGGTGTAAAAATATCACAATATGGGAGGCATTACCCTCTATAATATAAATTGGATTTGGAGATAGATGTATCAACTACAAGAAAATCCATGAAAAAAATAAAAAAGACAACTAAAAACCTCCAACAATGCATGTATAAATAAGACTGATACAAATAAAAGTTTCCAACATAAACACCAAAAAGAAAAGCTAAAGTAGTGACACAAAAATTATCCCATGGTAAGAGCTAGTAATGTCTATCATGGTCTATGAATTCCTCTAGCAAACCTAAAAATCAGTTTATATATATTGGGGGAGAATAAAAGTATACTCAGCAGGAAGGCCAGAGTCTCTCATACACATGTGAGAGAAGGATACAAATGCACCTGTGATATAAAAGTAGAACCAAACCACCCCTATATAGGTATACTAACAAAACTCATCCTCAATATGGATCAATCACAAAATATTGAATCAATGTATAATAGCATAATAAAAAGAATATTGATAAAGGGTACCCCACACCACTTTCCCACTAGGATACAATTCTCACACCCCAATGACGTATGTACTAGTGCTCCCACCTCATATGTATATCACATCATGCCAAGAACCCTATATGAAACTAACTATCGCATCTCACAAAAAACACATATCCCCCAAGAACCCCTCATGCATCTGACCACCACATAACCAGAGTAGTAGGGTATCACAAACATATAGGACATAAACCTCAAGTACTCCTCCTTCCATTCACCACACCCAACATAAAACATCTCATTATCTCACCTGAACATACTTGGTCCAACGCATCTTTCCTCACCTAAAGAAACCTAGGCCACCGCCCCATAAACATGGCCTTATCACTCCTCACCAGAAAACACATGTTCATCCTCATTATATCTCGTTAGTGGAACTTTTTTACTTCTATCCATCATGGCCCATTCATGTTTTCATATCTTGGAAGAGGTAGTAGGGAAGAGTAGGTATCCAGTCATCCATCCTCACCATAGAGATGTTGGGTAAAACACCACCAAAACATTTTGTTGTTGACACTAGGCACTCATAATGGGTGGGGAGTGTATAGAAATTTCTAGGAACACATAACGGATATATATATATGCCACAAACAATACCATCTTATGGGTTCAAAACAATCACTAACCATCTCACAAAATCGTCCACTTCTTCTTCCAAAACTACACGTAAGACACCACACAATTAACTCCCGCACTACAAGACACTCTCCACTTCTATTCAACATTTATTCAATTCCCCGACTCAAAATACCATTTAATTATAGCCAATTATCATTAATTAATTATCCATTGACATTCCATAAACCCAACCAAAACCCCCATCACCCCACCTTCATTATTATCACATAATATTCCATTATTATACGGGTGACTAGCCCAACACAACAGATAATAAGAATCACAAAATAATAACCTAAAAACCACATACACTTCCACCAACCATCACATCACAACCACTTTCACAGCCCCAATGAAAAATTGTACCACAATCACCATCACAACCTTGCTACACAACCACATCATACATCTCCCCATACTGCATCACAAATACATATGGAAGCTACACCTTGCATCATAATTCCCCATATCATCCGCCAAAATGAAATAATTACTTACACACCAAATTGAAAAAACAATACATAACACACAACCACTTCCAAAAAAACATTCCACATTACACAAATTAGAGAATTTTTAGATTTGGAATAAGGGATATTTATCACTTTCACTTCATTATTTAAGGTACATTATCACACAATCCATATATCTAGGGGAAACCATTTCATTATCTGAATATAATTGGTTAGATGATTTCTATTTTGGGTGATATTAAACAATAAAAAAAACATGATACACAACACATATCATCCAACACAAAAATGACCCCCAATGGACACCATTTTCATCAAGGAATTACACATGTATAATCACAATGTTAATTGGAAAAAAATCTTATAAAGGCATGTGATTCACATTCCCCATCCCTTTTTAAATTCATTTTTCAAATTAATTTATCTTTATTAATTTGGATGAAACCATATCCATATAGATAAACAAAAAAACTCTCCCCACATGATACATATAAGAAAAAATTAAGTATAATTAACTACCTTGAAGAAAGATGCCTCACTCAACTTGTTGTGCAAATACAGGGGGCACACAAAATATCAGACTACTACTAGAAGGAACTAGAACCATGATAGAAAAGTTCCACAACTCCAACGAAAGGAACTAAAATATCACTTCTCGATAAAAAACAAGAATAAAGGGATTAAGGGTAAGACATTCATATTTTGAGTGGACAGATACATAAATGTTGGGATTTTATATTGCAATTAATTTTATTTACTAAATTTTAGGATCCCATTCAACTCAGTGTGTAAGGACTCATTTACACCCTTGATCATCATAGAAAATCAAGGGTATAATTATCCTTAAATAAATATACTTTGAATACCTTGTATTTGCATTACTGAAAGACTCACATGGCCTTTTCCATGAGATTTTTGGAATAATTCTACATGGACAAAAACCCAAGTAACCAAGGCCCCACGTAACCATTTTCATGTAGCCAAATCTCCACGTAGGTGAACTACCGATATCGACAAACTCCCCATGTATTTGAACTCCCCACGTAGACAAAATCCCCATATAGCCTCTGTCCTAGTAGCCTTCATTCCCTCCACTTTATCTTTATATGGATCTTTGTGAAACACCTTCCCATGTAGTGGTTTACATTTCTCTATGACCTTGTTTTGAACACCTATAATCCAAGTATCACCAACTTGATTTATCCTTTGAATCTATCCCATGTTGTAGCCTTCCTCTAAGTGATTCTTTTCGAGTTATTATTTATCCCATAAAAAAAGATTTTGTGGTACTTGAACAAACTTCTTTCACACTATTATATTTACAAACTCCATAATTTTTCAGTTGCTTTGTGATAATTTTTATCCAAATATATTTTATTTTCATTGTGGGTGTTACTCCTAGTAGTGAACATGCTATGAACTTATGGAAGCAGAACATCCTGAGATATAAAATGTTGAATGATAAAAAAAATCTCTCCTAAGTATACCATATAGGAAAAACCATTCCTAAACCTACATCATAAATTCCTTCTTCAAAAAATTTTGGAGGAAAATATAACTGCACTGCATGCTCACTACCATGGGTTCACCCCTGTTTAGGCTAGAAACTCCATCTCAATACCCCATATTTCATTTTTATTTGTTCCACTACCTCTTTGACACATTCCATAAATACTGTAATAAACTCCAATCTATCCACACATATAGGTTGTCTAATTGGATGAGAATACTCTCTGCTATGTTCTTCACGTCGCATTCTAGGAAAGGAGTAGTGAATTTCCATGTAACTAAATATAGAAGGTGGAGGGTCTTTCTCCATACATTGGAACACTATTACAATATGTGGTACCCTCAGACTCATCCCTTCCACAACTATAAATTCTAAAGTGCATATTATGTTATATAGAAAACGAGGAAGGTTCCTGCACTTCTACCCATAAGGACATCAACTACTCATGGTTCTCCACATGAACCCTAGAAAGGGATTTTTTTGACATGATTACTTCTTTAATCTCAGCTGCTTATGCCCAAAATAACCAATCTAGCTATGAATCATCTAGAGAAACTCTACCAACCATTATAATAAGAGCACTCAAGATAAAATAATCATGAATTTTCTTGAACTACCACACCAGAGTGAATAAATATATGGACAATCCTAAAAAAACTCATTAGTGTCTCTTCCTCTTATTGTGCAGAACAAGAATCGAAAAATATTATAGCTACTTACACTCAACATTCAGCACTCAAGATACACCCAAAGAACATATATTTTTGTTTCATTAATTCCTTTAATTGTTCAGCCAGCTCTAAATTTCCTCTTTGCATAGAAATCGCATCTATCAGTCATCCTTCACTCTCCTAAAGTTTATCAAACCATGATCAACAACTCTAAATGAAAGAATCAATTTTTAGGTATCTATCCTAAAAAATAATGGCACTAAAGAAATAGGTAAAATAAAAATTATATTTCTATATAGGAACTAGAGTTGTAGAGTCACAAAAGGAGAGTATAATTAGATAGTGGTAGAAGAAGAATCTTTATAGAAGACCACATCTTAGAGTTCCAAGGTTGATCCTCTGATAGATCATACCTCTAAGATACCAAGGTGAATCTAAGCTACCAAGGTAGAATTCTATACAACTAATTAATACATTTTTTTAATTTATTCATTTTTAACATTTTTTAACATTTTTATTTATTAAAATTTGATGTTCTTAATATGCATTCATCTCTATTTTAATATATATTCATTTTAAATAATTTATATAATTAATAAAACGTATAAATTTTGTTAATGTTTTTGAATTATATTCATTTTTAATTATTTAATTTCACTCATTTTTAACATTCATGCATTTAAGATCATATATTAATTAATAATGTTAATTATTTTTTACTTTTTTTTAAAAAAAATCCATTTTTAATATATATATTCATTTATTATTTATTTATTTTATTTTAATAATTTTTTATCATCTCTTAAAAATGTGTTGATAACTATAGGTTTTATTAGTGCTATAATACATAGCACAGATAAAATCTATCATTATCAATGCTATAATTCTACTACTACTAAATATAGGTTTTTATCAATGTTTTTTTAACAATGATAAAGATATTTTTTACCAATGCTTATTATTTTAGCACTGATAAAACCCATCTTTATCATTGATTTTTGGAAAGCATAGATAAAACCCTTCCTAATCATATAAACTCAACCATAACCGAACCAACTTATTCACATTATTTAAGCTCTCATGGAATTAAACTTTGACCACATCTCCCCCGTGAACTTCTCGAACAAATCTAATCCCTCAAAACCTAAGGCGTGTGATTATTTCTACTCCTATTTAGCCTATCTTTCATTGTTTCATATGTTGTATCATTATTTATTATTCTAAAAGAATACATCATTAATTCAACATCAAAAAATAATGTCCTACTTATCTTAAATGAATGTTTCAAAACATTTTTGAGTTTTAGTAATCATGATAATTATAGAGTTTTCATTATCCAAATTCCTTGAACTTGTAGAATGAGGCATGTTTTTCATGTTTTTGGTATAAGATGAATCACCCAAACACTTGAATCATTATTATGGCCCTCCATAAATGGTAATATAGTTTTTTATCCCCACTTAGATGTGGGTTAGATTTCATTTATACCCCTAGCATTTAGAGAACTCACACTGTAAAATTTTTCAAGTTAATCCAATTCACATTCATTTTCATTTAGAGTGTCCCAATTCTATAAATATCTAATTGTAGTATTTCCTTCCTTTATTGATCCCATTGAGTATTCATACCACTTTAATTCACTCCAAAGTACCAATTAGTAATTTGTTCATTATTTTTAGTTCATTCTTGCTCTTGTACTAACTTTCATTCATTCTTACCACCACTGGGTTTCTTTAAGCCATCATTTTGATCTTTTTTCTATTAAATCTATTGATTCATCCCATTGGGATAGACCCAAAGTTTTACCTAAACCCTAGTCCCAGTTATGAAGACTCCAAGAAATATCTTTAATTATCTACATAGGTATCCCTTCAATCCTTAAATTTTATTTATTACCATCATTCAAAACATCCATATCTGCTACCTTTTTTTAAACCTTCTCCACAGTTTCAACTCTGACATTTGTACAGAGTTCATTCTCTCTATTTCTACTACTCTATCTGAGTTATTTTTTTGGAGTGATCCTTGGTATTTGGGCTTTTGATCTAATCATTAGTTTGAGATGGTTATATTCACGATCATACTATGACACTTCTACATATTTTTTTGAAGTTTATTATTCCCACTATTTACAAGAAGAATTTTCATTGCTATTCTTTGAGCCTTCATCCTAGACATGTGGATTGTTCAAATTTGAAACATTCATAAAACCCTAATTAGATTTTTATCACGTTTTCATGTATCTTTTTAACCCCAAAGTGATACTTCTGGTCTATTGGATTTAATTTCAAGATTTTATTCAAATAATGGGTTCTCAAGACCAGGTGATTGGGCCCTATCAATATTTTCATCATATAAAAAATGATCATCAAATTTATATCCTAGTCACTTGGGCACTCAAACACGACCTTTCTCTCTACATACCAATTATTGAATTGAATAAACATCAAATCATCCCTCATGTCTCACTCCCACTTAGAAAAGTTACAGTAATAGTCCTTGAATTACCTCCTTTTTATCCAATTAAAGATCAAATTGAGAATCTATACCAACAACCACATGTTCACCCTAGGAACAAGTTATTGAGTTTTCAATAGCTCCAAATAATTATCACATAACACATTATTTATAATAAAATTATCCTTCTAAAAATAATGATGGTATTCAAAAATATTGAAACCAATAGATTTTCAATTTATAATGATTTTCAGATAAAGTACATAAAGGTTTCGTAAATCTAATAGGTGTTTCATACTTGACTAAGATGAAATCAGGTAGTGACTAGTGGAAATCTTAGTTCATTTTACTCATAAAAAATTGATCTTTATAGTTATAATCATTAGAAACTAACTATCCAAAAAATAAAATAACATTTTAACATATATAATGTTTTAAGGTGTCTCAGAAAAATCATCATTATCTTTCAATATTTTATCCTATCTGATGACCATTGATAATTTGGAGAGTGAAAATTATTTATCAATTTGATTTTTAGTAGATTAAAATTTAATTATATTCTTTTTTACTTTATATATATCACACATTCCCTTCCTTCTATGATTTCCATCGCTACAAAACAATCTCCATAGGCATCATAAGACTCTTATTATTTTTTAAAAATAGTGTTTGTCAGAGTGAGTATTTAAGGAGGGGGGTGAATTGAGTACCCAATTTTTTTTATCTAAATGGGATTATTTTGAAATCCCATAAATGTTTAAACACATCCTATTTTATAAAAATAAGTATTATGATATGGATCTCAGTATTTATAAATATTTCTATAATATTGATTAGGTCTCGGATGAATAATATACAATATTACATGATCCTTCAAAATTAGGTTAATTTATTGAAATACTATATGAACACAAATTAATATGAACTATCAATGTATATTTTTTTATAGTTAAAACAATTTCTATGTTTTAAAGTAGAAATAAATAAACTAAAATTAAAACACACAACGGAAAGAATAAATACAAGAGGTTTAGTCTCAAGTTGAGACTTAGTCCTCTTTACTTGGTGATCACCCACCACCAAGCAGTTTATATAAAATAAAAACAATGATCCACAACCTATATTGGGTTTTACAACAGTTAACACACTTTCTATGCCACACATGACCTAGTCCACATTTATTCATGGGAGAAAGACTAAACAGTCCACATAAGGACCTTTAACACACTAATCAATGGGAGTAACGAAAATAAAAGGGGTTTGAGAAGATATATAGTATCTTCCAGTTTAACATTGGAGACAATGTGAGTATATAAAATAGATTATAACACACACTACTCAAAAAGTAATAAGTATAATCAGAATAGAGAAATATATAACAGTATAGTTCATAAATGATCGATCTGATGCATTACAGCTTTTGAATCATGATTTGATTTATTATTGAAACTTGAGTCAGGTTCACTTGAATAACATCATGAAAAAAAAGTGTTTTAGACTCTAGTTCCTTGATTGGAGGAAGGTATAAAATGTGACTGTATAGTTTTTCTTCCTAGTCGAATGTTTGTAGTAGGTGAGCTTTAAGTTTTTTGAGTTAGTTTGAGCTATTAGCTACGCATTAGTTAACTTCTTCCACTATTTCATCTCTTTATTCTATCATTATTTTTCTCTAGACTTCTACATGACGGATTTTTCTGCACTTTTATGAGTATTAGTAAGGATAATACCAAGACAATTTCTTCCTTGTATTGCATGCCATGACACTCTACTAAATTCTCTCTGTCGGTTATTTACATCACAATCATTAAAATAGTAAATGAAATTAATTTCAATAAAAATATCCATTTTAATAATATGATTTAAAAATATATGTGAAGGAAATAGTTGCAGTTTCTTAGACCAGTGGTGTCTCACTGACAGTATAATGCTAGCGGTATGACATTGGCAGTGTCTTATACTGAACCAAATTTCCACTATACTGTTAGTGTCTCAACTAGAAATGTGTTGTATGATATTGTGAGGTCTGAAAGTGTCTTAGAATTAGCTGAAATTATATATTGATGGTATGATATTTGAGGTTCTTTATCTGGCGGTATCTCATAATTACCCAAATTTATGTTCTGGTGACATGACATCCTGACGGTGTGTCGACTAATAGTGTCTCAAAATTTATCAATTTTTCAGTCCAAGGTTATGACATTATATTGGTGGGATATCCTAGAAGTATGTTATACTTAGTGAGATTTTGATACTGACCATGATTCATGGACAATGATGTCTCGATTATGTGGTGCCAACCTCAACGGTTTCTCATCCTTAGTCATTTTCATTACCTGTATTAGAATTTGATATTTTTACAAAAATCATGAAACTCATTAATATCATTAGAATCATGATTTTGTGATCATTAAAACTGGGTGGTCAACAAATAGATTCATATTTCTTAAATTATTATTTAATAAATTTCTATACTTATTACCCCTTTTGGGGAGTGTATAACACTTCCACCACCATAGGTTTTTTATTTTCATTTTATTGTTGTGAAAAATGATAAATTGTTAGAAATAATCATTAATAACATTAAAATGTTGAGATTAATTAAAATTTATCAGTCTAATATGATCATTATCATTAAGTTAAGAATTAAATCTACCAAAGGGGAAATAAGCCACATAGTGCATATCCTCCCTTGTTGGTTCCCCTTATTGGAATTTAATGTTATCCTTGATCTCTATACTTCAATGCTTTCATTAATCATCAATTTCCTACTTCAATTCTACCAGATTCCATTCAAAATTTCTTCAGACACTAAAAATTATCATTATATGAAGAGGTTATCATTGTAAAACCTTCCCATATTAATGTTTCTAACATTCCAATTTTAATAAATTCTATCATTTTTATCATTAAATTTTTTATTTTTATTTCTTCTTTAAGTGTCCAAAGTGAGTGTTCCTTTTTTCTGAGGAAAATAATCTAATTTCATAGAATTATCAATAATTTTTTCCTTTTATTATTAATACATTATATGTATTTATTTATTTTTTCACAAAATGAAATTTTTTGAACTTAATAAAATAGATATGAATAAAAAATGGTTTTATGTTAATCATACAACAAAAGAGTATAAGGATGGAGTTATAGAGTTCATCATGTTTGCAGTAGAGAATGTAAACAACCATTCCAAAATCATTTTTCTATTTTTATGTTATTTTTAATCAAGAAAAATTTATCTAGAAGAGTTGGATTTTTTTTTGATTTGGTCCAAAATAGATAAAATCTATAAATGTTAGACTAAACATTGGTAAAAACTAAATGTAAATACTGATTGGGATAATAAAAATCGTTTTGGATCATTTGATATTAATACTAGTGTAAATGATGATGGAGATAATATTGATGACATTATAATAAAAGTTGGATTTGACTTTTGTGACTATCCAAAGTTGTTTGAGAAGTTAAATTGTTTTCCAAAAAGACTATTGTATAGAGGTTGTGCTAAATATACAACATTTTTAGCGTTATTAATGTTATATAATTTGAATGTTATTAGAGTATAGAGAAACACTAACTTTATGTGAATATTATTTTTCCTGAATGATATGATACTAAAATAAAATGAGTTTCCTTATTAAACATATAATTCTAAAGAAATTCTACATTTAGTGGGTTTAATCTTCAAAAAATACATGCTTGAACAAATGATTGAATATTGTTTTGAAATGAATATAAACCACTCAATAAATTACATTAGTGTGTTGAATATTGATATAATAATGATGAATCAAGTCTTTAAAAAGTTTTATGATACTTTACTATCATTCCTAGGTTTACATGATGATATGGATGTCAGGAATCTCTAGAAAGTTAACTTGGAATGAAGATATAAGAAATAATTATGGGAAACTACAACACCCAGCCAACTCTCCTTAGTGGAAAAAAATTTATTATGAGTATATTGAATTTGGAAACAAGATAATAAAACTCTATCTTGAATTATCTATAGATTAAATAAATCCTTTTGGATTATAAAGTAGTAGTCATGGTACATGGTAGGTTATGTTGGTAAATTAAATCATTCCACCATGGTTATTCATGAAGCGTAAATACATTATATTTTATCTTCTTATATCTAGAATAGATAACCCCGTAATGATATTGATATCTATTTGGATCCATTGATCATAGACCTAAAATTATTGTGAAATATAGTTTTTAAATTAAATGATGCTTACAGAACTAAAGAGTTCACATTTATAGCCATATTGTATGGGACGAAAAATTAATTTCATGATTATGGAAATTTATAATGCTATAACATTAAAGGAATGTAGGGGTGTCCCATTTTTTAAAGAGTGTATGCACCCAGTTAGGTTGAAACATTCTTCAAAGACTATATTTTTTAGATCATTGGATGTTTTCACCTCAATGATATAAAAAAAATAATCCATGACGACATCATTCTATGGAAATAAAGAACTAGGTACATCACCATTTCTACTATGGGGTGATCAATAGTTTGATAAAGTAAATGTTTTTGGAACTATTTTTGATAATAAGTTTTCAAAAAACTTTACAAAATGTGGTTGGATAAAGGGATTAATTTTCTTTAAATTAATGTAAATAAAATATTATTATGCCATGTATTTTCTTGATGGAATGTACATTGAAAAAATGAATGTGTTATTGAATTTAGAAAATTAATAAATATACTATTCAAAAAAATATGTAATTAAGGCTAGGTTAGACAATATTGACCAAGGGATAAGGGAACAAATATTACCAGTGAAGGGAGAATGATGAACTTTTCTTCCTCCAGAAGCTTACACTCTATCCAAATAAAAAAAATTACAATTTTTAAACATTCTTAATAGTGTAAAAATTATAGATTAATATTAATGAAATATCAATAATGTATTTTTAATGACAATTAAGAAGTTATAAAGTATAAAATCACATGAAATACATGTTTTGATGTAATATTTGATTCCAATAGCTTTGCATTTCATTTTTTCATAAAACTGTATAACATACATTAACCGTACATTGATTCTTTTTCAAATTAGTTTTCAGTAATGATATAAACCTAGTTATGTTTCCAATTATGAGTAATGAAATATTAGTCATATTATGTTAATTTGATATGTTATTCCAACAAATATTCTTTGATATAATTATCTAACTTATGATTAACATGGTTTGAGTGATTCAGAAATGTGGTCATCACCCTTATAGTTGGATTTACCCCATTGAATGATATATGATGATTTTTAAAGGTTACATCTAGAATCAAATTCATACAGAAGGTTGTATTACAAAGCGATATATTATTAAAGAAGCTATTGAATTATTTTCCATTTACCTATCAGATGTTGATAACATTGGTTTCCCAAAATATGGTCATAATGGATGCATAATGGGTGAAGGTATTTTCAGAATATATGTTTTTAAAATTACTATAAATAGAGGTAGAAATATCACCTTTACATTTTACAAAATTATAGAGATCCAGGCTTCTTATAAATGGGTATTACATCTTTTAAAATGAATATTCATTACATTACATGAACACATGCTTGAGGACCATAATAGTTTAGTTCCTTTGGAAACATGGAACATAATCTTCTAAAATGGTGAAATATCTTCAACATCACCCAAAAATATATTCTTTCATAGTACTCCTCTTAGACATACCCTACCTAACACCTTGTTCATAATCCATGGGAAGGAAACATAGGAAAGGGTGAACTTAGATTCTGAGTAAGGGTAAACATAAGATATATCAATCTAAGATCATATGAAAGCATAAGATAAGAATAAAGGAATTTAATTATTAACATAACATTCAAATCTCATACCCAACCTATCATGGATCATAAATAAGAGTCCTAGAATAAAAATTTATCATTTCAGAAAACATGGGCCATAAGAGTGAGAAATCATCATAAATCAATCATGACCCATAATATCATGTAATACAATTGTGGTACAATCATAAATATATAATCCCATTTCATATGTTATGGTAAACTACCAATACCATCAACATAGTGGATCAAGACTTATCACATGTTTCCCATTGTGGACCTTGATGCACCTGTTTCCCATAGTGGATCAGAACATACCTATTTTCCATAGTAGATCAGGACACACCTATTTCCCATAGTGAATCAAGTCGAAAAACTTGTTTCTGGTCATTAAATCAGGAAATATAAAGATTTAACCAATGAATTGGATGGAGATGTATCTCTCACTCGTCACATAATGAAAATCATACACATGTGTACCACAAGATCATAAAACATTAATTATATCATAACCCATAAAATGAAATGGGTTTCATAAAAATATCATCATATCATAAAATATGTAAAATATAAAGGTTTAAAAATCATTTCATCATTTCATCATAAAATAACCCATGAAAAAAAGCCAGGTTTCATAATAATTCTATCATGGTATAACATGTGGAAGATAGATAGGTTTCATAGACATTATTTTATAATAAAACATTTAGAGAAAGCGTAATAAGGGTATCCTTGGTTCATATCATAAATAAATCATAAGTAACATCAATGATTTAATCTTAGATAGAAAATAATTTTGAAATATTAATCACGACATTTCTTGAGGAAATGTGTTTATCTTTGAAAATTAATTTTTAAAACGTAAAACAATTTAAAAATAATTTTCTTTTACAATAACCATGAAAATATACAAAAGAATATTTTAAAATCATTCAAATAATTTCTTAAGGAAATATCATTTTTTATTTGAAAAAATCCCTTCTAAAAACATTTTTAGAAAACATGTTTTTGGAAGGAAATGGATTTTCAACCAAAAAGACGATTTTTCCTAAAAAATTCATTTGAACCCTTGAGTACATAGAGGAAAATGGAGGTAAAACATGTATTATCATGAGGTAACTTGAGGGGAATAAAGGTTAAGATAATTATTGAGTGGTAGATCATGATATTTCAACGTTAGAGACTTAATCATAAACAATTCCAATAAATAATGATATTATATCATATAACCCTCAACACTTTGGAAACCTTGAATCATAAGGCCCATAAAAGAATAAAAATACATGAAACTTAAAATATCATGAAAATATATATATTCATGATATATCATGTCAAATTGGATGTATATACACACCATAAAAGAAATAGGTGGTGAATATGGCATGTGTCTCAAAGAATTAAGAGGTGAGACAAAAATCAATTGCGAATTTCGTAACTATTGAATTGTAAACCCCATGAAAGGATATACTCAAATGGATATGTAAATACCATTAATAATAAATATTATCATCATAAAATACATTCATGTTTAGTATATACACCACATAAAAGAAACATGTGTTCAATATGACATTTGTCTCACAGAAAGTAAAAGTGATATGTAAATCCTTTACCACTTTGGTAACTTTTGAGTTTTATACCCCATGAAAGAGTGATCCTCAAATTTATATGTAAATACCAATAATTTTAAGTATACGAATTTTTAAATACCTTTATGGGCAGTATATACTCTACATAAAATAAAAAATTAGTGTCTATTTCATTTGTTTCAAAGATATAAAAGTGAGATGAAAATCCCTAAACTCTTTGGTAACGTTTTAAAAGCAAAGCCCCTGAAAGATAGATCTTAAAATTGATATGTAAATCCCAATAATTCTCAATAGAATAATCATAAAATAAATTCATGGGTAGTATAAACACCACATACAATTAGTATTTTATGTATATGTCATGTGTCTCATAGTAGTAAATTGTGAGATGAAAATCTCTTACCCAAAGTCTTGACTTTTGTCATACTCATTCAAACCTCCTCTTCATTAGGTACTCTCCATAGGTTTGCACTAAAAACCCTTTCTAGGATGGATTTCTTCCCAAAATAAGGATTTTAAGATGAGGGTAGGGAAGTTGAGAGTTCATTTGAGAATGGATTGGACGAAACAAAATGGATTGAAGGTGTCAATAATAGAAGAGAGTAGGTGGCCTTTTTTAATTGGGGGAGAGGACACACTTGACATTTTTGAAGAGAATTGAGTGCTCCCATGTTTTCCATGTCACATTTTAAAAAATGGTCCATTATAAAACCTTATAGTTTTAATGGTCTAAATATTTCCAACCAAAAGTTTTTAGACAAGTTTTTAATTAATTTTAACTCCTATATTTTTAGTTTAACCCCTGGTAAACCCATTTTACCTTTACCACAATAATTAATTTTTACTGCATTCACTATTCGTTTTGGTCAAAATTTAATTTTTCATTATTAGATAATATTAATTATGATTATTCAAAATATGGAATCCATATTTTCAAGTGCTATTTATCTAAGTGTAAAATTTTAATTTAAATTTAATCCCACAAATGTGATAAGAAACTAGGTTTATAAAGAGAAAATGCTCAAACGTTTACATATATTTTATATAAAATTTAAATATGAAATTGATTACAATGAAATAAATTGGATGAATGGATATAAAATTGAACAAATTTTAATTTAAAACTAATTTAAAGTAAAATTTAACATTATAAATAAATTAAATGAAAAAGGAGTTTTCTATTAAAATTCAGTATATTTCACTATCTATCAAAAATTGAATTTTTTTAGAAAAATATCCAAAATTTAACCAAATATATTTTTAATAATAAAAATTAATAAATAAAGCTTATTTTTTAAAATAAATTTTATAATATTTTAAAAATATAGTTTTAAAATAAGTTCCCCATAAAAGGAAACAAAACTATATTTTAGAAAATTATTGTATTTAAGTGTAAAATTTGATTTATTGTTATATATTATCTATAAAACACAAAATATTAATGTTAATTATTTTATTGAATATAAAATATATAAATTTCATTAAAATCATTCCCCCAAAGTTATTATTTTAATTAATTATTGTAAAACTTGTTTATGTGCATAAAAATAGTTTTTTCAGAAAATGGTTTCGTTTATTTTTGAAAGGTTTTTTTATTTATAATTAATTGGTCACAAAATAATTAATTATATTTATATATTTAAAAAATATATTTCTCTATTCATATTATCAAGGATTGATATCTCTCATGTTTACCCTTATTGAGCATCTGATCTCCCCCTTTCTTATGTTCCCTTTCCCCTAGTTATAAAGAAATGTTCTATGTATTGTATGCATAAAAAAGAGTACTAAATTGGAAATATATTTCTTTGATATGTTGAATATATTTCATGAAATAAGAATAATTTTGGTCTACTGTCCAAATAAATTAAACCTATATAGTCTTTGGGCATGTATTATGAAATGTATTGAATATTCATCTAAAAAGAAGAGATATTTTTATGTGAAAATTATGGGTAATTATAGTTAGTATTAAATCAAAGGGTTTTGGAAATATTTGAAGATTAGGATTAGAAAAATTTAATTTTTTTAAATGATGATGCCTTGGTAAAAAGACCAAAGCACTAAAATATATTAATATGAAGGAC
The DNA here is from genome assembly GCA_963277665.1 of Viscum album. Classification (NCBI taxonomy): domain Eukaryota; kingdom Viridiplantae; phylum Streptophyta; class Magnoliopsida; order Santalales; family Viscaceae; genus Viscum; species Viscum album. The sequence goes on along the minus strand of OY728130.1, from coordinate 1,050,763,010 downwards.
CAAGATTACAAATTCCTAAAAGAGGGAAATTTATTACAATCCTTTTCATGGAGTGGGATGATATCTATTGGAAGATAATACATCCACTCTATATCATTGATAAATCATTTGTTGGAAACAACATCTTCCACCCTATTCACCTCGTGGTTAGCATGGGTGATATTATGGTTGAGCTATGTAAAATATTGGAGGCATGCCATCCGTCTTACTCTAGGGGGCCATCCCATGTGAACCACCCCATGTAGAGGTGCATAAACTATGGTAGTGGAGTCATGTTAAATATATATGTTATTTCAACCTTTTTTCTCGATGATACTAACAGAGATAATGACACAATACATCTCTATTTCTAATAAGGAGAAAAAACCACATGAATTGAAGTAGCATACTAAAATATAACCACTATGATTCCTTCACATTACTCCATAGCCCGCGGGGCTTGGGTTTCCTTTTGAGGCACCATTAAGATTTATTTTGATCTAGCTAGGGAGAGGGGGTTTCTAGAGGACTTCCATCATCCCTTTTATCTTGATTAATCTTTCCTTAATTTCGATCTGATGAAGAACAATAAAATCCTTGATTGAGTTGTGGTAGGTACCTGTTTTCATCACTAAAACTTATTTTGATTGTAATGAAGATATTAATATTAACTACATGAATATTGAATGTATTATTGTTGTGGATGATCTAATTCCTCTTGTACCAGATGATATGTATCAGTTCGACGCCAATAGTAATAAAAAGCTGTTCAATTTGAGGAGAGGTATCCAATGCAGTACATCCTTGAAGTTGATTATGAATAGAGTTCAAACCTATCCATATAAGATAAAAAATGTCAAATATATATTTCCATAATGCAAAAGTATTTGAAAAAGATAAGAACAACTGGTCAGTATCCTCCCTGTGTTGATTACACAAACAACACTTTGAACAGAGTATAATACCAAATAACTGAAGAAGAAATCAGTGGGGACTCTATTGTGGGATATTCTCTATACCAAGGCGAATCTGGAGGGTCTAACCGATGGATTGTTAAATTTTTTGATCCAAGAAAAATCTTGGATTGTATTACTGAAATTATGATTGAAGTAAAGTTTAGAATTTAGAACACCATTATGAGTCGATTTCCAAACCAAAAAATCATTATTGTTGAAAAAAGGGTAATTGGTAATAATACTGTTGATCTCATTAGGTAAATACACATCTAAAGAGTGAAGTAATTAATTTATGGATATACTGATATTAGTAGATAAGTGCATGGAATCAGTCATAGAGGATAGCGGGTACCCATTCTAGTTATCCAACTAAAATTTCAAAGAATATTACTTATTAACAATCTATCTAGAGTGAGACATGATTTTATAAAATTAGTGCTTGATAGATGTCCAGATAGAAGAGTCCATGTGAAAATTCCTACTATTCCTTATATTTTTATAAAATCAACCTTTAAGAAAACTGAAGGCCAAATAATTACTATTTATATGTTTCCCCATGATTTTATCTTTAAGAGCTTAATTAAAAAGGAAATGTTTATTAATACTGAGTCCACCATTGTCAAGTGGTTTACAACAGTTATTCCAAGGGACAATGACCAGTTTTCCCTCATGAGTGATTCCACTCTAGAAAAAGTTCATTATTCTGTTGTTAATATTTTTAATTAATTCAATATGAAATTTATAAACCATAATGAAGTAAACCATTTTTGAAAAAATGGTTTTTTTAACAAGACAAATCCATCCTTCCATAGATAAGGTTTTTCCTTTCCAATCAGAGAGTTGATTATTAATCTAGTCATCTATATTTGTAAAATAAGTGTTTTTAGGATTTCCCTGAAAGATAGGAACTCTAAGGTACCTGAAAGGGATGGATCCTTCTTTTAAAACCAGGTCATCTATAATAATATCCTTTCTAGTTATAGGAAATCCTTTTCCAAAGAAAATGGAAGATTTATTCCAGTTTATGGATTTCCCTTATACCTCTTCATAGTGAGAGAGGGTATCTTTGAGATTTTGGATGTTCCATTTGTCCCCTTGAATTGATAAAATAATGTCATCCACATTCAAGAGATGAGAGAGAACAATTAGGTTTCTAGAGGAAAAAATGGGTTTAATTTTACCCTTGGTGACTAGCTTGGTGATAATTCTACTAAGGTAGTCCTCAGCATTAACAACAAGGATGGAAGAGAGAGAGTCCACCACTCTGGTGCCTTTTTTGCACTCAAAATATCCCTCTGGGGAACCATTAATCAAAACCAAAATGTGGGTAGAACCAAAGTGAGTTTTAATTTTGATACAAAATTATCACTAAAACCAAACTTGGTAAGGAACCTAAAAATGAAACCCTGGTTCATGGTGTCAAAATATTTTCTAATATCAAGTTTAATGGAAATTTAACCTCCTCTGTTAGCCTTTTTTAACAATTTAGTACTTTCTAAGGTATGAATGATGCAGTCTTGGATGTTCCTTCCCTTAAGGAAGTCAAATTGGTTCTATGAGACTATTTAGTTAGAAATAAGAGAAATACAATTAGCTAAAAGTTTAGAGATGATTTTATAAATAGTGTTTATGGGATCAATGGGTCTAAAGAGATGAATCTCTGAAGCATTATCTACTTTGGGAATAAGGGAGAGGAATTTAGCATTAATCCCATATGTACCTAGGGGTAATAACTCTAAAAGATGTGTGTCGGGTTTAACTTAAGCATTACCTGGTGTAAGACAATGTGTCTTACTATGAATCTTGTTTGACACTCCCAAGGGATATGCTTTGGTAAATCCACATTTTCTTTAAAAACCATTATGAGGGGTTGGATTAGATTATGGTTATGAATAACCTAGTTTAAACCTAAGGTGTCATGAATTAAAAAGAATGTTTCATTATTTGAACATCCTATCAATAATTTGCCAGGATTATATGGTTTTCTACTATTATTAGTGTTACTCAAACTATTATTTTTGGTTTCATTCAATGGTTAGAACGTTAAGGAATCATGATAATGATGAAAGTGATGGACAATGCAATGATTTTCCACATGATAAATGAAACTCTCTAGGATATGGGATGAAAAACCCTATTTCTATAATCAAATAACTTTCTCAATCCATGAATCATATTGAGATTCAATATGATTATAGGTAAACACATTCTGTTTAATCCTTAATAAGATGACATCCACCTACTATTATTGGGTCTTCTAATCCACTAGTAGTTGAGTGATGGATCTAAAACATTGAGAAGATATTTTCTGTTCTCTGGTGCTAGAAACATGAGAATATTGTCTTCGCTATTTATCATTTGGAAGGTGATGTGGATCAATAGTGGAATCCCATTAATAATACAAGTCAAGGGGATAAAATTAACTCTATATAATGGGATGAGATTAGAAGGATATTTCTCTATTTTTACTTCCCTTATATACTACATACATTAATGGATAAATATTTTATTGAGATCAGGAAAAAAGATGATGAAACCACTGGTACCTATAAAGCTAACTATACAAGGCTTGCAAGGTACACTTCTGGTTTAATCATAAATCTATAAAGAAAAATTTACCGATTCTTTAGTGGCTTAAAAGAATTTCTCCAAAAGCAATTGGATATAAGAGACTTTATTAGCTGTGAATAAATCCTTCTTGGGAACTGAAGGTTGAAATGGAAATTGGATATTCCTACCATTCCCATGGTTTTGATAAGAAAATAAAGATTGAGTCTCATGAAAACTCAAATAAATAACTTGGTGGAATGAAATCTTATCCATATAAGTGCCATAAATGTGGGAAGAATCATCAAGGGAATTAATTTAATCTAGAGGGGGGTTCATTAAATGTGGAAAGGTGGTTCATAATGTATATGAATTTTTAAATGTGATGAATCGACCGATTAATGCAAAGGAGGAGAATAGGATACTTTCTAATGTAACACCCACACTCCAATGATTTAAATATAAGGAGTATGAAAATTATTCCATGTAGTGCATGAATTAGAAGGCCTTTAATGACTAGAGTCAATAGACTCCTAATCCTAAATAAAAAAAGGAAATATCATGCTATCATGACTACTCAAGTGTGTTATGAGAATGAAATGATAAAAGGTACACTAATCATCCACTCTAGAACATCTAATGTATTTTTTTAATATGAATCTACCCACTCTTTTATATATAATAAATTTTATAAGGTTATTAAATTACCATATCAATGGTTAGATATTGAGTTAGCAATGAAAACTCTTAATGGTATGATGGTTTCATCCCAAGTATATATTTCCTCTATGATTGAAGTTTTTTGGATAATTATTCCAATAAATATTGGGATTATCCATTTATTTGAATTTTATGTGACTTTAGGAATGGATTCAATTTATTTATATGGGGCCCATATCAATTTTAGAGAGAGGGAAGTCACATTTCAAATTCTGAATGAACCAATGCTCGTTTATTGGTGTGAGGATGAATACTAACATCCAATGGAAATTAGTTCTGCCTTATAGGTCTTAATCCATATCCATGAAGGATATTTGTCTTAGAAGGTTTAGTAGAAAATCAACATCGAAGAAATGTCTATAGTTTGGGCGTTTTTTGATGTCTTTCCAGAAGAATTTCTAGGTCGTTCTCTGAGTCATGAAGTTGTGTTCTGAATAACTATTATGATCTTTTGTATTAACAATTTTTTTTATATTTTTTGAAAACTAATATTTTGTAAAATATTGTTTTTAAAAAATATGTGAACGTTGATAAGGGGAGTCATCATTGAATATATTCTATTGGAATGTGAAATTCCATCATAATGAAGTTAAATTAGACTAAATTTGAGAATAAAGATTAGACTGACTATGAGAAGGAATATTAGAATGAATCTAAGAAGGAAAATTAGAATTAATATGAGAAAGAATACCAAACATGGTAAGAGAAGTTAAAATAGATTGACTATGAGAAGGATGATCAAAGTGACTATGAGAAGGAAAATCGGACTGAATATGAGAAGGAAGACAAGACTGTCTATGAGAAGGAAGATAATCAAAATTACTATGAGAAAGAAAATCTAAATAAAGATAAGAAATATAATCATACTGAAGATGAGAAAGATAATCATACTAAATCTGAGCAATATAATCAGACTGAAGATGAGAAAGATAATCATACTAAAGATGAATAAGATAATCAAACTAGAGTTGAGAAAGATAATCAGACCGATGCTAAGAAATATAATCATACTGAACCTGAGCAAGAAAATTGAACTAACTCTGAGCAAGATAATGAGAATGAAGTTGAGAAAGATAATCAAACTGAATTTGAGCAAGATAATCTGACTGATTCAAAGTTATAATGTTCGAGAATACTTATTTCAATGAAAACTTTGGAAGGATTGAAGAAGTCAAAGTTGGAGTTTAAATGTCAGTATATTTCAGAGTTTTGAAATTTGTGTTTGCGTGAAAAGTTTTTCAGTTTCATTCCTTTTATTTTCTGAGTCACCTATAAATAGAGACAAAGTTCATTCACACTTTATAATTTTCATGAGTGTGGAAAAGTTTGAGTGATTCATATTTCTTTCCATGCTTTTCTTTTTGTATAGAGGTCTTAGGAGAAGGTCAGACTAAGGAAATTTTTGTTTACTATGTTGAGGAAGATCATTTTGATAATTTGAGTAGTGTTTTAGTTTTCTAGATTGAGAGTGAGTGCATCATATTGAGTCCATCAGACTTAATTCATCAGAATGAGGATGTTCATATTGAGGTTTTGGGTATTTTGAAGAGGTTCATGATTTTTTCCATATAGAACAAAAAGTTTCTTAAGGAGAAGTTTGATGAAGGGAGTATCATTTTTAGTCAATCATATTAATTCAATTAGACTAGATTCAACAGACATAATCCCATCATACTCAGAGTCATCGGACACATGAAATTTTGTGGTGAAAATTGAACAAAGTATTTATTCTTTTATTTTTCCAGAATTGTTTTTTAAGAATCTTTATAAAATAAAAAAAGTCATTATAATCATTCCTATAGGAATATTGAAGGTATATAATGGGAGTTGGAAAGAATTTGTATTCAATTATTATTAATAGTGAATTTCTATAGATCGATATCTTTATTTCATGCATAAATTTTCTGGTAATTTATTATAATGATTTCTGTAGTTAAATGATCAATATTTCCAATTTTGGAACTAATTGACTTGTTTTTTATTTTATTGGAGGATGCATTGTATATTTAGAAAATGAGTGAAAAGGTCTATACATTCAGTCTAAAAGACACTTCATTCCACTTTTCTTCACTCACAGCACGACACCAGATTTTTGAAGATGTAGCACAGTAGGAAAACTATAGAAGAAAAACTACACATCATATATTTCATTACACGATGTGAATTCATCAGGAATATAATTTTTCTGAGTACAAGTTATGACACTATTAAACACCGTGAAAAGAAGTTACATGTCATGTAACCTAAATAAACATCATAAATGATCAAGGTACGTAAGACATGAAGATCCATTACTAATAAGGATTACAATCCATTTAAATTATTGCGCATCCTGAATATTTCAACAAACATAAATATAGATGATACTATAACTGAGGACCGATAAGATCCTTATTTATTAACCCCTCAACCATATAGAAGAAGGCATGATCAAAGACCATATAGGGAAGTGTGATTCCAATAGATGAGACCCATATAGAAAGTGATTATTTAGATCTCTTCTTTTTCACCATTCTTCGTTTCCTTTCTTCTTCAGGTACCCATGTTACTCATTCTCATCATATATATCAAGATCAAGTAGGTTTATTTTTTTTATGTGATGTGATTATAGGGGGATGTGATGCAAGGGTTTATTTCTATTTTCTATTCTTGTTTTGGATTGCCACAACATTGTTTATCAATTCCAAATCTCTTTATTTTTTTATTGCACGACCATTGTTGCGTTCTGGGGATTTCATTTCATTGAATTAATTAATTATCATATTTTGTGTATGAACACTATGTAATATAGGTTAGTTATGTTTAAATAGAGTTTTGGGTTTCCTGGTTTTGTGATTGAATCTATTGGATGAACATTCAAATGGTGTAATCAAAGGATTAGTGGAGAGTACCTAGACCAAGGATCCCCGCCGACCTAATTCTGACACCAAACCTGAATAAATCCATTATCAATCGAATCCCTAGTGCACGAACCAAAAAATCACTAAACCTGGAATATCTCTCTCTTGATATATAACCTAATATTGTTTCTTTTTTAACTTTCTCCAAACAAACCAAACAATTAGAATTAATATTTATTTAATTAATTTAAAACATATGGATCATCCCTTTTGGTTGACACTTGGTATTTATAATTAATTATATATATAGTAGTTCACCTGAGTTTTATAAATTATTAAATTTTTGTATCCCCATAGGAATTAAGGATTCCCTATGAGTCGTTAAATTTTTGTCTTCGTTACTAGGGATGGTTTCCACTATGTTTAGGTTAATTAGGAATCTTAATAATTGAATTCATTTTAATTAATTTTTTTAAACTTACTCTTGTCATGCTATAATTTCGGGTAATAATCCATTGCATGTATACTCCACTCGTAGGGAAGACAAAGTTGAATATCTTGCATTTGACCCAGAGTTGGAAAAGGTTTACATTAGTAGAGAAAGTAAAAGGAATAGTATGATAAAGAACAAAACATCATGGATGGAAGGGATCAATTCCAAGGATCTGATCATGAGATGGGCCAGAGAGTAGGACCATAGGTTTAGAGAATAAATACAAGGAGTAAGAGATGATCAACTCTGGAAAAACCACAAACATGAGGGTTAATCTGAGAATTCTCATACACCCCTTTGCTGCTCAAAATTTCAAGATCAATATAATAGTCTTTCAAATGATCACACATTCATTCAAATTCATCAGGCTACCTTATGAAGACCCCAAATCACACATTAGAATATTTTTGGAAATCTTTGAAACATTATAATTTTATAATTTTACAAATGATACCGCAAGACTATGCCTTTTTATATTGTCATTGAAATAAAAATCAAAATAATGGATCCAAAGTCTTCTATCTCATTCAATCACCACAAGGGAGGATCTGGTAAGAAAATTCTAAATAGGGTTTTCCCACCCTCAAAATCATTGGATAAGTGGGAAACTATTTTAAATTTTGAACAATTATCTGAAGATTATTTTTTATAGTTCATGGGAATGATTTAATAGTTTTACAAGATGATGTCCTCATCATGGAATCAACATGTGGTTATTAATTGAAAATTTCTATGAAGGATTCTCACTGGGAAATTGTTCAATATTTGATGATGTCGTAGGAGGTTCACTTTTGCAGAAATCACCAGAGGATAGCTATGATTTATTGGATGAGATTTACAATAATAGTTTTCAATTGAATCCATAAGAATATTGAGAAAAAGGAGTATATGTGGTAGACAATAGGTGGGTTTCCACCCAAATGAATGTCATATCAAATAAAATCAACAGAATGATGGAAAATAATTGTACCTAAGGTATGTATTGTGAAGATGAAAATTATCTATATTATAGTACTCAATATTATGTGTAGAGATAGATTCCACAACAACCCAAAAAACCGAAACACTAGAATCAAAATCAAGGATAAAGATATTAGCCAAGGCAACAAGGATTTCAACCTCAACACATAGGGTCAACACTGACTAGTCAAGTCTATTCATTGGAAGAAACCCCTATAACTTTAATAAACACCATAGGAGGTTCACTTATAGAATTGATATCTTACTCAAGGGATCAAGGATCTGTGATTAGTGATTTAAAAAATGACTCTCTAACCCAACAAGCTACAATAAGGAACTTAGAAGGTCAAGTCGATCATATCGCCGAACAACAAAGAGAAAGAAAAAGAGGAGAACTTCCAGGATGCCCAGAATAACATCTTCATGAAAATGTAAAATCTATATTTCTTAGAAGAGGAAATAATATCAAAGGAAGAGGTATTTAATTTTTAAAAAATAATGAAGAATAACAAGTGTGAGTGATTAATAAAAATCACATAGAATATGAGGAAGATAATGAAGTAGAAGTACCACCACCATACCGACCACCACTACCACATCTGAATCCGTGAAATTAGGTGAATATTGATGAAAGAAAACAAAAGTTTTTAGAGATGTTAAAAAATATAGATATCAACATCCCATTTACTAAGGAAATCATAAACATTCTTGTCTATGTAATGTTTATGAAAGAATTGGTGAAAAATAAATATAATATTGAATAATTATCCACCATTATACTTGTAAGAGAAAGTTAAGAAGTAATATCAAGCGTCCTACTAAAGAAAAAGTGTGATCTATGTATTTTTTTCAATCTAATTACTTCTGATTCTAATGATTTTAGTATTGATTTATGTGATTTTGGTGCCAATGTAAATATAATGTCATATGAAACATTCAAGAGCCTGATATTGAGAGAAATGAAACCAAATTGAGTTATGATTTAACAAGATGATACTACAGTGAGATATTCTCAGTGGATACTTGAAGATGTAATTATAAAAGTAGAGAAGTTCTATTTTCTAGTGGGTTTTCTGGTGATAGACATGGATGTAGAAAATCTAACAATAATCTTGGGAAGATCGTTCCTAGTAATTGGAAGGGAACTTGTTGACGTTTAAAATGAAGAATTTATTTTAAGAGTTAGAGGGTCATAGGTGAAGTTCAATTTACACCAGGAAATGTAAAGATCAGATGAAACCATTGATGAATTTTCAAGATATAATTATATGAAAGTAGAGGATGCTATTTTCCCTGGAAGAAGAGATGAAGTATATGTTGTTGAAAGTAAAGAAGAAATTATTAAAAAGATAAATAAAAGTAATAAATTAATGAAAAAAGATGAATATAGTGGAGAAAATTTTACCCAAGAGGAATTCAAAGAATGTTAAAATGTTTGGATTATCAGGGGACTTCAATTTTATTTTTCAGGAAGGTCCATGAACTGCTGGATGGGCCCCCATAAAAATTGATAAATCATTCATCAATGCAAGAGTGAAATTAGTTTTAAAGAAATGGAGAGGATGCATATATATAGAGGAATCAAAACTTGAATATTTATTAGATCTATATAAGGTAACATCGTTCCTACCATAAACCACTTGGAGCTAAAAGAGGTAAGGTTGAGCCATTGATGGTAAAAAAAAGAGTTTCTAGGAGACAACTCAGGTTTTTAGTATTTTTTTTATTTATTTTATATTTTTAGTTGAATGAAATCATACCTTAATATTTTAAATTTAATTTTTATGGATTGTGCTTTCACTTGGGTAATTTTATTTTTTTCAGGACCATCAAGGTAGGCAGAAATTAGTAGCAAGCAATAAGAGAAGAAGCTGCGGAACAATTACAAGTTGTGAAGGTCATTTACATGTTGTCAAAAGGTGTAGGCAAAACCAGTAAAACACATATTTAAATTATCAATTATAAAGGGGAGTAACCATTTAAATTTTTGTAATTTTCTATTACATTTACTATATTTTAATTTTTTTTAGCTCTTTAAAATCAAATTGCATTCTCTTATTTGATTCTTACTTTACTCAACTGAACTAGGAGACATAAACTACCCAGGATTATCATTATTCCATAAATTTAAAAAAAAATCAATAAATTTTAATGAGAGAAATTGGAAAAAGAATTAGTATATATAAACATGTTTATTAGTATTTAAAAAATCATGAGTTTGGGGAGAATTTTTATTCTTGTAAATGAAATTTTTCTAATATTTATCCTGCATTAATTTTTTTTAATATTTTCATTAATTGATATAATTATTCATGTGTATTTCTATGAGTAGTTGTCCCAACCATTTTTCTCACTCCTAAGACATACACTGAGCTAGTAGTTTCCATTCATTCATTTTTATATTTCTTGAGAAACTCAGTCATGTTTTCTTGTAGAACTTTCTTGGCATATTATTGAAGCTATAACTGAATAGAGTCAATTTTAAAATTATTGAAGGGTTATTTTTTTATTATCCCTTATCCTGAGACCCACCTTAAATTATTCATTTTTACACCAGTAGATACCATGAACAACCTTGTAAGGTAATGATCCATGTTACAATCCCATATTATATATTCCTATCTTCCTCTAAATGTTTTTCAAGATATTTAAAATTATAAATGTGCGAGAGGAACTTTATAGGGTGTACCAGGATATACGTCATTATTAATATTTTTATAGGGGGTTCATTATGATATTGGGAGAGTCCATGACATATTTCCATATATTATATTATTCACTGCTCTAGTTAAGAAGTATTTGAAAAAAAATAAAAGAAAAAGAAAAAAAATGAAAAAACTGGGTTGTGTTTTGGGAGGATATATAAAAAATCACCATTTTTCAGAATGACGATCTTTTGATCGTATGTGGTTAGGTAGTGGATCTGAGATTTTTATTAATCATAACTTTAAAAAAATAAATTATAAAAAGAAAAGAAAAAAAAAGTAAGAGAGGTTGATTCATTCTTTGTGATTACATGTATCAAGGACCCACTTTGAACTATTTGGGAGGAAGAGATAGATGGTATCTGTATAGGTATATTTTTATTGAGATTATCTTTTAATATCAAGAAAAATACTTAATAGACAAAACTATTTTTTGATATTTACTTGATTTACCTCATTTACCTACCTAACCTAAAGTCTTAGAGTAATTTGAATCGTTACGGTGAAGACCTCATGATTAATCGTTATCATTGTCTTTAAGAAATAGAGATGATTGATGGATTACATGCCTATGGTAGGTGACATGTTTTTGTGTTATGTGATAAATTCTATTTAAATGTGTACCTTGATAATGAGTAAAAAAAATTCAAAGAGAGGTAAATTAAAAATGTAATTCATGTTAATAATGAATTGAAAAATGAAAATTGATGATTGAAAATTCTTGGATATTTCAAAAAAGGAAAAGTAAAATACTTGGTTAGCTTGTTTCTTTGAAAATATAGGTGTTGATGTATTTTTATTTTTGATGATAAAACATTTATTTTTTCTTTTAATCAATTTATTTTATTGAAAATGAATTTAAATCATGGATGATTATGGGTCCTTTGTAGTATATTGAGATTTCATCCTTGAGGAAAAGTTTGAATTCATGTGTAAGGGAATTTGATATAACAATTTCATGCATACATTTTATGGTATGTTAGTATAATGATTTATATATTTAAATGATTAATCTTGATAATTTTGGAATGGATTGAATTGTTTTATATTTTATGGCATGTTGTATTGGATATTTGGAAAAGGTGTGAAAAGGGATGGAAATTGGAACTAAAATACACTTTGTGCCAATTCGTTTCACTCCTGGAATGATAATATATTTTTTAGGATGAAACGCAACTAGAAATCTAGAGCTGAAAAACTACACATTATGCATTTAATTACATGATGTGAATTCATTAGGAATCTTCTGCCGCTTAGGAAAACGTAATGAAACCATTACATGCTGTGAAAAGAAGTTACACATCATGTAACCTAAATACACATTTTCAATGATCAGGGTAGGAGAAATATGAAAAATTGTTTTTGAAGAGGAATACACACTGTGTAAATTATTAAATGTCATGAATATTTCAACAGACAGAAAAATAAATGATGATGTGGATGAGGGTTGATAGGATCTTTATTTATTAACCCCTTGGTTATAAAATATGAGGATGGATATGGGACCAAAGGGGGCAGCACGACACTGATGGATGAGACACACACATAAAGAGTGACAATCCAAATCCATGCTTCACCACCGTTCTTCTCCTCCTTTCTTCTTCGGGTACCTATACTTCCCATTCTCATTTTACATATAATGAGCAAGTAGTTTTCTTAATGTTGGGTGATGTGATTATAGGGGGATGTACTACTATGGTTTATTCCTATTTTATATTTTTTTGGATTTCTATAACATTTTTATCAATTCTAAATCTCTTTATTTTATTATTGCATGACAATTGTTGAATTATGAGGATATTATTTCATTAAATCAATTAATTAGCCTATTTTGAGTATGAACATTATATAATCTAGGTTATTTATGTTTAAATAGGGTTATGGGTTTCCTAGTTTTGTGATTGAATCTAGTAGATGACCATTCTAATGGTGCAATCAAATGATTAGTGTAGGGTACCTAGACCAAGAATCCCTGTTAACATAATCCCGATAGAAAAACAGAATAAATCCATTATCCAATGAATCCCTAGTACATGAACCTAAAAACCATTTAACCTGACATCTCTCTCTTTATATTCAACCAAATATTTGATAATATTTTTCTATTTCTTAAAAAAAACAATTTCAATTTCAATTTCTTTAATTAATTTAAAATATATGACTCATCCTTGTGGGTTTGACAATATGGATTTTCAAGCACTATATTTTAGTATTTTATTTTATTTTTTTTATTTATTAAATTTGGCTATCCCCATAGGAATTAATGACACCCTATGGGTTTTCACAGACCCAAGAGAATGGCTATGGAAAGGATATAGGTTCTTACACTAAGGCTGAACCTTGTAAATCCTATGTGCTTTACTGAATTTCTTACTTTTTCATGCATGCATATTTACTAAAATATGATGAGGAAATTAATCTTAACACATTAAAGGGGTTATGTTTTTAAATGTATTCAAAATCATAAAAAGTTAACAATTGATTCAATAAACCCCCTCTCAATTGTTTTTTGATCCTTTGGAACTTCAATTAGTATCAGATCCAAGGGTCCCTTATTCAATCCTTAACATTTATAATCTCAATTCTATCAATATTAGAATAATTTCTAGATTTGATGGAAAAAATATTGCATATGTAAAAATATAATGGTTCCTTATCTCTTATCTCTAGGCCGGGAAGTTGTTTGTACTGCTACAATTGGTTTTCCACCATTGATAATGATTCCCTGATGACTTTTTATGATAAGATAAATATTGAAGCTGATCGAAGGGATACAAAATATATCCTTATTTCATTATAATGAAGTGTCTATATATATGTGATGGGTCTGAAAACATCAAAATGAATGTTGGACAAGATGGAAATTATTTTTTAAGGGAATACTATATTTAAGGAGGAAATGTTAAAAATCTGACGTAGTAAGTATGATGAAATAAAAATGAGAGCAAAATAATCTATTATTGAATACTTCACTACAGTAAATAATTTTTTTTTCAAGATTAGAGGATTTAGTTATGTTCTTGAATATTCTTTAATTCTAAGGAATCTTATGGGAAAATTTTAAGATAGATATGATTTTAAAATTTCATCTTTAGAAGATAAGGATGATTTATCTTTTGATGAGTTGCATAACATTCTTGTTACTTATGTAATGATAAAATCTATAATTTTCAAAAAGAATATAAAAGATGAAATAGATTTTGAACCTATAATAAAAATTAAAATTCAATATGTTGAAGATGTTGATCCTTGTAACTTTGAATATAAAAAGGGTGATGAGACGAATGAAAAAATCATGTCTCTTATATCCAAGAACCATCAAATAGGAAGATGAAAATATGGAGTTCATGTTCTTCCCTAATGTTTTGATTTTAGTGGAATCAGAAACATTGCTATAAATTTTCCCAAGAAGAATTTTTGAGATTATCAAGATTATTCTAATGAAAATCCTTGATGGAAGAAGTGTAAGAAAAGTTCTAATAAATAAAATTCATCCAAATAATATAAGAATAAGTTCAATGGAGGAAAAATGTGCATGTTGAGAAAGAAAGCTGAATCAGACTCAAAAGACAATAATTCATCATTGGATGAAAGTTCAAAAAAAATTATAACATTCATTTAAAATTTTTAGAATGCTGGTGACTCCTTAAATAGTGAATAAGGAGGTGAAGAATATTATAGAGAGTACCATATCAGAAAATAACCTATTGCATGTCTTGAGAAAAAAAATCTTAAGAAATAAATCAAAGTAATGAAGAAATATTGTGAAGAAGTTACCAAATGAAGAAAATATGTCATCAAGTAGGAGGAAAAATACATTCAGTAGATCATAGGTTACAAATTAAGAATTAATGAACAGGTAAACATGATTGAATATCTTAGTAAGAAATTCACTACCAAGGAATAAAAATTCAATAAGTTTCAATATAAACTTATTAATTATGAAAGTACCTCAATAAATATGAAGTAAAACTTCGAAAAAGCTTCATTTGTAAAATATGAGACTTCTAAATTTTCAGAGAACGATCAAATAAAGAATTAGGTGAAATCATCCCCCACCAAAAATAATGTTTCATCTAATTTTTCGGACATTTAATGTTATGGAAAAAGTATTTTGAAAGATTGGGTGGAAAGAAAGGTGTGAGAAACCTATTTCATCTAAAAATATGAAAACTCACTCATTAGGAAAGTTGGTCTATGACTAGAGTATGTTGAAGTAGGAAGAATTTATCAACCACAACAATGTTTCTACAGAGAAAGATATTACTTCAATATCAAATCTAGATTGGATGGCTATTTATGGGGATGTGGAATCTATGGGAATATGCATTATAATTTTTGGAATAACTTTTCTTCTCTAGAAAGGATGTTTTAATAAAGATAAATCAATGATGTGAGAAGGATGAGTAACATTCCTAGCACATAGGAAGTTAAAAAATAAAAAACAAATGATGTTAAAAACTTTCCAATAAAAAATAAATTATTATTTCATGAAGAAGGTTGTGGATGATGTGATCAGATTGATCATCATGATGAAAGATGTATGAAACTCCATTGGAAAAAATTTTGTTTTGGAAGAAAAGAAAAGGAAGATGGAAAGAAGAAAGTTGTAGAAAGATCTTTTGTTGTCAAAATATATTTGAAATCAAGTAAAAGGAAAAAAACCTAGATACTTGATGGTGGTTGTTATTCACATATGATAGGTGATATAAAAATATGTAAAAATATTGAAAGTCATGATAGAGGATAAGTAACATTTGGTAATGATATTCACTTAAAAATCATTGTAATCAGAATGGATGGGATAGATGAATAAAAGTTGCAATCTAAAGAAGTTATATTTATTTATGGGCTAAAACATGACTTACTTAGTGTAAATCAACTTTGTGATAATATAAAAGAATTAATTTTTATAAAATATTATTGTTTCATCATGATTTAAAATGATGAAAAATTTATCACAAAATGATAAATAATTGTGGTAATATTTTTCAAATTGGAGATTTGAATAACTCTTGTTACTTGATTACTGAAGATGAAAACAAATTTTGGAACCAAAGACTTGGGCCCCTTGGGTAGACAAAAATTTAACAAACT
This sequence comes from Viscum album, assembly GCA_963277665.1. Classification (NCBI taxonomy): domain Eukaryota; kingdom Viridiplantae; phylum Streptophyta; class Magnoliopsida; order Santalales; family Viscaceae; genus Viscum; species Viscum album. The sequence continues at coordinate 1,050,746,713 of OY728130.1, read as the reverse complement.
TTATAAAGTTGATTTTCCATGTTTTTCTAGAATCTAAATGAAGTGATGAATATGTGTGTGTTACATGTACAAAAAAGGAATTTGAATAATAAGAATCATATGATAGTTGAGATTTAGTCTACCAATCATCTTAAAATTATTCATTATGATTTATGTGGGCTGATGAGACATCAATCAATAAAAGGATTTTTATACTTTATCACTTTTATTGATGATTTCACTCAAATAAAAAGAACCATATTTATTAAACACAAGTTAGAGTACACGAAAATGTTTAGGTTTTTCAAAAAAAGTTGAGAAATAAGTGGGGGTTAGTATAAAGAAGTTGATAACATATAATGGAACCTAATTCACAAGAAATAATTCTGAGACTTATTTTAGGAAGCATGGTATCAAACATCAGTATAGAAATCCCTACACTCCAAAATAAAATGAAGATGTTAGTACTACTATAAATATTAAGAACATATGTTTATTGAGGTCATAATCGAACATTACTTCTTATGAAATGGGCTATAACAAAAAAACCTTCATTGAGATACTTCAAAGTTATTAGAATTGAACGTTTACCTAAAATCAGAAAACCAAATTTTGGATTGTTTAATGAAAAAGACGAAGAAATAAAATTAAGGGGTTATTCACCAAATAGAATAAGTTACAAATATTGGAACAGACAATTACAAATTTTTAGGGTATCATATGATGTTGAAGTAATTTAAAATCAAACATCCTTAAAAATAGTTGTTGAGAATGTTGAGGAGGATAAATGAGATATTTATAATGATAGTAAAAGTGATTCAAAACATCCTTATCAAGATTTAGGATAATTGTTTGATGAGGAAAGTTAATATGGAAAAGAAACATTGAAATTTACTACCTTACAAAAACATTTTGAGAATGAAAATATTATTGGGAATCATAAGACTCCAGTTCAAACCATAAGGAAGTTGAGATTAGAAAATCATACTTCGCTTATCTCAAAAGTTGAACCATAATATGTTTTAGAAGTTATTCAACACAAAGAATGGGTGGATTATATGAATTATGATTTGAATCGGATATAGAAAAAAGAAACATGGGAACTTGATCCACGACTAGAAAATAAAAATGTTATCGAAATAAAATGTGATTACAAAAACAAGTTGAATAAACATGGAGAAGTTTCAAGAAAATAAGATAGGATTTTTTGTAAAGGATATGAATACGTGGAAGGTTTGGATTGTGATGAAAATTTTCCCAAGTTGCATGGTTAGAAACTCTTATAATGTTTATAGTAGTGGTAGCTCACTAGAATTAAAAAGTATATTATATAGATGTAAAGTCATCATTTCACGATGGATAAATTGAAGAATTTTACATTGAACAAACTTGTGGGTTTTTACTTGATGGGGATGATTTTTTTGTTAACTAAATAAATATTTGTTTGGGATAAAACAAGTTCCACATTCATGGTATTATAAAATTAAAAATTGTTTGAGAATGTTTAATTGTTCTAAATGAAAAGTTCATAAAAACTTATATGTGGAATATGTTGAATATAGAACCCTAATTAAAATTATTTATGTGGATGATATTATTTATTCTGGGGATAGAGAAAATGTTTCTAATGAAATTCCTATGGAAATGAAGTTGAATTTTAAAATTTCAATATTGGGAGATTTAACTCACTTCGATGGATTACAAGTTAAAGAAAAAGAAAAGTACATTTTCTTATCTCAAGAAAATTATTCCATGGAATTGTTAAAGAAGTCTAACATGGAAGAATACAAAGAAAATTATACTCCTATTTCAATGAGAACAAATTTGAGTAAAGATGAATCTAGAAAAAGTGTGAATAAGAAAGACTTTATGATGTTGATAGGAATTATAATTTACCTTACACCCTCAAAGCCTGATATTATTTATGTTGTGAATTTGTGTGATAGATATCAATGTAATCCTAAAAAATCAAATATATTGGAAACAATGATGATTCTAAGATATATAAAAGGAACAACATCACATTGGTTTTTATAAAAAGTAAATTGTGAGATGATGATTTATGTCTATACTAATGTTGATTGGGATAGAGATTGTAATGATAGAAAAACAACCTCAGGTTGAACATTTTTCTTGGGTAAATGTTGTGTGAGTTGAAATATTAAGAAGTAAATTTCAGTAACTTTTAACCCAGTGGAATCAGAATATGTTACAACTAGTTAGCATTTCACTCATATGTTGTGGATAAAAGTTTATATTGAAGATTTGAGTGTAAAATTTTTTAAACCATTGAAGAGACTTTGTGATAATCATAGTATAAATGATATTTCTAGAAATACTATCCAAAATTAATTATAAAAACACATTTATATATATAATTTTACTTTATAAAAGATAATGTTTCTACTGGAGGTGTTTTTTTGTAATATATCTCAACGAAGTATCAAATTCCTGATATCTTCACAAAGTAAATTCCAAAAGAAATGTTTGTTGAGTTAAGGATGTAAATTCATGTTAAAACTCCTCTAATGTCTTCATACACCTCTTTAGGAATACCCTTATGTGATTTGGATTGTGTTGAAATAGGGGGAGATAATGTAACAACTTTATAATTTGTAAGAATTTTTTACTTAACTTTTGTTGTAAGAAGTTTTTACATATCTTTATTAAATGAATCTGAAGTTATGGTTACAATAAAATGAGGGAGAGAAAAAGGAAAGGGATAGGATAATATCAAAGTGAGGGGGAGTTTATCTTTACATGGATGAAAAATTTAATTTTTACCAAGGGATAGAATTACCTCAAAAACATTACTTTAACTAGTAGTGTGGTTTTAGGAAAATACCTTCTTAGAATGGATATGTTCTGGTAAAAAAGAAAAAACTGAGTTATGAAATTTTTTTGTAATATGAAAATCTTGTTAACGAGTGTTTTCAAAAAATCCAAAGGGGGAGATTGAAGAACCATTGTGATGTTTTGCCTTAACAATTTGTTTTCTATTTGTTGAAAAATAATCATTTTTAAAATAATGTTTTTGAAAAATAGTAGAAATATTATAAGGGTATTCATCGATGAATATATACCATCATAATGGGAAATTCCATCATAATGAACATAAATAGGGATGAATTTGAGGAAGAATATCAGATTGACTCTGAGAATGAAGATCAGACTAACTCTAAGAATGTAAATCGGATTGACAATGAGAAGAAAGATTAGACTGACTCTGATAATAAAAATCAGACTGACTCTGGGAAGGAAAATCATATCGACTCTAAGGAGGAAAATAAAACTAACCATGAGATGGAAGATCTCATTGAATCTCAGAAGGAAGATATTTAGACTAACTCTAAGAAAGATATTCAGACTAAATTATAGAAAGATAATCATAGTGAAGTTGAGAAAGATATTCATATTGAAGCTGGAAAAATTAATCAAACTAAAGATGAGAAAGTTAATTAGACCGAAGTTGAGAAAGATAATCATACTGAAGCTGAGAAATATAATCTGACTGAAGCTGAACAAGATAATCCGAATAGATTTGAGAAAGATTATCAAACGGAGGCCAATTAAGATAATTAGAATAAAGCTAAGAAAGATAATCAGACTGATGCAGAGAAAGAAAATCATACTGAAGCTGAGCTATATAATCAGACTGAAGATAAGTTAGAATGTTTAAGGAGACTGATTTCAGAGAAATATTGAGAAGGATTTAATAATTCAATGTTAGTGTTTAAATGCGACTATTTTTTTGATGTTTTGAAATTTGAGTATATAGGAAAATATTTTTAGTTTCTTGACTTTCATTTTATGATTAACGTATAAATAGAGACATAGTTCATTTACACATCGCAACTTTCATGAGTGTGGAAAAAGTGGGGTGCTACATATTTAATCCCAAGTTTTTCTTTCTGTACTAAGATCTTAGATGAATGTCATACTACTAAATGTTTTGTTTACCAGGAAAAAGGAAGAACATTTTTAACATTTGAGCAGAGTTTTAGTTTTTCATATTTATACTAAGTTCATCATACTGAGTCCATCAGAAAGAATTCATTGGACTAAGGAAGTTCATATTGAGGTTTCAAGAGTTTCTGAGAAGTTAATGTTTTTTAATCCATACAGAACAAGAGAAAAATTAATGAGAAGGTTAACAAAGGGAACACCGTATTGAGTTGATCATATTGAGTTAATAAAATTGGGTTCATTGGACTGAAGTCCATCAGATTCATGTTCATCAGACCCAAGAAATGTTGAGGTGAAAATTGAAGAAAGTATTTATTATTTTATTTTGACTCGATTGTTTGGTAAGAAAATATGTAAACTGACAGGAGTCAGTATAATCATTCCTATTGAGATATAGAAGGTGTATAATGGGATTTTGTGAAAGTTTAATTCATTTATTCTTAATAGTGAATTTTTATAGACCCATGGGAGTGGCTATTGAAAGGATGTAGGTCCCCACAATGAGTTAGAACTTTGTAAATCTTGTGTTCTTTATTTGCTTTCATAATTTTTCATTCATGAGTAATTACAAAAAGATGATAAGTAAATGAATCATAAAAAGTTGTAGGGGTTATGTTTCCAAAAGTATTGAAACTCATAAAAGGTGTACAACTTATTCAATCCCCCCTCTCAGTTGTTTTTCGATCCTTTGGATCTCCAAGTTCTCAATAAAATACCTGGTGCGATGCCTATTTTGAAAAATCGTTATAGAATATCCCTAATTGAGTTGTAAGAATTGAATTAGTAACTCTAGGAGAATCTTGATAAGGTATTTATACACCATAATGAATCACCACGTGTTGAGATTATTCTATTTGTTTATAAGGAAGATGGGTTAATGTGACTTTACATTGATTATCAAGAACATAACAAGATCACTATAAGTAAGATGTATCGTATACCCCACATAGATGATTTGTTCAATCAATTACAAGTACTTCAGTATTTTTCAAAGATTAATCTTCAATCTAGTTACTATCAATTTAGGGTAAAAAATTAATAAATATACAAGAAACCCTTTTGGACGTGGTATCGATACTATGAATTTCTCGTGATGCCTTTTGGTCTTAGAAATTCCACTGCTATCTTCACTAATTTAATGAATATATTCTATAAAAATTAAGTTGATCAGTTTTTTATAGTATTTATAGATGATATTCTTATATACTAAAAGGGAAAGGAAGAACAAGGAGATCATTTGAGGAATATTATGAGAACCCTAAAAGGGAAATTTGTATGAACAGTTTACCGAGTTTCAATTTTGGATTTATAAAGTTTTATTAATTGTATATAAAATCTCATGTGAAGGTATTTTATTGGATCCTTCAAATATTAAAGTTATTGAATGTTGACCAAGGACAACCATGGTAAATGAGATCCATAATTGCTTTGGATTGGCTGGATATTATTGTTTCATTATGGAGAATTTTTCATGGAAATCTAATTCACTCACCAAGTTAACATGGAAAAGAGTGAAGTTCCATTGGACAGATGAATGTGAGGAAAATTCCAAGGAGTTGAAGAGAAGGTTGGTCAATGCACTAATCCTTGCACTTCCCTATAGTGGAGTAGGGTTGGTAATCTATATCAATCCATCTAATAAGGAATTGGTATGTTTCCTCATGTAGAATCATATGGTTATAGCATTTACCTCTCTCCAATTGAATGGTGATGTGAAAAATTATCCAACTCCTGATTTGGAGTTAGCTATGGTAATTTTTTTCATAATGATATGGAGGAATTATCTTTCTAGATAATGGTATGAGATATATACTAAACATAAAATTTTAGATTATATATTCATTCAGAATGAGTAGAACGTGTGACAGAGAAAATGGTTATAGATAATAAATGATTATGACTTCTCAATACATTGCCACCCCGGGAAAGCGAACAAGGTGTTTGATGCTTTGACCAAAAAGGATCATGATAGCTTATCCATGATGTGGATCACAAAAGATTAAATATTTTTGGACTTATAAAGGGAAGATTTTGATATCTTTAATGAAGGGGAAAGATCTTATCTATCTTAAATGAGTGTTCAAACATCTATTCAAGAGAAAATTAAATGGGCATAAAAGGAAGATATGGAGCTGTAGAAGGTGAGAGATGTTCCTGATTTTAAACTTTATTGTGACGGAATGATAAGTTTTAAGAACCATCTATTCATTCCATCCACACTGAATTTGAAGAAGGAGCTATTAGAGGAGGATCATAGTTCTTCATTCTCTATTTATCCTGGAAATTCAAATATGTATACAGATTTATAAGAGTATTTTCAGTGGGATAGAATGAAGATATATATTTCAGTGTTTTTATCTCAATGTGTGGTATGTTAGTAAGTCAAGGCAGAGCGAGAAAAAGTCTAAGGGGATGTTATAACCATTAACCATACCAGAATGGAAATGGGAAAACATCACTATTGAATTTTTCATTAGACAACCCAAAACATCTAAAGGGAATAATTGTTAGTCTCAGTAGGTCAAATACCCTGAGATGGGGGGTGAATCAAGTTATGATAGATTAAAACCACTTCCCCTTTGGATCTTTTCTCATTGTAAAAAAACATTATTCACTCTCTTTCCTACAATAATGTTTGAATAGAAAAAAAAGCACAAGACACAAAAATTATACTTGGTTCACCCTCACTAGGCTACATCCAAGGAGCATACAATGAGAATCTGTTGATGTACCAAATACACTAAAGTGCACTGCTATTTACAATTTTTAGAGTGGACTCATTGTCTCTCCTTGTTTACAACCAATCACAATTTGAAAGCTCACTACTCTGTCAACTGAAGTGTGCTCACTGATCCTCCAGAAGAATACAATTTGAACAATTTAATAAATTTGTATTACACCTCATTTAGTGTATCATTAAAGTGAAATTTATTCGACTTGATGAATACCCATTTACTATAGTATTTCTAGGAAAATGAAATCTTTTGCACAAGTTTTGGGTGTCTTGCGTTCACCTTTAATGACTTGTGCACAACATTAATGTTTTTTTGTGGAAAACCTCTTGTGTAAAACTCCTTATTATTTACAACTCCCCTATTATTTTTAAATCTTCTTTCTTACGTGAAACTCCCTTTACATACAATTCTTATGTGATTCAGATCCTAGGATTTCTCTAATTGTCAAACTTCCCAAATTTGGGGGGGGGGGGGAGGATCTGGGCACAACGGAAGTACATGGTTGGGTGGGCCCGAATTTTCATTTTCTATAATGGAAGATTAATCCAAGATCAATATGATGATGAAAACCAGTATCCAAAAATTGAATCAAGGAAATATTCAAAGAAATAAAAAATTGGAACTGATAGAGAAGATCTTTCACATCATGTTTATAATTAATTTAATTAATATTTGAAGAAATTAATTACCTAGACTTAGGTAATTTCTCTGTTGAAGACCATTGGTTGTCTAAAATTACCCTTCAAGGTTTCATTCTCTGAGCTTGGGAGGATCCAAGTGTAGAATCCCTCTAGAGGTGATCCACACATGCTCCGATGGTCTCCGAGTAACGCCACTTGAAGTCCGAGTTCTAGCATGGGGAATTGAATATCTTGTGTTGATCATTATTGATCATTCGTTCTTCAGTCCGGAAGAAATTTCCCCTTTGGATTCACATTCTTGAGAGGTATAGAGCATAGTTGAATCGAGAGAGAATTTGTTTCACTTAACAATTCTCCATTCCTGACTTGGAATGGATTTCAAATGATTTTCACAATAGATGTCAGCATCTATTTATAGATCTGGGATTTCAGTTACAAAATTTAATTGCATGATAACCATTAAATATAATTATAACCATTAATGAACTCCCATGCCACATAATAATAATACCATTATTATTATTTTGTGGTGTTCCACCTTACCCAAAATGAAACCATTAATAATATTTGATGCCACCTTATAATAATGAAAATATTATTATTTTTTGGTGTGACAACATGCGCAAAATGAATAAATAATATTTACCATATTGTAGATAATCTTTTCACCATTGGAAACATTCTATATCTGTTTGAACTCCACTTTCATTTATTGAAAACTTGAATAAATATTTTATTCTCTTAAATAAATATTTTATTCCCAAACTAGTAAATAAATATTTATTAAATGTTCAATAAAATAAATAAATAAATTTTACTCATATTCTTGTGAATGAATATTTATTTAAGTTGTATGATCATTTTAAAATGAATAAAATTATTCCTCTACCTTGAGAAAAATATTTATTTAATTTACTAAATTAAAATATAATTTAATCGAGACCACCAGAAACACTTAGTGGGTGACCCTCTAGGATTATTTCTCTTTGGCATTAGGCAAGCATGCCTCAAGTCTAAGATTAATATTTAGGAATGAGTCAAGGCACCCAAGAAAAGAAAAAAAATTCACAATGAAGACAACCACATACAAATTATCACTATGTAATATAATCTCTTTTTCATAATATCTCATAAAGTAGGTTGCACAATAGTGTCATCAACCTATATTCTTGATAAATCATTTAACTATCTGAAATAAACTCATCATTACACCATGGAAATATAATTTAGGGTGATGGTTCTATTTCAATCAAAGGTCCTAGATATCAAATTCTATAAATATGGAAGGGAAAAATCCTTTCTTGACTTATCCATTAATAACATGTCATTTATGATGCACCCAATATATCCTACTTCCCACAAACATATGTTATGATGGGTTTCATTAGAAAATCTAAATACATGAGTTGTGAAACATATTAATGATAATCATAAAGTCTAAGGAACAATACACAAACTCACAGATAGGGATATATGATGACACCAAAACATTCAGAATTCCTACTAGTTAGTGTATTCTCATAATCTCTCGTATTCGAGATTACCAAGAGTGAACTTAATGAGAATAAGTCTCATCTACTTATGATTACTCACACCTAATGGTATATATTCTATGTTTCCCATCATAGTATGTTATATAATGGTGGAACTATATACAGAATATTGTCATAGCACTTAAAAGTTCTCATCATAGATGGGAAACTACTATGACCATATAAATACAAAAAATACTTTGGGAAATTATGACATTATTGTAATGAAGAACATTGAGAAAGATGTAATAAGATTTTTAATATTTAATACATTAAATATTCACGTAATTTAAGTACAAATAGTTGGTTCTAGACACTAACTCTAATAGGGGTCACCTCTTATTTATTGGAATCACCAACCTTTCATGGAAGATTCGACTCATCTTCCTTTGTATGCTTAAGATCCTATTTAGAGTTCTCAGAACCACATTTGATGTTGCATTGGGTGGATAAGCCTCTTTCACACAACCTCATATTTCACACAAATTCCAGACCTTTCATGAACTTCATCCCCTTTCCATATTTCGATGTTCTAATCCTAGAACATGCCTTACGGAAAACATTCCAGATCTTTCACAAACTTCATGCCCTTTTTCGTGGTTCTTTTTCAATATATATTGTCAAAATTATCTTTGGATCTTGAAAACTTATGATGGAAAACCTTTTTTTAATGAACACAACCGACCCAAAAATTATTTAATGTTGCCTTAAGGGATTTTTTCCAAATGATAATGTTATATGGGTTATAGTCGACTGCCTTATAAAGTCTTTACACTTTATTAATGTTAGAGAATATTTTTCCCTTTTAGTGATTTCTATAATATAAATTAAGGAATTGGTATGATTTTATGGAGTACCACTTTATATTGTGTCTGATCAGTATATGAGGTTTAATTGAAAATTCAAGATAAGTATTAAGCAATCCCTTAATACAGGATTGAGCTTCAGCACTATGTATTATACTCAGAAAGATGGTTAATATGAGATAAAAATTTAAACCCTTGAGGATATGTTGATATCTGTTTCTCTAAATTTAAAAAGATTTTAAGATCAACACCTTCCTCCATTTTAGTTTTCTTATAGAAATAGATTCCACTCGATTATTCAGATGGCTCCTTATGAATACCTCTATGGAAGGAAGTGTAGAACTCCAACATGCTAGATTGATTTTAGATAAAGAAATATATCAGGACATGATAAAGTTAATGAATTTGAAGATACAATTAGATCTACTAATCAACACATAATGGAAGCACAAATTAAATAAAAAAGTTATGATGATAATCTTCAGTGAGATCTGGAGTTTGTGGTTGGTGATAAGGTATTTTTTTGAATTTCCCCATGTAAATTGTTTATGAGATTTAGAAAGAAATAGAAGACAAGCCCTAGGTATATTGGCCATTTTGAGATTCTTTATCTTATCTGGATAGTATCTTACCATTATGAACTACAAAAAAATATCTCTTAAGTTCATGATGTGCTCCATGTATCTCTCTTGAAGATGTGCATACCTGATCCATCACAAGAACTAAACTCAGAGGTCATACCACTAGAGAAATATTTTTCTTATAATGAGAATCTGGTAGAGATTCTAGATCAAAGATAGAAAGTTATATGAAATAAGACCACTCACATGGTCAATGTTTTGTGGTGAAACCAATAGTTTGAGGAATCGATGTCGGAACCTAAGGGTATGATGAGGTATAATTATCCTCATTTTTTAACGGAATGACGAAATTTCAATGGAAAAATTTATTTTAGGGGGGGTAGTAGATTATAACACCCTGATATTTTATGAATTATTTTTTTAAAAATAAATTAATTTCTTGGTTAGCTTGAATTACATGAAAAAATTAGTTTCTTTTAAAACTTATGTTACACATAACACCAAGTTTTAATGAACTGTGATATATAATACATTTATATTTGTATTTATTATCTCCTAGACATTAAAATAAAGGGAAAAAATATGATTAAATAAATTATGAAAATTTATGGTTCATAGATTTATAAAGTGAATTATTTGGTTAACAATTAATTAGAAATGAAAATATAAATCAAAGTAAATGTTTTCTGAAAAACTGTTTTTTTCTAAAGAAGTGATTTCGTCTCATTTTATAGCACTTATTTTAAAATTAATTTTTTTCACTATTATATAACTAATTATAAAAAATAAACCTCATTTTTAAAATCATTATGTCAAAAATATATTATAATGAATAAATGATAATTTTCATGAAAATTTTATTTCTTTGATGAATAGTGAAAAATACTGATATTTATAAATAAGTGTCAATTATTTTAAAGGATTTAGAAAATTAATTTTTTTTAAATGAATATAAAAGTAAATTTACATCTACTATATTATAATTAATATAATTTAGGTCATTATAATCAATTATATGTTCAATTTTAATATACAAAATGTTTATACATTTGAAAATGTTTGCTTTGGAAAACTGTTTTGTCACCGCATCTGGGGGATTAATTTTAAATTAAATTATGAAAATTATACAAATTGAATTTGGAAAAATGGATTCCATAATTTAAATAATTTTAATTAATATTATCCTAAAATTTCATCATAACTTTTTACCACAATGAATAGTGAAATAGTAAAAATAAATTAACATTATTAATGTTAAAATGGGTTTACCGGTGGTTGAACTAAAATGTTAAGGAAAATATTTCCATTAAAAATTGTATAAATCCTATTATATTACCATATTTCAATCCAATAATATTCCAATTTCTAATCCATTTCCATTCAGAATATTTTTTCATAGTAATAACTTTATCAGTTTGGAGTCTTTTGAGAAATTTTCAAGTAGTTTCCAAGCTGGTGCCTTCCAAACATATAAAAGGACCTCTCTCCTCCTACACTCTCCAAAATCCAAGATCCATTTATTTCATAAAATATCTACCCAAAACCCTTAATAACTTCTCTTACCATTCCCTTTTTTCCTTTTTTTGGTTAGGAAATCTTCTTAAGATGGCTCTAGGTGTAAACCAAAAGAGGCTCTCCAAATAAGAGGTAATGCTCTAAACAATGCATTATCATTTTATTTCTTCTTAAATATCCTTAAATTACTATTAAACAATGATAATATAATAACCTAATTATCATCTATATACTTATAATTTTTTATATTAATAGTATGGCCTATATCCATATACATTTCTATCAAATGGGAAAAGAGTATGTCAATCGTGTGTATATCAGACTACCTCTTCGTGAACCGACGTAATTATTTTTCCATCACCGCCTAACATGGATGGGTATAATGATTGATTTTATATATTTTTAACATAATTTAACTTATTTAATATTAATATCAAATATACCATTTTACTTTACACTTCATAGGGGATACACTAACGTTTCTCTTGTGTACGGTGGACTACCACCCCACGAAACGATGTGATTCATTCTCAATAATTATTTACACGGAAGGTAATGGTGATTATGTTAATAAATATATTTTATATATATTTAATCATAAATATTATATTAAATTTAATAATTATTTACTTTTATTTTATTTAATCCGTTGAATTTTGGAAACAACGTTCATGCATACGTATGACCTACTGTCTCCACAAATGGTGAATTTCATATTTTTATCTCTTTATTTTATGAATGAATTTAAAAATGTATATAATAAAAATATATCATATTAATTTCTTTTTTAAAATAATTTTTATGATTTAATGATAATCAAATTACAAGGACTGAAAATACAAAACCAAAATATACAGGAAAAATGAAGTAGTTATTACCCAGAACACGATTTTATCAAGGAATTGTTAATAAATGGGTCACAAAAAAGGAATAAGTAAAAACTTTATGGTGTGATAATAATGATTATGGTTATATAATATATTTATAATAAACTTATATCTATTATATAGGAGGTTCTAATGTATGTGAAGGATGTCAAGGATTAAGGTAATGGATTTCTATCTCACATTAATTTTCTATGAGACACATGCCATATTCACCACAAATTTCTTTTATGTGGGGTTTATAAATCCCAAAAAATTCCCATTATGATTCTTCTCCAAAAATTTATGTGGGTTTATATATCCATTTTAGTGTCTCTCTTTCGTGGGGTTTACGTGTTACCAAAGTGGTAATGATTTTAGGCTATAATCTCATTATTTATCGAGATTGTTTATGATTAACTCTCCAATTTAAAAATATTATGATCTACATATAAATAATTCCATTAATCTTATTAGTATATGGTTATGTATTTATAATAAATGGTTTACCATCATTTTCCTCTCTTTAAGTACTTAATTGTTTAAAAACGTGTTTTTAGTAAAATTTGACTTTATTCATTTCTTCGATCGAGAATCATTTTTTATCCATATTCATATTTCCTAAAAATGTTTTATAGAATGATTTCAATAATATATTATAATTATTTAAAGATACTTTTACCCATGTTATAATTTTTTACAAAAAATGGTTTATAAGTAATGTACTAATTATTTTACAAACAAGGATAATTTTACTTTTACTGACAATGTGAAAGGAATATTTGTTTTTATATGTACAAAATGTGTGAAATTATCTACCATCATGACCTGTCAATGTTTTGAATCTTACATTAATTTATTACAAGGTTATTTTCAAAGAAAATTTTTTCATTCATATTTTTGAAAGATTTGTATTTTAATGTGGTTTTCAAATAAAATGTTTTTTAAAATGTTTTTTTAAAGTGTTTTTTAAAGTGGAAAGGATATTTTCCAAACGAAATTTTTGAAGGTATCTTTAAAAATAATTTTCCATCTAATATGACATCATTTCATGTTACTCATGATTTAAAATGGATATGATCCAAGGATACCATTCTTATTATTTCTCTGAATGCTTTATGTTTATGAAGACAAGATGTTTATAGAACTCGTTTCTCTTCCAACATTTATACCACGATGAAATGTTTATAAAACTCATTCCTTTTCCAAGGGTTTTGCTATGATGAAATTATGGAATGTTGATAAAACTCATTTCCTTTACATGGGTTATTATATGATGATATGATGAATGTATTATGGTATTTCAGCACACATAAATGGTTTTCATTATATGGTGAGAGGGACCTATATATCCCTCTAATTCATTGGGTAAATGATTATATATCATGAGATAATGATGGGAAACAAGTCGATGGGATTGATCAACTATGAGAAAGAGGTGTGTCCTGATTCACAATGGGAAACATGTGATGAGTCCTAATCTACTATATGATTGTATTGGTAGTTAAACTTAACATATAGAATGGTTTTTATATTTATAATGGTTTGAGACTTTTATGAAATGAGATTATGGTTCATGATTTATTTATGATGTTTTATCAGTCTTATAGAGAATGTATTTTGAAATGATAATCCTTTATTCCATGACCCATGTTTATAATGTTTGACAGGTTAAGTATAAACTTTGTATGTTATAGTCTTGGTCACATACCCTTATTCTTATCCTATGATTTTATATGGCCATGGATTGATTTGTCCCATGTTTACTATTACTGATCATCTGAGATAAACCTTTCTTATGTTTTCTTTCTCCAGGTTATGGAGAAAGGTTCTAAGTAGGATGTGTCTATAAAGGGTATTAAATGGGGATTTATTTATGTGATATGTTGAAGATCATTCATGAAATAAGAATATTGTTTGTCAAGTATCCTAAGACACTAAACCTATAGATCCCTCGATAAAATATTATGTAATGGAATGAATATTGTAAGAACCTAGGTTTTGGAGTGGGTCAAAATCCCGACCATGTTTGAATTTTCACTTGTTTCTGAAAAAATTGAAAAAATCTGGGAAGTTATAGAAATTTCAAGACTACAAATCGTGTACACTAAAGTACACACCGTGTATTAGTTAGGCATGTACAAGCCATGTGCTCAGTGAGTACATGTCATGTGATGACCATGTAGAAATTTCCTACTACACGGCGTATAGTGTTGGTCGACACGCCATGCACCGATGACCATGCATAGGCCATACATAGAGTATAGGCCTGTGGAGTGGGTATAATGTTTTTTTCAAGTACACACCGTGTAATATTTGTACGCACCGTGTAGGGAGGTTGTGTATGGGGATATACATGGCATGTTGGGGATGTTAGCTGGGTAGAGATTTACATGCCATGTATGCTCCTAGGTACACACCGTGTAGTCAGTCATAAAATCCTCGACAAAATATCAACTGTTATATGAACAGTAAAATGATACATGGCATGTGTTCATAAGTACACACCATGTATTTTCTTTTTTTTTTTGCTAAAATGGGCAGTAGCCTCGTTTTGAGGCAGAAACCGAAACCCTTGATGGGTTTGAGCAGAGAGGGTCAGTCGTAGCTTAGTTTTTCTCCTGATAGTCCGTCCAAACTCCAATTTGATCATCATCCAATGCATTAGAACTCCCTCTGTAAGGCCTTGATTCCTCTAGAGCCATTTTACTTGATTTCTATTCTATGTTGAGTTATAGGGTTTTGAGTGGTTTTGATTATTTTGTAGATCTTCCACATTTAGACCTAATTGGAGGCTGTTATTGGTGGATTATCATCGTACAAGTCTCAAGTAGGTGGTGCATACCTCTTTTTGTGATTTTTCAGAATTTTGGGTGACACAAACATTGATGAATTATTAGTTATTTTGAGTGTGACCATGTTTTACCTTCTATTTCATGTTTAATTGTTATTTGACATATGGTATGCCTTGGGTATGCCCATGTTACATAGTTTTCTTAAGCAGGGCTTGGCGAGTGGCCGCTTCCCATTTGGGAATTTTGGCCGGGGTATTCCAAAATGGTTATAATTGATTTTTTTGGTTAAAATTGTTCATTTTAGTTTATTAAACCTTGATATGACTTGTTGGAGGATTTCAAGATCTTAGTGCTAGTATGGGACAACACCTGGCTAGTGAAATTCAACCTTTTAGTTTTTCTTGCCTGTTTAAGTGTTTCATTTGATTATATATGTGATACGTGTCATCGCCTATGCTGGAAATCATTGTCTTGTGTTGGGAATGACTCATATATTTATTGAGTGATGCTGATCACAGGTTGGGTTTGACCCGGGTTACATTTGGTGGTTATGACCACAGGATTGGGCATCATGGACATTGGCTTGAGGCATGGTGACTGTCAGGTTGGGAATGACCCAATTACTTGGAAGGAAAGGATATCGGTCTTGAGCAGCATGGTCATAGGGACACGAGGTGTCAGAGGTGATGTTTCTTTGGTACTATTTTGGTGATTACCACTCACCAGGAACTTTGAGTATTGTACGCACATAGAGACTCCGTGATGAGGTGGTTTTGACAACTCGTGTGGGTATATGCCTCATTAGTTGCAGTTTAGGTACTCTTGGTTGGGGGTTCATGCCATAGGAAGCCACATGGAAGGTGAGGAGCCTTAAGGGGATAGTTTTGAGACTATTGGGTTGGGGGAATATGCTCTCTGTTATTTGAGGGAAGACATCATTGTCCCTCTAAAAACTTTATTTGAGGGAAGATATCATTGTTCCTCCTGTGATTTTATTTGAGGTTAGACATCATTATTACTATAATTACATTTTTTGAGGTCATACATCACTATCCCCCCAGTTACTTCTTTGAGGATAGGCATCATTGTTCCTTCAGGTTACTATTTCTGGGGCGTGCCTTCGGGACGTCAGTACTTGAGACACACGGTGTCAGGGGGGGCATGGAGCTGGGTTACATTATAAAGATTATGGAATTGGCCAAAGTAGGTGACACTCCATGGTGGCTTCTGAGAACTAGTATAGTTTTTGTTTGGTTGTGTGCATCATACTATTTAATGTTTTCCTAATAAATTCATGCCTTATTAGACACTTATTTTAGGTACGCACCGTTGGGTGGTATCCTTATGATATTCATCTCACACCCTGATCCAGCCCTTTGGGACAGGTGAAGAATTTATGAATTTACATGCAGGAAGGAGGCCAGATTTAGGAGTTGGACTACATTAGATATTTCATGGAGATAGTATGGACCTTGAGGTCTTGACTAGCTAGATTTTACTTTGTTTTGATTTATTTCATCTATCATCATGCTTAATTGTTTTGTAGCTACAGTTGGTTAGCCATTGGCACCATTACATATGGATATGTATAACCTGTTTTTGATGTATGTTTGTTGTTAAGTAGTAGTTACAAGTGATCATAATGATGTTTTGTTTACTTTCTGCTGTTGTTGTTTATATTTATTACTTCTGTTGTTTATCGATATTGAATGAGCTTCCGCTCTGTGGGTCTGATTTGAGACTGCTGAGTCATTTATTCCCCTGCATCTTTATTTTTTTACTCTATCTAGTACCATTATTATCCTATGATATGGTATATCCTCCCCACTATACCTACAAAAACCTCGCTATTATTTAGCAGAATTTGGTGTTCGGGGAGGTGCGCCTAAGGTAGTAACACCCAACCCATTTAGCACTGTTCGGGTGGCTGTTCGGTTCTGGATCATTACAAATATTCATCTAAAAAATTTAATATTTATGTGTTAAGATACTGTTTCATTATATAAATTCATATAAATTCTCTAGTTTTGTTAAAAATATTACAAAACTAATAATGATGAAAGAGAATTGGTGCTTGAAAATGTTAAACTTGCTTTAAATATGGGGAAATGGAAAGAAAGATAGGAATTTAGAAAAATAATTCTACACCAAAAAATGATTCTATACATAACCAACTCCACACAAAAAAATGTGGAGTAGGTACCAACTCATATAGAATGTGGAATTTTTCATTAATGGTAATTCAATGTCTGGTTTATTGACCTGCAATCAACTCTGCTCAAAATTAGAGAACATAATATTTTATTTAATCTCAAAAAATCTCTATTTGAAGAATAAATCCATAGTGTCTAGAATTGTATATTAAATTTAATATATTTATATAGGGGTCCCAAAATGATGATAGGGAAGAAAACATGAACAATTATAATATTATGATCCATATAATAACAAATTTATTTGTATTTATGATATATATACATATATATCTTATTAATTTAATGGAATTATAAAAAATAAATACAATTTTTTCTGATCTATTAATTTTATCTATATGTAATAAATATTTTATGAAAAAATATGTTATAGGATTTAGAATAAGAACATGCTCTTGAACTCCAATATACCCACAACATTTGAAATAAACTTGGGTAAACTAAATAGGGAATCGAAGTTAGCATAAACCTACTGACATTTGGGGGACTAAAAGGAATGGAGGGAAAGATAGATATGTCAATGATATATTTTTTAATGGTAAAAAAATTCAAAATTATTTAAATACATTGTATAAATGAGTTAAATGTCATATATTGAAAATTTACAATGAAAAAAAATTAAGAAGAAATGAAATAATATTTGTAGATATGAATAAGTGACTGATGATTAATATTTTACATTCATAAAAAATAATTTTCTGTGGGGAAAATATAATTGTTTCATTTAATGTTTTATTTTATATAACATAGTAGTGGGAATAACAATACATATGATTCATTTCATAATTATGTAATTATTGGACTTGTTTCTTAAAAACGACTGGCTTTAAAGTGGTAGATACATGAATATAGATAAGAATTGAGATAACTAATGTTGTACCAAACGTGCTAATAAAATTAAAAAACTCTATAAAGAATGAAATGTAAAGGATGTACCTGCTGATATATAATATGAAATATTTCATTATAGGTAATTAAATTCCCATTACAATAACTTATAATCAAATATGATATAAATTAAAAAACATAAAATTTTATTTAATCTGTAACAACCACTCTTTGAAAAATAAACCCATAGCGTCCAAGTGTATATATTTTATTTCTTATATTGATAATGGGGTCCCAAAATAATGGAAGGGACATAAGCATACTTATAATAATATGAGTTATATACTGAAAAATATATTGGCATTTCCTATTTATATTCATTGAATGTTTAATCGAATTGTAATATAAAAGAAAATATCTTTAGAAATTAGTTATATCTACTTTTAATAAATATATTGTAAAAAACTAGTTATAAGATTTCGAAGAATCACTTTATCTTGAAGTCTTATCTTCCTACAATAGTCGACAATAATGTTGTCAAAGATTCATGGTGCAATAAGGTGCAAAGGTTTTTTGGGGATGTGGCATGAGATGTGAACCTCTTAAAACTAAGGCGTATCCCATTACATAATAAAATATTCATAGTTTTCAAAAATATTTTATATTTTATAATACTTAAATTCAATCAAAATAATACAAATTAATGTATATAGTGAAAGTTTTGGTGATGTGTTGTATCGTTTTATGGATTTTTTACATTTTTATAGTGCAACTTTTGTATCGCTTCATTAAATGTAATTTTAATGCTATTGATATCCCACCTATATGTAATGCTGCTGATAGTATCCCTTGATTTCCACCCAGATTTCTACTATTGTCCCCCTTTTCCCCAATTTCCACCCACTACACCCTATATCCTCCAATTTATACCCTCTATTTCCACCCCTATAGTCCCGAAGAACCGATTTACAACCATGTACCCTGTATCCTTGATTCACACCCCTTTGTAGCCCCGATTTCCACCCCTATCACCACCACTTATGTAGAAAGTAGCCCCAATTTTTTTAAGGGGAACCCATTTACGATGTTTGGTGCCTTATATCCTCTTATGATGGCACATGAAGAACATGAATTTGGCACACCTTAGTGAGTTCGAAATGCGTAAGTAGTTTCGAGGTGCTTTAGGTGCACCTTGTAGTGCCTCTCACCAAGGCGCACGCCTCGAAACGCCTTTGACAACACTGGACAAAAGAAATTTGTGTGTATTGAATAGGGAATCAAAGCTAGCATGAACCTGTTAATAGTTGGTTTCTAGGAAGCAATGGATGGAAATGTGGAGAAATTAGCTTTATATTTTGTAATGATAAAATAGAATTCATAATTATGTAATAGAGCTACAAAAATGGGTTAAATGATGAATGCAATTTTTTTTGATTAACCTAAGTTAATAAGAAATGAAACACTACTTTTAGATATGCATAAATTAATAAAAATGATTATTTATCATATCAAAATAATAATAATTTTGTGTAGAGAAAATATAATTGTTTCATTTAAAGCGATATTTTTTATGGCATACTAGTGGGAATGAAAATATATAAGATTCATTTTATAATTATTTAATAATTGGAGTTGGTTCTTAAAAAAGTTAATATTTATTTAAGGAAGGAGATTTAGGAAGATAGATTGAAATTGAGGCAACTAATGTAGTACCAAACGTGCTTCTAAAATTTATAATGTCCTAACCAAGATAAAATTAATTCAGTGCCCTGAGATGGTTTTCCAAATGCCTTAAGTGCACATCCCAATATGCCAGAGGCTACCAAATGGTATTGTGGGTCTATAGGTGGTACAATGGGGAAACTATACCCTGATATTAGAGTAACACATTATAAAAATAACTTGATATCATCCCAAGAAGTAAATAAATAGAGTGAATAATCAATAAATAAATGAAATAGAAACATCTTGTAATAAACAATAAAATTCCATAAAATATATAATAACCATATCATACATACAAAACTAGTCACCCACTGGGCCGACCATACATAGAAGAGTACATAAAAGAAACTGAAATTAAAGTACATGGTTCTACTATTATATCTGATACATAACACCTTCTCGGTCTCCAAGACACTACAGAACTACCCTAAACTGATAATAAGAATACACATAAGAGGCTCCACTTGATCATGCAACCCCCAACCTCATACATACCCATCATGAAATTTGTGCTCAACCTGAAAAGCATTCATATGGTCTTTACACACACCAAGATGCACATATATGGGTGAGAAATAATATTAGTAGGCATACCAATTATGAACATATAATATAATTCCATGAATTCATGACCATGAAATTTTCTCAGCCTATAAGAGAACATTGATCGAGTTGTTGTGTGCATTAAAATAGATATTTAGTTTTACTAGAATTTCTACACTATAGAAGGAACCCTAGGTCATCTCTGGATAGAGCCTTAGACCATTAATTCGAATATGTTGTCTGGATTATTAAAACTAAAGGGTAATTGGATTTTGTAAAACATGTTGTTTAATTATTAAATATCATAATAGAAAAAAGAAAGTTATAAAACAAAGAAGAAATGAACAAGATTAATTAAGAATGATCTACCCAGGGAAATATCATGATGCTCATACTTCATTGCTTCAAGATATATAGTTACGATATTTTAATACCTAGTTTTTAACACCTATAACTAGAATATAACAGATTTTACTCTAGGATAAATCCTATGGTTTAGTCGAAAACACACAATGATTCACTAAATACAACCAATGATTCAGTGATTTTTGTTCAACTTCATAACCGAAACTCCCCAAGGCAACACACGAAGAACTCTATGTTTAGTCCAGGTTTGTATGTTATTTATTTTTGATACCATGACATAAATTTACATGTCCTTGATAGTGTTTATGAGAGTTAAATTGAACAATATGAACCACACAAACACTGTAATTGAAAGGGAAGAGAAAAGGGGATGAATGGTGTGTGAAACATCACATGAAAGGGTACCCCGAAACCTGATCATATGAGTTTTAGCATGACATACCAATAAATAACTCAATTAAATAAGAATAGAGGATTAATTAAAACAACACACATACTAGAATTAAAATTATCATTCAAAAAAATACAAACATGAAGCATGGGATTACATCACGTTCCTCCCCGAGTGATCACAAAGAGTTTAGAACCCCGTTGGAGGGAAGGAAGAAAAGCATAATGAATAAGCACCTCCCATGGACTCCATAACATTTATTATTGATTAGAGGACTTATTTGGGACCTCAAAATGAAATCACCTTTCCTCCAAGTTGAACTAATAAACAAGGTTCCCAAGGTTCTATTTTATAGGAAAAATGTAAGCTGGTTTTGGGCACCCTGATTTCGAGAATCCAATTGGCCCGTGGTTTTCAACCACTATACAATCATATATTAATTCCCAAAAAAAATAAATTATTATTGGAATAAAACTTGTATTTATCACTGTAAACCTTTTTGGCCATATATTTTTTATAATAATCGATATTTCCAAAATAAAGAGGTAACCATTTGATTCTGTACAGATTTATGTTTTTAGAAAGATTGGTTTGGATGGGCCTCTCAATGAACAAATTGGGCTTGGATTCCTTTATGAAAGTTGTATCCCACTAAATTTTGGATCCAAAAACAAAATTGAAGCCAAATTAAAGTCACAGACTAATAGAAGTATGCAGTTGAGCCCATAGATGTTCTTGGAATTTTGTGCAATTTGGCCCATTTGTCCTCAAATTCATCTTCGGCCTTGAAAATAACCTCCACCAATAACAAAAACATAGAAACAAGTGAAATATAAACATTTAATAGTTATAAAAATTAAATTATTCAACCAAAAATGAAGTGAAATTTTTTATTATACTTGTAATTTTCAATACAAAACCAGTGTAATACATTGGTATAAGGGTGAATTAAAACAGTGAATTGTGATAGGATCACACCCCCACACCTAAAAATTTATAATCCTAGGAAAAGACACATTTACAAAAAAAATGACTATATATATACACGACTGCATGAAGATTTTACATTGAGAATTTAATTTATG
Source organism: Viscum album (assembly GCA_963277665.1). NCBI lineage: Eukaryota > Viridiplantae > Streptophyta > Magnoliopsida > Santalales > Viscaceae > Viscum > Viscum album. Next base: position 1,050,724,149 of record OY728130.1, on the reverse strand, counting down.
ATATCAATTTGATTATAGCCTAAACCATACCAAGGAGTTACTCTCAATGATCTTGGGAAAAAAATATCTCATAAATTATATCACAATGAAACTCAAAGAGATTAATGATAATGAACTATGAAGGGAATTTAAAACTAAACCATTGCACTAAATCTCAACGTGTGTGTGAAAATCATTCCATGCAATTATTTCCACTTTATATCTAGAAAATATAGTTTATTTTTAATTTTTTATACTTAAATGATTCTATGTACCGAACCTTCCCTACATCCTTTGCAATCAAATTTCAAGACCCACTCAATTAAGAATTAATGAAAGTAAAACCTTATGTTTTCAACCTAGATATCTACATATGTTTTACATTTAATAACTCCCCTCATTTATTAATATTATTATTGTTTTTTTTAAGTTACACTTGAGACAAATATCACACTCTTTTATCATCCCTTGTTTGATATCCTCGTGACACTAATTTTAATTGTTACAACAAGATAAAAGGTTGATGAAGGGTGGTTTTTGTCCTAACCAAGACACAACCCCTATTTGTTTTAGGGTGTAAAACATTCAGATAATAGGTACACATGCATATGTCAATCTGATACAATAATGAATTTTTTTGGATAAAGAATAAATATATGGGGAAAACATTTTGGAAAGAATATGAATATGAACCTAACTAATATTTCCCTTTTATTAAGTAATAAATATTTACGCTTCATTGTTTGGTGAAAATGTGTGTGGAGATTTTGAGTGACACAATTTTATCGTAAACTACTCATAGAAAGGGTATAAAACCCATTGGGCGTAGTGACTCTAGTAGTGGTTAGAACCCCATAATCCTACATGAAAAATGGTGGTTCAAAACTCATTGGGCACAAGTTACTGTATCATACTGTAGTGTATTGTAGTTGCAACAACACTGTAGTAATGGCGGGTACTGTAGCAACGATAGGTACTGTAGTACCGACAAGGCACTGTAGCAGTGGCAGCTACCATGCGATACTAGAGTAGGTGGGTAATGTAGCAGTATTATTCATAGAATGGGCCTTGGGTCAAAAATTTGGGGCTACGGGCCATATAATGGTTTAAATTCCCATTGGGCCTTTGGGTTATATAATGGGTCTCCCTCTACCCATTTAAAAGGGTTATTTTCATTGATTTAATAATAAATGAGGCTTTGGCCCCATCCATTAAAAATGTACCATTCATCTCAATGGTTTCAAAGTGAAAAAATCATTTGTATCATTGTCAAACAACTGATTTTCTAGAAAAATTTACACCTAAATGCTAAATTCATGTGAAAACACACATTCTAACAGTAAAATATTTTAAATGTTTAAACAACATAAAATTAGGAAATTCTGTATTCATTTTCAATAACTTCCATGATTAAGATAGCATAATTTTCTATGATAAGGGCGGATTAAAAAAATTACATTTCGATAAAAAAGTGAGGGGGAAATGGGGGGGGGAAGTGAAAATACTATTCCACAAGAAAAAAAAAAGAAAAAGTAGAAGAAAGATAACCAAAATTCTTATCTAACCTAGGAATGTACCCATCCACCACACCTAGAGCATGCAGTTTCCTCACTATAATAAAAGATAATGTGGGTAGAAAGGATAAAATCTAGGGGGATTCACTGGTATGTTGGTTCTTGAAGGTTTATTTCCTCTATCAGATGCTTTGTAAAATCCTCATAAATTTATTTAATTATATTACCACTGAATTTAATTCTTTGGACACTCTTCTCATGAAAAACCAATATTGCACCAAAAGGGTAAATAATAGTAATAGTATAAGGACTAAACCATCAGGAATGAATCTCACCTAGGTGTAGATTTAGCCTAGAATTGTAAATAAGGACCTTCTCACCAATATGAAACTTTATCTGATGAATAATCCCATTATAGATATCCTTTTTATTCTCTTAATAATTTTGGGTGTTCTCATATGCATCAAGCCAAATTTCTTCCAACTCCAGAATCTGAAACATCATATGATCACCTATATCTAAGAAATTCGTATTACATTATTTAACATCCCAATATGCATGGTGATATACCTCTATCAAGAGGTTATAAGCCTTTCCAAACAAAATCTTATATGGTGACATTCCGATTAGGTTTTTAAAATCAATAAATTATGGCCAAACTGCATCATTCAAGTGAAAACTCCAATATTACCTATTAGGATGTACCATTTTTTCCAAGATTCTCATAACTTATCGATTTGAGATTTATTCTTGTCCATTAGTTTGGGAGTGATATGTGGTGGAGAATTTTTGAAAAACCCCACACTTATGAAGAAAATTTTTCATGTTACGATTGAAAAAATGTGATCCCTGGTCACTAATGATGAATCCTGGAAAACCAAACCAACTGAAAATATGGGACCTCACAAAATCAATAACCACTCAAGATTCTTCATTCTTGGTGGAATTTTCTTCCACCCATTTAGAGACATAGTTAACCTTTAGTAAGATATACATGAATCCTAATGAATTTAGAGAAGTCCCCATGGAGTCAATTCACCATGCATCGAAGATAACACAAAATAACATGGACTGTTGGGGCATTTCATTCATCTTAGAGATATTCCATTTGAATTGAAAATAGAGTACATGACTTTCAAAACTGATGGTCATACCTATACAATGTTGTCCAATAAATACCCGAGTCAAGGAAATTTATAGCTATACATAGATATCCAATGTGACCCCCACAAGCCAAGGTGTGGGAGAAGGTAAAAATAGAGGTGAACTCTTGGTCAGGGATACACCTACAAATAAATTTGTCACTATAAATTCTCTACAAATACAGGTCATCCCAAATGTACCATCTTGAATCATGATTAATAATCTAGGGATATGTAGTGCTAAAATCTGTGGGTACCCTAGATGTTTCAAGAAAATTCACAATGTCTCCATACCAAGGAGTAAGGTCAACAACATCACAAAGATTCCCATGAGGGAAGAATTATCCAATGGAGAGGGATGAGTCAGCATAATGGTCCAGTGGTGGGGATATCCTAATAATGGGTCTAGATACAACATTTTCTGCACCTCTATTATCTCTAATCTCAAGATCATACTCCTGGAGGAGGAGCATCCACTGAATGAGGTGGGGCTTGGCTTCGGGTTTCATTAGGAAAAAATTAAGTGTAGCATTATCAGAAAAGACAATTATTTTTCGACCAATAAGATATGAACAGAATTTTTCAAAGGAAAACACAATATAAAGAAGTTTTTTTTAGTGCTAGTGTATTTTTCATGGGTAGGGTCAGGTTTATGTAAGTCATATTCAATGACACGAGGCGACTTCTCAACCCTTTGTGATAAAACTACCCTAACTACAAAGTTAGTGGCATTACACATAAGTTCAAAGTGGAGATACCAGCTTGGTGGTTGGATGATGGGAGGTGATGTGAGACTTCTTTTTTTAAATTGAAAGCATCCTTACAAATTTTATCAAAAAAATTTAGAATCCTTTTGTAACAATCAATACAGGGGAAGTGTAATCTTACTAAAGTCTTCAATGAATCAGCGGTAAAAATCATCATGACCCAAGAAAGATCACACCTTAAGAAAACATTTTGGATATTGAAGTGTTTTAATTAATTCTATTTTTTATTTATCCACTTGAATTCCATCATTTGAAATAACATTTATAGGAACTATCCCACACTCCACCATGAAATGGCATATCTCATAATTTAATACATGATCTTTTTCAATGAAATAGTAGAGGATAAACCCTAGGTGTTCCAAAAAGTAATCAAAAGAAGTTCCAAAAATCAAGAAATCATCCATAAATACTTCCATTAAATTCTCAAGGTACTCAAACAAAATACTCAACATACATCACTAAAAAGTACCATGAGCATTACATAAACCAAAATGAACAATTCTATATGAAAATGTGCCAAATAGACAAGTAAATTTGTCTGTTTTTGATCCTCCGAGGATATATGGAATTGGAAATAACTTTAAAAGCCATCAAGGAAACAATAATGGGACTTATGAGCCAATCCTTCTATCATTTGGTCAATGAATGGTAAAGGAAATTGGTCCTTTCACATGGCTTGATTCAGTCTACGGTAGTCAATACAGACTCACAAACTATTTTTCACACATATTCGAACCAATTCATTACATTAATTTGACACAACAGTTATTCAAGTTTTTTAAGCACAATTTTCACTAGGCGAACCCATTTACTATAACATATAGGACAAATGATCCCATCAATAAGTAATTTATTGAATTCCAATTTTACCACTTTAAGGAGAGTGGTATTTAATTGGTGTTGATCTTGCCTTATGGACTTAGCCTCATAATCTAAAATTATATGATGCATATAAATAGATGGTCTAATCTTAGGAATATCGGCCAATGTCTGTCCTATTTCCTTTTTACACTATCTCAAATATTCAAGCAGTTTTTATTCTTGATGTGGAGAGAGGTTATTGGAAATAATGATAGAAATTGGTCAATACCCCCATGATAGATATATTTTAACTTATGTGGAAGTGGATTTAATTCCAACACCGGTGTTTTTTGGATTGAAGGAGGGGATTTTGGGGGAGTGAGGTCCATGAAACTGTATATCTGTATATTTTTCTTCTACAAGGAAATAGAATCTATAGAAATGATATTTTCAAAATCAAAAATGGTCATGGATACCTCAAAATGAACACACTCATCAGTTGAAGAAAAAAATTAAACTTTTTTGAACCCACCGAACACTAAAAACATGAATCAAAACACAAATCATACAAGGGTGATGAAGAATAAAATGAATCAAAGTATGGGTAGAGGAGAGAATTTTGTGTGTTTGCATTGTTTGAGAGTACATCCATTGAATAGATATGAATAATGGAGTGAACTTTAACAGGGTGTTTCATAGCCTCATGGATGTTAAAAAATAATTTATCTCCACTAAAATCCATAAACAAAGAACCATTGTGAACATTGATGAACATATTTTTTGTTTTCAATAATGGACTTCCAGGTATGAGAGGTTCATGTGATTGGTTTTGAGTATCCTCCTTCTCAAGAATATATAATTAGATAGGGAAGATGAGATTATTCAATTTTATGAGGATGGCCTTGACCACTTCTGATGGGTGTGTTGTGTTGTGGTTGTGAAGTTTAACTATGATGCCTGTCAGTTGAAGCTCTCCAAACTATAGAGAAGTGCACATAGAGTAAGGCATTAAATTAATTGATGAACCTAAATCTTTCATATCATCTGAAAATAATATCTCCCCTATGGTGCAAGGTATCATGAATGTTCCCATATCCTTCCACTTGGTTGAAATTATTGATTAAATCAAGGTTGAGACATTCCTTCCCAGGTTGACTCTCTCATTCCCCTTTAGCCTTTATCTATGGGTGCAATGATCTTTACAAAATTTGGAATAATAGGTAATTTCCTTGACTACATAAAATAAAGTAATGTTAACTTGAATGTTCTTAAATGTATCCATTATTTCATTATCAATCTCATTATCATAATTTGTCTTGGGTTTAGAGAGTATTTAAGGGAAAGGAAGAGGGATAGATTTTTCATGGTAATCCTCAATGATAATTTTTTTACCCTTATTATTTTTTTCTTCATTGTAATATTCTATGGGTAGTGAAAGAGTGTTTTCAAGAAGGGACATATCTATTGGGTAGAATCATTTAATGAAGAAACTTCTTTACCACTAAGAAGTGTGATCGAACAAACATTACCTTTGTCTTTTGGATTAGCAACATGTTATGAAGGTTTTTTTACATAACCTTGCATCTTTATCTCACTGATGGTGTTTTTCAGTTGTCCCACTTGAGTTTATAGTTCTTTAAATTCTGATTGTGTGGTCTTTTGGAACTGGAGGTTTTGGGTTCTAATTTTCTTCACTATGTTCTCTAGGATTTTTTCACATTTAGGAGGAGGAGTATTTTTCTGAGATTTTTGTGGAAAATAAGTTTTCATACCTTGGCCTTGGTGATATTGGTTTTGTTTGGGGTATCTTGAGTTTCCTCCATGTCGGTATTGTGGTTTTACTTTCCACCCAGGGTTTGGATTTTCCCTAAATAGTCCTTTATTTATGGGAGGTGCATTTTGAAATAGATTACCAAGGAATGATACAACACAAGACTTAGATGAATATTGATGTTCTGGGCATTGGTAAGAAAAATGTGTATTATCAAAACAAATACAATAATTTAATGGAACATGAGAGTGTGAATTACCTTTTACTTGAGCTAATTTCCTTAGGAGGGTATGAATATAATCAAGTTTATTATATAAATTTTTTTCTAGGGATGAATGAATTCCCTCATGAACTCCTAGGGTTTATAAAATTTCTATTGTACCAAATTGTTGTGCATTCTGAACCATGTTGTATACTAAATCATGAGCAACAAAAGAAGTTTTATTAAAAAGTGTTCCACCAACTGCAGCATATATCATTCCATAATAAATGGGGATACGTCCCTCATATAATTATTGAATTATAAATTTTTCACTAATCTGGTGGTGGGGAAACTTGAGAAAAGGTTTTTTGAATATTTCCAAATATTTATGAAGGGTCTCTCCTTGTGATTGCCTCATTCCACAAATTTCTTTTCTAATAGAAGTAATTTGGGAGGCATGGAAAAAATTCTCTGGAAACAATCATTTTAGATCATTCTATCTCCCAATTGTGGTAGGTCGATAGTATATCCAGTCTTTGGCTACACCATCAAGGGATAAATGGAAATCCTTCAACTTATAGAGATCCTCAGACACATTTTTGGGTTTCGTGGAGGAAAACACTATGTGAAACACCTTAAGGTGTTTGTGAGGTTCCTCACTAGGAATAAAATGGAATTTAAGAAGGAGGTGGATGAGTAATGATCTCAGCACATAGTTTTCTGCTTTCTTAGGATAGTGTATGTATGCAAGTTGGTACTCCACATCTTGGTTTCTTAGTTCTTTTAATGTTTGATTATTTGCAGACATGATATTTGGGGTTTGATTTAGTTCAAGTTTTAATTTTTTTGGGACCAATTGAGGTTCCAAAATGAGTTCATCAATGTTACTTGATTTTCCTACTCAAGATGACCTAATTTGTGAGTGAAGTTTCTTTTCTATTTTTATTTCAAATTCAAGCAGTTTTTCTTTTTCTGATTGGGTCATGAAAATAAGTTGTGATATTTGTTTTTCTTTGTTTTTTTCCTTATTTTTATGAATTAATATCGATAAAATAAAATTAATTAATATGGGTGAAAGGATGAAATAAAATATATTGTTTTTTATATAACTATAGAGATATAGAGATGAAGATATAGAGAGAGAAGAAGAAACACACAAAAAAGACAAAAGAAAAAACAAAAATAAAAACAATCAAAAGGGATGAAGGGAAATTTAAAGGAGTAATAATTAAAAGGTAAAGTAAATAAATAAAAGTAAACAATGAAAGAAAAAAATTATCTTGGCTATCTTCCAATGGCACAAAAATTTGATCGTGTTATCGAGTGCGTCAAATTAGATGTTTAGTTTTACTAGAATTTCCGTAGTATAACAAGAACCCTAGGTCATCTCTCAATGGAACCTTAGATTATTAATTCAAAAATATGGTTTAGATTATTAAAATTAAAGTAAAATGGTATTTTAGAAAACATGTGGTTTGATGATTATTTATTCCAATAAAAAAATTAATTTGATAAAACAAAGCATAAATGTGCAAGATTAATTAAGTGTGATCAAACTGGGGAAATCTCATAATTCTCATTCTTCATCACTTCAAGAGATAGGGTTAGGATAATTTAATATCTAGTTTTTACACCTATTCCTAGACTATTAATGCTTTTACACTAGTATACCTCCTAGGGTTTAGTCAAAAACACAGAATGATTCAATGGATACCGCTGATAATTGGGTGATTTGAGTTCCACTTCATAAATGAAACTCCCCAAAGAAACACCCTAAGAACTAGATGTTCTATCCAAGTTTTTTATGTTATTTATTTATGATGCCATAAAATAAATTTACATGGAATTTAAATTTTTTATGATATTAAAATTGACCAATATGAACCACACAGACACCACAATTGAAAGAGGGAAGAAAACGGGATGAACAGTGTATGAAACATCACATAAAAGGCTACCCCCAAATATTATAATATTAGTTTTAGAATGAAATAAGAGTATATAACTCAATTAAATAATAATATAGTATGGATAAATAACACACAAACTAGAATTAAAAATATCATTAAAAATAATTCAATCATGGAGGTCGGGATAACATCATGTTCCTCCCCGGGTGACCACAAGGAGTTTAAAACCCCATGGGAGGGAAGGAAGAAAAAGATGATGAAGTAGAACCTCCCATGGTCTATATAACTTCTAGGATTTAGTAAAGGACTTATATGGGACTCCAAAATTGAAGAACCTTTCCTCCCAGTGGAACTGCTAAATGAGGTGCCCAACGTTCTCTTTTACAGCCCAAATGTGAGGTGGTTTTGGGAACCCTGATTTCCAGAAACCATTTGGACCTTGGTTTTAGGAAACTATAAAATATTATCTATATTTACAAAAAAACTACAGAATTTGTGTAATACCTCTTGGATTTATCCCTATAAAATTTGGCAGCCAAATATTGTTTATAATAAGAGATATTTCCAAAATACATAGGCAATATTTTGACTTCATGCAGTTTTATTTTATTTGATAGATTGATTCAGATAGTCCTCTTAATGTATACATTGGTCTTGGATTGATTCATGAAAGTTGTAGACCACATAATTCTGTATACAAAAACAAAATTTCATCTCATTTGGATAAACAGATCTGTAGAAGTATGCGGTTGAGTTCATAGATGTTTTTGGATTCCTATGAAATTTGGCCCATTTTTCATCAATTTCATATTCAGCCTCCCAAATCACCTCCACCTATAACAAAAACCTAAAAACAAGTGAAATAGAAAATTTTAACACTTATAATAATTAAATTATCGAACAAAAAATGAATTGAAATTTGTTATTATACTTGGAATTTTGAATATAAAACCAGTTTAATACATTGGAATAAGGGTGAAATTAAACAGTCATGGTACGATCACACATATAGAAACCTAGACTTTTAAACATATTATTATATTAAATTAAGAATAATTAACCATTAATTATAATAGAATGATCATAAATTCTAGTGTCTTTGGAATATTAGGTAATAACTAGGAAGCATTAAAACCAAAATAAAAACATCTTTTATTTAATCTCCATTATGAGAACCTAACTTCCTTTGAGATCTTACATATGTATAGACCTGGGGAAAACATGAACAATTTGATGAGCTTAAAATCCCAATAAGGGAATAAAAATAGGAATAAATCATAACACATGGGTTATAAGGCATAACATGATGACATAAAAAGGCACATAACAAGAATAATCATAAAGAAGAATAACATGTAGATCATGGGATAATGAAATCATGGAATCATATAGATGTGTCAAAAACATAAAACATGACATAATCATGAGTCTAGGATAATTTCCAAAGCTATTGAACATGGAATACAATCCCAAAAAGGAATCTCGTTCACCCTCTATCCCAACATGATGTCTCATGAGACAAAACGTTACCCAATACATTAGAGTGCTATCTAGGTATACCTATCATAAAATTATAATTCATATGTGTTTCACATGAAGAATAAAACATAACAAATATACATAAGGGTTACCCCCGAAACAAAATGAGTATCATAATCCGGTCATAAGGCATAAAAAATGGGTGTATCATAATGGTGTCCATGGAAGAATGAATTTAAATCATACATTGAAATTAATAATGGAAAATAGTCATATATCATGATAAATTATTTCTAGTTAAACTAAAAAAATGTACAAATAGTGTTTATGAAACTTTAAAAATTAGCCACTTTAGTGCGGTTTAAGGGAAAATTTTAAAGAGTCATTAAAACAGATAAAGGAATAATTTATTGCATAAAACTAATAATGAAATGGGAATGTTTTTCATGATAAAAATATCAATTTTAGAAATATATTTGTGACTTGAAACATATTATGGATGGCACTTGAAAATGTGTATGAAATTGGGAATTTCCGTTTAATTAGAGAATTAAAAAGGGAGCCTTATAAAATAAGAATTTCCCCATCAATGAAAGAATAATTGATATACATACATATTTTTGGAACATAAAAAAAATAATTTAGGATGATTAAATAATAATAATTAATAATTATAGTGGACTAAAGAGAGATAAAGTGTAACTCTAAGGGAAAAGGGTGCTTCAGAGAGAATCCCTTGCATTATGTCTCATAGTGTTATTCGCTTGTACTTAATGTTCTGGATAATCAAATTATATTTATTAATATTTTAATTTATAACAAATTAAAAATATTTTTTTATTATAATTTTATTAGGTTAATTTATGGACATTTTTTGAGTTAAATAGTTTAATTTTGTCGTTCTGAGAGCGTTTGTTTCATCAATTTCATTATCGGTTCCCTTGAGTTTTATTGTGGATGTTATTATAAAATTATAATAACTCTCCATAATTTAAATTTATGGTGTTAATTAAGTTCCATAAATTTAAATGGTTCCACATATCATTTTTTACATGAGGATGATTTATTAGATAAAACGATGAATAAAAAATGATTAGTTTATTTTTTGGGTTTTTTATGACCATCATGACTCAATATCATTTTATATAATATGTTTATATTCAAGTTCTATAACATTAAATAAGTATTAATACACATATTATAATATTTTTTAACCATTAATTGGTTTTATTACCATCCTTGAAGGCGGTAATGGAAAATGAAAAGGCATTGTCCATGATAGTGGTAAATCATCACATCACAGATGATATTTTCATTTTTAGAAAAAAAGGTAAGAGATTTGATGATGGGTTATTACATTAACATAATAAAATTAAGTATATAAATGATACTGGAGTTATCATGCCACTAGGGATATGTGGATTATGGGAGAAAAATAAAATAAAAGAAATTAAAAAGAAATTAAAAGAAAATGAAAAAGGATTTTACCTCTTGAACTACTACTCCTTAAGAACCTCCTTAGAGAAATTGTGTTTGGTCTTTTGTTGAGAGAAAATGATATTGGACATGGGGGGAGAGTATTTGGAAGATTACTAGGCATAATTTTGACAATATTTAATTATTATAAGATGTAAGGAGAAGAGGTGGTGAGGAGTGGTATTTATAGTGGAGGAGAGGGCTATTTATTATTATTTTTTTTATTTTTTTTATTTTAGCTCAAGGTTATCAATATTTTAGATTATTGTGACTAAAAATAGTAACTAGTTCATGTGACTTATAAATAATGGGTCTTAAATCATCCATACATCATCCATAACTCAATAATTCATGTATTTAGCATATACTGTAAATTACTATATTTCACTATTCAAAGAAAATTCCCCAATTTTAGAAAAAATCCAAAAAAACACCCTCACTATTTCTTGATGTGTAGATTTGAAAAATGGAATATATTTTATGAAAATAATTTTGTAAATATGTTAAATTTAATTTTTAATTAAAATCATCAATTATTCAAAAAATGCCAATTTTAAATTTATAACAGATTGTATAACACTATGAAAAGTTAATTATGGTCTCATAAAATTATCCAATAATTAGAAGAAAATAAAAAATTAATTCATGAATATATTTTTTAAAAATAAATTTTATTTTAAACCATTATATTAAATATAAAATTGTAAATAAATAATTACGTTTAATAAAAATAACAACACTAAATTTATCATTTTTAAAACATTTATTTACTTATACCATGATATAAAAATATCATATTTTCATTTATAAAGTACCTGAATTTTATTTATACTTTCATAGATGAGGTTAATATTTTATTGGCTATTTTACTATACCTTATGGCCATATTACTATTTCAACAGTCAAGTTACTATTCCATCGGTATAGGTTCCTTAATTTCTATAAATACAACTTATTTCAATCATTATTCATTTATAAATTTTTTTATTATGTTATATATGTGATTTTTATGTGATTTATAATATATAATATTATTATAAGAGGGGAATCTCGATTGATAAAATTTTGGGTTGTTACATTCTCCACCCCCTTATTAAAATTTTCCATCGAAATTTCATTTTACATTATAAGTTGAAAACATGTTGGGGTACTACACCATCATTTATTCTTCTACTTCCCATGTTGCCTCTTCACAATTATGGTTTCTCTATAGTACATTGACTATGTGAGTGGTCTTTTTGTGTAGAACTATATCTATATAGTCTAAGATCTTCACTTGTCGCATCTCGTGAGAGAGATCATTTTCTAAATGCCCCACCTATGAATTCAAAACATGTGAGGGACCCGGTATGTACTTATGCAATAGGGATACAAGGAATAAATCATGTAATTGAGATATGGTAGGTGGAAGTGCTAGTCAATAGGCCACAACTTCGACCCAATCAAGAATCTTAAAGGGGCTGTTTTACCAAGGACTTAGCTTTACATTCATTCCAAATTTCATGATCCGCTTCCATGAAGATATGTGGAGATTTACCATGTCTATAAACTTAATCTTGAGGACCCATCGATGATAATCGGCATAACTCTTCTGTCAACTTTGGGCTACCTGGATGTGCTGCTAAATAGTTATCACCCTTTCTACCATTTCTTTGACCATTTTAGGTCCCAATAGCTTATGTTCACTATATTCATCCAAGGATTATAGTGTTCTACATATTTTCCCATAAATAAATTCATATAGATCCATTTGGATGCTAGAGTGGAACCTATTATTATAAGGTAACATAACTAGAGGTAGATGTTGGTCCCATCCTCCCTTGAGGTTTATAGAACATTCTATCAACATGTCTCATAGTGTCTGAATAGTCTGCTGATATTGGAAAATAGTTTGAGGGTTATAAGTCGTACTAAAGTTTAACTTAGTGTTTATATCATGTTAGAGACTTTTCCAAAATATGGAGGTAAATCTCAGATCACTATCATATACAATTGATATTTGTACTCCATATAGCCTCACCACTTCTTTGATGTATACCCATTAAAGTTGATCGAGTGAGAAGTCCTCTTGAATTGATATAACGTGAGTTGCCTTTATAATATGACCTATAATGACCCATATAAAATTATTTCCTCTAGATATCTTTGGACATATAGTGAAAAATTCCACGGTGATGTTTTCCCATTTCCATGTTGGTATTGGTAACGGTTGCATAACCCCCTTAGATATTTTCCTTTTAACATTCAATTGCTGACATACAGGGATCTTTTTTTGTATATTCAGGGAGCTTTTTGTTCATATTGTCTCACTAATAGTGCTCTTATAGGTCTTGATAAATCTTTATGCTTCCTGGATGAATAGAGAATATTGATCAATGTGTGTCATTAAAAATATATTTCTTTATCCTTAGATTGGATGATACACATAATCATGACCCAAATCTAATGACTCCCTCATCGTTAATTTTGGACTCTAATGATTTCCCATTTCTAATAGCTTCCACCTTATTTTGGATTTCCTCATCATTTACCTGAGCATCCTTTATTTTACCTATAAGGGATGGTTGAGAAATAATTTGATAAAGGATTGATGATGTCCCTTCATTAATTATTACCATGTCCATTCCCTGAAGGTCTAAAAATATTGGATCCTTCTCAATACTCATCATTTATAAAGTTGCATGACCCTTTCTGATCAGTGCATCCACCACATTATTTTCTTTACTAGGATGACAGTGGATTAAGAAGTGGTAATCCTTGATGCGGTATTACCATCTTCTCGGGCACATACTAATATTCTTATATGTGAATATAATTTTGGCTCTTATGATAAGTATATATCTCACACTTCTCTCTATATAGATTATGCCACAAGACATTCAATGTAAAAACCTCAATTGCCAACTCTAGATCTTGTATGGGATAGTTTGATCAGGAATTTTTAATTGCCTTTAAGATTAAGTTATCACTTTATCATTTTGTATCAGTACATAGCCTAATTTATTTGAAGCATAAATATATACCATAGAGTTCCCCACTTGTTTGGAGTGTGAGTACTTGTGCAATGATAAGATTCTTTTCCAACACTTTGAAGTAGTATTAACAATCACTAATATAGAAAAACATTACTCCCTTATGATTCATCTTGGTTTTTGGGTTTGAAAATTGTGAGAAGTTCATCACAAATCATTGGTAATACCCATCTAGACAAAGAAAACTATAGATCTCTATTACAAATGTTGGTCTGGGCCACTCCTCAATTTCTTTTGTTTTATAAGGGCCCATAGATATCCTTTTTCGGGTGATTACAGGCCCCAAGAATGATACTTCTTCTATTGAGACTCACATTTAATATAGTTTTCATATAATTTCTCCCTTCTCAATGTCATTAGAATATTTTAAAAATGAACCTCATTATCCTCCTTTCACTTCAAGTATATTAGAATATCATCAATAATGACTATCAAATTTTTTTGAGGTAATATATAAAGAATATATTCATTAATACCTTGAATATTGACAGAGAATTAGTGAGTCCAAAGGGAATCACTACAACCTCATAGTGTACATACCTTTTTCCAAATGTATCCATGGGAATATCTTCTTTCTTCACCTTTATTTGGTGATATCCCAACCATAGGTTCACCTTAAATAAATACATGGCCCCATGTAGTTGATTGAACAATTAAACTATCTATGGTAAGGTATACTTTTTCTTTATCGTGATTTTGTTGATCTTGCGATAATCAATTTAGAGTTTCATTGATTCATCCTTCTTCTTGATGTAGGGGACTACTGGACCCCATGGTGAAGGATTTGAGCATTTGAATCCCTTATCCTGATTCTCTTGTAATTGCTTCTTTATTTATTCCAACTCAATAGTGGTCATTCTATAAGGTTTATTTGATATATATAGAGGTCTAACAATAAGTTCAATTGATAACTCAACCTCTAGTTTAGAAGGAAGACCTGAAAATTGTTCAAGGAACGCATCAGTGTAGTCCCTCACAATGGGCATGTTTTCCAGCACAATTATCTCCATTTTATCAATAATTTGAGCTATATATTCTTTCTCATAAGTAAATAATCTCTACAATTTAGATCATGATTCTGAATGAGATTCATCCTCCTCCTTACACTATTACAGAATTGGAGGATGATTTGTGTAACACCCTGAGATTTTATGAGATTTATTCTTTTTAATTTCTTACATATCTTTTGTTGTACGCTATACCAAGAGATTCTTGCACTATACGCAATACCATATTAGATTGCAATATATGGAACACTATTCTTGGATCTTGTTACACATAATTTCAAGTTCGTTTGATAGTAGTTATTCTACGCAACATTGAGTATATATATATATATATATATATTCAATGTATAAATGAAATATGGTTGGATTCTGTTATACACAACAACAAAAGAGTATTGCACTACACACAACCCTGACTTGGCCTACATTACACGAAATCACAACCTTTCACGATAGTGTGTGTTATACGCAATACCGAGTTTCACTAAACAACGATATGTTATATAAACTAGTCATATGAATAGTAATACACACTTTTTTGAAATTTTATAAATTTTATCTTTCAAAATGGACTTCATTTTTTGATTCGGAATATCGCAATTAGCCTATGGTGAATTTTTGATATTTTTCTAAAAACATTCAATTTTGATGAATAATGAAAACACTGGGTTACTATTTAAAAATCAAATTTTTATTTAAGTAATTATTTATTTTATTTAAATTTATTTTAGGTCAAAATTGATACTTAATACCTATATAAGTTCAATGTAATTCATTGGAGTCATTTTATAATAATTTTAGATATATAAAAATTTTATTGAACTTTTCACCGTCTTTTACCCACCTCCAAGGAGAATATGAAAATTTACATAAAACATAATTTTACTGCTTCTGTGAGTGGAATTTTGAAAATCCAAGAGATTCGGTTAATATCAAGGAGTAAAATGTGGTTCAATAAGATAAATTTTTTTTGGTGAATAGTAACTTTTTACTTTTATTTAACACGGTTAAAAGTAAATAGGGTAATTAAGGGTAAAAATGATATTATTATTACCCTAACACATGTCCTAATTCTATTGGATAAGTATAATTCGACCAAAAACAACCTTAGGAATATAATATTATCATTTATGTCCACTTGGATTAGATTAGGACATTTATTATTATTTTATTTAAAAAAGTGTTAACATATTTAAAATCAAAGTTTAATAACTAATTTTTTTTAATATATGGTTATACATAAGATAAATTCAACTATAAATATTAATTAGAAAGTTAACAAGATTTAATACCTAATTTTATTTTATTTATAATTTTTAGACATTAAATAATTTAATTTATTTATGACACAATGGTGATGGAGTAATTACCTAAATAATTAAATCTTAAAAGAATTGATATTATAAATACCCAAATAAATGTAATTTGAGACTTTTTATGAATTAAACTAATTTTTTAGGTTAATATGACATGTTAGTATTTATTTAATTAACTTTTGTAGAACTAATCATGATGTTATCAGTTTCACAAAAAGCAATTACCAAATAGTGTCAAAATTGACATAAAATAGTTTTTAAAACAAATATTATATTATTAATTGTTATAATATTACTAAAAATCTAAGGTTAGTTCAAATGAATTTGATAAGGTTATATATATTAACAATGAACCACTTGGAGTTCTTTTGGCTTGATATAGTAAGTATATTAACCATATAGTGCAAGAAAACAAGAAGACATGGTAAAAGTTAAATTATTTAACTTAGAGTTAAATCCTAAAGATAATTTTAAAACAGTAACCTAAACTTGTCTAAAACCTATTGGTTTAGAGTATTTAGACCCATCCCCACTTTATCTTCTAAATAAATCAATTTGTAACTGTTATAAACCGAATATGACTTTATTATAAAATAATATTTTATGTTTTTCCAAATGTGCCCCTCTCCTCCCTTATAAAAAGGGCACCCCTTCCCTCTTCTCTTCACACCCTTTTGAGCCTTGAAGCTCGGGCAACCCCTATCAATTACTCTTTTAAACCTCTCTAGTTACATCATAGAGGTTCTGGTATTCTCAAAAGACCAACTCTAGTGCCCTATGAAAATGTTTAAAGGAGTTGCGTTGAGGAAGAGGAGGTTCGGATACATGAGAAGCATATTAGACCTACGGTAAGGGATAACTATTCCAATCTCATTCTTATCCGAGGTTGTTATTCATAAGTATTTACATGGGTTATTGTCATCATTAATTCCCATGTTTTCTTAAAATGTTTTCATGTATTTTTAAAGTCCTTTTTACCCATTTATTTGAAATTTACCACATGTTATGAAATGAATCATACTTTTGTTTACCACACGGGGAACGTTTTGAATTTCCCGACAAAAGTACAAGAAGAATGTAATTTTTAACTTATACGGCATGAAAAAAATTTTACGGTTTCATAACACCTTATTTTCATGAAGCTTACTCTACAAGATTTAATGACTATTTTCCACAAAATCCTTTTCTTTTAAAATTGCATGGCATTTTGTGAAAATAAAATGGTTTTGAAGAAGAAAGGGTATTTTCCTAAATAATTCATCTAAAGTGTTTTATCAAAACCATTTTCCATATAAGATGGCATTATTTCATATGTGTATGTTTTAACTATAATTTCTCTATGATTTAAATGGTTTTATTTTTCTTATGATGAAATGATATCCATTTTTTTGTATGGATTATGTTATGGTGGGATGATGTTTATGAAACCCATTTTATACTTAGGGTAATGATGAATTATTTATGTTTATGTTGTGGCACAAGTAAGAATAATTTCATTATGAGATGGGTGGTACCTATATCTCCCTCAAATGCATTGGGTAAAGATTTATATCTCATGAGATAGACATGGCTGGAACGGTAAGGTAATCTGGTTCAGTGATACAGGACTGGTACGAGGAGTGAACTCGATTCAGAAAGGGACTTTGTCCACTAAGATGGTCTTGGAACCAATGCCTTGGCTATTATGGAAATCATATCATGTGATTAATGGTTTTCCACAATTACATGTTTTGTTCCCATGCTATTTTATCATGATTTATCATCCTTTATGTTATATGCCTCACGTACTTCCAAGATTTATGTCTTTGCTCAAGATTTTGATGTTTAGATTTTATGTTCAAGTTTTTGCATTCAAATGTTTATGGATTGTTGTATGTTCTCTATTTTTATCCTTACTGATCATTTGAGCTCACCATTTATATGTTTTCTTTTCCCCAAGATATAAATAAAGGTTTTAGGTAAGAAAACAAAATGAGAAGATCTTTATGGGAGATGTTGTAGATCTTTCACCATGATTTGAAGATTATAATCCTAGTTTCCAAAGACACTGAAATATTATGATCCTTGTGTGTTTGTTTTTGTTATGTATTAAGTATTCCGCAAAAGTAATGTAATTTACATGTACATCAAGCTTTGTGTCTCTACAGTTTGTATCAGAGGAAAGGTTTAGTCATACTTTGGAAACTAGGATGTGAGAACATTAGTGAGATCCCTAGAGATATTTCTAAGGTATGTCTAGGGATGTCCCTAAGGTTAAGTATAAGTATAGGTTATAGCCCTAGTATTATGGTAACGATATTATAATTAAACCTAAGATGTTAGATAATGAAGGTACCCTCCCTTTATTATGTTGCTTTCCTAGAATGATTTTTGCCTCTCACACTATTCTTTTTGGGTTTTAGACGATGGCTAGAAACCGAAGAAACCATGTTGATCAATGTAATGGACAATTCAATGATTTTCCTCCTGAGAAACCAAATGTGATGGGAGATGGAGTGCAAAATCTTATTGCTATACTTACACAAGCTATGAATCATTCTGGATTTCCAAATGATCAAAGAAGGGAACAATATTCTATTGAGTCCTTCACGAGGCAACATCTACCGTCTTTCAATGGGTCTTATGATCCAGTTGTTGCTGAATAATGGATCAGTACAATTGAAAAGTTGTTTTCCATACTTATTAGTTTAGAACATGGAAAATTCATTTTATTTTACCGTTTAGAAGGTGAAGCAGACCAGTGGTGGATTCTAATTAAGAATACAAGGCCCAAGATGAAATTGAATCCATGGAATGGGATGAGTTCAAGAACATGTTTTTCAGTAAGTACTTCCCTTGTATCCTTCAAAAAAAGATCGAAAAGGAGTTCCTTGAGCTAAAGCCGAAGGATGATGAATCTGTTGGTATATACGAAGCGAATTTTACAAGACTTTCAAGGTATGCATCTGGCTTTATCATCCAACCTGAAAGTAATGTTGATCAATTATTCAGTGGTTTAAAACTAAATCTTCGAAGGGCATTAGCTATAAGAGACTTCAGTAGCTATGAAGAAATTGTGCGTTGTGCTATTAAGGTAGAACTGGAAGTTGGTGTAACATATCTATCTCATGGTTTTGATAAGAAACGAAAGATGGAGTTCAAGGAAAAACCTCAGAACAATGGTGAAAAGAAGGTGAATGTTTCTTTATGCCCAAAGTGTGGAAAGAAGCATGGTGGAGATTTTCTAAAAGGTACTAGAAAATGTTTCAAGTGTGGAAAAGAAGGTCATTGAGCAGGTGAGTGCTGAAGTAATGGGAAAATGTTTTCTAATGACATGAATAGAGGAAAGAATACAGAGAACGCTTCACCAACACTTCAATGATTCAAGTGCAAGGAAATGGGGCATTATGCTAATCAATGCCCTAATCCAAGGGTTAATGATGATTGATGTGAGTATCTTATTAAGTCATAGGACAATGGGAAGCCACATGCTATCACTATTTGTGATGTTGAGTATGAAAACAATGTAGTGGAATGATTATGTGTTTATGTAATGGGATTCCAAAATAATGTTTTGGAATCTAATTTATAGTATTGTGGAATATTGTAGTATCTATGTATTGGTTTATTATGATTTTCAATAATTATACGGTACTGGTAACCATGAAAATTAAATCAAATATTTTGGAAATCATATGGTATGCGCATAATGAAGGGATAAGAAGAAAATAATATGTTTGATGGTATTCATGAGCTCATGATTGATATAAGGACAAAGTTATATCATGGTTTGAGTATATAGAATGTTTGGAATTTTGGTATATGAAAAGTGTTAAAATTTGACAGCATTCATGTTTTCACTAAGAGTCAATGGGTATTCATTTTTCATGAGAATACATGATTAAGGTATTCACATGTTGGGAATGAGATCAACAAGATATATCTTATGATATGTGGGGGATAAACGATGGTATCCACATGCTTGTTATGTGACCTTTTCAGTAATTTCTTTCTTTATACTCTGAGATTGGACAAATGTATTTCGAATAAGCCTAAAAATTGTAATGGATTATGTGAGACATCAGATAGTATTGTTTAAGGATAGAACTTTTTTTCGATATTATTTTTGGAATGTTTTAATTGTATAGTTTTATAAAAAGGACAACCCATAGGACGAGCGACAACCCATTACGTCGGACAATTCTGTGGGAATCAAACCCACAATTGAAGTGAAACATGCCATTATCGCATACCACTGGCCTACAGGAATTCCCTGGTTAGTAGAAACTGGTTTTATTGTATTAAGCGGTATGATATATGAAGTATAAGTCCACTTTAGGAACCATATACGATTAATCTCACTATATATGAACTTATGTATATTTGATAACTTTTTCTAACCTTATGTTTGATACGGATGGAATGACCTATCATTCTATCACATGATCTGCTAACACTTCAGGGAAGACAAATTCAACTTCATTTCTTTAAGAGATGATGTGGAAATTGTTCAAGGCACAAAAAACTGTGAGATTGTACCAAAATCAAGTAATTATTTCTTTTAATTCAAAAAAATATTCAACATTAGGGAAATGATCTTGAAAACCAAAAATGTTGTCCTAGAGCCCTCATATCTGATGAATCAGATGGTACCTTTTATCATCACAAATTTATGGCTTTGTGACTGTTGGATTTATCATAGTCATGTCATCTACCACTCTCCATCAGAACTTGATGGTTATATTTCTCTTCCATACCCATATTTTCACATATGTTATCCTATATGGAAACCCAGTGAATAGTTATGTTGGGTAACTCTTACATTCATACATTAGTTTTTAAAGATAAATTTTGGTATTCCTTTTTACGATTTGGGTTTCTATGAAAGAAACTCTCATGTAATAATCCATTTATAACCCCAATGAATTTCAAGGGAAAAATTAATTTTAAGGAGGGTAGAATGTAACACCCCAATATTTTATGAGATTTATTCTTTTTAATTTCTTTTATATATTCTGTTGTATGCTACACCAATATTATCTTGTGCTATAAACAAGACTGTATTAGCTTTTAGTATACACAACACTATTCTTGGATCGTGTTACACACAATTTCAAGTTCGTTTGATAGTAGTTATTCTACACAACATTGAGTGTGTGTGTATATATATATTCAATGTATAAATGAAATATGGTTGGATTCTGTTATACTCAACAAAAAAGGATTATTTCACTACACGCAACCCTGACTTGACTTACATTACACGAAATCGCGACCTTCCACGATAACATGTGTTGTACGCAATACCGAGTTTCACTAAACAACGATATGTTATATAAACTAGCAATTATGAATAGTAATACCCACTTTTTAAAATTTTCTAAATTTTATCTTTCAAAATGGACATCATTTTTGGATTTGGAAAATCGAAATTAGCCTCTGATGCATTTTTGGTATTTTTCTGAAAGCTTTCAATATTTGATGAATAGTTAAAACACTGGGTTACTATTTAAAAATCGACTTTTTATTTAAATAATTATTTATTTTATTTAAATTTATTTTAGATCAAAATTTACACTTAATACCTATATAAGTTCCATTTCATTCATTGGAGTCATTTTATAATAATTTTAGATATATAAATTTTTTATGAACTTTTCACCGTCTTTTACCCACCTCCTAGGAGAATCTGAAAATTTACATAAAACATAATTTTACCGCTTCTGTGAGTGGAATTTTCAAAATCTGAGAGACACAGTTAATATCAAGGAGTAAAATGCGGTTCAATAAGATATAAATAAGTTTTGGTGAATAACAACTTTTTACTTTTATTTACCACGGTTAAAAGTAAATAGGATAATTACGGTTAAAAATGATATTATTATTACCCTAACTATAACGACTCATACATTACATACATTATTGTTGCATAAAAATTTAAGCAAACTTATTACAACATATAACAAAACCATTAAAGGACCGTATAGGTATCGTGTCTTTAGAAATTGGGAAACATAAACAACTGGTTCATAAATCATCTATAATGCCTCCCTTTTATTTTATCATATCTAGAGTCCCTTTTGGCATATCATACTTAATACCCTTCTCCCTGACCTAGGGAAAAGAAAACATATAAAAGGGTGAGGTCAAATTCTCTGTAGGGGTAAACAAAAGAAATATCAATCACATCATATTCATAAGAACATATCATTTTGGAAATCTTAACCTGCAAAAGAGATCATAATTTCATAACATGGGATAAATCATAGTAGTGAAATGTAATCCAAAAAATCATTACATAAGACATGAAACATTTTGGAATACACACATAATCATATAAAATCATTTCTTATTAGTCAAGACTCATTGCCAAGACTATCTTAGCGGACAAAGTCCATTTCTAAACCGAGTTCACTCCTCGTTCCAGTCCTGTATCACTAAACCGGTTTAACTTGTCATTTCAGCCATGTCTATCTCATGAGATATAAATATTTACCCAAATCATTGAAGGGATTTGTAGGTCCCACCCATCTCATAATGATACCATTCTTATGTGTGCCACAATATCATAAATCATACATCATAGCATAACCCATTTAATAAAAATGGGATTCTTAAACATCATTCCATCATAACATAATTCATATAAGATAAAAGGACATCATAAAAATAATGCCATCATAACATAATCAAATCAATATAAAAATAGGGATAGAAACAGAACCCTATATTGCCTTAGATGGAAAATAATTTTGATAAAACACTTGAACTTCATTCTTGAGGAAAATATCCTTTCTACTTCAAAAACATTTTTCCTTTCTTAATATGTCATACAATTTTAAACTAAATGAAGTTGATTAAAAATAAACTTGAAAACTTGTAAAGGAAACATCATGGAAATAATTTTCTAAAAATCCATTCATGCCGTATAAGTTAAAGAAAAACATTCTTCTCGTACTTTGGCCAGAAAAGTCAAAAAGTACCTCGTTCTAAAAATGACAAAAGATTCCTTTCATATCTTTTACTAAAAACTCACCAATGGGTAAAATTGGATTTAAACAATTGTAGGAGGATAGAAATAATATTACATATTAATGAAACATGAATGTGGATGATAAATATGTCCCAGTAATTACTGAAGTATAAACAATCTCAGATAAAAACTGAGATTGCGATATTTTCTTTTACCTTAGGTCTGATTTGATTCGTACGTGTCCGAAACTCCTGTATAATGATTTAAATAATGTTATTGACTTATTACAGAATCGTAATAATTGTTATGATATCATATATGGTCATATTCTTAGCTTCTTATCAGTAATATTTCATTGCTACTTGTTATTCGGGTGTTTATTTCTTTTTGGTTCTTATGCGTGTTTTGTCGAACAAATTCTTATTCTTATTTCTAGGTTATAGATATCATATTTCAAGAATGTTATTAGTGTAATATATATCATATTTATTCATTAAATCCATTTATATAATCACTATTCAATGAAGATAATGTAGAACGAGTCGCATCACATCGTGGAGATGGTAGGCCGTACGTATGCACGAGCGATGATATCGTTCGCATGATCGTGGAATTGTATTGAAGTGTATGTATAAAATTTCAGAATAAATATCAATTTATAATATTCATATATAGTTGTTCTTTACACCATTATACCCATCCAAGTAAGGTGGTGGTGGAAAACAAATTACACCACGGCGTAGAGACAATATTCCGTACGCACGCACGCGTGGTGATTTCATTTTCCGTAGGATGGATAGAAGGTGAAATAGGGTTGTTTCATTCTTATAATAACATATCAGTATATTAGTGATACTTATGTCATTAATCCATAATGAAACAACTAAATAAGAAGTAGTAGAAGAAGAAATAAAGTTGAAAGAATCGGTAATAGACATTACCTCTTCTTTGAAGTGCCTCTTCTTAACCTCCTCTTAGGGCACTAAAGATGGTCTTTGAAGAAGACCATGACCTCTAGGATGTTTCTAGGGAAGTTTAGAAGGTGAATTTGAAGGGGTTGGCCGATCTTGAAAGCTAAAAGTGGAGTGAGGAGGAGAGGGAGGAGGTTCCCTTTTATAAGGGAGGAGAGGGGCACCTTAGGAAAACTTAAAATATTATTTTATAATAAAGTCATATTCGGTTTTTAATAGCTCCAAATTGATTTATTCCAAATCTAATGTGGGTATGGGTCGAAATCCTCTCAAAAAATAGATTTTAGACAAGTTTAAGATTCTATTTTAACCTTATCATTTATATTTAACTATAAGTTAAATAATTTAAATTTTGTTGTGTCTTCTTGTTTTCTTACACTATATGGTTAATAAACATACTATAACAAGACAAACGAACCCCAAGTGGTTCATTATTAATATATATAATCTTATCTAAGTCATTTTTCTGAACCTCATATTTTTAGGAATAAAATAACAATCAATAATATAATATTTGTTTTAAAAACTATTTTATGTCAATTTTGACACTATTTGGTAATTGATAACAGCATGATTAGTTCGAAAAAAGTTACTTAAATCACTACTAACATGTCATATTAACCTAGAAAATTATTTTAATTCATAAAAAGTCTAAAATTACATTTATTTGGGTATTTATAACATCAATTATGTTAATATTTTATTAATAAAGTAATTACAGTATCACCATTGTGTCATATATAAATTAAATTATTTAATGTCTAAAAATTATAAATAAAATATAATTATGTAGGAAATTTTTTTATATTTCTAATGAATATTTATAGTTGAATTTATCTTATGTATAACCCTATATTAAAAATGTTTTAGTTATTAAACTTTGATTTTAACTATTTTAATTTTTCTTAAAATAAAATAATAATAAATGTCCTAATCTAATCCAAGTGGACCTAAAGGGTAATATTTTATCCCTAAGGTTGTTTTTGGTCGAAGTAAACTTATCCAATAAAATTAGGACATGTGTTAGGGTAATTATAATATCATTTTTACCCTTAATTACCCTATTTACTTTTAACTGTGGTAAAAAAAAGTAAAAAGTTACTATTCACCAAAAATTATTTTTATCTTATTGAACCACATTATACTCCTTGATATTAACTGTGTCTCTTGGATTTTCTAAATTCTACTCATAGAAGCGGTAAAATTAAGTTTTATGTAAATTTTCAAACTCTCATAGGAGGTGGGTAGAAGACGGTGAAAAGATCAATAAAATTTATATATATCTAAAATTATTATAAAATGACTCCAATGAATTACATTGAACTTATATTGGTGTTATGTATCTATTTTGACCTAAAATAAATTTAAATTAAATAAATAATTATTTAACTAAAAAGTCGGTTTTTAAATAATAACCTAGTGTTTTCACTATTCATCAAAAATTGAATGTTTTCAGAAAAAAACCAAAATTTCACCCTAGGCTAATTTTAATATTCCGAATCCAAAAATGAAGTCCATTTTGAAAAATAAAATTTCAAAAAGTGGGTATTAATATTCATAACGGCTAGTTTATATAACATATTGTTGTTTAGTGAAACTCGTTATTGCGTACAACATACGCTATCGTGGAAGGTCACGATTGCGTGTAATGCAAGCCAAGTCAGGGACGTGTGTAGTGGAAGCTCCATTTGGTGTAGCGTACAACACAGGACATCGATGAAATTAAAAAGAACTTTTTTCATAAAATCTTGGGGTGATACATTCTATCCCCCTTAAAATGAATTTCACCCTCGAAATTCGTCACTTTGTAACAAACAGATGAGGATACCTCTCCCTCATCATATCCTCAAGCTCCCATGTAGATTCTTCTAATTGGTGGTTCCTCAATAAAACTTTCACCAAGAGAGTGGTCTTGTTCTGTAGAACGTTTTCGCTACGATTATGAATCTCTATCGACTATTCTTCAAAAGATGGATCTTGCCCCAGCGGTACAACTTCTGAGTTGAGTACATGTGAAGGATCGGGTATGTACTTTCTTAGGAGAGATACATGGAACACATCATGAACTTGAGAGTGATTTAGTGGAAGCTCCAATCGGTAATCTACCTTCCCAACACAATCCAGTATTTTGAAAGGACCGATATACAAAGGGCTCATCTTTCCCTTCTTTCCAAATCTCATTACTCTCTTCCAAGGAGATATTCGTAAGAACACTTTATCACCCACTTCAAACTCTAGGTCTTTTCTTCGATTGTCGGCATAACTTTTTTGTCTACTCTGAGCTACTTTTATGTGTTGTTGAATAGATCAGACATTTTCTTCCATCTCATCAACAAGATCAGGTCTTAATAGCTTTCTTTCCCCAACTTCATCCGAACAAGTTGGAGTTCGGTATTTCTTTCCATAGAGAGCTTCATAAGGAGCCATCTGAATACTAGAGTGAAAGATATTATTATAAGAAAATTCCACCAAAGGTAGGTGTTGATACCAACCACCTTTGAAATCCATAAAACAAGCTCTTAAAATATCTTCTAGAGTTTGAATTGTTCTCTCAGACTAACCATCTTTCTGAGGATGATAAGCTGTGCTGAAACTCGACTTTGTATCCAGAGTATGCTGAAGACTTTGCCAAAACATTGAGGTAAACCTCGGATCCCAATCATATAGAATGGAAAGTGGTACTCCATGAAATCTTACCACTTCCTTTACATATATCATATAAAGGTGATCAAGATAAAAATTATCTCTAATAGAAATGAAGTGTTCTGACTTTGTAAGACGATCAACTATGACCCAGATAGCATTATTGCCTTTGGATGTTTTAGGAAGTCCGGTGACAAAGTCCATAGTGATGTTTTCCCATTTCCATTCGAGTATGGGTAATGGTTGTAACATCCCCTTAGACTTCTTTCTCTCAGCATTAACTTGCTGAAAAACCAAGAATCAGGAGATATATTCCACAACATATCTTTTAATTCCATCCCACCAGAAGTACTCTTTCAGGTCCCTATACATCTTCGTGCTTCTAGGATGAATAGAGAATGAAGAACTATGAGCCTCATCCAGCAGCTCCTTCTTTAATTCTGGGATGGGAGGAGCACAAACCCGATTCCTGAACCTTATTATCCCATCACAATCAAGGTTGAATTCAGGAACATTTCTCAACTTCTTTTGTAACTCTAAATCTTCTTTCTGTGCCTCTTTAATCTTCACATGTATATATGGTAGAACATTCATTTGATAAAGATAAGATTTTTCCCCTTCCATTATAATTCCAAGATCCATCGTTTGTAAATCCATAAATATTGGATCTTTTGTGATCCCCATCATGGATAAGCTAGCATGGTCTTGTCGACTTAATGCGTCTGCCACCTTGTTTTCTTTCCTAAGGTGGTAATGAATTGAGCATTGGTAATTCTTAATTAGCTCCAACCATCTTCTTTGATGCATATTCAGCTCCTTTTGTGTGAAAATTTACTTTAAACTTTTATGATTAGTATAAATATCACACCGTTCACTATATAGATAATTCCTCTAAATCTTTAATGCAAAGATTACCGCAGCTAAATCCAAATCATGAGTTGGGTAATTTTGCTCATGGATTTTCAACTGTCGTGAGGAATAAACTATCAACATATCATTTTTCATGTGAACACACCCCCATCCCTTCTTGGATGAATCATTGTAGATCCCAAACCTTTCTCCACTACAAGGCAGTGTGAGCACAACTGCACTAGATAACCTTCTATTAAACACCTTAAAATTCTCTTCACATTCCTCCATCCACACAAACTTAACTCCTTTTCGAGTCAACCTGGTAAGTGGATTAGATAATCGTGAAAAATCTTTCACAAAATGTCGATAATATCCAGCCAAACCAAGAAAACTTCAGATCTCTGTTACTTTTGTTCGTCTTGAACATCTTTCGATAACCTCTGTTTTTTCTGGATCCATAGATATCCCCTCTTTTGAGATTATGTGACCCAAAAATGCAACTTTTGGAAGCCAAAATTCACACTTGGTAAATTTGGCATAAAGATTATCCTTTCTCATGGTCTTCAATACAATTCTCAAGTGATCTTCATGTTCTTCCTTTATCTTTGAATAGACAAGAATATAGTCTATAAAGACTACCAGAAACTGATCAAGATAGTCTCTAAAGACTCTATTCATTAGATCCATGAAGATAAAATGGGCATTAGTAAGACTAAATGGCATCAATATAAATTCATAGTGTCCATACATTGTACAAAAATCTGTCTTTGGTATATCCTCTTTTTTTACCCTTAATTGATGATACCCTGAACAAATATCAATCTTGGAAAAGTATTGAGCTCCGCTAGTTGGTCAAATAAGTCAGCAATGCATGGGAGATGATATTTTTTCTTGATAGTGATCTTGTTAAGTTCTTGATAATCAATGCAGAGTCTCATTGATCCATCTTTCTTCTTAAGAAATAGAATAGGTTCTACCCAAGGTGACACACTAGGGCGTATGAATCCCTTATCAATATTCTCTTGGAGTTTCTTCTTCAATTCATACAACTCAATTGGAGCTATTCTATAAGGTTTCTTTGAAATAGGCAAAGCACCCGGTACGAGTTCTATTGAAAACTCAACTTCACGATTTGGTGGAAGACCCATAAATTCCTCCAGAAAGACATCATAAAACTCCCATACAATGGGAATATTCTTAATCTTGAGTTTCTCACCAACCATTTGAGATAAATAACCTTCATTTAGTGGAATCAAGACCCATAAGATGGAAGAAATTTCTACTGGAAGGTTATGTTCATCCTTGCATTGATAGACGATCATAGATTGATCTTGAATATGAAATGTGACTTCCCTTCTTTGGAAATTGATATGAGATCCATATAAAAAAGCCAATCCATGCCAATAATCACATAAAATTCCACTATAAGAAGGATCACAAGATTTTCTAGAAGCACTTTCCAACAAACTTCAATCAGAGAAGAATTATAAACTTTTGATGCGACTATTGTGCCATTAGGGGTTGTCACAGCTAACTCAACATCTAATTGTTGAGTTAATACAATGATACCCCTAAAGAATTCTTCAGAAATAAAAGAGTGGGTGGATCCAGAATCAAATAAAACATTTGATACTTTAGAGTGGATGGTAAGTGTTCCTTTCACCACTTCGTTATCATACTCCACATCGCTTATAGAAATTGCATGTGACTTTCCTTTTTATTTAGCCTTAAGAGTTTGTTGACATCGATCATCATAAAAAACCCTTGGATTAGGGCATTTATTAGCATAATTCCCCATTTCCTTGCACTTGTAACATTAAAGTGTAAGAGGTTCACACTATGTAGCCTTTTCTTTGTTCGCATCACTAGACATCTTCTTCCCATCATTGCGGAATTCAAATTCCTGATGACCTTCCTTTCAATATTTGAAACATTTACTTTTCCCTTTAAGACAACTCCCTCCATGTTTCTTTCCACACTATGAGCATATGGGAAAACTCATCTTCTTTTCAGTGTGGTATTTAGATTTCCCTTTGAATTCCATTTTCCTCTTCTTATCAAACGCATATGACTAATGGGTTACTCCAATCTACATATCAACCTTGAGAGCACATCAAACGATTTCTTCATGGCTATTGAAGTCCCTTATGGATAACTCCCTTTGAAGACTTGGTTTTAAGCCACTAAATAATCGATCGATCTTACTCTCAGGTTGGATAATAATCCCAGAAGCGTACCTTGCAAGTCTTGTAAAATTTGCTTCGTAGGTACCAACAGATTCATTATCCTTTTGCTTCAGTTCAAGAAACTCCTTCTCCAACTTTGTTTGAAGAATACGAGGGAAGTACTAATTGAAAAATAAGATCTTGAACTTGTCTCATTCCATGGACTCAATTTCATCTCTTGGACTTGTATTCTTGATAATATTACACCATTGATCAGATTCACCTTCCAAACAATATACTGATAAGATGACTTTATCATGTTCAGAACATTGAAGAACTAAAAATATATTTTTAGTGGTACTAATCCAATGTTCAGCCACTAATGGATTAGTAGACCCGCTGAATGAGGGTGGACTCTACCTCATGAAGGATTCAATAGAATGTTTCTCATTCCTTTGATCGTTTTTAATTCTTGAATGATTCATAGCTTGAGAAAGTTGTCTGAGAATGGCTACAATATTTTTCATTCCAACTCCCATAACGTTTGGTTGCTCAGGGGGACAATCATTTCATTTCCCATTGAATTACGCATTAACACGGTTCCTCCGCATTCCATCTGTTGACTAAAACAAAGAAGAATAGTGTGAGAAACAATAATTATAATAGAAAAACCACATAATCAAGAATAAAATTTCACACTTAAGGTCTTATCATAGGTTATTCATGGTCATTTCTAAAACACTATGATTGGGTTATATGCTTAGACTTATCCTTAGGCTTCTTACTAAGGCTTTCACTTCCTAGTTTCCAAAGGTTGACTATACCTTTCCTCTAATACCAACTATAACGATCCATTATTTACACACATTGTTATTGATTCAAAATTTAAGCACTCTTATTACGACATATAACAAAACCATGAAAGGGTTGTATAGGTATAGTGTCTTTAGAAACTGGGAAACATAAACAACAGGTTCATAAATCATCTACATTGTCTCCCTTTTATTTTATCATATCTAGAGTCCCTTTTGGCATGTCTAACTTAATACCCTTCTTCCTGACCTGGGGAAAAGAAAACATACAAAAGGGTGAGATCAAATTCTCAGTAAGGGTAAGCAAAAGAAATATCAATCACATCATATTCATAAAAACATATCATTTTGAAAATCTTAACCTGCAAAAGAGATCATAATTTCATAACATGGGATAAATCATAGTAGTGAAATGAAATCCCAAAAATCATAACATAAGACATGAAACATTGTGGCATACACACATAATCATATAAAATCATTTCTTATTAGTCAAGACTCAATTCCAAGACTATCTTAGCGGACAAAGTCTGTTTCTGAACCGATTTCACTCCTCGTTCCAGTCCTGTATCACTGAACTAGTTTAAATTGTCATTCCAGCCATGTCTATCTCATGAGATATAAATCTTTACCCAATGCATTGGAGGGATATATAGGTCCCACCCATTTCATAATGATAACATTCTTATTTGTTCCATAAGATCATAAATCATACATCATAGCATAACCCATGTAATAAAAATGGGATTCTTAAACATCATGCCATCATAATATAATTAATATAAGATAAAAGGAAATCATAAAAATAATTCCATCATAACATAATCAAATCAATGTAAAAATAGGTATAGATAAATAACCCTATATTATCTTAGATGGAAGATAATTTTGATAAAACACTTGAACTTCATTCTTGAGGAAAATATCCTTTCTACTTCAAAAACATTTTTCCTTTCTTAACATGTCATAAAATTTTAAACTAAAAGAAGGTGATTAAAAATAAAAATGAAAACTTGTAAAGGTAACTTCATGTAAATAATGTTCTAAAAATCCATTCATTCCGTATAAGTTAAGGAAAAACATTCTTCTTGTACTTTGGCTGGAAAAGTCAAAAAGTACCTCATTCTAAAAACAACAAAAGATTCCTTTCATATCTTTTACTAAAAACTCACCAATGGGTAAAATTGGATTTAAAAAATTGTATGAGGATAGAAATAATATTACATATTGACAAAAATTGTATGTGGATGATAAATATTCCCCAGTAATTTTCGAATTATAAACAATCTCAGATAAAAATTGAGATTGCTAGATTTCCCCTTACCTTAGGCATGATTTGCTTCGTACATGTCCGAAACTCCTGTATAATGATTTAAATAATGTTATTGACTTATTCAATAATCTTTATCATTGTTATGATATCATATATGGTCATATTCTTAGCTTCTTATTAGTAATATTTCATTAATACTTGTTATTCATGTGTTTATTACTTTTTTGTTCTTATGCGTGTTTTGTCAAATAAATTATTATTATTTTTTTAGGTTATAGATAACTAATTTACATAATAATATTGGTGTAATATATATCATATTTATTAATTCAATGTATTTATATAATCATTATTCAATGAAGATCATGTAGAATGAGTCACATCACATCGTGGAGACGGTGGGTCGTACGTACATACGAGTGATGATATCATTCCCATGATCGTGGAATTGTATTTAAGTGTGTGTATACTATTTCAGAATAAATATCACTTTAAAATAATCATATATAGTTGTTCTTTACACCATTATACCCATCCAAGAAAGGTGTTGGTGGAAAACATATTACACCACGGCGTGGAGACGGTATTCCGTACGTACGCACACGCGGTGATTTAATTTTCTGTAGGATGGATAGAAGGTGAAATAGGGTTGTTTCAAACATATAATAACATATCATTACATGATTGATAATGATGTTATTACTTCGTAATGAAAAAACTAAGGAAGAAGAAGTAGAAGAAGAAATAAAGGTGAAATAATCAGTAACAGACATTACCTCTTCTTTGAAGAGCCTCTTATTAACCTCATCTTAGGGAACTAAAGATGGTATTTGAAGAATACCAGGACCTATAGTATGTTTCTAGGGAAGTTTAGAATGGAAATTGGAATGTTTTGGCCAAGATTTAAGGCTCAAAGTGGTGTGAGGAGGAGAGGAAGGAGGTGCCGTTTATAAGGGAGGAGAGGGGCACCATAAAAAAAACCTAAAATATTATTTTATAATAAAGTCATATTTGGTTTTTAATAGCTCCAAATTGATTTATTTAGAAGCTAAGGTGGGTATGGGTCGAAAACCTCTCAACCAATATATTTTAGACAAGTTTAGGTTGCTATTTTAACCTCATCATTTAGATTTATCTCTAAGTTAAATAATTTAACTTTTATCGTGTCTTCTTGTTTTCTTACACTGTATGGTTAATAAACTTACTATAACAAGCCAAAAGAACACCAAGTGGTTCTTTATTAAAATATATAACCTTATCTAAGTCATTTGGCCAAACCTTGGATTTTTAAGAATAAAATAACAATTAATAATATAATATTTATTTTAAAAACTATTTTATGTCAATTTTCACACTATTTGGTAATTGGTAACAACATGATTAGTTCGAACAGAGTTACTTAAATCAATAATAACATGTCATATTAACCTAGAAAATTAGTGTAATTCATAAAAAGTCTAAATTTACATTTATTTGGGTATTTATAACATCAATTATGTTAATATTTCATTAATAAGGTAATTACTGCATCATCATTGTGTCATATATAAATTAAATTATGTAAAGTCTAAAAATTATAAAAAAATATAATTATGTATGAAATCTTTTTCTCTTTATAATGAATATTTATAGTCAAATTTATCTTATGTATAACCCTATATTAAAAAAAATTAGTTATTAAACTTTGATTTTAACTATTTTAATTCTTCTTTAAATAAAATAATAATAAATGTCCTAATCTAATCCAAGTGGACCTAAAGGGAAATATTTTATCCCTAAGGTTGTTTTTGGTCGAACTACACTTATCCAATAGAATTAGGACATGTGTTAGGGTAATAATAATATCATTTTTACCCTTAATTACCCTATTTACTTTTACCCATGGTAAAAAAAGTAAAATGTTACTATTCACCAAAAATTATTTTTATCTTATTGAACCACATTTTACTCCTTTATATTAGCCTTGTCTCTCAGATTTTCAAAATTCCACTCACAAAAGCGGTAAAATTAATTTTTAACTAAATTTTCAAACTCTCATAGGAGGTGGGGTAAAAGACGGTGAAAAGTTCAATAAAATTTTTATATATCTAAAATTATTATAAAACGACTCCAATTAATTAAATTGAACTTATATTGGTATTATGTATCTATTTTTACCTAAAATAAATTTAAATAAAATAAATAATTATTTAAATTAAAAGTCGGTTTTTAAATAATAATTAAGTGTTTTCACTATTCATCAAAAAATTG
This sequence comes from Viscum album, assembly GCA_963277665.1. Classification (NCBI taxonomy): domain Eukaryota; kingdom Viridiplantae; phylum Streptophyta; class Magnoliopsida; order Santalales; family Viscaceae; genus Viscum; species Viscum album. Next base: position 1,050,689,832 of record OY728130.1, on the reverse strand, counting down.
AATGTTTTTAGAAAAAAACCAAAATTTCACCATAGGATAATTTCGATATTCCAAATCCAAAAATGAAGTCCATTTTGAAAAATAAAATTTCAAAATCTGGGTATTACTATTCATAACTGCTAGTTTATATATCATATCATTGTTTAGTGAAACTCGGTATTGCGTACAACATACACTATTGTAGAAGGTTGTGATTGTATGTAATGCAAGTCAAGTTAGGGATGCGTGTAGTGCAAGCTTCTTGTGGTGTAGCGTACTACACAGGACATCGATGAAATTAAAAGGAACATTTTTCATAAAATCTCTGGGTGCTACATTAACACATGTCCTAATTTTATAGGATAAGTATAATTCGACCAAAAACAACCTTAGGAATATAATATTATCATTTTGGTCCACTTCGATTAGATTAGGACATTTATTATTATTTTATTTAAAAGAGTTAAAATAGTTAAAATCAATGTTTAATAACTAAAACATTTTTAATATATAGTTATACATACGATAAATTTGACTATAAATATTCATTATAAATCTAAAAGGATTTCCTACCTAATGGTATTTTATTTATAATTTTTATAGATTAAATAATTTAATTTATTTATGACACAATATTGATGCAGTAATTACCTAAATAATGAAATATTAAAAATAATGGATATTATAAATACCCAAATAAATGTAATTTGAGACTTTTTATGAATTACACTAATTTTATTGGTTAATATGACTTGTTAGTATTGATTTAAGGAACGTTTTATGAACTAATCATGTTGTTATGATTTTCAAAAAATCAATTACCAAATAGTGTCAAAATTGACATAAAATAGTTTTTAAAACAAATATTATATTATTAATTGTTATAATATTCCTAAAAATCTAAGGTTCGGAAAAATGACTTAGATAAGGTTATATATATTAATAATGAACCACTTGGGGTTCGTTTGGCTTGTTATAGTAAGTTAATTAACCATATAGTGTAAGAAAACAAGAAGACACTGTTAAAGTTAAATTATTTAACTTAGATTTAAATCTAAAGGATAATGTTAAAATAGTAACCCAAACTTGTCTAAAACCTCTTAGTTGAAATTATTTCGACCCATCCCCACTTTAGCTTTGAAATAAATTAATTTGGAGATATTATAAACTGAATATGACTTTATTAGAAAATAATATTTTAAGTTTTTTCAAAGGTACCCCTCTCCTCCCTTATAAAAAGGAAACCACTTCCCTCTTCTCTTCACACCCTTTTGAGCCTTGAAGCTCAGCCAAAACCTGACAATTCCTCTTCTTAAACTCTATAGTTACATCATAGATGTTATGGTCTTCTCAAAAGACCAACTCGAGTGCCCTAAGAAGAAGTTTAAAGGAGGGGCGTCGAGGAAGAGGTAATCTCTTCTACAGACTCTTTCAAGTTTCTTTCTTCTTCTACTTCCTCTTATATAGTTGTTTTATTATAAAGTAATAACATCAGTATTAATTATATGCTGATATTTTATTATAAATATGAAAAAAACCTATTTCACCTTCTATCCATCCTACAGAAAACGAAATCACCACGCGTGCGTACGTACAGAATACCATCTCCACGCCGTGGTGTAATCTGTTTTCGAACACCACCTTACTTGGATGGGTATAATGGTGTAAATAAATAACTATATATGATTATTGTAAAGTGATATTTATTCTTAAATATTATACATACACTTAAATACAATTCCACGATCATGGGAATGATATCATCGCTCGTGCGTACGTACGGACTACCGTCTCCATGATGCAATGAGATTCATTCTCCATGTTAACCATTCATGAATGATAATAAAGTATATATAATGAATAATAATGAAATATATGAAATAATAATGATACTGGATTTAAGTATAAATATATAAGTATTTCATCTACTTAATTCCATTTAATTCAATAAGGAAATGAAAATAGTATTCATTCGTACGTACGGCATACCGTCTCCATGAACGGTTTATTTCATTCCATTTATCGATCTATCATATATATATGTATATGATGAAAATATATTATATATATAAATCATGTTTTACATTATGGAATTAAGTAAATCAGGATATAAGTAATAATATCAATAACAACAAGTCGAAACACGTATGATAAATGAAACGATTTTACCCAAAACGCTGCTTTAGCATGGAATTTACAAAAGAACATGTAATATAATGTCATAAGTGAACCATATATGATATCATAACAATGAATATGATTCTGTAATAAGTCAATGACATTATTTAAATCATTATACAGGAGGTTCATATACGTATGAAGCATATCGGACCTAAGGTAAGGGATAACTATTCCAATTCCGTTCTTATCCGAGATTGTTATTCATAAGTACTTACTGGGGTTATTGTTTTCATCCATGAACATGTTTTCTAAAAATGTTTTCATGTATTTTTAAAGTCCTTTTTATCCATTTTTTTGAAATTTACCACATTTTATGAAAGGAATCTTACTTTTTTACCACACGGGGAACTTTTTGACTTTTCTGACAAAAGTATGAGAAGAATGTTATTTTTAACTTATACGGCGTGAACGAATTTTTACGGTTTCATAATGCCTTATTTTCATGAATCTTACTCTACAAGATTTAATGACTGTTTTCAACAAAATACTTTTCTTTTAAAGTTTCATGGAATTTTGTGAAAAGAAAACGACTTTGAAGAAGAAAGGAAATTTTCCTCAAGAATTCATTTCAAGTGTTTTATCAAAACCATTTTCCATATAAGATGGAATTATTTCATATGTGTATGTTTCAAGTATAATTTATCTACGATTTACATGGTTTCACTTTTCTTATGATGAAGTAATATCCTTATTTATTTTATAGAAAATGTTATGATGGGATGATGTTTATGAAACCCATTTTATACTTTGGGTAATGATGAATGATTTATGTTTATATTGTGGCACAAGTAAGAATGATTTAATTATGAGATGGGTGGGACCTATATCTCCCACCAATGAAATGGGTGATGATTTATATCTCATGAGATAGACATGGCTAGAATGGTAAGTTAATCCGATTCAGTGATATAGGACTGGAACGAGGAGTGAACTCGATTCAGAAAGGGACTTTGTCCACTAAGATGGTCTTGGCAGCAATGCCTTGGCTACTATGGAAACAATATCATGTGATTAATGGTTTTACACAATTACATGTTTTGTTCCCATGCTATTTTATCATGATTGATGTTCTTTTATGATATATGACTCGTGTAATTCCAAGATTTATGTATTTGCTCAAGATTTTGATGTTTATATTTTATGTTCAAGTTTTTGCATAAAAATGTTTATGGATATTTTTATGTTCTCTATGTTTACCCTTACTGAGCATTTGAACTCACCCTTTATATGTTTTCTTTTTCCCAGGATATAAAGAAAGTTTTTAGGTAAGAAAACAAAAGGGTAAGATCTTTATGGGAGATGTTGAAGATCTTTCACCATGATTAGAAGATTATGATTTGAATTTCCAAAGACACTAAAATATTACGGTCTTTGTGTGTTTGTTTTTTTATGTATTAAGTATTACACAAAAGTAATTTAATGTATATTTAAGTCAAGATTTAGGTCTTTACACATTGGTATGTGAAGAGTGATCTCAATTTCATGACATTTGATGTTGGATTTATACAACGATAACCAATCCATGCCCAAAATAGAATGAAAATCCTCCAAAGAAAGTATGAAATGATTTTCTGGGTGGCTCAATTGAAAAAAAATAACAAATATGGGGTTATATACCTTGGATAAAATAATTTCCCCATTCATTGTTCTCATAGATAACTTAACCACCATATTTTAAGGTGGTGCTTGAATAGTTCTACTAAACTTTCCAGATATGAATGAATTCATATAAATAGAATAAATCATTATATTATCTATTATTAAATGAATAACTAGTTCATTTTTCACCATGTCGTTTTTTGACTCCACCTAAGTAGTAGTTATTACATATACCCATCCTTGGGACCTTGGTGTTTGTTATTTTTGATTTCCTCTAATAAATATTGGCTTAGAGAAATGGATAACATAATTCCCATGTTCCTTATAGCCGAAACATTACACTTTAGTATGAGTGTTGATCTAAACCTTCCTTTATTCATCCAAATTTATGGGATTATTCATATCTCTTCGAATGTTATTAGCCTGATTCCCCTCTCTTCCACATTTGAATCATCTCCTAGTTCCCCTTGGGAAATTTCAAGGATGCTTTTTCCACACAAATGACATGTTTTATGTTGGGTTTTCTTTCCATCATGGTATTTATCTATTGATCCTCCCATATTAAACTCCATTTTTCATTTTTTTATCTATGGGACTATGATACCACTGAGAGTCTCTGATCTCCTTTTCAACCTTAAGGGAACAACAAACAATCTCGTAATAACGTTCAATGTATCAAGACTCTAATGATTTTCATAGACTCATCTTTAGTATTCTAAAGAAGTGATCCACCTTGCTTTTAGTGTTCAGGAAAAATCCAAAGGTGTAGCATGAAATCCTTGTAAATATTTTCTCACACGCCCCGATAGACTCGCCTTCCTTGTAGTTTGGTATGAGGAACTCCTTTTCAATATTAAGATAAAGTGTTTGGGGAAAATATTTATCCAAAAATATTTTCTTAAATGATTCCCATTCCATAGAATCAATTTCCTCTTTGGAAGTCATGTTCTTAATCAGTTTCCACCACTGATAGGCTACCCCAAATAAATTATAGACCACCATCACAACTTTCTCTTCTTTTGGGAAATCTAGGATAGATAATATATTCACAATGGAGTTAATCAATTTCTATTTGATGAGAGGATCAAGAGATCCACTAAAGATAGTATTCCCTTGAAACATGAAATATTCGACCATAACCTGCACTTTATTAGGAGAAGGAGGTAATTCTACTTGATTCATGTTAATATTCATAACTTAAGCCAATTGATCAAGTACTACCATGATGTTTCTAGAACCTATTCCCATAAAATTTGGAATTTCATTAAGGAAATTGCCACATTTATTATCAAATTTCTTTTTGGAATAGATTTTATTATTTACAACCATTAAATAAGAATAATAAATTATAATTAGCGGCTTGAATAGATACCTAAAAACAATATAAAAGTAATCTTTGAACATACAAGGATGAACATGAAAATTAAAATAATATCCTATATTTTGATTCCCTATGTTTCAATCTAGTTTATCCATGTTGATATAATTATCCGTAGGGTTCATACTAATGTTTTCTAGTCCTAACCTACAAAAATAACTATACTATGACATGATACCAACTATAGAAACCCTATCCTTTTACACATATTATTTCATGATATTAAGCATAATTAACCATCAATCAGAAGCTAAGGATCATAAAGTATAATGTCTTTGGAAGATTGGGTATATAATTATAAAGCATGAAAACTAAAATAAAAACATATTTTATTTAATATTTATAATGAGATACTAACTTACATTGATATCTTAAATATTCAAGGATAACCTGGGGAATACATGAATAATTAGATTAGCTAAAAATCCCAATAAGGGAATAAACAAAGGAATAAATCATAGCATATGGTTTAGAAGGTTTGACATGATGACATAAAAAGGAATGGAACATGAATAAACATAAGGAATAATAACATGTAGATAATGGGATCATATAATCAAGGAGTCATGGAAATTTGGAAACAACATAAAACATGACATAATAATGAGTCAAGGCTAACTTTCGAGACTATTTTACATAGAGGACAAAGTCCCATAAAGGAATCAGGTTCACTTCCTATCATAATATGACATCTCAAGAGACTAACCATTATCCAATGACTTAGAGAACAATCTATGTGAACCCATCATAAAATGTTCACCCATATTTGTACCACATAAATAATCAAACATAACAAATATACATAAAGGTTACCCATACAAATAAATGGGGATCATAATCATGTCATAAGGCATAAGAAAGGGGCGTATCATAATGGTGTACCAAAAAGAATGGATATAAATAACCCATAGAAATTAATAAAGTAAAATGGGAACATTTTATTATAAATCATGTCTAATTAAATATAAAACATATAAAAATAGTGTTTAAAAGACTTTAGAAATGAGCCACTTTAGTGCGGTTTAAGGGAAAATATTAAAGAGTTTTTAAAACCGGAAGGAATAATTGATTTTACAAAACCATAAATGAACTAAGATAATTTTACATGATAAAAAGATAAATTTTATAAAAATATTTTTGAGTTAAAATAGATTATTTATAGTAGAAGAAAATTGGTATTAAATTGAGAAGTTTCTTTTAATCAGGATTTCTTATCGGGAGGAATTAAAAAGGGAAACTTATAAAACAGGTATTTACCCATAAAATAAAAAATAATTGAGAGTAGTGCATATTTTTCGAACATACACACATAATTTAGGATTAATACATAATAATAATTAATATTTACATTGGAGTAATGAGAGAGAAATCATAACTCGAAGGAAAAATGGAGGTTCGAAGAGAATCCCTTACTTTATGTTCAAAAGTGTTTTTCACTCATACTTAATGTCCTAGATAATCAAATTAGATTAATTATTAATTTATTTAAAGAAATATTAAAAATATAATTTATTTATTATAATTTTATTACATTCATTTATGAATTTTTTTTTGAGTTATAGTGATTAATTTTTTCATTCTGAGAGCATTCTTTTCATGGATTTCATGATTAGTTCCCTTGAGTTTTTTAATGGAAGTTTTTATTATATTGTAATAACTCTCCAAAAGTGAAATTATATGGTATTAATTCACATCCATATGTTTCAATGGTTCCATATTTCCTTTTATTTTTTACATTAGGATGATTCATTAGATAAAACGTTGATGAAAAATGATTAGTTTATTTTTTTGGTTTTTACAAACATCATGATTAAGTATTGTTTTATTTAATAAAATATTTATATGCTGGTTGTAGAACATTAAGTACATTGAAATAAAAATATTTTAATATGGTTTAAACACATAATAGTTTTATTACCAGCCTTTATGTTGGTAATGCAAAATGAAAATGCATCATCCACAATATAGGTAAATCAACACATCATGGGTGATGTTTTCATTTTTAAAAAAAAGGAAGAGAGAAGATGTTTGATGTTTGATTAATCGATTAACATAATAAAATTAAAATATAAAAAAGATATTTGAGTTATAATTCCACTTTTTATAGTTATGTGATGATATGATAATAAATGAAAATAAATTGAAAAGAAATTAAAATAAAAGGAAATATGATTTTACCTCTTGAACTTATTCTCCTTGAGAACCTTCTTAGGGAAATTGGGTATGGTCTTTTGTTGAGAAACAATGGATCATAGACATCATAGGATAGGCTTGTTAAGTGGATTGGATATAATTTTTAAAATCTTAAAGTCTTAAAAGGTGTGAGGAGAAGAGGTGGCGAGGGGTGGTATTTATAGTGGAGGAAATGGGTGTTTTTTTATTATTTTATTCATTTGATTATTATTTTGGATCAAGACTATCAGTAGTGTGAATTATTATAACTAATTACTGTAACTAGTGCATGTGATTTTAAAATAATTGTGATTACATCATCCATATATAATCCATGACTTAATAATTCATGTATTAGCTTATACTTTAAATTAATTTATTTCCCTATTCACAAAAAATAAACTATTTTAGAAAAATTCCAAAAAATCACCATAACCATTTTTTTATGTGTAGATTAAAAAAATGGTCTCAATTTAATTGAAACAAATTATTTATATGAGAAATGTAATTTTTAATTAAAATCATCATTTATTCAGAAAATACTAATCTTAAAATTATAACTGATTTAATAACACTTTATAAAAATTATTTAAGGTCTCATAAAATTATCCAATAGTCATAATAAAATATGATATTAATTTAGGAATCTATTTTTTTAAAATAAATGTTCTTTGAAATATATACTTTAATTATAAAATTATAAATAAACAATTTCATTTTACATAAATACCAACACTTAATTTATCATTTTTAATGCATTTATTTACTTATACCATGATATAAAAATATCATATTTTCATTTATAAGATATCTAAATTTTATTTATTCTTTCATAGATTAGGTTACTATTATATTGGATGGTTTTCTATTCCTAAAGGTCGCATTTCTATTTTAACAGTCAATTTACTATTCCATCGGTATAGATTCATTAATTTCTATAAATACATATTATTTCATTCATTTTTCATTTATAAAGTTTTTATTGTGAAATATATGTAACTTTTATGTGATTTTTTATATATAACATAATTATAAAAAGGGAAAATCAATTGATCAAATTTTGGGTCATTACAACATAGCTAGATGATAAATAGGTACAAATATCAAAAGCAAGTCCACAACCAATCATCGGGTCTGTAATCCTGATCGTCTAGACACAATGCTATCTTATAAGAGTATATGTATGCATGTATATATATATATATATATTCCCATATATATATACTTGTGATTATATACATACTTATATAAGCAATTCATAAAAACATGAACAACTAAAACCATAGTATATCTTTAGACACATGATCTGATCAACTTGACATCATGTAAAAAGGGCATTGAGATTGATGTCATACCACTCAAAACTCATATAAATAAGTCATTCTATGGGTCTATAATCCCAATTGAAAATACCTTCTTTGGCTACTGCTAAAAATGTCTCTGAGCAAGCTACATCACCCCAAGGGGATACTCATCCTAGCCATTGGATCACCCATACTTGACTCCAATCACTATAATCAAGGATTTCATATACCAAAATACAATCCTATAAATGGTATCTAAGTAGTAAATAATGCCCATCATTCCATTTAAATCTAGTTTGAAGTCTGAATCCTAGGTCCCGTTCCATATACAATCAGGAAATTGAAACTTGGATGATTTATAAGGGGCTCAACCTTAGAAAATATGTATAAGGAATTATCTCTAGATCAGAGTACATGATCAACATCTATACATAGAAACAGATCAATATACCCAACTCAAAGAAGTACATATGGCTGATATAGTAATCATGGGGCATCCAACTGATCATAGGGAGCATCCTAGGCATCACTTGAGGAGAGATTAATCATCCATCAGGTATATAAAAAGATCCATCCAATGACTCCATCCAAGTAATTATTTCAATGGGAACCCAAGTATCACTCATGTTGTATAATAAACCATATGGACTCTGAGTATATCCAAGGAATTCCTAAAATGGGAATCCAAGTATCACTCAAGGTGTACAATAAACCATCAAGCATATGAATCCATCCAAGGAATTCCTATAATGGGAATCCATGTATCACTCAAGGAAAATAATAAACCATCTATCTTATGAGTCCATCCAAGGAATTAATACAATGAGAGTCCAATTATATTTTAAGGTATATAATGTAAGTTGGATCCAATGAGTAGAAATTCCCAAGGCATCCCATTCCGTTTGTGCCGAGTAATTAAGTGTCAAAAATTTATGGGTTGGATCCAAGGAGTATAAATGTCTAAGGAATCCTATAATGTAAGGATCAAAATCCAAATCCCAATAAGCATGTTTAGGAATCCCAATAAATATCACATCACGTCTGAATCATTGGCCAAAAACTAAGAATAAAATATGGCTAACATAGCAACATCATCAGTAACCATGTGAATACATAAATAAAGAGTGGGGGTGGTCAGATGCCTAAACACAACACTATTTCAATAGCCCTATGAGATTCTACATTTGGAATGGGTTCTATTGTGAAACCCCCTACCATATCTACCCAAACCCAACATACTAACTTAGGATCAGGAAAACATTGAGGCACCCACTAGGTCCCTCATGTCAACACTAGAGAGGCATCGTACTTTGAATCCTTGAAATGGTATATAGAAACAGGAATCCTACATGGGAACATCAAAAGAAAAATGAAGATAGAGGCTGAATACATGATATCCTCTAGGTTTAAAGATAAGGGAAGTCATCTTACTTGGGATCGTCTGGTTCAAAACATAATCAGAGTCACCCTACTTGGGATCCTTGGAAAAAACTAATTTCATGGCCCCCTAGTCCAAAAGGGAACATATTACAAGGGATATATCCTAAAAGTAAAATTCACATAAGCAATAGTCATTGGAGATGGGTCACACCCCATCTATGATCAATATCTCATTCTCAAGAGATAACAGATTCTATTACCAGAGGAGGAACCTCTCTATTTGAGAATAAGATTGAAACACCTCCTAGGAGTCCTCAAATCACTCCAAGGGTTTCAGCATCGTGATATACAAGGAAAACTACTAAGAATTGAATCCTCATGTGTATAATTATGACTCTTGCATGTAAAGATATGTAGAATCCCTCAAAAGGGCAGAAGGGGAGGACTAAAAGACATGTGTACCCTATTACACGACGTATACCCTCGAAACTTCAACTAGACATGTACTCCAGCCATACATGGCATGTAAACACCCAAGTACATGAAGTGTTGATCATGTACATGTAATTTACCATTCATGGGTTACCTTATTGTGTATCTCACACGGTCTATCCATGTGTATACCTTGGTCTTGTACCTCTCTATGGTGTGAAACCCACACGAGGTTTGGTCGTATACTCTACATGGCCATGTTCCCCTATACAGGCAGTCTAGACAAGTACTCGGCTATATGGAAAAGGCCCATTACATAGAGTTTATACCCTATACATGGAGTTAAATTTCAAAATATCATCTTTCCGAAATAGGAAGAAGACACAACATGTGTTATCTGAACCACATACCATGTACATAGGTTTTCTTGAATGGAAGACACCCAAATGCCCCGAAACATTCATTTTCTCATCAAAAGCTATAGATTGACCCAATAGGGTTACTATAATGTTCTAAAAATAAATTAACACATGAAAGTGGTAAATATATGGGTATTTATTAAAAATTTAATAAAACGTCTAATTTTTTGAGTAATCTGCCGAAGCTTCTTTTATTTCTGCAATCCACAGTTGTTGTACGATGGTCAAACTCATCCCAAGCACTGCAGGAGTACCTCTCATCCCATATCCCTATTTTTTATCTCCCTATACCTATTATATATCTGTCACGGTGAAGTAATACATATATGAGAATACATTGAAATCCAAGGGAGAAAATAAAAAAAGAAAAAGGAAAAGGGAAGGGAAGAAAAAGAAAAGAGAAAACAAACAAGGGATCAGGTCGACCCTGACGATGAACATGAGTTTATGACATTTCTAAGAAAAATGCCCATTCCAGACTCAATAAAAGAGAAAAAAGTCAATTTAAATATCTTTTCAAATGATATGTCTGAACGAACCTACACGAATAAATTAATATTTAATTAATTAAATTTTAATTATTAATTATTCCATTAAAATTTGATGACTAAAAATTCCACAAAACTCATGTTCTAGGATAAAAAACCTATTCTAGTACCAACAGAGTGGTCATAAAAATTATTTGAGATCATAATATAGGTTAACATTACAATTTTAACCCTTACAAGAATCCACAGGAAAAAATTTGAAGTTCTACATAGAATTCTAGTTTAAAAAAACATGGGTCCTTATAATCTCCCCACCATAAACCTTCTCATTTCCAATAAGATTTAGTAGAAAAATGTAACCATGATCTCAGTCCAAGAATCTATAAAACTACACTATATTAACTATACAATGACCATTCTCATAGTTTTAACAATTTTCTCTAACTTGGAATACATTTAACTATGACCTATCTGGTACTCCCCACCGTAGGAATACACATAATTGTCATATGAAAACCAAACATAAAGATCAATGAATCCTGGAAAATACTAAATTTCTACTAAAAATGAGTTTCACCACCCTCAAAAATCCAACAATGAACTCCCTGCCATATGTATTACCTTATAATGCTCCTCAAGTGAAACCTCAAAAGGATCCATTATCTAACCAGAATGGATATTTAAAAAGAAAGGAAGCTCAGTGTAGAGTGGAATCTCTATCAGTACAATCAAGTAAATATCAAGATATAGAATAATCATCTCTAACTAAGAGTAAACTAATATTACATCAAAATGTGTGTATAGATCCCTACGACCCATTATCACATCAAATCAGGATATTCTTGCCTTTAACAAACATCTGACACGACGTCTTCCGACAATGTGTGTCTAGGTCCAAACATGGGTCAACCGTCTCCTAACACCCAATCCATTTATGATTTATCCTTTACCATAGAGGCACATTTTTCTCTTAACCACATCTGTCATGAAACCAAACCCATGAAATGTATCTGAAAACATCAGTCCCTGGATCGCAGCCATCCACTCACCGATTTACGATTTAAATGGAACTACGTGGAACATGCAAGTAACTTTATCCCCTAAATCATACTCCAGTGTTTCATCTTCTACTAAAACCAAGATAACTATGATAAATGGCATGTTATTCTAAACAACCCAAAATCACCCTTGAAACTCCTCTTAAAAATTAAGCACCCCACTTATGCCGCAATTTATTTTACAACTTCTAGACACATGACATTGTCCCAATCATGAGAATTTAACCACACTTTGGTTACATTAGAAAAATTAAAAACATTGTTCAACAGATTTAGGAACTGGAACATTTCTTCCAACCGAATCTAGTCTCCTAAAATAAACACCATGGATGCTTCTTCAGAAGCCAAATACATCAACTTGCTTATATCACAAAACCCATTCACTAATCGTTCATTACTCTAAAATGATAATACAACCAAGATAATTTTATAAAAATGCATCCACAAAAACTTCTCACCCTCTCATACAAGTTTAGCTTGAGAAAAATTAAATTTTTACCTACAAGGTTTTGAGTCAAAACTAAGGGCCTCTTGGCCGCTCACCTTTCTATACTGACCAAGTCTCATAACTGGGTTACAAGGTCCAACCAACTGGCCCAAAATTCATACCTCTCTAAGGAAGGTAACTATAAAACTAAACTATGAGGTTGAAAACTATCAACATAATGTATAAGGACACTAATACTATATGATAATCCTCTTAAGTAACTAATCCCAAGAGGTCATGATACCAACATAGAAGAGATACTAAACTAAAAACCAATTTTCATCTGTATTTGGTAATACTCCCTCAATGTCATGTCCAATAGAAATTTCCTAGTACCTATTGGATTCGTACTTATTGATCTAACTGGATAACTATAAGCAATGTATAGTTATGTAAATTTTCATTCCAAACTATGCAGGAAATGTTTTTATAGATTGTTACCGACACATTGAATAACCAAAACTAAGAAACAAACACCCCAAAATGGGTCAAACAGATGAATATCACATTCCCTATCGACCTACAAGAGTCACTACACCTCCCGTTTATAAGGACTGATTCATTATCCTCAACACCAAACATCTCAACATAGATCCACAGATCCTTCCATCCGAAGGAAATATATATAAGTTAGTTTAATAGAGTAAAATTACACACTAAACCTATATGGTGAAAAACCCTTTAGGGTTTTCTTGAAACATTAAATAATTTTCCTCTATCTTCAATAAAATCACACACTAGAAGGCATAAAACATGTAAATCCTACATGAAAAATATGATGCATGAGATACCTCTTACCTTTGTCAGCCAAGAGTCAAAATCCATCTCTAGCCTCTTTCCAATGAAAAAGATCATGAAATCCAAAATAAATCATAAAATCCGCACAACATGTGAATCTATCAAATTAGAAATCATAAAAAACTGTAACATCATAGATTGGAACAACAACCATATAACCCTGGAAATCAGGACTTCTTACCAGAATAAGTGTTTTGGATGCACTAGTCTGATATCCATCATAGGTTCTGACACATTCCTAACAATAATGTATTCCATATCAAAAATAGTAAAACAAAAGGAAAGGAATACCTCTTAAACCAATTTATAATATCCCCACTTAGATTCCAATAATCTAGTTCCTCAAGCAGGTTCGCCATAGGCCTCAAGCGTGCATCCCCGTATGCCAAAAGCTTCTAACATGTAGTGAGGGTATAAAAGTTGTATATTGGGGAGATTATATCCTAAAATCAGAGTAACACAATCAAAAAATAAATAGATATAATCTAAAGTAGTAAATAAAAAAATTGTATAATTAGTAAATAACTAAAAGGGAAATATTTTGTAATAATCAATGAAATAAAATAAAAGACCAAACAACCATGTTATATATACAACATTGGTCACCCACTAGATTTACCCTACATACAGAGGAAAATTAAAGAAACTAAAATAAAAGTTCATGGATATACAATTAAATCCATGAAAAACCACAAACCTGGTCTCCAAAAAATTGTTGAGCTACTACAACCTGATCATAAGAATCCACAAGAGTGGCTCCTCTTGATCATGCTACCCTGGGAATCAGCCCTATCCATAATGAAATTTCTGCTCTACAAAAAAGTATACAAAACGTTTTCACATACACATAGATTCATTCATAGGGGTGAGAAATAATCTTAGTTGTCCACCCCATTGACAAACCTATAATATGATTCCATAATTTCATTCTAATGAAATATGATCATCCCTACAGAGACTAAACTAGAATATAAACATATAAAAATATTAGAAGATATTCCACAACTGATCTTCAGTTCTGTAATCACAATCATCTAGAAAGATTTCCATATTATAAGAGTATATGTATGGATGGAGATATATTTGTGTATATATATATATTTGTACTTGTACCCATATAAAAATTTATATAATTAAGGTATAAAAACATGAATAACTCAAATCATAGTAGATGTTTTGACCCATGATCTGATCAACTATACATCCTAAAAAAGGGTAATTGAGTGGGATGTCATACCACTAAATCATCACGTCAATAATTTAATATCTAGATACATAATCCTAATCAATAATACATGCTTAATCCACTACCAGAAATGTCTCTGATAAAACTATGTCACCACAGGGGGATACTCATCCTTGCCCGGGGTCCACCCGTACTCACCTCCAATCACTATTCAAAGGATTCCATATACCAATGAATGAACCTGTAGATGGTAACTGAGCTGGATTTCATTCCACTCTTGAAATGTAAATCTAGTTCGATGTATGAAAACCAGGTCCCAGTCCATAGTTATTCACAACATTGTGACTCAGATGATTCTTAAGGGTATGACCCTTACACCATCTATATAAGGAATTCTCCTCAAATACAAGTACATGCTCGGCCTCAGTTCATATAAACTACCCAACATCCCAAAACCCAAGAAGTAACTCTGAGCGATTTAGTAGTCGTGGTTTGTCCACTCGATCCTAAGGATCATCCTATGCATCGTTCAAGGAGGGAATTAACCATACATTGATTATATAAAAAGATGAAACCTATGTTTCCATCCAAGACATTCCTATGATGGGAATCCAAGTATCACTCAATGATTATAATAAACCATCCGGCCTATGAGTCCATACAATCTATTCTTACAATTGGAATCCAAGTATCACTCAAGGCATACAATAAACCATCGACCCTATGAGTCCATCCAAGGTATTACTACAATGGGAATCCAAATATTACTCAAGGCATATGATAAACCATATGGCCTTTGAGTCCATCAAAGGAATTCCTACAATGGGAATCCAAGTATCGCTCAGGGCATACAATGTAATTCAAATCCAAGGAGTAGAAATATCCAAGTCATCCCCTTCAGCCAGTACTGAGTAATCAAGCTTCAAACCCCATGGCCTAGATCTAAGGAGTAGAAATATATAAGGAATCATATCATGTAATGCTCAAAAGTTGGATCCTTGAAGAAATTTCTAGGCATCCCAAAAAACATTTCATCATGTCAGGATCATCATCCACAAACACGGAAGCACCTTTGGACAATATAATTGTATCATCAATAACTATATGAATGCATAAATAAAGAGTGAGGGTGGTTGAATGCCTAATCCAACAAATACTACCACAACATTATGATATTCCATGTTTATAACTATTTTTAAGATGATACCTACTACCATCTCTACCCAAACCCAAAATACTAGCTCAGGGGCATTCAAACATTAGGGCACCCACTAGGTCCCTCAAGTCAAACACAAAAGAGGCATCCTACTTGGAATCCTTGTAATGGGGAATTAAAAAATGAATCCTACTTAGGACCCTCAAATGTTTAAATAATATAGATGAATCTTATAATAAATCAACTAGTTCTACACATAATAGAAGGGATCCTACTCAAGAACCTCTAGGTTGAGATTTAAGTAGATGAATCCTACCCGAGGTCCCCAGAAATAAATAATTTCATGGTATCCTGAGTCAGAAGTGCACATATATCAAGGGAGATGCCCTTAAGGGAAACCCACATAATAACTAGTCCTGAGAGATAACTCATGTCTAATATTAGATCAAGTTATCACTCTCAGAGGACAACAGATTGAATTATTGGAGGAATAACCTCTCTGTTTAGGAATAAGCGTGAAATTCCTTAGAGTGATCAAATCACACCAAGGGTTTCACTATCGTTATCTATGTGTAAAACTACTCATAATGGATTTCTTTAGTGTCCAATTATAAATTCTAGGAATAAATATATTTGGAAAACCTAAAAAGGGTAGAAAGGGAGGGGTACACGGCATGTGTACCCTTGTACATGGTGTGTAACCTCGAAACTCTACATGAGTGTGTCCTCCAAACAGACTTGGTGTGTAAAAACCTAATGACACAACATGATGATCATATACATAGTGTGTACCCTATGCGGGGTACCTTCTCATGCACCTCACCTGGCCTGACCACCTATATAGATTGTTCGTGTACCAATAACCCACACGGGGTCTGGCCTTGTACTCCACATGACCATGTGCTCATATATAGGCAGTCTGGTCGGGTACTCGACTACAAGACCTTATCCAAGTACATGGTGTGTATACCCTATAAACAGTGTGTACTTCCAAAAGGTCATCTTTCCCAAACATGAATAACATACTAAATGTGTTATTTGAACCACACACTGTGTACACAAGTTTTCCTGAACGAAAACCCCACAAACCACCCCAAAACACAGTTTTCTTAGCAGTAGATACAGACATACCCACTAGGGGTCCTATGGATTCATAAAAATGTGTTAAGACTTGAAAAAAATAAATTTATGCAGATTTATGAAAATATTAATAATAGACTACCTTCGGGAAGAATCTATCAAACCTTCGCCCATTTCCATGATCCATAGTTGTCACATGACAGTCCAACTTCATCCTATCTCCATGGTAGTACCCCTATTCCCCCTCTATTTTTATATCTCACTCTATATATACTATCTATATCATGGTTATGTAAACCAAGAAGGGGAAGACGTGATAAGACATGGGAGAAATAAGAAAAGGAAAGGCAAAAAGAAGAGGAATAAAAAAAGAAAAAAAAAAATAAAAAGAGCTTCGGGTCGGACCCAGTGCCCGACCAGGGTTTACACCTTTCCTATGAAAAAATCCCCATTCTAGACTCAATGGTGTAGATGGAATCTCAATATGATTCTATGTTCAGAAGATATGTCCAAAGTTCAGAAGATATGTCCAAACTAACTTTCATAAATTAAGTAATATTTTATTAGTTAAATATTAAATATTAATTTTCATGCTAAATTTAGAATAGAATTGAATTCCAACATACTCTTTTTCTAAGTTAAACACTCTATTCCCGGACCAAAAAAGTGATCAATTTTTTTGTCTGAAATTATCTTCTTTGGGAAAATTTTCATTTTACCCCCTTAAAGGCTTCCAAATGAAAAGAATAAATATTTTGTTCAAAATTACAATCTAAAAAAGAACAGCCCTTAAAAAATTAACCAACACCAAGTGAAAAGTTATGTAAAGGACATACAAGCTCATATAGAATACAAAATATTGTTTTACAGGTAAGTCAACGTCTAGTGAAATAACCTATAATTAGCTCATCTCAAAATTAAAGAACATAAATTTTTTATTCAACTTTAACAATCAAAATATAATCATAAATCTAGTTTCCATGATTATATATTTTATTTCTTATATTGATAGAAGAATTCCAAAATTATGGAAAGGAAGAAAACATGCACCATTAGAGGATCAAAAGCCATATAATATTTAATATAAATGTATTTTTTATGAATATTTGTTGCATGTTATTGGAATTCTAATAATTTTTTTTTTGGATCTTTTAGTTTTATGTAAATTTGATATATATGTTGTAAAATAATTTCTTGTAATATTTAGAAGAATAATCCTACATCAAACTGTAATATGATCATAACAGTTTATAGTGATTTGTGTGTAATGAATATGGAATCAATTAATTATGTCATCATCAATTCCAAATTGGTTTCTGTATTACCTTTCTATTGACTTTGAATCAAATTTGATTTTAAATTATGTTCATTGACTAAATTATAAATTTTTTATTAAATATTTATTTCATTAAATTCAATCATACTTGTTTATCTAATGTCAATATTTTTTGGATTATTTGATTTTTCTTTATTTGAATTGTTCAGTACTTCATTAACTAGATTTTTTCTTATTTTTTATCTAAGAAAACCCTCATTAAAATTTGTTATTATATTTTCTTTTTTAGGTATTCAAAATTATTTTTATACAGTGTGGAAATTTTATATTATATGATTTCAAAACAATACAATATACACTATTCAAGTGGACCATTTCATATTTTTGGAAATTATTAATTCTTGTGGCATGTTTCATATTTTTAGAAATTGTTAATCACCATAACCAACCACAACATGATCACTGAATTAAAGATAATGTAAATTATGATCGACATATTCTAATTCCTTTATCTAGAAAAAAACATTATTTGTAGAACTATCATTGTTTTATTTTCATCACCTCAGTTATTAGTTTTCATTTAGACTTTCCGGATGAATGAAATCAACTTAAAATACTTATAATTAATTGAAATATAGGAGTAGAATTGTGGAAGAAAATGGAAATGTCTAAAAATGATGATATGAGACTTAGTTATTTAGAAACAACCATCCTAAAAATACATGATTATTTCTTATTTATGATCATATACCTATGATCCACCTATTTTACTTATAAAGTAAAATTATATGGTGAGTGTCTATATGATATTCTTAATTGATTATTTGTTATTGAAAACATACTACACATATCATTATAATTACAAAATCTATTTACAATAAACAATCCAAATAATATTTATCGTTTTATAATCATCCATAAGAATAAAATACTAATGGAATCATACAACTAATTTTTTAAAGGTTGACGCATCTACACAACCAACCCATTGACTTCAACCATGGTTGTTGCATGTATAGGAATTATTCTGATGAATACCATGGGAGAAATCTATGATAATAAGATGTTGTTGGGATTATGTGGGAGTTATTCTAAATTGATACTCATCCCACAATGGCTATTTCAAGAGGGTCATGAGATCCTTCCACCATCATTTGTGTGAGGGAGTTCTATGTATACTAAATAGAGGTGGTAAAGTTCCATATAGAGGGAGGGAGGTATAGAGAGTGTGATTTTTTGTACATATTTGTTCTTGAGAAATAAAGAAATAATTTTTGTCCCAATTTTAGTCCTCCATTTCCATTATATGTGATCCAATTATCATAACTAGTTGTATCAGTTCCATTGGCGTCAAAATGGAAATGTGTAGAGAAGGCATTCTGAAGGCTAAGAAATTCAAGATTCCCAAATTCAATTTTAAATAATGATATTGAATTCTCATGTAGATAAAATTCCAATAGAAAGAAAGGCATCGAAAATAGAGCTAAAATGAGCTCTATAATGGTGGTCAATGTTCATCTCAACTTGAGGTGTTTCAATGACCCCATTCTTAAGAATATGACGTTGTTCAAGCCCTGATAAAATTTTAGGAAGCTTTCTAGAAATTTCTATGGTGTGCCATGTCAGTGATACTTCGTGGTTTTATCTTAGTAATTGATTCACTTTCAATTTTATCTTTATCAATTAGAGTTTGTTTTGGATGATCTAGGAGTCGATTCCACTATTTTCAACTATTATGAACACTAATATACTCTATATTTTTCAAATTCCACTCAAATTATTTATCGAATTGAATCTCAATGGAGGGACCATCCATGAGAGGGATGATAATTCTGAATACTTCTATCTAATCAATTTGGAAGTCTCTAATGGATGATCCACTTAATGTTTAGGATCAATTTGATCTCATTGAGAACAAGTGTTTCAACCCTTATGCCACCATGGAAGTTGAGTGGAAGAAGCTAAAAATAATATGATGTTTAAAATTCACCAATGGATTAATCATATTGTATACCATACTGCTTAATATACTAGAGAATATGAACTCTGGATAATGTTTGAGAATACGTATCACTCAAAGACCATTCAAAATAGGATCCACCTTCTAAATTAAGTTTTCTATCATCAACTACAAAGTTCAAGATTTATATAAGAACACACAAGAAAGTTCCAAATAAAAGTAAATCAATTAGTGGATGTAGGTATGTTTCTAACTAATGATAATCAGGAAAACAACATTCTATGCACACTTCACTATAGCTGGGATATAGTGATGGTCCCCCCAGAAACTCAGTTCCTAGAGGAAAATATACCTTAATAATGGTAAATAATGCAATATTCAATAAGAAGTCTTGATGTAGGGACATGAGTTATAACAAAACACAAGCTATCATTTTTTATAATAAAGGGAGAAAACAAGGTTATGATTGAGGAGTATAAAGTATAGGAAAAAAGAAGTTCAAAGGAAGGTCCACATAAGGTATGAGGGAAACATATAAATGTTATTATTATGGAATAGAGGTACACATAAAGAAGAACTATTGAAAGTTACTACAAGATATGGGACAAGTTAGTAACCAACAAAGAAGAAATGGAGATACACATGTAGCAATCACTGGAGAAGTTTCTCTTTTCTATAGTAACTTTGAAGAAGAGACTTTCCTTCACACATTATAGAAAGACATGGAATGGTTAGTTGATACTGTAGTATTGTACCACTTAACTCTACATCAAATGTATTTCCCTAATTATCAAGTTGGTGAATTTGGTGAAAAAAACATGGGTAATACCAATTCAAAGAAGTTCTTTTGAATATGTGATATCCATGTAAAGATAAATTTTGGATACATAATCACCCTAAATAATATATGAAATTTACTATTTTATTGACTCGACATTTTATCAAAATAGCCTTTGAACGATAAGGCTATGAAAACATCTTTATAAATGGCATATGGAAGATGAAAATAGGTTCCTTCATCATCAATTGAGGAAACATATATTGTACATTATAGAAAACTAATGTGAATATATGGATAAATATCGTAAATGAAATGGAGAGATAAATAGAGGTATTTTGAAATATGTGATATAGGAGTCTCAACCACATGAGTGAAATAAGTTTATCAACCCTGATAAAGATGAAGTACATTTTTGTGGACAAAGATATATCACTAGATCCTTGCAATTAATGTTTGTAAGACAAGTAATCCAAAGACTAATCAGTGATTCTTCCTCGATTATATCAAAGTTATTGCATCTGATACACTCTAATGTATATGATCCAAAACCAGGGGATTCAATAGGAGCTAACAAATATTTTTTAACCTTTATTGATGATGCATCTTAGAAGTTGTGGGAATTATTTTTATGAATAATGGACTAAATGATGGATTATATCAAAATATTAATCTTCATAGTGGAGTGTGAAACTAGAAGGAATGTGATGTATCATCATTCAGATAACATAGGAGAGTACACATCTTTTGATTTTGATTCCAATTATAGGAGTCATGGCATCCAACATGCGAGGAAGGTTCCATGAATAACATACCTCAACAGAGCTGTAGAAAGGATGAAAAAAACCTTCATGGAGAAGGTCAAGGGCATATTGATTTTTTTAAGCTACATAATATATTTTGGGGAGAATTTATTCGAGATTAATTTTTCTTCGTCAAAAGATTACCATAAATTTCTCTGAATTTTGATATTCCATATAAATACGGTATATTAAACACCCTATTAATCCCATTTATGATTATTTAGATTATTTCTATTTTCCCATGTATCCAAAGATATTAGGTAGAAACATTATGGGAGATACATTCAACAAATATTCATTTTATATAGAGATTATGAGTTTAGATACAAGATTTTGGACTCAAAGGAGAATAAGGTGATTAGGATAATAGATTCAATGTTCCATTAAAACCGGATGATTTAAGACATTAAAAACCACAAAATATCTCATTGAAAATTTCCAAGAATCAATTCATTATTCAATACATATACCTTTTTTTTGTAAGATAGATCATTGAAGTGCTGGAAAAGAAAGAAAACAAATCATCAACAAATCATTTGAAAGTAGAGGAGGATATTGAGTAGTTTCAGAATCATTTCTCTTCATATAAAGTTGAATGAACATTATAGGAGCATAGCGACAGTTCCCCTATGATCCCTCATCTCACTATATTTTTTATTTCAATAATATTATATTTTATTTGGATTAATTTAAAATTTTAGAGAGTTTTTGTTTTTGGATTATATAATTTTGGAATTTTTTCATTAATACAGGTTTTGTTCATGGTCACCATACAGTTTGGGGAACCATTCATATGACCTTAACATTTGATATTTCTTCTACACACATTTTGGTGAATTGTGTAGGGTTACCTTTACACAATTTCATGGTTATCTTTATGTAGGGGAATTATTACTTCATTTTTTCATGAATGGTCTGGATCACACTAGAAACACATGTTTTATTTTGGATTGTGTGAGTTTTAGTGGAAATTGTGAAAGGAACTTCATTCATAAGGGTGAAGAAACGCCAATATTTTTCTCTCTATTAACACACACCATCATTTGTATTAGGTATGATCATGGTTTTACAGCCAAAACTCAGGCGAGATATGTGGTGGGAAATAATTTATGAAATCTTTATCTGAACTACATTACAAGTAGTATACAAATGTTGTGTTCTTTGTAGAAAATGTAATATAATGATCTATGGTTTTTCCTTTATTATTCTCCACTCACACATAAGTAAACCCCTATCAGGTGATTTTTCTTTATACCGTGGTTTGGGAATATTTCATCTCTTCATCTCCCCACAACCTCTTGTAATAAGACAGTTTTTTCATTGATGTTTTCCCCTGGTTCACATGACATCCGAGTATTGGAATCCACCCATCCAGGGCCGTTATACTACCTCAACAATTTTTTTGAAATTTTATCTTTTGTTCCTTACATTGGGATATGAGAACCCACCACCAAACAAAGTCACTCTTTACTATTACCCATCTTTGACATGCTAACGTATGTTTGTATTTCTACATGTCTAATTACTGACACAATCCCAATGCATTATAAAATCATACATGCTGTTCCATCTGAGTAAGTTTGTGTGTTTCAAATTAATTTAATTCTATAGATTATAACATGTTTTTGGTAGTGTTAGGTCCCACAAGGAGAAATACATGTTGTCATTCCAAGTTTTTTATCAGAGGGACCTTTCGCTGGATATGAAACTGGTATAGTGAGGTCTTTCAAATGAGGCAGTTGTCGTGGCCCTTGTATCAACACTAAGCTTTATTGGAGCATGAGGGGATTTATGAATATCAAGGTATATTTGGATTTGTAGTCACATGTTGTACAAAACCTATAGTTGAGTAAGAAGAGAATTCCATGAAGGATAAAAAAAATTCTTGATCGAATTATGGGCATTGGAAAATTATATTCACCATTATGGGTAGGGTGTACGGATGAAAAGACACACACTTGTATAAATTTCAATTCATGCATCTCTTATGAGCTGACTATATAATTTCATGGAAACACCCTTTCAATAGTTTATCATGGACTTTTTTCAATGATCATGAGTATTGATTTCATAACTGGTCACAAAATCAGCTAGATTCTTGGTGGACCTTTCTAGTGTCCCACTATAGAAATGATTTTTTATTTTGATTAAGATCAATTCCATCTTATAATGCAAAACCATCCATGTGGGAATGATATAGACATTTTAAAGGTATATGGATTATAAGAGATCATATTTTTATATTCTTTCTTTGTCTCATCATGCATTTCCTCTTGGTTTTTATATTTCCTTGTTATCATCCTTCAATAAAATTCAATTATGAATTATGTTCATACCTAAATTTGAATTTGTTTGTCATGTTTCTTTATTTAAATTAAATCATTCTAGTTTGTATTCAATATTGACAAATGTTTTTGGTTTATATGATTTTTATTTATTTGAATTGTTCAATAATTTCATTTTATATTGTTTTTTGTTCACTAGATATTTATTTCTTACCTTGTATCAGGGAAACACCTCACTAAATTTTGTTATTGTATTTTTTATTTTTTAGTATTCAAATTTTTTTATACAGTGTGAAAATTTTATATTTTATTTTTTCAAAACAATATAATGTTTTGAATTCTGGTGTCCCTCTTTAAATGTTAGGAAATTCTTAATCACCGAAAACCTAACACAACATGATCATTCACTTAGGGACAATGTAAATGATTGACTACCTATTCTACTGTATTTATCTAGGAAAAAATAACTTTTTTAAAAAATTGTTATTTTTTATCTTTTAACAAATCAATTATTATTTTTCATTTAGAGTCTCTCTAAGAACTAAATAAAATTAAAATACCTCTAATTCATTGACATATGTGAGTGATATGGTTGAAAAATATGGTAATGACTGGAAAGGATGATATGTGCCATACTTGTTTTGACCGACTTATCCTAAACATACATGATTATTTATTATTTATGACCATATACCAGTGATTTCCCTATTGTACATATAAATTAAATAAAATGGTATTTCAATTTATTTTATATGGTGAGAATCTATATGATATTCTTAATCTATTATTTGTTATTCTCAACATGATTAAAAATTTACAATGATTTTATTATAATTTCAAGATCTATTTGAAACAAACAATCCAAAAAAGTTTTATCATATTATAATAGACCACATGAAGAAAATGATGATGGAGTCATCTAGCTACCATATTGTATATTTTTCAACAGCTGGTGCATCTACTCAACCAACCCATTGAATTCAACCATGGATGTTGTGTGTGTAGAGACCCGAAGCCTAACGTACATAGACTTTACATTACTTTTGCGGAATACTTAGTACATAACAAAAACACACACACACAAGGATCGTAATAGTTTAGTGTCTTTGGAAACTCGGAACGTAATCTTCTAATCGTGGTGAAAGATCTTCAATATCTCCCATAAAGATCTTCCCCTTTTTTTACCTAAAACCTTTCTTTATATCCTGGGGAAAAGAAAACATAAAAGGGTGAGCTCAAATGCTCAGTAAGGGTATACAAAAGAATTAAAAATCATATCATATCTTTTTGAAAATCATAACCTGCAAAAGAGATCATAATATCTTAACATGGAACAAATCATAGAAGTGAAAATGAGATCACCATAATCATAACATGAAACTTGAAACTTTGTGGCATGCACACATAATCATGGAAAATCATTTCTTGTTAGTCATGACTCATTGCCAAGACTATCTTAGTGGACAAAGTCCCTTTCTGAATCGAGTAACCCTCATTTCAGTCCTGTTTCACTGAACCGGTATAACCTACCATTCCAGCCATGTCTATCTCATGAGATATAAAATCTTTAACCAATGCATTGGAGGGAGATATAGGTCCCACCCATCTCATAATGATACCATTCTTATGTGTGCCACAAAATAATAAATCATACATCATTTCATAACCCATGTAATAAAAATGGGATTCTTAAACAACATGACATCATAAAACCATTCATATAAGATAAAGGAATTCATAAACATAATTCCATCACAGAATAGTCAAATCAATGTAAAAATATGGATAGAAACAGAATCCTTTATTATCTTAGATGGAAAATAATTTTGATAAAACACTTGAAATGAATTCTTGAGGAAAATATCCTTTCTTCTTCAAAATCAATTTCTTTTCACAAAACATCATGAAATTTTAAAAGAAAGAGATTTTATTAAAAATAGTCATGAAATCTTTTGTAGGAAGATTCATGAAAATAAGGCTTTATAAAACCGTAAAAATCCGTTCGTGCCGTTTAAGTTTAAAAAACATTCTTCGTACTTTTGTCGGAAAAGTCAAAAAGTACCTCGTACGAAAAACGACAAAAGATTCCTTTCATATCTTTTACTAAAAACTCACCGAAGGGTAAAATTGGATTTAAAAAATTGTAGGTTGATGTAAATAACATTACATATTGAGGAAACATGGATGTGGATGATAAAATACACCCCAGTAAATACTTACGAATAAACAATCTCGGATAAAAATGAAATTGTGATATTTCCCTTACCTTAGGTCCGACTTGCTTTGTAAGTGTCTGAACCTCCTGTATAATGATTTAAATCATGTTATTGACTTATTACAGAATCATATTCATTGTTATGATATCATATATGGTTCACTTATGACATTATATTACCCGTTCTTTTGTAAATTCCATGTTAAAGAAGCGTTTTGGGTAAAATCGTTTCATTTATCGTAGGTGTTTTGATTTGTTGTTCTTGACATTATTATTACTTATATCATGATTTACTTACTTCCAGAATATAAAATATGATTTATATATCATATATATTCAGTATATATATATATATAATAGATAGATAAATGAAATGAAAAACACCGTTCATGGAGACGGTAGTCCGTACGTACGCATGAACGCTATTTTCCTTTCCTTATTGTCTTGAAGGGAAGTAAGTAGATGACATACATATATATATATATACATAAATCCAGTAGATTTATAATGTCATATATTTCATTATTATTTCTTATATATACTTTATAATCATTCTTAAATGGTTAACATGGAGAATGAATCTCATCGCGTCGTGGAGACGGTAGTCCGTACGTACGCACGAGCGATGATATCATTTCTATAAATATTGAATTGGAGTGGAGTGGATTATACAATATATCAGAATCAATATTATTTTGTAATAACTATGTATAGTTATTCTTTACACCATTATACCCATCCATGTAAGGTGGTGGTGGAAAATAGATTACACCACGGCGTGGAGACGGTATTCCGTACGTACGCACGCGCGGTGATTTCTTTTTCCGTAGGATGGATAGATGGTGAAATAGGGTTATTTCATACTTATAATAACATATCAGTATATGAGTGATACTGATGTTATTACTTAATAATGAAACAACCTAAGAAGAAGAAGTGGAAGAAGAAATAAAGATGAAAGAATTGGTAACGGTAATTACCTCTTCTTTGAAGTGCCTCTTTGAGACCTCCTCTTAGGGCACTAAAATTGGTCTTTGAGGAAGACCAGAACCTCTAGGATGTTTCTAGGGAAGTGGAGAGGAGAACTTGGAAGGGGTTGGCCGAGCTTGAGTGCTCAAATTGGTGTGAGGAGGAGGGGGAGGAGGTGTCCTTTTATAGGGGAGGAGAGGGGCACCTTAGGAATTCTTAAAAATATTAATTTATAATAAATCTAACCCCACTTAAAAACCTCCAAAAATGACTCATATTCGAAGCTTAGATGAGATAGGGTTGTAATCTCATCAACCAATCATATTTATACATGTTTGGATCTTATTTTAAACCTTATCAATTAGATTTAACTCTAAGTTAAATAATTTAACTTTTACCGTGTCTTTTTGTTTTCTTTCACTATATGGTTAATACACTTACTATAACATGCCAAACGAACCCCAAATTGTTTATTATTAATATATATATCCTTATCTAAGTCATTTGGCCGAACCTTAGATTTTTAGGAATAAAATAACAATTAATAATATAATATTTGATTTAAAAACTATTTTGTGTCAATTTTGACACTATTTGATATATGATTTTTGTGAAAGTCATAACAGAATTAAATGTTCGAAACAAGTTGATTAAAGCAACATTAATATATCATAGTAACCTATAAAATTAGTGGAATTCATAAAAAGTCTCAAATTACATTTATTTTGGTGTTTATAACATCAATTATGTCAATATTTCATAAATAAGATAATTACTGCATCATCTTTGTGTCATAAATTAATTAAATTATTTGATGTCTAAAAATTACAAATAAAATACCATTATATAGGAAATCTTTTTAGATTTCTAATGAATATTTATAGTCGAATTTATATTATGTATAACC
The DNA here is from genome assembly GCA_963277665.1 of Viscum album. Lineage (NCBI taxonomy): Eukaryota > Viridiplantae > Streptophyta > Magnoliopsida > Santalales > Viscaceae > Viscum > Viscum album. The sequence goes on along the minus strand of OY728130.1, from coordinate 1,050,661,542 downwards.
CCATATTAAAAATGATTTACTTATTAAACTTTGATTTTAACTATTTTAACCCTTCTTTAAATAAATTAATAATAAATGTCCTAATCTAATCCAAGTGGGCCTAAATGGTCATATTTTATTCCTAAGTTTGTTTTTGGTCGAATTACACTTGTCCAATAGAATTAGGACATGTTTTAGGGTAATATTGATATCATATTTACCCTTAGTTACCCTATTTACTATTAACCGCGGTAAAAATAGTAAAAAGTTACTATTCACCAAAAAATTATTTTTATCTCATTGAACCATATTTTACTTACTGATATCAACCGTGTCTATCGGATTTTTGAAATTCCATTCACAGAAGCGGTAAAATTATGTTTTATGAAAAATTCAGTTTTTTTAACTACCACTTAGTAGTTTCACTATTCATCAAAAAATGAAGGTTTTCAGAAAAATGCCAAAATTTCATCCTATGCTATATTTCATATTCCGAATTCAAAAATGAAGTCTATTTTACCAAATTCATAACATAGAAGTTGAATTAATTAATTTTATAATTAAATCCCACTGTTAAGACAAATAGCGTGTTTTTAAGAAACAATTTCTATCAAAAGATTGATACTTGATTATGTCTGGTTTAAATGTGAAATTACAACCAATGACCAGCATTGAATTAAATTGTAAAAATATATTCTAAATATACTTTAAAACCACTCAAATTAATAATTTATCACTATTAATTATTTCGATTAAAAAAGTTGTTTTTTAATTATAATTAATAATTTTCACTATTCATCAGAATATGAAAGTTATCCGAAAAGTACCAAAATTTCACCTTAGGCTAAATTCGATACTCCGAATCCAAAAATGAAGTTCATTTTGAAATATAAGATTTACAGAATTTTAAAAAGTGGTTATTACTATTCATAACGGCTAGTTTTAATAATATTTTAATAGCATATCGTTGTTTAGTGAAACTCGTTATTGCGTACTACACACGCTATCGAGGAAGGTCGCGATTGCGTGTATGCAAGGCAAGTCAAGGATGCGTGTTGTGCAAGCTCCTTTTGGTGTAGCGTACAATACAAGACATTAGTGAAATAAAAAGAATATTTTTCATAAAATTTCGGGCTGTTACATTCTACCCCCCTTAAAATGAATTTCGCCCTCGAAATTCGTCGGGGTTATAAATGGTTTACTATTCGAAAGATTCTTTAATAGAATCCCACATCGTAAAAAGGAATACAAAAACTTGGCTTTAAAAACTAAAGTATGAAATGTAACGATTACCCAAATAAACTAATCGCTGGGTTTCCATATAGGTAAAAATATGGATATGGAAGAGAAATCTAACCATCATGTTCTGATGGAGAGTGGTAGAGAACATGGGTATGGAAAAGCCAGTAATCACAAATCCATAGATTTGTGATGATATAAGGTACCATCTTATTCATCAGGTATAAGATCACTAGGACAACATTTTTGGTTTTCAAGATCATTTCCCTAAAGTTGAAAATTTGAATTAGAATAAATACTTACTTTATTTTGGTACAATCTCACTGTTGTTCGTGCTTTGAACAATTTCCACTTCATCTCTTAAATAAATGAAGTTGAATTTGTTATTCGTGAAGTGTTAGCAGATCATGTGATAGAATGACAGGTCATTCCATCAGTCTCAAACAAAAGGTTAGCAAAACTTATATACATAAGTCGATCTATAGTGAGATTAATCATATATGGTTCCTAAAATGGACTTATACTTCATATATCATACTGCTTAATATAATAAAACTAGTTTCTACTAAACAGGGAATTCCTGTAGGTCAGTGGTAGGCGATAAAGGCCAGTCGCACTTCGGTTGTGGGTTCGATTCCCACAGCCTTGTCCGAAGCGATGGGCTGTCGCCTGTCCTGCAGGTTGTCCTTTTTCCAAAACTATATTACTATAACATCCCATCAATAATATCGAAAAAAAAAATTTCTATCCTTAAACAATACTAACTTACGTCCAACACAATCCATTCCAATCTTTAGGCTTATCCATAATACTGCAGTCCACTCTCATAACATAGTGAAAACAATTACCAGAGATTTAATATCATCGTTGATCCCCATATATCATAAGATATGTTTTGTTGGTCACATTCCAAACATTCAAAGTCCTTAATCATGTATACTCTTGAATACCCATTGAACCTTAGTGAAAACTTGAATGCAGTTAAAAGTTAACACTTTACACATACCAAAATCCTCAAAATTATTTATACTCAAACCATGATATCACTTAGTCCTTATATCAATCATGAGCTCATGAATACAATCAAACATCTCATTATCTTCTTATCCTTTCATTATGCACTTATCATCTACTTTCCAAAATATTTGAATCACTTTTCATAGTTATTGGTACCTTAAAATTATTGAAAACCACAATAGGCCAATACTTAAATATTTCAATACACCATAAAAGTACCTCAACAACATTATTCTTGAATACCAAAACACTTCAGTCCATCCACATCAATGATTATCCTGGAATAAGTCCTTCCTTGATTTAGAAGTAACTTTTTAGGTCAGGGCATTGAGTTGGGTAATGCCCATGTTCTCCACAAATAAGACATTGAACTCCATAACAGTCTGTCACTCTATGACCCTTTTCTCTACACAGATAACATCGGTCCCTCCATTTGACGTATTCCTCAAGGTTCTTCTTCCCTTATTTAGAAATCTCAATCTTCCTTTCTTTATGCTCCTCAACATGCGAACATGCATAATAGTCTATCTTCCTCTTCTTTGAAGAATTAGGCATACCACTAAATTTCACCTTGTTAATCATATATCGCGATGATTGATTCGGCATAATCACAACATCTTTCTCTCTAGGCATTACACAATTTTGTTGCTCATAGTCACCAATTTTGTCCATTGGATTCAATGTTAACTGAATTCCTTTTGGTTCCCTCCCTTAACTAAAACACAAAAATAATTTTGTGAGAATCAAAAATCATGCTAGAGAAAACAACATAGTAAAGGGAAAGTATCCTCAATACCTAACTTCTTAGGTTTAATCTAATATCATTACCATAGTTCTAGGAATATATCCTATACGTATACTTATCCTTAGGGACATCCCTAGACATACCTTAGAAATATCTCTAGGAATCTCACTAACGTTTTCGCATCATAGTTTCCAAAGGTTGACTAAACCTTTCCTCTGATACCAACTGTAGAGACCCGAAGCCTAACGTACATAGACTTTACATTACTTTTGCGGAATACTTAGTACATAACAAAAACACACACACACAAGGATCGTAATAGTTTAGTGTCTTTGGAAACTCGGAACGTAATCTTCTAATCGTGGTGAAAGATCTTCAATATCTCCCATAAAGATCTTCCTCTTTTTTTACCTAAAACCTTTCTTTATATCCTGGGGAAAAGAAAACATAAAAGGGTGAGCTCAAATGCTCAGTAAGGGTATACAAAAGAAATAAAAATCATATCATATCTTTTTGAAAATCATAAAATGCAAAAGAGATCATAATATCTTAACATGGAACAAATCATAGAAGTGAAAATGAGATCACCATAATCATAACATGAAACATGAAACTTTGTGTCATGCACACATAATCATGGAAAATCATTTCTTGTTAGTCATGACTCATTGCCAAGACTATCTTAGTGGACAAAGTCCCTTTCTGAATCGAGTAACCCTCGTTTCAGTCCTGTTTCACTGAACCGGTATAACCTACCATTCCAGCCATGTCTATCTCATGAGATATAAAATCTTTACCCAATGCATTGGAGGGAGATATAGGTCCCACCCATCTCATAATGATACCATTCTTATGTGTGCCACAAAATCATAAATCATACATCATTTCATAACCCATGTAATAAAAATGGGATTCTTAAACAACATGACATCATAAAACCATTCATATAAGATAAAGGAATTCATAAACATAATTCCATAACAGCATAGTCAAATCAATGTAAAAATATGGATAGAAACAGAATCCTTTATTATCTTAGATGGAAAATAATTTTGATAAAACACTTGAAATGAATTCTTGAGGAAAATATCCTTTCTTCTTCAAAATCAATTTCTTTTCACAAAACATCATGAAATTTTAAAAGAAATAGATTTTATTAAAAATAGTCATGAAATCTTTTGTAGGAATATTCATGAAAATAAGGCTTTATAAAACCGTAAAAATCCGTTCGTGCCGTTTAAGTTTAAAAAACATTCTTCGTACTTTTGTCGGAAAAGTCAAAAAGTACCTCGTACGAAAAACGACAAAAGATTCCTTTCATATCTTTTACTAAAAACTCACCGAAGGGTAAAATTGGATTTAAACAATTGTAGGTTGATGTCAATAACATTACATATTGAGGAAACATGGATGTGGATGATAAAATACACCCCAGTAAATACTTACGAATAAACAATCTCGGATAAAAATGAGATTGTGATATTTCCCTTACCTTAGGTCCGACTTGCTTTGTAAGTGTCTGAACCTCCTTTATAATGATTTAAATCATGTTATTGACTTATTACAGAATCATATTCATTGTTATGATATCATATATGGTTTACTTATGACATTATATTACCCGTTCTTTTGTAAATTCCATGTTAAAGAAGCGTTTTGGGTAAAATCGTTTCATTTATCGTAGGTGTTTTGATTTGTTGTTCTTGACTTTATTATTACTTATATCATGATTTACTTACTTCCAGACTATAAAATATGATTTATATATCATATATATTCAGTATATATATATATATAATAGATAGATAAATTAAATGAAAAACACCGTTCATGGAGACGGTAGTCCGTACGTACGCATGAACGCTATTTTCCTTTCCTTATTGTCTTGAAGGGAAGTAAGTAGATGACATACATATATATATATACATAAATCCAGTAGCTTTATAATGTCATATATTTCATTATTATTTCTTATATATACTTTATAATCATTCTTAAATGGTTAACATGGAGAATGAATCTCATCGCGTCGTGGAGACGGTAGTCCGTACGTACGCACGAGCGATGATATCATTTCTATAAATATTGAATTGAATTGGAGTGGATTATACAATATATAAGAATCAATATGATGTTGTAATAACTATGTATAGTTATTCTTTACACCATTATACCCATCCATGTAAGGTGGTGGTGGAAAATAGATTACACCACGGCTTGGAGACGGTATTCCGTACGTACGCACGCGCGGTGATTTCTTTTTCCGTAGGATGGATAGATGGTGAAATAGGGTTATTTCATACTTATAATAACATATCATTATATGAGTGATACTGATGTTATTACTTCATAATGAAACAACCTAAGAAGAAGAAGTGGAAGAAGAAATAAAGATGAAAGAATTGGTAACGGTAATTACCTCTTCTTTGAAGTGCCTCTTTGAGACCTCCTCTTAGGGAACTAAAATTGGTCTTTGAGGAAGACCAGAACCTCTAGGATGTTTCTAGGGAAGTGGAGAGGAGAAATTGGCAGGGGTTGGCCGAGCTTGAGTGCTCAAATTGGTGTGAGGAGGAGGGGGAGGAGGTGTCCTTTTATAGGGGAGGAGAGGGGCACCTTAGGAATTCTTAAAAATATTAATTTATAATAAATCTAACCCCACTTAAAAACCTCCAAAAATGACTCATATTCGAAGCTTAGATGAGATAGGGTTGTAATCTCATCAACCAATCAGATTTAGACATGTTTGGATCTTATTTTAAACCTTATCAATTAGATTTAACTCTAAGTTAAATAATTTAACTTTTACCGTGTCTTTTTGTTTTCTTTCACTATATGGTTAATACACTTACTATAACATGCCAAACGAACCCCAAATTGTTTATTATTAATATATATATCCTTATCTAAGTCATTTGGCCGAACCTTAGATTTTTAGGAATAAAATAACAATTAATAATATAATATTTGATTTAAAAACTATTTTGTGTCAATTTTGACACTATTTGATATATGATTTTTGTGAAAGTCATAACAGAATTAAATGTTCGAACCAAGTTGATTAAATCAACATTAATATATCATAGTAACTTAGAAAATTAGTGGAATTCATAAAAATTCTCAAATTACATTTATTTTGGTGTTTATAACATCAATTATGTCAATATTTCATAAATAAGATAATTACTGCATCATCTTTGTGTCATAAATTAATTAAATTATTTGATGTCTAAAAATTACAAATAAAATACCATTATGTAGGAAATCTTTTTATCTTTCTAATTAATATTTATAGTCGAATTTATCTTATGTATAACCCCATATTAAAAATGATTTACTTATTAAACTTGGATTTTAACTATTTTAACCCTTCTTTAAATAAATTAATAATAAATGTCCTAATCTAATCCAAGTGGGCCTAAATGGTCATATTTTATTCCTAAGTTTGTTTTTGGTCGAATTACACTTGTCCAATAGAATTAGGACATGTGTTAGGGTAATATTGATATCATATTTACCCTTAGTTACCCTATTTACTATTAACCGCGGTAAAAATAGTAAAAAGTTACTATTCACCAAAAAATTATTTTTATCTCATTGAACCACATTTTACTTACTGATATCAACCGTGTCTGTCGGATTTTTGAAATTCCATTCACAGAAGCGGTAAAGTTATGTTTTATGAAAAATTCAGTTTTTTTAACTACCACTTAGTAGTTTCACTATTCATCAAAAAATGAAGGTTTTCAGAAAAATGCCAAAATTTCATCCTATGCTATATTTCATATTCCGAATTCAAAAATGAAGTCTATTTTACCAAATTCATAACATAGAAGTTGAATTAATTAATTTTATAATTAAATCCCGCTGTTAAGACAAATAGCGTGTTTTTAAGAAACAATTTCTATCAAAAGATTGATACTTGATTATGTCTGGTTTAAATGTGAAATTACAACCAATGACCAGCATTGAATTAAATTGTAAAAATATATTCTAAATATACTTTAAAACCACTCAAATTAATAATTTATCACTATTAATTATTTCGATTAAAAAAGTTGTTTTTTAATTATAATTAATAATTTTCACTATTCATCAGAATATGAAAGTTATCCGAAAAGTACCAAAATTTCACCTTAGGCTAAATTCGATACTCCGAATCCAAAAATGAAGTTCATTTTGAAATATAAGATTTACAGAATTTTAAAAAGTGGTTATTACTATTCATAACAGCTAGTTTTAAAAATATTTTAATAGCATATCGTTGTTTAGTGAAACTCGTTATTGCGTACTACACACGCTATCGAGGAAGGTCGCGATTGCGTGTATGCAAGGCAAGTCAAGGATGCGTGTTGTGCAAGCTCCTTTTGGTGTAGCGTACAATACAAGACATTAGTGAAATAAAAAGAATATTTTTCATAAAATCTCGGGCTGTTACAGTGTGTATAAGAGATATTTCACTGAATTCCATAGGAGAAGTCCAAGTTAAGTAGATGTTATTTGGTTTAGGTGGGATTTATTCAAAATTTATAGTCCTCCCACCTTGGATATTTCAATAGAGACATGATTTAATTCCATCTTCATTTGCATGAGAGAGTTCTTTGTATACTGAATAGAGGTGGAAAAGTTTTGTATAGTGGGAAGGGGGTGTAGAGAGAGAGCGAGAGAGTTTTCATACAACATAGTTCTTGGGAAATAAATCCATATTTTTATTACCAATTTTATCCCTTTATCACCATTCTATGAAATCTATGAATCACACCTAGTGGTATTAGATCCATTAGAATCCAAATGAAAAAAATGATAGGAGACATTGAAATGGAATGAAAATTCAAGATTCTTAAACTCATTATTTAAAGAGTTATTTGAATGCTTGTGTAGAAAAAGTTCCAACAGTATAAATGAAATTTAAAATGGAGATGAAATGATCTCTATAAAGGCAGTCAACATTTATCTCAACTTGAGGTGTTTCAATTAGTGTCCATTTTGGATAATATAGGAGTCAATTTCATTATTTTAAACTATTTCAAACACAAATAGACTATCTTTTTTCATATTCTTCTCAAATGTTTTACGAAATTAAATTTCAATAGAAGGACCATCCACTATGGGGATGATCATATTGACTACCTCAAACTACTCCATTTGGATGTATATAATGGAAGATCTACTTAATGATACAGATATATTTAATCTCATGAGAACATGGGTGTCAACCCTGATACCCCCAAGGAAGCCGACTGGAAGAAGATAATAAAGAATATGATCAGTAAAATTCCCCAAGGGATTAATCACAACATTTAAAATATTTCTTAAGAGACTATAAAATATGAACTCTGGATTAGTTAGAGAATACATAGCACTTTGAGGACATTTAAAACAAGATCATCCCATTAAGTAAGTTGGAAAATCATTGACTAAAAAGTGAATGATCTATATAAGAATGTACAAGAGGGTTCTAAATCTTTGTAAATCATTTTGTGAAGGTAGGTATGTTTTTTAATAATTATGATTTGGAAAACCACATACTATTCACACTTCTCTATAGCTGGGTTGCAATGGTGGTCTCCCCAATAACTCAGTCCCTCAAGGAAAACATATCTTAATAATGGTAAAGGATTCAATATTAATCAAGAAGTCATAAAGTAAGGACACAAGTTATAACCATACACAATCCCTCATATTAGAGAAGTTAGGGAGAAAACAAGGTCATGGTTCAGGAGCATGAATTTGAGGAAAAAAATAAGTGCAAAAGAAGGTCCACATATGACAGGAGACCAATATAAAAAGGTTACTATTGTCTCATTTAGGGACACATAAAGAGGAAATATTGAAAGTTACTACAGGAGAAGGGCCAAGGAAGTAACCAACAAAGAAGAAATGAAGTTACACATATAAAAATAACATGATAAGTTTCTCTTTTCTCTAGTAATATTGAATAAGATAATTTTCTACATATATAAGGGGAAATCATCTAATGGGTGGTTGATATAGTAGTATTGTACCACTACAATCTGCATCATAAGTGTTTCCTAAATTATAAAGATGGTGAATTTGGTGAAAACAAGATGGGTAATTCTAGTTTGAATAAGATCATTAGAATGGGTGATATCCATGTTAATATAAACGTTGGACACATAATCAACTTAAAGTATATATAAAGTTTTCTATATTATTGACTCAACCAATTTTCTGGGATAGTCTTTTACCAATAAGGTTATGGAAACATAATTATCAATAGCACAAGGAAGATGAAAAAATTGTTGGTCAGAGTGAGTAAATCAAGAGGGGAGAATTGATTTACAATAATTTTTTTGTTTAAAACAATTGATAAATAAATACCCCAATTTGGTAAAATGACCAACTAATCAAAATAGTAGAAATATATAAATTTTATTGATCAAATAATTTATCAGAATATTTATTAGTACTCAATTAAAATATCTTATAAATATCTAAAATTTTAAAATTAACTTAATCAAATGCTTGATATAAAAGCGAATTAATTCAATCTATCAATGTAAATGTTTTGATACAAATTTTAAATCACATGAAATTTTAAACATATTAAATATATAAATAAAAACTAATAGAAACTAATAAAACACATAGAAATATTAAAATAATGGGTTTGGTCTCAATCAAAGAATTAATACCCTCCACTTTTCAATCACCAGATTCCAAGTACTTATTTTAACAATAAACATGATCCAAAACATGTATGGGGTTTCACAAACAAAATCACACAACCTTTCCAGGATCAATGACTCTTCTATAGTTATATGTGGGATAGAAACAAGATACAGGACACAAATGAACTATTCCAGATTTTTTATGGGTATAAAAAATGAATAAACTTGAGAGAGTGTGTCAAGAACAATTTAGTTAAAGAATAAAAGATAGTGTTTTAAGATAAATATAGAAATAAAACACACTTCTCAAAAGTAAGGAATATATAGAAAGGGGAAATGAGTATAGATGAGGAAATATGAGACTTCTTTATATGAATATATTCATATGTTCAATGATCCTCATATTTTATTTTATGATGAACATAAATAGGTTCTTCAAAAAGAGTAATAAAATAGATTTTTGTATAGTCTAAAAAAATCCTTATCCTTTCTGTCTGTAGATGTCTAGTGACCTTTTTCACAAAGGTGTGTTAGGATTCGTATTTGATCCAATGTATGATGGTTCTTGTTCTTCTGTGTTCTCAACAATTTCACCCCACAATCCACCACACGCACACACACATGAGTGAGTTCATCTCAATTTATAACTCTCCAGGTCCAATTAAAGAATAATAATTAAAAAAATCTTATATCCCCATAATGAGAAATAAATTAGGAAAGGTTTTACATTATCTTCAATGCATCTATAGAGTGGTTTAGGAATAATGATTAATATATCCCTGTGTGACTGAAATCATTTTGTTCCTTAAACTAGCCATTGGAGGAGTTAAATTTGAGTAAGAATACCTTGATAATTATGGTAGTAGACTGAAATTAGATTCTTATTATCATTAGATCAAACCAAAAGTAGCATATACTAGTGGTTTATGTCTTTAACTAATATTAGATGTCTCCAGTGGTAGATCAGTTCTCACATTAGATCAAATCTAGAGGTAGATTAACTCTAGAGGTAGATCATTTGTACTAACAGTTGATGTGTTCAATGGTATCACATCATATCTAACAGTATAGTTCTTTACCAGTTGATCTAACCAGAGGTAGCATAGGATAGTGGTAGCACAGTCCAGTGGTAGATCAATCAATGATAATCTCATAGAATATCTATCAACAGTAGATCATTCAGTGATATATCTATCAGTAGTAGATATACTGAACTAATGGTAGTATAATGTATCTAGTGGTAGATGTCTCAGAAGTATTATTTGTTCCCTAGTTGATATGCTTAAACTAATGGTAGATACTTTGAACTTATGGTAGATCTAATGATGTAATGGTTTATCTATACATTAGAAAGTTTTTCCTCAAAAATATTTTACTATCTTAAATCATTAATCATATTAGAAATATAAAAAAGATTATTTATGATCATTAAAATAAGGAGTTTACAAGAATCTCCCCCTTTTGATGTTAAAAAATCATTGCATTTTAAAACCTTTTATAAGGAAATGAATAAGAGATAATTATGGATGAAAAAAAGTCTTTTTCACTTCTTAATATTTAATGAGATGCATTGATTTAAGAATACATAAAAAATAAATAGATTCTTAAATGTAAGTGAGTTAGAAGTTTAGATTTAAATACCTTAACTATAAATTCCATTCCATAATTCATCACCTTTTTGTATTATCAACAAGATAAATAAATAAGAGTAAGGTAAGAAAATATAGAAATATTAATAAAAGAGAAGATTCATTAGAGCTAAAAATTAAGGATTACATTTGAAAAATTAATACAAGGGAAAATAAAACCCCTACCAAATTTTAATTTGAACTGGGACTACTCTCATCTCAATGTGATAAAGGTATCACTGGATATTTCTGTTTTCCAGATACAATAGGTATATAGGTAAAAGATGAGAGTTAAAAGGTTGAGGTAGGAATATCCCTAGTCACTACTGGCCTGAGATTCCAAACAAATTCAGTTGGATTCATGTTTAATGGTTGAAACTGTGGGGGGAGGGGAGATGAAGAAGGTGCATAGGAAAGGGAAGACTCGAGAATTGTTTCAAGTTCCACCACTATACTGCCAGAAACATAAAAAAATAGTTTCATAAATTTGAAAAGGTCCATAAGGATGTTTCCAACTCTCTCCATAACCATTAAGAAATCCTTCTTCTCTTTCATAAATTGTTTGAAAAGAGGAGTCAAAACATTAAGGTGGTTCACTTGATCTTTGAATTCCATAGAAATAAGTAGAATCCTTATAATCATAGTAAGAAATATAAAATGGTAATTGAACTCATTCATTGTATAAATTATATAAAATTTATATTTTATGGCCTTAGTGATAGTCTCTCTATCACTTCAATATTCATTTAAATACTCCCTAACTAGTTTATATATAAGCTCAACATGGAATTTTTTATCCAAATATTTTACTAATGAGAGGTAGTACGATCACCAAAGATATCATGTAGCTCCTCCTTTACAAAATATAAAATCATCTCTAAATCAGCTGATGTAGAAGGTGGATAAGTGGAAGATGAAGCACCATGTTTAGGTAAGGTATCCAACCTCTCCAGAAGGGATTTATGGCCTATAGTGAATATGCCTCTCATCTCTTCCATGATGAAAATTAACTTCTTCTATTTCATTTTCCAACCACCTATTATCAATCTCTAATTCTTGCATCTTCAAGACCATCTTGGGATGAATGTGAGAAACCACTTACTCAAATATCAATATAGTATCAGTTTCAGTAATTTATATCTTTCTAGGTGGTGAAAATATAAGAATCCCACAAATATATGATAACATGATTACTCTAAAAGCATCCAATAAATATTTTGAAATATACCCTAACTCTTATTTTGAAACATACCATAAAGGTATAGAAGGTGTAAGAGATAGTTAAGTAATCTTCCCAAAGGTAGATTGACTATCTTATCCATGATTAGGATCAACTGTTCCAACATCAGTAGTAATGCATCACAATTGCCATGCCTAATAAATCCTCTCAAACTAAGATCCCTTAATATATTTTCAAAAATTGGGATGGAAATTCCACCTTATTCAAGTAGAATTCAATAATCATCATCATCACTATCACAGTTACTTTCACCATCTGAATCATCATAAGTGATGCCCAGCAGTTTAGAACCATGAGACGGATCCCCCGTAGATGATGCTTCATCCTCAACTATGGATGAAACAACTGGTTCCTCCCTATGAACTGATCTCTAACTAGCAGAGCTTAAGGACCCAAAATATTCAATTCCAGAATGAGAAGATCTTGGGGACTTCTCCCCCTTGGAATGTGATCTCTCCTTTGATCTAGAAAAATGAACATCCTTAGTCAGAATTCTAGAAGCAACTGGTTTATCTCTTTGATTTCAAGACCCCTTTCTTTATGAGGCAACTTCTTCATCACCAGGAGCTGATCCATGGCTAACAGAAACATGTTGAGTAGACATGGGTCTATTCTTATCAGTATAACTACATAAAAAAGAAGCTATATGTGAGTTATGTGACTACTCTCCCTCATTGGTATCACCTGCACCATTATCATCAGATCCACAAGATCCATCAGAAACTTCAAATACATTTCTTAATCTCTTGTAAGAATGTTCAGGTTATTCTTCACATATGACTTTAGTCACTTCCTCTTCTCCTTCACTAAGAAAACATTCTCTTGCAGGAAGTATGATATTAGTTCTAATAGATACATAATTAATAAAGGGGATCTTGACCACATTAAGGTCCCTACCTTTTTCAACAGAAGTAGCCACTAACTCTTTCTCTTTAGATTTAGGTTCTTCTTCTTCATCTTTATCACTTGAGGAATAAAATACAAATTCATCTACCTCCAAGCTAGGATCAAATATATCTTTACATATTGTAGGGTGATTTAGAGGATTGAAATCCCAATAAATCATTTCATTGTACTCCAAATATTTCTCTTACCATGGGTTCCAATTTACCTTCATCCTTTACAAGTAAATTCGCTCAAACAAAAACCATCACACTTGAAATTTTCTTCTTCATCCCCATCAACTAATCCTTTGGCTTCTAACATGGTTGAGATAAACATATAATAGATCATGGAATTTGAAATAGATGAGGTATTTCTTATCTCTATCATATGTACCATTAAATATCTATTTATATTTATTTTTGCCTTCTTTTTTCATAAGAAAAAAATAAAATCATCATGATACATCATTGTATTAAAGTCCCCCTTCCTAGGATAAAGCATATACTGGATGTACTTGAACATAAAACGATACTCTTAATCATGTTATATAGTTACATGCCTTCTCAATGTGTCATTTCTGTTTAATTTCAGTAGTGTCTCCCCATAAATTAAAAGTTCAATATCAGTAGTAATTAAACAATGATATTCATTAAAAACCCCCTTATGAGAAGCATGCAGAGATATTTCCCACTTCTTTGATGAAAAAGATCTGTCTTGATCATCAATTAGAGATTTAATTTCATACTTTTTACTTCTAAAAAATACTCTTCAAATTGGTAGAATTGGTGAAATAACCTTGGATAAAATAGACGATCATTCTTTGATAACCATTAAATCCTTCCCTAGTCCTCGATCACTTTTAGGACCAAATAATTTATTCATATTAACCAATTATAATTTATTTCTTTTTTGAAAAAAACACTCAAGATGAAAACTATGGTTTATTTGGTTTAACATATATAGTAGGATGAACGGTTTCTCTTAATTATTTCTTATATGGATATGATTCCTTAGGATTAGAGACAATAGCATGTTTCACTCTCCCCATTGCACTGAATCCAAGGTAGAAGGGAAAATTTGGAGGGTTGTAGGTTGAGAGAGAAATGAAGTCAAACAGTTCAAAAGAATTCCTAAGTGAGAGGGTTCTCAAAATATTTTTTTAGATCATTTTTCACCATATAGGGGTATGATATTTTAAAATATAATAATACTAAATAAATAAGTAAATTTAATAAAATTTCAATTAAAAACTTCATAAAATATAACTAGACCGACAGTATATAATTCGAAATATTCGAACAGTGAATCTCCAATAGTGGATCTCCACCAGTGGATCACCCAATGGTGGATATCCAATGGTGGATCACCAAATGAAGTATCTCCAATGGCAGATCTGCTAATGCTGGATATTCTAACAAAATTTCTCTAGAATGGAAAACCAGAGATATAGAACTAACCAAAGTTAATCATACATATTTCATGTTTGATACAACTTATTCTCTGAGAATTCAAAGTATTTGTGATTATATTATATATATGATGTTCAGTTCCTTTGAAATCTTGAGTTATATCACCCTTTTTAAAATGATCTCTAAAAAAGTGATGTCTTATGTTAACATGTTTTATTCTAGAATGAGATATTGGATTCTTAAAGATCTTTATCACACTTGTGTTGTCAAAATTTATACGGACATGTCTAAATTAAAATCCATAATATATGAAAGTGTGTTTCATCAAGATAATTTCACACAAAATATTTTTCAAACCACATACTCAGCCTCAATAGTAGACATTTATACATAATTTTTATTTTTACTAAACTAAGAATTAATGACTCGATCCAAATGTGACATATTCCAAAGGTGTTTTTTCTATCTAACATACAACCACCAAAATATTAATATGAATAAGTCACCAAATACAATTCTTTTCCTCTAGGATAGAATAATCCTAAATAGATATTATATTTGATGTATTTGAAAATTATTTTGACAATATGTAAATGTGATTATTTTGGATTTGATTGAAAACATGAAACCAGAAATACACTAAACATAATATATGGTCATCTAATAATTAAATATATAATGATTCCAATAATACGTCAATAATTAGTTTGATCCACTATTTTTCCATTTTCCTCAAGATCCAGCTTACATGTCATACTCATGGGTGTATCACTAATTTTTGTGTTATCTAATAAAAAATGATTTTAAATGTCTTTGGTGTTCTTAAAAAATTTAAAATAATTCCATTTCTATTTTTATGTATTTGAAAACCAAGAAATAATTTTAACTCACCCATTAAACTCATTTCAAATTCACATTGAATTATTTTTGAGAAATTAGTTCACAAATAATATCTAGAAGATTAAAAAATTATATCATCAACATAAATTTGAAAAACTAATACATTTATTGAAATTATTTTTATAAACATAGTAGGACAAGCTATTCCTTTATTAAAAACTTTATAGATAAAAAATGAACTGAGCCTATCAAATCAAGCTATAGGTGATTGTTTTAAATTGTATAATGATTTTTCTAATTTAAAAACATGATTTGGAAAATGATGATTTTAAAAACCAGGGGTTGTTTAAAAAAACACCCTCAACTATATATCAATTTAGAAATTTACTCTTAACATCCATTTGATATAGTTTGAGAATCAAATGTTCTATATAAGTAAGAATCATTCTGATGGATTAATGTATAACTATTGGTGAAGAGTTTCTCACGTAGTAAATACCCACTTCTTAACTATATCCTTATGCAATAAATATACCTCATTACTAACTACAGTACCTGAATCATTGACTTTATTTCTAAACAACAACCAAGTGAAAATGGTAAAAAGATATTTAGGTCTATCTAATAGTTTATAGACTCCATTTATTTCAAATTAACTTATTTTTTATTGCATTCCCATTACCTAAAATCATCATTAATAACATAATTGATGTTCTTAGGTATAAACCATTATAAGAAGACCTGATGTTCAACATGATTTCTAAGAGAATATACAATTTGTGTTCTCCTATCTAGGTCTCCTACTACATAATCTAAGGTATGGAATCTTTTATTTCTCATAGTTTTAGAAAAATAAGGGATGGTTATCTCATTGTATTCGATAGGCTTAAATTCACGTTTTTCTTCATCACCAAAAGATTTTTCTACTTGTTTTTCAGAGAAATCAGATGTTTTATAATCTACATTTAGATTATATATATCATATCTAAGGTTTTATAGTATATTTTTAGGTTAATTTGGATTTGTTTCATCATATTTGACATAAAAATATTCCTCTACTAACTTATTAATTTTATTAAATAATTTCTATAATTCACTTGAGGTAGAATATCCAAGGAAAATTCCTTCATCAATCTTGGAAGAAAATTATTCTATATTATCCATTGTATTGAGAATAATGAGTTTCCAAAAAAAATACCCTAAAGTTAATAACCTTATGTTTTTTTCCATTGCATAATTCACAAGGTGTTTTCTTTAGAATAAGTCTAATTAAAACTCTATTGATTATCTAATAATATGTATTCATAGATTCTTCCCAAAAGTAAATAGGTAAATCATATTCATTGATCATGGTCTGGGAAATTTCTTGAAGGGTCATATTTCTCTTCTATACTACACCATTCTACTATGTAGTACTAGGGGTAGAAAATTTATGATTATAATGATTTTTTAGTTTAAAAATTTAAATTATTCATTATTAAACTCATGACTATGATCACTTCTTATTTTTTTAATCATAAGTCCACTAAGATTTTATTTAGTTTTAGAATACTTAGAAAAATAGGAACAAGCTTCAATTTTTTGAGCTAGAAATAATACCCAAGTATATCTAGAAAATTCATATACTAGAAAAAACATAATTCTTCCCATTTAATCTAGAAACTATATAAGTTCCAAAAAAAATACATGTGATCCAACTCTAGGGGCTGAGAAGTTGAATTTTTTCCATTGATTTGAAAGATGTTTTGTGTTGTTTCCAATTTTGACAAGGGTTACAGTCTTAATCATATAGAAATTCATGTCTAAGAAGATAATTAAATTATCCTTTACTATCTATCTTTATAACAGAATGAATATTTCCACGGCCTAGTACCCTATTCCAAATATAATATTCTTGGTGAAATACACCGAGACAATAATTTTTTTGAGAAAATAAGGAATATAATTTAACAGTAAAAATATAATCATTTCTCAATGAAGAAAAACTAAAACATTTTTGGAAATTTAAAACTTTGCAGGAATTATTATAAAATTTAACATAAAAACCATCATCACATTGGTATAATATGATAATAATATTATAATTTAATCTATATATAAATAAAGCTTTTAAAATTAAAATAGTTTTAGATTGACCAATTTGACCAAGTCTAATTATTTACCCTCTGGCATTGTCACAAAAAGTGACATGTCTACCTTCAACATTAATTATATTTTTGAATCATGTAGAGTCCCCAATCATGTGTTCGGAGCATCAACTATTTAGATACCATAAATTATTGCTCGAAAGTTTCAATAAGGTTTCCAAAAAAATATTTTTAAACCAAAAATAACTCTGGTAACCATATTTTCTTGGGTCGAGGGATGTTAGTAAAAAGTGATTTTGGAATCCACACTTGTTTAATAAGTTTCCTATAATCATAAGTTAAACTTTTAGAAATAAATACCTTTTTCAGTCCATCATAATAAAAATTATTAGAACTATAACTAGGAACAAATATTTTTTTAATTATTATTCTTTGTCTTGGATGATATCTTATTCCATAAGTATGCTAAGAAGCAGTTTTATTTCCAAGCATCTGTGTTAAAGAATTTATTGAATTTGTAAGTATTTAAAGAACCTCATTTAATTGATCAATTGATAATTTAATCTCATTATTTTTATTTCAAAATTTATCGTTTTTATCCTTATCTATACTAATATCAGTTTTAAAATAGGTAGATAAAGCATGATGTTTCTTTAAACTTTTCTATTTATCTTTGAGTTCATTACATTTATCCTCCATAATATTATAGTGTTGAAAAATTTCTTCATTAGACATGTATTCTTCACTTTTTTCGTTTTTATAAATGTTATATTTAAGAACAGGGGATATAGGTACAATATTAGATACCTTATATATGGTTTCCATAAAGCATATATTAGCTAAATCTTTCTTATCTTATTTTCTTGAGTGTGAATCACTTGGACTACCATAATATGAACTCCAAGTTGATTTCATATATATCTTATATATTTATCTTTTTACTCATACATTTTCTTATACTTTATCTTAGGAATATTAACTTTGACATAACCTTTTACTTTATATTCCAAACAGACTATTTCATTTATAGTATCACCCTTATTACAATATTTTATCCAATTCCATTTATTATCTTACTTCACTATATAAGTGGGTTCCCCGAAGAACATATTATTTTTTAAAAAATTCATGAAATGTATATCCAAATATGTCATTTAATCATCATTTCAACAAGTGATTATTCATCACTTGAACTTTCAACTTTTATCTACACTTTTTGTTTTATGTCAGTAATATTTAACACTATAGAATTTATAATTCGTTCAAAATCCTCCTAATTTTTTACTTGTAGTTATTCTTCATACATTATAATATTTTAAATAATATCCTTTAGTTTAATTGTATTAATGTCACATGATTCTCTTATTGATAAAGATGTTCCCCTCCATCTTTCTGGTAAGCACCTGAGATGTAACATGAGCTGATCTTTGTCAGCAATATTCTTTCCCATCATGTTTACTATCTCATTGAACCTAAGATACATGTCATATATAGGTTAATTAGGCTTCATCTTAAATATATCATATTTAATAATTTATGTTTTTAATCACATTTCATTAACATTTGATGTTCCTTCATGAGAAAAAACTAGTGTATCCTAAATTTTAAATGAAGTAGCACAGGAACATATTATGTTTAATTAATATTCACCTGATGAATAATATAAAGTATTCATATCTTTACAATTATTATCATATATTGTTTTTGTATCATCACTCCATGTTTCTATAGCAGTTGTAGGTTTTTCATATTTATCTTCAATTATAGTCCAAATATCAAAGACCATACTCTCTAAATTTATTTTCATTTTAATCTTCCAATGAGCATAATTAGTGCCATTAAAATAAAAAGGTCTATTATTAGTAGTTACATTTTTCCTATTATTATCACTAATGAATTAAATATAGAATAAATAGAAATTTAAGATCTTTTAAAGACAACTAAATAACGACTAAAAAGATAATTCAAAGCCCTCTGATACCAAAATGTTGGTCGGGGTGAGTAAATCAAAAGGGGGGTATGAATTTATTTACCATTAAAAGTTTCTATTTAAAAAAAATTATAAATAAATCCCCAAATTTGATAAAATGTTCAGTTAATCAAAAGATTAGAAAAATATAAATTTTACTTTTCAAACAATTTCTCAAAACCTTGATTAATCCTCAGTTAAAATATCTTATAAAAATATTAACTTTTGAAAATAACTTACTTAATAAATTTATTTATTTATTTAAAAATTAAGACTAACTATTAAATTAAAAAATTTTGATATAGATTTTAAATCACATGATGTTTTGAACTTATAAAATACGGAAAACAGAACTAATCAAGACTAATAAAAAACAGTGGAATTAGAATAATAGGGTTGGTCTCATGATGAGACTTAATCCCCACCATGTGGAAATCGCCTCCTAAAAATAGTTTATTTAACAATATAAATGATCCACAACCTATATTGGGTTTTACAAACAACAACACATAAAATGTACAAGATTAAAACCTCTCCCACATTTATATATTGGATAAAAATTATATACATGTCACACACGACATATTCCACAATTTTCGTGGGTATAAAAATGAAAAAAGATGAGAGAGTGTGTCAAGAACAATTTAGTTTATGCATTGGATATAGAGTGTTCAAATATATAGAAAAATACAACACACTTCACAAAAGTAAGGCATAAACAGAATTATCAAATGAGTATATATGAGAAAAGATGATGGAAATTGATCTGAATTTAAAAATTAATATCATAAAGTGCGGAAAAGTCCTTTTGTTTTCTATCTGTAGATTTCTAGTGTCCTTTTTCATAAAGGTTTTCTATGATTTTTATTTGATCCAGAATATTACGATTCTTATTCTGCTATATTCTCCACACTTATACCCCCATAATCCACCACACACATGCACAAGCATGTTCTTCTCAATTAATCACTCTCCAAGTATAATTATACATTAATGAATAATAATTAAACAAGTCCTAGATCCTCATACTGAGCACTAAATTAATAAAGGTATGAATTTGTCTTAAATGCATAAATGGAGTGGTTTAGGAATAATGATCATTAATACATGTGAAACTAAAATAATTTAATTCATTAATCTATAAATTGTAGGAATTCGTTTATAATAAGAATATTTGGACAAAAATGGTAGTAGGCTGGTGGAAGATCCTTACTAAAGTTAGGTCAAACCAGTGTTAACACAAACTAGTGGTATATGTCTTAAACTAATGGTAGATGTGTCAAACGATAGATCAATTTTGATGGTAGAAAAAATATGGTCGTAGATTATCTCTTACACAATCCCGTAGCATTTTAAAATTATACCTATTATATCTTCCAAGTAATTCTGGGTGTTTCAAATTATGTTAATATTGTATAATAAAACCATTTTTTTGATAGTGTCAAGTACCGCAAGGTAAAATACAAGAGTTAATTCCATGTTATTTATACTAATAAATGGTAGTGGAGACATACGAGGATGCACATCCAGTTCGATGCAAAATAAAAAACAGTGTTGATAAGAGGGACCATTCACTGGCTAAGCAATAGTTTCTATGTCCGGACTTTTGATGGATATTGTGAGAGCTTTCAAATGAGGGAGTTTCTTTTGGCCATGTATCCAAGTATAACATTATGGGATCATATGGGGGGTTGTTAAATTTCAATTATATTTGGATTTATGGGAATATGTATGAAAAAACCTATTGGTGAGGAAGAAGATAATTCTATAGAGGATAGGGAAAAAAATTGATAGAATTATGGGTATTGGAAAATTATATTCACCGTAATGGGTAGGGTGTATGTAAGAAAATACATATAAATGTAGTAAATTTTAACTCATTCACTTCAAATGATCCGTCAATAGAATTGCATGGAAACACCCTCGGAATAGTGTATCAAATGCGTTTTACAATGCTCATGTGTATCGATTTCACAACCGTTCACACAATCAGCTAGATTTATGGTGGACTAATTTGGTGTCCCATGATAGGAGTAAATATTCCTTCTAATTAGGAGCCAGACCATATTACAATGTAAACCCATTCGAATGGGAATGATATATAAAATTTAAAGGAATATATATAATGTAAGATCTCATTTTCCATTATTTCATTGTCCCATAATCTATGCCATCTTCTTTTCTACATTTCCTTGCTATCGAACTTCAATAAAAATTTTATTCTAACTTATGTTCATAGCCTAAATTTATATTTTTTTGGTTAATTATTTATTTCTTTAATTTCAATCATTATTGTTTATATTTAAAATTTTCAACATTTTATGGTTTACATGATTGTACTTTATTTGAATTGTTAAATTCTTTCATTCGATATTAATGTTCATTTACAAGAGATTTCTTTCTTTTTTGGTATCAGAGTAACTCCTCAAATAATTTCGTTATTGAATTTTCTATTTTATAGTATTCAAAACTATTTTTGTGTAGTGTGAAAATTTTATATTTTATATTTTCAAAACAATACAATATGTAGTATTCATGTGGCTCATTTCATATTTAAGGAAATTTCAAATATCCAAAACTAACCAAACATGATCATTGACTTAGAGACAATTTAAATTATGGACTACATATTCCATTTCCTTTATATATGAAAAATCAACTTTTGTCCACCACTTTCATTGTTTTATTTTTAATACCTCAGTTAATAGTTTTCGTTTGGAGTATCTGTAATAACTAAATCAACTTAAAACAACACTAATTCAGTGACATATGTGAGTATAATGGTTGAAAATGGAAATGGATGAAAAGGATTATATGTGGATTAGTTATTTAGACATATTTATCCTAAAAATACACCATTATTTCTTATTTATGATCATATAACTATGATTTAACTATTTTATATTTTACAACAATTTGGGGGAGGGGGGTTACTAGGAAAAAAATAAATCCATTGTTCCTACAAGTACTCTTGGAGACTCCATCCTCTAATTTACCTATTCTACATATACTGTAAATAAAATGGAGTCTAAAGTAAAATTATAAAGTTATTATATATATGATATTCTTAATCAATTACTTGTTATTCACAACATGTTTTTCAATTTACAAAAATTTTATTATAATTTCAAAAAATATTTACAATAAACAATCCAAATAAGATTTATCCTATTATAATTCACCAAATGAAGAAAATACTGATGGAGTCATCTATCCTCTATACTACAGGTTTTCAAAGGCCGGTGCATCTTCGCCACCAACCCATTAACTTCAAACATGGATGGTGCATGTGTAGGAACTATTCTATTGAATGCATTGTGATAAGTCAAAGGTAAGTGGATGTTGTTGGGTTTAGGTGGGAGTTATGTTAGATTTTTACTCCTCTCAACATGGAAATTTCATGAGGTCCATGTGATTTTTCAACCATTATCTATTCAAAATAGTTTTTTGTATACTAAAGAGAGGTGGTAGAGTTCCATGTAGAGGGAGGGTGGTGTAGATATAATTTTCATGCATCTTTCTTCTTGAGAAATAAAGAAATTATTTTATTTCCAATGTTATTCTTCCATCCCCATTCCATGTGATAAAAAATCACAACTAGTGTTATCATATCCATTGGTGTTAAAATGGAAACGAGTAAAGGAGACACACCAATGGTAGTAAAATTAAAGATTCCAAAATTCATTTTTTTAAACCATGTTTATGAATACTCATGTCAAAAAAATTAAAACAACATTAATGAAATCAAGAAAAAAGATAAAATGAGCTCTATAGAGGCGATCAATGTTTATTTGAACTTGAGGTGTCATAATAACCACATTCTAGAGAAGAAAACAGTATTCTGTATTTTAAAAAAATTTATGTTACATTCTAGCAATTGCTCTGGCATACCATGCCAGTGATACAACATTGGTCAATGTCAACCATTGATACTATTTTCATTTTATCTTGATCAATCAGATTCCATTTTGGATGATATAGGATTAAATTCCACTATTTTAAACTATTCTGAATGCAAATATATTGTCCTTTTTTTTCAAATTCCGCTCTAATGTTTTATTGAATTGATTTTTAGTAGAGGGACCATCCGTGGATGGGATGATCATGTTTTCTATCCTGAACTATTCTATTTGGAAGTATATAATGCATACTATCCTTATTTTTAATGATCTATTTGATCGCAGTGACAAAATTGGTGTCATCCCCAATGCCACCAAGGAAGCTGATTGGAAGAAGCTGAATAGGAATACAATCTGTCAAATTTCCCAACAGATTAATGGTAGTATTTACCATCATGTTTCTCATGAGACTGGAACATATAAACTATGGAAAATTCTAGAAAATACTTACTACTAAAATTCCATTCAAAAAAAAGATCTTATTTTTAATTCAATTGATAAATTATCAACTATTGAGTGAATGATCTATAGAATAACACACAAGCAAGTTCTATAACACGATTTTAAAAGTGTTACTTAAAAGACTAAATATTACTACTCCTGTCAACAAGGTGCACCTATCATTTTTATATGCCTGCCTTATTATAACCACACTGTTAAGTGTGATTGGATTGAAGTAGCTTCAGGATGGGTGACTTTCTTGGTAGATTCCTAGGGTGTGTGATAGTGATAAAAATGAACAGTAAAATAGTAGTTGTTGGCCTATGGGGGTGTGGGGATAGTCATTAGTCTTATAAGTGAACCCAATAGTTAAGAGATTGTGGCGTACAGGATAACAACCAAGGTATTAAAGGATACCCATAGGGTTAAATGACCATGTTCTCGTACCTAGGTGGTTGGGCATGACAAATGGCATTAGAGTTGATACCCAGTTAGAAGTGTATATGTATTGCTTGGGTTTGAGGTATGAGGTTCACAATGAAAGAATTGTTCTTTAAAGGGGGGAGAGTGTAACACCATTATAAATGTGATACTTAAAAGACTAAATGTTACTACCTATATCAATAAGGCACACCTTTCTTCTCAAGAGCCTAGACCCAACTTTATAAAAATTAATTGGATTTTCTCAATGCCTTAGTATTAATGATGAAATTTTTATTTTTATTTATATATATATGTCATAATCAATTTACCTCTATTTTTACCAAACAATTATATGAATTCATTATAATAGTTATTTAATATTTTATTTTTTGGTTTGGTTTGGTATTGTTCACATCACAAGTTATTGAAAACATTTGGTTTTTAAGGAAATAAAATATATAATTTTTAATCGTAGGGTGTTACATTCTCCCCCTAAATAATGCTCTTCCTAGTAATTTCTAATTATTTGTCTCTATGGTAAATATTTGATTATATCCAAAAGATATATAACATCGAAGGATTAATTTCTAATGAGCTTTAAACTATTATCCCAACTATGCTAAATACCATAAGGGAGTGAATCAGGTTATGAAAGATTAAAACAATTTCCACTTAAAATATAGTTTCATCCATGAAAAACACTCTTCTCTTCCTTTCCCCAAGGAATGTATGAATAGAAATGAAATATTGTGTGAGACAAAAAAATTACTTGGTTTAACCCCACTGGGATATGTCCAAGGATCATATAATGACAATGTTCCAATGTAACAAATCCACTAAGGCTTAGTGAAAAAAAGAGATTCAAGATAGATCAATTCTATGACCAGGCTATTTTCCTCTAGAATGTTTAGAGCAGACTCACTATCCCTTCTTGTTTACAAAAAGTCACAATTTGAAATCTCACTTCTCTCTCAACAGAAGTGTTCTCACCAATCATTTGGAATAATCATCTTTCAAAACTTGAATAAATATTTTTTAAACATCATTTAGTGCATTATTAAGTTTCACTTTTATTCACTACATAAATAAAAATTTACCACAGATTCATTGGTAAATACCTTCTCATTCCCAAAAATTTGTCTTTAATGATACCATTGGGTGTATTGCACGCAACATTATCAACTTGCTCAAAAAATTTATGTTTTTTTGTTGAACTCCAACTTTTCTGAAACATTCATACTTTTTCGCAACTCCTTCGGTCATCCAGAAACAAGTTCTTTTCTGAATGCAACAAAAATTTTATTATTTTATTTACACAACTCTTCTTGAATAAAAAAATTATGATTTATGTGAAAATATTACATGATTTAGAACCCTTATATTTTTTAAGGGTTGAGCTAATGAAATGAGGTGTGTAGCCACTTATTTATAGACTTGGCTGACAATGAGCACAAAATCCTTACACACCTTGCTCTATGCACGCAACATTTTCTTGAGGATGGAACTTCATGTTTTGATGTCATATTTATAATGAAACTCTCTTTCACAAGATCATGAATCTATATATCTTTGTGTTGTGCAAAACTAAATTTCACGCACTTTCCAAACTAGCATGAAAAACATGCATTTTCCATATTTTGATGTGATGATCTAGAATATTGACTTGTACACAACATTGAGAACCACATTGTTTGAAAAAATTTCTATAAATATTGTCCATTATTTTGTCTTGGATCCCTTCCAACCTTAGAAGTATTCTTTTTCAATAAATACATTCAAGCTAATAACATTGTAATGTTACATTGAGGTATTTTTCCCAACAATATCCCCCTTTGGGTTTACTGAAAATTCTACACATCTTGAGACCTTATTAAATCTTCTTCAATATTATTACAAAGTTTTATTATTGCAATTCATTTAGAGATCCAAGATTTATGTAACACGCACTACAATACCACATGATCCATGCACAACATGAGAAACAATAGTTTCATTAAAAGTTCATCAATGAAACACTTTATTCTAAAACCATTCAACTACTTTCATCATGAAACTCATCATCCATTATGTATATCATTTGATAAATCATACTTAGCATAATATGATTTAAAACACCCCATACTTCACTGCTACCCCTTTCAACTTCTCCCCCTATATTGATAAAGACATTTTCTCCCCTTTTGTAGCCACACCTTCACCCCATTTATCAATGAACCTGAAGGGAACTCCATTGTAGTCTGTAATAGTGTAAAGAACACAGATCAACACCTTAGGTAAAAACACATAATACCTTGGGGATAGGGGGTCCCACATCCACATTTTTTAAGTTTGTGGAGTTGACTAAACTCTAATATCTGGTCAATGTCATTCAAATGATTTTTTGGGTAAGGACTTTGTCAGAATGTATGTAACTTGTATTTTGTAGGCACATAATCCAACATCAAAAACCCATGACCCACCTTCTCAATTATAAAATTAAACTTTATTTCAAGGATAATTGTCTTTAAATGATGGAATTATTTTTTACCAAGATTTATTACACTTCAATTATCTTAATAGACTCTGATTGGATACTTCAATTCAACTCCCATATCCTCAAGTTTATACTTCATCCATAATAATCATGTACAAGATTGAGTAGTTTCAATCTATTCCACTTTTTCTGTTCTCAATGAAATGAAATAATGTTTCTAAATTATCCAATAAGTACACAATCTACCAATATAGAATTCACCACCTAACATTGATTTTATATCATTTGTTAAAAAGACTCAATCTGTATCTTTATAACCCAATAACTCATATTGATATTTTTCATTATATAGAAAACAGAAATCCACTGTGCCTTTGATATTCTGAAAAATTATTTTTACTAAAAGTAATTTTCTTTTCATGAGATTACACTAATATCACGCTGATTGGAATTTGGAAAAAAATCATTTTTTGTTTTTAAGTAAAACAGACTTCTAATGATTTGGTTGTATTCTATAACATTAATCACATTTCATTCATCATCTTGTGATAGTTTCATCCAAGTGGCCACTAGAGTCTTCATATGATTGGAATTATTAATTCCATATCTTCTTAGAACCTCTTTGGAATATTTGGATTGAGAAATGAATGTGTTATTCCTCCCTTGTGTAACTTGTAAACTAAGGAAAAATGTTGGTTCGGCAATCATTGACATTTCAAACTCACTTTTCATGAATTTTTTTAAATATTAACAATGAGATTCATCTGATCCACAAAAGATTATTTCATCGACATACACCAACACCATAATTCTTTGATTACTATCATTGTTGACATATATATTCTAATCAACATCACCATGCTGAAAACTAAGTTTCTTCAAAAATTGGTAAAGCCTTTAATACCACACTTTCAATTCTTACTTCATCCCATCTAGGGACTTCCCTAGACAATAATCTAATTTCTCATAATCATGAATGATAAAACCAATAGGATGTTTGATATACACTTCTTCTTCTAGAACCCCTTTAAAAAATACAGACATGAAATCTATCAAGAAAAAAATTAAACTCTCATTACACTACTATGGCCAAGAATAATCTTATCATATCAACCCTCAAAATTGGTGAAAACATTTCATCAACATAAATTCCCTCTATTTGGGAGTACCCTTAGCAAATGAGTAATGCATTGTTTCAAATCATTTACCATCTTCATTTATCTTATTATGAAATACCCATTTGGTCCTAATGAAATTCTTATCTCTTGTCCTGGAATCAATATCTCATGTTTGATTCTTCTAAATTTATTCAAGCTCTTAATTTATATCCTAAACCCAGTTCTCATCTCATGATGCTTTATAAAGAAACTTTTAGTCTCTACTTGAGATATGAAAGATTTTTTTGTAATGACTTCATCCAATATGTTTAAACTGGTGCTACATGATCAAAAATGATCTTTTGTCTTCCAATCCCAACTGATTCTTTAGTTTGTATGCAGATATAGATTTGAATTCCTCATTTTCATTAGCTGTGTCTTCTTATAAATTATCATTTTCCTCTTCAACTCCCCTTGCGGTGTTAAACTCTTCATCACTTTCATCATGGAACTTTTTACTATGTTTTTTAATATTCTATTCATTCTCAACTTTACTGACATCATTTCTTTCAACTACCTTTCCAAGCCTCTTGTTGAAACAATTAGATAAATTTATTTTTTCTAAATATCAAATAAATATCCCTTCATCTCCACATGAATCCAGTTTTCCTTGTTTCTTTTTATTGAGAATAAAAAAGTTAATTCTAAATACTCTACTAAAGTTTTTTTAGTGTTGGATTATTCACATACCATGTATCATATGGAGCCTATTCTTCCTTCAGACATAAAAGATCCCTATTGGATATGTATAATAATTTCAATACTACTTCATTCCATAATTTCTCTAGTATTTCCTTTCCAATAATCGTTGTTCTGGTTATGTTTTTTATGATCTAATTTCTCCTCTCAACCACTCCATTCTGTTGATGATTTATCACTACTAAAACTTGATGCATTATCCCATGTTTCTCAAGATAATATTCCACTTGACTATTTGTGAATTTTATACCATTATCTAAATAAAAAATCAGAATCTTTATCCATGTATCCTTTCATATTCCCTCTGATACTATTTTAGGAAATTGAACACATCAAACTTGTGGGGGGTGAAAAACACCCTTTCCATCCTATTGAAATCATAAATTAAAAGAATGTAATACCTCTTCCCATAAATGGATATTGGTGAGATTGGTCCACATACATATTCATGCACCAATTCAAGAACTATGTTTGACTTTTGTTCTTTTCCTTATGCATATTTTAGATAATCTTCCCTTGTTGACAATCATCACACATTTGAGTCTGATCTCGTGATAGCTTAAGTAGATCTCGAGTTTCATCCAATTTGAACAGATCTTCCAAGGATGGTTGGAATAGATGATAGAGACATTGATTCCACAACCAGTTTTCTTCTTCTCTAGATAAAAAGTAAATATCTTTTTCTCCAATTACAAGGTAGAGTTTCTCCTTCATTATTATTCCCTATAGTACAACTGCGCCATCTATTCCATTAATGATACATATATTATATGTAAATATTATAGAATTCCATATGTCACATAGTAGACTGACACAATGAAATTTGTGATTGAGACCCTCAACAACTAATACATAAGCACTTCTCATTTATTTTCCCCAAATTTGAAATTTCCTGACTAATAATCTTTCGAACATCATCATTTCCAAATTTTACAAACCATCTTTGTCATATTTTATGCCGGTAACAAGATACATATTACCTTTCATATGGTATTTACATCCACTATCAAGGATCCATACATCAGAATGATCTAATGCTTTAATGTAAATCTCCAAAACCATTGTCTTCCCAACACTATTTTTTATCCATGTTTTTAACTTCATACCTTATATGGATTGATTAAATTTATATTCCTCAAATTATGATGGACCAAAGTCATCTTGTAGAGTTGAAAATTGATTTTTCATTTTGTACTCATTTGATGTTAAATTGATCTCATGTTTAGGACCACATTATGTCTGATTTGGCACATTCCTCTACACTATTGATGAGAAATATCTTATCATGTGTTTGAATACTCCACACCTAAAATAGTGACCTTCCAATGATATCCTTGAATATTGAGATATATATGACATCTATGGTTGGCCTTGTTCCCCTCGGTACCTCTTGGATATAAAAAAAACATTTTTTAATGTCTCATCTTTTCCAAATATTAACATCTAATGCAGGGTACATTCCTATGTGTCACTACTGCACTACTGGTTTTCCCTTGGGTTCTCTGAATATTCTTGTTCTGATTTGTACCCAAATCAATTTTCAATCTTGGAGTGGATGCTTGTGTTATAACATCAATCACCATATATTTTTGTTTTTTCATCAAGCCCCATACGACCCTTATTATTTGGATTTTACTACTGTTTATTTTTTGGTAGACCACTATGATAAGCTTCAATGATTTATGTACCGAGAGTAATCTTGTTCCCCAATGTCATATCGGGAGTCAAGAATCTCCCCTAATATTATATCTTTCATTTTAAGTCCAACAAATTCCACTTCATGTTCTTCAACACATTTGATTTGTCCTTTCAATCTATAATTAAAACCATTGATCCCCCTTTTCTATTCATAAGTTTTGATCTTGTACTCAGAAATCATTTTTGAGTCCTCAGGTAATGAAGACTTTATATTTTCAATTTTTCCTATTAGCTTGGAATTATATTCTTTACGCTACATATAGAGTTTCGCATCAGGAACCACTTTATTTGAATTTTTGGTTTTGTCTCCACTTACATCTATCACCTTATGAGGGGATTCTAATTACACCTACAAATCAACTCTTCCTTTGAAACTTATTTATATTTATCACTTTCTTCCCTTTTCTGAGAGCTACCCACTACTGCAACCATTTCTTTTTCTCCATGATCCTTTCATTTCCCCATCCCTTCAACCTCAAATTCTTCTGAATTTCCATTTTATTATGAAATAAGATTTTCTTTTTTTGAATATTTTTCTCTTAATATTTTTCTTATATTTCACATAGGATGAATACTTCATCATGGTAATTTCAACTCATCCTCATTATCATCACGATACTTCTTGGAGAACCTTACAACAATATTTCCTACCATTCCACATTTAAAGCATTCAATTGGATGTTTCCCTTTAAAATTTATTTTTCCTCTTTTAATATTTGTGGAAATTAACAACATCACATCATTTGTATATTCTTCTTCCTAACCATGTTCAATGGTGTGATTATTCATGGCCTTGAATTCCACTTCTTTGGACTTACATTTTTCCACAGACTCATTATCTTCATTTGTCATCTCATATGCAATAAGAGTACTATACATGATATCCTATGCTTGCTGCTTTAGATCTTTATCTTCTAATATAGAAATATTTGAATTGAACATAGGTTTAAGTCTTCTTAATATGAATTTAAATTTTTTTACAACTTCCAAAATTTCCCCAACACCACAAATTTATTTCACAACAACATTCATCCGATCAAAGAATGCATCAATAGCCTCATTTGAGTACATTATGAGATCTGCATACTTATATTATAGATCTTTCATCTTTTCATCTCTAAATTTTGAGTCGCACTTATAAATATTTAGAAAAATTTCCCACATAGCATGTGACTTCATAGATGAGATCACCTTCATATAGATTTCATTGGATTGGGATCCCCCTAAAGAATTGATTCCTTTGGACTCAGCATCCAATTCCCTTTAGTTTGATTTTGATAAATCAACACTTTCCACACTATCTGAAATAACATGCATCACTACTATATAAACATCCATACTGAAAGATCAAAAATAGTGATGCATCCGAATCTTCCATAATTAAAAAAAAAATCCATCGAAGATCAGAATCCCTTTATGATTAAAAACCTCTATTTCTTCTACTAAGAGGGGACCTATGAATTTCAACCTTTATATTTTATACCAATTATTATCCCAACTAGGTTAAATACCCTGAGAGGGGGGGGGTGGGGTGAATCAGGGAATGATAGATTAAAACAAATTCCCCTTCAGATCTTGTTTCATCATTAAACAAAACTCTATTTCTCCCTTTCTCATAGCAATGTATGAACAGAAATAAAATCATGAATGTGTCACAAAATTTTTACTTGGTTCACCCTCACTGGGATATGTTAATGTATAATTCAATGACTATTTTCTAATATACAAAATCTACTAAGGCTCACTTCCAGAAAGAGGTTCGAGCTAGATCACTTCTATGCCCAGGAACTTTACCTTTACAATGTTTGGAGTGGACTCACTGTCCCTCCTATTTAACAACCAATCACCATTTGAAATCTCATTGCTTATTCAACTTAAGTGTACTCAGTGCTCATTTAGAATAATCAATTTTTATCACTTGAATAAATATGTTTTTCACATCATTTAGCACATCATTTAATTTCACTTTTATCCACATGATGAATACCACTTTACCACAAATTCACTAGGCAATCCCTTCTAGTTAACATAAATTTTTATTTCACGTAAACTTTGGATGTCTTGCATGCAAATTTAGTAACTTTCAAGTGAATTTTATGTTTCTTCATGTAAATACAACTTTCAAAT
Organism: Viscum album; assembly: GCA_963277665.1. Classification (NCBI taxonomy): domain Eukaryota; kingdom Viridiplantae; phylum Streptophyta; class Magnoliopsida; order Santalales; family Viscaceae; genus Viscum; species Viscum album. The sequence continues at coordinate 1,050,628,958 of OY728130.1, read as the reverse complement.
ATCTTTCATAATTTTTTCACATTTCCCTTGGTCATGCAATCACAAGTTCTTTTTTCATGTAACAAACATTTTATTTATTGTTTTTCACAAATCTTCATGCATAAAAATTTTACGCTTTGTGAAAAACTCATACATGATTCAGAGCCCTGATATTCTCTAAGGTTTGAGCTACTAAAATGATGTGGGTGGCCGCCTATTTATAGGCACAACAAAACCTATTCACAAAATTCTTGTACACCTTATTTTGTGCACACAACATCTTCCCGAGCATGGAAATTCATGTTTTGACATTGTATTTGGTGCATAACTTTCTTTAGTCCGCACACACAACTCTATCTCTTTGTTTTGTGAAAAAATTCCTCTCATACACTTTCAAAACTTGTATTAAAAACTTTAATTTTTCATGTTTTGATGTGAGGATCATAAATATTTTCTTATGGGAAACATTGTGAATCACCATCACCCTTGTGTGAAACATTTTACTTTTACACAAAAATATTTATTAGAAGAAAAATTCCCTTTTCCATCCTCCATATTATGGACTCAAAAAAATTGGCAAACACCAGGAAAAAATGCTACCTTGTATATGAATTTTTGTGTACCACCACTAGAGTATCAATTACATTTTCTTGGATCTTTATCAATATAAATTGTCCACAATCTCTCTAGAACTCCACAACTGACCTTGGAACCCCGATTTTTCAACAAATAAAATCAAGAAAAAAACACTTCAATGTTACCATGAAGTATTTTTTCCCAACATCTACCTTAATAATTTAGATACTACGATATTCATGATTGGTTTTGAAAACCAATATAAAAAAATTAAATTCCATATGAATTTCACATCCAATATAGATAGATGATCATAATTTTTTAGGACATGTAATGAGAATTCCCAATATGAAAATTGATATGATCCATTTATAAATAGATGTAATCTATTCCTAATACCATAATGAATTATTGGAATATGAGATATACTTTTAGGATGTAACTTCCCACAATCATTGAAGAATATTCATATAATTTGGTTGTAATAGTCATACCACTATGTATTTTATTTGTAATTTATTTTCCTATATTTGAGGTGGTAAAAACATACCTATATAAATTTGGATTAGGTAATAAGTGTACCTTACACAACTTAACTATAATTAACCACCTCAATAGTATTAATTTCATAGGATCTTCCTTATTTAATTTGTTTTAGAGGTCCTTTATTAATATTTTGATCATTAACCCCTGGATCAAACAACTAATTTTCATAATTCTCAAACTTTGTGAAATTGAAGCAATAAATATTTGTTACTCCTCTATTTTCGTTGCACCCGTGATATTGATGGCCATCATTTTCACACTTATAGAATATATTCATCCCCTACAAGAAAACCCAAAGGTGTTACTCCCAAATTCTTTATATGTATAAAATTAAATATTGTTTCCTTAGATATCTTTTTCATTTGAAATTCCATGAGACTTAATTCATCACTTCTTTAGTGTGTTGTGAAACTCAAATATTTTTAGGTTGTTAATCATAATTCTTGATAGTTTTTTGGGCATAATCACAAGGTTTCTCACTTTAGTTCTTTCCCATTAGGTTTTATATTAGGAAAATACCCACATTTTCCTTGAATTCCATTATTAACTTGATTATTTCATTCTTAATCAATTACTAAACACTAAATAGTTAACATGAGTGATGAAAATTATAACATAATTATTATAAATAACTATAGGGAAATTTAAACATGCGACATCTCATTTTATAACACTATCAAGTTAGCCTATAATTGTTATAGTTCAACTTATATCATCCTCAGTTCAACCTTTATCACTCTCAGTTTAACCAATATCATTATTGATCTTAATAAAAAGGCATATGCCCTAGCATTTGTAGTCAATATCATTAATTTTTCAATCTAGGTTACTTTGAGTTGGATTCTCTCATATATCATAACCCAAAGCCCAAAATAGTTGTCCTAAAATACCATGAAATTTATTAAAATATACCAAACCCAAAAATCCATGAAATATATTCTCTCAAAATAAAAAGTTCCATTTATCTATGTAATAACATATAAATTAATATATACCGTAACTCATGAATCTATATGTTTCAATATAAGTTATCAATTTTTATTTTCCTATTAGGTTATCTAACCTAAATGTATTAAAATCCCACATAATAGTTTTGAGAGAGGATATGATCAACTAATGTATATCCCCTGATAGTGTCTATCCAGGTGTGAAAATTTGTCCCACTCATCATACAATAGAGTAAATATTGGGTTAATACCCAACTATCCACTTCCAGGGTGATTACTACGAGGTGAATCCTTTCCAAAACCGCATCCACTTTCCAGTTTCAAGATAGAGATTTAATTTCTTACAAACCAAAAACAACTAAATTACCAACATACCGAAAGATTATTATATTCTTAGACATATCCCTTTGACTTATCCATATGGTTTTTAGGGGAACTATCTTATCCTCATCCCTATACAACAAAAAATATTCAATATTACGTCAACCAACTTGAACGGTTACCTATACCATTGAAAATATGATCAGACCTTAAGTTATCACCAACCAAAATTTCAACCTATAAAGTTATCTAAATCCTACTTTAATTCCAACTGCATCACCCCATACTTGCACTCCTAGATCTGGTGCTGAAAACACATAAGTTAGATACTGGCATTGATACCAACTGTAGATTTTATATATGAAAATCTCATAATTACATGAATTAATACAAATATTTCATTACAATATATTCCCATTACCTTTTATATTAAGATATTTGTATAATTAGAAAAAATTATATACTAAATAATCCATGTCTTTCTCAACTAATGAACATTTTACTCGTTATATAAGAAATTATTGAATCCATAATAAGTGTTCAACATATCCCAAAAATTATACAAATAGGATATAATTTTAGACATATGATGTGTAATATATTTCTTCATAACATGGGTAAATGGAAACATAAGAATGGGTGAGCTCAAATTCCATAATTGAATATATATAACCAAAAAATTACATAATAAAATGAAACTGAAAGCATGATTTATCCATGTTTGACATATCAATAAATAAATTCATGGATAATAATAATTTTTTCTTTAGAGATTAAATGAATAATTTCATAAAACTAATTAATGTCATAATACATAACATCATGATATTACCATCAAGGCCTTGTGTCGTGAAAATATTATATTTGGTGTAAAAATACACCAAAATACCTAAGCTAGTTTGTCTCATGAGACTTATTGTTGCATTGAGGGAATATTGTAGGCCCCACATATCACTAATCAATTCCAATGAATGAATAATATACATTAATGAATAAAAAATGAAATATTTATCAAACATTCCTTAGTAAATAGTAAAAATCCATATTGAAATAATACATATATAGATTGTTAATATTTCCCCAATCAATAAATAAAATATATTTCCATCCAAGACCGCCGAAAACTAACACCATATAGAGAAATGGGTATATGTTTTAGCCTGTTATTTATCATAATATATTAGTGTATAGGTTTTTAGGTGAATTACATTCAACCAAAGGATTGAAAAATAGGTTATTCATAGAGGACATGAATTAGAAGAAAAATCATACCCATACAGGGGGGATGATTAGGTAGGAAAAAAAGTAATGTAATTTCCATGATATTATACCCCTAATAGATAATAGTATGAGAGGGGTTGTCCATGAAATATAAGTACCAAATAAGTAAAATAATAATAAAATTATTAATGTGTTTTTATAAAAAAATTATAATACCATGAAAGATGAACTTATTTGTCACATTAAAAAGAGTTTTTAAAAAGGTCTAGTTATTTTTTTTTTAATATTTAATTTTAAAAAGAATCTTCAATAATAGATCCTTGAAAAAATATATAAATTTTTTACAAAGGAATTGTGTGGTGTATGATAAAAAAATTGGCATGGAAGGTGAATTTTTTGTAATACATTAACATAACTTTTTTGAAGGCCCACATCATAAAAATAACTAGTAATGATTATTTTAAAAAGGGTTAAATATAAATATTAATACCATAGGAAATAATACTTAATTGAGTTTCAAAATAATAAGGATAACATTGGAAGGATGGAAAATTAAGGATAGGGAGGGGAACTATCCTTAAAGAGGATGAGAATTATTCTCAATAATGACATACTTTTTATGGAAGAAATTCATTAATGTAAAATAATTTAATTAAAAAGTAATTATCCCCAAAGAGAAAGAAATATTTCCATGAAATAAAATCCTAGTGTATAAATTAAAATTAATTAAATAAATAAGTTCAATAATAAAATTATAACTCAATGAAAGGGGTTTGAGTTAAGAAACACCTTTACGACTTTATTAAATTGTGAATAAGATGAATATGGAGGTTGTGTAATGAAATTGAATAGTAAAATCACATTAATGAAACATTTTTTATGATAATAAAATTCAATATTACAATAATTACACTATAAAATAAAATTTGATGTGTAATAATTAATTGGTTTCAAGGAGTGTTTGTGGAGACAAAGTACGTTTACGATGTCATAATATTTTGAATTGAAAATAAATGGAAGGTGGAAAATGAAATAGATTTATAAATACCTTATATTTCATAAAAATTATTATAAAAATAAATCCATGTATAATAGATACACTACAAAAAAAACAATTGGTGAATAAGAATCTTATCTCAATGAAACAAAATTGAGATCCAAAAACACTTACCTTAGATCTTGATTCATTCCTCATGTGCACTTAATGTCTTGAATATTAAAATTAAGATTTTAAAAAACATTATTAAGAAAAGTTTCCATATATATTTAATTTTCTATGTTATATTTATTATGTTATTTATTTATTTATTAAGTAGATTTCTCTGATGTTGATTACTATGAGGTGGTTCAATAGATTTCCCTAAAAATTCGTTAAAATATTAATCATGGTCAAAAGAGTTTTAAAATAGCATCATAATATATATAATATTAGATTTTTTATGTATGATATTATTAAAGTATCACAAATTTTTTACATTTTCATATGAATACTTTTTCATGCATACATGGGGTAAAAGTATTGCAAAATAGCTTATAGTGGTAACTTTGTGGTGGCTTAGTCAATTTACCTAAAACATACTTGGAATATTAATCATGGTACAAATTGTTATAAAATAGCTTAATAATCTATATAATTTTATAGTTTTATGTCTTTTATTATTCCATTATCACAATATTTATTAATTTTCATAGGTATTCCCAAAATGGACTCAAATTATGAAAGGTGACTCAATATGATTATTTTTTGCGTCTAAGTTTACTGTGACCATTTATTGTTAGTATCACTTATATAATATACAATAATATATTTATAGGATATTAATAGTTTCATAAAAATCATTTTTATACCTTAAATAAATTTTTAATGTTATCCATGTTAGTAAGTAATGGAAAATAGAACACTTCATTCATGGAGGTGGTAGTCCTCTCATACGCATGGCAATGTCTTCCTTTTTCGAATGGTTTTGGAGGAAGGTAGAAAAGTGATATTAAATTAGTATAATAAAATTTAACAATATTTTTAATACTTATGTCATCATAATTTCATGGATATAATAGGATTGATATTTTAGAAAAAGAAAAGAAGTGAAAGAGTTTGTTTGAGAATGCTACCTCTCCCTTTAGACATTCTTCATTGGGTAACAACATAAAGATCCATAGCATTGTATTTTGGAAAGAAAAATGTTTCTAGAATATGGGGGGAGGTTTTATTAGATATTAGGGTAGAGTTTTAGTGGAGATAATTATTCATAATGGTTGGAGAAATATGGTCCAAGTTATCCCCTTTAATAAGTAAAGAAAATGACAGTTTTTATAAATACCCATTAAATTTTCAATGATTAAATGAAAATATTCAAGGTTCGATGGATCCAAAAGAGGGAAATAATGAATATTTAGGTTAATCAAGGTTAATAAATCCTCAAAAAATCATTTAAAAACCTTTTTTAATAATGTTTCAAGTCTTTTAGCTCTAATTTTTTACATTTAACTATTTTTATTTTTTCTTGTGAAACTAGTTTCTATATTTTTTGACCTGAGGTGCCACGTTCGTGGTGATGAGGAAAGGGTATGATGATAATCATCAGCCATCTCTTCTTATAGAGATAGTTTCAGGTCAAATTAATCGTTTCCTTTGTTTCGACCCATTTTGTGTCATTATCCCTTAAAGTAGGATTGGATTAACCCCATAGGGACTAGGTAGTTTATCCCTTATGAATTGAAAGAGAGACACCACAGTCGAATAGTCCTAGAGAGAGATTTAATGGCATCATGTACTAAGAAATTGGTCCTCCTGGGATATAACTTCTTTAGATGGTCTCCAACGGGTTTATTCGTGGATCCAGAAACACCCAACAACCCTGGAATCCATGATTCATGGACCAACGTTCCAAAGTAAGGCATTCATTGGATGATGATTTGGCCAAAAACAATTTAGGACTCCATTGGTTGAGAGGATGGGAAGTTAGGATCACCACACCCCTTTGGGATGGGGGATTATTTCATATTCTAGGACTCTCTTATAGATTTAGGTCATATTTATATGTTCGTGAATCCTTGGTTCATTCCCGAAGAGTGTGTCCATGTGCTACCCCTAGTTTGTAGGATTTTCATAGGCATATATGGATTTGATGCTACAGGGTCAATGCAAAATTAAGCCATATAATAAGGCACTCTATATTTTATCATCATCCAGGGTGGATGGAAGGTTACTTGATGTTGGGGTTGGACCCATAAGATGGGCTTCCTACGTATCTGTGGGAGAGAAATAAGATCCCATGTGGTTTGAAATTGATGGGGATTATGCATGGAATCTACCCATTTAGAGGGGAATGATTGGTTAGACCCTTTTGGAGGGGAACCCTTTTAATCTCGGGCCTTCAAGAAGGCGTCCTACGTATCCTGGTTTGACCAAGAATCAGATTTCTTGTAGTTCATAACTGTGTGGATGCTGTAATCATCAAAAATCTATAAGCAGACTTGATTCATGATCAGTGTGAGAAATAAGATGATGTGAGATATCCAACCAACCACATACTTCCTCTCCTACTAATGGGAGAGGGTGAGCCTATGACAGAAGAGGTCGGGGTGACATTGGAAGAGGGAACTGAGTAATGAACCCTTTAATGTGGGAGGACATTAAAGGTCATGTCACTTGGCCTTCAGATGATCGGGGACTTACCTCAGTGGGAGTACCCCAGAACGCATTCTGGGAAAGGGAAGGAGTGTCACCCTTTTCACAAGGGGAAGCTAACATAACCCATTTAACTGATCACTATTTCTCATTGAATGGAAATGCAAGTGATCACCCTTAATCCCTAGAACAGGAAATTTCATGTGATAATCTCAATGTTGGATTCCAAGTTACCATGGGAATGTAGCCTCACACACATTCCCATAGTCTGAACAATTATTGGGAGATGCTTAATGACTCCACTTAACATGGGTATGTAGACTCAAAGGGGCATGCTTATGCGCCCAATAGTCTGATCATATGGGTCCAGTGGATTTGAAGGAGGCTTTGTCTGGATTTTGAGGACTGGTTCGCAGAGGGACCATGGAGGACTATATGACATTGGAGGGGAGATATTGAAACTGGAGGGAAGAAAACCTAAAAAACCCCATTCTGTGTACTTTTTTTATATGGGATGGGGAAGATCTGTATACTATAGTGGTATGTGAGAAGAAGGGTCATCCGCATACCGAAGTAGCGTGTGGGTAGGGGTAAGGACTCCAGTGTACCATAGTGGTACCAAGTTATGAATATGATCCTTCATACAGTTTAGGGTTCCATCTGTGTGCAGATGTAGCATGTGGTTCCAGGTTAATTCCGCGTAGAGATACACTATGTGGGACACCATATTGTAGGAGGGTCCTGGGGACTATCTCCTGCGGTAAGTTCATCCACGAGGAATTTGTGGTTTGCGATTTCAACAATTAGGTTCTTGGTTCTCTTATTATTATTATGTTCCATATTTTTATGGCTCAAAGGTCCTTGTACCTTTGGAAAATGTGGTTCAAAATCTGAGCCTCACTGATGATTCAAGACTGAAGCTGGAATATTCCCTGAATTCTTTCTTTCAACCTCTAGGATCCCCTTTTATCTTTCTTCATCTGTCCATTATGAATTCTATTTATGATCCTTTTATAGAGCATTGAAAAAATCATAGTTATGGGAACACGACACCATTTGGAGAACCCCATGAAGATATATCTTATCCTCAGGAAAACTCAGTCAACTGAGGATTGCAGAGGCTGTGGTTCGTGAGTCATGGTTTGTGGAACCCCGCCTGTTTGCTTTGTCCACAAACTACTGAGTTCACGAGATAGTATATGGATGGTCTTAATAAATTTTATTCCTTTACCAACATGGTTCATGGTCGTATGGGTTTATAGGCCATTGCTCTATAGGCTAGTACCTCATGGGTTGTTCTGCGTACTGATTGTTCATAGTTCATGAGGTCCGTGAACCCTTCTCGGTGATGGTACGCATGTCACTTAAAATTCCTTGAAATCTTTAATTCCTTCTAGTTTCCTCCGAAATGTTTTACTCAATTTGAATCCATTAGCTTTGATATAGTTATAAGAATACTTGATTACTTCTGAAAAGTGATTTGTGAGTATTTTCTTCCCTTGGAGAAATTATTAGGGCCCTACAAATGCACCTATCCGAATGGGGTCTATTCAAAATGAAGAGGAGAATATTCTGATGTAGAAGGGGTCCTGAACTGAAATGGTTCATGGTAGAACAAATAAGTCTGGTAAGAGGGTACCAAACCTATATGTAAGGACCCATGTCATTTGTCTTTTATAGTTTCTCACAATGAAAAGTGCTCTCAACTCTCCCTCGCCTTCCTCTGCCTCCATGTACCGTTCCTTTTTCTAAAACCTTTCTCACAAACCAAATCATACATGCCGCGAACTGAAATATTCTCCATCTATCTACCTGAGAACCGAATTTTGGATTTTGCGAATGGAATTGTGGAATGTAAAACTAAAATCTGGACTTCTGCTTAAGAGAATTATATGATGTTTGTGTGTCCACACACCGAGCAAGAACTAGAAAACCAAACTCTAGACCTTAATAATCTAAACTTAAATTTTTTTATCCGAAATCATTGAAAACGAATTTGACAAGGCCTTGGTTAGGAACATCCACCTTCTACAAACCCTTCTATTTGTTGGCCAACACTATGCGGGCCAGTGCCACAGGGTTTCTTTTCATACCATGGTGGTACGCGGTCTAATCATTCTATGTACAATAGTAGTACATAGGGATTGATTCTGTGTATTATGCAGTGGGTGGGAAATGGCTACCACATACCATTTTTAGGAACAATACGCAAAACCCTTATGCAAACATATTTTTAAGTCCTTTATCCATTATTCTATATCTTTTATCCAACAATTGTTTTCATTAGACTATCTTTTAGTAGGCTTTTGGATTTTACTTTGTAGGCTACAATGGCTCTTTTACAAGCTACCACTGACATCACTACTCCCTCAGAGGCTATTACTACTACCCCTATTTCTACTGTAGATGAAAGATATAAGAACATGACAGATTTGGTCAATGAAAAAATGATGGTCATTTCATTGCATCAATATCTAGTGAAACTACTTACATAGAATCAATGGGAGTATCCAGCTTCATATATTCTACATTCTTATGGGTTTGGTCTATTTTCTAATACAACAATCCCAATGCCAAATATGATAGATTAGCCTACTTTCTGGATAATTAATACCTCTTTCCCAAAGTCTTTTATTTCTTCCATGGGAGGATACCTTCATAAGGATATTGCGTATGGGTCTTTGCTGAGCTATGCACATCAGACTCCAGAGGAGGTGCAGTGGAAGCTTGATAAGATGGCCCACTACTACCAGAGCATTTCATGAAAAGCTATGATGAATGAGCAGCATGGTTGGTCATCTAGGAGGGTTGTTTGCTCTGGAGGCTCGTTTGGCTTAGATTGGGGTGTCCTTTCTAGTTTTTCCAGAGTGGAGAAGAATTTTGAACCGAGCTGTAGACTGTGGGACTATACAATACTATTTGGGTAGCTCATACATACATTCATCATCCAACTTCCCTTATTTCATTGCTTATAAATAGGTGGATCTAAGACACCAATACCTTCCATTTTACCCATGGGGATGTCGAAATCAGTCATTGGGACATCCAGTTAATCTTGGGGGTCTCTATAATCGGGGATATGTATAATGAATTCCTACCTCCCTCATCTGTTTGAGACAATGAGGAAAGAACCCCTCCTTTGTCCAAGAAACTTATCATTTAGGAAAATACACTTTTGGAGGAAATTGATCCATGTCTAAAGCAGGACATTCCTTTTGATAAGTGGTTTGGGACATTTATTAATCATACTAGTCTAGATCCAGATCCATGGAGACCCAAGGACTATCCAAACAAAACCACAGTGAGGCGAGTGGGTACCTATTGGCCCTCCCTGGAAGAGGGGAATTTCCATAAGTGGGGATGGGGGATCATCCCTAACATTGATCGATTATTTTGACTAGCATCTTTCTTGGACATGTTTCTAAGTAGTTGGATCTTCCCAATGGGGTCATATAGTGGTGTAAGATTCTCTACATTCATCATGGCAGCTCATTTGGCCATTGGTATATGTATCAATTTACTTATCCTAGTTTTAGCCAAAATTTATTTCCTACTAGGTCGAATCAGCGAAGGGGGCCACCTTACCGGATGATTGTCCCTTCCATATTCTTTGGGGGTTGGATGGGATCCCACATAAGAGGTTATAAATTTATCAATTCCTTACAAATTTCATATTCCACTCACCGACTGTACCTTCAAAGCACTAGCAGGGTCATGTTGGTGGCTTGGGCTTCACAGGATAAGAGAGAGGAGCAAACCGAAAAGAAAGGCCAAGAATTAATGGCTTATATCAATGTTTACGAATGTTTTTATTATCACCCTTATGATTCCCCTACTGGTACTATTATAAATAATTCATCTAGATACTATTTCAAATGAGGTTACTTATTTTATTTGAGAGAAGGCTTCTTGGTTTCCAGTATCGGAGTGGAGATTATTTGCGAGCTATTTGCACCCTTTATATTTATTTTTCAATTTAACTGTGTCCAGAAGTTATGTCTTCTCGCTCTCAATAGTTCTCATCAAGAGAAACATCTGATTATATCCCATTAACTATGGCTTATGTTTACCTAATTGGACAACCCGTGCTAGGATAGACTTCTAGATTCGGAGGATTTCATACCCTTCCTTTCAAAAAGTTATGTTGTGTCCTGGGTTAAATCATATCTTCATGGCTAGTTAGATGATCTGGTTCCTATCATGAGAAATTACAAGGTATCTGGGTAAAAGGGAAAGGAGAATAAAATGGGAGTTTCTGAACACTCTCGACCGGGAAAAGCCTTCTAAAGTCCTCTTAGCTCCCCATTGAGTAAAATTGTAAAAGACGGGGTTGTGACCTCATGGGCGGCCAAATGAGCTGCTGAAGCTACTACCGGGAGTTCATCATCCATTCCTCCTGAGGCTTATTTTCTAGTGGCCTAGAGGAAATGGGACATTTTTAAATTCCATTAATCAACTCACGACCAGTCCCCTCATGATTTATGGTAGCTCCTACAAACTAGGGAGGTTACTCTTACTATAATTGGCTATGTGTCAGCACCCGATGGTATATCTCTTAATGAGGATCCCGAGAGGGTGGGTCGTTACCCTGAGGACCTTGAGACCCTCATCCATTCCAAAATTGGTCACCAAAAATACTCTAATCTAGTAATCACCATGCTATGATAAGAGACCGATGATGTGGATAATGGCATAATTATATCACCTATTGCGACTTTCATGGAAAAATATTATTACTTTCTCCTAACATCTCACACACATCCATATTCTCGAGGTCCTGAGTTTTTAGGGACACCTGGTAAACATTTGTGGTTTTTAAAACCCACTATTCTCCCTTTCACCAACCCTCCAGCATTGGCCATCCCAATAATGGCCACATTTTCAGATACCTAAAGAGTCTGGGATGAATTATGGGAGAACACCTCAAAGAATATATATGGAAGCTTCTTCATTGAGGATGTTTCATCCTTCCGAGTTTTGGGGGATCCATTTCCACTACTAGTATTTTGGCTATGAAGAGCCTCATGAGGTAGATACCTACTTTAATGAAATAGACTAGTTTCTCCATGCTCTTGCAGACAGGCATTATAGGTTGGATTACATGGCGTTGATGGCAGTAATCTTGTGGTTGACAGGAGAGGTTGTTTTACCTACAACCTCTTGCCTTAAATTATTTTTATGTGGAGATGCTAAAGTTACCACCCTCCTATTTTAATTTTAATTTTTCAGTATCCTACAGGGTTTTTAGAAATTGATCTTTCTCTAATTTATTCCCCTAGAGGCACTGCAGCTGGGGAGTTCACCCTACCAATGATAAGGGGTACTACGGAAGGATCTCTTGGAGCTCAAGAACACATGGAAGCGATCATTTCAGACTTCTCTAGGGAATTTCCCCTACATCTCTTCTAGGTTCTCTTATTCAAGAGTCATCCTAGGACAATCAATGAAATTCAAGCAGCCCTCCCAACTGTCAAACCGCATTATGAGGGGAATAACAAGTAACCGTCCACTCACTTAGTAGTTATACCGAGTACCCTTATCTTGTCAACTCACTAATGTGTGTATGAATTTTGATGCAAGGACCATTGGAAACTAGATGGGGACTACTTAGGCATCTACATCTCTTATCCACTTTATGGCAGAGGAAGGGTCTCTAGCCCTTGCGGTTGACCGAAGCTCGGAAATAGGGCTAGCAGAAGAGACATGGGGTACCATTGACCTTTCAGGTGTGCCATCTCTAATTAGAACAATATCTACCTTAGTAGTGTAAGAGAATCCAGAATTTGAGGGCTTTTTTGATAGTTTTTAGCCGACTCTCATGGAGAGAGACATGGTGGTCTTTATAACAGAGGCTGAATCCAGTGGTTAGCCCCCAACCCTACTAGATTTTGGAGGGGCTTTAGATCGTAAGGAACTAATAAATCTTGATCAAATAGCCTTTTCCCCTATAGAGGGAGTCAATTCAGAGATTGATATTTTGCCTACACATGGTGGCTCTATAGAAGTCAAAATCAGAGAGGCTGATGTTCCAACCCCTAAATCATTGGAGTGGTCTATCATACACTTTTTCCAGTTCTGAGAGAAATCATGTTTTCTACCTACAGGATCTCAAGACCAGTACCCGTACCTAGACAGACTATTACTACATGATTTATATCAATAAGAAAGATTTTGAGGGCCAACTTGGGGGGGGGCACCGTTTCAGCCGAGTATGGCCCTAGGTCTTCAATATTCCCAAGTAGCCACAGAGCACAACTGATGATTGAAGATGTAACACCACATGTTTTAGACACCAGTATTACTATAGGGGTGGGAGGTAATGAAGCCGTCTTCTAACTATTCTCAAAATTGTAACCACAAGCACTAGTAATAACAGTGGATGCCACCACTCTGTCCTCCATTTCAATTACTAGAGATGAGGTCATTGTAGGTCTAAGCTATTCTGTAGCCACTGAATCATGTCCCTATCTTGTGAAATTCATTCTGGACTATATTTTTTCATCATGGATTGACTACAAGACCGATCAAGAAGGCTTGGCTGATCATCGTCCCATCCGTCAAAAGGAATAGAGGAACATTTGGAGATTAATTTCTCAGACCAAATTGGCTGAGATTCCAGCAAAGATTCCAAAATTTCACCGCTATATTCCAGTCCTATTTTTTGGTGGATTTTACTATCATGGTATTCATGATATAGTGATAAAGGCGGTTTCTACTCGGGAAGCAACTACTATTCTTGAATCTCATCTTTTCGCGACAAAGTTGATGACTCATCTTGCTGTTGCATGAATAATTATCATTGATGAAGCTACCAATCATTTTAGAGCAGTTACATGGTTGAAAAATGAACTCATGAAGAAAGAATATTTGATAGAACAAATCAACCATAATGTGGAGAAATAGATCCAGAAACTAGAGTGGCTTAAACAAGAGTGGGCCCAAGTCACAGGCGTCATTGAGGAGGGGCGCTGGAAAATGAAATAAGAAGAAAGGACCAGCCTCAAATCCATAAAGGATGTGGAGTCACTGCGGGAAAGATCAAAGGCCGAGACTACGGATTTATTAAATATTCTCCAAGACATTTAGGAGTCACATCAATCATTGATGCAACTCTGTGACTCTCCTAAACATCTCTTGTAAATATCATGCCTTGCTTATGAGGAGAGGTTCCAAGCTATGGATTCCCACCATATATTTTTATGAAATATGATGGAACCAATTTTCCTTCAAATTCTTCTTATTTTCCTTTTCCTATCATGTCAATTAATCATAATCAATCATATAAACATTATTTTGATCAGGTGTTAATTTTAAACCATGATTAGAAACCATTAAATTGAAATAATTGAATCAGGATCTAAGTTTTGCCTGATCTGTGGGACTCAGCATGCGTAGTTTGAATATTGGTAAGGTTTTACAGAAACCCGCATGAAATATTGTTTCTTTTTCATTTTTACCATAATTTTTTCCTAAGTGTGCTTGACACGGGCTTATCAAGTATAACATTACTTTTTCTTTGGCTTCCCTTCGTGGGTTTTCAACCTAACAAGTTTTACAAATCTTTTGATAGTTAGACATATTTTCATTCTTAAAACATACACAGTATAGGTTTAACAAGATGATACTCAACTTTTATGCAAAGGTTCCTTTTGTGAATTTTCACTCTGGTGAGTATGGTTTCTCTTTCACTAGAATTTCACATTCTTTCCAATAAAACTTATTACTGATGATTTAGGTCGAACAAATTTTACCAAACTTGATGGTGAAGGGGACTTAACTTGGGATTCGTAATCCGGTAATGTACTAATATCTTTCAGACTTGAACAAGGGATTTTTCTTGACCCTAAATTTGTGAGTTTTGGACATGCATGAGGCTTGGGAGCCGTTTTAGGTGTATGAAGGTAGGAGAGGACTCTTCTGCGGAATAATTTTCCCTTGATTGATGGCCGTTTTGTAGGAAATATATTCAAAGCCACCAGGGCATGATGTGCAAAGAAAAACAAAGGTGTCTGCAAGACACTGGCCTTCCATCTCCGATGGCCTGGTAAGATTTGTAACACTTTGAATTTATTTTTATGCTGGGGGAATATTTGGTGGAATATCTGAGTGATGATGTCTGAAAGTATTAGGGACATTCATATTAGTTTTTAGTAGGCAACTATTCTCACATGATTCTTACTTGCATAAGGGAGAGCTGGTGAATGGTCAATTAAAATTATAAATCATTTTCATGTCCTCCTATTCATAAAGTGGAGGATATGTGAGTTGTTATCCAAATGGGTTTTCCAAATCCGGGGGGTGAGATGGGATATAGATGTCCTCTAAGCATACATAAAATGTAAAATACTCTCTAGAGGACTAATTTCTCTTTGATTTATGGTCGTATTTTGGGAATCATATGCAGAGTCGTCGAGACATGATGTGCATAGTCAAACAAAGAGGTCCACATGACACTAACCTTCCATCTCCAATTGCTATAAAGGATTATGGAGATTGGGACCTTTATGAGAATGGTACATGACCTTCAAAAAGAGGTTCCGCCTAAACAAGAAAAGGGACCTTTCTTTTAGACAAACTCCTTCGGGGGAACCTGGAAATGACTGGGGCAATTATTTTTTATGAGGATCAGCTTTACGCATATGGATGGGGTAAATTTATTTTATTGAAACCTCAAAAGTGACCAGAGAAAAATCGGGCCAGAATGTTCTGATATATCCAGGATGTGGGTAGGAAGGAGAATGTAAGCTATGATTTTGAGGGCCCTTGAACCAGGAGGGATGTTATGAGGATTGGAAGCCATTGGGCGTACTAAGATAGAATAGGACTCTCCTGGGGAAAATTTCCCTTTGATTGATGGCCATATTGTAGGCATCATATGCAGATCCATCAGGGCATGATGTACATATCCAAAAAAAGGTGTATGTAGGACACTGGCCTTCCATCTCAGAAGGCCATGAAAGATTATGAGGATTCAAGATTGCTCAGAGCCCGAAGTTTATGGTATGGTAGGAGTGTATTCAGATATATTAGACACATTCGGGCTATGATTTACACATGTAATCAGGTATCCCTTACATAGATATGGCTCTTACATAGGTTGAGGCATTCATCCCATCTTTAGGGTACCCTATCTATTAACATCGTATGTCCAGGACGTGGGGTTCCTTACGAGGAAGTGAACCATGACAAGCTTTGTAGGGTCGTGCTTCTAGTATCAAATTCCTGGACTGTTTTATCATAATATCATTGTGAATATCTCATTGAGATCCCTAATCTCATGTGATCTATGCTCTTTTTGAGAAACAAGGGATTATGAGGATTCTAGGTCACCACCTAAGAATGGAAAAATCAATATCAGAGAGTACTTTAGGCCTAATCCAATGCTATATAGTTTAATGTCCTACAACAAGGATGATTATGGACTTGCAGTTTAATGAAGTGTAGTGAGGACATGATGATGTGCAGTTTAGATTTATGCAGTGATGATGATTCTAGCCTTGCAGTTTAATTTTGTGTGGTGAGGACATGATGTTGTCCTGTTTATAGTCATGTTGCGGGGAGAATTCTAGACTGGCAGTTTAATGTCGTGTAGTGAGGACATGATACTGTGCAGTTTAGATTCTTGTAGCAAGGATGATTCTAGCCTTGCAATTTAACGTCATACAGTGAGGACATGATGTTGTGAAGTTTAGAGTCATACAGCAAGGAAGGTTACATTGTCATCAAGATCATTAATATCATTGAGTTAATCGCGATCAGGATGTTATGTCATTCCTTGGACATGAATGATGATAAAAGGTGTGAACCATATTCCTAAGTGGGAACATGGATCAAGAGGGATGACATGGGGCTTGGAAGCCATCAGGCATACTGAGATAGGAGAGGACTCTCTTGGGCACAAATTTGCCTTTGATCGGTGGTCATATTGTAGGCAACATATGCAGATCACCTGAGGCATGATGTGTATAGCCAATCAAAGGTGTCTTACAGACACCATCCTTCCACCTCAGATGTCCATGAATGTTTATGGGGATCCATGTTTTCCCGATGTATGGAGTTTGAAAAACGGGGATGATAAGTCTAGGAAAGTAAGAAATTCCCGGACTGTGATTAGCCATAAACTACTGAAGCTTCTATATAGATTTGACACACATATGTAAAAGGGGAATCGAGATCTTTTGACATCTTATGAGTGGGGGGGAAAGTGGGGGATCATGTAACATTGAGATTCGGGCCACATGTGACTCTTGAAGAATCTCATAGTTTATTTCCATGCGATTAAGACCTTTCATGTACATGCCTTACAAGTTTGGCCTATACACAAGGAAAGGGGAATTATTTTTAACGGGGGTTGGGCCGGGATTCCAGATCTGGGTGTCACTACATATCCTACAATGACAGAAATCAAAACATACATAGTTCTGAACGTTCCCTACACAGGTTCGTTCCATACGTAGGTACATGTGAGGGAATGTTTTAATGGTGGCAGGCACATGATTTCAAATCTGGGGGTCACTATGTATCCTAAAAGGGAAGAAATCAAGCCATACAGACTTCTGAACGTCTTATACATCGATCTAAATTGTACATAGGTGTAGGGGTATTTTTGTTTCGTCTCCTACAAATGTTAGGTCTACCACATTTTTCCATAGTTTTCTTACATAAGTGAATCCTTACCACTGATCTTAATCTCACGTGACTCATACTCAATTTGAGAAACAAGTAGTGACAAGAGTTTCCCTCATAAATATGTGGAGATAGAGGATATGGTAGAGGCATTTTTTGTGGGAGGTCTGGGCCAAGATCGATGATCAAGGTGTCGCTACATATCCCACTTGTGAATGGGAATCAATCCATATATAGTTCTCTATGGGGGTCATATAGTTTATCTTCATATGATTAGGACGCTTTATTCTATGTCTTTTAACATCTTAAATCTTGGACGTTATGTTGTGCAGTTTATTTTCATGCAGTAAGGACATGGGTCATAGTTTATTATCATATTTCAAGGATGAGTTAAATACAGTTTAATGTCATGTGGAGAGGACTATAGCTCATATTTTGGGGACATATAGTTTGTCTTATAAAATCACAATGCTACAACTCATAGTTTAGGGTCATAGAGTTTGGATCGTAACATCACAGTGCTATTACACAAAATACTTCTTCAGAAAAATTTCATTAATGGGAGTTATGATGAGTTGTTTATCCATTGATATTAGTAAGTGTGATCCATTATAATAGACCTTATATATGATATATGATCCTTCCCACTTTTTCATTCTTTGGGTGATTATGCCCAAGTATCATTGGGGGTTTGAGGACTAACACCATTTATCCTTCAACGAATGATCGAAGGAGAACCTTTTTGTTGAAGGCTCGGGCAATCCGACTTTGATAGATTTCCAAATGGTGTAAAGTGTGTATCCTTTTCTCATCTAGCTTCTCCAACTCATAAAACATTCTTTTTGATTAATCATCCATGGAAATTAGATCTCAAATGTCCACACGATGTGATGGAACTTGAATTTCGATCGATGAAACCACCTCTGACCCGTATACTAGTGAGTATGGGGTTGCCTATGTTGCAATGCAGGTTGTGGTATGATAAGCCCATAAATGATGAAGGATCTTGTCTGGCCATGATTTATTATCCTTATCCACCATATTTTAGAGTATGTTGGAAAGAGTCTTATTTAAAGCCTCTACCTACCTGTTGGCCACTACATGGTAGTAGGATAAATGGTTGACATTGATTGCATACTCCTGGTATAACTTTTCCAAATCAGCAGAGCATAAGTTGGTGTCGTTTCCATCAGTATTGTATGAGGGACAAACAATATAGTAATGATTTTGTACTTCTCAAAGCGAATAATTCTTTTTTTCACCGACTTCTTTAAGAGGTCTAGCTTAGGCCCATTTGGAAAAAAAGTCAGTTTCTATGAGTATGAACTTGAATTTTCTAGATGTGGTGGGGGATATGGCCCCACAACATCCATCCCCGAAGAGAAAAATGACCAGGATTACTTAGGTATATGAAGTAACTCCAGGGGTCAGTGAATAAAATTGGCATGAATGTGGAAGAAATGGAACATATTGGTGAATATGGAACAATGCTACATCATAGTGGGAAAGTAATACCTGAGACTTCAGATTTGATGAGAGATCTTGGTCACTGATTGGTGCACTCCACAAGCTTTAGTGTGCACTTATTTCATTACAGAAGTAGTCTATTATCCATCAATGCACCTAATAAAGACTCTGTCAAGGCATCAATTTTGGATAACCTTTTCTTAATTTACCCCATTGTACATGAAAAATTTGACTGCCCGTCTTCAGACATGTTCTTTTCCAACCCTATCTAGTGGGAGTTCTCCCTTCTGAATGTAATTTGCAATGGGTGTTATCTAGCCAGTGGTATGACCATAAGGCTCGGAAATGGGGATAATTTCATCGATCTCCTCCGTATTGTTCTGGATAAATTGTAAGAACATTTGGCAATGGGAAATGCTAACAAGTGTCTCATCCCGATCGGGATCAGCCAGTGTTATGGCTATATTTTCCAAAGCATCTTCTTGAGAATTTTGTGACTGGGGGCATAGGTTCGCATTGGTTCTAATGCGAATTCTACCATCAGTTCTCAAACATGGTTCATCAAGGGGGCCAATAAATCCTTCATAATGGCATAGTCACCATTGACATGTTTGATGACTAGCTCTAACTAACCTTTTATCTTTAGGTGTTTGGATCGTGCATTGAATGAAAAATCTAGGCCTGCAGTGAGGGACTAATATTCTAGTTCATTATTTGTGCACACTTTTGAATGTTGGAAAGAGTAAGGTAAGATGACCTTTTTGTGGGATACAAGTATAACTCATAGCCCCACTTTGTTGAGCTTGGGGTACTCCATTATTTTCCCTGTCCGGCTTTTGGAAGCACCAATGAAGTACATTTACCATGCATGGGGGTTCTCTTGGATGGATAACACTTCTTAATCTAGATGTTTGACATCCAACGCTGCCATTTCTTCTGAGGGTTTCTCTTCCAAGAAGTCTTCTAACACCATCCTTTTATGTCAAAATATTGTAAGATGACCTCCCATCGTGATAGGCGCCTAGTTATCATGGGATGATTGAGGATATATTTGAGTGGTTTATAGTGGAAGAATAGGTGGAATTCATGGTGCTACAAGTAATTCCTGAGTTTTTGAACTACAAATATTAGATCTAGATAGTTCTTTTCAATTTCTGAATATCGAGTTTCAGCATCAATCATTATTCGGATGAGGTAATAGAGGTTTTTCTCATTGCCGACCTAATTCTTCTGTGTAAGGAAGATGCCTAGGGACTATTCTAGGGTGGTTACATATAAAATGAGTGGTCTCCCCACAACTGGAGGCATCATCACCAATGGGCTTAGGGGATATCTTTTGAGATTGTCTAATTCTTCTTGGAAATCATTATCCCACCCATACGTAATCCCTTTCTTCACTAACCTGGTGAAAGGTAAACATTTACCTGCTAGGTTGGCTATGAAGCACTAGATGTAGTCTCGGTTCCCCTAGAGACCTCTCAAATCAGTGATGTTGTGAGGTGGGGACATGCCAATGATGGCTTTTATCTTCTCACGGTTGGATTTGATGCCATGATGGTGTACGACAAAGCCGAGGAATTTCCCAGAGGTAATGAAAAAGTAATAATTTAGGGGATTAATTTTTAAATTGTTTTTTCTATGCTTGTTAAGGATAGTTTCAAGATAATCTAGGTGATTTTTAAAATGTTGTTATTTAACCACCAAATTGTTGACATAACACTTGATGAATTTCCCCAATAAGGGATTGAAGATGCGGTGCATGGCGCGCTGATATGTGGTTCTGGCATTTTTTTAGACCAAAGGGAATCACATTATAAAATAAAACTCTTTGAGGGGGCCTAATAGATGTGGATTCTTCGTCTACATGGGACATTCGAATCTCATTGTATCAAGAATAACCATCCATGAAAGAGAGGGCCTCATATCTAGTAGTTACATAGATCAATAATTCTCTGATCGGGACTGAGAAATCATATTTTGAGAAATGATGATTAAGGTTTCTAAAGATGATGAAGATTATAATATGTCCATTATTCTTTTTGAAATGGACTATGTCTTCCATCCAGATCCGGTATTGGAATTCTGGTATGAATATGGTTTTGATTAGCTTATCAACATCAACCTCTATTTTGGTTGCATGCATTGGGTGGGTCCTTCTGGCTGCCTTCTTATAGCCCCAACGATCTTATGGAAAACCTTGATGATGAGTGGGGACTTCAAGATTGTGGCCTAACATTTTTGTGTAGTTTCAGGAGAACACTTCTTGATTCTTCTTTGGAAAGAAGGTATATGTCTCCTTCTCTTTGACAGGCATGGTCACATTGATCAAAGTGGGTCACGGGCCATCTTCAGTGCCTAGGTTTATCTCCTTAAGTTCATCAATTTTGGTGGAGCCACCTTCTTCAAATGTGGGGGTGAAATCTTTGAGGTCTTTTTCTTCTTCTTCCTCGTCCTTATGATCCTCTTCATCATCTTCTTCCTCTTATGATAGAGAGAGGATTATAGAGATGATCTCTCCAATGTTAGGATAGAAATCATCTTGTGCCTTAGTGAGTAAGTTGGGGGCAGTTTGGGGACCAAATAATGGGTCAGGAGCATCTTTTCTAGGGATTTTAATGACATCAGGGGAGTCACCTTGCTCTTCTACATCTTTGGCCTTGGTGGTCATAGAGGAGATCATGCAGACAATGGAGTCTGTATCTGGACTTGCACTTATGCATCCAACTTGGTTAATGGGTAATACATACTCTTCCCCAAGTTGCTGGAGGGGGTCAGTGGTAGCCATTTCAAATCCATTCATGGAAGTTATCCAATCAACGTCTTCGGCTAGATATTGCTTCTCTTAAAATTTATAGAACCTTGCGTCAATGTAATGCGACTCACAGGACTCAAACGATGATTTATCAGCATGCAATGTCCCTTTTGTCCATTAGTTAAAAATTTGATGCACTGATGGTATGATGATGGAATTTTAGTGTATTGATATAGCCAAGGCCTCCCTAATAGGACGTTGAAGGCCATACTTTTCCTAACTACTAGGAACATAGAATATGAAATGAGGTCTCTGAGCAGGGTTTTAAGATTGATTCTTCCCAATAACTTCTCTTATCTTTTATCATGTCCCAATAGAGTTGTGGTGTAGGGTGTCAAGCTGTCTTAATCATAGCCCAGTCGATGAAGCATTCGTAGCGGGAGGAGGTTTACTCCAAAGCCGTTATCGATGAAAATCCTACAGACGTCAATTCCATTTATCTTTCTGAACACATATAATGGTTTGATGTACCCTTTCAGGATAGCGTCATCATCCCTATCTATAAAAGAGTTGATGGTGTTCCATTCATCAGGATTCATCTCTGTCTGATAGAATTCGACCACTTCTAATTTTCCCTTGAACTCCTATGGACTCATTAAGGCTTCAATGAGTGCCATACTAATGTATGAGGATAGAATAAAAGCTTCTAGAATTGATATATTTTATAGTACTGAATAAATTTAATTTAAAATATCATATATTTTCTCTAAATTTTGGTGCATCCTAGATTGGGTTTTCTCTTTCACAGACACTTTAGGGGCTTCATCTTTGGATGAAGATGGTCCAGCCTCTATAATTATAGTTGGTTTCACTACGGTCTTCTCTAGGTTTAGCTGAAATTGTTCACCCATATGCCTTGGGAGATTTGATATTTTTTCATTCCTTGATGGATACTCTAAGATAACTAGAATATTATTTCTTCTATTGGGGGTGGAGGGGAATTTTGATTACCATTGTGTTTGTCCGAAGGTCCTTCCGTGAGATTCTATAATGTTAACAGTTTGAGTTATGGAGTGGACAAGAACTTTATTCCTACCATAATCATTCCTTCGAGAAAACCATTGGCCTCTACATCTTCTTCCTCTAGATCTCCAGTTGGGCATGGGGAATTCAGGTTCATGTCTGTAGTCTCCATCAGATAAGGGGTCTATTAAGTGGATGACATTAATATAACTGAATATCAGTTCTTGATCTAATAATGTTTTTGTCTGACTAACTCCTTGTGATGGTACCGTTTGGAGGGGTGGTTCCTATTGTACCAAGTCTACTAGTATACAGTCTAAAATAGTCTAGAATGGATTTGAATTTGGTGTAAGTTCTTCTTCTTTATCCTAATTTCTTCCCTTCTGGATCTTAGAGGACTGTGGGGTTGAGGACAATGGTAGTGTTTCATTAGGAGCTATTGAGATCACGGTTGGTTGTTTCAGTTGCGCATGGAGGATGACATGAACTCGGTTGACCATTTTCCAAGTCATCAATTTGTCAAAACAATTCTCCTTATTACTGGGGACTATTTACCATTCATATACCTTTCTTAATCCTGAGGTGGAAACATATGACACTTGTGCTGGAGGTGGTCCCAACATGACTTTCCCAGAATCCACCATCATTTTTATGAGATCCATGAAGATGAAGAAATTTTGGATTGTGTGTCCCAGTATCTAGTAATAGGGCAAACATTTTGGATGGTCTTCTAAACCCACTTCAACAGCTCTCTTTAGCTCTGGTAGTTGGATCAAGCTACAATTCATATTGGCTAGAAATTAGCCTCAGACCTGGTCATCATGGAACGAATGGACTTTATTTATTTGTTATTAGAAATGATTTCTTTTAGAACCTTGTTTCTCATATTTCTATTTTGGGGGATGATATTGGCGTCTAGGGGTCCCGTGTGATTTGGTGGAGGCCTCGCAACTAGAGCTGGTGTCGTGGTGGCTTAAGCATGACATAAGTCGTTTCATATTTTCCCACTATTTTCCCTAGGGCTGATGGTGCCACCCAGGACTTGAGATTAGTCCGTTTCCAGGAGTGTTCTATCTATTGGGAAATTACAGAAATATCATGGAACCCACATGTGTACTTCACCAAGATGAGAGGTGTTCGTAATTCATCATGAAGGTTGTCTATGCATAGAGTGAGAATTTCATCTTTGAAGAGTAGTTAGTTTAAGGAATAAGTTAGGCCTTTCCACCAGGAAATGAAGTCTAATAATCTTTAATTCTCTCACTGCTTGTAGTTCATGATATCATTGACCATTGTATTAGGTATAACTGAACTGAACTAGAAGAGAAACTAACACCGAAGGTCCTCCCATCCCATGATGAAGTTAGCTGGAAAGCTCGTATATTATATGAAGGATGATCCCTGCAAGGTTCAGATGAATTGTCTGAGTTTTACTGCTTCTTGTTGCTCTGGAGTGCCCATTATGGGATCAAAATAATTGGTGTAGTTCATTAAATATTGTTTTGTATCCCCTGAACCATTGAATATAGGGAATATGGGGTTTCCAAAGTTTGGTGGGGGTGGAACATTGCTCACCCAATCATGATAGTGTTTACGCCCTTGTTTTATCAGAGCGTGCCACCCCTCCATGGCTTCTAACCGATATATGAGTTGCTCGATGGTGATCAAGAGCCCTTAATGCATATCCTGTCATGCTTGGGATATGGTTGGTGCGGCTGCGGCCAATGATGGGTATGCTAGAGCTATTGGAATTAGGGGTGGGTACCCAGCCGAGGGTATCCTTTATGGGTTTACTTGAATATATTCTGGCTGCTTTTCCAGTACGGGAAAGTCTTGATGTCATTTTTGGGTCGAGTTTCATTAGGTTGATTGTAACGATGATAGGTTGGATGGGCCTCCAAGCTTGACTTCAATCTCCAGTATGAGTGCTTGTGGTAAGGGAACCTCTTCTAGGAATACCTGCTGACATTTCGCAACGGGAACACATCCAGCAAGATAGCTCCCTCAACGCAGCTCGATAATAATTTGCCTGAGCTATTACATTTAATCCTCCTTCCTACAAGGGACACATTCTTAGGGGGAGGAGGAGTTGGGTCATATACGAACATGGATTTATTCTTCTCCTTGTTAGGGTTTTTCATGGGATGTAATGATGGATTAACTAAGGGGGCGCCAAAATTTTGGACTGCTCTCTTATTCCTGGCATACACACCATGAGGCTCAATGAGGGATGCCTCTAGGAGGGAACCATATTCCTTTGAATCCTCTTTTTGTGTGTAATTTCTTTTCACATCTGTGGGTTTGACATTCACCATGTTCACTGATGCATACAACATTGGGGGTGGCGAACCCAGCAATGAATGGAAGGAAGGCTTTCTGCGTCCTTTGTTGGATTTTTCTCCTTCCATTCTGTGGTATTTTTTTAGTTTCTTGGTGAATATTGACCCGAAGGGAGCCCTGATCAGACCTCATAATGTGCCTTCATCTCGGAGGGTATGAGCCACGAGACGAGGTGGAATGGGTGAATTTTCTCCTCATCGTTCTTCCTAAATGGGAAAAGACAGACGTCCGTGGGGGTGGAACGTGATGTAAGAATGTCCCAAGCCCAGTGGGCTGGGGTTGTTCCTGTTCTTATGTTGATGTGCTACAACCTAGATTTTTTGGTCTTATGGGGGCATTTTGATTTAAAAATTCCCCCATCCCTATGGGATGGGGTTGTTCCCACATTACGGTGGTAGAAGCCGCTATTTTCACATTTTGGATTTCACGCACTTCCTTGTGAGTGAGAGACACGTATAGAATTGGTCATGCATGGAGTCTATGGGATTTTCAAGACATGAGAACTGCTTTCTAGTTTTCTTCCCTTAGGTGGGATGCCTGATGTATGTTATCAGTTTCCTAGCATAGAATATTTCCAATGACTTTATCTCTTCAGTCTTGCCACTTTTGAGACTTACTCTGGGCCTATTTTTGTTGAGTATCCCATCTTTCCTGAGCATGGATTTCATTTGATTTTTTCCTTTGGGTAATGATGTTGTAGGATGTCATTTCCAATGCAGTTTCTTGAATGGATATGGGGTGACGTGTATAGATCCATGTTCTCCCCATCCCTGAATATGTACTTCAGTTGGGGCATCACAAATGAGGTGACACAACTTGTGCAGTGCATGGAGGCAAGCTAGTTCAAGGTTTTTCTTTTTCCTTTCTGATAATGGTTTCCATGTGGATGAGAGGGATTCCAGGTCGATAAGGTGGAGATTATCCCCTAACACGTTGACATGGTCTGTATACCCTTCATATAGAAGGAAATTTTCTTTTAGCTGATGAAGGGTCGTCCATATATTGAGGTGAATGTCATCCATACATTCCCCAAACAACTCCCTGGGTATGTCGAAGTGAGAGTGGTAGTAACCCAATACATCACTGGTATATTATCCTTAGCTATTTGTCTTCTCACAAGAAACATATCTTGTAGTTTTTCTTTTGGGGGATCCTCTACTTGATATGCCCATCTTTACTACTTATTAATAATTTCGTTCCAGGCAGCTGAGCTAGTGGGAGCCTCATTAATATGTGAACGATGTGGGGGTGGCTCAGAAAATGAGCATGGACCTAGCCCGTTCTCTGGTTGAGAATGGATATCACTTATCATAGATGGAGTTCCTAATATGCCTGACTCCATCTTTCTGAGCGCCTCGGTATAGGAGGGATTTCTCACATTTTTTCTTACAAGGGGAGGGCCTTTTTGCTAGTATGAATTTTGGTTGTGGGGAAGACCTATGCTGCAATGGAGAGGGATACCATTTCAACTTGATTCCCTACCATGGTAAATGTCTTTACAGCATATACCTTGGGGAGAACCTTTAGGGCAGGATACAGTGAGGGGAGGACCATCTTGCTACTTGATGTCACTAAGTGGAGGTCCTTCTCAATTACTTCTATGATGGTGAGGACTACTATCATAGCTTGATACCTAGATGCAGGGAGAATTTTTGCAGTGTACATCATGGGGAGGGCCTTCAAGATGTACTATAATGAGGGGAGGACCTTCTTGTTTCTTGATGTTACTGTGGGGAGGTACTTCACTACAACTTCCATTTTGGATAGGTCCTTCACAATGACTGTCATTATGGCAGGCACTACCATCACAACTTGATATTCGACTATATGAAGAAACATATATACAACGTATACCCTGGGGAGGACCATCAGGGTGGATGTTAGCAAGGGGAGAACCTTCTTGCTGCTTGATGTCACTGAGGGGAGGTCCTTCTTGATGAATTTTATGATGGAGAATACTACTATCACAGCTTGATACATGGATGCAAGGTGAATTTATACAGTGTATGTCTTTGGGAGGGCCTTCAGGATGTACTGGAAAGAGGGCTAGACCTTCTCATTTCTTGATTAGACTGTGGGGAGGGCCTTCAAAGTGACTACCATTGTGGGGAGGGCCTTCACAATGATTCTCATTAGGGAGAGGACTATCATCATGACTTGATGTCTGACTACAGGGAGTGTCATATATACAGCGTATACCCAGGGTAGGACAATCAGGGTGGACATCAGCTAGGAGAGGACCTTCTTGTTGTCTAATCATCAGGTCAAGATGAGGGATAGCCTAGCGCACATCAATAGATAGGCTCTCATTATTGATCATTCCTTGCCTAAAGAATATTCCCTTGTGAGTGCTCTAGGGAGGACCTTCAGAGCTGCTGGTAGTAGAATTGTGGGGAGGGTCTTCGCAACTGCTACTACCACTTACATAATTTGATAATGTACTGATAGGGTCTTGAGCCTTTATTGATATATGTTTGAGGGTGTCAGGAACCCAAGCTTCCCACAGAGTAGGATCATGTATATGCTCTTCATTTTCTGGTTTCCTTTGGCGTATTTTTTTTAGCGCTCTCTTGTAGGTAACTGGGGCCGCTTTCTATTGGTAGCGACTGTCATATATGGTTCCCTACCTTGTTGGGTCCCATGATTCTGCTGAGATATGTCGATGGGAATCTTGAGTATTGGAAACAATATATTCATGCCCTAGAGTAGCCACCACCACTACCACAAAACTGGGCAAGGCAGGCTCCTTCCTTTATCAGCGATAACGGAAAAGCACTGATAAAGGGGTAGGACTTTATCTGTGCTAAAAAAAGTACTGATAGATGTACCCTTTATTAGTGCTAAAACAAGCACTGATAAATGTGTACCCTTTATCAGTTCTTTTTTTCACGCTGATAAATGATACATATATCAGCTCTTTTCTTAGCACTGATAAAGGTTACAATTATCAGCACTTTACTTCATATGAAATTATTATATTTATATTCAAGAATAATGTTTATTGTATACATTAATTAAAAAACACATGTTATAAATAAATAAATATATATATATATAGTTAAATAATTATAAGATTAATAATCAATATACTTATTAGATTTATAAGATTTATGATATTTATTAATTAATTATATTTATTAGATTTATTAATTCATTATATTTAATATATATATTTATTATATTTTTTTATATTTAATGTATTTGTTTTATTTATAAATATATAATACTTTTAATATATATGTATAATTAAAATTCTTGAATATATATGTGTTTTCCAATGAATTGGGATCAATGAATATATCTTGGGTATATGTTATGTGATCATATGTGCATGAATAATGTTCATTTATATATTATAATTACATATCACGTTGATGTGTTATTGATTTATAATTCATTATGTTACCCATATAATATATAATTTCTAAAAAAAGTACACTTATAATTAAAATTACATTATATTTAAAAAATAAATATATATTTTATAATATTTTCAATGATATATATATAAATATACCATTCAAATACATTTCTAATTATAATTATAATTAACTATATATAATTAATATATTTATAATCTTTTAAATATATATAATTAATATATTTATTTTATATATTTATATGATTATAAATATAATAATTATATTTCTTATAATTTTATAATTATAAATAAAGATATATTTATTTACCGTTATAATTATTAATAAATATATGTATATATATATCATAAATATCATTTTAAATAAATATATAATAATATA
Source organism: Viscum album (assembly GCA_963277665.1). Classification (NCBI taxonomy): domain Eukaryota; kingdom Viridiplantae; phylum Streptophyta; class Magnoliopsida; order Santalales; family Viscaceae; genus Viscum; species Viscum album. The sequence continues at coordinate 1,050,599,768 of OY728130.1, read as the reverse complement.
AACAAATTAGTAAATTTACACATTTATCAGAGCTATTATTAGCGTTGATAAAGTATGGATTTATCAGAGCTACAAAAGCGCTGATAAATTCCTACCTTTATCAGCGCTTCTCATTTTAGCGATGATAAAGACCCCCTTTTTCACCACTTTTTACTAGTGCTGATAAAGGTCCATGCGTGATTTATAAATGCCAACGGGTCCTCCTCCTCCTCCCCACACCCTGTCAATCTCTCGCGAAAGCCCTACCCTGTGCCTCTGCTACTGCCTCCTCTCCATCGCTGCCTCCTTCTCCTACTCCTATATCACGGCTGCCACCTCATTCTCCTCCTCTCACGCCTAGTTCTCCACCTCCTCATCTTTCTGCGACTCCTCCTCCCCGCACCCTATCAATCTCTCACAGAAGCCCTACTCTGCGCCTCCACCACTACCTCCTTCTCCTCCTCCTCTTCCGCGGCCGCTGCCTCATTCTCCTCCTCCGGGGCCTACTTCTCCTCCTCCTCCTCCTCTTGTCGTGTCTCCTCCTCCTCCTCCACCACCACGGCTGGTCCTCCTCCTCCTCCTTCTCAGTCACGGCTCCTCCTCCTCCTCCTCCTCCACCATGGCCTCATGCTCCTCCTCCTTCACATCTACCTCCTCCTCATCATCATCCTCCTCCACCACCTACTCCACTACCTCCGATGCCTCCAAGCTGCCTCTGCTACCTCGGCGCTGCCTCCATGCTGCCTCCACGCTACCTCTGCTTCCTCTGCTGCCTCCGCTGTCAATGCCTCCTCCTCCACCACCGGGTCCTCCTCCTTAAGGTGAGTAAAATTTAATTTTAATTAATTAATTAAATTTTCATTTATTTTCAATATTGAGATTAATTATGATTTGGCATGATTCTTGTGTGTGATGCTTGTGTTTGTGACACATGTATATATGGTTGGTTACTTGTCTGATCTTGATTATCTCTCCCCACTAAAGCCTTGTGATGGAAACATGAATAGAGAAAGTATTTTTGGGGAAAGTTTGTTACACTAGATTAGGATTTCACTCCATCTAGTGTCCCTTAGTATGGATATTTTTTCTGATTTTGGATACTAACCCATAGTTAGGCCATGTAGGGTTTAAACTATCCGTGTTGGTGAATTCATGTAATCAGGTGAGGCATTCCAAATGGATGAGACAAATGTTTAGTATGTTTTATATTGTACACTATATGGTACACTATTCTCCTTGGGTTCAAAAAAAAATGAACCTTTCAACCAATTCATTCCCACTACCCACTCTCTCTAGGTTGGGTCATATACGAATTTAAATATCACATCCTTTCTTATAACATAATAGGGCCGCCAACCTCTCACATTGTGTGTGATTAACATATCCTCTAATTCCATAGCATAGTAGTTTCCCCCACTCACTTATGGTGGGTCTCACCATCACATCACATAAAAAACAATTTGAGTAGGGAATCCCTATAGACAACCTCTCACAAAACTACTCTAAACAAATACTAAGTAATCCCCATTTCTATATCTCACATAATATTATCATAAAAAAATGATCTAAGGAGGGAATCACAATATCCAACCTCTATCACAAGTGAAAATGCACCATCAATAGGTGGATCCCATGAAAGTCACACACCAATCCCCTTTAACCAATGCCTTATGACTTATAGTAGGGTCCTACCAACACCTTATCACATAAATAAAGGCCATCCATCTTGTCTCATGCCATAAAACATATAAATAGTAATCTAAGTAGGGTATCTAGATAGCCAACCTCTCATATTAGCTAAACCACATCATCAATTGGTGGGCCCCATGGATGATCATACTTCAACTAGGTGAAAGTCACATGAAGTCCCAATCTCTTAGTCGATCTGACCATAAATGATAAAAGTCGCAATCCATTTATCCTTTCATAATAATCTCCTTAAAACTATCTTGGTTATACATGAAAATTATTCCCAACCTATCAACATTCTAATTCCACCTATAAGGGAATCTACTGGGTTCTACAAACCTAACCCATATCTACTCATTGATTCCAACACACACTCATCTCTACATAGTAATGTCACAACCCACATGAAATACTTGATCTAGGCCTCGATAGTCTAGTCTATATCATCTTCTAATTCCCAAATTAAAACTCATTAAAACTAAATAACGGCCATCCTAAGAAACTCACACTAAGATACTTGGATACCCTATGCTAAGTCATCCAGACTATTACCATGACCCTCACTTAGGTACAATATCATATCTCCCCTGGGAGATCTCTTAATCCAATTATAAGGAGAAAATCCTCTATGTGACACTTCACCAATCCCTATATGTAATATCTTACTCATCACACTCATTGTGACTCTTATATATCCTTAATAGGGTGTTCCCCATCATACGTGAGATATAATACTATATTATCCATCTTTTTTAGGCCTAAGAGTCTAATATCTACTCAAATATCCTTAGAAAACTTAACTAGGCTATAAAAATCTCATACCAAACCCGATCCTCTCATAAACACAACTAGAAACCTCAACTCCATGGAGACATATTCTCTTGATGATCACAAACTCACAAACATTCAATATAATCCTCACTCTATCTCTTTGTGGTTCAAAAAACCCAATTTATTTACTTAGGTTGCTCTTGATTTCAATCCCTTTCACTGGAACATGTATACTCATTCATGAATGCACAATATTTCTTAGATTGGAACATGGTTTTGTATTATAGGGTTCTACTACCTCAAAAAATGGAGTAACCCCCTCACCAAGATCAACTCATCCTCAACCAAGACTATACATGCCTTATATAATCTTGTACCAATGATTGAGACCCAATATCAAGGCACAATTCCCAAATAATTAACTATAGAAACTTATAATTAACTATTCACCTTAATATAATTAGGAATAATCTTTTAAAAACTCACTGGGAAACACAAAACCACATAAACCACACAAAACATTGTGTGTTCATCATACGAGGATAACCTCTAGCCAATACCAAAAAAATCTACATCATCTGAATTGATTTGAAGATGATATATTGAAATCATCACACAAATCGTAGTTAAAAGCATCCCAAATCATAGGGAAATAAAGGATAATAGTAATGGTGGAAGTATGAGGGAAGAAATCACTAACACACTATAAAAAACTCCCAAGAACCAACCCTCATCAAGGGGGATCGAAGAGAGAAAGAGAATGGATGAATCCAAAGAACCACCCAAGATTTGATATTAATGAGCACACCCCACCATTTTTTAAGTATCTATTTTTTATCTAAATTATACTCATATTCCTTCTCCCCTAACCTATATACTCATCCTTTTGATTTAAAATAGGATGAATATAAATAAAGAATGGATGAATGCCAATCGGTTGACAAAAGAGTATCAAGAAGGCGTGAAAAAGTTTATCAAGTTTGCAAAAGATCATGCATATGACCCTTCTCAAATCCTTTGTCCGTGTTTACACTATTTTTATTCAAAACAAATTTTTCCATAGGAGTTGGAAGAACACATGATCTGTCACGGAATAGATCAGAGTTATACATGTTGGAATAAACACGGGGAAAAAACGAATGTAGGTAGTGGCTGGGATAACACTGTGTTTTATGGATCATCTGATATGATTCAAGCATGAACAATGAAGATGACCATAGAGAGGATTTGATTATAGATGTGAATGATGATGAAGATCATATTGAGGAAATGATAAGGACCATCGAAGATGAACTTCGTGATTTACCGAAATTGTTTGAGAAGTTAAAAGGTTGTGCAAAGATTCCATTGTATGTTGGTTGCACTAAATATACAACATTGTTAGCTGTACTAAAGCTATATAATTTGAAATCAGACAACGGGTGGAGTGACGCCAGTTTTACAGAACTACTTGCTCTCCGGAATGACATGCTCCCAGAAGATAATGAGCACACGATCCGAACATACGACGCCAAATGAATGCTATGCTTGATGGGTATGATCTTTGAAAGAATAAACGCCTACCCGAATGACTATATACTGTTTCTCAAGGACCACAAATCACTTAAGAATTCCAAAAGTGTGGTTCTTCTCGATACAAGAAAGATGAATCCAAAACTACTAAAGTTGTATGGTACTTTCCAATCATTCCAAGGTTTAGGCGCCTATATGGAAGTGAGGAGACTGTAGGACAATTGACATGGAATGCAGATACTAGAATTAAAGATGTGAAAATGCATCACCCGGAAGACTCTCCTCAGTGGAATAGAATTGATCATGAGTATCTTGAATTTGGAAACGAGTCGAGAAACCTTTGTCTTGCATTATCTACAGATGAAGTGAATCCTTTTGGTTTTCAAAACAACAATCACAGTACATGGCCGGTTAAGTTGGTAAATTATAAATTACCACAGTGGTTATGCATGAAATGAAAATACATCATGTTATCTATGCTTATATTAGGACCAAAACAACCGGGTAATGATATTGATGTTTATTTAGCTTCATTGATCTAAGATTTGAAATTATTGTGGGATTCATGTGTTACATTGTATGATGCTTACAAAAAAGAATATTTTTCATTGAGAGCCATGTTGTACTGGAAGATAAATGACTTCCCAACTTATGGAAAATTTTCAGGATATAGCATTAAAGGAACTAAATGGTTTCCCATTTGCGAACAAGGTATACAATCAATTAGGTTGAATAATTCATCGAAAACCGTGTTTCTAGGACATCGCAAGTTTCTACCCTGATGACATAAGTACTGATCTTGGACGACATCATTCAATGGATGTTCAGACGAATGTACAGCACCGTCTCCACTAACAAGTGATCAATTGTTTGAGAAAGTTAAAAATGTGGACACTGATTTTGGTAAACCGGATTTGAAAAACCATATGAAAATCGATTGGAAAAAGAGATCAATTTTTTTTCAATTGAAATATTGTAATTGTCTGTATGTCAGACATTTTCTTGATGTTATGCATGTAGAAAAAATTGTATTTTATAGTGTCATCGGCACGTTGCTAAATACACTTGAAAAAAAAAGATGGAATTAAGGCTAGCTTAGACATGGTTGAGATTGGAATGCAAGAAGAGTTGGCACCAGTGAAGAGTGAAAATGAACATTTCTTCCTCCTGCTGATTACACTCTTTCCAGGCAGGAGAGATATCAGTTTTTCAACATCTTGAATGACGTAAAGGTTCTAGAGGGGTATTCATCAAATATTGGGAACCTCGTGTCAATGAGAGACTTGAAGTTAAAAGGTCTGAAATCACATGATGGCCATGTTTTGATGCAAGATCTCATTCCTATTGCTTTATGTTGCATTTTTTCCAAGCATGTCTACCATACATTAATGAAACAATGTTTCTTCTTCAAAGATATATGCAGCAAAGTTATAGACCCGGAAAAATTGCCAACTATGGAAGGAGAAATTGCATTCATATTATGTGAATTAGAAATGTTCTTCCCTCCTTAATTTTCTGATATGATGGTTTATTTGATGGTCCATTTGGTGAGAGAGATTCAACTATGTGGTCCTGTACATTACATATGAATGTACCCCATTGAACAGTATATGATGATTTTTAAAGGGTATGTCAAAAATCGAACTCGGCCAGAGGGATGTATTGCAGAGTGATATATAGTTGAGGAAGCGGTTAAATTCTGTACCGAATACCTGTCTGTTGTGGAAAGCATTGGCCTACCGAAATCTCGTCACATTGGGTGGCTTGAGGGTGAAGGAATTTCTGGAAGACAGGTTGTCACAATCAATATTACAGATCGGGAGCAGGACCACCATTATGTTTTTCATAACAGTTTCAATGTTGACCCATATGTTGAAACCCACAAAGAAATTATTAGGCATTTGAATCCATATAGGGATCAAAAATGGATATCAGATACACATAATCAACATTTTATAAGATGGTTTCAGGATCATATTTTTAAGAAGTCAGATGAAAATCCAGATACAATTTCAGAACGACTATGATGGATAGCCGGAGGACCAAGTGTGTATGTATTGTCTTACAATGCTTGTGTAGTTAATGGTTATACATTTTATACTAATGAAAATGATGAATATAGTACCATGCAGAATAGTGGGGTTACACTTGCGGTTGAAGCGATGTATGTTTTCGGTGCTAAGGACAGAAATCCAATTTATGCGAATATGTCATACTTTGGCATCATCAAACAAATATGGGAGTTAGATTATACGGAATTCCAAGTTCCGATTTTTCAATGAAATTGTGTTGATAATAGGAGTTCTGTTAAAATAGATGAATTGGGATTTGTGAAAGTTTATTTCAGTAAGGAAGGGGAGAAAGACTGACCATTTATAATGGCATCACAGGTAGTGCAAGTATTTTATGTTTTAGATCCTGCAAACCGAAACTGGTTAATTGTTCTATTATCGACCAAAATAACTGAAGGGTCATATGAAAATTAAACAGAGGATGACCCTTTAATTGGGTATTTGCAATCATTTCACAGTGTTATCAATGTAGATGATTTTTTGTATGTCAGAGGAGACCACAATAAAGGTATATGGATAGTCGATAGAGGGTTCAAATCCCTTAAACCTTTAAAAAAACAGAGAGTTCAATAATAAGGTTATTTTTTTTATTGTAATACAGATTGTGTTACATTATGTTATTATATATTCACTGTTTCTTTTATGTGATCTAAATTAAATGTTAAACCACTTCTGCAGATAATGACTTCTGCACCTACTGATGCTCAAAATCCCGAGACACAACAGGTTTCTCAACCTATTGCAGTTGGTCCCAGTGTTGAGGTACAACAGGTCTCTCAACCTGTTGTAGCTGGCCCCACTGCTGATGTACAACATGTTTCTCAACCTGTTGTTGATGGTCCCCCTACTGAGGTACAATAGGTTTATCAACTTGTTGTTGCTGGTCCCAGTGTCAATGCTAGCACTTCAGAGGAACATAATTATGATACAAAAACCGAGGAAATGGTAGGCAATGAAACCCCGACGGTACAAAAAAAATAGGTGTGCCGTAGTTTGAAAGTTTTAGACAAAATCCTTATGTAAAAAGCAAAAGTAATCAAATATGAGGTGGGTTGGAATAAGCAAGGCCATCATGTAAACCCCAACAAAGCCATGTTTATTAGCTACATTGGAATCGTCACTCCGAAACGCGTGCCGATTGATGTAGAGTCATGCCACCATGTTGTTAGCAGGCTGAAAACATTAATGTGGGAAGAGATTTTGGTAACATTAAGATATCATTTATTTAATTTATTAAAATAAAATGAAATAAAATACCGAAATATTGACTAACTCTTCATCATCACTTGAAGAGTTCATTTATAGTAGATGTCTCACACAAATAATATGTATTAAGACTGGAAGGAAGGGTTTATAGAGTCTTTCGCAGCATTTTAACAAAATTTTATCTGAATGACGATGAAGGGAAAATCAAGTCGTACCCACCTCCTCTTTATGTACACTTGATATCCCAAGGAGCATGGGATTAGTTTTGCAACCGTCATGTGGAGCAGACTTTTCAGGTACATTGTGTTTGGTAACATGTTTTTTAACGTTGCTTGTATTCATCACTTTTATTGACAGTTTTTATTTATAAAACAACAACTGGGTGCTGAAAATAAAGAACGGGCAGAAAAACAAGCATACCCCTACCGTAAAGCAAGGTTGGGGTACACTTCAATTTAAAAACAATTGGTACGTATTTTAAAAGTACTGTAATACTTTTATGTGACATAAAACAAAACTGTAACCATGTTTCTCTGTTTATATGCAGATTAATGAATCAAAGTCCGAAGCCATTTCCATCCCACACCATGTGCTATGGAAGGAGGATCGTGTTAATAAAGAGGGGAAACTAGTAAATGAAAACACACAAAAAGTGTGGGAAACGTGTGTAAGTATGACATAATATAATTTTTTTGCTTTAAATCACTATTATATAATGATGATTACTTATTTTCTCATATTTTCTATTTTACATAGTCACAAGAATCAACAACACCTGCATCGGATGCAGAAATACTATCAGCGGCCTTGAAACAACCAAAATAGTATGGCTGCATCAGAGGTGCGAGTTTTGGGGTGACACCCCAGACATATTTTCATAAAAAAAACCAGAGGATGAACAAACTAAATAAATGAAAATGATGAGAGATAGACTAGATACCCTTGAAGAAAAATTCCAAAGTCAGGGAGAGTTTCTAGAAACTTTGATGGGGGAGAGGCGAAGAGAAGAAAAATCTCAAGAACAACCCGCGTGAGAAGATCTCACCCCACGCCTCATCAGCTTTGAGGTGAGCCATTCCCCTCAAAGACCTGAATTAACTAAGTTAATCAATGTTCTAATATTTTTTTCTGTGAAATGTCAATCACATAGACACTGATACCTTTCTTGTAATGATATTTTATAGGGTGAAAATGACGGTGACTTATATCTGTCAACTCCCACCCATCGCCTTGAAGTGAGGGCTATGGTGTTCAATATGCAGAAGGACATGCTACACTCCAGACAAATTCCAACCGGTCATGTCAAAGTGTCGATTAATGTAGCTCATGAGCTGTGCGCTGAGCTACCCGTGCCAAATGATGATGACGACATTCATACAGTGGAAAAAGCTGTTAGAACATTCATTGCATGGCCATCAAATCTTGTAGAAAAACATGTCGACCAGGAGGTATTCATTTCCAATTCATTTTTCAATAAGAACCTTTAACATTTAATTAGAAAATGGTTGAACCAATGAATGTTATTACATAAGTAAAAACGGAAGAAGATAAAACGAAAGAGCAGCTCAAAAGTATCAACCAACCGATCAAAATGATCTATTGAGAGAACCTTCACCCCACCCATTCTATATCCACATTTAATATCATTGCAAGCTCATGTGGATATGAAAATGAAAGGCGGAAATAATCACACATTTTTTTGTAAAAAATATATGTACGGATAAGAAACATTATATTTCATTAGTGTTAACGCTATAGCGGAAATCATCACATACAACTGGCTAGGCGCCTCAGTTATAAATGTATACATGAGCTATGTTTTCATGATTTGATTTTACAGAAGCTGATATACTATGATAAATATGGATAAATATATTTCATATTTTTTGCAGTCGTATATATGAAAAAAAATTGAAGGTATTTTCCCATGAACACAAATTTGAACTCGTTAGTCCTCACACCATGTCTACACAACAAAAAGAAATAGATTCCGATTTTCAGGATGAATTAATGTCAAACCTGCTCAGAACGTTTCAATGCAAAATTACGACTGACCGGATTTTTTTAATACCAACGTTACAGGGGTAAAACTCTACATTTTAATAATATAAATTATATTTTAATTTCTATCTTTACTTATTCCTTTTGTGTTTTAGGCAGCATTGGATGCTCATTACAGTCAATTTGGATACTCCAAAGATTTATTTTCTGGATTCACTGCATGGATATCCAATAAACCGACCACACATAATGGTGATTGTCAATTTTTAATACACTAAATCCAAAATTTTAGAACTAAATATCTAGTTATATAATTTATAATATATTTTAATGGGGATTATGTTATGATAGTGTAGTGTATGAATATCGTCTTAAGGCCGGAATGAATCGAGGACCTAAGGATGACAAGGCGCACGAGATCTACAAATGGAGAATTATCAGAGTATATATAATTATATTGAAATATCCAAATACATATCAAAATAGATTACTTATTTTTCACGATGTTTCTACAGTTTCTGAAACAAACAAACAGAAAGGACTGTGGTTATTATGTTTGTAAATTTAGGAAAGAGATCATATTTCATGAACAAACTAGCATCCCTGAAGAGGTATTTTTGAAAATAATTACTATTTCAATTAAAATCATTATTAATCATTTGTGTATTTATATTTTTTAAGATATACTATTACTGTTTCAAAAACTCATATTCACAAGATGATATAGATGTGTTTAGAAATGAATGGGCAACATACCTGATGGAAGAATGTAAACAAATAGGACAATGAAGGTGAATTCCTACTACTTATGTTATATTTATATGATCATTGATATCTCCCTTGTTTACCCTTATTGAGCATCTATGATCACCCTTATTTATGTTTCATATCCTTAGATTATGAAGAATGGTTTTAGAAATGATTTGACTTTTTAGTAAATAATAACTTAATGAGAGACTCTAATAAACTACTAAAATACAGAATACCAAGAAAACATGTTCGGATAGTTTTGATACTTTATGAAAATGATCCATGAGTCATTTTAGATGTGTACGAATCAACCGCACATCAATCCGATGCATAGTGTGACTGGTATGGCTAAAAGTGTCTGATATCAGTTTCAAATTGACATTAATATTAGAAAACAACAAAAGTGACAAACGGAAAACTGAGAAAACGTGTTAGGATTGTTTTAATACTTTAGGAAAATTATCCATGAGACATTTGTGACGTGTAAGAATCAACCTCATCTCAATCCGATGCACGGTCTAACCGATATGGCTATAAGTGGTTGATATTAGTTTCAAATTGACATTAACTTTTGAAAAAAATACAAGTGACAAATGAAAAACCATGAAAACGCATTCGAGTTGTTTTGATACTTTAGGAAAATGATCCATGAGTCATTTATGACATGTACGAATCAACTGCACCTCAATCCGATGCACAGTATGACCAGTATGGCTAAAAGTGTCTCATATCAGTCTCAAATTGACATTAACTTTAGAAAACAACAAAAGTGACATACAAAAAACAGAAAAAAAATGTTCAGATTGTTTTTATACTTTAGGAAAATGGTCCATGAGCCATTTGTGACATGTACGAATCAACCACACCTCAATCCGACGCACGGTGTGACAGGTATGACTAAAAGTGTCTGATATCAGTTTCAAATTGACATTAACTTTTGAAAACAACACAAGTGACATAAGACAAACTGAGAAAGCGCCTTTGGATTGTTTTGATACTTTAGGAAAATGATCCATGAGTCATTTTTAATATTTATGAATCAACTGAACCTCAATCTGATGAACGATGTGACTGGTATGGATAAAAGTGTTTGATATCAGTTTCAAATTGACATTAACTTGAGAAAACAACACAAGTGACATATGGAAAACCAATCAAACACATTCTAATTGTTTTTATACTTTTATAAAATGATCCATGAGTCATTTGTGACATTTAAGAATCAACTGCACCTCAATATGACACACAGTGTGACCGGTATGGCTAAAAGTGTCTGATATCAGTTTCAAATTGACAATTACTTTAGAAAACAACACAAGTAACATACGGAAAACCGAGAAAATGGATTCAGATTGTTTTTATATATTAGGAAAATGATCCATGAGTCATTTTTGATGTGTAAGAATCAACTTAACTTCAATCTGATGCATGGTGTGACCGGTATGCCTAAAAGTGTCTGATATCAGTTTCAAATTGACATTAACCTTAGAAAACAACACAAGTGACATACGGAAAACTGAGAAAATGCCTTCGGATTGTTTTGATACTTTATTAAAATGATCCAAGAGTCATTTGTGACATGTAAGAATTAACTGAACCTCAATCTGATGCACGGTGTGACCAGTATGGCTAAAAGTGTTTGATATCAGTTTCAAATCGACATTAACTTTAGAAAACCTCACAAGTGACATATGGAAAACCAAGAAAATGTGTTTGGATTGATTTGATAATTTAGGAAAATGATCCATGAGTAATTTGTGACATGTAAGAAACAACCGCACCTCAATACGACACACAGTGTGACTAGTGTGGCTAAAAGTGTCTGATATCAGTTTCAAATTGACATTAACTTTAGAAAACAACACAAGCGACATACGGAAAATCGAGAAAATGAATTCAGATTATTTTTATAATTTAGGAAAATGATCCATGAGTCATTTTTGATGTTTACAAATCAATCACACAACAATATGATGCATGGTGTGACCGGTATGGCTAAAAGTGTCTGATATCAGTTTCAAATTGACATTACCTTTAGAAAACAACACAAGTGACATACGGAAAAAATGAGAAAATGACTTTGGATTGTTTTTATAATTTAGTACAATGATCCATGAGTCATTTGTGATGTGTACGAATCAACCAAACCTCAATCTGATGCACGGTGTGACCAGTATGGCTAAAAGTGTCTGATATCAGTTTCAAATTGACATTAACTTTAGAAAACAACACATGTGAGATACGGAAAACCAATAAAACACGTTCATATTGTTTTTATACATTAGTACAACAATCCATGAGTCATTTGTGACATGTAAGAATCAACTTCACCTCAATCTGATGCACAGTCTGATCGGTATGGCTAAAAGTGTATGATATCAGTTTCAAATTTACATTAACATTAGAAAACAACACAAGTGACATAAAGAAAACCAAGAAAATGAATTCAGATAGTTTTGATAATTTAGTACAACGATCCATGAGTCATTTGTGATGTGTACGAATCAATCTCCCCTCAACCTGATGCATGGTGGGACCGGTATGGCTAAGAGTGTCTACTATCAGTTTCAAATTGACATTAACTTTAAAAAACAACACAAGTGACATATGGAAAATCAAGCAAACGCATTCAGATTGTTTTGATACTTTAGTAAAACGATCCATGAGTCATTTTTGATGTGTAAAAATCAACCGCACCTCATTATGATGCACGGTGTGACCGGTATGGCTAAAAGTGGCTGATATCAGTTTCAAATTGACATTAACTTTAGAAAACAACACAAGTGACATATGGAAAACTGAGAAAACTCAATCGGATTGTTTTTATACTTTATAAAAACAATCCATGAGTCATTTGTGATGTGTAAAAATCAACTGAACCTCAATTCGACACATGGTGTGACCGGTATGGCTAAAAGTGTCTGATATCTGTTTCAAATTGACATTAACTTTAGAAAACAACAAAATTTACATACGACAAACTGAGAAAATGCATTCGTATTGTTTTTATAATTTAGGAAAATGATCCGTGAGTCATTTTTGACATGTATTAATAAACTGCATCTCAATCTGACCCACAGTTTGATTGGTATGGCTAAAAGTGTCTGATATCAGTTTCAAATTGATATTAACTTTAGAAAACAACACAAGTGACATATAGAAAACTGATAAAAAGCATTATGACAGTTTTGATACATTAGGAAAATGATCCATGAGTCATTTTTTATGTTTAAGAATCAACCACACCTCAATTTGATGCATGATGTGACCGGTATGACTAAAACTGTCTGATATCAGTTTCAAATTGACATTTTCTTTAGAAAACAACACAAGTGACATACGGAAAACCGAGCAAATGTGTTTGGATTGTTTTGATACTTTAGGAAAATGATCCATGAATCATTTTTGATGTGTACTAATCAACTGCACCTCAATCCGATACATGATGTGACTGGTATGGACAAAATTGTCTGATATCAGTTTCAAATTGACATTAACTTTAGAAAACTACACAAGTGACATACGGTAAACTGAGAAAACCTGTTCGGAGTGTTTTGATACTTTATTTCAATTATACATGAGTCATTTATGACGTGTACGAATCAAAGAAACCTCAATCTGATGCATGGTGTAACCATTATGGCTAAAAGTGTCTAATATCAGTTTCAAATTGATATTATCTTTATAAAACAACACAAGTGACACATGGAAAACCAAGAAAACACGTTCAGATTGTTTTGATACTTTAGGACAATGATACATCAGTCATTTTTGACATGTATGAAAAAACCACACCTTAATACGATGCACGGTGTGACGGGTTTGGCTTTTCATTAGATAAAGAATCAGTATTTTTTAAATGAGATAAATTATCCAAAAACATATTGATTTTACATTATTCCCTTTAATTTTTATCAGAATAAAACCATTTCAGTTTATTATTTCCATATTTTAGTTTCACATTTCAATATTAATGTATTCTTTCATATTAATTTTTTAATTTATTTCATTATCGTATTACTAACATAATATTTGTTTTCCTATATAGGTGATTTTTTTTTCTTCAGTTCGGATGCTTTGTTCAGCAACAAATACCGTGGATGACAATTTTTGAGAGGGGATCACTAATATCAAAGTATAAAACATTAATGTTTATAAATTTTTTTGGATAATTGTAATATTAACCTTGTAAAACATTGTTTTAAATGTATATAGCAGTGTGTGTTTTTGTATTCATGATGTTAAGTATATTTATATAGCATTGATTGTCAAAATATTATGTGCGATGTGTCATCTTTCGGTTCTTGGTTTGTGTGAAAGTGCTATTTTGTGCAGGTGGGCAGGTGATGGTTGTGCAGGTGCAGTGGTATGTGCCTTTATCAACGCTTTTTTGAAAACTCATAAAGGATTCCTTTAACACCGGTAAAAGAGCGCTGATAAAGGTCCCCATTATCAGCGCTCAAGATAGCGTTGATAAATCCCCCCCCCCCTTTATCAGATCTAAAAAAGCGCTGATAAAGGACCCCCTTTATCAGCACTTTTCAGAGCACTGATAAAGGGGACCCCCTATCTACGCCGGCATTAACAACGCTTTTCTAGGGTTGTTACTATCAGTTTTTTGTGCTGATAAAAGGCCACATTGTAGTAGTGCACGTTAGACAAACGTCCTCTAATTGGAAAATGTATTTTTTCCCGATCTGGTGGTCTGTGTATCACTAGATATTTCCATCGACCCTTCTGGACTAATGTAGGGATGCATAAATGCTCCAGAGTGACTAACCCATTTTGCGAGTTTGTCATTCCGTTCCAGGAAACTGGTTCATGGGCATGGTTTCTCGCCTTCACTACTGATGCAATAATATATTGGCATGTTAGGATGATATGTTCTTGGATCAATATCTGATCTTCCATCATTACTAGGATGTGGTGAGATACATATTTGGATAGAACAGGTATGAAGGCCCATTCTGATATTGGAGTAGGAGTTTGTGCCGGCTCTAGTCCTCCTTGGGTTACTTGTAGATACTAGCAGTTCTCCTATGCCGGGACATAGGAATAAGTTTTCCACTAGTTGACGTTTCCAATTTCCACCATATTTGACTGATGGACATTATATTCATGAGCTGGTTTTTTCATCTACTTTCTTTCCACTGTATTTATCTCACTGGCTTTGTATACATCCACATGAATTTGACTCTGCTAATATTTTCTTACCACCCAATTTCGATGAAGGGATTAATATGCATCAATAGTTATTTATGTCTGCATCTAGTATTCCACTCAGTCTTCACAGTGGAACTGAAAATCACATGTAGGAACATGCACGTTCTCATATTGTGCCACTCTATCTCTATGGTGGGATTGAGTGGAGGGGTAAGAGTTGTATGTATCCTCATTGAATTCCACCATGTTTGTATGGCGTAGTTTCTCCTCTGGAATCAGGGTGATAGCATGTTCCTGACTATACATTTTTCCCTTAGTGGGAAGCTTGAGGGCCTTGGGTCTCCTCGACATTAGTAGCTGCCTTCAACATAAGGTCCTCTTCGGCGCGAGGAGGCCTGGTCATCCGGTGTCAGTGGCGACACTCTCTAGTAGGGGCCCATGAGTAGGAACAACATGCATATGAGATGAGGTTTTCAGCATTGACTTCATCTACCTCCCTATGATAAGTGAGGTACTCATTGTCACATTCTGGAAATAGGCTCTCGAAACGGTTTGAGACGACCATCGGGGCTACATTGTGTTTGGGTGCCAGCCACTGCTGAAGAAGCGACTAGCGAGCCTTCGCAGACGGTAGGGATTTTATCATAGCCTCCACCATGGGGGAGTACCATTTCAGCAGTACTCTCTAATCATCATGTTGGATAACTAGCGTTGAAGACGTTGGGTGGGCGAGGGAGTCCTACTCATCATTGGGGCCTCAACTTCCTATGGGATTACTATTGTGCATGTCCTTATTGGTCACCATGATTTCATTTGGATTGAAGGTTGATCTGTGGGAACCTGTAATATACATATATGTCATATAGACCACAAAACACCATCAAAGTATAATTCTTTTAATCATATGCATATTTGACAATTCAGCTGGGCCTCCCCCCTTTTTTGTGAGGAGAAGGGGCTTGAGTTGGGTAGAACCACCACCTTGCTTAAGGATTCACATTCGGTTCGCCATTTTTGTTTCCACCCAATGTGTTGCATTTGTGGTGATGAGGAAATGGTCTGACAAGAATCATCACCCATCTCTTCTTATAGATACAGTTTCATGTAAAATTCACCATTTCCTTTATTTTGACCCATTCTGCGTCATTATCCTTTAAATAAATATTGGATAAACCCCATGGGGACTGGGATGTTTATTCCTTATATATTGTGAGGGAGACACCATAGTCAAATATTCCCAGTGGGTGATTGCATGGGGTCAAGTACTTGTGCAATCGGTCCTCCTAGGATATCACTTCCTTGAATGGGCTCCAACGGGTTTATTCATAGAGCCAAAAACACCCAACAGCCTGGTATCCATGATTCATGGAAATTCTTTCCAATGGTAGGTGTTCGTTGGATGATGATTTGGCCAACGACACTTAAGGACTCCATTTTTTAACAGGATGGGAAGTCTGGCTCACCACACCCCTTTTATGGGGGATTATTTCATATTTTGGGACACTCATATAGATTTAAGTCGTCTTCATACGTTTGTGAATACTTGGTTCATTGCCGAAGAGTGTGTCCATGGGCTACCCCTGGTTTTTAAGATCGTCATAGGCATACATGGATTTGATGCTATAGAGGTAATGTTGACTTAAGCCATATAATAAGGGACTCTAGAGTTTATCGTCATCCAGGGAGGACGGAAGGTGACTTGATGTTGGGGTGAGACCCATAAGATAGGCTTCCTACGTATCCTAGGGAGAATAATTAGAGCCTAAATAGTTCAAAATTCCTTAAGATTGCACAT
The DNA here is from genome assembly GCA_963277665.1 of Viscum album. NCBI lineage: Eukaryota > Viridiplantae > Streptophyta > Magnoliopsida > Santalales > Viscaceae > Viscum > Viscum album. Next base: position 1,050,582,830 of record OY728130.1, on the reverse strand, counting down.
GGAAGCTACCCATTTAGGGGGATAGGATTTGGTGGAGCCTTTTGGAAGGGCACCCTTTTGAGCTCGAGCCATCAAGCAGGCATCCTACATATCCTAGTTTGACCCGGAATTAGATTTCTCATAGTTTAGAATTGTGTGGATGTTTTAATCATCACAAACCTCTAATCCCACATGAGTCATTATTATTGTGATAAAAAAGAGGATGTGAGAGATCCAACCAACCACTTTCTTTCTTTCCTATTGATGGGAGAGGCGATCCTATGGAAAAACATGTCGGGGTGACTATGGAAGAGGGCACGGAGCAACAAACCCTTTAATGTGCGATGAAATTAAAGGTCGTGTGGCTCGACCTTTGGAAGATTGGGGACTTACCTCAGTGAGAGTGCCCCAGAACATGTTTTGGGAAAGGGGAGGAGTGTCTCCCTCATCACAATGGTAAATGAAAATAACCCCTATGAATGATCACAATTCCTCATTGAATGGAAAAGAAGGTGATCACCCTTAATTCCTACAATGGGAAATTTCACTTTAGCATCTGAAGGTTGGACTTTGGGTTATCATGGGAATTTAGACTCACTGAACTTCCCGGAGTCTGAACCATTGTGGGGAGAGCCTTAGTGACTCCGTTTACCATGGGTATTTAGACTCAAAGGGGTACACTGATGTGCCCAATGGTTTGATCATACGGGTCTGGTGGCTTTACCGGGGGATTTTCCCTGATGCTGAGGGACTGGTTCACAGAGGGAATATAAATGACTTGATGTCATTGGAGGGGCGAGATTGAAATCGTAGGGAAGAATACTGGAAGACAACCCATTATACATAATGTTTTCTTAAGTGGGATTGGGGAAGCTCAGCATACCATAGTGGTATACAGACAAAAGGTTCGTCTGTGTACTGAAGAAGTACATGGATAGGGGAAAGGACTCCTGTATAGCATAGTGGTACGGGATTGAATATGATCCATCACACTGATTAGGGTTCCATCACTGTGTTGATGCAGCACACAGTGCCAGGTTAAATCTGGGTAGCGATACACTACATGGGACACTATATTGAAGGAGGGTCCTGGGGACTATCGCTCGCAGGATGTTCATCCGTGAGGAATATGTGGTTTGTGATTTCTCCAATTAGGTTTTCGGTTCTCTTATTATTATTAAGTTCCCTTGTTTTGTGGTTTATGGATGATTGTACTTATAGAAAATGTGGTTTTTAATCTGGGATTTACTGATGATTCAATACTAAAGCCGAGACCTTATCTGAATTCTTTCTCCAACCTATGGGATCCCATTCTAGCTTTCTTCATCCATCCTTTCAGAATTCTATCTCTGCTCATTTTATATAGAATTAGGGAAATCATATCTATGGGCATGAAGCACCATTTTTGGAATCCCATGAAGATATATCTTAACCCAAAGATGACTCAGTCAACTGGGGTTTGTACGGGCTACGATTCACGAGTCTTTGTTCGCGGAACCTTATCAGTTTTCTATGTCCATGAACTACTGAGTACGCGAGATAGTATGAGGATGGCCTTCACGCATTTTTTCCTTTATCAACGCGGTTCGCAATCGTATGGGTTTACTGGCCAACACTACACGGGCTAGCGCCTTGTGGGTCGTTCTGCGTACTGGTGGTCTGCAGTTAAAGCGGTCCACGAACCCTTCCTGGTGAAGGTATAAGTGTCACTTAAAATTCCTTGAAAACAATAATTCATTGAGGTTTCCTCCAAAAATTTTAATTCAATATGAATCTATTCTCTTTTCTAGACTTGTAGAAATACTTTCTTCCTTCTGTGAAGTGATTGGGGTGGTATTTTCTTCTCATGGAAAAATTTTCAGGACCCTACACTATCCAGGTAATTTGAATTTTATTTAAATTATTATGTAACCATTATTATTTAATTTTTATGTCCTAAACCCAAATTTATGATCCATATAATTAAATTCAATTTCCATATAAGATAAAATTAACTTTTAAATTAAAACATTTAATATATAGGAAAATTGTTTTGTAGAAATAATGTTGTTTTCACCATTAAGTATTCTTAATATTATATAAAATTAATTACCCTTTAAATGAGTGATAGTATATATTTATATATATTAAACGTAATATCAATTTCATTATATAAAATTTATAGTTTTAATTTATTAGATAAAAATTACACAATAATAATAAAACAATTCTTTGAAAACAACCCATTCACCATTATAATGGCCATTATCATAAATCTTAGCAATAAATCTTTTATAATTAAAAATTAAATTGAACAAACTAAATAAAATAAACATATTGATATAAAATATGAAATACATTTTTTTATACTTAATTTATACATGTGAGGAAAACTAATTTTAATATAAGAGACTAAAAATAGTTTTTAGATTAAAATATTACTTATATTCCTAAAAAAATAAATTTAGGTTTTAAAAACTAAAAATTGTATTCCAAATTGAATAATTTTTAATAACTAAATATATTTTTCGTATAATAAAATTTTATATAATTTTTCAAGTAATACTTAGACCATGACAAAGTTATAAACATTATAGTATTACTAAAAATAGTATTTTTATATTATTCAACTAAAAATAAACTATTTTAGAAACGTTCCAAAATATCATCATGAGCTTATATTTTTATTCTGAACTTAAAAAAGAAGTTCAATTTTTGAAATACAAATTATAAAATTTGATAATTTATCTTTTAAATAAAAACATAAAAATATAATGAAAACTCCTTCTATAGGAAAGTCAAATTTGAAAATATTAACTACACTTATTCTTATTTATTATCAATTATCAATGATGTTTAAGTTGATAAATTATTCATATCAAAAAATAATTTAACTATAATATATTTTGTATCTTAAAATAAATAGAACGACTAATTTTTAAAAAAGTTACATTTTAATGCATAATTCAGTCTTATTAGTTATTTAGCTACAGTAATTTAATGTTATCAATGAATTAATATTAATAATGAAATTTTATTTTCTATTTCAACATATATTTAATAATTTATATACCTTTAGTTTTACTCACCAATTATATGACTACATTTTAATAGTTATATACTGTTTTGTGGTTCTTTTTAGTTTAGTGTTTCATGCATTACAACCTATCAAACACATTATTTTTTAATGTAAATAAAATATATATTTTTTAATATTGTGGTGTTAAATTATACCGCTTAAATAAATTTTACCCTGTTAATTTTTAATTCTTTTTCTTTATGGTAATCAATTTAGTGTATCCAAAATATATATAAGATCCAAAGTTTAATTTCTAATGTTATGTAAAGATTTCTATTTTAAATACTATGATACTCATTATTGGTTATCAAGACCTATATGAAAAATGTAATTTCTATGGAAAGTAAATAGTAAACATCAATAGATGATTGAAGGTTATTTTAGGATGTATATATAGATTAAAAAAATGAAAATTAGTATAATCCCTTTGCAATGAGATTCAATAAATTCCTAATACCATATATAATTTGGGGAATAAGATATAGTTCTATAAGAAGTAAATTCTCTCAAACATTAAAGAATATTCATATGAAGTGGTTACCATACTCCTAATGTTAGGAATTTTATTTATAAATTAATTTCCAATAGTTGAGGTGGTGAAAATAGATGTCCAAAAATCTATATTGGGAAATAAGTTTACCTTACACCATTTAATTATCATTTCCCACCTCAATAGTAGTTATTACATAGGCCCTTCATTGTTCCCTTGGTTTTGGAGGCAATGTATGCCTATTTTCCCCATTAACCCATGGATAGAAGAATTGATTATCATAATTACAAAACTTCTTGAAACTATAGTATTAAATTTTTATGGAAATTTTCTTTCCCTAGAACCCATGATCTTCATCACCTTCATTTTAACTCACATAGAATAATCTAATTCCTTTAAAGAAATCCCCAAGGTGTTTCCCCCAAAATTATTGATGTGTAAAAAATTGGATCTTATTTACTTCATCATATTTGTAACTTGAACATACATAAAACTCCAACCTTATCTCCTTTGGTGTTTTTGGAAACTCAACTGAGTTCATGTTGACAATTATGATCCTTGAAAGTTGGTTTGGCATAATTATATAGTTTCTCATTTCATTTCTTATTACATTAGGTTTATTGTTGGGATAATATCTATATTTTCCATATAATACACTTTTAACTCGATTAAATTATGATTTATCCATTACTAAAACCAAAAAAGTTAACATGAATAACAAACATTAAAAGATAATTATCATAAACAAATCTTGGTAAGTTTAACCCCATGATGTCTCACTTTATAATAATATCATGTTGGCATATAGTTCTTTCTGTTAAACCTATATCAATATTATTTTAACTTATATAATTATTACTTCAACCTAGGATTCTTTGTATTGGGTTCACTCTTATATATTATCCCAAACCCCAAAATAGATTTCCCAAATTACCATGAACTTTCTTAAAATATTTTAAACCCATAAATCATTGAAATCTATGCTCTTAAAAACGAATATAATCTTTATCCCTAGAATCTCATTTCAATTAATATTATCCTTAACTTATGAATATATATGTTTCAATATAATTTATCATTTTTTATTTTCCTATCAAGTTATCTATCCTAAATATATTAAAATCTAACATAATGGTTCATAAAGTGATTATAATCAACAAAATAATATCCCCAGAGTGTGTCTATCTAGATATATAGTCTTATGATTACTCATCATTTACGGGTGTAAATATTTGGTTAAAACACATACATTTTTTTAGTTTTATTTCCCCTAGGTGCATCTGGGCCAAAATTGAGTCCACATGCCATTATAAATACAAGGATTTAATTTCCTATAAACCAAATTGTATCTACTTTACCAAATATTCAAGATGTCATTCTATACTTAGAAATATTCCTTAGACTTGTCCTTAGGGTTTTCACTAAAGTTCTATGAATTTGAAATTATTATCAACCTTAAAATATCCTCAACTAACATCCTAACCACTTAAGTTATCTATACCCAACTCTAATACCAACTATAGTACCCCAGATTCACACTCCCAAATCCAGTGTTGAAGAAACATACTTTACATATTGAATTTGATACCAACTATATATTCTAGACATATTTATCCCATAATTACATGACTTAAATCAATTATTTCATCAGAACATTATACCATGACTTTTTTAGGTTTATAGATTTATATAATTAGGAAAACTAATAAACTAATAAAGAAAATTTATTTCTCGACTAATCTGATTTTTTCCCAATATATAAGAAACTACTTAAAACAGAATAGGTATTCTACATCTCCCACAAATTTTACACACAATATATACTTCTAGATAGATCATGTGTAATACATTTATTCATAACCTTGGGAAATATAAACATAAGAAGGGATGAGATCAAATTCATAGTAGGGATAAAAATATGTGATACCAATCAAGGATCATAAGTGATCATAAGATGAACATAAATTATATTATAGTAATAGATAACAAAAATGATGCAATAATATAATGAAACTAAAAGTAAAATATATCAATGGTTGAAATATCAATAAATAAACTCATGGATTATAATAACTGGTTCCTAAGTGGTAAAATGCATAAAACTGAATAGGTAATTTCATGCCTAAGACGAGATATCATGGTCTTATACATCATGATCTTATCATCACAACCCTATGTCTATGAAATATTTTATTCTATATAGGAATACACCAAAATACCAAAGATAGTTTGTTTAATGAGAACTATCGACACATCATGGGGATATTCTGGGCCCCAACTATCATTAATTAAGACCAATTCATTGATAATATGATGGAATGAATAAACTACACTATACATATACGACATGTATTAGTAAACAATAAACATCCATATTGAAATAATTGGTATACTGATAATCAATATTCCCCAAATCAATTAATGGTATTTCTTTATATGTATTAATCTCTCAAACTAACATTATATAGAATAATGGTTGTATGGTTAAGTTAAACTAACATATCTCAAACTAACACCCATACAACTTAAGTAAATATTGGATCAAAAAAATATAAAGGTAGGGTAATAAAATAGACTTATAAATACTATTAATGAAACTTCAGTGATTATAATCAATTCCAGTGTGGAATGAAGTACAATATATAATAAAATTTGGTGCATATTATTAAATGTGTTTCAGGGAGTATAAGTTGATGAGAGGAACCCTTATAACACCATAATAATTTGGATTTAAAATAAATGGAAGGTAGAACATGTGATGTATTTTTAAATATATTAAATTTCATAAAATATTATTACAAAAATGAATCCATGACCAGTACATAAACCCCCCAAAAAATAAACTAGTGGTGAATACGAATCATATCTCAATGATACAAAATTATATTAAAAAACCCTTATATAGGGTCCGGATTCATTCTAAGAGTGCGCCTAACATCCTAAATAATAAAATTAATATTAATAAAAAAATATTAAGAACCTTTTACATCTATATTTTATTTTTTAATTCCACTTTATTATATTTATTTATTTATTAGTAAAATAGTTTTTTTTATGGAGACTATTTTGAGGTGGATTGGTTGATTTCCTTTAAACATATTTGGTATATTTACCATGTTAAAAAGTTGCATAAAATAGCTTCATATTTTCCATAATTGTAGAGTTTTATTTATTTTAACATTTCATTAACACAAAATTTATTCACTTTCAAATGTATTCATAAAATGGACTCGTGCTACAAAAGGTTCCTTGAAATGTTTATTTTAGGAGGTTAAGTTTAATATGACCATTTAATGTTAATATCAATTATATAATGACCAATATTATATGTATGTAATATTAATAGTGTCATAAATTTCTTTTTTATACATCAAATAAATTTTAAAACTTTTTCATGTTATGCGGTAATGGAAAATAGAATACATTATTCATGGAGGCAGTAGTCCACATATACGCCCAATAACGTTTTCCTTTTTTGAATGGTTTTGTTGAAAAGAAAAAAGTGGAATTACATTATTATAATAACATTTTATCATATATTTATTACTTATGTTATCATAATTTTATGTATAGAATAGGATTGATATGATTGAAGAAGAAAATAATTGAAAGAGTTTGGTTGAGAACATTACAACTCCATTTGGATGTTCTCCCTTGGGAAACACCTTAATGATCCTTAGAATGGTGTTTTGGAAGTATTAAGGATTCTTGGACATGGGTACATGGCTGATGATATAATAGTGTAAAATTTTGGTTGATATAATTCTTTGAAATGGACGAATAAATTTGGTGTAAATGATCCCCTTTTGTTAGTGAAGAAAATGGAACTTCTATAAATACACATTACATTTTCAATGATGACATGACAATATACAGGTGTCAATGGCCCCAAGGGTTGGAAATAATGAAATTTGGAGTTTTATAAGGTCTAATAAGGTTCCACAATTCATTTTAATAAATTTTTAAACATATTTCATGCTTTTACCACTAGAACCATATATTTTATCATTTTCCTTTTTAGTTGGGTAACTAGTTTTTACCAAGTAAAATATATTTTATTTCAAATATAAGGTAAACCTTATTACTAAATTTTTATGTTATAAACCCAAATATAATATTCATATTATTTAATTTAGTTTCTATATAATATAAAATAAACTTTTAAATTAAAAAAACTAATATATAGAAAAAATGTTTTAAAGAAAAAATATTGTTTTCACGATTAAGTGTTGCTGATATTATATAAAATTAATTAACAATTTGATGATAGGTAATATATTTTCTTATATATTTTTTGACATAACATAAAATTAATTTTATTTAATTTATATATTTAATTTATTAGATTAAAATTACAGAATATTAGTAAAACAATTATTTGAAAAAAACTTTTCCCCATTATCATGTTAATTAACATTAATCATAGTAATCACACTTTTATGGTTAAAAATATAATTAAATATATTAAATAAAATTAAAAATTTTATCTATAATATAAAATAACTTTTTTATATTTAATTTATATAAGTGATGAAAACAAATTTTTTATATAAACAAATTCGTGTAAAATATTGCATAAATTTCCCAAACATTAAATACGAGTTTTATAAATTCAACACAGTGTTCTAGAATAAATATTTTAATAAATAAATATTTTTTTTGTTTAATAAAAACTTACATAAGTATTTATGTAATCCTTACTTCAGGATAATGTAAAAAACATTACAGTATTAGTAAAAACAATATTTTTTTACAACTTGACTGAAAATCAACTATTTTAGAAAAGTACAAAAAATTCATCTTACGCTTATATTGTTATGTTGAATCCAAAAAATTATTTAATTTTGTAAATCTATATTCTAAAATGTGAGAATTTATCCTCTAAATAAAAATATAAAAATATAATGACTATTATTTTATATGAAAGTAACTTTTTGTAATATTTAGTATTTTTTTCTTATTTCTTATCAATTAATAATAAAATTTTTGTTGGAATATTATTCTTATTAAAAATTTATTTTATTCATAATATATTTTTATCATAAAATTAATCACAAAAAATGAAATTTTTGGAAAAGTTTTATATTAAAAGCATAAAGAGTTATTATTATTTATTTTGCTACACTAATTGAATGTTATTAATGATTTTGTATTAATAATGACATTTTATTTTATTTTGTACATATATTTCATATCTAGTTTGATTTAGTTTTACCCCCTAATTCTATGACTACATTTTAAAAATTATATAATGTTTCATGGTTTGTTTTGGATAATTATTGTGTGCACCACCAGCTATCAAACACATTTGGTTTTAAAGGAAATAAAATTTATATTTTTAATCTTTTTGTTTTACATTCTATCACTTATTAATAAATTGATTCAGGATTATTTTAATTCATAGTATAAAAGAAAAATATTTGAGGCTATCATCGAGATAGATAAAAACCAAGAGTTAATTTCTAATGATATATCAACCTTACTTTTTTAAATACTATGAAACTCATGATTAGTTATCAAGATCGATATGATAAAATTATTTCCATAGGAAGTTTATAGTAAAAATTTATAGATGATCGAGGGTTATTTTAATACATGCAGTATGATTTCCCAATATGAAAATTTATATGCCCCCTTTATAGAGAGATCCAATCTATTTCTAATACAACATCAAATAAAGGGAAGAATAGATATATTCATAAGAAGTAACTTCCCATAAGCCATGATGAAGATTCATATGATTTGGTTGCAATAGTCTTGCCACTGGGTATTTTATTTAGAAATTACTTTCCAGTAGTTGAGGTGGTGGAAATAGACATCCATAACTTGCACTATATAATAAGCACTACCCACCAAAAAAGTAGTCATTACATTGAATCTTCTCTGTTCCCTTGATTTTGGAGGTAATTGATTCCTATTTTCCTCAATAACCCTTGGATTGTGGAATTTATTTTCATAATTATAAAACTCGTTGAAATTAATGGAGAAAATTTGTGTAGATATTCTCTTTCCCAATCACCAATGAGATTGATGGCCTTCATTTTAACACATATATAAAATACACATTCCTTTCAATCAATAACCATGCTGCTCCATACCAGATTATTAATACATTGTAAATTGAATATCCTTTCCATAATAATGTTTGTTAGATGAACATCAATGAGAATTTATACTTATATTCATTAGTGGGAATTAAAACATAACCATGTTCACATTTTTAATCATGATTCCTGATAACTGGTTTGAAATAATCACAAGGGTTCCCAATTTTGTTATAATCTATTTATGATTATATTTGGGAAAATCTTTTCATTTTCTATGTAATTCATTGTTAACATGATTTTTTCAGACCTAAAACATTACCAAAACCAAAATAGTTAACATGAGTGACAAACATTCAATGATAATTATCATTAATAATTATAGGGAAACCTTACCCCATGACGTATCACTTTAAAAAACTATCATGTTAGCTTATAGTTATTCCAGTTCAACTTTTATCAGCCTCTATTCAACCTATATCACTCTTAGATTAACCTATATCATTATTGGTTGATACTATGTTACTTTGAGTTGGGTTCTATCATACATATTAACCTAATATCTAAAATAGATGTCTCAAATTACCATGATTTTTTAAAAATATTCTAAACTCATAAAACATTGAAAACTATGCTCTCAAAATCAAACATGCCCTTTATCAAAGGAATTACATTATAATTCATATGTGTATTTATATATTAATCTATATGTTTCAATATATTTTATTCATGGTTATTTTCCTATTTGTCTATATAGCTTAAATAAATTAAAATTACATATAATGGTTTCAAAAAGAGCATATGATCAACCCACGAATTTTCCAAATATCTATCTATCTAGGTGTACAATATTAGGTCCACTCATCATGAACTAGTGGGAATATTAGTTTATTAAACAATAAACCATTATTATGTTTATTACCCTTAGGTTATTTTGTGTTATAGCCACATCCACTTGCCTATATCGAGACAAGGATGTAACTTTATAGAAACCACGCAGTCATTACTTTACCGAAATCGAAGAATGTTATTATATATTATCTCAACTAACATAAAGAGTTATATATGAATTTGAAATTATGATCAACCTTACCTTATCAACCTTTAAGTTATTCTCAACTAACATACTAACCACTGAATTTATCTAAACATAACTCTGATACCAATTGTAGAAACCTAGACCCGCACTCCTAGATCTGGTTCTAAAAATAATTCTTTATAAACTAGCTTTGATACCTACAGTATATTATTCACATAATTATCCAAAAATTACATGAATTAAAGAAAATATTACCTTACAATACATTCCCATGAACTTTTATGTTTAGGGATTTAGAGAATTAGAAAAAAACAGAAACTAATAAATCCCTTTTATTTCTCCACCAATGAGGACTATTTTCCCACTATTTAATAATATATTTAATCCATAATAATTCTTCAAAATATATAAAAATTCTCCACACAATATATACTTCTAGACATATCATGTGTAATACATTTCTTCATAACCTGGGTGTAACCCTGATCTTCAATTATATTAGTCAATCATTTTTTTAATAAAACTATAATAAAATTGACATTTTTAATATTTCATGGTTCAAAAATTATAATTTTATAGGATGAATATTTATTTTGCACTTACTTGGTGAAAATATTCCTAGAATGTTTTTTTGGAATTTTCCCTTAGAAATAAGAGTTTATGAATATCAGGAAAGGTAGTATTTAACTATTACAAAATTTATTTATTATAATGTTTAATAATATGTATAATTATAATTTTAATAACTATAAATTTTATATAAATAAATATAAGATCGTTTTTAGGTAAAAAGTTTAATTTTCAGAAAATTGATTTCTTTTAAGAAAACTCTATTTTTCATAATGTTTTTTTAAGGAGAATAATTTCTATCCATTTTTATAATATTTAAATATTAAAGGTTAAAATGATATTTATTGATTATATATCTAAATATATGAACTTAAATCCATATAATTATGACTACTAGTCATATTGATAATATGCATGAAAAACACATTTCATGAAAAACCATTTTTTGACACGAATTATGGGTTTATTTTTTAATTAAATGATAAATATTTTATGATTTGAATTTGATAAAAAATATTGCATATTTATAATTATATTAATTAATATTAGGTAATAAGTTCAACTTAATTTTTTTCACAATGAATAGCAAAAATGGTAAAAAATTAATCAGTGTCGCTAAGGTAAAAACTTGTTTAATGAGGAGTTAATCTATAATGACAAGTGTAAAAATGAAATAAAAACTTTATAAAAATCCATTATTTGGTTTTATTTTGAATTTATACTTTTACCCTTATAAAAGGAACCATGTTGGAGCCATATATCCAAGAATGTGACTTGAAATCATTGAATAACATTGAAAAAATACAAGTGTGCCACTCACCTCAATTATAAAAGGGAACCATCTCCCATCACTTATTATCACCTATAAAGCCATTTGTATCTACAAAACCTAAAAAAATATATCCCAAACATATTTATACACTTTCTAGATGATTTTTTATTCCCAAAAGAAAAACCCTAGGGTCCTTAAATAGGTTCTTTTATTCGAAGGTAATCATCTTCACCAATATCGTTGTTTTTATTTCTAATTTTACCACAATCAATTATGTATTAAAAATTAAATACATAATAACCCCAATACCTCCCATATATCGATATGTTATTATGTTTATGACATAGTATCTATCCATATCCTTCTCCATCAAACGGGAAACAAAACCATTGCTCGTGTGTACGATGAACTACCACCTCACGAACCAATGTAATTTGTTTTTCATCACCAACTCACATGGATAGTCATTATGGTGGAATTAATTTATATATTTTATACTTATTAAATTATTTTTATTCTATAATATTAATATTTTATTCACTTCTTTAACAATTAATCCATTAAAGAAACGATAATGTCGCTCATGCATGTGTACAATCTACCATCTCCACAAAGTGATGTGATTCATTTTCCATGCCGAAATATCAAGAATGGTTCAAAGATGGAATCTAAATAATAAATATGATATAAACAACATTAATATAATTACATATAATATTTATCTATATATCATGATCAATAACTAGAACTTTTGTGACAAAACATGCATGAGAAAACGAGCTAGTTAACACCCAAAACAATAGTAATAATGAAATATTATTAACAAATGGGTGATAAGATATTATAAAAGGATCATATAAGATATTATAAATATTATTACAATTATTTTATAAATTAATAACATGTTTAAAATCAATATACATGATGTTAAATCACATTCATTTAAAGTAAAGTATGAGTTAAGGGATTTCATCTCAGTTTACACTCTATTGATACATATTTGTTATTATAACCTTATTCACCCTTAATTTGTGTATATGATTCCCATTTGATATATTTAATATGAAATACTATTTATTCATGATGATTAATTACTTGATTCATGTTTATTATTTCAATTATTTATAATTCAAATGTTTCCATAGAAGTAAGAATTTATTTTACAATCTCACTTTCTTTTGGGATTGCTTATTTTTTTTTGAAGGAATATTATAATTTATCCTTCATAAGATAAAATATTTTTATTATATTATGTATGTTTAAGTACTATCAATATTTTCTTCCAACTTTTACTCTATTTTGTATTTGGATCATGAAAATAAATGGTTAAAATAAAATCCATTTTTATTTCTCTTTTAATGAATTATATTTTTCTTCCATGTACATTTTTTTCAAATTGTTTTAAAAAAGTCCATTTTATTACTTAAATGATTTATTAATGAAATATTATGTTATCATTTATTTTTTAAAATGTTTCAAATGAATATTTTTAATGTTTTCTGAAATGGATGTTTTAGACAAAAATTCAAATGGAATATCTTTTTAATGTATATGACGATAATAGAATTCCCTATCATCATAACTATTTTATGAAATTGTGCTTCTTATACATGTTCTAAATGGATTTAAAAATGATATATTTTATTAATGTATTTTTAATATTTTATCTACATTCCATTTACTCTTCCAAATGACATGATTTTATTATAAAACCTATATTCTTGATGAACCAATAGTCATCTCTTATCTATTATTAGCTTTGTAGTCCTTATATTATCTTGCGATATTCACTAGGTAAATATTGATATTATATATTCTTTATTCAATATATACATTTATTAATAAGGTATATTATTTATAAATTAAATTTCTCATTAGATATAAGTGTAATTCTTTGGAAATATAGTTACTGGTGGGGCCAGAAATTATATATCCCTTTGATTATTTGATAGATCTCATGAGACAAATTAGTTGGAAAAATTAAATTGGGTTTTATATATAGTTTTAAAATTTCTTATAAAATCTATTTACTGTATTGATATCATGATTTATGAGACCATAACATCCAATATTAATCATTTCCTTAATTTAGAATTCATTTATTACTATTATCCATACGATTGTTGCATTTATAGTATCTATGGATGCATTTCATGATAATGTTATAGATACAAGAGAATGAGTTTTCAATTATTTACCTTTCCATATTGATTATTTTTTATTTAATCATGATATATTCCTTATTACATAACCCTTAATGATTATTGGATATCACCCTTATTTGTTTTCTTTTCCCCGGATATGAAGAATAATTCCTTGAATGAGTTAAAGGTGCTGAATGTTTTCCATTACTGTGTTTTTTATTTTATTTTCAATAAAAAAATGGGATTGATATATGTATTTATCTCTCTAATACTACTAAATTAATCAGTAATTTAGGATTAGACCCATTTTATCTATTCGAATTTAATAAATTAACCACCGTCTCAGGTTTACTAGAGTCGGGTTTATTGCTGTTGGTATCAGATGAAGTCTAGTAGAAACCTTGGAAATTAGATTTATGAAAACATATATTAGGGAACATAACCCTATGATATAAATTTAGGATAAGTATATAATAATATCCTAAAGTTTTATTAAGGAAGATATTATGTGATTTTCATAGAAATACATACCTATATAGATACTACAATGGGTTGTGTTTTTGTCACAATTGAAGTTAGGGGTAAAAACTACAAAAAGGTCACATTGGGTATTGACTTGATCCTCACATAGTGCACAAAAATGGACATTACTTTACACTAGGTTTAACACTCTTGGTGGATATTCTTTGGATAATTCACATTTTCTTTACAAACCATTATGAATGACGTAAAAATATTTTAATAATTTAAAGATATTCCCGAAGAAACAATGATTATGATTACGAGATTAACAATGGATAATTTTTTGATTTATTTTTAAGTGTTACAGAAGATTCATAACAATATGTTATGATTTTAAATTCATAATTTGAAGATTTGATCCTGTATATGCCATTATTTAGAAATGGTTCCTTGAAGAAAAAATGGTTTCAACACTCATGGTCAATGAAGAAATTTCCCTATTGAGAAAGCCAATATATCCAGTATTGGGACTGTGTAGATCATGGATATATTAGGGTATCTTAATTTTTTTATGGTTAATAAACCTTACTAAATGGAGAAACCTATTATTTTTTAACATGGTTCTCTAATATTGGATCAATTCATGTGATATAAGCCCCTATAATTTAGTGGGACAACTAATCCAGTAGTAGTTGAGCAATGGATTAAGTCCCTAGAAAATATATTTCTTTCCTTGGGATGTGATGAAAAGTAAAATGTTATAATAGAATTATACCATACCAAGGGTGATGTTGATCAATGGTTTCCATTAAACCAGAATACTAGGGAGGATGATGACATAGAATAAATGGAATGGAGATATTTTAAAGAAAAATTCTTTGAAAAATATTTGCCTCATGAGAAATGAGTTGAAATGAAGTGAAAGTTATATATATTAAAGTAACAGGATGAATAAATTTTTTTGGAGCATGATAATACCTTTATAAGACTATCCATTTATACTATGTATTATATACACAATATGGAATTCAATATCGACCATTTATTTTAAGGGCCTATGACCATTCTTTGAAAGTCGATAGTTTCTTAATACTTTTCATCATATGATAAAATAGTTTTATTACCACTAAAAATAGAGAAGTAATTATCTATATCCTATATATTAAAGGGAAATAAAAATAAGAAGAATTAAACTTTACACCACGAGAAATGGAACACATCAAATAAGAAAGATAAAATGAATAAATTTCCATCATGTGAAAAATATGGGAATAAAAATCCTAGAAAATGTTTTTAGGGAATATGAGTTCATTAAAAGTGTAGTGATAAGGGATATATAACTATTTAATGTAAAAGAATTGAAAAATAAATGATTTATAGTGATTTAACTATAGATAAATGGGGAATTATTCACAACAGTTTACCGAGCATCAAGGGAATAAACCTTAAAATTTTCCAAGGGGAGAAGGCCAAGATTATGTGATCACTACAATTGAGGTTGAAGTTTCTAAAGATGTGGTGGTGGGTATATAAATCATATATTCATATTTATTTAATTCTTTATTTGATTCTATATCCAATCACTTTTTTATATCTTTAACATTTTCTAATAAAATTAGATATTTCCCTATAACCTTAAGAAAGGAGATGTCAGCCACAAATCATAGTGGAAGTCTTAGTACGACAATTATGTGTTAGGATGTTCCCATTATGACACATAAAAATTCTCTATTTTCTGACTTTATTATTATTTCTATGGTAAAATTTGATATAATTTGTAGTATGGATTGGATCTAAAGATATGATGAAAAACATAATTATAAAGAGAATGAAATTTAGATTTATGATGAAGATGTGGAATTCCTTATCTTTAGATCAGATATATCATCATCTAAGCCATGTATAGATCCACCCCTAGTATCTATTTAGAATGATATTCTTGGGGAATAATATCTAACACCATCTATTAATGGGAAAAGTAATCTTGACAATGATAATGTACCTATTGTATAGAAATATGTTGATGTATTTCCTAGGAAATTACTTGGACATCCCCCATAGCATGAAGTCATGTTTTCCATAGATTTATTCACTGTTGTAATAATTATATCGAAGACTCCACATACAATATCTATTGTGGAATTAGTGGATTTGAAGGAAAATCTATAAGAGTTTTGGGATAAGGGATTCAAATGGACTAGGGTTTCACCTTAGGGGCCCCATGTTCTTTTCATTAAGAATAAATATAGATCTATAAATATGTTCATTTATTATATGGAAATAAATTCTATTATAATAAATAATAAGTACCCTATTCCTATAATTGATGAATTATTTGATAATTTTTACAATGAATAATTATTTTTCAAAGATTGGTCTTCATTATGGGTATCATTAATTGTGAATAAAGATGGAAGATATCACGAAGACAATATTCCAAATTTGGTATGAACATTATGAGTTTATAGTGATTCCACTGGGATTGACTAATTAACTAATAGTATTATGGATATAATTAATATATTATTCATAGAATATATTGATATTTTTTGTGGTATTCATTAATGGTATCTTACTGTAATCTAAATTCATTGAGGATCATCAGAATCAGTTGAAAAGAATTTATATGACTCTTAGATGAAAATAGTTATATGGTAAATTTAACATATGTGAATTATGGATTTAAGATGATTCTTTTCTTTTCAATATTGTCTCTAAATATAAAATATTAGTTTATCCTATAAATAAATAGGTATTCAAATAATGGCCTACGGCAATGAACATAACTAGGGTATGTAGTTTCATTAGTTTGGCATATTAATATCAGTGATTAGAGTAAACTTTTTCTTGATTGCATATCCCGTTAACCAATATTACATGTAAAGGGGTTAGGTTCATATAGATAATGGAATGTGAAGAATTGTTTTATGAATTTTTAAGTGTATACTAGTTAATTCTCTCATTTTTATTCTACTATTTGGAAATGATATATTTGTGAATATAGTGATGCATAAAAGAAGGGACTTGTTTTTTCCTTATGTAGAATAATTAAGTTATTTTATATGTGTTGGGTAAGTTAAATAAACAGGAAATAAACTATCCAACACATGATCTTGAGTTGAAAGATCTAATATTTTCTGTAAATATATTGAGACATTATCTTTATAGTGAAAGATATGAGATATACACAGACCATAAGATCATGAAATATATATTTTCATATAAAGAGATCAATATGAGGAAAATACAATGGATCTAGATACTCAAGGATTATTATTACTCAATTTACTACCATATAGGGAAGCAAAATAAAGTAGTGGATGCATTGATAAAGAAATATCTGGAAGTCTTGACTAAAATGAGGATTTAAAGAGATCCTTTGTTTATGGATCTAGTAAATATAGATATGGTAATTATTAAGGAAGTAGAGACATACCACCATTTTCAAATGAATTCCAAACCATATTTATGGGAAAATATAAAATGTTCTCAATATAGTTATGGGAATTTTTAAAAGAAAATTAATACAGTGAATGATGGGAAATGGGCAGACATTTTTTGTGAATATTGCAGTCTTAAATTAAAAAAGAGACTATATGATCCATCTATACTTGAGATAAAAATGGATTTGTTTGGTGATTTACATATATATAATTTCTCTATACACCATAGTCATATCAAGATGTATATATATTTGAGGGACCATTTTTTATGGGATAATATGAAGTGGGAAATTGTTGATTATGTATTAAGATTCTTGGTTTGTCAGTAGGTGAAGGATGAGAAACAATATCCTAGAGGATTCATGCAACATCTTCCTATTAATATATGGAAATGGGATGAAATTTCTATATATGTTTTCACTAGATTACCCAATACACCTAGGAAGAATTATGTGATATAGATTATTATTAATTTCCTAACCAAATATACCCTTTCCTTTATATAAGATAATATTTACCTCTTTAGATCTTTTTAAAATGCTATATTAATTAAGTTTTAAGACTTTATGGTGCACCTATTTCAATTGTGTCTGATCATTATCCAAAATTTACATTTAAATTCTTGAAAATTATTTAGAAGGCTCTAGATATAGTGCTTCATTTGAGCAATATTTATCATCCTCAAACTAATGGATATTCTAAAATGACTATTAAAACATTAGAATACATATTGATATCAAGATATATTGACTTTGAAGGTATGTGAGATTAGTATTTACCATTTTTAGAGTTTTCCTATAATAATAGTTTCCATTAAATTATTCAAATGTTGTCGTATAAAGAATTATATGGCCAGATATGTTGTCCTCAAACTTGCTGGGATGATGTTGGTGAATGGAAACAAGTAGACCCAAAACATGTTGAGGACACAACAAATGGAAAAAAACTATTTAAATCATATTAAAAAAGATTAGATAAGGAATAATACTTATGATAATAACCATAGGAAATATTTTTAATTTCATGTGAGAGATATTTTTGTGTTTAAATTATCACCATGGAAGGGTGTTATAAGGTTTGGTGAGAAGTGAAAATAGAGCCCCATGTACATCATACCCTTTGGAATTTTGGAAAAAAATTGGCGCTAATTCTTACCAATTGTAAATTACATTAAGACTCTCTAATTTACATGATGTTTTTCATATATAATTTTTAATTATGTTTATGAAAGAGCCAATTCATGTGCTCTCCTATGAGGAAATAGAATTGGAACCTGATCTATCTTATAATGACAAGCCCATTCATATTATGGACACTAGAGAGAAAGTATTAAGGATTTAGAAGACTTGATTGGTAAAGTTACTTTTGATAAATCATCAATATGGAGGAAGAAATGTGAGATCCAAATGACGTTATGAATAAGAACCCCTGCCATTTCTTAATAAATTAAAATCTCTGAAAATTTTGAGGAAGAATTTTTTCTAGGAGGGAAAAAATGTAACACCCAAGCTTCAATTAAAGTAGGTGAACATTATTTTTTTGATAAAAATAGAATAAAATTAACATTTTTATATTTCATGGAACAAAAATTATAATTTTATAGGATAAATATTTATTTTGAACTTGGTCAAAATAATCCAAGAATGATTTTTTGAAAATTTCCCTTAAAAATAAGATTTAATGAATAATAAAAACGGTAGTATTTAACTATTCCCAATTATATTAATTATAACGTGTAATAATATGTTTAATTGAATATTTATTAACTATAAATTTTATATAAATAAATATAGTCTCATTGAGAGGTAAAAAAGAGGTATTTTTAAGAAAAGTGTTTTTTTATCGAAATAACTGTATTTGTTTAAAAGGGAATAATGTTTATATATTTTAATAATCATTAAAAATTAACGATTTAAATAAATTTTATAACTTATTTTATAAATATATTAATTTAAAACCAAATAATTATTACTAACATTCACATTATTAATGTAAGACCATTTTATGCATGAAAACTACATTAATTGAAAAACCATTGTTCGGCAGAATTTGAGGGTTTATTTTTAAATTACATTATTCCAATTATATGGATTTAATTTTATAAAATGTATTCTATATTTTGAATAAGAATAATTTATATTATGTAATATGGTCAAATTATTTTTTGTTCATAATTAACAGTAAAAATAAAAAAATTAATTACCCTGATTAAGGTAAAAACAGGTTGACTGTGGGGTTAATCTACAAAGATAAAGATCAAAATAACCTAAATACTTTCAAAAAAACCATTTTTGGTTTTTATTTCAACCCTAATATTGTTACCTTATAATTTGACCCATTTTGATCCATATTTAAAAGAAATTGACATGAAATTATTTAATAACTTTGAAAAAGTACAAGTGTGGTACTCACTTTAATTTAAAAGGGCACCTCCTACCCTCACTTATTCACCCTTATAAATATATTTCAATTTAAAAACCATAAAAATATCCCACATAAATCCTTATACACATTATAAAGGTTATTTTCTTCCCAAGAGACCAACCCTATGGTCCTTAAAAAGAGATCCAAAGGAGGTTCTTCTAAGAGACGGTAATCATCTTCACCGAGCTCTTTATTTTTTTACTTCTTCATTTAACACATTAAATTATATATTAAAAATTATAATATAATAACAAAAATATTTGAAATATACTAATATGTTAATATTTTTATTTAATATTATTTATCCATCTCCTTCACCATAAAATTGGAAACAAGATCATCATTCATGTGTATGGTGAACAACCGCCTCACGAACTCATGTAATTTGTTTCACATCACTGAATCACAAGGATAGTCATAATTATGGAATTAATTTATATATATAATATTTATATAATGATTTTATTATAAAATATTAATATACCCTCCACTTAATTATGCATTCTTCCATTAAGCAAATGATAATGTTCCTCGTGCATACATGTGACATGTCGTCTGCAAGAAGTGATGTGATTCATTTTCCTTGTACAAGTTTCAATAATGATTATAAAATTATATATAATGAATTAATATTATATTTATAACATTAATATTATTATTGGGATTATGGAACTATGTATCATTATCAAGAACTATTTCTTTCGTGACAAGGCATGCATGAGAAAACAAGGCAGTTAACACCCGCAACAATAGTAATAATGAAAGATTAAAAAAGAAAGAGTGATAAGATGTTATAAAAGTATCATATATGATAATATAAATATGAATATGGTTCTGATATAAATTAATAACAATTTTAAAACAATTATATTGGAAGTTGAAAAGTTTTCAAATAAATTAAAATGTTAAGTAAGGGATTTCATCACAATTTACCCTCAACTAAGACGTATTTGTTATTATGAACCTATTAAATTTTATTTTTTGTATATGCTACCTATTTTCAATATTTAGCATGAATAAAAATTTATAAATGATTATTAATGTTTGGATTTATTTTTATTCTTTCATGGGGTTATAATTTAAATTTTTCTATAAAGGTAAGAATTTATATTACAATTTCACTTTATTTTGGGATTACTTATATTTTCATTGAAGGAATCCAATAATTTATACCTCATAAGATCCAATAATTTTCTTTTCCTATGAATATTTAATGATTTTCCATATTTGTTTCCAACTTTTACTCACTTTTGTACTTGGACCAAGAAAAAAATTCTTCAAAGAAAAACCAATTTTATTTCTCTTTTAATCAGTTATATATTTCTTCCATGTCCATATTTTTCAATTAGTTTTACAGAAGTAATTTTTATTTATTAAATAATATATTGACCAAATTTTAATTTATCCACGAATTTTTAAATGGTTTGAAATAAATATTTCTAATTTTTTCTGAAATGGTAGTTTTTATATGAAAATCAAAAGGAATGTCCTTTTAATGTAAACAACAATAACAAACTTCTCCACCTCTATAACTATTTTATGAAATTTAGATTATTATACATATTTTCAATGTATTTACAGATAAAAATCTTTTATAAAATCTTATTTTTATATTTCACTTCCATTCCCATTATTCTTCTAAATGATATGATTTTATTACAAAACCTATTTTTCTGATGAACTGATGGTTATCTCTTATATCTTATTAATTTTTTGGTCATTATCATCTCATGAAAGCTTCACTTTCTTTTGATAATTGGAAATTTAATTTCCAATAAATATCCATATTCATTTCCTTTTATATTATTATTTATAAAATGATATATATCATTTCTACATATGATTTTTTACTTTAAAATTTATTTTATTGATTGGAGAAATATTTATATTACATATTCTTTGTTAAATATAGAAATTTATCAATAAAGAATATTTTTCTAGAATTAAATAAATTATTCAATATATGAGGAATGATTTGGAACTCTAGTGATGAGTGGGGACCAATATTATATATCCCCTTGATACATTAAATGGTATCATGAGACAAATCAGTTGGACAGATTAAATGGGTTTTTACACATAGTTTTAAACTTTCTTCATACAAGGTATTGATAGTAGTGATATCATGTTGTATGAGATTATAATGTTTAATATTAAGAATTTACATCATTGATAATTTAGTTATTATTTTTATCCATGATATTAATACAATGATATTATCCATGGTTGAATTTCATTCCCAATATATTGATTAACTGACTTGTGTTTTTAGTTGTTTTTCATTCCATGTTGATTATAAATTATTTACTAATGATTTTTTCCACTAAATGTAACCCTTACTAATAATTCTATATCACTCATATTTTGTTTCCTTTCCCTGGGATAAGAAGAATAAATTTTTTATTGATTTCAAGGATGCTGAATATTTTCCATTACTATGTTTTGTATTTTATTCCATATATAAAATTGGTGTCATGTATGTTTTTGTCTCTATATGACTAAAAAACTAATTTTTCTTTAGGTATTAGACCCCATATATCTATACGAATCTGAAAAAGTAACCACTCTCACTCAGTTACTAGAGTTAGTGTTGTTATGCTGGGGAAATAAAAACATAATAATGGGTTAGATCAATTGATCTGTAAGGATAATCATAAGAGATAACAATGAAAAATCCTAAGTGATCATAATATGAGAATAAATAATATGGAAGAAATAAATAACCAAAAAATGAAATAAAATAATGAAATTGAAAGTATATTATATACATGGTTGACCTATCAATAAATAAAAACATGTATAATAACAAATAGTTCCAAAATGGTGAAATTAATAATACCAGTTAGTTAATTTCATTCCCTAATCCTACATATCTTATTCTTAGACATCATTATCTTACCATCAAGTCCCAATGTCTTGGAAATATTGTTTTCTTGGAATTCATACACCAAAATACCCAAAACTTTTTGTTTAATGAGACTAAAAAATGCCATTATGGGCTATTATTGGCCCCACACATCACTAATTATGTATAATACATTCATTAAATGAATAAAAACAATAAAATATATATAAAAAATGAATTAATAAAAAATAAACTTCAATATTCATATAACATGTATATGAATATTTAATATTTCCCAAATCAATAAATATATTTTCTTTCTATTTAAGCATCCCTCAATCCAACACCATATAGAGTAATGAGTATATTTTTAAGTCTATAATTACTCTAAATCAATTGGTGTATGTGTTTTTAGGTTTATTAACTTCAATTAAAGGAATGAAAATAGGGTATTTATAAAGGAAATACATTGGAAGAAAAATCATGCCAATAAAGGTGATGATTACATAAAAAAATATTGTTAACAAAAAATTATGATAAAGGTGACATTTTTCAGTTCTATACAAAGAACTAAATAAAAGGGTACCCTTTGTGAGTTCTTTATTTAGAATAGATAAAAGTACCCATTTATCAGTGCAAAAGATTTTTTTAGATCTGATAAAAGTCAAACTTCATAAAAGAACACATTATATATTATTAAAGATGATATTTTGGTATATAAATATAAATATATTAATATAGATATTATATATTTTATTTAATATGAGTTACATAATACTAAATATTTAATTACACTAAATATGTAAGAGATTTAGTGAAAAATGATTATAAATTAACTAAAAATTACTATCAATTAAAAATAAAAAAAATATTATTGAGTAATATAAATTTAATAAAAATTAAGTTATAATAAAAAATTATAATATAATTAAAGAAGCGTACTTTATTATAAATACACAAGCTTGAGTACACGGATATGAAATCATATTTTTGAAATACACAAAAACACGCCACAATAGATTGTTATTTTAGTTCCTTTGAAAACATGGAACACAAGTATCTATTCTAGTGAAAGATATTCAATATTTCCCATAAATATTGTCTCCTAATATATTTCTACCTAAAACCATTCTTTACAACCAGGGGAAAACAAACATATGAAAGGGGTGAGATCAGATTCTCAAAAAGGGTAAAAAATGAGATATTAATCATAAAATAAACATAAGGATAAAGTAATATGATTTTTTTTGTAAATTATACCCTACTTATCAAATATCATAATCTTGAGTCCTGAAAATTCATAAGACATAAATCATAAAAGAATAACTTTATCATAAAACATGGAATTTTATAAAACACATAAACATAGAAAATCTTTTCCATATTATTCAAGGCTCATTTCCAAGACTATCATAGTGGAAAAACTCATTTATTGAACTTCATTCACTCCCGATTTTATCCTTGTATTATTGAATTGATGTCATTTTCCAATCTATCCATGTATTACTGAATCAAGATCATTTCCCATTCCCGTCCTATATTACTTAACTGAGACCATTTATCATTCTAGCCATATATATCTCATGAGATATAAATCTTTACCCAATGAATTATAGGGATATATAGGTCCCAACCATCAAATAATGAAAACCATACATATGTGTGTCACAAGAACCCAAATCATTTATCATATCATAACCAATAAAAATAAATTGTTTTCTTAAACATCATTCAATAATAACATAAACCATGGAAGAGAAATGGGTTTCATAAATATCATCATAAACATAAACCAAGAATATTAATAATAGCGATATTATCTTTGAAAATATATCTATTAAGACATAAGTAACATTTGAAATATCACTTGAGAATAATTATTGAGGAAAATATCCATTATGATTTGAAGGCATTTTCTTTTCTTAAAATTCCCTGAAATTTTATAATAGAAAATTTTATTTGAAAATAACCATGTAAGTGTGTAAAGAAAAATTAAAGACATTAAGGAATTATTAAGGTGGAAAAATCCCTTCATGATGTATAAGTTAAATAAACATTCCTTCCATGTTTTTGTCGAATAATTCGTAAAGTAAATTTTTTGGAAAACAACGAAAATATTTCTTTCAAACCGTGTAATAAAAATTAAAAATCGGTAAAAATGACTTTAAAAATCATAGGAGAATAATAAAACATTTTTTGTGAAAGAATTTTTAGAAAACATAGATATGGATGATAAATATTCCCCAAAGGAGACTTAAAACGAAACAATCCCAAATATTGAAGAGATTGTGAAATAAATACTCATCACGTTATAATCAATATAATCATATGACCCATAAAAGGAATAAATTTATAAGTATTTAAAAATACCATATTATTCTATATAAGACTCATAAAATACATTAATGGGTAGTATATACACCATGTAGAAGGAAAAGTAGTGTATAAGGCTTGTGTCTCACAGAAATAAAGGTGTGAGAGAAATCCCTTACCTTAGGCCAAATATATTTTGTGCATATCTAAAACTCATTTATAATGTTTTAAATAAAGTTATTTACTAATTTTAGAACCATATTCATATTTTTGATATCATATATGATCATCTTATCATTATTTTGTTAATAACATTTTAGTATTACTCTTTTTTTGGGCGTTAACTACAACATTTTCCTATGCGTTTTTTGTCATATAAGTCTCAGTTGATGCACATAGGATATAGTTATTTCATTTATAAAATGATATTAAGGTAATATGAAACATTTTTATTGATTATATATATTTTTATAATAATTATTTATTGGTGATCAGGGATAATGAATCGCATCGCATTGTAGAGATGGTATGTCGTATGTACCCACAAGCGACAATATAATTCCCTTAATTGTGAAATGGTATGGAATTTTATGATATATTTTTTTCCAGAATCAATATAATTTTATAATTATCGTATATATTTATTATTTCTATCATTACACCCACCCAATTAAGGTGGTGATGAAAAATAGATTACACCACGACGTGGAGGTGATAAGTCGTACATACGCACGTGTGGTCATTTCATTTTTCATAGGATGGATATAAGTTGGAATATGGTTGTTACATAATAATAAAGAAATATCATAATATAGGTTATATTGGATTTATTAATTCATAATGGAATCAACAAAGGAAGAGTAATTAGAAGAAGAAATGATCTTAAGAGAGTCGGTAAAGGAGATTACCTCTTCTTCGGTGAGCTCACTCTAGATCTCCTCTTAGGGACTTTATTGTCGGCCTTTTGGGAAGAAAAGAACCTATAGAATGAGAATAATGATTCTTATAAGAAAACTGGTCCAGGGAGGGTTGAGATTAAAGGATAAAATGTGATGAAGTAAGGGAGGATGTTCCCTTTTATAATTGAAGTGCGGGGAACTTTTTGGGATTTATGAAAATATTAATTTATAATAATTTAAATATCAATAAAAATACCTAAAAATACCATTTATTAGAATATAAAATGTTATAATATTGTAATCTCATCAAGAAATATATTTTTGACAATTATTGTTATTGTTTTAAACATTATAATTTTGATTTACCTTTAGTAAACATATTTAAATTTAACTAAGAAAAAAATCAATATTAAAAGATTGTGAATTTTATGTATTTAAAGTCTATTAGACAATAAATGAACAATTTATAACATTATTTAATTTTTTTTAATAATTTATTATTTTTAAAGTTGTTTTATTTTGGTACATAATTTAATAAAATATTATTCTAATAGAATGTCAATAGTGTCAATTTTGACACTATTCATTTCTTAGATTTTTTAAAATGTCAATATAGCATTTTAACATCAAAAAAAATTCTATTATATACCTAAGAGGTCAAGTACATCTATAAAATTATTTTACAACATTAATTATCTCAAATTATATTTATTTTAATATTTTTAGTAATATTTATTTGATATTTCCATTAATAAAATAATTAATACATCAGCATTGTGTAATTATTTAATACACTTATTAATTTACTAAAAAATTATTATAAAATACTATAATGAATGTATATATTATATATTTAAAAATAATATTTATAGTGTAATTTATCTACTGCATAACCATATATTAACAATTATATATTTTTTGTAATCATCAATGTGAAGTCTTTAAGTTATTATTAAATAAAATATTATAAATTCTATAATATCACCCAAGTGGCCCAAAACATAAAATATAAATTACTAACATATAAATACGCTTATTAACTTAATAATTTAGATTTATATTCATTCATATAATACTTTATTCCTTATTTGAACACATAAGATACATTTAAGACAAAGAAAATGATATTTTATGTCTTTATTTGATTTGAATATTATATAAGTAATTTTCATAAACAAATGTCCATTAAATGACTTAATTTATATCCTTAAGTGTTAAGGGAAAAATGACAATCATATATTACTTTTTTTTCATTTGTAACCGTCATTTTATATTATTTATTATATTATTTGGAACCTAAATTTGTTAATTTACACTTTATCTTGGTAACAAAATCTACCACGACTACTATTCATATTACCCAAAAATAAAAAGGATGTACTTAAAAAATTTGGATCTTTTGAATCTATATTTTACATCTGTTTTTTAAAATTCAAAACATAAAAGTTTTGAAATTTAATTTAATATAAAGTCCGTAAATTGTCATGAAAAATAGTTTTTCCGAAAAATTCACTTTTAAATCATTAAATGTTTTTATAATAAAATAATTTATAAAATCCATTTAAAAAAATAATTGTACTATTTTAAATAGAAATTAACTAATTAAAATTTAAATCCAATCCAGAAAATAATTTGCCCATATAAATACCTTAAAATAAAATATAGTTTTTAATAAAAATTTGTATTCCCCTATTCATCAAAACATGAAACTTACTAGAAAAATAGAAAAAAAATATAACAAAGTAAATTTATATATTTTATTTTAAAATAATAATTTTATTTTTTTCAAATAGAATATATAAAAGTGTTATAAATTGGATTTAAAATGGTTCACCTTTAAAAGGTGATAAAATTACCCTTTTGATAAATATATATTTTTATTGATAGAATTTATTCTTATATTATGCCTATAAAATATATTGGATAAATATAAAAATTATTTTTTTGAATATATGATATATATATATATATATATTTCATTAATATAATTCACTAATTTAATTTATTTAGACAAAACAACTTTGGGAGCATAAAAATAAAAATATTTACATTATATTCAATTGGTGTGTATTTTCATTTCAAATCAATTAATAACCAATAAATTCACATTATAAACTATATAATTTCATAAGTCAGTTAATAGTAATCATAACTACTAATTTAACATCTAGGTTATTATCTTATTTAAATAATAATAAAATGATGTTATGTAGAAACACAATGTTGTATCTAACGCAAACTAAGCCATTGTTGCGTGCAAAACAAGACATAAAATATATCAAATTAAAAAAATATATCTCATAAAAACATCATGGTTTAATATTCTATCCCCATTCAAATGATTTTTTTCATTCAAAATTCATCTGGGTTATCAAAGTTTTATTACTTGAGAGTTTCTTTTATAGAAACCCACATCATAAAAATGATTACTAAAACTTCCTTTTAAAAAGAAATATTTGAAACATAATAGTTACCAATGTAAATCATAATTAGGTTTCCACATAGAAGAACATATGTGAATATTTGGGGATGGAATAAAAGCATAAGTAATAATTGATATTGATAAAGATAACTGATCATAAGAAATTGGGTGATCAAGAGAAAGTTAAAAATCACAAAACCATAAAATAATGAAGCATTAAAGTGGTCGATGGTATCATCAATAATGATGATAATAGGACAAAATTTTAGTTCAATATCATTTTTCAAATGTTGAATAATTTTCACAAGGGGATATACTCACTTTATTTTCAGATAACCTCACCTTTTTTGAACCTTGATCAATTTCCAATTCATCTCTTATTCCATGAAATAAAGCTGAATTTTTCATTCCTAAAGCATTAGCTAATCATGAGATCCACAAATAGAATTATAGGTTATTACATCTATCTTTATCATAAAAAATTGTTTGGAAAATTTTTCAAATATGCATAAATCCAACTATAGTGAGATAATACTTCATCTTAAGTTTAACTTAAACTTTAGATTAATGGATAATCCTACAATCTTTCTAAAAGATTAAAATCCAACAATTTAGAAATAATTCCACTAAATTGTCTTATCATGTATCTCCCATATACCTTAATGTTGCTCTAGGTTGTCACATGTTAATACCTTCATCATGTATCCACTTAAAACATGGTAATAATAGGTTTTACCATGCATTCTTATTGAAAACATGCATGTTTCCTTATTCCAAATTTTATTGGATATATTCCTTAAATCCAAAAAGTTGTAAATATCATACGTGATAGTATAAACCAAAATATTGTTAATTAGTTCCAAGGAAACTAGTACCATCAAAGATACTTATTCATATCCAACATATAATTATCCACAAATTATTATCTTAACATATGGGACATATTAATGGTTATCTTTCCCTTAATCAAAATATCACATATTTATTAAATCACATTTCTACGTCATCAATACCCATTAAAATATGTTTTCAAATCCTTAATGAAAAACATGTACTTCATTCATCCAACTGATTCTTAAACCATTACTCAGGCCTTGTTAACATAATCCTTAATTCACATTTTCAATAATATGAAATATTAATTATGCATTAAGGCACATCAACATCAATCTAATCAGGCTTCTTATATTTAATGTACATAATACTGTTAGAACATCCCATACCTTTCACATGTCATTTACAATCTCTTTATCTTAAAGAGTATAACCAATACTCATACCACCTTCCTGATTCTCTTCAAGATATTTACACTTATGAAATTGATTCTTATAAGTACTATACTTTCATAATCTAAAACATTAAATGTTAAAAATTCCTTCCAGTTCCCATCATTGACTAAAACCATGAAGAATAGTGTGTGAAACATTTATTATAAAGGAAAACCACATAATCATAGAAAATTAATTATAGGATGTCTAAATCATGACACCTACTTCTAAATTTACGACACCCTAGGCTTATCCTTAAATAATGTAAGATCCCGGATCTTCGTTTCAAGTACACCTTTCCTTTTCAGGATTTTTTAAGAAAAATGGAGGTTTTGAAAAATTTTGAAGTACACGCCATGTACTCTTCTATGGCTCGAAGCCATGTGCTGGCCATGCCCGGGCCACACACACGGTGTGTAGGGGTGACATGGAGGCCGATTTTGGCGGAGTATGGAAAGACCCACTACACTCTGTGTACTTTAAAAGTACACATGGTGTGCTTTTCTTTTTTTCACTAAACACACAGAGGTCACGCCTAATCTCCAGAATCATCTTCTTCTTGGTCTGGTTTATCCAAGAGCAACCCGTATGACCGGATCTTCCCCAAGCTCCCGACTCTCCGTTCGTTCTCCGATTTGAGCATGGTCAATTGCGTTGGAAGTGCAGCGGTGAGTTATTTCTTCTTCTTGAGCCTTGTTTTCCAATTCTTCCTCTTTATCAAGTTATCTAAGGTTGAAAAATTTCTGCGTTTTCTCAGATATACGATGTTCTAGGGAGAATCAGCCATCGTGGTTCATTTATATCGATCTCCTAGGATCGAGGTAGGTGGTTTGTGCCTTACCGTTCAAAGTCCTTGAGTTTTATGTGCAGATTCCACCAATACCCGTGAACGGGGTAATGTGTGTTTACCTTTTTGCCCTTGTTGTCTTCCCGCCTTGCATGTATGCTTGTGTAGAGGTAATTTGACCATGTTAGAGGATACTTTTTTGTTCTTGGATGTATTTTCCTTGATTTGTTCTGTTTACAACCTTTGGGTCTCGATTTCCTTTGGCTGCTACACCTGTTTCCAGGCTTCACGGATATAAGTTGAAGTGAAACTCATGGCATACTTTTTGCCTTGTAGACTATTTATCTAAGTATCTCTATATGTGTACTTTGGTTATCCAAATATCTCTATAGGTGTACTTTGGCCGTATAGCATTATTATGTACTGACTGGCACAGGGATGAGAGAACCTGGTGCTATTGACTATAAGGGATAGACCGAGTGAGATTCCTAGAGAGTCTTAGACATTATAGACTATAGGGGATGGACTGACTGAGCTCCCAGAGAGTCTTGGAATTTTTTAGACTACAGGAGGGTAGACTGAGTGAGCTTCCTCAGAGAGTCTTACCTTGTTTTAATCTCTTTAAGAACCTTCCTAGGCTAGAGGAGGAATTGACCGAGCGAGCTTCCTCAGAGAGTATGTGGTATACCTGAGGCTATAGGAAGAATTGACCAAGATAGCTTCCTCAGAGAGTCTCTAGACCTTGGGGCTAAGAGGGTTAGACTGCATGATCTTCCTCAAGAGAGTCCCTGACTAACCTAGATTATAAGGGGAATTGATCAAGTGAACTTCCCCAGAGAGTCTCATAAATTTGTATGACCAAGCCAGAGGGGCTAGGCTGAGTGCACTGCCTAGAGGTTTGTGGTACTTCTTGGATAGGACCAGAGGGGATGGCTGCGAGTACTTCCCAGAGGGTTTCCAGCTTATTAGCTATTTGTTTCACTGTTTTTGATTGGTTGTGGATTGATTGCTGCTATGTATCATCCTGTTCACTGCTTACTGTTTACTACCTACTACTTGTTGTTGTTGTTTACTACTTATTGTACTTTTACCTACCATATACTCACTGACAGTTAGGCACAGCTCTTCGGGTGGTTTCCTACTGAGATTTTATCTCACCCCTTGTTTGGTTCATGCTTTTGGGCCCAATAATACTATGTTGTTGCAGGTATAGATAAGGGAAAGCGCCCTTCGACTTCTGGAACTTTGTTGCTTGGAGTAGAAGAGTGTGGGACCAATCTTTGTCTTGTAATTCTGAGGAGCTGTTTAGTTTTCTTTTGTACTTGTTTTGGTACTGTAGTGTTTTCCAGCATTGTGACTTGTTTGAATACTTTACTAGTTATGTATCATCCATCATTTCATATATAAAAATGTGCTCCAGTTATTGATTTAGTCTTCCACTGTTATATTGTTGGTTATTACTGCTTCCGCTATTGCATGTCTATCTTTCTTCCTCTATGTACTCTGCCAATGAGGGCATAGTTTCCCCACTATCACACCCAAGGCCCTCGCTTCTAGTCCGCAGCCTCTAGCATTTGGGGAAATGTGCTTGTGGCCATGTGACCAACCGGGTACGGGGCGCCTCTGGGTGGCTTTCGGAACCGGGATGTAACAAAGTGGTATCAAAGGTTTTTATTTTCTCTTGAATTACTATTTGTAGACTTTATCCAGGGATAGGATGGATTCGGTACTTGGTAATAAGTTGTGCCCGGGATTAGCTGAGCCGTGTACAGGTAAAATCCATACTACCTCATTTATTGTAGTTTTTAGTTTTTATATTTTACAGTTGATACGATTTCACCTATATTGATTCACATGTTTTGTACTACTATTGTTTTGATATTACGGTTCTATTTTTGTTTCAACCCGATGAGATGAGGGTATGCCATCTCATGCATCATATAGGCACTTGTAAAAATCACATGCCATGCGTTCTTGCCATTCCATTAGGGTGAATTTGCGAGTGCATGCTGTTGTGATAGACGTTGTGTAGATTATGCATGCTGTTGTGATAGATTCTTGATAGAATCTCTGCTGCTTTTTAAAGAATTCTTTGTATTGTACTTTGTTTAAATGAACGGAAAATTTTGATTTTTGAGGTTTTGTAGGGCCTCTTGAATCATAAATTGGTGGATCATGATCCTATTTTTTCTTGCACATGACAGTAGGGGATGCCAACCTTTGATTCTTAGGGAGTATGGGCCCTCACAGATCGAAATTTGGCACCTCTTTTCCTTGTTTTCTGTGTTTCTGGGATTCTGTGCAGTTTCTGAGCTACTGCCTAGAAAAACCCAGAATACACGGCGTGTACTTTTTGGTTACACACCATGTAGTTTTTAGGCCATGTTACTGACTGTGTGTGCAGGAACACGGTGTTGTGAGAATAACATCAGGAGCACGCCGTGTAGTGTTGACCCTTGTACCTGGTCGTGTCACTAACAACACGAGTCGGGGAATCTCGAGTAGAACACGCCGTGTGGGTGACGAAAATGCTGTGTAGTTTTTTCCAGGCACTCGGTCATGTCACAGACAACAAGGGGTGGCATTACCTTCTCTAAGACACGTCGTGTTGCTTTTGGAACATGTCGTGTAGTCATGCCCAGGTACCCGGTCGTGTCACGAACAACACGGGACGGTGTCACCTTCTCCTATATACGTCGTGTTTGTTCATAACATGCCGTGTAAGATCCATCCATGTAGACGGTCGTGTAACTAACAACACAGTATGACGAGTCAGTGTTTGGTACACGCTGTGTCCCTAGGGAACACGCCGTGTAGTCTGAGGTTAGTTTGAACCATGTGAGTTAGCCGTGTAAAGAGACTCGGGAAGGGGAATAGTCTTATTGTACACGTCGTGTGTTGGGTCAACATTCCATGTAGTTTGAGGTGTTACACGACCTGTAGGGCAGGGGTACACACCCATATCAGTGGCTTAATAAGACATGTCGTGTAGTTTTTATACACATTGTGTAGTCGTGTTTTGTAAACTTGTGTGTTTTTCTTCCCATGTTCCTATTTTGTACTCTTGTGTTCTTTGTCCTTGTTTTCTGATCAAAGGTATACTTTTTATCTTTCAGAGCTATGCCTCCGAGACATCCTCCGGTCGTATGTCTATCATCAGGAAGTGATTAGATGTCATATATGGCTGACCAGGGACTCCTTGTCGATCCTCCAGTCGAGCCAGCCTTGGCACCAGATTTCATACCCGTTACAGGTGCCGAGGAGCAGTTCAGGGAGTAATTCATGAGGATGATGCAGACCTTCTAGGGAGTTTCGCCTCCTGCCCCATCGATGGATGAGTTGACTTGGGTTTTCCAGCAACAGCATCCTCCTACTTTTTCAGGGGATGGAGGACCTCAGGCTACAGAGTCGTGGATAGAGGCCACACTGACCATCTTTGAGCACCTAGAGATCCCTCTGGAGAAAATGTTAAATCTTGCTACTTATATGCTCCGGAACTCTGCCAAGAGGTGGTGGGAGGTGATCTCACGGTCAGGGCATCAGCAAGATATGTCTTGGGATGAGTTTTGATACACCTTCTATGACTACTTCAATCCGGAGACCCTGAGGGCCGATCGAGCCCGGGAGTTTATAAGTCTGCAGCAGGGTACTCTCTTTGTTATGGAGTACTCATCTCGCTTCACTGAGCTGCAGCATTTCACACTGATCCCAGCAGGTGATGAGTTGTTACTTGCTAGGAAGTTTGAGGATGGACTCAGGCATGAGATCCGTTCCCAGGTGAATGTCTTCCAGTTGACTTCGATATCCTCCATCGTCAACCAGGTGCTGATCACTGAGTGCAATCTGAGAGATTCTGGACCAGTGAGCCAGGGCTCTTCGATATCCGGAGCTAGTGTTCCTCCTACAGATAGTAGGAAGCATCACAGAGAGTCTTCTCGAGGAGATCTAGGTTCACGGGATGCGTCTTCTGGCAGACAAGTTGTATGATACCAGTGCGGTAGGAGTGGTCATACTAGGCCTCAGTGCCAGAGAGATCCTATGGAGTGCCGGTCTTGCGGCAAGATGGTCCATCTTCATCATTTCTGTCACATCTTATCACCTTAAGCTGGTGGTAGGGGTTCCTCTATGACCCCGCATTCTGGAGATGCTTCACCAGTTTCTCACCATTCAGGTAACTGGAGTTCTTCTGGTCGTTCAGGCTAAGGTGGAGGTCGCAGTCATGGTGGTCAGTCACTAGGTCATCAGGGACAACGGAGTGGATCAGCTCAGAGCAGTCAGCCAAGGGCGCAGGGCCGCGGTGCAGGCCAGTCTTTCACCGTGGAGCAGACCTATCAAGAGCAGGATCTCGGCCCTTCTACAGTTTGAGGTACGATATTAGTAGCCTGAGTTTTATCTTCAGTTATCTCCGATACTGGTGCTTCCCATAGCTTTATCTCTATTGTGGTTGTGGAGAGCCTTAGGCTATGTATATTTTCATCTTTTGACTTGTTGACTCTCAACACACCGTTGGGAATGAGGACATCTAGCATAAAATAGTGTAGAGAGTTCCCTTCTTGAGGAGGCAGGGTGTCGTTTCTTATGGGACCTCTATGTCCTAGAGATGGCGGGCTATGACGTCATTCTCAGTATGGACTGGTTGGTTCCCTTATAGGCAGTCGTTGATTGCTATTGTCGTAGGGTGAGTTTCATATCACCAGAGGGTGGATCCTTCCTTCATAGAGGCGAGTGGGATGTCCAGGCGGGTAGAGCTAGACTAGAGCATCATGGGCTAGGGGAAGTAAAAGCCCAAATTTCCAGTATTTATCTGGATGACCAGGGGACTTCACAGTTAGACTTTCCTCCAGTGGTGGATCATTTCATGGAAGTCTTTCCAGAAAACTTTTCAGGTTTAACTACAGAGCGTGAGGTAGACTTCTCAGTTGAGCCCGTTCCAGGAGCGGCACCGGTGTCCATTCCTACTTATAGGATTGCTACACTTGAGTTGCAGGAGCTCAAGAAGCAGTTGGAGGAGCTGCAGGCAAAAGGTTTCATTTGACCTAGTACTTCTCCTTGGGGTTCGCCTCTCCTGTTTGCAAAGAAGGAAGACGATACCCTTCGGCTTTGTGTGGATTATCGAAAGCTGAACCCGTTGAAGGTCAAGAACCGATATCCCTTGCCAAGGATCAATGACCTCTTTGATTAGCTTCGAGGAGACCAGGTGTTCTCGAAGATCTACTTGAGATCCGGTTATCATCAATTGCGCGTTAGACGATCAGATATACCTCTGACACCTTTCAGAAGCAGGTATGGTCTTTACGAGTATATCGTCATGTCGTTCGGTCATAAAAACATGCCTGCAGTCTTCATGGCACTGATGAACCGAGTGTTCCATCCGTACTTGGTCTCCTTTGTCGTGGTCTTTGTGGACAATATCTTGGTGTACTCTCACACTCGACACGACCATTCCACACATCTTGAGATCATTTTGAGTACACTGAGAGAGCATCAACTTTATGATAAACTCTCAAAGTGACACTTTTGGATGGATCAAATTCCCTTCTTGGGTCATGTTATCTCGGAGACAGGAGTGCCAGTGGACCCAGAGAAAGTGAGAGACGTAGTTTCTTGGGAGCAGCCGAAGAACATCTTTGAGGTACGAAGTTTCCTAGGGCTGGCCGGATACTACAGACGCTTCATTCAGGACTTCTCGCGCCTAGAAGCACCGTTAATAGTTCTGACCAAGAAAGGGCTGAAGTTTTTATGGTCAGATTCTTGTGAGTCATCCTTTCAGGAGCAGAAAGGGAGGTTGATGTCAGCACCGATACTAGTCTTTCCAGAACCAGGAAAGAGCTATACTATTTGCTGTGATGCTTCAGGTATCAGGCTGGGAGCTGTTCTTATGTAGGGAGATGGAGTCGTTGCGTACGGGTCTCGGTAGTTGAGGCCACATGAGAGGAATTACCCTACGAACGATCTGGATTTGGCAGCAGTCGTTAATGCCTTATGCAATTGGAGACACTATCTTCTGGGAGATCACTTTGTGGTTTTTACCGACCACAAGAGTCTCAAGTACATCTTCCCTCAGCATGACCTAAATCTGAGACAGCGCAGGTGGGTTTTGTATCTTAAGTCCTTTGACATCGAGCTCGCCTATACTCCGGGAAAGGGAAACACAGTGGCTGATGCGTTGAGCAGGATAAATCAGATTCAGGCAGTTCAGGAGGCCAGCAGTGAGTGGCATCTTATGGCACTATTCTCTGAGATGCACTTAGAAGTGCACAACAGGCAGGTACAGACTGTCCTATCTTCTGTAGCTATTACCTCTACACTTCTTGATCAGGTGAGGATGAAGAATCTATTAGATTCAAAGGCCTTGGTCCTATGGGAGAGTGTGTCAGGAGGAAACCCTCTTCCTCGATGGACAGTGGGTGAGGATGAGATCTTGAATTTCCAAGGACGCGTATGGGTGCCAGTAGACATATGCAAGGAGATTATGTGGGATTTCCATTACTCAGTTTGGGTAGTTCATCCTTGCGTCACCAAGATGTATCGGGATCTACATCGCTAGTACTGGTGTCCAGGTATGAAGAGAGATGTTGCTGATTTTGTCATGAGATGTTCTACTTGTCAGCAGGTGAAATCATAGCATCAGCAACCAGCAGGGCTTTTACAACAGTTACCCATTTCAGAGTGGAAGTGGAACAATGTCGTGATAGACTTCATAACCAGGTTACCGAGGTCACCTCAGGTAAGTGATGCTTTTTGGGTCATCTTCGACAGGCTTACGAAGGTTTCACACTTCTTGCCGATCAAGGAGACCTCCAGTGTTGATGATCTGGGACGACTTTACATCAGAGAGATCTTTCTTCTACATGGAGTTCCACACTCCATTGTGTCAGACAGGGATACGCGCTTTACCTCTCGGTTCTGGTAGGTACTTCAGAAGGCTTTGGGTACCCATGTACTTCTGATTATGGCATACCATCCCCAGATTGATGGTCAGTCCGAGCGCACAATTCAGGTTCTTGAGGATATGCTCTGAGCTTGCATCCTAGACTTTGGCGGTTCCTGGGAGAAGCATATTCCTCTAGTGGAGTTTTCCTACAACAACAGTTTCCAGGAGACCATTCAGATGGAACGATATGAGGCTCTGTACAGTAGACCATGCCGATCACCCTTATGCTAGCTGGAGGTAGGAGAGGTAGCTTTGCAGGGGCCTCGTCTTTTTCAGGAGACGTCAGAGAAGATAGAGTTGATTCGGAAGAGGATGGCTACAGCACAGTCTCGGCAGAAGTCTTACACTGATCAGCAGAGCCGACCTTTGGAGTTCTAGGTCGGAGATCAGGTTCTCCTGCGTGTCGCACCAAGGTTGGCACACAAGAGGATTCAGAGATAGGTTAAATATTTCACCATGGTATGTCTGGCCATTTGAGGTTTTGGAGAGAGTTGGGTCAGTTGCCTATCAGTTGCAGCTACCTCAGAGGTACCAGTCCATGTACGATGTCTTCCACGTCTCTCATCTCCAATGTTAATTTTAAGACCCGTCTCGTGTATTTCATCCCAAAGAGGTTGAGCTCGAAGCGAATGCGTCGTTTGAAGAGCATCATATCTGGATTTTCGATCATAGTACGAAGGTTCTCTGAGGCCGGTCTGTTCCTCTGGTATGAGTGCTATGGCAGCACGGGTGAGTACAGGATGAGACTTTGGATAGGGAGGCTGAGGTTCGATCGTAGTGGCCGGATCTGTTCGAGGTTTCTTCTTCTACGCCCCTCTAGGGAAATTCGGGGACAAATTTCTTTAAGGGGGAAGTTTGTAAGAACCCGGATCTTCATTTTAGGTATGTCTTTTCTTTTCTAGAGTTTTTATGAAAAATGGAGTTTCTGGAAAATTTCAAAGTACACGCCATGTACTTTCTGAGTACACGCCATGTACTCTTCTCCGGCTCGAAGTCGTGTGTTGGTTGTGCCCGGGCTACACACATGGTGTGTAGGGGTGACATGGAGGCCGATTTTGGAAGAGTATGGAAAAACCCACTACACACCGTGTACTTTAAAAGTACATGCCGTGTACTTTTATTTTTTTCACTAAACATTCTGGGGTCGTGCCTAATCGCCAGAATCATCTTCTTCTAGGTCTGGTTCATCTGAGAGCAACCCATACAGCTGGATCTTCCCCTAGTTCCCGCCTCTCCTTCTGTTCTCCGATTCGAGCATGGTCGATTGCGTTGGAAGCACAGTGGTGAGTTCTTTCTTCTGCTTAAGCCTTTTTTAGCAATTCTTCCTCTTTCTCAAGTTATCTAAGGTTGAACGTTTTGTGAGTTTTCTCATATCTACGAAGTTCTATGGAGAATCATCCATCATTGTTCAATTATATAGATCTCCTTGGATCGAGCTAGGTGGTTTGTGCCTTACCGTTCAAGGTCCTTGAGTTTTATGTGCAAATTCCACCAATACCTATGAATGGGGTTTTCCGTGTTTACCTTTTTTCCCTTGTTGTCTTCTTATCTTTCCTGTATGCTTGTGTAGAGGTAATTTGACCATGTTAGAGGATAATTTGTTGTTCTTGGATTTATTTTCCTTGCTTTGTTATGTTTACGGCCTTTGGGTCTCGATTGCCTTTGGCTGCTACACCTGTTTCCATGCTTCGCAGATATAGGTTGAAGTGAAACTCATGACATAATTGGTTCCCTATAGACTGTTTAGCTAAGTAGCTCTATAGGTGTACATTGGTTATCCAAGTACCTCTATAGGTGTACTTTGGCCTTATATCATTATGATGCACTGACTGGCACGGGTATGAGAGAACCTGGTGCTATAGACTATAAGGGATAGACCGAGTGAGCTTCCCAGAGAGTCTTAGACATTATAGACTACAGTGGATGGATCGAGTGAGCTCCCAGAGAGTCTTGGAAGTTTATAAACTATAGGAGGGTAGACCGAGTGAGCTTCCTCAGAGAGTCTTACCTTGTTTGAATCTCTTTAAGAACCTTCCCATGCTAGAGGAGAAATTGACCGAGCGAGCTTCCTCAGAGAGTCTGTGGTATACCTGAGGCTATAGGAGGAATTGACCGAGATAGCATCCTCAGAGAGTCTCTATACCTCGGGGATAAGAGGTTTAGACCGTGTGATCTTCCTCAAGAGATTACATGACTACCCTAGACTATAAGAGGAATTAACTGAGTGAGCTTCCCTAGAGAGTCTCATAAATTCGTATGACCAAACCAGAGGGGTTAGGCTGAGTGCACTGCCCAGAGGGTTTTGGTACTTCTTGGATAGGACCAGAGGGGATGGCTGCGAGTACTTTCCAGAGGGTTTCCATATTATTAGCTATTTGTTTCACTGTTGTTGATTGTTTGTGGATTGATTTCTACTATGTATCATCCTGTTCATTGCTTACTGTTTAATGCCTACTACTTGTTGTTACTATTTAATGCTTATTGTACTTTTACCTTCCATATACTCACTGACTGTTAGGCACAGATCTTCGTGTGGTTTCCTACTGGGATTTTATCTCACACCCTGTTTGGGCCATTCTTTTGGGCCCAAGCAGACTATTTTGTAGCAGTTATAGATAAGGGAAAGCACCCTTCAACTTCTGGAACTTGATTTCTTGGAGAAGGAGAGTATGAGAACAAGCTTTGGCTTGCGATGCTGGGGAGCTGTTTACTTTTCTTTTGTAGTTTTTTTGGTAATATAGTGTTTTCGAGCATTGTGAATTGTTTGGATGCTTTCCTAGTTATGTATCATGCATCATTTCATATATACATTTGTGCTCCAATTTTTGATTTAGTCTTCTTCTGTTAAATTGTTGGTTATTACTGCTTCCGCTATTGCATATTTATCTTTCTTAACCTGTGTACTCTGCCAATGAGGGCATAGTTTCCCCACTATCACACCCAAGGCCCTCGCTGCTAGTCAGCTGCCTCTTCCATTTGGGGAAATGAGCTTGAGGACATGTGACCAACCGGGTACGGGGCACCTCTAGTTGGCTTCCGGAACCGGGAGGTTACAAATAAATCCCAACAAATATCCTTAGAATATCACTAGGGGTATCACTATTTTTTATCATCCTAGTTTCTAAATTATGACTAAACCTTTTCTCTGATACCAACTATAATGACCCCGGATTGATATACAAGGATATAACATCATATTTTCTAAATAAAAAAATATATTCCTGAAGACCGTATT
The DNA here is from genome assembly GCA_963277665.1 of Viscum album. NCBI lineage: Eukaryota > Viridiplantae > Streptophyta > Magnoliopsida > Santalales > Viscaceae > Viscum > Viscum album. Next base: position 1,050,541,702 of record OY728130.1, on the reverse strand, counting down.
ATTTTAGTGCATTTGGAAACATGGAACAAACAATTTTATTCTAGTGAAAGATCTTCAATGTATCACAAAAATATCACATCCTTTTATATTCCTACCTAAAACCTTTATTTATAAGCTGGGGAAAAGAAACTTATGAAAGGGATGAGCCTAGATGCTCAGTAAGGGTAAAAAAATGAGATATGAATCATAACATAAACATAAGGGTAAAATAATATGAACATAAAATTTTTAAATGATACCCTGAATATAAAAGATCATAATCTTGAGTCCTGAAAATTCATAAGATATAAATCATAAAAGAATAAATTTATCATAAAATATAGAATCATGGAAAACACATAAGTATATAAAATAATTTCCATATTAGTCAAGTATCATTTCCAAGACCATCATAGTGTGAAATTTCCTTTACTGAACCAAGTTCACTCCTCATTCCATCCTAGTATTATTGAACTCGGATCATTTCCCAGTCCAACCCTGTATTAATAAACCTAGATCATTTATCATTCCATCTCTGTATTATTGAACAAAGATCATTTACAATTCTATCCTTATCTATATCATGAGATATAAATCTTTACCCAATGCATTGGATGGAGATGTAGGTCCCACCCATCCCACAATTAAAACCATACATATGTGTGTCATAAGAACATAAATCATCTATCATATCATAGCCCATGAAAATAAATGGGTTTCTTAAGAATCATTCAATCATAACATAACCCATGAAAAAAAAGGTTTTATAAATATCATTATAAACATAAAACAGCCATAGGAATAATAGGGATAGTATAATTCAAAAATATCTCTATTAAGATTTAAGTAACATTTGATATATCACTTGATAATAATTCATGGGGTATATTTGAAAACATTTTCTTTTATCAAAGTGTCGTGCAGTTTTAAAAGAAAAAATTTACTTTTAAAGTAAGCTTTTAATCTTGTAATGGATATTTCAATTCATTAAGGTGTTATGAAAGAAGAAAATTTTGTTCATTTCATATAAGTTAAAAAAACATCCCTTTCATGTTTTTGTTGAAAAGATCATAATGTACCTCATTTGGAAAACAAAAAAAAATATTTCTTTCAAAACATGTATTAAAAAGTAAAAAATGGGTAAAAATGAATTTGAACATCCATAGGATAATAGAAATATATTTTCTTGAAAAAATATTTAGAAAACATATACATGGATGATAAATATTATCTAATTTATACTTAAAATGAAAGAATTCCAAATATTGAAGAGATTGTGAAATAAATACTCATCACTTTATAATCAATTTAATCATATGCCCCATAAAAGAAAGAAAAATATAAGGATATTAACATACCATAATCCTCTAGATAAGATTCATAAAATACATTCATGGGTAGTATATACACCGTGTAGAAGAAATTGGTAGTGTATATGGAATGTGTCTCATATAAATAAAGGTGAGAAAAATATCCCTCAACTTAGGTCCAATTTACTTAGAACGAATATGAAACTCCTATATAATGTTTTAAATAAATTCATTAACTAATTTAAGAACCATAATCATATTTATGATATCATATATGATCATATTATCACCCTTTTGTTAATAAAATTTCATTATTACTTTTTTTTTTGTCAAATGCTTCAGTTTCCTATGCGTGTTTTTCCATAAAAGTCTTGGTTCATGCACATATGATATAGTTTATTATTTTAAATAATTATATTAAGGTAATAGGTAACATTTTTATGAATTATATATATTTATATAATAATTATTTAATAGTGATCAAGGAGAATTAATCACATCATGTCGTAGAGAGGGTAGGTTGTACGTACGCACGAGCGATGATATCATTCCCTTAATTGTGAAATGGTAAGGAAGTTCATGGTACATATTTTGTTCTAAAATAAATATAATTTTATAATTATCATATATATTTAATATTTATATCATTATACTTATCTAAGTAAAGTGGTGATGAAAAACAGATTACACCCCGGTGAGGAGATGATAAGTCATACGTACGCACTCGTGGTCCTTCCATTTTTTGTAGGATGGATGGAAGGTGTAATATGGTTGTTACACAATCATAATAACAAATCATAATATATTTGATAATGGAGTTATTAATTTATAATTGAAAAAAAATTTAATACAAAGTAGAAGAAGAAATGGTCTTGAGAGAGTCGGTAAAAGATATTACCTCTTCTTTGGTGAGATCCCTCTAGATTGTTTCTTAAGGACACTAGATTTGGTCTTTTAAGAATACCATCACCTTTAGAATTTGAATAATTATGTTTAGAATCAAAATATTCAGGTTTTTATCGAGGTTCATGGCTATGTGGGATGTGAAGAAGTGAGGGAGTAGGTTCCCTTTTATAATGGAAGTGAGGTTCAATTTTGGGATTTCTCAAAATATTAATTTATAAAAATTTAAATATCAATCCAAATTCCTCAAAAAATATATTTGTGATAATTCTTTAATATAATCAAATAATATATTTTTGACACGTTTTTTATTTTTTTTAACTTTATCATTTTGATTAAACCTTAGTTATCATATTTAATTTTAACTAAGGTAACAAATTTTTTCAATATTAAAGGATTGTAAATTTTACTTATTTGATGTAAATTAGACCATAAATAAAAACTTCAGGACATTATTGACCAAATTATAATAATTTTTTATTTTTTATGTTTTTTTATGATTTTAAATAATTTGATAAAATATTATTTTGATAAAATATGAAGAGTGTCAATTTTGAACCTATTCATTTCTTAGTTTTCTAAAAATATCAAAATAACATGTTAAATTAAAAAAAATATTATATCCATAAGAGGTAAAATTCATCTATAAAATTATTTTTACACATTAAATATCTCAAATAATATTTATTTTAAAACTTTAGTAACATGTATTTGATATTTTCATTAATAAAATAATTATTACATCAGTGTTGTGTAATTATTTAATATACTAATTTTATTATTAAAAAATAAAAATAAAATACCCTGATGAAGATAAATATTCTATATTTCAGAATAATATTTATAATAGAATTTATATACTATATAACCCTATATTAAAAATGATATATTTAATAAAAACATGAATATGAAATCGTTAAATTCTCATTAAATAAAATATTATAAATTTCATAATATCTCCTTGGAGGCCCAAAAAGTAAAAAATAAATTTATAAAATATAAATATGTTTATTAAGTTAATAATTTACATAAATATTCGTTCATATAATACTTTTTTTCTTATTTGGATACATAAGAGATATTAAAGACCAAAAAAGTGACTTTTTGTGTCTTTTTTTAATTTAAATATTATATAACTCATTTTCATAAAAAAGTTTCCATTAAATGACTTAATTTAGATCCTTCAGTTCTAAGGGTAGAATTTAATTCATCCAATAAAATTTTGACATTTTTTAGGGTCATTTTCTATTCTTTATAATATTAATTGTAACCTAAATTTCCTAATATACCTATTATTGTGGTAAAAAAATTTACCATAGTAACTATTCATATTGGAAAACAATAAAAGTTAACTACTTAAAAAAATTAAACCTTTTGAATATATATTTAAAATACATTTTTCAAAATTCAAAACACATTATTTTTACAATTTAATTTAATATAAACTAGGTAAATTGTCATGAAAAACAGTTTTTTTGGACAAATTCCCTTTTAAAACGTTAAATATTTTTATAACAAAATAATGTATAAAATCAATTTAAAAAACTATAATTATACTATTTAAAATTAAAATGAACTAATTAAAATATGAAAATAATTTCTAACATAATTTTACATTGTAATTACCTTAAGAGAAAATACAGTTTTTAATAAAAATTTATATTTCTCTATTCATTAAAATATTAAACTTACCATAACATAAACAAAATTAATCCAAAGAAAATTTTTATATTTTAATTTAAAATTATATTTTTATTTTATCATATATATGATATATAAAAGTGTCAGAAAATTATTTAAAATGGTTTAGGCATTAAAAGGAAATAAAATTACTCATTTAAAAAATATATCTTTTTATTGATAGAATTATATTTATTCTTATCTTATGCCTATAAAATATATTGTATGAATATAATAATCAATGGTTGAATATATAACATATATATTTCATTAATATTATTCTATAATTGTAATTTATTTTTTTTATTAAGACAAAACGACTTTGGGGCATAAAAATAAAACAATTTCCATTATATTTAATTGGTGTATATTTTAATTTCTATTTAATTGGTAACCAATTAATTATTCTTATGAACAATATATTTTCATAAATTATTTAATAATAATTACAGCCACTAATTTAACAACTAGGTTATTATCTTATTTACACAATAATAAAATGTTGTTCCGTAGAAACTCAGTGTTGCGTGTAACGAAGACTAAACAGGTGTTTCATTCAACATAAGACATCAATGAAATAAAATTAAAAAATATATCTCATAAAAATATCAAGGTGTGACATTTATATGAGGGATATTAAAATTCACCCAAGAAAGGAAACTATCTTAGGGACATGACCCCATGACCGACATCCCAAATCTGTAACAGCCCAGACCAAACCAATAGGTCCAAACTAGAGCACCACATGACCTCATGTTCACCTCCATGTATGCAAGAGGATACTGACTTGTAGTGAGGGTATAAATATGACAGTGGGGAGACTATACCCTTAGTATCATGTCATATCACAAGTAATAAACAAATAAACAATATAATAAATAATTAGAGTAACATGGAGAAATTAGAATAATAAATATATTCCATACAAAAAATAAAGAAACGAGCTCCAAAGGTGGAAAGAAAACCCAGAGTGTATGTATAGAAGATAAATAAATAAATTAAATTATGAAATCGCCCCAGAGTATATCCCAGTCCCACCTCTATCTCCATTCTCCAAAGATCAACCATATTCCATGGACCCCTTTCCCTTTCTTAGATCCATATAGATGAATTCTACATGTGCATCGAGATGCCTGTGTAGGGTGTGAGAAAAAAAATCTAATAGGACGCCACCAATGCATCCATAACTTATGTTATCATGTAAATATATTTTATTCCATAATAATAATAAATTTTCAAGCAACACGACAATAAAATATCGAGCATCTGTGTGTTAATTAAGCCACCATGATCCCCGATTAAACCCACTTCATCTATATACTGGAAGGAATGTCATGATATTGGGAGTAATAAAGGAATATTTATGATCCCCAGTCAAACCTACTTCATTTTGATCATATATCCCTCTCAATAAGTTGAGTCCCAATTCCATATCTAGTTTTTTGAAGACTTTTTTGAAGGAATAATGAACAATAACTGAAGGAGACGACACCCTATGTCACCTAATCCAACATCAATCAACTTAGGAACATTATCCTTATGTGTTCATTTGTCTGTGCACCATATTTCCCATAATTAAATTTCGAAGTGAAGAATGCCTCTCATCTAGAATCTCTGGTAGTCCAACCAGCTCCGCCTATATCAGCTCCTTCTAGTAATTACCCTCAAGCTGGTGTCAATCATGGTATAGTGACACATAGTGCATCCATGTGCACGTTCAACTTCCCTAGGTATATTATTTAATAAATATTAAATACTCATCAATTAGTAGTTTTTTGGAAAATGAACATCAAATTATTTTTCCTGGATGTAATACTTTTTTTTAGTCCCACACATGGATCATTATATTCAATATTTTTAATTATTTTATTTTCTATGAATACTAAAACAATATTATTTTAATTTATGTTAATTAATTAATTATATAATAATATTTGTATATTATCTGGGTATATAAAATATAAACAATGAGAAAAAGTAGTATCTTAAAATCCTGATCCAATCCTATATTTTATGACCCTCTATTCAGATTCGAGGATAGGATCTCAATCCAAAAAACCATTCTTATAAATTTTTTTGATCCTTTATAAATTTATTTGGAACATTTTTATAATATATTTAGGAAAAATTAAATATAATCATGCTTACATGTTATTTTTTAAGTTTTTCTATTTAAATTATAATTATATTACATGTGAATAGTTTGTTTTTGGCACTCTATGGGAGTGTTCAAAAGTTATTTAATATTGATTATTAGGGATATTAAGTGTTTTATTATAAGTTATAACATATTTTGTTGTATAGATAGTTCATTGTTACAAATTGTCATTGAGATTCAACATGAATAGGTTTTTAATGCACATTAAATGGAGACATAACTACTTCAAATAACTGTGAAGTAGTTCATTATCAAAGAAATAGAAAAGTGTGGCTATATTAGAAAATAATTTTTATAATGGTTATACATAAAGACACACTTTATATATGAGTTTAATAGATCTAGTTCAAGAATAGTGGTTTAGGATTATTTCAATCAGTATTTTTCAGATCATTTTAGACATTACACAACACTCTATTGGGCTTCATCATTTAGCACTCACATACTATAGTGAATGATATTACTTTGACACTCAAAAGATTTATTGTCAAAATAATTATGTGGTGATTTGTTTTTTATTTTTATTTTTGGATTAAGAGTGTGTGGATTATTACATCTTTTCAAATTTTATATGTTTTTGGGTTCTGAATCCCCTTAATATTCATTTTTTTGTCCCTCTAGTGGATAAAGGAAGGATTTTTTGGTTTCTTTCTCTATGGGAAAAATGAAGGACTATTCAGGTTGTACCACTTGGGGAAAATTTAAAAAAAACTATTTAGGTTGTGCCTCTAGGTAGAAAAAGTCATGCTAGTCATGGGTTTAATCCACCTAGGATTAAAAATGTTTTTTAATTGGATTTTCACTCTTGGTGTAAAAAAATTGGTGTAATAGATTTTGTTATTAGTCGGTGTCATTCCTCTTTGTTTTTGAGAGGAGTGAAGAGTATACTTGGATAATTTTGAAATGAACTATAATAAATATCTCTCATGTTCTTTTAATTATTATATATTAATTTTCTTAATCATTTAACTCTAATATAATTTACATTAAATTTTTTGAAATGGGTATTTCACCCCAATTTGGTCATTCTACCATCACCTCTTCTAGGACCAACAAGAATCACATATTTCTTCAGGAAGGATGAAATGCCATGAGCTTCATGCCTTGAATCTTATTTGCGTGAAATAAATATATATATTGTGTTCAATAGAACCAAATCAAGTTAATAAGGTTGAGGTTATTCTTGAATGGTATTGTGTGATGCACCTTGGAAATCAATTATTTCTCTTCATTATTCTTAAATCGTTTTATCCATTACTAATAGAGAGAACCTTGCTACCTCAACACATCAATACATTATTCTTAATTAGGTTTCTATGGTTCATACTTTATATTTTCCATGTTATTAATCATTTATGGGTTCTACTACCCATAAAATATATGAGTCAATTTATACTACGTCATAAAAATTAATGTTTTTTGTTGTGACTTTGGGTGTGAAAAAATTATTGTAATTAGGTTGTTACTTAATGTGAGAAAATTTAATTAGGGGATTGTGAATCCATGTAAGAAAAATTAATCTTTTATTATTGCCTCTAGGTTTTAAAAAGGTATTTTTTTAAAGGGTTTTGACTCACTTCAAAATTCATATATTCCAATTTTAGTGGGTTTAATTTCTCTCAGTTTTTGAGAGGGGTGAAGAGTAGAGTATCATCATTTATATATGAAATAATATAAAAATATCTGTGTTAATTTCATCATACATCTGTTTCATTTATTATATTATATAATAATTCATTAAATGTATTTAAAAATTCCAATTCACCTCCCTCTAGGTCATTCACTCATTCTCACACTAATACCTAACATATAATATTTATTATTTAAGTGTGATCATTAGTGTATGTTCAAAACTCCACATGGTCTATTCAGAAGTTGATCAAGATTATCTTCCTTCATCTCATCCAATAGTCTTCTTTTTCATTGGATCCAAATTCTATAATTCTGGTTGTTACTGGATTACTTCTTTGATACTCATAATGATCTTCATCTACATAGATGAAATATTGGGTTATATTATTTTTCTCACAAATAGTGAAAAAAATTATCTTTTCTTTTTATTTAAATTGATATTCTCATGCATGAGAATATATTTTTCATATTTTGGATATATAAAATATTCATTAAAACAAAAACCATGAATCTACTTCTCATTTTCTTTATATTTATTTTAACAAACCACGTGGTTGTGTCCCCATGATCATTAGATATTCTAGTTTTCCTCAACAACTTGTGTTCACTGATTTTCGAGGAATACATGATAGGAATAATAGATAGAGGAGGGAGAGATAACCATGTATTTCTATTAAATACCAGTATTAGTTTAAAATAATTAATAGGAGATTAGTGGGAAAATAAAAATAAAAAACTATGAGGAGAATATTATTCTTGGAGGTCACTCCACCAAGTCAAGGTCTAACCCTCTTACCATCCTACTTAAATTACCATAAATAAATATGTACCTCCCCAGTTCCTTAAGACACCATATTTATTATCCCAACCTAACATACCCAAAAACCCCAAAAATTATTACACCAAAGAGATCACTAACCTTTGTAGTTTATTAATACCCCTGACCTTTCCTACACACAATTATGGTAGTACCGCCTCTGCAGTAGTAGCCACAAAAAAGCTCCCATGTACCCACATACAACCCATTCCTAACATCCTTGGCCTCACTAGCGTGCAATTCCAGCATATATTCCTATCATTTATCTCACCCTGGAAAACAACATTTCCCTTAAGGTGATGGAATTGATACCAACACTTGTGTGTAGAATTCACAGCTTCTTGAGCCCATATATTTTCCCACAAAACCATCATAACAGATTGAAAAGTCGTAGTTGGGTGTGCCTTATCTAGAAAAACAACCAACTAGATGGTAAATATGAATTACAATCAGCATTCCACTATCCCATAATGAAAAGTATAAGTACACCATTGTCGGATATTTCAGTATAGATTATCCCATTACCTATTGACAAGATGACTGCTCAGGAAAAACCCAAAAAACTACACTTATGTTCATATATTATGATTACAAGTAAAACTACCTTTGGTCCTCCACAATCATTATAATAATTTTATTAGCACTTAACTTATAAAAACCAAATTACTAAAGATATTAGAAACCAAAATGCATCCAACATGCATTGTGTCAGATTTAAACCCTTGTAAAAGAAGTAAATAACTAGTATATAGGTCCCATATGGAGTCCCACTCAATAAAAATCATGTCTTCTAAGGATAATAGTATAGAAAGTGAACATGTTTTTTGGTGCCCAAAATTAAATGATCGATAAAACTAAGAGGTCCTTCTAATTTCGAGATTATAGTATAAATATCTAATAGTTGTTACCTAATTTTTCAAATGATCCCATAGTTTCATTACATCACTAATATCAAGTGCAAGGTCATCGAAATTATTCTTCAACTAAATTTTTTTTTCCTTTTCATCAACACCTATCTTAAGCATCTACTATGGAAGGGAATATTTTTAATGTAAGGTCTCACCTGTGCATCGGTATGTACTAAACCAGTATTTTAGGTGGGACTGAAAGTATATAAATTCTTAGAAATAACCATTTTCACCACTACTTCATCATTAACAACTGGAAGATGGAGATACTCCTTTCATTGAGGTGTTTCATGTTCCCTTATACCTTCTCTATAGACCTCAACAACTATGAAAAAATCCACCAATGGAAATCATACATCAATCATCAATAGCAGTTCATTCAAAAGGTAGAATGTTATGAAATTTTCCTCACAAATCCTATACAACTTCCAAAAATCACTGATAAATAGAGGGATCTAACATGTGTTCCTACATAACCCTTAGGTGGTTGGATGTGTTCAATCATCACAACAAATAAATGAATGATTATCTCATAATTTAGTCCTACACATAACAAGGTTTCAAAAGAAGAGGAGTTGGTTGTCAATAATAAGAGGTAGACATTATTTGTGTGTGAAAATTTGGGTGGTCAATTTGGATCCATTGTTCTTAGTTGGACATATGGTCCAAAGAGTCACTAGAAACCGTCATTTACAGTTGTTGCTCTATTTCCCACTAGAATTGTTGTGTTCATCTAGTCACCTTATGTAAGGAATCTATTATTCCATGTATAGATAGTTTAATAGAAGTTATAGTGGAAGTGTTTTTTTATGCAACTTCATCACCAGTTCCATATGATACTAGAAAACTGAATGCAACATCAATAGTAGTTTCCAATCACTTGTTACAGTCGAGTCTTATCTAAAAAACATTTCAATTCATTTTGTGATTCATAATTCAGTTTCATTGATGTCGTTGTCTTGTAAATAATGTGATGGATATGAGTACTAATAAATTTAAACAAGTCCTTCAGTTCCACCATCTAAGAGAATCAACAATGATAAATAGAGTGCTAATTCATGAATGTGAAGAACAAAAATAGTGAAACTAGTGAAGATGGAAACACATAAGAAGAGCTCATGTTCTATTCTGGAATAAGGAACACAATAAATAATTTTCAAGAACCACCTTCTAAACTCTCTCTCTCTCCAGAAAACTCAATGAAATCTCAAAATTTATAAGAATCGGATAGGGGGAGAGAAAGATAATAATGAATTTCTATTGAATACCAGCAACATCATACATGAATTAATAGGAGATCTATAGAAAAAGTATAAAGAATAAAATAATATAAGAAGAAGAAGATTCTTGTGGTAAGACTCTCCACCAAATCAAGGCCTAATCCTCATGATGTCCTAGATACACTCCAGAAAAAACATATATACCTTCCCATTATTCTCAGCCTCCATATGTTTTATTCCAACCTAACAAAGCCAACAACCCAACTAATACTTACCACAAAGACATCAATAGCACTAGTAGTCTATCAATAATCTTAACCTACCCCCAAAATAGATATTGAAGTACCCATATTATAGTAGAATCCACACAATACCTCCCCTATACAAACACTTGACTGACACCCATTATCCTTGGCCTCATTATCCTGCAATTCCATCATACTATTTGATCCATACCCTTTTTGCATTATCTTTTTATTCACATTCCGATGATACATAAAATTTTCAACTTCCTAAAATAGTAATAATATTACCATTCCCTTTATCATCTTAACAAAAAACGCCTGTAATTAACCCTTCAAAACTACATGAAGACATGCATAAACACTATCATAGTTGGTACTTTTTCAGCCTTGGTTGAAAGCTCCCCAGAAATACTTATTTTTATCACACATTATGGAATGGAAAACTCTTTACAGCATGAAATCCTCTCAATATCAAAATTATACTCTTGTCATTTAATATTAATATGTTTCTACATTGTATATCCCTTCTCTCTATAGTGTCAAACACAATGTGAAACTTATTTAACTATATCGACATCTGTCACTAATTATTTTTACTAAAATAATTTTTATAATTTTAAATCAATATTTATAGTCAATGAATATTATAAAATCATTATATTGATTAATTTTCTTCAAAATATTTAATTTTTGGATTCTTAAAATTTAAAATTTTCACAAAGTATATAAAACAAATAAATTCCCTTGTGTGAGGAAATTCATTTTCCAATATTTATATTATGTTCAATTTTATAAGGTTAAATTAAACTAGTGATGTTTTTTGATATCAATTTGTACATAAAACTTATCCTTTCCAAGACTGGTGATCTTCTTTGTAAAGTTTGAGATGATCCTTTTGAAGTAAAAAATAGTACTTACAAACTCATGAATCATTATTACAAAGTCCAGAACCACCCTTATGAAGTCAAAACTCGTCCTTAAAAACTCATGAATCATAAATATATATTCAAGAATCAAACTTATGATGTCACCACTTTCCAATTTATATCCTATATAATTTTAAAATAATGATTATGAAGTCAAATTGAATCTTATGAAAAATTACTTTGATAATTTTTATACACCTGGTTGGACCTTATAAAGTCAATTACTTTCCTTTTTTTCTAGACGTCTGCTTAGAGGAAACCTTAAACATTCATGAGATCATACTTATGAAGGCTGGAGTTATGAAAATTTCATATTATATAATATGTAAATATTACTTTGAGTAATAAAATGATGTTCTAATACATCGACATTTTTCAATATATATTAACAAAAAAATACAACATCATTATCAAGTGGTTTGAATAGTGACTACTTAAGAATATGTAAATGTGTAGGTAATTTGATTCAGTAAAATTGTCCATCATATTCTATTTATTATATATTCATTTTCTTCCATTTATATATATTATCCATGAGCATTCAATTATGTTTTTAGTTTAACATCTAATTTCATTGGAATTGGTAAAATTTTCTTAATTTGACCAAATGGTAAAAATTATTCATCAATAATGATTTGGGAATATAATTAATTTATGATTCTATAAAATAATTTTATTTTTTTATTTAACTAAATATGTTTTTGGTAAATTTTTTCTTCAAAATAAACATTATGTTAAATAGATTTTTTCACACGCAACACTAAACTAAAACAAACAACAAAACCTTTATTTTGATAAATATAATTATTGTAAAGTAGTCACTGAATTAGAGGGTATACGAAGAGGTAACATAATTTCTAAATAAATGTTAAAATAAAAACAAATGTCAATTTTTATACCAATTCACTAATTAAATTGAATTAGTGTAGCTAAATAACTTATAAGATCATTTTATGCTTAAAAATATATTTTTCTAAAATTTTGTATTTTTATAATTTATTTTATCATTAAATATATTAAGATTAATTAAAGATAATTATATTGTTGTTATGAATAATACAACAAAACTATTTTAACTAGTTACTAATGTGAAATAATAATAAGAACTGTTAATTTTTTAAAGTCATTTTCTTAAAAAACATGTTTTCACTATATTTTATGAATTTAATTAAAAGTTAAATTCCTAAAATTCACAATTTGAATTTGAAAAAATGAACTTAATTTTTGGATTCATTATAAAAATATTAAATTTGGATTAATTTTTCATTATTTTTTCTAAAAAGATTTATTCTGAGGTGAATAGTACAAAATATCATTTTTATAAATATTAGTAATTTTATGACATCACTAGGATATAAAAATTAATTAAAAATTTTATGAAACCATTTTCAAGAAAAAATTTGACACTTTTGATTTCACTATAATATCTTATTTTGAGATTTATTTCTTTAGTTATTTATTCTATGATTTTTTAGAAGATAGGGTTTGAGAACATCAATTTTTGGGGAAATGGACCCCGGTGTATGGGTGGCACACAATTAGAGGAAACTATACAACTAACCATGTGAGTGGGATATTTGAGGGAAAATTAGATTTTTCATGGTTTGGTAATGGTTTTTTTAATTGTGTGGTGGTTTCTAGAAACTATGTGGTTTTCTTAGAGACAATGGTTCCTACAAGATTGGTACATAGTTTTATAACCCTGCGGACAAACCATGTAGTTTTTTCAGGTCATTAAATTGTTTATTTTTTACATTTTTCAAATATGAAAATTTAGGTATTTATACCAAATTTTACCCCAATCGTGTGTAACATAACCCCCATGCCTTGGAACTCTCCTACCTTGGATTTTAGTGGATTTCATGATTCATTCAGTGATTTCCTTCAAGTTATTCTTGGATTTCTATTGATTTCATATTTCTTCCCCCATGTTCGTCATTGTTCTTTCATTTATATATAGTATGGAAACCCAATATTTTTATTTCAAAAATCCATGGGTTTTATGGTGTTTTTAGACTGTTTCCTTGTGTATTAGGTGTGCGAGGACCTCTCCTACTTGAATATTATGGTTAGAATTAATGTTGACATCTTTTTTTTGGTATGGATGTAGTTGTCTCTATTTAAGGTCATTTTTAATGGATTTTCATTAATTATTGATTTACCTTGGTTTTTGTTAATTAAATTTCTCATAATTTCAGATATTATTTATGATTTAACCATATATATTGTGATTAATAGATTGGGTTGGAAATATGTTGGATTAATGTGGCATTTCCAAGGGAGTTGTCTTTAATCCAGTCCATGTGCTTGTAAAAATGGATCAAATATATTTTATTATTTCAAAAATGATTTTGAAATGGGGTTTTAAATGGTTCTTTCATGATGTTAAATTCTTGACTTGTTATGGGAATCCATGGTTTATGATGTTAGATTTTAAATGACTTATGTGATTAGCACTTATTTTTGTTTATATGTTTGGAATTGAGTTGCACAAGGGAGGTCATGGGTGTGTGTGTCATTTTCATTTGTCGATGGAGCTTAGGAATAGGATGTCAACAAGATAAATAACTTTGTCAATGTGAACCAAGATATCCCATTGATTTAATGTTCTCTATGTAACCAAGAGATCCCATGATAGTATTTTTATCAATGTGGACCGAGGGATCCTATAGAAAAGATGTTTCCCAATGGACCAAGTGAGCTATTGGAAGAATTTTTCAAAGGAATACTGAGGGGGATTCCCAAACTTGTTGTATTTTCTTGGAAAAAAGTAAAACTAAGGTAATTTTAAGTAATAATTAACCCCATTATCAGAGCCCAGGATGCACATTTTCTAGTGCTCGGTTGGTTTTTATATGCTTTATGTTTGATACTAGTGCCTTATTTGGATATGATATATTATATTCATGAAAATTTTCCATTATTTGTTTATGTGATTATTTTTAAATTTATTCCTATGTTTATTCTATGATTGGGTGTACTGATAATGTTTAATTTGGGTGGATTTATTTCTTTATTTGACCCCTTTTTCCATGTTTTTAAAATATGGTTTGTTTGGGAAAAAACAAAGGAACTTCTAAAGCATTTTTTTCAAGTTAACATGCTTTTACAAAGAGATCATGGTTTTAAAAATGTATTTTAAAACTAAACTTAATGGTTTTCATGTATAGAGTCCATACAAAGATTCATGTCGGTATCCTACTGGGCTTTATGCCTCAGACCCTACATATGTCTTCGGGTATATGCATACATTGTTTTTAATGACATGGGTAAGGGCAAGGGAACCATACAGATTATTGTCCCTTATTTATTTCTAATGTATTTGGTTTTCTTGGTATGTTGGATACATTTCATCATGGATTTTATCCCTTATAAATATATTTTGGGATTCTAGTTGTTGGAGTGTTATGTATTGGTTTTTTTGGTCTAATTCCATGATTTGAGTTGTAACTATCTATATTATATGTATATGTATAGTTTAGGCCTACTAATGTAATGATGTTATGATATACATTTTTTTTAATCTTGGTTGTGTTTAATCTATTATATATTTATACAAGTTTTATATTTATTATTCCTTGGTAGGTTCATTCAATTCATGGATGGTTCATGCCAGATTATCTAGGGAAAATCATTCCAAAATGTATATGTGATGATCTAGTACCGGTGTCAAACTCGAGGAAGTCGAGAATGCACATTAGGTCTTCTGGAATACCATCATCGGTGATGGGTTAGGTCTAACCAGGTTAGTTCTCTATACTAAAGATGTATTTTATAAGAAACATTATACATTTAAAAAAATTAATTTTCATCTATAAACCAATATTTAACATTTTAGAACATAAGGTCTATTTTCTTCTAAAACTATTTTAATGTGTTATATATTTATTAATTTAGAATTATTTTTTATAATTTTTAGAAGTTATATTGAAAAAAATGGACTTCATATTAGGAATTGGAAGGTACAAATTTTTTTGGAAGGCCCATTTTTTTTAGGGAAAAAAATTACTTAGGTAAAAATTAGTTACCATGGTAAAAACCAAAATGATAAAAGGGTTTAACCAAATGGGAAGGTACAAAAAAATTCCCCCCTTTAATATATAAAAGGATATCACATACACCCCCCTTATCCTTACACCACAAGCCTTTTGGTTTTACCAAATATACACATAACCTCTCTCCAAAACTCATATACATTAACTAGAAGTCTTTCTCTCATCAAAATACCACTCTTCAAAGGATAGATTATTTTAGAAAAATATATTGTTCCAGGGACTAAAGGTAAATTCTTAATCAATACTTTTTCATTTCCATTCCTTTATTCTTTTACCTCATACAAAACTATTCCACTAATGCTAACATAATTACATCAGTATTGTATGTATAATGAGATTTTATTATGTTAATGTAATAATAATTTTATACCTTCTCCAAGAATTTAAAAAGGGAAAATGGCATTCATGTTTACATGAAAACTACTATCTCTAGGAAATATGTGTTTTATTTTTAGCACCCCCTTACATGGATGGTTAAAAGGGGTTTTTTAATGAATAAATTTTATATTTATAACATTATTATATATCTAAAATGATAAACCAAATTCTAACTTTCTAGTCTATTGAAAACATAAATTTCATCTGTGTGTACATATGTATCACAAACTCCATATAATGATTTTTTTCATTTCTCATTTCCACTATAATTGAATTATTATAAGAACTTATATAATGATTTAAAAAATTATATAATAACAAAAAGGTTTTTTTATGTTTATATTAACATTTTACTTGTTATTAATGTACTGACTCTTACTATGTTAAAATTACCAGAACAAGTTTGTCACCGATTATATCTTCACAAATCATCACTAAAACTCAAATGGAATTAAATTAAATATTTATAAATCAATATAAATCATAAATCATAGTAATTTCAATAATATATTAATGATGAACATTATATCAAAAAATGGAGATCAGTATCAACATCTTAATGGTTGTGCAAAACAATCAAAAATCATTAACACCTAATGATAAAAATATATTATAACTAACTATTAAATTAATAATATATTATTATAATTGAAGTGCATAAAAGATAATGTAATTTAATAAGGTTCTTAAATAGTTTATCAAGAGGGTTATATTTATTATACAAGATTTAAAATAACATTCGTAGAATTCGAGAGAAAATTAAAGGGATTTGGGTAACTCAAATTTCTTTGATTTATATGGTTTATTATTGAAATTAATTCATCTAGTTTCTATATATTATTCCATTTAAAATTTAATATGATATTTGATATAGGGAAATTTATATTTTAATTCAAATCTTCATTCCTGGATTAGATTTTTATAAACATACAACGTTATTTAAAATTATTTTTATCCTATTTAATGGCGATTAATTTTCCATATTAATTTCCTCTCTTCGCACCAACGTTCTTATTTGGAAACTCAATTCTGTGTTATAACATATGGACTTCATTTTTCTCTTTTTTTCTTCAAAATGATGCTTTATTATCTTTATTATGATGGGGGTGTCAATAAAGGTATTTTAAAATGTTAAGAATATTTTTCCTTTCACAGTCATAAATTTTATCTCTCACTCCACATTTCCATTGGAAAACATTTATGTTTTTTTAATGATACGTTATTGATATTTCTTTTTAAATAATTTTTTGAAAAAATATTTATTCTAAATCCTCAAAATTGACCATTTTTAAAATTATTAGTATCTTCATATCATTACTATTGTGTGAATGAATGTTTTATAAAGTCTGTTTTAAGTTCTCTCAAAAATATATATATATAATGAAGTTATAGGTTATAAATAAACCATTAATCTCCTTTGTTAAATTCTTAATTTATGTGATTTAAATTTTTGAATCAACTAATATACTCTTGATATCAGATTATGCAATAAAAAACATAAATTATATAAAACACATTTTCTTATACGAATCTATGGATTTTCAATTCCTTGTAAAAGAACCAGAAGTCCCTATAAAATCCTTATAAAGGTGTCAACTACCTACACTCATTTGTTGAGGTATTTGGATAAGAGTACATTTCTATTTAAATCATCAAACTCACTGAGATAGTACTGGTGGAGTGGAATAATGGATCTCTGTTCCTTGAACCACTATACATTATGGTGTTATTTTACTTTATTTATTTCCACTACTCACTCTTCTTTAAGATAGAAGGAATGGTTCATTATATAACAAGAGTGGTATTCAGAATATATCAAAGATTTTAAAGAACACAATTCACCCTCTCCGGTTTCTTTTTCTTCATCACCATCATCCCAACCTAATAGAACCTTCCTATCAAGAATAGGATAATTGAGAAATATTAATAATTTTTAAAATAAATTTGAAACTATTTCATTGAATGACTTAAATGAAAAAGTGTTTACATTTCATTTTACATTGAATTAATAACATATAACCTTGACCAAATTTTGAGAGGTCCATATGCACCTAATTTTTATGAATAAAAATAACTAGGTTATCTACGAAGCTTTATATATTTAATTTTAATTGAAAATTATACTAGTCCAATTATTACCTATATTCCATGGCCTTATATGAGAGGATGCAAACAAATACATTAAACACTTCACCATGGAATGTGTTAAATTGAAGATAAGTGTTGTATTAGAGGAACAAGTCAAATAGAAAGAATTATCATTCTCTTGTGAAGGTGTTTCTAAGGAGAGGATATATAACATGTAAGCAGGTGAAGTCACTAGCTAGGTTGAACATCATCAGAACTTACTTTATTGATTATTTCAAACTGAAGGGTTAATTCATGGAGTAATGAGATATATTCAATCAAGAAAGTCTCAGGATATATACTCTATGGGTTTTGAGAGGGATTTATGAACCATTGTTCATGTTTTTCATACTATGTCATTGAGGAACATAACTTCCAAGTGTAATTCAATAAAGGACTAATCAATAGTGAGGTAAATATATAAGATGAACTCTGAATGTAAACTCACCAGTAAACCCAAAAGAATCATAAAAAATATAGTTTATAATTCTCGATAATTCAGTAAAATAGGTAATAACCCCAAAGTAATCCATAAGGTAAAGTCTATTGAACAACTTTTTATTGAATATAAGCATGGAAAACTATCTAATTTTGAAAGAAAAATAATGACAAAATCAATCTATTTTTCAACCAACACCACTTATTTTTTTTTTACTTTTTTCACATTTAAGTGATTTCACAGACTGGTATGATCAATTGTAAGAAATTAATAGTTTTTTCACCCATAAATAAAGACCATTTCAATAGCCCATAAATAAAAAGGTTTTTATAGATAACTCATATGTCCTGTATAGATTTGTAAATAAACAAAATGAAGCATATCTTCCATTTCAATAACCATTACATTAACCTTTACCATTTCAAAAAAACTTCAAGCTCAGATAAAAATATATGTTTCTAGATTCTTTATTTTAATAATGTAAATTGCATGACCATCCTTCCTCTAGGTATCAACCACAAATCCATAACTGACCAACTCTTAACATAGAGGATCTCGACAAATGAATGAATCAAGAAACTAGTTAATGAATATAGTGTAAATATTGAAAAAAAATCCTATAATATTCCTGGTTCAAAATTTACAAAATACCAAGTGTATTGTGATTTTGGTAACAACTAAAATTGAAAAGTAAACTAAAAATTATCTAAAACCAAAACCATAAAAAAAAAATAAAAGGATAGAGGAAATAAAATTTATTAAAATATGGAAAAATTATAAATTATATATGAAAAATAATTAAAATAACGGAAAAAAAAATTCTCCTTTCCCACATGAATGATTCAAAGTAAGAAATTTAATGAAGCAAGATTCAAAATGAGATTTTATAAACATTCAATAAAGTTGAATTCAACAAACCTATTCTTGAATCTATTAAAAATACTCCCTAATATTCAATATTCCTAAAGTAATTTTTCACTAAGAGAATGAGGCTTCAATGAATGAGAGAGTATTCTTTGGAAGAAATGTGTCATCTCTAATAACACCTAAACTTTCTATAAAATTTCAAAAACTAGGTATATTTTACATTTCTTATACTATTGATTTTATTTTATTCATAGATGTTTTAAGTGATTTATGATCCTTAATTAATGTAGTTGCTTGTTATTTATTCTTATATTTATAGAATTGAGAGCTCATACCATCCTAATTGGTAGCTTAGTTGTAAAACTGAGCAACAACATTCCTAGATATAGTTCTAGAACATGTGTTGGGGATGGTTCATAACAAGATCTTTCTATCCAATTTTTATTCCCACAACATGGAAGAAGACCAAATACCTATTAAATATAATATTTTATAGGGAAACTATTTTTAATTACAAACATGAAAATCATCAATTTTAATAAGGTAATATTGGAAATATAATTTGAAGAAATCATAGTAAATTTCAATATTTTATATTCAATAATGTTTCCATAAGAAAATTCACTTTTCACACACAAAGGAATATACATCACAAATAGAATGTAATTGGTTAAATATATTTTGAATATATGTAACAAATTTAGATTTAAGAATTATATTTCATATTACTATAGGTAAACTGAAATTATTATATAAGAAACTGGTAATGATATAGATCCTAATTTATTAATATTTTTGACTATTTTTTTTAAATTGATGGTGAAACTGATAAAAAGGTATGTGAACCTAGGTTGTAACCATCCTGAATTCACACATCCAATATTGAATTGAAACAAGTACATCCAATTTTAAAGAATGTATTTATAATGGGTGAATAAAAGATACCCATGATAGTTGATAGCATCTTAACCCCTAATAAGAAAATGAAACTCATAATAATTTTAAGTGATATTGTTCAGTACATATGATGAAGTTTAGGTGACATTCTCGAACTTCTACCTTGATTCAATGCACAAGACCTGCAAGAAGATAGTTATAAACCTACTAAATAATCCAAAATGAGACAAAATTGGACCATGATAGAGCTGTATAAAAACTAAGTTGATAAATTTATAGAATAATTGAACATATATCCCATTTTAAACGTATAGTGGGTTACCCAATTCGCATTATTCCTCAAAATACAACTCTAACCATTGTTTAGAGTAAAAAAAATGAACTGATTCTGGTGAGAGTGTAGAATTGTTTTAGTCTATATTGAATATGTGTGACTAAATCAAATTATTAGGAAAGACCCCTTTAAATTAAAATTTAATAACCACATGCTTATAATACTGTTAAGAAATACACATTAATATTTTATTTATGGATTCCCAATGTACATCTAAGTGATCATTGCTCTTGATGATCAGGAGAAAACCATATTTACTTATACTTATAAAACATTTTCCTATAAAAGGACTCCATTAATATTATGGAATTCCCCTACTACATTTTAAATATCCATGGTAATTGTATTTTCTATTTTGACTATTAAATATCTAGAAATGGTTTTAGATAATTATATAGTGTTTAGAAATTCATTTTATCATTTTTTTTGTTAAATACGGATATGGATTTAAAAAAATTGATAGAAAAAGAACATCAAAAAATTTAAAATCTCAATTTCATAGAATAAAAAGGAATTACACCAAAGAAATTGATTTCAAAGAATTGAATCGAATGTGAGTAATCATGGATTGAAGTTATCACAACACTAACCAACCATGCTTACTCTAAATGTGTTATATCATTATTTGGAAATATAGGTTTTTATAGATGATTAATAAATAATTTTAATAAGTTTTTATTACCAATTTAAAATTTAAAAAATATATTGAGCTCATATTTGATGATTCTAGAAGGAAAAAAATATTATGAATTAAAGGGAAAATTAAATTCACCATCTGGTAATTCAATCACCAAATCAGAGCACCCTTTTGATTTTTTCTATGATGCCTCTAACAGAGATATAGAAGTTCTTCTTCCCTAATGAATTTATGGAAGAATTAATGTTATATATTTTTCATTTTAAATATTAGATTTTACATATAATAATTATATAAACACTTAAAATAATTTCTTTCAATTGTACCTCTTTTGGATAAAATTAGACTATATTTTCCTAGAAAATATATAACAGTCCAGTCTAATCATGTAACACTTCGGAAATTTATGAATAATGCTGAATAAAATGTGAGAATTATGATATAGAAGTGATTTTTAAAAGAGTTTGATATGGATATTACAGAAAAAATGTAGGAATTACAAACCATGATCCACTTCATTACTAAATACGAGGTGTGAAACTCTATCTGATTAATGGAGAGGTTCCATGGTGTTTTCACATGGTAAAAATTATTATATCTCAAGTACATTCAGACATTAACCAATTACATATCCCTAGACTTTAAACTAAATCTAAATTCAATGTGTGGGATGATCTGTATCTTAATAGAATCGATAATGAAAAATTTATTGGTAGATGTTTATTCAAGTATAATATACATTATGTGCTCAATAGTTAGGTCTCTAGACTAATAATTGTTGCACATAATGAGAAGGTAAAATAAACATTGTATCATTATATAGGAACTAGCAGAATATGGTTGTATTAGGGGAGTATAATGAGACAGAGGTAGAAAAATAAGCTATGTAGAAGACCACTTCCTAGTGTACTAAGGATGATATTCCCAAGGACTATTTCTCCTAGATTACAAGAATAATTGAATAAAAATAATATCATATCCCCTAACTGCTGATAGTAACCCTATTAAATAATCCTTACCCTCTAAAACACACCACCAACAAAATAATAATAAAATGACTACACTACCCCTCAATATTTATTCACTCTTTCCATCCACACATACACAACCTTGGTTCACACTACCCATTACCCCAAAAGCCATAAATTAACTCCCTCTTGAAAATAAATCATTCTCCAAAGTCAGAAATAAAAAAATATTAAATTATTACATCAGAAGGGAAGACCCCCCCCCCCTCACATTGAATATAGTAGCACACTTATTCCTGTTAACTCTAGTTCTGCACTTTTCATGTCACCACAACCACAATTTTTTTAAAATAAATGAATTCTTTCATATCTTAAAGTACTAAATTGTAAATCACCTCTTCCTAGGAATATAACTTTAGGGGAATTTTTTTCTTCTGGAATGAGTAAAACGGGACTTGAAGTAGTGTGAGATTATTTTATATGACTTTCCTCAAATTTTTACAATATGTTTTGGTTTTTCTAGATATTCCAATAAGGCTAGAATCTAGACTTTCTACAAGCCCATTAACATCAGGCACTAATCTTGAGAAGACTCCAAGGATTTTTTGCTTTCCTTATCTTCTAATTAGTAATAGAGGAAGATAATTGAGTCTAAGTAGAAATTCATTTATAAAACCTTTTTTGTTTTGAGAAATGTCATTTTACGAAATTTATTTTTTATAGAAACATGATTACCAAATGTAAGTAAAAAAATACTGTTAAGTGATGATATACTAAACTGGGTTATCGCATCACTCAGAGAATAAATAATACTACTAAAAAGACTTATATTCTTGTGTGTTAAGCCTATAAGGATTCTTTTATGTCTTCCAAAATTTTCCTACTAGAACTGATATAAAATATTTAATTCCTAATCGGAGGTTCCATGAAAATTATATAAGTTTATAATATGAGATTTAGTTTTCCATATTTTATCTATCTTTGAGAAATATTTCTCAACAAGAACCCAAGCAGTTTTGAGGATATATAATGATATATTTAGTTGAACATCCATAAATAAATTTTCAAGGTCTAAAAGATTTCAACTCATGTTAAAATGGTGATAAAATTATTATGTTGATCTCCATAGGTTAAGCATGTATGTCTTTTCCATAAATACCCACTATGTTCTTTTCCCGTTTAAAATAGAGAACCCTAAAAAATTTATTGGGGGTACCAATAAATCATTGGATTCTAATTTCCATGCTTTCATGTGAATTTTCCACTCATCACATCAAAAGCATCCATAGTTTTCCAAAGCATCCATAATTAGAATAAGTAGTATTAATTGGATTCTATCCTCTGATATTTTCTGTAGACTATACTAGAAAACTACATGTTTTCTTCTATCATCTATCTCGCTAAATCAAGGATTTCAACTCTTTCACCTATGACTCCATTAGTAAAATAAGGAAAACTTGTACCTATATCAATCCAATTATTAGTATATGGATAGAAATCAAGAAAATAAGATAGATCACCTTGTATTGAAATATACAGGTGTAAGAGAATCACCATTAAGTGACCTTTTTTATTTTTAGGATTAGAATGAATTTTAGTTTCACATATTTTGAAATGTTAATCCATCGTATTATCAACGTGCAGTTGTATGGGGACACTTGAAGACTTAAATTGATCTTCACATGGAATATGTCTGTTGGAACTCAAAAATTATTTAAAAATAGAATAATATTTTATTTATATCTGATCCTCTATGGAATTAGGTTATTATGGGGAAATGTGATCTTGTCTTGGTAAATAGAATAATAGAAAACTAGCCTTCCAATAAGAGATTGAATAAAGTTTTCACCAACATCACCGACCTCACTGCACACTCTATATGATAACCCATACTTTTATTACACTTTAATTAATTATTTATTACATAATGATACAAAATATACAACCTTGAAGATCATGAATCCTAGTGCATTTAGGAAGTAGGTACATGGAATAAAAACATGATACATGGATACAACAAAATTATTTAAAACTTCCTTAACATGCTCTTTTAATTCATTAATCTTCTAAAACTTCATGATATAACTTAGGGAAATACATAAGAAAGGGGTGAGATATAAATCTCAGTAAGGGTGTAAACAAAGCATAATAAGATGAAAGTATTACATTTTAGTCAATAGTAATTTAAATGGGATATGAAAGGGTTGAAAAATATAATGTTGAATAATATGTCATGATACAACATGATAACATAAAGGCAATATGTTATTTCAAAAAACCATAAAGGAAGTATGGGAATTTGGTAACAACTTTAAACATGACATCATAAACATAGGCCAAGGAAAACTTCCAAGACATATAACATGGTGGAAAAAGTCCCATAATGGATTAGTTTTACTCCATAATCCCTAGAATGAAAACTCATGAGACTAAAACATTACCTAATCCATTGGAGCAATATTTGAGTGAATCCATCATTTACTTACCATATACATTCTTAAGTTTTCCACATAGATCATACAACATAAATATATCTTTAAATAATGTTAAAATCATGATAAAGGAGTTTTGGTTACAAACATGGATGTCCCAAATCAATGATGTATAAGTAAATTTAAGTGAATACCTTTGTGTGGAAATGGGAATGTGTATTCACTAAATAAAATTTGTGCATAGAAAATCATAGTGAAAATTTGGCAACATAACCAGGGTACCTAAATGTTCATGGGCCATATTGATGAGAGGGAAAGGGGTTTCTTGTCACTTTTACATCTTAAGGTCAGTAAGAGGGATGTGTGAGAACATACCACAACATGAAAGAAATGGAAAACAAAAGACATAACATAAAGGAGGAGCTTGAATAAAGAGGGGAAAGAGAATATCTCTTACCTTGGGAGGGTGTTTCCAAAAGCTTGGTAGGAGATTCTTGAGAGATTGGGGGAACCTTGGTAGAACTCTATAGAATGAAGGGTATATTATAATTATTGTCCAATGTTTTTGAGTAATGATAATTGGGATCTTGTGTGGGTTTATATATGAAAAGATAGGGGAGTTATTTATTATTTCCCAAACATAGGTTTTGGACTATAAAAATAATTTGACAACAAAAAACCTTTCCATGATTTTTCCCATGATTTCTACCAAAGTGAAGTGGTTTTCATTAATTTAAAAGGATATGAACTATACATATTAAAATAATACACTTGGTGGTATGTAAGTTCGTCATGTTTATAAATAATTAATTTAAAAATTGTAAAATATAATATTAGTGTTGGATGATTCAAAAAGGATTTATAATTTTTTAATTAAATTAAAAACACATTATTTTAAATGGAAAATATATATTTTGTCATGGATATATTTTATGGAATTTATTTCATAAATTTTGGGATTTTATGGTGTCCTAATATACACCTTATATTAATACGATATTTAATTTTGAACCAAAAAATTTATTGTTGTATAAAATTATTAAAAAATAAGAATGGAATAATATCAAAAATTTGATTCCATAAATAATATTTATTTTATAAAAATAATTATATCAATATGATAATTTACACATTTAAATTAAAAATAAATATATATTTATAAATACATGTTTTTTTGACAATCATGGTTTTCTAACACTTATAAATATTATATTTGACTTTGTGAAATTATATTATCATTAATATTCAATAAATACTATTTAATAATAGTATTTTTTTTAAATATAATTTGTTTTAAAAATTATTAAGTTTTAAAAAGAGTGTTTTGATCTAAACTTTATATCTTTCAAAAATACAATTTGAGTTTCATCTTATCAAAATATATTTTTTCAAAGTCATTTATTTAAACATGTATAAAGTAAAAATAATAAGAAAAAAATATAATAATTATTTTATTGAAAATAAAATAGAAATATCCATAATGTTATTGTCAATATACATTACCCCTTAATACACTAGTGAATACCTTATGGGTAAGGTGCAAGATTGTGAGATTCTCATTGGGTGGTTCAACAAACATGGTTTGGGACATGATCTCGATGAGATTGAAATTATCTCATAAATGTTTTTACCATGATTTAGTTGTTGTATATAGGTTTTGGATTGGTCCAGGAAAAATCCCAATGATGTTATCTCCATAAAAATCTTTGATAAAGGGCTTCATAGTGTTTAAGCCTATTAGTTGAGGAAATCGCTTCTTTTATCTGTGTCAATATGACTTTATCATAACCCTTAATATATACTAATCATATGATCACTACTCAATTGATATATTTTCAATTTTTAAAACGTTTAATGATTATTTAAATATGATATAAATTTTAACAGTTTAAAATAACCATTGTAGTTAATGTGTTTTCTATAACCATATAATATAATAGGGAATTTAATTTAATCAAAAAGGGAATTTCATTTAAAAAATTTCATTTTGTTACACTATTTCCCACTCTATAAATTATAACCTTGAAATTTTCATTCATAAAATAAAAAAAAACTAGGTACTTCTATTTCATTTCCTCTTCTCATTCCGAAGTTGCTTCCTCAAACATGTGGTTCCACTACAACACTTTGTCTGGGTGAGTTATCTTATTTCATAGTAATTTTTATCTATAATCTAATATCTTCATTGGTTGTTCCTTATATGAATGATCAATATCCAATGGTACCACATCAAGATTCAGTACATGTGATATGTTTAGTGTCAAATTATTCAAGAGTGATACATAGAATACCTTACGTAATTGAGATAGGTTAGGTGAGAGTGCTAGTCAATATGTCACAGATCTAATGTGATCAAGGACCTCAAAGGGGATGATGTATCTTAAACTAAGCTTTCCTTTCTTCCCAAACCTCATGAATTTCATTCATGGATATATATAAAGGAAAATTTTATCACCAGCCTCATACTCTAGGTATAATTGATTGTATGCATATATTTTCTCTTTACTTTTTAAAGATTTGATATGATGTTGAATATTTTGTTCCTTTTCTATCATATATTTGATAAGATCAAGTACCATCAGATTCCACTCTCTAACTTCATCCCATGCTATTTAATTCTAACACATCTTCCCATATAGAGCCTCATAAAGTTCCATTTGAATGCTATAATAGAAAATTTTGTTATATGAGAACTCGACCAGGAGAAGGTGTTGATCCTAACATCCTTTGAAATCCACATGATCTCAACATATCTTCCAGAGTTTTAATGGTTCTTTTAGACTAACTCCCTATCTAAGGGTGATAATTAGTACTAAATCCTAGATCTATATTCTATGCTTGTTAAACTCTTATCCAAAAACATGAGGTAAACATATGATATAGATAAAAAATAGATATTGGAACTCCCTAAAATATTACCACTTCCCTAATGTATATATTGTAAATTTTTCTGGGAGAGAAATATTTCATGATTTCAATGAAATTTACTGACTTTATAAGGTGATAAAATACTACCCAAATGGTGTTATTGCCTTTAGGATTCATTGATAATCCTATGAAAAATTCCCAAGTTATGTTTTCCCATTTCCATATAGGTATGGTAAATGGTTTCACAATAACCTTCAACTTTTTTCAATCAGCCATGCCTTGTTGGTATACCAAGCATTGGTACAGAAACTATAAAATCTCTCCCTTCAAGTTTTCCCACCAAAATTTTTTCTTAGAATATCTATACGTCATGTTCTTCCTAGATTAATAGAGAAATATTGGCCATGTGCATCATACAGAAGTTCACTCTTTAATTCTAGTTTTTATGGTATGCATATTAGGATTCTGAACCTTATAAACCCATGTTTAAAAAAGTTAAAGTTCAAAAAAAATTCAATTTTGTTCTGTATAAACTTATCATCTTTCTAAACATAATTGATCTTTTCAAGAATAGATGTTTGTGTAGTTGTTTTAGAAGGTTTGGATGAAGATCCATTTATTATTCCCACATATATCATTTGCATGTCTAAGAAAATTAAATCCCTTTCAATCCTCATCAGGGATAGAGTTACAGGATCCTTTCTACTTAGAGCATCTGCCACTTTGTTTTCTTTCCCAACATGGTAATGTATTCAAAAAACATAATCCTTAATCATCTCGAACATCCTCTATTGGAACATACTAATATCCTTTTGTGAGAATATATACTTGAGGATTTTATTGTCTATATATTTATATATTACACTTCTCCCCATAGAGATAATGACACCAAGTCTTAAATGTGATGTTCATTACATTCATCTATAGATCATGAGATGGGTACTTATAATTATGGATATTTAGTTGGTGGGAGGAATATGCTATCAATTTGTCATTTTTCATGAGTACACAACTCAATCCCTTTTTAGACACATCACTATTGAGAAAAAACCTTCATCATTGGTGGGTAATGTGAGCATAGGTACAATGATAATCCTCTCCTTTATCTCTTTAAAACTTTCTTCACATTCATCAGTCCAAAAAAACATGGATATATTACATGTAATCTTGGTTAGGGGGCTTGAAAATTATGATAATTTTCTCAAAAATCAATGATAGTACCCAGATAATCCAAGGAAACTATGGATTTCTATCACAAAGGGTCTAGGCTACCCTTCAATAATATTTATTTTCAAAGGATCCATATATATCCATTTTTGATGATGATATTACTCATGAATGACACTTTCTCAAACCAAAACACACATTTAATATACCTTAAATACATATTTTATGTTCTCAATGTCTTTAGTACATTATTCAAATTATCATAATGTTCCATGTTACTTTTGGAGTAGATAAGAATATCATCTGTAAAGAATTCAAAAAAATTGTCGAGGTAATACCTAAAGACTATAATAATCAAATCCATTAATATTTCTGGAGCATTAGTGACTCCAAAAGGAATGACTATGAACTAATAGTGCCCATACCTTGTAAGAAAATAAATATTAGTGTCATCCTATTTCTTTAACTTTACATGGAAATATCCTAACCAACGATCGAAATTAGCTTAATACAGTGCCTCACATGGCTGGTTGAATGATTCATCAATTTGTGATAGAGGTTACTTGTTCATTATCATGATCTTAATAATCTCACAATAATCAATAACAAGGAACATTGACCCATCCTTCTTCTTGAAAAGGATTAATGGTGCACCCCACATTGAACCACATGGGTGTATAAACCCTTTATCCAAATTATCATATAATTTCTTATTCAAATATTCAAGTTCAATGATAACCATTCTATATAGGGTATTGGATATAGAAAAAGATCTAGGATTAAGATTTGTTGATAATTAAACCTCAAGGCTTGGAGGAAGGATATAAAATTTCTTTGTAAATACATAAGTGAATTCCCTCACAACAGTCATGTCATCAAGGATGATATTTTATTTAGTCTCAATCATTTTAGATAGATATGATTGATCGCAAGGAAATAATTTCCATGATTGAGATGTTTTTACCAAATATGATTGATCCTCATCCTTTCACTTGTATATAATCATAGGTTGATTCTCTATACAGAGGGTAATTTCCTTCTTTTAGTATTTTATGTCTTCTTTATATATGAAAATACAATCCATTACTATAATTGAATAAAATTATACTAAAGGGGGTATGAAAATGTTCACTGGGAAGTTAAAATGGAAAATATAGATAGGGAGGAGTTATGTAATTGGGATTTATTAATTTCCCCATTTTCATTTTCACTGACAACTCCACTTACAAGCTTTGAGGTGGTGTTTGAATATTTCTACTAAATGTAAAAGATATGAAAAAATTAATAGAACCGAAATAAAAAAGTATATTTTGTATTTTTGATTTAATAAATAGAATACCTATCAATATTTCATTTTTAGGATCCCCCTCCATAGTTGTGGTGGAATAAACTCTCACTAGATATATTGGAGGTTTTTATCAATGATTTTCTCTCACCACCCTTGGATTAGGAAATTAGGTTGCATAATGCCTATGTTCATTTCAATTGAAACACTGCACTATTGGATGAAGATTGTATAGATATTTCCTTCTTCCTATTTAGGTAATTTCATGGGTGTTTATTACCATACCATGGATAAGTGTGATATTATAATTTCATGACACTATTAGATTTCATCATTTCACCTCAAAAGTTAACCTCCACTTTCCACTTCTTATCCCTATGGGACCCTTCAAATTTTCTTATCTCCATTTCAGATTTTAGGTCACATCAGAAAACTTCCTTGTAATTTTCAATGTCTCAAATGGTTAAGGATTTTTATAGACTCATCTTCAGTACACCAAAGAAGTGGTCAACATTACATTCTGGGGTAATGACATAGCAAGAGGTGTATCATGAAAGTCTTGTGATATTTTCCTCATAACTCCCCATATATGTTTCAACCTTTTTCTTGAGGTTAGGGAAGTCCCGTTCTATTTTTATCCAAAGAGTGCGGGGAAAATATTCATCGAAAAACATTTTCCAAAATTCCTTCTGCTCTATCACTTTGATCTCCTCATCTGGATTCATATTCTTAACCATGGTCCACCAATGATCAGATTCTCCTTATGTATGATAAATAGTTTACATGGACTTCTCTTTCTCGGATCATAAAAGGATAGAGAAGAATACTTAAATGGAGCTGATACATTGTTCCACAATGAAGGGATCAGAAGATCCCATGAAAATCATAGGCCTTTACTACATAAAGGTCTCAATTTCAACTTTATCTTTGTTAGGGGGATTTGGGTGTACCACTTATTCATGTTTTGGTTAAAAACTAGAGTCAATTGAGAAATATAATTACGAATTTCATGATTCTAGCTCCCATCAGGTTTGGAATATTTTTTTCATGTCATCATATTGCCCCTCACCTTAGTTGTTGACAAGCTTTCCCATATTTCCAACCATTTACTAGAATAATGGGAAAATTAGGGATAATAATTTTTAAATTATTAACCTCATAAAATAGAAACTATATAAATTGGGATAAATCATAAATGACAAATACTTGTTATCTTATGAATTTATGGGCTTCAATATAAGTTATACATGATCCATTTCTTAACAAAAAACATTATTGGAATTTTTTTCCCTTAATAATGGTTTGTAATGAGCTTGTGAATTTACCAAATCATATACCCCATAATTATTATACAATGTGTGCAACAAAGCCCATTTTCAAGGACTAGTTCCTAACAAAGCCTACCTCAATATGCCATTTTCTTGGTTTTTACCCCAAGATACATATATACTAAAGCCACATCCACTTGTAGCATCCATATAGGGATTTATTTTCATAGAAACCACTTACTCTATACTTTATCAAAATTTAGGGACATATTTATTTTATTTAGTATTATCCCAAAGTATTTCATCAGTTTTTTCTAATAGTAATCCTAAAAATAAGTAAACCTTCATATGATACCATCTATAAAAATGCATACTTGTATAACACTTTAATTAATTATTTATTAAAAAAAGGTAAACATAATACAAATGAATATATCATGAAGCCTAGTATCTTTCGGGATTAGGTAAATATAATTGAAATTGTATTCTAGAAAAAATAACATTATTGAATACTTCCTTAACATAATCTTGGAATTCATTGATTTCTAAAAATGCATGGGATAACCTAGGCATGTACATAAGAAAGGGATGATCTATAAATACCAATAAGGGAGTAAAAAATGAATAACATGATGAAAGTCTTACATGTTAGTCAATAGTAATTTTAATGGGTCATAAAAGGGGTGAGAATCATAATATTGATCAATAAGGCATGATTTAACAAGATAACATAATGTCAATATGGGAATGTGGCAACAACTTTAAACATGACATCATAAACATGGGCTAAGGAAAACTACCAAGACATCATAACATGGTGGTTAAAAATCATAATGTATTATGATTACTCTCTAATCATTTTCATTATGTCTCATGAGATTAAAAAATTACCTAATGCATTGGAGTGATATCTGGGAACACCCATCTTTTCTGTATTATATACATGTATAGGTTTTCCACATAGATCATACAACATAAATATGAATTTAATAAATTTTAACCCCATGATAAATGAGTTTTGTTTACATACATGGAATTTATAAATAAATTATGGTTAATTAAATTTAAATTAATACCTTTGATTGGAAATGGTAATTGGTATTCACTAAACAAAATTTGTGCATGGAAAAGTGCAGTGAAATTTCCACAGAAAATCAGGGGTATATAATGGTTCATGGGTGGGATAAAATAGATAAATGGGTAATTAATCAATTTAAAATCATAATTAAAGTAATATGGATGGGTTGTAACATATCCATGCCTGAAAAAATGGAAAATAAAAAGCATTACATAAAGGAGGATCTTGAATAAAGAGGAGAAATAGAGGATCCCTTACCTAGAGAGAGTGATTCTAAATGCATTGAAGGATATTCTTGAGAGAATGGGGTAACCTTAGGTGAGATCAAAATTAGAAATGGATGAGTATAGTCAGGTCCCATGGATTTTGAGAAAGGGAAAAGAGAGTATGGGTGGGTTTAAATAGGAAAATACATTCGAGTTCTTTATTATTTCACAAACCTATGTTTTGAACACTGCAATAAAGTATTCAATAAAAAAAACCTTACCATGATTATTTTGTCATGGTTTCTACCAAATTGAAATGATTTTCATTATTTTATAAGCATGAGAACCAAACTTATTAAAATAATAACCATGGTGATGTGGATGTGAGTCATGCTTATAATGAATTAATTTTGAAACACTAAAATATAATATAGGTTTTGGAGGATTTATAAAGGGTTTATAAAATGTTCCCAATAAACTCGAAATCATTTACTTAATAATTAGTATAGTAAAACAATAAGGAATAGATATATACATTGTTTTATTGAAAATAAAATATACATATTAATACTATTATAGGTGAGTTACCTAACCCCTTATTACACCAGTGAATTCCTTGAAGGTAAGGTGTGTGACAGTGATATTCTCATGGGGTGGTTTGGTGGACATGGTTTGGGTTATG
The DNA here is from genome assembly GCA_963277665.1 of Viscum album. Taxonomy (NCBI): domain Eukaryota; kingdom Viridiplantae; phylum Streptophyta; class Magnoliopsida; order Santalales; family Viscaceae; genus Viscum; species Viscum album. The sequence goes on along the minus strand of OY728130.1, from coordinate 1,050,508,236 downwards.
ATCTAAATGAGCCTGAACTTTGCTTGTAAACTATTTTTCTCACACTTTAGTTGTTGTATATCAGCTTGGGATTGGTTCAGGTAAATTATAGTGATGTTATCTTCCTTAGAAGTTCTGATAAATGGGATTTATATGTTATTATCCTACTACTTGAGTTCATCACTTATTTTTTCCATGTCAATAGGACTTTATCATAACCCTTAATATATAATAATCATATGATCATTGTTCAAAGATTGTATTATCAATGGTTATGATTCTTAATGGCCTTATATGTTCGAGATAAATTATAATGGTCCAAAATTATTATGACCCCCTTCCCTCCAAAGACACCCCACCTAGGACAATAATGAATAAAGTGAGATAATGACCCATATGTCCTGCATCTAGTAGGCCCCAGGTTGATGAATAACATTAAGGGTGTAAAAATCTCACAATATGGGATTCATTAACCTTTATAATATAAATAATATCGAGAGATTAGATGAATAAACTATGAGAAAATCCATGAAATTATATAATATAAATCTATACACCATCACACAATGCATGTATAAATAAGACCGATATAGATAAAAGTCTCCAAATTAAATACCAAAAACAAAATCTAAAGAAACAATATAATAACTATCACATGTTCTGAGCTAGTAATTCTAGAATGATCCATGAAGTCCTCCGGGAAACCTAAAAATCATTTTATATATGTAGGGTGAGTATAAAAATATTCTTAGTAGGAAGACCAAACTCCCTCATGCACATGTAAAAGAACCATACTAATGAAACCATGGAAAAATAGTAGAACCAAACCACACCTATAAAGGAATACTAACCAAACCCATCCTCACTATGGACCACTCACCAAATATTGCATCCAATTATAATATCATAATAAGAAGCATATCAGTAAAGGGTACCCCAAATCGCTTTCCCATTAGGATTCTGCTCTTACGACCCAACAACATAAAAAATGGTGCTTCCACCCCCTCAGTATATCACATCATGACAAAACCCCCATGTGAAACTAACCATCACATTACATCTTTCTCGAAGACAACTAGGCCCCAAGCATCCCACATGCATATGACTGCCACATAACCAAAGAAGCAGGGTATCATGAACATGTATGAAATAAATCGCATGTTCTCCTCCTACCATAAACGAACCCCGCCATAACAATCTCATCATATCATTTGAAAACATATGGGTCAACACATATCACCTTTCATGAACACACATGGTCCACCTCCCCAAAAACACGGTCATATCATGCCTTGCCCAAAAATACCTGGTCCATCTCATCACATCTTGACATCAGAGCTTTATAATTCTATCCATCATGACCCACGCATGGCATTATCATTTGGAAGAGGGGTTAGGGATGAGGGAGTATCTATTCATCCATCCTCACCACTAATATGTTTGGAAAAACACCCCTAAAACATTTTTTTTAAAACTAGGGGATCAACATGGATGGGGTATGTAAATAAATCTCATGGAACATAAAAGGTTTGTATATATATACCAGAAACAAGCCCCTCTTATGGTTCCCCAACAAGAGCTTACCATTTTACAAGATCCTTGACTTTCACCTCGTAAACTATATATGCAATACACCACACAAGAAACACACGAGCCATAATCCACTACCCACTTTTTGTCCACATTTATCCAATTTCCAGATTCACATTACCAATTAATTTAATCCCATTATAATTAATTCACTAGTCGTTCACAATCTATTAACCATTCAAAAACCCAAACCATTCTACTTTCATTATTACCATTTCACATTCTATTACTATCCCACCAACATTGCATGCAACACGCAACATAACCCAAAAACCACATCCCCTTCTACCTTCCATCACATCACAACTAATTTCATTGCCCAGATGCATAACCACACTAAAACCACCATCATATCCCCAATGCACAAATACATCACACATCACCCCATACCGCATCACAACTATATATCATAACCACACCTCATATCACAATACCCCATATCACCCGCCACCAAAAAATCATCGTCCACACACCACATTAGAAAAACAATCCATACCACACAAACACTTAAATAAACGCATTCCAAATTTCACACAACTGGTCATTTTAATTTTTGGAATAGGGGATATTTATCAATTTCAATAGATAATTTAAGGGCACCCTCACATAAGAAATATATCCAGGGGAAACCATTTCATTAGCCTGTTATTAGTTGTTAGCTAATTTCTATTTTGTATGATATCAAACAATCACAATACACATAGTAGACACAAAAAACATCATCCATCTCCAAAAAGGCCCAAAACAGACATAATTTTTAGTAAGGCATTATGCCTATACATTCATAATATCAATAGTAATAAAAGTTTGTAAAAACTTCTGATTCACATTCCCCTACATGTTTTTTAAAATAATATATCCAATTAATTTATCTTTCTTAATTTGTATGAAACTTTCTCCATACAGATAAAAAAATCAACCCCCCCCCCCCGTATGATTCACATAAAGAGAAATGAAATATAATTCTATACGTTGAGTAAAGAATCCCCGCTTGACTCACTACACCAAAAAAAGGGGCATGCACAAGACCGAGCTGCCACTAAAAGAAACATGAAGCATTATTACATGGTTCCACAACCCAAAGGAAAGACCCTTTAGTTTATCGTCTTGAGGGAAATCAAGTAGAAAAGGATAAAGGGTAGGATATTCCTCTTTATGGTAGAAAAATACAGAACATTTGGGATTTTAGATCGCAACAGATTTTATTTAATAGATTTTTAGGATCATGTTAAAATCCATGAAAAATGACTCGTTTACATCCCCAATCATCACAGAAAATAAAGGGTATAATTATCCTTGAATAAATACACTTTTAATACATTGTATTCACACCGTTGAAGGACTCACATGCCATTTCCAAGAGTCTAGTGGAAGAATTACTTGTGGTTGAAAACCCATGTAACTGAATCCCAATGTAACCATTTTTCATGTAGTCAAACTCCCCATGCAGCCAAATTTCCTACTTAGCTAAACTCCCCACTTAGTCAAAATCCCCATATAGCTAAAATCTCCATGTAGTGGAACTCCCAACATAGTTGAACTCCCCACCTAGCCAAACTCCCCACCTAGACGAACTCCCCATGTAGACGAACTCCCCTTGTAGTAAAACACCCCCTATAGCTGATTTCCCAACATAGATGATTCCTCCACATATAATATTGGCTCATGTATCTAATTTAGCTAGATGAGAACAAATTTAGATAAAACCAAGAGAAAAAGGCACCAAAAAGCCTCTCAAATCACCCCTTCCTTCTCCAAGCACCTATGGACTTCACCTAAAATCCTTAACAACTATATTTTCAGTAATATGATGGGAAGGAAGGTTCAGTTCAATACATAAAATACCACTCAAACAATTATATTCCTCAATAATCAAAACAAAACTTAAAGGATTGAGGGATAAGGTCTAAACAACAACCCCATAAGATACCACACTAGGATATTTCCATGACTGAAACCCTACAACCAACCAAACACTCCAACCACAAGCCTCATCTCTCCCTCATAAATAGTTCTATAAAAAACATAATCCACAAAAACCAAGCCAATAACCACTATAACTAACTAACTACACCACCCTAAATATACGAATCAGGGAATTCCACCATCCATCTAAAGGTCTACCTCCACCAGCTCCATCTGCAATTAGTGGAGCATAAGCCTTCTACCCCTACTGGTGAAATGAACTTTCTGAAAACTATTGGTGGAATTTCCACTGAAACTAACCACCTTTATAAATTTGATCTCAAAGAACCATTGGGAATTGGTTCTGGTGATGTCCCCTAACCCTGCATACAAAGAACTATGGACCTAATCCCTTGGGAAAATCATAGAAACCACTAGCCACTGAAGTCCATAATAGAGGATGCTAAGGAAGACACCAAACTGGATAAAATCTTTTATTCTATGATTCTTGAGAACTGCCACTAACATATCTAATCATTAAAAAACCTGACTGGATCCCCTCTCACGGTAAAACTTATCACAATTGCATCCAATAGATTACATATTCCTTCTTCTAAACCTCTAGATGCGTTGTACATGTAACATGAGTAAATGAATACTAGATTGAAGGATATAGTGACTCATCAAGACATATCACATTACACTCATCATTAGGAGAAATATTTAGGGAAATCACAAAATATCCTTAAGCTTGATCCCCATATCCCACAATGACATACTCCCTTGCTGAAGGGAGTGTTTCTCCTGCCACTTCATTACACTCATGGTAAACGAATGAAACTTTTCCCATAAATCTTTCAAAAAGTTGACTCATGAAATATATTCATCCTTCCACTCACCCAGATACCACATCCACTATAGAAACATAGATCATCACCTTAAAATAACCACCCAAGGGACCCAATACCCTACCGGGTACTGGATCCAATTGAAGGAAATCTCAAGCTCCTCTAACCATCTCAATTCTGTATCATTTGAAGCACTTCTATCGTACTCCTCAAAAAACTATTTTTGAAAATAAAATAGTGTAATTTTACATTGATCATCCTCCTCAACTAGATCAAACCTCCAATAATAAACTGGGTCTTCCTACTGAATATACATCGCCAGAACCACACATAGACGGTGACTAGGATCCATAGATAAAAATGGAATCAAGTATTTCCTAATCCTGGTAGTATGGTATTTTATCAAGATTTATTTATTTCATTTTAATCCTTTTCAACTTCCCAAAACCAAAAACAACCAATTCAATCAATAACACAAGTCATCATGTTGCGTGTACCTATCCTAGTTCCCTACACTATAAGAAGGTTTATCTCACATGGTTGTTTAATAAGCTTAGAGTCTATGAACCGGAACACATCGGGCCATAAAATGTTGTGTCCTAGATGATCTCCTTAGCCCATGTCATATACCAAGGTCAACTATCCCCATTATGTTACCAACCCATGAACCCTCATAGTTCCTAACTTCATACTCTTTCCTATATATTAATCATTAGCCTCTAATACTATTCTGTCACACCCCCTACCCTCCAAAGGTACCCCTCCTAGGCCAGCAATGAAGAATGAGAGATAATGACCACTGAGTCCCACCTCTTGCAGGCCCTGAGTTAGCGACTTGCAAAAATGGTGTAAAAATATCACAATATGGGAGGCATTACCCTCTATAATATAAATCATATCGGGAGATAAGATGTATAATCCATAAAAAACTCCCAGATAAAATAAAAAATAAATCTTAAAACCATCCCATAATGAATGTATAAACAAGATCGATACAAAAAAATATCCAAAATAAATACCCAAAAGAAAATCTAAAGTAGTGACACAAAAAAATATATCCCATGGTCAGAACTATTAATGTCTAGAATATTATAATAAGTACTCTGGGAAACATGAAAATCAATTTATATATGTAGTGTGAGAATACTAGTATACTCAATAGGAACACCAAAGTCTCTTGTGAACATGTGTACAAATGATACTAACGAGCCCATAAGAAAACTGTAGGACCAAACCAAACCTATACCATCATACTAACCAAATGCATCCCCACCATGTCTCACTCAACAAATATTGCATCAAAGTATAATATCTTAATAAAAATCATATCGATAAAGGGTACCACACACCGCTTTCCCAATAGGATACAAATCTCACAGCCTAATGATGTATTTCTGGGTGCTCCTAACTCTTATGTATATCACATCATTCCATGCACCTTGTATGAAGCGGACCATCACATCTCACCAAAAACACTTGGACCCCAAGCACCATGTGTGCATCTGACCATAACATAACCATATAAGTAGGGTATCATGAACATGTAGGACATAAACCTCATGTCCTCCTCCGACCATGAAAGTAACCCACTATAAACCATCTCATCATATCACTTGAAAATACTTGGTCCAAGACATCTCACCTCACCTAAAGACACTTAGTCCACTACCACACAAGAACAGTCAAATCACACCTCACTCAAAAGAACCCAGTCCATTTAGTCGCATCATGATAGTGGAACTTTTGAAATTTATCAATCACATCCCATGCATGTCTTCATCTCTTGAAATAGGGAGCATGGAAGATCGAGCAGCCTGTCATCCATCATCACCATAGGGATGCTGGGAAAACACACCCAAAACATTTGGTTATTGACACTAGGAACTCGAAATTAGTGGGGTGAATATAGAAATTTCAAGGAACATACATGGTGTGTGTGTATATATATATATATTCCACACACAATCCCATCCTATGGGTTAAAAACAACCACTAACCATCTCACAATATCCTCCACTTCTAATTCCAAAAATATATGTAAGACACCACACAAGAAACGTGTGAGCCACAATCCACTCCCCAAATTTTTTCAACATTTATCCAATTCCATAATTCAAAATACCAATTAATTATAGCCTATTATCATTCATTCATTATATTTTAGTATTCCATAAATCCAAACAAGACCTCAGACATTCCACTTTCCTTATTATCACTTCACATTCCATTACTATCCGAGTAACTACCACAACACAACACACAACAAGAATCACAACACAATAGCATAAAAAACACATCCAATTACACGTAACATTACATCACAACCACTTTCAAAGCCCCGTTGCACAAATACACCATAATCACCAACGTAGCCCTACTACACAACCACATCACACATCTCCCCATACTACATCACAATGACACATGACAGCCACACCTTGCACCACAACACCCTATCTCATCCACGACAATAAAATCAATACCCACACACCACATTGAAAATAAAATCCATACCACACAACAACTTCTATAAACACATTCCCTATTACACACAGCTGAGAACTTTTAGATTTGGAATATGGGCTATTTATCACCTTCACTTCATTATTTAGGGGTGTTCTCACACAATCCATATATAGAGGGGAAACCATTTCATTATCTGAATATAACTGGTCATCTGATTTCCCTTTTAGGTGATATGAATCAATAAAAAAACACAATAGATACAACACATATCATATTGCAAAAAAATACCCCCAGCGATAATAATTTTTATCAAGGAAATACACCCGTATAATCATAATATCAATCATAATAAAATCTTTTCAAAAATGAGATTCACAATCCCCTATGCCATTTTAAAATCATTTATCTGATTAATTTATCATATCTAATTTGGATGCAACCACCTCCATGATAATAAATAAAAGAAACCCTCCCCATATAATACACATAAAGAGAAATGAAGGATAATTCCCTACCTAGAAGAAAGAAGGCTCACTCGACTCGCTGCACAAAAATAGGGGGCACACACAAGATCAAACTACAACTAGAAGGAACTCAAACCATGATAGAAAGGTTCCAAAACTCCAAGGAAAGGATATATAATATCTCTTCTTGAGAGAAAGAAAGAAGAAAGGGATGAACGGTAGGATATTAATCTTTAGATTGGATAGATAAGGAAAGGTTGGGATTTTAGATTATAACAGATTTAATTTACCATATTTTAGGATCCCATTAAAATCCATGTGAATGAAATCATTTAAAACACCAATGATAACATAAAATCAAGCTTATGATTATCCTTAAAGAAACAGACTTTGAATACCATGGATTCATGCTATCGATAAAGTCTCATGGTTGTTTACATGAAACTTGTGGAAGAATTCCATGTAACCAAAATCCCATGTAACGAATCCACATGTAACCATTTTTCATCTATCCAAGCCCCCAACATTTATGAACTCCCTACATAGACAAACTCCCCATGTACAAGAACTCCCCATGTAGCCACAATTCTCGCATAGCCTCAATTTCATTAGCCTTCACTCCCTCCATTTTAACTTTATATGGATCATGATGAAACACCTTCCCATGTAGTGGTTTACATTATTCAATACCCTCATTTCCAACACCTATAATCTAGGTATCACCAACTTGTATTCTCCTTTGAATATCTACCATGTTTTGGCCTTCCTCTAAGTGATTCTCTTCCAGTTTTCATTTGCCTCATCGAAGAAGCTTTTGTGGTACTTATACAAACTTTTGTCACACTATTATATTTCCAAACTCCATAATATGTTTAGAAGCTTTATGAGACATTTCATACAAACCTATTTTATTAGAATTATGGGTGTTACTCCTAGAAGTGACCATACTATGAACTTACAGAATCCAAAAATCTTGAGATATAAAATGTGGACTGAGAAATATTTTTTCCTCCACAAAATACCCTACCTTATAATCGAATCCTAAACCCGGACCATTAATTCCCTCTTCAAACCATTCTGAAGGAAGATATAATTGCATTGCATGATCACTATTGTGGGTCCACCCCTATTTAGGTAAGTAAATTAATATCCCTACTCCATCTTTCATTGTTATTTGTTCCACTACCTCTTTTACACATTCCAAAAATACTGTATTGAAATCCAATATATCCACACATATTGGTTTTCCTATTGGATGAGAATACTCTTAGCTATGTTCTTCATGTCTCATTCTAGGAAAATTGAATCGAATATCCTTTTTACTAAATGTAGAAGGTGGGGTGAATTTTTCCATACCCTGGAACACTATTGCAACATGAGGTACCCTCAGACTCAACCCTTCCACAACTATAAATTCTAAAGTTAATACATTATTGTGAAAAAAAACATGGAATGTTCCTGTACTTCTTCCTGTAAGGACTTCAATTACTCATGGTGCTCCACATGAACACTAGAAAGGAATTTTATAGACATGGGTTGTTCTTGAATCGTACCTACATATGCTCAAAATAATTTCTCCGACTCTGGCTCATCTATAGAAACTCCTGAAACCATTTTATTATGATCACTCTAGATAAAATCATTAGAAATTTTATTGAAATACCACAATGGACTGAATAAATATATGGACAATTCTACGACAAATGTATCAGTGCCTCTATCTCTTCTTGTGCAGCAAAAAAAAATTGAAAAAATTATCCCTACTTCTATTTGATAATCGACACTCAAGCTACACCAAACAACAGATATTTTTTTCATGAATTTCTTCCAGTGTTCATCCAACTCTAAATGTTCTCTTTGCATATAAATCGTGTCTCTCATTCATATTCCTCTCTCCTTGAGTTTATTAAACCATGATCAACCACTCCTAATGAAATAACGATTTTTTAGGTATTTAGACTAAAAATAAAATTAATGAAGAATTAGTTAAAATAAAAATTATATTTCTATATAGGAACTAGAGGAATATTTTTATAATAGGAGAGTATAAGTAGATATTGGTATAAGAAGAACCTCTATAGAAGACTACTTCCTCGTGTGCCAAGGTTGATCGTCTGAAGGATTGTGCCTCTAAGCTACCAAGGTGAATTGAATCCAAGTGACATAATATCCGCCAAATAATTGAAAAAAAACATATTTAGTATCCACTGCCCACTAAAAACATCCCAAAATCAACTAATAAATTAAATAACCACACTTTCCATAGGTAGTTATTAAATTATACTTACCACACACACTCAATTTCCTCATATACACTAACCTAAAAACTATAATCTTAACATCATATTTTGTTACAAACAATCTTGTAGAGGTCAATTTGGACCATAAAAAACTATAATGAATCTTTTAAGTCTATGATTATATCTTTCCACAATTTAAGTATTCCCATGAATTTTTTTAGGAATATCAGTAATGAAACATTCCCTAGAAATATATCAAGAATATAAAAAATTTAGTAAAAACTAAATAAAATTCCATGACATCATTTATTCATGGAATAAGGACTTTAGAGGATATATTCCTATGTAATTTGATGTTGATTGATGTTGATTATATTTCTCATCAGGGAGAATCCAAATCCACCAAAACTGATGATTCGTCTAATATCTATATTTTATTAGGACTAACATCACCTACATATTTTCAATACCAAGGGAAATAATAAGGTACCATGGAACTCACTTATAGAAATTCACAAAAACATGATAAGGAAATATGGAGTAAACCATAAAACATCTATAACATACCACCCATAGAAAAATGGGTAGACCAAAAAAACTAACAAATAAGTAAAAGTAATATTATAAAAGATAGTGAATCCCAATAAGATGATTGGAGAAACTTGTTGGAAGACACCTTATGGGATTAAAAAATAGTTCATATGACCCCTATTGGAATGAGTCTATATATGTTGGTTTATAGAAATTCTTATCACATACCTGTGGAATTGGATCATAAAGACTTTTGGGATGTCAAGAAGATGAACTTGGATTTGGTGGAAACTAGATTCAAACAGAACCTATAAATACAGAATATGGAAGAAATTAGAAGAGTTCTATTTGAAAATGATATAATTTCCAAAGATAAATCAATAGTAACCCATGCCAGATTGATCTATAAGATAGATACCCATACAGGAGAGAACATCTAATTATATATTCAAGGATTGAAATCAAACCATGAAATGATTTTCTAGGTGTGAGGTTCCATTCATAGATAATAATGTTACACATTTTTATGAAGTTAGTAACACTATAATGGGAGAAAAAATCAATTGATTTTATGGGTAGAGAGTGAATAATTACAATGATAATTTTTTAGAGGATCCACTAAAGGATATTAAACTCCTTCAATGATTCTATAAATAAACCCACCCCCTATAATTTAAATTATTGATTGTTATCCTTTATTTTATTTTTGTAAACATGTTCATATCTATTAAAATAAAATAAGTAAATTTCATGTGAAAATTTTGGGGAGAGGTATTCATTTCAATAGCTTGTGTTTTTTATCTTTTCCCTTTACATTTTATATTCCTTTTATTCGTTTGTTATATTTTTTTAAAAAATTATAAACATAACTGAAAACTAAATTGAATAGTAGAGTTAGTGAGACATTTGAAAATATAATCTCACACATAAAACTAGGAATATAGGGCTTAAAATAAAATGTTTTTATATAATCAAATTTTTTACATGAAAGGTGTGTAAAATGAACTCAAATTTTGGAAAATTGTTAATAGAATAAAAGTAACACCTCAAGGAGACTTCCTAAATGATAATTCCATGCATCTTGTAAATTCGAGTAAAAATAGAATTCATAAAATAATATAAAAATTCATAATATAATATGTGAAAATTTGTGTCTATAGAAAAGAAAATCAATAATACTAGTTAGGGGAATATGAGATTCAATTTTCAAAATCACACTTCCATGCCTTAGTTATCACATATAACCTCGAGGGATAACTGATGTTTGGAATGAATTAGTTTCAAATATAATATACTCATCCAATAAGTATAAATTCACATTCATGTAAAGGGAAAAATTAAAAAACATATTGATAGATTTGGAAACATATAAATTCAAATAATGAGGTGATGGCTGATTTATGAGAATAAAACATAGGATTTATCAAGGAAGTGGTAGCCTAGAAAGTGGGATGAGGATATCAAAAGAGGGGAATTTTATAAGGTGATAATTTTTAGGAATATAACTCAACTTATTTCTATTAACTTAATCCTTATAAACATAGAACATGAAATTGATAGAAAATCAAACTTTTTTAGAGCTTGTCAGAGTCAATTACTTGAGTAAAATTAATAGTTCAGGTATAAGTGAATTGATTCTGGAAGATTATTCATCATATTATATTAATAATACATTAATTTTATTCACTCACATGGTATAGGAATGATCATTCTATGATTTTTCAGTATAACACCTCTTTTCAATGAAATTATAAAATATTGCTTGATATTTTGTAATTGTGAACATTACTGATCAATTGAGTTTTAAGAATAAAATGAATATATTATTCTATAAAATCATTTTATTCATATATTTGAAATAATAAATATGATCACCAAGAAAATATGGAGAAAAATATCTACCGAATGAATATTAATTTGTGCAATGAAATGCTTGATGCATTGGTAAGAAAATTATATCAACCTGAGGGAAAATGGATACATAAAAATACCAATATAATATCATGATTTCATATCAAGTTATGTTTATATAAAAAAACTACCTCATTGATTCTTCTTGAGAGACTATTAGTGTCATGCCAACACATAATGAATACCAAACCTATATATTTTCAAGTCTGAGTTGTAGCCTAATGGATCCTTCTCTAACACGGTTTCCACTAGCCTAACAACATTCTATTAGTATGCAATATAGTGTTAGTAACCTAAAATAATTGTATAATCTATATATTTTGAAGTGGAAATACTCAAAATATAGAAATCCCTAGATTAATGTAGAACCACACATGGAAATCACACAAGGTATGTGGAGACCAAAATCAATCTGTATTCAAACTGTCTAACTAAATCAATAGAGTAATAAAGTGGGAAATAAAAACTATATATGATAGAGGGTAATTAATTTTGATCATGGAAGAGTAGTATTCACCTGATAATTTATAGAGGAACTACATGAAGAAAAATTAAAAGGCACTTGAATGACACATTGAATTATCCAGTGGAAGGGAGGATCCAATAAAATGAGTTATACACCTTCATCCCAAGATCTTTTCTGGACTTACATTTTTTTAGTTATTAAACTTATTATTCACAGAGCTTAGTTTCCAAGGTTGAGATATCTCACATTAAAGGATAAAACCCCTCATTGGTTAATGATTCAATAGGGGATAACTTTATTATGCTTGGCATTCTGCACATATCTTTACTTCATATTATTCTATTATTGTTTAAATTTATAGTAAGAGGTGTGATTGTTGAGGGTGATCTAATTCATTATTGAATTTACTATATTTGTTTATTGAATTTGTTGTTAAATTAATCATCTCCTTCTATTGAATACATATTTATATAATTGATCAAGAGTGATTAAGTAGTGAACTGTTTATTGATTGTTGGTTCATGATTAAAAATATATAGTTTCTCACTCTCAGTAAATCTGGATCACCATATCTTGATTAGATAGTGCATAAGTAATTTATGAGAATAATTAATTGAATGAATAAGTGGTTTATAATTACTCTTACATTCACATAGGAAAGAGTTTCATCTCGTAGTAATCATTATAATACTAGAAATCACTTCTTTAGAAACCAATTATTGGAGGTTCATGATAATAGACCCTTATTGATCACAAGTAAAATGAGAGTTCATCATTTAAAATTTTGATGACTTATAATTATTAATAATATCTTGGGATCAATCACTAATTTATCACACAATATTTAATTTAGTAATTATATCCTATTTTCTCATGATTTTTCTAAAAAAAATATGCCCCCTGATTCACTAACACTGACATTATTACATGGTGAATTTCCACCTTTCCTTAGAGATAATCAATGGTTAACACTATGATAAAATTAAGCTTAGATTTATATCTACATTCACAAATACATGGCCTTTATATGGATCTGAAATAATTCAAATATAAAATCTAGTAAAACATTAAGGATAATAAATATAACTATTAATTTCAAGGAGAAAATAATTCAAAATACAACATTGTAATTTAAATTATCTTCATTTTTAAGGTTAGAAAACATGATGCATACTTTGAGTTTTAATTTATTCAAATTTAGAAATGTAAGTATGCAAAGGAAAATTACGTAAACATCAAGACAAACATTTTAGTAAAGAGTATAAATATGAAGTAACAATATAGGGGTATAGGGAGACAAGAACCTAATAATTTATATTATGTGTAATGATAAATGATATACACCACAAGACATGAAATTAAATAAATAATATAAAAACCTTTAGTGAACTCCAGGACATAATAACATATTAATATAACATAAATTTAACACTGAAAACACTATTTATAGAATAAGATGAAAAAAGAACAAATTTACCATTGAAATATTTCACTAAAACCTATAGTTTAACTGTGTATAAATGATCATGATGTGAGTAATTGAAACATGATATGTTTAAGATTAAACCCTATAGATACTTTCTTTATCCTTTATTTAAAAAATTTAGTTAATTCATTGATAAATGGGTTTAACTAAAGAATAACCTCGAGGTGGAGAGGTGGAGAGGTGAATAATATGGAGAGTTGTAGAGGTGGGGAAGATGATGGGGTGATTAAGATCAGGTAAATAAGAGGAGAATAAGGGATTATGAGGGTTCAAGGGATGACCAGCATATGTGGGCGGCCTAGAAATATCAAAGCGTAGCATAAAACTATAGATAATATGGATATAGTAATGATATTTGTAGTGATAATAAATCATAATGTATATAAAAAATATAATAAATACTATAATTTTTTTACTTATTATCTTTTTACCTTCCAATAATTATGTTCTTAGTATGGTGTGAAACATTAATTTCATCGACACATAACACATGTTTTAAATTTTACATATAATAATGTAGTGAAATATTTATGGACAATTAATATTATAATAATAATAATTACGTTTTTAATGTTTTTAAATATAACATTAAATATGTGTATGTTGTGAAAAATAACATTTAACGATGTGAAATATATGCATATTAGAAAAGGTAAACACCTAATTCAAATATATTTGACGTTCAAATATGTTGAACCCTCTGGGAATTAAGTGGCTTTATTGTGTTTTGATAATCCCAACCATTCTTTATTTATATCTTGATTATGCTTAATACATTCCAATTATACTTTAATATATGTTGTCACTTTCAGTATGCTTAAATTTAGTCTTTTGAATTATCAGATATATGTTTACTATGACTTAACTCATTCTGCCAAGTGAATTCTCAAACAGTTTTTAGCTACCGTTATACACTAGCTACCGATACAGAATAGTAGCCACCGTTATGGATTAGAGCTACCGATATCGAATAGAGCTACCGATATGGATTTCACTGATACATCAAGCTCACCGGTACTCAAATATCACCGCTACATCAAAGTCTACCGATACGATACATCAAATATACCGATAGAGTTACAGTTACAAGCTCACCGGTACTCAAGCCTACCGCTACATCGAAGTCGACAGCTACCGATACAGAGTTACCGATATGCTGAAGTCCACCATTATGCAAAGTCTACCGATAGAGAGCTACCACTACCGACACAAGGCAGAGCCACAGCTACCATTACAAGTCCACAGCTACTGATGTGATCAAGTCTACAGTTGCAGCTACCGAGACAAGTCTACCGTTACAAATGCCTACCGATACTCAGACCTACCGTAACACAAATCTACTGATATCAAGAGCTACCGCTCCAGAGACAGAACCCGACACTTCTTTAATTTCTTTATCATTATTTAATCTAACCAACGGTCATATCCGCTATATTTAATATACTGACATTTATTTAATGTGTGTTGTTGGATGTCAGGGAATCGTACCTCATACCTGAAAAAAGTAAATCATCTTTTGCCGGAGCACGTGGTTTAACTAAAGGAAGGATGCTCCTACAAAAGAGCATGAATAGAAGAATACAATATATGGAACACAGGCTGTGCGAGAGACATATAGACGAATACACGAGACATACAAAATACAAGGTGTGCTGGAAGAACACAGAGCATGAATGAAAAGAGATGATAGAACTTACCCGACGAACTCATTACTACATACCAGTGAAGAGATAAGAACGAGAACATAACACAAGAGCTTCATCGACTGTCTCTACACCTGGAAGTCAAGGAAACAGATCATACTCTGTTTTCCAGACAAAAACCAGAAGAGGACTCAGAGAAAATTCTGATCAATCAAAGGAGTCTAGAACCGCATGCTAATCACAATATCCATTTCTAAACTCAATATATTTGCTCTGTGATTTATCTTTTTAAGTTTCGAGCAGTGTGTGTTATATGCTGTATTTTACACACACACTGTCTCCTGTACTCTAACTAGAGGATTTGTAAATCCTCACTAAACTCACTTGAATTGTGTTTTTCCCACTGGGATAGTGGTAGAGGTCGTGTGACCTGAACAGATGGTTGCTGTTGTGTTTGTTCCCACGAATAACTGTGGTAGAGGTCTTGGACCTGGACAGCTGGTTGTTGTTGTTATCCCCGATCCAGGGTGTGGATCATCTTTTTATAAAAGCTTTTGAGAGGACTAATTCTCACCTTGATACTGAACCTCTTGGTTATATTTGTTGTACTATATCTTTCAAAGTTATTCTTTTATTTCGCTGCTAATACTTTAAAACCAAAATTGTTTTAAAGATTCTTTGATAATTAAACTCGCAAGTGTTTATATTAGTTGTAAACCAGTAAGTTAGTTTCAAAAGTTAATCAAGTCTACTGATTTGATTAACTGGGAACTAATAAATCCCTTGATAACATAACAGAACACTTACTTTGATATAAATTCACTACAGTTTAATTCTGTATTCTTTTTGGGGGATTTTTAACTCAATTTTTTTAAACAGAAATTTTAATTGGAACTCAATTCACCCCCCTCTTGAGTATCCACTCCAACCAACATTTGGTATCAGAGGTTGTTTAAAATATTTTGTACTCTGTTTTTCAACTGTGATTTTAGTTGTATTTTAAAGTTCTTAAAATTTCTGTTATTTCTAAATTTTTATCTCTTTAAAATATTTTTCATATAGTTAGCTATCATGGATAATAGACTTGAAGGTGTTTCTACCAATAGACCACCATTTTTCAATGGAAGTAACTATGCTTAGTGGAAAATCAAGATGAAAATTCATTTAGAGATCATGGGTTTTGATATTTGGACTGCTATAGAATCTAAATACAAAATACCAACTACTGTAAGAACTACTTGGAATGAAGGTACTAAGACAGCCTAAAATAATAATTGTAAAGCTATGAATGCTCTGTACTGTGCTTTAGGAGATGAAGAATTTAATAGAATATCTTCCTGTAAAACTGCTTATGAAATTTGGGATACCTTAGCTTATTCTCATGAAGGAGCAACTAATGTTAAGGAGATGCGGTTGAATACATATACTATTAAGTATGATAATTTTAAGATGAAGCCTGATGAACCCATTTCGGATATGTATCTCAGGTTTAATGAAATTGTCAACACAATGACTTCTCTGGGAAAGGATGTTCCATCAAAGGAACAGATCATGAGAATTTTGAGATGTCTACCTGAAAGATGGAGAGGAACCTCTGTCTCCATTAGAGAATCGTGTGACATTGGAGAAATTCCAGTCAAAGAACTAATTGGAAAACTGATGATGTATGAAGAGGAACTCAAAGTGAACAAATAAGAAGATGATGAACCTAGAAGGAAGTCTGTTGCCTTCAAAACTACAACCTCAAAGAATAAGGATAAGGAAAAGCTACAAGCTATCAGTGAAAGTTCAAGCTGTGAAGACAGTGAGAGTGATTCTGACAGTGATGCTGAGATGGCTCACATTGCCAGAAGATTTAAGAAATTCTATAGGAAGAAGAAATTTTTTAGAAAATAGAATTATAACGGTAAGTATGAAAATAAAGGTCATTGGAAAAAGGATTGGAAGAAACCTGATAAATCAGATGAAGTTGTCTACTATGAGTGAAAAAGGAAGGGACACTTAAAAGCAGACTATCCAAAGCTGAAATACAAGAAGAAGTATGAATACAGGGATAACAAGTATAAGAAATCCATGAAGGCTACCTGGAGTGCTTCTGAGGACAGCTCTAGTGAATCTGAAGTTTCTGAAACTGAACACAGAAACAAAGCAAACATGTGTTTTATGACAAACACTTCTCAGGTAACTTCAGAAACTCCTTCTTGTAATTCATACTATTCTGGAGATAATTCTGAATGTGATAACATGTCAAAATATGAATTATTTGAATATTGTGATATGTTAGAAGAGACATGCAATGAACTTAAGGATAAATACAAATCGTTAAAGAAACAGCATGCTCTCACCACTACAGTTAAAATTGAACTCACTATTGAAAAAGAGAAAAATGCTCAACTGTTAAAGGAGAACACTGAATTGAAATTGTCTAATGAGCAACTCAGAAAGGATTTAGAGAAATTTACCAATGGTAAAGAAACTATAACTCAAATGCTAGGAAAGAAAGTTTCACCAAAATACACTACTGGAATAGGCTACAAACCTGGACAAAGACAGTTTACTAAGAATAGATTTATTCCTAAATCTGGACAGAATGTAGCTAACTCTGGAACATCATATGATTCAACGAGTTATATTCATAGTTATGGATCTAATAAGGTTTATCTTTCAAAGCATGTTCATTCTAAAAATTATATGAGACTCATTAGACAAATATGGGTACCTAGTGTATTATTGGCTAACCTGTGTGAACCCAAGAAAATCTGGGTACCAAAATCATTTTCTGTTTAAATCTGTTTTGTAGGAAACCTGCTTAAAGAGCTCCTGTAAAAAGACCTGGTACTTGGACAGCGGATGTTCAAGACATATGTCAAGAGACTTCTCATGCTTTAAAAGCTTAGTCAGAGTTGATGGAGGTTTTGTCACCTTTGGTGATAACTCAAAAGGAAAAATCATCGGCTTAGGCCAGATTAGTAACACTGACTCAGTATTAATTTCTAAAGTTTTATTTGTTGATGGACTTAAATACAATTTGTTAAGTATTTCTCAGTTATGTGATGATGGTTTTTATGTTAATTTTGAAAATGATTCTTGCAATGTTTTTAATTCTAAAAATGCTTTGGTGTTTTCTGCTTTAAGAAATGAAAAAGTTTATGATGTCGATTTAAATTCTTTAGCTAAGCAAAATATTACTTGTTTAAATGCTTTTCATAAAGAGTCTTGGCTTTGGAACAGAAGATTAGGACACTACAATGTGCATTCACTTAGAAAACTTGCTAGGAAGAACTTAGTTAAAGACCTACCCAAACTTGAATTTCCAGCAGACAAAGTTTGTAATCCCTGTCAAAAGGGAAAGCAACATAAAGTTTCTTTTAAATCAAAGAAAGAAGTGTCAACTTCTCAACCTCTTGTGTTGGTTCACATGGATTTGTTTGGACCTTCTAGAGTTTCTAGTTTAAATGGGAAGCATTATTTCTATGTTCTTGTAGATGACTTTTCTAGATATACTTGGGTATATTTTCTAGCTCACAAAAGTGAAGCATGTTATTGCTTTGTAAAATACTCCAAGTCTGTAGAAAACCTTAGTGGACTTAAGATTAAAACTCTGAGAAGTGATCATGGCCGTGAGTTTGAAAATCATGATTTCGAGTCCTACTGCTCACACAATGCCTATAGTCACAATTTCTCTGCCCCTAGGACACCTCAGCAGAATTGTATAGTAGAAAGAAGGAATAGAACCCTGTAAGAAATTGCTAGAACTATGATTAATGAGTATGACCTACCTGTTTACTTTTGGACTGAAGCTGTAAATACAGCTTGTTATGTTATTAATAGAGTCTTGATCAGACCTGTTCTTAAGAGGACCCCTTATGAGTTGTGGAACCATAGGAAACCTAAGGTTAACTACTTCAAAGTTTTTGGCTGAAAAGTCTTTATTCTTAATACTAAAGACAATCTTGACAAATTTGCATCCAAGAGTGATGAAGGAATTTTTCTAGGTTACTCAACTTCCAGTAAAGCCTATAGAGTTTTTAATAAGAGAACCAAATGTGTGGAAGAATATGTTCACATCAAATTTGATGAAACTGATCCACATGAACCTAAGACCTCTCTTGAAAATCTTGAAGATGATCTCTCTATTTTGAACCTTAATGATAAAGACAGTGGACCTATAGTTAAAACGTCCAGTTCTGGAAATTTTCCAGACCCTGCTTCTATTGAACCTCAACCTGTAGATGAACCTGAAATCTCTAGCCCTACCTTTTCAAGGCCAACTAGGATTCTAAAGAACCATCCTTTAGATGCTGTTGTAGGAAACCATGATAGAGGGACACAGACTAGAGATTCTCTTAGAAATTAGGTTGAACATCAAGCCTTCTTGTCACAGCTATAACCTAAAAATATCAATGATGCTATCAATGATGAATTTTGGGTAATGGCTATGCAAGAGGAACTAAATCAATTTGAAAGGAAAAAAGTCTAGAAATTAGTAGAAAGACCTAAGGACACTATTACCATAGGCACAAAATGGGTGTTTAGAAACAAAGTTGATGAATCTAGATACATCATTAGAAACAAAGCTAGGATAGTTGCACAAGGTTACAATCAAGAAGAAGGAATTGATTATGAGGAAAACTTTGCACCTGTAGCTAGATTAGAAGCTATTAGGATCTTACTTGCTTATGCATCACATCTGAATTTCAAGTTATATCAAATGGATGTGAAAAGTGCTTTTCTAAATGGTTTTATTGTTGAAGATGTTTTTGTAGAACAACCACCTAGTTTTTCAAATCCTCATTTTCAAAATCATGTTTTTAAACTTTCTAAAGATTTATATGGTTTAAAACAAGCTCCAATAGCTTGGTATGAAAGACTTTCAAACTTTCTTATCTCACAAGGATTTTCAAAAGGAATTAGTGATCCCACTCTTTTTATAAAAAGGATTTAAAAAGATGTATTAATAGTACAAATCTATGTTGATGATATCATTTTTGGATCTTCGAAAAATTCTTTATGTACTGATTTTTCAAAGGTTATGCAAAATGAATTTGAAATGAGCTTAATGGGAGAGCTTAAGTATTTTCTTGGATTTCAAATTTTTCAAACTAAAGATAGAATTATTTTAAATCAAAGTAAATATACTAAGGATTTGTTAAAACATTTTGGTTTAGATAGTATTAAGGAAAGTGATATACCTATGAGTACCACCTGTAAATTGGATATTGATGAAACTGGTAAACCAATTGATCAAACTAATTACAGAGGTATGATTGGGAGTATAATTTATCTTACTACTAGTCAAACAGATATTATTTTCAGTGTATGTATGTGTGCTAGATTTCAAGATAATCCTAAAGAATCACACTTGCTTGCTGTTAAAAGGATTTTTAAATATCTTAAGTATACTGCAAATTTAGGTTTGTTTTATCCAAAAGGACAATCATTTGACTTAACAAGTTATTCAGATGCTGATTTTACTGGCTGTAAGTTAGATAGGAAGAGCACATCTAGAACATGTCACTTACTTGGAAAATCCCTAGTATCATGGTGTAGTAAAAAACAGAACTCAGTTGCATTGTCTACTGCTAAAGCAGAATACATCACTACTGGTAGTTCCTGTGCACAGATTCTGTGGATGAAACACACACTACTGGACTATGAATTTGACTTTAAACATGTTTCAATCAACTGTGACAACACTAGTGCGATTAATATCTCTAAGAACCCTGTTTCTCACTCTATAACTAGACATTTTGATGTTAGACATCACTTTTTAAGAGATCATTATCAAATATGTGATATAACACTTGAGTTTATAGGCACTGAACTTCAATTAGCTGATATTTTCACTAAACCTTTCAGTTCAGAAAGATTAAGTTTCATTAGACACGAATTGGGAATGATAACTTATCCTTAAACCGTTAGAGAAACCTCACCATTAGAGAAACCTCGCCATTAGAGAAACCTCACCGTTAGAGAAACCTCACCGTTAGAGAAACCTCACCGTTAGAGAAACCTCACCGTTAGAGAAACCTCACCGTTAGAGAAACCTCACTGTTAGAGAAACCTCGTCATTAGAAAAACCTCACCGATAGAAGACCTCACCGTTAAGAGACTTTACTGGTACATCTCGTGCTATTTTAAAATTTTGTAAAGCTGAGTCATCGAACTGTTATTTATTTTATTTATGATTTATGTGATTTATGAATCCTAAATTATATTAAAACTCGAACTAGACTCACTCAATCTCACTGCGAACCTGTCTTCTCGAATCCCCTAAACCTAAACCTCTCTACCTTCAGAACCCTAGCCTCAAATCTGCAATGGCCCAAGTTAAGAGACCACAGATGACAGATGGGAGTGATGAGCCGCAAGCGAAACGACAGAAAGTATCGAATGCCAGTGGAAGTGGAAGTGTAGCTCGAAGGAATCCAATAAACCCGCATCTCTCAAGGAGAGAGATTGTTGTTGAAAAAGAAGTGTGTGCAGAATGGCTGATGGAAAGCAAATCATTAGTTCTTAGAGTACTAGAAGAACAAGGTTGGATAGAATGCTTCACGAACAACAACGGACCTTATTATCCAGGACTGGTGAAACAATTATATGAATTCATTCGTTTTGAAAAGTCTGAATAAGAAAGTAGAATGGTTTCTGTGGTAAATGGTCAGGAAGTATCGTTTACTTTAGGAGAATGGGATGAGAACCTGAGAGTTCCTCATGAGGGTGATTTTTCTTATTATTCCAAGTCTGTACCATCGACCAGTGATGTGTTTCAATATGAAGATGCTCTTCTGGAACTCACAGGGAATGGGACCCCTAGAAATGTGATTGCTACAGAGATGGTAGGAGAAGAAAAACTATTGTTTAAGTTTATTCAGCATGTTGTTAGTCCGAGAAGAGGAGACTTTGTCAGTTTGAGATTCCAAGACATATATCTGTTACATTTGTTGAAGCACAGTGTAAGAATCAATCTATGTAGATTGATTATGGTTCAAGTGGAAGATATGACTAGACCAAAGTCAAAATCAAATGCCTTTTTTTTCTCAAAACTAATTTATGTGATGCTGAAAGTGAAGGAGATAGCTGGAACTCAGGATGAGATGATAGTGGTCAAGGATAACTTCTGTATTACAAGAACTGTCTGTAAATACATGAAGGTCAGCTGGAATCCTTGGAAGAAATCATGGGTGAATGATGATGGAGAAATTTATGACAAGTATACTCCTATGGATCATCCTTCTAGACCAAAGGATGTGAGAGATCCTAGTCTTAGACCATATTAGCCAGAACCGGTCTACAGTGATGATGAAGCTGAGGAGGAAGATACATCAGTAGAGGAAGGAGGAGATCTAGACTTGCCCCCTAGTCCTGTGCATCAATTTATTTCTTATGGAGAAGCCAGCCCTCCAACAGAACTACCAAAAAGAGAAACTATCTTAAAGGACAATGATACAGAGACTACAGAAGAAGAAGAAGAAGCCTGTCAGTATATTGTCAAGGACACCTCTGAGGAGGATGAGACAACCGAATCTGATCAAAATTTTAATGGAGAAAAAGAGGCTGATGGTGAAGCAGATGATGAAGAAAATATTGAAAAAGAGCTCAGTTTGAGTCCTCTAATAGTCAGTATAGTTAGGACATTTGTTGATCAGGAAGACATAGCAGCAACACCTGTTAATGAGAGATTCATTAATGACTCAGAACAAATGGCTATTGAATCTGCTGGGTTGTAGAGGAAATTGCAGATTTACCTTAGGAAGAACAGTTGGAAGAGATACCTCATGAGAATGTTCCAAGTGAGGAGGAGAATCTTGGCTCAGTATCAGTGTTATATGACATTGAAGGTTGGACATCAGATCCCGGATATATGATTCTTGGACTTTCTTATGGAGATTTGGATGAGGAAGACAAATCCTAAAAGGAATCAGTTACCTTACCCACTGTAGCTGAACATGTGGCAACCAAGGATAACCTTAAGTCTTTAAAAGCTGAATTGATAGAAGCAATAAGAGAATCAGTGGCAGATATGAAGAAAAGTATGTTTGAAGAGATGAAAAGCGTGGAGAAATCCCTTGAGTTATCCATTGGATGTAGTGTTTCTAGTCCTGTGAAAGAAATGGTGGATGAACTTAAGGTGTGCCACACTCAGATTGAGAGTTGGACAGGAGCTGTAGTTGCTCTTAGACAATCCATTGTTTCATTGACTGCTTTGAACAGTTCTCAAACCCAAGTGCACACTGACATTCGGTATATCAAAGAAGTGGTCAAACAGTTTGTGGAAGTTTTTGAGGCCTTTAAGAAGTCTATCAAATAACATCTGAACAGTCAGGATGAACTTGTTCAGAATGTAGTTAGTAGTCTGACTCAATCTTTCAAGGAGACAGTGGCCTTCTCAATGAAACCTCTTCCCTCAACTAGCTCCAGTATGAACCTTGACCAGATCCGGACTATTATTCAGGAAGAATTGGCTAAGGCCAGTCCTAGTGGTGCATTAGATACTCAGATTCTTGCTACCACTAGGGAAGTTAGTAGTTTTGTTCGTGATCACTTGTGGGCAGCTACTGCTTCTCAAGAGGCAATCAAAAATAAGGTGGATGATTATTTTGAAAATGTGTATACCAAGCACCAAATGAAAAACCATTTCAAGCCTTTGATGGAGAATATGAAATGACCTCTTGTTACCCAAGACTTTAGAGAACAGGTTAGTAAGCTTAGGGAGCTTACTTCGGCCTTAGACAAATTTATTGAGAATAGAGATGATTTTGTCTCTGCTATGGAGAGAGGTGGATGCATCATCATGGATTTCAGGAATCTCTTGCTGCCTTTCCTACATGTGGATGCTCGACCAGTTATTGTACCACCTGCCCTTCCACCATCTACCTCTGGGAGTACTCCTCACCTGACTCCAGTTCAAGCCATCAGGAGCTTGACACCTTTGATTCCTCAGAGAGAGACAGATTACAGATCTGGTACTGTATCAGTTTCTGATCCACCAGTAGTTCTTTCCAGAATTCCCAAGCCTGCTAACTCTACCTCTGCACCCTCTGCTGATCCCAAGGGAAAAACACATGTTCAAGAGGATGATTGAGTGCTTCTAGCTTCATTTTTTTTGATGGGATTCATTTTATTTTTTTACTTCTCTGATTTTTCCACTGTATCTATGACTTATCAATCACATACTTCATTCCTCTCTTCACTTTCTATTTTACTCTATCTATTTTCTTTCCACGTCCTTCTCTTTTCTCTCTGATACCCTCCTTTTTCTTAATTACAAAGGGGGAGAAATTATTGAAAGATGTACCCAGAGAGAGCGAGAGAATGTTGTTCACCTAAGGGGACAAAGGGGAGAAAATCACTACTTTGGAGGAGAATCCTGTAGTTAAATTGATAGGGGGAGGAATATGTGAATCTTCTCAAACAAAAGAATCTTGTTTGTGTTTTTCTTTCTCCTCTGATACTATTTTATTGGTTGATATCAATTGCTGAGATTTTTTCTTTCTCTGATCCTATACTGTTGATATCATACTTTGATATATTTTTTTCCTCTGATATTACTTTATTTTTTGGCATAAGTTGTGACTATCAAAAAGGGGGAGATTGTTGAACCATCTAGGAATTAAGTGGCTTTATTGTGTTTTGATAATCCCAACCATTCTTTATTTATATCTTGATTATGCTTAATACATTTCAATTATACATTAATAAATGTTTTTACTTTCAGTATTCTTAAATTTAGTATTTTGAATTATCAGATATATGTTTACTATGACTTAACTCATTCTGCCAAGTGAATTCTCAAACAGTTTTTAGCTACCGTTACACACTAGCTACCGATACAGAACAGTAGCCACCATTATGGATTAGAGCTATCGATATCGAATAGAGCTACCGATACAGAGTTCACTGATACATCAAGCTCACCAGTACTCAAAGATCACCGCTACATCAAAGTCTACCGATACGGTACATCAAATCTACTGATAGAGTTACAGTTACAAGCTCACCGGTACTCAAGTCTACCGCTACATCGAAGTCGACAGCTACCGATACAGAGTTACCGATATGCTGAAGTCCACCGTTATGCAAAGTCTACCGATAGACAGCTACCGCTACCAATACAAGGCAGAGCCACAGCTACCATTACAAGTCCACATCTACTGATGTGATCAAGTCTACAATTGAAGCTACCGAGACAAGTCTACCGTTACAAATGCCTACCGATACTCAGACCTGCCGTAACACAAATCTACCGATATCAAGAGCTACCGCTCCAGAGACAGAACCCGACACAGCTTTAATTTCTTTATCATTATTTATGTAACGCCCCGACCCTAGTTGCCTAGAGTCGGTGCATTATTACATAACATTGGCATGATCACAAGAAAGATCAAATCTCGAAAGACCGATTTGTTTAGTAGCCTTGGAAACACTAGATATATTCATAAGTTTTACATTACATCATAAAATGAAAAACTACTACAACAACATAATGTCTCCATAATCCACACTACTATCCCCTCATAATATCCCTGCAGGTCATTCATAATTTACTTCTTCACATCCTGGGGAAAAATAAAACATAGAAAAGGGGTGAGCTCAAATGCCCAGTAAGGATAACAATATAGCGGAAACTTTCATAAATAAGAATAAACATTTAAGGCAATGCATTACTAAAACAAAAGCCTTTTAAAATTGAACTTCAACATGGTATGGCAAAAGTAAAATGAAATAATGCCATTTACTTATTCACATGGATATTCTACTAATCGAATAATCACATGCAAAAATCAATAACCACTTTCATAATGTTGGAATGCATAATGCCAGACTATCATAACCACATAGCCAAGGCCTCGTGCCAAGGCTACAAATAAGATTTTGTCAAGGCCTTGTGCCAAGACACTAGTTTGTCTCATGAGACCTACCGATGCATCGAGGAGCTATAGCGGGCTCCACCCGTCACTTATTAAGTCCAATGCATTCCCATACGAAAAGGTTTAAACATAACATAAACATTCATATTAAAACTAGCATACGAAATGTCAATACTTTCACAATAAACTATGAATGGTATAAAAATAGCACATCCACAGTCAAACATATCACAAAACCTTCAATACAATATAGAAGTTTTGTATCATAATAAATCAACTTCAAATAATCTTAAAATCCATCAAAGGATGTTGACATAGATGAAATCAAAATTCTTTTTAAAGAAATATCTCCTTTTATTTTGAAATCATTTCAGATCCATATAAAATAAAACATTTTCTTTGAAAATATTCTTATAAACTTGTATGGAAAGCTTCGACGATTTTATAACGGCGGAAAATAACCGCACCCGCCGTATAAGTTAAAAAAAACATTCTTACCTCAATTCTGTCGAAAAGGTTAAAAAGGACCTTGTTTTGAAAACGACGGAAAGATTCCTTTATAAACCTCTTATAAAAAGTCAAAAAAAGGTATAAATGACTTTAACCCATATTCTTGTAAATAGTAAAAATGTTTTGAAATACATTTTTAAGAAACATGGATGTGGATGATAAAGAGATCCCAGTAGATTATTACATATAAACAACCTCGGATAATGAAGAGATTGTGAAATAACCCTTACCTTGTACTTTTCCTTGGTTGGGGTAGGTTAACCTCCTGTATAATGGTGAAATAGTTGTTATTAAATTATACAAGAATCATATATATTAATATGATATCATATATGATCTTTTAACATTGATTTGTTAATAATATCTTAGAATTATCGTCGTTTCGGGAGTTAACTTACTCATTTTCTTTTATATGTTTTGTTACATAAGCCATGGTTGTTGTATCTTATTCATATCCAGAATGATATACAGTCCTTAAACATCATTTTTAAATCATCAAATGATAATTATACTTGAATGGATACGATGGAGAATGAATCTCATCGCGTTCGTGGAGACGGTAGTCCGTACGTACGCACGAGCGACAATATCATTCTTTTGATATTAAAATAATATATAAATGGATGGTATATCATATATACAGAATCATTAACATGTTATATTTATTATTTACATGAGTTACACATCATTATTATACCCATCCAAATAATATTATATTGAATAACAATTACACCACGACGTGGAGACGGTAAGCCGTACGTACGCACGTATGGTGACATGTTATTCAAAGGGTGGATAGAATACTGAATATGATTGTACCATATTTATAATAACATCACAGTATATGTGAGATACTGGAGTTATTATTTCAGAATGGTAAGAACAAAGGAAGAAGAAGTGGAAGAAGAAATGAACTGAGAAAAGGGTGGTGAAATCATTACCTCTTCTTCGGGTTCTTCCTTTTGATTTGATCAAAAGGGCTCCTTAGGTTGGCTTTCTGATCAAACTAAGGCCTCTAGGTTGTATTGAGGGATGTTGGGAGAGTATTTGGGCAGAGTTTGGCCGAACCAAAAGGCTTTGAAGGTGTGAAGAAATGAGAAGGAGGAGTGCCCTTTTATAAGAGGGGTGAGGGGCACCTTTGGAAAAGTTAGAAATATTAATTTATAATAAATTCATATTCGGTTTACAAAGGCTCCAAAGTTGACTATTCAAAGGATGAGGTGTCGATAGGTCGAAAACAACTCATCCAATAGAATTTAGACAGGTTTGGGTACTTATATTAACCTTATCTTTAAGTATTAACTCTAAGTTAATTAGTTTCACTTTTACAATGTCTCTTTGTATTTTATATTATATGGTTAATAAACTTACTATGTACATCCAAGCGACCCCCAAGTGGTCCATTAATGATTAACCTATCATAATATAAGTCTCTTGGCCGAACCTTAGATTTTTAGTAATTTAATATCAATTAATAATATAATATTTGTTTTAAGAACTCTTTTATGTCAATTTTGACACTATTCAATAGTTGATTTTTGTGAAACTCATAACAGATTGATTACTTCGAACAAAGTCCATTAAATCAATCCTAATATATCATATTAGCCTAGAAAATTAGTTTAATTCATTAAAAGTTTCATATTATATTTATTTGGGTATTTATAATATCAATTATTTTAATTTTTCACTATTATAGTAATTACTGCATCATCATTGTGTCATAAATAAAATAACTTATTTATTGTCTAAAAATTATAAATAAAATATCATTATGTAGGAAATCTTTTTATCTTTCTAATGAATATTTATAATCGAAAATCCAACATGTATAACCCTATGTAAAAATTGTTCTTCTAAAAGATATATGCTTGTGTCATTTTTGTATTCATTTTAACTTAATTAAAATAAAGTGTCATTATCACTTACAAGTGGATCCATGGGGTCCCCAAATTGACACAAAGATGCCCATGGTCAACCATGTATCAACCAATAGGGTTAAGACACGTTTTAGGGTAATTTTGTATTATTATAATATTATTTTTTTAACCCTTATTTACCAGATTTACCTTTTAACCATGGTAAATAAAATATTTACCGCAGTAATTATTCAAAATGTCTAAAAATAAAAGTTACCTATTTACATAATTTGGACATACTGATTCCAAATATGGAATCCATTTTCCTAAATTCAAAACACAGAAGTGGCAGAAATTAATTTAAAATTAATTCCCGCTGTTAAAACAAAAAGCGTGTTTTTAAGAGATAATAACTATCAAAAGATTGACACTTGTTTATGTTTGGTTTAATTGTAAAATTATGTCCAATGATAAACATTAAATTGAATGGTAAAAATATATTCTAAATATACTTTAAAACCACTCAAATTCATAATTTATCACTATTAATTATTTTGATTAAAAAAGTTGTTTTTAATTAAAATTTAGAAATTTTCACTATTCATCAAAATATGAAAGTTATCCGAAATGTACCAAAATTTCACCCTAGGATAATTTTGATATTCCGAATCCAAAAATGAAGTCCATTTTGAAATATAGAATATATATGATTTCAAAAATTAGGTATTACTATTCACAACGGCTAGTTTAATTAGTTGTGGTGTGTGTTAGAACTCGAGGTTGCGTACAACACACGCTATCGCATTATTCGAAGGGAAACGTACCGTAGAAGCTTGGGGTGTTACATTCTCCCCTCCTTCAAATAATTGTGTCCTCGCAATTTCTAGGGTATTACTACATAAAAAGACTCGGGTGGTTCTTCATCATAAGTTCCTCGGGTTCCCACGTTGCCTCTTCCATTTTATGATTTCTCCACAAAACTTTTACCAGACGCGTCGTCCGGTTTCTCAGTACTTGTTCTCTTGTATCAAGAATCCTGACGGGCTCTTCGCAATAAGACAGATCGGGTTCCAGTTCTAATTCCTCATAGGTGAGTACATGCGTTGGGTCAGGCATGTATTTTCTCAACAGAGATACGTGGAACACATCGTGAACTTTGGAGAGACTTGGCGGCATTGCCAATCGGTAAGCTACAGCCCCAATTCGTTCTAGAATTTCGAAAGGTCCGATGTACCTGGGACTCAATTTACCTTTCTTACCAAAACGTATGACTCCCTTCCACGGAGATACCTTTAGGAAAACATGATCACCGACTTGAAATTCCAAATCCTTCCTTCGATTATCGGCATAGCTCTTCTGCCTACTTTGAGCTGCTTTGATGTGATTTTGGATTACCTTCACCTTTTCCACCGTTTCCTCCACCAGTTCTGGGCCTACAAGTTTTCTTTCACCAACGTCATCCCAACAGGTTGGTGTACGACATCTCTTTCCGTATAACGCTTCATATGGTGCCATTTGTATACTCGAATGGAAGCTATTGTTATAGGAAAATTCTACCAGAGGTAAATATTGATCCCACATACCCTAAAAATCAAGTGAGCAAGATCTCAACATGTCTTCTAAGGTCTGAATAGTCCGTTCTGATTGTCCGTCTGTCTGAGGGTGGTAAGCAGTGCTCAAATGAAGTTCAGTATCCAGGGATTTCTGAAGACTTTTCCAAAATCTTGAAGTAAAACGGGGATCACGATCCGAAACAATCGATAGGGGTACTCCATGAAGTCTCACAACTTCATTAATGTATAGTCTTGCTAGACGTTCCAGGGGTAGATCTTCTCTTATAGCAAGAAAATGTGCTGACTTGGTAAGACGATCAACAATAACCCATATTGCATCGTTCCTTCTAGGAGTCTTTGGTAGCCCCATGACAAAGTCCATCGTAATATTGTCCCATTTCCACTCCGGTATGGGAAGAGGTTGCATGACTCCTCCAGGCTGTTTCCTTCCAGCTTTCACTTGTTGACAAACCATACATCTTGACACAAAATCAGAAATCTCCCTCTTCATGTTGTCCCATCAAAAATGTTCTTTCAAATCTCTATACATTTTGGTGCTCCCAGGGTGTATAGAGAAATTGGAACTATGAGCATCATCCAGCAATTCCCTTTTTAGATCAGGTATATTGGGAACACAAAGTCTCTTCCCGAATTTCAAAATTCCATCTTCATACACAAAGTCTCTCAATCTCCCATCATTCACAGCTTTAATCTTCTTTTGGAATTCATCATCATCGGTCTGAGAACTCTTAATCCTTTCTAGTAAAGATGGTTTGGCAACCATTTGAAAAAGCATTGATGTTTCACCTTCCCTGGTTATTCCCATGTCCATTTTCACTAGATCCATGAAAATTGGATCCCTTTCAATTCTCATATTGTTCAAAACTCCATGGTCTTTTCTACTCAAAGCATCTGCCACCTTGTTTGCCTTCCCCGGGTGGTAGTGTATCGTACAATCATAATCCTTGAGTAATTCAAGCCATCTCCTTTGCCTCATGTTGAGTTCTTTTTGTGAGAAAATATACTTCAAACTCTTGTGATCAGTATAAATCTCACATTTTTCACCATAGAGGTAGTGCCTCCATATTTTCAAAGCAAAGATCACTGCTGCTAACTCGAGATCATGAGTAGGATAGTTTTGTTCATGAATTTTCAACTGTCGTGATGCATAGGCAATAACTCTATCATTCTGCATAAGGACACAGCCAAGTCCTTTCTTTGATGCATCACTATAAATAACGAACCCATCATTCCCCGATGGTAGAGTCAATATAGGAGCATTGACTAATCTTCTCTTCAGTTCTTCGAAACATTCTTCACACTCTTTTGTCCAAACAAATTTAACCCCTTTACGTGTGAGCTTCGTTAATGGGTTAGCCAATCGGGCAAAATTCTGGACGAAACGTCGATAATAACCTGCCAAACCAATAAAACTACGTACCTCAGTTATATTCGTAGGTGCTGGCCATTCTTGGATTGCCTTGGTCTTAGAAGGATCAACAGAGATTCCATCTTTAGAGACAATATGGCCAAGAAAAGAAATCTCCTGAAGCCAGAATTCACACTTGCTAAACTTTCCATATAATTCATGCCTCCTCAGAGTCTTCAAGATAATGCGCAAGTGATTTTCATGATCTTTGTAGGTTTTGGAGTATACCAAGATATCATCAATAAATACCACCACAAATTCATCGAGATACTCCTTGAAAACTCTATTCATCAGATCCATGAATACAGAGGGTGCATTAGTCAATCCAAACGGCATTACAGTAAACTCGTAATGCCCGTACCTGGTTTGAAATGCTGTCTTCGGAATGTCTTCCTTCTTCACACACAACTGATGGTATCCAGATCGAAGGTCAATCTTTGAAAAGTATTGAGCTCCATGCAGTTGGTCAAATAAATCATCAATACGAGGTAGGGGATACTTGTTCTTTATCGTTATAGCATTGATCTCCCTGTAGTCGATACATAACCTCATAGATCCATCTTTCTTTTTAACAAAAAGAACAGGGGCTCCCCATGGAGAAACACTAGGGCGAATAAATCCCTTATTACTCAATTCCTCTAGTTGTTTCTTTAGTTCGACTAGCTCTACAGTGGCCATTCTATAAGGGGTCTTCGATATAGGCCTTGATCCAGGAATTAAATCAATGGAAAACTCTACTTCTCGTTCTGGAGGATGTCCAGGTAAATCTTCCGGAAATACATCTACAAACTCTTTCACAATAGGTACATCCTCTATTTGAACATTTCTTTCCTCACCGACAGTTATTTCATTCTCTTCCTCCCCAATAATTGAATTAAGTTGAGCTACTGGGGGTGGGTCTAAATAAGAATTAGTTGGTGACGATTCTGCTCTAAAAATAAGGTGTTCCTTATCATTATCATCAAGAATCGTAACCTCTTTCTTCTTACAATAAATCTTCGCATCATAGTCCGAAAGCCAGTCCATACCGAGGATTATATCAAACTCAATCATAGGTATGACGATGAAATCAGCAGATAAAGAAAATTTATGTGCTCTAATGGGGACTGATTCACAAAACTTTGTTGCAACGATACTTCCCTTAGGAGTTTTAACTGACAACTCCCTTATTAAATCAAATTGGAAATATCTAATTTTCTTAGCAAACTGGGAAGATATGAAACAATGCGATGATCCAGAATCAAATAATGCATTTGCTAAACTTGAGGAAACCATTAAATTACCTGCCACCACGTCTTTCGGAGCTTCTACCTCAGCAGTAGTGATAGCATAAGTCTGGCCTTGATCCTTTGGCCTTTTCTGAGGTAAGTTCTCCTGACGCTTAGGACATGCATTTGCATAATGCCCCATCTCCCTGCAATTGTAGCACTGAACGTTGGTAGCTTCCTTCTTCCCCTTGCAATCATGAGCTTGGTGGCCTTTTTCACCACACTTGTAACAGACTCCCATTCCCTTCAGGCAAGCACCGGGGTGTTTCTTCCCGCACTTACCACAAGATGGATATTCAACCTTTCCCTTCTTCCCCTTATTTCCATTCCCAGATTGATCAGCAGGTCTCTTCTTCTCTTGCTTTACTTTAAAGTCATAAGACTTAGAGAATTCCTTTTCGGTCTTGATAGCACATGAGACAATGTCTTCGTACGATGAAAAGGATTGTGAGACTAATGCTCGACGGAGAAATGGTTTTAACCCATCAAAGAAACGATCAATCTTACTTCTTGGGTTGCGAATATAATCACCAGCGTACCTCGCTAACCTTGTAAAGTTAGCCTCGTACTTTGTGACATTCTCATCCTCCTTTTGTCTCAGACTCAGAAATTGCCTTTCCATATCTGCTCGATGGTCGCGAGGAAAGTATTTTTCTAAAAACAGATCTTTGAACTCCCTCCATTCCATGTTTGATACTTCATCATCTTCCTTCATGTTTTGAATCAATGACCACCATTGATCAGCATCTCCAGTGAGGCGGTAAACTGCCATGGTAACTTTTTCCCTTTCACTACTCCCCAAAGCCTGAAATATTTTCTCTAGGGAAAATATCCATTGCTCAGCTACTAAGGGATTTGTACTCCCATTGAACGTTGGTGGTTGTTGTCTCATGAATCGATCTAACATTGATCCTCCACGCTGCGGATCAGGGTGCTCCATACGGGTAAGGTTATTATTCATAACCTGAGTAAGTTGTCCCAGTACGGTGATTAGCTGATCAGCACCAGTTGCATCACCAGCCCCACTATAATTATCTTGTGCAGGAGGGCAATCCCTACATGGAGTGCGTGCATTGATACGGTTTCCATTTCTTCCACTAGGCGCCATTTCTAAAAAAAATGGCATAAACTAGATCAGTTTATGCATCAAAATACATAATCCCATACTTATAAAACACTTAACATAAATTGAACTATTTATGGATATAATCCATAATCATAAAAATGTTTTCTTTGAGGAAGTATATACTCATAAACCCTTCATAATGATTTGTAAAGATAGTGAGAGTTATCCTAAGCATATCCCCCGGGAGTGTCGTAACCAAGAGTGCAGCAAGGCCCGTTGTCGTGCACCAGTTCCCGTTCGAGTCTAGCTCAAAGCGGTGTTTTCGGGTTTTACCCCTAGGTACATCTGTGCCAGAGCCGCCTCTACCTGCTCGTATCCAGACAGGGATGTATTGCTCGCAAAACTCACAAAGTCTCTACAATACCAAAATTCTAGGAAGTTCTTCTATACTAATCCTCAAAGTTCATCTTAGGTCTACGTGCTCTAATCAGAGTTTATCTAAATCTAGCTTCCAAGGTTTGTACTAAACTTCCTCTGATACCAACTGTAACGCCCCGACCCTAGTTGCCTAGAGTCGGTGCATTATTACATAACATTGGCATGATCACAAGAAAGATCAAATCTCGAAAGACCGATTGGTTTAGTAGCCTTGGAAACACTAGATATATTCATAAGTTTTACATTACATCATAAAATGAAAAACTACTACAACAACATAATGTCTCCATAATCCACACTACTATCCCCTCATAATATCCCTGCAGGTCATTCATAATTTACTTCTTCACATCCTGGGGAAAAATAAAACATAGAAAAGGGGTGAGCTCAAATGCCCAGTAAGGATAACAATATAGCGGAAACTTTCATAAATAAGAATAAACATTTAAGGCAATGCATTACTAAAACAAAAGCCTTTTAAAATTGAACTTCAACATGGTATGGCAAAAGTAAAATGAAATAATGCCATTTACTTATTCACATGGATATTCTACTAATCGAATAATCACATGCAAAAATCAATAACCACTTTCATAATGTTGGAATGCATAATGCCAGACTATCATAACCACATAGCCAAGGCCTCGTGCCAAGGCTACAAATAAGATTTTGTCAAGGCCTTGTGCCAAGACACTAGTTTGTCTCATGAGACCTACCGATGCATCGAGGAGCTATAGCGGGCTCCACCCGTCACTTATTAAGTCCAATGCATTCCCATATGAAAAGGTTTAAACATAACATAAACATTCGTATTAAAACTAGCATACGAAATGTCAATACTTTCACAATAAACTATGAATGGTATAAAAATAGCACATCCACAGTCAAACATATCACAAAACCTTCAATACAATATAGAAGTTTTGTATCATAATAAATCAACTTCAAATAATCTTAAAATCCATCAAAGGATGTTGACATAGATGAAATCAAAATTCTTTTTAAAGAAATATCTCCTTTTATTTTGAAATCATTTAAGATCCATATAAAATAAAACATTTTCTTTGAAAATATTCTTATAAACTTGTATGGAAAGCTTCGACGATTTTATAACGGCGGAAAATAACCGCACCCGCCGTATAAGTTAAAAAAAACATTCTTACCTCAATTCTGTCGAAAAGGTTAAAAAGGACCTTGTTTTGAAAACGACGGAAAGATTCCTTTATAAACCTCTTATAAAAAGTCAAAAAAAGGTATAAATGACTTTAACCCATATTCTTGTAAATAGTAAAAATGTTTTGAAATACATTTTTAAGAAACATGGATGTGGATGATAAAGAGATCCCAGTAGATTATTACATATAAACAACCTCGGATAATGAAGAGATTGTGAAATAACCCTTACCTTGTACTTTTCCTTGGTTGGGGTAGGTTAACCTCCTGTATAATGGTGAAATAGTTGTTATTAAATTATACAAGAATCATATATATTAATATGATATCATATATGATCTTTTAACATTGATTTGTTAATAATATCTTAGAATTATCGTCGTTTCGGGAGTTAACTTACTCATTTTCTTTTATATGTTTTGTTACATAAGCCATGGTTGTTGTATCTTATTCATATCCAGAATGATATACAGTCCTTAAACATCATTTTTAAATCATCAAATGATAATTATACTTGAATGGATACGATGGAGAATGAATCTCATCGCGTTCGTGGAGACGGTAGTCCGTACGTACGCACGAGCGACAATATCATTCTTTTGATATTAAAATAATATATAAATGGATGGTATATCATATATACAGAATCATTAACATGTTATATTTATTATTTACATGAGTTACACATCATTATTATACCCATCCAAATAATATTATATTGAATAACAATTACACCACGACGTGGAGACGGTAAGCCGTACGTACGCACGTATGGTGACATGTTATTCAAAGGGTGGATAGAATACTGAATATGATTTTACCATATTTATAATAACATCACAGTATATGTGAGATACTAGAGTTATTATTTCAGAATGGTAAGAACAAAGGAAGAAGAAGTGGAAGAAGAAATGAACTGAGAAAAGGGTGGTGAAATCATTACCTCTTCTTCGGGTTCTTCCTTTTGATTTGATCAAAAGGGCTCCTTAGGTTGGCTTTCTGATCAAACTAAGGCCTCTAGGTTGTATTGAGGGATGTTGGGAGAGTATTTGGGCAGAGTTTGGCCGAACCAAAAGGCTTTGAAGGTGTGAAGAAATGAGAAGGAGGAGTGCCCTTTTATAAGAGGGGTGAGGGGCACCTTTGGAAAAGTTAGAAATATTAATTTATAATAAATTCATATTCGGTTTACAAAGGCTCCAAAGTTGACTATTCAAAGGATGAGGTGTGGATAGGTCGAAAACAACTCATCCAATAGAATTTAGACAGGTTTGGGTACTTATATTAACCTTATCTTTAAGTATTAACTCTAAGTTAATTAGTTTCACTTTTACAATGTCTCTTTGTATTTTATATTATATGGTTAATAAACTTACTATATACATCCAAGAGACCCCCAAGTGGTCCATTAATTATTAACCTATCATAATATAAGTCTCTTGGCCGAACCTTAGATTTCTAGAAATTTAATATCAATTAATAATATAATATTTGTTTTAAGAACTCTTTTATGTCAATTTTGACACTATTCAATAGTTGATTTTTGTGAAACTCATAACAGATTGATTACTTCGAACAAAGTCCATTAAATCAATCCTAATATATCATATTAGCCTAGAAAATTAGTTTAATTCATTAAAAGTTTCATATTATATTTATTTGGGTATTTATAATATCAATTATTTTAATTCTTCACTATTATAGTAATTACTGCATCATCATTGTGTCATAAATAAAATAACTTATTTATTGTCTAAAAATTATAAATAAAATATCATTATGTAGGAAATCTTTTTATCTTTCTAATGAATATTTATAATCGAAAATCCAACATGTATAACCCTATGTAAAAATTTTTCTTCTAAAAGATATATGCTTGTGTCATTTTTGTATTCATTTTAACTTAATTAAAATAAAGTGTCATTATCACTTACAAGTGGATCCATGGGGTCCCAAAATTGACACAAAGATGCCCATGGTCGACCATGTATCAACCAATAGGGTTAAGACACGTTTTAGGGTAATTTTGTATTATTATAATATTATTTTTTTAACCCTTATTTACCGGATTTACCCTTTAACCATGGTAAATAAAATATTTACCGCAGTAATTATTCAAAATGTCTAAAAATAAAAGTTACCTATTTACATAATTTGGACATCCTGATTCCAAATATGGAATCCATTTTCCTAAATTCAAAACACAGAAGTGGCAGAAATTAATTTAAAAATTAATTCCCGCTGTTAAAACAAAAAGCGTGTTTTTAAGAGATAATAACTATCAAAAGATTGACACTTGTTTATGTTTGGTTTAATTGTAAAATTATGTCCAATGATAAACATTAAATTGAATGGTAAAAATATATTCTAAATATACTTTAAAACCACTCAAATTCATAATTTATCACTATTAATTATTTTGATTAAAAAAGTTGTTTTTAATTAAAATTTAGAAATTTTCACTATTCATCAAAATATGAAAGTTATCCGAAATGTACCAAAATTTCACCCTAGGCTAATTTTGATATTCCGAATCCAAAAATGAAGTCCATTTTGAAATATAGAATATATATGATTTCAAAAATTAGGTATTACTATTCACAACGGCTAGTTTAATTAGTTGTGGTGTGTGTTAGAACTCGAGGTTGCGTACAACACACGCTATCGCATTATTCGAAGGGAAACGTACCGTAGAAGCTTGGGGTGTTACAATTTAATCTAACCAACGGTCATATCCGGTATATTTAATATACTAACATTTATTTAATGTGTGTTATTGGATGTTAGGGAACTGTACCTCGTACCTATAAAAAGTAAATCATCTTTTTCCAGAGCACGTGGTTTAACTAAATGAAGGATGCTGCTACAAAAGAGTATGAATAGACGAATACAATATTTGGAACACAGGCTGTGCAAGAGACATATAGACGAATACACGAGACATACAAAATACAAGGTGTGCTGGAAGAACACAGAGCGTGAATGCAAAGATACGATAGAAATTAACCGATGAACTCGTTACTGCATACCAGTGAAGAGCTAAGAACGAGAACATAACACAAGAGCTTCATCGACTGTATCTACACCTGGAAGTCAAGGAAACAGACGATACTATGTTTTCCAGACAAAAACCAGAAGAGGACTCAGAGCGAATTCTGATCAATCAAAGGAGTCCAGAACTGCATGCTAATCACAAGATCCATTTCTAAACTCAATATATATGTTCTGTGATTTATCTTTTTAATTTTCGAGCAGTGTGTGTTATATGTTGTATTTTACACACACACTATCTCCTGTACTCTAATTGGAGGATTTGTAAATCCTCACTAAACTCACTTTCATTTTGTTTTTCCCACTGGGATAGTGGTAGAGGTCGTGTGACCTGAACAGCTGGTTGCTGTTGTGTTTATTCCCACGAATAACTGTGGTAGAGGTCTTGGACCTGGACAGCTGGTTGCTGTTGTTATCCCCGATCCAGGGTGTGGATCATCTTTTTATAAAAGCTTTTGAGAGGACTAAGTATCAGCTTGAGACTAAACCTCTTGGTTATATTTGTTGTGCTATATCTTTCAAAGTTATTCTTTTATTCCGCTGCTAATACTTTAAAACCAAAATTGTTTTAAAGCTACTTTGATAATTAAACTCGCTAGTGTTTATATTAGTTGTAAACCAGTAAGTTAGTTTCAAAAGTTAATCAAGTCTACTGATTTGATTAACTGGGAACTAATCAATCCCTTGAGAACCTAACAGAACACTTACTTTGATATAAATTCACTACAGTTTAATTCTGTATTCTTTTTGGGGGATTTTTAACTCAAAGTTTTTAAACATAAATTTTAATTGGAACTCAATTTACCCCCTCTTGAGTATCCACTCCGACCAAAAAAAATATATGATAATGTTTTGACATTGTAAGGTGAAACAAAATTCCTATAGCTATATAATAATACATCAAATAATTCCAACATGATAAATTATATTGAATATAAGGGATATCATTATGTTGGATAGGGATACAAAAACCATTTAGAAATAGAGTATCATATTATTGAGATCATTGTCATATTCTCTAAACCAATTCATTATGGTAGCATCTGTATTTATGGTGGGTGATTCTCAAACACATTATATCACCATAATGCATGGGGAGACGTTTCACTTATCATGTGAATTATGTGCACGATACACTTAAGAAACACTCATGTGTATCGTTTCCATTGATAAACATGTGTGAAAAATTGAAAATGAAGAGATTTAAAATTATGTATATTAAATTCTATAATAATCTATTGTGTGTGATCATGATTTATAGAAAATAAGTTTTTTCGGATAACATTAATTATTATTATTTTTTATTTTACATAAATTTTAATTAATCTTTGAATTTTACATCATGTACTTTTTTACTAATTGGTTTCTATAATTAATGTATAGGTCTTAATATAGGCACTAATTTCCCTTGGTTTTGGACCACTTCCATGGAACATGAAAATTGATAAACAAATTACAGCTATAGGTTCAATGTTAGGCCATACATGATTTCAACGGTAAGCGATGTTAGTCTGCAAAAAAATGGTTTTGAGTTTTATTTCAATAGGTCTCCAATGTTTTCCTAGAGACGTATAGGTGTTATTAAGTGAAGCCACTGAATTTTGGTTGTTTAGTATTATTTTCCAAGGAAATACCCTATTAGTTCAGTCTAAATCAGGTTAAAGTTCATATATAATGTTTCTGTAAATATGATTTATATACAAAATATGCAATTACATCTGATAATTCAGATATCTAATGAATTTTTTAAATAGTTAAAAATTAAAATTAATTAAAAACATTAACTAATTAGTATCGATTATTAGATGGAATATATTATATAATATCATTTGTTTTTTAATTTAACATATATCAAATATGTGTTATATAAACATATATACATTAATTTTACACACACATATATATGTAATTGAGTCAATTTTAT
Source organism: Viscum album (assembly GCA_963277665.1). Lineage (NCBI taxonomy): Eukaryota > Viridiplantae > Streptophyta > Magnoliopsida > Santalales > Viscaceae > Viscum > Viscum album. The sequence goes on along the minus strand of OY728130.1, from coordinate 1,050,467,568 downwards.
ATATAAACACACACACAATATTTATATAATATATTCAATTTTTAATATTTGTTTTAGAATTTTATTTAGTAACATAATATATTTAATATATTACGTTTTTAGTTGATAAATTTTATTGATTATTTTTATTTTTTTTAATTTATTCATTATTATTATTATTATTTATTAATTAATAATATTAATTATTTAATTAATAATATTATTATTAATTCATTTTATATTTTTTATATTTAATATTTTTGTAATTTTAAAAATTTCAATATTTATTAAGACATGTTTATTCATTACCATTTAATGTGTTTAATATGATACATGTAATTTATATAATTAATATGTATTCATTTTCATTTTACCATTTATTCATTTTTAATTTTTTTTATAATATATCTAATTACTAACACTTATTTATTTTTTAAATATTTTTTCAATCTATGTTTTTTTTAATTATTAAGCTTTACTCTTTTTTAACATTCATTCATTTCATATTCTTTTTTCCCATATACTACTAATTGATATATATTTTTAATTTGTTCTTTTTTAACATTTATTTGACATATTTATTCATTAAAATTTAATGTTCTTAATATGTATTAATGTTCATTTTAATATATATTCATTTTAAATAATTTATATAATTAATAAAACTTATCCATTTTTTAATGTTTTTGAAGTCTATTCATTTTTAATTATTAAATTTCACTCATTTATAACATTCATTCATTTAAAATCATGTTTTAATTAATATTTTTTTATATTTTTTTACATTTTTTAAAATTTATACATTTTAATATATATTTTCTTAATATTTATTTATTTTATTTTAAGCATTTTTATCAACTCTTTAATAATTATTGATAAATATAGGTTTTTTTAGTGCTAAAATAGTTGGCACTAATAAAAGGTATCTTTATTAGTTCTATAATTCTACTATTAGAAAATATAGGTCTTTATCATTATTTTTGTAGCATTGATAAAGATATTTTTTATTAATGCTTATTATTTTATCCCTGATAAAACACATATTTATCATTTCTTTTTGGAAATCACGGATAAACCCCTTCCCAATCTTATAAACTAAAACCTAATATAACTGAAATCCTCACATTGTTCAAGCTCTCATAGGAGTTGACCCTGACCGCCTCTCCCCCTCAAAATTCTCATAAAAATTGAACCACTCAAAACCTAAGGTATGTTATTATTTATACTCTATTTTAGTCTAGCATACATTGTTTCATACCTTGTATCATTAATTAATATTCTAAAAGAATAATTCATTGATTCAAAATGAGAAATAATATCATTTTACTCTTAAATAAATGTGTCCAAAAAATATTTTAGTTTTATTAATCATTCTAATTATAGGATTATTATAATCTAAATTCCTTTCCCTCGTTGGACGAGGCTAGTTTTTCAAGATTTTGGTATTAGATGAAGCTCCCCTACCACTTGAATTATACTAATGTCTCTTATTAAATGGTAATCTAGTTTGGTGTCCCCACTCAGATGAGGGTTGTCTTTAATTTCTACCACCATCATCTAGAGAAATTATAGCATCAATTTTTTCAAGTTAATCCAATTCACATGATTTTTCATTCAGAGTGTCCAAATTATATAAATTTCCAATCATAGTAGTTTCTTCTCTTACTAACCACATTTAATATTCCTTCCACTTTCATTATATCCTTTTTCTAAATTAGTAAGTGGGTCATTATTTTTAGTATGTTATTTCTCTTGGACCCACATTCATTCATTATGACCAGCATTGGGTTTCTTTAAGCCATCATTTTAATCTTTTTTCAGTTAACTGTATTGATTAATCCTAATGAGATTGACACACAATTTAATCTAAACCATGTTCCTAGTTATGGGGAGTCATATAACTATCTTTTATTCTCCACATAGGCTACCCTTCAATCATTAAATTCAAATTATGACCATCATTCAAAACATCCATATCTTATACCTTTTTTTTAAACCTTGTCCCTAGTTTCCACTATGACATTTTTACAAATTTGATTATATATATTTGTTCTACTAAAGTTGAGTTTTGTTTTTAGGTGATCCGAGGAATTTGTCCTTCTACTCAAATCATTAGTTTGATATGGGTATTTTCATGATCCCACTAAGAAACTTCTTCAACCTTTCTTGATGTTGATTATTCTTTCCATCCCTAAGAAGAATTTCATTTATATTCTTTAACCCTTCATCCAACCCATGCAGATTATTCAAATTTAAAGAATTCATAAATCCCTAATTATATTGTTATTTAGTTTTTATAGTACCTTGATAACCCCAGCCTGATAATTATGGTTTATTTGATATAATTTCAAGAGTTTATTTAAACAATGGGTTCTCAATACCATGTGATTAGGCCCTATCAACGTTTTCATCATCTGAGAAAAGATTATCAACATTAGATCCTAGTAACTAGGACACTCAAACACCACCTATATATCCATTTACCAAGTAATGAAATGAATAAACATCAAATCCTCCCTCTTATTTCAGTCCCACCAAAAAAAGTTATAGAAACTATCCTCGAATTTCCTTCTTTTTATCTAATGAAAAATAAAATTGTGAGCCTATACCAAAAACCACATTTTTACCCTCGGAACATGTTATTGATTTTTCAGAATCTCCTACTAATTTTCACTCCATTTATTTACTTATAATTCATTGATACTTATAAAAATGATGATAATCTTCACAAATGTTGAAACCAACAAATTTTCAACATATAATCTTAGATGATGTACATAAAAGTATATTAAAACTAATAGGTTTTTCATACATGAATAAGATGAAATCATGTATTTATTAGTAGAAATTGTTATTCATTATACTCATAAAAAAATTATTTTCTAGTTGTAATCATCAAAAACTGAATATCTAAAAATAAAATAACATTTTAACACATATAATGTTTTAGGGTTTCTCACTGAAATCATCATTATCCTTTATGATATCATCCTAAATGATAAAAATTGATAATTTAGTGAGTGAAAATTATTTATATATGGGTTTCTTTGTATAAGAAAATTTAATTATATTCTTTGTAACTTTATAGATATCACACATTCCCTTCCTTCTATGATTTCCACCACTATAAAACAATATCAATATGCATAAGTAATATCATGACATCATCTTAGATAGAAATATTAATAATGGTATCCTTATTTAATAACCCTAATAAATAATAAGTAACATAAATAATTTCATCTTATATAGAAAATTATTTTTATTGATTACTCGAGACATTTCTTGAGTAAAATAGATTTTCTTTGAAAATAAATTTTTAAAATTTAAAACATTTAGAAAATAATTTTCTTTGAAAATAACCATGAAAAAATATAAAGTAAGATTTAAAGATCATTTAAAAAATTTATTGAGGAAAATATACTTTCTTATTTGAATAAAAAATACTTTTTGAAAAGCTTTTAGAAAACATGGTTTGGGAAGTAAAAGGGTTTTCGATAAAAAAGGCGATTTTTCTTAAAAAAAATTGAACCCTTGAGTACATAAAAGAAAATGATTGAAAAACATGTATTATTATGATATAAATAGAGGAGAAGAAAATTTATGCTAATAATGGAGATTTAGATAATGATATTTAAATATTGGAGACTTAATTGTAAACAATCCAGATAAATAATGAGATTGTAACATAAAACCCTCACCTCTTTGGTAACCCTTATTCATAAGATTCATAAAATAATAACATTAAATGAAACATAAAATTTTATGAATAGAATTATATTTGTGATATAACTTGTAAAACTATCTGTATATACACCACATAAAATAAATAGGTGGTGAACATGGCATGTGTTTCACATGAGTAAAAAGTGAGACAAAAATCCCTTATAGATTTGGAAAATTTTGAACTGTAAACCCCATGAAAGATAGATCCTAAAATGGATATGTAAATACCATTAATTTTAAATATAATAATAATAATATAAATTCTTGGATAGTATATAAATCATATAAAAGAAACAGGGGGTTAATATGGAATTTCTCTCACCAAAAGTAAAAGTGAGGCAATAATCCCTTATGGATTTGGAAACTTTTAAGTAGTAAACACTATGAAAGAGGGATCCTAAAATGGATATGAAAATACCAATAATATTAAGTAGAATAGTTATTAAATACCTTAATTGGAAGTATATACACCACATTAAATAAACATTTGGTGAATATTTCATTTTTCTTACACAAAATAAAAATGAGACACCTCATTGGTAGCATTTTAACTTTAAACCCCCTAAAAGAGAGATCCTCTAATGTATATATAAATCCCAATAATTCTTGATATAAGAATCATAAAATCAATTAATGTGTATTATACACACTACATAAAATAAATAGTTTATTGATGTGGAATTTTTCTCAAAGTAGTAGAGAGTGATACTAGAATCTCTTACCTAAAATCTTGACTTTCGTCATACTCATTCAAACCTTCTATTCTTTAGGTATCCCCCATATGTTTTCACTAAAAAACATTATAGGATTGATTTATTACCAAAATAATTATTTTAGAATGAGGGTAAGGAAGTTGGGAATTTATTTTGGAAGGTATTGTCTGAACCAAAATGTTTTGAATGTATTAAGAAGAGAAGAGAAGGGGTGGCCTTTTATAAGTGAGGGAGAGGACACACTTATCATTTTTGAAAATAATTGAGTGCTCCCACGTTTTTCAAATGTCATAATGGTTAGAAATGGTCTATTATATAACCTTATAGGTTTAATGGTCCAAATATTTCCATCCAATAGTTTTTAGACAAGCGTATATGTAATTTTAACTCTAATATTTTTAGTTTAACCCCTCGTAAACCCATTTTTACCTTAATAATGGTAATTGATTTTTTTGGCATTCACTATTCAATTTGGTCAAAAATTAATTTGGATTTATTAGATAATATAAATTATTCTGATTCCAAATATGGAATCTAAATTCCAAATTCCATTAATATAAGTTAAAAGTTTTAATCTAAAATTAACCCTGGAGACGCGATGAGAAAGCAAGTTTTTAAAGAGAAAGTGTTCAAATGTTTACAAAGTTTTAATATAAAAATTCAATATGAAATTTATTCTAATGAAATAAATTGGATTTATGGATGTAAAATTGAACAAATTATGTGTTAAAAAAAATTAAAATATAATTTTACTTTATAAATAAATTAAAATAAAAGGTAGTTTTCAATTAAAATTCTATATTTTTCCTTATTTACCAAAAAAATGAATATTTTTCAAAAAATATAAAAAATTCTCCCAAAGATAATTTTAATAATATTATTTAAAAAATTAATCCTTTTTATAAATAAAACTTATAAAAGTGTAAAGAATTATTTTTAAACTAATTGCACCATTAAAAAGGCAACAAAACTGTTTTTTAGAAAAATAATGGTTTGAAACCTAAAATTGGATTTATTCTTATATATTATCTAGAAAACACATAAGATTAATGTTAATTATTTTATTGAAATTAAAATATATAAATTTCATTAAAAAAATTCACCAAAAGTGATTCTTTTAATTTATTGCGGTAAAACGCGTTTATGTGCATTAAAAATATTTTTTCAGAAAATGAAATGATTTATTTTTAAAATGTTTTTATTTTCATTTATAATTAATTTTTAAGAAAATAATTCATTATATATAAATGTGTAAACCATAGATTTTCCTATTAATATGATCAGGTATTGATATCTTCCATGATTACCCATACTGACCATCTGATATCACCCTCTCTTATGTTTCATTTCCCCAGGTTATGAAGAAATGTTCTAAGTATTATAGGTCTAAAAAGAGTACTAAATGAGGATAAATTTTTTGGATATGTTGAAGATCATTCACCAATTAAGTGATTGTCTAGTCTCCAAAGACACTAAACCTATAAGGTCATTGGGAATGTATTACATAACGTAAAGAATGTTCATCTAAAAATATGTGATCTTTATGTGTAAAAAGCCTGGGTCATTATCATTGGTATTAGAGAAAATGGTTGAGTCAATATTTGGAGATTTGGATTAGAAAATGTTAGTGAGAAACATTAGTATTTTCATAAGTATAAGATAACTTTCTAAAGTTTTGTAACAGTTTATTTGGTCTACCTAACAATGCTTTCCTGTATTGATACTAAAATTGGATGTGGTTATGTTATAGATGTACCTAGGGGTTATAACTCTAAAAAAGGCATGTCGGGTTTGACTCAAGCATTACCCAGTGCAAGACAAAGAGCCATATTGTGAACCTTATTTGATACTCTTAAGGGACATTCTTTGGTCAATCCACATTTTCTTTATAATCCATTATGAAGGATTTGATTAGATGATGGTCAAAGATAACCTAGGTTAAACCTAAGTTGTCATGGATTGAAAATATTTTGTCATAATTTATACTTCCTCTAAGTAATTTTCAATTATTGTGTAGTTTTCTACTATGATTAGTGTTACTTGCACTATGATTTTTAGTTTCATTCGGTGGTTGAAACCTAAAAGAATCTTACTAATGCTGAATGTGATGAAAAATGCAATGATTTTCCAACTTGGAAACCAAATTCTATAGGATATGGGATGTAAAACCTTGTTTATGTGGCCAAACAACTTTTTCAATCCATGAATCATATTGAGATTCAAAATTATCAAAGGACGGAATGATGTTCTATTGTATCCTCGATGAGACAACATCCACCTACTGTTAGTGGGTCACCTAATCCACCTGTAGTTGAGCAATGGATCTAAAAATTGAGAATATATTTTATGTTATTAGGTGCTTGAAACACAAGAATATTTTCTAAATTGTTTATCTTTAGGAAGTTGATGTGGATCAATAGTAGATCCCCATTGAGAATACGAGTTAAGAGGAATAAATTGAATCTATAGAATGACATGATCTTATGAGAATATTTCTCTGTATGTAATTACCTCATATACTACTTACATGGAAGTATAAATAATTTCTTGAGCTTAAGAAAAATTATGATGAATCTATTGGTACCTTTGAAGCTAATTATGCATGGATTGTAGGGTACACTTCTGTTTTAATCATCAGTCTAGAAAGAGAAATTAATCAATTGTTTAGTGTCTTAAAACCATGTCTCCAAAAAGAATTGGTTATAAGAGACTTTAGTAGCTGTGAAGAAATCATTTATTCTACACATAAGGTAGAAATGGAAACTAGATATTATAACTATTCTAATGGTTTTGTTAAGAAAAGGAAGATCAAGACTCTTGAGAACTCAAATATATCACATGGTGGAAATAAATCACATCCATTTGAATGTTAGAAATGTGGGAAGAAACATAAATTTAATTACATGAATGGAAATTGTAGGTTCTTTAAATGTAGAAAAGTGGGTCATAATTCTTTTGAATTTTGAAATGCAATGAATAGACCAATTAATGTAAATGAGGATAATAAGATGCTAGCTAATGCACCACCCACACTCTAGTGCCATCAATGTAAGAATTATAGGAATTATTTCGTATAATGAATGAATCTAAAGGCCTTTGATTACCAGATTCAACATCCTCATAATCCTAAAGATAAAAGGAAATATCCTATGATCATGACTACTGGGGTGGGTTATGAGAATAATGTGGTGAAAGGAATGATTATCATACACTCTAAAACATTTAATGTCTCTTTTTATTCTCGATCTACCCACACTTTTATATATAAATAATTTTCTATGGTTACGTAATTACCATCTAAATTGTTAGATACATATTTTGTAGGGAAAACTCTTAATGGTATGATGGCCACATCCCAATTATGTAGTTCTTACATGATTGAAGTTTGTGGGATAATGCTTCACAAAAATATTGTGAATATACCTTTAGTTGAATTTGATTAGATTCTGGGAATGGATGGATTTATTATATAGGTATCATTTTAATTACTAAGGTAGGGAAGTCACAGTTCATATTCTGAATGAACCATTTCTCATTTATTGGTGGAGGTGAATACAAATTTCTGATGGAAATTGACTCTAACTTATGGGTCTTAATCCCTATCCATGAAGGATATTTTTCTTAATTTTTTTGGGAGAAATTCAATATCAAATACATTTCTATAGTTTTGTAGTTTTTTGAAGTCTTTCCAGGGTAATTTTTGGGTCATCCTCTGAGTCATGAAGTTGAGTTCTGAAGAATCTTTTTGATGTTTTTTCTTAACAATGTTTTTTATATTTTTTGAAAAATAATATTTTGTAAAATAATTTTTTTCAAAAATTGGTGAAAGTTACTAGTAGGAGTAATCATTGAATACATTCCATTATAATAAGAAATTCCATTATAATAAAGTTAAATCAAATTTTCTATGAGAAATAAGATCAAATGGACTTAGAGAAAGAATATCAGACTGACTCTAAGAAGGAAAATTGGATTGAGTCTAGGATGGAATCTCAAATTAACTATGAGAAGTAAAATCATATTGACTCTAAAAAGGATAATTAGAATAACTCTGAGAAGGAAAATTAGACTTACTATGAGATGTAATATCAGACTGACATAGAGTAGGAAGATAATTAGACTAAAATTGAGAAAGATAATCAGACTGAAGCTAAGAAATATAATTATAATGAAGATAATCAAGATAATCATACTGACGATGAGCAGGATAATCATACTGGAGTTGAGAAATATAATCATACTGAAGCGGAGAAAGATAATCAGACTAAAGATGAGAAAGATAATCAGAATGAAGCTAATCAAGATAATCAGATGAAAGTGGAGAAAGATAATATGACTGAAGTTCAATAATATAATTAGACTAAATCTAAGAAAGATAATCATACTGAAGTGGAGAAAGATAATAAAACTAAAGAAAAGTTAGAATGATTGAGAATACTGATTTTGGAGAAATCTTGAGAAAGTTTTAAGAACTCAAAGCCCACGTTTAAATATGAGTGTTTTTCATATGTTTTAAATTTGACTAAGTATGAATAGTTTTCAATTTATTTACTTTTATTTTCCGAGTTACCTATAAATTGAGTAATAGTTTATTCATTGTACATAACTTTCACGAGTGTGGAAAATGAAGAGTGCTTCATATTTATTCCCATGTTTTTATTTCTGTACTGAGATCTCATATAAAGGCCAGACTACTAAAATTTTCGTTTACCGGACTAAAGAATATCATTTGGTGCCTTTGACCAGATTTTGAGCTTTGCAGATTGATACTGCGTGCATATTATTGAGTCCATCAGACTGAATTCATCTGAGTAAGGAAGTTTAGATTGAGGTTTGGGGTGTTTCTGATAAGCGCAAGTTTTGTTATCCATATAGAATAGAAAGTTTGTTTAAAGAGAAGATTGAGAAAGGGAGCATCATATTTAGTTGATTAGATTGATTGAACTAGACTAGGTTTATCAAATTGAAGTCCATCAGACTCTGGGTCATTAGACCCTAGAACGTTTTTGGTGAAAATTGAAAAATAACTTTATTCTTATATTTTGACTCAACTATTTTGTAAAAAAACCTTCTAAACTGATGGAAGTTAGTATAATAATTCCTATCAAGAGAAGGAAGTTGTCTAATGGTAGTTTTCATAAGTATTATTTACTTATTCTTAATAGTAAATTCCCACCGACCCATAGGAGTGTCTATGGAAAGGATATAGGTTCTCACACTGAGGATAAACCTTGTAAATATTTTGTGCTTTACATTCTTTCCTAATTTTTTATACAAGATTATTTACTAAAATATGATAAGGAAATAAATTATAATAGGTTTTAGTGGTTAAGTTTATAAAAGTATTGAAACTACTAAAAATTGAACAACTAATTCAACTCCCCATTTTTTTTTCAATCCTTTGGAACTTTAAGTTCATAATATAACTCATACCTGAGGATACACCTATTTGGAAGGATCATTATATAATTTTCCTGATTGAGTTACAATCATTGAAAACGTAACTCTAAGAGAATATTGATAAGGTATTTATACACCCTATTGAATCACCATGGGGTGGTCCTATTAAATTTTTTATAAGAAAGATGGGTAAATGCACCATTACATACATTATCAAGAACTTAACAAGATCATTATCAAGAACATATTTCTTCTGCCCCAAATTGATTATTTTTTCTATCATTTACAAGGATCATTGTATTTGTAAAGATTAATACTCGATCTGGTTACTATTAGTTGAGGGTATAATATGAATAAATATACAAGACCACTTTTCGTATGAGGTACAGACACTATGAATTTATAGTGATGACCTTTTGGCTTTACAAATGCCCATACTGCCTTCATGGATTTAATTAATAGATTCTTTAGAGATTACCTTGATCAATTTTTGGTAGTCTTTCTTGATGATATTATTATATACCCAAATGGAAAGGAAGATCATAAAGATCATTTGAGGATTATTGTGAGGACCATAAGAAAGGAATTTTTTTATGAAAAAAATTACCAAGTGTAAATTTTTCCTTTAGAAAGCTTCATTCTGGGTACATATAATATCATGTGAAGGTATTTTAGTAGATCCTTCAAAGAAAAAAGTTATTGAATGTTTACCCAGACTAACCATGGTAACCGATATCCATATCTTCCATGGATTAGATAGATATTATCATCACGTTGTGGAGAATTTTTCATGGTAGTCTAATATATTACCCATGTTAACTCAAAAAGGAGTCAAGTTCCATTGGATGGATGAATTTGAGGAGAATTTCAAGGATTTGAAGAGAAGTTTGTTCAGTGCGCCAGTCATCACACTACCTTATAAAGGATAAGGGTTTGTAATCTAAAAAAAGAATCCAAGAAGGGACGAGGATGTGTCCTCATGTAGAATGATATGGTTATAGATTATTCCTCCCTTTAATTTAAAGTTCTTGAAAACAATTACCCAACTCGTGATTTGGAGTTAGAAGTGGTAATTGTTTATTAAAGATGTGTAGGCATTATCTTTCTAATGAAAGGTGTGAGATATATATTTAACATTAAATTTTAGAGTATATATTCACTCAGAATGATTTGAATATGTTCTATAGATAATGGTTAGAGATAATCAAAGTTTATAACTGCTCAATACATTACCACCATCAGAAAGTGAATAAGGTGTTTGATGTTTTGCGATGAAAGGGTCATGAAAGATTATCCATGATGAGGATCACAAAGGATCTAATATTTATCGACTTGAAAAGGATGGATTTTAAGATCTTAAACAAAGGGGAAATATCTTTTCTTTCTCAAATGAGTGTTTAACCATCTATTCAAGAGAAAATTTAAGAGGTGTAGATGGAAGACATTGAGTTGTAGAAGAAGGTGAGATATGTTCCTGAATTTAATGGGGATAATGATGGAATGATATGTTTTAGGAACCATTTATGTATTACATCCATACAAAATTTGAATAAGTAGATATTAGAGTAGGCTCTTAGTTCTTTATTCTATATTCATCCTAGAAATAAAAATATGTAAAGAGATTTGAAAGAGTATTTCTAGTGAGATGGCATGAAGAGAGAAAATTCAGAGTTTGTATCTTGGTGATTGGTGTGTTATCAAGTTAAGGTAGAGTGAAATAATTCTAATGTGATGTTACAATCATTGTCTATACCAAAATGGAAATGGGAAAATATCACCACATATTTTTCCATTGGACTCTCAAAAACATCTAAAGGGAATAATGTATATGGGTTATAATCAATTGACTTATAAAGTATGTTCACTTTATTACTATTAGAGTATATTTTTTACTTGATATGATTTCAAGAATATACATTAAGGAAGTGGTAATATTTCATGGAGTACCTCTTTCTATTGTGTTTTATTGGGATCTGAGGTTTACCTCAAAATTCTGGTGAAGTATTCAGCAAGCCCTTAACACAAAGTTGAGTTTCGGCACTACATGTTATCCTCAGATTGATGGTTAGTATTTGATAAAAATTTAATCCCTAGGGGATATTTTGAGATATTTTTCTTTGGATTTAATAAAATTTAGGGTTAACACCTTCCTCTTGTCAAGTTTTCTTACAAAAATAACTTTAACTCTATCATTCAAATGGATCCTTATGAAGACCTTTATGGGAAAAAATGTAGAGCTCTAACATGATAGAATGATGTTGGAGAAATAAAAATATTGGAACTTGATAGAGCTAAAGAAATGGAAGATATGGTTAGAGTTATTTAACAACACATAAAGAAATCCCCATGTTAATAGAAAAATTATGCTAATAATCATTGATGAGATCTGGAGTTTGTGGTTGGTGACAAAGTATTTCTATAAATTTCTGTATAGAAAAAGGTTATTAGATTCATATATAAATGGAAGACGTGTCCTAGATATATTTCTCCATTTGAGATTATTAATTTTATCAGGATAATAGATTACCATTTGGAACTGCCATCAAATATCTCTTAAGTCCATGATGTGTTCTATGTATCTCTCCTGAGGAATTATATACCTGATCCATCACATGTACTGAACTCAGAGATCGTACAACTAGAGAAATATCTTTCTTATGAGGAGAAAATGGTGAAGACTCTATATTATAGAGAGAAAGTATTACTAAATATGACAACTCACTTTGTGAAATTTTTGTGTTGAAACTAACAGTTTGAGGAATCTATATGGGAACCAGAGGACATGATGAGGCATAAATATCCTAAATTATTTTTAAAGTAATGATGAAATTTTGAGGGGGAAATTCATTTTAAGAGGGGGGTAGAATGTAACACCCTATGATTTTATGAAATATATTTTTTTCAAATAAATTACTTTTATTGATTTCTTTCATTAAATGAAACACTGATCTTCTTCAATAACTTATGTTATATGCAACATCAAGTTTTAACAAACCATGATATATTTTATTAAAATATTAGTACGTATTATCGTCTAGCCATTGGAATGAAGGGAGTGAATAGTATTAAATAAATTATAAAAATTTATGGTTCACAAATTTATAAATTGAATTATTTGGTTATCAATTAATTATAAATGATGATATAAATCAATATAAAAAATGAAATGTTTTCTGAAAATCTGTATTTTTTTAACGAATCAGTTTCATATCATTTTTTACAAGCATATTTTAAAAATAATATTTTTTTCTTAGAAAATTATTTTAAAAAATAAACTTTATTTTTGAAACCATCGTGTCAAAATTATATTACAATGAATAATTGATAATTTTCTGAAAACATTTGTTTTCTAAATGAATAGTGAAAAATAACAATATTTATAAAAAAGTGTAATTTCTTTTAAAGGATTTACAAAATTACTTTTTTTAAATGAATATAAAATTAAAATTATCTAAATAAAATTATAATTAATCCAAAATAGTTCATTAGAATAAATTTTAATTTCAATTTTAATACAAAAAATATTTATACATTTGAAACCTTTTCCTTTGGAAAACTATTTTTTCGCTGTGTTTGTGAGATGAATTTGAAATTAAATTATGAAGATTTTATGAATTTAATTTATAAAAATTGATTCCATATTTTTAATCATCTTTATTAATATTATCCAACATGTTCAACATAATTTTTACCATAATTAATAGTGAAAATAATAAAAATAAGTTAGCGTTATTAAGGTTAAAATGGGTTTATTTGAGGGTTAAACTAAAAAGATAAGGGTTATATTTCTATTAAAAATTGTATAGATCCTATTTTATGTCCATATTTCAATAAAATCATGTCCCAAGTTTGAATCCATGTTCATTTTTAATATGTTTATGGGAATAATTCTATAATTTTGGAGTATTTTTGGAAATTATCAAGTAGTTTCCAAGAGGGTCCCTTTCCCCACTTATAAATGGACCTCTCCAATCCTCTCATATCAACACTACAATATCAATTTATTTAATAAAATACCTTCCCAAAACCCTTAATAACTTCAATTACCATGACCTAGAGTCCTTTGTTCTGTTATTAAACATTCCTACGATGGCTCTAGGTGTAAACATAAATACGCTCTCTGAATAAGAGGTAATGCCTTTAAGAATGCATTATCATTTTATTTCTTCTTCCATATCCTTAAATTCATATTAAAAAATTCTCATATAATAAAAACACTATAATACATATACTAAGAAGTTTTTATATAAATATTATGTCCTATATTCATATACATTTCTATCAAATGGGAAACGAGACTGTTGATCATGTGTATGGTAGACTATAGCTTCATGAACTGACATAAGTCGTTTTCCATCGTTGCCTCCCACAATTGGGTATAATGATGGAATTAATATATTTATATTATATTTTTAACATAATTTCACTTCTTTAAATATAATATCACATATACCTTTTTTCATTCCACTTCATGGGGGAAATGCTAACGTCACTCTTGTGTACAGCAGACTGTTGCCTCATGAAGCGATGTGATTCGTTCTCACTAATTATTTACAAGGAAGGTAATAATGATTTTTTAAATAAATATATGTGAAATTGATTAAATCATAATTATTCAATAAAATTGAATAATTAATTAATTTTATTTCATTTAATCAATCCAAATAAAGAAAAAAATTGTCCATGCATACGTACGGCCAACCATCTCGATGAATGGTGCATTTCATATTTCTATCTATAAATTTTAATAATTAATTTAAAATTTTATATAATGAAAAAATATGATATTAATTTTATGTTTAAAATTATGTATGTGATGTAATGATAATTAAATTAAAATGACTGAAAATACCAAACCAAAACATACATGAAAAATGAAGCAGTTATTACCCAGAACACAGTTTTAATAAGGAATAGTTAAAAATGGGTAATAAAAAGAGAATAAGTAAATCATGTATTCTTTTATAAATATTATTTTGGTTATTTAATAAACTTATAATAAAATTATATCTATTATATAGGATTTTTGAATGTGTGTGAAGGAATTTGAGGCTTAAGGTAAGGAATTTCTCTCACTTTTATTTTCTTTGGGACATATGCCATATTCACCAAGAATTTATTTTATGTGGGGTTTATAAATACCATTAATTACTTTTATTATGATTCTCAAGAAATTTATTATGCTTTATATATATTTTTTATTATCTATCTTTCATGGGGTTTATATGTTTCTAAATTGTTAATGATTTTATGCTACAATTTCATCATTTATCGGGAATGTTTATAATTAAGTCTCCAATATCACAATATTATGACCTACATATCAATAATTATAATGAATATTATTATCCTCTAGTTATGTCTTGAGAATACATGTTTTCTCAGAATTTTCCTCTCTTTATGTACTCAATAGATCAAAAATATGTTTTTAATAAAAATCGACTTTATTCCTTTCTTCAGTCGAGAAAACTTTTTCCTCCATATTCATATTTTAAAAAAATGTTTTCATGAATACTTTCAATATTATATTATTGTTGTTGAAAATAATTTTTACTCATGGTTGAATTTTTTACAAAATGGTTTATAAGTAATATTCTTGTCATTTTTTAAACAATCATCTTTTTAATTTTACCGAAAAACAAGAAAGGAATATTTATTTTTATATATATGGAATGTGTAGAATCATCCATTGTCATGACTGGTCAATGTTTTGAATCTTCCTTTGTATGTTTTCAAGGTTATTTTCTAATAAAAAAAATTATTAATATTTTGGAAAGATTTTTATTTTATTTTTATTTTCAAAGAAAAGTATTTTGAAAATTTTTTATGTTTTAAAAAGTGTTTTCTAAAGTGGAAAGAATATTTTACTAATGAAATTTTTGAAGGTATATTTCAAAATAATTTTCTATATAAGATGAAATCCTTTGATTTCAATAATATTTTAATAGGTATCTTAACCAAAGATACCATTCTTATTATTTCTATTAATAGATTATGATTATGATGAAAAGATGTTTACAGAACTCATTTATCTTCCAAAATTTATACCATGATGAAATTTTTATAAAACTCATTCCTTTTCCATGGGTTATAATATGAAAAAATGATGGAATGTTTTTGAAATTTTTTCCTTTACAAGTGTTATGAGATAATGATATGATGAATGTGTTATTCTGTTTTAGAACACATAGGTATTGTTTTTATTATATGATTTGTGGGATATATATTTCCCTCCAATGCATTGGGTAAAGCTTTATATCTCATGAGACAATGATGGGAAAAAAAATTGATGGTTTTGATCAACTATGGGAAATAGGTGCATCCTGATCCATAATGGGAAACATTTGATGTGGTCTGATCTACTATGATGATGGTCTTAGTAGTTATCCTTGACATATTGAATTTTTTATATATTTATGATGGTGAAACACTTTTATGACCTGAGATTATAGTTCTTGATTGATTTATGATGTTTTCTCACTCTAATGGCCAATGTATTTTGAAATGATAATTCTTTATTCCTTGAACCATGTTTATGATCTATTATAGGTTAGATATGATCTTTTTAGATATGTTCATGATAACATACACTTATTTTATCATATTATTTCATATGATCATGGATTGATATCTCCAATGTTTACCCTTACTAAGCATATGTGCACACCCTTTATTATGTTTCCTCTCCTTGGGTTATAAAAAATGGTTCTAAGTAGGGTGTGGTTATGAAGAGTACTAAATGGGGAGTTATTTATGGGAGATGTTAAATATCATTCATGAAATAAGAATATTTTTTCTACTCTCTAAAGATAATAAAACTATACTATCCTCTAGAATATATAATGTAATGTAATGAATATTCATCTAAAAATTTAATATTTATGTGTGAAAACCATGGGTCATTATAGAAAAGTTTATAAAACCTCTAGATTGATGGAAAAGATTATAAAAACATTAATCAATAATGAGAGTTGGTTCTTGAAAGTGTCAAACATGATTTAAAGAGGGAGAAATATATATAAAGACATGAATTGGGATAAATAATAAAGTACCAAATGTGCTACTAAAATTAACCAAATCCACACAAAAACAAATGTGGAGGAGGTATCAGCTCATATAGAATATGTAATATTGCTTTAAAAGTAATTAAATTCCTGGTGTATTAACCTGCAATCAACTCTGCTCTAAATTAAAGAACATAATATTTTATTTAATCTCTGAAAATCACTCTGTGATGCATAAATCCACAATGTCCAGGCTTATATATTAAATTGCATATATTGGTAGAGGGGTCCCCAAATGATGGTATAGAATAAATCATACACAATTAGAAGATTATGATCCATATAATAACAAATATATTGGTATTTCCATAGTTATTACTCATTTAATAGAATTATAAAAAATAAATTTATTTTTTTATGATCTTTTTTTTATCTATTTGTAATAAATATATTATAAAACAATCTTCTATAATATTTAGAAGAAGAACATGCTCATTAATGCCAATATAATCATAGCAGTTGAAATATATTTGGGTGAACTAAACAGGGAATAAAAGTTAGCATGAACCTACAGACATTTGGGGATTGGAATGTAACACCCCGACCCCAGTTACCTAGAGCTAGTGTATTATTTTAATACATTGGCATGATTACAAGGAATCATGTCTTGAAGGACTGATCGGTTTAGCAGTATTAGAAAATAGATTACATACTTGAACTTCACATTACAATTTCTAGCTTAAAACATAACATAAATAATCATTTTAGAATTCCATTATTCCCCTAGATTAACCCTATATATTAATCCTAATACAATTCTTCAAATTTTGGGAAAATAAAACAAAATAAAGGGGTGAGATCAGATGCACATTAAGGGAAAATAATTTAGTATAAGCTATAAACATTTAAGGAAAGATGTATAATAAAAAAAGAGGCCTTTTAAACATAAACATTAACATAATATGGAAAAAAAATCAAACATTACAATATAAACATGCACATGTATATTATACTAGTCTAATAATCACATGTAATAACTAATTTAATAATGAGGGAATGTAGAATGCTGAACATAATTACTACTACATCAAGGCCTTATTCCACGACCATTCACAAATATTTTTTCAAGGCCTTATGCCAAGAAAATATTTTTTTCTCATGAGACCTACTGATGTATCTAGGGTTTATAGCAGGCCTCACCCATCACTTACTAAGTCCAATGTATTCCTCAGATGGAAAGGGTGAAATATAACATAACCATTCGTATTAAAACTAGCATATGAAATGTCAATACTTTAACCATAAACCATGAATGGTATAAAAATATCACATCCACAGTCAAACATATCATAACTCATTCAATACAATATGGAATATTTTATTATAACAACTCAACCTCAATCAAGAATAATATCCAACAAATGATGTTGACATAGTTGAAAATAATCAGTAAAACTCTTTGAGAGAAATATCCATTTTTCATGAAATTATTTAGAAGTCACACAATTTATAAAGTTTTTCATTTAAAAGAGGTTTTTGAATCAAAGTTTGTCATACCACTTTGAAACTTTTTAAAGTAATTAACATTTTAAAACAATAATTTCCATATATATAAATCCTTAAAAATCATTTTAAAAACATGGACATTAAATAAATATATTTAGAAAAATAAATAATTAAAAAATTTAAAATGATTATCTTGATAAAGATTACCTTATAAAAAACCTTACAATCTTCCTTTTGAAAATATTTTTATTAAACACTAAAATGGATTATATATATGTCTCAGTAAATACTTACACATAAACAATCTCATATAATAATGAGATTGAGGAATTAACCCTTACCTTAAGTTCAATACTCTCTGTACAACTCTGAAACACCTGTATAATGTTTTTAAATATATTATTAACTTATATAAAAATAATAATAATATTTATGATATCATATATGATTATTTTATAACTTTATATTACCCATTTATTAACAATTCCTAGTTAATGCAACATTTCAGGTAATATCGCATTGGATATCGTACGTGTTTTGACTTGTTATTCTTGATCATATTACTTAGATCATGATTTAATTATTTGTAGAATGTATAAAATGATTTATATGTCATATATATTCATAATATAAATATATTTAATAGATAGTTATATTAAATGGAATACATCATTCATGGAGATGGTAGGTCGTATGTACGCATGAACGCAGTTTCAATTTTCTTATCGTATTGAATGGAAGTAAGTGAATGAAATATATGTACATACATATATATATATATATATATTAGATTTATTATGTCATTTATTTTATAATTATGAATAATGTATTTTTTAAAATCATTCTTGGATGGTTAAATTTGAGAATGAATCTCATCGCGTCTTGGAGACGGTAGGCTGCACGTACGCACGAGCGATAGTATCATTCCTTTTATGATTAAATGGAATGTAATTGGATGGAATATAAATTTTACAGAATCAATATATTGTTATATTTATTATTTAAATTCATTATATTCATATTTATACCCATATAAATAATGTACACATGAAAAATAATTTACACCATGGGGTGAAGACAGTAAGTCGTACGTACGTACGCTTGGTGGTATTGTTTTTCATAGGATGCATAAAAAGAGAAATATGGTTGTAACATAATTTTAAAAACATTTCAGAATATATTATATAATGGAGTTTATATTTTAGTATGGTAACAACTTATTAAGAGGAAGTATAAGAAGAAATGAACTTTTAAAGAAGGGATAAAACAATTAACTCTTCTTCGGGTGTCTCCTTTTCATTTGAAAAAATGGACTCCTTAAGATGGTTTTATGAAAAACTTTTTCATGTAATATGAATTTAGGGAAATTTGGGAGGATATTTGGGTAGGTTTTTTGCAAGAAAAAGTTCTTTTTATATGTGAATTAAAGAGAAAGGGAGGTGCCCTTTTATAAGGGAGGTGAGAGGTGCTCTAGGAAAAGCATGAAATATTAATTTTTTATATAATGATTTTCGATTTATAATAACTCAAAATTTATTTATTTCGTGTCTGAGATTATAATGGGTATAAATCATCTCAACCAATAGGTTTCATACATGTTTAGGTCAAAAAATTGTCTTTATCTTTTGGGATTAACCCTCAGTTAAACAGTTTAACTCTTATCGTGTCTTCTTTATTTTTATACTAAAGGGTCAATTTAGTTACTATAAAATGCCAATGGGACCTAAAGTGGATCATTAATTAATTGTAAATCATTATATAAGTTATTTTGTCAAATACTATATTTTTAGTATTTTTATATCATTTAATAAAATAGTATTTTTTTTAAAACTCATTTATGTCAATTTTGACCCTATTTAGTAATTGATTTTCGTTAAAGTCATAAAAACTTTATTCCTTAGAAATAAAGGAATTAAATCACTCCTCATTTGTCAATATCCTCCAAAAAATTTGTGGATGGAATCAAAACTTTCAAATTATATTTATTTTATATTTTATAATATCATTTATTTGATTACTTCATTAATAAGGAAAATACTCTATCATTATTGTGTCATAAATAAATTAAATTATATAATGTATAAAAATTAAAAATAAAATACCATGATTCAGTAAATATTTTTAGCTTTTTAATTAATATTTATATTCAAAGAGATCAATTTTATAACCCCATATAATAGTTATTTTAGTGAAAGATATATGTTTATGTAATATTTTTCTATACTTTAAATTAATTAATATATAATGTCATTTTCAAATCCAAGTGGCTCCATGGGGATCCAAAATCGGACAAAAGAATATCATGGTCAGAAATATCTTGTACCATAAGATTAGTACATGTGTTAGGATAGTTTAATATTATTATAATATTATTTTTTACCCTTATTTACCAGATTTACCCTTTAACCATGGTAAATAAAATAATTACTGAAGTTACTATTCATAATGTCAAAAAAATAAAAGGTAAATATTTAAAAAAATTGGACCTTCTAATTCCAAATATGGAATCCATTTTTCCGAATTCAAAACCTAGAGTTTGCATAAATTAATTTAAAATTAATTCTTTTTGTCAAAACCAAAATGCGGGTTTTTAAGAAGTAAAAACTATCAAAAGATTGACATGTGTTTATATCCAATTTAAATGTAAAAATACTTCTAATGAGATAAATTATATTAAATTATAAAAAATATAATCTAATTATACTTTAAAAACACACATATTTATAATTTAATACTACAAATTATTTTGATTAAAAAAGTTGTTTTCAATTAATATTTAGTATTTTTCACTATTCATCAAAATATGAAAGTTATAAACATTTATCCAAACTAAATTTTTAAGTCATTCTTATAAATAATAATTTAATTTCATAAAACTAAATATATAAAAGTTTCAAATATAAGATTTAAAAGGGGTTCATCATTAAAATTTGGAAAAACTACATTTTTGAAAAATACTTATATTATTCGAAAAATTTGAATTTGTCCCCATATTATGTCTAATAAAAACAAAATATGGATGTTAAAATTATATGGGATATATAAAATTCAAAATGTGGTTAATACTATTCATAAATTATTTTTAAACGACTAGTTTCATAGGTCATGGTGCGCTTGAACTCGATGTTGCGTACATCACACACTATTGAATTATAAAGAAGATGTTTATCATGGAAAATTCGGGTGTTACATTATCCCCTCCTTCATTAAATTATTCCCTTATAATTTAAAATCATGTTTGAAAACTTGGTTTTCAAAATTTTAAAATATCTTAGTTGAAATACCTCATCGTAAAATGGATTAATGAGGCCTTTATTTTAAAATAAAGAAAGGTAAAGTTTGAAGGTTACCAAAAAAACACATACTAGGGTTCCATGTATGAAAACATATATATGGAAGAGAATAAAACCATCAAGTTCTAATGGAGAGTGATATATAATATTAATAGGATAAAGTTAACAACCAGAAAACTATAAATCTATGATGATCTATGGGACCATTTGATTCATCGCAAAATAAAGTACTAGGAAACTTTTTTTTTCTATAATCTATTACCTAGTGTTGTAAAATTAATTTAATTCGTAGACTAAGAACACAAGGAAGGATACTTAATTTATATATAGAGTTTTATCCTTTAACTAACTCCTACCATAACTCATCTTTCTCTTCAAAAGACAAAACTCAAAAATATTCTATTTATCTCAATCGTATAAGGTTCCAAATATAAACATATACTATTGAAATGAATAAAACTATTTTATAATAACCATATACTTCCTATAGGATAGTAGTAGGCAATAAATCCTTGTCGCACTTTAGCTGTTGGTTCGATTCTCGCATATTTGTCCGACACGACAGGTTATCTCCTGACCTACAGGTTGTTCTTTTTCTAAAACTATAGTATTATAACATTAAAAAAATAATCTTAAGATAAGTTTTAACCTTAAACAATACTATTAAATTTTCAACTTAATCCATTCCAACCATTAGTGTTATCCAAAATACTTTTTTCCATTCTCTGTCTAAAAGGTCTCTATATTTCCAAAATCAATTGTATCATCAGATTCCCCAAACAATGTAATTTTACTCTTATATGGTTTCCTCCATCATAGTAAAACCTTAATGAAAACAAAAAGTAATTCATTACAATCCTTATATATATCACATTCTTCTTATAACCGGAATATAATTCTTGAATCTAAAAACACAAATACATTAATTATTCCACTTTGATTGTAGTAACATCATAAGCTTTACCTTGATCCATTTGCTTTTTTGAGATATATTTCCTTGACTTTTTGGACAATCATTTGCATAATGTCCAATATATTTATAATTATAACATTACACAGCTTCTTTCTTTCCCTTACAATCACGAGCCTGGTGACCTTTTTCTACACATTTGTAACAAACTCACATTAATTTTAGGAAAGTACCAGGGTGTTTCATACCACAATTATCACATAAGGGAAAATAATTATTTTTCCTTTTTCCCTTTATCTTTATCTTACTCTATCGTTCTCTTATTATCTTTCTTTACTTTAATGTCATAAGACGTAGAGAATTAATTTTCTTTCTTGATAGAACATGAGACTATATCTTCATATGATGAGAAAGATTATGAGACTAATGCTCATTAGAGTAAAGGTTTTAACCCATTAAAGAATCGATAAATATTACTTCTTGTGTTATGTATATAATCTGTAGCATGTCTTGCTATCCTTGTAAAATATGTCTCATACTTTCAACATTTTTATCCTCCTTTTTCCTCAGACACAAAATTCTCCTATCCATATCTGATCCATGTTCACGAGGAAATTATTTTTCTAAAAAAATATCTTTATACTCCCTCCATTCCATATCTGATACTTCTTCATCCTCCTTTGTGTTTTGAATAAATGACCACCATTGATCTTCATCTTCTGAGAGGTGATAAACTACAATGAATACCTTTTCCATTTCGCTACTCCCCAAATTATGAAATATTTTCTCTAAGGAACTTATCCATTGCTTAGATACAAAGAGATTTTTTGTACCATTGAATTTTTGAGTTTGTTGTCTCATGAAGCGGTCTGACATTGATCCTACGCATTGTGGATCAGGATTCTCCACACGAGTAATGTTATTATTCATAACATGATTCAGTTGTACCAATATGGTTATAAGTTGTTCAGTACAAGTTGTTTCACCAGCTCCACTATCATTATCTTGAATAGGAGGAAAATCCCTAAATAGATTGCGTGCATTGATATGGTTTCCATTCCTTCCACTATGAGCCATTTGTAAACAATGGCATACACTAGATTATTTCATGAATTGTAATGCATAATTACAAACTTGTAAAATACTTAACATAAATTGAATAGTTTATGCATATAACTTATAATCATAAAAATGTTTTCTTTGGGGGATTATTTACTCATAAATCCTTCATAATGGTTTTTAAATAAAATTTTTATTATCCTAATTAGATCCCCTGGGTGTGTCAAACTAGGTGCGCAGTAAGGCTCGTTGTCGTGTACCAGGATACCACGAGTCAAGCCCAAAACTCCATGTCGGAGTTTTCACTCCAAGGTAGATATGTTCCAGAACCACATCCACTTGTAGTATCGGGACAAGGATTTATTACTCGGAAGAGCCACATAATATCTACATTACCAAAAATTTTGGATGTTCTTCAATACTAATCATCAAATTCTATCTTAGGGTAATGTTATCTAATCAGAGTTTTTATAAATATAGTTTCCAAGGTTTGTAATAAACTTCCTCTGATACCAACTATAATTCCCCAACCACAGATACCCAAAGGCGGTTAATTTTTACATAACATTGGAATGATTGCAAGGAATCAAGTCCCAAAGGACTGATCAGTTTAGCAGTCTTAGAAATTGTACTATATACATGAACTTCACATTACAATTTCTAACATAAAACACAACATAAATAATCATTTGAGAAAGCCATTATTCCCCTAGATTAACCATATATATTAATTATAATACACTTCTTGGAATACTGTGAAAATAAAACATAAGAAAGGGGTGACCTTAGATGCTCTGTAAGGGTAAATAATTCAAAGGAATCTATAAACATTTAAGGCAAGATGTATAATAAAAACAGAAGCCTTTGAAACATAAATTTTAACATAATATGGAAAAAATAAATAAAAAATTACCATATAACCATGCACATGGATATTCTATTAGTCGAATAATCACATGTAATTACTAATTTTATAACGAGGGAATGCATAATGTCGGATATAATAACTACTATGTCAAGGCCTTATGCTAAGACCATTCACAAATATTTTTTCAAGGACATGTTCCAAGAAACTATTTTGTCTCATGAGACCTACTGATGCATCGAGGGGCTATATAGGGCCCCACCCGTCACTTAGTAAGTCCAATTTACTCCTCATATGAAAAGGGTAAAACATAACATAATCATTCGTATTAAAACTAGCATACAGAATGTCAATACTTTAACTATAAACTAAGAATGGTATAAAAAATCACATCCAAAGTCAAACATAT
The DNA here is from genome assembly GCA_963277665.1 of Viscum album. Taxonomy (NCBI): domain Eukaryota; kingdom Viridiplantae; phylum Streptophyta; class Magnoliopsida; order Santalales; family Viscaceae; genus Viscum; species Viscum album. The sequence goes on along the minus strand of OY728130.1, from coordinate 1,050,442,704 downwards.
CATGACTCATTCAATACAATATGTAATATTTAATTATAATAAGTCAAACTCACTCAAAAACAATATCCAATCAAGGATGTTGACATAGTTGAAAATATTCAGTAAAATCTTTGAGAGAAATATCCATTTTTCATTAAATTATTTAGAAGTCACGAAATTTATAAAGAATGTCATTTAAAAGAGGTTTTTGAATCAAAGTCTCCCATACCACTTTGAAACTTTTTAAAGTAATTAAATTTTTAAAACAATCATGTCAATATAAATAAATCCTTAAAAATAATTTTGAAAATATAGACATTAATTGAAAATATTTAGAAAAATCAATCATCAAAACATTTAAAATGTTGATCTTGTGAAAGTTTCCCTTACAAAAAACTTTAAAATATTCCTTTTGAAAACATTTTTATGAAACATGGGCATGGATGATAAATATTTCCCAGTAAATACTTATACATAGACAATCTCGAATAATAATGAGATTAAGGAATTAACCCTTACCTAAAGTCTGATACTCTATGTACAACTCTGAAACTCCTGTATAATATTTTTATACGTGTTATTAACATATATAAGAATAATAATAATATTTATGATATCATATATGATTCTTTTATGACTTTATGTAACTCATTTATTAACAATTCCAAGTTAATGCAGCATTTCAGGTAATATTTCTTTGTATATCGTACGTGTTTTTACTTGTTATTCATGAGCATATTACTTAGATCATGATTTACATACTTCTATAATGTATAATATGATTTATATATCATATATATTAATAATATAAATATATTTAATAGATAGATAAATAAAATGGAATACACCGTTCATGGAGATGGTAGGTCGTGCGTACGCATGAATGTTGTTTCCGTTTTCTTATCATATTGAATGGAAGTATGTGAATGAAATATATGTACATAAATACATAAATATATATATATATATATCATTACAGTAGACTTATTATGTCAAGTATTTCAAAATTATGAATAATATATTTTTTATAATCATTCTTGGATGGTTAAAGTGGAGAATGAATATGATCGCATCGTGGAGACGGTGGGACGTACATATACATGATCGACGATATTGTTACTTTAATGATTAAATGGTATTTAATTGGATAGAATATGAATTTTACAGAAGAAATATGATGTTATATTTTTTATTTACATCCATTATATTCATCGTTATACCCATAGAAATAAAGTTCACATGGAAAATAATTTACACCATGGCGTGTAGATGGTAAGTCGTACGTACGCACGCATGGTGGTATTATTTTTCATAGGAAGGGTAAAAATATGAATATGGTTGTATGATAATCTCAAAAACATATTATAATATATTATAATATGGATTTTTTATTTTAGTATGGTAACAACTCAGTAAGAGTAAGTAGAGGAAGAAATGAACTTTGAAATAAGGGATAAAACGATTACCTCTTTTTCGGGTGTATCCTTTTTATTTTCACAAAATGACTCTTTAAGATTGCTTTATGCTCAAATTTTTTCATCTAAGATTAATTGAGGGAAGTTGGGAGGATATTTTTGTGGTTTTTGGCCAAGCCAAAGGTATTTGGAGATGTGAATTAAAGAGAAAGGGATGTTTCCTTTTATAAGGGAGGTTAGGGGTGCTTTAGGAAAATCTTGAAATATTAATTTATTATAAAATGATTTTAGATTTATAATAGCTAAAAATTTATTTATTTCGATTATAAGATGATTATGGGTCTAAATAATCTCAACCAATATGTTTTATATATGTTTAGGTCATAAAATTATCCTTATCTTTTGGGATTAACCCTTAGTTAAAGAGTTTAAATCTTACCTTGTCTTCTTGTATTTTTATATTATAGGGTCAATTTAGTTTCTATAAAATTCCAAGGGGACATAAAGTGGGTCACTAATGAATTTTTTGTCATTATATAAGTCATTTGGATGAATTGTATATTTTTAGGATTTTTATATCATTTAATAATATAGTATTTTTTTAAACTCATTTATGTCAATTTTGATACTATTTAGAAATTGACTTTTTTTAAAGTCATAAAAACTTTATTCCTTCAAAATAAAGGAATTAAATCATACTTAATATGTAAATATCTTCCAAAAAAATCTTTTATGGCATCAAAATATCAAAATTATATTTATTTTAATATTTATAATATCATTTATTTGATTTCTTCATTAATAAGGAAAATATTGCATCAGTATTGTGTCATAAATAAATTAAATTATATAATGTCAAAATATTACAAATAAAATACCATGATGTAGGAAATATTTTTATATTTGTAATGAATATTTAATTTTTAATAGTTAAATTATATAGCACCATATAAATATTGTTTTAGTGAAGGATATATGTTTATGTTATATTTTTCTATACTTTAAATTAATTCTTATATAATGTCATTACACATCCAAGTGGCTCCATAGGGTCCCAAAATATACACAATTAATCCCATGGTTGGAAATATCACTTCCAATATGATTAGTACATGTTTCAGGGTAGTTTAATATTATTATAATATTGTTTTTGTACCCTTATTTTCCAGATTTACACTTTAACAATGGTAAATAAAATAATTACTGAAGTTACAATTCATAATGTCAAAAAAATAAAAGGAAAATATTTACACAATTTGGAACTTATAATTAAAAATATGGAATAAAATTTTCCAAATTCTAAATATATATTTGGTAGAAATTAATTTAAAATTAATTCCCGTTGTCAAAACCAAAAAGTGGGTTTTTAAGAAGTAAAAATTATCAAAAGATTGACATGTGTTTGTGTCCAATTTAAATATAAAAAAATTATAATGACCTAAATTAAATTAAATGATAAAAATATAATCTATTTATACTTTAAAACCACTCATATGTATAATTTAACACTAAAAATTATTTTGATTAAAAAAATTGTTTTCAATTAAAATATAGAATTTTTCACTATACATCAAAATATGAAAGTTATCAAAAAATTTCCAAAAATTTATAAAAACTAAATTTCTATGTACCTATTATAAATAAGAATTTAATTTCATCAAATTAAATATATAAAAGTGTCAAATATTGGCTTTAAAAAGGGTTCTCCAATAAAAGGCAAAAAAACTTCATTTTTGAAAAATACTTCTTTTATTCTAAATAATTGAATTTTTCCTCATATTATGTCTAAGAAACAAAAAATATGAATGTTAAAATTATATTAAATATATAAAATTCAAAATTTGGTTAATATTATCCATAACCTCTTTTAAAACAGCTAGTTTGATAGGTCATGGTGCGCTTGAACTCGATGTTGTGTGCATCACAAGCTATTGAATTATAAAAGAAGAAACGTACCGGAGAAACATGGGGTGTTACATAGAAGGAATGGAGGTAATGATAGATATGTCAATGATATATTTTGTAATGAGAAAATATAATTAATTATTATTTAGTTATTTTTTATAAATGAGTTAAATTATGTACATTGAAAATTTATAAGAAACAATAGGTTAGAAGAAATGAAAATCTATTTGTAAATATGAATAAATGAATAAAAATGAATATTTTACATCCCATAAAAATGAATGTTGTGTAGGGAAAATATATTTGTTTCAATGAAAGTGTTATTTTTTATAACATACCAATGGGAATGAAAATACATATGATTAATTTCATAATTTTGTAATAATGGGAGTTGTTGCATGAAAATGTATTTATTTAATGTGAGAGATACATGAAGATAAATAGTAATTTAGATAACTAATGTAGTACCAAACATGATACTAATATTAACCAACTCCATGCAAAAACAAATTTAAATTACATACATGTTGATAAATAATATGGAATTTTTCTTTATAAGGGAATCAACGTCTATTACAATAACCTGTAAGCAACTCCACTCTAAATTAAAGAACATAAAATTTTACCTAAGCTCTCACAATAACTCTTTGAAAAATAAACACATAGTGTCCAAGTTTAAATATTTTATTTCTTCTATTGATAAAGGGGTCTTAAAATGATGGAAGTGAATAAAAAAAGGAAAATTATAAGATTATGAGCTATATACTAATAAATATATTGGTATTTCATATTTATATTATTTTCATGTTTAATGGAATTATAATAAAAAATAGTTTCTTTATCAATTAGTTCTATCTAATTTTAATAAATATATTGTAAAAAAACTTTTATAAGATTTAGAAAACGCTGATTTTATTGAACTCATATCTTCTCACAGCAGTCGACAAAAGTGTTGTTAAAGGTGCACAGCGTAATATGGTTTAAAGGCCTCTTGGGGATGCGGAATGAGGCGTGCGCCTCTTGAAACTAAGTTTCATCCCATGACATAATTAAATATTAGAATTTTTCAACAATATTTTAAATTAATAAAAACATAAATTCGTTCAAAATATTACAGATTAAAGTACATAGTGATGGTTTTGGTGTTCTGTTGTGTGGTTTTAGGGGTTTATTTTTTAGAGTGTAATTTTTGTATCAATTAAATAAATGTATTTTTAATGTTGTTGATATCATACCTATATTTAATTTAGCTAATAGTATCCCCTGATTTCCACCCTAATTTCCACCCTTGTACCCTATAGCCCCAATTTCCACCTTTTATCCCTTATATCCCAAAATCCCCCCCCCCCCAAATTTCCACCCTTGTAGCTTCAAAGAACCTATTTCCACCCATGTTCCCTATAGCCTTGATCTAAACCCCTCTATATCCCCAATTTATACCCCCCCCCTCGCCACCATTACTGTAGAAAGTAACCTTGATTTTTTAAGGGGAACGCATTTATAAAACCTAGTTTCATAGCACATCCAGTGATGGAACATGTGGAACATGCCTTTGGCATGCCTTGGTGAGGTCACAACGCCTAACCAGTTCTAAGGCACTCCAAGTGTGCTGATAAGTATATTCCATGCATAAATATTATAATCTTTTAATGTATTAATTTATGGATTTAAATGAATAACATTCCCAATTTTGTAATGAATTGAGTTGTTTTATGTTTTTTGGTAGGAAATGATGAATCTGCATAAAAGGATCAAAAAGTGGTGTAAAGATGAGAAAAAGGACCCTTCCCACCATGAGAAAAGTGAAGTGGCGCAACACTAGAATTTTGAGGAAAAAAGAAGCTGGTAAACTTTAAAAAAACATTGTTACACATCGTGTACCATAAGTACACATCAATACTTAATCATAGAATCAGGCTACCACTAGAACAAGTCGTGATGAGAAAAAACACTGTGAACTACAAGTACACACCATGTACCTTCAGTACATGACCTGACAGAGGTCAAAATTCAAATTTATGAGCAAGATTTGTGCAATATTCTCACAGACATAGAGGTGACATGGACAAGGCCTACATGACGTGTAAGATAAGTACATGTTGTGTAGGTGGTCAAAAATCCAAAATCTCAACCGAGATCCATGCTTGTGTCATGTGGATACACAAAAATTGGATCGGCACTACATGACTTGTAGCTCAAGTACATGTCGTGAAGTGGGCTAGGAAGAACCTTTCCAGCGCCTATAAATTGAACCCCTGGCTACACCTTTGGAGCATTCAAAATTAGCTGGAGACACAATCTTGGAGCAAAGCTACTGCACCCTATTTGAGTTATTTCTTTTATTTATGTTTGATTTTCTCCCTCCCTCTAATTCTCTCATCATTAGGATGAGGGGGTAAACTCACTAGTGATAGGGTTATGTAATAAATGGGGGAAATGTGTGTTGGATTTAATTATATTTATTATTCATGTAACTGGTTTGCATAATTTCATTCTTCAACTTGCAACCCATTTCTTTTTCTTTTATCATGACCATCGATAAATTAATCAAAAAGGAATTTTTAAATTACGCAACTGACTACCCTAAATACGGCATGACCATTATCAAGTTTAGGGGAAATATGGAATAAATACGGTATCAAAACAAACTCAAATTTGGAAAAATACTATATTACTAGACCAAGGAAAATAGGGTATTTCCGCTTTTAACTAGGGATACCATGGCCATTGGATCTACCTCATCTTGAAGCTGACACTAATCATGAATTAAACAACATGTTTTGTAAAATCCACTTGTACCCGAACCTAGAAATTACATTACCCCAAAACCCTTCCAAATCTGTTTACAAAACCAATCAATCAATATGTTTTCTTTTCAATTTGATTTCTTCAAATCAATTAATCAATAATTTTCTCAACACCTTCTCAAAATTAATAAAATTAAATAATTTGAAATTATAATCAAACAAATTTCACCGTCTCTGTAGGTTCGACCCTGAACTTTACTAATGATACATTTTAATTAATTGAGTAAGCATAGTTTGGGTTTTATATATTTGTTTTTGTATAGTACCGTAGGGAACTAACAACTCCCTGTGGGGCTATCAAACTGGAACTGTTGTCGGGGATGGTAACCTTTTAGTTTTAAGGATTTCAATTTTATTAATTCTTTATTTCAATTTCTCTTTTTACGTCAGGTATTTTATGCTATTAATTTCAGGATTCATGAACCATTAATGCACAATTATGACACTCAACCAAAGTACAAATACATCATCGATTCATTACACAATTTAAAACTAGGACCTGAACATAAAATCAATAGAACTATGGCTGGCATAGAGAAAAATTAACTCACTAGAGTAATTCAAAGAGATCAGGGGCTATGGATTCTCGCTGACTATGGGCGCCCATCAAAAATAGGATTGAAACCATGCATCCCCGCATGGCCTATTGGTGTACATAATTTTGAGATCAAGCCTACAATCATCTCAATGATCACGAAAAGTGTACAATTCACCAGACTTCCACATAAAGATCCAAACAAGCATCTGCGAGGTTTCCTTGAGCTCAACGGCAAAGTTAAATTTCAAAACATCTCTAGTGACATAGTAAGACTTCTCTTTTTCTGATTTTATTTGAAAGATTGAGCTCAGGACTGCATTCAAAGCCTTTTAGAACATTTCATCACTACATGGGATGAGCTATCTAGGAACTTCCTAAGTCGATTCTTTCCACCTTCAAAATCTATGGAAAAACGGGTAAATATTCTATAAATTTGTCAAATTGAAGATGAATCTCTATAATCTACATGGTAATGATACAAGGACATGAAAAGAAAATTCCCACATCACGGAATAGAACTATGGCTACTAATAAAACTTTCTATAAGGGTTTTTCACTAGAAAACGGGTCAATTCTAGATGTTACAGCTAGAGGATCACTGATGAATAAATCACATGAATCGAGCTACAACCTATTGGATGAAATGGTGATCAATAGTTCTCAATGGCAAGGATAATGGAAAAAAAGTAAAGGTGACCGTGAAATAAATAATAATGACTATATGGTCGCACAACTAGATTTGATAACCAAGAATATGTACATCATGATGGGACAGTAACAAAACATCCAAGGTACGTGCATTAAAGAAGAAACTTATTCTGATTACAATCGGGGTAATCAATTTTAGGGCTCGAGACCACAATAATAGCAAGGCCAAGGATTTCAAAAAAGGACACAAGGGTACCAACAGTAGGAACCTAAAGGGCCCACACTGAAAAGCCATGTCCATTCATTGGAGGAGACACTAGCAACATTCATGACTTCCTATGGGGTTTCACTAAATAAAATAAGAGAAGGAGCATCCTACCAAAAGGTTTTATTTCAGAATTTGTATCGTCATGTTGGAAAAAATTTTGAGACACTTAATGAAATAAAAAGAGTATAGCTTCCATGATTCACTGAAGAATTCCAACATGAAGCTTTGAAAGCTATAGAGATTATAAGTGGGGAGAAAACAAAAGGAAGTGGAATAGAGTTTTCAGGGTGACCACTAGTGGAAGCAAGAGAAGAGGAAGATGAAGCTAATAAGGAACATATAGAAGAAGAATAAGAAGATAAACTTTTATACAAACCAAGGATTACTCTTCCAAAGTAGATGGCACAAAAAAGAACAACATGTAGAGAAGTAAGTTTATTTTTAATTTTAAAAAATTAAACATTAATATACATTTTTCGAAGGCTCTCGAAAACATTCCAACTTATGAAAAATTGATGAAAGAGTTGGTATGAAATGAGAGTAAGCTAGAAGATATTGGCATCATCCCACTCACATGAGAGTATTTGGCACTGGTTTCAAATGACCTACCTAAAAAAGAAAATATATCCATTTAGATTTTCAATTCCTTTATTTATTGGAGCTAACAAATGTGAGAAGGCCTTGTGGGACTCAGTTGAGAGCATCAATATCATGTCGTACATGAATTTCAAGAGTTTGGGACTAGAAGGCATGAATCCCACAAGAGTTTCACTTCAATTAGAATAATCAACAGCAAAACATCCCTGAGGATTCATCGAAGATGTCCTTAATAAAGCTGAAAAGTTCTACTTCCCTGTTGAATTTCTAGTACAAGATATGTAAGAGGAATGGAATCCACTAATTATGGAAAGACCATTTTTATCCACAGGGCATGTGCTAATTTATGTTGAGAATGCATAACTCTATTTAAGAGTCGGAAGTGATCAAGTAAGCTTCAACATTCACTATGAAATTAAGAACTATGATGTAACAGCCCAAGATTTTATGAAAAATATCCTTTTTTAATTTTACTAATGTCTTGTGTTGTACGCTTCACCAAAAGGAGCTTGCACAACACGCATCCTTGACTTGCCTTGCATTACACGTAATCACAACCTTCCTCGATAGCGTGTGTAGTACGCAATACGGAGTTTCACGAAACAACGATATGCTATTAAAATATTATTAAAACTAGCCGTTATGAATAGTAATAACCACTTTTTAAATTTTAGAAATTTTAGCTCTCAAAATGGACTTCATTTTTGGATTTGGAGTATCGAATTTATCCTAAGGTGAAATTTTGGTACATTTCGGATAAGTTTCATATTCTGATGAATAGTCAAAATTACTAAATTATAATTAAAAAACAACTTTTTTAATCGAAATAATTAATAGTGATAAATTATTAATTTGAGTGGTTTTAAAGTATATTTAGAATATATTTTTACAATTTAATACAATGTTGGTCATTGGATGTAATTTCACATTTAAACCAGACATAAACAAGTGTCAATCTTTTGATAGATATTGTTTCTTAAAAACACGCTATTTGTTTTAACAGCGGGATTTATTTATAAAATTAATTAATGCAAATTCTATGTTATGAATTTGGTAAAATAGACTTCATTTTTGAATTTGGAATATGAAATATAGCTTAGGATGAAATTTTGACATTGTTCTGAAAAACATCAATTTTTGATGAATAGTGAAACTACTAAGTGGTAGTTAAAAAAACTGAACTTTTCATAAAACTTAATTTTACCGCTTCTGTGAATGGAATTTCAAAAATCCGAGAGACACGGTTGATTTCAGTAAGTAAAATGTGGTTCAATGAGATGAAAATAATTTTTGGTGAATAGTAACTTTTTACTTTTATTTACCACGGTTAAAAGTAAATAGGGTAATTAAGGGTAAAAATGATATTAATATTACCCTAACACATTTCCTAATCCTATTGGACAAGTTTATCTCGACCAAAAACAACCTTAAGTGTAAAATATTATCATTTAGGCCCACTTGGATTAGATTAGGACATTTATTATTATTTAATTCAAAGAAGAGTTAAAAGAGTTAAAATCAAAGTTTATTTACTAAAACATTTTTAATATAGGGTTATACATAAGATAAATTCAATTGTAAATATTAATTAGAAATCTAAAAAGATTTCCTACATAATGGTATTTTATTTCTAATTTTTAGACATTAAATAATTTAATTTATTTATGACACAATTATGATGCAGTAATTATCTTATTTATGAGATATTGACATAATTGATGTTATAAACACCAAAATAAATGTAATTTGAGACTTTTTATGAATTCCACTAATTTTCTAGGTTACTATGATATATTATTGTTGATTTAATCAACTTGGTTCGAACATATAATTCTGTTATGACTTTCAAAAAAATCATATATCAAATAGTGTCAAAATTGACACAAAATAGTTTTTAAATAAAATATTATATTATTAATTGTTATTTTATTACTAAAAATCCAAGGTTCAGCCAAATGACTTAGATAAGGATATATGTATTAATAATATACAATTTGGGGTTCTTTTGTCATGTTATAGTAAGTGTATTAACCATATAGTGAAAGAAAACAAAATGACACGGTAAAAGTTAAATTATTTAACTTAGAGTTAAATCTAATTGATAAGGTTAAAATAATACCCTAAACTTGTCTAAATCCTATTGGATGATATGATTTCGACCCATCCCCACTTTTGCTTCGAAATAAGACCCTTTGGAACCATTATAAACCGATTTTGACATTAATATAAAATAATATTTTGAGGTATTCCTAAGGTGCCCCTCTCCTCCCTTATAAAAGGACACCTCCTCCCCCTCCTCCTCACACCAATTTGAGCCCCCAAGCTCGGCCAACCCCTGCCAAAATCCCTTCTCCACTTCCCTAAAATAATCCTAGAGGTCCTGGTCTTCTTCAAAGACCAATCTTAGTTCCCTAAGTGGAGGATTCAAAGAGGCGTTTCAAAGAAGAGGTAATAACCATTACCGATCTTTTCAATTTCTTTATTCTTCAACTTCTTCTTCTTTAGTTGTTTCATAACAAAGTAATAACATCAGTATTACTTACATACTGATATGTTATTATAAATATGAAACAACCCTAATTCACCTTCTATCCATCCTACGGAAAAAATGAAATCACCGCGCGTGCGTACGTACGGAATACCGTCTCCACGCCGTGGTGTAATCTATTTTCCACCACCACCTTACATGGATGGGTATAATGGTGTAAAGAATAACTATACATAGTTATTACAACATCATATTGATTCTTATATATTGTATAATCCACTCCAATTGAATTCAATATTTATGGAAATGATATCATTGCTCGTGCGTACGTACGGACTACCGTCTCCACGACGCGATGAGATTCATTCTCAATGATTAACCATTAATGAATGATTATAAAGTATATATAATAAGTACTAATGAAATATATTACCTAATAATTATACTGTAATTATTTATATTTATATGTATTTCATCTACTTAATTCCATTCAATTCAATAAGGAAACGAAAACAGCGTTCATGCGTACGTACGGACTACCGTCTCCATGAACGGTGTATTTCTTTCCATTTACTAATTTATTATATATGTATATTCTGAATATATATATATATAAATCATGGTTTATATTCGGGAATTAAGTAATCATGATCTAAGTAATCATATGAATAATTACAAGTTAAAAACACAAACGAAAAATGAGACGATTTTACCCAAAACGCTACTTTAACATTAATTTACAAAAGAACGGGTAATATAAAGTCATAAGTGGACCATATATGATATAATAACAAAGAATATGATTCTGGAATAAGTCAATAACATGATTTAAATCATTATACAGGAGGTTCGGACACTTACGAAGCAAATCGGACCTAAGGTAAGGGAAAATATCACAATCTCATTTTTATCCGAGATTGTTTATTCGTAAGTATTTACTGGGGTGTATTTTATCATCCACATCCATGTTTCATCAAAATGTAATATTAGTTCCATCCACCTAAAAATTATTTAAATCCATTTTTACCCTTCGGTGAGTTTTTAGTAATATGTATGGAAGGAATCTTTTGTCGTTTTTCGTACGAGGTACTTTTTGACTTTTCCGACAAAAGTACGAAGAATGTTTTTTTAACTTATACGGAAAGAATGGATTTTTAAAACATTATTTCCAAGAATCTTCCTTTATAAGTTTTCATGTTTATTTTTAATCAACTTCTTTTAGTTTATAATTGTATGACATTTTAAGAAAAGAAAAGTGTTTTTGAATTAGAAAGGATATTTTCCTCAAGAATGAAGTTCAAGTATTTTATCAAAATTATTTTCCATCTAAGATAATAAAAGGGTTCTGTTTTTACCCCTATTATTACATGGATTTGATTATGTTGTGATGGAAACATTTTTATGAATTCCTTTATCTTATATGAATTGTTTTATGATGTCATGTTGTTTAAGAATCCCATTTTTATTACATGGGTTATGCGATGATGTATGATTTATGATTATGTGGCACACATAAGAAAGGATTCATTATGAGATGGGTGGGACCTATATCTCCCTCCAATGCATTGGGTAAAGATTTTATATCTCATGAGATAGACATGGCTGAAATGGTAGGTTATACCGGTTCAGTGAAACAGGACTAAAACGAGGGTTACTCGATTCAGAAAGGGACTTTGTCCACTAAGATAGTCTTGGAAATGAGTCTTGACTAACAAGAAATTATTCTCTATGATTATGTGTGAATGCCACAAAGTTTCATGTTTTAAGTTATGATTATTGTGATTACATTTCACTGCCATGATTTATCCCATGTTATGAAATTTTGATCTCTTTTGCAGGTTAAGATTTCCGAAAGTTATGTGCTTGTGTATATGATGTGATTGATATTTCTTTTGTTTACCCTTACTGAGCATTTGAGCTCACCCTTTTATGCTTTCTTTTCCCCAGGATATAAAGAAAGGTTTTAGGTTAAAAAAAAGGGAAGATCTTTGTGGGAGATATTGAAGATCTTTCACCACGATTAGAAGATTACGTTCCGAGTTTCCAAAGACACTAAACTATTACGATCCTTGTGTGTGTGTTTTTGTTATGTACTACGTATTCCGCAAAAGTAATGTAATGTCAATGTACGTCAAGCTTCGGGTCTCTACAGTTGGTATCAGAGGAAATGTTTAGTCAGCCTTTGGAAACTAGGATGCGAAAACGTTAGTGAGATCCCTAGAGATATTTCTAAGGTATGTCTAGGGATGTCCCTAAGGTTAAGTATACGTATAGGTTATAGTACTAGAATTACGCTAACGATCATAGAATTAAACCTAATATGTTAGATATTGAAGGTACTCCCCCTTTATTATATTGTTTTCCCTAGCATGATTTTTGCCTCTCACACTATTCTTTTTGGGTTTTAGACGATGGATGGAACCCGAAGGAACCGTGTTGATCAATGCAATGGACAATGCAATGATTGTCCTCCTGAACAAACAAATGTTATGGGAGATGGAGTGAAAAATCTTATTGCTATACTTACACAAGATATGAATCATTCTGGACTTCCAAATGAGCAGAGAAGGGAACAATATTCTCTTGAGTCCTTCATGAGGCAATGTCCACCTTCTTTCAGTGGGTCTTCTGATCCACTTGTTGCTGAACAATGGATCAGTACCACTGAAAAGATATTTTCAGTTATTCAATGTTCTGAACATGATAAAGTCATCTTAGCAGTATATCGTTTGGAAGGTGAAGCTGATCAATGGTGGAATCTTATCAAGAATTCAAGGCAAAGAGATGAAATTGAGTCCATGGAATGGGACGAGTTCAAGAACTTATTTTTCAATAAGTACTTCCCTCGTATTCTTCGAACAAAGATGGAGAAGGAGTTTCTTGAACTAAAGCAAAAGGATGATGAATCTGTTGGTATATACGAAGCGAATTTTACAAGACTTGCAAGGTATGCATCTGGCATTATCATCCAACCTGAAAGTAAAGTTGATCGATTTTTCAGTGGCTTAAAACCAAGTCTTCGAAGGGCATTAGCTATAAGATACTTCAGTAGCTGTGAAGAAATTGTGCGTTGTGCTATCAAGGTAGAAATGGAAGTTGGTGTTACATATCCATCTCATGGTTTTGACAAGAAACGAAAGATGGAGTTCAAGGAGAAATCTCAGAATAATGGTGAAAAGAAGATGAATGTTTCCTTATGCACAAAGTGTGGAAAGAAGCATGGTGGAGATTGTCTTAAAGGGACTAGAAAATGTTTTAAGTGTGGAAAAGAAGGTCATCGAGCAGCTGAGTGTCGAAGTAATGGAAAAAGGGTTTCTAATGATGTGAATAAATCAAACACTGCAGAGAACGCACCACCAACACTTCAATGCTTCAAGTGCAAGGAAATGGGGCATTATGCTAATAAATGCCCTAATCCAAGGGTTAGTGATGATCAACATGAGCAACCACTGAAGGAAAAGGACAAAGGGAAGTCACATGCGATCACTATTGGCAATGTTGAATATGAAAATGATGTGGTGGAATGATTAAGTGTTTATGTAATGGGATTTCGAAATAATGTTGTATCATTGAGTATTACAATATTTATTGATGTGGTATTCAAAGTGATTGATATATTTTGGAAATAAGATGATATGCGCATAATGAAGGGAAAAAGAGAAAATGGAATGTTTAATAGTATTCATGAGCTCATGATTGATATAAGGACTAAGTGATATCATGGTTTGAGTATATAGAATTCTGAGGATTTTGGAATGTGGAAAGTGTTAAATTTTAACTGCATTCATGTTTACACTAAGGTTCGATGGGTATTCAAGAGAATACATGATTAAGGCCTTTGAATGTTTGGAATGTGACCAACAAAACATATCTTATGATATATGGGGATCAACGATGGTATTAAATCTCTGGTAATCGTTTTCACTATGTTATGATAATGGACTGCAGTATTATGGATAAGCCTAAAGATTGGAATGGATTATGTTGAACATAAGTTAGTATTGTTTAAGGATAGAAGTTTTTTTTTTATTATTCGATATTATTGATGGGATGTTATAGTAATGTAGTTTTAGAAAAAGGACAACCTGCAGGACGGGCGACAGCCCATCGCGTCGGACAAGGCTGTGGGAATCGAACCCACAACCGAAGTGCGACTGGCCTTTATCGCCTACCACTGGCCTACAGGAAGTCCCTGTTTAGTAGAAACTAGTTTTATTATATTAAGCAATATGATATATGAAGTATAAGTCCATTTTAGGAACCATATGTGATTAATCTCACTATAGATCGACTTATGTATATAATTTTTGCTAACCTTTTGTTTGAGACAGATGGAATGACCCGTCATTCTATCACATGATCTGCTAACACTTCATGAATAACAAATTCAACTTCATTTATTTAAGAGATGAAGTGGAAATTGTTCAAGGCATGAACAATAGTGAGATTGTACCAAAATAAAGAAAGTATTTATTCTAATTCAAATTTTCAACTTTAGGGAAATGATCTTGAAAACCAAAAATGTTGTCCTAGTGATCTTATACCTGATGAATTGGATGGTACCTTAGATCGTCACAAATTTATGGATTTTTGATTGTTGGCTTTTCCATATCCATGTTCTCTACCACTCTCCATCAGAACATAATGGTTAGATTTTTCTTCCATATCCATATTTTCACCTATGTGGAAACCCAGTGATTAGTTTATTTGGGTAACCGTTAAGTTTCATACTTTTGTTTTTAAATATTGGTTTTGGTAATCCTTTTTACGATGTGGGTTTCTATTAAAGAAACTTTCAAATAGTAAACCATTTATAACCCCAACGAATTTCGAGGGCGAAATTCATTTTAAGGGGGGTAGAATGTAACAGCCGAAGATTTTATGAAAAATATCCTTTTTTAATTTTACTAATGTCTTGTGTTGTACGCTTCACCAAAAGGAGCTTGCACAACACACATCCTTGACTTGCCTTTCATTACACGTAATCGCAACCTTCCTCGATAGCGTGTGTAGTACGCAATACTGAGTTTCACGAAACAATGATATGCTATTAAAATATTATTAAAACTAGCCGTTATGAATAGTAATAACCACTTTTTAAATTTTAGAAATTTTAGCTCTCAAAATGGACTTCATTTTTGGATTCGGAGTATCGAATTTAGCCTAAGGTGAAATTTTGGTACATTTCGGATAAGTTTCATATTCTGATGAATAGTGAAAATTACTAAATTATAATTAAAAAACAACTTTTTTAATCGAAATAATTAATAGTGATAAATTATTAATTTGAGTGGTTTTAAAGTATATTTAGAATATATTTTTACAATTTAATACAATTTTGGTCATTGGATGTAATTTCACATTTAAACCAGACATAAACAAGTGTCAATCTTTTGATAGATATTGTTTCTTAAAAACACGCTATTTGTTTTAACAGCGTGATTTATTTATAAAATTAATTAATGCAACTTCTATGTTATGAATTTGGTAAAATAGACTTCATTTTTGAATTCGGAATATGAAATATAGCTTAGGATGAAATTTTGACATTGTTCTGAAAAACATCAATTTTTGATGAATAGTGAAACTACTAAGTGGTAGTTAAAAAAACTAAACTTTTTATAAAACTTAATTTTACCGCTTCTGTGAATGGAATTTCAAAAATCCGAGAGACACGGTTGATGTCAGTAAGAAAAATGTGGTTCAATGAGATGAAAATAATTTTTGGTGAATAGTAACTTTTTACTTTTATTTACCACGGTTAAAAGTAAATAGGGTAATTAAGGGTAAAAATGATATTAATATTACCCTAACACATGTCCTAATCCTATTGGACAAGTTTATCTCGACCAAAAACAACCTTAAGTGTAAAATATTATCATTTAGGCCCACTTGGATTAGATTAGGACATTTATTATTATTTAATTCAAAGAAGAGTTAAAAGAGTTAAAATCAAAGTTTATTTACTAAAACATTTTTAATATAGGGTTATACATAAGATAAATTCTATTGTAAATATTAATTAGAAAGCTAAAAATATTTCCTACATAATGGTATTTTATTTATAATTTTTAGACATAAATAATTTAATTTATTTATGACACAATTATGATGCAGTAATTATCTTATTTATGAGATATTGACATAATTGATGTTATAAACACCAAAATAAATGTAATTTGAGACTTTTTATGAATTACACTAATTTTCTAGGTTACTATGATATATTAGTGTTGATTTAATAAACTTGGTGCGAAAATATAATTCTGTTATGACTTTCACAAAAATCATATATCAAATAGTGTCAAAATTGACACAAAATAGGTTTTAAATCAAATATTATATTATTAATTGTTATTTTATTCATAAAAATATAAGGTTCAGCCAAATGACTTAGATAAGGATATATGTATTAATAATATACAATTTGGGGTTCTTTTGGCATGTTATAGTAAGTGTATTAACCATATAGTGAAAGAAAACAAAAAGACACGGTAAAAGTTAAATTATTTAACTTAGAGTTAAATCTAATTGATAAGGTTAAAATAATACCCTAAACTTGTCTAAATCCTATTGGATGATAGGATTTAGACCCATCCCCACTTTAGATTCGAAATAAGACCCTTTGGAACCATTATAAACCGATTTTGACATTAATATAAAATAATATTTTGAGGTATTCCTAAGGTGCCCCTCTCCTCCCTTATAAAAGGACACCTCCTCCCCATCCTCCTCACACCAATTTGAGCACTCAAGCTCGGCCAACCCCTGAAAAAATCCCTTCTCCACTTCCCTAGAATAATCCTACAGGTCCTGGTCTTCTTCAAAGACCAATCTTAGTTCCCTAAGTGGAGGATTCAAAGAGGCGTTTCAAAGAAGAGGTAATAACCATTACCGATCTTTTCAATTTCTTTCTTCTTCAACTTCTTCTTCTTTATTTGTTTCATAACAAAGTAATAACATCATTATTACTTACATACTGATATGTTATTATAAATATGAAACAACCCTAATTCACCTTCTATCCATCCTACGGAAAAAATGAAATCACCGCGCGTGCGTACGTACGGAATACCGTCTCCACGCCGTGGTGTAATCTATTTTCCACCACCACCTTACATGGATGGGTATAATGGTGTAAAGAATAACTATACATAGTTATTACAACATCATATTGATTCTGATATATTGTATAATCCACTCCAATTCAATTCAATATTTATGGAAATGATATCATCGCTCGTGCGTACGTACGGACTACCGTCTCCACGACGCGATGAGATTCATTCTCAATGATTAACCATTAATGAATGATTATAAAGTATATAAAATAAGTACTAATGAAATATATTACCTAATAATGATACTGTAATTATTTATATTTATATGTATGTCATCTACTTAATTCCATTCAATTCAATAAGGAAACGAAAACAGCGTTCATGCGTACGTACGGACTACCGTCTCCATGAACGGTGTATTTCTTTCCATTTACTAATTTATTATATATGTATATTCTGAATATATATATATAAATCATGTTTTATATTCTTGAATTAAGTAATCATGATCTAAGTAATCATATGAATAATTACAAGTTAAAAACACAAACGACGAATGAGACGATTTTACCCAAAACGCTACTTTAACATGAATTTACAAAAGAACGGGTAATATAAAGTCATAAGTGGACCATATATGATATAATAACAATGAATATGATTCTGGAATAAGTCAATAACATGATTTAAATCATTATACGGGAGGTTCGGACACTTATGAAGCAAATCGGACCTAAGGTAAGGGAAAATATCATTATCTCATTTTTATCCGAGATTGTTTATTCGTAAGTATTTACTGGGGTGTATTTTATCATCCACATCCATGTTTCATCAAAATGTAATATTAGTTCCATCCACCTAAAAATTATTTAAATCCATTTTTACCCTTCGGTGAGTTTTTAGTAATATGTATGGAAGGAATCTTTTGTCGTTTTTCGTACGAGGTACTTTTTGACTTTTCCGACAAAAGTACGAAGAATGTTTTTTTAACTTATACAGAAAGAATGGATTTTTAAAACATTATTTCCAAGAATCTTCCTTTATAAGTTTTCATATTTATTTTTAATCAACTTCTTTTAGTTTATAATTGTATAACATTTTAAGAAAAGAAAAGTGTTTTTGAAGTAGAAAGGATATTTTCCTCAAGAATGAAGTTTAAGTATTTTATCAAAATTATTTTCCATCTAAGATAATAAAAGGGTTCTGTTTTTACCCCTATTATTACATGGATTTGATTATGTTGTGATGGAAACATTTTTATGAATTCCTTTATCTTATATGAATTGTTTTATGATGTCATGTTGTTTAAGAATCCCATTTTTATTACATGGGTTATACGATGATGTATGATTTAAGATTATGTGGCACACATAAGAAAGGATTCATTATGAGATGGGTGGGACCTATATCTCCCTCCAATGCATTGGGTAAAGATTTTATATCTCATGAGATAGACATGGCTGAAATGGTAGGTTATACCGGTTCAGTGAAACAGGACTGAAACGAGGGTTACTCGATTCAGAAAGGGACTTTGTCCACTAAGATAGTATTGGAAATGAGTCTTGACTAACAAGAAATGATTCTCTATGATTATGTGTGAATGCCACAAAGTTTCATGTTTTAATTTATGATTATTGTGATTACATTTCACTGCCATGATTTATCCCATGTTATGAAATTTTTATCTCTTTTGCAGGTTAAGATTTCCAAAAGTTGTGTGCTTGTGTATATGATGTGATTGATATTTCTTTTGTTTACCCTTACTGAGAATTTGTGCTCACCCTTTTATGTTTTCTTTTCCCCAGGATATAAAGAAAGGTTTTAGGTTAAAAAAAAGGGAAGATCTTTATGGGAGATATTGAAGATCTTTCACCACGATTAGAAGATTACGTTCCGAGTTTCCAAAGACACTAAACTATTACGATCCTTGTGTGTGTGTTTTTGTTATGTACTAAGTATTCCACAAAAGTAATGTAATGTCAATGTACGTCAAGCTTCTGGTCTCTACATATGATGTTTAAGAAGATGATGAGTTTAGAGAAAGAGATACAGGTTAATTTGAGGATTTTGCAGAGATTAAAGAAGTTCATGATTTAGATGGTGTTCTAAAATAGGATTATCAACTAAATAAAGAAGAGAAGCTAAAGAACAAGACCGATGACATCAAAGTAAAAACCAAAACCAAAACATTTGATAGAGGAAAATAGGTATGGATGGTACATGAACTTCCATTTAGTTTATCCAGATTGAGAAAGAAATGGTTGGTTGGTCTGATTGAGGTCAAGAAAGTACTACCATCATAAAGAATTAGGTTATTCAGAGAAGATTGACATGGGCCAACATATGTGGAAATAACACAACTGAGACCACTCATGGACCCCTAAGAGGTACAAAATTTTCATTAATCTGTCACATGATCTCAAGAAGAAAGATATAAGGTCAAGCCAATAACGTTAAAAAAAAGAACTTCTGGGAGACAACCCGAGTTTTTTGTTTTTATTTTTATTTTATTTTATTATGCACACATGATCTCACTCAAAGTATTTAAAAATTAATTGATAATTACCTGTGATTTCACCTATTTATTATTGATCTGCAGGACCATTAAGACGCAAGATTTCATCAAGAAGAAAAAGAAAAAAAGATAATGTCTCAATAACGCATGTCATGATGGTCAAGTACACGTCGTGATAGTCGAGTACATGTAATGATTAAGAGTAGATAATACCTACATATCCCAATTTAAAGCATAGATTTTAAAGGTAAGTATGTGTTTCAATTCCAAAAAAAATCTATTCCCCTAATTTTAATAGTTTTAGAACATTAATTTTGAATTGCATGCCTACACTTGAATCATTTTTTAATAAAAATGATCTAGGAGACATAAAACTACCTAGTATACGTACCATGCCATGAATTTAAATTTTGTTTGTCTATAAGTTTTAATGAGAAAAAAGGGAAAAATAATTAGTAGAGATAATCATGTACATTAGGATTTGAAAAATCATGATTTGAGGATCATGTTTATCATTGTAAATGAAATTTTTCTAAGATTTTTCCATGATTTGAATCTTTGATGTATATATTAATTGATTTAATTATTCGTATTCATTTCTATAAGTGATTGATCCTACCATTCATCACATTCTAGAGACATCCTCTATGTCAATATTTTTCATTCTAACTATAGTATATTTCTTGATAAATTTAGGCATGCTTTCTTCTAGAACATGATTTGCATCTTATCAAAGCTATAAATGAACTTAATCACTTTTAAAAATGATTGAGTCATTCTTTTTTAGCCCTTACCTAGATACCCACCTTGTATTAATGTATTTTTTAACCCGTAGAATCCATGAATTTCCTTATTAGGAATTGAGCCACGTTACAATCATATTTTATCCATTCATACCTTCCTCTAAATGAATTTCATGATATTTAAAAGAATAAGTGTGGGGGGAGGATTCTTATGGGTGTACTAGGATACTTCATTATGGATATTATATTATGGGATTCTCTATTTTTATATTGGGATGGCCATGAAGTATTTCATTTTATGCTTTTGTTCACCACTCTTTCTAAAAAACATTTACAAAAAAAATATAAAAAAATATAATATTTATGAAAAAAGAGAAAGATAAGTTGATTCCTTCATTGAAAATATATTTATAAAGATCCCACATTTCGATTTTTAGGGAAGAGAGATGAAATTTGTAAAGCGGGAAATTTTTATGATCCTATATTTTATTATCATGCAAAATGATTTAGAGTCAAAACTCTATTTGAGATTTAATTTCTATAACATTTAACTACCAAACCTGAATCCTTAGAGTCGTTTGATCAAAAATAGTGAATCCCGCTTGTTTAATTATGATTTTCTCTTTACACAGTGGATATGTTTGATTCCTTGCAATCCTATTGTAAGTTACATGTCATTGAGGTATGTGTTGAATTATATAAACATTGGTACCCTGAAAATGAGTGGAAAAATTCATGTGAGGTAAATTGTATGTGGTATGCATATGAATAAAAAATTGAAAAATGAAAATGGATGAATGAAAAGGAATGGTTGTTTCAAATTAGGAAATAAAAATACATGGTTTATTTGTCTTCTTTGAAAAATGAGGCATTGAATAATTTTCTTGTGTGATGCTCAAATAGTTAATTTTCCATTTGATCAATTTATTTTATTGAAACAAAATTTTATTCATGGTTAGGTGAGAGTCCTGTATAGTATGTTGAGATTCCATCTTTGAGGACAAGGCTGAATTCAAGTGTGGGGGATTTGATAAGTGTATTTCATGCATACATTTTAAATTTTTTTAATGTTTGGATTTATGGATTTAAATGAATAATCTTCAGAATTTTGAAATGAATTTAATTGGTTTTTGTTTTATGGAAGGAAACAACAAATATGTGAAAAATTAATTAAAAGGGGTGTAAATATGGGCAGAAGGACCCTTCCCTCCGCGAGTGAAGAAAAGCAGCATAACACTAGAATTTTTAGGAAGAAAGGAGCTTGGAAACTCAAAAAAACATTGTTACACGTCGTGTACCACAAGTACATGTAAACTTTATTAGAGAAGCAGGTCATCGCAAGAACAATTCAGGATGAGAAAAAATGTTGTGAATTACAAGTACATGTCATGTACTTTCAGTACACGGCGTCACGGTGGTCAAACTTCAAATTTATGAGCAAGATTTGGGAAATATTTTCACAGACACGAAGGTGACGTGGACAAGGTCAACACGACGTGTAATCCAAGTACCCATCATGTAGGTGGTCAACATTCCAAAATCTCAGTTGATATCCGCGAACACGTCATGCAAATACAAAAAAAAAAGAGGATCGACACTACACTATGTGTATCTCAAGTATAAGTTGTGATGGGGGTCAGGAAGAACCTTTCCAACACTTATAAATAGAGCCCCTGACTACACCTTTGGAGCATTAAAAATAGGCTAGAGACACAAGATTAGAGGGAAGATGATGTTCCCTATCTGGGTTATTTCCTTTATTTATGTTTTATTTTCTCCCTCCATCTTATTCTCTCATCATTAGGATGAGGGGGTAAACCCGCTAGTGCTAGGGTGATGTAATCAATGGTGGAATGGTGTGTTTGGGTTTAATTCTATTTATTATTCATGCGGTTGGTTTGTGTAGTTTTGTTCTTCAACTTCAAACCCCTTTCTTTTTTATTATGACCATCGATAAATTAATCAAAAGGGAACATTTAAATTTTTAAACTGGCTAACCTAAATACGGAATGACCATTGTCAACTTTAGGGGAAATATTGTTTAAATACTGTATCGAGAAAAACTCAATTTGGAGAAATCCTATATTACCAGACTGAGGTAAATATGGTATTTTTGAATTTAGGAGGGGATATCATGACCATTGGATCGACCTCATCTCGAATCTGAAACCAATCATGAATTAAACAACATATTTTATAACATCCAATTCCACCTGAAGTAGGAAATTACATTACCCCGACACGCTTCCAAATATGATTTCATAACCAATCAATCAATCTGTTTTATTTTCACTTTTCTTTATTCAAATCAATTAAATATTTATTTTCTCACCACCTTCTTCAAATTAATAAAATTAAATAATTTTAAATTATAATCCAACTAATTTCACCGTCTCTTTGGGTTCAACCTCTAACTTTCCTAATACTACATTTTAATTAATTGAGTAAGCATAGTTTGGGTTTTATATATTTGTTTTTTCATAGTACCATAGGGAACTAACGATGCCCTATGGGGATACTGAACTGGTGTCATTTCTGGGGTCGGTAGCCTTTTATTTTTACAGATTTCAATTTTATTAATTCTTTATTTCAATTTCTCTTTTTATGTCAGCTATTTTGTGCTGTGAATTTTAGGATTCTTGAAAAAATTTTGCACAAGTAAAACAATCGATCAAAGGAAAAAGACATCATAGATTCATCACACAAGTCAAAACTAGGCCCATAACATAAAATAAACACAATCATGGCTGGCACAGAACAAAATCAACTCGCTAGAGTATTTCAAAGAGATCAGGGGCTACGAACTCTTGCGGACTATGGGTTCCCATCAAACACAGGATTACAGCCAACAATCCTCACACCTCCTGTAGTTGTACATAATTTTCAGATAAATACTAAAATCCTCTTGATGATCACAAATAGTGTACAATTCATTGGACTTCAACATGAATATCAAAAAAATCATCTGGGATATTTTCTCGATCTCTATGACACTTTTCAATTTTAAAACGTCTCAAGCTATGTGGTAAGACTTCATATTTTCCAATTTTATTTGGGAGATCTATCTTGGTACTGGATTCAAATAATTCCATCACATTACACCACTACATGGGATAATCTAGATAGGAACTTCCTAAGACGATTATTTATACCTTTAAAATCTATAGACATACAGGTAAACATTCTAAACTTTTTTCAATTTGAAGATGAATCTCTATACTATGCTTGGGAATGATACAAATACATGAAAAGAAAATTCAAACATCATGGAATATAACTATGGCTACTAATAAAAACTTTATTTAAGGGTTTTTCAATGGAAAACAGTTCAATTCTAGATGCATCAGCTAGAGAATCACTAATAATGAAATCACCTGAAGTGAGCTACAACCTTTTGAATGAAATGGTGAGCAAAAATTTTCAATGTCAAGGATAAGGGACGCAATAAAGGAAAGGCATCCATGAAATAAATAATAATGACTGGATATCAGCACAACTAGAGTCGCTGACCAAGAAGATGGACATCATGATGGTCCAGTAAAAAAACACCCAAGGTACTTGCATTGAAGATGAAAATTATGCTGATTACAATTAGGGTAATCAATTTCAGGGCTGAAGACCACAATAATATCTAGGAAAAGGATTTAAAAAGGGGCCATAATGGTATCATCTGCAGGCACCTCAAGGGCCCAAAATGACTAGCCAGGTCCATTCATTTGAGGAGACACTGGCAGCATTCATGACTTCCTCTGGGGTTTCACTCAAGGAAATAAGAGAGGAAATAGACAACCAAAAGGTCTCATTTTAGAATCTGGAGCGTCAAGTTTTCCAAATTTCCAAGACACATAAAGAAATAAAAATATGAGAGATTCCAGAATTCACTGAAGAATTCCCATGTGAATCTTTGAAATATATAGATCATAGAAGTGGGAAGAAAACCAAAGGAAGTGAAATAGAGTTTTCAGGATGACCATTAGTAGAAGCAAGAGAAGACGAAGCTGAAGTTGACAAGGAACATGTAGCAGAAGAAGAATAATAGAAACCATTATATAATCCAAGGATGAGTTTTCCAAATATGATGGAAAAAACAATGAACAATGTTCAAAGAGGTAAGTTTCTTGATCATTTTAAAAAATTACACATTAATATACCTTTTTTAGAGGCTCTCGCAAACATGACAACTTATGTGAAATTCATGAAAGAGTTGGTATGCAATAAGTGGAAGTTAGAAAATATTGGCACCATCCCACTCACATGATAGTGTTCGGTATTGGTGACAAATAACCTACCTAATAAGAAAAGAGACCCATGTAGCTTTTCAATTATAATATTTATTGGAGCTAACAAATGTGGGATAGCCTTATGTGACTTATGTGCAAGCATCAATATCATTTCGTACATGAATTTCAAGAGTTTGGGACAAGAAGTACTGAATCCCATAATAGTTTCACTTAAATTATAAGACTCACCAGTAAAACATCCCTGAGGAGTCATTAAATATTTTCAGATCAAAGTTGATATGTTCTACTTCCCTGTTGACTTTCTAGTACTATATATGGAAGAGTAAAGGAATCCACTAATTTTGGGAAGACCATTTTTAGCACCATGCCTTGCACTAATTAATGTTCATAATAGAGAACTCTGTCTGAGAGTCATAAGTGATCAAGTGAGATTCAACATTCACTAGGAAATGAAGAACTACAATGTTCAGGAAGACAATGAGTTCGGAAAAATAGAGACAATTGAAGATAAGGATGTTGTTGAGATTTAAGAAGTACATGAGTTAGATGATATGGTGAAAGAGGATGATCAACTAAAGAAGGAATAGAAGCTAAAGAAAAAGACAACTGACCCCAAAGGAGAAACCAAAACCACAACATTCAAGAGAGGACAATAGGTTTTGATGGTATATGAACTTTTATTTAGTTCATGAGGATTGTGAATGAAATGGTGGGTTGGTATAATGGAGGTCAAGCAGGTACTACCATTAGGAAGAGTTGGGTGATTTAGAGAAGGGAAAGGGCCAACATATGATGATATGAAACAACTCAGACCATTTATGGACCTCGAAGAGGTAAAAATTTTAATTAATCTGTCACATAAGCTTGAACAGAAATAGGTATGGTCGATCCAAGGATGTTAAATAAAAGCGCTTCTCAGAGAAAACCTGAGTTTTTTATTTTCATTTTTGTTTTCATATTCTCTCACTCCAAATATTTTAAAATTTATTAATAATGGCCTTTTATTTCACCTATTTATTATTGATATACAGGACCATCAAGACTCAATCCGGAAGCAAGCATCAAAAAAAATATGATGTCATAATAGTACATGTCATGATAGTCAAGTACATGTTGTGATTAAAAGCAGACAGTACCTACACAGCCCAAGTTGAAGCATAAATTTTAAAGTAGAGTATACATTTAAATTCTAAAAAAATCTATTCCCCACATTTTAATAGTTTTAGAGCTTTAATTTTTTGTTTCATGCCTACACTTGAATCATTCTATACTCAAAATTATCTAGGAGACATAAAATTGATTAGGTTATTTACCATGCCATTAATTTCAATTTCATTGTCAATAAATTTGAATGAGAAAAATAAGAAAATAATTATAGCGAAAATAATGTAGATTAAGATTTTAAAAATACTGATTTGAGGAGTATGTTGATCATTATAGATGAAATTTTTCAGATATTTGGCCTTGTTTTGAATTTTTGATGTTTTCATTAATTGATTTAATTATTATTATGAATTTCCATAAGTGATTGACCCAACCATTCATCTCACTCCCAATAAATCCACTACGCCAATATTTTACATTCTATCTGTAGTATATTTCTTGAGAAACTTGGGCATGCTTTCTTCTAGAACTTTTTTTGCATCTCTATCGAAGATATGACTGAACAAAATAAATTTTAAAAACGATTGAGGAATTATTTTTTTATCCCTTATCTGGAGTCCCACCTTGAATTAATATATTTTTTATCCCATAGAATCCATGAATTTCCTTGTTAGGAAATGAGCCATGTTACAATCCTATTTTATCCATTCCTACCTTCCTATAAATTTTTTTCATGATATTTAAAAGAATAAGTGTGGGGTAGGGATTCTTATTGGTGTACCCAGATACTTCATTATGAATATTCTATTGTGGGATTATCTATTGTGGTCTAGGGAAGGCCATAAATTCTTTCATTGTGTGTTAATGTTCACCTCTCTTTCTAAAAAAACATTTGCAAAAAAATAGAGAAAAAAATATAATATTTATGTAAAAAAAGAGAAAGAGGGGTTGATTCATTCATTGAACGTACATTTATAATGAGCCCACATTGAGATTTTTGGAGAAGAGAAATGAAATTCTTAAGGGGGGACATTTTTTGAGCTTATATTTTAATATCATGCAGAATTATTTATAGTCAAACCTCCTTTTTGATCTTTAATTTTTACATCATTTACCTACCAACCCTAAATCCTTAGAGTCATTTGATCTTAAATGGTGAAGCCCTCATGATTAATTTTGATTTTTCTTTATGAGGTGGAGATGTTAGATGTAACACCCCAAGATTCCACAATAAATTTCTCTTCGAATAATACAATACCTTGTGTTGTATGCAGCCCCGAGTTCTAGCACACCAGGACCAATAAAACTAGTCATTTAAAAAGCTATTATGAGTAGTAATACCCACTTTTTGAAATTTTATATATTTTATTATTAAATATGGACTTAATTTTTAGATTCAAAATATAAGAATTAGCTTAGGATGAATTTTTGGTATTTTTCTGAAAACATTCATTTTTTTATGAATAGTGAAAAACACCACGTTATTATTTAAAACAGACATTTTACTTCAATAATTATTAAATTTATTTAAATTTATTTTAAATTAAAAATATATACATAAAACATATATTATTAAAATTTACTTCATTGGAGTAATTTTATAATAATACTAGATATATAAAATTTTATTGAACTTTTTAACATATTTTACCCACCTTCTAGGCACATTTCCAAATTTGCATAAAACGTAATTTTACCGCTTTTGTGAATTGAATTTCAAAAATCTGAAATATACAGTTTTCATCAGTAAGTAAAATTTGGTTCAATATGATGAAAATTATTTTTTGTTGAATAGTAACTTTTGAATTTTATTTACCACGGTTAAAAGTAAATAGGGTAATTAAAGGTAAAAATAATATTATAATTACCCCAACACATATCCTAATTATATTGTATAAGTTTATTTAGACCAAAATCAACATTAGGATAAAAATATGATCATTTTCTATCCACTTGGATTAGATTGGGACATTTATGATATTTTATTTAAAGAAGAGTTAAAAGTGTTAAATTCAAATTTTAATAATTAAACCATTTTTAATATAGGGTTATACATAATATAAATTCAACTATAAATATTAATTATAAATATAAAACTATTTCATACTTCATGGAATTTTATTTATAATTTTTAGACATTAAATAAATAAATTTATTTATGACACAATGATGATGCAGTAATTACCTTATTAATAAAAGATTAAAATAATTGATATTATAAATATTAAAATAAATTTAAATTGAGATTTTTGATGCCATACAAGAATTTTATACATTAATATGACATGTTAGGGTTGATTCAATATATTATTTTCGAAGTAATCAAGTTGTTATGACTTTCACAAAAACCAAATACTAAATAGTGTCAAAATTGACATAAATGAGTTTTTAAAACAAATATTATTTTATTAGATGATGTAATATTTCTAAAAATATAATATTCAGACAAATGACTTAGATAATGTTATATATGTCATTAATGAACCACTTGAGGTTCTCTTGGAATTTTATAGTAAATATATTAACCATGTAGTATAAAAATACATGAAGACATGGTAAAAGTTAAACTATTTAACTAAGATTTAAATCTAAAAGATAAGGTTAATATGGTGACCTAAACTTGTATAAAACAAATTTTTTTAGAGGATTTTGACTCATACCCACCTTATCCTAGAAATAAATCATTTTGGAACTATTTTAAACTGAAAATTATTTTATAATAAATTAATATTTCAATCTCTTCCTAAAGTGCCTCTCACGTCTCTTATAAAAGGGTACTTCCCCTTCTCTAAACTTTACACCTCCAGATCTATTTGGCTCTTAAAAACCTACTAAAATATCCTCCCAACTTCCCTAACTTCAAACTAGAGGCCTTAATTTTATCATAAAGGCAACCTAAGGATACATTTTGTTCAAATCAAAAGGAAGCACCTGAAGAAGAGGTAATTATTTCATCACCTCTTTCAAAGTTCTTTTCTTATTCCACTTCCTATTTCTTTGTTATTTATATACTAAAATAAAAAATCCAGTGCCTTATTAATACTGAGATCTTATTATCAATATGTTAAAACCATATTAATTATTCTATCCATCTTATGAATGATAAAGTTATCATATGTGCATACGTATGGCTTACCGTCTCCACGTTGTAGTATAGTTTGTTATTCAACACTTCATTATTTGGATGGGAATAATAAAGAGTATAATTGATGTAAATATTAAAATTATCATGGTAAATATTCCATATATATAATATACCATCATTGTTTATACAATTTCACCATCTATAGAATGATATTGTCGCTCGTGCGTACGTACGGCTTACCATCTCCATGACACGATGAGATTTCATTCCCCATCATAACCATTCAAGAATAATTTTTATTTGATGATTAAAAATTAATTTTTAAGAACTTAATATCATTATGGAAATGAATCAAATAAATCCTATCCATAACAAACATGACTTATGTAACAAAACATATAAAGGAAAATGAATCAGTTAACAATCGAAACAATGATACTACTTAAATATTATTAACAAAGAAATATTAAAGGATCATATATGATATCATATTTATGTATGTTTTTTTTGTATAATTTAATAACTATGATTTAACCATTATACAGGAGGTTATTTTACCCCTAGACTTAGGAAAAGTACATGTTAAGGGTTAATTTTACAATGTCTTTATTATCTAAGGTTGTTTATACGTAAGTATTTACTGGGACTTCTTTATAATCCACATCCTTGTTTCTTAAAATTTATTTCAAAACATTTTTACTATTTCCTAGACTATGGTTTAAATTCATTTATACCCTTTTTTGAATTTTTATAAAAAAATAGAAAGGAATATTTCTGTCGCTTTCCAAATAGGGTACATTTTGATCTTTTCGACAAATTAAGGAAAGAATTTTTTTTAACTTATATGGCAGATGCAGATATTTTCCACCGTTATAACACCTTTTAAGCTTCCTTCAAAAGATTATAATAATATTTTCAAAATAAATGTTTTCTTTTATAATTATGAGACTTTAAAATTATTTCAAAGTAGAAAGATATATTTCTCTCAAATAGTTTCTATACTGATTTCATCTATGTCAACATCTATTATTGGATTTTATGTTTAATTGATGTTATATTATTATGATACAATATTCCATATTTTATTGATAGTTTGATGATAAGTTTGACTGTGTATGTGATATTTTTATTTCATTCACTATTTATAGTTAAAGTTTAAACATTTCATATGTTAGTTTAATACGAATGTTTATTTTATGTTTCACCCTTTTCATATGAGGAATACATTGGACTTAGTAAGTGACGGGTAGGGCCCGCTATATCCCCTCGATGTATCGGTAGGTTTCATGGGACAAACTAGTGTCTTGGAACAAGGAATTGACAATATTTTTATTTTTAGTTTTGTCACAAGGCCTTGACTATGTGGTTATGTTGTCCAACATTATACATTCCATCATTATGATATTATCTCATGATATTACAAGTTATTATTCAACTAGTAAAATATAAATGTGAATAAGTAAATGGCATTATTTGATTTATCTTTTCTGTATTATGCTGAAATTTAAGTATACAATGATTGTGTTTTAGTCTTATAGATTGCCTTAAATGTTTATGCTTATTTATGATAGTTTCTGCTATATTTTTCTCCTTGCTAAGAATTTGATATCACCCCTTTCTTATTTTTTATTTTTTCTAGGATGTGAAAAAGTATATTATGACTGACCTGCAGGGATAGGCTAATGAATATGATTGTTTTCAAAGTAATCACAATGTTTCTTTTTCATTTCATAATTTAATGTGAAACTTATTTATGTACCTAGTACTTCCAAGGATACTAAACTGATCAGTCTTTCGAGACTTGATCTTTTATGATCATGCCAATGTTATGTAATAATTCACTGACTTTGGGTAACTAGGGTTAGGGCGTTACATTATATTCCTTTCAATCCTATGAGAAGTTACATGTTCTTGAGCTATGTTTTGAATTCTATAAACATTTGTACCCTAAAAATGAGTGGAAAATTCATGTAAGGTAAATTGAAAGTGGAATTCATATGAATGGAGAATTGAAAAATGAAAATGGATAAATGAAAAGGCATCATTATTTTAAAGATGAAAGTTAAAATATATGGTTGATTTGTCTTCTTTGAAAAATGAGGTGTTGAATAATTTTCTTATGTGAAGCTCGAATAGTTAATTTTCCATTTGATCAAATTCTTTTATTGAAATTAAATTTAAATCATGGTTAGGTGAAAGTCCTCTGTCATATATTGGGATTCCATCCTTGAGGATAAGACTTCATTCAAGTGTGGTGGGATTTGATAAGTGTATTTCATGAATACATTTTAAAATGTTTTAACATATTGATTTATGGATTTAAATGAATAATATTTCCATATTTGAAATGAATTTAATTGTTTTATGTTTTATGGTAGGAAATGATGAATCTGTGGAAAAGGAACAAAAAGGGGTGTAAATATTAGAAAAAGGACCCTTCCTACCAAGGGTGAACTGAAGAAGCATGACACTGAAATTTTGAGGAAGAACAAAGCTATGAAACTCAAAAAAAACATTGTTACATTACATGTACCATAAGTACATATCGTGACTTCATTACAGAAGTAGGCTACCACCAAAACAATTCATGATGAGAAAACATTCTCAGAACTGCAAGTACACATCATGTACCTTTAGTACATGATGTAACAATAGTCAAACTTTAAATTTATGAGTAAGATTTCTGAAAGATTATCGCAGACATAGAGGTGACATGGACAAGTCCTACACGATGTGTAATCCAAGTACACATCATGTAGGTTGTCAACATTTGAAATTGGATGGAGACACAAGCTTGGAGAAATGTTGTTGCACCCTGTCTAGGTTATTTCCCTTCTTTATGTTTTATTTTCTCCCTCCCTCTTATTCTCTCATCATTAGGATGAGGGGGTAAACCCACTAGTGCTAGGGTGATGTAATTAATGGGGGAAAGGTGTGTTGGATTTAATTCTATTTACTATTCATTCAGTTGGTTTGTGTAATTTTTTTCTTCAAATTCCAAACCCTTTATTTTTATTTTATCGCAACCATCAATAAATTAATAAAAAATGAACATGTAATTTGTGCAATTGACTACCCTAAAAATGGAATGACCATTGTCATCTTTAAGGGAAATCTAGTTTAAATATGGTATCGAGATAAACTCAATTCAAAGAAATCCTTTATTACCGGACCAAGGGAAATAGGGTATTTCCTTGTTGAGTAGGGAATACCATGACCATTGGATCTACCTCATCTCAACTCTGACACCAATCGTGAATTAAACAATATATTTTCTAAAATCCAATTGCACTCAAACCTAGAAATTACAATACCCTAGCATGCTTTCAAATCTGTTTTCACAACCAATCAATCTATCTATTTTGTTTTCGCTTTTCATTCCTCAAATCAAGTAAAGAAGCATTTTCTCACCACCTTCTCTTAATTAATAAAATTAAATAATTTTAAATTATAATCAAACTAATTTCACATTCTCTCTGGGTTTGACCTCTAACTTTCCTAATACTACATTTTAATTAATTGAGTAAGCATAATTTGGGTTATATATATTTTTTTTTATAGTACCGTAGGGAACTCATGATGCCTTATGGGGATATTGAACTGGTGTCATTTCTGGGGTCAGTAGCCTTTTAGTTTTATGGATTTAAATTTTATTAATTCTTTATTTCAATTTATATTTTTACATTATGTATTTTGTGCTGTGAATTTCAGGATTCTAGAACCATAAATGCACAAGTACAACACTCAATTAAAGGATAAAGACATAATTGACTCATCACACAAGTCATAACTAAGACTAGAACATAAAATCAACACAACCATGGCTGGAACAGAGCAAAATCAACTCGCTTTAGTAATTCAAGGAGATCAGAGGATGTAGACACTCGCTGACTATGGGTTCCCATCAAACACAGGATTTCAACCAAGAATCCTGGGACCACCCTACAATACACATCATTTTTATATCAAGCCTAATATCATATCGATGATCATGAACAATGTACAATTCACTGGACTTATATATGTAGATCTCAAAAATCATCTGGGAGATTTCCTTGAGCTCTGTGACACATTTCAATTTCAAAACATCTCAAGCGACGTGGTAAAACTTCGTATTTTCTGATTTTATTTGAAATATCGTGCTTGGGACTAGATTAAAATCCTTCCAACACATTCAATCACTAAATGGGATGACCTTTCTAGGAACTTCCTAAGTCTATTCTTTCCACCTTCAAAATCTATGGACATATGGGTAAACATTCAAAAAAAATTCAAATTTGAAGATGAATCTCTATACTCCGCATGGGAAAGATACAAGGACATGAAAACAAATGACCACATCATGGAACAGAAAAATTTATGCTAATAATAAATTTCTATAAGGGGTTTTCATAGGCAAACAGGTAAATTATAGATGTTGCAGTTGGAGGATCATCGATGAAGAAATCACCTGAAGCGAGTTATAACCTGCAGGATGAAATAGAGAGAAACAGTTTTCAGTGGTAAGGAGAAGGGAAACTACAAAGGAAAGGCATCCATGAAATAAATAATAATTATTGGATGGCAGGACAACTAGATTCATTAACCAAGAATATGGTCATCATGATGGTCCAACAATAAAACCCCCAAGGTACATGCATGGAAGATGAAAATTATGCTGATTACAATCGAGGTAATGAATTTCATGGATAGAGACCACACAAATATTAAGGGAAAGGATTTCAACAGAGGAAACAAGGGTACCAGCAGCAGGAACCTGAAGGGGCCACACAGACAGGCTAGGTCCATTCATTGGAGGAGGCACTGGAAACATTCATGACTTCCTATGGGGTTGCACTCAAGGAAATAAGATAAGAAGTAGCCTACCAAAAGGTTTAATTTCATAATCTTGAGCATCAAGTTTGACAAATAACTAAGAAAAATAAAGAGAGAAATACAGGAGAGCTTCCAGGGTTCGCTGAACAATGCCCATATAAAGCTTTGAAAGCTATAGAGCTTAGAAGTGGGAAGAAAACCAAAGGAAGTGGAATAGATTTTTCAAGATGAACACTAGTGGAAGATAGAGAAGATGAAGTTAAAGCTGACAAGAAACATATAGCAGAAGAGGAAGAAGATCCACCTCTGTACAAACAAAGGATGGATTTTCTAGAGTGGATGGCACAAACAAAGAACAACGTGCAGATAGGTAAGTTTCCTGATCAGTTTAAGAAATTACATATTAATATACCTTTTGCAGAGGCTCTCAAAAATATGCCAACTTATGATAAATTCATGAAATAGTTGGTATGCAACAAGAAAGAACTAGAAGAGATTGGAATAATCCCACTCACATAAGAGTGTTCGACAGTGGTATCAAATGACCTACATAACAAGAAAAGAGACCCAGGTAGCTTTTCAATTCTCATATTTCTTGGAGCTAACAGATATGGGAAGGCCTTTTGTGACTTAGGTTCAAGCATAAATATCATGTCTTACACGACTTTCAAGAGTTTGGGACTGGAAGGCCTAAATCCTGCAAGAGTTTCACTTCAATTAGAAGACTCAATAGTAAAACATCCCTGAGGATTCATCGAAGATGTCATGATCAAAGTAGATAAGTTGTAAATCCCTCTTAACATTATAGTACTAGATATGGAATATAAAAGGAATACACTAATTATGGGAAGACAATATTTAGCCAGAGGGCATGTGCTAATTGATGTTCAGAATGGAGAACTATGTCTGAGAGTTAGAAGTGATAAAGTGAGCTTCAACATTCCTAAAAAAATGAATAACATTTATGTTCAATAAGACTTTGAGTTTGGAGAAAGAGAGTCAATTTAATTTTAGGATGTTGCTGAGATTGATGAAGTACATGAGTTAGATGACACTGTAAAAGAGGATTCTCAACTAAATAAGGAAGACAAGATAAAGAACAAAAATGTTAACACCAAAGGAGAAACTGAAACCACAAAATTCGATAGAGGACAGCATGTATGTATGGTACATGAACTTCTATTTAGTTCATCGGGATTGAGAAATAAATGTTGGGTTGGTTCGATGGTGGTCAAACAGGTACTATGTCATGAACCAAATCTGGTCACCACCAAAACCGGCACCAAACCTATCCTGTGACAAGGCTAAAAGGGTGTTTCTTATCCCCATGGTCTGGTACAAGTGCCTAGGTATCTTAAAATGTGAATTGGGAATGATTTACCTGAGTTTATAAACTTAAAACAACAAATGAATCCAATAAAACGAATCTGGATTTTTCAACCCAAAAAATATTTTACAAAAATTCAGAAAAGAATTACATAGTTTAATACAACTCACCAAGACTATAACAAATGAATGAAACCAAAGGTAAACATCCCAAGAACCCTCATTTCAAGGGGAACCTCCCTCAAGCCATCTCTACAAGACATCACCACCAAGGACCTGCGAGAAACCCAAACCACTGGCACTAAAAACTGTACCAAACCCGTGACATCAAAAATAACCAAGTATACTTACATCCAAGGGTGTAAGTAGGTTGTGATCCAATGACCAGGAGGATACTATCACTAAGTGATTCCATGTTATAAACATTAAAAGATAAATAGCTTTCAAGTTTTCATAAACAGAAAATGCTAGATACAATTTCTAAAAGATGCAACTTAAAAATTAAAACAGTTTTCAAGTGGAATATCATTAAGAATCAATACTTTTAAAAATAATGTCAACACTACTGAATTTTATAGCCAACCATACCGTACGCTGACGGTAATCACAATATAACTAATGATCACAAGCAATAAGAAATAACCTCTAGGAACTAGCTCGTTGTGGGTCCCAGGTACCTCATATCTCGGTGAGAGTAACCATTACAATATTCTTTCTTGTGCATGAGAAACTAGTAGGGAACATACCCATAACCTAGTGGTCCCCAATCATCATCTTCATCATATTTTAGTTAGTGTTTTAAGCATCAATCTTTCTACGTGAAACTGAGTCCAAACCCCACGGATTCACTAGCAAACTAGTACACGTCCACCCACCTAGATACTCGGGTTTCCCTCTTGTGCTCAAACAAGTTAAAAAAGATAAAAAAATTTACATCAAAGATTCACCAAAAAACCCCAATTTTACTTCACAAAAGTCACAAAATCTACTTTTTCATTTAAATTGATTTTTAAATAAAACTCACAACAAAATATCCCACAACAAATTTTGCACAACTTTCACAATTCAATAATTCCATTAGCAATTTTATAAAATCTTCCCAAGATGATAAACATCACATAACATCACACTAACATGTTACATAATACACTTTTCATAAAAAAGTCTATTTTTCACATCACACTCAAACAAAACAGCCCGAAAACATGTTTCGCACCCACATCACAATTTCATAAATCACCTCGACAAATTAATAAAAATTACCAAAACATTTGACATAAAAACTAACCACTTTATCTTTCAAAACTCATTTTAAGAACATACAACCACCAAAATAGTACATAAGAAACCATTGAAAACTTTTTGTAACTCATTAAATCATTTACAATTTACATAAAACCAACCCAAGGGGTATAACTATGTTTTGCCCTCAAAACCCAATTCCAAATTCTATTTCAAAGCCAAAATCACACCAATACCAATCCAAATAAGAACTGAAATCCCTAGAAATATTTATTTAACCACTCTCAAGTATTATAAAATCACCTCAAATAATACCACAAAAGATGCCCATGAAAAACACACATTTTCATAATATGCTTTTAGGAGGCATTACACGGTTTCACACATAAAACCCATTAAAAGACCCTATTTTAAACCAAAAGTCACACCAGGACCCTAAAAAAGAAAAATTGGAATTTCAAAAAGATTTAGTACACCAATTTCATATGTCATAAAACACACCCAAACAATATCCTAAGGGTTACACATGGAAAACACCTAATTTCAAACTAAAATGAAACTATAAAATTAAATGCTTTACCAAATCCATCATAAACAGTTTTCTCACCACACATAGCATATTAGGAACATGAAAAATAATTAATTCATGCAAACTAACTCATCTATAAATTATTACACATGGAATCACCTATCGAAAGTGTTGAAACCCTAAAATATTGGTGTGAAACATTAATCGCACCACCGCCGCACCTCAAGGAAGTGAAAAGAAACCTAAAACCTCAATATTTCACCCAGAAGATAGGAATTTAGACCCTAGGAACAAACCCTAACTTCTGGACATTTTATCACTCAATAAATGGTGAAAGAAACCCTAAGAAAAGAGAAGAAATCAAAGAGAAAGACTAAATTGCAGAAATCATGAAGACATCGCCCTAAATCCCCCAAAATATGAATATCCAAGTAACCAAAACTGGTATGGAGGCTCAAAGGAGTCATATTAGGTCATTTGGGGATTGAAATGGGGGAAAAGATTGAAAATTGAAGTATTTATGAAAGAATCATTTTACCTCTTCAAATCCTGTAGATTTGAGAAAGATTAATAAACATCTCCCTACTCCGCGAGGGAGCTAAGATCCAAAGAGGAAAACTAGATAATGGGGGTGAGCCTCAGGTTTTTGGATTCGAGTAGGAGGTGGAATCACTGAAACAAAGTAAAAAAGTAATGAGATATTGAAAAATTAAAAAAAACTAATTAAATGTATGAAATGGGCTTACAGGTAGGCCAATACCTTAATAAAAAAACCCAAATACATCATGATTATGGATTTCTATGTGGTCCAAATAGATATGGTGATTTTAATATACCAAGGTATGCCAATTCGGAAGTGGAATGGGTGTAAAATGTTGAAAAACTAAGGATTTATAACATAAAAAAAATTTAAATCTGGAAATGGGCTCCCGGTTTGTCCCAAATTTTGAAAACCCGCCATTTCCACCAAAATTAAAAGGAAACCCCCAAAAAAATATTGGAAATTAAATGAAAAATTACTTCTAAAGAATTCATGTATGTGAAAATTCTCCCCACCATAAAACATTCCACCCCCATAAAGCCACAACAAGGCCAAAAGAAAAAACCAAACCCAAATGATAAATAAGAAATGTACTCCTTCACCAAGTTTGGTCCACCCTTGAAAGGCCAAAACACCTCCAGCGATCAATAAAGGAAGGAATACTCTCAAAAACCAAAACATAAATCAATTTACTAAGATTATCAAGAACTTTTAGACTTTATCCCCAAAAGGAAACTCCTAAAACACTATATGAACAAGACTCAAGTAATCTTCCTAGACGAACAACAAAAACTAAAAAGGTTACACTTACATTACTTTAACTACATGGTCAGGCACTCCCCAATCCCATTTTATACCCCAAGAAGATGTTGGTAGTTAGATAGCTCCGAATAAGACTACCTCTCAACAGGAAAATACCAAGGACCAATCTGAGTTACTAGTATGGGGAGACACAAATGGGCTCCCCACTATAAGAGAAAACTTAAATTTTCCCAAGACATATTTAGGACACTGATAGGGGGAGGCCTAAACGAACTCCCTGGTTCAAGAGGTAGACTTCCATTGGACCTTTATAAAAGAACTTATATAAGACTCATAGTGTGTCTCCCCACTAGAAGAACCAACCATCCTAATCGACCATCATGGTCCGGTATAGAAAGACCCCAAAATTTCAAGTGTTGGGATGGTCGCATGGTTAGTCCGCATAGTTTGGGAAACCATGTGCTAACCGTGGGGATCCTTCTATCTACATGGTTTTGTGGGGCATGGTCACTACTAACCATGTGAAAACTGTGCGCTCAACCTATCTAAACAAACTTCAAACCTTTCTCCAAATACCCAGTCGAAAACAAAGGGGGAAAGTATGAACTCATGCTACAACATGGAAATGAGGTCCTCCCACCTCTACCACCAAACGAGAACAACTAGAACAAGATGATGACACCAGATGTTTAAAATATTTCTATCATTCATACTGAGGATAGGACTTTGTACAAGGGTTTGAATGAACCTAGTATTTCCCCTGACTACGTGTCATATTCTCTATGGGACCTATGGCTAGAGATCAAATGATTGAAGCATCATCGGCCCCATAGTTGGGCTTTGAAACCACCAAAACAAAGCTTCTTCTTATGGTGATACAAACAAATACACCGCAATACCCGATAAGTTTACCAAGAACTAACACATTCCAAACTCACCTTACCCTAACCCAACATTTCACTAAAATAAGGTCTTAGAATATGCACACAAATCACACCTTGTTTCTTCGGGTGAGAAACAACAGAAGAAAAGGAAACATATAAACACCCTCCTCTGAAATAGAGGATTTTAAAGTTTTTCCAATGGATCCACACTCCAAACATAATATATACTCTCAGGGGATTGCACAACCTTTACCTTTACAGTCAAATGAGCGCATGACATCACAAGCCATCACCGAACATGACCATTATGACTGAAACAAACAATACATGGAGCCAGACAATATGCCAAGTCCCTAAACAACACACACATCCATAAAGTAGCCACAATATTCTATCATGACTAGATTCCCAAAACTGGTGGTTTAACATGAACTCCTACTTAAAAGAAACTATGAATAACCCTGAGTCCCTCTTAGACACCATCGAGACACTCATCCACACTAACAACCCCAGACCACTTCCACCTTCAACAAATCAGAAAACTTAAGAAACTAAGGTCTCTTTCAACCTTCCAGGAGTACTCTCCCACTACAAGAGGATCCACAAATCAAAGAAATGAAATGTTAAAAACTCAATCTCCAAATCTTGAGAAAAATATGCCTTATATTGATCAACTGGAGTATTTTCCAATGGAAAACAATCTAGGTTTCACTTCAGTTATGCATTAACCTTTAATGGTGGCGTACTTTATCCAACGAGAGAACCCAAGGACCCAACCAAGATAGTATATTGATCAAAACATGCCACAAAAAATATAAAAACACAAGAATGGAACCACCATAAAGGTGTCCCGAAACATATATCAGAAGAGACTACTAACAGGTCCTTCTACCCAGCTTACCGACCAAACACAAACCCAAAACATGGTTTGAACAGGAGGGGTTCTTGGACTAAAAACATCTCAAAACGTCAACATTTTCCAAAAACACATAATATACACCATCCAAAACAATTCATTAAGACATCATGTTTTTCTTTAAAAACATTTCTTTGAAAAAAACGATTCTGCAGTTAGCGTATCCACCAATAGTACCCCATGGGCCTCACACATGCATGTTTCTGTGCCACACCAGGAACCCTCCTCATATCCATCTCGGCACTTATCCTGTCATGACATCAACCATCCATCATCCCATATAACTCCATTCATTTTGTATCTCATGGAAATAAAAAATGTTAAAACAAAAATTCCTTCCACTTTTCAAAACCAAAATGGTCAACCAACATATCCTTTTTCTCAAAACCTCTAACCACGAGATCAAAATCCCAATACATATCTTACAAACCATTTAAAAAAGACACAAACATTTATATAAGAACACACTTTCAAGTGATTCACATCAATTTCAAAACATCTCATCCCATTAAAACACCCTTGGATTGTTCAAAAAACTCTATTGGAAATACTTTTTCAAAACCAACTACAATATAGTTCTTGCTTTCAAAAGAGGTGTAAGCACACCATTTTCTATTTTATAAAAATTATGAAAATTCAGTTCCACTATTTCATAAATCAATCCATTCCCTCTTTATTTGAAAATCATTTCACAAAAACTTTGTGCTTCTTAAAACTATGTCACTTTAAAACCAAAGTTCCAAGATTTGAAAACTAAAGAAAACAAGACAATGAGATAGGAAACTAATTTCAGTGGGTGACTTGGAAATATAGTTGGAAACCATATTCCAGTCACTTCACTATCATAGAGTGTGTTATAGGGAATATATTAGGCTTCATATGTCTTTCCAGGCCCTGCGATCTCTCTGAGACCATTAACCCAACTCTCTTTTCATTTCCCCTAATCATCATGAAACCAAGAAAACCAAAAGACATAGATAAATCCCAACTTCCCCTAGAAACATGAATCCATTCATGAGGTGTGATGATCAGGCACACTACCCATAACTAGAATACAAAGTCCTGACAATCCTAACTCTAGACTATCCCAACTCTTCCCCAAATAACATTACCTAAAGAGTTAACCTGAACCTCCTCTGATACCATTTTTTCACAAACCAAATTTGGATGCTACCAAAACTGGCACCAAACCCAGCCCGTGACAAGGCCCAAAGGGCATTACCAATCCCCATGAGATGGCACAAGTTCCTGGGTATCATAAAATGAGAATTGGGAACTATTTACCTGAGTTTATACACATAAAACAACAAATGAATCCAATAAAATGAATCTGGATTTTTCAAACCAAACAATATTTTACAAAAATTTAGAACTGAATTAAATAGTTTAATAAAAATCAACAAGAATATAATAAAGGTATGAAACCAAAAAGAAATATCCCAAGAACCCTCATGTCAATGGGAACCACCCTCAAGCCATCTCCACTAGACTTCACCACCAAGGACCTATAAGAAACCCCAACCACTAGCACTAAAAGTTGTATCAAACACATGACAACAAAAATAACCAAGTATACTTACACCAAATGGTTTAATTAGGGTGTGATCCAATTCCAAGTAGGATACCCCCACTAAGATATTCCATGTGTAAACATTCAAAGACAAAAATCTTGCAAGTTTTCATAAACAGGAAATGCGAGTTACAATTTCTAAAAGATACAACTTAAAAATTAAAACAGTTTTCAAGTGGGCTATCATTAAGAATCAAAACTTTTCAAAATAATTTCAACACTAATTAATTTTCCATCGAACCATACCTTATGTTGATTTTAATCACAAAGTAACTATTGAGCACAAGAAATAGTAAATAACCACTAGGCACTAGCTCGTTGTGGGTCCCAGGTACCTCGTATCTCGATGAGAGTAACCATCACAATATTTATTCTCTTGCACAAGATACTAGTAGGGAACATACCCATAACCTACTGGTCCCCAATCATCATCATCATAGTTTAGTTAGAATTGTAAGCGACAATCTTGCTACATGAAACTGAGGCCAAACCCCACGGA
Source organism: Viscum album (assembly GCA_963277665.1). Classification (NCBI taxonomy): domain Eukaryota; kingdom Viridiplantae; phylum Streptophyta; class Magnoliopsida; order Santalales; family Viscaceae; genus Viscum; species Viscum album. The sequence continues at coordinate 1,050,400,226 of OY728130.1, read as the reverse complement.
TTTACTAGTATACTAGTACACGTCCAGCCACTTAGATACCCAGGTTTCCCTCTTGTGCTCAAACAAGTTAAACAAGAAATGAAATATAATTTTCTCATCAAACATTCACCAAAAATCCCAAATGTACATTATATAAGTCACAAAATCCACTTTTTTGTTCAAATTGATTTTGAAATCAAACTCACACCAAAAATATCCCACAACACATTTTTTACATCTTTCACAATTCAACAAATCCTTTAACAATTTTATAAAATCTTTTCCAATATGATAAACATTAGATAAAAGCTCACTCACATGTTAAATAATACTCTTTTCATAAAAAAAGTCCATTTTTTACATCACACTCACACAAAACAGCCCGAAAACATGTTTCGCACCCACATCACAATTTTATAAATCACCTCGAAAAATTACAAAATATTACCAAAACATTTGACATAATAACTGACCACTTTGTCTTTAAAAACTAATTTTAATAACATATAAAAGCTCACTCACATGTTAAATAATACTCTTTTCATAAAAAAAGTCCATTTTTACATCACACTCACACAAAACAGCCCGAAAACATGTTTCGCACCCACATCACAATTTTATAAATCACCTCGAAAAATTACAAAATATTACCAAAACATTTGACATAATAACTGACCACTTTGTCTTTAAAAACTAATTTTAATAACATATTACCACCAAAAAAGTACATAAGTAATCATTACACACTTTTTGTAACACATTAAATCATTTACAATTTTCATAAAACCAACCAAAGGGGTATAACTTTGTTTTTCCCACAAAACTGAATTTCAAATCCTCTTTTCAAGACAAAATCGCACCAATACCAATCCAAATCAGAATTTTAAGCCCTATAAATATTTATTTAACCACTCTAAATTATTATAAAATCACCCCAAATAATACCACAAAACATGCACATGAAAAACACACATTTTCCTAAAATGCTTTCAAGAGGCATTACATGGTTTCACACAAAAAACCCATTAAAACACCCTATTTTAAACCCAAAATCACACCAAGACCCTACCAAAGCAGAAATGGAAGCCCAAAAATATTTATTACGCCAATTTCATATGTTATAAAACACACCCAAACTATACCCCAAGGGTTACACATGAAAAACACCCAATTTCAAACTAAAATGCAACTATAAAATTAAATGCTTAACCAAATCCATCATAAACTGTTTTCACACCACACACATCATATGAATAACTTGAAACATAATTAATTCAATCAAACTAACTCATATATAAATGATTACACATGGAATCACATACCGAAAATGTCAAAACCCTCAAATATTGGTGCAAAACATTAACCGCACCTCAAGGAAGTGAAAATAAACCTAAAACCTCAATATTTCACCCAAAATATAGGAATTTATACCCTAGGAACGAAACTGAACTTCTATACATTTTATAACTCAAGAAACTGTGAAAGAAACCCTAAGGAAAGAGAAGAAATCAAAGAGAGAAAGACTTACTTGCATAAATCTTGAAGACATCACCCTAAATCAACCAAACTCTGAATCTCAAAGTAACCAAAACTGGTATGGAGGCTTGAAGGAGTCATAGTAGGTCATGTGGGGACTAAAATTGGGGGAAAGAGTCAAAATTGAATGAGTTATGAAAGAATCATTTTACCTCTTCAAATATGGTCTATTTGAGAATGATTAATAAATATCTCCCTACTACATGGGGAATATGAGCTCTAAAGAGGAAAAATATCTAATTGGGGTGAGCCTCGGGTGTTTGTCTTCAATTAGGAGTTGAATCACCGAAAAACTATAAAAAATGAATGAGATATTGAAAATTTAAAAAAAATTGTAAAGTAGGAAATGGGCTTATGGGAAGGCCCAATACCTTAATAAAAACCCAAATATATCATGATTATGGATTCCAATGTGGTACAAATAGATATAGTGATTTTAATATACTAGTTTATGCAAATTGGGAAGTGGAATGGGTATAAAATGTCGAAAAATGAAGTAGTTATAAAAGAAACAAAAATTATTTTTAAATCTGGAAATGGGCTCTCGATTTGCCCCAAATTTTGAAAACCCACCATTTCCACCAAAATTCATAGGAAACCCCAAAAACAAATCCAGATTGGAAATTAAATTAAAAATTCCTTCTAAAGAAGTCATGGATGTGATATACTACCATCAGAAAGAATTAGTTTATTCAGAGAAGAAGAACAGGGGACAACATTTATTGATATGACATAACTGAGACCATTCATGGACCCCAAAGAGGTACAAAATTTTCATTAATCTGTAACATGAGCTTGATCTGAAAGATATAAGGTGGATCCAACAACGTTAAACAAATGTGCTTCTGGGAGGCATCCCAAGTTTTTTGTTTTCATTTTTTTTAATCACACATGCTATGGCTCCAAACATTATAAAATTTATTGAAAATGGCCTATGATTTCACCTATTTATTATTGATCTGTAGGACCATCAAGAATCAAGCCGAAAGTAAGTAGTAAAATAAAAAAATATGAAGATGCAACAGTACATGTCGCGATGGTTGAGTACACATTGTGATCATGTGAAAATAGTACCTACACAGTGCAAGTTGAAGCACAAATTTTAAAGAGGATTATGTGTTTTAATTCATAAAAAAAATTATATTCCCCATGTTTTTATAGTTTTAAAGCTTTGATTTTCAATTGAAATCCTACACTTGAATCATTATTTACTCAAAATGATCTAGGGGACATGAAACTTCCAAGGATATTTACCATGCCATGAATTTAAATTTCTTTTTCAATCAATTTGAATGAGAAAAATGGTAAAAATAATTAGTACAGATAAGCATGTAGATTAGGATTTGAAAAATCATGATTTGAGGAGCATGTTGATCATTTTAGATGAATTTTTTCTGAGATTTGGCCATGTTTTTAATTTTTGATGTTTACATTAATTGATTTAATTATTTTTATGCATTTCCATAAGTGAGTGACCCAACTATTCATCTCATTCCTGAGACATCCATAGATCCAATATTTTCCATTCTATCTATAGTATATTTATTGAGAAACTTAGGAATTATTTCTTATAGAACTTTATTTTCATTTTATCAAAGCTATGATTGAAGATAATCACTTTTAAAAATGATTGAGGCTTTCTTTGTCAGCCCTAATTCAGAGACCCACCTTGAATTAATCTATTTTTTATCCCACAGAATCCATGAATTGGCTTCTTAGGAATTGATCCATGTTACAAGCCTATTTTATCCATTCCTATCTTCCTCTAAATTTTTATCATGATATTTAAAAGAATAAGTGTGGTTGATGGATTCTTATGGGTGTACCGGGATACTTCATTGTGGTTATTATGCTATGGGATTCTCTATTGTGATATGGTGAAGGCCATGAAGTCTTTAATTATATCTTACTATTTAGCTATCTTGCCCAAAAAAATCATTTTCAAAAAAAACAGAGAAAAAAATATAATATTTATGAAAAAAAGTTCATGAGAGGTTGATTCATTCATTTCACTTACATTTATCGTGAGACCACATCAATATTTTTGGGGAAGAGAGATGAAATTTTTAAAGGGTGACATTTTTTGAGCTTATCTTTAATTATCATGCAAAATGATTTAGATTCAAACCTTCTTTTTGAGATTTAATGTTTACATCATTTACTTACCAACCATGAAGCCTCGGAGTCATTTGATCTTAAATAGTGAATCCCTCTTTATTAATTGTGATTTTTTCTTTATATGGTGGAGATGTTAGATGCCTTTCAAGACTATGGTAAGTTACATGTTCTTGAGGTATCTGTTGAATTATATAAAAATTTTTACCCTGAAAATGAGTATATAAATTCATGTGGGGTAAATTTCAAGTGGTATTCATATGAATAAAAAATTGAAAAATGAAAATGGATTAATGAAAATTCATGATTGATTCAAAGAAGAAAAGTAAAATACATGGTAGATTTGTCTTCATTGAAAAATGAGGCATTGAAGAATTTTATTGTGTGATGCTCAAACAATTAATTTTCCATTTTATTAATTGCTTATATTGAAATTTAATTTAAATCATGGTTAGGTGAAAGTCCTCTATAGTATGTTGAGATTCCATCCTTGAGGACAAGGATTATTTCAAGTGTGGGGGGATTTGATTATTGTATTTAATGCATACATTTTAAAATGTTTTAATGTATTGATTTACGGATTTAAATAAATAATCTTTCCAATTTGGTAATGAATTGAGTTGTTTTATGTTTCATGGAAGGAAAAGATGAATATGTAGAAATGAAATGAAAAGGTGTGTAAATATGGGAAAAATGACCCTTCCCTCCACGAGTGAAGAAAAGTGGCATGACACTAGAATTTTGAGGAAGAAAAAATATGGGAAACTCAAAAAAACTGTGTTACATGTTGTGTACCACAAGTACACATCGTGACTTTATCAGAGAAGCAGGTCGCTTCCATAACAAGTCATGATGAGCAATCATGTTGTGAGATTTATGTACTCATCGTGTAACTTCAGAACATGATGTGATGACAGTCAAACTTCAAATTTATGAGAAATATTTGTGCAATATTCTCATAGATATAGAGGTGATGCCGACAATGCCTACACAATGTGTAATCTAAGTACACATCATGTCGGTGGTCAACATTCCAAAATCTCATTCGAGATCTGTACATGCACCACATGAATACACAAAAAGAGAATCAGTACTAAATGATGTGTAGCTCATGTACACGTTGTGATGGGTGTCGGAAAGAACCTTTCCAGCACCTATAAATAGAGCCCCTGGCTACACCTTTGGAGCATTCTAAATTGGCTAGAGACACAATCTTGGAGACAAACTATTTCACCCTATCTGAGTTCTTTCCTTTCATTATGTTTTATTTTCTCTCTCCCCCTTATTCTCTCATCATTATGATGAGGGCCTAAACCCACTAGTACTAGGGTGATGTAATCAATGGGGGAAAGGTATGATGGATTTAATTCTATTTATTATTCATGCAGTTGGTTTTCATAATTTTGTTCTTCAACTTTCAACCCCTTTCTTTTTCATTTATTGTGACCATTGACAAATTAATCAAAAAGGAAAATTTAAATTTTTCAAATGAATACCCTAAATATGGCATGACCATTGTCTAATTTAGGTGAAATATGGTTTAAATATAGTATCGAGAAAAAATTGATTTAGAGAAATCCTATATTACCGGACCAAGGTTAAATAGGGTATTATCGTGTTGAGGAGGGGATACTATGACCATTGGATCTACCTCATCTCAACTCTGACACCAATCATGAATTAAACAACATATTTTCTAAAATCTAATTAAACCCAAACCTGAAAATTACATTACCCTGACATGCTTCCAAAAAAAATTCACAACCAATCAATTAGTCTGTTTCATTTTCACATTTCTTTCAACAAATAAATTAATCAAGTCTTTTCTAACTACCTTCTCCAAATTAATAAAATTAAATAATTTTAAATTCTAATCAAACTAATTTCACCATCTTTGTGGGTTCGACCCCAAAATTTCCTAATACTACATTTAAATTAATTGAGTAATCATAGTTTGGGTTTTATATATTTGTATTTGCATAGTACCGTAGGGAACTAAAAACACCCTATGGGGATATCATGCACCTTATAGCGCCTCTCAACCAGGAGAATGCCTTTGACAACACTGGTTAGAAGAAATTTATGTGTATTGAATAAGGAATTAAAGCTAGCATGAACCTGCTAATAGTTAGGGTCCTAAAAGAAATGGATAGCAAGGTGGAGAAGTCATATTTATATTTTGTAATGGGAAAATAGTATTCATAATTATGTAATAAATCTTCATAAATGAATTAAATGATGAATGATGAAAATTATTGATTAACATAAGTTAAAAAGAAATAAAAAATTACCTTTAGATATGCATAAATTAATAAAAATAATAATTTCTCATCTCATAAAAAATAATGCAGTGTAGGGAAAATATAATTGTTTCATTTAAATTGATATTTTGTATAACATACCATTGGGAATAAAAATACATAAGATTCATTTTATAATTATATAATAATTGGATTTCGTTCTTAAAATTTCTAATCTTGATTTAAGGAAGGAGATATTGGAAGATATATATAAATTGAGATAAATAATAAAGTACCAAACAGGCTACCCTCATATCAAAGTGACACAGCATAAAAATAACTAGATATCATACCAGGCTTTAAATAAATAGAGTGAATAATTAGTAAATAAATGAACTAGAAACATGCTATAATAATCAATGAAATTCTATAAATTCTAAACAGTTATGTCATACATACAAAATTGTTCGCCCACTGGTCTGAACATACATACATGAGTATATAAAAGAAACTAAAATTAAAGTACATGGATCTAATACTAACTCTAAGATTGACCACATACTCGGTCTCTAAGACACTATCAACCTTCTCTATCCCAATCATAAGAATCAAAATGAGAGGCTATGATCGATCATGATACCTCTGGTCTCATCTTTATCCATCATGCAATCTATGCTCAACCTGAAAATCAAACATAAGGTCTTCATGCACACCTCAGTTTGTGTATAGAGGTGATAAATAATCTCAGTAGGCCACCCCAATGATGAACCTATAATATGATGTCATGAGTGCATGATCATAAAATATTCTCAGCCAAGTTGAGACACATATATAAACCTTATCCTTTTACACATATTATTACATGAATTTAAGAATAATAAACCATCAATTTTATTCCAAGGATTAGAAAGTCTAGTGTCTTTGGAAGATTAGGTACACAATTAGAAAGCATGAAAAAAAACATCTTCTATTTAATCTCCATAATGAGATCATAACTTACATTGATCTCTTACATATTCATAGGATAAAATATGGAATACATGAACAATGGGATGAGCCAAAAACCATAGTAAGGGAATAAATATAGGAATAAAGCATATCACATGAGTTAGAAGGCATAACATGATGACATAAAAAAGGCATGGAACATGAATAAACATAAGGAAGCATAGAATATAGATCATGGAATCATGGAATCATGGAATTATATAAATGTTTCAAAAATACAAAACATTACATAATCAGGAGTCACGTCTAACTACCAATACTATTTCCCATAGCAGACAAAGTCCCATAAAGGAATCAGGTTCACTCATTGTCCCAAAATGATGTATCATGAGACTAATCATTACCCAATGCTTTAGAGCACTATCTAGGTGCACCCAATGTAGAGACCCGAATTTTGATGTACATGGACATTACATTACTTTTGTGGAATACTTAATACATGACAAAAATAGACACCCAAAGACCGTATGAGTTTAGTGTCTTTGGAAACTCAGAAAGTAATCTTCTAATCATGGTGAAAGATCTTCAGCATCTCCCATAAAGATCTTACCCTTTTTGGTTTTCTTAACTAAAAAATTTCTTTATATCCTGGGGAAAATAAAACATAAAAAGGTTGAGCTCAAATTCTCAGTAAGGGTAAACATAGAGAACATAAAACAATCCATAAATATTTGAATGCAAAAACATGAACATAAAGTCTAAACATCAAAATCTTGAGCAAAGACATAAATCTTGGAAGTACGTGAGTCATATATCATAAAGTAACATAAATCATGAAAAAATATCATGGTAATAAAACATGTGATTTTAGCAACCATTAAGCACATGATATGATTTCTATAGTAGCCAAGGCATTGCTGCCAAGACCATCTTAGTGGACAAAGTCCCTTTCTGAAGTGAGTTCACTCCTCGTTCCAGTCCTGTATTACTGAACCAGATTAACTTACCATTCCAGCCATGTCTATCTAATGATATATAAATCTTTACCCAATAAATTGTATGGAGATATAGGTCCCACCCATCTCATAATAAAATCATTCTTACTTTTTCCACAACATGAACATATATCATTCATCATAACCCAAAGAATAAAATGGGTTTCATAAACATCATCCCATCATCACATAATCCATATAAAACAAATGGATATCATTTCATCATAAGAAAATTGAAACCATGTAAATCATTGAGAAATTATACTTGAAACATACACATATGAAATAATGTCATCTTATATGGAAATTGGTTTTGATAAAACACTTGAAATGAGTCCTTGAGGAAAATATCCTTTCTTTTCAAAATCATTTTCTTTTCACAAAATTCCTTGTAATTTAAAATGAAAAGGATTTTGTTGAAAATAATAATGAAATATTGTAGAGGAATATTTATGAAAATTAGGCGTTATGAGGCCGTAAAAATCTGTTCATGTCGTATAAGTTAAAAAAAACATTCTCCTTGTACTTTTGTCGAAAAAGTCAAAAAGTACCATGTATGGTAAACAAAAGAAAGATTCCATCCTTAATACAAAGTAAAAGTCAAAGAGGGGTAAACATGACTTTAAAAATACATGTAATAATATTAAAAACATTATGAAAAATATTTTTATAGACATGGATGAAAAATATAACCCCAGTAAATACTTACGAATAAACAATCTCAGATAAAAACGAGATTGGAAAAGTTATCCCTTACCTTAGGTCCGATATGCTTTGTACGTATTCGAACCTCCTGTATAATGATTTAAATAATTTCATTAAATTATTAAAAAATCATATTCATTGTTATGATATCATATATGGTTCACTTATGACTTTATATTACCCGTTCTTTTGTGAGTTCCATGTTAAAGCAGCGTTTTGGGTAAAATCGTTTTATTTATCGTACGTGTTTGGACTTTTTGTTATTGATATTTTTACTTATATCCTGATTTAATTAATTCCAGAATGTAAAACATGATTTATATATAATATATATATTCATTATAAACATATATATATGATATATCGATAAATTAATGAAATACATCGTTCATGGAGACGGTAGGTCATACGTACGCATGAACGTTGTTTTTGTTTCTTTATTGAATTGAATGGAATTAAATAGATGAAGTACATATACATATACATAAATATAGTATCATTATTATGTCATATATTTCATTATTACTTATTATACATACTTTATAATCATTCATGAATGGTTAACATGGAGAATGAATCTCATCGCGTCATGGAGACGGTATTCCGTACGTACGCACGAGCGATGATATCATTCCCATGATCATGGAATTGTATTAAAGTGTATGTAAAATATTTAAGAATAAATATCAATTTAAAATAATAATATATAGTTATTTATTTACACCATTATACCCATCCAAGTAAGGTGGTGGTCGAAAACATATTACACCACGGCGTGGAGACGGTATTCCGTACGTACGCACGCGCGGTGATTTTGTTTTCCGTAGGATGGATAGAAGGTAAAATTGTGTTGTTTCATATTTATAATAACATATAAGTATATAGTTAATACTAATGTTATTACTTTATAATGAGACAACTAAAGAAGAATAAGTAGAAGAAAAAATAAACTTGAGAAAATCAGAAGAAGAGATTACCTCTTCTTCGACGCACCTCCTTTAAGCCTTCTCTTAAGGAAGTAGAGTTGGTCTTTTGAGAATACCAGAACCTCTAGAATGTTTCTATGGAAGTGTATAAGAGAATTGGGCAGGGTTTGGCCGAGCTTCATGGCTCAAAATGGTTTGAAGAGAAGAGGGAAAGGGTGCCCGTTTTATAAGTGAGGAGAGGGGAACCTTTGGAAAAACATAAAATATTATTTTATAATAAAGATATATTTGGTTTTTAATATCTAAAAATTGATTTATTTATAATATAAGGAGGTTATGGGTCTAATTACACTCAAACAATAGATTTTAGACAGGTTTGGGTCATTATATTAACCTTATCTTTTAGTTTTAACTCTTAGTTAATTAGATTGACATTTACCATGTCACTTTCAATTTTTATATTATATAGTTCATAAACTTACCATATATATCCAAGAGACTCCCAAGTGTTCCATTAATGATAACCCTATCATGATGTAAGTATCTTGGCCGAACCTTATATTTTTAGGAATATAATAACAATTCATAATATAATATTTGTTTTAAAAACTATTTTAGGTCAATTTTGACACTATTTGGTAATGGATTTTTGTGAAAATTATAACAGCATGATTAGTTCTAAAAAAGTTAATTAATTCAATAATAACATGTAATAGTGACCTATAAAATTAGTTGAATTCATAAAAAGTTTCAAATTACATTTATTTGGGTATTTATTACATCAATTATTTTTATATTTCATTATTTAGGTAATTACTGCATCACCATTGTGTCATAAATAACATAACTTATTTAATGTCTAAAAATTATAAATAAACTACCATTAGGTAGGAAATATGTTTGGATTTCTAATGAATATTTATAGTCGAATTTATCTTAATTATAACCCTATATTAAAAATTATTTAGTTATTAAACTTTGATTTTAACTATTTTAACCCTTCTTTAAATAAATTAATAATAAATGTACTAATCTAATCCAAGTGGACCTAAATGGTCATATTTTATTCCTAATGTTGTTTTTGGTCGAATTAAACTTATCCAATAGAATTATGACATGTGATATGGTAATAATAATACCATTTTTACCCTTAATTACCCTATTTACTTTTAACCGTGGTAAATAATAGTAAAAAAGTTACTATTCACCAAAAATTATTTTCATCTCATTGAATGAAATATTAGTCCTTGAGATTAACCGTATCTCTCGGATTTTCTAAATTCCGCTCACAGAAGAGGTAAAATTAAGTTTCATGTGAATTTCCAAATTCTCCTAGGAGGCGGGTAAAAGACGGTGAAAAGTTCAATAAAAATTTTATATATTTAAAATTATTATAAAATGACTCCAATTAATTACATTGAACATATATAGGTATTATGTATCAATTTTTACCTAAAATAAATTTAAATAAAATAAATAATTATTTAAATAAAAAGTTGGTTTTGAAATAGTAACCCAGTGTTTTCACTATTCATCAAAAATTGAATGTTTTCAGAGAAATACCAAAAATTCACCCCAGGATAATTTCGATATTCTGAATCCAAAAATGAAGTCCATTTTGAAATATAAAATTCAAAAAGTGGTTATTATTATTCATAATGTCTATTTTATATAACATATCGTTGTTTTGTGAAACTCGGTATTTTGTACAACACACGCTATTGGGGAACGTCGCAATTGCGTGTAATGCAAGCCAAGTCAGGGTTGTGTGTAGGGAAATATTCTTTTGTTGTTGTGTATAATAGAATCCAACAATATTTCATTTATTAATTGAATATATATATCTATATACACTCAATGTTGCGTATAATAAATCAAACGAACTTGAAATTGTGTGTAACACGATCCAAGAATAGTGTTGCGTATACTGCAAGATAAAACGGTGTTGCATATAGCGCAACATAATCTTGGTGTAGCATACAACACAAGACATAAAATAAATTAAAAAGAATAGTTCTCATAAAATATCAGGGTGTTACACCCAACATGACATGTTCATGCATATTTGTGACACATGAATAATCAAACATAACAAATATACATAAGGGTTACCCATTGAAAGAAATGAGTATTGTAATCATGTCATATGGAATAATAAAAGGGTTTATCATAAATGTTTCCATGAAATAATGGATTTAAATCATACATGTAAATTAATTAGGGTAAATAGGAATATATCATTGTAAATTATGTCCAATTAAATTGAAAACATGTAAAAATAGTGTTTAAGACACTTTATAAATGAGTTAGTTTAGTGTGGTTTAAGGGAAAATAATAAAGAGTCTTTAAAACAAAACTTAAATGATTGAATAAAACTATAAATGAACTAAAATAATTTTTCATGAAACAAATATTTATTTTAGAAAAATATTTTCAACTTAAAACATATTATTTATGGTATTTGAAAATGGGTAAGAAATTGGGATGTTCCCTTTAATCGGGCTTACATATAAGAAGGAATTGAAAAGGGAACCTTTTAAAACATGTATTTCCCCAACAAAGAAAGAATAATTGATCTATGTAAATATTTTTGGAACATTATAATTTAATTTAGAATTAGTTAATAATAATAATTAAGAATTCTAGATTAGTTATGAGATAGAAATCATAACTCGAAAGAAAAAATAGAGGTTTAGAGATAATCTCTTACCTTATGTCTGAAAGTGTTATGTACCTATACTTAATGTAATGGATAATCAAATTAGATTTATTAATAATTTAATTAACAACCTATTAGAAATATATTTTATTTATTATAATTTATTTAGGATCATTTATGGCCATTTCTTTGAGTTATAGTGTTTAATTTTGTTATTCTGGGAGCATTCATTTCACGGATTTCATGATTAGATTCCTTGAGTTTTATTATGGAAGTTATTTTAAAATCATAATAAATCTCCAGAAGTGAAATTTATGGTATCAATTAAATTTAATAAATCTAAATTGTTCCATATATCATTTTCTTTTTTGACATGAGGATGATTCATTAGATAAAACATTAATGAAAAAATGATTAGTTTATTTTTGTGGTTTTTACAACCATCATGATTTAGTAACTTTTTATTGAATAATATGATTAAAAAATAGTTCTAGAACATTAAATAAGTTTTAATACTAATATTATAATACTTTTTAACCATAAAAATTTTTTTATGACCAGCCTTGAAGGCCGTAATGTAAAATGAAAACTCATCATCCACGTTGGTGGAAAATCGACACATCACAAACGATGTTTTCATTTTTAGAAAAAAAATGATGAGGGAAAATATTTCGTGATGGATTATTACATTAGAAAAATAAAATTACAATATATAAAATATGATATAGTTATAATTCTAATTTTCTATAGGAATTGGAGGAGAGGATAAGAAAAGATAGGAAAAGAAATTGAAAATAAACAAGAAGAAAACGAAAGTGGGTTTTACCTCTTGAACTTATTCTCCTTGAGAACCTCCTTAGGCCAATGGGATTGGTATTTTTTGGTGAAAGGCTCATAGATATAGGGATATATTATTGGAAATATTATTCGGTATAATTTGGACAAACATCAAGCCTTATAAGGTGTGTATAGAATAGATGGTGAGGGGTCATATGTAGAGTGGAGGGGAGGGTATGTTTTGATTATTTTATTCAATTGTTAATTATTTTAGCTCAAGACTATAAATAGTGTAGATTATTGTGAATAAGTATAGTAACTATTGCATTTTAGTTCAAAATAATGGTTATTATATCATACATACATCATCCATGACTCAATAATTTATATATTTAGTTGATACCATAAATTACTGTATTTCACTATTCACAAAAAATTCAACAATTTTAGAAGAATTCTAAAAAATCACCCCCACTATTTGTTTATGATTATATTTAAAAATTGGACTCCATTTTATCTAAATAATTTTCCAAATATGATAAATTTAATTTTTAATTAAAATTATCATTTATTTGAAAAATACCAATTTTAAAATTATAAATGATTTTATAACACTCTCAAAAATTAATTAAGGTATCATAAAATTATCCAATAATCATAAGACAACAAAATATTAATTTATGAATATATTTTATAAAATGAAATTTTCGTTTAAATCATTATATTAATTATAAAATTGTAAATAAATAATTACATTTTACAAAAAATATAAACACTTAATTTATCATTTTAAAAACATTTATTCATTATAACATGATATAAATATATCATATTTTAAATTATATGATTCATAAATTTTATTTATACTTTCATATATGAGTTTATTATTCTATTGGCCAATTTACTATTCATAATAGTCACATTACTATTCCAATATTCAAGTTATTATTCCATCGGTATATGTTCTTTAATTTCTAGAAATACCTCTTATTTCATTAATTTTTCATTTAATAATATTTTATTATGTTATCTATGTGAGTTTTATGTGATTTATACTATATATCATATTTATAATAAGGGAAATTCAATTGATAAAATTATGGGTCATTACATTCTTATCCCCTTATGAAATTCCACCCTCAAAATTTAATTTTACATTCTAAGTTAAAAACAATTTAGGGTGATTCTCATTTATTGCTTCCTCTAGTTCCCATATCACCTCTTCATACTTATGGTTCCACCATAATACTTTGACCAGGTGAGTGGTCTTGTTGCATAGAACATTATCTCTACGGTCTAAGATCTTCACTGGCTTATCCTCATAAGAGAGATCATTTTCCTACTATAGAAACTCTGAATTTAGTATATGTGAGGGTCCCAATATGTATTTCTTCAATATGGATGTGTGGAATACATCATGTATTTGAGACATGGTTGGTGGAAGTGTCAGTCGATAGGCCACAACATTGACATGATCAAACAACTTGAAGGGGTCGATGTACCTTGAAATTAGCTTTCTATTATTCCAAAATCTCATGATCCACTTCCATAGAGATATATGGAGGAATACCTTGTCTCTAACCTTAAAATCCAGGTCCCATCGATGATTTTTAGCATAGATCTTCTGTCAATTTTGGGCTACTATGTTGTGCTACTGAATAGTTTTCACCTTTTCTACCATTTATTTGAATATTTCATGTCCCAATAGCTTATGTTCACCAAATTCATCCTAGTATTCTAGTATTATACTTCTTTTCCCATAAGTGGATTCATATGGAGACATTTGGATGCCTGAGTAAAAACTATTGTCAAAAGAGAACTTTTACATAGGTAAATGTTGGTCCCATCCTCCCTTGAGGTTCATAAAACTTGATATCAACATGTCTTCTAGTGTCTGAATAGTCCACTCATATTGACCATCAATTTTAGGGTTATAATCCATAGTTAAGTTCAATGTAGTGATTAGATAATGTGTTTAATCAAACAAGTCACCGATCTGAGGCATGAGACAATTTTTCTTTATCGTGCTTTTGTTGATATTAGGATAATCATTGTAGAGGAACATAGATCCATCCTTCTTCAAGAGGTATAAAACTAACACACCCCATGGTGAAGAACTTGGGAATATGAAACCCTTTTCTAGATTCACAAGTAATCGCTTCTTCAGTTTCTTCAACTCAATGGTGGTCATTCGATAAGTTGTCTTGGATATAGGTAGAGGTCTAGGAATAATTTTAATTGATAACTCAACCTCTTGATCAGGAGGAAGACCATGCAATTATTTAGGGAACACATTAGTGTATCCCATCACAATTGGAATGTCTTTGAGCTTGATTCTATCCTTTATCTCAATCATTTAAGGTTTATATTTCTTCTCATAAGAAAATAATATCCAAAATTGAGATGGTGATTTTTAAGTAGATTCATCCTCCTCCTTACACTTGTATATAATTGGAGGATTCTTTAGGATATAAAGAGTGATGTTCCTTTCCTAACTATTGATGTTGGATTTATATTAAGATAGCCAACCCATTCCCAAAATAATTTCAGATTCTACCAAAGGAATCATAAAAAAATTCTTGGTGGTTCATTCCACAAAAATTAATTGAGGAGGAGTGATATAGTTTGTATGCAATAATTTCTCCATTCGTTGTTCTCATAGATAACACAACCCCCATATTTTTAGGTGATGTTTTAATAGTTCTAATAAACTTACAAGATATGAAAGAATGTTTAGAACCAAAATTAAATACTTAATTCACTATTCTTTAATGAATAACCAATGTAACTATCACAACATCGTTGTTTGGATCGACCTCATTGGTAGTGATTGCATATGCCCATCAATGCTGCCTTAGATGTTTTTGTTGTTCATTACTTCCAACAACTCTTGGATTAGGGAAATGGATCACATAATGTCTTTATTCTTTATAGTTGAAACACTGAACTAGAGAATGAGTGTTGATATAAACCTTCCTTTCTTCCTCCATAGTTTTGGGATTCTTCATCTCCCTTCAGAAATTATTGGGATGATGACTGCCTCTTTCACATATGAAGCATCTCCTGGTTCCCCGTACACAATTTCTAGGATGGTTCTTCCTGCAATTTTGTCACATGGTATGTTGGTTTTTCTTTCCATCATGTGATTTATCTATTTATCCTCCCATATTAAACTCCATTTTCCACTTTTTATCTTGGGGCCCACAAGACCACTAAGATTCTCCGATCTCAATTTCAACCTTAAGTGAACAACAGACAATCTCCTCATATCTTTCAATGTCTTTAATGGACAACTCTATTCATAGAATCAACATTAGTCTACTAAAGAAGAGATCAACCTTTATTTCAGTGTTCATGAAAAATCTAAAAGCATATCTTGCAAGTCGTGTGATGTTTTCCTTATTTTCCCTGATAGACTGGTCTTTTTTTTATTTGGTATGAGGAACTCACTTTCCATATTAAGATGGAGTGTATGGGGAAAATATTTATCGAACAATATTTTCTTGAATAATTTTCATTCCATGGAATCAATTTCCTCCTTGAAATTCATGTTCTTGGTCAGTGTCCACCACTGATCAGATTCCCCATAAAAACAATAGACCACCAGCACAACTTTTTATTCTTCTAAGCACTAGAGTATAGAGAATATATTCACAATAGAGTTAATCAATTGTTATATGATGAGGGGTGAAGGAGATCTACTAAATATAGGAGTCAATTGATGCATCAATGAATCAAAAACAACATGATATTTGTTTTTATAAGTAGAAACTTCCACATGATTAATTTATTATTGATAACTTTATCCAGTTGAGAAAGTACTATCATGATATTTTGAGTTCTCATTCCCATAAAATTTTCATGATATTTCATTAGGGAAATATTCACATTTCCAATCACATTCATTTTTGGAACAGGTTATTATATTTATGTCCATTAACTAAGAAAAAAAGGTAAAATTATGGGGGATTGAATACTTATCTAATAATAATATAAAAGGAAACATTGAACATAGGATGATAAACTTGAAAATAAAAAGTATATCCAAACATATTATTCCTTATTTTTTAATCTAGGTTATCCAAGGTGATAGAATTATCCCTAGGTTTAATACTGATGTTTTATGGTCCCGGTATCCAAAAATAAAAAGTCCATGATATGATACAAACTCTAGAAACCCTATCCTTTTACACATATTAATACATAATTTGAAACATAATTTACCATCAATCACAAGCCAATTGTCATAAAGTATAGTGTCTTTGTAAGATTAGTTTAATGATTAGAAAGTATGAAAACCAAAATAAAAATTTAATCTATTTAATCTCTATAGTGATATCCTAAATTCCTTTGACATATTAAATTTTTATAGTATAACCTGGGGAATACATGAACAATGGGATAATCTAAATATCCTAGTAATGGAATAAACATAGGAATAAAGCATAACATATGGGTTATAAGGTGTAACATGAAGACATAAAAAGGTATGAAACATAAATAAACATAAAGAATAATAACATGTATATCATGGGAAATTGTATTCATTACATCATATAAATATGGAAACAGCATAAATAATTACAAATGCCTGAGTCAATGCTAACTTCCAAGACAATTGCACGTGGCAGACAAAGTCCCAAAAAGGAATCAGGTTTACTTCCTATCCCAACATGATGTCTCGTGAGAATAAACATTACCAAATGAATTGGATCGCTATCTGGGCACACCAATCATAGATTGTTCATGAATATGTTTTCCACATTAAGAATAAAACATAATGAATATACATAAGGGTTACCTATGGAATTAAATGGGCATTGTAATCAGGTTATAAGGCATAAAAATGGGTGTATCATAAATTTGTCCATGAAATATGTATTTAAATCATACAATTAAATTAATAAGGGAATGTAGGAATATATCGGGGTAAATTATGTATAATTAAATTTAATATAGTGTTTAATAAAAATTATAAATGAGGAACTTTAGTGAACTTTAAGGTAAAATATTAATGAGTCTTTAAAATATACAAAGGAATAATTGATTACATAAAACCAAAAATGAACTAAGATAGTTTCTCATGATAAAAAGTGAAATTTTAGAAAAAAAATTGTGAATTAAAATATATTATGGATGGTACTTGAAAATGGTTACGAAATTGGGAATTTCACATTAATCAAACGTGCTTATGGGGAGGAATTGAAAAGGGAACATTATAAATCATATATTTCCCTATCAAATAAAGAATAATTGAGATAGTTATATATTTTTGGAACATAAAAAAATAATTTAAGAGGATTACATGGGAATAATTAATAATTAAATTGGATTAATGAGAGAGAAAGTGTAACTTGAAGGTAAAATGGAGGTTTTAAGAGAATCCCTTACCTTATGTCTGAAAGTGTTCTCCACTTGTACTTAATGTCCTGGATAACAAAATTAGATTTATTAATAATTTTATTCATAAACTATTCAACATATATTTAATTTATTATAATTTTATTAGGTTCATTTATGATCATTTTATTGAGTTATAGTGTTTAATTTTGTCATTCTGGGAGAATTCATTTCATGGATTTCATGACTAGTTCCTTTGAGTTTTATTATGGAAGATCTTATCAAATTGTAACAACTATATAGAAGTGAAATTATATGGTATTAATTCACTTAAATAAATTTAAATGGTCCCATATATCATTTTGTTCTTTATATGAGAATTATTCATTAGATATAACATTGATGAAAAAATAATTAGTTTATTTTGGCAGTTTTTACGATCATCATGATTTAGTATTATTTTATTTAATAATATTTTTATATTCTAGTTTTAGAAATTTAAATAATTTTTAATACACATATTATAATTTTTTTTAACCCTAAAAATTGTTTTATGACCATCCTTGAAGGAGGTAATGAAAAATTAAAACACATCATCCACGATTGCGGTAAATTGACACAACACGGATGGTGTTTTCATTTTTAGAAAAAAAAATGAAGAGGGAAGAGATTTGGTGATGGATTATTACTTTTAAAAAATAAAATTCAAGTATATAAAACATAATTTAGAAATTATGTCACTTTGGGATAGGTAGGTGACCATAGGATAATAAATGAAATGAAATTGAAAGGAAATTAAAAGAAAATGAAACAGGATTTTACCTATTTAACTTCATCTCCTTGAGAACCTTCTTAGGGAAATTGGGTTTTTTAATTTTTTTGAGACCAAAGGCTCTTGGATTTGGAGGAGAGGATTGGAATAGGATTGTGTAGAATTTCTATAATCTTCAAGGCTTATAAGGTGTGATAAAAAGAGGTGGTGATGGGTGGTATTTATAGTGGGGGAGAGGGGTGTTTTTTATTATATTATTCATTAGTTTATTATTTTTGATCAAAAATATAAATAGTGTGGATTATTGCAACTAATTAATTTAATTAGTGCATGTGAGTTCTAAATAATTGTTCTTACATCACACATACATCACCTGTGACTGAATAATTCATGTATTTAGCTTATACCGTAAATTACCGTATTTCACTATTCATAAAAAAACAACTATTTTAGAAAAATTCAAAAACATCACTCTAAATTTTTTTCAACATTTAGATATTAAAAATGGTCTCCATTTTATGGAAATAATTTTCTATGTTTTAGAAATTTAGTTTTTTATTAAAATCATCATTTATTCAAAAAATACTAATTTAAAAATTATAACTAATTTTATAACTCTTTGAAAATTTAATTAAGGACTCATAAAATTATATGATAGTCATAAGATAAAAAAATATTAATTTATGAATCTATTTTTTGAAAATAAATTTTGTTTCAAATCATTATATTAGTTATAAAATTTTAAATAAAGAATTACATTTTTCAAAAATACCAACTCATAATTTATCATTTTTTAAACATTTATTTTAATATACCATGATATAAATATATCATATTTTCATTTATAATATACCTGAAATTTATTTATACTTTCATAGGTGATGTTACTATTTTATTGGCCATTTTACTATCCCTAATGGTCACATTACCATTCTAATAGGCAATTTACTATTCCATCAGCATAGGTTCCTTAATTTCTATAAATACCTCATATTTCATTCTTTATTCATTTATAAAGTTTATATTGTGTTATTTATGTGATTTATACTATATAAAATAATTATAATAATATAAATTTGATTAATAAAATTTTGGGTCATTACAACACAATTGGACGATAAACAAATGAAAATATCATGAGAAAGTCCACAACCAATCCTAACGTCTATAATTATGATCATCTAAATACTACACTATCTTATAAGAGTATATATATGGATGAATATATATATATATATATTCCCATAAATATATATATATGTTCTCATATACTTACTTATATAATCAAGGCATTAAAACATGAACAACTCAAACCACAATAGCTCTTTGGTTGGAAATAAACTTTTTATTGATTTTAAACAACCACTGAATAAATTGTAACCACACTGCAAGACCACGGTGGTCTAAAGTAGTGCAGACCAATATCATCATTAGTAACAAATTTCATCCCCTCAATAGGAAAATATCCCAAGTTAAAGAAAGAAACCATACTAAGATTCGCGGGTGCCATCGACGCCAGAAACTCAACCACCATATTCCCTTCCCACCACGTATGAGAGATCTCCATATGGTTCCCCATTAGCATCTTTTACCTCCTGACAGTATAAACAATATTCCAAGGAAAACTACCTTGACCAAGAAACACTTTTTACAAAATCATAGAGTGTGTCTCCACCATCTTCGGAATGATCTGCCTTTGTTTTCATACCTTCAGTCTCGTAACCAAGGCCAAAACCTATGCCGGCAGCACATCTCCTCTACCATAGGATGTCGTGAAAGCCGCAAGGACTAACCCCTCCTGATCTATAACAATTCTTTCCTCGTAAATCTCCCCAAAAATCAGTGAACCATCTGCATTGAGCTTGAGCCCCTGGCTGGGATCTCGCCAGCGAACCCATCGACCCGACCCCAAACTACCGGCCTGGTTGTCACAGCACCGGTTCATCACATTAGCGCTCACAGACAGAGAATATTGGCACTCCGGACTCAGCCTGATCAGATCCAGAAGAATATTTTTTACTTTGAAGATAATTTTCACCTGATTTCCTTCAATGTTTTTGTGGCGATACTCATTTCTGGATTTCCAGATTATCCAGCACCCTGTCATTAAGATGATCGACCTTGCTTTCCTCTTAGCACCCTGTGTTCCAGCATCCCTAAACGATGAAATTATGAAGTTATCATGAAACCCATCAATAATTCAATCCCTGATTCTATAATCCCAATAAAAAATATTTTCTTCGAATAGTTCCAGAAATGTCGCTTAGCAAGCTACGTCGCCACAGGGGGATACTCATCCAAGCCCTGGGTTCACCCATACTCGACTCCAATCACTATAATAATGGATGTCGTATACCAACGAAAAATCCTATAATTGGTCACTAATATGGACTTCATGCCACTCATTTCATGTAAATCCAGTTTGATGTCTGAATCCCAGGGCTCGGTCCATAGGAATTCATGGCATCGCAACTCAGATGATTCCTAAGGGTTTGACCTTTAGGAAACCCATATAAGTAATTCTATATAGATCCAAGTAGATTCTATACATTAATTTATACAAACAACTTAACATCCCCAACCCCATGAAGTACTTATGGGTGATATTTTAGTCATGGTGTGTCCACCTTGTCCTAGGGAGCATCCTAGGCATCGCTCGAGGAGAGCATAATCATCCATTGAGTATATAAAAATTTCCAGCCTACGAGTATATCTAAGGAATTCCTACAATGGGAATTAATGTATCACTCAAGGTGTATAATAAACCATCGATACTATGAGTCCATCCAAAGAATTCCTACAATGGGAATCCAAGTATCACTCAAGGCGTAAAATAAATCATCTAGTCTATGAGTCCATCTAAGGCATTCCTATAATGGGAATCCATGTTTCACTCAAGGCATATATTAAACCATCTATCTTATGAGTTGGTCCAAGGAATTACTACAATTGGAATCAGAGTATCACTCAAGGTGTACAATGTAAGTTAGATCTAAGGAGTAGAAATGTACAAGGCATCCCCGAAATCATGTGTTGAGTGATCAATTGTCAGAAAATTATGGGCCAGATTCAATGGGTAGAAATTTACAAGGAATCCTATCATGTAAGGATAAAAATCCAGATCCAAAGAATCATGTATGGGTATCCCAAAAAAATCACATTGTGTCAGTCTCATTAGCCACAAACTAGGAAACACCTCTGGAAAACATCACTACACCATCAGTAATCATGTGAATTCATAAATAAGGAGTGAGGGTGGTTAGATGCCTAAACCCACCACTACTTCTATAGACCCATGGGATTCCAAATTCAGCATGGGTTTTATGGTGACACCCACTAACATCTCTACCCAAACTTGACATACTAACTTAGGGTTACTCAAACATCGGGGCACCCATTGGGTCCCTCAACTCAAACATAGAAGAGGATTCCTACTCTGAATCCTTGAAATAGTACATAGAAAAAGAAACCATATATGGGAACCTCAAAAGAAGTAATAATATAGAGTCATCCTATATTGGATCACATAGGTCTATACATAATAGAAGTAATCTTACTAAGGATCTTCTAGGTCAAAACCTAAGTAGAGGCACCCTACTTAGGATCCTTAGAAACAACTAATTTCATTGAATCCTGAGCCAGAAGGGAACATATCACAAGGGAGACATCTTCAAGGGAAAATAAACATAATCACTAGTCATGGGAGATGGCTCGTGGCCCATATCAGATCAAGGTATAACTCTCAGGAGATAACGAATTCAATTACTAGAGGAAGAATCTATTCATTCGAGAATAATATTGAAACACCTGCTAAGAATCCTCAAATCACCCCAAGGGTTTCACCATCATTATCTATGTGAAAATTTACTTATAATTTAGTCCTTATGTGTCCAATTATGAATATTGGGTGTAAATATATAAAAATCCCTCAAAAGGGTAGTAAGAGAGGATTACATGGCGTGTGTACCCTGGCACATGGTATGTACCCTCGAAACTCCAACTAGGCATGTACTTCAGCTGGACATGGCATGTAAACACCCAAGTACAAAATTGTTTATCATGTATATGGAATGTAACCTACCCAGGGTACCTTAAATTGTACCTCACATGTCATGGATATGTATATAACCTTATAATGTGCCTCTACATGGCATGCAACTCACACAAGGTCCGGTCGTGTACTCTACAAAACCAAGTTCCCCTACACGGGTAGTCTGTCCAAGTATTTAGCTACATGGATGAGTCCTAATATAGGGAATGTGTATCCCATATAGGGTGTTTACTTCAAAAAGATCATCTTCCCCAAATAGAAAGAATACATGGCCTGTGTTCTCTAAACAAAAGACTGTATACATGGGTTTTCTCGAACATAAACCCCCCAAACACACTGAAACTTTTTTTTCTCTATAAAAGATACATATCAACCTAATATGGGTCCTATGAATTTTTAAAAAGGTGTAAAAACTTTAAAATGATAAATATATGGGGATTGGTGGAAAAATTTTAAAATATTCTACCTTTTGGCAGAATTCACCGAATTTTTCCTTGTTTCAATAATCCATAGTTATTGTGCGATGGTATGACTCATCCTAAGCTCTTAGTGGTATCTCTCTTCCCATCTACCTCTTTCTCTATATCCATCTCCCTCTCCTATATCTTTCATGATGAAGTAACCCATAGAGGGGCATATGTAAGAAGCTAGAGGAGAAAATAAGAAAATAAAAAATGAAAATTAAAGGGAAAAAATAAAATTAAATACTAATAGGGGCCCTGGCCAGCCTTGGATCTGAACCTACATTTAGGAATTTCCTAGGAAAAAATCCCCCTTGACTCAACAACAGGGATGAAATATCAATATGATGATCTATTCAAAAGATATGGATAAACGAACCTTCACAAATAAATTAATTTTTAATTAATTTAATATTAATTATTAATTGTTCCAGTAAAATTTGAATAGATCGAAATTCCACCAAACTCATATACAAGGGTAAAATCCCAGTACTAATGGAATGGTCAGAAAAATTATCTTATATCATATTCTATGGGTAAATTACTATTTTACCCCTTATAAGAATCTAAATAAGAAAATGAAAATTTCTGCTCAAAATTCTTGTCTGAAAAAACATTGGTTCTTAAAATATCTCCATCATAAACCTTATCATCACCAAGAATCCTTGGTAGAAAAATATAATCGTTCTCTCAACCTGAGAATCTACACAACTATGCTATATTTCCTGGTAAATGACTAGTCTCATAGCATTAATAATTTTCTTCTATATTGAAGACATTTAACTGTGACTGGTATAATACTACCCACAATAGTAATACCCTTATCATAATCTCAAAATTGAACATAAAGATCAAAAGTTCATGTAAAACACTGAATTTCAACTAAAAATGAGGTTCACTTTTGTTTCTGATGCTTTTCATCGGGACACACATCTTTATATGAGGAAGCATTGATTGTTTTCCTGAATTCTCGTTTTCCAAAGGTGGGTGACATTCATCACTTCTTCATATATGTTTTCTCCTTGATCTAAACAGGATGATGGGATGTTTGTTCCTCCTTCCATTGATTCATCCTTGAAACTCATCGCCTAGTCCAGGTCTCCCTCATAGATTTGAGTCGTTGTTCATGAATCTCATTCCAATTTCCATATCATTGTGGATGCTGGTTAATTATGCTACTTCTGTTAGGACATTACAAGGGGTCTTTACCTGATAGCAACCTTTAGTCTGAGTGGATGGTAACATCAGGAATGTTGGGGCATCTTTTGATGTGTGAGCGTTGGTCACATGTATTCTTCCTCATAGGATGGATTCTCAAGGGTGCAGAAACCCGAGGTATCCCTTATCGATCATGGGGTATCTTATGTTAGAGGCATGTATCAAATGTTTTACTCATCCTCCCATGTTTGACATAAGGTATGTTTCTAGTTTAACATCTTTCAGAGACGATTACGCAAAATTCATAGTTTATAATGTTTTTCTCAGACATCCCATGTTTAACATAGGGTAGGTTGCAAGTTTAACGAATTGTGGAGACATAATGAGAGTGATCAAAATTCACCATAGGGATAGATCATATTGATACATCCCTTGGAGGTATCACCAAGAAGGTTTACCAGATTAATGGATCAAAACACCCAAAAATAGTGGACCCAGGGTGTTTTGTTCCAAAAAGAGAAGATCTCACACTGTGAGGGTGTGTCCCAAAATGGGAGCACCAGACTGATGGATCAGAATGCCCAAAAAGAGAGAAACTAAGATGGTGTGTCCTAAAAGGGGAAGATATCACACCATGAAGTCTAATCTGGACACCACCGAGGGCGGATCAGGGTGGTGGACCCCAAAGAGGGGACCACCAATGTTTTCCATTGGCTAGGATTGAACCTCATTGAGGATTCCTACATACCATGTATAGAAGATAAGGATAAAAACTCACATAGATCAAGAGAATAAAATTTAACATCTTGCGGGATGTAAGGGGCATACAGTTTAATGTCATGCGAGATGAGGGCGAACTGATTTGAAGTGGTCGGGACCGATGGGTGATGGGATTGAACCTCAGGGAGGCTTCCTACACACCTTTCTCGAAAAGGGGAAAGGATAAAATTCCATGTAGTTTGGTTAAGAAAGGGGGTCACGGGGGAATATGTGTGGTTAGCATCCCATGTGAATGTTGTGGCCAATGTTTTAGTCTTAGCCCATGTGCATCATGCTCAGTGTGAGAAACAATAGGTAGAATCATGCCCGACAATCGTGTCGCAAAAGGTGTAGCCACAGGGAATAGTGTGGGGCTAACGCATGGATAGCGGCCCAAATAGGAAATAGGGGCTTACTCTAAGAGGGAATCTCAAATAGGGGTTCATATGTATGAGTAGTATATGACCACCGTATATGAAACACCCTTTCAAGGAGTGTCAGGGATTACACATGGGTTGTTTGGGTTCCGCTAAAGAGCGACAATGATGGATGAGTCTAATGTGTGGAAGCTGCTCAGGTGTCGCTATAGAGTGGAAATGATGGATGGGGATTATGCATGGAAGCTTCCCAGGTTTTGCTAAGGAGTGGTAATGATGTATGGGGATTATGTGTCGAAGTTTCTCAAGTTCTTCTAAGGAGAGGAAATAATAGATGGGGATTATGCATGGAAGCTATCTGGGTATCACTAAGGAGAGGAACGGATGGATAGGGATTAAGTTTAGAAGCTACCCATGATATCTTCCTCATGTCTGGACATGAGGGAATCCCAACTCGTTGGTGGGTTGAGGCATATAATTAGGGCAAAGACCTGTTTGCTTGTGCATAAGTGGAATAATTCCAAGGCCATTGGAATCAATCCAAATAAAGGGAGATGATAAGTGTGAATCGCATTCCCAACATTTGTAATATAGTGAGGGTGGCATGACAATGGAGGATAATTGTTGATAATTTTCTCAACATAGTATCCATATCACATTAGCCTAAAATGGGGAAAAGCAAATGAGAGTCGATTGCTGACCGTGTTCGATACACAGGACCTAACTCGAAGTTTTTTCCAATGTCTTCTGAGGCATTGTCCTAGGATAGTGGTAGAACCATGAGGCTGAGCATCCATAATTTGGGTTCCCTTCAGACATGAAAAATGATGAATATCCAAATAAAGGACATGCAAATCATGAGGTGGAGTGATGGAATGTTCAAATGAATTCCAAAACTCTTGAAATTTTTCCACTATGATCATGGTAGAAGGAATCTTATGATTGTCACATAAGGTATCACTTATTTGGAATAATAGGAATCCTATTATTGAATGATAGGGATTACTACTGTTTAAAGTCATTGTGTGAGGAAATATAGGCATAAGGCACCTAGAAATGGATGGTGTTGGGACTTACGCAAGATTGTCCCTATCTGGTTAAACTCGACATAGGATTCTGGTGATGAGTATTGAGGATTTTCTTGAGGAATGGATAAAATCAAGGTACTCATGGAATTGAAGATGAAAATCTCAACTCAAGACATGGAAAATAGATAGAGAGAAATATGTCAACTCAAGGTGTTTCATGGAGTGCAGAGGTGTATCTCAAATCATGGTATTCAATAATTGTAAAGTGAATGAGAATAAGGGAAAAAGGGAAAATGTTTATACCCCATCTTGAAATTTTGTGGTTTAACTCTCCATTTTTAATTAAGGTTAGTAATGGTAGTGAAGGGACTAGCCTAGAGGGATGGGACCGGATCCTGACAGTGATCTCGAGCGGGGGTGCGGGGGCATAGCCCCCATTTTATGGACCGGTGGGAATGAAGGTAGGATCATTTTTAAGGACAGGGATTCAATAAGGAAACGGGTTTTCAGATATTAGGGTCTCTTGAAGTTTGGATCTTCATGGAGCTTAGGGTCTTCCGGAGTATGGGGCTTCACAGAGCTCAGGGCCTCACGAAGGAGCTTCACGAAGGAAAGTTGGTCATGGTGCATGGCCTCGCCTTATAAAAGAGCACAATATTTTGAGTGCTCTATGAAGGATTAATACTTCATGGAGCCTTAAGAAACCTTAAGGGGATCCCTCCTTCATGATGGGCAGAGGCCTTTGCAAATGGAATCCACTCGCGGTTCTCAAGAGAAATGCGAAATGGGAGCTCAGTTGTAGAAAGGGTGTCGTAATCATGCTTATCAGGGGGGTGAGACTAGTATTTATAGGAAAAGGAGTTTGTAGGTATTCATGGAGAAAGACATGAATAACAACTGGGTGTCATGAAGGAAATGGGATTCCACAGAGGAGATACATTCACGGTTGGAGCGTGAAGAAAAAGTGACTCTGCGAAGGACATACGTTAATGGTAAGATCGCGCAGGAAAAGTGATGTTGTGAAGTAGATACCTTCACAGCCAGATCATGAAGGAAAATTGATTCTGTGAGGAAGATACTTTCATGGATGATCGCGAAGAAAAAGTGATTCTGTTAAGGAGATACGTTCGCATGGGGAGCTCTACAAATGCGCTTTTTAAACTAGTTTTCCAAACTAACTTTGAATGGACATAAAATCTAATCTATAACTCTGTTAGGGATCCATGACTAGTCAAATCAAATACTATGATATGAGATATTCTATGAATCCTTTATGTAATAATTTAGTGAAACTTTGGATTCTTTTTTTGGTGACAACAACTTACCTCAAACGACCAATGGTGCACTTCCCACCATATGGATTACCTTATACCACTCCTCGAGTGCAACCTCAAAGGGTTCCTTTATCCAACTGAGATAAATATTTAAGAAGAAAAAAATCTCAACGTATCAATGATTCTCTCTTAACATACTCAATATGATATCAAGATAGTGCATGATCATCTCTAACTAAGAGTACACCAAGATTAAATAAAAATGAGTGTGCATCTCCCTCTGAGTTTTACTCACATAAAAACATGCCATACTTGGCTTTAACCAACACCTCACACAATGCCTCGTGACAATGCATGTATAAGTCCAAACATGGGTCAACCGTATCATAACACTCAATCCACTTATGATGCATCCTCTACCATAAAGGTACATTTGTGTATTAAAAATAACTCCCGGGAAACCATGCTGATGAAAATCCTTTCAAAACATCTGTCCTTGGCTCGCACTCGACCACTCACCGATTTATGATTTAAACAGTACCATTCACAACCAGCACGTACCTTGATCACCTGACTCATACTCCAATGAGTCATCTTATACTAAAACCAAGTTAACCATGCTACATAGCATGTCAGTCCAACAAGACAAAATATACCTTAGAACTCCTCTTCAAAAGAGAGCACCTCACATGTGCCACAATTTATTTCATGGCCACTAGCCACATGAAATCATCCCAGTCATGAGTGTCTACCCATACTATAATTACATTATAAATTTTAAAAACACTAGTCAATAAGTTTAGGTACACAAACAGTCCTTCCAACCAAAGCTAGTCTCATAAAACAAGTACCCTAGGTGCTTCATCAAAAGCCAAAGGCATCAACATGCATATATCACACAACCCAAGCACTAATCATTCATTAGTATAAAAATTGCATTAAACCAAGATCACTATCTACAAAGGCATACAAAAAATCCTCTAAAACTTCTCAAATAGGTGTGCCTTGAACAAAACAAACTTTTGACCTACAGGGGTATGAGTTAAAACTAAGGGCCTCTAGGACTCTCACCTTGCCCTACCGATCAAGTATCATAACTTGGTCACAAGTTCCAACCAACTAGCCCAAAAATAAAACCTCTACAGGGGAGGTAAATATAAAACTTACCCATGAGGGTGAAAACAATCAACACGCCCTATAAGGTCCCTAATCCTCTCTGAGAATACTCATAAAGAACTACCACCTAGAGGTCACGATACCAACGTTGAAGAGATACAAAACTGACAATCATCAGGTATTCATATATGATAATACCCTCTCATGGTACAGTACTCTAGAAATGTCCAATTACCTATTGTATTTGTACATAGTGATCCAGCTAGATGACCATAAGTAAAGGCCGGTTAAGTAAAATTTCATTCCGAACTATGCAGGAAAACATTGTATAGATTGTTACTAACACTATGAATAACCAAAACTAAGAAAACAACACCACATGAGGTGTCCAACACATGGGAATCACATTCCCTATCGATCTTATAGGGTCACTTTGCATTCTGTTTTTGAGGATTGAGTCATCATCCACACTAAGAAATGTCTCAACACAGATCCACACCACCTACTATCAAAATGAAATATATGAAATTCATCCCAATTGAACAAAATTCCACCAAAAAAATATATGAGAGGAAACCATTTATGTGTTTTTTGACACTTTAGACAATTGGAATCTATCTTCAGTAAAATCACACACACTAGAAGGCCTATAACATGTGAATCCTACATGCCAAATATGATGCATGAGACACCACTCGACTTTGTCATCCAAGATTCAAAATCCATCTCCAGCCTCTCTCCATCGGCCAAGATCCTAAAATCCAAAATAAATCATAACATCCCCATGCCATGTTCATTACTCAATGAGGAAATAATAAACAACTATAACATCATAGATTGGAACAACAACCCTATAACCCTGGAAAACAAAACTTCTTTTCGAAACAATTTTTTTGGATGCACTAGTTCGATATCCATCACATTTTCTAACACATTCCTCATAATAATATCTACATTATCCCAAATAGTTAATAAAAGGAAAGGAACACCTTTAAAACCACTTTGTAATGTCCCCACCCGGATGCCACTAATCTGGTTCCCCGAGCCAGTTCTTCATAAGGCCTCATGCACACATCCCCATATTCTAGAAGTTTTCGACTAGTAGTGAGGGTCTAAAGGTGGTACAATGGGGAGACTATACCCTCGTATCAGTGTAACACAGTGTAAAAATAACTAGATATCATTCCAATAAGTAAATAGACAAATTGAAAAAGAATTAAATAACTAAAATGAAAAAATGTAGTATTAAACAACAAAATGCTATAAAAACTAAACAACCATTTCATACATACAACACTAGTCACCCACTGGACTAGCCATATATACCGGAGTACATTGATGAAACTAAAATAAGTGTTCATGTATATACTATTAACTCTAATCCAAACCACATACTTAGTCTCCAAGACACTATTGATCTACTCCAACCTGATCATAATAATCCACACGAGTGTCTCCACTTGGTCATGAAACCCTAGTACTCAACCTTATCCATAATGAAATCAGTGATCAATCTAAAAAGTAGACATAAGGTCTACACACACACCGAGGTTCATGTACATGGGTGAGAAATAATCTCAGTAGGACACCCCAATGATGAACCTATATTATGCTGTCATAAGTGCATGCTAATGCAATATGCTTAGCCTAGTGGAGACACAAATGGAAGATAAACATATACAAATATCAGAAGAAATTCCACAACTGATCCTTAGTTTCATAATCCCAATCATCTAGACACAACGCCATATTATAAGAGTATATGTATTCATGGATATATACATATATATATATAAATGCCCTCATATACAAACTTATATAAGAAAGGCAGAAAAACATTCACAACTCAAATCAGAGTAGATCTTTGGACCCATGATCTGATCAAATGGAAATATATAAAATGTTCATTAAGATAGATTCCATACCACTCTAGCCTCACATAAATAAGTCGATCTATGGGTTCATAATCCCAATCAACAATACATATTTCATCCAGTGCCAGAAATGTCTCTAAACAAGCTATGTTATAACAGAGGGATACTCATCCTAGCGCTGGGTTCACCCATAAACATCTCCAATCACTACAAAAGAGTATTTCACATACTAATTAATAATATTTTAAATGGTCACTAAGATGGAATTCATGCCACTATTTCCATTAAAATCCACTTCTATTTCTAAATCCCAAGTCCCGGTCCAGAAGCATTCACGACATTGTGACTCGGATGATTCCTAAGGGGATGACCCTTAAGCCATCTGTATAAGGAATTATCTCTAGATCCAAGAACATGATTGGTATCCATTCATATAAATGGTTTAACAGCCCCAAACTCAAGAAGTAAATCTAAGTGACATAGTAGACATGGTTCGTCCACCATATCCTAGGGAGCATCATAGGAATTGCTCGAGGAGAGCGTAATCATCTGTTGAGTATATAAAAAGATCCAACATATGAGTCCATCCAAGGAATGACTACAAAGGGAATAAAAGTATCACTAAAGGTGTATAATAAACTATCTAGAATATGATTCCATCCAAGGAATTCCTATAATAGGAATCCATGTATCAATCAAGGTATACAATAAACCATCTGGCCTATGAGTCTGTTGAAGTCATTCCAACAATGGGAATCCAAGTATCACTCAACACATACAATAAACCATTTGTTCTATGAGTATATCCAAGAAATTACTACAATGGTAATCCAAGTATCACTCAAGTAATACAATAAAAGTCAAAGCCAAGGATTAGATATGTCCAAGGCATCCCCTTTGGCTTGTGCTGAGTAATAAAGTTTCTGACACTTATGGGTCAGATCCAAGGAGTAGAAATGTCCAAGGCATCCTATCATGTAATGTTAAAAAGTAGGATCCCATAAAGCATGTTTGGGCATCCCAAAAAATAGTTCATCATGTCAAGATCATCAATAACAAACTAGGAAGAACCTCTATATAACATAACTAAATCATCAATAACCATGTGAATGCATAAATAAAGAGTGAGGGTGATCGAACTCCTAAACCTACCACTACTTCCATAACCACATGGAATTCAACGTTTATCATGATTTATAAGGTTAAACCTACTACTGTCTCTAACCAAACCCGATGTACTAGCTCAGGTTCTAACAAACATCGGGGCATCTACGGGGTCCCTTAAGTCGAACATGGGAGAAGCATCCTACTCATAATACTCAAAACAGTGCATAGAAAAATGTTCCCTACATGGAACCCTCAAAAGTAGAACAAAAATAGATGCATCCCACATAGAATCCACTATTTCTACACATAAGATAAGGAATCCTACTCCAGAACCTCTAGGTTGAAACATCAGTAGTGGATTCCTACTCTATATCCTAGGAAATAATTAATTTCATGGAATCCTAGGGAAGAATGGCACATCTTTCAAGGGAGATGTCCTCAAGGGAAACCAACATAATCACTGGTCATGAGAGGTATCTCATAGACCATCTCAGATCAAGGTATCACACTCAGGAGACAATGGATTCGATTACTGGAGGAAGAACATCTTCATTTGGGAATAAGACTAAAACTCCTCATAGGAGTCCTTAAATCACCCCATGGGTTTCAACATCATGATTTATGTGGAAAAATAATCATAATGGACTCCTCATGTATCCAATTATGAATTCTGGGTGTAATGATATGAAGAAACTCTCAAAAGGATTGCAAGAGAGGATTATGTGGCAGGTGTACCTTAGTACACAATGTGTACCCTCAAAATTCCACCTGGGTGTGTACTATAGTTGGACTTGGTGTGTAAAAACCCAAGTACATAGCCTGTTGATCTTATACATGATGTGTACCCTACATGGGGTACCTATTCATGTACCTCACATGGCCCAACCATGTATATATCTAGTTCGGGTATCTATACATGGAATGCAACCCACACAAGGTCCGCCCAATACTCCACATGACCATGTGCCCCTATACGGGTGGTCTGATCGGGTACTCGGCTACACAACCAAGTCCCAGTACATGGTGTGTATACCCCATACATGGTTTTTACTTTAAAAAAGATCATATTCCCCAAACATGAAGAACACATGACAAGTGTTCTCTTTATCACATTCTATGTACATGGTTTTTCCTGAATAGAAAACCCACAAAACACCCTAATACACTGTTTTCACAGCAAAAACTACAAACTGACCCACTAGGAGTCCTATATAGTCATAAAAATCTGTTCAAACATGAAAATGATAAATATATGGGGATTTATGGAAAACATAAAAATAGACTACCTTTGGGTGGAATCTACTAAAGCTTCCCTCATTTTCATGATCCATGGTTGCCACATGATATTTCGACTCCTCCCAAGCTCCACGATAGTACCTCTCTTCCCCTACCCCTCTTTCTCTATCTCACACTCCCTATCCTCTATTTTTCATAGAGAAGGAACTCACAGAGGTTTTTACACAAGAATCCTAGGGAGAAAAGAATAAAATAAAAAATAAAAAATAAAAAGAATAAAAAATGGAAAGAGAAAATGGGGTCTAGGAGGGACCTAGTGCCTGACCTATGTTTATTCCCTACCTAGGAGACAATCCCAATTCCAGGATTAATGGTGGATGTCAAATCTCAATCTGATGCTCCATTAAAAATATATGGCTGAACTAAACTTCTCAAATTAATTAATATTTATTTAATTAAATATTAATTATTAATTATTCCAATAAAAATTGAATGAATCGTAATTCCACCAAGATGTTTTCCTACAGTAAAAAAACCTATTTCTGGACCGACATAGTGATCAGAAAAATTATCTGAGATTATCTTCTAGGGGAAAATTATCATGTTACCCCTTTATAAGAATCTGAAATCAAAGAATAAAATTTCTACTCAAAATTCCAGTACCGAAAAACATGGGTCTTTGAAAAATTAAACTACAAGTAAAAAAGAAATGTAAAGGACATACACAGTCATATAGAATATGAAATATTGTTTTTCAGGTAATTCAATGTCCAATGAAATAATCTACAATCATCTCATCTTAAAATTAATGAATATAAAATTTTAATTCAAATCTAACAATCACTCTATGAATCATAAATCCAAATTTCAATGGTTATATATTTTATTTCTTATTTTGATAGAAGAGTCTCAAAATGATGGAAGGGAAGAAAACAGACACAATTAGAAGATCACGAGCCATATAATAAATAATATGCAGGTATTACTTATGTATATTTTTTTCATGTTAATGGAATTATAATAAAAATATAATTTTTTATGATCTATTAGTTTTATATAAATAAGATAAATATGTTGTAAAATAATTGTTTATAATATTTAGAAGACAAATTTGATATCGAACTCCAATTTGATCACAATAGTTAATAGAGATTTGTGTGTACTAAATAGGGAATCAATTATTTGTCTCATCATCGGTGCACTCTTGGTTTCTATATTTCCTTGATAGCAACCTTGAATCAAATTTGATACCAAATTATTTTCATTTCCTAAATTATAAATTTTTTGTTAACTATTTGTTTCATTCAATTCAATCATACTTGTTTATATCCAATGTCAACATTTTTTGGCTTATACGATTATGCATTATTTGAATTGTTCGGTAATTTATTCACTAGAAATTTTTTTCTTCTTTTTTATCTGAGAAACTCTTCACTGAATTATGTTATTGTATTTTATATTTTTAGACATTAAAAAAATTATTCTATTTAAAAAATTTATATTATATGTTTTCAAAACAATAAAATATACACTATTCATGGGGCCTATTTCATATTTTTGGAAATTGTTAATTTCTAAAACTTACCTAATAATGATTATTGACTTATAGAAAATGTAAATTATAGAATAAATATCCCATTCCATTTAGCTAGTAAAAACTGACATTTTTTAGGACTATCATTGTTTTATTTTCAATACCTTAATTATTATTTTTCATTTAGAGTCTCTATAGGAATTAAATAAACTTAAAATACCTCTAATTTATTGACATATATGAGTAGAATGGTTGATTAAAATGGTAATGGATAAAAAGGATGATATGAGAGTTAGTTATTTAGACACAATCATCATAAAAATACATTATTTCTTATTTATGATCATATAAATATGATTCACCTATTATACATATAAAGTAAAATTATAACGTGAGTGTCTATATGATACTCTTAATCAATTATTTGTTTTTCAAAATTTACTACACTTATTATTATAATTTCAAAAATCTATTTACAGAAAATAATCCAAATAAGATTTATCATGTTATAATCGGCCAAATGAATAAAATATTTATAGAGTTATCCAGTTGATTTTTCAATGGTTGGTGTGTATGATCTACCAATCCATTGACATCAACAATGTATGTTGCATGTATAGGAATTATTCTACTAAATACCATAGGGAAAGTCCCAGATAAGTAGATGTTGTTGGGTGTTGGTGGGAGTTATTAAAAACTTATACTCCTCCCACAGAGGAAATTTCAAGAGGTCCATGAGATACTTCCACCATAATCTATGTGAGAGAGTTCTTTATATACTGAATAGAGGTAGTAAAGTTCCACAAAGAGGGAGGGAGGTGTAGAGAGAGAGTTTTTTTACATATTTTTTCCTAAGAAATAAATACCTAATTTTCATCCCAATTTTATTCCTCCATCCTCATTCTATGTGATCAAAGAATCACAACTAGTGGTATTAGTTCCATTAGTGTCAAAATGGAAATGAGTAGAGAATACATTCTAATGACTAAAAATCTAAAGATTCCCAAATTCCTTTTTAAATAAAGATAATGAATTCTCATGTATAGAAAATCCTGACTGAAAAAATTGAAAATAGAGCTAAAATGATCTCAATAATAGTGGTAAATGTTCATCTCAACATAAGGTGTTTCAATGGACCCATTCCCAAGAATACTTCATTGTTCTTACACCGATAAAATTTTAGGAACAATTCAAGCAATTGCTTTGGTGTTCCATGTCAGTGATACATCATTGGTCTATATCAATCATTAATACTCTTTTAATCTTATCTTAATCAATTACATTATTTTTTAGATGATATAGAAGTCAATTCCCTTATTTTAAACTATTCTAAAAAAAATTACTCTCCTTTTTTCCAAATTCCCGTCAAATTATTTATCGAATTTAATCTCAATGGAGATACCATCCATGAGAGGAATGATAATGTTTAATACTTCTATCTAATCTATTTGTGAGTCTCTGATGGATGATCTCCTTAATGATAATGATATATTTGATATAATTTAGAACAAGGGTGTCAAATCTGATGCCACCTTGGAAGCCAAGTGAGAGAAGATAAAAAAAATTATGATCTTTCAAAATCACCAATGGATTAATCATAACGTTTACCATTTTTCTTAAGAGAGTGGAGAATATAATCTTTGGATAATGTTAGATAATATTTACCACTCAAAGTCCATTCAAAACATGATCCTCATATTATATCAATTGATAAGTCATCGACTAAAAAGTAAAAGATTTATATAAGAACACATAAGTGAGTTCCAAATCATAGTAAATCAATTTTTGGATCCAAGTATGTTTCTGACTATTGATGATCAAGAAAATCACCTTCTATGAACACTTCATTGTAGTTGGGATAAAGTGTTGGTCTCCATATCATCTAAATTACTAGATAAAAACATACCTTAAAAATGGTAAATGATTCACTATTCAATAATATGTCATTAAGGAAGGACACAAGTTATAACCAAACACAAGCTGTCATCTTAGATAAGAAAGGGAGAAAACAAGGAGATGATTTAGGATCATGAAGTAGTGGAAACAATAAGTGAAAATAAGGTATACATATGGTAGGAGGTAAAAATAAAAATATTATCATTGTTGAATCATGGGACATATTAATAATAACTATAGAAAGTTACTACAATAGAAGGTCCAAGGTAGTAACCAACAAAGAATAAATGGAGATATCCATGTAGCAATCACTAGAGAAGTTTATATTTTCAATAGTAACTTTGAAGAAGAAAATTATCTTCAAAAATTAAGGGAAGGCATGGAATGGGTGGTTTATATTGTAGTATTATACCACTTCACTCTGCATCATATGTATTTCTTGAATTATGATGATGGTGAATTTCATGAAAACAAGATGGGAAATACTTGTTTGAAGAAGATCGTTAGAATTAGTTTTATCCATGGAAAGATAAATGTTGGATACATAATCACCCTAAAGGATATATGAAATTTTCTATGTTCTTGACTCAACCTCTTATCAGGATATCATTTTACCAACAAGGCTATATAAACAACTTTATCAATGGAATATGGAAGACGAAAAAAGGTTA
The DNA here is from genome assembly GCA_963277665.1 of Viscum album. Classification (NCBI taxonomy): domain Eukaryota; kingdom Viridiplantae; phylum Streptophyta; class Magnoliopsida; order Santalales; family Viscaceae; genus Viscum; species Viscum album. The sequence goes on along the minus strand of OY728130.1, from coordinate 1,050,362,692 downwards.
CTTCATCATTGCTTGAGGACACATATGTGGTAAATTATAGAAAACTAGTGTGAAGATACATATAAATAGCCTCAAAATAATGGATATAGATAGTGGAATTATAAAATATGTGACATAGGAGTCTCAACCACATGAGTTAAAGGAGTTTATCAACCTTTACAAAGATGCAGCACATTAGTGTAGAGAATGATCTATCACTAGATCCTTTCAATTTCTACTTGTAAGAGAATAAATTTAGAGTATTATCAATGATTCTTAATCAATGATATTAAATTTCTTAGATCTAATACACTCCAATGTATACATTCCCAAGGTTTTTGATTCACCAAGAGCTAATAAATATTTTCTATCCTTTATTAACGATGCATCTCAAAAGGTGTGGGAATTGTTTTTATGAATGATGGACCAAATGATAGATTATATCAAGATGTTCCTCTTCACATAAGGTTGTGAAATTAGAATTAAGGTGAATTATCACCATTTAGATAATAAAGGAGAGTACACATATAGGGAGTATAATACCAATTATAGGAGTCAGGGCATCCAATAGGCGAGGAAGGTCCCACAAATCCCATACCAAAACAGAGTTATAGAAAAGATGAACACAGCCATCATGGATAAGGTCAAGGGAATGTTGAGTTTAGTTTGGCTATGTAATAAATTTTTGGGAGAATTTGTTTAAGATTCATTTTTCCTAAACAATATATCACCATCAATCCCACTGAAATTTAAGGTTCCATATAATATACAGTCTGTTAAACACACTAATTAATCCCATTTATGAGTATTTAGATTTTATCTATTTTCCCATGTATCCAAAGAGCATAATTAGAAAAATTATTAGAGATATATTCCATTAATATTCATCACTATGGATATTATGAGTTTAGATACAAGATTTTGGAGTTAAAGGAGAAGAAGGTGGTTTGAAGTAGAGATGTCATGTTCCGTCAAAACTAGATGATTTAGGACATTCAAAATCTCAAAATATATCATAGAAAATGTTCCATGGAATCAATTCTGGATCCCAAACCTATATCTATACTTTTACCATCGATCATTGAAGTGTATTTAGTGCATGAAAACCCATTGGAAATAAACATGATGTAGTAGAGGAGGATATTGAGTAGTGATAGACTCAATCCTCTCCACATAAAGATGGATAAGAATAATTGGATCTTAGTTATTGTGCCTCTGTGATGCCCCTAATGTCACTATTGTGTTTCTTTAAACAAATTGTTTTATTTTATATAAACTTAAATTTTTAGAGTGTTTTTTTATTACATAATTCTAGGATTTTCTCCTTAGTGCACGGTTTGCACACAGTCACCATACGGTTTGGTGAACAATGCATATGACCTTCTCATGGGATATTTATTCTAAACACATTTTTGTGAACTATGTAGGGTTACCTTTACACAATTTCATGGTTACCTTTATGGAGGGGCCATCTTAGTTCATTTTTTCTTGCATGGATTGGTCCGCACGAGCAGCGCACAATTTATTTTGGACTATGTGAGTTTTAATGGAAACTATAAAAGACCCTTTCTATATAAGGATGATGGAACACCAATGATTTATTCTCTATTCACACACAAAATTGGTGTTCATGGGTATAGTAATGGTTGAGTGGCCAAAATTCAGGCGAGAGATGAAGTGGGAAATTATTTATGAAATCCTAAATCGAATTCCATTACAAGTAGTCTAAAAATGTTGTATTGTTTGTAGAGAATGTAATATCATGATATGTGATCCTTCCTTTATTAATCTCCAATCACACATAAGTAAAACCCTATTGGGGGTTTTTGATAAGTAGCATGGTTTAGAAATAGGTCATCACTTCATCTCTCCCATAACCTCATGTAACAATGAGGTTTTTTTAGTGATTTTTTTACGTGATTCGCACAACATCTGGGTATCGGCATCCTCCCATATGGGGATTCTATACTACCTATTCTATTTTATTGAAAGCTTATCTTTTGTACATTTCCTTTGGATATTAAAAACCACCATAAAATATAGGCACTCCATCCCCTTATCCATATTTGACATGATAAAGTATATTGGTCTTGCTACCATTATAATTACTGACACAATCCTGTTATGTTATAAAATCATACATTCCAGGACATACGAGTAAGTTTTTGTGTTTCAAATTAAGTTAATTATAAATATTCTAGCCTTTTTTGGCATTGTCAGGTCCCACAAGGGCAAATACGTGTGGTCATTTCATGGTTTTGATCAAAGGGACCTTTTATTGGATTAGAAATGGGTATAATGAGAGATTTCAAATGGGGAGTTTTAGTGGTCCATGAATCAATATCAAGATTTACTGTCACATAGGGAGATTTTTTAATATCAAGGTATATTGGGATTCTTGGGCATATGTTGGAAAAAACCTATAGGTGAGGAATAAGAGAATTCCATGGAGAGGGAAAAAATTTGATAGAATTATGGGTATTAGAAAATTACAGTCACCATGATGGTTGGAGTTTATGGGAGAAAAAACATACACATGTAGTAAATTTTACCTTCTACATCTCACATGATCTTCCAGTAGAATTTTATGGAAACACCCTTGAAATAGTGCATTGAAAACTTTTTAAAATTCTCATGTGTATCGATTTCATAAATAATCACACAATCATCTAGATTCTTAGTGGACCATTCTGGTGTCCCACTATAGACATGAGTTTTCGGTATGATTGGGATCCATTCCATCTTGCAATGACAACCTGTCAGTGTTGAAATAATATATACAATTTAAAGGCAGATGGATAATATGAGATCACATTTTTCTATTCTTTCTTCATCCCATCATCCATGACGTATTGGTTTTTATATTTCCTTTCTATCAACCTTCAATAAAATTTTATTTTGAATTATGTTCATAGCCTAAATTTAATTTTTTTGTATTATTTTTTTATTTAAAGTAAATCATTATTTTTTATATTCAATATTGTAAACTTTTTGTGGCTTATACAATTATTCTTTATTTTAATTGTTCAATACATTCATTCTATATTATTTTTGTTCATTAAAAATTTATTTCTTGTTTGGTATCAGAGAAACTCTTCCTTGGATTTTGTTATTTTATTTTCTATTTTTTAGTATTCAAAGTTGTTTTTATGTAGTGTGAAAATTTTATATTTTATGTTTTCAAAACAATAAAATTTTCAGTATTCATGTGGCTCTCTTCATTTTTTAGGAAGTTATTAATCTCCATAACCTACCACAACATGAGCGTTTACTTAGAGGCAATGTAAATGATGGACTACATATTCCATTTCTTTTATCGAGAGAAAATAATTTTTTTCCCAACTGTCATTGTTTTTTTTAAACCTAAATTATTAGTTTTCATTTAGAGTCTCTTAAATAAATAAATCAACTTAAAATACCTCAAATTCATTTACATTTTGTGAGTGATATGGTTAAAAAGCTAATAATTACATAAAATAATGATATGTTCCTTAGTTATTTCAACACAATCATCCTAAATATACATAATTATTTATTATTTATGAGAATATACCTATGATTACTATATTGTATATATCGAGTAAATAAAATAGTATTTCACTAAAAATTATAATGTGAGTGTCTATATGATATTCTTAATAAATTATTTTTTATTCACAACATGTTTCGCAATTTACTAGACTTTTATTATAATTTTAAAATCTATTTGAAAAAAAATCTATATATGCTTTATCCTATTATAATCAACCACATGAGGAAAATGTTTATGGATTCATACAGGTTCCATGTTATATATTTTTAAATATATGGAACTTCTAATCCACCAACTTGTTTAATTCAAACATGAATGTTTTATATAAAGGAACTCTTTTGCTGAATGCCATGGGAGAAGTCTAAGGTAAGTAGATGTTGCTAGGTTTAGGTGGGAGTTATTCCGAATTTATACACCTCCTACCATGGTTATTTTAAGAGGTCCATGAGAGCCTTCCACAATCATTTGTGTGAGAGAGTTCTTTTTATATTTAAGATAGGTAGTAATATTTCATGTAGAGGGAGGTATGTGTAAAGGAAGAGTTTTTATAAAACATCATTCTTGAGAAATAAATCCCTAATTTTCTTCTAAATTTTATTCCTCCATCCCCATTCTAAACGATCAAAGAATCAAAACTAGTGTTATCAGATCCATTTATATCAAAATGTAAATGAGTGGAGGAGACATTCTAATGGCAAGAAAATTCAAGATTCCAAAATTCATTTTTAAAGAGAGATTTTTAATGATCATGTAGAAAAAGTTACAACAGAAAAAATGACATCAAAACTGGAGATAAAATGATCTCTATAAAGGTGGTAAAATTTTATCTCAACTTTAGGTGGTGCAATGACCCCATTCCAAAGAAGAATAATTTGTTCTAGCACCAATAAAATTTAGGCAACTTACCAGTAATTACTCCAGCATGCAATGTCAATGATACATCATTGGTAAATCTCAGCCATTGATACTCTTTTGATCTTATCTTGATCAATAAATGTCTGTTTTGGGTGATCTAGGAGTCAGTTATAGTATTTTCTACAATTATGAACACAAATATACTCTCTATTTTTTCATATTTTTCTCAAATGATGTACTGAATTTAATTTCAATGGAAGGACCATACGCAATAGTGATGATAATATTGACTACATCTAACTACTTCATTTAGAAGTCTCTAATGTAAGATCTCCATAATTTTAAGAATTTTTTTAATCTCATTGATAACACTGGTGTCAACCCTGATACATTAAAGGAAGCAGAGTGGAAGAATCTAAATGAGAATAGGATTAGTAAATTTCCTGAAGGATTAATCACAATATTTACCATATTTCTTAAGAGACTAGTGAATATAAACTCTATATTAGTTAGAGAATAAGTACCACTCTAAGGACATTCAAAAAAAATACTTATATTAAATAAGTTGTTAAATCATTGACTAAAAAGTGCAAGATCTATTTATGAACACAGAAGCAGGTTCTAAATACTAGTAAATCAATTAGTGGAGGAAGATATTTTTCTTACTAATGATGATTTGGAAAACCACCAACTATTAACACTTATAAATAGTTGGTTTACGGTAGTGGTCTCCCCATTAACTCAGTCACAAGAGGAAAAATTTTCTTAACAATGGTAAAGGTTTCACTATTTAACAAACAAAATTGAAGGAAGGACACAAGTTATAACCAAACATAATCCCTCATATTGGAGAATCAAGGGAGAAAACAAGATGGTGGTTGAGGAACATAAATGAGAGGATTAAATAAGCGCAATGGAATGTCCTTAGATGTTAGGAGGGAAATATAAAAATATTACCATTATGTCATAGAGGGACACATAAAGAATAAATATTTGAAGTTACTATAAGAGAAGGGAAAAGGTAGTGACCAACTAAGAAGAAATTAAGTTAAACATGTAACAATAATTTGAGTAGTCTCACTTTTAACTAGTAATTTTGAATAAAATAATTGTCTTCACACATAAATGCTAATCATGAAATGGGTGGTTGATATTACAGTATTGTACCACTTCACTCTGTATCATAAGTGTTTCCTAAATTATCATGTTTTTGAATTTGGTGAAAAAAAAGATGGGTAACACAAGCTTGAATAAGATCATTAGAATAGGTGATATCCACGTCAATATAAATATTGTATACATAATCACATTGAATGATATAAGAAGTTTTCTATGTTCTTGACTCAACCTGTTATCTGAGATAACCTTTGACTGACAAGGTTATGGAAACATATTTAGTAACATAACATGGAAGATGAAAAAAAATATCATATTGAGTAACTCAAGAGGTGGGTTAATTGATTTCTCATTAAAAAAATTGTTTAAAAAATTATAAATAAATCCCCCAATTTGATAAAACGTGTAGTTAATCAAAACAGTAGAAATATATAAGTTTTATTGATCAAATAATTTCTAAGAATCTTGATTAATTCTTATTTAAAACATCTTATAAATATATTAACATTTAAAATTAACTTAATAAAATTCTTTATATAAGAAAAAATTAAGACTAACTATCAAATTAAAAGTTTTGATACAAAGTTTAAATCACATGCAGTTTTGAACTAATGAAATTCAAAAAAAAATTAATCAAAACTAATAAAACAAAAAAATAATTAAAATAAGAGGCTTCATCTAAATCCAAGACTTAATACCCTCCACTTTTCAATCACCTAATTCTAAGTAGTTTATTTAATAATAAACTTGATCTATAACATGGATCGAGTTTTGAAAAAAATAACATAAAAGTTTTCCAGGATAAATGCCTCTTCCATAGTTATATGTGGTATATAAATAAGATATAGGTCACACACGACCATTTCTAGAGTTTTCATTGGTAAAAAAATAAATAAATTTGAGATATTTGGTCAAGAACACCCCAGTTTAAGCACATGAGACAGTATGTTTATATAAATAGAGAAATACAACACACTTCTCAAAAGTATGAATAAAAAAAGATAAAATGAGTAGAGATGATAAAATATTATAATACTTTATCTGAATAAATTCATATGTTCAAAGGTCCTCATATTTTTCTTTGTGAGGAGCTTGAAGAGGTTCTTTAAAAAGTATAGGAAAATATACTATTGTAGAGTCTGGAAAAATCCTTCAGTTTTCTGTTTGTAGATGTCCAGTGACATTTTTCACAAAGGTGTGTTAGGATTTTTATTTAATGAAGCGTATGATGGTTCGTTTTCTTATTTATTCTCCACACTTCCACCCCTCAATCCACTAAACACATTCATGGGATATTTCTTCTCAATTTATAACTCTCTAGGTCCAATTATCCATTGAATAATAATAATTAAAAAAATCGTGGATCCTTATAATGAGAACTGAATTAGGAAAGGTTTGACTTTGTAATCAATGAATCTATGAAGTGATTTTGGAATAATTATTATTAAATCCATGTGTGACTGAAAGAATTTGGTTTATTAAACTATATGTTGGAGGAATTAAATTTGAATACGAATACCTAGACAACAACGGTAACAAGATGGCAGTAGATACTTACTAGTAGTAGATCGAACCAATGGTAGTACAGACAAGTGGTAGATGTATTGAACTAATAGTAAATGTCTCTAATTATAGATTGGTTCTGATGTTAGATCAACTCTGGTGTTAGATTAACTCTAAAGGTATATAATTTTATCTAATGATTGATTTTTTCAATGTTATCACATATTATCTAAAGGTAAAAGTATTTATTGGTATATCTAATTAGTTGTAGCATAGGTTGGCTATAACATGGTCTAGAGCTAGATCGATCAATGATAGATTCTGATGCTAGATCTATCAATGGTAGATCTTTCAGTGATATATCTATCAGTGGGAGATCTACTAAAATAATGGTATCATGAAGTAACTAGTAGTAGGTGTCTCAGCGGTATATGTAGTCCACTAGTCGATATGTTTGAACTAATGGTATATCAGTTGTACTGGTGGTAGATCTAATGAACTAATGGTAGATCTGTACTTAGAAAAAAATCCTCAAATTATTTTACTATTATAAAACATTTATCTTATTAGAAACATAAAAAAAGTTGATTTTTTATCATTAAATCAAGGAGGTTCCAACAATATCCCCATTTTTTGACGATAAAAAATCATGAAATTTTAAAACAATGTATATGAAAACAAATAAGAGATATTTATGGATAAAAAAATGTTCTTCTTAATATCTTAATTAGTAATTTGATTCATTGATTTAAGTATAATTTGAAAATAATTTGATTATTAAATGTAAATGAATTAGATGTTTAGATATAAATATAAATAACAATAAATGTAATTCAAGAATTATCCCCATTTTGAGATTATAAAAATCATAAATAAATTTGATGAAGACTGGAAAAATATAAATATGAATAAAAGAGAAGCTTCATTATAGGGAAAAATAAAATATTACATGTGAAAAAGTAATACAATGTAAAATACCACCCCTATCAAAGTTTAATCTGAATCAAAAACTACTCTCAACTCGATGTGATGAAGGGATCATTGGATCTTTACCTTTTCTAAATACGGGAGTTACAGAGGTTGATGATGAGGCTAAAAAGGTAGAGGATGGAAGTTCCCTAATCAATACTAGCCTAATATTCCAAAAATCTTCAGTTGGAGTCATGTGGAATGGTTGAAACTGTGGAGGGAGGAGAGGTGAAGAAGGTGAAGATGTAATGGAAGACTTTATAATTGCTTCAGGTTCCACCATTACATTTCCAGAAACATACAAAAACAGGTTCATCAAGTTAAAAAAGTCCATAATGATGTTTCCACTTCTCTTCATAGTCGTGAAGAAATCTTACTTCTCTTTCATAAAAATTTTGAGTAGAGGAGTCAAAATATTGAGTTGGTTCACCTTATCTTTGAATTCATTATTCACAGTATGAATCCTTAGATTCTCAGCAAGAAATTTAAAAAGGGAATTTATCTCATTCATTATATAAATTTTATGAAGGTAGTATTTTATGGCCTTAGTGATAGTCTCATTATCACTTCGAGCTTCATTTAAACACTCCCTAACCAGTTTATATATGTTCTCAACATGGGAATTTTTTAGCTGAAGGTCTTCCTAATGAGAGGTAGTAAGATCACCCAAGATATAATGAAACTCCTCCCTTACAACAACTCTGATCATCTCCACATCAATAGTAGTATAAGTTGGAGTAGGGGAATGAGAACCACCAGCTGTAGGGAAGGTTTCCAACCTCTCAATAAGTGATGTTTGGCCTGTAGTGAATATTCTACTCATATTTTACATGATATAATTAACCTATACCATGTCATTTTCCAACCTCTTATTATCAATCTCTAATTATTTCATATTCAATATCATCTTGGACTGATTTTGTGAAATAACTAACTCAAATATCAATCTGGTATCAGTTTCACTAAGCTGTATCTCTCTAGGAGGTGCAGATCTAAGAAGCCCAGAAATATCTAATAACATGCGTACTCTCAAATAATTCAAGTCATATTTTGAAACATACCCTAATTCATATTTTGAAACGTACCATAAAGGTTCAAAAGGTGTAGGAACTATAGAAGGAATCTTCCTTGAGGTAGATAGAGTATTTTCTCCATGATTAGGATCAATAGAAGGAACATCAGTACTAAGGATTCCAAATGTCCCGAATTATCAATCCTCTCAATCTGATATCCCATAGGATAATTTTCATCAAATGAGATGGAAATTACACCATGTTAAATTGGACTTCCCTGATCATAATAGTCACTATCAAATTTACTATCACTAATTTAATTAGTATAAGTGATTCCCAGTAGTTTGGAACCAAGAGATAGCTCCCCCTTGGATAATGCTTTATCCTCAGTTGTGGCTAAAAAAATAGGTTCATCCCTATGAACAGATCTCTAACTAGGATAGCTTGAGGACTCAAAATATTTAATTCCAAGCTGAGTAGCTCTTGCGGACTTCTCCCCTTTGGAAGGTGATCTCTCCTTAGGTACAGAAGAACGAACATCCTCAATCTTAATTTAAGAAGCTACTGGTTTACTTCTATGATTTCCAAAATCCTATCCTTCGGAGGTAACTTCTTCATCTTCGGGAGCATATCCATGGATTATAGAAACAAGTTGAGTAGAAGTGGGTCTATCCTCATCAACCAACCTACCTAAAATATAATCTCTAGGTGAGTGATGTGACTACTCTCCCTCATCATCATCACCTCCACCGTTACCATCAGATCGCCTGGATCCATCAAAAACCTCAACTAATAATCATGAGATCTAAAAATAACTTTTAGGTTGTTTTTTTCCTATGACTTTAGTCTCTTACTCTTCTCCTTCACTGAGAAAAATTTCTCAAGCAATAAAGTAAATAGTAGGGATAACAGCTCCATGGGTAATAAAGGATCTCTTTACCACATCAAGGTTACTACCTTCCTCAATAGAAGTATCCACTGATTATTCCTCTATAGCTTCAAGTTCTTCTTCCTCAGCTTCCTCATATGAGGAATAAACTATAACTTCATCTAGCTCTAACCTAGGATCAACTATATCTTTACATCTTGTAGGGTGATTCATAATATTAAAATCATCATAAATCTTGCCATTTTCCACCGCCCATTTATTTAACAATGGGTTATAATTTACCTTCATTCACTTATAAGTAATTTGGATCAAATAAAAACCACCACACTTCACAACATAGTCTTTATCCTAATCAACTAATCCTATGGATTCCAACATGGTTGAGATTAACTTAGAATAGATCAATTAATTTAACCTAGATGAGTTTTACCTCATCTCCATTATATGTACTATTAAATATCTACACATATTAATTTTCTCTCCTCTTCTCATAAGAAAAAAAACCCATCATAATACCTCATCATTCTAAAGTCCACCTTCCTAGGAAAAAGCATGTTCTGGATAAACTTGAATAGAAATATATACTCTTCATTGATTTCTGTATTAGTAGGCCTTCTCAAATTTTCAATTCCAATTAATTAAAGTAGTGCATCCCCATAAACAAAAATTTCACTATCACTTGAAATAGAACCTTGATAGTCATTAAAAACACCCTTGTGAGGAACATGTATTCATATTTCCCATTTATTAGATGAAAAAGATATTACTTGACCATAAATCAAATATTAAATAACATCCATTTTATTCCGAGAAAAATACTCTACAAATTGTTAGAATTGGTGAACCAACCTCAGATAAAATGGTTGATAATTCTCCGGGAAACATTTAGTCCTTCCATAGTCTTTTGTCACCTTTAGCACCAAAGAGTTTCTTCATATGAAAAAATCAGTATTTTTTTTTTGCTATGAAAACTCAAGATGAAAACCACTGGTTCTTTGGTTCAACTTTTGCAGCAGCACGACCGGTTTCTCCTCATGTTTTCTCATATGGACATGATTCATTATGAGAAGAGACAGTATGATGTTTTACTCTCACCATTTCACTAAATCAAAGGGAGAATGGCATAGTAGGAGGGTTGTAGGTTGAGAGAAAAATTAATTTTAAAGTTTTGAAAGAATTCGTGACCAAGAGGGTTCTCAAAATCATATTTAATATTGTTTTTTATCATTTAGGGATTTGAAATTTTAAAATATAATATATATATATATATAAATTAATAAATCAAATAAAGGTGCAATTAAAAACTTAATCGAAGATAACAAGACCCATATTAGATATTTAAAATATTCGAATAGTGAATCTCCAATGGTGGATCTCTAATAGAGGATCTACAAAGGTGGATTACCCAATGGTGGATCTCCATTGGTGGATCACCCAATAGTGGATCTCTAACTATGGATCTTATAATGATAGATCTTTCAACAAAATTTTTCTAGAAAGGAAAACTGTAGATAGGGAGATAACAGAAGTTTATCATATTTAGTTCATGTTTTATATAGCTTAGTCTCTCAGAATTCAAAGGATTTGTGAATATATTAGCAATCTTATGTTCAGTTCCAATGAACTCTAGAGTTATATCACCCTTTTGAAAATGATCTCTCAAAAACTGATGTCTTATATCAATATGTTTTGTTCTATAATGATATATTGGATTATTAGAAATATTTATCACACTTATGTTGTCAAAATTTATAGGGTTATGTCTAAATTGGTATCCATAGTCTAAAAAAGTGTGTTTCATCCATAGAATTTGTGCACATAAACTTTCTGCTACTATATACTTAGCCTTAGCAGTAGACAGTGCTACATAATTTTTATTTTTACTACATCAAGAAACTAGAAACTTATACAAAAGGTTACATGTTCTAGAGGTGATTTTTCTATTTAACCTAAAACCACCAAAATATGCATCTGAATGACTCTCCAAATAAAATTCTTATACTCTAAGATAGAACAATCCTAAATTTGTTTTTTATTTAAGTTATATGAAAATTCTTTTTACAATAAGTAAATGTGATTAATTATGATTTGAATGAAAATGTGCATACATACATGAACTAAACATAATATCTGGTCAGATAATAGTTAAATATATAAATCTTACAATCATACCTTTGTAATTGTTTTGATCCACTAATTTACCAATTTCATTAAGATTCATCTTATAGGTTGTACTCATGGAAGTTTCACTACTTTTTGGGTTATCTAAACCAAAATGATTTAAAAGGTATTTAGTGTACTTACATTTATTTAAAATAATTCCATATTTATTTTGAAATATTTTAAAACCTAGAAATAATTTTAACTAATACATTAAACACATTTCAAATTCACTTTAAATTATTTTTGAGAAATCGATATACAACAAATTTCTAGAAGATCCAAAAATTATATTATCAACATAAATTTGACCAACTAATACATACTTTGAAATTATTTTTATAAAAAGAGTAAGAAAATTATTCCTTTAATAAAACCTTTAGAAAACAAAAATGATCTGATCCTATCATACTATGCTCTATGAGAATATTTTAAACTACATAATTTTTTTCAATTTAAAAACATGATTTGGAAAATGAGGATTTTGAAAACTAGGGGGTTGTTCATAAAAACATACCCTACTATATATCTATTTATAAATATAATCTTAACATCCATTTGATATAGTTTGAAATTAAAATGTGTTGTATAAGAAATCATCCATCTAATGGATTCAAGTCTTGATATTGGTGAAAAGTTTTTCTCATATTCAATACCATCTTTTTGAATATATCCTTACGCAACCAATCTAGCTTTATTTCTAACTATAGTACCTGAATAATCAACTTTATTTATAAACACACACTTAGGTCTAATAGTAAGAACATATTTAATTATGTCTACTAGTTCCCACGCTCCATTCATTTCAAATTGATTGAGTTCTTCTTGCATTAACATTACCCAGAATACATCATTAATAACATCATTGATGTTCTTAGGTCTTAGATGTGATAAGAAGACTTTATGTTCATCATTATTTCTAAGATAAGCTCTGGACTGTGATCCTTTATCTAGGTCTCCAACTATAGCATCTACGTGGTGATATATTTGAGTTCTAATGATTCTAGGAAGAGAAGAGTTGGTTATCTCATTGTCTTATATAGGTTCATATTCATGTTATTCTCCTACAATGGAAGATTTTTATACTTGTTTTATAGAAATTTTAGAAGTTTTATCATCTACATTTAGATTGGAAAGATCATATCCAAGGATTTGTAGGGGGTTTATCTTAATTTGGATCTGTTTCATCGAATTTTACATTATCTGATTACTCTACTAACTTATTACTTTTATTAAATATTGTTTATGATTTACTTGTGGTAGAATATCCAAGGAAAATTACTTCATCTTTCTTGGAAACAAATTTTTCAATATTATCTATTGTGTTGAGAATAAATAATTTCCAACCAAAAACTCTAAAGTAATTAAACTTAGGTTTTCTTCCATTCCATAATTCATAAGGAGTTTTCTTTATAAGAGGCCTAATTAAAACTCTATAAATTATGTAAAAATTTGTATTCACATATTTTTCAAAAATGTAAATAGGTAAAACATATTCATTTAGCATGGAATGGGAAATTTCTTGAAGGGTCTTATTTCTCCTCTATACTACATCATTCTGTTATGGTGTCCTAGGAGTAGAAAAGTTATGATTATAGTGATTTTTTGAGTATAAAGATTCAAAGTCATGATTTTTAATCTCACAACCATGATAACTTCTTAATGTTTAAATCCTAATTCCACTAATATTTTATACAGTTTTTTCATACTTAGAAAAATAAGAACAACCTTAACTTTTGTGAGCTAGAAATAATACCCAAGTATACCTAGAAAAGTCATCAACTAGAATGTAAACATGGTGCTTTCCATTTAATCTATAAACTCTAGAAGTTCCTACAAATCCATGCGATCCAACTCTAGGGGTTTAGAAGTTGAAATTTTTTTCTTTGAATTGAAAGATATTTTGTGTTTTTTTCTTTTTTGACATGGTTTACAAACTTTATCATCTAGAAATTCTATTTTAGGAAGACCCTTAATTAATCCTTTACAAGTTAGCTTTATAAGTGAATGAAAATTTCAGTGGACTAGTCTCTTATGAAATAGCCCAGATTTTTTTTGAAAGACACTTAGACAAGAAATTTTTGGAACAAATAAGTTATATAAATTAACAGTATAATTATTATCATTTCTCAAAGAAGTAAAAAGTAAAACATTTTTGGAATTAAAAATGTTGCAGTCATTATTCTCAAATTTAACGTAAAAACCATCTGCACATGGCTATAAGATTCTAAGAATATTATACTTTAATTCATCTATAAATAAAACATTGAAAATTAAAAATAGTATTTGAGTTAACAATTTGACCAAGTCCAATTATTTCCCTTTGGAATTGTCACCAAAAGTGACATGTCCACCATCTACTTTAATTAGATTTTTGAAGCTTGAATTATCCCTAAACATGTTTTTGGAGCATCCACTATCTAGATACCATAAATTCTTGCTATAACATTTCAAGTAGGTTTACTAAAAAAATATTTTAAACCAAAAATGACTTTGGTACCCATATTTTCTCAGGTCTATAGATATTAATAAAAAGATATTTCGGAATCAAAACTTATTTAATAGGTTTCCTATAAGAATAATTTAAACTTCAAAAAATATAGAACATATTTGGTCCAGCAGAATAAAAAATATTTGAACTAGAACTAGGAATAAATTTATGTTTAATGATTATTCTTTTCCTTTTCCGATATCCTATTCTAGTAGAATATTAAGAATTGGTTTTCTTTCCTTGAATATGGGTTACATCATTTATTATATTTGTAAATATTTATAGATCATTCTTTAATTTATCATTTAATAATTTAATCTCATTATTTTCTTTTCCAAATTTATCATTTTTATCTTACTCTATACTAAGATCAGTTTTAAAAGGGGTAGATATAACATGGTCTTTCTTTAAAAAAAATATTTATCTTTGAGTTCATTAAATTTATCACCCATCATATTATAGTATTCAAATATTCCTTCACTAGACATGGTTTCCTCACTATTTTCATTTTCATAAAGGTTAGAATCAAGTATAGGGGATGTAGGTAAAATATTAGGTACCACATATATTCTTTTCATAAAGCACATATTACCTCTATATTGCTTGTCTTCTCTACTTGATTCTGAATCACTTGAACTATTCATCGAATAACTCCAAGTTACTTTGATATCCTTCTTATATCTTTTATCCTTTTCCTCATACCTTTTTTTATACTTTATCATAGTACAATTGGATTTGACAAGAAATTTTATCTTACATTCATAAAAAGTTATTTCATTTTATGTATCATCCTTATTACAATATTTTCTCCAATTATCTCTATTATCATACATCGCTCTATAAGTGGGTTTCTTGAAGAAATTATTTTTTTCTTATAACTTCTTGAAACATATATCCAATTATTTCATTTCCTCATCATTGTTATAAAGTGATTCTTTGTCACTTGAACTTTTAACTATTATATTCACTTTTTTTAGTCAGTAATATTGAAAGCTATAGAATTTCTCTTTGGTTCAGCATCCTCCTCTTTGATTAATTGTAGTTATTATTTATACATCATTATATTTCCAATACGTTCCTTTACTAGAAGTATACTAATGTCATGTGATTCAATTATTAATACATATGTTCTGCTCCATCTTTCATGTAAGAACCTAAGGTGTTACATAAGATGATCTTTGTCAGTGATCTTATTTCCCAGTGCATGAATTGTGTTCAATCTCTCATTGAACCTAAGATACATGTAATATATAGATTCATCAAGATTCATCTTAAATGTTATCATATTTAATAGTATAAGTGTTTTGGCACATTTCTTTAACAGTGTATGTTTCTTCATGAGAAACAAATAGTGTATCCCAAATTTAAAAAGAAGCATCACAAGAAGATATTCATTAAAATTCATATTCAACTAAAGTATAGTATAAAGTATCTATAGATTTACAATTATTTTCATATTCAGTTTTAGTATCATCACTCCAAGTAGCTCTAGCAGTTTTAGGTTTTTTCATACTTATCTTCAATTACAATCGAAATATCAAAACCCAAACTCTCTAAATGTCTTTTAATTTTAATATTCTACTGAGCATAATTAGTTCCAATAAAATAAGGATTTCTATTAGTATAAGTTCCTTATTTCCTATTATTATCCCTAAAGAATTAAATATTGAATGAACAGAAATTTAAGATCTTTTAAAGACAACTAAATCAGAGTTAAGATGATATTTTAAGGCCCTTTGATACCAAATGTTGGTCGAGGTGAGTAACTTAAGAGGGGTGTGAATTGAGTTTTCAAAAAAAAATTGTTTAAAATAATTTTTAAATAAATTCCTCAAATTGATAAAACTTCCAGTTAATCAAAATAGTAGAAATATAAAAATTTGATTGTTCAAATAATTTCTCAGAATCATGATTAATGCTCAATTAAAATATCTTATAAATATCTTAAATTTTGAAATTAACTTACTTAATCAAATGATTTATATAAACAAAAATTAAGACCAACTATCAAAGTAAAATTTTGGAGATAGTTTTCAAATCACATGCATTTTTGAACTTATGAAATATAGAAAACTAAAATAATCAAAACTAATAAAACACACAGTAGAATTAATATAAGGGGTTCGGTCTAAAGTTGATACTTAATCCCCTCCACATGGAAATAAACTTCTAAAATATAGTTTATTAAAATATAAACATGATTCAAAACCTATATTGGGTTTTACAAACAACAACACATAATCTTTACAGGCTCAAGGCCTCTCTCATAGTTATACATGGGATAAAAACAAGAAACATGTCACACACAACATCTTACACAATTTTCATGGGTATAAAAATGGAAAATTTTGAGATATTGTGTCAATAAGACTCTAATTTTTTCAATGGAGATAGTGTGTTCAAATAAATATATATATAAAACACACTTCTCAAAAGTAAGGAATAAACAGAAAGTTCAAATGAGTAGAGATGATAAAATATAATGATGCTCGATCTGAATTGGAAAGGGGGTATTTTAGAGTCTAGAAAAATTCTTGTATTTTTTATAGATGTTTTGTGACCTTTTTCACAATGTTTTTTGGGGATTCATATTTGATTTAGTGATGATGATTCTTATTCTACTGTATACTCCACACTTCCACCCCACAATCCACCACACATGTGCATGATCATGTTCTCCTCTATTTATAAATATCTAGGTCCAGTTATCCATTAAATAATAATAATTAAAAAAATATTGGATCCACATACTAAGAACTAAATTATGAAAGGTATGACTATGTCTTTAATGAATTAGTGGATTGGTTTAGAAATAATGATTATTGAATCCGTGTGCAACTAAAAATAATTAATTCCTTAAACTATATATTGGAGGAATTAATTTTGAATAAGAATATATAGACAATAATGGTAGTAGGATGGTAGTAGATACTTACAAGAGGTAGATCAATCCAGCGATAACACAAACTAGTGGAAAATGTATTGAACTAATGGCAGGATTGTCAAATGGTAGATCAGTTCTAACAATATATCGAATCTGGTGGTAGATTAACTCTAAAACAAGCCCATTTCATTATAAAATTATAAATATCATATCATATGAGTAGGTCTGTGTGTTTTAGATTAAGTTAATATTGTAGAAGATAACCATTTTTTTGATAGTGTCAGGTCCCACAAGGAAAAATACCAGTGTCCATTCCTTGTTTTCAATTACAATAATTGGGACTAGAGACATGCAGGGTTGAACATCGAATTGGATTCAAAATAACTAACTATTTTAATTAGAGGGGCCATTCATTGGCTAAGAAATAGGTTATGCATCATGACTTTTTAAGGGTGCTATAAGATCTTTCAGATTAGGTAGTTTCCATTGGCCATGTATCCAAGTCGAGCATTAGGGGAGCATAGGGGGATTATTGAATGTCAATGGATATTGGTATTCTTGGAAATTTATTGGAAAGAACCTATTGGTGAGAAAAAATAGAGTTCTACAGAGGAGAGAGAAAAATTCTTGATAGAATTATGGGTATTGGAAAAATATAGTCATCGTGCTGGGTGGGGTGTATGGAAGAAAATACATGAACATGCAGTAAATTTCACCTCCTTCATCTCACACGATCTTTCAGTATCATTTCATGGAAACACCCTCACAATAGTGTATCAAAGACTTTTTTTAATGCTCATGTGTATCGATTTCGTAATCAGTCACACAATCATCTATATTCAAGGTTGACTAATTTGGTGTCCCACCACTGGCATAAATTTTTATTTTTATCAGGATCCATTCCATCTTGCAATGTAAACCGATCCGTGTGGGAATGATATAGAACATTTAAAGGAATATGGATAAGATGTGATCTCATTTTTCTATTATTTCTTTATCTCATCATCCATGCCATCTTGGTTTCTATATTTCATTGCTATCAACCTTCAATCAAATTCGATTTTCATGTATGTTTATAGCCTAGATTTGTATTTTTTGTTAATTATTTATTTCTTTAATATTATTCATGCTCGTTTATATTGAATATTTCCAACGTTTTTTGGTTTACACAATTGTGATTTATTTGAATTGTTAAATAATTTTATTCGTGATTTTTGTTTGTTAAATAGATGTTTTATTTCTTGTTTGTTATCAGAGTAACTCCTCACTAAATTTTTCTATTGTATTTTCTATTTTATGGCATTCAAGAAAAAAAATTATGTAGTGTGAAATTTTTATATTTTATGTTTTCAAAATAATAAAATATGTGGTATTAATGTGTCTCATTTCATATGTAAATAAATTGTTAATCTCTAAAACCAACCCAACATAATCATTGACTTAGAGAAAATGTAAATTATGGCCTACATATTTCTTTTCCTTTATCTAGGAAAAGCCAACCTTTTTGAACCACTTTCATTGTTTTATTTTTAACACCTCAATTAATAGTTTTTATTCAGAGTCTCTATAAGAAATAAATTAACTTAAAACACCTCTAATTCATTGACTTATGTGAGTAGAATGGTTGAAAAAATGTTAATGACTGAAAAGGAGGATTTGTGCCTAAGTTATTTCGATACATTCATCCTAAAAATACGTCATTATTTTTAATTTATGAGCATATACCTATGATTTACCTTTTTTATATGTTACACAAAATTGGGGGAGGGGGTTACAAAGAAATAAATTAATATATTATACCTACAAGTAACCAACGAGACTCAATCATCTGATTTTCCTATTGTATATATACAGTAAATAAAATGGAGTCTCAAGTAGAATTATAAGGCGAGTGTATGTATGATATTCTTAATCAGTTATTTATTATTCATAACATGTTTCAAAATTTACTATAATTTGATTATAATTTAAAAATCTATTTACAATAGATAATACAAATAATATTTATCCTATTATAATCAACCACATGAATAAAATGTTGATGGATTCATCGAGCTACCATACAATAGGTTTTTTAAAGGCTGGTGAATTTAATTCATCAACCCATTGACATCAACCATGGATGTTGTATGTGTAGGAACTATTATTTGGAATGTCATGGTATAAGGCCAATGTATGTTGTTGTTTTTGGATTTAGGTGGGGGTTATGTCAAATTTGTACACCTCCTAACATGGAAATTTAAATATGGCCATGTGATTTTTCCACCATCATCTATGCTAGAATGTTATTTGTATACTGAAGAGATGTGGTATAGTTTCACATAGAGGGAGGGAGGTGTATATAGGTTTTTCATACATATTTGTTTTTATTAAATAACTCACTTGTTTTATTTCCAATTTTATTTCTCTATCCCCATTCCATGTGATCAAAAAATCACAACTAGTTTTATCATAGAAATTATCATCAAAATGGAAATGAGTAATGGAGATACTCCAATGGTTGAGGAATTCATGATTCTAAAATTCATTTTTTAAAACCAAGATTTTGAATAATCATGTTGAGAAAAATCTAATAGCATTAAATACATTAAAAACAAATATAAAATGAGATATATAGAGGTGTTAAAAGTTTAGTTCATCTCAAGGTGTTGCAATAACCCCATTCTAGAGAAGAAAACACTATTCTGGCACTGATAAAATTTCAGGAAACATTCCAGTAATTGCTCCAACATTCCATGTCAACAATATATCATAGGTCAATATCAACCATTGATACAATTTTGATCTTATTTTGATAAATCATAGTCTATTTTGGATGATCATGGAGTTTATTCCACTATTTCAACTACTTTGAACACAAATATACTCTTCTTCTTTTTCAAATTGTGTTAAAATTATTTATTGAATTTAATTTCAGTGGAGGGATGGTCCGTGTAATGGATGATCATATTGAATACCTTAAACTAATACATTTTTATGTCTTTAATGATTGATCTCCTTATTGTTAATGATCTGTTTGATCCCATTGATAACATGGGTGTCAACCCCAATGCCACCAAGGAAGCCGAGTGGAAAAAGCTGAACAAGAATACAATCGGTCAAATTCACTAACAGATTAATCATAGTATTTTCCATAATTTTTCTCATGATACTGGTACATATAAACTATAGATAATGCCAGATAATACTTAATACTAAAATCCCATTCAAAAAAAGATCATCTTTTTAATGAAGTTGATAAATCATCAACTACATAGTGTAGGGTCTATTAAATAACACATAAGCGAGTTCTATAACACCCTTGTAAAATTGATACTTAAAAGACTAAATTTTACTACTCTTGTCAACAAGGAGAACCTATATTTTTTAGGAGCCTACCTGATTAGAACCCTATATTTAATTTTGATTATCTTAAATCAGTTTCAGGATCAGTGAACTTTTGGGAAGTTTCCTAGGGTTTGTGTGAGTGAGGACAAATAACACTAAAAGAACATGTGATGGTCTGTGGGGATAGTCATTGGTATGATAAGTGAACCCATTAGGTAATATCTTGTGGCATATGGGATGAAAACCAAGGTATTAGAAGAGTCCCATTTGGTTAAATGACTATGTTCATGGCCTAGGGTAGTTGGGGATGACAAATGGCATAAAATTTGATACCCATTTGGAAGTGCAGAGATACTATCTATGTTTGAGGTATGGGGTCTACAATAAAGGTGTTGTGCTTTAAAGGGGGAGTGTGTAACACCCCTATAAAATTAAAACTTAATAGACTAAATTTTACTACCCAAATAAATAAATCGCACCTTTCCTTCCTAGATCATAGATCCAAATTTCATTATACTAATTAGATTTTATCAATGCCTTGGTATTAATAATGACCTTTTATATTTTATTTCTATATATATTTCATAATTCTGTTACCATTATTTTTACCTTCCAATTCTATGACTACTTTTTAACGGTTATATAATATTTTTTTTGTTCGTTTTGGATTGGTATTTCATGCATCAAATGTTATTGAACACATTAGGTTTTTAAGAAAATAAAATATATAATTTTTAATCTTTGGGTGTTACATTCTACTCCTAAATAATGTTCTTCCTCATAATTTTTAATTCTTTTTCTCTAAAGAAAATAGTTGATTGTATCCAAAAGATAGATAAGATCTAAGGTTTAATTATAATGAGATTTATTCTATTAACCCAACCAGGTTAAATACCCTAATAGGGGGGGTGAATTTAGGTATGAAATATTAAAACAATTACCCCTTCAAATCTCATTTTATCATTAAACAAAACATTCTTCTCTCTCTTTCCCATAACAATGTATGAAAAGAAACGAAAGAATTCATGAGACACATAAATTTCTATTGGTTCACCCTTACTAGGATACATCCAAGGAGCATACAATGACAATGATATGATGTACTAAATTCACTAAGGCTCACTTCAAAAAAGAGGTTCAGGCTAGATCACTTTTATGATGTTGCTCTCTACCTTTACAAGTTTGGAGCAGATTCACTATCCCTCCCAGTTTAAAACCAATCACAATTTGAAATCTCACTGCTCTCTCAACTAATGTGTGACCACATATCCTTCCAAATAATCCTATTTCATCACTTGAATCAATATGTTTTATACCTCATTTAGTGTATCATTAAGTTCCACCTTCATCCACTAGATGAATATCACTTTACCACAGATTCACCGAGAAATACCTTCTTTTTCACACAACTTTTAATTTCCTACAACCTTTCGATGTATTGTACGCAGCTTTAACAACTTGCACCCAATATTTAAGTTTTTACATGGAAGTCCAACTTGTGTGCAAGTTTCACACTTTATGTGCACCTCCCTTGGTCATGTAGATACATGTTCTTTTCTACACGTAACAAATATTTGATTTGTTTCTTTACACAAATATTCTTGAATGCAACATTTACAATTTTCACACAACTCTTACAAAATACAGAACCCTAATATTCTCTTAGATTTTAGGTACAAAAATGAGGGGGGTTTCTTCTTATTTATGGACTCATCTGACCCTGCATGCAAAATCCTTTCATGACTTCCTTTGTGAGTGTAACATTTTCCCGAGAATGGAACTTTATGTTTTGATGTTGTATTTGGAACTTAACTATCTTTCATAGGCATGCACAACTCTATATATTTGTGTCACACAAAACCACCTTTCACGCACTTTCAAAACTTCCACAAAATAATTTCCTTTTCTGTATTTTGATGTGATGATCCTAAATCTTGACTTGTGCGCAAAATTTTGAACCACCTAGTATACACATATTTCTATACCACCACCAAAGCATCCATTACTTTTTCTTTGATATTTGTCAACATAATTTGTCAACAATCTCTCTAGAACTCCACAAATGACCTTGGAAACCTTCTTTGTTAGCAAACACAATCAACCAAAAAACACTACAATGTTACCTTGATGGATTTTTTATCAACAATCTCTTCCAGTTTGTTTGTTTAAAATTATTCACATTTTGATACCTCATTAAATATTCTTCAATATTATTTGAAAATTTACTTTTTTTATTCAGATAGTTGTCAAGGATTTACTCAATACACACTCTAAGACCACGTGATCCCTACTTGGTGTGAGAAACAAGAGTAGCATGAAAAGATCAATCGATGATGTTCAAATGGGTATCAAATTTGATCGATCATATTTAGCATCATGAAACTCATCTTACATGATATATATCATTTGATCGATCATATTTAGCATCCTGATATTTAAAAATCACCCTACTTCACTGATCCGCATTTCATTACCTCCCCTTGTCTTAATTAATACATTTTCTCCCATTTTATAGCCACAACATCTCCTACCTTATCAACAAACCCAAAGGGCTATCCTTTGTCGTCTGAAACTGGGTAAAGAACATATATCAACAACTTAGAGAAAAATACATCATACATTGGGGAGAGTGGGTCCCACATACACACTTTTTATGTTTGGAGATTCGACTGAACTCCAAGAGTCAATCGATGATGTTCAAATTCTTCTTTCGGTAAGTCCTTTGTTAAAATGTATGTAACCTGTAGTTCTATAGGCACATACTCCAAATTTATAAGCCCATGCTCCACCTTCTCCTTGATATACTTGATTTAAATGTTCTTTTTCCTTGAGTGATAGATTGGATTTTTTTCTAAGATTTATAGCACTTGAATTATTGCAATGGACTCTGATCGAAGACTTCACTTCAACTCCCATAGCACCAACTTGATTCTTCATCCACGATAATTGTATACAATATTGAGTAGACACAATATATTTCTATTCTATGGTGCTCAATGAAATAAAATATTATTTCTTACTTATCCAAGAAATAAAAAATCTGAAAAGATAGAATTCACCACCTAACATTGATTTTCTATCATCTACTAAATTAGACCAATCTGCATATGTATAACCCAGTAACTCCTATTGATATTTTTCATTATATTAAAAACCAAAATCCAATGTTCCCTTGGTATACCAAATTATTATTTTAACTAAAATTAAGTATATTTCCTTGGTATTAATTTGATACCACACTTCTTTTTATGTGTCAAAAATAATATCAATTCCTGTCACTATAAAGTACAATAGACTGTTAATGATTTTTCTGTATTATATGACATTAAATGCATTGCATTCATCATCTTGGGATAGTTTTATCCTACTGGACACTAGATTCGTCATCTCCTTGGAATTATCCATTCCAAATCTTACCAAAATCTCCATTTAATATCTGGATAGAGAAATAAATTCATCATTCCTCCCTTTTGTGACCTATAAGCCAATAAAAAAGGTTATTTCACCAATTATTGAGATTTTGAACTCTCTTTTCATGAATTATACAAACTTATTGAACTAATATTCATCTAATCCACCAAATATTATTTCATCAACATACACCATCACCAACATCCTTTTATTATTATCATTGTTGAAATATAGATTGTAATCAACTCCACCATGTTGAAAACCAAGTTTCTTCAAAAACATATCAATCCTCGAATTCCACCTCTCGATGATTGATTCATCCCATATAGTGTATTTCCTAGCCAACAAACTCTATTTTCATATTCATTAATGATAAAACCATATTTTTTTCTTGATATAAACTTCTTCTTCCAGAACCCCATTTAAAAATGCTTACTTGACGTCTATCTGGAAAACGTTGAACTTTTTTCGCTCTACTATGGCCAAGAATAATATAATTGTATCTATCCTTGTAATAGGTGACAATGTTTCATCAATATAAAAACCCTCTATCTAAAAGTTCCATTTTCACATGATTCATGCCTTGTTTTAAATCACTACCCCATCTTCATTCATCTTTTTGTGCAAGACCCATTTGGACCTAATGACATTCTTATTTGTTGGGATCGAAAGAATACCCCATGTCTAATTATACTTAATTTTATCAAGAACTTCATTCATAGTCTGAACCCAATTCTCATCTCCAACTACTTAATCAAAACATTTAGGATCAACCTGATATATGAAGGATTCCTGCGGTAATGAATTTATCCAACATGTTTGAAATGGTGTTTCCTGAACACAAATAATGTTTTGTCTGTCAATTTCAGCTCAAATTTTCATTTTTCAGGTATATATAGATTTGAATTACTACTATTCATCATCAATATCTTCTTATGAATTAAAATTTTCCACTTCAACTCCCCTTGAGGTTCTAACATTTTCATCACTTTCATCATAGAACTATTCATTATGTTGTTGAATATTCTGTTCATTCTTAACTATAGGGACATCATTTCTTTCAAATACCTTTCCAAGCCTCTTGTTGAAACATTTATATGCTTTTATTTTTCTTGAATATCCATGAAATATCCCCTCATCTCCATATGATTCCAATTTACTATTTTTCTCCTTATTGAGAATAAAACATTAATTTCCAAAGACTCAAAAGTATTTCAATGTTGATTTCTTCCCATACCACATATCATATGGAGTCTTTTCTTCCTTCAGACATAATAGAGCCATTTTGGATGTCTAAACTGATGTCAAGACTACTTGCTTTCAGAATTTCTTTGGTAGGTCCTTTTTAATAAGCATTATTCTATCTATATTGTTTATGATCAGATTTCTCCTCTCAAACACTCCAATCTGTTTTATGAAATTGAACACATCAAACTTGTGGGAGATGATAGACACCCATGTTATCCTATAGAAATAATCAATAAAAGTAATGGAGTACCTCTTCCCATTAATGGATCTTGGGATTGTGTGGTTTGAGCTGCGTTTGGGGTATCAGGAGGTGCGACCTGGAAGACAATGGATGCTCTGATGGTGTCCTTTTGTTCACAATGGTGGTGCTGCATGCTGTGTGTTTTTGAAAATGATGATGGTGCTTAATGCCGATGATGATGGATCCCAACAGCTTCCTCACCAGTGACTAGTGATGATTGGTGATGACAATGGTGGATTACCGATGATGATGTTGATTGCTGATGGTAAATGAAGTTACTTAGGATAACATGGGAGACTCCTGAATCAAGGCATTGAGTTCTGTGTTGTTTTTGAGATTCAAATTTGGCAACTGGTTGTGTGTTGTATTTTGCAACTTTGGATTCCTACTTGGTGATGTAGCATCTTTTGGGACCTTTACTTTGGTTATCACTTTGAAATAAAAAAATCATTCTAATTAAATCTTATAGAATTCCTCATGTCACAAAGTTTACTAACACTAAGCAAGTTCTAAATGAGACCTTCAACAATAAATACATCATCACATCTCATTTCTTATTCCCAAAATTTGGCTTTTCTTGAGCTAATAATCATTAGAAATTCATTATTTTCAAATTTTACAACACCATCCTTTTCATATTTTGTTCCTATAATAAGATCCTTATTACCGGTCATATGGGATGTATATACACTATCAAGGATCCATACAACATAATGATCTGATGCTTTAAGGGGAATCTCTACAACCACTGTCTGCTCAGCAATTTTCTTTTTGATCCATGTTTTTGAAGTCATAGATGGTATGGATTGATAATATCTATCTTCCTTGGAGTATGATGGACCAGCCTCATATTGTAGATCTGCAAATTGATTTTTTATTTTCATCTCATTTGATGATACATTGAGTTGATGCTTCTAACCAAATTCAGTATAGTTCAGAACATTTCTCTATAATGTGGATAAAAAATATCTTTTCATGTGTATGAATCCTCTAAACCTGAAATAGTGACCATCAAATGATATCTTGAAATATTTATCTAAGTATGGATATTGTTGTTGTCCTTATTCCCTTTGGTACCTATAGTATATGGAAAAAACATTTTGTGAATGTCCCATATTTATATAACAATAACATCTAATGCAATGTGCATTCCTGTGTGTCACTACTACACTACTGTTTTTCTATTGAGTTCTTTGAATCTTTTGGTTTTGATTCATACCCAGATTAATTTTCAATCCTATATTGGGTTCATGTGGTATGAAATCAATCACCAAATTGTTTTCTAATCAAGACCCATATCATCCTTGTTATTTGGATTTGACTGTTTCTTATGTTTTGTTGGACCTCTATGCCCCACTTCTATCTTGTCTATCCCCAGAGTAATCTTCTTTCCCAATTTCATACCAGGAGTCAAGATTATCTCTTAATATTTCATCTTTCTTTACAATTCAACAAATTCCTATTCAATTTATTTTAATATATTTTATTTTTCCTTTCATTGTGTTATTAAAACCATCAATCACCCTTTTCTGTTCTTAATCATTGAGCTTATACTCACTAAAAAATTCTGATACCTCAGTAAATGAAGACTTAATATTTTCAATTTCTTTTATCATCTCAGACTTATATTCTTCCTACTACTTCATATGGAGTTTGGAATCATGAACCACTTTTTTGGATTTCTTCATTTTGTCTCTCCAAACATTTATCTCATCAAGAGAAGATTCTAATTTATACTACATATAAACTCTTCCTTTGAATTATTATTCATCATTATATATTTATTACCTTTTATGGGAGATGCCAAAAAATTATACCATTTAATTTTCTCCATTGTATTTTTAGTTCTCCTTCCCTTCAACCTCAGATTATTCTGAACTAACATTTTATTGTGAAAGAAGATTTTTTTTGAAGAAAATTATCTTAAAATTTTTCTTACCCTTCACATAGGGTGAAGGCTTCTTCATAAGAATTCTTACTTTCCCCTCATCATCATATTTAAACTTATTAGGGAACCATGTTGCAAGATGTCCATCCTTTCCACATCGAATTCATGCAAGTGGAAGTTTCCCTTTCACCTTTCCTTTTCCTCTTTGAATATTTGAGTAAAGTAATGACATCACCTCATCTGTCTCTTCTTCTTCCTGACTGTATTCAATAGTGGGAATCTTCATGGACTTTAATTTCACTTCTATGGACTTACAGTTTTTCAAAAAACTCATTATCTTAATTTCTTATCTCATATGCAATAAGAGTACTATGCAGGCTGTACAATGTCATCTCCTTTGGATCTTTATCTTCCAAAACAGAAACATTCAGATTTAACTGAAGTGGAACACTTCTTAAAATGTGTTTAACAATATTTATATCTTCAATAATTTCTCTTATACCATTCATGTATTCTACAAAAATATTCACCCGATCAAATAATACATCAATAGAATCATTAGGGTTCATTCTCAGATCCTCGTAATTTTTTCATAGAACTTTCATCTTTTCCTCTCTGACTTTTGATTCACCCTTGTAAATATTTAAAAGCTTCTCCCACATATTGTGTGATGTATAACACAACATCACCTTCAAATATATTGCATTGGATAGGGCTTCTCCTAAAGAATTTATTCTTTTGGCGTCGACATCTAATTCCATTATATCAAGTTTTGATAAATCACCATTGTCCACATTGGATGAAATACCATGCCTCACTATTATATAAATATCCCTACCTAAATATCAAAAATATTTTTGCATCTGATTCTTTATTAATTGAAAATTGTTTCCCCCAAATATCAAAATCAATTCAGGATTAAAAATACCCATTTCTTCTACTGAGATAGAACCAAAAACTTTCAACCTTTATCTATGATACCAATTGTTAGACCAACTAGGTTAAATACCCTAAGAGGG
This sequence comes from Viscum album, assembly GCA_963277665.1. Taxonomy (NCBI): domain Eukaryota; kingdom Viridiplantae; phylum Streptophyta; class Magnoliopsida; order Santalales; family Viscaceae; genus Viscum; species Viscum album. The sequence goes on along the minus strand of OY728130.1, from coordinate 1,050,334,167 downwards.
GGGGTAAATTAGGGAATGATAGATTAAAACAACTACCCCTTCAAATATCTTTTCATCATTAAAAAAAAAATCTTCTCTCATTTTCCAATAGAAATGTATAAACATAAATGAAAGCATGAATGAGGAACATTAATTTTACTTGCTTCACCTTTACTAGGCTATGTCCAAGGAGCATACATCGATAATGTGCCGATGTATGAAATATACTAAGGCTCACTCCCAAAAGTGGTTTGGGATAGATCACTTATATTCTAAGGTCTCATCCTTTACAATGTTTGGAGTTCACTCACTATCCCTTCTATTTTACAACGAATCATAATTTGAAATCTCACTGCTCTCAATTGAAGTGTTCTCACTACTTCTTCATAAGAATCCCCTTTGATAACTTGAGTCAATATGTTTTATACCTCATTCATTACATCATTAAGTTCCAATTTCATCCACTTTATAAAAACAAATTTACCATAGATTCATTAGGAAATACCTTCTGGTTCACATAACATTGTCTCTCATGAAAAATTTGGCTGACTTGTGCACAAATTTAACAACTTATGCATGACATTTAATTTTTTCATGGAACACCAAATTTCACACAACTTTCATAATTTCTGCAGACCTACCTTAGTCATACAGACACAACTTCTTTTCCTCACAAAAAAATATTTGATTCATTTATTTATGAGAATCTTATTGAACACAAATTTTATGCTTTGTGTGAAACTCTTACATGATTCAGATCCCTGATATTCTCTAAGGGTTGATCTACTAAAATTAGGGGGGTGGCCACCTATTTATAGACATATCCAACCCTGCATGAAAAATACCTTTTCACATTCCTTTGTGTGTGAAACATCCTCCTAGGTGTGGAAATTCATTTTTTGATGTTGTATTTGTCATGTGACACTCTTTCATGGGCATGTGAAAATCTACCTCTTTGTTTCATTCAAAACTTTCATTCGTTCACTTTCAAAACATGTGTGCAAAACTTTACTTTGTTGTATTTTGATGTGATGATCCCATATTTTGATGTGATTATCCTAAATAATGGTGGAAGTAATTTATAAATGTGATACTTATGAAAATATATTGTTTCATTAATATTAATATACAATCTACTTCCTTAACCTTTCACCCCTTAAGGAAACAATAACGTCACTCATGCATAATTATGGCCTACTGTATCCCTGAAGAGATGTGATTCATTTTCTGTGTCAAAATATCAATAATTGTTCAAAACCTAAATCTAATGAATAAATATGATATTAATAACATTAATATAATTTCAGAGATGATGGAGATATATAAAATTCTCATGAACCAGAACTTTCATGACAAAAGATGCATGAGAAAACAAGGAATTTAATACTTGAAACAACAGTAATAATGAAAGATTATTAATGAATAGGTGATAAGATGTAATAAAATGATCATATATGATATTATAAATATGAATATATTTTTGTTATAAATTAATAACATGATTAAAATCATTGTTGTAGAGGTTAAATCTCTTTCAACTAAATTAAAGTGTGAGTTAAGGGATTTCATCTCAATTTACACTCCATTGATACATATTTCTTATTATGAACTTATTCAATTTTAAGTGGTGTATATGATGTGCCTGTACTATATTTAATATGAATGACTATTTATTAATGATGATTAATGTTTCAATTCAAGATTATTCTTTAAAGGGGTTATAATTTAAAAGTTTCCAAAGAGGTAAGAATTTATTTTCAATCTCACTTTCTTTTAGGATTTCTTATATTTTTATTGAAGGAATCTTATAATTTATCATTCATAAGACCAAATAATTTTCTTATCCTATGTATGTTTAAGGATTCTCAATATTTTATTTTTAATTTTCCTCTCTTTGGTTTTTGGATTGATGAAATAAATTTTTTATAGAAAAAAATATTTTATTTCTGTTTTAATCAGTTATATTTTTATTCCATGTCCATTTTTTCAAATTGTTTTACAAAAGTATTTTTTATTTCTTAAACTATTTATTAAAGACATTTTATGTTATCCATGATTCTTTAAAAGGTTTCAAATGAACATTTTTAATGTTTTTTTAAATGGGTGTTTGGGACAAAAATTCAAAAGGAATATCATTTTAACATATATGATGATAATAGACTTCCCCATCATAATAACCATTTTATTAATTTTAGCTTCTTATACATGTTCTCAAAGGATTTACAAGTAAAATATTTAATGACAACCTATTTTAATATTTCAGTTATATTCCCTTTATTCTTCTAAATAACATGAGTTTGTTATAAAACCTATATTCCTGATGAACTTTTGGACATCTATTATCTATTATTAGTTTTATAGTCATTATCTTATCTTGAAATATTCATGTTAAGACCAAAAGGTTCCTATATACCATGATAGGGGGGTGAATCAGGGTATGGATATTCATTTTCAACTTATTCTTCCTACCCCACTAGATCTTGACCTCTTTGTTATAAGGGTCACTTTGGTTGTACATAAGTGTTTATGAATACCATATTCATTTATTATTTATCTGGTGATGATGTTTTGAAATAAATTCATACCAAAAAGCATGAAGACACAAAGATTTTTACTTGGTTCACACTCACTAGTCTATGTCTAAGGAGCATAAAACGGTGATGTGACAATGTACCAAATCTACTAAAATTCACTACCAATTTAAAATGTTGGGACTAGATCAATTTTATTCCTAGGATCACTACCAATATAATGTTTAGGGTCAGCTCACTACTTTCCCAAGGGTCACTTCTCGTTTGTCTCTCTCTGGCTCACTACCAGTGGAGAGGATCACCTTCTTCCTCTTACTTTGCTCACCACTCTGGAAAGGATCCACTCACATTTTAACGACTTTTAGGTCCCCTCATTATCACAAATGAATGCATCTTCCTTTGTATGTAGATTCTCTATTGAATTTCCACTTTCATCCACTGATGAATACAATTTTACTGCAGGTGTACTGGCCAATATTACAACTTTTGTGCAGCCCTAGAATGATTGTCATGCTTCTCCAAGATTGGCGCACATGTGTCACCAAACCACTTGCTCAACACTCCATTCTTCAACACAAAACTTGGGAAACTCACACCCTTTTATTCCCAAACCAATATTGGCATGCAACTATCAATTGGAGCGCAAATTCTGAATATCTTCATACTTGTGCGACCAAACCACCACTTGCGCACCCAAACCACCTATGTGACTGGAGCTCGAATTTTCTATAAGTGTTGAGATTCTCTTAAAAATGAGAAGGGATAGACCTCTATTTAGATTCATTTTGGGAACCCTGAACATTGCGTGCAAGTCTCCTCCCAGCGCGTAAGTCCAGATGCCTTAGCCTCTATCGCCCTAGTCACCTTGCGTGCCCAAACCAAAACTTGGGCGCCTCTCTTTCCTTTGCCATATTTCAATGTTCTAATATTGAAAAACATATGGCATGAAACTTTCCATGTCTCCAGGACACTGGAGTGCAAGTCCCTTTTCCGAAAACACTTTTCTCCATTTGTCAATTTTGAGGCCCAAAAATTTGGCACACTGGAAAACAACACCACCTTGTATCTGGTCTTTTTGTACCACCTCCAAATCATCCATTACTTTTTCAAGGTTCTTCTCTAAATAATGGATTGTCAAAAACATATCCTGAACTAAAAAACACACCATGTAAACCCCCTTTGTCAAAAAAAATTGAACATCATGGTCTACTTTTCCAACAATCACAACATGGAGGCCCACTTTGTCAACAAACACAATCACCTCAAAAATATTTCAATGATACCTTGAGACATTTTTTCCCAACAATCTCCCGCTTTGGGTTTGCTGAAAACTCTTCTCATAAAATGATACCTCGTTAATGCTTAATCCACCATTCAACTCTTGTGATTTTGATAGCGATCACAGATTCACTCAACACATACTCTAAGCCCACATGAGCAATGCTCGGCATGAGAAAAAAGATTAAATGAAAAGTTCATCAATGACTCACTTCATTTCTGACACCAATTTTTGATACTAAACTGATACCAATTACTGATCATTGGAAACCATCTAACACCATTCCAACACCAATATTCTACTTTTATCACGATCCTTATCTATCCTGGTATCTATTATTTGATAAATCACTACTATCATTATCATATTTAATACTCTCCTTCTTCACTTCTTGAGTTATTGTGTTTTCTAAGCTAATATCTAGCTAATCACATTGAACATCATAGGATTATCATCATGTTTCTACCCCTATCAGATTCTTCACTTATCCTGATAAACTCCCCCTATCTCTCTACTCCACCTATCAGCTTCTCCCGTGTCTTTGAAAAATATAATGTATCCATTATTTAGCCACATTTTTTCCCCTTTATGAGTCACTCTTTCTCTCCCTTTTTCAACGAACCCAAAGGTCACTCTTTTGTGGTCTATAAAAGAGTATAGAGAACATATTAGTACATTAAGGAAAACACACCATACCCTGGGGAGAGGGGTGTTCTACATATACACTCTTTTAAGTGTGGGGAGTTGACTGAACTCTCAAAGCCAGGTGATGCCTTCCAAATGCTTCCTTAGGTAAGACCTTTATCAGAATATCTGCAACCGTAGCTCTGTAGGCGCATATTTTAAAATTCTATAGCCCTTTCTCCACCTTCCCCTTAATAAAATGATATTTTATTTCAATTTTATTGGTCCTCGAATGATGGATGGTATTTTTTCTAAGACTTATAGCACCTGATTTATCACACTAAATTCTGATTTGAGACTTCCCTGTTACCCCCATGTCATCAAGTTGTTGCTTCATCCACAATAATTGCGTGAATTCTTCCATGGATGTAATATACTCAGCTTCTGCAGTGCTCAAAGAAATGTAATCTTGTTTCTTTCTCAACCAAGAAATACACAATCCACCAAGACAAAAAGAACCTCCTGATGTTGACTTCTTGTTGTATGATGAACCAGCCCAATCTGCATCTGTATATCCGAAACTCTCTGGTTGAGATTTTTCACTATACATTAAGCTGAAATAAATTTTTCTCTTGATACACCGAATTATTCTTTTCACTGCAAGAATGTAGATTTCCTTGGGATTAATTTGATATCTCGTTTCTTGGCATGTGGCGAAAACAATATCAGGTATTGTCGCTGTCAAGTATAGTAAAATTCTAATAACCTACCTATATTATATTAAATTCACTGCCTTTTTATTATCATCTTTTTGATATTTTCATCTGGGATGCAACCAGAGTCTTCATCTCCTTGGAATTTTCCATTCTAAATCTTCTCAGAACCTCCTTTACATATTTGGATTGAGAAATTAAAGTGTTATTCTTTCCTTGTGTCACCTTTAAACCAAGGAAAAATGTAATCTCTCCAATCATTGACATTCCGTACTCACTTTTCATGACTTTTGAAAACTGTCTACACTGATCTTCATTTGATCCTCCAAATATTATTTCATCAACATAAACCAGCACCATCAACCTTTGATTACTTTCATTGTTTAAATAGATATTATAATAAACTTCACCACGCTGAAATCCAATCTTCTTCAAATATTGATCAAGCCTCGAGTACCTTGCTCTTGGTGCTTATTTCAGCCCATATAGAACTTTCCTCAATCGATAAACTTTTTTCTCATCTTCATGATTGATAAAACCATTTTTATTCTCAATATAAACTTCCTCCTCTAAAACCCCATTCAAAAACACGGATTTTATGTCCATCTATAACACTTTGAACTTTCATTGCACTGTAATGGCTAGGAATAATCTGATTCTTTTGAACCTTGAGACTGGTGAAAATGTCTCATCAACATTTATACCCTCTATCTTAGAGTATCCTTTGCACACTAATCATTATTTGTTTCAAATCATTGTGCCATCATCATTCATCTTGTTATGAAAGACCCATTTAGTCTAGATGACATTCTTTTCTATGGCCTCAAAACAATATCCCACATCTAATTATCCTCAATCTGACATAGCTCTTCATTTATAGCATGAACCCAGTTCTCATCTTCAGTTGCATCAGAAAAAAAAAATTCGGCTCTACCTGAGATAAGAAAGGTGTATACTACAGTGAATTCATTCTTCTAATCTTGATAGGTGATGTCTAATCAGAAATGATATTTTCCCTGTCAATTTTAGCTCGACTCTTTAAATTCTGTATAGATACAGATTTTACTTCCTATTTCCCATCATTAGTATCTTCTTCTGAATCAGCATCTTCCACTTCTACTCCCACTGATTCCCTTACCTCCTCATTAATTTCATCAGGAATCTGTTCACTATGTTATTGATGATTCTGTTCATTTTCTAAGAATGTGACATCATTTCTCACAACAAAATTTATCATCTCCTTGTTAAAAAACCATTGATATTCACTCAAAGATTCTTGGTATACTGAAAATATTCAATTGATACCATGATGTTAGAATAAAATAGATGATAATGAAATACACAAATGTTTCTATTTCTCCCAAGATATGTCTTCTCTCAATGGACAACTAAAACCTGAACTGGGACATCCAATTATTTCTTTGATAGCTCTTGCATCTGACTATGATATTGACTGCTCCCCCAATGTTATACAACACTTTCTGTTTTTAGGACCACTATTTAGACCCACAAACATTCTTCTTCTCCTACATCATTTCTTCACATGTGACTATAGTTTTGAGAAACTTCTCCAACACAATTATATCAATGAGATCTTAATTGGGTAAATTCACCTCTAGGAAATGATCCATCAACAAAACATCTAAGCCAACTGAGTTGGAACTTAGTATAGGAAACCAGATATAGAGTTAATAACACCATAACATTCCATTATACACAGTTAATTCCTTTCATCTTTAATTTTGATAAATGATTTGAATTATTTGACATTCTAGAGCACATCACATCACCACTTTTATCTCTTGATGCCACTTTCACTTAGATCGTATCTCCCCTTGAACCTGAAACACTAGAAAATTAGATAATATAAATTAAACACATATAAAGAGGGGAATTTATGGAATCCTCAAGAACAGGATTGTGGTTGGTCCGAATGGGTCAACCCTTTTATTATTTCTTGCAAAGAATCACACTCTTTCCTTGACTCCTCTAACTCCCTAGATAACTTCAAATGTTCTGTCCATATGACCAAGCATTCTTTACCAAAATTCTAAGTCTTTTTCTGGTACTTAGATTCTGGATGCTTGGCATTTTTTACAATTTGGCAATTAATCTTACTAGTATATATTTCCTTCATTGATATTCCACCAAAAAAATTCTCATTACTCTATCTTTGAGCAAGAATCTTTCCACTAGTAATCTTCTCTTGCTTTTTCCTCCATTGGATTGTTCTTTCTCTTTCTTCCAATTTTCAGTATGTTTCATGGCATGTTAATTTTCCAAGACATTCTTATTCATATTTCTTGTATCAATTGTTTGAGTCACGCCACCTTTTCTTGTTGCGGTTAAGACTTACACTGACATTACATTATTCTTAATTGCACTGGGGGAATCTCTTCACTTTCTCTTCTAGGATTGTCCACATCTATTCTAGGGAAGTTTTTGTGAGTGTAAAATAGGATTTGATTGATACACCATTCATTGATCTCCTTGTGATTTCACAATGATTGTAAACCTATTTTTTATCTTACCATGTTATCTTCTAGTATATGCTTCTTCATTGTACACTACCTTTGCTAGGGATATATTTCTAGATTCCTTTTCATTTCCTGCATTCTTCTTGCTTATATTGATCTCCTGATATTCCTAAAACATACTCATGGTGTTCCCCATTATTCCACAATAGAAGCACTTCATGGATACTTTCTTCTGGGAGAATCTTATTTCATATTTCTCATGAAGCCTCTTCTTATTCTTAGATTTGGAAAAAAAATATCTTCACAGCATGAAATGTATTCCTGATCTTCTAAACAAAAAGTTGATATATGACTATGAAACCATAAAAATGACACATGATATAATTACTTCCTATAAAAAAACTTTTTGGCCTATCTTTAGAAACTGAAGGCCTTTTTCTATTTCTAGAACTGTCCGTGGCTCTCTTCCTATCATGCATGGGAGGGGATTCATAATATCCAGTACCAAATTTTCCCAAATTGTATGGTCTTTGAGATGAGAAAATATGTTCTCGTTTCTCTTTAGAAATAGCATATCTACTTTTCATTTCACCATCACCTCCTGAAGGATAATCAAATAGTATGTGAAAGGCATCCTTCAATTTAGGCTTTCCTTTGGAATTAGATTTCTCCACTTCTTTTTTTCATTTCTATCTATTCTACCAATTGTTGAATCTTCTTGTCTCTTGATTAAATTTGAGCATCATGTTTTATCTTGAGATCCTTACCCCTATTTATATCATATTCCAATTCAAATTTGAGCATATCCACCATATCACTTTGCTTCTTTATTTTTAATTTTTCTTGGGCAACAGAATCAGAGTAGCATGCATTCACTTTTCGTAGCCTTTGATTCTTCTGAACTAGTTCAGACAGTTGTGCAGTAAGATCATCATTTATGGATTTTAGATTCTGAAATTTATCTGACTTCTGATTCTTTCCCTTATTATAATCTTTGTGTTTTTCTCTCTTTGTAGATATTTTTTCAGTTCTTCAGCTTTAGAATCATTCTTCTCCCTCAGATCAGTGGCCACGCCAATAAGCCTTTCATTTTATCCTATTATCTTGTTAACCTCAATTTCTAATTCTTGGATCCGGTTATATTTAGATTTAATATCTTCTTCAAACTTCCGATCCAATTCCTTTGTTTCATGGAAAACTTACACTTTTTTCCTTCTAGGAGTTTCTTCATCATCAGTAGTTACACAATCACTTGGAATATCAAGTTCTTCACTCATTCCTTCTACATCATTGAATGAGTTAGTATTTTCATAGTATGATTTATCCAAATCATTATTCTATTCACTAATTGATTCCTTTAACTGAATCACAATCTTTTCATAGACACTTCCACTCAGAGTAATATCACCTCGCTTCTGCTTCTTCATTGAAGTTCTTCCCTTTCCCATGGTACACAAAGATAATAACAGACTGAATATTTAACTTTAGTAATCGACTGAACTAAGTTAGAGAAAACAAACATGATAAAAGAAACCTTCCCTCTTATACTAATTTTCAGGACCAAAAGGGGCCTAGATACCCTGAGAGGGGGGGATAATCGGGTTATGGATATTCTTTTTCACCTTATTCTTCCTGCCCCACTAGATATTGACCTCTTTGTTATAAGGGTCACTTTGTTTTCACATAAGTGTTTATGCATATTATATTCATTTCTTATTTATATGGTGATGATGTTTTGAATGCAATGCAGAGAAGAAAGCAGGCAGACCCGGAGATTTTTACTTGGTTCACCCTCACTGGGCTACATCTAGGGAGCATACAACGGTGATGTGACGATGTACCAAATCCACTGAATCTCACTACCAATTTACAATTTTTGGGCTAGATCACTTCTATTTCTAGGCTCATTGCCTTTACAATGTTTAGGGTCATCTCACTTCTTTCCTAAGGGTCACTCCCTGTTTGTCTCTCTTTGGCTCACTTCTAGTGGAGAGGATCACCTTCTTCCTCTTCCTTTTCTCAGTGCTCTGGAAAGGATCCACTCACATTTTAAGGACTTGTAGGTCCCTTAATTATCACAAATTAATGAATATTCATTTTTATGTAGATTATCTATTGAAGTTCCACTTTCATCCACTGATGAATACAACTTTACCGCAGGTGTATTGGGAAATCTTCCAACTTTCACACAGCCCTAGAATGATCGGCGTACTTCTCAAAGCATGACGTGTAGGTGTCATCAAACCACTTGTGTGTAACTCCCTTCTTCAATACAAAACTTGGGAGACTCACACCCTTTTATGCCCAAACCAATATTGGCACGCAACTATCAATTGGTGCGTAAATTCTGAATATCTTTATACTTGTGTGACCAAACCACCACTTGCGTGCCCAAACCACCTATGCTACTGGAGCTCAAATTTTCTCTAAGTTTTGAGCTTCTCTTAAAAATGAAGAGGGGTATCCCTCTATTTATAAGAATTTTGGGAACCATGAGTGTCGCGCGCAAGTCTCCTCCCAGCGCATAAGTCCAGATGCCTTAGCCTTTGTCACCCTAGTCACCATATGCGCCCAAACCAAAACTTGGGCACCTCTCTTTCCTTTGCCATATTTTGATGTTCTAATCTTGAAAATGGTGCCACCTTGTATCTGCTCTTTTTTTACCAACTCCAGATCATCCATTCCTTTGTCGAGGTTCTTCTTTCAATCATGGATTTTCAATAAAATCTCTTGAACTCAACAACTCACCATGTAAACCCCCTTTATCAACAAATTGACCATTGTTCTCTTCTTTGTCAACAAACACAACATAGAGGCCTGCTTTGTCAACAAACACAATCACCTCAAAAATGATTCAATGATGCCTTGATGGATTTTTTCCAACAATTCACTTTCTTGTGATCACTAAACACTACATTTACCTTGAATATCCATATTCTTTATCATGGATATACTTATTTCTTAAAATGTATATCATTTCTACAAATAGTGTTCTACTTTGAATGTTATTTAATTGACTAGGGAAATAATGATATTCTTTATTCTTTATTTAATACAGAAATTTATTAATAATGAATATTATTTATGAGTTAAATTTCTCATTCAATATATGAGGAATTATTGGGATATATAGTGACTGGTGGTGCTTTAAATTATATATCCCCTTGATGCATTGATAAGACACATGAGAAAAAATAGTTTTCCAAATTAAATGTGATTTTAACCATAGTTTTAAACTATCTTAGCACAAGTTCTTTATGGTATCGATATCATGATGCATGAGACCATGAAATCTAATATTTACTTCATTGTTAATTCAGTTATTATTATTATCCTTGAGATTACTGCATTTATATTACCCATGGATGAATTTCATGCTCAATTTATTGATAAAATGGAATGACTTTTCAACTATTTACCTTTCTATATTGAATATTATTTATTTACTCATGATACATTCCACATTTCATAAACCTTACAGAGTATTTGAGATCACCCGTATTTTTTTTCCTTTCCTTAGGATATGAAGAAGAAATATTTGAATGAGTTTAAGGATGTTGAATGTTTTAAATTACTATGTTTTTTATTTTATTTCAAATATAAAATTGGTATCATGTATGTTTTTAGCTCTCCAAGACTACTAAACTAATCATTCCTTTGGTAGTAGACCCATTGTATCTATTCCAAAGCAATAAAGTAACCACCATCTCTAGGTTACTAGAGTCAGGGTTATTATAGTTGGTATTTGAGGAAGTCTTTTAGAAACCTTGGGAATTAGATTTAGGAAAACATATATTAGGGAACATAAACCTATGATATACATTGAGTATAAGTATATAATAATATCCTAAATTTTTAGTAAGGAAGAGATTATGTGGGTTTTCCTAGTAATACATACCTGTCTAGATATTACAAGGGGTTGTGGTTCTGGCACAGTTGTACCTAGTGGTAAAAACTACAAAAACGGCACATTGGGCTTCGACTCGATCCTCACCTAATGCACAAAAATGATCCTTACTATACACCAGGTTTGACACTCCTAGTGGATATTCTTTGGAAAATTCGCATTTTCTTTACAAAAATTTATGAAGGATTTAGAAATATTTTTATAATTTAAAGATAATCCCAAAGAAACCAAGTTTATGATTATGAGATTAAAAATGAAATTTTTTTAGATTTATTTTAAGTATTATAGAATATTCATAATTATATGTTATGATTTAAAATTCATAATTTCATGATCAAATCCAGTATAATCAATTATTTAGAAATGGTGTAAAGAAGAAAGAATGATATCGATACTCATGGTCAATGTAAGAATTTTGCTGCAGAGAAAGACAATACATCCACTACGGGAAAATGAGCTTTTTGCGATGGGCCTTTTGCGACGGGAATAAATCTCATCACAAAAGGTCCGTCCAAGAGGTTATTTGAAATGGGGGTAATGACCCGTCGCAAATAACCAACTATTTGCGACGGGATTTCGTCTCCCATCGCAAATAGTTTGTCGTGGATAGCACGTCAAACCGCGCGAAGGTTATTTGCGACGGTGGGATCCCACCGTCGCAAATAGATAAGTATTTTGCGATGGGCCCCATCGCAAATAACCAGCGGCGGTTCATATCTTTTTGCGACGGGATGTCGTCATGTCGCAAAAGGTGCGTCGGCAAGGACTATTTGCGACGGGTCCCGTCGCAAATAAATTTTTAACAGCCGACAGTAATTAATGTGGGCGTAGGTATTTGCGACGGGTATCCCGTCACAAATACTCCTGTCGCCAATAATCTAACCTATATATACCTCCATCCGTTTTTCCTCTCATTCCTCTCAAATTTTAGATCATGTTTCTCTCTAAACTCGGATTTTAGAGAGAATTTTTCTAAGTTAATTTTTTTGTTTACGAAGAAGTTGTAAAGTCGTCTGTATCAATAGAAAATCAGTCTTAAAGGTATTTATGTTTTTTTCTAATTTATTAATTATTTCATTTTTTATGTTAATTTTTTTTATTGTCGATTAGTTGTAATTAAATTAAATTTAAATTATTTTGTCATTAGTATTTATTTGTACTAATAAATTGAAATTTTTAGTATTAATTTTTAATAATTAGTAGTAATTATTAATTATTAACGATAATTAGTAATGTATATAATTAATTTGTAGTAATTAATAATAATTGGTAATAAATATCAATAAATAGTAATAAATTGGAATAATTAGTAATAATTAGGAATAATTAGTAATAATTAGGAATAATTGGTAATAATTACGAATAATTAGTAATAATTAGGAATAATTGGGAATAAATATTAATAATTAGTAATAATTTGGAATAATTTGGAATAATTAGCAATAATTAGGAATAATTAGCAATAATTAGTAATAAATAGAAATAATTAGCAATAATTAATAATAATTAGTAATAAATTGTAATAATTATAAATAAATACTATTAATTACTAATAATTACTAATAAATACTAATAATTAGCAATAAATACTAATAATTAGAAATAATTAGCAATAAATAGAAATAATTAGCAATAATTAGAAATAATTAGCAATAATTAGAAATAAATAGTAATAATTAGCAATAATTAGCAATAATTAGTAATAATTAGCAATAATTGGTAATAATTAGCAATAATTAGTAATAATTTGCAATAATTAGTAATAATTAGCAATAATTAGAAATAAATAGCAATAATTAGTAAAAAATAGTAATAAATAGTAAAAAAAATATGAATAATTAGTAATAAATAGGAATAATTAGTAATAATTAGGAATAATTAATAATAATTAGGAATAATTAATAATAATTAGTAATAAATTGTAATAATTAGTAATAAATTTTAATAATTTGTAATAAATACTAATAATTATTAATAATTACTAATAAATACTAATAATGAGCAATAATTATCAATAATTAGGAATAATTAGAAATAATTAGCAATAAATAGAAATAAATAGCAATAATTAGCAATAATTAGGAATAATTAAGAATAATTAGTAATAATTAGCAATAATTAGCAATAATTAGTAATAAATAGTAATAATTTGTAATAAATAGAAATAAATATTAATAAATAGGAATAATTAGTAATAATTAGTAATAATTAGCAATAATTAGGAATAATTAGCAACAATTAAGAATAATTAGCAATAATTAGTAATAATTTCCAATAATTAGTAATAATTAGCAATAATTATCAATAATTAATAATAATTAGTAATAAATTGTAATAATTAGTAATAAATTGTAATAATTAGTAAAAAATACTAATAATTAGTAATAACAACTAAAAAACACTAATAATTAGCAATAAATACTAATAATTAGCAATAAATAGCAATAATTAGGAATAATTTGCAATAATTAGCAATAATTAGCAATAATTAGAAATAAATAGTAATAATTAGTAATAATTACCAATAATTAGCAATATTTAGCAATAATAACAATAATTAGCAATAATTAGCACTAATTAGAAATAAATATAAATAATTAGGAATAATTAGGAATAATTAGCAATAATTAGAAATAATTAGCATTAATTAGTAATAAGTAGCAATAATTAGTAATAAATATTAATAAATAGGAATAATTAGTAATAATTTGGAATAATTAGTAATAATTAGGAATAATTTATAATAGTTAGGAATAATTAGTAATAATTAGGAATAAATACTAATAATTAGTAATATTTACTAATAATTAGGAATAATTAGCAATAATTAGTAATAATTAGCTATAATTAGAAATAATTATTAATAAATACTAATAATTAGTAATAATTACTAATAAATACTAATAATTAGGAATAATTAGGAATAATTAGAAATAATTAGTAATAATTAGCAATAATTAGGAATAATTAGTAATAAATATGAATAAATTGTAATAATTAGTAATAAATAGTAACAAATAGTAATAAATAGTAATAAATATTAATAAATAGTAATACTTAGTAAAAAATAGTAATAGTTAGTAATAAATAGTAATAGTTAGTAATGAATATGAATAATTAGTCATAAATAAGAATAATTAGTAATAAATAAGAATAATTAGTAATAAATAGGAATAATTAACAATAAATAGTAATAAATAATAATAATTAGTAATAAATAGTGATTATTAGTTAGGAATAGTTAGAAATAAATTTTAAAAAAGATTAATAAATTCCACGAGCCTGGAAGAATTTTTAGTGGATTAAAGACACTCCTTTTTCTCAATGGCTTTTCTTCTTTCAACTCTCACCGACTCAAAACAATTTGAAAAATGTGTGGCTACATAGGCATATTCAATCTCGTATACATGAGATTGGATATGCATTCAATGGATCATATTTTTTATAATGTTTTCAGGTGACGACAGTTAGAAGAAGACGATTCATCGACGAAAATAGGGCTCTTTTGTCTGATGGCTCTTTTGTCTGACGGCTAATTAGATATAATTAGATATAAGTAGATATAATTAGATATAAGTAGATATAACTAGACATAATTAGATATAATTAGATATAATTAGATATAATTAGTAATAATTAGTAATAATTAGTAATAATTTGTAATAATTAGTAATAATTAGTAATAATTAGTAATAATTAGTAATAATTAGTAATAATTATTAATAATTAGTAATAATTAGTAATAATTAGTAATAATTATTAATAATTAGATATAATTCGTAATAATTAGATATAATTAGATATAATTAGATATAATTAGATATAATTAGATATAATTAGATATAATTAGATATAATTAGAAATAATTAGTAATAATTAGTAATAATTAGATATAATTAGATATAATTAGATATAATTAGATATAATTAGATATAATTAAATATAATTAGATATAATTAGATATAATTATATATAATTAGATATAATTGTCCTTGCTTGGTTGATCACCTTGCTAGTAGCGTTGCAATAGGACAACCCAAGTCATTCCCTTCTCATCTATAAGAATTATCTCACATGACCCTTTACATAGACCATTCTTCCTTGAAAATTTAAGAGAAATATATTGATGTCCCCTTAAATATTTATGGAAGAATGATCTATGTAAAGGGAGCGAGATGATTCTTAGAGACGAGAATGACATTACTTTGATCATCCTATTGCAACACTATTTGCAAGGTGATCAACCATGCTAGGAAAATTATAGAGTATACATTGGAAATGGCTGACACAAACTTTTTATTGCGCATGACCTGACAATTGGCGACCCTTTGAGATTTGAACATGTTAAGAATAGAGTAAAGCCTGTTGCGAATATTGATAATTTTAATATTTTATAAATTTTTTATTATTTTAATAATATTAATATTTTTTTTCATAAATATTGATAATATAATTTTTTTATTAGTAATAATTATATATAATTATAATTAGTAAACGAAAATTGATTGGTTAATTAAGGGAAAATTTGTAATCATCTCCAAAACGATGATTACCAAATTTCCTTTCATTATTCTAGCAGTTTTCATTTTTCTAAATATTTCTAAGTATTGTTAAATTAGTAATAATTAGTAATAATCAGGATCAATTTTTCTAAGTATTGCTAAGTATATATAAATTAGTAATAATTTTTAATAACCAGGAGCAGGAGCAGATGCGTCAACAAGAGTAGCACGATGAGGAGATGCGTCGATATCATCAGTAACATGATGGGGAGTGGTAGCAGGAATAGATGGAGTACATATGTCATCTGACTCATAGTTTAGGGATGGAGTTTCTTCCACCATCTCCTCCAGGTCCTCCAGATTATCCATCCCCAGTGATTTTTTTACATATAACAAACATTTGAGTTCATAGCTTATTATAATATTAACTATTCACAATTTCTCTTTTTCATATTGGTACGAATATTGCTTAATTTAATTTTTTTAATATTTTATTACTTATTAGTATTATTTTTAATGTCTGTTTATTTTAATAATAATAATATTAATATTTTATTAACATTTTATATTTGTTGTGAATATTGAGAATTTTAATATTATATAATTTCTTTATATTAAAAATATTATTATTATTATTATATAATATTATATGATTTATTTTAATTATTTTTTATTTTTTTTATTTTTTTCAGTATTTGCGATGGGGCTATTTGCGACGGGACCCCGTCACAAATATGTTATTTATTGTCCTATTTGCGACGGTATGAACGGATCATCGCAATAACTTATTTGTGACGGGACCGTCACAAATAAGTTTATATTTACCTATTTGTGACGGCATGAAATTCCTGTCGCAATAGCTTATTTACGAAGACCCATCACAAATATCTTTTTTATATATAAACAAAAACCATTTGTGATGGTGAAGTTTCCCATAGAAAAAAAATTATTTGTGACGGGCTCGTCGCAAATAATATTTTTTGTGACGGCGTTTTCTACAACGGGCTATTTGTGACAGGGCCCCGTCGCTAAAGCTTATTTGTGACGGGATCCCGTCGCAAATAAACCGTCACAAATACCTTGAATTCTAGTAGTGATCCGGTATTGGAACTGAGTAGATCATAGATATATTATGGTAGATTAATTAGGTTATGATAAAGAACCTTTCCTAAATGGAGAAAACTATTGTTTTATAACATGATTCTCTAATATCGGATCAATTTGTGTTATATAATACCCCATTATTTTAGTGGGAATGATAGTCCACTAGTAGTTGAGAAATGTATTAAGTCCCTCGAAAATATATCTTTTTCCTTGGGATGAAATGAAAAGGAAAATGTTATACTATATGTATACAATCTCAAGGTTTATGTTGATCAATGGTGGTCATTAACCTAGAATACTAAGGAGGAATATGAAATAGAACACATGGAATGGAGAGCTTTTAAGGAAACATTCTTCAAAAAATATTTGACTTGAGCAATGGCTTAAAATAAAGAGAAAGTTCCTTAGATTAAATTAAAAGGAAGAAGAAATTATTAAGAAGAATGAGTATACCTTTACAATACTATCCACGTATACTATGGATTATATATGAAATACGGAATTCATGTTTGACCCTTCATTTGAAGGGCCTAAGCCAAGTCTTCGAAGGGCACCAGTTTCTTAATATTTTTCATTATATGATTAAATAGTTTTATGCACCATCAAAATAGAGAATGAATTTTCAAGATCATGTATATTAAAGGGTAATCAATTTCATAATAGGTCAACATCACATAATGGAAAATAGAACTCATCAAAGAATAAGTATAAAATGAATAAATTCCCATAATTTGAAAAATGTGGGAAGAAAAATATAAGAAAATGTTTAAAGGTCATGGGAGTTCATTACAAGTGTGGTGATAAGCTTTATCTGGATATTGAATTCAAGGGAAAGAAAAATATAAATGATGTCTAGTGATTCACCTATAGATAAATGGGGAAATATTCAAATGAGTTCCCCAAGAATCAAGGGAATATACCATAGAAGATTCCAAGGGGAGAAGGCTAGGCTTATGTGACCACTAATATTGAGTTTGAGGTTTCTAAAGATGTGGTGGAAGGTATTTTAATCATATTTTAAATTTTAACTAATTATTTAATTGATTCTGGATCTAATAACTCTTTTATATCTTTAACATTTTCTAATAAAATTAGATATTTCCTTAGAACCTTAAGAAGGTAGTTGTCAGTAAAAAATTATAGTGGAATTATCACTGCAATAAAGATGTGTCAGGAAGTTCCCATTATGAAAAATAAACATGATCTATTTGATGAATTTATTATTATACCTATGGTTAACTTTTATATAATCCATGGTATGGATTGGCTCTAAAAATATGATGAAAAAAAATATTACAAAGAGAATACATTAAGATTCATGAAGTTGATGTGGAATTCATTATCTTTAGATAGGAGACCTCAGCATCTTATTCATGTCTAGATCCACCCCCATTAGCTCTTCATAATGAGATTCTTAGGGAAGAAGATAAAACACCATTTATGGATGGAAAATGTAATCTTAAAATTGAGGATATACCTATTGTATATGGATATGATGATGTATTTCCTAAGGAATTACCAGGAAATCCCCAGATCATGAAGTCGAGTTTTCTATAGATTTAATCCTTTTTGGAAGACCTATATCAATGAATTACTATAGAATGGACACTATAAAATTAGTGAATTTGAGGAAAAATATAGATAATTTTTACGATAAGAGATTCGTACACCCTATTATTTCACCTTAGGAAGACCACATTATTTTCATTAAGAATAAACAAGGATCTATGAGGATTTGCATTGATTATATAGGAATCGGTTATATTATAATAAATAATAAGTATCCTCTACCTCTCATTGAGGACTTATTCAATCATTTTCCCAATGATCAATTTTTTTTCAAAGAATGGACTTCATTTTGGGTATCATTAATTGCGAATAAATAAGAAAGATATCTAGAATACAACATTACAAACATGGTATGAACATTATGAGTTTATAGTAATGCCACACGTATTGACTAATGCTCCATCAGTTTTTATGTATTTAATGAATAGATAATTCGAGGAATATCTATATAATTTTTTATGTTATTCATTAATTGTATCTTGGTGTACTCTAAAATCTATGAGGATCATGAGAATCACTTGGAAATTATTCTTAAGACTCTTATAATAGAAGGGTTATATGGTAAATTTAATATGTGTGAATTGTGAATTTAAGAAGTTTCTTTTCATTCCAATATTATCTCTTAGGATGGAATCTTAGTTGATCTTATAAAGTAAAATGTAGTCAAAGAATGGCCTACACCAATGAACATAAATAAGGTACACAATTTCATTATTTTGATAGATTAATATCATTTGTTCATGTAAATGTTTTCTTGATTGGATATATCATTGACCAAGATTACACATAACAGGGTTGGGTTCATATGTATAATGGAATGTGAATAATGTTTTGAATAATTGAAGTGGATACTAGTCAATGCTCTAATTTTGACTCCACCATTAGTAAATGAGGGATTTGTGATATATAGTGATTCATCGAAGAAGGGATTTATTTGTGTCTTTAAGTAGAATATTAAAGTTATTTCATATGTATCAAGTTAGTTAAATACTCAAGAAATTAACTATCAAACTCATGATCTTGAGTTGGTAGTTATAACATTTTATTTAAAGATATATAGACATTATCTTTATAGAGAAATATGTGAGATATAAACAGACCATAATAGCATGAAATACATATTTTCCTAGGAAGAGATCAATATGAAGAAAATATGATGGCTTGATCTAATTAAGGGTTATGATTTCTCAATTCACTACCATATAGGTATGAAATATAAGGTAGTGGATGCATTGAGTAGGAAATATCATGGAGTCTTGATTTAAATGAGGATTTAAAGGTTTCATTTGTTCATGGATCTAGTAAAGATCGATATGGTAATTATTAAGGAAGTGGAGACATCCCCCCATTTTGAAATTAATTCCAAACCATATTTATGGGAAAATATAAAAAGTTATCAATCTAGTTATGGGAATTTAAAAAAAAATAAAGTAGTGAATAATGGGAAATTGGTAGAAATTTTGTGTGAAGATGACATTCTAAAATTTGGAAAGATTCTATATATACTTAAGATAAAAAGGGAATTGTTTTTTGATATCTATAGATTGAATTTCTATATACGCTATAGTCATAGAAAGATGTATAGGGATTCAGGGGAACATTTTTTGAAGGCTAATATGAATAGGTAAATTGTTGATTATTTATCAAGATGCTTGGTTTTTTAACAGGTGAAGGATGAAAGAAAACATCCTATTGGATTTATTCAACCTATTATTATTACTATATGGTAATGGGATTAAATTTCAATGGAATTTTTCACTAGATTACCAAATAATTCTAGTAAAAATGATGTGATATGTGTTATGATTGATTTCCTAACCAAATATACACATTTTCTTTCTATAAGAGAATATTTACGTATTTAGTACCTTACAAAAAATATATATTAATAAAGTTGTAAGATTTTATAGTGCACCTCTTTGAATTATGTCTATTCATGATACACAATTTACATTGACATTCTGTAAAAGTCATTAGATGGCTCTGGATACTATGCTTCATTTGAGCACTGCTTATCATTCTCAAACTAATGGATAGTATAAAAGGACTATTAAAACATTACAGAACATGTTGATATCAGGATCACTTGACTTTGACGATATGAGGGATTAGTATTTACCATTGGAAGATTTTTTATATAATAATAGGTTCCATTAAAGTATTTAAATGACGTCGTATGAAGAATTATATGGAAAGATATGTTTTACTCGAACTTTTTGGGATAATGTTGGTGGAAGGAAACTTGTAGGCCCAAAACATGTTTAGGAGATAACAAAAAAGGTAAAACCTATTCAGAATCATATTAAAACAGCTCAAAGAAGGAAAAGGAGTTACGTTTATAACCAGAGGAATGATTTATAATTTCTAGTGGGAGATCATGTGTTTTTTAAAGTATCATTATGGAAGTGTGTTATAAATTTTGGTAAGAAGGAAAAAGTGAGCCCCAAATACATTAGAACCATTGAAATTTTGAAAAAAATTGGATATATTTATTTCCAATTGGAAATATAAATAAGTATCTATAAATTACATGATGCATTTCCTATATCATTTTTAAGTAATTACATGCCATAATCAATGTATGTGCTCACCTATGAGGAAATATAATTTGAAATTGATCGATTTTACAATAAAGAGCCCAATCAAATTCTTAACACTAGAGAGAAAGTATTGAGGAATTGGAAGACTAGATTATAGAGGAACTTTAGAGAAATCATAAAATGGATGAAGAAATGTGGGAAATATAGGATTTTATGAATAATAACCACCCTCATTTCTTTATAAAGCAATATCCATGAAACTTTTTAGGATGAAATTTTTTAGGAGGAAAAAATATAACACCTAAGCTTCAATTATAGTATATGAACATTATTTTTTTTATGAAAACTATAATACAATGGACATTTTAATATTTCATGGAACAAAAATTCTAATTTTATAGGTTAAATATTTATTTTCAACTCAGTTAAAATAAGCTTAAATGAATTTTTTAAAATTTCGCTTAGAAATAAAATTTAATGAACAATAAAAAATATAGTATTTAACTATTCCAAATTTTATTAATTGTAATGTGTAATAATATTTATAATTAATAATTTACTAAATATAAATTTTATATAAATAACTATGATATAATTTGAAGGTAAAAAGATGTATTTTTCAGAAAATTGTGTTTTTTTCAGAAAACTGTTTTTTTTTTCAAAAACCAGTTTTTGTTTAAAATGGAATCATGTTTATACATTTTATTAATCATTAGTGATGAAATATTTAAATGAAATTTATCAATTATATTATAAATATATTAATTAAAAACCACATAATTATGAATATTAGTCACATAATTAATTGAATATCACCTTATGGATGAAAACACATTTATTGAAAACCCATTTTTTGACACGATTTGTGGGTTTATTTTTAAATTAAATTATTAAAATTATATCTATTGAATTTTCTAAAATAGAATCCATATTTTAATCATTATAATTAATATTATGTAATATGGTCAACTTAACTTTTGGTCACAATAAATAGTTAAAACAGTAAAAATTAATTATTGCGGTTAAGGTAAAACTAGGTTTACCGTGTGGTTAATCTATAAAGATGAGGATAAAAATGACATAAAAACTTTATAAAAAAAAATTTTTTGGTTTTATTTATGCCTTATCCCTATTAAATTCTAATTTTACCAATTTTTTATCCATATTTACAAGAAATTAACATGATATTATTGAATAAATTTGAAAAAGTAAAAGTGTGCCACTCACCTCAATTTAAAAGGGCACCTCCTACCCACACTTAGTCACACTTATCAATCCATTTAAATTAAAAAAACCCCTAAAAATATATCCTATATATCCTTTTAAACTTTATAAAGGGTTTTTTCTTCCTAATAGACCAACCCTAGGGTCCTTAAAAAGAGATTGAAATGAGGTTCTTCTATGTGAAGGTAATCGTCTTCACTGAGCTCCTTATTTTTTACTTTTAATTTTACCACCTTCAATTATATGTTAAAATTTAAAATATAATAAAACCATTATATTCCATATAATAATATTTTATTATTTTTATATAATATTATTTACCCATCTTCTTCTCCATCAAATGGGAAACAAAACCATCATTCGTGTGTAGGGTAGACAACCAGCTCGCGAACCGTTGTAATTTGTTTCCCATCACCAACTCATATGAATATTCATAATTATTGAATTAATTTATATATTTGATAATTATATAATTATTTTTATTCTATAATATAATTATACCATTCACTTTCTTAACCTTTTCCCATTAAGGAAGTGATAATGTCACTTGTGTGTACATACGACCTATCGTCTGCATAAAGCAATGTGATTCATTTTCCATGTACAAATTTCAATAATGATTATAAAATTATATCTAATAAATTAATATTATCTTAATAACATTAATATCATTATGGTTATGATTGAATTATGTATAATGTTCAATAACTATAGCTTTCGTGAGAAGACATGTATGAGAAAACAAGGCAGTTAACACCTGTAACAATAATAATAATGAAAGATTATAAAAGAAAGAGTGATAAAATGTGATAAAAGGATCATATGTGAAATTATAAATATTAATATGGTTCTATTTTAAATTAATAACATATTTAAAACCATTATATAGGATTTTAAATAATATTCAAATAAATTAAAATGTTATGTAACACCCGAGATTTTTATGAGAAATATTTTGTTTTTATGTTATATACATCATCAAAGGAATCTTTCACTACACAAAACACTTTCTTGAATTTCTTTACACGCAATCGTGACCTTCCTCGATAGCTTGCGTTGTACGCAATACCGAGTTTCACTAAACAACGATATGCTATTAAAATATTATTAAAACTAGCCATTATGAATAGTAATACCCACTTTTTGAAATTTTATAAATTTTAACTTTCAAAATGGACTTAATTTTTGGATTCGGAATATCGAAATTAGCCTAGGGTGAATTTTTGGTATTTTTCTGAAAACTTTCAATTTTTGATGAATAGTGAAAACACTAGGTTACTATTTAAAAACCGACTTTTTATTTAAATAATTATTTATTTTATTTAAATTTATTTTAGGTCAAAATAGAAACATAATACCTATATAAGTTCAAATTAATTCATTGGAGTCATTTTATAATAATTATATATATATATATATATAAATTTTATTGAACTTTTCACCGTCTTTTACCCACCTCCTAGGAGAGTTTGAAAATTTACAAAAAAAAACTTAATTTTACCGCTTATGTGAGTGGAATATCGAAAATCTGAGAGACACGATTAATATCAAGGAGTAAAATGTGGTTCAATAAGATAAAAATAAATTTTGGTGAAAAGTAACTTTTTACTTTTATTTACCACGGTTAAAAGTAAATAGGGTAATTAAGGGTAAAAATGGTATTATTATTACCCTAAAACATGTCCTAATTCTATTGGATAAGTTTAATTCGACCAAAAACAACCTTAGGAATAAAATATGACCATTTAGGTCCACTTGGATTAGATTAGGACATTTAATATTATTTTATTTAAAGAAGAGTTAAAATAGTTAAAATCGATGTTTAATAACTAAAACATTTTTAATATAGGGTTATCAATAAGATAAATTCGATTATAAATATTCATTATAAATATAAAAATATTTCCTACATGGTGGTATTTTATTTATAATTTTTAGACTTTAAATAATTTATTTTATTTTTGACACAATCATGATGCAGTAATTACCTTATTATGAAAATATTAACATAATCGATATTATAAATACCCAAATAAATGTAATTTGAGACTTTTTATGAATTACAAAAATTTTATAGGTTAATATGACATATTATTATTGATTTAATTAACTTTTTTAGAACTAATAATTCTGTTATGATTTTCACAAAAATCAATTACCAAATTTTTTAAAAATTGACATAAAATAGTTTTTAAAACAAATATTATATTATTAATTGTTATTTTATTTTTTTAAAAAAAATTTCGTCCAAATGACTTAGATAAGGTTATATATATTAATAATGAACCACTTGGGATTCTTTTGGCTTGTTATAGTAAGTTTATTAACCATATAGTGTAAGGAAACAAGAAGACACAGTAAAAGTTAAATTATTTAACTTAGAGTTAAATATAAATGATTAGGTTAAAATAGTAACATAAACTTGTCTAAAATATATTGGTTGATATTATTCTGACCCATACACACCTTAGCTTAGAAATAAATCAATTTGGAGCTATTAAATACCGAATATGACTTTATTATAAAATAATATTTTAAGTTTTTTCTAAGGTCCCCCTCTCCTCCCTTATAAAAGGGCACCTCCTCCCTCTCCTCCTCATACCACTTTGAGCCTTAAAGCTCGGCCAACCCCTAAAAATTTCTCTTATAAACTTCCCTATAAATATCTTAGAGGTCCTGGTCTTCTTCAAAGACCATCTTTAGTGCCCTAAGAGGAGGTTAGGAAGAGGCGCTTCAAAGAAAAGGTAATGTCCGTTACCGATTCTTTCAACATTATTTCTTCTTCTACTTATTATTCTTTAGTTGTTTCATTATAAAGTAATAACATCAGTATCACTCATATAATTATATGTTATTATAAATATGAAACAACCATATTTCACCTTCTATCCATCCTATGGAAAACGAAATTACCGCGCATGAGTATGTATGGAATACCATCTTCATGCCGTGGTGTAATCTGTTTTCCACCACTACCTTACTTGTATGGGTATAATGGTGGAAAGAATAACTATATATGATTATTGTAAATTTATATTGATTATGAAATAGTATACATACACTTCAATAAAATTCCACAATCATCGGAACGATATCATCGCTCGTGCGTACGTACGGCCTACCATCTCCACGATGTGATGTGACTCGTTCTACATTATATTCAATGTATAGTGATTATATAAATGAATTGAATGAATAAATATGATATATATTACACTAATACCATTCTGGAAATAAGGTATCTATAACCTAAAAAGAAGAAGAATAATTTATTCGACAAAACACGCATAAGAACAAAAAGCAATAAACACCCGAATAACAAGTAGCAATGAAATATTACTAATAAGAAGCTACGAATATGACCATATATGATATCATAACAATTATTACGAATCTGGAATGAATCAATAACATTTTTTAAATCATTATACAAGTGGTTCGGACACATATGAAGCAAATCGGATCTAAGGTAAGGGAAAATCTCACAATCTCATTTTTATCCTAGATTGTTTATACTTTGGTATTTACTGGGGTGTATTTATCATCCAAATCCATGTTTCCTGAATATGTAATATTATTTCTATCCTCCTACAATTGTTTAAATCCAATTTTACCCATTGTTATGTTTTTAGTAAAAGATATAAAAGGAATCTTTTTTTGTTTTTAGTACGAGGTACTTTTTTTACTTTTTCGGCCAAAGTACAAGAAGAATGTTTTTCTTTAACTTATACGACATGAATGAATTTTTAGAACATTATTTCCATGAATTATCCTTTACAATTTTTCAAGTTTATTTTTAATTAGCTTCTTTTAGTTTAAAATTGTATGACATGTTAAGAAAAGAAAAATGTTTTTGAAGTAGAAAGGATATTTTCCTCAAGAATGGAGTTCGAGTGTTTTACCAAAATTATTTTCCATATAATATAATATAGGGTTCTATTTCTATCTATATTTTTACATTTATTTGATTATGTTATGATGGAATTATTTTTATGTAGTCCTTTTATCTTACATGGATTATGTTATGATGGCATGAAGTTTAAGAATCCCATTTTTATTACATCGGTTATGCTATGATTTATGATTTTATGGCACACATAAGAATGGTTTCATTATGAGATGGGTGGGACCTATATATCCCTCCAATGCATTGGTTAAATATTTATATCTCATGAGATTGACATGGATGGAACTGTAGGTTAATCTGGTTCAGTGATACAGGACTGAAATGAGGAGTGAACTCAGTTCAGAAATGGACTTTGTCCTCTAAGATAGTCTTGGAAATGAGTCTTGACTACTAAGAAATGATTCTCTTTGATTATGTGTGTATGCCTCAAAGTTTCATGTTTTATGTTATGATTATTGGGATTACATGTCACTACTATGATTTATCCCATGTTATGATATTATGATCTCTTTTGCAGGTTAAGATTTTCAAAATGCTATGTTCTTTTGAATATGATATTTCCTTTGTTTACCCTTACTTAGCATTTGAGCTCACCCTTTTGTATGTTTTCTTTCCCCAGGTCAAGAAGAAGGTTATTAAGTAGCATATTCCAAAAGGGACTCTAGATATGATGAAATAAATGGGAGACAATGTAGATGGTTTATGAACCAGTTGTTTATGTTTCCCAGTTTCTAAAGACACTATACCTATATGGTCCTTTCATGGTTTTGTTATATGTTGTAATAAGTATACTTCAATTCTGAAGTAATTACCATGTATGTAAAGTATGGGTCGCTATAGTTGGTATCAGAGGAAAGGTATAGTCTACCTTTGGAAACTAGGATGTGAAAGCATTAGTAAGAACCCTAAGGACATATCTTAGCATTGAACAATCTTAGTGTTTTAGAAGTGTCCATGAACAACCTATGATAATACCTTAAGTGTAAAATTTTATTCTTGATTATGTGGTTTTCCTATTATAATTAATGTTGCTCACACTATTCTTCTTGTTTTTAGTCAATGGCTGGAACCGAAAGGAACCGTGTTAATGTGGAATGCTACGGGCAATGCAATGATTGTCCCCCTGAGCAACCAAACGTTATGGGATCTGGAATGAAAAATTGTGTAGCCATGATCACACAACTTTCTCAAGCTATGAATCATGCAGGACTTACAAAAAAGCAAATGAAGGAGCAACATTATGTTGAATACTTCATGAGGAAGTTTCCACCTTCATTCAGTGGGTCTACTGATCCATTAGTGGATCAACAATGGATTAGTACCACTGAAAAGAAATTTTCAGTTCTTCAGTGTTCTGAACATGATAAAGTCATCTTAGGAGTATATAGTTTGGAAGGTGTAGTTGATCAATGGTAGAATCTTATCAAGAATACGAGGAAAATGGATGAAATTGAGTCCATATAATGGGACGAGTTCAAGAACATATTTTTCAATAAGTACTTCCCTCGTATTCTTCGAAAAAATATGGAGAAGGAGTTTCTTGAACTAAAGCAAAAGGATGATGAATCTATTGGTACCTACGAATCA
This sequence comes from Viscum album, assembly GCA_963277665.1. Lineage (NCBI taxonomy): Eukaryota > Viridiplantae > Streptophyta > Magnoliopsida > Santalales > Viscaceae > Viscum > Viscum album. Next base: position 1,050,306,224 of record OY728130.1, on the reverse strand, counting down.
AATTTTACAAGACATGAAAGGGATGATTCTGGGATTATTATTCAACCTGAGAGTAAGATCGATTGATTATTTAGTGGATTAAAACCAAGTCTTCGAAGGGATTTAGCCATAAGGGACTTCAATAGCTACAAGGAAATCGTTCGATGTGCTCTCAAGGTTGAGATGTAGATTGGAGTAACCCATCGGTCATATGTGTTTGATAAGAAGAGGAAAATGGAATTCAAAGTGAAATCTAAAGACCACACTGAAAAGAATATGAGTTTTCCCTTATGCTCAATGTGTGGAAGGAAACATGAAGGGAATTTTCTTAGAGGAACAAGTAAATGTTTCAAATGTGGAAAGGAAGGTCATCGGGCATTTGAATGTCGCAATGATGGGAAGAAGATGTCTAGTGATGTGAACAAAGAAAAGGCTACACAGAGTGCACTTCCTACACTTTAATGTTACTAGTGCAAGGAAATGGGGAATTATGCAAAATAATTCCCTAATACAAGGGTTTTTGACGATGATCGACGTCAATAAACTCTTAAGGCCAAAGACAAAGGAAAGTCACATGCAATTTCTATCAGCGATGTGGAGTATGATAACAAAGTGGTGAAAGGTACACTTACCATCCACTCTAAAGTATAAAATGTTTTATTTTATTCTGGATCCACCCACTCTTTTATTTCTGAAGAATTTTTTAAGGGTATCTCCATATTACCTCAGCAGTTTGATATTGAGTCAGTTGTGACAACCCCTAATGGCACAACAGTCGCATCAAAAGTTTAAAATTCTTCTCCAATTGAAGTTTGTGGGAAAGTGCTTCCTGAAAATCTTGTGATCCTTCCTATAGTGGAATTTGATGTGATTCTTGGCATGGATTGGTTTTCCTTATATGGATCTCATATCGATTTCCAAATAAGGGAAGTCACATTTCATATTCCTGATCAATCTATGATCATCTATCGATGCAAGGATGAATATAACCTTCTAGTGGAAATTTCTTCAATCTTATGGGTATTTATTCCAATAAATGAAGGTTATTTATCTCAAATTGTTGGAGAGAAACTCACAATTAAGAATATCCCATTGTACGGGAGTTTTATGATGTCTTTCCGGAGGAATTTCCAGGTCTTCCACCAAATCGTGAAGTTGAGTTTTCAATTGAACTCATACCGGGTGCTATGCCCATTTCAAATACACCTTATAGAATGGCCCAATTGAGTTTCATAAATTTAAGAAGCAACTCTAAGAGAATATTGATAAGGGATTAATACGCCCTAGTGTGTCACCTTGGGGAGAACCTGTTCTGTTTGTTAAGAAGAAAGATGGATCAATGAGACTCTGCATTGATTATCGAGAACTTAACAAGATCACTATCAAGAACACATATCCTCTCCCATGCATTGATGACTTATTTGACCAACTACGCGGAGCACAATACTTTTCCAAGATTGATCTTCGTTCAAGGTATCATCAATTAAGGGTCAAAAGGGAGGATATACCAAAGATGGCTTTCCGTACAAGGTATGGACACTATGAATTTATAGTGATGCCATTTTGTCTTACTAATGCCCCTGCTATCTTCATGGATCTAATGAATAGAGTGTTTAGAGACTATCTTGATCAGTTTGTGGTAGTATTTTTAGACGATATTCTTGTATATTCAAAGAGAAAATAAGAACATTAAGATCACTTGAGAATTGTATTGAAGACCCTGATAAAGGAGAAGTTTTATGCCAAATTTACCAAGTGTGAATTTTGGCTTCAAAAAGTTGCATTTTTTGGTCACATAATCTCAAAATAGAAGATATCTATGGATCCAGCAGAACCATAGGTTATCAAAAGATGGTCGCGACCAACAACAGTAACTGAGATCTAAAGTTTTCTTGGTCTGGCTGGATACTATCGACATTTTGTGAAAGATTTTTCAAGATTATCTAACCCACTCACCAGGTTGACTCGAAAAGGAGTTAAGTTCATTTGTACGGAGGAGTGTGAAGATAATTTCAAATAGTTAAAATGAAGGTTATCCAGTGCACCTGTACTCACACTGCCATGTAGTGGAGAAAGGTTTGTGATCTATAGTGATGCATCCAAGAAGGCATTGGGATTTTTTCTCATGAAAAATGATATGGTGATAGATTATGCCTCACGACAGTTGAAAATCCATGAGCAAAATTACCCAACTCATGATAAGGATTTAGCTGCGGTAATATTTGCATTAAAAATATGGAGGCATTATCTTTATGGTGAAAGGTGTGATATTTATACTGATCATAAAATTTTAAAGTATATTTTCACACAAAATGAGCTGAATATGCTCCAAAGAAGATGGTTGGATCTGATTAAGGATTACGACTGCTCAACTAATTATCACCCTGGGAAAGCAAATAAGGTGGTAGATGTATTAAGTCGACAAGACCATGCTAGCTTATCCATGATTAGGATCACAAAAGATCCAACATTTATGGATTTACAAAGGATGGATCTTGGAATTATAATGGAAGGGGACAAATATTATCTTTCTCAAATGAATGTTCAACCGTCTATACATGTGAAGATTAAAGAGGCACAAAAAGAAGATGTAGAGTTAAAAAAGAAGGTGAGAAATGTTCCTGAATTTCACATTTATTGTGATGAAATAATAAGGTTCAGGAATCAGGTTTGTGTTCCTCCCATCCCAGAATTAAAGAAGGAAATATTGGATGAAGCTCATATTTCTTCATTATCTATTCATCCTGGAAGTATAAAGATGTATAGAGACCTGAAAGATTACTTCTAGTGGGATAGCATGAAAAGAGATATGGATGAATAAGTCTCTCGATGCTTGGTTTGTCAGCAAGTTAAAGCTAAGAGACAGAAGTCTAATGGGATGTTACAACCATTACCTATACCCGAATGGAAATGGGAAAACATCACTATGGACTTTGTCACCGGACTTCCTACAACATCCAAAGGCAATAATTCTATCTGGGTCATAGTTCATCGTCTTACAAAGTCAGCACACTTCATTGCTATTAGAGAAGATTTATCTCTAGATAAGCTTTCCAGGATATATGTAAAGGAAGTGGTAAGATTACATGGAGTACCACTTTCCATTATATCTTATCGGGATCTGAGGTTTACCTCTAATTTTTGGCGAAGTCTTCAACATACTTTAGATATAGAGATGAGTTTCAACACTAATTATCATCCTCAGACAGATGGTCAGTCTGAGAGAACAATTCAAACTCTATAAGATATGTTAAGAGCATGCTCTATGGATTTCAAAGGTGGTTGGGATCAACACCTACCTTTGGTGGAATTTTCTTATAATAATAGCTTTCACTCTAGTATTCAGATGGCTCCTTATGAATCTCTCTATGGAATGAAATGTCGAACTCCAACTTGCTGGGATGAAGTTGGGGAAAGAAAGATATTAGGACCTGATCTTATTGATGAGATGGAAGAAAAGGTCTGATCTATTCAACAACACATAAGAGCAGCTCAGAGTCGACAAAAAAGATATGCTGATAACCGAAGAAAAGAGCTAGATTTTGAAGTGGGGGATAAAGTGTTCTTATGAATATCTCCTTGGAAGAGAGTAATGAGATTTGGAAAGAAGGGAAAGCTGAGCCCTAGGTATATCGGTCCTTTCGAAATACTGGATCATGTTGGGAAGGTAGCTTATCGATTGGCGCTTCCACTTAATCTCTCTCAAGTTCGCGATGTGTTCTATGTATCTCTCCTAAGAAAGTACATACCTGAACCTTCACATGTACTAAGCTCAGACGTTGTACCACTGGAGCAAGATCTTTCTTATGAAGAACAGCCGATAGAGATTCTATATAGTAGCGAAAAATTCCTACAGAACAAGACCACTCGCTTGGTGAAAATTTTATGGAGGAACCACCAATTAGAATAAGCTACCTGGGAGCTTGAGGATATGATGAGGGAGAGGTATCCTCATCTGTTTGTTATAAAGTGACGAAATTCGAGGGTGAAATTCATTTTAAGGGCGGTAAAATGTAACACCTGAGATTTTTATGAGAAATATTGTGTTTTTATGTTATATACATCATCCAAGGAATCTTTCACTACACACAACACTAGCTTGGATTGCTTTACACGCAATCGTGACCTTCCTCGATTGCTTGCGTTGTACGCAATACCGAGTTTCACTAAACAACGATATGCTATTAAAATATTATTAAAACTAGCCATTATGAATAGTAATACCCACTTTTTGAAGTTTTATAAATTTTACCTTTAAAAATGGACTTCATTTTTGGATTCAGAATATCCAAATTATCCTAGGGTGAATTTTTTGTATTTTTCTGAAAACTTTCAATTTTTGATTAATAGTGAAAACACTGGGTTACTATTTAAAAACAGAATTTTTATTTAAATAATTATTTATTTTATTTAAATTTATTTTAGGTAAAAATTGATACATAATACCTATATAAGTTCAAAGTAATTCATTGGAGTCATTTTATAATAATTTTAGATATATTAAAAGTTTATTGAACTTTTCACAGTCTTTTACCCACCTCCTAGGAGAGTTTGAAAATTTACATAAAATTTAATTTTACCACTTATGTGAGTGGAATTTCAAAAATCTGAGTGACATAGTTAATATCAAGGAGTAAAATGTGGGTCAATAAGATAAAAATAATTTTTGGTGAATAGTAACTTTTTACTTTTATTTACCACGGTTAAAAGTAAATAGGGTAATTAAGGGTAAAAATGGTATTAATATTACCCTAAAACATGTCCTAATTCTATTGGATAAGTTTAATTTGACCAAAAACAACCTTAGGAATAAAATATGACCATTTAGGTCCACTTGGATTAGATTAGGACATTTAATATTATTTTATTTAAAGAAGAGTTAAAATAGTTAAAATCAAAGTTTAATAACTAAAACATTTTTAATATAAGGTTATGAATAAGATAAATTCGACTAGAAATATTCATTAGAAATCTAAAAAGATTTAATACATAATGGTATTTTATTTATAATTTTTATAATTTAAATAATTTAATTAATTTATGACACAATGATGATGTAGTAATTACCTTATTAAGGAAATATTAACATAATTGATATTATAAATACCCAAATAAATGTAATTTGAGACTTTTTATGAATTAAAATAATTTTATAGGTTAATATGACATATTATTATTTAATTATTTAACTTTTTTTGAACTAATCATGTTGTTATGATTTTCACAAAAATCAATTACCAAATAGTGTCAAAATTGACATATAATAGTTTTTAAAACAAACATTATATTATTAATTGTAATTTTATTAAAAATCTAAGGTTCGGCCAAATGAATTAGATAAGGTTATATATATTAATAATGAACCACTTGGGGTTCTTTTTTCTTGTTATAGTAAGTTTATTAACCATATAGTGTAAGAAAACAAGAAGACACGGTAAAAGTTAAATTATTTAACTTAGAGTTAAATCTAAATTATAAGGTTAAATTAGTAACCTAAACTTGTCTAAAATCTATTAGTTGAGAGGATTTCGACCCATACCCACCTTATCTTTGAAATAAATCAATTTTGAGCTATTAAAAACCGAATATGACTTTATTATAAAATAATATTTTATGTTTTTCCTAAGGTGCCCCTCTCCTCCCTTATAAAAGGGCACCTCATCCCTCTCCTCCTCACACCACATTGAGCCTTCAAGCTCGGAAACCCCCTTCCAATTTCTCTTCTCCACTTCACTATAAGTATCCTAGAGGTCATTGTCTTCTTCAAAGACCATATTTAGTGCCCTAATAGGAGGTTAATAAGAGTCGCTTCAAAGAAGAGGTAATGTCTATTACTGATTCTTTCAACTTTATTTCTTCTTGTACTTATTCTTATTTAGTTGTTTCATTATAAAGTAATAAAATTAGTATCAATAATATACTGATATGTTATTATAAACATTAAACAACCCTATTTCACCTTCTATCCATCCTACGAAAAACGAAATCACCGTGCGTGCGTATGTACGGAATACCGTCTCCACGCCACGGTGTAATCTGTTTTCCACCACCACCTTACTTGGATGGGTATAACGATGTAAAGAATAACTATATATGATTATTTTAAAGTGATATTGATTCTTAAATAGTATACATACACTTCAATACAATTCCACGATCATGGGAACGATATCATCGCTCGTGCGTACGTACGGCCTACTGTCTCCACGATGTGATGTGACTCGTTCTACATGATCTTCAATGCATAATGATTATATAAATGAATTTAATGAATAAATATGATATATATTACACTAATACCATTCTATAAATGAGGTATCTCTAACCTAAAAATAATAATAAGAATTTATTCGACAAAACACGCATAAGAACAAAAAGCAATAAACACCCAAATAACAAGTAGCAATGGAATATTACTAATAAGAAGCTAAGAATATGACGATATATGACATCATAACAATGATTACGATTCTGGAATAAGTCAATAATATTATTTAAATCATTATACAGGAGGTTCGGACACATATGAAGCAAATCGGACCTAAGGTGAGGGAAAATCTCACAATCTCATTTTTATCTGAGATTGTTTATACTTTGGTATTTACTAGGGTGTGTTTATCATCCACATCCATGTTTCCTCAATATGTAATATTATTTCTATCCTCCTACAATTTTTTAATTCTAATTTTACCCATTGTTAAGTTTTTAGTAAAAGATATAAAAGGAATCTTTTGTCATTTTTAGTACGAGGTACTTTTTTGACTTTTCCGGCCAAAGTACGAGAAGAATGTTTTTCTTTAACTTATACAGCATGAATGGATTTTTAGAGAATTATTTCCATGATGCCTCCTTTACAAGTTTTCAAGTTAATTTTTAATTAACTTCTTTTAGTTTAAAATTTTATGACATGTTAAGAAATGAAAAATGTTTTTGAAGTAGAAAGGATATTTTCCTCAAGAATGGAGTTCAAGTGTTTTATCAAAATTATTTTCCATCTAAGATAATATATGGTTCTGTTTCTATCCCTATTTTTACATTGATTTGATTATTTTATGATGGAATTATTTTTATGATGTCCTTTTATCTTACATGGATTATGTTATGATGGAATGAAGTTTAAGAATCCCATTTTTATTACATGGGTTATACTATGATTTATGATTTTGTGGCACACATAAGAATGGTTTCATTATGAGATGGGTGGGACCTATATCTCCCTCCAATGCATTGGGTGAAGATTTATATCTCATGAGATAGACATGGATGGTACGGCAGGTTAATCTGGTTCAGTGATACATGAATGAAACAAGGAGTGAACTCGTTTCAGAAATGGACTTTGTCTGCTTAGATAGTCTTGGAAATGAGTCTTGACTACTAAGAAATGATTCTCTATGATTATGTGTGTATGCCACAAAGTTTCATTTTTTATGTTATGATTATTTAGATTACATGTCACTACTATGAGTTATCCCATGTTATGATATTATGATCTATTTTGCAGGTTAAGATTTTCAAAATGCTATGTTCTTTTGAATATGATATTTCCTTTGTTTACCCTTACTGAGCATTTGAGCTCACCCTTTTGTATGTTTTCTTTCCCCAGGTCAGGAAGAAGGTTATTAAGTAGGATGTGCCAAAAGGGACTCTAGATCTGATGAAATAAATGGGAGAAAATGTAGATGTTTTATGAACAACTTGTTTATGTTTCTCAGTTTCTAAAGACACTATACCTATACGGTCCTTTCATGGTTTTCTTATATGTTGTAATATGTATGCTTCAATTATAAAGTAATAACCATGTATGTAAAGTATGGGTCGTTATATGTTAGGTAAGGGATTTCATCTCAATTTACCCTCCACTAAGATATATTTATTATTATAAACCTATTAAATTTTATATGGTGTATATGTATCCAATTTTATATATTTAACATGATTGAATATTTATTAATGTAGATTAATTTTTAAATTATTTTTTTTCTTTCAATGGGTTACAATTCAAAAGTTTCTATAAAGGTAAGAATTTATATTACAATTTCACACTCTTTTGAGATTGCTTATATTTTCATTTAAATAATATTATCATTTATAATTCATAAGATCTAATAATTTTCTTATCCTTTGGATATTCAATAAGTTTCTGTATTATTTCCCAACTTTTTCACTCTTTGGTACTTGGACTAAGAAAATTAATTCTTAAAATAAAAACTGATTTTATTTCTCTTTTAATCGGTTATATATTTCTTCCATGTCCATATTTCTCAACTTTTTTTTCAAAATTAATTTTTATTAATTAAATAAATTATTAAGGATATTTTAATTTATTCATTAATTTTTAAATAGTTTGAAGGGAATATTTATAATTGTTTGGAATAGGGTTTTTTTGGAAAAAATTTAAAAGGAATGTCTTTTGATGTATACAGCGATAACAGACTTCCCCACCCCCATAACCATTTTATGAAATTTAGATTATTATTAACATTTTCAATGGATTTAAAAATAGAAATATTTTATGAAATATTATTTTAATATTTCACTTCTATTCCCATTATTTTTCTAAAGGATATGATTTTATTACAAAAACCAATTTTCTCAATAAACTAGTGGTTATATTTTATTAATTTTGTTTTCATTATCTTCTCATGAAAGATACACTTTCTTGTGGTCATTGGAAAATAAATTGCCTAAAAATATCTATATTATTTTTCATTTATATGCTTATTTTTTATACTATATATCATTTATACATACAATGTTTTACTTTAAAAGTTATTTGATTGAATGGGGAAATATTTATATTATTTATTATTTATTAAATATAGATATTTATTGATAAGGAATATTGCTCATGAATTAAATCAATAATTAAATATATTAGAAATGATTTGGACATGTAGTGATGTGTGGGGCCCAAAATTATATAGCCCCTCGATGCATTGAACGGTCTAATGAGACAAATCAGTTGGCCAAATTAAATGGGTTTTTACCCATTGTTTTAAACTGTCTTCACACAAGGACTTGATAGTAGAGATATCATGATGTATGAGACTATGATGTAAAATATTGAGCATTTCCATCATTTATAATTGAGTTTTTATTATTATTATCCATGATATTAATACATTGATATTATCCATAGATGAATTTCTTGCTCAAGTTATTGACTAAATGACATGTGCTTTTCAGTTATTTTCCTTTCCATATTGATTATGACTTATTTACTCATGATCATTTACACTATAGATAACCCTTACTAAGTATTTGATATCACCCTTATATTTTTCCTTTCCCAAGGATATGAAGAATAATTTTTTGAATGAGGTCATGGATGCTGACTGTTTTCCATTACTATGTTTTTTATTTTATTCCCAATGTAAAATGTGTATCATGTATGTTTTTGGCTCTACGAGACTACTAAACAAATCCTTCCTTAAGGATTATACCCCTTATATATATATGCCAATTTAAAAACATAACCACCAGAACTCAGTTACTAAAGTCAGGGTTGTTACGATGGGGAAATGAAAACATAACAATGGGTGAGATCAAATTATCTTTAATAATAAACATAAGAGTTAACAATGAAAAATTATAAGTGATCATAATTTGAGAATAGATAATATGTCAGAAATATATAAATAAAAAAATGAAATAAAATAATGAAATTGAAATTATAATATATCCATGGTCGACCTATCGATAAATATACACATAGATAATAATAACTGGTTCCAAAATAATGAAATTCATAATACTAGATATCTAATTTCAGGCCCTAATCCAATATATCCAAGTCTTATACATCACGATATTATTGTCAAGGCCAGTGTCTAGGAAATATTTTTATCTAAGCATGCATCAACCAAAATTCCCAAGATTTTTTTTCTAATGAGACCAATAAATGAATCAAGGGGCTATTGTGGGCCCTATCCATCACAAATTATGTCTACTTCATTTATCATATAAAGGAAAAACGTAACTATACAATATATATCCGAAATACATTAGTAAACAAGAAACTTCCATATTGATATAACATATATACGAATATTCAATATTTTCAAAATCAATTAATATATTTATTTTTTGTGTAACAATCCTTCAAACTAAAACTATATAGAGTAATGAGTATGTTTATAAGTCAATAATTTCACCAAATAAATTAATGTATGTGTTTTTAGTTTAATACCCTTCAATAAAAGGAATGAAAAATACAGTATTCATAGAGGAAAGACATTGGAAGCAAAATCATGCCTATACATAGGTGACGATTACATAGAAAAATAGTGGTAATGAAAAGTGCTGATAATGGTGATATTTTTTAGTGCTAAAAAATCACTAAATAAAAGGGCTCCCTTTTTCAATGCATTATTTATCACTCATAAACGTACCCATTTATCATTGTTAAAGAGTTTTTTTGGCACTGATAAAAGTCAAACTTCATAAAAGAACACATTATATACAATTAAATAGGATATTGTATTATATAAATATATTTATATTGATATAGATATAATATATTTTCTTGAATATAATTTATATAATATTAAATATGTATTTACACTTAATATATGAGATATTTAGTGAAAATGATTATAAATTAACTAAAAAAAATATTAATTAAAAATTAACAAACTAGTATTGTGTAAAAAAAAATTATTAATAATTTAGTGATGGTAGAAATTGATAAAATAATTAAATAAGGGGCCTTTTTATGAGGGAGATTACAACGCACACAATAAAGGAAACTGGCTAGGGGAATTGACCCCATAACCACCATATGAAACATGTAACACCCTATACCAAACCGCAAGGTCAGAACCAGAGCACCACATAACCTCACGCATGCCTCCCTATATGCAAGAGGCTAACAACTATTAGTGAGGGTATAAGTCCATTAGTGGGAAGAATATACCCTTAGTATCATGAAATATAATAAATAATAAACAAATAAAAAATATAACACATAATCAGAATAACATGAAGAAACTAATATATGGAATATATGTCATATAATAAATTAAAAAATGAGATCCCAAGGTGAGAATCCTAACCAAGGTATATGTGTAGCAGATAAATAAATAAATAACACTACAATGTCACCCTGGAGTTTGTCTTGATCCCACCTCTAACTCTATGCTCCACAGCTCAACCATCTTCTATGGACCCATTTCCCTTTCTTGGATCCTTATACATTAAGTCTAAATGTGCATTGAGACTCTTGTGTAGGGTGTGAGTAATAAAACCCAATAGGACTCCACCAATTCATCCTTAAATGATTTTTTCATGTAAATAAAGTGTATTCCATAATAATAATAATAATAAATTTGCACAAAACACAACAATAAAATATCAATCACCTGTGTGCTAACTAAGCCACCACGATCCCTGATTGAACCTACATCGGCTCCATACTAGAAGGAATGTCATGATATCAGGAGTAATCAAGGACTATCTATGAGTCTCAGTCAAACCTACTTCATCATTATCATATCCACCTCTTGATATGTTGAGTCTTAACTCCATATCTTATTCATCAAAGACTTTTTGGAAGGAATAATGAATGAAAGTTGAAGGCGATGGCACCCTGTGTCCCCTAATCCATCATCAATCCCCTACCCATCATTATCCTTAAGTGTTCATCTGTCTATGCACTATATTTTCAAGAATTAACTTTCATGGTGAAGAATTCCTCTCATCTAGAATCTCTAATTGTCTTGCCACCCTCCCCCCCTCCGTCAGCTCCTCCTGGTAATTACCTGCAAGACGGTGTTAATATTGGTCTAGTGACACACAGTGCTTCCATGCACGTGTTCAACTTCCCTAAGAACATTATTTAATAAATATATAATACTCCTCATTCAGTAGTTTTATATTTTTTGTCTAGTGAACATCAAAAAAAATTTCTATGATGCAAGCCTTTGTTTTTATTCCCACACACTGATCATTGTATCCAAATTTATTTGTTTCATTTTGTATGAATACTAAAACTAAATTATTTTAGTTTAAGTTAGTTAATTGATTATATAATAATATTAGTATATTAGTTGGGTATATAAAATATACACTATGACCTAAAGTGAACTCTTACAATCTCGATATAATCCTATATTTTATGACCCCCCCCCCCCTTCGGATACTAGGGTAAGATATCAATCATAAAACCCATGATCATTAATTATTTCAATCCTATATAAATTTATTTGGAACATTTTTATGATATATTCATATTGTGTTAAATATAATAATGCTTACACATTTTTTTAAAGTTAAACTATTTAAATTTGAATTATATTACATATAAAGACTTTGTCTTGTGCACTCTTTGGGAGTGTTCCAAAGTTATTTAATGTTGATTATTATGGATATTAAGTGTTGTATTATATGTTATGACATCTTGTTTTGTGTAGCTATTTCATTGTTACAAATTATCATAGAGAGACAAAATGAACATGTTTTTCATGCACATTAAATAGAGATACAACTAATTCAAATAACTCTAATGTATTTCATTATCAAATAAATAGAAAAGTGTGTCTACATTGGAAAATAATTTTTACAATGGTTATACACAAAGACACTCTTTATATAAGATTTTGATAGATATAGTTCAAGAATAGAGGTTGAGGATTCTTCCAATCAGTATTGTGTGAATCATTTGAGAAAGTACAACACACTTGGATAGGTTTCATCCATTAGAACGCATATACTAGAGTGATCTATATTGCTTCAATATTTAAAAGCTTCATTTTCAAACTAATTATGTAGTGATTTATTTCATTTTATTTGTCTTTTGGGATTAAGAGTGCTTGGGTTATACAATCCCTTCAAAAGGTAAATGTGTCTGGGTTGTGAATTCCTTTAATATTCAGTTTATGGTTATACCTTTAGGAGATAATTGAAGGATTTTTTGTTTTTTTCCTCCATGGTAAAAAGGAGGGACTATTTGGGTTGTACCTCCATGGAAAAATGGTAGAACTATTCAGGTTGTGCCTCGAGGTAGAAAAAGGTAGTTCATTCATGGGTTTAAGCCACCATGTGTTAAAATGATTTTTAATTGGATTGTGAATCTAGGTGTAAAAAATATTAGTGTAAGATATTTCCTTATTTGTGGGCATCATTCCTCTTAGTGTTTGAGAGGAGTGAAGAGTATAGTAGGATAACTTTTAAATGAACTACTATAAAGATATCTCATGTTCTTTATATTATTTTATTTTCATTTTATTAATAATTTAACTCTAATATAATTTACTTTAGATTTTTTAAAATTGATATTTCACCCCTATCTCAGCCATTCTTTCATCACCTCATCTAGGACCAACAAGAATCACATATTTCTTTGGTAAGGGTGAAATAAAACGAGATTCATGATTTGAATCTTATGTGCAATAAATAACTCCATATATTGATTTCAATAGAACCAAATCAAGTTAATAAGTTTGAGTCTATTCTTGAATGGTATTTTTTAGGCACCTTGGAAATCAATTACTGCTCTAAACTATACTTAAATTGTTGATCCATTTCTAATAGAGAGAACCTTGATATCTCAACACTCGAATCTATTCTTTTTAATCTGGTTTCTATGGTTATTGATTTATATTTTCCATGTTAGTAATCATGTCTAGGTTATACAACCCATAAATTATAGGAGTCAAGTTATACTACCTCATACAAAATGTATGTTTTTTGTTCCTTTGGGTCTAAAAAAGGTATGGTAATTAGGTTGTTACTCCATGTGAGAAAACTTTTGTAGTGGATTGTGACTCCATGTGAGAAAAATTCAGCTTTGGGTTTTTCCTCTAGGGTTTGAAAAGGCAGTTGTAAAGGGTTTTGACTCCCTTTAAAATTCATAGATTCCATTTTTAGTGGGTTTCATTTCTATTTTTGTTTGAGATGGGTGAAAAGTAGATTAGGAACATTTATATATGAAATACTATAAAAATATATATGTTCACTTCGTCATGCTTCCTTTTCATTCCTTATCTTCTGTAATAATTTATTAAATGTATTTAAAATTTTCAAATCACCTCCCTATTGATCATACATACATTCTCACATTAATACCTGACATAGAATATTTATTTTTTAAGAGTAACCACTGATGTATGTTCAAAAATCCACACTGGATATTCAGAAGTTGATCATTCTTCTCTTACTTGATCTCATACGATAATCTTCTTCTTAATTGGATCATACTTCATTAATACTAGTTGTTACTATATTACTTCTTTGATACTCATAATGATCTTCATATATATAGGAGAAATATTGGGTTCTCTTATCTTTCTCACAAATATTGAACTCATTTATCTTTTCTTCTTCTTTAAATTTATATTCTCATGCACATAAATATATTTTTTTATTTTTAATATAGAAAATATTCATTAATATCCACACCATGATTCCCCTTCTCATTTCCTCTATATTTATTTTAAACAACTACTTGGTTTTTTTCCCACGATCTAAAAATATTCTTTTTTTACTCAACCGCATGTGTTTGATGATTTGTTAGGAATACTTAATGGGAATAATAAAGGGGTAGATATAACAATGTATTTTTATTGAATTTTAGTATCAGTGTAAAATAATTAACAAGAGATTAGTGGAAGAAGGAAAAATAAAAACTAGTAAGGGGAGAAGATTATTTTAGGAGGACACTCCACTAAGATAAGTTTGAACCCTCTTGTTAGCCTAGTTACACTCTAGTAAATAAATTTTTATGTACCCACTTTTCTCAGCCACCATGTTTATTATCCCAACCTAACACAACCAAAAACACAAAAAATTCCAACCCCAAATACATCACTAACCTTGGTAGTTTATTAATACTCCTAACCTACCCTACACGCAATTATGGAAGTACCCCCTTTGTAGCAGAAACCACACAACATCTCCCTAATACCCATGTGTGACTCATTCCTAATATCCTTGGCCTCACTAGAATGCACTTCAAGTACATATTCCTATTGTTTCCCTCACCATGGAAAATCACCTTTTCCTTAAGGTAAGGGAAATGATTCCACCAATTTTGTGTATAATTCATAGATTATTAAGATCACATATTTTCCCAAACAATCATCTAAACAGATTTCAATGTTGCAGTTGGGTGTTCCTATCTTGAAGAATCAACCAACTAGATGGTAGAAGTGAATTAAAATCCAAATTTTACTATCCATAAATGAAAAAAAAAATACATCTATAGTTGGATATTTCAATATAACTTCTCCCATTTCCTATTGAAAATAGTATTTCTCAGGAACAGCCCAAAAAACTAAACTTGTTTTCATCTATTCAGAATAAAATTCAAACTACCTTTGATCCCCTAGAATCATTCTAATAATTTCTTAGCACTTAACATAGAAAATAAATAATTATCAAGTAAGAGTAAAAATCAAACCTCAACCAACACATGTGTTGTGTGAGATTTCAACCCCTATTAAAGAAGTCAATAACCAACAAATTGGTCTCATATAGAGTCCCACTCAATAAAAATCATGTCTTCTAAGGATAATAGTCTAGCAAGTGTACAAATTTCTTTTTTGTGTCCAAAATTAAATGCTCGATAATAATAAGAGGTCTTACTAATTTTGAGTTTAGAGTAGAATTGTCTAGAAGTTATTGAATCATTTTTCAAATGATCTCTCAATTTCATTACAACACTGATACCTAGTGTGAGGTCATATAATTTGTTCTTCAACTAAAAATTTTGTTCCCTTTGATCAACACCTATCACAAAAAATTTCTATATAACAGAATATTTTTAATGTTTTGTTTCACCTATGAACCAGTATATACTGAACCACTATTTTATGTGGTACTGAAATCATATATGTTCTTATAAATAGCTATTTTCATAACTACTTCATCATTAACAACTAGAACATGGTGGTACTCTTTTTAGTGAGGTGGTTTATATTCCCATATACCTATTCTATTGACCCCAAATACTGTAAAAAATCCACCTATGGAAATCACACGTCAATAATAAATAATAGTTCAGTAAGAAATGCAATGTTATTATGATGTTGTTCTAAGAAAATAAGTGTCTCAACTCACCAAGTACTGGACTGGAATTCCTCTACACTAGTAAAAATAGTCACCATGAATCCAAAAGCTGAAATAAAATCCTTAAGAATATCTAGGAGAAAATCATGTCAGGGTCTATGTTCTATAGTTACATTATCATAATGTCCATAAGGTATAATGGTATGAACTTTTCCAAAAAAATCCTATACAACTGCCAGAACTCACTAATAAAAAGTGGGAACATTCATGTGTGCCTATAGAACCCTTAGGTTATTGGACATGTTCACTCGTCACCCCTAGTAAATGAATGGTTATCCCATACTCGAGTCCTCTATAGAAAAAGGATTTGAAATAAGTAGATTTGGTTATTGATAAGAAGAGGTAGATATAGCATGTGTATGAAAATTTCAGTGGTATATTTGGATCCATTATTCTAAGATGGAAAAATGGTCCAATGAGTCACCAAAAATGACCAGTTGAATTTATTGCTCTATTCACCACCAGCACCATTGTGTTGATCTAGTCACCTCATGTAAGGAACTCATTATTCCAGGTAGTGATTGTTTAATAGATGTTTTGGATGAAGTGTGTTCTTTATCCAACTTCATCACCAGTTCCACATGATACTAATGAACTAGACACAACATCTCTAGTAGTTTTAAATCACTTTTTTATGGTCGATTCTGATATGAAAAAACATTGTAATGTATTTTCTGACTCATGTTTCAGTTTCATTTATTTTATTTTCTCATATTTAATTTGCTTGATATGAGTAATAATAGATTTCCAGAATTCCTCCATTACATTCATCCAGGAGAATCAGTAATGATAAATAAAGAGAGAATTCAAGAAGGTGAATAATGAACATGGTGAAACTATTGAAGATGGAATCACATAAGAATATCTCAATCTGCCTTCTAGAATAAGGACCATAGTCTAGAATTTTCAATAACCTCCTTATAAGCTCTATCTCTAGAAAACTCAATGAAATCACTAGCATGATAGGAATCATAAAGGGGGAGAGAGATATAACAGTGAATTTCTATTGAATACCAAGAACATCATACATGAATTATTAAGAGATCAATGTAAAATTAATAAAGAATAAAATAGAATAATAAAAATAAGATGTATGGGGGCGGACTCTCCACCAAGCCAAGGCCTAATCCTCTAGATATCTTAGCTACACTCCTGCTAAAACATTTATTCTTCTCCATTATCCTCAACCTCCATATTTATTATTCCAACCTAACATATCCAATAAACCAACTAATACTTACCTGAAAGACATCACTGCCTCTATTAGTTTATTAATACTCTTAACCTACCCCAAAAATAGATATATCAGTACCCCCTTTATAGTAGCAACCACAAAGAATATCCCTTGTACCAACACATGACCCATGCCCATTATCCTTAGCCTCAATGTCCTAAACTTCCAACACACCATTATGTCAATACCCTTCTTACATTATCTTTTTATTTAAATAAAATTTTAATCTTTGTCACTATCTTTATTTAAATTTCTATGAGGAAATTAATTTTAAACTCCTTCACATGGTAATAATATTGTCATTCCCTTTATTTTATCGATAAAAATTTCTTGTAATTAATCATTCAAAACAACATTAATACATGAATAAACACTATTATAGTTGTGAATATTTCATCCATGGTGAAAATCTCCCAATAAATATTTATTTTTTATCATAAACTATGGAAAAGAAAAATATTTACAATAGGAAAGCCTTTCAATATAAAATTAACCTCACTTTATTTATTATTAATAAGCTACTTTATAGCATAGCCCTTCTCTCTATAGTGTGGAACACTAAGTACAATTTATTTAAATACCTCAACTTCCATCACTAATTATTTTTTCTATAATCCTGATTATAATGTTTAATCATGATTTTTAGTCAATTAATATTATAAAATTGTCAAATTCATTAATTTTCTTCAAAATATTTAATTTTGGGATTCTCATACTTCAAAAGTTTCATAAATTATATAAACCTTATAAAATCCACTGTGTGAAGAAATTTATTTTTCAATATTAGGATCAGATTCTATTTTATAAGGTTTAATGAAACTATTGGAGTTTTTAGGTATCCATATGTGCATAAAACTTATAATTACCAATACCAGTGATCCTCTTTGTGATGTTTGATATGATCCTTATGAAGTAAAAAATAGTACTTACAAACTCATGAATCATCCTTACAAAGTCAAGAATCATACTTATAAATTCAAAAATCATCCTTTAAAACTCATGAATCATAATTAAGGAGTCAGGAATCATCTTCATATATTCAATCCTTATCATTTTTTGTATATATAATACTAAAATGATGCTTATGAAGTAAAAATTAATCTTATGAAAAATTATGTAGCTAATTGTTCTACACCTAGTGAACCATATAAAGTTACTTCCTTTATGATTTTCCATTATTTCTACTTAGGGGAAAACTTTCAAAGTCAATAGATCATCCTTATTAATTTTAATAGAGATAATGAAATTTTAGTTTATATAAGAAGTAAATATCTCTTTTAGTAATTAAAGTATGTTCTAATACCTCAATATTTTTCAATATAAATTAAAAAATATTGTATCATTCTCAACTAGGTTTAATAATGACTACTTGATGTTATGTAATAGTTCATGTGTATAGAAATTGATTCATGAAATTTTTTTCATCATATTATATTTATAATATATTCATTCCATTCCCTAGAATATGTTAGTCATGAGCATTAAATGATGTTTTTAGTGTGACATCTCATTTCATTGGAAATACTAAAATTTTCTTAATTCAACAAAATGGTAAAAATTATTCATCAATAATGTTTTGGGAATATAATGATTGTATGATTCTAAAAAATAATTTAATTTTATAATTTAACAAAATATTTTTCTTTAATTTTTCTCCTCAAAATAAATGTTGTGTTAAATAGATTGTTTCACAGGCAACACTAAACCAAAACAAACTACAACACATTTTATTAAGATAAATATAAATATTGTAAAGTAGTTGTTAAATTGGAGGGTATAAGAAGAGGCAACCTAATTATGAAATATATGTAGAAATAAAAATAAAATTTTACTTTTAATACTAATTCACAAATGAAATTCAATTAGTGTAGCTAAATAAGTAATAAGATCTTTTTATGCTTAAAATGTATTTTTCTAAAATTCAGCATTTGTAGCTTTATTTTAAAAATAAATATATTAAGATTAATGAAAAATAAATATATGTTTTTATGAATAATATAATAAAAATAATTTAACTAGTTGATAATGGGAAATAAAAATAAGATCAATTAATATTTAAATGTTATTTTCATATAAAACCATGTTTTCACTATATATTAGGATTTTAATTAAAAGTTAAATTATTAAATTTCTGAATTTTAATTTGAAAAAATTAACTTCATTTTTTTATTATATATAAAATTATTACCTTAAGATGAATTTTTTAGTATTTTTATGAAAAGATTTCTTCTTAGGTGAATAGTTCAAAATATTATTTTTATAAATATCGTGACTTTTTTAACATCACTAGGATATAATAATGACATAAAAATATTATGAAAAAAAATTTCAAGACCAAATTTTAAAATTTTCATTTAACTAGAACATCTTATTTTGAGGTTAATTTATTTAGTTATTTATTCTAGGAGTTTCCAGAATTTGGAGTTCGAGAGCCACAATATTTGAGGAAATGGACCCTAATAAATGGGTGGCACACTATTATATGAAGCTATGCAGATAACTATGAAAGTGGTATATTTGATGTACAATGGGGTTTTTCATGGATTTAAAAATTTCTTTTCTAATTATGTGGTTTTTTCCATAAACTATGTTGTTTTTTTGGAGAACTTGGTTCATGCTCAGTTGGTGAATAGTTTTTATGACTGTGTGGCCAAACCATGTGATTTTTCCAAGTCATTAAAAGGTTTTCTTTTTTAACATTTTCCTATTATGAATGTTTAATTATTTCTCCTTAATTTCGTCCCCCAATCATGTTTAATCTATCCCAAATGCCTTGGTGCTATCCTCCCTTAGATTTTGGTGGACTTCTTTCTTCATTCAGTGATATCCTTCCATGTATTCCTTGATTTCTCTTTATTTTTTATTTCTTCCCCCTTGTTCATCCTTGTTCTTCCATTTCCATATAGTATGGAAACCCTAGAATTTTATTCGGACAAACCAATGTTTTTGTGGGAGTTTTATGTTTTTTCTTTGTGTCTTAGGTGTGTGAGGACCTCTCCAACTTAAATCTTGTGGTTTCCATCAAAGGTGACATGATTGTTTTTTGTATTGATGTAGGTGTATCTATTTAAGGGCATTTTTTCATATATTTTTATGTATTTTTTATTTCCCTTGGTTTTTTTATTAAATTTAACATAATTTGAGAGAATATTTATTCTTTATCCATGAATTTTTTTATTCTTAGAGTGGGTTTTCAATATGACAGATTAAAGTGTGTTTTCAAAGGGAGTTGTCTTTGATTCACTCATTGTGTTGGTTGAAATGGATCAAAGATGTTTTATGTTATAAAATAGGTTTTTGAAATAAGGATTTAAAAGGTTATTTCATACTATTAAATTATTTAATTTTATGGGAATTTAAGGTTTATGAAATTGGATTTTAAATTTATTATGTGATTAACACTTGTTGTTGTTTATATGTTTGGCATTGAGTAGAACATGGGAGGATGTGGGTGTCTATGTCATTGGCTTAGGTAGATGGAGCTTAGTCTTGGTTTTTAAACTAACTAAGGGACATTATAAATGTGGTCCAAGAGATCCCATTGAGTTAATTTTCTCCATGGGACCAAGAGAACACTTGGGAGCAGTGTTATCCATGTGAACCAAGGGAGCCCATGGAAAGGATGTTTCCTAATGGGATGAGTGAGATTTTTGAAGGTTAGACCCAAAGAAGACCAAGGGTATTCCAAAAAATGTTGTATTATCTTAGATAATAGTGAAACTAAGGTCATTATATGTTACACCAGGGCCCATTTTTAGAGCCAGTGATGCATATTTTCTAGTACCCAGTTGGTTTTCATTTTCTTTATGTTTGATACTAGTGCTTTATTTGGTTATGATATATTATGTTCATACACATTTCCCATTATTTTTTTATGTGATGTAATTTACGTTTATTACCATTTTTAGTCCATGTTTTGGTGTATTGAGAATATTTATGTTTCTTGGATTTATTTCTTTATTTGAGCCCTTTTTTCATGTTTTTAAAAGATGGTTTGTTAGAAAAAAACCGAAGGGAATTTTGAAGCATTTTTTCAAGTTAACATGATTTTTCCAAGTGATCTTGGTTTTGAAAATATATTTTCAGACAACACTTAATGGTTTTCATGTGTAAATTCCTTACATATATTTTTAGTGGTATCTTACTAGGCTTTGTGACTCACACTTTACATATGTATTTGGGAATATGAAGACCTTGTTTTTTATGACATGGGTAAAAAAAATGGAACCATGAAATGTATTGGACCTTCTTGATTTGTAATTTATGTGGTTGTTTTGGTATGGTGGATATATATCTTCTTGGAGTTTATCCCTCATAAAGATGTTTTGGGATTTTGGTTGTTGGGATATTATGTACTGGAAATTTTGGTCTAATTCCTTGATTTGAGATGTGACTATGGAAATCATATGTATATGTCTTGTTTATGACTAGTGATGTAATGATGTTATGATATCCTTTTTTTTTAATCTTGGTTGTGTTTAATGTATTGTATATTTATATATGTTTGATGCTTCTTATTGGTTTCCAGTTCCATCCAATTTTTGGATGGTTCATTCCAGATTATTGAGGGAAAAATCATTCCAAATTGTTTATGTGTGATGCTCTAATGCATGTCTCCAACCCATGGCTATTCAGGACACGCTTTAGATTTTTTCTAATACCTAATTTGGTGATGGGTCGGGTCGAACTGGGCTAGTTCTCTACACTAAATATGTATTTTATATGAAATATTATACATTTAAAAAATTATTTTAATTTATAAACCTATATTAAACATTTTATAACATAAGTTATGTTTTCCTCAAAAAATATTTTAATGTGTTATATATTTATTACTTTAGAATTATTTTTTACCATTTTTATAAGTTTTATCGAATAAAATGGACTTGGAATTTTTAATCATAAGGTCTAAATTATGTGTTAAGGAACATTTTTTTATGGAAAAAATTAAATTACTTAGGTATAAATTAGTTACCACATTAGACACCAAAATTATAAAAGGGTTAAACCAAATGGGTAAAAAACATAAAACATGTTATATATATATTACTGGATGGTGAATTGATCAACCAAGAGTCATCACCTCACCATTATTGTTCACATATAGAGACACATTCCTTTGAATGTAACATTCCATTATTATAAAGTTATGTGTATTTACAAAAAATACACCCCTTTAAATTATAAAAGGATGTCACATTCACCCCTTTTATCCTCAACCCAAAAGACTATTTATTTGACCAAATATACCTAATACCTCTCCCCAACGCTTCTATAAATGAATTATAAGTCTTTCCCTCATCAAAAAACCACTCTTCAAAGGCTAAATCATTTTGAAAAGATGGATTGTTCCAGGGAATAAAGGTAAATTCTTAATCACTCTTTTTTTATTTATCTTCCTTTATTCTTATATCTCCTCTAATCATATTCCAATAATTCTAACATAGTTACATCAGTATCATATATGTACTTAATTTTTATTATGTTAATGTAATAATCATTTTCCACCTTCCATGACAATTCAAAAGTGAAAATGGTGTTCATGTTTACTTATAGACTACCGTCTCTAGGAATGATGTGTTATTTTTCATAACATCCTTACATGTATAGTTAAAAGGGGTTTTTTAATGAATAAAAATCATATTTATATCATTATTATTTTTCTAAAATGATAAATCAATTTCTAACTTTCTACTCTATGGAAAATGAAAATGTCATCTCTATGTACATGCGTACCACCACCTCCATAGAACGATGTTTTTCATTTATCATTAACATTGTACATGAATGATTATAAGAACTTATATAATGACCTAAATTTTTTCTATAATAATAAAAAGGTTTTGTAAAGTTTATATTAACATTTAACTTGTTATTAATGTACCAACTCTTCCTATGTTAAAATTACCAAATCAATTTTTTCACCGATTATATATTCATAAATCATGACTAAAACACTCATGGAATTAAACTAAATATTTATAAATAATTATAAAATCATAAATTCTAGTAAATTTAAGAATCTATTAATGATGAAAATTGTATCACAAAAATGTGGATTGGCATCAACATCTTAATTCTTGATAAAAACACTCAAAAATCATTAACACGATAAAAATAAACTATAAATAACTATTAAATGTATAGTAAATGATTATAATTGAAGTTCATAAAAGTTAACATAAATGAATAAGGCTCTTGAGTAGGTTATAAATACGGTTATATTTATTATAAAGGAAGTTAAAGAACCTAAATGGTTGTTGAGGAAAAATTAAAGGAATTTGGGTAACTCAAATTTTTTTCATTGACTTATAAGGTTTATTCTTGAACTTAATTCATCTATGTTATCTATATTATTCCATGTCCCATTTTATATGATCTTTTATCTAGGAAAATTAAAATTTTAATTCATATCTTTGTTCCTTGATTAACTTTTTAAAAATTTATAATGTTGTCAAAAAATATTTTCATCCTCTTTAACAATGATTTATTTTCCATATTCATGTTCTCTCTTCCCATGAATGTTCTTATTTGGAAACCCAATTACATATTATAACATATGTCCTTAATTTTTCTGTTTTAATATTTTTAAAAGGATTATTTATTATCTTTTTTATAATGGGGGTATCAATAAATGTTGTAGCATCCCACCCTGGATTCTACTTAGCATGCCCCAATACGGTGGCGATAAGACCCCAAGTGTGCCTCCCTAAATGCTAGAGGCTTTTGACTAGTAGTGAGGGCCTAGGGTGTGTATGTGGGGAGACTATGCCCTCATTGGTTAGAGTATATCATATAAATATATATAGAATAAGAAACAAAATATATCACCAAAACAATTATAATAATAAACTAAGTGTGATAAATAAACAATAAGAAGAAGTTTTGTAATAAGAAGATACAAGTAATGATGATGACGTGGAATGTGTTTATACAAAATTAAATATATTGGGGGATGGGATAGAAGCATATACCACATGATAAAAAATATATAAAAGTATAAAAACAACTAATACTAGAATCCTAAGCATAGGATTAGTCCTCTGTGCCCATACTCGATCCAAGAACTGTAAAACAATAAAGCATCAGAAGCCACACACTTCTCTTTATCAATAATTATAGTCCTGATGTTTTCTTAGGTACGAAAGGTGGCCTAAGTAGGATGTGAGATATAATCTTAGTAGGACCCTACCAATGGTGTGTAGATCAATCCATATGTTCATTATAAAATGATCATTGTTTCATAATTAATAAATTAAAAATAGAAATAAATAAATAAATACATTGGACTTGGATCCCACTTGGACAACCGTCTAATTTACCTGCTTCGGCCTAAGTTGGTAAGTCTGAACCAATGGATCCTACAAAGGTGAAGTGAGGGAGTTAATATGTAATAGAATGGACTATCTCTAATCTTGTGATTGGTCTTGGGGAAAACATCCCTATGTTATCAAAACCAACGGATCAATTATCATTTGAAATAATTCATATAGTTTTTAAATTCCATTGAAACCCATTTTAGAAAAATATAGAGAGTTTCCATGAGCCCATCCTTATAAATTCAGAGAGAACATCCAATTATCTCTTAAGGGGCTCGGTAATAGTCCAATTCCTAAGGATTCCATCCAAGGAAACCCAATAATGAAGTCCCAAGGGTCACTCCAATAATGGGATGATAATTTCAAAACAAACCTCCAAGTTTGTACCCGGTATTACATGTAGGAGCTCGAGTCTCTCTTGTGGAATGGTACAACCATCAAGCCATCGATCCTATCCAATGGGTCTCCCCTAGGGAACTAGTAGAACTCGTCTAGAGGTAAAACAGAAATTGCATGGTGAACCCTTCTTAGGAATAGAGGGTGTTTCCCCCAGTATTCCTACAAAACATTAATAAATTCTAATAAGAATGCGTGAAGAGTCCATCCAAGGGGTCCTTAAGTCAGAACCCCTTATATCACCCTCAACACTATGGTAAAAGCATTAAATAAAACAATGCATATATAATTTCTAGAATGAAGGGCCATTTTATTTTATTCAGGAATTTATATCACAATAGCTATATTGGTCAAGGAATTCCCATTGGGTACTCTATTAATGTTTTAAGGAAAATGCCACATGGAATAATCCCTTGTTCAGTTCAATAAGTTCAATGTAATTCATTACCTCAAGGAATTAGTTATGTGACTACACACCCAAGGGGAATTTCACCAATTTAAAATAATGGTAAAAATAGGCCTTGAAGGTGGAGAACATCCATTAGGGTGGAACAAACCAAGATAGTCAACCCAAGGGGTTTATTTTCCACTATCTAGGGTCGCATTTGGCATGGTAAAGCTTCAAAATAATTTGATTTAACAAAGTAAAGGTGATATCGGAAGGGTTCGGCTCACATAACGACAACACATATTATATAATACAACTAAATGAGAGTAAAAAACCTAGACCACCTACCTTAACCTCAAATAACTTCCCTCAAGAAATTTCTACCTTCGATTCAAGCTAGGTTGGAAGAAATTGAAGAAACCATCAAATTCACAGAAAATTGGGAGAGATAGCTTGAACCTAAATAGAAAAACATATGATGAAAGAAATAAGAAATATAAGTAGAGGATTGAATATCTTACCAAGATATTTCTAATGGATCTGACGGTGAGCGAAAAATATGCTGAATGGAGGAGGTAGCTTGATACCTATTTTGAGAATGAGGAGAGCTCATGTGTGAGGGAGGATAGTGTTTCATCCACTAGAGTATAGAAAGTAATAAAAGGAAATGTTTAAAGGATTAATGAGGGATAAAATTGTATTTTCACCTTCCCTCATAGGGAACTTTGTTTGGCTGCATAGTTGGCCAAACTGTGTGCCAACCATGCACCAAGACACTACTTCAAAGGGGCGCCCCACACAATTAGGCACACGGTTTATCAAATAGTGTGAAAACCATGAAAAATTCCACTTTCCAAAACCTATAGTTTTCCGCATGGGCATGAACTCGGGGTATCATGGTTGTAGAAAAACCATAAATCCTTTAGTACCCATTGTTTGTAACCAAATGATTTAGAAAAAACAAGTGGGTTGGTCGACACGGTTTCTACTAACCATCCATCCCAGTCTACATCTTACAATTTTGGGGATCTAGGCTTTGAAAGATCCCTAGACACACCCAAGACCTCCTTGAATCCCTTAAAAATCATAAATAGGGCCAATCAAAATAATTTTACCAAAAAAACAAATGGTCTATACCATGAGAAAATCCAAGACGTTAAAACAACCTCTCTTTAAGACAAGACGTCCCTGAGTTTCCCTTCTGGGAGTGGTACAGCATCAAATGAGAAACGATCTGGCCACTTCACATGTACATCGGCCTCCAGCTCCCATGTCTCATCATGTACGCATCTATATTTCCATAGAACCTAGACCATAGGAACGGAACTACCTCATATAGCCTTCATGCTCTGATCAACGATACATATCAGATGATACTTGAAAGATGAATATGTCTCCATCTCAATATCCCTAAGGTAAAACAAATTATACAGGTCGACATGATACTAACAAAGCTGTTATGCATGGAAGGAATTGTGCATGGACCTCTACCTATGAGGTAACAACAACCAATAGGCTATTGTCCTGACTCTTTCCACTATCTCGAAAGGCCTGACATAATGAGTTGATTACTTTCCTTATCATTGAATTCATATGTGAACCAATCTAGAAGATACATGCAGAAAAACTTGATTTCCCACCTCTAGATTTAGATATCTATAGAGGATATTGGTATAAGACTTATTCCTAGACTGAACTGTATCCATGCACTTCTAAATCAACAAGACATGTTATTGAGTCTCTTGAACGAGATTAGGACCCAGTAGAGATGACTCACCTATCTCTGGATAGTAAAAAAATGAGTGGCATGGTCTACTATAGAGGGACTCATACAGATCCATCTAAATCATTGCTTGAAAGTTTTTATTATAAGAAAACTCAACTAGAGGAATGTTCTTTTCCCATAAACCTTCAAAATCAAGGATACATGCTTGTAGCATATCCTCTAACACCTATATCATCAAATCGTACTTCCCATCGGTCTGAGGGTGATATGATTTACTAAAGAGAACCTTTCAACCTAGTTCCATTTTCAACCCTTCCTAGAATTGTGATGTAAATCGAGCATCTTGGTCTGATACAATTGAAAAGGGAACACCATGAAGGTGTATTATCTCCCTTATATAAAGCCACCCAAACTCATCAACTGAGAATGTTTCCCAATTCAGTAGGAAGTGTGCGACCTTTGTCTTCCTGTTATTGATTACCCATACCACAATACTAACTCATGGGGATATCAGCAATCTGTCACTAAATCCATCATGACGTCATTCCATTTCCACTCAGGCATGGATAGAGGTTGTAGAAGTCCAGCAGGTCGCTAGTGCTCTGCCTTCACCTACTGATAGGTGGATCACTAAGTGATGAAGCCTACTGTCTAGTTATTCATACTTTTCCTCCAATACCGACGATTCATGTCTTGGTACATCTTGGTAAGACCAAGATGATCCAATCAAATAGATCCTTGAGACTCCCTCATCAACTCTTCCCGTGTATCAGAATCCACCCAAACATTCCCATGAAAGAGTAGAGTTTCATTTGCATAAATGACCCAACCAGGAGGTGGTTTATCACTTGTGACACTCTCTCTCAAGACAAGACCCTCATAATCAGACAACTGCCTCATCTGAACCTTCTCTATAAGGGAGGATTTCACTACCAGAGCTGCTAAAATTGGTTACCCATGTTGTTCCTAAACTTATAGGTGCATATCAGAGAACAATCCCATCAACTACCACTCACTATTGGCCTCATTGACATCCTAAAACTGAGTTTTTAAACTCAAGGCATCAGTTAGGGAATTACCCTTACCAGGTGTATAAGTGAGCTCAATGTTAAAGGATTTTAGGTACTCAACCAACCTATGATACCTCATATTCATGTCTCACTACATGGAGATATATTTGAGTATTTTATGATCCATGTAAATGAAAAACCATTCTCAAAATAGATAGTGACTTCAATAGTGAAGATAAGCACCACAATTGCTAACTTGAGGTCAAGTGTAGGGTAATTCCACTAATGAGGTCTCAACTAGTGGGATATATATGCTACAACCTGATCACCCTACATTTGAACTATGCCTAGCTCGATCCCCATATAATCAAAATAGACTATATAACTTCTACCTAGAAAAGGAAGAATTAGGATCGACACTGAAGTGAGTTATCCATTTAACTCATGGAATGTTTTCTCTCAATATTCAGTCTAGTCAAATTTCACACCCTTCTTTGTAATACTTTTAAGTGTCACTACTAAATGGGAGAAATCCTGAAAGATTCACCTTTAATAGCCATACAACCCTAAGCAACTATTTATGTCAAACATATTCTTGGGATACTCCTTGGAAGCCATGGCACTCACCTTCTCTAGGTAAACCGATACTCTTTCCTTAGATATGGAATAACCCACAAAGTGAGCAATGTTGATCCAAATGTGGAATTTTTTGAGCATATCATATAGCATGTTCTCTCTCAAATTACTCATCATGATCTCAATATGGTTGGAATGTTCATGTATGGTATACGAATACACTAATATTCCTTCTACAAAGGCCACCACAAATTAATCAAGATACAGGTGGAAAATGATTCATTAGATCCATCAAGACTTTCGATGTGTCATTCAGGCCTAACAAAATAAATAGATACTCATTCAATCCATACCTGCTTCGTAATGCTATACATGGTATGACCGATGACCTCACATGAACCTGATAGTATCCTAACCTCAAATCAATCTTGGAGAAAATGATCACTCCACAGAGTTGGTCGAAGAGTTTGTTTATCTGAAGAAGTGGGTAACAGTTCTTCACTGTAATCTAGTTAAATCGGTGGTAATCACATAAAATATGAGGATAATATACACCTTCTTGGTGAATTGGACTGGTGAACCCCATGGCAATGTACTGGGTTGGATAAATCCATTTTCCTCTAGATCTTCCAGCTGCTTCTTGAGTTCCTCACGCTCTATAGGTGCCATCCTATATAGAGAAATGGACACTGGTGCCACACCTAAAACAATCTCAATAGTGAAATTGACCTCTCTCTTAGGAGGTAAGATAGAGAAATTGTCAAGGAAGATGTCCCTGAAATGATCCACTATAGAAGGGAATTCCATAAACTTGAACCCCCAATCGATTATAAATAGACTATCCAATTGATTTTTCACTCCACCCAGGATAGTGCGCTTAGGTATATATCAACTTTCTTAGTTATTCCATTTAACCTTATGGATATAAATGTTTCTCAAGGGTCATGTGAATGACACCCGTTGATGATATCATTCCATTTGGGCTCAATAAGGGACAAGCCAGTCTATACCAAGAATTACTTTGAAGCTCGTCATCTCAGGGATGAAGAAACTCCATAAAAATGGTACCTACCAATCTCAAGGGGGACCTCCCTAAACCGGTGGATACCCTCAGCTCAAACTCCTAATGGGGTTTCAAGATTCATTATTCCACTAGATTAATTTATCACTAAGACCATAATTCCCATAGTCATGGTAGATAGAAAAGAGTGTGATTCACCTATATCAAAAAGGGATGAAACTAGAGCAGAGGCTATGAGAATAATACCTCTAACCATAGATGGACCTAGACTCTACTCCTCAGGTGTAGTCTGCACAACATAGATACGGCTTAAACCATGACCCTGAGATTGTTACTGAGTAGTCGGAGCAGGTCTACTCTATTGTTTCTAAATCATTGCTCCCTTAATACCTCAGCTACAACCACCACCTCAGCCCTTATATTTCAGTAGAAGACCAGCTCCCTACTTGATGTGGAGTCACTGATCATCCTCCTAAATTCCTTACTGAAATAGAAACCCACTTAATTGGAACTAGAGTAAAATATTGGAAGAAAAGTGGGAGGTTAACCATCCCACTGTAATCCTAGCACTCGATCAGGTTCCTCGTACATTGGGTCTTTTATAGATCATCCTACCACACTAGTGACACACCAAATTATTTTTAGTAGATTCCACTTAGATTTTAACACCCCCATGTCTTCCCTCGAAACACCACTTCCTACCGCTGAATAAACCACTACTCCACCTAGAAGTTGAACTGCCTTCTTTCATGTCACCAAAATCCCTAAGGTTTCTCTTAGGGATGAGGTCCTGATTTACTATATCAGAAATAGTGGTTAGACGAAAGGCATTAACCTATGATCAAATTCCATAAAAATCCCATCCTCAAATATCCAATTTTTAGTCAACTCTTTATTGGAAAAAGTCAGTGTGAAACACTATAATTCAGTTAAGTGAGCTGAATATTCCATCATTGAAGTGTCACCTTACTAAAGGTGTATGAACACCCAAGCACGGTCTGTTCTCAAGGTATGCGGAAAGATGTAGTTGAAGAAGGCTATCTAGAAGTGAGCCTAGACCATACCCTGATGTTGACCAGTCCGAGTGATTATTTCCAACCAATGCTTAGTGGATTCATGCAACATATAGGTCACAAGATTGGCCATATGATCTAGAGGCTTATCGATATTCTCTAAGATCAATAGCATGTCCATGAGCCATAAATCAACAACCTGAGGTCCACCATCCCCTGAGAAGTTGGGAGAATGATACTATTAAAACTCTTGGGTTATCTCTACTATAAAAGGGGGAGGATGGGGAGAACTCCACATAGAATATAAAAATTGAAAGAAGCTATCATAAAAATAGGCATCAGCATCCAATAGAAGGTCTGTAGGAGCTTCCTCAGGTGGCACTATAGGAGGTATCGTGAGTGGATTAGGGCCCACCACATCAAGAGTATGATTATATTTACTCTCTTAGCATACAACATGAGGTAATTGTGGTGGAATAGCTCTAAAAATTCCAAGATAATGCCTCAGATATGATGTATAATAGATAGGGAAAGAAATATAGAAGGAAAGGTACAAGGCATTTCTATAAGCACACTATAACCCAAAGCTTACTCCAAGAGCTAGGTCTGGGTGATCAGGATGAGTCGTAGAATAATCATAGGATACACGTCCTACTACCCACCTCTAGGTATGATCAGGGTCAAGGTCTTATGTCACACACATATAGGTTCTCTATTCATTTTAATGGTTGTAATCATTTTAATTTAGTTATGTATTTAAATTCCCTTTTAATAGTTGAATTAGATTAATTAATATATCCAATTTATAAGGGTCAGTACACCATATAAATTGTATGTTGGTTTACATTTAATCCTAACCACAACACGTTCCAACCCATGTGGTTGATGGTCCATAGATCAATATTCTATAATCGAATACTTAAGGTGACTACTTTAACCTATTCAAGAAAACACTGTTAGGTTAAGGAAGACACTTTAATTTTTAGTCATGTTTTTTATTCTTGTAAAAAGAATTGGAACATTTCTATATATAACAGACAAATCACTTCTTAGAATAACAATCAAGGTACACAATATTCACATGTTAAATAAGAAATGAACGCTGACAAGTAAGTATGGCATGGCATAATGCATGGAATTTTAAGTCCTATTATGCCTAGTATGATGCATGAATTTGATATTACCTCGTATCATCAGTCCAGGGATAATCAACCCATATAAATAATATAAAAATTAATAATATCACTAAATAAGTGTGTCACCCAATGGTGAAATCCATGAAACCATAATAACACAAGCTGTAGCAATATTTACCCATCCCGGGTAATTTGGGTTTTCCATGTACGTGGGTTAACTACTCCCACGTATAATCTCATTACCAAATTCCTATATACTATTCTCCTTTATAAACTCAAGCAATAAGAAAAAAAAGAAAAAAAATTGCTATGATACCACTTTGTAGCATCCCACCCAGATTATACTTAGCGGTGCCCCGAGATGGTGGACACAAGACCTCAAGCACACCTCCCCAGATGCTAGAGATTGCATGCAAGTTACGAGGGCCTTAGGTGTGTCCATGGGAAGACTATACCCTCATTGTCCAGAGTGGAGCATAGAAATATATAAAGAATTAGAGACAGTAGATAGCAGATAAACAATTATAATAATAAACTAAACATGATCAATAAAAAATAAGGGGAAGTTGTGTAATAAGAAGATACAAGTAATGATGATTGCATGACATGTGTCTATAAAAAAGTGATTAGGTAGGGGAAGGGGATAAAATAATATACCGCGTGCTGAAGAAATATAAAAAATGTCCAAAATAGATACAAAAAGCTTCTCGAGCATAGGCTTGGTCTTCTACCCCATATCCATCCTAGAACTGTAAAATGATCAATCATTATATGCCTCACACTTCCCTTTTTCAATACCTACAATCATGAAGTCTACTTAGGTTCCAAAGGAGGCCCAAGAAGGGTGTGAGATATAATATCAGTAGGTCACTACCAACGGTGTCTAGATCAATCCATTATTCGTATTGTAAAATGAGCAGTGTTTCAAAATTAATAAATTAATAATAGGAATAAATAAATTGGATTGGGTTCCCATTTGGACACCCATCCAATTTACTTGCATTGGCCTAAGATAAGGAATCTAGACCAAAGGATCTTGTAAAGGTGAAGTGAGGGAGATAATATTTATAAAGATGGATTGTCCCTAAGATTTTTATTGGGCTTTGAGGACACTCACCTATGTTTTCAAAACCAAAGGATCATTTATCATTTGAAATCATTCATTTAGTTTTTAAATTCCATTGAAGACATTTTTAATAAAATATAGAGAGTAATTATGAGCTCTTCCTTAATTAAGATAGAATTTCTAAGTATCGCTCAAGGGGATCAGTAAAATTCCACTGCCTAAGGAGCCCATCCAAGGAGTCCCAAGAATGAAGTTACAATGGAGAATCCTAGAATGGGGTGAGAATTTTAAAACTAACCTCTGATTCCATACTTGGTATCACATGTAGAGGATCAAGTCTCTCTCATGGACTAGTACAACCATTGTGCCATAAAGCCCATCTAAGTGGTATCCCCTAGGGAACCAGTGTCACCCGTCTAAAGGTAAAATAGAAAACATAGGGAGATCTCATTCTAGGTATATCTAGTGTCACCCCCAAAATTCTTACAACCCATTAATAAATTCAAACAAGAATGCATGAAGAGACTCTCCAAGGGGTCCTTAATTCAGAACCCCTTGTATCGTCCTTGACACTAAGGTGAAAGCATTAAATCAAACAATGTATATAAAACATCTATCATAAAGGGTCATTTAATTTGATTTAGGAATTTATATCACAATAGAAATATTGGTCAGGGAAATCCCATTGGGCTATCCATTCATGTTATAAGACATAAGTCACATGACTGAATCCCATGGAAAATTCAATTAGTTCAACATAATTCATTACCTAATGGAATTAGTTATGTTACTATACACCCAAGGGGTGTTTGAACAATTTAAAATAAGGGGAAATAGGCCTCTGTAATGTCCCAGCTTGGGTGCCACACAATGGTGCCCTGATCCAGTCAGTCACATGACATCAGGCGTGCCTCCCCGTATGCTAGAGGCTGTCAAATAGCAGCGAGGGTCTAGTAAGTCAATCCTGGGGAGACTATACCCTCTTTTATCAAAGTAAACACCAATAGAAATAATAAAAAATAACGGAATCATATGTAAAGACAAAAAAAATACCAATATCTGAAGATAATCAAGCAGAAAATACAATATTTTATTGGAAAGGGAAACATGTTATTCTAACATAAGTGTCAACTGTCTAAAATGTAAAACCCAAAATAAAAGACATTGAAACAAAAAAGCGGGTTCCGAAACTCATTCGGGTCCATCATCCATGCTCTATCCCAACTTAGACATCTAACTCAGGGCCTTTTCCCTGAACCTGTCCAGAAAACAAAAATTCTACTCAGGTACCAATCAGGCTGCCCAAGTAGGGTGTGAGTACAACTCAGTAGTCCACCACCAATGGCATCTAAAACAAATCCAATCAGAAGTAGTGTATACAGTTTTATATAGAATAAAATACAAGTAATAAATTAAATAGTTCACATGCATTCAATTAACCATTATTTTATCGCATAAACATCTGGGGTCCCATGAGCACCCTTATCTTAATACCTGTTTCGGCCCGTGCCGAAATCTAAATCATTTTACATTATTAATTCACATTTCATTTAAACCAATTTTCTTTCATTTTATATTTAAATTCAATTAATATTAAATATAATTGGAACCGTATTCCAATGTTAATTAATGGGTGTAGAATGCCATGTCTAGAACCCCCGTGAGTGTTTGGAGAATCAGTCCCTATCTCACAACCCATGGGTATTTCGAGCATCAGTCTATGTCCCATAAAATAATATTTTTATGCATAATGGGTGTAGAATATCATGTCTATCACCCCATGAGTATTTGGAGCATCAGTCCCACTCTCACAAATCGTTTCTCAATAAAGAACATATATCACATACATCACATTATTCAAGATTAATAAACATTAATCTTTTATCACAATTTTACAATGTCTAGCACCCTCGTGAGTATTTGGAGTATTAGTCCCTGTCTCACAACCTGTTTCTCAATAAAGAACATATATCACATACATCAAATTATTCAAGATTAATCAACATTAATCTTTTATCACAATTTTACATGTCTATTACCCTCGTGAGTATTTGGAGCAGCAGTTCCTCTCTCACAACCCGTTTCTCAATAAAGAACATTTATCACATATATTACATTATTCAAGACTAATCATAATTAATCTTTTATCATAATTTTACATGTCACATGAATCACAACATCACATTAATTTATTCAATAATTAATTAATCACAACAACACATTAATTAATTCATTAAATAATTATTCACATATTCTCATTAACTAATTTAACAAATAATTAATCACATTATCCCATTAATTAATTCAACAATTAATTAATAACACCATCACATTAATTAATGTTAACAAATAATTAATCAATATCCACAACTCCAAATATCATAATTAATTCTGCAATTAATTATCTCATTCACAATATCAATAACTTATAATTAATTATACAATTAATTATCTCAAATAATTTATTTCAATATCACATAATTAATTCAACAATTAATAACACAACTTACAAATCTCATTGCCTCATAATTAATTAAACCATTAATTATTCAACCTTATTAATTCAATATCTCAACCATCTACATTAATTAAATTATAAATTAATTAATCTAATTCATTCAATTTCACCTTTATAGAAATTATCATTAATTAATTCACTACTTAATTAATCTAACACATTCAATAGATTCAAAACAAATAATATCTATTAAGTAATTAATTAATTAATTAATCTGACTCATCCAATTATTATTACACAACAATCCCCATTAATTAATTTTCCAATTAATTAACCTAAATCATTCAATTGTGTCAACACAACAATCCCTATTAATTAATTCCCCAATTAATTAATATAAATCAAAAATCTTAACATTACATCCATTAATAAATTTACCAATTAATTAATTCAAATTATTCCCATTAACAAATTCCTAAATTAATTAATCTAACTTAATCACTTCAATTAATTCACTACTTAATTGCCCATGTCATCTCATATTAATTAATTCAGAATTAATTAATTCACATTCAACCACCCTTCAATTAATACACCAATTAATTTTTTATGAAAATTCTATTATTTAGTTCAATAATTAAATATTTATGTTACTTTAATTAATTAATTAATCAATTAATTAATCTCATTATTTAATTCAATAATTAAATAATCACATTTCTTAATTAATTCATTCATCAATTAATTAATCACATTATTTAATTCAACAATTTAAATAAACACATTTCTCACATTAATTTATTTATCAATTAATTAATCCACTAGTTCCATTAATTAATTCCATAATTTAATAACCAATTCCATCATTACAAAATCTTAATAATTATTTCATTACAAAATTATTTAAACCATCCAAATTAATCCATCACATCATAACTGTTAATTAATTCCAAAATTAATTAACCAAGTCCACCATTACAAAATTGTCATAATTAATTTATCAATTAGTTATTTAAACCAACTAATTTTATTTAAAATTTCACAATCCCCCCCCCCAATTAATTAATTTACACAATTAATTAATTGAATATAAAAAACTCAATTGTTAATCATAACATAAAATTTATACAATCGCATACGCATAAATGAATCGAGACTATGTGAATGGAATTTAGACCACCTACCTAAAATATTATGAACACATGATATAAACCCAACATCAGTGATGGTGCGTTATTCTGACGACTATCAAAGGAGAAAAATAAATAAATAAGCATATCTGGTTTAATAAAAATCTTATCAAAATCCATCATTTTCTATGAAAACAAATTTGATATGCACCATCCTCTTATCAAGACAAATCCAATTCCACTGACGGTACATCAATCTGATCAATATCAAAAAATATATTGATTATTTAAGTATGAAAGGAAATATATAGAAGATAGGGGTGTTCCATAAATAATGGGCTTCCTAACCATGCCATGCGCATCACCCCAAATCCAATTTATAATACCTTTTCATTAATAAATTTAGTTACATTTATTAATTGTATTAGTTATTTGTTAATCTCCCCTATTAATTTCATGCATCAACTCATAATCATATTGATTGTTTGATGAATTTTTACCATGAGTCAAAATTAAATATTCAACATTGGTCTTTAAATTACTGCCTCAATTTTAGGGCCATGTTGTCGCTGATGACGTATCAATCCAACATCATACAAAAAAGTTGTGGCTGAAACAGTGTTTTGAAAAAAATTATTTTCTCAAAATAATAACAATAATAATAATAATAACAAAAATAAATACAATTATTATAAAGTATCTTTCAGCGTTTAAAGTTTCTCCAACAAAATTCATTAAATGTTGACAATAGTTTATAATTTAATATTAACTCCGCATTTTTATTTATTTAGTATTGACTAATAAATTTCACCGCTATAACATTGATCAACAACAAATATTCACACATGGAAAAACGTCGTTTATCATTTAAGTGAGAAAATATTTAACTACACATTTACTTTTCCAATCATTTTTTCTGACAAAAATAATATAAATACACTTATTATTAATAATATTCTTTTTATAAATAATAATGAACTTATTATTGTTGATATTATTTTTATTATTAATAATACACTTATTTATGTAATTTCATTAATTTTGGATTAATTATTAAATTAATAAAATTAATCATTTAACTTAAAAATTAAAATAACATCAAACACGCATTATGTATAAAGTTTATACCCTGACTAGGGTAAATCCTCCGTTCTAAACCCAACGGTGGTCTCATATTTCTCATATGATACACTGTTTGAGAGATATTAATTATTTAATATAAAAAAAGGATTAAAATAATTAATTAAATATAAAAAGATTATTTTTTTAGAAAGACGTTCAAACGTCCGCTGCTTATAATTTTTATATCCCACCTAGGGTAAACATCATTTTCCAGAAAAAACAGTGATCTCAGATTCCCGATACGACTCACCGTTTAAGAGATATTAATTATTTAATATAGAAAAAACATATGAAATAATTAATTAAATATAAAAATGGTATTCTCACGAGCGAGATGTCCAAACGTATGATGCCTACAAATGTTATACCATGCTTAGTGTAAACACCATGTTCTAGATGCAACGCTGGTCTCGGATTTCCCTTATGATTCACCGTGTTAGAGTTATTCAATTATTTTGAATAAAAAGTGTGTTCTTAATATATTATATTTAATATTTTTTTAATATTCACCAAGACTTTTTGGGCCTAGAAATCTCACACTTAACTTAGTGTTGAACTCCAAAAACATTCCAATAAAATATTACAATGTGTTAACTGGGCATTATTTCTCATGTAAGCCTTTAAACATTTATTAAGTTGTTTCACCAATAAAAACATGTTTTCCACATAAAGTATTTATAATATATAAAAATAAATAACTCAAAGGAAAACATATTTCAAAAAATTACATAATCTTACAATATTCTCACCTTATAACAGCTCTTCCTCAAGCTGTACTCCCAAGCACCTTTATGAAAAACTGGGTTCTTACAATCTACCCACCTTTGAAGCTTAGTTCACCCCTCTTGTTAAGTAGCTCAACAATAATAGTTTTTATTGAACTCCAGTCAATCTTGAGAACCTCATATATAAATTTTCGATGATATACCTCACACTATCAATCTCTACATATATATTTCTTCGTAAGCACAATCTCCAAGGGTCCCCACATCCAACCAAAACACATTCATTTAGCTAGGTGTAAAGCAAGAGCTTTCTCAATGTATCCAGAGTGATGTCAAGTTAGGGGTAATGATCATCACTAATTAAAAGTATGCTAATTAGTCTTTGATGAGTACCACCACCAATCCTTCATTACCATTGTTTCCTCCCTTTTTTCAACCACATGGTTAAAATTGAGGCGCTATAACTGCCCTTAACCACCCTACACCTAGGTCTGATTAACAAGGGTATACTCATTCTTATTATTCATGTTTCTTATTAGACACCCATTTTTTCTCATATTTCATCATTTTATAATCTTTATCAATTTCATATTAGGCACATTTCATTTTAATTTCACAAACAAGGGAAAATAGATCAAGTTCAACAACTTACCCAAAGCCTATTTTCCTGTGCATGCCTACAATGATGCATGTCACAAAATAATCCTGAGTTCCTAGAATAATGCATGCATACTAAAATCTCATTCCATCCAAGGCCACTAGTAAATATCAAATAAAATTAGAAATAATAATCACACCACAAAACAATTGTATCACCCAAGGTGAAATCATATTTAACTGTAGTAGCAAACAACAATAACAATGATCCCACCCTAGGTACTTGGGTTATCCCATGTACATGAGGTAGATACTCCAATTCATGAGCTCATAACCAATAACAAACACTCCCTATTGTCATTTCTACCTTTCCCAAACACTAAGATAAAATAATAAGAAAATAAAACCTTCCTTTGATACCACTTTCTAACGTCCCGGCCCAGGTACCATGCAACGGTGCCCTGAGTCGTTCAGTCAAATGACCTCAGGTGTGCCTCCCTATATGCCAGAGACTGCCGACTAGCAGTGAGGGTCTGGTAAGTCCTTCATGGGGAGACTATACCCTCTTTTATCAAAGTAAACACCAGTAGAAATAATAAACAATAACATAAGCATATATAAATATAAACAATACCAATATCTAAACATAATCAAGCCGTAAATACAATATTTTATTGGAAATGGAAACATGTTATGCCAACGTAAGTTTCAAGTGTCTAAAATCTAAAACCCAAAATAAAAGACACTAAAACCCCAAATAGGATCCCAAACCTCATATGGTTCCCTCACCCATGCTTCATCTCAACTTAGTAATCTAAATCAGGGCCTTTTCCCTTAACCTATCCAGAAAACAAAAGTCTACTCGGGTACCGATCAGGTAGCCTGAGTAGAGTGTGAGTACAACTCAGTAGGCCACCACCAACGACGTCTAAAACAAATTCATTAAGAATCAGTGTATACAGTTTAATAAAGAATAAAATACAAGTAATAAAGTAAATAGTTTACATGTATTCAATTATCCCTTATTTAATTGAATAAACCTTCAGGTTTCTGTGGACACCCGTATCTCAATACCTACTTCAGCTCATGCTGGAATCTGAACCATTTTACATTATCAATTCACATTTCATTTAAACAAATGTGATTTCATTGTCCAATTCAATTAAATTAATATTACCTCTAATTGGAACCATATTCTAATGTCAATTAATGGGTGTAGAATGCCATGTTTATCACCCTCATGAGTATTTGGAGCATCAGTCCCTGTCTCAAAACACATTGGTATTTGGAGCATCATTCCATGTCCCATAAAATAATATTTTTATGAATTATGGGTGTAGAACGCCATGTATATCACCCCGTGAGTGTTTGAAGCATCAGCCACTATCTCACAACCCATTTCTCAATAAAGAACATATATCAAATACATAAAATTATTCAAGATTAATCAACATTAATCTTTTATCACAATTTTATAATGTCTAACACCCTAATGAGTATTTGGAGCATCAGTCCCTGTCTCACAACACCTTTCTCAATAAAGAACATATATCACATACATTACCATATTCAAGATTAATCAACATTAATATTTTATAAAAAAATTACATACCTAGCACCCTCGTTAGTATTTGGAGCACCATTTCATGTCTCATAACCCATTTCTCAATAAATAACTTATATCACATACATCACACTATTCAAGATTAATAATCATTAATATTTTATCACAATTTTACATGTCACTTGTATCACAACACCACATTAATTAATTCAACAATTAATTAATCACAAACACACATTAATTAATTCAACAATAATTAATCACAAATTCCCATTAACTAATTTAACAATTAATTAATCACATTGCCCCATTAATGAATTCAGAAATTAATTAATAATATCATCACATTAATTAATGTTAACAAATAATTAATCAATATCCACAATTCAAAATCTCATAATTAATTCTACAATTAATTATCGCATTCACTATATCAATATCTTATAATTAGTTTTACAATTAATTATCTCAAATAATCTATTTCAATATCACATAATTAATTCAACAATTAATAACTCAACTTACAAATCTCATTACCTTATAATT
Source organism: Viscum album (assembly GCA_963277665.1). NCBI lineage: Eukaryota > Viridiplantae > Streptophyta > Magnoliopsida > Santalales > Viscaceae > Viscum > Viscum album. Next base: position 1,050,265,153 of record OY728130.1, on the reverse strand, counting down.
AAATCAACTATTAATTATTCAACATTATCAATTCAATATCTCAACCATCCACATTAATTAAATTATAAATTAATTAATATAATTCATTCAATTGCACCTTTATATCAATTCTCATTAATTAATTCAGAAATTAATTAATCTAACACATTCAATTGCCTCAACACAAATAATCTCCATTAAGTAATTCTTCAATTAATTAATGTGACACATCCAATTATTATAACAAAACCATCCCTAATAATTAATTTCTCAATTAATTAACCTAACTCATTAAATTGTGTCAACACAATAATCCCTATTAATTATTTCTCTAATTAATTAATCTGACTCAAAAATCATAACATTATATCCATTAATTAATTTACTAATTAATTAATTCAAATTATTCCAATTAACTAATTCCTAAATTAATTAATCTAACACAATCACTTCTATTAATTCACTAATTAATTTTCCATGTTATCTCATATTAATTAATTCATAATTAATTAATTCACATTTAACCACCTTTCGATTAATCCACCAATTAATTGTTTCCGATAATTCCATTATTTAGTTCAACATTTAAATAATTATGTAACTGTAATTAATTAATTCATCAATTAATTAATTCTACAATTTAATTCAACAATTAAATAATCAAAAAAAAATAGTAATTAATTTTTTCAATTAATTCATCCCATTATTTAATCCAACCAATTAAATAATCATATTTCTTCATTAATTAATCTCATTATTTAATTCAATAATTAAATAATAAAATTTCTTTATTAATTAATTAATAAATTAATTAATCTCATTATTTAATTCAATAATTTAAATAAACACATCTATCACATTAATTAATTTATAAATTAATTAATACTCCAGTTCTATTAATTAATTCCATAATTAAATAACCAAATCCACCATTACAAAATCTTAATAATTAATTAATTATTTATTTATTTAAACCTTCCAAATTAATCAATCACATAATGACCGTTAATTAATTCCAAAATTAATTAACCAATTCCACCATCACAAAATCCTCATAATTAATCTATCAATTAATTATTTAAACCAACCAATTTTATTTAAAATTTCACAATCCACCAACCCCCCCCCCCCCCCACACACAAAAATTAATTAATTTACACAATTAATTAATTGAATATAGAAAAACTCAATTTTTAATCATAACATAAAATTTCTACAATCACATACGCATAAATGAATCAAGAATATGAGATTGGAATTTAGATCACCTACCTCAAATATGATGAACACGTGATATAAATCCAACAACGCTAATGGCGCGTTTTTCTGATGACTATCAAAGGGGAAAAATAATAAAATAAAAATATCCAGTTTAATAAAAATCTTCTCAAAATGCATCATTTTCTATAAAAACAAATTTGGTATGCACCATCCTATTATCAAGACAAATCGAATGCCCTTTACGACACTTCAATCTGATCAATATCAAAAAAGATATTGATTATTGAATTCTAAAAAGAAAGATAGAGGTGAGAGGGGAATTCCATAAATAATGGGCTTTCTAACCATGTCATGCACATCACCCCAAATCTAATTTATAATACCTTTTCATTAATAAACTTAGTTATGTTTATTAATTGAATCAGTTATTTATTAATCTCCCTTATTAATTGTATGTGTCAACTCATCATCATATTGAGTGTTTCAGGAAGCAGTACCATAAGTCTGAATTAAATATTCAACATTGGTCTTTAAATGACTACCTCTATTTTAGGGTCATGATGTCACTAACAGTGTGTAAATCTGACATCATGCGAAAAAGTTATGGCTGAAACGGTGTTTTGATAGCAATTATTTTCTCAAAAAATAATAATAATAATAATAAATACTATTATTATAAAGTATTTTTCCTTGTTTAAAGTTTCGCCAACAATATTCATTAAATGTCAAAAAATAGTTGATAATTTAATATTAACTCCACATTTTCATTTATTTAGTGTTGACTCATAAATTTCACCACTATAACATTGATCAACAACAAATATTCACACATGGTGAAACATCGTTTATCATTTAAGTGAAAAAAATATTTAACTACACATGTATTTTTCCTATCATTTTTTTGAGAAAAAATAATAATAATAAACTTATTATAAATAATATTCCTTTTATTATTAATAATACACTTATTTATGTAATTTCATTAATTTCGGATTAATTATTAAATTAATAAAATTAATCATTTAACTTAAAAATTAAAATAACATCAAACACACATTATGCATAAAAGTTATACCCTAAATAAGGTAAACCCCCCGTTTTAAACCCAACAGTGGTATCAGATTCCTCATATGATACACCATTTGAGAGATATTGATTATTTAATATAAAAAACAGATTAAAATAATTAATTAATTATAAAAATATTATTTTAGCGAGCGAGATGTCCAAACATTCGACGCTTACAATTTTTATACCCCACCTAAGGTAAACACCATGTTTCGGACACAACGGTGATCTCGTATTTCCAATACAATGAACCATTTAAGAGATATTAATTATTTAATATTAAAAAATTGATTAAATAATTAATTAAATATAAAAAGGGTATTTTGCGAGTGAGATGTCCAAAAGTCTGACGCATACAAATGTTATACCCCTCTTAGGGTAAACACCATGTTCCATACGCAATGGTGGTCTCAGATTTCTCTTACGATGCACCATTTTAGAGTTTTGAAATTATTTTTAATAAAAAGTGTGTGCTTAATATATTATATTTAATATATTTTTTTAATCTTTATTGAGAATTTGTGGGCCTTAGAATATCACACTTAACTCAGTGTGAAACTCCAAAAACATTCCAATAAAATATTACAATATGTTAACTGGGCATTATTTCTCATTTAATCCATTAAACATTTATTAAGTTGTTTCACCAATAAAACAATTTTTCCACATAAAGTATTTATAAACTATAAAAAGAAATAAATCAAAGGAAAACATACTTGGTAAAAAGATGGAATCTTACAGCCTCAGAGGTGGAGAACACCCATTGGGATGGCACAAACCAAGGTGATCAACCCAATAAATTTATTCTCCACTAGCTAGGGTTGCATTTGGAAGAGTAAGGCTTCAAATTAATTTAATTTAACAAATTAGAGGTGATGCCAGAATGGTTTGGCTCACAACATGATGACTCATATCATATAATGAAATTACATGAGGGGAAGGAACCTATACCACCTACCTTAACCTTGTATATATTCCCTCATACTTTTTTGACCTTTTATTTGAGCTAGGTTGGAAGAAATCGAAGAAACCATCAAATGACCTGAAAATAGGGGAAAAGGTCTTGAACCTAAATAGCTAAAAAGAGGTTAGAAGAAACTAAAAATATAATTAATAGGATTGAAGAGATTACCGAGAGATTCCCAAATCATCTGGTGATGAGTGAAATAGATATCAGATGAGGGAGGTAGCTTGATCCCTAGGTTGAGTTGGAGGAGAGCTCGTATGTGAGGGAGGAGGGTGTTTCATCCGTTGAAGGACATAAATGGAGAAAAGAAAAGGGTTAAAGGATTAATGATGGGTAAAATATAAATTACACATTTACTCAAAGGGTCACACGGTTTGGCATCATGTTTGGCCAAACTGTGTGCCAATCCACTGTATTAAAGGGGAACCTCACACATATTGGATCACGGTTTATCTCACCATGTGAAAACTGTGTAAAATTATACTATTAAAAAACTCAATTGGCCATAGGGGTGTGTAACTAGGGTTTCATAGTTGCTGAAAAAATGTGCACCCCCAACACCCCATTATCTGTTACCTCACATTTTAGGGAAACAGTGTGTGTTGGGTTGCACAGTTTCTACTAACCGTGTGACCCAGTGTGTCTCTTAGAATTTTGGGAATCCAGACTCTGAATGAGCCCTCAAACACACCTGAGACCTCCTTGAATCCCTTAGGTGATATAAAGAGGTCCATGTAATAGAATTTCAACCAGAGTCAAATGGTTTGTTCCTTGAGAAAATTTGGGACGTTACAAATGTATTTTAAAATATTAAAAGTATTTTTATTTTTATAATCATAAATTTTATCTCTCACTCCACATTTCCTTTGAAAACATTTATGTTTTTTTTAATTATTCTTTATTGATATTTCTTTTTAAATACATTTTTGAAAAAGTATTCATTCTAACTTTCCAAAATGGATCATTTTCTAAAATTATTAGTAGCTTTATAACATTATGATAGTGTGAAGGAATGTTTTATAAAGTATATTTTATGTTAACTCAAAAAGATCTATCTAGAAAGAAATTATATATTGTAAATAACCCATTAATTTACTTTATGAAATACTTATTTTGGGTGATTGAAATTTTTTAATTAACCAAACAACTCTCGATCTCACATTATGCAATAACATTTGGAAATGATATAAAACACATTTTCTTTCCATGGGTTTTCATGGTATAATGAATGATTGATATCTTATGGCACATATATGTATGGATGATTGCAATGCAGGGTCCAATATCACTATACAATGAATTTTTTAAGGTTTTACATCTCATTAGACAATGATTTTATGTGTGAATATTATTTCTATATTCACAACATGATGTGCGGACATTATTGTTATATTCAAAACATGATGTTCGAACATTATTGTTATATTCAAAACCCAATGTGGGGATATTTTCGTTATGTTCAAAAAAACTTTTTTGGAATGAATTAAATCTTTCCTTGTTAAAAATGTTATTATTTTCTAGCATTAATTAGGTACCACACATTTATGCTAAAAAAATTATATCACATGTTTATGATATTTTATATGGATCTTGTTTATGGTCTCATGTTCCCTCAGTCTTATTCCATAGTATATGTTTGATCATTAGAGATTACGTGGACAACACTTATTGGTTAATATGCCTTTTTAATCATATATTTCTCTCTTGATCATGTTTTATCAAGATTATGATCTAAATCTTGATGAAATTTTGATTTATTTTCCCCTTATAGAGTATTTGAACTCATCTATTTTTATGTTTTCCATTCCCAAGCTTATGAAGATGATTATAACCTATATAAAGTCTATAAGGTGGTCTAGTGTGGTGTGATATATGGAGAAATGTTTATAGTATTATAAAATATACTGTTTAAAAAGCTAATATACGAAGACAATAAACCTTTAGTTCCTGGTATTGTGAGATTAATCATGAGATATAATGTTTTAAATTATGAAAATGATGAAAAAAATATGCAATATTAGTTTGGGTCACCTCACTAGATATGCTAGAAGATATTTGACCACTAAGAAAATTTGGAGCAATAGATCTGTATAATGGAGAATAATATGAGTTAAGAAACATATGATGCATTAATAAGTGACGCACACCTGTCATAGGTTGTGGAAAAAGAAATTTAATTTTCCTAGTGCTGCATAGTAATTGACTATAGTCGTCTCACTTGAGGAGCGTTTCATTCGGTTCAATCATTAATTATAATTCACCTAATCTAATTATTTTTCGATTTTTTTTATATTTATTGAAAACAATGGTGTTGGTTTTGGAAAATGTGAAAATAAAATAATGAAATTAAAACTTTAAATGTAAATGAAAATGCAGATGCAGATAAATAGAAATTAGGGAAGAAATAACTTGGTCCTAAGGTTGTATAACATGGGTTCTTTCATTATTTAATTGTTGTTTAAATTAAATTTGATAATTCATTTGGTTAAAACTCATTAATGAATTAGTTTTCTCTAATTTATTGAGTTTTTGATTTTAGTATGATTCTGGAACACCAAACCACATCTCCTCCAATAGTTAAATAGGGTAACACCTCAACCAAGAACACTATTCCTAAAAGACACGGCTCCACCGTATGTCATTTCAACCCTTATGGCAAGCCCAAATCCATTGTATGAAAGCTCTAACTAAGAGAAGAGAGGAAAAATGATTAATAAAAAAATAAATGTAATTGAGATTAATCCCATGGTGTAAAAATACCAAACTCATGTAATTCGCTCACATATACTACAAATAGATTTAAAACATTTTGAATTGAAGTGTAATAACGAAGAACACTGTGAAACCTCCCTGGGGGTAAAGCCTCAGGTTAGTCACTTTCCATTTCTAAGTGAAAATAGATCACGATGGAATATGTAAGAGAGAGAGAAATTATATTAATGATGGAAGAAGAAATGTAAACACTTTAATAAAAATATGAATATGTTACAATGGAAAATAAAACTACAATAGAAAAGAGAAGAAAGAAAAATACTAAAGATTGATATTGTCCCAAGATTCCCTCTAGTCCAGGATTCTCTAGAATGTCCTATAAGGGTGGATGAGGTCTCCTTTTATATCCAAGTCCTCCACAATCCCATGGCCTATTTCATCTTCATTTTCAAGATCTTCTAAATCTCTCTTTAAGATCTAATACATATTCTGTGCACTGAAATATTGAATCTATTAGGTCTGATTAATGACATAATTTTGGAAATGTTCCTTCTTAAAAGTCGTTCTATAATTAATTCTCTCTCCACCAATGAAACATGAGCTCCTTCTGACCTATGAAGAAAAATAAATATCTCATTAATTGAGAATATTTATTCATCAAGAATGTTTCCAAAATTTTCCCCTAAAAGTTGACCATCCAAGGATAGACTTAATTAAGTCCAATATCTATGATATTTAACATGAAAACTCCCCATTCAATTATATTTCAAATAAATATAGAATCACCCCAATTGTAGGTGTTTAAACCAATTTATAATTAATTTAGTGATGTGTGGTCCACACGGTTATCCAGAATGATTTTGAAAACCCATTTTTTTTATTTTTTTTATTTGTTTTTTTTATTTTCTATTTTTTTATTCAAGAGGGTAAAAACAATAAATAGTAAAATTAATGAATCAAAAAAAAATATTCCCACAATAATCACCCCACACTTCTTCCTTATAATGTAAATCATCCCTTTTACCATGACTCCCTTCACCCTCACACATCATCTTTAAAATATCATGAAAATACCAAGAGTAGGGTAGGAATGGATAAAAAATGGATTGAAATATGGCTCATCCCTATAAAGGACACACATACTCTCTATGGGATAAATAAGGATTGATGTAAATGTGGTCTTTAAGGATAAGGGATTTTCAAAATATTCCTCAATCATTTTAAATGTGTTTTTTCAGTGTTATAGTTTTGACAAGTTTTAATACAAGTTTCGATCAGTGACATGTCCCAAGATCACTCAAGAAATATGCTCAAGAATAAATAGGAAGAACTTGGTCTATAAATCCTCTCATGAATGAGAAATATGATATTGTACAATCACTAAAGAAATTATTAATAATATAAAATCAATTAATGTAAATTTTAGAAATTCAAATCATGAAAAAATGGTAAGGAAAGTTTATCTACATGAATCAACTAATTCCCTCAAATATTGAGTCATTATTTCAATATCAACGATTAACTTTAAACATTCAATTTTTCATTTTACTCATTAAATTTTATTGAAATTGAAATCTAAAACATGGCATGATTGAATTCATAAGAAACTCATGTCTCCTTGATAAGTCAAGTAAAGCATGAAATTAAGAATGGACATGCAATTTATTGCTCAAATCATATTTTTTGGATAAAAATTTAAGGAGTTTAAAAGTTCAAAAACTAGAAGTGTTCTCCATTTTTAAATGAAGCTTATTCCTTTTATTCCACTGTTTGGGGATTCCTTATTTCATTATAAACCTTCAAAATATAATTACACAATTAAGCACAAGGATATTGTATTTTAAACTCAAAAATATAGAGGGAGGGGGATGTATGTTACACTACTTCTAAGAAAGAAATTGAAATCTAAATTCTTAAAAAGCTATTAAAGATAAATCTTCGTATGATCCCCCAAGTGGGCCCTAAATTTTTATTTCCTCCAGAGTTCAGTACCAATTGTTATCCAAAGTTGGATGGTAGTTCAGGCTTCTTTGAGTTGAACCACCACATATGGCTTTTCCTGGTTTGTGCTTCATACTTTTGGGTGAGGAATGATCCATGGATAGAGTCCACCAGATTCTCCCCATTAAAAATGAGGTATATCATTCATGTCGGTGGTAGGATGTAGTATGGAGCATCGTATTCCTCATTTTATAATTGTGCAACCTTATTCTCTTCTAGTATTGGCTTCCTAGGGGATTTAATAAGAGTATCCTATGTTCTATTTTCTCAATATCAGCTACCTTTATCTTCTTATAGGGATCCTAAAATTCATTTTCAATAATTTTAGGGAGCTCCATGTGTTCCTCAATATGTGCATCTTATTTTTCATCATCTTCCTATAGTGCGTAATATGGGTTGGATGAATTTGAAAATTCAAAACAAAAAGGAATGATACTCAAATTAATTTCAACAAAACTAAAATAATTTTAGTTCAAGAATGTATCATATCCCTAAGTTGGTTCGGGTTTAATCTCCTATTAAATTAAAAGTGCCACTTAGATTCGATCTTCATTGGATGGAGGTAGGTAGTTGGGCTCCTCCACCTCAAGTTCAGCCTCAAATTAAACGATGAGTGTTGAAATTTATTCCACCACTACCTCGGTTTCTTTCTTGGGCTCAGGGTTGGGTTGCTCTATTAATGCATGAACATAATTAAATTCTCATTCCATTTTCCTCCCCAAGTCATCTAGAGTATTTCTCATCCTTTCTACTCATTCATTTAGATCTCTATAATCAACTTCGGGTTCTTGACATTTCACCTATGATTAATCATCCCATGCATAATAATTTGAATTTGAATACATCATGGAGGGGGGTTTAGATTTTTTTTAAAGAAAAAAAAGAAAAATATTTTCAAATATGTGAATTTAGAAAAACCGATTGAAATAAATACTTAGTTCCCCAACAAAAGAACCGGTTTTGATGCACACCTAGAGTAGGGTGTGTAAAAAGAAATTTAATTTTCCTAGTGTATCACAGTGGTTGGGCAAGGTAATCTCACTTCAAGATAATTTCATTCGGTTCAATCACTAATTTTAATTCACCTAATCTAATTATTTTTGGGTTTTTTTAATATTTATTGAAAACAATGGTGTTGGTTTTGAAAAAATATAAAATTAAAATAATGAAATGAAAAAATTAAATCTAAATAAAGATTTAGATGTAGAAATAATGAAATTAGTTAATAAATAACTTGGTCCTAGGGTTGGATAACATAGTTTCTTTCATTATTTAATTGTTGTTTAAATTCAGTTTGATAATTCTTTTCTTGAAACCTCATTAATGAATTACTTTTATTTGATTTATTGAGTGTGTGCTTGTAGCATGTGTCTCGCACACCAAACAACACCTCCTTCAATAGTCAAATAGGGTAACACCTCAACCAAGAATTCTATTCCTAAAAGACCTGGCTCCACCGTATGACATTTCAACCCTTATGAAAGCCCGAACTCCACTGCATGAAGGGTCTGCCTAAGATAAGGGAAGGGAAATGATTAATCAAGTAAAATAAATGTAATTGAGAATAATTCCATGGTGGATGACTGTCTCACCCTTACAATACCTCTCATCCACTACAAATAGATTTAAAAAAAATTAATTGAATCGTAATAACAAATAACATTGTGAAACCTCCCCCTGGGACAAGCCTCGGGTAATTCACTTGCCATTGCTAAGTTAAAAGAGATTATTATGGAAAATAGAAAAGAGAAAAACAATTATTAAGGATAGAAGAAGAAAGGGAAACACTTTAATAAAAATATGAATGTGTTAAAATGGAAAATAAAACTAAAATAAAAATAAAATAAATAAAAATTCTAAATATGGATGTTGTCCCAAGCTTCCCTATAATCTAGGATAATCTGGAATTTCTTGTAATGGTGGAGGAGGGATCCTTTTATATGCAATTCCTTACAAATCTCTCATCCAACATCATCATCATTTTCAAGATCTTATATATCTCTCTTTAATACCTCATCTAGATTATGTCCACTAAAATATTGATCATATTATGACACATTAATGATAGAATTTAGGAAAGGTGCATTCTTCAAAGTTGTTCGAAAATTCATCCTATCTCCACCCAATAAATTTCATCTCCTTATAAACTATTAAGAAAAAGATATGTCCCATTAATTTCAAAACATTATTCAAAAATAATGTTTCCAAAATATTCCCCCCAAAATTTGACCATCCAAGGACTTCCTTAATTAAGTCCAATCTCTATGATATTTAACACAAAAACTCCCCATTTAATTATATTTAAAATCCATATGTAATCACACCAATTAGAAGTTTTTATACCAATTTATAGTTAATTTAGTGAGTTGGGGTACATGCGGTCATCCATAATGATTTATGAAATTGATTTATTTTTTTGGGGCATTCGATGGACAAATTAACTTTTATTCTAGAAGACAAAGTTATAGAAAAAATATACAAATAACTTAAAAAAAGAATCACATTAATTGGATTTGTATTATAAAATTTATTCTCAAATTAACATAGTTATAAAAATCTGTCAATTTTCTAGAATAAAGAAACATCCCATTTTTAGCCCAAAACACACCAAAAATATTAAAATCATGAAAATAAGCTCAAATTGAAAACTTTTATGAGATTAAATCATTTAAAATCATATTAAAAATGATTAAAATATTAGATCTACCAATAATCCATTGGTATCTATGAAAAGGACCTAGGATATATCAAAAATACAATGTAATCACATTCATTCACCTTAGGTTATATTGTTATCCAATGTTACCTTGTAGGTTCATCTTGAAAGAGCATCAGTGAAGGGATATAACATTCATAGACTTTATGGTACTATGCAAGCACCCAAGTAATGTGGTATTTCAATTCAATCTTACATTAATTCCAACCCAACATGCATCTGGGTAATAGTTTTCCTATCAAATCTATGTTATAATCAATGTAATGTCACATGTAATCTTAAAACTATAAACTTATTCCAACATAATAAGGAAAAGATGCTTAAGATTATATTGTATCAATAATATAACAATAATTTCAATGCTATTTATTTTATAAAATCTAATCACCAGGTATATGGAATGCGCTTTAAAAAAATTGTTGTGCGTTGAATATAAAAAAACTCATCCAAGAAATCAAAGAAGTGAGTTTTACTTGAGCTATAACTCCATTAGGTGACCCTACAGACTTCCATGTCTCAAGACTACTGTATCAAGGTTCAAAATGAAGCCTATTTTTTGTATTAGATGAACTTAAAATGAATATTTAAGATGAGATTCCTAATTTCATGTTTTTGTGGATGATATAGTTCTCATTACAGTATCCAAAGAGAGTATCAATTTAAATTTAGATATATGGAGAGAGACTTTAGAATCGAAAGGATTCCATATTAGTAGGGATAAAATAGAATATATAGAGTTATTTTTAGAAATAGATTCTCCTATAACATTATGAATATGATATTCAAGGGACACAATATTTCAAAAGTTGACCATTTTTTATATTTTGACTCATTTCTGCAATGTAATAGAGATATTAATGAAGATATCTATCATCGAATTCAAACATGAGGGATAAAATGTATAAAGGAATATGTAGTTATTTGTAATTATAAAATTCCTTTCAAATTGAAGGGTAAATTTTATAGGACTATTAATAAACCAACTGTTCTATATGGTAGGTAGTGCTACCTTCGATGAGATATCCTAAATAAAAATTAAGGGTACTAGAAATGAAAATGTTAAGATGAACATGTTGACATACTAAGATGGATAATATTAAAAATGATTGTGTTTAATGGAAAACTAGAGTGGATATGGTTTATGAGAAGATTTATAAGATAAGATTAATATTGTTTAGACTTGTTAAAATTAGATCAAGGGATGATCCTATTAAAAGGGTAAACCTAATGATAAATTGAATTATTAAAATAGGTTGAGGTAGACCTAAAAGGAACTTTAAAAAATAATCAAGGATGATTTTTTCTAATGGTTTTAATGGAAATATGGATTTCAATAGGTCTCACTAGAGACATTTGATCCATATAGAATACCTAATTCAATTGGTTTTAGGGCCAATTTTTTATTTTTGTTCTTGTTCAATCATCAGTTACATAGTGATTCTTTAAATACTTATTGATACATCGCATCATCTCTTCACTTTACATCTAATATCAAGGGAATATGAGTAAACTTACTAATGAGATATTATTCCTATGATTTTCTCAAGGCATAATCCACAAACTACGTCCATTGAAAATTGACATTGTGGCCAATTGTTTCTACTACATTGTACCCAATGAAATATTAGGAGACAAGATATCATCTAAACATTATAAAACACAAGTATCTTTATGAATTACTATTCTAGATACCAATCAAATATATTTTTAAGACTATGTTTCCCCCCACCCTAATGAAGCCTTAAGATCCAACACAACATCTACAAGATGGGTAATGTATAATCAAAATACAATACAACATTCTCTTTCCTACCAATGCTATATAAAATAGAAATTTTCAATAAGAAATACCCTGATCTTGAAGATCCTTCAATAAAAAGAGAACCATGTATGGAAATAATGTAAGTAATGTGAGGAATAAAATTAGTCTTTATTTAAACTATCTAATAAAATCAGGAATGGGAGTTATAGGCTGAATAAATGACACTTTATTCAATAGAGAAGAACAAGTTGTGATCATGAGATAATGACATTCACCGAAGATTTCATGTAGGATTTTTACAGTTCATATAGAATAAATAAAATGAACCTTAGTGACATATGAAATGGTCTCGAGCAACGGAAGATCCTATAATAGGATTTAGTCACCACTATCTCATTATTTTTTAGGGACTTACTTATTTTTAGCAGTTAGAATTAATATTTATATAGCCCAATGTTCAAGGTTATTAGATTTAACAAGGAGTAATAAAGCCCTTAATTTATGATTGATTCAATATGGGAGAGACTTATTACTCTTAATTAATATACATGTATCTAGTTCATATTCATTTTCAATTATTCTCAATTTAATGTTTGAGTTATACTTGTTGAGTGTGAACATTTTTTAAACTAGGTAGATGAATTATAAGAAAACAAAAACACACACACAGAGAGACACACTCAAACACATCAATGGGTCAAACCTTATCCTGATATATGATAGAATTGGAGTGATTGAGTGGTAAAGTGTTTGAAGATTTCTAACACATGAGTGTAATGATAAGTTTTCACTCCCTATAAATCTAGATCACCATTTTTTACTGGGATTTTCCCAAAAAAATGAAGGTGAGTTATTTGTTAGAAAATTGGGTAATTTATAAATACTCATTCATTCACACATAAAGGCGGTTTATCATACATTGATCATTATAATACTAGAACCAGATTTTTGGAAACTAGTGGTTGGAGTTTATGATTTAGACTCTCATTGAGAACCAATATAAGGAGATATCATCATTTTAGAAAATAATAACCTAGAATAAGTATTATTACCCTTGTATTAATAACTGATATATTTTCTAACTGTTAATTTAGTACTTACCTCTCATGTTCTCATGAATTCATAAAAAACACATTCCCCCATACACTAACACTTACATTGCAACACTTTGAATTTCAACCATTCCTTATAGACAATATAAGGTCACCATTATAATGGATTTAAAGTCTAATTTATATATGTATTTATACACACATGACAAATATGTGTCTCTCAATTCATGGAAACTATTTTTGAAGAAGTCCTGTTCATTCATTAACACCTAAACAATCCCCTTATTTTCATGAACAAATATAGTAGTGAATTTATAATCACTTTTGATCCAAAAAAGGAACAAACCTTTTGAGCTTGTGTTGATTTAAAAATTTCGTTAGTTTTTTTTTATGCTCACAGTAACCCACATTTATGTTACTAATGAAGTTGCTTTTATATGAATTTCAAAAAAATGATATTAATCATAATATTTATTCTGGAAAAATATTCACATCATTGAACCACGAGGAAATATTTGTTAATGTATTCTAGATGTGTTTTTGAAAGTATTCTGGAAACACTGTTAATACCATACATTTGTAAGTGTAAAGTAATGATTGGAAATCCTAGAATTGGATGAAATAATATGGATCATATACCCTATGTTTGGAAGAAACCCTACATTTGAGGAATGAAAGGTAATTTCATCAACCCTATGCTTACAAAAAACCTTATGTCATCAACCATACATTTGTAAACAACCCTAAATTATTAACCCTATGTTTGGATTTTTTTTGTCTCATGAAGGAACCCTATGTTTTACTATTCAACGATGGATTGTTAAATCTATGATATTATCTAATATTTATGAAATAGTCTTGATAAAAGTAAAGATCTATTCAAAGGCTCTTTATGATCGATTCAAAGGCTCGTATTCAATGGATTAAATCATTTCAATTCTTATTGAAAGTTATGACTCTCTTAAATGAGTTTGAATTCAAATATTCAAAATTTATTGTGTGATATTTATATATCTAGTTTGAAGTAGATCTGTTTGACCTACAGTATGAATATCAAGACAGACTGCATCGAATGAAAAAAATTATAGAAGATATAAAACAAATATATACATAATGAAAAGAAATATTCAAAAACAAAAAATGTGTCATTGCCTTCAGAGATATAATTTTGAGACATATATGTTTTTATCTTTCTAATTGACTCACTATTGTTTTTATCAATAATAATAAATATTTTTGTTACATATTATTATTTAAGAATGAAAAATCATTTTTAGATATATAATTTGGATACATACATGTTTGAACATATCTCTAGTGTTTTCTTTTCTTCTATTTGAAGAAATAATGTGTGATTTTGGAGATATATTTGTTGTTTTGTATTATTGAATATCAATTAAATATTTCATTTTCTACTAAATGATTTATTATTAACATTTTTTCTTAATCAAATCAATCTCTATTTATTTATTATAGTTTTGACTACTCAAACTCAGTTGTGGTAAAGTGTCAGCATATTGTACTAAGTTGTGGATTTTTAGTTTCTTATAAAAGAACCATAAGGCACTGTAAAAGCCTTATAAAGGTGTCAACTACCTGCACTAAACTGTTAAGTTCTTGATATAAGAGTACTTATCTTGTAAAATCAACAAACTCACTGAGAGAGTGTTGGTGGAGTGGAATAAGGGATATTTATTCCCTGAACCAGTATACATCACTGTGTTTTTTTCCTTTATTTATTTCCACTACTAAATTATATTTAAGAGATAAGGAAAGTCTTGTTTCATAACAATATAGGTGTTCATAATCTATCAAGGTTTTTTAATAACACAATTTACCCCCCTCTTGGGTCTTTGTCTTTGACATCTTTATCCCAACCTAACTAGTGGTAACAAAGGAATGGATCTACTGGTGTATTTTAATCTTGAAAAAAAAAAAAATTTTGATTCTATTTGATATAAAAAAATACTCGTTATCTATTCATTGAGTATTTTGTTTTATTATAAAAAAGTGCTTCAAAATTTTGTACTCCTATGCAAAATCAATATTTTTTATTGTATCTAATAATAATGAGTTAAATGTTCAGCTGAAGAAATCTTGCAATGACTAATTCAAGAGAAGAAACTGATGAGTTCAATTGAGGTTCTCAATATTATACAACAAATGAGATGAGGTAGACTATTGTTATTTCCTATGAGGGGACTAAAAATATGATAAAATTAAGCTAAGATTCAGGCCGAAGATTAAAATCATATCAAACATAAAGTTGCTACTCTCAAAACTACTATGGATGAATCATATGATTCTAGTCATCCAGATAAATATTTATTATATCTTTTTGAAATATTTGAAAATATATATAATAAGAAAAATAAAGGGACTAAAGAAAACAGATGTTATGAATGCAAATAAAATGTTCATAGAAAGGTTAACTATCAATTAATTAAATATCAAATAAAAGAAGATTATATGAGAAAAGGAAAGAAAATTATGAAGTATACTTGGATCGATTCATCTAGTTTACATGATGAATCATCTACCGATTTTTATGCTGGTCATAAAAAAACAGATGGTATGTCTTATAGATCATACTAATGAGGTACAGTCTTCTTACTATCAAAACTCTAGTTGTGAAAACATTATTATGATTAATCAAATAGGTATTTATTTACGTAATAAGATAAATATGATTCCATAAATAAATACCATAGAAAAATTAGAAAATCTTATGATATTTTTATATTAGATAAAGAAAGTTTGTCAAAAAGTATTACATATTTAAAAACTAACTCTACTAAAAATTATTGTGATCAGCATGAAACTAAGATTAAATAATTATTGGTTGTAGTTGATACTATAAAAAATATTATAGTATGATGATAAAATGATAAGATTATTTAATTCAAATCCTTGGTAAAAATAAAATTCATAAAGGAAAACATGAAATATGAAGTAATGGTGAAAGGCCAAAGTTATATAGGAATTATTTTGTTCCTGGTTCAAATAATAAAGTCATGTCAACTGCTAAATGTTTTTATTGTGGTATTAATGGAAATTATGTAAATGACTGTTTCTTTAGAAAACCTAAAATTTCTAGTGTAAAATATTTTTATTGTTCCTAAGAATTGTTTAACTTAAATAGTAGAATGACTACTCAAAATAACCAAGTTTTGTTGACTAAAATTTTAATTGTTAACACTACTGGATCCAAAGCATGTGGGTACTAAAAACCAATTTTATTTGATGTTTTATGGGATTGAACCACTAATATTAATTATTAAAACATTAATTGGTTGATTGATTGATTTATGAAAATATCTATCAAAGGAGTGATCAACTCTAAAGTAGTTCATTATCCAAAATCCTTAGTATTGAAATCTCTGATCCAGAAAGTATTTTATTTTTATAAATAAATATTATTTTAGTGCATTAAATATTTTATACAGGGGGAGATTGATGTCTCTTATAATGTGATAAAACTCTTATTTAATCTTTGAATCAAGTCTTAGACTATTTTTATTCAATTATTGTTTTTTTAAATTTAAATATATCTAAACATTGTTTTAATCTTTAAAAAATACATTATCTGTTTAAATTATGAAAAAGTTTATATTTTTTCATATTTAAACCTATTGAAATATTTATATTTCATGTTTCAAAATTTATTTTTTTATGTAACCAGAAAATATTTTTTATGTAATATTTATTTTCTAAAGTTAAAATATATAATGATTATTCTTTATTTTTTGACTAAAGAATGTTAATTGTTATCTGCAATGTGTCTGAGAAAAATGTTTCATCTTCTTCTTGAAACATTAAAATTGTGTATCTGATTTATTTGAAATACCTTGCTCAAAGGCTTCTAAAAACTAGTCACATCAAGATTAAGTGTTCAAATACTTTAGGTTCAGAAGAAAATCTTTCACATAAAATGACAAAAGGTAATCCTTTTGATTTGTTAGAAGAAAATTAAATTTCGTATGTTAAGTATTCATTTGAAAAATGTTAAAAAAAAATAAATAATAAAGATCATGGGCATGAATAATTGGAATTATCTTCATCTCAAATGTCTTATAAAAATATTATAATCAAATTCATCACCTTTAATAAATAAAAAGTGAAGTTATAAGCTGATTTTAATACGTATAGAAGGTCATATCAAGAACTATATAAAACATCTATATCAAAGATGGTTTTTGATTCATTAAAAGAGAGTATCATAATGTGAATGGGATTTTGATATCAAAAGAATAATTTTAATATTTTAATGTATAAATACTAAAATAGATGGAGTTACTCAGAAAAGAAGTTATTACTAAGCTATATCTAGATAAACTGAAACTCTTATTGGTTGAATAGTGTTCATCTTCTTTGCTATATCAAAGAAAATAATATTATAAAAATATAATAGAATAACTATCAAAGTTGTTATCTGATCTAAGTAAAAAAATTTATAAGTTTGGAATGTTTATATGAATATTATATTCCTTCTTAACACCCCAATTTTTATTTTCTATAAATCATTTAAAGTCAATTTTATATATCATGTTTCTAATATTTTGGAAAAAACATGCTATAAGTTTTTTCAAAATTTAATTTTAAATTTTTATACTTTTTATTGTATGTAATCATGAACTTAATATTTGATATCTCATTACATATTACTATAACTAATAAATAATTTTTCATTAAATATTACTTGTGAAAAAAATAATTAAAAGTATTTTATTCATTGGAAATATTTTAATTATTTGAATATCCTATATTTTATGACTTAAGGGGATTTATTAGAAAATGATCATTTTTTATTCATTGGGGGCGTTTATTTTACTATATTTTAATCTTATCTTTTTTATGTCACAGAGGGAGGAGACGTTTTATGTATAATAATATTACATATCATCATCTGGAGAAATTCTTTTCGTCATTATTTTTTATTTATAGTCATGGAGAGAATTTTTTTATGGGATATTTTATGAGAAGTTTTATATAGAAATAAAATTATAAAAAAATTCATATGTGAAATGTTGTTAAAAGAAGAAATGTGTTTTTAATTTATAAATGGTTATAAAAATTTCTTCTTCTAAAAATTATTTTAAATTTTTTGTATTTATTTATGGGTTTGGTGATCATAAAAAAGGGGGAAATTATTGATCATGTGTTGATTCAACAATTTTGTTAATTTATTTTTTGTTTCGATGCTCACAAACACCCACTTTTTTATTACCAATGAAGTTTCTTTTAAGTGAATTTCAAGAAAATAATATTCATCAGAATATTTAATCTAGAAATATATTCAAGTCATTGATCCATGGGGAAATATTTGTTTAAGTATAGTGGAAACAATATTCATACCCTATATTTGTAAAAATATCGTAAGGATTATAAATTCTAAGTTTGGAAGAAAGTATATGGATCATATTCCCTACATTTGGAAGAAAAACTGAATTTGAGGAATGAAAAGTATGGTTCATTAAACCTATGTTTGTGAATAGCCATACATCATAAACCTTACATTTGTAAACAACCCAATGTTGTCAACACTACATTTGGAGTTTTGTCATCACATGAAGGAACTCAGCGTTTAACTATTCAATGATAAAGTTTTAAATCTCATATATTATCAAATATTTATACAACAGTCTTGAAAAAAGTAAATATCTACTCAAAGGCTTGTTATGATCAATTCAAGGTCTTGTGTTCAACAGAGTAAATCATTTATATTCTTACAGGAAGTACAACTCACTTAAATTATTCTGAATTAAAATATTCATGATTTATTTTGTTATATTTCTAAATCTGGTTTGACCTGGAACTATTCATCCTATAGTATAAATATCAAGATTTTATTAATCAAAAGAAAAAAAGAGGAGATGTACAATATGTATATACATAAGGAAAATCTATTTTTGAGAATAACAATTGTGTCTTTGCATTTGGATCCACAGTTTGGAGACATATATGTTTTGATCTATCTAAATGAATCACTGATGTTGTTATCATTACTAATTCATCTTATTATTACATCTTCTTCTATAAGATCGGCATAGCATTTTTCGGAGATAAACTTTAGAGACATATGTGTTTAAACATTTGTCTGGTGTTTTATTTTCTTTTATTTAAAGAAAGCCTATGCAACATTGAAGATCTATTTTCTACTATGTGTTATTGAAGATCAATTAAATATATCATTTTTTTCTACAACTATGAATTTTAACCTATTTTCTCAATAAAATAAATATCTATTGATTTATTGGAGTTTCAACAGCTTGTACTCAGTCATGGTAAAGTGTTAACATCTTGTACTAATATGTGGATTTTCAATTCATTGTAAAAAAACCATAAGGCCCTATAAAAGCCCTGTAAAGGTGTCAACTTCATGCACTCAGTTTTTAAGGTCTTTTAATAAAAGGACCTATCTAATGAAATCTCCAAACCTTCTAATAGAGTGTTGGTGGAGTGGACTAATGGATATTTGTGCCTTGAACAGCTATACAACATTGAGTTCTTTTCCTTTATTTATTTCTGCTACTCACTCGTATTTAAGAGAGAATAAAATGTTTATTTCATAACATGAGAGCTGTTTAGAATCTATCAAAGTTTTTGAAGAATATATTTTACCCCCCACCCCCCCCCCCCCCCCTCTTGTGTCTTTGTCTTCATCGTCAACATCCTGAACTAGCTGAACCTTACTATTAAGAATAAGATAATTCATAAAAATTAAGAATTTTTAACTAAATTTGAAACTATTGCACTAATAGAATCAAATGAAAAAGTGTTTACATTGAATCTAACATTGATGTTAAAGAATAGAACCATGGACAAACCTTTAGAGATCTATATGAACCAAATTTTATAAATCAAAATAACTAGATTATCTGCCATGATTTACATGCTGAATCTTAATTGAAAATTATACTAGTCCAATTATTTCCTAAGTCTTATGGTCTTGTATGAGAGGATCCAAACAAATAATTTAAGCACTTCACCATGGCATTTGTTATATTTAAGTTAAGAGTTGTAGTATAGGAACAAGTCAAATGAAAAGAATTCCCATTTTCTTGTGAAGGTGTTGCTAAGGAGTGGTTATATAATATGTAACTAGTTGAAGACACTAGATAGGTTGAAAATCATAGGAACTTCCTTCATTAATTATTTAAAATTTAAGGAGTGATGCCTTGAGGAATTAGATCTATTAAATCAAGAATATCTCAGGATAGATACTATATGAGTATTTAGGGGGATTTAGGAAACTTTGTGAAAGTTTTCCACACTAAGTAATTGAGGAACATAACTTCCTAGTGTTAGTAAAACAATAACTACTCAATAGTGAGATAAATATACCAAATTAACTATGAATGTAAACTCGCCAATGAACCCAAAGGAATCATATAAAAGATAGTTTAGAATTCCCAATAATTTAGTATAATATGTATTGATCCTAAAGGAGACCATAAGGTAAAGTATATTGAACAACTTTTGATTGAATATAAGAATGAAGGACTATCCAATTTTTATAGAAAAATTAATCCTAATCATTATAATTACCAACTAACACCCATTAGGTTTTATGGCCTTTGGTTTTCTCTAACTCACTTCACAGACCGGTATGATCAACCGTAGGATATTAATAGTTTTTTTTTCTATCAATAAGGACCATTTCAATAGACCATAAATATCAATTGGTTGATAGATAACTCATTTGTCCTGTATAGATTTTTAAATCAAAAAAATGAAGCATATTTTCCATTTCAATAATCATTCCATTAACCTATATTATTTTAGAAAAAATTTAATCTAGGATATCAATATGATTTCCAATATTGGTTATTTTTATAATGGAAATTGTATGAACATCCTTCCTATAGTTCTCATACACAAATCCATAACCCCCCAAATCTTAACATAGAGGAGTTAAAAAAATAAATTGAATGAATTGAAAAACAAGTTAAGGAATCTAGTGTAAATGTTGATTAAAAATCCCTAAAAATTCACAGATCAATCATTAAAAAATAACAAGGGTAATATGAGTTTGGTAACAACTAGTATTGAAAACTAAATTAAACATTCTCTAAAACCAAAATTGGGAAAAACCAAACCAATAAAGGGATAGAAGAAACGATTTTTAATAGAATAAGAAAAAATCTGAAATTGGACTTGAGAAATAATTAAAATATAGGAAAACTATTTTTTTGGTCTTTCCCACATGAATGATTCAAAGTAATAACATTAATGAAATGAGATTCAAAGTGAAATTTTAGACACATTAAAGAAAGTTGAATTCAATATACCTCTTCTTGAATCTCTTAAAAAGATTCCCCAATATTCAATGTTTCTAAAGAAATTTTTCTCTAAGAAAAGGAGGCTTCAAGGAATGAGAGAGTATTCTTAGGAAGAAATGTTACATCTCTAATAACACCTCAATTTCCTAAAAATATTTAAGAACTATGTATACTATCCATTCCATGTACTATTGGTTTTATTTTATTTATATATGTTTTATGTGATTTAGGATATTTAATTAATGTAATTACTCATTATGTATTCTAATATTTATAAAATTGAGATCTCAGACTGACATGAATGGTAGTTCAGTTGAGAAACTAAGATACTAAATTCCTAGATATTGTTTAAGAACATGTGTCAGGTAGGGTTCATAACATGATCATTTTATCTAATTTATATGCCCTCAACATGGAAGAAGATAGAGTACCTATTAAATATCAAATTTTATAGGTAAACTATTTTTTATAACCAACCTAATAATCATAATTTGTAATAAAGATATATTAGAAATGGAATTTGAAGAAAAAATATTACATTTTAATACTTAATATTTAATAAAGTTTCTGAAAGAACATTCACTTTTCACACACCAATTAATATACTTCACAAATAGAAAATAATTGGTTAAAATATATTCTCAATCTAGGTAGCAAATTGAGATTTACAAATTCTATGGGATATTACATTAGGTAAACTAAAATTACTATATAAGAACATGGTAATGATATAGATCATGATTTCTTGATGGTTTTGATTTTTTGTTTCTAATTGATGGTGAAACTGATAATAAGGTATGTGAACCAAAGTTGTAACCATCCAAAATTTATCCCTTCAAGTCTGAATTGAAACAACTACAACCAAATTTAAAGTATGTATTTATAATTGGATAAGAAACAATAACCATGATAATTGATATTGTCTTAACCTCTAATCCAAAAATAAAACTCATAATCCTTTTGAGTGATATTGTTAAGGACATACAATAGAGTCTAGGTGACATGATCGACCTTATTCCTTGGATCAATGCACAAGATCTTATAAGAAGACAGTTCCAAACCTATTAGATAATCCAAAATGAGACTAAACCCAACCATTATAGAGGTATATAAAAAATAAATTGATAAATATTTAGAATAATGAAACATATATCTTATTTTGAACATACATTTGGTAACCCCATTCAAATTATTCCCAAAAAGTCATCTCTAAACAATTTTTAGAGTGAAAAATGAACAGATTTTGGAGAGAGTGAGGAATAGTTTTAGCCTATATTGAATATATATGATTGAATAAAGTGATTAGGATATACCCATTTCCAATATCATTCATTAACCAGATGCATATAGTACTGTTAATAAATACCCATTACTATTTTATTGATAGATTCTCAATGTACATCTAAGTGATCATTGCTCATAAGGATCAATATAAAAAAATATTTACCTATCCTTATTACACCTTTTCCTATAAAATAATTCCATTAAAATTATGGAATACCCCTGGGAATTTTTAAATAAATATAGTAAGTGTATTCTCTAGTTTTATTAAGAAATTTCTAGAAATGTTTTTAGATAATTTCAAAATGTTTGGAAATTTATTTGATCAATTTTTATCAAATATGGATATGGTTTTAAAAAAATCATAGAAAAAGATTATCTAACTTTTTAAAATTTCCATTTCATATAAAAAAAAGGAATTCTACCAAAGAAAGTGATTTTTCATAATTGAATTATAATGTGACTAATAAAAGGTTGAATCCATCACTACATTACCCTACAGTACTTATTCTAAATGTTTTATATCATAGTTGGGACATGTAGGTTTTTATAGATGATTTATTAAGGATTTTAATAATATTGTTTTACCACTTTCCAATTTCAAAAATATATGGATTTCATATTTGATGAGTCTTGAAGAAAATAATATTATGACATAAAGAGAAAATTGAATTCATCATTTGGTAATTCAAGCACCAAATTGAGAACACCCTTTAGAATTGTTCTATAGTGCCCCCAATAAAGCTATAAGAGTTGTTATTTCCCAATTAATTGAATGAATAATTCATGTTATAGATTATTCATTGAAAAAAGTATATATTACCTATAATAATTATATAAACACTTAAAGTATTTTCTTAAAATTATATCTCCTTTCAAAAAAATTAAACCATATTTTCCTAGAAAAAATATAACAGTCCACTCTCATCATGTAACACTTAGGCACTTGATGAAGAAGGTTGAATAAAATATTAGTTTTATGATATAGAAGTAAATTTCTAAAGAGTTTGATATGGATATAAAAGATAAAATTTATGAATTCCAAACTAAGATCCACTTCATTGCTCAATACTAGGTGTGAAACTCTATCTGATTAAAGGATAGGTTCCATTGTATTCTGACATGGTAAAATTTATTATAACTTTGTAGGTCCTTTAAAAAATTAACTAATTACATATCTCAAGTATTTACACTAAATCTAAATTCAATGTGTGGAATGATCCATATATTAAGATAATTGATAGTGAAAAAGTTTTTGGTAGATGTTTATTCAAGTATAATGTACATTATGTACTAAATTGTTAGGTATCTAAACTAACAATGGTTTTACATAATAAAAATGTAAAAGAAACATCTATCATTGTATAGGAACTAGCAGTATAGGGTTTTAGTAGGAGAGTAGAAGGAGACATATGTAGAAGAAGAAGCTCTGCAGAAGACCACTTCCTAGAGTACCAAGTATGGTCTTCCCAAAGACCATGTCTCCTAGATTTCAAGATGAATTGAACCAAAATAACATCATATCCCTACCTACTGACATCAACCCTATTTAACATCCCATACCCTATAGAACATTCCCCAAAACAAATAATAAACTAATAACTACACTACCCCTGGATAGTTATTCACTCCTTCATTCCACATATACACAACCCTGATATGGACTACTCACAACCCCAAAAATGATAAATTAACTCCCTCTTGAAAAGATAAAATTATATCAAGTCAGGAATAAAAAAATCTCAAACTATTCCACTAAAAGGGAAGACCAACCCCCCCCCCCCCCCATATTGAATATGGTAGTACACTTATTCCCGCATAGTCTAGTTGTGCACTTTTCATGTCACCACCACCACATTTTTTGAAAATCCATGCCTTCTTCCATATATTCAAGTATTGATGTATAAATAACTTCTTCCTAGGAATAAAACTTTAGGGGAATTTCCTGACTGAGTTAATGAGGAAAATGGGCCCTGAAGTGTTGTGGTATTATTTGATAAAACATTCATCGGTATTTGACACCATGTTTGATTTTTCTATCAATGCCGAGAAGGTTGTAAGTTGGACTTTCCACAAGCCCAGTGACATCAGGCACTAATCCTGAGAATACTCCAAGGAGATTGTTCTTTACTACTCCCTTAATTAGTGATAGTGGAATATCATTAAGTCTAAGTAAGAAATTATTTATAACATATTTATTTTTTGGAGAAATAACCTTTAACTGCATTTATTTTTTTACATCAACATGATCACAAAATGTAAGTGTAACAATACCCATAAGTGATGATCTACTAAACAGAGTTATCACATCACTCATAGAATAAATAGTACTATTAATAGGACTTATATTACTATTTTTAGAGTTTGTAATGATTCTTGTAAGACTTCCAAAATCTTCCTACTAGAAATGAAAGAAAATATGTAATTCCTAATCCCATGCTCCATGAAAATTATATAAGTTCATAATATGAGATTTAGTTTTCCATGTTTTAACTATATTTAAGTAATATTTCTCAGCAATAATCCAAGTAGTTTCATGGATATATAATGATATATTTAGTAAATCATTCATCAATAAAATTTCAAGGTCTAAAAGATTTCATCTTATTTGAAAATGGTGATAAAATGAATGTGATGATCTCCATATGTTAAGCAAGTATGCTCTATACATAACTACCCAATGAGTTCTTTTCCCTTTTAAAATAGATAACACTATAAAATTTATCATAGATTCCATTATATCAGTGGATTCCAATTTCCATGCCTTCACGTGAATTTTCCACTCATCACATTCCAATATTCCATCCATCCATCCAATAGCCCAAAGGCCTTCATTTTTTTATTGATTTGGATAATCCACCTTTCATGGGGTGAGGTGGAACCCTTACAAAGCCCATAGGCATAAGTATTACATGTCTCATAGGCCTTATAGAAATTCATTTTCCCATAGGCTTAAAACATTACATACAACCCTGACTAACTACTTGTTACTGCTCCTCCCTAGCATCTTCATCTTAAAATCAAATCTCCACCTTCGTATGGTTGTTCGGCTAGGCATTCCCGTGCATGCGTAGGCTTGTCCCGATGGCAGTTTTCATACCCTCTCATTCTTGCAATCCATTTATTTTTTGCTGTGGTGAAAGATCATTGCTCATCCTCCTTGTAGAGCTTTTTCTTTGTAGGTCATATGGTTTGCATATGCACTTAAGGTGGCCCGAAGGCCTTGAGGTGGCCCGAAGTCCTTACTAAACCGAAGGCCTGGGTAGCCCGAAGGCCTTAAAGGACTCAGGGACCAAATAGGTAGCCCGAAGGCCCAAATGGTGGCATATTCCCAACTGCTATAGTGCCAAACAGTACCTGCTACAGTTCCCGCTACAGTTCTGCTAAAATACCTGCTACAGTACCTGAAAATAATGTCTCCACCTGGATTTGATCTCGGGTCTCCCGGATGCACTTACAAAGTCCTTACCAACTGGGATAAGGCTCATGTGCTTCCAATATTCCATAGTTTCCCAAAGCATCCATAATTCGAATAAGTAGTATCAATATGATTCTATCATCTGACAATTCCTTTAGACTATACAGGAAAACTACATGTTTTTTCTATTGTATATCTAGTTAAATAAAGGATTTTAACTATTTTACCCAGTACTCCATCAGTTATGAAAGTATGTCACATGCCTGTATCTATCCAATTACTCATAGATGGCCATAAATCAAGAAATTAAGATAGATCACCTTGTAATAAATGATTCAGGTGTAAGAGAATCACATTCAAGATTCCTTTTTATTTTTACAATCAGAATGAATTTTAGTTTCAAATATTTTTAAATGGTCATCCATCACATTATCAACATTTAGCTATATGAGGTCACTTGAAGACTTCAATTATTCTTCACACAGCATATGTTATTTGGGACTCAAAAATAATTTCAAAACCGAATAATATTTCAGGTATTTATGCTCCTCTAAGGTAGAAGGTTAAGACGGTGAAATGTGTGCCTATATTAGTAAATAAGATAATAGAAAACTAGGATTCCAAGAATAGACTAGATAATATGATCACATGCTTCACTAACCTCACCGCACACTCTATATAATAACTCATACTTTTATTAAACTTTAATTCTTTATTTATTACATAAAAGTAAAAAAAATACAA
The DNA here is from genome assembly GCA_963277665.1 of Viscum album. Taxonomy (NCBI): domain Eukaryota; kingdom Viridiplantae; phylum Streptophyta; class Magnoliopsida; order Santalales; family Viscaceae; genus Viscum; species Viscum album. The sequence goes on along the minus strand of OY728130.1, from coordinate 1,050,237,950 downwards.
CATAGAAGATCATGAGGCTTAGTGTATTTATGAATTAGGTACATAGCATAAAAACATGATATATGTATACAACAACATTATTGAAAACTTCCTCAACATGATCTTTTAATTCATAAATCTTCTAAAACTGCATGAGATAACTTGGGGACATACATAAGAAAGCGGTGAGCTATAAATCTCAGTAAGTGAGTAAACAAATAATAACATGATGAAAGTATTTCATGTTAGTAAATAGTAATTTAAATGGTACATAAAAGGGTTTGGAATCATAATCTTGAGTAATAAGGTATGATATAGCAGGATAACATAAAGGTAACATGGGAATGTGGTAACAAATTTAAAAATGACATCATAAACATAGTCCTAAGAAAACTACCAAGACATATAATATGGTTGAAAAGTCCAATAATGGATTATTTTTAATCCATAATAACTTTCATGATGTGTTGTGATACTAAGACATTACCCAATGCATTGAAGTTCTATCTAGGTGCATCCAACATTTCCTTGTCATGTACATTCATAAGTGTTCCGCATAGACCATACAACATAAATATACCTTTCAACAATTTTAATCCCACAATAAAGAATTTTGGGTTAGAAAAATGGAATTATAAATCATTGAAGGGTAAGTAAATTTAAGTGAATACCTTTGAGTGGAAATGGGAATAGGTATTCACTAAACAAAAATTGTTCATGGAAAATCATAGTGAATTTTTGATAGCATAAATGAGGTACATAAAGGTTCATTGGAGGGATTTATTGGAGAGAAATGGGTATATAATCACTTGTAAATCTTAATTTAAATAATATGGATGTGTGATAACATACCCCAACATGAAAAAATTGAAAAAAAAAATACATAACATAAAGGAGGATCTTGAATAAAGTGAAAAAAGAGAAGATCACCTACTATGGGAGGCTATTTCAAAAATCATGGTAGGAGCTTCTCAAGAGCCTAGGGGGACCTTGAGAGAACAATAGAGAAGAAATTTTAGAGCATATTTTTTCTCAAATAGTTTTTATTGAAGATTAATTGGATTTTGGATGGGTTTTTATATGAAAAGAGAGGTGAGTTCTTTATTATTTATGAAACACAGGTTTTGGACTCTATACAATAATTTTTTCAAAACCTCAATATTTCCCATGGTTTTTTACCATTTTTTATACCAAACTGAAGTTTTTTTCAATATTTTAGAATTTTATGAACCTAACTCATTGAAATAATACCCTTGGTGATGTGGAAGTTTGTCATGTTTATAAAGAATTAATTTTAAAAATATAAAATATAATATAAGTTTTGGAGGATTCATAAAGGGTTTATAAATTAATTAAATAAATTAAAAAACAAATTATTTTAAAGGAAAAATATATATTTTTTCTTGGATACATTTTATGGAATTTATTACATCACTTTTGGCCTTTTATGATGTCATAATATACATCATATATTAATACCATATTTAATTTTGACCCAAAAATTTGATTGTATCATAAAATTATGAAAAAATCAACATGGGATGATTTAGACATGATTATTCAAGAAATATTATTTATTTAATCAAAATAATTCTCTAAATATGATAATTTACACTTTTAAATAAAAAAATACACATTTATTGATAAATATAGGTTTTTTTACAATAACATTTTTATAACCCTTATAAAAATTATATTTGACATTGTAGGATTGTATTATCATACATAATAAATAAATAATATTTAATAATAGTATTTTAGTAAAAATATTTTTTATTTAAAAAATAATTAAATTCTTGAATGGTTCGTTTTGATCTAAACCCTATATCTTTCAAAAATACAATTTGTGTTTCTTCATATCAAAATCTGTTTTTTCAAAGTCATTTATTTAATCATTTATAAAGTAAAAAATAATAAGGAATAAATGTAATAATTATTTTATTGAAAATAATATATATATATATATATATATATATATATATCATACTGTTATGGTCAATATACATTGCCCCTTATTACACCAGTGAACGCCCTAAGGATATGGTGCATGACGGTGAGATTCTCATGGGGTGGTTTAGAAAACATGGTTTGGGACATGATCATGATAACCTTGAATTTACCTCATAAATGGTTTCACTGATGCATTAGTCATTGGATATTGTCTTGGTATTGGTCAAGGGAAAATACCTGTGATTTTATCTCCCTCAAAAGCTTTGATAAATGGGATTTATAGCATTCAATCCTATTGGTTGAGGCAATCTCTTCTTTTATCTGTGTGAATATTAATTTATCATAACCCTTAATATAACCTAATCATATTATCATGATTAAATGGATATATTATCAATTTTTATGATTCTTAAAGGTCTTTTAAATCTAATATAACTTATAATGGTTGAAAATAACCAAATTAGTGTGTGTGTTTTCTATAACCATATAACATAATAGGGTACTTAATTTAATCGCAAAGGAAATTTCATTTATAAAAGTTTGTTTCGTTGTATTATTACCCACTTTAGAAATTTCACAGTTGAAATGGGAACTTATGTTTCATTACCTCTTCCTATTCCCAAGTTTCTTCCTCAAACATGGGGTTCCACCACAACACTTTATTTGGTTGAGTTGTCTTCTTTCATAGAACTTTTTCTGTATGATCTAAACTCTTCACCAGTTTTCCACATATGAAAGATCATTCTCCAATGGTACCACCTATAGATTCATTACATGTGATAGGTATGGTATGTACTTCCTCAAGAGAGATACATGGAACACATCATGTATTTGAGATAGGTTAGGTGAGAGTGTTAGTAGATATTCCACAATTCTAATGTGATCAAAGACCTCAAAGGGGATGATGTATCTTGGAATAAACTTTCATTTCTTCCTGAACCTCATGAATTTCTTCCATGGAGATATACAATGGAAAACTTTATCACCAACCTCTTACTCTAGGTATTGCCGATGATTGTCTGCATTGCTTTTATGTGGACTTTTTTCAGATTTCATATGATTTTGAATGTTTTGTACCTTCTCTATATTTCTTTGGATAAAATCATGTCCCATCATCTTATGATCTCAGACTTCATCCCAACAAGTTAGAGTCTGATAACTTTTCCCATACAAAGCCTCATAAAGTGACATTTGAATAAAAGAATGAAAACTATTGTTATATGAGAACTCCACTAGGGTAATGTTTTGATCCCAACATCCTTGTAAATCCATTTAACATGATCTCAATATATATTCTATAGTTTAAATGGTAATTTTAGATTGACCATCTATCCAAGGGTGATAAGTAGTAATGAAGCCCGACTCTGTATTCAATGCTTATTTAATTCTTCCCCAGAACCTTGAGGTAAACCTAGGATATAAATCAGAAATAATAAATATTATAACTCTATGAAATCTTACCACTACCCTAATGTATATCTTGGTGATTTGGTCGAGAGAGAAATCTTCCTTGATTGCAATAAAATGTGTTGACTTTGTAAGGTGTTATACTACTACCCATATGGTGTTATTTCCTTTATAATTTGTTTGGTATTCCTGTGAAAAAAAATACAAGGTTATATTTTACCATTTATATATAGGTATAGTAAATGGTTTCATCATAAACTTATAATTTTTTCATTCTACCATAACTTGTTGGAATACCGACCATCGAGATACAAACTATACAATCTATATCTTCATGTTATCCCACTAGAAGTTTTTCCTAAAATATCTATACATCCTAGTACTTCCTAGATTAATATATAAGGATGAGATATGAGCATCATATAGAAGTTCACTCTTCAATTTTGGTTTTAATGGGACACATATAAGGGTTCCAAATATTATGAATCTATCTTCAGCAAAGTTGGACTTTAAAATTTTTACTACTTTATTCCATAGAAACTCATCACCATTATAATACTCATTGATATTTTCATGAATGGATATTTTACTAGTTTTTTTGGAAAGGTAGTATTAAGATACTTTTATTATTCCCATATCCATCCTTTTCATTTCTAGGAAAAATGGATCCCTTTCAATCCTAATCATGGATAGAGTTGCATGATCCTTTCAACTAAGATAATCTTCCACTTGTTTGATTTAATAGGATGGTAATGGATTGAACAACAATAATACTATATCATATCTAATCACCTCTGTTGACACATATTAATCTCCTTTTTTACAAATATATACTTGAAGATTTTAGGGTCCATATATATATCACAAATCTCCTCGTAGAGATAATAACCCAAAATTTTTAATTTGAAGATCATTGAATACAATTATAGATCATCATTTGGCTACTTATTATCATGGATATTTAGTTTTTGGGACGCATTGGCTATCAATTTTTCAATTTAGGAGTACACAACCCAATACCTTTTTAGATGCATCTCTATAGATCACAAAACCTCCCTCGTTCATGGGTAATGTGAGCACAGGTGCAATGATAAACCTATTTTTTATATCTTTAAAACTTTATTCACCTTAATCAATCTAAAAACGTGATTTAGTGCGTGTGTGTGTGTGTGTTAGTGAGAAGTTTCGGTTTGGGTGGTCTCCATCAAAGAGTGGCATGTTTGAGGTTGGTCCCCTATGCCTATACATTTAATTTTAATTCCATAATTACTTTAGTGTTTTCAATATTAAATAGTATATACTTGATGTTCAAAGTGTTAGTTATGCTTGGTGTTGGACCTTCTTTATTTTTCATGATTCACTTTTATATTTTGAAATTTGGTCTTATTTTAAATATTCTCCAAGAATAAAACTTTAAATTCTTAAGGGTGTTTTCAATAATGATTTTGGGTGTGTGATTTCTATTCCCCATGATGTTTGGTTTTGTGCATATTGGTTGTGAATGTTGAATTGAGTGAACATGGTTTTTTGTGTGATTTTAAAAGGGGGAAGTCTCATGTTTTGGTATGTTTGGAAAAGTGCATGGGATTTGGTATGAAATTAAGATTAATTGGTAGTTTTACTTTATAAAATGGTTTACTTTGTTTTAGGCATGATTTTAGTCTTTTTTGTAAGCGTGTGGTACCTTGGTGTTCAAATTGATCTTTTAATAAATTTTTCAATTAAAAGTATTGGGTAATTGTGTTTTTTAAAAATGAAAGTATTCCTTGTAAAGTAATGATTCATGTTTGGACCTTTAGAATAGTTCTGGGAAAGTGGAAAACCACTCTTGAGGCATTCCACTTAATTTTAGAAATGTGATGCTAGTGTTAATGTGTCATTTGTGGTGCGTGCCTAGTGTAAAGGATTTTGTGTGGTTGTGTGTTGTAAAAAGGGGAATGAGATTAAAGATGGAGATTGGTGATGGGATATTAAATGGGTTTTTGGATAAATTCATATTTTCATTTATGTTTTCTTGATAAAACCTCACCACCATTTGAAATATAGAACATTGGAAGCCCTGAGTATCTAGGTGGGTAGACTAGGACTAGTACTCTAGGTGATTCAGAAGTGGTTCATCCCAGTTTTGTCTAGAAATGTTGACACTAAAACACTAACTAAAATATTATCGATGATGATGGTATACCACTATTATATGGGGGGTATCCCATACTAGTAGATCGTGCACGAGAGCACTGTTGTTCTTGTTTTCTATACCACACTTCCCTAAGTTATGAGGTTCCTAGGGTCCCATTTGTGCTAGTTAAATATAGGGATTGACCAAGGATATCGCTTATGACATGGTGTTTGTGAAATTATTTCAAATTTTTTTGCTTCAAGCTTGTTTATACTTTTTAAAATACATGTTTTTAATTTAAATTGTTTCATTTAATTTTAAAATGATCATACTTGCTTGTAAACTATTTTGGAAATGTGATAGAAAGGGAAAGGTTTTTCTTAGAAATGGAATCTTATATTTTAAATTTTAAAGAATGTAAAATATTATTTTTATGTTGTTGTATTTTCAAACTAGCATGATTTGGGTTTCTTTTTAAAGATAAGGGAATAGGGTGTTATTAATCCTTGGAATTCCTACTGAGTATCTCAGTGCTCATGGATACTTTATTTTTTAGTTTCAGGTTCCTCTAGTTTTATATTTCTCTTAGAGAGAGTGTGGTTTATGTTCTATGGTGATCCACGAGGTCACTTGAGGTATGTTTTGTTGCTTAGTATATTCATTTTCCGACTACCAATTTGTTTAGTTTATTTTTATTTATTCATATATCATTTTTGGGATAAATCATTCCCAACTCACTTATTTTAATGCCTGGAACTAGTTGTCAACCCATTGGGATCGGGAACACGTTTCAGGCCTTGTCACTGGCCAGCTTGGGTGACCGTTTTAGGGTTGACTCAGGTTGGTTTGTGACAAAATGGTATGAGAGGAAGCCCTTGTTATTTTGGGTGTAAGGTATCTTGGAGATTAGTATTATCGGGACTTGGGAGGTAAGTGCAAGAAGGACATCATGAACCCTTTCCCATCCCGAGCCTCAAGTTTCTAGGGGTCTTCCAGGATTTGAATTTTTCTTTTCCTTGGTATGTGTGGATAAGGGATGAAAAAGGAAGTGATCTAGTGTTATACGATGAGATTTCATGGAGTAGAGACCCATGTGTATCTTGAGTACACGGTCCAAGGTACTTCCTGTGGTTGATGCTCTCTCAGAGCATAGTCTGCTAAGACATGTTTCCAGGTTGGCATTGCCACTAGTTTCTTATTTCTAGAAGCTTTGATGTGGGTTATGTTTGGGCTTATATTGGTTGACTTTAGTGGATTTCAGAAAAAATTAAAATGGTTTTTAGGAAAAAGGTTTTTTCAAAAGGGAATGTGGTTATTGGAGTGGTAAAATGGTTTTTGAAATGGAAATTATTTTATCTTAATGGAATGTGTGGTTTTAAAGGGAAATATATAATTTTTTTTGTAAATTTTTAGGTTTTGGAAATAATTTTTGGAAAGTTAAATGAAAGTTTCTTGGGAATTTGGGATTTGGGTTGAATGGCCAATTTTGGGAATGATAAATGTTTTGAATTGACCCTTGTTATTTCTATGAATGATCACATATATCAATGTACGCATGTGGTACGTGGATAATTGGTGGTATATGTGGAAGGGTTATTGAGCTAGTAAATATATATGTGTGTGTGTGTGTTACTTCATGTAACACCAATGGTGGGTATTTAAGTTGTTTTTCTTACTTAAAAATATTTTTTAAAAGGGGTGATTTTAGTGTTTCTAAAAAGTGATTGAGCAATCATTTAGTGTTCTCTTTTTGTATTTGGTATCCTTTTTCCTGAGATCTTGGTTTTGACATAATTAATTTTGGTTAGAATGGTGATTTGAGTTTGAGTTTTAGTTTGTTATTGAAGTGTGGAATTTTGATTTATGATGAATTTTGATTTGGCTTCTTGATTATTATTTTTGAGTATGTCACCCACAAAAATACCAGAGGGTTCTAGTGAGTCTTTTCTAGTTTTTGGTTCTACCCACTCTTAGTATAATGGTGTAATTGAGTTCTTTTAGGTTGTTGTCCATCTTACATAGTGATCATGATCTATTGAAGGCAGCAAACTGGCTTGTTTTCAAGTTATTGGAAACTCCCAAAGCTATGAGATCTCATGCTGGTTCGATTTCATTTGAAGGTTTAACATTGGATTATTGAAGGATATAATCCAAAAATTATTGCATGATGGGATGTCTTGTAGGGTGTTTAAGAATAATTTCATCCAATGGTTTATACCTTATGAGGTGAAGGAAAGGGAAGTGGAAGAGCTCATGAGTGTCCAGTGAAACCAATGAATAGTGAAGGTCTATGTAGGAATCTCAAGGAGTTGGTTCATTTTTATTTGAAGATAACTTCTTGGAATCAGTTATAGTTTCTCTTGTGTGGGTTCTCAGTACAAGGTTCAAGGACTGATTCATTTTTTGTGTTTGGGAAGGTTCCTCATCTGGTGAGTAGAGAAAACTGGAGGAACCTATTTCTGAAAAGTTTTATTATCAGTTCCATCTTTAATAGTCAGCACACTCTCTTATATTATTATGGTGCAGTTGGTTTGAGTACTTTAAGTCTCATTTAAATCATCCTTTGAAGGCTTTATGTCGGTGTTGGTTGTCATTAAGTGGCTTGAAATTTTCAAAACTAAGGTGGTTAAGGTTTTTTAGGAAATTTTGAATGAATGTTTCTTCGATTATTCTCATTTAAGACTCTACCCAAACTATGAGTTGAGTGGTGGAGCTGAAACCTTTCCAGAATTTGGACCACAGTCGGGTATTCTTGTATTTTCTTCCACCTTTATTAGCGGAAAAAATATAAGAATGCCTCTTTTTTATTATCTTACGACAGGATGTTTTGTTTGGTGTGGTATCTTGGGTTATTTAAAGGGGTTCAATGTGTATCACTACTGAAAGAGAAGTTTTAGTTGATATTGAAATCTCCTAAATGTGGGGAATCAGATTCTTTAAGACATCAGAGCCCCATCCATAGGTCTCAGAGTGAATCTTTTTAGGGAATCAAGAAATTGTGGGGTGTGGAGGACCTTGGTTTGGATTTTGTCTCTAGTATTGTAATGTGGATGGTTTAAGTTTCTATGTTATAGATTCCTCATCTTTAAAGATTCGGTTTTTTTGTAAGAGGAATATAGGTATTGTTTCCTCATTAGGGTCCTTGTTCTTTGAATGCTCCACTTTGGTTATAAGAAGGCGTGGTGATCTTGTTTTCTTGTAATTCAAGTGGTTATTCCCCCACAAATGTGTTTCTTTGAATGATTTTCTCTCTTGTAAAGTTATCTCTTTTTTGGATCATTATCATTTTATGTCGTTTTAGTCTTAGAGATACCCACGTCTTGTGGAAGTGATGAATCATGGTTCAGTTTACAGTTTGGTTTGAGCTCTTTATGTGGGTTTTCCTGTGTGTCGGGGGTTTCTGGTATGGGTTGGAAGCTCTCATATTGTTTTGTGCTAGTTGGCCTAATCTGGTCGATTCTTAAATGGTGGGGAGTCCCACCAAGGATCTTGTTTTGGTTTCTTTGAGAGTTAGTCTATGCGGGAGTTTTGGTATTTGCTGGGGGTATATTCTTTGGTTGAACTTAGTACTTCTAGAGTTAGCCCGTGCTAAGAGTCTCAATGTTGATTTTTCTAGTCAGGTTATTGTGGTGGGGAGAACCCTCCTCATTACCATATGGATCTTCTCATCATAGTTTCCCTTATATCCGGTAGGGTGTGACTGGTGGAGTGAAAATTTACACAAATTTCATGATTTCGTTGGCCTTATTTAGTTTCAAGATCATGTTTGATTCCTCGGTTGGTTGGGTAACATTCTTGGGGAAAAATGTGTTTATGGTGGGGAGCATTTTCACATCCAAACTTTTAAAATTCATTTATTTTATTATTTTCTTGGCTTTATATATTCTTTTCGAGGTTCAGGTTGAGTCGCAGTTCTAATTTTTTAGTTTTTTTGAAAAATGAATGTTTTGAGTTTGACAACATCTTGCGCATGGTTTGTGCATGGTTTTAGGAAACTGTACCACAACAGTGTGGTCCTATTCTAGATCCGGATAGAGGCATTCAACATAGTTGGTGCATGGTTTAGGAAATCATGAGACCATCCCATATATGTTCCCCTTCGTTCTAGTGGGGTGCGCACAGTTGGCGCATGATCTCGCAGACCATGTGGCTTTCCTTGTTTTCAAAAATAATAAAAAATTAAATAAAAATAAACAATAAAAAATAAATTAAATTAAAATTAATTTTTCAATAATTATTATTATTATTATCATAATATTAATTATGATGATTATTATTATTATTACAATTATTAAAATTATTGTTATTATTATTATTAAAATTATTCTTATTATTATTATTATTGAGATTATTATTATTATTATTATGTTAAGTTTTATTTGGAAACCCTAAATTATGAATTCCCCCCTTCCTCCCCATTACCCTACTTGGCCCGACCCTCCCCCCTTCCCTCAACCTCTCCTGTGTGACCCCCTGCACACCCCACCTTCACCGGTGAGACCTCCTACGGCCGACCTCCTATTAGGTGTGTGACTCTCCTCCAGTCATACCTCCTCTCTATGTTGCTCCTCCTCATGTCACCCCTCCTCACACCACCCCTCCTCATTCCCTCTACTCCTCCCTTTCATGGCCTCCCTACTCGTGACCCCCTTCACCATCCGTCCCTCCTCTCCTCCGGAGATCCCTCCGGCAGTCGCACCTCCCTCCGATGAGTACCCATTTCCCTTATGTTGCAGTTTATCTTGGTTTTATGTGATATGTAGGGTTTGGAGGAACCCTAAATCGTTTTTGGTTTTTTTGGTCAATTTTTGACGATTAGGTTTTGTTGGACCCATTTTTTATCATTCTTTCCATGGTTGATAAAGGCAACGGGTTTCACCTTGGTTTTCAGGTATGAATTATTTGATTTCTTCATTATGGCATAATTTTAATTAGGAGTGTTGTGATTTTTCAGTTGTTGGTAATTTTTATAGAGTGTGTTGGATTTTTTTGATGTGGTTTCAAGTTTTGGGTGTCAAGAATTATTACATGTACATGCATAGGGTAAGGAATATATACATAAATTCCCTCTTTGTACATATTCCCTCATGGCATAGAGAATATTTACAATACAGATAGGGGTATTTATATATATATATATATATATATATATATATTCATGTGTGTGTTAGTGTGAAGTGTCATTTCGGGTGGTCTCCATCAAAGAGAGGCATGTTTGAGGTAGTTACCAAATGACATTAACTTTAATTTGAATTAAATAATTTCATAAGTGTTTTTAAAAGTGTTTTCAATATTAAATAGTATATACGTGCTATGAAAAGTATTAATGATGCTTGGTGTTGGACTTTATTTATTTTTCTTGATTCACTTTTATGTTTTGATTTGTGGTCTTCTTTTAAATATGCTTCATGCTTGACACTTTAAATGGTTAAGGAAGTTTTCAAAAATGGTTTTGGTTGTGAAATTGGTAGTACCCATGATGTTTGGTGTTTTTCATATTGGTTGTGAAAGTTTAATTGAGTGAACATGGGTTTTTGTGTGATTTTAAAAAGGTAAAATCTCATGTTTTGGTATGTTTGAAAAAAAAACATGGTCTTTGATGTGAATTTTATATTAATTGGTAGTTTTCCTTTCTCAAATGTTTTAATTTGGTTTGGGAATGATTTTTAGCTTGTTTGTAAGTGTGTGGTAACTTGGTTTTAAAATTTAGATTTTAAAGAATTTTGTAATTAAAAGTGTTGGGTAATTGTGTTTTCTAAAAATGGAAGTTTTCCTTGTAAAGTAACAAGGCCCTTTTGGTACTTGAGAATAGTTTTTGAAAGTGTAAAACCCCTCTTGAGGCATTCCCCTTAATTTTAGAAATGTGATGCAAGTGTTAATGTGTAATTTTTGATATGTGATATATACCTAGTGTAAAGGCTTGTGTGTGGTTGTGTGATGTAAAAATGGGAATGTTCACAAGGAGGGAGATTGGTGGTAGGATGTTGAATGGGTTTGTGGATAAATTGATATGTTCATTTATGTTTTCTGGATAAAACCTCACCACTATTTGAAGTAGAGAACATGGGAATCACTTGGTATCTAGGTGGGTAGACTAGGACTAGTATGTTATATGATTCATAAGTGGTTCATCCCAATTTCATCTAGAAGGATTGATGCAACATCACAAACTATATGATTATAGATGATGATAGGATACCACTAGGTTATGGGAGTGTCCCTTACTAGTGGCTTGTGCATGAGAATGATGTTGGTCATGGACTTTATACCACACTTCACTAAGGTAAAAGGTTCCTAGGGTCTCATTCATGCTAGTTACCTATAGGGATTGAACATGGTTCTCGCTTATGACATGGTGTTTATGAAATGATTTCTATTTTTTGTTGCTTTAAGCTTGTTTCTTCCTTTGTAAAATCCATGTTTTTAATTTAAACCGAAACCATTGATTTTAAAATGATCATGCATGCTTGTAAACTATTTTTTAAATGTGATGGAAATGGAAAGGTTTTTCTTGGAAATGGAAACTTTTTTTTAAATTTAAAAGAATTTAAAATATTATTTTTATGTGGTTGTATTTTTAAACTATCATGATTTGGTTTTATTTTTAACGATAAGGGCATAGGGTGTAGTTTATACTTGTAATTCCTATTGAGTATATCAGTGTTGAAGCCTACTTTATTTTTTTAGTTTCAGGTTCCTCTAGTTTTGGATCACTCTTATAAAAAGTGTGGTTTATGTTCTGTAGTGACCCACGAGGTCACTTGAGGTGTGTTTCGTTTCTTAGTTTATTCCTTTTCTTGGTACCAGTTTATTCAGTTTAGTTTTATTTATTTTTCTATTATTTCTGGGATAAATCATTCCCAACTACTTTATTTTGATGCTTGATACTAGTTGTCAACCCATGAGGATCGGGAGTGACCTTCGGGTCTTGTCAAGGGCCAGCTCGGGTGACCAGTTCAAGGTTGACTTGGTTTGGTTTGTGATAGTTTCCCATATTTAATTCTTGTTTCTATGTTCCATGTCAATTACTATGTAGTCTCCTTACTTCTATATAGGCACCTAAAACTTGGAAGGATTAGAAAGTACCATACAACTTTCGTAGGAACGGATTCATCTTTCTTGTATCTAGAAGCACCACACTTTGGGAATTATCTAAGTGATTTTTGGTCCTTGATAAATAGTATATAGTCATTCGATAAGACATGTATTCTTTTAAAGATCATACCCATCAAGCATAGAATTCATTTGGCGTTATATGTTTAGCTCGGGTGCTCATTATCTTCTAGGAGAATGTAAATCAAGAGAGAAATTAATTTTGTAAAATTGGAGTCACTCAATATATTGTATGATTTAAAATTATATAGCTTAAGTACGGCTGAAAATGTTGTCTATTTAGTTAAATCACCATAAAATGGAATCTGTATATAACTCTTTAACTTCACAAAAAAATTTGGGAAATCACAAAGTTTATCTTCAACTATCCTTGTCATTTCCTCAATACGATCTTTATCATCATTAACAACTATAATGACATCCTCGATACAGTCTTCTTAATTTTCCACACTTTTAATCATATCAAATGATCCATAAAATGCAGTGTTATCCCAGCCACTATCTACATTTTATTTTCCCCATGTTTATTCAAGAATTTATAAATTTGATCTATTTTGTGACAGATTAAGTGTTCTTACAACTTCTATGGACTAATTTTCCTTGAATAACAATAGCATAAACACATAAAAAGAATTTCATAAGGTTCATATGCATGATATTTTGGAAACTTGATGAACTCTTTCACTATATCTTCATACTCTTTTATCAGGCAATTGGAATCCATCCATTCTTTATTAATACATACTATTTGATTCATTAAAATAAATATTTAACAAAATAAATACACAAAACATTGATATAAAAATGAACCAAGGCTAAAAAAGTTATAAAACTTAAGTATCCCTTAATATTTATACCCAATATCCACTTTCTAGAACTAAGGTCCTTCGTTTGGGATATTATAGATAAATCACTCATTAGCTCTTCCAATATTTCATTCATTGGTTTAACTAAGAGAAGTTCATCCACATAAAGAAGTGAAATGAAAAAAATCATGTCATAATACACCTTCATATAGAAGCAATTATTTGCATTACACTACGTGAACATTAATTATACCATGAAAGCATTTAAATTCCAGTTACACTGTCTTGCTGTCTACTTAAGCCCAAAAAACTCCATTTGAGATTGGAACCGAACCTCTTATTCCATTTAGCATGAAAAATTCCAGTTTATCTATGTATATCTCTTCCTCTAAATCTCCATGAAGGAATATAATCATGACATCCATCTGTTCAAGAAATAAACCTTTAATAGAAACCAAGCAAAGAACCATATGAATTATTATTTTCTTTACAGAGTGAGAGAAAATATAACTGGAATATAATCCTTATAATTATTGAAATACATTTACCCTTTCCATGTTATTATTATCAATCTACATGTCTTCCCTATATAATATAATGGGTTTTCTAATTCTATAAAAATATAAACTTAAAATATTATGGAAAAACTACATTTTAGATGTCCTTTGAAAACTATTTATAAAATCACAGTTGGAATCCCATTAAAAAAACTATCCATTTACACAAATACCTATTTAAAATAACACACCCTTTTTAAAATAAACTAGTTAGTTCCCAACACTCTTTCACAAAACAACAATTTCTTTTTTTTAATTATTCAAGGAAACTTCATGACCCATCATTCTTAATCATTTAAAATGAGCGACAACCATCTATATTTTAAAAAAAAATTACTTAAAACTTCACATGCCCCTTTTTAAATGAAACCATCATTCTATACACTTTTAAAACATTCACATCCCTTTAAGAAATACAATCAGGTGAGTTAAAAAACACATGGAATGAAACATAATTCCATAACAAGTGTTTAAATAGTTTTAAATCTATTTAAAACTAAAAAAGGGTATATTTAACATATATAATTTTTTAAGAATCATTTCAAAACATTTGAATCATTTTAAAATATCTACTTAGGAATTTTCACAAAGTCATAAATCCCAAGATACTCACTTTATAAATGATACATGAATAAAAAATAACCAAAATTTTATAAAATATAAAGCTATAAATGATCTATCATGTCTCTCGTGAATAAATAGTATGAATCTAATAGTTTACTCCTATAATACGACTGAGGAATGAATAAGTGATAGATAAATACATAACTATCACTTAGCCATGATACTTTTGAACATAAAGTCACATATATTCAAAGTAATAAACCATAATCCACTTGATTCTGGAATCATTTACTACCTAAGATTGATCCTTCCAATACGATACATTAGAAAAAAATGTTCTCCTTCTTAAGGGTATACATTAGGTCAAAGTTAAGAACTATAGGTACTAAAACCTTCTCCACTACCAATAGTTCATTTCACTTTGTGATTAAATATATTTCAAACACTTTTTTAGTGTATTCAAAAAATATCTCACCCTAAATATAATACCAATAACACCTCATGTAAAGCACCACTATTTCAAAATCTAGGAAAGGATTTGGGAAGTTTCTCTTATTTTTCCTTAACAATCTAGACCCATAAGAAACCACATGACCATCGTGTACTGGAACTGATCAAATCCTAACTCTTGATACATCATAATATAATCCATACTCACTATCCAGATCATTTATGGTTAACATTGTTGTTTTCATTAATATTTAATTAAGATAGTATAAGGATATCTCATGAACATCTAAGAAAATGAACCATACCACATTCTTGGTGAAGGAATTATTAGTATTTCCAATCAGGAAGAATATCGATTGACCCTCTGGTAATAATTAGAAATTCCTAAAAAAAATTGGATCTCAAAAACATTCTTTATCCTCTCTAAATAAAATATAACATCAAGATTCTCCGGTTCTAAAAATATTCAATCCACTAATACCATTTTCCCCATGAAGTGTATATTATCTATCAAAAACATACACTTTGAGATAACGGCATACAGTTTATGTTCCCTAATGTTTCTCAAAATGATCTCCAGATATCGATCATTTTCCTCCCTTGATCTCAGAAAACACTTTAGCACCTCTAAGTTGATCAAATAGTCCATCAATGCATATAAGTGGATATAAGTTCATTTATATAACTTATAATAACATATAATATTCCACACATATTCTCAATGATAAATTTGAATTTTTATGGAAAAAACTATGGCACATCAAGGGGACATAATCATTCATATGAACCCCTTCACCACAAAGTCATTAAATTTATCCTTCTTCTCTCATAGCACTATAGGATCCATATTATATAGTGGAATAGAAACATGCTCCACACCTGATAAGAACAAAATCATAAAATCAACTTATCCTTTGGGTGGTAATCTAGAGAAGCCCTTGGGAAATACATCTAGGAACTTATCAATGATAGTAGGACATACTGACTAATTTTTCTCTCTATCATCCAAAATTAATCTAGAAAAATGGGTTATGATTCTACCCAGCTATAGAAATATAGGTCCTACATAAATAGTTTTCATATAAAACTCTCTAATATAGACATAATCATTACCCTTGAAAAATATAATTCCACCCATTTATTAAAAAAATTTATATAGTAGATACATCACTATATTGGGGGTTTTAATTATAGTCACAAACTAGACTCTCAGTTTTCATGTCACTGGAACCGTCACTTTCCTTTTTTGTGTCTATATTATGTGGTAATTAATGAGTTTAAAGGTAAAAACTATCAAATAGTTGTGAGAAATTATATGCATCCGTTTTTTATATATATGAAATTTTTATCTCCCTCTTGTATTTACCTCAAACTTTCAATCAAATTATACATGACCATAGGTGAGTAAGGAGTGGTTGGATCACCTAAAAGGCAGTACGAGACTCATCCTCAATAGTTTGAGTTTGTATGATCACTGACCTATCCTAGTACTTATGCAATACATCACAATAGGTTGGTGGAGACATCCATTAATGTTTGACTAAAATTCAACCCATGTAGTGTTATCCAGTTCGTTGAGATATGGGTTTTTATGCTTTTATTTTATCTTATATAATAAATTTTCATGGTATGTATTGAATTCCCCTAAAAATACAATTTACCCTAAAAACTCTCAATATTGGAAACCCCTAGAATGAAATTACTTGAAAAAATATCATTTTTTTTCAATTTCTACCCCCTTGGGAATTAGTAAATATAATCCTCTTTGTTAGCACAATTGAAACACACCATTATTTCATTAAGAAAAGATTACTTGAATAGTCAAAAAAATTATCTAAAATTCCTTAACCTCAGAGGATTGGGTATGTTTATCTCTATAATAGATCAACTAGGTTCAACCCATAAATGTATCTCTAATAGTGAAACTAAAAGGGTTGAAGCATTCTCCTGATCTCTATAGGTTGGAGACAATCACTTGGGTATCATACAAAGAAACATGGTGATGATTTCACCTTCAATAGAAACATGATAAGATAAGAACGATCATAGTATCACATCAAATATTTACAATATATCTCATATCAAAATAACCAAACCATAAAGGTATCATCCAAAATAGGATAATAATGTATAAATAAAAAATTAAAAGACCATAAACATGGATCTAGAAGCATGGAGATCAGGAAAATTAAAAGGCTCATAATGGAAGCACCTAAGGAGATGGGTTCATGAAAGAGGTGGGTTCATAGAGGGGAAGGGATTCAAATCAAAGGTGGGGTATGCAGAGGAGGTGGGTTTGTGGAAAAGGAAGGGATTAGGGTAGAGTTGGGGTTTGGCACATGATGGAGATGAGGTTCGCATAAGATGGGGTTTAACGGTAGAGGTGATGTTCACAGTGGAGGGGGGATTTGAAGATATAGGTGTTATGTTCACAGAAAAGGAGTGTTTCATGACGACAAAGGACGGATTTTCAGAACCAGAGTAGGAGGAGCAATCAGTGGTAGTGGAGGAGGAGGAGGAGGAAGAGTAGGAGGCATCAGCGGGGGGAGGAGGAGTCAGCGGCATGGTATGTGTAACCAACTAACCCTGGTTTCCCTAAAACCCATCACCCAACCCAATCCATCAAATACCCTAAGGGAATTATTAATCCCCATGGGCTAGCGATAAGAACATGGGCATAAAATCAACAAAGCAGAGGGAATGATTTTTTCCAACCTGAATAACCACATGGAATACATATATGAAGAAAGATAGAAACAAAAGAAGACTAACAAATATATAAGACATAACTATAAGAAAACAGTGGAAATGACCAATAACAAAAGTACCTAAAACTTTAAAATACAATTTCAACTACAAAGGGCTGTAACCAACAGCAAATCTAAGCAATGGTGTAGACAAACTCCCACCATTTCACCACTAGCTACTAATCCCAGCTGACACAAACCTCACTGCCTCACTGTGGTGCCTTGCCTTTCCATGTACTGGAAGAAAAATAATTGTCTATGCACCACTGAAGAGGTGCACAAGGTGTGATATAATAGGCTCAGTAGGATCCCACCTAAGTTTTCCATAACAAGTCTCTAAATAACAAATTTTTCATGCTCATTTTAAATAAAATCATGGAATGATAAGCTGTAAATCAATGTTATATAAAACATGGAAAACATTTTCTTTTTTCATATTTCTAAACAATAAAGGTATATCAATTTCAAAGTATATTTTCCATATCATTTTTCAGAAGAATAAACATGTGTATCAAGGCTAACTAATAAATCCAAGTACTATAAAACAAAAGCACAAGTATCACAAAACCAAGGAATGCTATAGGTTCAGGCCACAGAATACTCATACCACAATAATCAAGTGCACAAATCATATCCTAGAATATAGTCCTATAAATCATAGGAATACCCCATGATTAAACCCCCCCAAAATGTCAATATCGATTCCCCGAAACAACGGGACTAGGAAATAGAGGAAATACCCATTAAAAAAACCCCTTTATAATCACAAAATAATGGATGATGGCCTCATGTAAAACCTTCCACCTAAGTACCCAAGGTAACCCATGTTCTTTTTTTCATAAATCATTTGAATGCTTTGAAAACTATTCAAAAAAAAATCACAATCCATTTTAATAACCAGGGAAAACCATTTTTCATTGAAAATTCTTTTCAACACACACAAAACAACCATGAAAATTACATTTATAAACTATTTTATAAATCAAGAACAATCAGGATTATTATCATAGGCTAGAGATGGAATCGCCTACCTCAAAGATCGGTTCGCACATGCCCTCAACAGAATACCCCAACAAAGAAAACCCATGATGATTATGAAGGCCCTAGAATCCCATCCACACACCTTAGGATTGATTCAATTTAGAAGATAAGGGGTCTGAGGATAGAATAAAACCCACATACCTCGAGAACGGATGTTTGCCGCACCACAAAAAACCAAGGAATGGTCTACAGAACAAGATCTCAAAAATTATCTAGAATAATATAGTGAGAATCATCCAACTTAGATCAGTGGATCTGATAATGCAACTGTAGGGTGCTATCATGATCAAAAGAAAGGAAGAAGAGGAAAGGTTACTCACCCAGAGAGATGCACCATAATTTCAATAGAGATCGGGTGCCGAATAGATAGATTCGTAAGTGAAGTCACCTTTGGGAATCACCTAAGAAAAGATTTGGGTTAAGATAAATGAAGAACTAATGAGAGAACCAAACCAAAAATAGTCCAGCGCGTGTTTTAAAACTAGATGTGGGTTAGGTCATGATGTGTAACCCCTAGTCACGTTGTAAAGTCCACTCTGGATAAGTACACTGAAAACCCCATCACCTTGGATTAAAAATACATTATTTAAACCATAAATTATGTGTAACCACTATTCATGATGTGTACCAGTTCACAGCACGATCTCCCCTTTCACGACTTGTACACAACAGCAATACACAACGTGTAGCTCAGGTACATGATGTGTAACTTCTCTACAACCTATAGAAAATCCAAAAAACCACCTATAAAGACTTAGAACCAAAATTGAATGTAGAGAGAGGGAAAAACATACCTGATCAAGGTAACATGATGTTACAAACTCCCCACCATAAGGACTTCTCATCCCCAGGAAGTCATGTATAATATTTAATTCCTAGAAAAAGATGAGGCCACTACTCCCTCATCAAAAAATCATGTTCCCAAGTCTCATGAGAATATGATCCTTGTTTCTATAAAACTCTGACCAACATAATCAACTTCCCATGCAATACATTCACTTGAGAGTTAAAAATATCAACTGGTTCCTCCAAAACAGAAGCATCTAGATCTAACTCAATTTCCTCCCAATTCAGAATGTGTGCAAGATCAGGGTGATACTTCCTGAGCTAAGATATATAGAAGACGTCATGAATGTCTTTCAACTGAGTTGGAAAATCTAACTGATAAGTGACCTATCCAAGTCGCTCGGTGATCTAAAATGGTCCAACATATATCAGATCCAACTTTTCCCATTTCCAAAGTCGTCGGTGACCCAAACAAGGAGAAACTTTCAAGAAAACCCAGTCACCTGCGGAAAACTCCAAGGGTCGACATCGTCGATCCACATATGATTTTTGTTGGCTCTAGGCTATAACCAGACATTGTCATGCATCCTGAATCTTTTCTAACATCTCTTAAACCAAAATTGATCCAACCAAATCTACTTCACCCACTTATTCCCAACGAAGAGGTGATCTGCATGGGATACCATACAATGCCTCAAAATGATCCATTCTAATCGACAACTAATAAATATTGTTGTAAAAAACTCAACCATTCCTAGATTTATATCCCATGATCCA
Source organism: Viscum album (assembly GCA_963277665.1). Classification (NCBI taxonomy): domain Eukaryota; kingdom Viridiplantae; phylum Streptophyta; class Magnoliopsida; order Santalales; family Viscaceae; genus Viscum; species Viscum album. The sequence goes on along the minus strand of OY728130.1, from coordinate 1,050,217,657 downwards.
CAAAATTACAAGATTTAGGCTCCAAGAATATCCTCTAGGGATTGAATTAAACACTTTGTCCAACCGTCTATCTTTGGATGGTAAGTTGTTCTTAACTTTATTTAAGTTCCCATTTCCTCTTGAAAACTCCTCCAGAACCTCAAGGTAAAACTAGGATCCCTATTAAAAACAATGGTATAAGGAATCCCATGTAACCTCAAAATATCCTACACATACATCATACCCATATCTTCAACCTTATTGGTTTCTTTTATTAGAATGAAAGAAGAATACTTTTTCAACCGATCAACAACCACCCATATAGAATTTTTCCCTCCATGCATATGTGGTAACCCAACAAAAAAATCCATGGATACCTCATCCCTTTTCCAAACCAACACTAGAAGAGTATGAAGAAAACTAGATGGATTCAAGTGCTCTGCCTTTATCTGTTGGTAGGTATAACAGTGGGACACATATATCTTCAATTTCACACTTCATACCTGGCCACCAAAATCTTCTTCTCATGTAATAATACATCTTCATAGCACCTGGATGAATGGACCATGAAGAGTTATGAAAATCAAACAAGACTTAACTTCTCACAAGTATCGGGATGAAAACTCACTTTCCAAAGTGAAGTATTCTATCTGAATAAAGAGAACCAGATACAGTATCCCCACCATAAAGTCTTTCCTGAGTCTTATGAAACTAATCATCTTACTGCTAACCTTGAAAAATAGACTCTATGAGAGATGATGATAACTGAACACTATTCATAACCATACCTAAAACATTCTCATGATCATCTAAGTGCAACTGAGTGAAAATCATAATAAGATTCCACTCTGATTCTAGAATAGCTTGTGATGGTACATTCCTGCTAAGAGAAGCTGCAAAAACATTCCATCTCCCTAGGGTGTAGGTGATGTAAAATTCAAACATCTACATGTAATAAATCCATCATCTCTGTCTAATATTCAATTATTTTTAAGAAAATATATATCTTATACTCTTATGATCAGATAATACATAAAATTTTCCCCAAATAGATAGTTCCACCAACATTTTGGCACATTCATGACTACTGTAAGCTATAAATTGTTAGTGGGGTAGTTCTTCTCAAGTGGTTGGAGCGGACAAGAGCTATAAGATACCACATGATCATCATGTATAAGCATGTATCCCAAAACAACACTATATACATCACAAAACACCATATACCCTTTACCGGGCTCATGTAAGATTAGAATAGGTGCAAATGTCAGAATTATTTTTAGTTCATCGAAAGAAGACTGACACTTTGTATCCCACATGAATTTTATTTATTTCTTAGTAAGATCATTTAAAGGAGACTCAATCTTAAAGAATTCCTTGAAGAACCTTTAGTTGTATCCAAAAAGGCTAAGGAAGATTTAAATTCTAAAGACGTTCGGCGGTTCCTTCCAAGACATAATAGCCTTCACCTTCTCAAGATCAACTGATAATTCATGCTCATAAATTTTTTGCCCGAAGAACTTCACTTATCGAATCTAGAAACTAAACTTCGAAAGATTTCCATACAGAAGGTGACTTCTCATAATTTCCAAAACCAAACTCAGATGGTGCTCATTCTCATGCTCGTACTTTTAATAAACCAGAATATCATCCACGAACACTACCACAAAAGTGCCAAGATATTGATTAAATATATGATTCATAAATTCCATAAAAAATTCAGGAGTTTTAGTCATCCCAAAAGTTATCAAAAAACTTTCATAATGGCTATACCTTCTCCTGAAAGTTGTCTTTGGTATATCAGACTCTCGGACTCTGAGATGATGATAACCCGACCGAAGATTAATCTTTGTAAGCTACTTTTCTCCCTTTATATGATCAAACAATTCATCCACATGAGGTGATGGATATTTGTTCTTAACCATTACCTAGTTCAACTTCTGATAGTCCACACACAACCAAAGTGAACCATCCACTTTCTTGGCAAAGAGAACAGGGGCTACCCAAGGAGAAACACTAGTTTGAATAAAACCTTTTTCTAATAGGTCTTCCAAATGAATCTTGATTACTTTCAACTACGCTGGTGCTATATAGCAAGAAGGAATTGATATCGGTTGTGTACCCAGAACCAGGTTAATAGTAAACTCTACCTCCCTCTCTGGAGGAAGACCAGATAAATAATTTGGGAAAATGTCAAGAAAGTCTATAAAAATGGAATATCATAAATAGAATAAACATCATCATGCCCAAATGCAACAACAACCAACAAACTCCTGAGATCTGGGCAAGAAAGTCTTGCACGACCAGACCTTGGGTCTCTCTCTCCCTAAAACACAAGAGATCTCATATCGGTGGCAAGAAACAAAACATGCTGATGATAACAATCAACCTAAGCTTGATGAACAACATGACAATCCATACCAATGATGACGTCAAATAGATCCAGATCAAGAATGAGGAAATACCTTACTAACTATGCCTCAGCTATCATCTATGAACATGGACACGAAAACCCCTACTCTTTCCTCTTTGCAAGATGTGTCTCTAACTCCATTGTAAAGGAAATAATTTCCATTAGAATTTTAAGAATATCAAAAAAACACACAAATATAAACAAGTGGGAGGCATCAGTATCAAACAAAGAAATTGCTGTTGAATATGAAATAAGGATTGTACCTCTCATTATTACCAGACATGCATCAACTTCCATTGGACACTCATATACTGTGTGTAAATTCTTTACTCTTGACACTTGTAGCTGGAGCCCTATAGTATTTAAAGCTTATGACTGCACCATAGTATCCTTTGGAGCTGAAAAACCTTGATCATAATGGGGCATATTTATATCTTGACAGAAACTTAGTAGATGACCAACACATCCACAACTACTACATGTCTTCACAGGCATAGTACAAGAACGTATAGTGTGTCATCTCTTTCCACACTAATAGTAAGTCAAAGGCATGTTTCCCACTATAACAAATGGTTCATAGGAGGCTCACTGATAAGACCCACCTCCACCACTTCTGTGATGGTCCTGCCACATTCTTTTCTTCCCATGCACACCACTGAAGTAATCACTGGATGGAAGAGAAGAGGTGTTAAGGCTTACCTTACCTGCCATATTCATTTTTGCCATCATAGCCATGTAAAGCTTCAACATGAACACCTGCGATCTATTGTTTGGTCGCAAGCCTTGTAGGTATTTCTGAGCCTTCAGTTGGTCATTATTTACCACATCTAGAGAAAAATGGACAAGCTCAGCAAAACAGTTGGTGTATGTCAACACCGACCATTCTCTTTATTTCAAAGATATGAACTCTATAGACTTTGCTAGAATCATCCATTCTGGGAAAAACTACTATAAGAACAAGGTTTTTGAAAACCTTCTATTCTAATCCCGCGTGTTTTTCTGTTAGGACCATAAAATCCCACCATTTCCTGCTGGACCCCTCAAGCCTGAACGTTGCACACTTCACCCAGATATTTTCATGTTTCTCTAGTAATTAGAAGATTTGATCGATCTTATCCATCCAGTCCTCTGACTCTTGAGGTTCAGTCATTCCTTTAATGGATGGTGGCTTCTCGTATAAGAACTCATGCAATCAACCACTCTCTTCTCCAGCTCCTAGAAATACTTCAACCACTACCATCTGAACTTGTGGCACATCCAAATCGACAAAAAAAATTGGTCATATGATAGTCTTGATGATATTATGATGCACTAGAGGATTTCCTTGGGGAGCATCAGTTGCACCTTCCTATGGAACCTGTGGAAGATGTCTCAGAGGAATATCGGTGTACACCAGAACATAAAAATGATCAAACAACATAACAAATATCTATCCAAACTAGAAAACCCATAAGAAGAAACTGATATTTTTAAAAGAAAAAACCAACACTGGAGATACATATCTAGACATACCATTGAAACATGAGTCTCGTTATGATAAGAGTTAGCCAAGCACTCATCGTAAAATACCTCTCAAGTCCCAACAATCTTATCTCCTATATAACAGACATCCCAAGAAAAATATTCTTGAGGATAGACCTCCTCTGATACCAAACTGTAACAAACCAACTTAGTTTTCCCTCAAACTCAGCACCCGACCCGATCTGTCACATACCCAAAGGTCATTCCCGATCCCCATAGGCCGTTGACAAGCACTTGGGCATCAAATTGAAAAAGTAGAAGGAACAATTTATCCCAACATGAACAACCACATGTCATACATATATGAATCAAGAGATAAATAGTGGAAGACTAACGAATATATATTCTATAATTTTAAAAAAAATAGTGGAAACAACCAATAAAAATAGTAGTTGAAACTCAAAAAATCCAATTCCAACAGAAAAGGACTGCAACCAACAGCTGGTCCAAGTGATGTCCTGGACAAAATCCCACCATCTCACCACCACTACCTCATCCCAGATGGCACGAACCTCACTGCATCACTGCGGAACCTTGCATTTCCCTGTACTAGAAGATAAACAAAGGTATATGTACCACTAAAGAGGTGCGTAGGGTGTGAGATAACAGGTTCAGTAGGATCCCACCCAGGTGTTCCATAACAAGTCTATGTATAACAAATCTTGTATGCCCATTTGAAATAAAAACATAGCATGATAAGTAGTAAAGTAGTTTTATAGAAAACATGGAAAACATTTCCCTTTTTTCATAGTTCTAAACAGAGAAAGTATATAAATTTCAAATAAAATTTTCCATATCATTTTTCACAAGCATAAACATGCGTATCAAGGCTAACTCAGAAATCCAAGTGGTAAAAAATAGAAGAAAAAGTATCAAAAAACCAAGGAATACTATAGGTTCAAGCTAGAGACTACTTGTACCATAATAATCTAGGGCACGGATCTGATCCTAGAACACATGCCTAGGAAGCATAGGAATACCCCATGTGTAAACCCCCCCCCCAAATGTCAATATCAGTCCCCCAGAACAACAAGCCTAGGAAATAAAGGAAATCCCCATGAGAAGACCCTGTTGATAATCACAAAATAATGGATGATGACCTCAAGATAAACCTTTCACCTATGTTCCCAAGGTAACCCATGTGCTCTTTTTCATAATTTATTTCAATTCTTTGCCTGAATGGCCCGAAGGCCTTAATTTTTATTGATTTTTGATAACCCCCCTTTCAAGGTATGATGGGGAACCCTTACAAGGCCCATAGGCTCAGAGATTACCTGGCTCATAGGCTTAGGAGATTACATGACCCGAAAGTCTTAGGGAATTCAACCAGACTATCTACAAGAAACTGCCCCTCCCCAACATCTGGATCCTAATAGTAGTTATCCACCTTTGCATGACCATCTGGCTAGGCTTCCCATGCAAACACAGGCTAGTACTGATGGCATAGCCATACCCTCTTCTGACAATCCATTTGGCTCTGCTCTGGTGAGTGCATCTACTCTGAATCCTCTTCTGGGGCTCCTTTTTTTTTGTAGTGTCTCTGGGGCCTACATTAATGTAGCATGAAGGCCTTGGGGTGGCCCTAAGTCCTTAAGGTGGCCCGAATTCCTTGATAATCAACTGGACCGAAGGCCTTGGGTGGCCCGAAAGCCTTGCAGGACTCGAGGACCAAACCAGTGGCCCAAAGGCCCAGATGGATGAATAGTTCCAGCTGCTACAGTACCGAACATTACCTTCTACATTAATGCTACAGTGCTGCTACAGTAACCCAGAAATATTCCTCCACCCGGATTTGATCTTGGGTCTCTTGGATGCACCTAGTGAGTCCTCACCAACTGGGTTGAGGCTTATGTGCTTATTTCAATTCTTTGAAAACCATTCAAAACCATTTCAAAATCCATTTCAATAACCTGGGGAAACCATTTTTCATTGAAAAATCTTTTCAAAAAACACAAAACAACCATTCCAATTCCATTTATAAACCATTTTATAAAGCAATAACAATTAGGATTATTATCATAGGCTAGATATGGAACCACCTACCTCAAATCTCGGGTCGCACACACCCACAATGAAATACCCCAACAAAGAAAACCTAATGATGATGAAAAAGGACCTAGAATCCCATCCACACATCTTATGATTGATTCAATTTAGAAGACAAGGGGTCGGAGGATAGAAGAAAACCCACGTACATTGAGAATGGACATCCACCGCACCACAACTAACCAAGGAACAGCCTCCGGTTTATGATCTCACAACAAATCTAGAAGCAGAAAAAAATCATCCAACTTAGATTAGTGGATCCAATAACGCAACCCTAGGGAGATACCATGATCAAAATAAAGGAAGAAGCAGAAAGGTCACTCACCCTGAGAGACGCACTGCAACTACAATGGATATCAAATTCCAAACAGATCGATCTGGAAGGGAAGGAGCCTCAAGGAATCTCTTAAGAGCAGCCTTGGGTTGAGAGAAATGAAGAGATGATGAGTGAACCGAACCAAAACATCTGAGTGTGTGTTTTAAAACTGGACGTAGGCTGGGACACGATGTGTAACCCATGGTCACATCGTGAAGTCCATGCTGAATAAGTACGATGAAAAACCCATCACCTCGGATTAAAAATCTGTTATTTAAACCATAAACGATGTGTATCCAATATTCATGACATGTACCAGTTCACAACATGATCTCCCCTTTCATGACATGAACACAGTAGCCATTAAATGATGTGTAACTCAGGTACACGACGTTTAACAGCTCTGAAGCTTGTAGAAAATCCTAAAAACCACCTCTAAAGACTTGGAACCAAAAGGGAATGTAGATAGAGGGAAAAACATACTCGATCAAGGTAACGAGATGTTATAGTAAGGCTTCTATGAGAGCTTCTGCAATTCGATAGAATGAGGGGACTCTTATGGTTCATTTATAAAATCCGGGGAATCATTTATCAATGCTATCTAAAAAGAAATGATAAAGTTATGTTTTATCAGCACTAAAATAGAAAGCGCTGATAAAACATTCATTTATCAACACCTTTTTAGCACTAATAAAGATAGGCCTTTATCAGCACTAAAAAGTGCTGATAAAAGGAGTCTTTATCAGTGCTAAAATTTTAGCACTGATAAAGGCCTATCTTTATTAGTGCTAAAAAAATGTAGATAAAACTATAATGGCAATAAATTATTTATACTTGTATATATATATAATTAATATATTTATTATAATTTAATTATTATTTAAATATAGTTGTATTATTTAGAATTCTAGTTATAAATATTTTTATTTGTTTATAAATATTTTTATATATTTATAAATATACTTATATAATTATAATTATTTATTTAATTAATATGTTTATTATAATTTTATAATTATTTAAATATTAATATTTATTTATTTAAATAATTTTGAAATACTTATGAAATAAATATATATTTATTATAAACATATATTGATTACAGATATATTTTAATTATAGTCATAAATATAAATAAATTTATATATATATTTAAAAACTTATGAAATTAAAATAAATATATTATTTATATATAATTATATATATAAATAAGTATATATATATATATATATATATTTAAATACTTATGAAATTAAAATAAATACATTAATTATATATATTTTTTATAATTTCATAATTATTTAAATAAATATATTAAAATAAATATATTTATTATCTTTATAATTATAATTATTAATAAATATATATTTATTTATAGTCATAAATATATATATATATATATTTAAATACTTATAAAACTAAAATAAATATATTAATTATATATATATTTTATAATTTATAATTATTTAAATATATATATAATTATATTTAAATAATTATAAATTATAAAAAATATATTTAATTAATATATTTAATTTAATTTAAAATCTATTTAAATATATATATATTTATTTATTATTTATTTATTTATATTTATGACTATAAATAAATATATATTTATTTATAATTATAAGTATAAATATTTATTTATTTATAATTATAATTATAAATATATTAAATATATTTATTATAAACATATTTATTATAATTTCATAATTATTTAAATATAAATATTTATTTATTTAAATAATTATTAAATTATAAAAAATATAATGAATTAAATTATTTATTTTAATTTCATAAGTATTTAAATTTTTGTATATATTTATTTATATTTATGACTATATATAATTATTGTATTTATTTTAATTTCATAAGTATTTAAATATGTATATAAATTCATTCATATTTATGACTATAATTAAAAATATATAATCAATTATATTCACGCATCAATTGACCAAATTCATTGGAAACATATATTTATTTAAATATATATATATATATATATAATTATAATTATAAATATACATATTTAAAAAGTATTTATATATAATTATAAATATATATATTTAAAAAGTATTAATATATAATTATAAATATACAATTATAAATATATAAATATAATAAATATATTTATTATTTAATGAAATTTATTATATATATATTTGAATTATTAAAAAATATATATTAATTATAAACATGCATTTTTATTTAATGTATACAAATAAACATTTTTTTGAATATAAATAAATTAATTTTATATAAATTAATAATATTTTTTATTGAAAACTTTTATCAGCGCTAAAAATAGCACTGATAAAGGGTATATTTATCATTGTTTTTCACTAGAGCTGATAAAGGTCCCCCTTTTATCAGCGCTTTCTACTTAGCACTGATAATATCCAACGCATACCTTGCCCAGATTTGTGGTAGTGCTTTCTCCCAGTATCCTTTTTGAGGATGTGCTCCCTCTCAAGAAAGACGGCTTGTCTCGCGATAGTCACTTTCTTATTTGAGGGGTTATATCAATAGTATCCCTTTGTTTCCTTGGGATACCCTATAAAGATAAACCTAGTGCCCCGGGGTGCTAGTTTGTTACCTGAAAAAGTATAAACAAAAGTCTTGCAACCTCGTACACATGTATGAGACAAAATGGGATTATTTCCTCTCTATAGCTCTATGGGAATTCCATTTTCCACTTTAGTTGGTACTCGGTTTAATGTGTATGTTGTAGTTTTTAATAAATATCCCCAAAAGAATAATTGAAGATATGCATGACTCATCATTGACCTTACCATGTCAAACAAGGTGCAGTTCCTCCTTTCACTAACAACATAACACTATGGTGTATAAGGTGGAGTGAGTTGAGATATAATCTTAAACTCCGATAGAAAGTTGATGAACTCTTGGTTAAGATATTCACCACCTTAATCTGATCAAAGCTTCTTTATCTTCTTACCAAGCTGATTATCTACTTCATTCTTGAATTCCTTGAATTTCTCAAAGGAATCAGACTTATACCTCATCAATTAGACATATCTATATCTACTCAAGTCATCGGTAAAAGTTATGAAGTAAGAATATCCACGTATAGATTCTACTAGAAATGGTCTACACAGATTAGTGTGTACCAATCCTAGAATATTTTTGGCCCTTTCACCCTTTCCACCCAATGGTGGTTTTTTTATTTTCCCTTATATACGAGTGTGACATTATTCAAGTGTTTTTATCTCGGAATAATGTAAATAACCATCTTGATAGACCTTCACTACTGGAAAACTAACATTTACCAACGGTTTGGAACCGTTGGTATAGGCCTCCAAACCGTTGGTATAGCCTATACCAACGGTTTGGAGAACCGTAGCCAAGTAAGCCGTTGGGATAGGTCTATACCAACGGTTTTTGGAAAACCGTTGGTATAGACCTATACCAACGGTTTTGGAAACCGTTGGTATAGGTAATATGAAATCTATACCAACGGTAATGGAACCGTTGGTATATAAATTCCAAAAATAAAAAATCCGCTGGGATTTGATCCCCCGACCCCTCGTTTATAATCGAACGACTTAACCACTAAGCTAACATCACTTTTGTAAACATAATTTTATAAATATATATATGTATTATCATAATTATTTAAAATTTTGATTTATATAATGTTCTCGGTTATTAGACCTGGAAAAAAAATAAAGAACCTATCCCAACGGTTTTGAAAACCGTTGGGATAGGTTAGTGCTGGGTTGAATAGTTCTTGGATGGATGTTGAATTTCTGGATGGTTTTTCCCAACGGTTTTGGTGAACCGTTGGGAAAGGCCACTCTTTCCCAACGGTTCACCAAAACCGTTGGGAAAGAGGCTCAAAAGACAGCCTTTCCCAACGGTTTTGGTGAACTGTTGGGAAAGGGTCCCTCTTTCCCAACGGTTTTGTTAAACCGTTGGGAAAGGTGGGGAAATATATGGATTTCCCAACGGTTTTGGTGAACCGTTGGGAAAGGCCACCTATACCAACGGTTTTTACAAACCGTTGGTATAGAAGTGTTGGGAAAGATCATCTTTCCAGTAGTGCTTTTTCAAACACTTCTCATTTACATAACCAAGACGGTGATGCTAAAATATGGTGTTATATGAGTCGTGTGAACATGATTCATTATCGATTTACAACACATAGTTTTAGTAATTTAATACATAAAAACCATTATTTAAATATGCCATACCATAACATATGTTGTCCTCATAAAAAAACAACTTTTATTTCCAAATTTGAAAATAAACCCATCTATATCTAGGCATGATATAGAAATTATGTTCTTGGTAATCGTAGGTACATAATAACAATCTTTTAAAACCAAAATCATTCTCATTGGCAATGAAAGGTGGTAGTCACCAATGGCTAGGGAAGCCTGCCTCACTCTATTGGAAACTCTTAGATCCACCTATCCTCTTGTAATATTTAAGAATCTACTTGGTTCCTACATTTGGATATATGTAATCCACACGAGTTGTATCAAATACCCAATGTGTAGATATTTAAATATTACACTCGATAACAAATACACCTTTAGCTTCCCCTTGCTTCTGGGTGCAGTTTCTCTTCTATTGGCCTGACTTGACATATGAAAAACATACCACCTCATTTTCCTTTCCCTGCCTCTATATATTCTTATTCTTGGAAGGATAATGCTCAGAAGATTTAGACTATTTATAAGTCTTGGGCCCCTTTTCCTTGTTCTTCCTTTTCTTATTCACCATAAAGACTGTGGGTTTGTCACATCCCATGTCCTTATCCACTTGGATAATTAAATTAAGTAGTTCTGGAAGACTCTCCTCATTATTTCTCATATTGTAATTAACAATAAATTTTGATAAGGTTATGGACAGAAATGGAAGTATGAGATCTATACACAACTCATCTAGGAATTTAATCCCTAAGATGTCTAGACATTCAATGTATCTGATAATCTTGACTACATGAGGCCTAGTTGGTGAAAACTCTCCAATATTATTTGTGAACAAATCATTGGATATCTCATAACTCTCTTGTCTCATCTTCTCTTGATAGAGATCCTTAAGGTGATACATCATGCAATAGGCATCCATATCTCCATGTTTCTTTAAAATCTCATTGGAACTGGATGATAGCATGAATCATTGAACACCCGTGGCATCATTCAGATGGTTCTCATAAAGAGATATCTCTTTATCACTTGTCTCATTTCTAGGCACAAATGTTAAAGGTTCTTCTAGCACATACAATTTTCTTTCATGGATAAGAATGACACATAGGTACCTTATTCACTATTGGAAATTTGTGATGGTGAGAAGTGTTTCCTTCACAAGTTTGGATCACAATGATATGTTTTATGTTAGTTTATTGATGTTTCAACAAAATAATATGAGAATAATTTTAGTAATTTATCTAATAAATTTAGAAAAATAAATTAATATTATATTTATTAGTCTCCCACTATTTTATCAAAACCCAATAAACCTCGCCATTTGCTTCAGAATATCATATTTCTTAGATATTCTAGTGGAAAGGATCCATATTCCCCTTATCATTACCCCAAATTTGGTTCTTAAATAAACTTTAATGGTTTTAGGTAGTCATTCCAAATACCAACTTTATTAACTCATAGTTCCTTGATCTGTTGATTAGGCTCCCCAATCTTAAAATCATTAACTTGGATTTCCTCAACCTTTACCTCTCAGTTACACCATGTCCTACTTTGGCAGTCAACCCTTGATATCAACTATGTTAATTTAACCCAAAACATCAAGTTATAATTCCTTGATAATTTAAATCACCCCAACTTTGATTGGTCAAGCACTTTGAACTATATTTCAATTCAAACCGAAGAAATGGAAGGCTATACCGACTTAATATTTTATTGAGGGATTGTATCCTTTTATTCATAAATTTCCAATTATTATTTCTATCACATGCTTGTTAATATTAAGTTGGATTATATAAGTTATTAACCGTGTCTTAGATAATATTTACTCATAAGACATTTTATTTTAGTTCAATCATGCATGCTTTTTAATTCATTAATTATGTGATAGCGACAAGACAAACATGATGAAATAACCATGCAACTAACAAAAATAAAATAATTAAGTGGTATGATCATGAGATATTACTAGTAGTTAGTTTATCTAGAGGATGATAAACTAACCATTGACCTAGGGGAAAACACCTTGAACCAATTAAGGTTCGTGTTGAAACTTTCCACCAGTCCACCTATGTATTTTCTCGGATTGGTTTCACCATGGCTCCGAACATGAACTGCCTCCACTACTTTGGGAGCTTCATCCATTACATATGCCTTTTACTCACATGTAGGTGAGGGGGAAAAGGGGTTTACATAAAAGAAACCATGGGTATACATACCCTATATAATTAAAGGATAGAAGGCACACATGCAAATAATTTAATTTAATAATAAATTAAATGAAACCAATCACGTACAAAAGGTCTGGTCTATCTCATGATCATCCACATTCATACAACGAATTACTCATTTAATAAAACAAGAATTCAATTCTTAATCATTCTTATTTAAGATAAATCACACTAGAATCAAATAATAATTATATTTAATTAATCAATCCCTTTATCTTAATCCTTATTGGAACTTCCTTGAGATTCTCATCCATTATAATTATAAACAAACTAAATAATTTCACTTAAAATTAACTATGTACATAAACATAACTTGGAGAAAACACGGTGAATATCCATCTGAATCAATAAAAAATTTATTATACTTGTATACTATTTTACTCTTGTGAAATATGACATATACGACTTATAAAATACTTTTAAAACATGTACTTCATGGATGATTACACGAATTGCATGATTTTTTAGTCACATGTTATGCTTTAATGCACGCAGAGTAACAACTTGTAATACAACTTAAACATGATATGAAGATCTAAACATTACATGGATATTAATTAAAAATTTAATCATTTATGTATATTAAAACCTATCACATGAAATTTCCTATCTTTAAGACTATACGAAAGTACATGTTTCATGGTTTACTAATTCACACTCAAATTTACCCAAGAGAAGAAGGTAGAACGGTTCTTGTAGTCTAGCTTGGGTTGTCGAATCTTCAGAGACCTAAGAAGTAACCTTTAGACACGCACATTATAAGAACTATTTTTGGATATGAATTGGCTAATTTGGGTTGATTTTAGATGGGTTTAAATGATCACTAAGAGATTTAAGTTAATTCAAATTAAGGTAATGAGTTGATCCTAGGTTATCGATTGGGGTGGATTGGATGAATTCCTTTTTTAATGATTTTAATTTCTTATATTTGAGATGGGTTTATTTAAGAAGATCAAACAAAATCATCACTTACTATTTTAATGCCTACACACCCTAATAATAATCACCTATACACTTGAAGGATCAAAGTTTTGAGCACTCCAAGGTAAAGTTTTGTATTAGCACTTGAAATGTGTGACTTTAAATTTAATAAGGATAAGGAGGTTTTGAAATCATCAAATAAAAATCTCAATTAAAAGAAGTGATTATACATTAATGGGGTGATAAATAACATCCAATCCAGACCCTTTTTACTCCCTTAGATCAACCCATAAGTGGGTTAGCCCTCCATTTACGACATGTCTTTAATAGAAGTGGGAAGTAGACTTACGAGGGTGAAATTGAAGAAGTAAAAACAACAACAAAAATCGATCACTCCACCGTTGTGTGATAAATATCACAAATCATGGGGTGAATAAATTCACACTGTGAGACAATGTTATCAAATTTATATGTATAAGAACATAATAAGAGTAAAGGAATCATTTTTATTAAGAAGCTAAGGTGAATTAAACAACTTACATGAGAAAGAAATGTGATTACAAACACAAAGTGACAGCATAACACAACAATGAAACCAAGCACCAAATATGATAAAATACTTCAACACCACTACCTTAAATATTCATATCAATAGTAATGGGTCAAACTCCCAACATTACAAAGCATCCCACTTTATTATGGTAGTCCTAGGGTGGTGGAAAGTAAGGGAGAGTGGACTTCTTTATCCTTGACGCGAGGTGGCAGCCAGCTTTCATCCACTAAAAATACGTGTCTTGATGGACTTATATATGGACGAATTAGAGTGTGACATAGAATAAGTAAATGGATCACTTGATGTCACACCCCGACCACGGATGTCTGTAATTGTTCTCCTTTCTTGGACCCGGTTTAAATTTTTTGGAGATTAATTGCATTGGCGGTTTCACGCCGGTGCGCGGTCACCGCATCGTTAGCGGTGACCGTGCATTCAGCCCGGGTGACAGTGTGTCCATCCGGTGTTTTAAATATTATAATTTTTATGTTGGTATTTTATTATTAATACCTTTTTATTTGTGATTATTATTATTGTATATATGTTTATATATGTTTTTATATATATATATGTATAATAATGTATGTATATATATATAGATTTATATATGTATAAATATATATATATATATATGTGTAACATCTTTAAATTATTTTATAATTATTATTGTAAATATGTGATCAAAATAATTATTATTTAAATTAACTAATTTATTATTTATTATCATTATAAGTTTTATTATTATTATTATAATTATTTTTATTTTTATTTTTATCATATATAAATATATATATAAGCCTAATCAAACCCTAATCCACCCTACTCCTACCCTAGCGCTGCACACCCCTCTCTCTCTCTCTCCCCTCTCTCTCTTCCTCGTTTCTTTTTTTTCTCCTTTCTTCGTTTTCTTCTTCTTTTCCCCCTGCTGGTTCGGTCGACCAGGCACGCCGCCGCTACACCCTCCCCGCCTCTGGCCACCGACCACCACGTCGCTGCCCCGGCGTCCCGGCCGCACCGCTTCCCCGTCGCCGACCCGGCTCTCCCGCTCACTCCCTCCGCGGTCCCGCGTCGTCCCCTCCCTCCGCCTGTTCCCGTCACCGACCCCCTGTCCGACCCCGTCGCCGGCACTCCACCGGCCTCCTCTCCCTCTGGCGGCGACACCACCCCCCCGCTCCGGCCTCACCCTCCCTGCTCCTTCCCGACCTCCACCCCCGTCCCGACTCGTCCCGCTTCACCCGCGACCCCCCTGCTCCCCGTCCTGCGCACCACGCCCGGCCACCCCGGCTGCCGGCCCGTTGCCCTCTTGCGCGCTCCACCTTTCTGCCGGCCTCCCGGCTCACCCCGCTCCGGCGCACTCCCCCTCCGGCCTCTGCTTCGGTGTGCCGTCCGCCGCAACGGCTCGCCGCCTCCGCCTCCCTGCTCCCGGCCTCCTCCCTCGCCCCTGCTTGTGAGTTCTTTTTTTTATTTATGTTGGTTTCATTTTATTATGATTATTATTATTATGTTACCATTAATATTACTATACTATTATTATTATTGTTATTATTATGTTAATATTATTATTATATCATTATTATAATTATTATTATGTTATTATTATTAATACTATATTATTATTATTATTATTATTATATTTATTATTATTTTAATTATTATCATATTATTTTTATTATTATTATATTATGTTATTCTTATTATTATTATTATATAATGTTATTATATTATTATTATTAATATTAATAATATATTATTAATATTATTATTATTATTATTAATATTATTATTATATTATTATATTAATATTGCTATTAGGATTATGATAATATTATAACTATGTCATATTATTATTGTTATTATTATTATATCATTAATATTATTATTACGTTGTATTATTATTATCATGACATTATTGTTATCATTATTTTATTGGGTATGCTATCATTATTATTATTATTATCATTATTATTATAATTATTATGATTATTATTTTATTATCATATTATTATTATCATTATTATTATAATTACCATCATATTATTATTATTATTATTATTATGATGATGTTGTATTATTACTATACTATTATTATTATTATTAGTATTATGTTATTATTATTATATTATTATCATTATATTATTATTGTTATTATTATTATATTATTATTATTATCATACTACTATTGTTATTATTATCATACTATTATTTTGTTAATATTTTTAATATATTATTATTATTATTATTGTTATATTATTATTATGCTTACTATATTAATAAAAATATTATTATTATATTATGGCCCGTTTGACGGTCTTTTGTTTTAGGACCGGTTTGACGGCGCAATACGGTGCGACCATTTCGCAACGGGAGTTTTGCGATGTGTCGCTTTTCGTTCCGAGCTGCGTCTTGAGGTAGGTCTCACATTGCACTCGCCTTTAAATTAAGAATTTATTTATTCCTTGCCTTTTATTGAATTTCAGTAAATTTAAAAGTAATATTAAGTAGTTTTTATAGTGTGGTGATCTGCTGATGATAAAAGGTGTTTTTAATTATAGTGTTTCATTAAAAGTGTTCTTCTTGGATTTAGTTGTGTGCTTCCATGGTAGTATTGCTAAATGGTTCTTCCTGAATAATGAAAGTCATGTTAAATTGTGTTTTGAAATGTTTTTGGCGTGTGTAAATTTGTAGATGTATTGTTAATGAAAAAGGTGTTCCTTAGAACCTGGATTAGAGAAAATGACCGTATGACCTTTAAACTTGATTTTGGAAATTTAAAGTGTGGTTCTTGGTTGACGAGAAATATTTTCCTTTGTCGCGTGAACAAAAGTTTGGATTTCATTTGAGAAATGGTGTCCCTTCAAAAAAAATGATTTAAGGCCCGTTTGGCTCTTAATAAAAGTGGGGTGCGTTTGGATATTGGAAAATGATTCTACTTGTGGAACCAGTGTGTTTCGGGTTTAATATGCCGATCTGAGTTTCTTAAATAATGTTCTAAGTGTGTTTCTGGTTTTCAATGGCATGGCGTGTGTCATATCCCTTTGGAAATGTTTTAGTGTAAAATGTTAAAAATGTAAATGATATGACGGCCCGGTTGGCACTTTAATAAATGTGAAATGATTTTTACATATATATATATATATATATATATGTACTTGTGAGGGCATTTCTACAGGGGGACTTCCCTTCGAGGGTCATCGTGTAGCGATGTCCGTGTAAGGGGTTGGCAAGTGCGGTGAGATGAGTCACGCGTGCGAGGGTCTCCCACTTACACAGTGTTACTAAAACCACCATGGGTTCCTGGGCGTCTTGTAGAATATCGAGTGACGGTTGCTTGCTAACCCTGATTAGACGGGTTGGTACCCCCTGGAGTTGTACACAGGCCAGGAGGGATGTGCCACTGGTTGGCTATTAGGGCGGCCAGTTGGTTATTGACTATGGAGTACCACGCCGGCAGGTAGTCTGAACTCGAGTACGTCCAGGGGTTTTCTAGGGATGTTCAGGATCACCCATGGTTATTGCTGATAACTTCTGGTTTATTTCTGCTTGCACTTGGTTTTTCCTTGCTTGTTTACTTTTACTTGCACTTGTTTTCCCTGCTTGTTTACTTTCAGTCATCCTTCACAGCCTATACTATTAGACTTTGGAAAAATGGGTTTTTAAATGAAAATGCTTTATTCTCTTTGGGTAAGATTTGAAAATGTAACACTTTGCCTTTCAGAATGATTTAAAAACTTATGAAAGGGAACTAACTTTCAAAAAGAATAAGGGAAATGTGTCGTGTTTTATTTTTAAGTAAAGCATTATGAAAACTTACTTTTATACATTATAGTTCAAACCTGGATTATGTAGATTCTTTATTTACTGGTAGTGCATTGGGATTTGTTGTGGGGCTCACCTACTGAGTACTTTTGTGCTCACTCCTATCTTTTACCTTTTCAGTTGCAGGTTCCTTGTGTTCAGGTTTTCCTGGCTTGAGTCGCTCAATGAGGGAGTGACGTTGGTTGTAGTTGGGTGGTGACCCGCGAGGTCACATGGAGGTATGTCGTGGTATAGTTGTTTATGTCTTTAGTGTTTGTCAGTTTGTTTAGTTTATATTCTTTCTTTCGATCCTGTTTTTTTTAGTTTGGGCTGAAATCGTTCCCAACGATCAAATTTTTAATGCCCGGCACTTGTTTCCATCCCGGGGGGATCGGGAACGCCCCTCGGGACTTGCCGCGGACCGACTCGGGTGACCGGTTCAGGGTCGACCCGGGCTGGTTCGTGACAAAATGGTATCAGAGGTGGTTCTTGTTATTTGGGTTGTCCGGTAGAAGGAGATTAGGACTGTCGTAACTCGAGGGGTAAGTACGGGAAGAGCGTCGCGAACTCTTGCTCGCACTGATCCTCGAGTTACCAGGGGTAGTTCGGGAGTTGTGTTCTTGTCTTTTCTGGTTTGTCTTGGATTGAGAGATGATAATGGAGGCAAGCCGACGTTACATCGCGATTTCACATGGAGTAGTGACCCATGTGGAATCCGAGTACGTGGTTTGAATTCCTCCTAGTGGTCGACGCTGACTTGGGACATGACCCACTATCATGTCACCAGGTTGAGCGTGACTACTAGTCCCTCATTTTAGTGATTGATGCAAATTTGGATGTTGTTTTCGTTTTGGTCTGTGTGAGTGCGTAGTTGGAAATTAAAAAAAATGGGGTTTTTGAAAATTTGAATGGTTTCTTTTAAAGGTCTTTAAATATATGAAATGGGTTTTAAAAATGAAATCTCTTGATTTGGAAAATCTGTTGTTTGCTTGGAATTGGTTAAGAATGATTTGCGGTGGAACCTCAGGTCCTCTTTATGAATGTTTGCACATGTGTGAGAATGCATGGGAAAAAAAGCGTGTTGGTGCGAGTTTTATTTGACAGTGGATAAAGACATGTGCAACGGGTCATGAGATTACCTGGGTGTGTATTTGAAATTAAAGTCTTGACCTTGTTTTCTAAATTGGTTTTAAAGGGGAAACGGTTTTGGAAAGTTTTTGGTTTGAAAGTGGATTGGTTTTTGGAAAGTGATCTTGACAAAGGATGGTTTTAAAGTTTAAAATAAAAAGGGATTTTATTTTTGGGTTGTGTTCGCATTTGTTCGGTCTTGTGATGACTGTTTCTTGATGAAGTGCTTTTATTGATGTTGCCTCGGTTGGATATCAGTTTTGGCTTTGTGTTTTAAATGTCGCTCAGGAAATGCCGCCCAGAAAGGTCTCTAAGGATTCAGATAAGTCATGCCCAGTTTTTGGTTCTCCTCAGACTTTGCCTATTCTCCATGGTGATCAAGGTCCGTTAGAGGCAGTGGAATGGCTCGAGGAAGTGGAGCGTGTCTTTAGAACGTTGGGAACTCCCGATGATGTTAAGGTTCGAGCAATTATGAAGTTGTTCGAGGGTCCAGCTCTGAACCGGTGGAAGATGGTTACCCCATCATCAACTCAATGTGAAATGACATGGGGTGTATTTAAAACAGTTTTCACCCAATGGTTTGTGCCTGAGGAAGTGAAGTTGGAGAAAAAGAGGGAGCTTGTACATATTCAACAAGGCCAACGGATGGTGAAGGCATATGTTGACCATTTCAAGGAACTGATCCCCTTTTCTCCAGATGTAGCATCGCATGAACTCATGAAGAGCTCACTTTTCACTGGGGGTCTTCGTCCAGAGATCAAGGAGCGAGTCCTACCTTCTAAAGACCTTTGTTTCGAGAAGCTGGTAGATTAAGCATTTTTGGCTGAGTTGGTTTCCGGAACACAGTTGGTTAATACCTCAGCGTCCCCTATTGTTCGTAAGAGTTCCCCCTCTAGTGAGGAAAAGGCGCTAGAGATACCTGTCCCTAAGGAGTTATTCCCTTTGGTCCCAACTTCCAGTTCATCAGATCGTTCGATGGTATGCTTTCAGTTTGGTCGTTTCGGGCATTTAAAGTCGTCTTGTCGCAACCCTCCTAAGACGTGTCATCGATGCGGTTGTCTGGGTCATCTGGAGAAGTTTTGCAGGAAGCGTCTCCTGAAGAGGACGCTGTGATTGGAGAGTGCCAGTACCTGACTGTGAGGCAGGAGATGCTTCAGCCATCAGAGCCCCAGCCTCAGGTCTCGGGGTGAAGCTCGCGCACAGTCAGGAGTTCCCAGGGTTGTGAAGCCTTAGTCCAGGTTAGGTTTTTCGTATTGACGGTGGAACAATTAATATCTTTTTGTACTTGTTCGCTGCTGTTAAGGTTTTAGTATCGTTGTAAGCATGTTGTTTTGATATGAAGTAAAGATGGACTTGTCCTATGATAAATCTAAGTGGATTTGTCGTGTGAATGTAATATTCTAAATCGTGTGTCCTCCTTAAAAGTGGGTTTGACTCTCGTGTGGGTTGACCTCGTTTTAGTTATGTTGTCGATGTGGTTATGCTTTGTGGACTTCGGTGGATCATGTCTTCAATTTGATGTTGGGTAAATGTTTTTCTATGGGTTTTCCCTGGTGTTGAAGGTTGTTGACTCTAGTCGAGGATTCAATGTCTCGACGGAGGTGTTGTTTTAATCGTGCTATAAGAGTTGGTTTGAATAGGTTGGGATTTCCCGCGTCGACCTCCCCCCCCTTTCCAGGGTTTTCTATTTAGATGGTCAACTTTTCTGCACTAGTTAAGTTCTTGTGGTGGGGAGAACCCCTTCGTGTTCTCCCCTCAATCTCGGACCCCAGTTTTCTCTTGAATCGGTCGGGTGTGACCTGTGCAGAGTAAGGTCATCCCCGAGATTCTATGTTCTCTCTGGTTCCTTTAGTTCCGTTGGGGAATGGACTTAAATCTTGACCGACTTTTGTCCTGGTGACTTTCTGGGGGCAGAAAGTGTCTGTGGTGGGGAGAATTGTCACACCCCGACCGCGGATGTCTGTAATTGTTCTCCTTTCTTGGACCCGGTTTAAATTTTTTGGAGATTAATTGCATTGGCGGTTTCGCGCCGGTGTGCGGTCACCGCATCGTTAGCGGTGACCGTGCATTCAGCCCGGGTGACAGTGTGTCCATCCGGTGTTTTAAATATTATAATTTTTATGTTGGTATTTTATTATTAATACCTTTTTATTTGTGATTATTATTATCGTATATATGTTTATATATGTTTATATATATATATATGTATAATAATGTATGCATATATATATAGATTTATATATGTATAAATATATATATATATGTGTAACATCTTTAAATTATTTTATAATTGTTATTGTAAATATGTGATCAAAATAATTATTATTTAAATTAACTAATTTATTATTTATTATCATTATAAGTTTTATTATTATTATTATAATTATTATTATTTTTATTTTTATCATATATAAATATATATATAAGCCTAATCAAACCCTAATACACCCTACTCCTACCCTAGCGTCGCACACCCCCCTCTCTCTCTCTCCCCTCTCTCTCTTCCCCGTTTCTTTTTTTTTCTCCTTTCTTCGTTTTCTTCTTCTTTTCCCCCTGCTGGTTCGGCCGACCAGGCACGCCGCTGCTGCACCCTCCCCGCCTCTGGCCACCAACCACCGCGTCGCTGCCCCGGCGTCCCGGCCGCACCGCTTCCCCGTCGCCGACCCGGCTCTCCCGCTCACTCCCTCCGCGGTCCCGCGCCGTCCCCTCCCTCTGCTTGTTCCCGTCACCGACCCCCTGTCCGACCCCGTCGCCGGCGCTCCGCCAGCCTCCTCTCCCTCTGGCGGCGACACCACCCCCCCGCTCCGGCCTCACCCTCCCTGCTCCTTCCCGACCTCCACCCCCGTCCCGACTCGTCCCGCTTCACCCGCGACCCCCCTGCTCCCCGTCCTGCGCACCACGCCCGGCCACCCCGGCTGCCGGCCCGTTGCCCTCTTGCGCGCTCCACCTTTCCGCCGGCCTCCCGGCTCACCCCGCTCCGGCGCACTCCCCCTCCGGCCTCTGCTTCGGTGTGCCGTCCGCCGCAACGGCTCGCCGCCTCCGCCTCCCTGCTCCCGGCCTCCTCCCTCGCCCCTGCTTGTGAGTTCTTTTTTTTATTTATGTTGGTTTCGTTTTATTATGATTATTATTATTATGTTACCATTAATATTATTATACTATTATTATTATTGTTATTATTATGTTAATATTATTATTATATCATTATTATAATTATTATTATGTTATTATTATTAATACTATATTATTATTATTATTATTATTATATTTATTATTATTTTAATTATTATCATATTATTTTTATTATTATTATTATATTATGTTATTCTTATTATTATTATTATATAATATTATTATATTATTATTATTAATATTAATAATATATTATTAATATTATTATTATTATTATTAATATTATTATTATATTATTATATTAATATTGCTATTAGGATTATGATAATATTATAACTATGTCATATTATTATTGTTATTATTATTATATCATTAATATTATTATTACGTTGTATTATTATTATCATGACGTTATTGTTATCATTATTTTATTGGGTATGCTATCATTATTATTATTATTATCATTATTATTATAATTATTATGATTATTATTTTATTATCATATTATTATTATCATTATTATTATAATTACCATCATATTATTATTATTATTATTATTATTATTATGATGTTGTATTATTACTATACTATTATTATTATTAGTATTATATTATTATTATTATATTATTATCATTATATTATTATTGTTATTATTATTATATTATTATTATTATCATACTACTATTGTTATTATTATCATACTATTATTTTGTTAATATTTTTAATATATTATTATTATTATTATTGTTATATTATTATTATGCTTACTATATTAATAAAAATATTATTATTATATTTTGGCCCGTTTGACGGTCTTTTGTTTTAGGATCGGTTTGACGGCGCAATACGGTGCGACCATTTCGCAATGGGAGTTTTGTGATGTGTCGCTTTTCGTTCCGAGATGCGTCTTGAGGTAGGTCTCCCATTGCACTCGCCTTTAAATTAAGAATTTATTTATTCCTTGCATTTTATTGAATTTCAGTAAATTTAAAAGTAATATT
Organism: Viscum album; assembly: GCA_963277665.1. Lineage (NCBI taxonomy): Eukaryota > Viridiplantae > Streptophyta > Magnoliopsida > Santalales > Viscaceae > Viscum > Viscum album. Next base: position 1,050,194,452 of record OY728130.1, on the reverse strand, counting down.
AAGTAGTTTTTATAGTGTGGTGATCTGCTGATGATAAAAGTTGTTTTTAATTCTAGCGTTTCATTGAAAGTGTTCTTCTTGGATTTAGTTGTGTGCTTCCATGGTAGTATTGCTAAATGGTTCTTCCTGAATAATGAAAGTCATGTTAAATTGTGTTTTGAAAAGTTCTTGGCGTGTGTAAATTTGTAGATGTATTGTTAATGAAAAAGGTGTTCCTTAGAACCTGGATTAGAGAAAATGACCGTATGACCTTTAAACTTGATTTTGGAAATTTAAAGTGTGGTTCTTGGTTGACGAGAAATATTTTCCTTTGTCGCGTGAACAAAAGTTTGGATTTCATTTGAGAAATGGTGTCCCTTCAAAAAAAATGATTTAAGGCCCGTTTGGCTCTTAATAAAAGTGGGGTGCGTTTGGATATTGGAAAATGATTCTACTTGTGGAACCAGTGTGTTTCGGGTTTAATATGTCGATCTGAGTTTCTTAAATAATGTTCTAAGTGTGTTTCTGGTTTTCAATGGAATGGCGTGTGTCATATCCCTTTAGAAATGTTTTAGTGTAAAATGTTAAAAATGTAAATGATATGACGGCCCGGTTGGAACTTTAATAAATTTGAAATGATTTTTACATATATATATATATATATATATATTTATATATATATATATATATACGTACTTGTGAGGGCATTTCTACAGGGGGACTTCCCTTCGAGGGTCATCGTGTAGCGATGTCCGTGTAAGGGGTTGGCAAGTGCGGTGAGATGAGTCACGCGTGTGAGGGTCTCCCACTTACACAGTGTTACTAAAACCACCGTGGGTTCCTGGGCATCTTGTAGAATATCGAGTGACGGTTGCTTGATAACCCTGATTAGACGGGTTGGTAACCCCTGGAGTTGTAGAGAGGCCAGGAGGGATGTGCCACTGGTTGGATATTAGGGCGGCCAGTTGGTTATTGACTATGGAGTACCACGCCAGCAGGTAGTCTGAACCCGAGTACGTCCAGGGGTTTTCTAGGGATGTTCAGGATCACCCATGGTTATTGCTGATAACTTCTGGTTTATTTCTGCTTGCACTTGGTTTTTCCTTGCTTGTTTACTTTTACTTGCACTTGTTTTCCCTGCTTGTTTACTTTCAGTCATCCTTCACAGCCTATACTGTTAGACTTTGGAAAAATGGGTTTTTAAATGAAAATGCTTTATTCTCTTTGGGTAAGATTTGAAAATGTAACACTTTTCCTTTCAGAATGATTTAAAAACTGATGAAAGGGAACTAACTTTCAAAAAGAATAAGGGAAATGTGTCGTGTTTTATTTTTAAGTAAAGCATTATGAAAACTTACTTTTATACATTATAGTTCAAAACTGGATTATGTAGATTCTTTATTTACTGGCAGTGCATTGGGATTTTTTGTGGGGCTCACCTACTGAGTACTTTTGTGCTCACGCCTATCTTTTACCTTTTCAGTTGCAGGTTCCTTGTGTTCAGGTTTTCCTGGATTTAGTCGCTCAGTGAGGGAGTGACGTTGGTTGTAGTTGGGTGGTGAACCGCGAGGTCACATGGAGGTATGTCGTGGTATAGTTGTTTATGTCTTTAGTGTTTGTCAGTTTGTTTAGTTTATATTCTTTCTTTCGATCCTGTTTTTTTTAGTTTGGGCTGAAATCGTTCCCAACGATCAAATTTTTAATGCCCGGCACTTGTTGCCATCCCGGGGGGATCGGGAACGCCCCTCGGGACTTGCCGCGGACCGGCTCGGGTGACCGGTTCAGGGTCGACCCGGGCTGGTTCGTGACACTTGATGTTTCCTAACCTACTGTAACATTTGGGACCATTTGGAGTTGTGGATGACGAGATATGGTTAAATTGGTCGGCTGTTTTCTAGGCCGCAGAATCTGGCCCAGAATTTTATCTCCAAATTGGTCTGCCTTAATAACCACCATGGAGGCCGAATTAGCACTGGATACTGAAGTATTATTTGTTAATCTATATCTATTCTAGCATCCCACGAAATATTGGATTCATTGGAATTGTATGTTGGGCCCCACATTCTCATCAGTGGTATGGTGTCTAATCTGCCTTCTCCATAATTGTTTGCATGAAATCCCATTTTGGTGGTCTTCCAATGTGAATATTACAACACTCCACAAGTATTAATTGATCCCAATATAATTATAAACCTTAAAATTAAATTTTAAAATAAAATCAAGATAATTGGGTACTTTAAATGATGTTCAAAAATGTACCACATAATAGTTCATTTTAAGAAGGAATTACAATCATAATGTGAAATCATGTTCAAAGTGTAAAATGCACTAAAAATGGTGTTTGTGAATAATAAAGAACATGAATATTATATATATTAACAATGAATATTAACATCATTTAGTGGATAATCACACTCCCAACTTGAGTTTTTCTAGTCCCGAGCAAAATATATCTCCACAATATGAAATTTGAATTCCCTTTTCCAAAAACATTTTAATACACAATGATCACCAAAAACACTTATACCAAACAATCATGAAACCCATAAAAATATTTTAATACAATATAGTTTCATAAGCAAATCTCAGTCCCAATCCCATTCCTTTGTTCAAATTCATTTCCATATTTCATCTAATATCAATTAAGTATAAGGATGTGTTGTGTATCACAATAGACATGGGGGTTCATCTTTATTCAAGGGGGAAATGACGAAAGTGCTAGGTAGAATCACATTTCAATATTAAGATGAGTATTCAATTTTTTTTCCAATATTGCCATGGTAATTGAAATTGCACTCAAAAGAGTCAACCCATGTAGCGAGAATTTTTCAATGACACCCAAGCTCAAAGACCTTAGGGCACCAAGTGAAGCCCACATACGCGGGCATCATCTCGAGTAAACTTCATCAAAAAAAGTCAAATTAACACAAATAGAGATAAAATTACTAACTCTGGGCCAGAAAACTATGGAGTCACATTCCCTAAGTGCCTAAAGCCACGCATTAGGTCATTTCATTGCTCTATGTGCTAATTTATTGTTTTTTTATTTTGATTTTGATTTTTTTCTGATTTTTTTTTTGAATACTCATATTAAAAATAAAATGATTACTAACCCTATGCTATTTATTTGGGGGACCCCATGAACTAAAACTAATACCCCACTATCTAAAGGACGTGCATTGTGATCTTTTTTTTATTTGGATGAAAATATAAACAATGAAATATCACATTGGACAGCCACACTTTCCAAATTCTATGCTCATGAAATTATACATGGATTAAAATCAGAATTGGGGAATACTAAATTATTTGATATTCAATTTCAAATTTTTTATTGTATATTATCATGTTCAAATTTAAAGTAATTTTTCCTTCCATTTACACACATTTTTTTCAATTCATTTTTTTCACACAAAAGCAAAAATTTTAATTTCATCTCCCCCCAACTTAAAATAACATTGTCCCCAGTGTTTGAAGAAAATAAAATTTAGATGGAGTAGAGGAAGATAAAAAAAGTTCAAAAACGAAATTGAAATATGAGGATCATAGAATGAAGTCACCTGGTGGTTGAAGTTGAAGTTCTTGCTGCTCTAATTTAGTCCTTTGATATCAATGTCACTTGCAGAGTTCCCTAGTAGAAAAAGGAAAAAAAGAAAAATAAAACAAAAAAATAAAATAAAAATATATATATATATATACATATAAAATAAAATATAAGTATATATATAAAAATTATAGAATAAGGAAGCACAATAAGCCATAGGTCAGTGGTAAGTGTGCGCCCATGTCTCCCTCCGGTCCCAGGTTCGATTCCCCATGGCTTCGCCGGTTGTGATGGGGTTTGACCCACGACCTATGATGTGTCCCTTTTTATTATTATTATTATATTTTTATTTATTTTTTGTATTTTTATTTTAACCTACAAACATATAAAATAAAATAATCTGATGATACATTGTCTTCTTTTTAAATTTATGGGTAAGGTATTACTCAAGGATCACACCACGTGACACGGATGAATATGGTGCTCCCCTTTCATACCCATCCATACTCATAATAGAATAACAGGTCAACAATATATTTTTTTTAAATATCAAAATGATTCATTAATCCTATTTTTTTTAAATGATTCGCAAAGATGAAGAATATGGGTTACCTCCTGTGCAGCGCTTTGGTTTAAGGTTGTTAGCCCGACATAGATCTTAAATCTATCAATTTTTTCCTGGTTCATAGGTTGGACCAATTAACTTGACCACTATTTTCTATTTATTTAATGATTCAATGAATGATTTTAACCTATGACCATTGACTTTGAAAATGTGACCACTAGTGGGATCTTGAATCTCTACTGCCCCATGGGGGTACACCTTATGCACTATGTATGGACCTGACCATCTAGACCTCAACTTTACTGGGTGTAAATGAAGTTTAGAACTATAAAAAAGAATAGGTTTACCTGGTATAATGTGTTTGGTTTTAAGATTTTGAGATTGGTAGGCTTGTACTTTAGCTTTATTGATCCTTGATTCTTTATAAGCCTCCATCCTAAGTTCCTCAAGTTCATTGAGATCTAATTTCCTTTTTTTGGCCAATGAGATGTCATAATTCATTTTCTTAATTGCCCAAAAAGCCTTATGTTCAATCTCCACTGGAAAATGGCATGCTTTACCATAAACCAACCTATATGGGGACATTCTTAAAATGTTTTTATATGCAGTTTGATAGGCCCAAAGAGCATCTAAGAGTTTTCTTGACCAATCTTTCCTAGATGGTTTAACAATTTTCTTAAGAATTTTCTTGATTTCTCGATTGGCTAACTCAGCTTGACCATTATTCTGTGGGTGGTAATTAGTGGACACTTTGTGAGAAATTTCATACTTTTCCATGAGTGATGAGAATGGACGATTAAAAAAATGAGTTTCGCGATCACTAATGATAGCTCTAGGAATTCCAAATCTAGAGAAGATGTTTTCTTTTAGGAATCTAATCATAGTTTGATGATCATTGGATTTTGTAGGAATGACCTCAACCCATCTTGAGACATAATCAATAGCTAAGAGAATGTAAAGATATCCCCTAGAGTTTGGAAATGGATCCATGAAATCAATTCCCCAATAGTCAAAGATTTTAACCACTAAGATGGGAGTGAGTGGAATTTGATTATTTTTTGTGATGGACCTTACTTGTTGACACCTAGTACATCTTTGACAAAATGTGTAGGAGTCCCTTGAGATGGCGGACCAGAAGAGACCACACTGAAGAATCTTAGCAGATGTTTTCTTAGAGGAAAAGTGACCTCCACATGCCTCACTGTGATAGAATTTAAGGATGGACTCTTGTTCAGATTCTGGGACACACCTCCTAATGACTTGGTCAGGGCAGAACTTATAGAGGTAGGGATCATCAAACACATAATGCCTAACATCAGAAAAAAAAAATCCTTCGAGCTTGAGTCCCTAAGAATTTTGGAATGACTCTTGTAACTAAGAAATTGGCTATTTCATCATACCAAGGGTAGTCACTCACAGAGTATAGGTGTTCATCAGGAAATGAATCAGACACAAAAAAATGATTTGAGTTTTCTTTGAATTCCATCCTAGAGAGGTGATCAGCTACAAAATTTTCAACGCCCTTTTTATCCTTGATTGTGAGGTCAAATTATTGTAAGAGAAGGACCCAACTAATTAGTCTAGCCTTGGCATCTTGTTTTCGGAAGAGGTATTTTAGTGCAGAATGGTCAGTGAACACAGTGATGGGGGATCCTAAGAGGTTGGACCTAAACTTATCTAAGGAAAACACAATATCAAGTAACTCATTTTCAGTGGTTGTATAGTTTATTTGGGTATCATTTAAGGATTTTCTTGCATAAGAGATGACATAAGGAGTTTTATCACAACGTTGTCCTAACATAGCTCCTACAACAAAGTCACTGGCATCACACATTAGTTCGAAAAGAAGGTTCCAATTTGGAGATTTCATAATGGGGGGAGATGTGATAGAGGATTTGAGGGTTGAGAATTAGCCCTCGTAGCTTTCTATCCAAAAAAATGTAGCATCCTTTACTAAGAGAGCACAAAGGGGATGGGAGATTGAACTAAATTCCTTGATGAATTTTCTATAGAAACCAGCATGTTCTAAGAAATACCTCACTTCCTTGACAGTTTTGTGTGATGGAAGGTGATGAATGATGTCAACCTTGGCTTTATCAACTTCAATCCCCCTACCCGAGACTATATGGCCAAGAACTAATCCATGTTTAACCATGAAATGGCATTTTTTCCAGTTTAGGACCAGATTCGTTTCTTCACATCTGGACAAATCCCTCTCCACATTCCTAAGACATCCCTCAAATTTATCCCCAAAGATAGATAAGTCATCCATTAAGACCTCAAGAAAATCCCCTACTATGTCTGAAAATATTCCCATCATGCACTACTGGAAGGTTCCAGGGGTATTGCATAACCCGAAGTGCATGCATTTGAAGGCAAAGGTGCCGAATGGACATGTGAATGTAGTCTTACCTTGATCCTCTATGGATACCTCAATTTTATTATACCCTGAGTACCCATCTACGAAACAGTATAAAATATGACCTACCACTCTCTCAAGGACTTGGTAAATGAATGGTAAGGGGAAATGGTCCTTCTTGGTAAATGATTTTAGCTTCCTATAGTCGATGTAGACTCTCCATCCACTACTCACCCTAGTTGGAAGAATCTCTCCATACTTATTGGTTATCACTATGATTCTTGCCTTCTTGGGAACCACTTGGATTAGGTTGACCCACTCACTCTCAACTATGGGATATAAGATACCAGCTTTTAACAATTTCAGAAGTTCCTTCCTTACTACCTCCATGAGATTAGGATTGAGTCACTGTTGAGGTTGATGACATGGCTTTGAATCAGATTCCAGAACAATCCTATGATTCCCGATAAGTGGGCTAATCCTAGGAATATCAAATAGGGTCCAACCAATGGATTTCTTACGTTTACTAAGGACATATAGAATCATCCTCTCATGATTGGATTCAATATAATAAGAAATGACAATAATATGTCTGTGATTGTCCCCTAGGAAGGCATACTTAAGTATAGCGGGAAGTTCTTTCAATTCAAGATCAGGTTGGTTCCGAATTTCAGTAGAATATTGGGACATTGGATCAAGATCAATATTGTTTCCTAGAGTTTTAGATAGTATTTATTTCCCACATGTAGACGTTTCAGCTAGAATATTGGTTTGATCAGATTTAGGGAAGGAAGTTTGATTGGTCTCCATGAAAGTGGTTTCCTGAAAGGTTTCACTAATTCTTGGACCTAAGACGTCATCATAAGAGAAATTTGAAAATGATTCAAGATAAGGAGATAAAATTAATTCATGTGAACAAAGGAAATCAATTTCATCTTAACTTAAACATCCATCTAATATTCCTTGATGTTCTATGGATTCATTATCAATGCTTCCTTTCAAGTTTACTTCATGAATGTCCACATCATCCCCTATTTGTGAGATTGCATTATATATGTTCAAGTCTAGACTCATGTTTCCAAATGTGATGGTCATGTTCCCATTTCAGACTTGGATAACAGAGTTGATTGTTGCAAGGAAGGGATGACCAAGGATAATTGGGGTTTATACTTTATTTCCTAAGTTTGGATGGTTGTCAAGGACACTGAAGTCTGCAGGGTAGATGAAGTTTTCATCCTTTACCAGAACGTCCTTTAAAATCCCCTTTGGAACCCTAATGCTATGATCAACAAGTTGAAGTGTGACAGATGTCGGTTGGAGCTCTTCTAGGCCTAACTAGAAATACACAGCATAAGGGATGAGATTGACACTAGCACCTAGGTCACACAAGGCCTTGACAACTTTGCTCCCTCCTAGTTCAACATTGATTTAAGGGAATCACGAGTCTTTCAACTTAGGAGGAATGGTCCCTTGAATGGTGGTACTCACATTATCATCCAAAAGGACTTGGTTTTTATGTGAAAAATTTCTTTTAAAAGTGCACAAGTTCTTAAGGTAATTTGAGTAGGAAGGTATGGTTTGGATTGCATCGAGAAGGGGAATGTTCAACTTGACTTGTGAGAAGATTTCCCTCAATGTTTCACTCAATTCAGGCTTGGTTTTCCCCCTCATGCGATGAGGAAATGGTGCAGGTTGTGGGGTCATTTGTTTAAGAGTTGTTTCTTTCACATTGTTATTAGTTTCCTCAGTTTGATCTTGTGGTTCATTTGAATTTTCATCCAAGTTTGAATCTTTGGATGGGTTCTTAATTAGTTGCTCAGGTTTCCCAATTGATTTCCCAATTCTTAAAACAGTCATAGCCTTTAGTTGTTCATGAGTTATTTGAGTAAAACTTGACTCTACCCTTGAATTTGAGGATGATACCACCTGAGTAGGCATGGGTGCCTTTCCAGTTTTTATGGTTTGAAGTTCTTGTTTTAGGTAAGATACTTCTGAGTTCATCCTTTCCATTAGTTTGCACAGTTGTTCTAGTAGTCTTTGTGTAATAGTTTGGGTTGGTGCTTGAGAAGATAGGTTTATCCTAGGGGGATATGTTAGAGGTGGGATGGTTTTTTGAAAATGGACCGATGGCTGTTGGTATTAGAACTGGTTATGGGTTTTGTAGTTCTGATGGGGGTAAGTATTTTGTCCCTGTGGTTGGCTAGGTTGTTGATTATCTTTCCAGCCGAAGCCTGGGTGGTCATTATACCTTGGGTTGAAGGTGTTTTGGTATTGAGGCTTTTGAAAGTTCAAAGAATTTACTTACGCTGAGGGTCCTCCTAAAATAACATCCTTGGTGGATGGAATGGTTGGGAAGTTGTCTGTCTTATGGTCATGTTTGTCACAAATTGTGCAAACAGGGTCTACAGTTTGGATTTCATGTACTTTTCTAAGGTCAATCTCTTCAACCTTCCTAGAGAGTGCAGCGAGTTTAGACCTAAGGATTTCCTCTTCTCTAATTGTATGAATTCCAGTAGTTCTTTGTGGATTTTCAGAATAAGGTGAAGTTCCCCATGTTCGGTTTTGTTCAGTAAGGATTTCCAGATACTCGTAAGCATAATTTGGGGATTTGTTTTTAAAGGTTCCATTACACATCAAGTCAATGAATTGTTTATTCCCCAGACCCAACCCTTCATAGAAAATTTAAACTTTTTCTGGGATTAAAAATACATGGTGAGGTACCATGTTGAGTGTGTCTTTGAACCTTTCCCATGTTTCGTAGAATTACTCTCTCTTTTTTCAAAAAAAAAATTGGATTCTCTTTTTAAGTGAAATTTTTTTGTGGTGGGGAAAGTATTTTTTTTATAGAATTGTCTTTTTAGTTGGTCCTAAGAGTTGATGGATGATGGTCTCAAATTGTTTAGCCAATTTTTATCTTGATCGGGACACATGGTTTCTACAATTTCATTGAACTCCTTAACGTGAAGGTAGGGCATCTCGAACTCCATTCCATAGAATGTGGGAAGATGTTTTAGGACATGGGGATTAAAGATGTAGTTGGAATATCCTATGTAGTTGTGTCTAATGCATTAGGGGAAATTGGTCTGGGCAGGTTTGAGGTAGTCATTCATGGTTTGATCAACTGCATTCCCCAAGTTTGGGGCTGCCTCATTAGGATTTCCATTTTGGTTCCCACCTGGGTTTATGAGTTGGTTTCTTTGAAGACCTTCCATTAAAATGGGATCAATTTTGGACTTTGTAATATTAAGAGGATTAGGATATAATGGAAACAATCCCCTATGTTCACTTGACTCCCCAACCCTAGGACTTTCCACCCTAACTAGACGGTTTGATTGATCGCAGGTGTAGGTGAACATGCGCCAAAAGAGAAAAATGAGAAAGGGACAAGATAAGATATCTTCGGTGTGAATAGAATAAATGGGGGGAAATAGATTGGGTGTTGAGATGACTTACTTAGGTCCATGGAAATGGTTCAAAAATTTGATTCACTCTCAAATTTACCCAATAGAAGAAGGTAGAACGGTCCTTGTAGTCTAGCTTGGGTTGTCGAATCCTCAGAGACCTAAGAAGTAACCTATAGACACACAAATTATAAGGTCTGTTTTGGGCTATGAAGTGGCCAAATTGGGTTGATTTTAGATGGGTTTAATGGATCAAGAACAGATTTAAGTTAATTCAAATTAAGGTAATTATTTGGTCCTAGGTTATTGCTTGGGGTGGATTGGATGAATTCCTTTTTTAATGATTTCAATTTCTTATATTTGAGATGGGTTCATTTAATAAGATCAAAAAAATCATCACTTACTGGTTTAATTCCTAAAAACCCTAATACTAATCACCTATACAATTTAAGGATCAAAGTTTTGAACACTCCAAGGTAAATTTTTGTATTAGCACTTGAAATGTGTGACCTTAAATTCAATAAGGATGAAGAGGTTTTAAAATCATCAAATAAAAATATCAATTAAAAGAAGTGATTATACATTAATGGGGTGATAAATAACATCCAATCCATCCCCTTGATACTCCCTTGGATCAACCCATAAGTGTGTTATCCCTCCATTTATGGCATTTCTTCAATGGAAGTGGCAAGTAGACTTACGAGGGTGGAATTGAAGAAGTAAAAACAACAATAAAAATCGATCACTCCACCATTGTGTGATAAATATCACAAAGTATGGTGTAAATAAATTCACACCATGAACCAATGGTATCAATGTGATATGTAGAAGAACATAATAAGAGTAAATGAATAAATTTTATTAAGAAACTAAGGTTAATTAAACAACTTACATGAGAAAGAAATGTGATTACAAACACAAAGCAGCAGCATAACACTACAATGAAACCAAGCACCAAAGATGATCAAATCCTTCACCACAATTTCCTTAAATAGTCATATCAATATTCATGGGTTGAACTCTAAATAGTAAAAATCATCCCTCTTGATTATGGTAGGCCTAGGGTGGTGGAAAGTAAGGGAGAGTGGATTTCTTTATCCTTGACCTGAGGTGGAAGCCATCTTTTATCCACCAAACAGACGCATATTAATGGCCTCTAGATGGCCAAATTAGAGTGGTATATAGAATAAGGAAATGGATCCATAGACGTCTTCTAACCTTTTTCAAAATTTGGGCCCATTTGGAGTTGTTTAGGCCAAGATATGGTTAAATGGGTAGGCTGTTTTCTGGGCCGCAGAATCTGGCCCAGAATTTTATCTCCAAATTGGGCCACATTAATAACCACCATGGAGGCTGAATTATCACTGGATCCTTAAGAATTATTTTTTCCTATATATGTCTTCTATAATTACATGAAATTTGGGCTTCATTTGGATTGTATTATGGGCCCCACATTTTCATCAGTGGGTTGGTGTCTAATCTGCCTTATCAAGAATTGTTTGCATGAAATCCCATTTTGGTGGTCTTCCAATGTGAATCTTCCAACACTCCACAAGTATGAATTGTTCCCAATAAAATTATAAACTTGAAAATTAAATGTTAAAATAAAATCAATATCATTGGGTACTTTAAATGATGTTTAAAAATGTACCACATAATAGTTCATTTTAAGAAGGAATTACAATCATAATGTGAAATGATGTTCAAAGTGTAAAATGAACTAAAAATGGTGTTTATGAATAATAAATCACATGAATATTATATATATTAACTATTAATATTATCCTCATTTAGTGGCTAATCATTTACATAGTAAAATAAATAAATTTTAAATCTATGTAATTTGGTATAAGTACACAGTGTGTAGATTCAATCTACACGGAGTGTATATCTCTCACCATCTATCTGAGGTACACACCTAGGGACTCTCTGTGCAGATCATACCTCAGAAATTGGAGTACACGGCATGTATAATGGGACACATTCCATGTGACCTCCGAATTATAAGGTCACCAATCAAGTATGTCATGTATAGAAATACATGACCCATATTTGACTCAAAAGGACTACACATTGTGTACATGGGCTACACGGCATGTACTATAATTAACTGTGTGCCTGTCTATCCTGATCAACTTGCAGTGTAAAAATTAACTACATAGTGTGTCATTAATGCACATGGATTGAGTAATTGCCTAATTAACTCCTGGTGCATTGAACAAAACTACACTGTGTCCAACTCCCATTACACGATTTTTACTGATATGTTATCCAGGAAAAATCCTTGGGACCTCTGGATGGGTTCCTTGATTTTATTTTAATCATAAAATTAAACATATTGATTATATGTATGAGAAATTAATGAGGAAGAATAAGATCTCTCAATTTTGATTAAAATAATGATTAAACTTTAATTGAAAAAACAAGTTACAAATTCATAAATCAATAGTTATTTTTAAATACATATAAAAAATTATGTGTATGCTCTGATACCATTTGTAGGTTCCAAGCATAGTGGAAGCATGGGAAGGGTGGTGCCTGACATTTATTTTTTCCATAATCGATGATCAATCTGAGATCTATGCGACAATAAATGTCGTTATCAATGGAATTGAATCAAATAAATGGACAAGGGATAGAATGTTGGAAGCGAGAGAGATGAGATCAACACATGTTGTTTATAATTAATTTAATTAGATAAAGAATTGCCTATAAGGAATTATTTCTTTATTTATGAATCTGGTTAAAGATCTGCAGTCCAACATCATTGTATTGTAGAAACCAAGTATATATTTCTATAGTAGTGATCCAAATGTGTTCCTCGAATCTCCAGACATTTCTGAAGGAGTCTCTATGGGCTAGCATAGAAGATCCTTGTGTTTGTGTCTTCCACCTTGATCACCTTGACAATCACTTCTAAATTGTTCTCCTTGATATGGTGGAGGAGTATTTCTCTCCGTTCTTGGGATCATTCTTGGAGAAGTTAGCTCTCTAGGATTGAGAGGATTTTCCAAGGTTATTTGTGCACAAATGAATTGAATCTTGGGAAAATATCATAATTGGGTATTTATATTTCTAGGGTTAAAATAAAATAATTTCATAAGTGACCTTATTATTTAATTAATCCTATAAAAAACTCATGCAAAATAATAATAGTAATATTATTACTTTTTTATATGTGTTTAACTTGCAAATTATAATTAAATATTATTTAATTAAATAATATTAAATATTTATTATTTCTCACCAGACCATTAAAATCGGTCTGCCATTCCTCCACAATATTTATTAGTCTGTGAATAATGTCTATTTATTTATTAAATAAATATCACTACATTATTCACTAAAAAATGAATAAATATTATATTCATTAAATACAAAATAAATATTTATTAAATATTCCACTCACAATAAATTCTCTCGGATAACTAGTGAAGGAATAAATGAAATCAAGTATACATGAATAATCATTAAACCACATGTGAGAATAATATTTATTCAACCTATTAAATAAAAATATATTATTTAACTGAGATTCTGGATACACTTAGTGTGTGACCCTCTAGTCCACTTTCTCAGTGGCATTAGGCGAACTAGTCTAAAGTCCAAGGTTTGCATCTAGCAACACACTAAGTCACCCATAGAGAAAGAATTCAATGGCATAATGACATGTCACCTCATACGGATTCTTACCGTTTAATACAATCCCTTTATCACAATATCACTAATTGATCAGGTTGCATGCTAGTGCCATCAACCTATATGATTGATATCTCTTTCATTTACTTTCCAGAAATAGAATTGCCTTTAGAACACTATGGCCATGGATTTATTTAGGTTATATCATTTCCATCAAAGGTTCTTAGATATTAAATTCTATTAATGAATAGAAGGGATAAATCCTTTCTCGCATTATTCATTAATGCAATATTACTCGTGACACACCCAACGTATCTTACCTCACTGCAAACATATGTTGTCACGGTTTTCATCAATACATCAAAATACATTACTCATAATACTTATTAATAATAATATTAAATTCTAAGGGCCAATACACATGTTTGTAGATAGGAACATCTAATGACACTTATACATGTAGATTTCCTACTGGTGGGTCTCATTATCAGAATATCCTACTAAATATTACTAAGGGCGTACACCTTGAGAAGGTGTCTCAAAGTCCTATGAGTATCCATCCCTGATATCCTATATCATTTATGTCCCTAAAATGATATCATCTGACTATAGAATATATATTCAAGAATAGTGTCATATCACTTATGGGTTCTCATCATAGCAGGGAACTGTTATGACCTGTTAGTGTGACAACTACTCTTAGGAAATTATCACATACTATGTCACACAGAAGAACAATCATGATGTGATAAGTAGTTTATTAATATTCAAAACAATGAATACATGTTTATCATAAAGTACAAATAAGTTGGTACTTGGGCACTAACTCTAACAAAAGAATTCATAGAAACAGAATCAAAAAGTATGTTATATATTCTTGAATGAATAACTAGCATACATATCATCGTTTTGTTGTGAGGTTCCTTTTCTACAGTTGTGATGGAATAATCTCACCCTATCTATGTTGGAGGTTTTTAGCATTTATTTTCTCTATCAACCCTTATATTAGGGCATTGGGTTTCATAATACCTATGTTCCTTTAAATGGAAACATTTCACTGATAGATGAGGGTGGAATAGATCATTCCTTCATCTCCTTTTGGTAATTTTTGGGGTGATTCTTCCCACACCTTTGAAAAGTTGGATTTTGGAATTTTGTGCCACTGCTGGATTTATCCATCACACCTCCAAAATTAATCTCCACTTTCCACTTCTTATCCCTATGAGACCCTTGAGATTTGTTGATCTTCATTTGATAAAACACTATTTAGTTGAATATTTTATTAATAATAAATGATATAATTTCCTTACATTGTGTTAAATATGTTTATTTATAAAATATTTGGGATTTGATCACTCATTTGAAAATTTGGTGAAAATTCCAGTTTTACCCTTTATAGTGAACTGTAGTATTTTGAAGATAAATATTTTTATATTTATTATTTGAATTTGAAATTTTGTAATAGTGTTACTAACATAAGTTTATACAACTTTTATTCATTACACTAGAGAAAAATAATGAATTTGGATGGAGTAATTGGGCCATAAAGACAAAGGTGGGATGGACACGCCAAAATGGAGAAGCTTATGTATTTCGTCCATAACTCCTTCATAGGGTCTTGTATTGAACCCCAATTTTTATAGGAGATAGAGGACAAATATCCTCATATATTATCCTTCCGGAAGACCGGAAAATTCACGCGTTTTGGTGGTCAAATGGGTGGTTCAATTTGGAATAAAATATTTGGCCGAGATTCCCCATTCACACTTGAAACCACTTTGAACCTACCCTCCCCACCACTCTATAAATTGGTGTTTTTATCATTTGATGGGGTTGGAAAGTGCCTTAGAGGATTGGGAGTAGTGTTAAAGTTGTTACTTTCCATTTAAATTCACCATTGGAGGAGGGAATCTTTCAAGCTAGGATCTCCTCCAAATTGCTCTTCTCTTCCTCCTCTTTGTTGTAATGTTTTTGCTCTTTCAGTAAACTTCTTAGTTACTCTTTAATTTCTTCTGTTTTCCTATTTTTTTTTCATTTTTATTCTTAATTAACCTTCATATTTGGGCTGGAACTCAAGAGTAGAAGCGTGATTGGGTTATACCCATTCTAAACCGTTGCAAATGCAATTTTCTTCTATGATGACTACACCGCCCATGGAAGAGTAGTTATTTTTAGTAATCGATCTACCTCTCACCTTCTTAATTCATTTATTTTGAATAAATGATCTAATTTAATCCACTAAACATGATCCATTAATTGAGTTTTTAAATTATAAGAAACTAAGTGAGCAATTGAACAATTAACACAAAACGCGCGAGGTCGGGATTTGTGTGAATTGTGAGAGCGCGATCTTAATCGGTAATACAAGACCACACGGGATCAATTTGTAGAGTTAAAATAAAATCCCTGAACTCAATTAATCCTCATTTTCAGAGTGGTGATGTTCCTTAATTTACCACTGACCATAATCTAGCCTTAGAACATCAATCAAAGCAGGGTGCTACGATAGCATGTTCCGAAGCTAGCCTAGGGTTTAATTAATTTCATCTTTGTGGTAAAGTTAATTCTCATAGGGTTCGGGATTTAACAAATTAAGGGATCATAATTAAGTGAATTTTAATTTAAATGATAATGATTAATAATATAGTGAATAGTTAGAGTTAGATTGATTACGCCTTTTAAAATATTTTCAAAAAAAACATCTCCTTGTTGTGTCTTTTTAATCAAACTTCATTTCAAAATTAAAAACAAAAAAAATAAAATCTTCTTCCAGCAAAATTCTTCAAGTTTTATAAACTATAAAAAACCACCACAATCCTTTAAATTAGTGTTTTTATTCTCTTTTATTTTATTTCTATAATACCTCTAAAAAGTTTTTTTAATTCACTTCCTCCTTTGAGAGACGACCTTGGTCATCCACTCTGCTGCACCTAAGTACCCCAAAACCACTAATCATTTGAGGGTGCCCACGACAGCACTCTATCCAATTAGAGCCATTGACAGGGAGGCAAGTAATTTATTCAACCATTTAGAGGTATTTCTTTTATTTTTCATTTTATTATTTTCTTCACCTCTATCTTTCATCTTTCCCCATTCTGAAGTTTTCATTTATTTCATCCTCTTCTTTTATTTTTGGACCATCAACTCAAACTTATCATTTTTATTTTACTATGGTCCACTTTCTTTCTTTTCATTTTTATTTGAT
The DNA here is from genome assembly GCA_963277665.1 of Viscum album. Classification (NCBI taxonomy): domain Eukaryota; kingdom Viridiplantae; phylum Streptophyta; class Magnoliopsida; order Santalales; family Viscaceae; genus Viscum; species Viscum album. Next base: position 1,050,177,760 of record OY728130.1, on the reverse strand, counting down.
TTATGACACGAACTAATCCTGAAGATCTCTTAGATCTTGAACCTGAGATTGAACGTAGCCTTAGGGATTGAATCAGACATTCTCAATCTACGAGAAGTTTCAATATTCAACCAGTTGGTGAATTCCTCTCTTCTGGAAACATTGAAATTGGAAACAATTCATATTCAAACATAAAAGTGGAACCAATGGCTGGAAATAATGGAAATGAACTTAATAGAACCATTCCATAATTGGCTTCACCTGATATTAACTATCAACCAAATTGTATTGCATACCTGAATCTCGAATCGGACTTTGAGTTAAAATCTGGGTTAATTAACCTTCTTCCAAAATTTCATGGATTATCTAGTGAGGATCCAAACAAACACCTTAAAGAATTTAATGTTTTTTCTCAACCCTTAAACTAAGAAATGTTTCTGAAGATCAAATCAAATTAAGAGCATTCCCATTCTCACTTGATGGAGCTACAAAAGATTGGATGTATTATTTACAACCCAAGGATGTAACTTGTTGGAACGATTTAAAACGTCTTTTCTTGTAGAGATTTTTTCCAGAATCTAGGACCACTTCCATTCGTATGGAGATCTCGGGGATCAATAAAGCATAGGGGGAGTCAATGTATGAGTATTTGGAGAGATTCAAGAAGTTTTGTGCAAGCTGTCCACATCACCAAATCAGTGATCAACTTCTCATTCAGTACTTCTATGAAGGACTCACATCTATGGAGAGGAGCATGGTGGATGTCGCAGTAGGAGGGGCATTGGTGGACAAGACACCAGTAGTTGCACGTGCATTGATCGACAAGATGGCACAAAAATCCCAACAATTTGGCAATCGAGGTACACCACATGTCAGGGGAGTACATCAGGTAAGTCATTCTCTTGAAATTCATTTGATTGATACCAAGTTGGAAGAATTGACCACTATGGTGAGGCAGATTGCATTGGCTCAAAAGACATCTCAACCCCCTCCTTCAAGGCATTGTGGCATTTTCACTGAGACAAGCCACCCAACTGACTGTTACCCACAACTACAAGAGGGATAGGATTGCGCAGCAGTATTCCCAGGGAGACCTTATCAGCAGCAACAACCATATCCCCAAAAGAAGATTGATTACTTTGCACCAACATACAAACAAGGGTGGAAGGATCAATCAGACATGAGGTATGGCTCGGGACAACAACAAAGGCCACCCTTTCAACAAAACTTCCAGCTGCCTTCACCTTACCAACAGGGATTCCAAAAACCCCAAAAGAGATTCGAAGCTCAAACATCGACAAGTCGGCAACAAGGGAATATCCAACATAAGGTAGACTCTAACACTGATGATCTTTTGAAGCAAATTGTTCTTAACCAACAGAATGAACTGAAGAGTCAGGGTTCAGAGTTGAGGGAGTTGAAGACTCAAATGAGCCAGATTCCACTGCCCTCCATGAACTTGTAAGTAAGAATTCCTGAAATCTACCTTCCCAACCCACTCCAAATACAAAGGGGAATGTCAATGCCATTACATTGAGAAGTGGGAAGCAAACAACTGATTCTTCTCCACCTATCATTCCACAAGGATTCACCTCAACTCCAGAGAATCCGCATTCTAAACCAACTGATGAGAAATCCAAGGAGAAAGATAAAGGTAAGAAAAAGATTGATGATGTTCCTCCTAAACCCCTTACTTTTCAAAACAGGTTTGTTCAAACCAAAAATATGGTTGAAGAAGTAATGAAAAAGGATTTTTTGGACACATTCAAGCGTGTGGAGATCAACATTCCTCTACTTGAAGTCATTAATCAAATTCCAAGGTATGCCAAATTCTTAAAAGAACTCTGCACCAATCGAAGAGGGCTGAAGGGAAATGAGAGGACCAATCTTGGATGGAATGTGTCACCACTCATTACACCAACTCTAGCAATGCCAACAAAGTGAAAGGATACAGGGACATTCACCATCCCATGCACTATAGGGGAGTTGCACTTTTCTGATGCACTTTGTGATTTAGGTGCTTCCATAAATGTGATGCCTCACTCTGTATTCTCTTCCTTACAGGTTGGTGAGTTGAAGCCGACAAGAGTAGTGGTGCAGTTGGTGAATAGAGCTACGGAATATCCAGCGAGAGTCCTTGAGGATGTACTTGTCCGGGTAAGAGACATGATCTTTCCAGCAAACTTCTATGTGCTTAACATGGAGGTTGATCAGGTAAGTTCTCATGCTCCCATAATCTTAGGTAGAACCTTCCTCAAAACTACAAAAACTATCATAAATGTCAATGAGGGTACACTTTCCATGGAGTTTGGAGATGAAGTTGTGGTATTTAATGTCATGGAATCCATGAAGTACCCCTCAGAGGACCATTCTGCTTTTGTTATCTCCCATTTTGAACCACCAAATAAAAACTCCATGGAATTTGATTGTCCTATTCTTAGGGAGATTATGAGTATTGGTTCGAGTTTGATGTCTAAGATCACTTACACACATGTTGCTGATACACAATCCTCTCTTGGATTTGATTTTGATGTGGATTCATATTCTGATTTTGATCATGTTCACTCTGATTATGACATGGCTGTTGAGTATGCTGATCGATTTGATGCTTTATTCACTGATTTTGATTATGTCTATTCTGATACTGATGCTCTTTGTTCATATATTTCAGTTCATTCAATGTCTCCATCCATACTACACCGTCCTTCATTAGAACTCAATCCATTGCCACCAAATCTGAAATACTCATACTTGTTGAGTGGTGAGAGATTACCTGTTATCATTGCTAACAATCTAAATTTTGAACATGAAGAAAAGATTTTGAATATTTTGAGGGAGAACATCAGGGTGATTGGATGGACCTTGGCTGACATATCAGGTATTATCCCCTCCATTTGCATGCATAGGATTCTCTTGCAGGATGGGGATAAACCAGTGAGACAGCCACAAAGGAGACTCAATCCCACCCTCCTGGAAGTTGTTAAAAAAGAAGTTGAGAAATTGCTCGAGGCTGGTATAATTTTTCCCATTTCAGATTCTCAGTGGGTAAGTCCTATTCATGTTGTGCCTAAGAAGAGTGGTGTTACTGTTGTTAAAAATGAGAAAGATGAGTTAATTCCAATGAGGGTGAAAAACAGTTGGCGTGTGTGTATTGATTATAGGAAACTAAATCAGTCCACTCGCAAGGACCATTTCCCCCTCCCATTTATTGATCAAATGCTTGAGAGACTAGCTGGGAAAACACAATATTGTTTCTTGGATGGATTTTTTGGATATTTTCAGGTTCCTATAGCTCTGGAGGATCAGGGTAAGACTACATTCACCTGTCTCTTTGGCATATTTGCCTACCGTAGGATGCCATTTGGACTTTGCAACGCCCCAGGTACCTTCCAGAGATGCATGGTGAGTATTTTTTCTGATTTTATTGAGACCTGCATGGAGGTATTTATGGATGATTTTACAGTGTATGGATCCTCATTTGATGAATGTATAAATAGTTTGGGAAAGGTATTGAATCATTTTATTGAGAAGAATCTGGTCCTGAACTTTGAAAAGTGTCATTTCATGGTAGAGCATGGCATTGTCGTAGGGAATGTAGTGTCAAAACATGGGATAGAGGTTGATAGATCAAAAGTAGATATTATTTCATCCTTACCATATCCTTCATGTGTGCGTGATGTTAGATCTTTCCTAGGGCATGCAGGATTTTATTAGCGCTTCATCAAAGATTTTAGTAAGATTGCTCTTCCTATGTCACGATTACTTCAAAAGGATTCTGATTTTGTGTTTGATGATTCTTGCAGGACTTCCATTGATGAGATAAATAAGTGTCTGACCACTCCACCTATCATAAATCCCCCACGGTGGGATATTCCTTTTGAGATTATGTGTGACGCCTCCAACTTTGCGGTTGGAGATATCTTATCTCAGTGGGTGGAGGGATGTTCACATGTGATCGCATATGCATCGAGGACACTGGATTCAGCCCAATAAAATTACACAACCACAGAAAAGGAGTTTCTTGCTGTCATATTTTCTTTAGATAAATTTCGTTCATATTTATTGGGATCTAAAGTAGTTGTTTTTTTTTTGACCATGCAACTTTGAGGTACCTCCTAAAGAAGCCAGATGCAAAGCCACGAATTAACCGTTGGATGCTCCTTCTTTAAGAATTTCATATTGAGTTAAAGGACAAAAATGGGTCAGAAAACATGGTGGCGGACCACATGAGTAGGCTTACTCACACACTAGAGGATGACACCTTGGACCAGGTACCACTTCGGGACACTTTCCCTGATGAGCATCTTTATTCCATCTCAGGTATGCATCCTTGGTATGCAGATTTAGTTAACTACCTTGTTGTCTCTGAAATCCCTGCAAATTTAAAGAAACATCAAGTCCAAAAATTAAAGAGTGAGTCAAGATTTTATGTTTGGGATGATCCATACTTATAGAGCATGTTTAGTGACCAAGTTATTAGGAGGTGTGTTCCTGATCATGAGTTTGAGTCTGTTTTGCAATTCTGTCATACACTTGTATGTGGTGGACACTTTAGACCCCAACGGACAGCTAGGAAAGCTTTGGACTCTGGATTATATTGGCCTAGTTTATTCCATGATTCCCATGTGTTTTGTAAGTCATGATCTCGTTGCCAACACACTGGGAATATTTCTAGGAGACATGAGATGCCCCAACAACCCATACTATTCTGTGAGATTTTTGATGCGTGGGGAATTGATTTTATGGGTCCTTTTCCAATTTCATATGGTTTCTTGTATATTTTGGTTGTTGTTGATTATGTGAGTAAATGGATGGAGGCCAAGGCCACCAGGACTGACGATTCTCATGTTGTAGTGGATTTTTTCAAGGCTCAAATTTTCTGCAGGTTTAGAGTACCAAAGGCCATCATCAGTGACCAAGGGACACACTTCTGCAATCGGAATTTTTCTTCCCTCCTTCAAAAGTATGGGGTGACACACAAAACATCAACACCATACCACCCCCAAACAAATGGTCAAGCTGAGGTTTCAAATCGTGAGTTGAAACAAATTTTGGAGAAAACTGTGCAACCAAATAGAAAGGATTGGAGAAAGTGCTTGGATGATGCATTGTGGGCTTATAGTACAGCATACAAGACACCCATTGGAATGTCCCCATTTTGGATTGTTTTTGGGAAATCATGACATCTCCCCGTGGAAGTTGAGCATCAGGATTATTGGGCTATAAAGAAATGCAACATGGATTTGGACCAAGTTGGAATCCAAAGGAAGCTACAAATTCAAGAGCTTGAGGAGATTAGATTGTCTTCATATGAGAACTCAAGGCTCTACAAGGAAAGATCAAAATCAGCTCATGATAGAATGATCCAACAAAGGGAGTTTCATGTTGGAGAGAAAGTCCTTCTCTACAGTTCACGACTGAAGCTGATGCCTGGTAAGTTGCGTTCCAGATGGTTAGGTCCTTATATTGTATATAATTTTTTTCCTTATGGTGTAGTGGAGATCACACAAGAGGACACTATAAGGAGCTTTAGAGTCAATGGGAAATGTTTGAAGAGATACATTGAGGGACTTCCTACTGATGTAGTGGATTTTATCACACTACATGACCCCATCATCACTTGAGCACATCAGGTTGTTCCTAACCCTTTCACTTTTATATTATTTTTCCTATTTAAAAATTATGCATTTCATGTGCATATATCATCTCATGGGTTCATATTGAGGACAATGAAATATTTTAAGTGTGGTGGAGGGAACCTTTTAGTTTAGTAATTTCAATTGTTTTCCTGTTTAAAAAAAACAAAAAAAATTGTGTGTTTTTCAAATTTTGTGTGTTTATTTTTCATTTTTATTTGTGTTTTTGAAATTTTTGAGCTGAAATGATTCTCATCACAATTTTGAAATGTATATCAATGAGTGAAACAATTTATCCCTTGAAACTAAGCTTAAATGAATGCTTAAATGACTTTGTTTCAAGTTCAAATATTTAGTAATTTCATGAAAAGTACACTGAATTTTGAATCCCATGTCACATCTCACTGTCTTTATATTTGAAATAACTTTCTTGTGAGGATTATGAACCATTATTTTCATATTCTTTACATTCACCTCACTTCTTGAGAGAACCAAACCATGCTTGATTTAACCATAATTTGATCTATTCCTGTCAAAACTTGAGGGTTTGAGGTACTTATGTTTAAATGATTGAGGCATTTGTTTGGTATTAAAGACCCTATTTCAAATAATCCTTTTTTATAATGGCATACCTTGAACATTTAATCCTTGTAGCCCTTAGAATCCCTGCACAGCCTGATTAGGTTAGCCACATTACAAGCCAATTTTCTTTATCCAACCAACTCTTGAAGTGAAATTACATAATCTAGTTGAGCTTAAGTGTGGGGAAATCTATCTTGTGTTGTGCTACCACATTATGTGATACTTTGGGTTGAAAATTAAATTCTGAAGAGATATGTTTGCAGCTAATGAAAATCATTATATTGAAAGTTGTGCCTTTTCTGGAGCTTTCATGACAAGTGAAGTTGTGCCTTTTCTGGAGCTTCTAATTGAGGTGGAAAGTTATGCCCATCTGGAGCTTTCAAGAAAATCTTGTTTGAGAAGATTGACATTTTTTATGCTGAAATGATGAATGGTGTAAACCTTCCATGAATTTTAATGATGATGGAGCTGAATTGATACTGTGGGGATTAATGAGGAGACCATATTTAAGTGAAAATTAGATTAATGCAATTTTTCTTCAAAAAGAGTCAAGCCCCCCTTATTCAGCCTCAGAGTTTTTCACATCTTAATCCTACCAACCGAAAGCCACAGAACAACACTGAAAAGTCCTCATGATAAACATATGTCCTTGAATCACATCGGTTGGAGATGTAGGAATTTATCAAGCCTATGGTGACCCTTGTATGAGTTTGGATGAGAAATACATTGCTAAAAAAATTGACATTTATGTGGTGAGTGAAAATGAATATTAGGTAAGTGTTTTGTGCATGGGAGGATAAATAAAGCGGAAATATATTGAATGATATAAATTAAGAACTTGAAATAATGGTTTTTATGAGGCATGATACCTTTTGTTTCTTGGTGTGTAATTTTTTGATCTCAAGGATATGTGTTTTAAAATTGGTTTTGATTTGATATTGATGTTTACTTGACATGAGGTTTTGCCCAGGAGTGCAAAAGGGTAAGTGTGGGGGAGTTGATAAAACACTATTTTGTTGAATATTTTATTGATAATAAATGATATAATTTCCTCAAATTATGTTAAATATGTTTATTTATAAAATATATGGGATTTGATCATTCATTTGAAAATTTGGTGAAAATTCCAGTTTTACCCTTTATAGTGAACTGTAGTATTTCGAAGATAAATATTTTTATATTTGTTATTTGAATTTGAAATTTTGTAACAGTTTTAAAAACTTAATTTTATACAACTTTTATTCAGGACACGAGAGAAAAAGAATGCATTTGGATGGAGTAATTGGGCCATAAATTCAAAGGTGGGCTAGACACGCCAGAATGAAGAAGCTTCTTTATTTCGGCCATAACTACTTCATATGGGCTTGGATTGAGCCCAAATTTGTATAGGAGATAGAGGACACATATCCTCACGTATGATACACCTGGAATGCCGGCCAATTCACGTATTTTTGTGGTCAAATGGGCGGTACAATTTGGCATAAAATATTTGTCTGAGATTCCCCATTCACACTTGAAACCACTTTGAACCTAGCCTCCCCACCACTCTATAAATTGGTGTTTTATCATTTTATGGGATTGGTACGTGCCTTAGAGGATTGGGAGAAGAGGTGAAGTGGTTCCTTTCCATTTAAATTCACCATTGGAGGAGGGAAGCTTTCAAGCTAGGATCTCTTCCAAATTGCTCTTCTCTTCCTCCTCTTTGTTGTAATGTTTTTGATCTTTCAATAAACTTCTTAGTTCCTCTTTAATTTCTTCTGTTTTCCTCTGTTTTGTTCATTTTTATTCTTCATTAATATTACTCTTTGGTGTTTAACTCAAGAGTAGAAGCATGATTGGGTTATACCCATTCTAAACCGTTGAAAATGCAATTCGCTTCTACGATGACTACACCACCCATGGAAGAGTAGTTATTTTTAGTAATCGATCTACCTCTAACCTTATTCATTAATTTATTTTGAATCAATGATATAATGTAATTCACTAAACATGATACATTAATTGAGTTTTTAAATTATAATAAACTAAGTGAGCAATTGAACAATTAACACAAAACGCGCGAGGTCGGGATTTGTGTGAATTGTGAGAGCGTGATCTTAATCGGTAATACAAGACCACACGGGATCAATTTGTAGAGTTCAAATACAATCCCTAAACTCAATTAATCCTCATTTACAGAGTGTTTATGTGCCTTAATTTACCACTGACTATAATCTAGCCTTAGAACATCAATCAAAGTAGGGTGCTACGATAACATGTTCCGAAGCTAGCCTAGGGTTTAATTAATTTCATCTTTGTGGTAAAGTTAATTCTCGTAGGGTTCGAGATTTAACAAATTAAGGGATCATAATTAAGTTAATGTTAATTTAAATGATAATGATTAATAATAGAGTGAGGAGGTGGAGTTAGATCGATTACGCCTTTTAAAATATTTTCAAAAAAATATCTTCTTGTTGTGTCTTTTTAATCAAACTTCATTTCAAAATTAAAAACAAAACAAATACAATCTTCTTCTAGAAAACTTCTTCAAGTTTTATAAACTATAAACAATCACCCTCATCCTTTCAAGTAGTGTTTTTATTCTCTTTTATTTTATTTCTATAATACCTCTAAAAATTTGTTTTAATTCACTTCCTCATTTGAGAGACGACCTTGGTCAGCCACTCTGCTGCACCTAAGTACCCCAAAAAGCACTAATCATTTGAGGGTGCCCAAGATAGCACTCTATCACCATTTCAACTTTGAGAGAATGTCAGAAAATTTCTTCATAATTTTCAAAGTCCAAAATGGCTAAGGCATTTCATAAACTCACCCTCATTCCATCAAATAAGCGATCAACATTACATTCGGGGGTAATGAATAAGCGAGGGACATATCATGTAATAATTTTGAAGTTTTCCTTGTACACCATGATAGATTTTTCATCATTTTTCTTAATTATAAGGAAGTCCCTCACTATTTTCATGCAGAGAGTATGAGGAAAATATTATTCTAAAAACATTTTCTATAATTTCTTCCACTCCATAACTTCAATCTCCTCCTAGAGCTTAATATTCTAAACCATGTTCCATCATTGATCAGATTATCCTTATGTATGATAAACATCTAACACAGACTTCTCTTTCTTAGATAATTGAAGGAAAATTATATATTCTCAATGGAACTGGTCCACTATTCCACAATGAAGGGATCAAAATATCAATTGAAAATCAAAGGCCCTTGTCGTGTAAAGGTCTCAATTGTAAATTGATCTTTCTTAGGCTAATTTGGGCATTCCTATTAATTCACGTTTTGGTTCAAAACTTAAATAAATTGAGAAATTATCATTACGAAGTTCATAGTTCTAGCTCCCATTGGGTTTGGAATCTTGTTTGTCCAGTCATCAAATTATCCCTTACATTGGTTGTTGACATGGTTTCTCCTATTTCTAACCATTGATTAGAATAAAGGGAAAATTAGGGATGATAATTTTCCAATTATTAATCACATAAAATGGAAACTATGAAAATTAAATGGATAACTCATAAATGACATATACTTGTCATCTTATGAATTTCTAGGCTTCAATCTAAGTTATACATGATCTATTTCCTAAAATAAACTATTATAGGCATTTTCCCCTTAATAATTGTTCGTAATGAGATTGTGAATTTACCAAATCATACCCACCATAAGTATCAAACTTGGTGTGTAGTATGGACTGTTTTCATTAACTAGTAACTGATCGAGTCTAACTCAATACGGTGTTTTCGAGGTTGTTACCCCTAGGTACATTTGTACCAGAGCTACATCCACTTGTAGTATCAAGATAGGGATATATTTTCTTAGAACCCACTTACTCAATAATTTACCAAAATTTAGGGATGTATTATTTGGTTTAGTATTATCTCTAAGGATTTATTTAGTGTTTTCTAATCCATATACAAAAAATAACTAAACATGCTTATGATACTTACTATAAAAACACAAACTTTTATAACACTTTAATTCATTATTTATTGCATAAAGGTACACATAATACAAAATAAAAGATCATGAACCCTAGTTTTTTTTGTAATTAGGTACATAGAATAACAATGTGATACCTGGATACAATAACATTACTGAAAACTTCCTTGACATGCTCTTTGAATTCATAGATCTTATAAAACTTCATGGGATAACCTAGGGATGTACACAAAAAATGGGTGGGATATAAAGACTAATAAGGGGTTAAAAAAGAATAACATGATGAAATTATTACATGTTAGTGAATAGTAATTTCAATGGTATATAGAATGGGTGATAATCATAATCTTGAATAATAATGCATGATGCAACATGATAACATAAAGGTAGTATGGGAATGTGGCAATAACTTTAAACATAACATCATAAACATGGGGAAAGGATAAATACCAATACATCATAACATGGTGGAGGTTTAATAATGGATTACACATAATCTCTAGTCCTTTTCATGATTCCTCATGACACTAAAAAAGTACCTAATGCATTGGAGCACTATCTGAGCACACCCATAATTTTCTTATTATGTACATGAATAAGTTTTCTACATAGATCATACAACATAAATATGAATTTCATCAATTTTAATCCCATGATAAAGGATTTTTTGTTAATTACATATAATTACCCAATAAATTAAGGATAATTACATTTAATTGAATACATTTTAGTGGAAATGGGAATAGGTATTCAACAAACAAAATTTGTGCATGGAAAATCACGGTGAAATTTTCAGAGCAAATCAGGGTATATAAAGGGTAATGGGAGGGATTAAAAATATAAATGGGTAATTAATCAATTTAAAACCATAAGGTATCTAATAGGGATGTGTGATAAATTACCCCTATCTAAATAAATGGAAAACAAAAGGCATTACACAAAGGAGGATCTTGAATAAAGATGAGAAAGATAAGATCCCTTACCAAAAGAGAGTGTTTCTAAAAGCTTAAAAGAAGATTATTGAGAGATTGAGGGAACCTTGAGAGGGATCTAGAGAGTAAATTAAAGAGTATAGTCATGTTACATGGTTTTTGAGTGAAGGGAAATGTGAGTTTGGGTGGGTTTAAATAGGAAAATATAGAGGAGTTCTTTATTATTTCCCAAACATAAGTTTTGGACTTTATAATAAAGTACTCAAAACAACAAACCATCCCATGATTTTTTCCCATGGTTTTTACCTCAGTGAAATTTTTTCATTATTTTATAATGATAATAACCTAAATTATTAAAATAATACCATTGGTGATGTGGAAGTGAGTCATGTTTATAAAGAATTTATTTTAAAACATTAAAATATAATATAGGTTTTGGAGGATTCATAAAGGATTTATAAAAAAATTCAAATAAACTCAAAAAAACATTTTTTAAATTTTAAATATAAATTTGGTTTTAGATGCCTTTTATGGAACTTATTCATCGCTTTAAGGATTCTAGGATGCCATAATATACATCGTATATTTATATAATATTTAATTTTGACCCAAAAGGTGATTATCTTGGAAAATTATGAAAAAAACACCATTGAATAATTTTGATGTGCTAACTCAAAAAATAATATGTATTTTATCAAAATAATTCTCTAGATATGAAAATTTACACTTTTAAATTAAAAATACATATTTATTGAGAAATATTGGTTTTTTGACAATAATAGTTTTATGACCCATATAAAAGTTCTATTTGAATTTGAAAAATTATATTATCATTAATATTAAATAAATAATATTTAATAAAAATATTTTATAAAAATATAATTTTTTTAAAAAATTACTAAATTCGTAAAAATAATGTTTTGATCTAAACAATATATCTATCAAAAATAAAATTTTTGTTTTATCATATCAAAATCTATCTTATCAAAATAATTTTTTTAATCATTTATAAGGTAATAAAAATAAGCAATAAGTATATTCATTATTTTATTGAAAATAAAATATAAATATTCTTACTATTATGTTCGAGATACATTACCCCTTATTACACCAATGAATACCCTAAGGGTAAGGTGTGTGGTAGTGAGATTTGTATGGGGTGGTTCAGTGAACATAGCTTGGGTTTTGATCCCAATGAGCTTAGACTTCTCTTATAAATAGTTTTTATCATGATTTATTTGTTATATCTCAAATTGCGATTGGTCAAGGGAAAAGCCTACTGATGTTGTCTCCCTTGTAGCTCCAATAAATTGGATTCAAAGGGTATGACCCTACTAGTCGAGGTCATCACTTCTTTTTTCCATGTCAATCAGACTTTATCAAAGCACATAATATAAACTAATCATATATTCATTATTAAATGATTGTATTATCAATGGTTATAATGCTTAAAAGTATTTTAAATCTCACATAACTTATAATGTCCAAGATTGTTACAAACCCTTCCCTCCAAAGGTATCCCTCCTAGTCCAACAATGAAGAAATGGAGATAATGACCCCTAAGTCCTGCCTTCAGTAGGCCCTGGGTGGGTTGATAGGGGCGAAGGTCATCACGGACCTCAAAATATTATTTATAAACCCACACTAGTATAGTAGTGAAGGGCCGAATCCATAGGGAATATAGAATGGCCAAATTTTTCAAAAGATAACCACTTTTGAATAGTTCAAAAGCATTCATCTTAAATTTCATTTTAATTATGTATTATGATGATGAAATTTTGTTTTTTTATAAACTAAAAGAAACTAATGGGGATAAAAATTTAACAGTGGACAACAGAGTCAATGAGAAAAGAAGTGTTAAAATATGAAAAAATATGAGAAATGCTGAAGGAAGATCTATCCCACTGGTCTAAAGAGGGTTCTTATTCATAGAAATGTAAATGAAAATGAAACCACTAAAAATGAATGATTTATCTCCCTTTAAAGGAGATTAATCACACAAATTAAACAATCTTGGTGTTTGACACTCCAAAAAAGATTCAAATCCAAAAATATATGTGAAAGGGTAAACAGAAACAAACCTACAGAATGTATTGAAGTTTTTTTTTTGAATTTAAATATTCTAGAAATTTCATCCACAATCAAACTCACTGAATGATCATGGATTTTGAATTTGAGCACAAGTGGTACAAAGAAATTGAATGAATTCAGAATTGATCTCACCGATCAATTCTGAAAACATTGAAACGAAAATGTGAAAAGTTGAATTAATGATAAATAAAAGAAAATAAAATTCCCCGAACTAAAAATTAGCCAATAGTCGTGTTCATATTAAGAAAATATTACAATGTGAAATGAACAAAATTAAATTGAGTAAAAAGAGTTCTCCATTATGGAATAGTTCCCATTGCTTCGCGTCTCTGTATCTAGGATTCTGCTCTCTCTCTCTCTGGAACTCAAAGTCTCTATGTCGAATCATCATGAACCTCCTCTATTCTCATCTTTTATCCTCAGTCCTTAACTCTAGTAACTCATAATCAGCGGTCATCGATTTCCCCCCATCTGTGAGTGTTAAACACATGACTTGAGCATCACCCTGGTAACACCTTATGCTCCACTGTTCTTCATGAACCTAGACGTCTATCCATCTTCTATTTAAATCTGCAAAATGTAAAACAGAGAACCAAAATAATAAGCATTTAAATTTTTTATAAAAATATTACTTTACTAAATATAAGTAATTAATTACTAATAAGTTTTTAAAAATATTAAAATATTATTTTTGATAATTATAAATAATTAAGTTTAATTATATTTATTCATTAAAAATGATTTTTTATTGTAATTTATTTTAATTTATTAATTATTATTTTGATTGATTATTTTAATTATTTTATTTTATTTAAAAAAAATTAATTAATTAAGTTTATTAATAATTTTAATTATTATTATTGTTAATATTTTAATATCTTTATAAAAGACAATCAATTTAGTTATTTTTTAAATATTTTTAAATGTTATTATTTTTATTATGATTATTTATTATTTTTATTATTGATTTATTATTATTATTAATTTAGTTTTATTAATTTATTTATTTATTCTTTTAAATTATTATTTAAATTATTTTATTTAATATATTAATTATTATTAATAATAATTCTATTATTAATTATTTTTTATTTATTTTCATCATTTTTTTGTTTAATTAATTTTTTATTTTTTATTTTTTTATACTCCCTGTTAAAGTTGTTCGTGTGTGAGGGGGTTCATCCTCCAGAGCTGCGGCCACGACTCCCCTTCTTCCTATATGGCGCATCACGACGAAGTGTTAAAGAAATTGAAATAAAAAGAAATTCAATAAATTAAATAAATGAAAAATAAAAGGAAGATTGATTTAATAATGTTTTAAAAATAATTGAATAATTAATTATTTCAAAATGAGAAAACTGAATATTTAAAAGAAAAACTTAAATTAATAATTAAAAAAATTAAAAAGAAAAAAAAATTAAATTGAAACTGAATTTATAAATTGATTTTAGACATTAAATTTAAAGAACTAATTAAAAAGTCTAAATGAGAATTAATATTAAAATTTTAAATTAAAGTAAAATAATAATAAAGCATGACTGAAATGAAAATAAAAAATCTAGTTAATTAAATGAAATAATTTTTAATTTATAAAAGCAAGTATGACATAAAATTTAAAAGTTAAGTAGAATTGACAATTTAAAAATTAATTAAAAAAAAGAAAAACTATAGACAAAATTAACAATTTTAAAAGATAAAAATATAAAAATTGATTAATTAACAATTTAAACTATAAAATTTCAAAAGTGTAATTATTTAACAAAATCATCATAAATAATTAAATAAATGATTGAAAATTAAAATAAAAGATGTGGTAAATTTGGTCAATTTAAGTCCATGTCATTGGTGACTAGCACCAAGTGTAAAAATCTCACAATATGGGAGGCATTGCCTTCTATAATATAAGGATCGAGATATAAGATGAATCAACTATGAGAAACTTCATAGCATAATATAATATAAATCCAAATGCCATCCCAAAATGCGTGTATAAATAAGACCAATACAGATAAAAGTCTCCAAAGTAAATACCCAAAAGAAAAGCTAAAGCATCGATATAAAAATTATACCAAGGTTTGAGCTATTAATGTCTAGCACAATCCATGAAGTCCTCCAAGAAACCTGAAAATTATTTTATATAGGTAGGGTGAGCATACAAGTATACTCCATAGGAAAGCCCAAGTCCCTCATGCATATGTGAAAAATCATACAAATTCACCCATGAGAAAACAGTAGAACCAAACCACACCTATACAGGAATACTAACCAAACCCATCCTCACCATAGACCACACACCAAATATCTCATCCAAGTATAATAGCATAATAATAAGCATATAATTAAAGGGTACCCCACACTGCTTTCCCATTAGGATGTAACTCTCACACCCCAATAATGTACATCCTAGCACTCTCACCCCCTCAAAATATCACATCATGAAAAGTACCCCGCATGAAACCAACCATCACATCACATCTCTCCCGAAGACACTTGATCCCGCAAGAAATATGCATGCTTTTGATTGTCACATAACCAGATCGATAGGGTAACATGAACATGAATGACATCAACCTCATGTCCTCCTCCTACCATGCATGACCCCCACCATAAACCATCTCATCATCTCATCTGAAAACACATGGTTCAACACATCTCACCTTTCCTGAAGACACCTGTGCCACTGCCCCACAAGCATGGTCATATAATGCCTAGCCCAAAAACACCTGGTCCATCTCATCACATCTCAACATTGGTACTTTTTTACTTCTAGCCATCATATCCCATGCATTTCATCATCATTTGGAAGAGAGAGCAAGGAATATCAAGTAGATAGTGATCCACTCTCACCATTGAGATGTTGGAAAAACCACACCCTAAACAATTGATTGTCAGCACTAGGTGCTCAAAATGGGTGAGGTACATATATAAATTTCATAAAACATACAAGGTGTATATATATATATTCCAAACTCAAGACTAACCCATGGGTTCCCAACAAGTGCTAACCATCTCACAAGATCCTCCACTTCCACTTCCAAAACTATATGCAAGACACCACACAAGCAACACACGATCCACAATACACTCCCCGCTTTTAGTCCACATTTATCCAATTTCCAGATTCACATTTACAATTAATTCCATCTCATTATCATTCATTCATTATCCATTCACATTCCATTAACCCATCTAAAATCCCATTCATTCCACTTTTATTATTATCATTTCATAACACACCCTAAACATTTGATTGTCAGCACTAGGTGCTCAAAATGTGTGGGGTACATATATAAATTTCATAAAACCTACAATGTTTGTATATATATATATATATCCCAAACTCAAGACCAACCCATGGGTTCCCAACAAGCACTAACCATATCACAAAATCTTCCACTTCCACTTCCAAAACTATATGCACGAAACCACACAAGCAACACACGATCCACAAGACACTCCCCGCTTTTAGTCCACATTTATCCAATTTCCATATTCACATTAACAATTAATTCCATCTCATTATCACTCATTTATTATCCATTCACATTCCATTAACCCATCCATTCCACTTTCATTATTATCATTTCATATCCCATTACTATCCAACCAACTAGAACAACATAGAACACAATAATCAGTACAAACCAACAACCTAAAAACCACATCCCCTTCCACATTCCATCACATCACAACCAATTTCACATCCTAGGTTAAAAACAACACCACAACCACCATCACATCCCCACTACACAACTGCATTACATATCACCCCATGTCGCATCATAACAACAAATCACAACCACACCTCATATCACAACTCCCCATCTCATCCACCACAAAATAATCACTACCCACGCACAAAATTGAAAAACAATCCATACCACACAACCACTTCCAAAAATACATTCCACATTACACACAACAGATCATTTTTATATTTGGCATAGGGGCTATTTATCACTTTCACTTCATTATTTAAGGGCGTTCTCACACAAGCCATTTATCTTGGGGAAACCATTTCATTATCAGAATATAAATTATTAGTTTATTTCCATTTTTTATGATATCAAATAATAACAATACACATGGTAGAAAAAAATTCAACACAAACAAGACCCCCAATGGATAAAAATTTTAGTAAGGAATTATGCATGTATAATCATAATAAAATATTGTAAAAACATGTGATTCACGTTCCCCTATACCTTTCTAAATTAACATATCCAATTAATTTATCTTTATTAATTTGTATACACCTTTATCCATACATAAAAACAAAATCAACCCACTTGGAATGTTACATATAAAGAGAAACAAAGGAGAATTCTCTACCTGGAGGAAAGAAGCCTCACTTGACTCGCTGCACCTAAATAGGGGGCGTAAGATTGAATGGCCACTAAAAGAAACATGAACCATAGAAACAAGGTTCCATGACCCCAAGGAAAGGCTCTTGAACTTCTCATCTTGAGAGAATGAAATCAGAAAGGGATGAATGGTAGGATGTGCATCTTTAGAGTAGAAAAATATGGAATGTTTAGGATTTCAGATTGTAATAGATCTAATTTATTGTATTTGGTGGATCTCGTTAAAATAAATGTGAAAGGAACAAATTAAATCCTTTATCATCATATAAAATCAAGGGTATATTTATCCATGAAGAAACAGACTTTGAATACCTTGGATTCCCATCATCGAAGGGCTCGTGCGCTCATTTCCATGTGACTAGCGGAAGAATTCCATGAGGAAAAAATCCCACATAACCAAATCCCAATGTAACCATTTTTCATATATTCAAACTCCCCACATAGATGAACTCCCCATACATCTAAACTCTACACTTATCCAAACTACCCATGTAGCTAAACTCCCCACGTAGCTGAAATCCCCATGTAGCTGAACTCCCCACCTAGATGAACTCTCCACGTAGTCGAACTCCCCACATAGTTGAACTCCCCATATAGCCAAACTCCCCATGTAGCTGATTTGCTAATATAGATTAATCCTCTACATATTTAATTGGATCATGTATCTGATTCATTTGGCTAAGAAGAAATTTAGAAAAATAAGGGGGGAAGTCCCCAAACACCCTCTCAACTCCTCCTTTCCTACTCAAAAAACCTATAGACTTCCCCTTAAGGCATTAATCACTAGATTTCGCACAATGTAACGGGATGGAAGGTCCAGGTCATTACATCAGATACCTATCAAACAATTCTCTTCCTCAAGAATCAAAATCAACCCAGAAGGATAGAGGTAAAAGGTCCAAACAACCCCCCCCCCCCCACGAGATAACACTCAAGGATTTTTTAATGACTAAAACAATACCACCAACCAAACACTCCAACCACAAGCCTCCTATATCCTTCATAACCACTTGCATAACCAAATAATCCTCCACACAACCCAAACCAATAACCTATATAACCAACTAATTACACCACCCTGAACATACAAATAAGGGAATTCCATTATCCATGTGAATATATTATTCACTATAGGTAGCACTGAATCATGCACACGGGTTTAATCACATCAGAATATATTGTGTCGCAATTAGGAATCAGGTACTCCCCTTTTCATATGTCAGAGTTTTATCACACATAACACACCAATAAAACAAAAAAAATCTCATAAATACAATGGGATCAAAAATTACGCATCATATCCCCAAGCACAAAAATCATGGGATTCCCTCTCCCATGTAAATATATTATCTACTTTGGGTGGCACTGAATCGCCAGCACAGTTTCAATCATTTCAAAGTATAACACATCCTAATTAGGGGTTAGGTTTCCCATTATTTGTATGCTTTATTTTTTTTAATAACACATAACATAAGGTAGAACAACAAGAACAATCACACATAAATAAAGATCCACAAACAAGGGTACATGACTAACTAAGCATACATCAAACAATCTATGTCCCCTCTGGTGCTGCTACTCCCACTGCCTGTAATTGACCACACTGAGCTCCTATGCCTCTATGCTAATGGCCACCTCCACAACCACACACTAGATTAGGTCCCAGCTCATGAGGAACATCCTAAGGTCTACCACCACTAGCTCCATCTACTCTCGATGGATCATATTCTTACTACCCCACCTACTGAAATGAACTTTATGGAAACTACTGGTGGAACTTCCACTAAAACTGACCAACTCTATAAATATGATCTTGAAGAAACATTGGGTAACAGTTCTAGATATGTCCAAAAACCCCAAATACAAGTAACTATGGACCCAATCCCTTGGGAAAATCACAAAAACCACTATTCATTGAAGGCTAAAATGGAAGTTGTTGAGGATGACTTTTGATTGGTCAAAACCTCGAAGGCCCTAGTGCTTGAGACCTGCCACCAAAATCTCTACTGTAACAACCCAATGTTTTATCAATGTAATTCCCTTATTATAATTGTTTCTTATAGTATAATCACATAATATTACATATATAACACAATAAAAACCTTATGAATGAATAATGAGTGAAATAAAAGGTATCTCTTGAAGTTAAGAAACATATACTGATGAAATAGTAACTTGACCTTTGGAATAGTAATGTGACCCTTATTAATATTAAAATAGTAACCTAACCAATTAAAGTATAAATAAAATTTATCCATATTATAAGTGACATTATGATATAATTATATCATAGTATAAAAAAATATTTATTTTAAAAATTATAAATAAAGTATTGGTATTTTTGTAAGTCGTGTATATTTAATAACAATTTTATGATTAATATAATAATTTAAAAGAAAAATTATTTATAAAATTTGTTCGTTGTGATTAAAAACCGCCAATTAACCAATACAGTTATCATTAAATTTTTATGTAATGATTCATCTTCACTCCAAATAACCAAATAAATTTTACAAACATGAAATATTATGGATGTTCACTAATAACATACAACTTAAATCCTAGAAAAACATTCTCATCTTACATGTTTATTCTTACATATATATATAAGTAAACCAGTCATGAAAACCAAGGAAACAAATGCTCTCAAACAATGAAATTGAACCACTTAACTCATCAAAAATTCCATGAAAGAACTTAATAAGGTTATAGTAAATCAATTTCATGTAGAATAGGTTCTTTAATTATTAATTAATTAACCTAATTTAATTATTAATGTCATTAATATCAATGGAATAACATCATCAGACTTAAGGTAAGGGATTCTACCTGAACCTCCATTATTTCTTCAGGTTGCTCTATCTTGATTTTTACCCAAATGAAGTTATCTGTTATTTTTATTTATATATCCTAAATTTTATTTACATGATACAAACTCATTTATCGTGGTCCATTCATCATTATATTTCAGGGATATACATATTTATAAGTGGTACCCTCCTCAATACTTTCTGATAAGCAAAGTCGTTTAAGGGAACTTTTCGAATTCCTACCCATTTTCAAGTACACTATGTAATCTATTTTTAAGCCACTATAATTTTTATAAAACCAATTTTTTTATTATGAAAACCTTCTTGGTTAACTTTTGGTTTTATATAAAAGATTATTCACTTTTTTGTTTTAAATTACCCTAGGTATTTTTCTTTAACCGAACTAAAATGCTTTAATTCTAAAGTTTCTTAAGTACTTTTTTTACATGTTATTACTTAAATTTGACATGAATTTTCATGATATATTCTTATTTTATCCTATTATTTTCCATGTGTGATCTAATTCCTTTCCTTAATGGACATTTTTATGATACTCCTATTTTTTATGATTCATGACATGATTATGATACCTAATTCTTACCATGGGTAACCCTTATGTTTATGTATGGCTTATTATGTATGATTCTATATGTGGAAAGAATATTCATGAACATATTTTGATGGTTCACCCATATAGTGCTCTAATTATTTGGTTAAATTTGAGTCTCATGAGACATTATGTGCAACGGTCATGACGGTTAGCCTTGACTCGTGCTACCATGTGCAACGATCTTGGTGGTTAACCTTGAATTATGATCCTCTATGTGAAATGAGCCTTGAATCATGATAAAGTCATGTTTTATGTTACTTACACATTACTATGAATCCATGTTTATATGATACCATGTTTATATGTCATGATTCCATATTTTATATTCCTTTTTATATCATTATGTCATGCTTTATAACCCATGTGCTAAAGCTTTATTCTTATGTTTATTCCCTTACTAGACTTTTTAACTCAACCCTTTTTCTGTGTTATCCCTAGGTTATCCTATGAAGATTTATGAGCACAATGAAATATATGATCTCTTTATGAATATTAAATAAATACATGTTTCATTTAGTCCCATGTTTTCATTTTTATGTACATAGTTATCCACGAAACTAGACTTTATTGTCCTTGTATTGTAATATGATGTTTTATTATGCTTAAATCATGTAATGATTTGTGTAAAAGGAGAGGGTCACTATAGTTGGTATCAGAGGATGTTCTAGTAATTTTTTGATATTAGGAATAGATCACTTTAGTAATAACCTTAGGGATGAAACAAAGTAAAAGAAAACATCCCTAAATTTTGGTAAGTATAGATTAAGTGGTTTATCAAGAAAATATATCCTTGTCTAGATATGAACAAGTGGATGTAGCTCTGGCACAAATTTATCCAGGGGTAAAACCTGAAAACACTGCTTTGATCTAAACTCTAATGGGAATTGGTGCATGACAATGGGCCTTGTTATACTCCTAGTTTGACACTCCCAGGGGATATTATTTGGTAAATTCATAAGATTAGTATGAACCATTATTAAGGTAACAAAAAAATCCCATAAGAATATATGTTAGGAAATATATCATGGATAACCTATATTCAAAACCTAGGGAATCAAAAGTTAGTATATTATTTTCCTTTAAGAGTTTATCCATTTATTTTTAAAGTTTTATTTTTTATTCTTATTAGATAGGTATTCAAGCCCCCTAATTGTATGTTATTTTTCTTAGTTAATGGAGGGAAATAGAAGAACATGTTCCCACAATCAATGTGATAGTAAATATGACAATTTCCCTAATGATATGCCTGATATGATGGGAATGGGTGCTCAAAACTTTATTATAGTACTTTCTAAACTGCCTCAAGTTATGGATAATAACTTGAATCATGTAGAATGACCTAATCCTCCAAGGAAATAGACAGTTGTTGAAGAATCCTTCATGTAGAAAAGGACTCCCATGTTTAGTGGATCTTCTGATCCCCTCCTTGTGAAATAATGGATTAATTCCATTGAAAAGATATTCTCTATCCTCTAGTGCTCATAAAAAAATAATTTCATGTCAATGGTCTATCTTTTTGATGGGGAAGATGATTAGTGGTGGATACTGATCAAGAATACAAAGTCCTAGGAGGAAATTGATTCCATGCATTGGGAGGAATTCAAGAAAATGTTTTTCAATAAATATTTTCCCCAAACCCTCCACCTCAAGATGGAAATAGAGTTCCTCAGACTTAAGTAGAAGGAAGATGAGTCCATCGGTGCATATGAAGCAAACTTCACAAGGATTACAAGATACGCCTTCAGCTTTTTCATGAACACCAAAAGCAAGGTGGATCAATTCTTTTTCAAACTAAAGTTGAGTCTAAAAAATGTGTTGGTGATTCATGACTTTGAAAGCTATGAAGAGATTGTATGTTGTTCCCTCAAGGTTGAAATAGAAATCAGAGACACTCAATGGTCTCATAGGACCATTAAAAAAATAATAAAATAGATTCTAATATGGGTGGTTCAGTAAATAAATCTCATGATGGAAAGAAGATCGAACATCCCACGTGTCAAAATTATGGGAAGAAGTATCATGGGAACTATCTAAAGGGAACCAGGAATTGCTTCCAATGTAGAAGAATGGGACATATAGCTAAAAAATGTTGAAGAGATATGAAGAATCCAACTAATGTGGAAGAATAAAGGAAGGTTCAGATCAACTCTCAGCCATTAGTACAGTGTTACAACTGCAAGGAGCATGGGAATTATGTGAAAAATTTCCCTAAGCCAAGGGTTATTGGAGGAAACCAACAACAACCTTCAAGGAAACAAGGAAGGGCTTATGCTATCACTACTTCTAAGGTGGAGCTGGTCAATGATGTGGTGACATGTGCGCTAGTTATTCATTCAAGAATATAAAATGTACTATTTGATTATGGTTCTACACATTCTTTCATATCTTTCAATTTTAGTAGAACTATTCAAACACCACCTAAAAAAGATTGATTTATATGTGAGAATAGAAAATAGGGAAATTATTGCATCCAAAGTATATAACTCCTCACCGGTTAACTTTTGTGGACTGAACCTCCTAGAAAATCTCATCATACTTCCTTTAGTGGAGTTCGATGTTATCTTAGGCATGGATTGGCTATCTTTATAAAAAGCCAACATCAACTATTGAGAAAGGGAGATCACTCTTCAGATCCCGAAGCATCCTCTAATTCTTTACAAGTGTAAGAAGGAAGATGAATCTCCTTTATAATCATTGTCTCAAGTGTTAATATTACTACCTTATAATCTAGAATGTATAGCTCAAATGATTGAAATGAATGAGATAATCACGCTCGAAGACATGCCCATTGTAAGGGACTACACTAATGTATTTCTTGAAGAATTGTCTGGTATTCCTCCTGATTGAGAGGTTCAGTTCTCAATTGAACTTATTCTTAGATCTCTACTTATATAAAAGGAACCTTATATAATGGAAACCGTAGAGTTGGAATAGCTGAAGAAGTAGTTACATGAGAATCTAGACAAGGGTTTTATATGCCTGAGTGCTTCACCTTGGGGAGAACTTTTCCTCTTTGTCAATAAGAATTGTAACATCCCGAGTCCGGAGCCCCTCCACTGGTGCCCCGTACCCGGTTCGCCACATGACCTCAAGCGCGTTTCCCCAAATGCCAGAGGCTTCCGACTAGTAGCGAGGGCCTTGGTGAGTCATTGGGAAAATTATGCCCTCATTCGGTAAGGTATACATGGTAAGAAAACAACAATAAACAAAGAAAGCAGTAAACGACATGCATAACAAGAGAAACCAAACAACGGAAGCAATGTAGATATATAACAATGATGAAAATGATTCAGCATGTACAAGTATCTAAGGAAAACAACAAACATGACAATGTGCTTAAATACAACTGAAACCAAGTGAAAAAGAAAAACAAATAATCTCCTCAGCATCATGAGCCACAGCTCGGTCCCATTCTCCCCAGCTCCTGATACAGTCAAGACCCTGAAGTAGAAGGGCGCTTGCCCTTGTCTATACCTGCAGCAACATAGTCTGCTTGGGCCAAAAATCATGGCCCAAACAGGGTGTGAGATATAATCCCAGTAGGCAATCACCCAAAGATTTTTTCCTAACAGTCAATGAATACATGGAAATACTAAAACAAGAAGTAGTAAATAGAAAAGCACAAACAGCTACAATCCATAGTTCTAACAAGCATAGCACACAAGTAAGCATTCAGCAACAAGAAGAAAATAGGTAACCCTTTGGGTAGCTCTCATAGTCTAACCCCTATGGTTCAACCTATAAGTAATGGAAAACCTCTGGGAGGAACACACAGTCTCACCCCTCTGGTTCAGCTACGTAATTAAGCAGACTCTCTGGGGAAGCACTCACCGTCAATTCCCCCTATAGTCTCTTATCGTGCTAAAGGATCTCTGGGGAATCACTCAACGTCAATTACCCCTATAGCCTGCGTCGTAATTAAAAGACACTCTGGAGAAGCCCTTCCATCAATTCTTCCCTTGGTCTCGCATCTTGATTAAAAGACACTCTGGAGAAGCCCTTCCGTCAATTCTCCCTTTAGTCTACTACTCTAGGTTCTCACAGTCCTGAGTATAACTAAACATGCTCAGCGCCTATATATATAATCCAAGTAAACCTCAAGAACTACTTGGCTATCAAATAAGGCTCAACAGCAAAAAAATAAACAACAGTTCCATTATCCTACGACTAGGCATGGCAACTGGCAAACGCCAAATAGGAAGAACTAGTATGGAAAAACAATCCGAGCAAAAACAAACTACTCTAATCACAAGAAATAACCTCTAATAAATAAATCAAGAAAAGAAGGTAAAACAAAAGGGGAAAAACAGGAAACACACAATACCCCGTTCAAGGGTATTGGTGGAAATTGCACAAAATATCCATCAAATTTCTATGGAAAGACACAAACCACCTACCTCGATCCGAAGAGATCGATATACATGAACCTAGATGACATATTCCTATTATAGCAATGTAGATCTGAGAAAACGCACAAAACATTCATCCCATGATAACATGGAAATGAGGAGGAATCAAGAAACAAGGCTAAAGCAGAAGGAAGAACTCACCGCTGTGATTCCAACGCAACTGACCATGCTCAAATCAGAGAACGGACAGCGAGGCAGGAGTTCGTCGAAGATCTAGTCATACGGTCGCTCTCAAACGGTCGAAAACTGAAGAAGAAGATGAATATGGGGGTTAGGTACGACCCCGGTCCGTTTAATGAAAAAAAAGTACACAGCGTGTACTTCTAGAGTACACAGCGTGTACTTCAATTTTTTCCATACTCCGAAAAACCAGCCTCCACCTCATCCTTACACACCGTGTGTGTGGCCCGGACACGGCCAGCACACGGCTTCGAGCCAGAACAGAGTACACGGAGTGTACTTAGAAAGTACATGGCGTGTACTTTGAAAATTTCCAGAAAAACCATTTTTCTTAAAAACTCTAGAAAAAAGGAAAAACATACCTGAACGAAGATCCGGGTTCTTACAAACTTCCCCCCTTAAAAAAATTCGTCCCCGAATTTCCCTAACGAGGTGGAGAAGAAGAATCCCCAAACAGCTCCGGCCACTGCGAGCATACATAGGCCTCCCTCTCCTAGGTCTCGTCTTGTACTTGCCCGTGCTACCATAGCACTCGTACCAGAGGAACAGACCACCCACGGAGAACCTTCGTACCACGATCGACAATCCAGATAGGATGCTCGTCGAACGACGCATCCGCTTCAACCTCGACTTCCTTAGGCTGAAAAACATGAGATAGGTCTGAAAAGTAACATTGGAGCTGAGAGACGTGGAAGACGTCATGCATGGCCCGATACCTCTGAGGTAGCTGCAACCAATAGGCGACCGGACCCACTCTCTCCAAGACCTCAAATGGACCGACGTACTGCGGTGAAAGTTTACCCTGTCTCTGAATCCTCTTGTGTCCCAACCTCAGTGCGACACGTAGGAAAACCCGATCACCAACCTCGAACTCTAGAGGTCGTCTCCACTGATCAGCATAAGACTCCTGCCGAGACTACGCTGTAGCCATCCTCTTCTGAATCAGCTCTATCTGCTCTGAAGTCTCCTGAACAAGACGAGGTCCCAGCAAAGCTGTCTCTCCTGTCTCCAACCAGCATTAGGGTGATCGGCATGGCCTAACGTACAAATCCTCATATGCTTCCATCTGGATGGTCGCCTGGAAACTGTTGTTATAGGCGAACTCCACCAGAGGAATATGTTTCTCCCAAGAACCGCCAAAGTCAAGGATGAAATCTCGGAGCATATCCTCAAGAACCTGGATCGTGCGCTCGAAATGGCCATCAGTCTGGGGATGGTATGCTGTACTCAAAAGTACCTGTGTACCCAAGGCCCTCTGAAGTCCCTGCCAGAACCGAGAGGTAAAGCGTGTATCTCTATCTGAAACAATAAAGCGTGGAAATCCATGCAGACGAACGATCTCCCTAATGTAAAGTCGTCCTAGATCATCGACACTGAAGGTCTCCTTGATCGGTAAGAAGTGAGAAACCTTCGTAATTCTGTCGACGACAACCCAAACAGCAGCGTTCCACCGAGGTGCTCTCGGCAACCCGATCACGAAGTCTATCGCAACATCGTTCCACTTCCACTCCGGAATTGGTAACTTATGTAAGAGCCCCGCTGGTCGCTGATGATCTGCTTTCACCTGCTGACAAGTAGAACATCTCATGACAAAATCAGCAACATCCTTCTTCATACCTGGCCACTAGTATTGGTAATGAAGGTCCTGATACATCTTGGTGACGCCGGGATGAACTTCCCAAACAGAGGAATGGAAATCCCGCATCATCTCCTCATGTATGTCTGCTGGAACCCATACACATCCCTGCAAATGCAAGATCTCATCCTCGCCCACTGTCCATCCTGGAAGAGGGTCCTCTCCTGACACACTCTCCCGCAGGACTAATCCTTCTGAGTCTGATGGCTGCCTCAACTGTACCCGATCAAGTAGAGTGGAGGTAACATCTACAGAAGATATAAAAGTCTATCCCCGTCTGTCGTGCACCTCCAGATGCATCTTAGAGAACAAATCCATCAGCTTCCACTCACTACTGGCCTCCTGAACTGCCTGAATCTGAGTTCTCCCACTCAACACATCTGCCACGGCGTTGCCCTTTCCCGGTGTATAGGCGAGCTCGAAGTCAAAAGACTGAAGGTACTCGACCCACCTGCGCTGCCTCAGATTCAGATCACGCTGAGTGAAGATATACCTGAGACTCTTGTGGTCAGTGAAAACCACAAAGTGCTCTCCCAGAAGATAGTGTCTCCAACCGCGCAAGGGATGAACAACAGCTTCCAACTTCAGATCGTGCATAGGGTAGTTCCTCTCATGTGGCCTCAGCTGCCGAGACCCATACGCAACAACTTCATCTCCCTGCATAAGCACAGCTCCCAGCCCGATACCCGAAGCATCACAGTAAACAGTGTAGCTCTTGCCTTGCTCTGGCAAGACTAGTATCAGTGCTGACATCAACCTCCCTTTCAGCTCCTGAAAGGCTGACTCACAAGAATCTGACCATAAGAACTTCACCCCCTTCTTGGTCAGACCTGTCAAAGGTGCTTCTAGACAAGAAAAGTCCCGAATGAAGCGTCTATAGTATCCAGCCATCCCTAGGAAACTCCGTACCTCAAATACGTTCTTCGGCTTCTCCCAGGAAACTACATCTCTCACTTTCTCTAGGTCCACTGATACTCCTGCCTCTGAGATGACGTAACCCAAGAAGTGAATCTGATCCATCCAGAAGTGGCACTTCGAGAGTTTAGCCTAAATTCGATGCTCTCTCAGTGTACTCAAAACGATCTCAAGATGTGTGGCATGATCGTGTCGAGTGTGAGAGTACACCAAGATATCATCCACGAAGACCACGAAGAAGGAATCCAAGTAAGGATGGAACACTTGGTTCATCAGTGCCATGAAAACTTCAGGTGCATTCGTGAGTCCGAAATGCATGAATGTATACTCGTAAAGACCGTACCTACTTTTGAAGGCTGTCAGAGGTATATCTGATGGTCTAACGCGCAACTGATGATAACCAGACCTCAAGTCGATCTTCGAGAACACCCAAGCTCCTCGAAGTTGATCGAAAAGGTCATCAATCCTAGGCAAAGGATATCGGTTCTTGACCGTCAACTGGTTTAGCTTCTGATAATCCACGCAAAGTCGAAGGGTACCATCTGCCTTCTTTGCAAACAGAACAGGCGAACCCCAAGGATAAGTACTAGGTCGGATGAAACCCTTAGCCTGTAATTCATCCAACTGCTTCTTGAGCTCCTGAAACTCAGGTGTGTCCATCCTATATGGAGTAATGGACACCGGTGCTGCTCCTGGAATGATCTCAATAGATAAGTCTACCTCACGCTCTGAAGGGAAATTCGAAAAGTCCTCTGGAAAAACATCCTTGAAGCAATCCACCACTGGAGGAAAGTCCAACTGTGGAGTCCCCTGATCATCCAGATAAAGACTAGCAATCTGGGCTGTCACTCCTCCTAGCCCAAGATGCTCGAGTCTTGCCCGACTCGCCCAAACGTCCCATTCGCCTCTATGAAGGAAAGATTAACCTTCTGGTGAAATGAAACTGACTCTGCGGCGATAGCAGTCGACGACTGCCCAGAATGGAATCAACCAGTCCATGCCAAGGATGACATCATAGCCTGTCATCTCTAGGACATAGAGGTCCCATAAGAAGTGATACCCTGCAATCTCGAGAGGGCACTCTCTACACTGACATACACTAGATGTCCTAGTTCCCAAGGGTGTGTCTAGTGTCAATGAGTCGGCAGAAGAAAAGATGCAGATTCTAAGACTCTCCACAACGACAACAGAGATAAATCTATGCATAGCACCAGTATCGAAAAGGGCTGAAGATAAAACAGAGGCTACTAAAATCGTACCTCGAATAGTAGAAGGGTCGGGATCCTGCTCATGATAAGTCTACTCCACGGTGAAAGACTGGCCTGCATCGTGGCCCTACGCCCCTAACTGACCACTTTGAGCTGAACCTCCCTGCTGGTGATGAGGAACTGGTGGCTGACCGCCATGGTCTCGACCTCCACCTCGGCCTAAAAGGCCGGAATAACTCCAGTTCCCTGACTGGTGAGAGACTGGTGGGGCTGCTCCTGAACAAGAAGTCATGGAAGAACCCTGTTCACCTTCTGCTGGTGAGAAAACCTGACAGAAACACTGAAGGTGACCCAACTTTCCGCAAGATCGGCACTCCACGGGGTCTCTCTGGAACTGCGGCCTCGTGTTCCTTGTCCGGCCACACTGATAGCACGTCACCTGGCTTCCTGATGATGTGTCTCGCTTCCTCGAATCACCGCGCGTAGGATCCCTATGGCACTTCTTGCTGTCATCTGAATGGAAGCTAGCTCTAGAAGCAGAACTGCCCTGACTCGCAACTCCAGAGTCTCTCAGATTGCATTCCGCAATCAGTGTCTGGTTGACGATAGAAGTAATGGAAGTCATCTGGAAGATGTTCACCTGCGAGCGGATCTCCCGCATGAGTCCATCCTCAAACTTACTTGCCAAGAACACCCCACTCCCATCCCAAAGGGGTGTAAAACGCTACAGCTCAGTGAAACGAGAAGAATACTCCATGACAGATAGAGTAAATTTCTCTAAGCTCATGAACTCCCAGGCTCGATCTGTCCTCAGAGTCTCTGGGTAGAAGTAGTCGTAGAACACATGCCGGAACTCCTTCCAAGCCATAGCCTGCTGCTGACCCGCCTGTGAGATCATGTCCCACCACCTCTTGGTGGAGTCTCAGAGCATGTAGGTGGAGAGCTTGACCCGCCTCTCTGGAGGCGTCTCCAGATGCTCGAATATAGTTAGCATGGATTCCAGCCATGACTCTGCAGCCTGAGGTCCTCCCTCCCCCGAGAACGTGGGAGGATGCTGCTGCTGAAAGACCCGCGTCAAGTCTGCCATAGACGAGGTAGGAGGTGGTGCTCCCTGGAAGGCCTGCATCATCCTCATTAAACCTTCCCTGAACTGCGCATCAGCGCCTACGACTAGTACAACAACCGGTGCCAAGGTTGGCTCGGCTGGGGGATCGACAGGAAGTCCCTGATCAGACCTGTCTGGCATCTGATCACTACCTGATGACAGAAGTACGACCAGAGGATGTCTCGAAGGCATAGCTCTGAAAGATCAAAAGCACACCTTATATCAGGAAAACAAGGACAGAGAACACAAGAGTACAAAACGGGAACAGGGAAAAAAACACACAAGATTGCAAAACACGACTACACAGCGTGTATAAAACTACATGGTGTGTCTACTTAAACCACTAACATGGGCGTGTACCCCTGCCCTACAAGTCGTGTACACTTCAAACTACACGGCATGTTGAGCCCCACAAACGGTGTGTACTTGAAAACTATTCACATGCCCGAGTCTCCTTACACGGCTAACCCACACGGTCTGACTCAACCAGATACTACACGACATGTTCGAAACAAAC
The DNA here is from genome assembly GCA_963277665.1 of Viscum album. Lineage (NCBI taxonomy): Eukaryota > Viridiplantae > Streptophyta > Magnoliopsida > Santalales > Viscaceae > Viscum > Viscum album. The sequence continues at coordinate 1,050,146,838 of OY728130.1, read as the reverse complement.
ACGGCGTGCACTAGACAAGGCTTTGGTGGTCCGTGTTGTTGAGTACACAGCCGTCTACACGGCTGGACCTTACACGGCGTGCTCCGAACAAGCACAGTGTGCATAGGCGAAGGCGACACCATCCCGTGTTGTTCGTGACACGGCCGGGTACTTGAGCAAGACTACACGGCGTGTTCCGAGCAAACACGGCGTGTGGAAAAGAAGGTCACACCGGCCCGTGTTATTCGTGACACGACTGGGCACCTGGATAGGACTACACGGCGTGTTCCCTACAGACATGGCGTGTTCTACCCGATCTTACCCGGCCAGTGTTGTTAGTGACACGGCCGGGTACACGGCTCCGAACTCACACGGCATGTACCATTGGTACACGGCGTATTCTTGAAGTTACTCCTATGACACTGTGTTCTGCTCACATGGTCAATGAAACAGCCTAAAAACTACACGGCATGTATCTAAAAAGTACAATCGTGTATTCTGGGTTTTTCTGGGCAGTAGCTCAGAAACTGCACAGAATTCCAGAACACAAAAACAAGGCTAAAAGTTCCAAATTCCGATCCGTGAGGGCCCATAACACCTCAAGAACCAAAATTTGGCATTTACTTTAATCAAAGAACAAAAAAAAGTTTTCTAACATAACAACAGAGAATCTATCAAGCATTTATCACAACAGCATGCATAATTTACACAGAGCCTATCACAACAGCATGCAATCTCTAATGCACCCTAGATGGCATGGCAAGAATGCATGGCATGTGATTTCTACAAGTGCCTATATGATACATGAGATGGAATACCCTCATCTCATCGGGTTGCGATAGAAATAGAACCAAAATATCAAAACACTAACCGTACAAATCATACGAATCACTCTAGGTGAAAACATACCAAGCATAAAATCTCAAAACCAGAAAACTGTAATTAACGAGGTAGTATGGCTTTTCCCTGTACACGGGTTAGCTACTCCCGATCACAACTTAATGTCAAGTACTGAATCTGTCCTATCCCTGGATAAGGTCTCCAAACAGTAAGACAAGAGAAAAGAACGCCTCTGATACCACTTTGTAAAGTCTCGAGTCTAGAGCCCCTCCACTGGTGCCCCATACTCGGTTCTCTACATGACCTCAAGCGTGTTTACCCAAATGCCAGAGGCTTCCGACTAGCAGTGAAGGCCTTGGTGATTCGGTGGGGAAACTATGCCCTCATTCGGTAAGGTATACAAGGTAAGAAAACAAAAATAAACAATGGAATCAGTAAACGACATGCATAACAACAGAAACCAAACAACGGAAGCAATGTAGATATATAACTATGATGAAAATGATGCAGCAAGTATAAGTATCTAAGGAAAATAGCAAACACAACAATGTGCTGAAATACAACTGAAACCAAGTTCAAAATAAAAACAAATAATCTCTTCATCATCGCGAGCCACGGCTCGGTCCCATGCTCCCCAAATCCTGATGCAGTCAAGACCCTGAAGTAGAAGGGCGATTGCCCTTGTCTATACCTGCAGCAACATAGTTTGCTTGGGCCCAAAAGCATGGCCCAAACAGGGTGTGAGATATAATCCCAGTAGGCAATCACCCAAAGATTTGTGCCTAATAGTCAATGAATACATGGCAGTACTAAAACAAGAAGCAGTAAACAGAAAAGCACAAAAAGCTACAATTCACAGTTCTAACAAGCATAGCACACAAGTAAGCAGTCAGAAACAAGAATAAAATAGGTAACCCTTTGGGTATATCTCATAGTCTAACCCCTATGGTTAAACCTCTAAGTACTGGCAACCCTTTGGGAGGCACACACAGTCTCACCCCTCTGGTTCAGCTACGTAATTAAGCAGACTCTCTGGGTAAGCACTCACCGTCAATTCCCCCTATAGTCTCATATCGTGCTAAAGGATCTCTAGGGAAGCACTCAACGTCAATTCCCCCTATATCCCATGTCGTAATTAAAAGACACTCTGGAGAAAACCTTCCATCAATTCTCCCCTTGGACTCGCATCGTGATTAAAAGACACTCTGGAGAAGCCCTTCCGTCAATTCTCCCTTTGGTCTACTACTCTAGGTTCTCACAGTCCTGAGTATAACTAAACATGCTCAGTGCATATATATATCATCCAAGTAAACCTCAATAACTACTTGGATATCAACTAAGTCTCAACAGAAAAAAAAAATAAACAACAATTCCACTATCCTACGACTAGGCATGGCAACTGGAAAACGCCAAACAGGCAGAACAAGTAGGGAAAAACAATCTGAGCACAAACAAACAACTCTAATCACAAGCAATAACCTCTACTAAAGCAATAAAGCAAATAAGGAAAACAACAGGGACAAAATAGGAAACACGCAATACCCCGTTCAATGGTAATGGTGGAAATTGCACAAAATATCCATCAACTTTCTACGGAAAGTCACAAACCACCTACCTCGATCTGAAGATATCGATATACGTGAACCTCGACAACATATTCCCCTTATAACAACGTATATCTGGGAAAACTCACTAAACGTTAATCCCACGATAACTTGGAAATGAGGAGGAATCAAGAAACAAGGCTAAAGTAGAAGGAACAACTCACCGCTGCGATTCCAACGCAACTGACCGTGCTTGAATTGGAGAACGGATGGCGAGGTGGGAGTTCGTCGAAGATCCGATCATACAGTCACTCTTGGACGGTCAAAAACTGAAGAAGAAGACGAATATGGTGGTTAGGCGCGACCCCAGTCCATTTAATGAAAAAAAAGTGCACGGTGTGTACTTCTAGAGTACATGGCATGTACTTCAATTTTTTCTGTACTCCAAAAAACCGGAATTCACCTCAGCCTTACACACCGTGTGTGTGGCCCGGACACGGCCAGCACATGGCTTCGAGCCGGAACAGAGTACACGGCGTGTACTCAGAAAGTACACGGCATGTACTTTGAAAATTTCCAGAAAAACCATTTTTCTTAAAAACTCCAGAAAAAAAGGAAAAACATACCTGAACGAAGATCCGGATTCTTACAAGAATGATGGTTCAATGCACCTCTAAATTGATTATCATGGTCTCAATAAAATCATGATAAATAACAAGTATCCCCTACCTCAGATAGATGAATTTTTTTATCAGCTTCATGGGTCCAGTTATTTATCTAAGGTGGACCTTCGGTCGGGATATCACCAATTAAAGGTAATGAAGGAAGATATTCATAAGACTGCCTTTCAAACGAGGTATAGAAACTATGAGTTCATAGTCATTACCTTTAGACTCGCTAATGCTCCAATGATTTTCATGGATCTAATGAATAGATTCTTTAGAGATTACCTCGATAAATTTTTGGTAGTATTTATCTATGATATTCTAATATAGTCCAAGAGAAAGGAAGAACACAAGGAGCATTTGAATACAGTGCGAAAGGCATTGAGAAGGGAGAAACTGCATGAAAAGTATAATAAATGTGAGTTATGGATGGAGGAAGTATCATTCTTTGGGCATGTTATCACCAATAAAGGGATGTCTGTAGACCCTTCCAAGACAAAGGCAATTGAAGAGTGGCCCATGGAAACATTTGTAACAGAGATCTGTAGCTTCCTTAGTCTAGATGGGTATTACCGTTGATTTGTGAAGAAAGTTTAATGATTTTAAAACCCAATAACCAAGATGACACAGAAATGGGTGAAGTTTTTCTAGACTCAAGAATGTGAGGAAAGCTTTAAGGAGCTCAAAATGAGGCTTATCACTACATCAGTACTCACACTCCAAACAAGTGGAGAACTCTTTGTGGTGTATAGTGATGTTTCAAATAAGGTATTAGGATATGTGATGATTCAGAATGATAAGGTGATAGCCTACGCCTTAATATAGCTGAAAATCCATGAGAAAAACCATCTCACGCATGATCTGAAGTTGGAGGATGTGATCTTTGCATTGAAAATATAGAGGCATTATCTCTATGGGAAGAAGTGTGAGATATATATTGATCACAGGAGTCTCAAATATATATTCACACAGAAGGATGTTAATATGATCTAGTGAATATGGTTAGATCTCATCAAGAATTATGACAGCTCAATCCACTAACATCCTGGTAAGGAAAATAAGGTGGAATATGGTCTAAGTAGAAAGGGTCCTGCATATTTATCAATGATGAGAATTGAAAATGATACAATCTTCTTAGATTTCTAAGGATGGACATGGGAATCATTAATGGAGGAACATCATCAATCCTTTCTCAAATGATTTCTCAACCATGCCTCATGGATAAAATAAAGGATACTCAAAGAAATGATGTGTAAATTCAGAAAAGGGTGGAAACTATCATAAATATGGAATCCTCTAAGTTCAAGATTGATGAGGATGAAGTTGTACGATTTGGGTCATGACTATATGTACCATCTGATTTAGAGATAAAGAAGGAGATTTTGAATGAAGCACATAGCTCAACCTTCTCTGTTCACCCAAGAGCACAAAGATGTATCGAGATCTCCAAGAGAACTTTTGGTGGGACAATATGAAGAAGGAGATCGCTGAGTATACATCAAAGTGTCTGGTATGTCAACAAGTGAAGGCTGAAAGATTAAAGTCTAAGGGGATGATGAAACCACTACCCATACCAACATGTAATTGGGAGAATATCACCATTGAATTTGTCACTATACTTCTAAGGACATCAAGAGGAAACAATGTTATATGGGTCATTGTGGATCATCTTACAAAGATGGCTCACTTTATCGCAATTCGAGAGGACTTCTCATTGGATCAAATTACACAGATATATATCAAATAGGTGGTAAGGATTCATGGAGTACCACTATATATTGTATCTGATAGAGATCTGATAATCACCTTAATGTTCTGGAAAAGTCTCCAACATTCTTTAAGCACTGAACCGAACTTTAGTATGGCCTATCATCCTCAAACTGATGGCCAATATGAGCGAGCTATTTAGACATTGGAAGATATGTTGGGAGAATGTTCTATGTACTTCAAAGTAGGGTGGTACCAACATCTTACACTGGTCAAATTTTATTACAATAATAGTTTTCACTCCAGCATCTAAATGGAAACATATGAAGCCCTTTATGGGAAAAGGTGCAGAATACTGGTGTGTTGGGACGAAGTTAGTGAGCATAAATGGTGGAGAAGGTGAAAAATATTCAGTAGCACATCAAGGCATCCCAAAGTTTAAAAAAGAGTTATGCATACAATCATCGATGGGACATTGAGTTCAAAGTTGGAGACATGGTATTCCTATGCATATCTCTATGGAAGAAGGTCATGAGGTTTGGGAAGAAAGGAAAGATAGGTCCTAGGTACATTGTCCGCTTTGAGATTCTTGATTGTATTGGAATTTTGTCCTATCGAGTATCCCTTCCACCTACCATGTCTAAAGTACACGATGTGTTCCACATATCCCTCTTAAGGAAGTACATATTAGATCCTTCACATGTACTCTCTTCATAGGTGGTACAGTTGGAGAATGATCTTTCTTATAAAGAGCAGTCAGTGAAGATATTGGATTGTAGAGATAAAGTTCTACACAAAAAGACTACTCATTTGGTCAAAGTAATATGGTAGAACCATAAGTATGAAGAGGCATCATGGGAACTGGAGGAAGCAATAAAGGAAAAGTACCCACACCTGTTTACAACTTAGAATGTAAAATGAAATTTTGAGGGAAAAAATTTATAAGGGAGGAAGAATATAATTACCCAATGTTTTATCATTGGAATTACCTTCTTATAATTGTGTATTATAGAATAATCACATAATATTACTTATAGAACACAATACAAACCTTATAAATGAAGAATGAGTAAAATAAAAGGTATCTCTTTAAGTTAAGGAATATATACTGATAAAATAGTGACCTGACCTTTGGAATAGTAATGTGACCCTTATGAATAGTAAAATAGTAACCTCACCAATGAAATTATAAATAAAATTTATCCATATTATAAGTGACACTATTATACAATTATATCATAGTATAAATAAATAAATATTTTAAAAATTATTAATAAAGTGTTGGTATTTTTATAAGTCGTGTATATTTAATTACTATTTTATGATTAATTTAATAATTTAAATGAAAATTTATTTTTATAAAATTTATTCATAAATAATTATTTTTATAACTTATGATTATAAGATAATTTTAATATACTTTAGTTAGTTTTTCAAAGTGTTAGAAAAGCAGTTTTAATTTTAAAATTTGTATTTTTCAAGTAAATTATGATTTTAATTAAAAATTAAAATTTTCATATTTATAAAATTATTTTAATAAAATGGAGTAAATTTTGGAATACTAAACATTAGAAAATTTTTGGGGTGAATTTTTTGGAGTTTTCTAAAATACTTGAATTGTTGATGGATTGTGAAATACGATAATTTAAAAAATAAGAAAAATACATGAATTATTGAGTCATGGATGATGTTTTTTTGAGGTAAGAACCCTTGGTTCGAACTAAAATTCTCTATATACTATTTTTTGTCACAATAATCAAGAAAATTCATATTCTTGAGCAAAAAATATTAAACTAATGATTAAAATAATGGGAAACCCCTCCTCTCCTCCACTATAAATATCACCCCTCTTTACCTCCTCTCCTCACACATCTCATGAATTTTACTAGTCCAAATTCTACTTAAATGTCTCACTAATACCCTATCCCACATCCATAATCCCTTTTTACCTTTAAAATACCAAATCCTCTCCCCAAAATAGGCTCTCAAGGAAGATATATTCAAGAGATAAATTCTTCTTTTCATTTCTTTTGTTTTCTTTCAAGTTACTTTCTTTATTTTTATTTCCTCACCTCCTTTAATCCAAATTTCATGATAAATAAATTACATTACATGTACTTGAATTTTTTTATTATAATAGAATAGTTCATCATCATCTCTCCTTTATCCTCCTTTTATACTAGAAATGAAAACACCATCTGAGATGTGTTAATTTATCAAATTCAAGGAGGATGGGTTTTCAATTTCTGTTACCGTCTTCAATTATAGTCATGAAAAAAAAATTATGGTTGAACCATAATATAATATATTTATTATATCTTATTGAAGGTTATGGAATATTTTTTTACTCATGATATTAATTTATAAATGAAAATGTGTTCATTGTGATTAAAAACTGTCAATTAACCAAAACAGTTGTCATTAAAGTTTTATGTAATGCTTCATTTTCACTCCAAATAAAAAATGAATTTTACAAAAATGAAATATTATTTATTTTCACTAATAACATAAAACTTAAATTCTATACAACCATTATCATCTTACATGTTTATCCTTACATATATATAAGTAAACCAGTCATGAAAACCAAGGAAACACACACTCTCAAACAATGAAATTGAACCTCTTAACCCATCAAAAATGGTATGAAAGAACTTAATAAGGTTATAATAAATCAATTTAATGTATAGGAGGTTTTTTAATTATTAATTAATGAACCTGATTTAATTATTCGGGTCATTAAGATCAAGGGAAGAACACCATCATACTTAAGGTAAGGGATTCTACCCGAACCTCCATTATTCCTTCGGGTTGCTCTATCTTTCTTTTTACCCAAATGAATTTATCTGTTCGTTTTATGTACATATATTAAATTATGTATATATTTTCAAAACTCATTTATAATTTTCAATTCATCATTATCTTTCAAGGATATACATGTTTTTAAGTGGTCCCCTCCTCAATACTTTCTGATAAGCAAACTCGTTTAAGGGAACTTTCTAAATTCCTACCCATTTTCAAGTACATTATGTAATTTTTTTAAGCCACCATTATTTTTATAAAACAACTATTTTTATTATTAAAACCTTCTTGGTTAAATTCTTGTTTTATATAAAACATTGTGCCCTTTTGTGTTTTAAATGACCCATGATATTTTTCTTTAACCGAACTAAAATGTTTTAATTCTAAAGTTTCTTAAGTAATATTTTTACATGTTATTACTTAAAATTGACAAAAAATTTCATGATATATGCCTATTATATCCTATTATTTTCCATGTCTGATCTAATTCCTTTACTTCATGGACATTTTTACAATACTCCCATTTGTTATTCTTTATGACATGATTATGATACCTAATTCTTACCATGGGTAACCCTTATGTTTATGTATGATTTATTATGTATGATTATATATATGGAAAGTATATTCATGAAAATTTTATGATGGGTGTTCCATATAGAGATCCAATTAATTGGGTAAAGTTAAGTCTCATGATATGTTATGTGCAATGGTCTTGGTGGTTAGCCCTGACACGTGCTACCATGTGCAATGGTCTTGGTGGTTAACCTTAACTTGTACTCCTCTATGTAAAATGAGCCTTAACTCATGATAAAGTCATGTTTTATGTTTCTTACACATTAATATTAATCCATATTTATATGATCCCATGTTTATATTTCATGATTCCATATGTTTTATTCCTTTTTATATCATTATTTCATGCCTTTTAACCCATGTGCTAAATCTTTATTCTTATGTTTATTCCCTTGTTGGGAATTTTAGCTCAACCCTTTGTTCATGTTATTCCCAGGTTATCCTATAAAGATGTATGAGCATAATAGAATTTAATATATCTTTATGAATATTAAATAAAGAAATATTTTATTTAGTCTCATGTTTTTAGTTTTATGTACCTAATCCTCCAAGACACTAGACTTTACGATCCTTGGCTTGTAATATGATGTTTTATTATGCTTAAATCATGTAATGATATGTGTAAAATGTTTTTGTCTCTATATCTACTCCTCGAGAAACCCTATTTGATCCCCTCTCATAGTAAACCTTCTCACAAGTGAATCCACTTGATCACATCCTCCTTCTTCTGAACCTCCAGATACATTGGAAACATAAAAGGAGTAATTGAATATTGGATTGAACGATAGAGTGCCTCATCAAGACATCTTTCATGAGACTCATCATTAGGAAAAAGATCTAGGAAAAAGTTCATAAGATCTTTAAACATGATACTCAACTCCCACACTAACATACTCCCCTGATGAAGGGAGAGTAGCTCCTACCACTTCACTACATTCATGGTTAATGAAATAAAATTTTCCTGAAACTCTTAGTAAAAGTTAACCCATGAAACATCATCCTCCTTCAACTCACCCAAATACTACATACACTACTAACACATATCTCCTCACATCATACTAACTACTAAAGGGACCTAGTACCCTATCGGGGTCCAAATAAAATTGAATTCAATCTCAAGCTCCTCTAACCAGCTCTCTACCTCCTCATTTGAAACACTCCCTTCGCACTTCCCAAAAACCTATCATTGAAAAGCATGTAATGTCCTTTTCCACATATCATCCTCCTAAACTGGATCAAACATCTAGAAATCAATTTGGTTAGACTGTTTAATATACACTGCATAAACCCCATGTGGACGATGACCATGATCCATATCTAAAAAGGGAATCAAGGATTTCCTAATCCTAGTAGTATAGTGTTTTATTAAGATTTATTTATTTATTTTTAATCCTTTTCAACTTCCAAAAACCAAAAACACCCAATTAGAATGATAACACAATTCATCATGATGCATGTACCACTCCTAGGTATCTACCCTATAAGTATGTCCACCTCACTTGGTCGTTTAATAAGCTCAGAGTCTGTACAGTGGATCATGGGGGGGCTAAAATCTTGTGTCCTAGCTGGTCTCCATGGCCTATGTCACGTACCAAGGTCAACTGGAACCATTATTTTACCAACCCATGAAATCCTTATAGTTCTTAAATCCACACCCTATCATATCTCTCAACCATTAGCCTCTAATACCATTACATCAAGACCCCATACCCTCAAAAGGTGCCCCTCCTAGGCCAAAAATGAAGAAAGGGAGATAATGACCCCTTGAGTCCCACCTCTAATAGGCCACGGGTTGGTGATTAGCATAAAGGGTGTAAAACTCTCACAATATGGGATTCATTACCCTCTATAATATAAATTGGACCAGGAGATAAGATGTATCAACCACAAGAAACTCCATGGAAAAATATAAAATAAATCTAAAAACCATCCCATAATGCATGTATAAATAAGACTCATATTGATAAAAGTCTCCAAAATAAATACCCAAAAGAAAAACTAAAGTAGTGAAAAAAACTATCCCAAGGTTGGAACTAGTAATGTCTAGTATGGTCTATGAATTCCTCTGGGAAAACTAAAAAATAGTTTATATATGTAGGGTAAGAATACAAGTATACTCAGTAGGAAGACCAAAGTCTCTCGTGCACATGTAAAAGAAGGATACTTATGCACTTGTGAGAAAACATCAGAACAAAACCGCACCTATACAAACATACTAACCAAACTCATCCTCACTGTAGTTCACTCATCCAATATTGAATCAAAGTATAATAGCATAATAAAAATCATATAGATAAAGGGTATCCCACACCACTTTCCCACTAGGATACAAAACTCACACCCTAATGACATAAATCCTAGTGCTCCCACCTCATATGTATATCACATCATGTCAAGAACCTCATGTGAAACTAATCACAACATCTCACCCAAAAAACCAATACCCCAAGCACCCCGTATGAATCTGATTATCACATAAATTGAGCTGTAGGGTATTGTGAACATGTAGGATATCAGCCTCATGTCCTCCTCCTACCATGCATGACCCCCACCATAAACCATCTCATAATCTCTCCTGAAAACACGCATTCCAACACATCTCACCTCACCTGAAGACACCTGGTCCACTGCCCCACAAGCATGATCATATCACACCTTTCCCAAAAACCAGGGTCACCACCCCATAAGCAAGCTCATATCACACCTTACCCAAAAACACCTGGTCCATCTCATCATATCTCGATAGCGGAACTTTTGACTTTTTTCCATCATATATTGTGCATGTCATCATCTCTTGGAAGAGAAAGCTGGGAAGAACAGGTATCCAATCATCTATCCTCACCACAGGGATGTTGGGGAAAACACCCCGAAAACATTTCATTGTCGACACTAGGTTCTTGAAATGGGTAGGTTGCATATAGAAATTGAAAGGACCATAAAAGGTGTGTGTGTGTGTGTGTGCCACACACAAGACTATACTATGGGTTTGAAAAAACCACTAACCATCTCAAAAGATACTCCAATTCTGTTGCCAAAACTATATGTAAGACACCACACAAGCAATGCACAAGCGACAATCCACTCCCCACTTTTAGTCCACATTTCACTAATTCCCTAATTCAAAATACTATTTAATTCCAGCCCATTATCTTTCATTCATTAGCCATTAACATTCCATAATCCCAACCAAAACCCCATTCATCCCACTTTAATTATTTTCATTTTAAAATCCATTACTATCCGGGTAACTAGCACAACACAACACATAACAAGCATCACAACACAATATCCTAACAACCACATCCACTTCCACTTACCATTATATCACAACCACTTGTGCAGCCTCACTACAAAACTATACCACAATCACCATTGCAGACCAGCTACACAACCACATCACACATCTCCACATATTTCATCACAACCACATATGATAGCCACACCTCTCATCACAACACCCCATCTCATCTTCCTTAATAAAATCACTACCCACATACCACATTGACAAAACAAGCCATACCACACAACCACTTCCGCTGCCCCCCTTTTAAAATCATTTATCTAATTAATTTATCTTTATTAATTTGGATGTAACCATCTCCATACATATAAATAAAATCAACCCTCCCCAAATAATACACATAAAGAGAAATGAATGATAATTCCCTAACAAAGATAATGAATCCTCACTCGAATCACTGCACAAAAATAGGGGGCATGCACAAGATGGAACTACTACTGTAAGGAACTCAAACTATGGAAGAAAGGATACACAACTCCTAGGAAAGGCTCTAAAATATCTATTCTTAAGATAAATAAAGTATAAAGGGGTGAAGGGTAGGATATTAATCTTTATAGTGGATAGATATAGAAAGGTTGGGATTTTAGATTGAAATAGATTTGATTTACCAGATTTTGAGGATCACATTAAACTACATGTGGAAGAACTCATTTACATCCCTGGTCATCATAGAAAATCAAGGTTATAATTATCCATGAAGAAACAGACTTTAAATACCCTGGATTCACACTGTAAAAGGACTAACATGGTTGTTTCCATGAGACTTGTAGAAGAATTCAAAGTTGTTGAATGCCCACATAATCGAATCCCTTTGTAACCATTTTTCATGTAGTTGAACTCCCCATGTAACCAAACTTATTACATAGTCAAACTCCCCATGTAGTCAAAATCCCTACATAGTCAAACTCCTTACGTAGTAGATTTCCCGACATAGCAGATTCCTCAATGTAGCTGATTGGATCATATATCAAATTAATTTGGCCAAGAAAATAATAGAAAAACAATGGGGGAAAGGTCTCAAGCACCCCTCAACTCCTCCCTTCCCCCTACAAACACCTCTGGACTTCCCCCAAATGTAACACCCCGACCCCAGTTACCTAGAGTCGGTGCATTATTTTAATACATTGGCATGATTACAAGGAATCAAGTCCCAAAGGACTGATCAGTTTAGCAGTCTTGGAAAATAGATTACATACATGAATGTTACATTACACTTATTAACATACAAAACAACATAAATAATCCTTTACAAACGCCATTATCCCTTGGCTTAACCCTGCATATCAATCACAATACACTTCTTGGAATCCTGGAAAAATAAAACATAGAAAGGGTGAGCTCAAATGCTCAGTAAGGATAACAATACAGTGGAAACTTTCATAAATAAGCATAAACATTTAAGGCAATGTATAACTAAAACAAAAGCCTTTTAAACTTGAACTTCAGTATATTATGGAAAAAATAAAATGAATTAATTACATTTACTTATTCACATGGATATTCTACTAGTAGAATAATCACATGCAATATCAATAACGACTTTCATAATGATGGAATTAATAATGCCAGACTATCATAACCACATATTCAAGGCCTTATGCCAAGACTAAAAATACGATTTTGTCAAGCCCTTATGTCAAGACACTAGTTTGTCTCATGAGACATGCCGATTCATTGAGGAGCTATATCAAGCTCCACCTGTCACTTAATAAGTCCAATACATTCCTCATATGAAAAGTTTTAAACATAACATAAACATTCGTATTAAAACTAGCATACGAAATGTCAATACTTTATCCATAAACCATGAATGGTATAAAAATAACACATCCACAATAAAACATATCACAAAACCTTCAATATTATATTGAAGTTTTGTATCATAATAAATCAACCTCAATAAAAAATAATATCCAGTAAAGGATGCTGACATAGTTGAAAATGATGAGTAAACTTTTTGAGAGAAATAACCTTTTTGTAAAATTATTTAAAAGTCACACATTTATAAAAGAAGTAATTTAAAACAGATTTTCGAATCAAAGTGTCCCTTACCACTTTGAAACTTTTTAAAATAATTATCATTTCAAAATAGTCATGTCCATATAAATAAATCCTTAAAATCATTTTGAAAACATGGACATTAATTAAAAATATTTAGAAAGATAAATCTTTAAAACATTTAAAATTCTGATCTTGATAAAGAGTACCTTTAAAAAATCCTTAAAATATTCATTTTGAAATAATTTTTATTAATAATGGACATGTATGATAAAAATGTCCTAATAAATACTTACACATAAATAATCTCGAATAATAATGAGATTGAGGAATTAACCATTACCAATTTGGTAACTTACGAAACATACACCCCATGAAAGAGGTATCATACAATGAATATGTAAATACACATAAATTAAAGTGTATTACACAAAGAATACAATTATGGGCAGTACATACACCACACAAAAGGTAATAGTGGCAATATGGCATGAATCTCACGGGAATAAGGAGTGAGATGAAAACCCCTTACCTTGCACTTTCCTTTAGTCGAGGGTATGTTTAACCTCCTGTATGAAGACTATAGTATGTTATTAAATTATAAAATAACCATATTAATATTTATGATATAATACATTATTCATTTATGACTTTTTACTACCCATTTAATAATAATTTCCGTGTTAAATTAACATTTCGGGTAATAATCGCTTTCTTTATCGTACGTGTTTTAACTTGTTACTCTTGATTATATCACTTAGATCATGATTTAAATACTTCCAGAATATAAAAAATGATTTATATATAATATATATTTATAATATAATTATATATAATAGATATATATGTGAAATGGAAAACAGCGTTTATGGAGACGGTAGTCCGTACGTACGCATAAACGTTCTTTCCGTTTTCATAATGTATTGAACGGAACTAAGTGAATAAAATATATGTAAATATATATATATATATATATATCCAGTAGCAGTATTATGTCATATATTACAAACATATTAGTAATATATATTTTTATAATCGTCGATGAATGCTGAATGTGGAAATGAATCTCATCGCATCATGGAGACGGTAATCTGTACGTACGCACGAGCGACAATATTGTTTCCTTAAAGTTTTGTAATTGGATGGTATATTAATTTTACAGAGACATTATCATGTTATTTTCATTATTTATATACATATTACTCATCATTATATCCATCCAAATAACATATTGTTGAATAAAAAATTACACCACGGTGTGGAGACGGTAAGCTGTACGTACGCACGCATGGTGACATTATCATTTATAAGATGGATAGAATAATGAATATAGTTGTGAAATATTTATAATAACATCACAGTATATATAATATATTGGGGTTATTATTTTAGAATGGAAATAACAAATAAAGAATAAGTGGAAGAAGAAAGGAACCTTAAAGAGGGTGGTGAAAACATTACCTCTTCTTCGGGTTCTTCCTTTTGATTTGATCAAAAGGGCTCCTTAGGTTTGCTTTATGATCAAAATAAGGCCTCTAGGTTGAATTGATGGAATTTTAGAGAATATTTGGGCAGGGTTTGTCGGATCCAAAAGGCTTTTAAGGTATGAATTTGAGAGAAGGGGGAGTGCCCTTTTATAAGAGGGGTGAGGGGCACCTTTGGAAAAGCTAGAAATATTATTTTATAATAAATTCATATTCAGTTTATAATGTCTTAAAAGTGGTTTATTTAAAGGTTAATGTGGGGATAGGTCGGAAACCACTCAACCAATAGTTTTTAGATAGGTTTGGGTCACTATATTAACTTTATCTTTTTTATTTAACTCTTAGTTAAATAGTTTGACATTTACCATGTCTCTTTGTATTTTTATATTATATAGTCAATAAACTTACTATAAACTTCCAAGAGACCCCCAAGTGTTCCATTAATAATACACCTATCATTATATAATTCCTTTGGCTGAACATTATATTTTTAGGAATATAATATCAATTAATAATATAATATTTGTTTTAAAAACTCCTTTATGTCAATTTTGACACTATTTAATAATTTATTTTTGTTAAAGTCTTAACAACTTTATTAATTCAAAACAAATTCATAATAAAATGTAATATTAACAAATAATTTTTTTTTATTTCATCAAAACTTTCAAAATATATTTATTTTAACATTTATAATACTAATTATTTGATTCTTTAATTAATAAGGAAAATACTGCATCGTTATTGTGTCATAAATAAATTTAATTATTCAATGTCTAAAAATTATAAATAAAATAAAATTATGTAGGAAATATTTTTATATTTATAATGAATATTTATAGTTGAAAATATAACATATATAACCCTATGTAAAAATTGTTTTTCAAAGAGATATATGCTTATGTTGTTTTTGTATTTACTTTAACTTAGTTAATATAAAGTGTCATTATCACTTGAAAGTGGATACATGGGGTCCCAAAATAAACCCAAAGATGCCCATGGTCGGACATGTATCAACCAATAGGTTTAGGACACATTTTAAGGTAATTTATTATTATTATTATAATATTATTTTTTTACCCTTATTTACCGGATTTACCCTTTAACCATGGTAAATAAAATATTTACCGAAGTAATTATTCAAAATGTCTAAAAAAGGTTACCTATTTACACAATTTGGAACTCCTGATTCTAAATACGGAATCCATTTTTCTAATTTCAAAACACAGAAGTGGCAGAAATTAATTTAAAATTAATTCTCATTGTTAAAACAAAAAGCGTGTTTTTAAGAGATAATAACTATCAAAAGATTGGCACTGGCTTATGTCCAATTTAAATGTGAAATTATGTCCAATGACCAACATTAGATTAAATGGTAAAAATATAATATAATTATACACTAAAATAACTCAAATTCATAATTTAGCACTATTAATTATTTTGATTAAAAAAGTTGTTTTTTATTAAAATTTAGTAATTTTCACTATTCATCAAAATATGAAAGTTATCCTAAAAGTACCAAAAATTCACCCTAAGCTAATTTCGATATTCCGAATCCAAAAATGAAGTCCATTTTGAAAAATAAAATTTCAAAAATTTCAAAAATTGGGTATTAATATTCATAATGGCTAGTTTGATTGGTTGTGGTGTGTGTTAGAACTCGAAGTTGCGTACAACACATGCTACTGTATTATTCAAAGAGAAGCGTACCGTGGAAGCTTGGGGTGTTACACCAAACACCTTAACCAATTGATTTACCTCAAATTAATGGTATAGAAGGTCGAGGTCATTACAAAAATAACTAATTTAGTGCATGTGTTTTCTATAACCATATAAAATAATAGGTAATTTAATTTAATCAAAAATGGAATTTCATTAATATAAGTTTAGTTTATTACACTCCAACTAGAACCAAATGTGTTATCGACATATTGTAGATTGGATTTAGTAGTGTTTTACTATCAGAATCCAGCATAGGAGCCTCAGTCCCATTATCCTTCACTCCATCCATTTTAACTTTATATAGATCATGATGAAACACCTTCCCATGTAGTTGTTTACATTCCTCTATTCCCTTATTTCAGACACCTATAATCCAAGTATTGCTTTATTGATTTATCCTTTGAATCTGCCCCATTTTGTAGTGATTAGCCACTTAAATAGGCTAATATTAATTGTTACTATTTATAATATTCATGATCTTAATTATTCATAAACACCATTTTTAGTTCATTTTACAATTTTAACATTATTTCATATTATGATTGTAATTCTTTGTTAAAGTGCACTATTACATAGTACATATTTCAACAAATACTAAAACACAAAATGGTCTTAATTTTATTTTTATATTTTATCTTCAGGTCTCCCATGATATAAGGAACAATTCATGCTTTTAGAGCACTTGAAGATTCACATTGGAAGACCACCAAAGTAATCCTTGAACCAACAACATTCTGGGCAAAGTGAACTGAACAACAGCCCAATAAACGCACTGTATCGGCCAAAATTCAAGACCAATAATTCTAAAATTTTATCTTAATATAGAGAACATCATGGTTAACATTTCATCCAATAGTGTACCAATATAATTCAGATGTTTTAATGGATTTACAGGTTGCCCAAGTTGAAGATGAAATTCTGGACCAGATTCTGCAGCCCAGAAACACAGCCCACCAATTTAATAATATCTCAAAAACCAAAAAATATTTTGGGCTGAAACTTTATAGATGGTTAGGGGAAATCCGTATATTTATTTTGTTCTTATATGGATCACTCTAATTATTTCATCTAGAAGCTCATTTAGGCGCATATGTTTGGGGGATGCAAGTTGGATTCCATTTCGGGTCAAGGGTGGAAAAATTCTAAATTCCACAAACTTTCTATCATCCTAGGCCTACCATACTCAAGTGGGAAGACTTTTACTATTGGTAGATAGACCCAAGGCTTAAAAAATTCATATTTAAGGAAGGTTTGGTGAAGTATTTGATCATCTTGGAGCTTTGTTTTCATTGTAATGTTATTATGCCAATTTGTCTTTGTAACGTTCTTCTTTCTTGTGTAAGTTGTTCAAATCACCTTGGTTTTTAATAAAAGTTATTATTATTATCATATTATGTTCTTCTTTATATCAAATTGATATTTTTGCCTCAAGGTGTGAACTTATTCACACAAAACCTTGTGATATTCTTCAAAAAATGGTGGAGTGGTCGTTACTTTGTTGTTTTTACTTCTTCAATTCTTCCCTTATGAGTCTGCTTCCCGCTTCCGTTGAGAACATGTCATCAATGGAGGGCTAAAACTTTTATGGGTTGATACAAGGGAGTAGAAATGGGCTGGATTGGATGTTATTTATCACTCTCTAACTTTTTATTAATTTATTTTATTTTAGTTTCCTTTATTCAATGATTTTCTCTCTTCCTCTTCCTTATTGAATTTATTCTCCCCACTTTTATGTGATAATATGATCATTTACCTTGGAGTGATCATGAAAATGATACTACAAGTGTTTAGGTTATTATAATTTGTTTTTTAAGGTGTTTAACCAGTAAGTGATGTGGTTAGATTTAATTCATTAAATGAATAATTCTTGAGTTGTTGATATTGAAATCGTTAAAAAAGGAATTTATCCAATCCACCCCAAGAAATAGCCTAGGATCAACTCAATTTCTCAGAATTTTAATTCACATAGATATCTTAGTGCTCTTTTAAAACCATATAAAATCAACTCAATTTGGCCACTTCATATCCAAAAACAATCCATAAAATGTACGTGTTTGTAGGTTACTTCTTAGGTCTCTAAGTATTCAACAACCCAAGCTAAACTACAAGAGACTGCTTAACCCTAAAATCTTAGGTAAATTTGGGTGAGACCATGTAGCCTTCATATAATTAATTTTATTCTAATTTTCATTTATCCAATTGAATAATCTTTTGTGGTACTTGGAAAAAATTCTGTCACGCTATTATATTTCTATAATCTTTCATATGATTAGAAGCTTTGAGTGACCTGTCATCCAAACCTTTTTTATTATCATTATGGGTGTTACTCCTATTAGTAACCATGATATGAACTTATGGAAGCTGAAAATCCTGAGATATAAAATGTGGATTGAGAAAAAGTTTTCCTTCCTCAGCATACCCTACCTTTTAATCCACACCTAACCCCATATCATAAATTCCCTCTTCAAACCATTATAGAGAGAAATCTAACTGCACTGCATGATCACTACTGTGGGTCCACCCTTGTCTAGTCTGGGAACTCCAGATCAATACCCTATCTTTCATTTTTATTTTTTCCATTAACACTTCTACACATTCCACAAATACTATACTGAAATAATATCTATTCATGCATATTTGTTGTTGTGTTGGATGAAAATACCCCCAACTATGTTCATGTCTCATTTTAGGAAAAGTGTAGTGAACTTCCTTATCACTAAATATAGAAGGTGGAGTGATTTTCTCCATACTCTATAACACTATTATAAAATGAGGTACCCTTAGACTCATCCCTTTCATGGATATAATTTATAAAATGCATACTTTTCTATGAAGACAACATGGAATGTTCCCGCACTTCTTCCTGTAAGGACTTCCACTACTCTTAGTGCACCACATGCACCCTATAAATGGATTTTATAAACATTAGTAGTTATTTAATCTCAAATTCCTAGGCTCATAATAACATCTCCATATCTAAATCATCTATAGAAACTCTACCAACCATTCTAATAAGAGAACTCAAGATAAATCATTATAAATTGTCTTGAACTACCATACTAGAGTGAATAAATCTATAGACAGTCCTACAAAAAATATATCAGTGCCTCTACCTCTTCTTGTGCAGAAAAACAATTGAAAAAAGTAATCACTACTTCCACTCAATATTTGATACTCAAGATTCACCAAAAAAAATAAATTTGTGTGATATGAATTCATTTTAGTGTTTTTTTCAGCTCTAAATGTCCTCTCTGCACATAAATATCATCTCTCAGTCATCTTCCTCTCTCCTCAAGTTTATTAAACCATGATCAACCACTCTCAATGAAAGAACCAATTTGTTAAGTCTCTAGCCTAATAATAATGGTCTAAATAAAAAAGTAAAATAAACATTATATTTCTACATAGAAACTAGATGAATAGAGTTACAGTATGAGATTAGAATTAGATAGTGGTAGAATAAGAATCTTCAAATAAGACCACTACCCTGAGTGCCAAGGCCGATCCTCTGATGGACCATACCTCTAAGTTACCCAGATGAATTTAATCTAAATAACATCTTATCCCCCACCTACTTCCAACAACCATATTTAATATCCCCTACCCACTACAACCTTCCCACAATCAACAAATAAATAAAATGACTACACTAACTCTATGTATTTATTCAATCCTACCTACCATACACACTCAGTTCCCTCATATAGACTACCCTAAAACCACAATCCTAACATTATATTTTGTCACACACAAGATTTTAGAGGCCACTCTCGACCTTGAGGAACTGTAAGGAAATTTTTAGGGCTAGGATTATATTTTCCCGCACTTTAAGTATGCCCATGAATTTTTTGAGAATTATAAGTAATGAAAAATTCCCTAGAAACATATCAAGAATATACAAAATTCCATAAAAACTAAAGAAATTTTATGAAATCATTGTTGCATGTGGCATGTACTTTAGAGGATAAATTCATGTGTATTTTGATGTTGATTATAGTTGATTGAATTTATATGTGTAGAGAATTCAAAGCCATAAAAACTAATGATTCGTCTATTAGTTTCATTTTATATGAACAAACATCACCTATATATTTGAAATACTAATGGAAATAATAAGTGACCATGGAACTAACTTTTATATAAAAGTAAAAAATAATTGATGAGGAATGTAATGCCCCAACCCCAGTTACCCAGATTCAGTGCTTTATTACATAACATTGACATGATCACAAGGGATCAAATCCTGAAAGATCGATCAATTTAGTATCCTTGTAAGTACTAGATACATACATAAGTTCAACATTACAACTTAAAAAAAATAAAACAGTAATTTATTCCATTAGAAACATCCAAGACTCCTAGATTATGCCTGCAAGTCACTCATAACTAACTTCTTCATATCCTGGGAAAATGAAACATAAAAAAGGGTGAGCTCAAACACTCAGTAAGGGTAAGAAATACAGTGGAATATAACATAAACATTAGGCATGGTGAATAATTGAAAACACATGCCTTTACAAATGATAAACATGAACACTTTATGGTAGGAATATGAGATGAGTAAATAATGACATAATAAAACATAGTCATGGGTATTCTGCTGGTTGAATAACCACATGAACCATCAATAATATTTTCATAATTAGGGAATGTATAATGCCGGACATTATAAAATATTTTTTCAAGGCCTCGTCCAAGACATCTAAAAACGATTAAGGCCTCAGCCAAAACCATATATCAAAATTGGGAATGGCATTGGCCAATTCCACGTATAACTATCTCATGAGACCTATCGATGCATCGAGGAGCTATAGAGGGCACCACTCGTCACTTACTACGTCCAATACATTCCTCATATGAAAAGGTTGAAACATAACATAAACATTTGTACTAAAACAAGCATATTAAATGTCAATACTTTAACCATAAACCATGAATGGTATAAAAATAACACATCCATATTGAAACATATCACAAAACCTTAAAATACAATATGGAATATTTGTATCATAATAAATCAACTTCAAACAAGTGTAAAATTTATCAAAGGATGTCGACATAGATGAAATCAAAACTATTTGAGAGAAATATCTCTTTCTATTTTGAAATCATTTAAGAGTAGCGTAATTATAAAAGAAAATATTTATTTTGAGAATATTCTTATAAGATTTTAAGGGAAGCTTCAACGATGTTATAACGGTAGAAAATAGTTGCACCCGCCGTATAAGTTAAAAAAGACATTCTTACCTTAATTTTGTCGAAAAGGGTCATAAAGTACCTTGTTTGGAAAACGACGGAATGATTCCTTTCAAAACATATAAAGTCAAATAAGGGTATAAATGAATTTAAACCAATTTATAGTAAATAGTAAAAATGTTTTGAAATACATTTTTAAGAAAACACGGATGTGGATGATAAAGAGGTCTCAGTAGAAACTTACTTAAAAACAACCTTGGATAATAAAGAGATTGTGAAATTAACCCTTACCTTGTAATTTCCCTTAGTCAGTGGTATGTTAAACTCATGTATAATAGTTAAAACATTGTTATTAAATAATAAAATCACTATATACATAAATATGATATAATATATGATCCTATAATATTGCTTTGTTAACAATATTTCAGTAGTATCATCATTTCAGGTGTTAACTGATTCGTTTTTCTTTATATGCTTGGTTACGTAAGCCATGTTTGTTATGGATAGGATGTATTTGATTAATAATTAAAATTATATTATGGTCATAAAAATTATTTTTAATCATAAAATGAAAATTATTTTTGAATGATTACGATGGAGAATGAATCGCATCGTGTTCGTGGAGACGGTAATCCGAACGTACACACAAGCGACAATATCATTATATTGATGGTAAAATCGTATGTAATTGGATGGTATATCATACATACAGAATAATTAACATGTTATATTTATTTTTTACATCATTTATTATCATTATTATACCCATCCAAATAATGAAGTGTTTGAATAAAAAACTACACCACGACATGGAGACGGTAAGTCGTACGTACGTACGTATGGTGACTTTGTCATTTATAGAATTAATAGAATAATGAATATGGATGTACCATATTTATAATAACGTCACAGTATGTATAAGGTACTGGATTTATTATTTTGGTATGTAAACAACATAGAAAGAAGAATTGGAAGAAGAAAAGAACTTGAAAGAGGGTGGTGAAATTATTACCTCTTCTTCAGGTGCTTCCTTTTGAGTTGATCAAAAGGGCTCCTTGGGTTGGCTTTCTGATCAAAGTAAGGCCTCTAGGTTGAAGTGAGGGAAGTTGGGAAGATTTTTGGGTAGGTTTTTTCCGAGCCAAATGGCTTTGGAGGTGTGAAATTAAGATAAGGGGAAGTACTCTTTTATAAGAGAGGTGAGGGTCAATTTATGAAAATATTGAAATATTATTTTATAATAAAATCATTTTCAGTTTTTAATAGCTCAAAAATGATTTATTTCAAGGATAAGGTGGGTATGGGTCTAAAACCTCTCAACCAATAGGTTTTAGATAGGTTTAGATAACCATATTAACCTTATCTTTTATATTTAACTCTTAGTTAAATAGTTTGACATTTACCATGTCTCTTTGTATTTTTATATTATATGGTTAATAAACTTACTATAAACTTCCAAGTGACCCAAAGTGGTTCATTATTGATATATATAACCTTATATAATTCCTTTGTATGATCCTTATATTTTTAAGAATATTATATCAATTAATAATATATTATTTGTTTTAAAAACTCAATTATGTCAATTTTGACACTATTTAATATTTGATTTTTTTAAAGCCATAAAAACTTTATCACTTCGAATAAAATTTAATTAATCAACACTAAAATTTCATATTAACCTATAAAATTATTTTAATTCATCATAAGTCTCAATTTACATTTATTTTAATATTTATAATATCAATTATTTTAATATTTCATTAATAAAGTAATCACTCTATCATCATTGTGTCATAAATAAATTAAATTATTTAATGTCTAAAAATTTTAAATAAAATATCGTTATATAGGAAATATTTTTATTTTTATAATTAATATTTATATTCGAATTTATATTATGTTTAACCCTATATTAAAAATGGTTTAGTTATTAAACTTTGAATTTAATACTTTTAACTCTTCTTTAAATAAAATAATAATAAATGTCCTAATCTAATCCAAGTGGACCAAAGAGGATCATATTTTATTCCTAAGGTTTTTTTTGGTATAATTACACTTATAAAATAGAATTAGGATATGTGTTAGGGTAATTATAATATCATATTTACCCTTAATTACCCTATTTACTTTTAACCGTGTTAAATAAAAGTCAAAAGTTACTATTCACCAAAAATTATTTTCATCTTATTGAACCAAAATTTACTTAATGATGTAAACCAAGTTTATAGGATTTTTTAAATTCAACTCACAAGAGTGGTAAAATTAAGTTTTATGCAAATTTCAAATGCTCCTAGAAGGTGGATAAAAGACAGTAAAAAGTTCAATAAAATTTTATATATCTAAACTTATTATAAAATTACTTCAATGAATTAAATTGAACATATACATGTATTATGTATCTATTTTTACCTAAAATAATTTGAAATAAAATAACTAATTATTTAAATAAAAAGTCGGTTTTAAATAATAACGTAGTGTTTTTCACTATTCATTAAAAATTGAAAGTTTTCAGAAAAATACCAAAAATTTACCCTAAGATAATTTTGATATTTCAAATCCAAAAATTAAGTCCATTTTGAAAAATAAAATTTATAAAATTTCAAAAATTGGGTATTACTATTCATAATGGCTAGTTCGATTGATCGTGGTGTGTTAAAACTCCAATTTGCGTACAACTTAAGCTACTGCATTATTCAAACGGAAACGTACCGTGGAAGATTGGGGTGTTACATTATCCCCTACTTAAAATAATTTTGTCCTAGAAATTTCTAGAATATTACTGCATAAAAATATTCGGGTGGATCTTCATCATAAGTTCCTTAGGTTCTCGCGTTGCCTCTTCCATCTTATGGTTTCTCTATAGAACTTTCACCAGATGAGTTGTCTGTTTTCTCAACACTTGTTCTCTTGTATCAAGAATCTTGAAAGGCTCTTCACAATAAGACAGATCATGTTCTAGTTCTATTTCTTCATAGGTGAGTATATGCGTTGGGTCAGGCATGTATTTTCTCAACAGTGATACGTGGAACACATCATGAACTTTGGAGAAATTTGACAGCATTTTCAAACGATAAGCTACAGCCCCAATTCATTCTATAATTTTGAAAGATCCAATGTACCTGGGACTCAATTTACCCTTCTTACCAAAACATATAATATCCTTCCATGGATATACCTTCAAGAAAAAATGATCACCTACTTGAAATTCCAAATCCTTCCTTCGATTATCCGCATAGATCTTTTGCCTACTTTGAGCTGCTTTGATGTGGGTTTGGATAATCTTCACCTTTTCCATTGTTTTCTCAAAAAGTTATGGGCCTACAAGTTTTCTTTCACTAACATCATCCCAACAAGTTGGTTTGCGAAATCTCTTTCCATATAATGCTTCATATGGTGCCATCTGAATACTTGAATGGAAACTATTTTTATAGGAAATTTCTACTAAGGGTAAATAATTATCCCACATACCTTGAAAGTCAAGTGAGAAAGATATCAACATGTATTATAAGGTTTTAATAGTCCATTCTGATTGTTGATCAGTTTGAGGGTGGTAGGCAGTGCTCAAACGAAGTTCAGTATCCAGGGCCTTCTGAAAACTTTTCCAGAATCTTGATGTAAAATGGGGATCACAATCAAAAATAATCGATAGGGGTACTCCATGAAGTATTACAAGTTCATTAATATATAGTATTTCTAAACATTCAAGTGGTAAATATTCTCTTATAGAAAGAAAATGTGCTGACTTGGTAAGATGATCAACAATGACCCATATTTCATCGTTCCTTCTAGGAGTCCTTGGTAGTCCCACGAAAAAGTGCATCGTAATATCATCTCATTTCTACTCAGGTATGGAAAGGGGTTGCATGACTCATCTAGGATGTTGTCTTCCAGCTTTCACTTGTTGAAAAACCATACATCTTGACACATAATCAGCAATCTCTCTCTTCATGTTGTCCCACCAAAAATGTTCCTTCAAATCTATGTACATCTTGGTGCTCCCAGGGTGTATAAAGAAATTAGAGCTATGAGAATCATCCAAAAAATCCCTTTTTAGATCAGTTATATCAAGAACACAATGTCTCTTCCCAAATTTCAAAATTCCATCTTCATATACAAAGTTACTCAATATTCCATCATTCATAGCTTTAATATTCTTTTGATACTCCTCATCATCAGTCTGAGAACTTTTTATCCTTTCAAGTAAAGATGGTTTGGAAACCATTTCAAAGAGTATTGATGTTTCACCTTCCATGGTTATTCTCATATCCATCTTTACTAGATCTATGAAAATATGATCCCTTTCAACTTTCATCTTGTTCAAAACTCCATGGTCTTTTCTACTCAAAGAATATTCCACCTTATTTGTGTTCCCTGGGTGGTAGTGTATAGTGAAATCGTAATCTTTGAATAGTTCAAGCCATTGCTTTTGTCTCATATTGAGTTATTTCCGTGAGAAAATATACTTCAAACTCTTTTGATCGGTATATATCTCACATTTTTCACCATAGAGATAGTGTATCCATATCTTCAATGAAAATATTACAGCTGGAAACTCAT
The DNA here is from genome assembly GCA_963277665.1 of Viscum album. NCBI lineage: Eukaryota > Viridiplantae > Streptophyta > Magnoliopsida > Santalales > Viscaceae > Viscum > Viscum album. Next base: position 1,050,120,464 of record OY728130.1, on the reverse strand, counting down.
GATCATGAGTAGGATAGTTTTGTTCATGAATTTTTAGTTGTCGTGATGCATAGGCAATAACTCTATCATTCTACATCAGGACACAACCAAGTCCTTTCTTTAAAGCATCATTATAAATAACAAACTCGTCATTCCCTGATATTAGATTCAAGATAGGAGAATTTACTAATCTTCTCTTCATCTCTTCAAAACATTCTTTACACTCTTTTTTCCAAACAAATTTAACCCCTTTACGTGTGACCTCAGTTAATGGGTTAGCCAATCGAGCAAAATTCTGGAAAAAACGCCAATAATAACCTGCTAAACCAATAAAACTACATACCTCAGTTATACTCATCGGTTCTGTCCATTATTGTATTGCCTTGGTCTTTGAAGGATAAATAGAGATTCCATCCTTAGAGATAATATGGCCAAGAAAAGAAATCTCTTGAATCCAGAATTCACACTTGATAAACTTCTCATATAATTCATTTCTTATGAGGGTTTTCAGAATAGTGCGCAAGTGATTTTCATAATCTTCATATATTTTTGAGTATACCAAGATATCATCAATAAATACCACTAAAAAGTCATCAAGATATTTCTTGAAAACTCTATTCATTAGATTCATGAAGACATAGGGTGTATTAGTCAATCCAAAAGGCATTATTGTAAACTCATAATGCCCGTACCTGGTTCAAAACACTGTTTTCGGAATGTCTTCCTTCTTCACACACAAATAATGATATCCAGATCGAAGGTCAATCTTTGAAAAATATTGAACTCAATGAATTTTTTCAAATAAATCATCAATGTGAGGTAGGGGATACTTGTTATTTATTGTTATAGCATTGATATCCATATAGTCAATGAACAACCTCATAGATCAATCTTTCTTCTTAACAAAAAGGACAGGGGCTCCCCATGGAGAAATACTAAGGAGAAAAAATCCCTTATTACTTAATTCCTCTAGTTTTATATTTAGTTCCACTAATTCCATAGTGTACATTCTATAAGGGGTCTTCAATATGGGCCTTGAACCTAGAATTAAGTCAATGGAAAACTCAATTTATCATTCTGGAGGATATCCAAGTAAATCCTCTAGAAACACATCAACATATTCCTGCACAATAGGTACATACTCTATTTGAACATTCCTTTCCTCACTCATAGTTAGTTCATTATCTTCCTCCCCAATAATTGAATTTAGTAGAGCTACTGGGGGTGGATCTAGATAAGAATCAGATGGTGACATTTCTACTCTAAAGATAAGGTATTCCTTATCATCATTGAAAATTGTAACCTCCTTCTTCTTACAATAAATTTTCGCATCATGGTTTGAAAGCCAATCCATACCGAGGATTATATCAAATTCAATCATGGGTATGACAATGAGATCAGTGGATAAAGAACATTTATATATCCTAATGGGAACTGATTCAGATAACTTTGTTGCAATGATACTTCCCTTAAAAGTTTTGACTGACAACTCCCTTGTTAAATAAAATTGGAAATATCTAATTTTCTTAGAAAACTGGGAAGATATAAAACAATGCGATGATCTAGAATCAAATAAAGCATTGGCTAAACTTGAGTAAACCATTAAATTACCTGCCACCACATCTTTCGGAGCTTCTACCTCAGTATTAGTGATTGCATAAGCTTGCCCTTGCTCCCTTGTCCTTTTCTAAGGTAAGTTTTCTTGGAACTTAGGACATTAATGTGCATAATGTCACATCTCTCTATAATTTTATCATTGAATATTGGTATATTATTTCTTCCCCTTACAATAACTAGCAGGGTGGTCTTTCTGTCCACATTTGTAGCATACTCTTTTTCCTTTTAGATAGGCACCAGGGTGCTTCCTTCCACAATTATCACAGGGTGGAAATTCAACTCTTCCCTTCTTCCCTTTTTCCTTATTTTCTTTCTTAGAGTGTTCAGTAGTTCTCTTCTTCTCTTGCTTTGCTTTAAAGTCATAAAACTTAGAGAATTCCTTGTCTGTCTTGATAGCACATGAGACAATATCTTCGTATGATGAGAAGCATTGTGAGACTAATGCTAGATGGAGAAATAGTTTTAACACATCAAAAAATTGATCAATATTACTCCTTGGGTTACGTATATAATCTGATGCATGTCTTTCTAACCTTGTAAATTTAGCCTCATACTTTGTGAAATTCTTATCCTATTTTTTCCTCAGACTCAGAAATTATCTTTCCATATCCGCTCGATGGTCATGAGGAAAGTATTTTTCTAATAAAATCTTTTTAAACTCCCTATATTCCATACTTGATACCTCTTCATCCTCCATTGTGTTTTGGATCAATGACCACCATTGATCTGCATCTTCAGTGAGGCGATAAACTGCCATGACAACTTTTTCCCTTTCACTACTCCCCAAAGCAGGAAATACTTTCTCTAAGGAACTTATACATTGCTTGGATACAAATGGATTTGTAGTCCCATTGAATGTTGGTGGTTGTTGCCTCATGAAGAGGTCTAACATTGATCATACACATTGTGGATCAGAGTGCTCTGTATGGGTAAGGATATTATTCATAACCTGAGTGAGTTGTTCCAGTATGGTGATAAGATGATCAGCACCAGTTTCATCACCAGCTCCACTATAATTATCTTTAGTAGGATGGTAGTCCCTACATGGATTACGTTCATTGATATGGTTCCTATTCCTTCCACTAGGCGCCATTTCTAAACAATATCATAACTAGATTAGTTTATGAATCGTAATATGTAATTCCAAACTTGTAAAACACTTAACATAAATTGAACCATTTATGGATATAATCCGTAATCATAAAAAATGTTTTCTTTGAGGAATTATATACTCATAAATCCTTCATAATGGTTTTTAAAGAAAATTTGAATTATCCTAAGCATATCCCCCAAGAGTGTCGTAACCAAGAGTTCAGCAAGGCCCATTTTTGTGTACCAGGATACCCTGGGTCAATCCTGAAACTCCTTGTCAAAGTTTTCACTCCAAGTTACATCTGTGACAGAGCCGCCTCTACCTTCTCATATCCAGATAGGGATGTATTTCTTGGAAAATACACAAAATCTCTACATTACCAAAATTCTAAGAAGTTCATCTATACTAATCCTCAAAGTTTATCTTATGGTAATGTGCTCTAATTAGATTTTATCTAAATCTAGTTTCCAAGGTTTGTACTAAACATCCTCTGATACCAACTGTAACGTCCTGACCCTAGTTACCCAGAGTCAATACTTTATTACATAAAATTGGTATGATCACAAGGGAACAATCCTGAAATACCGATCAGTTTAGTATCCTTGAAAGTACTAGATATATAACTAAGTTCAACATTACAACTTGAAAAGAAATACAACACTAATTTATTCCATTAGAAACATCCAAGCCTCCTAGATTATGCCTAAAAGTTACTCATAACTAACTTCTTAATATCCTGGAAAAATGAAACATAAGAAAGGGTGATCTCAAACACTCAATAAAGGTAAGAAATACAGTGGAAGATAACATAAACATTAGGCATGGTGAATAATTGAAAACACATGCCTTTACAAATAATAAACATGAAAACATTATGGCAGGAATATGAGATGAGTAAATAATTCCATAATAAAACATAGTCATGGGTATTATACTATTTGAATAACCACTTGAACCATCAATAATATTTTCATAATGAGTGAATTTATAATGCGGGACATTCTGAAACATTTTGTAAAGGCCTCAGCCCAGACGTCTAAAAATGATTAAGGACTCAGCCAAAACCATATATCAAAATTGGGAATCGTCTTGGCCAATTACACATCTAATTGTCTCATGAGACGTACCGATGCATCAAGGAGTTATAGCGGGCTCCACCCGTCACATACTAAGTCCAATACATTCCTCATATGAAAAGTTTGAAACATAACATAAACATTCGTATTAAAAATAGCATACAAAATGTCAATACTTTAACCATAAACCATGAATGGTATAAAAATAACACATCCACAGTCAAACATATCACAAAACCTTAAATACAATATGGAATATTTTTATCATAATAAACCAACTTCAAACAAGTGTAAAATTTATCAAAGGATGTTGACATAGATGAAATCAAAACTATTTGAGAGAAATATCTATTTAAATTTTGAAATAATTTAAGAGTCACATAATTATAACAGAAAAAATTTATTTTGAAAATATTATTATAATATTGTAAGGGAATATTTGACGATATTATAACGGTGTAAAATATCCACACCTGTCGTATAAGTTAAAAAAGACATTCTTACCTTAATTTTGTCGAAAAGGGTCATAAAGTACCTTGTTTGGAAAACGATGGAAAGATTCCTTTCAAAACATATAAGGTCAAATAAGTGTATAAATGACTTTAACTAATTATCTAGTAAATAGTAAAAATGTTTTGAAATAAATTTTTAAGAAAAAACGGATGTGGATGATAAAGAGGTCCCAGTAGATTCTTACGTAAAAACAACCTCGGATAATAAAGAGATTGTGAAATTAACCCTTACCTTGTACTTTTCCTTAGTCGATGGTATGTTAACCTCCTGTATAATAGTTAAATAGTTGTTATTAAATTATAAAAGAACTATATACATAAATATGATATCATATATGATCCTTTAATATTGCTTTGTTAATGATATTTCAATAGTATCATCATTTTAGGTGTTAACTGATTCATTTTCCTTTATATGATTGGTTACGTAATCCATGTTTGTCATGGATAGGATGTATTTGATTCATAATAAGAATGATATTATGTTCATAAAAATTATTTTTAATCATAAAATTAAAATTATTCTTGAATGATTGCGATGGGGAATGAATCTCATCGCGTTCATGGAGACGGTAATTCGTACGCACGAGCGACAATGTCATTATATTGATGGTGAAATCATATGTAATTGGATGTTATATCATATATATAGAATAATTAACATGTTATATTTATTTTTTACATCAGTTATTCTCATTATTATACTCATCCAAATAATGAAGTGTTTGAATAACAAACTATTCCACGACGTGGAGACGGTAAGCCGTATGTACGCATATATGGTAACTTTGTCATTTATATGATAGATAGAATAACGAATATAGTTGTAACATATTTATAATAACATAAAATTATGTATAAGTTACTTTATTTATTATTTTGGTATGAAAACAACAAATAAATAGGAAGTAGAAGAAGAAAAGAACTTGAATGAGGGTGGTGAAATTATTACCTCTTCTTCGGGCGTTTCCTTTTGAGTTGAATGAAAGGGCTACATAGGTTGGATTTATGATAAAATTAAGGCCTCTAGGTTGAATTAAGTGAATTTGGGAAGATATTTGGGTAGGTTTTGGCTGAACCAAATGGATTTGGAGGTGTTAAAGTAATAGAAGGGGAAGTACGCTTTTATAAGAGATGTGAGGGTCACTTTAGGAAAAGCTTGAAATATTATTTTATAATAAAATAATTTTTGGTTTCTAATGGCTCAAAAATGATTTATTTCTAGGATAAGGTTGGTATGGGTTGAAAACCTCTCAAAAAATAGGTTTTAGACAGATTTAGGTCACCATATTAACCTTATCTTTTAGATTTAACTCTTTGTTAAATAGTTTGACATTTACCATGTCTCTTTGTATTTTTATATTATATGGTTAATAAACTTACTATAAACTGCCAAGGGACCTAAAGTGGTTCATTATTGATATATCTAACCTTATATAAGTCATTTGGCCAAACCTTATATTTTTAGGAATATTATATAAATTAATAATATAGTATTTATTTTAAAAACTCAATTGTGTCAATTTTGACACTATTTAGTATTTGATTTTTTTGAAAGCCGTAAAAACTTTATCACTTCAAATAAAATTTAATTAATAAAACCTAATATGTCATATTAACCTAAAAAAATTAGTTTAATTCATCATAAGTCTCAATTTACATTTATTTAGAAATTTATAATATCAATTATTTTAATATTTCATTAATAGGGTAATTACTGCATCATCATTGTGTCATAAATAAATTAAATTATTTAATTTCTAAAATTTATAAATAAAATACCATTATTTATGAAATATTTTTATATTTCTAATGAATATTTATAGTGGAATTTATCTTATGTTTAACCCTATATTAAAAATGTTTTAGTTATTAAACTTTGAATTTAACACTTTTAACTCTTCTTTAAATAAAATAATAATAAATGACCTTATCTAATCCAAGTAGACCAAAGAGGATCATATTTTATTCCTAAGGTTGTTTTTGGTAGAATTACACTTATCCAATAAAATTAGGATATGTGTTAGGGTAATTATAATAACATTTTTACCCTTAATTTCCCTATTTACTTTTAACCGTGGTAAATAAAAGTCAAAAGTTACTATTTACCAAAAATTATTTTCATCTTATTGAACCAAATTTTACTTACTGATGTCAACCTTGTCTCTTGGATTTTTTAAATTAAACTCACGGGAGTGGTAAAATTAAGTTTTATGTAAATTTTCAAATGCTCCTAGAAGGTGGGTAAAAGACGGTAAAAAGTTCAATAAAATTTTATATATATAAAATTATTATAAAATTACTCAAATGAATTACATTGAAAATATATAGGTATTATGTATCTATTTTGACCTAAAATAAATTAAAATAAAATAACAATTTATTTAAATAAAAAGTCAGTTTTAAACAATAACGCAGTGTTTTTCACTATTCATCAAAAATAGAAAGTTTTCAGAAAAATACCAAAAATTCACCCTAAGCTAATTTTTATATTCCGAATCCAAAAAATGAAGTCCATTTTGAAAAATAAAATTTATAAAATTTTAAAAAGTGGGTATTACTATTCATAATGGCTAGTTCGATTGATCGTGGTGTATTAAAACTCTAAGTTGCGTACAACGCAAGCTACTACATTATTCAAAGGGAAATGTACCGTGGAAGCTTGGGGTGTTACAAGGAAATATGGATTAAAGTATAAAACATCTATACCATACCACCCATAGAAAAATGGGTATACTGATGCTACTAATAGAGAAGTAAAAGAATTATTATAAAAGATTGTGAATCCCAATAGGAAGGATTAGAGACAATGGTTGGAAGACACCTTATGGGATTACAAAATAGTTCATATGACCCCTATTGGAATGTGTCCATATATGTTGGTTTATGGAAAGAGTTATCACATCCATGTGGAATTGAATCATAAATCCTTTTGGTAATTCAAGAATATGAAATTTGATTTGGTGGAAACTAGGTACAAATAAAACCTATAAATACAAAACATAGAAGAAATTAGAAGATTTCCATTTGAAAATGATATAACTTTTAAAGATAAAGTAAGATTATACCATGTCATATTGATCCATAAGAGAGATATCCATATAGGATATAATGTGTTATTATATATTTCAAAGATGGAAATCATACTATGAAATCTCCTTTTTAGGTGGTAGGGGCCATTAATAGTTAATAATGTTCCACTTTTTCTTGAAGTTAAGAACACTATAATGGGAGAAAAGAATCCATTTATTTTATGGGTAAAGAGTGAAAAATTAAAATGAGAATTTTTTAAAGGATCCACTAAAGGAGATTCACCTCCTATGATGATTCTATAAATAAACCCACCCCATCTCATTTACTTTGTGGATTGTTATCCTTTTTTTAGTATTTTTAGAATTTTGAGATCTATTAAAATAAAATGAGGATATCTTATGAGACAATTGGGGGAGTGGGATTCATTTCTATAGTTTTTTTATCTTTCCATTTTACTTTTTATGTTATTTTTATTTATTTGTTATGTATTTTACAAAAATTTATAAACTTAACCTCGAACCAAATTGAATAGTAGAGTTAGTGACACATTCGAAAATATAATCTCACACATAAAAATATGAATATAGTGCTTAAAATAATCTTTTTATATAATTAAATTTTTTACATGAACTGAGTGAAAAAATTAACTCAATTTTAAGAAAATTGTGAAAAAAACAAAAGTAGCACATCAAGGAGAATTCCTAAATGATAATTCCATACATTATATCAATTTGAGTAAAAATAGAGTTTAGGAACTAATCTAAAAATTCCTAATATAATATGTCACAATGTGTGTGTGTTGAAAAGAAAATCAATAATTCTAGTCAGAGAAATATGATATTACATTGTGAAAACCATACTTCCATGCCTTAATTATCAAAAATAACTTTAGGGGATTAGTGATATTTGGAATGACTTAGTTTCAAATTAGATATACTTATCCAATAAGTACAAATTTAAATTCACGGCTTGTGAAAATTTTAAAAGTGATTGATAGATTTGGAGAATTCTAAACTCAAATAATGAAGTGGTGGATGATTTATGAGAATGTCATATAGGATTTATCAAGGAAGCTTCATCCTGGATAGTGGGATGAGGATATCAAAAGAGGGTAATTTTATAAAGTTCCAATTTTTAGGAATATGATTCAATATATTTCCATTCACTTAATCCTCATATACCTAGATCTTGGAATTGAGAGAAAATTAAACTTGTGTAGAGCTTTTCGGAGGTGATTACTTGAGTATAAGTAATAGTTTAGGTGTGGGGAAATTGATTCCTGAAAATTATTCTACATATTCTATTCATTTACATTAATTCTATCTACTCATACATTATAGGAATGAGAATTCTATGATGTTTTCAGTATAACACCTCTTTTCAATGAAATTAGAAAATATTTCTTGATATTTTGAAATTGTGAGAATTATTGATCAATTGAGTTTTAAGAATAAAATTAATGGTTTAATCTATAAAATCCTTTGATTTATCTATGTGAAATAGGAAATATGATCATAAAGATAATCTAGAGCAACATATCTATAAAACAAAAATTAATTTGATCTATTCAATGCGTGATGCCTTGGAAAAAAAATTATATCTACATCAGGGGAAAATGATACATAAAAAAAAGAAAATTTAATATCATGATCTCACCTCAGGTTATGTTTTTATACAACACTACCTCATAGTTTCCTCAAAAGATACTATCAGAGAAGGGATGTTACATGCATCGACTTTACAGGACTCTGCCAGTTCCCATGTAATGTTGTGTTATATATCATGGTTTCATTGATGAAAAATGTCTTTTCAACCAAAGTATATATTTCATATGGTGGATCCATTTTAATCAATATAATTTCATGATATATCCCCAGACAATGAGCTTATGTCTATATAACACAATAATGATTCTTAAGATTATGAGTAACAACCAATGAGTGTTGTGATGCTCTTTAATTCAAAAATTATAATCTTCTAGTACTTTATGAATAATTAGAAACTCAACACAACCACACATAAAATCCTAAAATTTAATTCATTATCAATATAATATACATAAACTTTTTAACACTACATAACGATCAATGCTACCTTAAGGCTTGATCCTTAGACTACAATCACTTAGAACAAAAACTGTATCGACTTGTCAATGCTGTGTTAGAAATAATGGAATCCTAGGTGCCAACGCATCATCAAAAGTTGACACAACATAACAAGAATCATGGAAACCTATTATGAATACCAAAACTAAATATTTTCAAGCCGATTCATAGCCCAATAGATCCTTGTCTAATAAGGTTTCCACCAGCCTACCAACATACTGTCAGTGTGAAATATAGTGTTTGTAACCTGAAAACGTTGTTTGAGCTGTAGATTTTTTAGTAGAAATACTCTAAACATAGATATCCTTCAATTAATGAAGAACCAAACATGGAAATCATACAAGGGATGTGAGGAACAAAAGAAATCTATATTTAAACTGTATAACCAAATTAATAAAGGAGTAATTAAGTGGAAAAATAACAAAAGATATGAGGTAGGGTAATCAATTGTGATCATGGGAGAGTAGTATTCACCTTATAATTCATATAGTAACTATATGGAGAAAAAATAAAAGGTACTAGAATGACACATTCAATTATCTAGGGGAATATAGGAGCCAATAAAAGGAGTCATACACCTTCATCCCAAGATATTTTTGGGACTTATAGTTTTTTAGTTTTTAAATTTTTTGTACACATAGATTAGTCTCTAAGGTTTTTTTTCACATTAAGTGATAAAACTCCTCATTAATGAATGATTTAGTAGGGTATACCCTTATTATTCTTGAGTTTATACATATATCTTTACTTCTTCTTATTCTATTATTGTTTACATTTACAGTAAGAGTTATTCTTGTTGAGGGTGATCTTATTCATTATAGAATTTTCTAGATTTTTTTATTACATTGTTTGTTAAATTAATTATTTACCTCCACTTAATACCTCTATATATAATATATCATGAGTTATTTAGTAGTGGAGTGTTCGGTGATTATTGGTACATGATTAAAAATATAGTTTCTCACTCTCAACAACTTTGTATCACCATCTCTATATTAGATAGTGCATGTGTAATTAATGAGAATAATGATTTTAGGGAATAATTGATCGATCATTACTCTTAAATTCACATAGGAAGGAGTTTTATCTCATGGTTGTCATTGTAATACTAGAAATAACTTCTTTGGAAACTAATTGTGGGAGGTTCATGATCACAGAATCTCATTGAGCACAAGTAGAAGGAGAGTTCATCATTTAAAATTTTGATGACTTATAATTGGTAATATTACCTGGGGATTAATCACTGATCCATATCACAATATTTTATTTAGTACTTAGATATTCTTTTCTTGTGATTTTTTCAAAAACAAACATTCCCCCTGATACACTAACACTTACATTATGATATAGTGAATTTCCACCCGTCCTTAGAGACAATCAATGGTTACCACTATGATGGAATTAAACATAGATTTATATCTATATTCACAAACACATGTAATTTATATGGATCTCAAATAATTCAAATATTGAATTTAGTAAAATATCCCTAACACTAAATAAAACTATTAATTTCAAGGAAAAATTTTTGAAAACACAACATACCAATTTAAATTATCCTCATTTTTTAGGTTTTAAAATATGATGCATACTTTAAGTTCTAATTTAATAAAAAATATAAATGTAAAAATTTAGAGGAAAATTACATAAACATCAAGAAAAACATGTTAGGAAAGAGTAGAAATATGAAGTAATAATATAGGGATGCAGGGAGATAGGAACCTAATATCTCATATTATGTGTAGTGATAGATGTTATACACCACAAAACATGAAATTAAATAATTAATATAAAAAAATAGTAAACTATAGGTCATAATAACATATCAATATAACATAAATTTAACATTGAAAAAAAATATTGAATAAGATGAAAAAGAAAAAAAAATACCATTGAAATGTTACATTACAGCCTATAGATGACCTGTGCATAAATGATCTTGATGTGAAGAATTAAAACATGAGATGTTTAATGGTGACCCCTATAGATAATTTCTATATCCTTTGTTTGAACATTATATTTAATTCATTGATAAATTGGTATATATAAAGAATAACCTTAAGGTGGAGAGGTGGTGAGGTGGATAAAATGGAGAGGTGGAGAAGATGAGGGGGGAGGTAGAGATTATATGAATGAGAGGAGACCGAGTGATTTGTAGGGTTAAACAGATGACCATCATATGGGAGATACCCAAAAACATAGTAGCATAGTGTAAAATTATAGATAATATAAATATAGTAATGATATTCATAGTGATAATAAATCATAATGTATGTAAACAATATAATAAATACTGTAATTTTTTTTGATTCATTGTTGATTTTTACTTTCCAATAGCTATGATCTTAGTATGGTGTGAAACATTAATTTCATCGACACATAACACGTGTTTTAAATTTGACATATAACCATGTATTGACATATTTATGGAAAATTAATATAATAACAATAATCAAGTTTAGAATATTTTTAAATATAATATTTAATATATGTATGTTGTGACACATAACATTTAACGATGTGTAATATATGCATATTATCAAAGGTAAACACCTCATTCAAAAATAGTTGACATCAAATATATCACAATGGTTTTGATTTGTAAGGTGAAATACACTTCAAATAGATTTATAATATTACATAAAATATTTCCAAAGTGATAAATGAGATTCAATATATGGGATATCATTGGATAGGGATACAAAAACCATTGAGAAATAGAGTATCATAGTCTTGAGATCATAGTTGTGTTCTCCAAACTACTTAATTTTGGTAGCGTTTGTTTGTATGATGGGGTGATTTTCAAACGCATTATATCACTATAATGCATGAGGAGACATTCCACATGTTGCATGTACTACATGCATGTCACACTCAATAAATACTTATGTGTATCGTTTCCATTGATTTATATGTGTGCAGCTGGGAATATGAAGATAATTAAAATTATGATTGTTAAATGATATAATAATCCACTACGTGTGATCGGGAATGAAAATAAATTTTTTAGGATAACTATTTTTATTATTATTGATTTTACATAAATTTTAATTGATATATGAATTTTACATCTTTGAATTTTTTACTAATTGGGTTTTTTAATCAATGTATAAGTTTTAATATAAACACTAATTTCCCTGTCTATGGACCTCTTCCATGGGACATGGAAATTAACAAACAAAATAAAACTACAGGTTCAATGTCAGGTCAGTCTTGTTTTTAATGGTGAGTGATGTTAGTCTGTAGAATAATGGTTTGGAGGTATATTTCAATAGTTCTTTGGAGTTCTTCTATTGTAATATAGGTGTTCTCATGTGAAGACACTAAATTTTGGTTGTTTAGTCCTATGTTCCAAGGCAATCCCCTACTAGTTCAGTCTAGAATAGGTCAGAGTTCATACACAATATTTCCTTAAATATGATTTATATACAAAATAAGTATTTACATTTAATATGTTATATATCTAGTGAAAATGTTTTATATAATTAAAAATTAAAATTAATTAAACATATTAACTAATTGGTATCGAGTAATAAATGATACATATTATATAATGTCATTTGATTTTTAATTTACCATATATCAAACTTGTTTCATATAAATATATATACATTAATTTTACATAGACATATATATAACTGAGATAATTTTATATAGAAACACACACATAATATTTATATAATATATTCAATTTTTAATATTCATTTTATAATTTTATTTAGTAACATAATATATTTAATATATTACATTTTTAATCAGTAAGTTTTATTCATTTTTATATTTTTTTATAATTTATTCATTTTTAATATTATTTATTCATCAATAATATTAAATATTTTATTATATTTTTAAAATTTATTCATTTTATGTATTTTATATTTAATGTTTTTATAATTTTATCCATTTTTAATATTTATTTAGAAATTTTTGTTCATTACAATTTAATGTTATTAATATGATACATGTAATTTATATAATTAATATGTATTCATTTTCATTTTAACATTTATTCACTTTTAATTTTTTATAATATATCTAATTAATAAAACTTATTTATTTTTTAAATATTTTTTCAATCTACTGATTTTTTAATTATTAAATTTTACACTTTTTTAACATTCATTCATTTAATATTATTTATTCACTTATACTATTAATTAATACTTTATTTTTTTGTAAGTTATTCATTTTTATCATTTATTTATTCATATTTATTCATTAACATTTAATGTTTGTAATATGTATTCATATTCATTTTAATATATAATATTTTTAAATAATTTATTCAATTAATAAAACTTAAACATTTTTTAATTTTTATGAATTCTATTCATTTTTAATTATTAAATTTCACCCATTTTTAACATTCTTTCATTTAAGATCATATATTAATTAATAATTTTAATAATTTTTTACTTTTTTAAAATTTATCAATTTTTAATATATTTTTTTTTATTTTTTTTATTGTAATAATTTTTTATCATCTCTTAAAAAAAGTGTTGATAAATATAGGTTTTAACAGTACTAGAATAGTTAGCACTGATAAAAGTTATATCTATCAGTGCTAAAATTCTACTACTGATAAAGTTGGGTCTTTATCAATGTTTTTTAGCATTGATAAATATATGTTTTATTAATGGTTATTATTTTAGCACTGATAAAACTCATCTTTATTAGTGATTTTTGGAAATCATGGATAAATCCCTTCCTAACCTTATAAATTCAACCCTAATAGAACCCACTTCTTTACATTGTTCAAGATCTCATTGAAGTCAACCTCAGCCGCCTCTCCCCCTCGAACTTCTTAGAAAAATAAAACCTCTCAAAACCTAAGGTATGTGATTATTTCTACTCCTCTTTAGTTGAGATTTCATTGTTTCATACCTTGTATCATTAATTATTTTTTTGCAAGAATGCATCACTGATTCATCAAAAATAATGTCATGTACCTCTTAAATTAATGTGTCTAAAACTTTTTTAGTTTTAGTAATCATTCCAATTATAGGGTTATCATCATCTAAATTCCTTACCTTCATAGGACAAGGCCTGTTTTTCAAGTTGTCAGTGTTAAATGAATCACCCCAATCACTTGAGTCATTCACATGGCCCTTCCTAAATGGTAATCCATTTTTGTGTCCCCACTGAGATGTAGTTTGGATTTGATTTCTACCACCAACATCTAGAAAACTCATAACATAAAAACTTTCATGTTAATCCAATTCACATGCTTTTTCATTCGGAGTGTCCCAATTCTCTAAATTACTATTCATTGTAGTTTCTTCCCTTGGTGTCCCCATTGAGGGTTCCTTCCACTTTCATTTTATCATCGGTACCAATTAGTAAGTGGGTCATTCTTTTTAGTGCATTCTTTCTCTTAAACCCACTTTCATTCATTCCAATCACCATTGGAATTCTTTAAGCCATCATTTTGATCTTTTTTTGTTAAATCTATTGATTCATCCCATTGATATAGACCTATAATTTTATCTAAACCTTATTATGAGTTATGGGAAATACTAGTACTCTCTTTAATTCTCTACATAGACTTCCCTTCACTCAATAAATTCAAATTATGACCAGCATTCAAAACACCCATATTTGTTACCTTGTTGTTAAACCTTGTTCCCATTTCCCACTCTGACATTTTTTCAGAGTTGATTCTCTCTATTTGTGCCACTAAGTCTGAGTTTAGTTTTGAGATGATCCAAGTTAGCTGTCCATCTACTCAAATCATTAGTTTGATATGGGGATTTTTGTAATCCCACTAATACACTTATTTAACTTTTTTTGAAGTTTATTATTCCTTCAAGCCCCAAGAAGAATTTGTGTTACTATTATTTGAGACTTCATCATATCCATGTGGATGGTTCAAATTTTAAGTATTCATAAAACCCTAATTATATTGTTCTTAAACTTTTCCAGTAGCTTGAGAACCCCAGCCTGGGCCTTCTGGTTCATTAGATTTAATTTCAAGAGTTTCTTCAAAAAATGGGTTATAAAGACCAAGTGATTGGGTCATATAAATGTTTTCATCATCTGACAAAAGATCATCAAAATTATGTCCTAGTCACTCTGTCACTCAAAAAAAACATATCTTTCCTTATACCGAGTAAGTAAATGAATAAACATCAACTCATCCCTCTTTTTTCACTCCCACCAAGAAAATTTAATGCAGCCATCCTTGAATTACCTCCTTTTTATCCAAGAAAAAATAAAATCGAGAGCATGTACCAACAACTACATGTTTACCCAAGGAACATGTTATTGAGTTTTAAATCTCCCCAAATAATTTTAGCTTCACTTAATTATTTATAATTCAATGATCCTTCTAAAAATGATGATGGTCTTCAAAAATATTGAAACCAATAAATTTTCAATGTGTAATTATTCTTAAATGAAGTACATAAAAGTTTCTCAAATCTAATAGGTGTTGCATACTTGACTAAGATCACATCATGTAATTCCTAGTGGAAATTTAAATTCATTATACTAATAAAAAATTAAATTTTATGGTCATAATCTTCAAAAACTGGTTATTTAAAAATAAAATAGCATTTTAACACATATAGTTTTTTAAGGTTTCTCATCACAATCATCATTATCCTTAAAAATTTCATCCTAACTGATAACCATTGATAATTTGGTGAGTGAAAGTTATTTATCTATGTATTTTTCAATTGATGAAAATTTAATTAGATTATTTGAAACTTTATATATATCACCCATTCCCTTCCTTTTATGATTTCCACCACAACAAAACAATATCAATATGCATCATTAGACTCTTATTATCTTAGAAAAATAGCTTCATATAGCTTAAATGATTCTTTAATAATGTTCTAATACTTATTATCCCTTTTGAGGAGCGTATAACCCTTCATCCACCATAGGTTGTTTTTTTTGTTCCCTTGTGAAAAATGATAAATTTTTAGGAATCATCATTAATAACATTTAAATGTTGATATTCCTTCAACTTTAGTAGTCCAATATGATCATTATAAAACAATTAAGAGTAAAATATAACAAATGGGAAATCATAATCATGGTTGATATGATCCCATGTGGGTTCCCCTTATTTTAATTTAATATTATCCTTGATCTCTCTACTTCAAAGATTTCATAAATCATCAATTGCCTACTTTAATTCTACCAAAATCCATCTAAATTTGTTTCAGACACTCAAAATTCTCATTAAATGAGGAGGTTATCAATGTGAATCCTTATCATAAGAATGAGTCTAAAATTACAATTTTAATAATGTCTATCTTTTTTATCATTAGAAAAAAAAGTATTGCTTCTTTGAGTATCTAAAGCGATTATTCCTTTCTTCTGAGGAAAATAATCAAATTTTATAGAATTATCTGAAACTTTTTCATTTTATTATGAATACATTATGTGTATTTATTTATTTTTTCAAAAAATGAATTGTTTTGAACCTAATATAATGGATATGAATAAAAAATGGTTTTATGTTAATCATATGACAAAATATTATAAGAATGGAGTTATAGAGATTATAAAGTTTGAAAGAGAGCATGTATACAACCCTTATAAAATCCTTTTTTGTGTATATATTATTGTAATTTAAGGAAAATTTATCTAGAAGAGTTGGAAAACATTTTATTTGTTACAAAATAGATCAAATATATAAATGTTAGACTAAACATAGGGAAAAACTAAACGTACATATTGAATGGGATGATATAGGTCATTTTGAATCAGTTTATATGAATACTAGTGTAAATGATGACGGATATCATATGGATGAAATGAAAATGGAAATTTAATTTTAACATTGTGATTGTCAAAATTTGTTTGAGAATTTAAATATTTGTACAAAGAGACCATTGTATAGAGGTTGTACTAAATATTCAACATTGTCATCTTTAATAAAGAAATATAATTTGAATATTGTCAATAGATGGAGAGATGCCAATTATACATAACAACTTTATCTCATAAATGATATGAAACCAGAAGAAAATGTGATTCTCTATCAAACATAGGATGCTAAAAATATTCTACATTTAGTGGGTTTAATATTTGAAAAAATAATTGATTGTCCAAATGATTGAATATTGTTTTGAAATGACCATGAATCTCTCAGAAAATTCCATTAGTGTGGTGAATATCGATGCAATAAAAATGAATTAAGTCTTTAAAAAAAATTATGATACTTTCCTATCATTACAAGTTTTAGATAATGATATGGATGTTAGGAACCACTAGACAATTGAAATGGAACATAGATACAAGAACTGACATTGGGTAACTACATCACCCAACTGACTCTCCTCGGTGGAATAAAATTTATTTTGACTATCCTGAGTTTGGAAAAAAGCTGAGAAAACTCTATCTTTCATTATAAATAGATGGAATAAATCCTTTTGGTATATAAAGTATCACTTATAGTACATGGTCAGTTATGTTGGTAAATTAAAACTTTCCACCATGGTTAATCATTAAGTTCAAATACATTATGTTGTCTCTTCTTATATCAAGACCAAAATAACCCAATAATGATATTGATGTCTATTTGGATCCATTGATCGAAGATTTGAAATTGATGTGGGATACAATTTTTAAATTATAAGATGCTTACAGAATTGAAGAGCTCGCATTTAGAGCCATATTTTATGGGAGGTAAAATTAATTTCATGCTTATATAAATTTATAATTCTACACCATTAAAGGAATGTTGGGGTGTCCCATTTATGAAGAATGTATGTGCTTAGTTAGGTTAAAACATTCTTTGAAGACTATATTTTCTTGAGAAGTGGATTTTTTTACTCTAATGACATAAATACTAATCTTGGAAAACATAATATTATAGAAATACAAAACAAGGTACTTCACCATCTAAACTAATGGGTGATCACAGTTTGAGAAAGTAAAAGATATTGACACTGTTTTTTGTAAACCTTTTTCGAAAAACCTTACAAAACCAGGTTGGAAAAAGGGATAAATTTTCTTTGAATTATGTAAATGAAATATTGGTACATCAAATATTTTATTTATGGCATGCACGTAGAAAAAAAATGCATGTGGTAGTGTTATTGAAAAATTACTAAATATTACAGAAAAAAATATGGAATTAAGGCTAGGTTGGACAAGATTGACATGGGGATACGGGAGAATTGTTACTGGTGAAGGGAGAAAGATGAACTTTTCTTCCTCCTACGTCTTACAGTCTATCAAGACAAGAAAATTTTCAATTTTTCAACTACCTTAATGTTGTAAATGTTCTAAAGGGATATTAATCAAATATCAATAATTTCATGTTAATGACTTTTAAGAAGCTATAATGTCTAAAATCACATGAAAGTCGTGGTTTGATGAAAGGTTTGATTCTAATATCTTTACATTGGATTTTTACTAAAACTGTACGACATACATTAACCATACTTTGATTATTTTTCAAAGAAATTTATAATAATGTTATAAACTCAGTGAAGTTTCCAATTTTGAGTAAGGATATTTCAGTCATATTATTTTAATTTGATATTTTCTTCCTACCAACATTCTTTGATATAATGTTCCACCTTATAGTTCACTTGGTTAGAGCGATTCATCAATTTTTTCCTCTCTATTATAGGTGGATGTACCCCATTGAATGATATATAAAGATTTTTAATGATTAAATATAGAATTAAAGTCAAACAAAAGTTTTCATTGCAAAGTGATATATTATTGAAGAAGATATTTAATTCTTTATCGATTACCTATCAGATGTCGATAGCATTGGTTTCCCAAAATCTAGTCATTGAGAATGCATAATGGGTGAAGATATTTTCGAAATATATGTTTTTACAATTACTTTAAAGAGATGGAGTAGGATCACTATTACATTTTACTTAATTATAACAACCCAAACTTCTCATGCATGGATATTACATCTTTTTTATGAATATTCATTACATTACACGAACGCCTGCCTAAGGACCATAATAATTTAGTTATTTTGGAAACTTGGAACATAATATTATAATATATTGAAAGATATTAAACATCACCCAAAAATATATTATCACCTAGTACTCCTCTTAGATATACCCTACCTAAACCTTTATTTATAATCCTGGTGAAGGAAACATAAGAAAGTGTGAGCTTAGATGCTCAGTAAGGGTAAAAAATAAAAGTTATCAATATAAGATCATATGAAAGCATAATATAAGAATAAGGGTATGTGATTATGAACATAACTTGAAAATATCATATCCAACCTATTATGGATCATAAATAAGAGTTATAGAATAAAACATTATTATTTCAGAAAACATGGTCCATAAGAGTGAGAAATCATTCTAAATCAATCATGAACCATAATCTCATTCAATAAAAGTTTTGCATGATCATAAATATATAACATCATTTTATATGTTATGGTAAAATCCCAAGACCATTAACATAGTGGATAAAGACTTATAACATCTTTCCCATTGTGGATTAGGATGCACCTATTTCCTATTATAGATTAGGAAACACCTATTTCCTATAGGGGGTCAGGATACACCTATTTCCCATAGTGGATAATGACACACTATTTCCCATGGTGGATCAAGTCCAGAGACTTGTTTCTCATCATTATCTCATGATATATAAAGCTTTACCCAATTCATTGGAGGGATATATAGGTCTCACCCGTCACATAATAAAAATTATACACATGTGTTCCACAATATCATAAAACATTCATTATATCATAATCGATAAAATGAAATGGGTTTCATATACACTTCATAATATCATAATCTTTAAAAAGAGATAGGTTTCATAATCATTTCATTATTTAATCATAGTATAACTTGTGAAAAAGAATTAGTTTTCATAAAAATTCTATCATGGTATAACCCATAGAAGAGAGAGAGGTTTCATAAACATTTTTTATAATAAAACATTAAGAGAAAGAGTAAGAATGGTATCCTTGGTTACTATCCCCAATAAATAATAAGTAACATTAACAATGACATCTTAGATAGAAAATAATTTTTAAATATTACTTGGGACATTTCTTGAGGAATATATCTTTTCTTTGAAATTCAATTTTTAAAACTTAAAAAATTTTAAAATTCCTTTTATTTGAAAATAACCATGAAAACATATAATAGAAGATTTAAAAATAATTTAAAATATTTATTAAGAAAATTATCCTTTCCTATTTGAAAAAAACACTTTCTAAAACTTTTTTTTAGAAAATATAGTTTTGGAAGTAAAAGGTTTTTCGACCAAAAAGACGATTTTTATTAAAAAAATCTTTTGAACTCTTGAGTAAATAAAGAGAGGAAAATGAAGCAAAAACATGTATTCTCGTGACATAGCCATAAGAGAAGAAAATTTATGTGAATTCTTGAGAGGTAGATCATGATATTTCAACATTGGAGACTTAATCATAAAAAACATGATGAACAATGAGATTATAAAATGAAACCCTTACCACTTTGGTAACCTTGAATCATAAGCCCCGTGAAAAAATAATATTAAATGAAACATAAAATATCATGAAAATAAGTATATTGTAACACCTTGACCCTAGTTACCCAGAGTTGGTGCATTATTACGTAACATTGTCATGATCACAAGAGATCAAGTCTCTAAAGACTGATTAGTTTAGTAGCCTTGGAAACACTAGATACATTCATAAATGTTATATTACATCATAACGTGAAAAATCACAATAACATAGTCTCCATAGTCCACACTCATATCCCCTTCATATTATCCATGTAGATCAGTCATAAAATATTTCTTCACATCCTGGGAAAAATAAAACATAGAAAGGGGTGAGCTCAGATGCTTAGTAAGGATAACAATATAGTGGAAACTTTCATAAATAAACATAAACATTTAAGTCAATGTATAACTAAAACAAAAGCCTTTGAAACTTAAACTTCAGAATAATATGGTAAAAATAAAATTAAATAATTCCATTTACTTATTCACATTGATATTCTACTAGTCGAATAATCACATGCAATATCAATAACCACTTTCATAATGTTGGAATGCATAATGCCAGACAATCATAACCACATAGCCAAGGCCTCGTGCCAAGACTATAAATAATATTTTGTCAAGGCCTCGTGCCAAGACAATAGTTTGTCTCATGAGACCTACTGATGCATTGAGGAGCTATAGAGGGATCCACCCGTCACATACTAAGTCCAATGCATTCCTTATATGAAAATGTTTAAACATATCATAAACTATAACATAATCGTATCACATAAAACATGCATAAAGAAAACATAACATTTCCACATTTCAATCACAAGATATAGATACAACACATTGATATAATAAAACCATTTTCAATACCAAAATAAAATAAAAGTAAAACATGGTATTTATTTTTCATTTTTTAAAAAAAGTTATGGCTTATAGTGGAAGTCGAAACTCAAATAATGGTCACGGCGGCGGAGAAGTCGTTATCGCCGCATACGTATGACAAAAAAACATTCTTTTTTTTCATTTAGTAAAATTATTCATATAAAAAAATTCTTTTTGAATAAAAGTAAAATTAAAATGGTTTTATACATCGTATAAAATAAAGTTGTGTATAAAACAAAATATGCCTCAATGAAAGGGGATTGAGACGAAGTCCCTTACCTCGTGTCTGACTTGACTCGATCATTCTTTAACCTCCTGAATAATAAACTAGAGTTAATTTATACTTTCTTAAGAACCTTTTTCAAGTTCATTATTCCTTTTATATCACTTATTACCATGTTATGAACATTATGTAATTATTTAAGTTAATAATGGTCGTTTTGTCGATCTTTGGTACTTGAGTCAAAAATAAACTTCTTATAATTACAAGTTGTTCATGTGGTAAAATATCCATTATATCCAGAATTATATTCATGATGTAGATATAATATATATCATATATATCCAGTATATACATTCATTTATAATATTACATAACATTTAGAGGTAAGAAATGAAATGCACCGTTCATGGAGACGGTAAGTCGTACATACGCATAAACGCTACTTTCATTTCTATTTCATATTTAATGGAATGAAATAATAATGATATAAAGGTATATTATAATTCCAGTATAATATCATATATAATATCATTTACTCCATCCTTTATACATCCCACATATGGCATTAACGATTCAAATCACTTTGAGGGGCGGTAGTCCGCACTTCCTAAAATGAAATTATCGCGTTTACCCATAATGGAAATCATAAAGGTATGCCATAAATGAAAAATACATAAGCATAAATAAAACATAAACATAATATATATATCATATATAGAAATATTGTCATCATAATGGCCACCATGAGAGGTGTTAAAAGAATATTGAACAATCATCATTTCATGAGGCAGTAATTCACCACCTATAGAAACAGTATGTTCTTTAACCATTCGACGAAGGTGTGTGTAAGTGTAAATCAAATCCTTATCATAAAAACATACTAGTATATTTAATATACTTTTTTTGTTACAAAATAAAGGAATAAAAATATTTTAAGTGGTTGGAGAAGCAAAATAATACAAAAGAACATAAGAGAATACATTACCTTAAAATCGGGTAACTCTTTTTGTTTTGAGCCAAAGGCTTCCTTGGGAAGAATTCTGCCCAAAGTGAGGCTTCTAGAATTAAGAGAGGGAAGTTGAGAGAGTATTTGGGTAGAGTTTGTCCGATCCAAATTGCTTTGAAGTTGTGAATAAGGTGGTAGAGGTGGGGGCCTTTTATAAGAGGAGAGGATGGGCACTCTTGGAAAGTCATGAAATGTTACATTATTATATAATGAGTTTCGGATTTTAAAGGTCCCAAAATTATATATTTTGAGGATAAGGTGATAAGGGTTCTAAATATACTCGTACAATAGGTTTTTGACAAGTGTACGTCTTATATTTTACATTATCTTTTCATTTTATTTAAATCGTTAATTAATGAGGTAACCGCTACATCATCATGGTGTCATAAAAAATTTAATTTATTTAATGTATAAAAATTATAAAACAAATATCATGATGTAGGAAATAATTTTAGATTTATAATGACTATTTATAGTCTAAGAGATCATTTACAAAGACAAAACTAAAATTGTTTTACTTGGGTGATACATACTTTGGTTATACTTTCCCTTTTAAAAAATAATATAATAAAATGTCACTATCACCCCAAAGTGATTCCATGGGGTCCCAAAGTTTGGAACAAGGCATACCATGGTCGAACATGACACAACCAGTAGAATTAGGACACATTTTGGAGTCATTTTTATTATTATGATATTATTTTATTACCCTTAACTACCCGATTACTAATTAATCACGATAATTAAAGATAATTACCGTCGTTACTATTCATAATGTCAAAAAACAAAAGTATCTTAATTACATAATTTGGACATTAAAATTCCAAATATGGAATCCATTTTACCAAATTCCAAACACATAAATTTAGTAATTAATTTAAAAATTATTCCCGCAGTCAAAACAAATAGCGTATTTTTAAGAAACAATATCTATCAAAAGGTTGACAGTTGTTTATGTCCAATTTCAAAATGAAATTAATTATAATGACCACCATAGGATAAAATGGTAAAATTATTTTCTAATTATACTTTAAAACCACTCAATAGTATAATTTATCACTATAAATTATTTTTATTAAAAAAGTTGTTTTTAAGTATTTTTTACTATTTATCGAAAATTGGATGTTCTCAGAAAAATACCAAAAATTCAACATAGGCTAATTTAAATATTCAAAATCCAAAAATGAAGTCCATTTTTAAATATAAAATTTATATAATTTAAAAAAGTGGGTATTACTATTCATAACGGCTACTTTGATTGGTCGCGGTGTGTTAGAATCTCGAACTTGCAAACAATGCAAGTTATTGCATTATTGAAAGAGAAGCGTATCATGGAAGCTTGGGGTGTTACATTCTCCCCTACTTCAATAAATTGAGTCCTAGCAATTTGAAAATGTTCTTCAAATATAAAAGGTTTAAAATAGAAAATATCTTTGTGGAAAACCCACATCGGAAATAATGTTAATAAAATTTAGCCTTAATAAGAGGGAAATGGAAATGAAAAAAAGTCACCACCAAATTATGATCTTGATTAGGATAATATTGGTGGAAATTAGAGACATATAATTGGAGGAAAAACTTAAATATTTGTAGGGATTTATTGAGTTCATCAATCACAAACAAGTGTAAAATTGAGGGCCTCAAAGCCTTCAATCTATGTTGATTTAAAATATCATCATTTCAACAAAACATAAGGTATTAGGATAACACATTTTTTGTTTTAATATCCCTTTAATAAATTTTATGAATTATTTTATTCATAGAATAAGAGATAGGTATATATATGTGCTTGACAAGTAGAGTTTCAACCGTCAACTAATTTCTACCACAAACTCATCTTTCACTCAAAAAGATAATAGAACTCAAAAATATTATATTTATCCTAATCGTACAAGGTTAAAAATATTAAAACATACCATTTAGATTAGGAAAACTATTTTTTAATAACCAGGGACTTCCTGTAGGCTAGTGGTAGGTAATAAAGGCATGTCTCACTATGGTTGTGGGTTTGATTCCTACAGCTTTTTCCGACACGACGGGTTATCCCCCGACCTGCAGGTTGTCCTTTTCCTAAAACTATAGTATTATAATATTCCAAAAATAATATTCAGAAATGTTTTATCCTAAAAAAATACTATACAATGTTAAAATTAATCCATTTCAAACTTTATAGTTATCCAAAATACCTCTGTCCAAACTTTCTCTAAAAGGTCTCAAAATTCCAAAATCTACTCATCAGATTCCCCAAAAAAAGTAAAGTTTCTCTTATTTTCACATACTAAAAATATGATTACCTTCATCATATTAAAACCTTAATGAAAACAACAAGTAATGAAGTACAATACTTATATATATCACATTATTCTTATAACCATAATGTAGTTCTTGAGTCCAAAAACACAAATACAATAATTATTCCACTTCAACTGTTGTAACAACATAAGATTGGCCTTGATCCCTTTGCCTTTTTTGAGGTAAGTTTCCTTGGCGCTTAGGGAATTCATTTGCATAATACCCCATTTCTATACAATTGTAGCATTCAACATTGATAGCCTCTTTCTTTTCCTTGCAATCACGAGCCTGGTGACCTTTTTCTCTACATTTATAACAAACTCACATTCCTTTTAGGCAAGTACCAGGGTGATTCTTCCCACAATTACCGCATAATGGAAAATCCTTCTTTCCCTTTTTCCCTTTATCTATCTCTTGATCCACCATTCTCTTCTTCTCTTGCTTTACTTTGTTGTCATAAGATTTATAGAATTCCTTTTATGTCTTGATAGAACACAAGACTATATCTTGGTACGTTGAGAAAAATTGTGATACTAAAGCTCGATGGAGAAATGGTTTTAACCCATTAAAGAAATGATTAATCTTACTTCTTGGGTTACGTATATAATCTTCAGCATGCCTCGCTAACCTTGTAAAGTTGGCCTCATACTTTGCGACATTCTCATCCTCCTTTTGTCTCAGACTCAGAAATTGTCTTTCCATATCTGCTCGATTGTCACAAGGAAAGTATTTTTCTAATAAAATCTCTTTGAACTCCCTCCATTACATATTTGATAATTCATAATCTTTCTTCATGTTTTTAATCAATGACCACCATTGATCAGCATCTCTAGTGAGGTGGTAAACTTCCATGATAACCTTTTCCATTTCACTACTTCCCAGGGCATGGAATATTATCTCTAAGTAATTTATCCATTGCTTAGGTACTAATGGATTTGTACTCTCATTGAATGTTGGTGGTTATTTCCTCATTAAACGGTCTTACATTGATCATCCATGTTGCGGATCAGGGTGCTCTATATGAGTAAGGTTATTATTCATAACTTGAGTGAGTTGTCCCAGTATGGTGATAAGCTGATCAGCACCAGTTGTATCACCAGCTACACTATAATTATCTTGAGTAGGAGGACAATCCCTAAATGGAGTGCGTCCATTGATATGGTTTCCATTCCTTCCACTAGGCACCATTTCTAAATAATTTCATAAACTAGATTATTTTATGAATCGAAATACATAATAACAAACTTGTAAAACACTTAACATAAATTGAACTATTTATGGATATAATCCATAATCATAAAAATGTTTTCTTTGAGGAAGTATATACTCATAAACCCTTCATAATGTTTTGTAAAGAAAATTATAATTATACTAAGC
Source organism: Viscum album (assembly GCA_963277665.1). Classification (NCBI taxonomy): domain Eukaryota; kingdom Viridiplantae; phylum Streptophyta; class Magnoliopsida; order Santalales; family Viscaceae; genus Viscum; species Viscum album. The sequence continues at coordinate 1,050,093,824 of OY728130.1, read as the reverse complement.
ATATCCCCTGGGAGTGTCGTAACCAAGAGTGCAGCAAGGCCCATTGTTGTGCACCAGTTATCATTCGAGTCTAGCTCAAAGCGGTGTTTTCGGGTTTTACCCCTAGGTACATTTGTGCCAGAGCCACCTCTACCTACTCGTATCCAGACATGGATGTATTTCTCGGAAAACTCACAAAATCTCAATAATACCAAAATTCTAGGAAGTTCTTCTATACTAATCCTCAAAGTCTATCTTAGGGCTATGTGCTCTAATCAGAGTTTATCTAAATCTAGCTTCCAAGGTTAGTACTAAACTGCCTCTGATACCAACTGTAATGCCCCGACCCCAGTTACCCAGAGTCGGTGCATTATTATATAACATTGGCATGATCACAAGAGATCAAGTCTCGAAATACCGATTAGTTTAGTAGCCTTGGAAACACTAGATACATTCATAAATGTTACATTACATCATAAAGTGAAAAATCACAATAACATAGTCTCCATAGTCCACACTCATATCCCCTTCAGACTATCCCTGTAGGCCAGTCATAAAATATTTCTTCACATCCTGGGAAAAATAAAACATAGAAAGGGGTGATCTCAGATGCTCAGTAAGGATAACAATATAGCGGAAACTTTCATAAATAAACATAAACATTTAAGGCAATGTATAACTAAAAAAAGCCTTCGAAACTTGAACTTCAGCATAATATGGAAAAAATAAAATGAAATAATTCCATTTAATTATTCACATGGATAGTCTACTAGTTGAATAATCACATGCAATATCAATAACCACTTTTATAATGTTGGAATTCATAATCATAATGCCAGATTATCATAACCATGTAGCCAAGGCCTCGTTCCAAGACTACAAATAAGATTTTGTCAAGGCCTCATGCCAAGACACTAGTTTGTCTCATGAGACCTACCGATGCATCGAGGAGATATAGCGGGATCCACCCATCACATACTAAGTCCAATTCATTCCTTATATGAAAATGTTTAAACATATCATAAACTATAACATAATCGTATCACATAAAACATGCATAAAGGAAACATAACATTTCCAAATTTCAATCACAATATATCAATACAACACATTGATATAATAAAACCATTTTAAATACCAAAATAAAAGAAAAGTAAAACTTGGTATTTATTTTTCATTTTTTTTAAAAAATTTATGGCTTGTAGTGGAAGCCGAAACTCAAATAATGGTCACGGCGTCGGAGAAGTCATTGTCGCCGCATACGTACGACAAAAAAAATTCATTTTTGTCATTTAGTAAAACACTTCATATAAAAATATTCTTTTTAAATAAAAGTAAAATTAAAAGGGGTTTATACATCATATAAAAGAAAGTTGTGTATAAAACAAAATATGCCTCAATGAAAGGGGATTGAGACGAAGTCCCTTACCTCGTGTCCGACTTGACTCGATCGTTCTTTAACCTCCTGAATAATAAACTAGAGTTAATTTCTACGTGCTTAAGAACATTTTTCAAGTTCATTATTCCTTTTATATCAATTATTACCATGTTATGAACATTATGTAATTATTTAAGTTAATAACGGTCATTTTGTCGATCTTTGGTACTTGAGTCAAAAATAAACTTCTTATAATTATAAGTTGTTCATGTGGTAAAATATACATTATATCCAGAATTATATTCATGATGTAGATATCATATATATCATATATATCTAGTATATACATTCATTTATAATATTACATAACATTTAGAGGTAAGAAATGAAATTCACTGTTCATGGAGACGGTAAGCCGTACGTACGCATGAACGCTACTTTCATTTCTATTTCGTATTTAATGGAATGAAATCATAATGATATAAAGGTATATTATAATTCTAGTATAATATAATATATAATATCATTTACTCCATCCTTTATACGTCCCACATATCACATTAACGATTCAAATCACTTTGAGGGGGTGGTAGTCCGCACTTCCTAAAATGAAATTATTGCGTTTACCCATAATGGAAATCATAAAGGTATGCCATAAATAAGAAATACAGAAGCATAAAGAAAACATAAACATAATATATATATCATATATAGAAATATTGTCATCATAATGGCCACCATGAGAGGTGTTAAAAGAATATTGAACAATCATCGTTTCATGAGGCAGTAATTCACCACCCACAGAAACAATATGTTCTTTAACCATTCAACAAAGGTATGTGTAAGTGTAAATCAAATCCTTCTCATAAAAAAATCCTAGTATATTGAAGATACTGGTTTTGTTACAAAATAAAGGAATCAAAAGAGTTTAATAGGTTGGATAAGCAAAATAATACAAAAGAACATAAGAGAATACATTGCCTTAAAATCGGGTAACTCTTTTTGTTTTGAGCCAAAGGCTTCCTTGGGAAGACTTTTTCCCAAAGTGAGGCTTCTAGGAGTAAGAGAGGGAAGTTGAGAGAGTATTTGAAAATAGTTTGTATAAGGACCCGGCCTTAAACATTACTTATTATTGAATTAAATGAATAATTCACATTGAGGACCTTTTCAGGTTTAGAGTTTTAGAGAATTAGGACATAACTATTACATCTCAAAGATTAAAAAGTAGACACGTCTACTCAGATTCTATTTTTTTCACAAAATAAAAACTCTTGAACACAAGAGTCATGTCTATTTCCTTGTTTTAGACATCCTGACATTTCCTTGATCCCATCCTTTACCCTATTCATCTTTATGTCCTCTGAAAAACATTTCAAAAAAACTTGGGATGAGCATAAAAATATCAATAAGGGTTATAAAAATACAGAAAGAAAACATTAGTCCATGTATACATAAGAATCAATGAAATCATACTTTACTCATAAAACATAATAAATTTAGCATACCTCATGAAATAATAAGATTTATGAATAACTCATAGAAATCATAAGACATAAAGGTAACTTGAAGCATTCATAACATTCTTACGTAGGGAGTAACCCTCATGGTTACGTTTGTAATACCCATCACAGTATATTCCCTAAATCTTTTCAGAGAAACCTTAATTTTTAACTCATTCGCGTTACCCAATGCATTTGAGAGCTATATCGGGCTCACCCGCCCTTAGTTTATCACGGAACCACCCGTCTTCATAAACAATGTCCAAGAACCATAACATAATAATAGAATATGACTTAAACATAAAGTAAGGATAACATTCCCACATTTCAATAATAATATAACATTTTAAGATATTTAAATAATGAATCCATTCTAAAAACCATTTTCAAAACCATTTAAAACATTTAATAAAGAGATTTTTGAATCAAAGTGTCTCATACCACCTTGAAGCTTTTAAAATTTTAAACCATTAATATCCATATAAATAAATCCTTAAAACCATTTTGAAAACATGGATATTAATGAGAAATATTTATAAGAATAAATAATTAAAACATTTAAAACGATATTTTAGTTAAAAGGTTTTTAACAAAATGAGAGACACTTGAATACAAATAATTAAGGAATGATATTTAATCATAACTTTAAAATATCATGATAATAAAGTGATTCATGATATAATATGTCAAATGACAGTATATACACCATATAATAGTGAATTGGTGAATATCAAAAATGAAGTCTCAATGGAAATGTAAATTGAGATGAAATCCCTTATAAAGATGGTATCCTTAAATTAAGGATAAATCAATCTCATGATTATGTGTGACAAATATAAATACACGCAATATAAGTGGATATTAAGTGTAAAACAATCATAGGTCATTAACAAATATTCATAGGATGAAATATTCAATAACTACAAGTTGAACCCAAAGAAATCAAAATTGGGTTAAAAAGTTCCCTTGTAAAAATTCGACAGCCTAACGGCGTCACATTAAAATTCAAAAAATGAGTTTATGATTGAGAAAATGGTATCTAATAACTTGGACATAAAATTTACATCAATAAGGATATAGAAGAAAATATCCCAACATAAAAATATTTAAATTAAAAGACATAACAAAATAAGTCTTTTAAAAAAAGGAGTGTGAAATGTTCCCTTACCGATTTGGGAAACTTTCGAAACGTACACCCAATGAAATAAGGGCCATTCAATGAAGATGTAAATACCCATAAATGAGATTATATTATACAAATATTAAAATAATGGGCAGTACATACACCACACAAAAGGAAATAGTGGCAAATGTAGCATGAATCTCACGGGAATAAAAAGTGAGATGAAAATCCCCTTATGAAAATTCGGCAGCCTAACGGCACCACATAAAACTTCCAAAAATGGATTGATGAGATAAAATAGGATCTATCACCATATTAACATAAAATTTACATAAATAGTAATATAAAATAACATCCCCCAACATAATAAATAGGATCTTAAAGTAAGTTACATAAAAATGAGTACTTAAAAAGAAAGAGAAAGGTAGGATCCCTTACCTCAAGTCCGACTTGTCTTGTTTGTTTATTTATATTCCTGAATAATAAACTTTGGTCAATTTATAATTTCTTAATTACCTAATTTAAATATTATTATTCAGTTCATATCACATATTATAATGTTATAATAATTGGTTAACAATATGAGTTCATATCAGACATTTTTGTCAATGTTTGGTACATGAGTCAAAAATGAACTTGTTTGAAAATGATTGTCCATGTAGTTATAAGTAAATCATATCGAGAATATTATTAATGATTTAAATATCATATATATCCAGTAAATATTCATTTTATACTATTCCATAACATTTGGAGATAAAAATAAATGAAATGCACCGTTCATGGAGACAGTAGGCCATACGTACGCATGAACGCTACTTTCATTTCTTTGTCATATTAATGGAATTAAAAATAAATGAGAGGTATATATATTATAATTACAGTATAATATATATGTTATATAGGTCACATATGTTCATTAATCTCATTCTTTATACATTCCATGTATTGCATGAACAAGTCACATCACTTGAGGGGGCGGTAGTCCACACTTCCTCGTATGAAATTATCGCATTTGCACAACATGAAAAGAATAAAGGTATATTTTAAATATAAAATACAGAATAATAGAGAGTAAATAAATATATTATATATCATATAAAAATAGTTCCATCATAATGTCCACCATGAGAGGTGGTAGGAGAAGATAGAACAATCATCTTTTCGTGAGGCAGTAATTCGTCATCCACAGAAACAGTATGTTCTTTAAACATTAGACAGAGGTGTGTGTAAGTGTAGCTCGAATAATTCACATAACAACATCCTAGTATATTTAAGATACTGGTGTTGTTACAAAATAAATTAATAAAAAGAGTTTAGGGGTCTGGAGAAGCAAAATAAAACAAAAGAACGCAAGTGAAGACATTACCTTTAAATCGGGTAACTCCTCTTGGTTTGAACCAAAAGGGTTTCTTGAAGAGCATTATTCCAAAGGTGAGGCTTCAATAATGAAGATAGGGATGTATAGAGATTAAATGGTCAGGTTTAGGATGATCCAAAGGCTTGAGAGGTGTGGGTAAGGTGGTAGAGGTGGGGACCTTTTATAAGAGAAGATGAGGGGAACTCTTGGAAAGTTATAAAATATTACTTTATTATAAAATGATTTTCAGATTTTAAAGGTCCAAAAAGGATATATTTCGAGTCTAAGGTGATAAGGTTTCTAAATAAACCCATCCAATAGGTTTGTGACAAGTTTAAGACTTATATTTTACCCTATATTCTCATTTTATTTAAATCGTTCATTTATGAGGTAATCACTGCATCATCACGGTGTCATAAATAAATTAATTTATTTAATGTCTAAAAATTATAAAAAAACATCATGATGTAGTAAATCTTTTTATCTTTATAATTAATATTTATAGTCAAAAATATGACTTGTATAACCCCATGTAAAATTTTTTTTAGTAAAACAATACATGTTTGTGACATTTTAATTTTAACTTTAAATAAAAAGTTATTAATGTCATTTTCCAACCAAAGTGGATAAATGGGGTCTCCAAGTTTACCCATGGATTTTCTTGGTTGGCCATGACTCATAAAATAAGGGTAGGACATGTGTCAAGGTCATTTCATATTATTATAACATTATCTTTACCTTAAATTACACTAATTACCTTTAATCGCGATTAATAAAACTTAAAAGTTACTATTCACCAAAAAAATATTTTAATCTCATTTAACCAAATTTTACTTCTTAATGACAACCATGTATGTCAGATTTTTGAAAATAAAATCACAGAAGTGGTAAAGTTTCATTTAAAAGAAAAATCAGTTTCATTAACTACCACTTAGTGGTTTCACTATTCATCAAAAATTGAAATTTTTCAGAAAAATACCAAAAATTCACCCTAAGATATATTTGATATTTCGAATTAAAAAATGATTTATATTTTACAAAATTCAGAACATATAATTTGAATTAATTAATTTAATAATTAATTCCCGCTATCAAAACAAATAGCGTGTTTTTAAAAAACAATATCTATTAAAATATTGACACTAGTTTAAGTCCAATTTCAAAGTGAAATTAATTCCAATGACCAACATTGGATTAAATGGTAAAAATATATTATAAATACACTTTAATCTCAATTAAAAATATAATCTATCCATATAAATAAATCATATTAAAAGGAGGTTTTGAATTAAAATGCAACATTTTCACTAAAAATGATCTTTATCGGAAAAATAACAAAAATTTACACAAAGTAAATTTTGATGTCCATATTCTAAAGAAGGATTTTATTTTTTCAAATACAATATATAAAATTGTCAAAAGTATATTTAAAAAGGGTTCTCCATCAAAAGTCGGTTAATCGACCTTTTAAAGAATATTAGAAGATTTATGCTTAAAATTGGATTCATTTGAATTTTAAGCCTCTAACATTTATTGGATAAAAGTAAAAATATTTGACAAACATATATAATAATTTTGTATTTATTTTCATTCATTCCCGCCATTACAACGGCTAGGCGTTAACTACCATTTAAAATAATATTATTTTATTATTAGAGTGCAATGTAAGATTTCAAAGAAACTCGTTGTTGCGTATTGGGTACGCCATCGAGCATAGCATTCCCTTTAAAGTAATGTTAATATTTTATTCACAAATATGGATAAATATGAAAATGTCATATTCCTTATTTACCTGGGGTGTTATAGGTTGGTTGAGCCAAATGGCTTTGAAAGTGTGAATAAGGTGGTAGAGGTGGGGGGCTTTTATAAGAGGAGAGGAGGGGCACTCCTGGAAAGTCATGAAATGTTACATTATTATATAATGAGTTTCGGATTTTAAAGGTCCCACAATTATATATTTCAAGGATAAGGTGATCAGGGTTCTAAATATACTCGTCCAATAGGTTTTTGACAAGTGTAAGTCTTATATTTTACATTATCTTTTCATTTTATTTAAATCGTTAATTAATGAGGTAATCGCTGAATCATCATGGTGTCATACAAAATTTAATTTATTTAATGTCTAAAAATTATAAAAAAAATATCATGATGTAGGAAATTGTTTTATTTTTCCAATGAATATTTATAGTCTAAGAGATCATTTACACAGACAAAACTAAAATTGTTTTACTTGGGTGATACATACTTTGGTTATACTTTCCCTTTTAAAAAATAATATAATAAAATGTCACTATCACCCAAAAGTGATTCCATGGGGTCCCAAAGTTTGGCAGAAGGAATCCCATGGTCTTCCATGACACAACCAGTATCATTAGGACACATTTTGGGGTCATTTTTTATTATTATGATATTATTTTATTACCCTTAACTACCCGATTACTAATTAATCACGATAATTAAAGATAATTACCATCGTTACTATTCATAATGTCAAAAAACAAGTGTCTTAATTACATAATTTGGACCTTCTAATTCCAAATATGGAATCCATTTTACCAAATTCCGAACACAGAAATTGTAGTAATTAATTTAAAAATTATTCCCGCTGTCAAAACAAATAGCGTGTTTTTAGGAAACAATATCTATCAAAAGGTTGACAATTGTTTATGTCCAATTTCAAAATGAAATTAATTCTAATGACCACCATTGGATAAAATGGTAAAATTATATTCTAATTATACTTTAAAACCACTCAATAGTATAATTTATCACTATAAATTATTTTGATTAAAAAAGTTGTTTTTAAGTATTTTTCACTATTCATCGAAAATTGGATGTTCTAAGAAAAATACCAAAAACTCAACATAGGATAATTTAGATATTCCAAATCCAAAAATGAAGTCCATTTTGAAATAAAAAATTTATATAATTTCAAAAAGTGGGTATTACTATTCATAACGGCTACTTTGATTGGTCGTAGTGTGTTAGAATCTCGAACTTGCGTACAATGCAAGCTATTGCATTATTGAAAGAGAAGCGTACCATGGAAGCTTGGGGTGTTACATATATTCATGATATAACATATAAAATTGTTTTTATATAAACCACATAAAATAAATAGGTGGTGAATATGGCATGTGTCTCACATGAGTAAAAAGTGAGATGGAAATCCCTTACTGATTTGGTAACTTTTGAACTGAAAACAAAATGAAAGAGAGATCATCAAATGGATATGTAAATAACATTAATTTTAATTAAAATCATAATAAAATAAATTAATGGTAAGTATATACACCACATAAAAGTATCATGTGGTGAATATGGCATTTTTCCCACAAAAAGTAAAAGTAAGACGGAAATACCTTACCGATTTAGTAACTTTTGAGTAGTAAACCCTATAAAAGAGAGATCCTCAAAAGGATATGTAAATACTAAAAATTTTAAGTAAAATTATTATAAAATTAACTCATTGTAAGTATATATACCACATAAAATAAAAAATTTTTGAATATTTCACTTGTCTCACAAAAAATAAAAGTGTGATGGAAATCCCTTACCTCTTTGGTAATGTTTTAATCATAAACCCTTTGAAAGAGAGATCCTTAAATGGATATGTAAATACTAAGAATTATCAATATAATAATCATAAAATACAACCATGTGTAGTATAAAAACCCCATAAAATAAATAATTTATGAATATGGAATGTTTCTCACAGTAGTAAAAAGTGACATGGGAATCCCTTACCTAAAGTCTAGACTTTGATCATACTCATTAAAACCTCCTCTTCTTCGGGTATCCTCATTAGGTTTTCACTAAACATATTTATAGAATATATTTATGACCAAAATAAGTCTTTTAAGATGATGGGATGGAAGTTGGGAAGTTATTGGGAAGTTATTGGCCGAACCAAAAGGTTTTGAAGGTTTCAAGAAGAGAGGAGAGGGTGTGACCTTTTATAAGTAGGGGAGAGGACACACTGGGCATTTTTTAAAAGAATTGAGTTCTTACACGTTTTTCTTATATAAAAAAGTTTTAAAATTGTCCATTATAGAACCTTATAGGTGTAATGGTCAAAATATGGCAAAAAATACATTTTATACAAGTAAAAAAGTAATTTAAACCCTTATCTTTTTAGTTTAACCTATGGTAAACCTATTTTTACCTTACCTGTGGTAATTAATTTTTACCGCATTCACTATTAGTTTTGGTCAATAATTAATTTGGAATTATTATATAATATAAATTATTATGATTCTAAATATTTTATCAATTTTTCTGAATTCCATTCACATAAGTGGAGATTTTTAATTTAAAATTAATCTCGCATATATGATGAGAAAGTAGGTTTTTCAAGAGAAAATGTACAAAAGTTTACAAAGTTTTTATATAAAAATTCAATATTAAATTGACTCCAATGAAATAAATTTTATTAATTGACGTAAAATTGAAAAAATTATACTTTAAATCCAATTTAAAATATAATTTACTTTATAAAAAAATTAAATGAAAAGGTAGTTTTCAATTAAAATTCTATATTTTTCACTATTTATCAAAAATGAATCTTTTTAGATTAATCTCAAAAGTTCACCCTAAGATAATTTTGATAATATTATTTAAAAAATTAATCTTATTTTTTCAAATAAATTTTATAAAAAGTGCAAAAAATTAGTTCTAAAATAAGTGCGCCATAAAAAGGAAACAAAACTGTTTTTGAGAAAAAAAATATTATTTTTAAGCATAAATTTAGATTTATTATTATCAATTTTATAGAAAATAAATAATATTAATTTTTATTATTTTATTTAATATATAATATATACATTTCATTAAATCATTCACCAAAAGTGATTCTTTTAATTTGTTGAGGTAAAACGTGTTTATGTGTATAAAATAGTGTTTTCATAAAATGATTTCCTTTATTTTAAAAAGGTTTTTATTTTCATTTAAAATTAATTGGTCACAAAATAATTCATTATATATACATTTTTAAACCATATATGTTCTTATTCATATGATCATGGATTTATATCTCCCATGTTTACCCTTACTGAGCACCTGATCTCACCCTTTCTTATGTTTCCTTTCCCCATGTTATGAATAAATGTTCTTAGTATTATATGTCTACAAACAGTACTAAATGGGGATATATTTTTTCTAGATGTTGAGAATATTTCACAAAATAAGAATAATGTTTCTCTAGTATCCAAATACACTAAACCTATGAGGTCCTTGGGCATGTATTATGTAATATAATGAATATTCATCTAAAAATATGTGATACTTATGTGTGAAAATCTTGAGTCATTATAGTTTGTATAAGTGCAAAAGGTTTAGTCAATATTTGGACATTAGGATTATAAAATTTTAATAAGAAACCATAGTATATTCCTAAGTATAGGATAACATCTTAAAGTTTTGGTAAGGAAGTGATTATGTGGTTTACCTAGCAATAATTCTCTATCTGAATACTATAAGTGGATGTGGTTTCTGTATAGATATAACTAGGGGTAATAACTTTGATAAAGGTGCATCAGGATTAACTCAAACAATACCTGGTGCAAGGAAACAAGCATTACTAGGAACCTAGTTTAACACTCTCAAGGGATATACTTTGGTTAATCAACATTTTATTTACAAGCCATTATGAGGGATTTGATTAGATAATGGTCACATATAACATAGGTTAAACCTAAGGTGTCATGGATTGAAAATAAGGTGTCATAATTTAGACATACTATAAATAATTTTCCATTATTATATGGTTCTCTACTATGATTAGTGTTATTCACAATATGATTTTTGGTTTCAGTCAATGGTTGGAACCTGAAAGAATCATGCTAATGCTAAATGTGATGGACAATGCAATGATTGTCTGCCTGAGAAACCAAATGCTATGGGAGTTGGGATGTATAACGTTATTCCTATGATCACACAACTTTCTCAAGATATGAATCATGCTGAGATTCAAAATTATCAAAGGAGGGGATAATGTTTTGTTGGATCCTTTATGAGACAACATCCACCTACTATTAGTGGGTATACTAATCCACTAGTATCTGAGTGATGGATCTATAAAATTGAGAATATATTTTTTGTTCTCTAGTTCCCATAACATATGAGTAATGTGTTATCTTTTTAATATTTGGAAGTTTATGTGGATCAATGGTGGAACCCCATTAAGAATATGAGTCAATACGAAGAAATCGAATCTATAAAATAGGATGAGTTTAGAAGGATATTTTTTTGTAAGTACTTCTCTCATATACTACACACATGGATAGAGAAATATTTTCTTGAACTCAAGAAAATGGATAATAAATATATTTCTACCTATTAATATAACTATACAAGTATTTCAAGGTATAGTTCTGGTTTAATCCTCAGTCCATAAAGAAAAATTGATCGATTCTTTAGTGGATTAAAACCAAGTCCCCAAAGGGAATTGGCTATAAGAGACTTTAGAGGCTGTTAAGATATCATTCATTCTGAACTGAAGGTGTAAATGGAAACTATATATTCCTTCTATTCCCATGGTTTTGATAAGAAAAGTAATATCAAGTATCATGAAAACTCAAATAAATCACAAGGTGGAAAGAAACTCCAACCATATGAATTCTATAAATGTGGGAAGAAACGTTAATGGAATTACTTTAATGGAAATGGGAGGTGATTTAAATGTGTAAATGTGGTTTATAACGACCCAACTCTTTATTACACATAAATAAATTATTTATTACATAAAATTGCACATAATTCAACACAAAAGATCAATAAGTCTAGTGTATTTGGGAATTAGGTACATTACATAACAACATATAACATGGGATACAAAACATTATTGAACACTTCCTTAACATGATCATAATATTCCAACAAACTTAAAACTGTGTGGGATATCCTGGGGACAAAAATAAGAAAGGGGTGAGCTATAAATCCTAGTAAGGGAATAAAAAAGGCAAAACATGAAGAAGATAATTCATTCCAGATAATAGGAAAATCAATGGAGCATAAAAGGAATATAAATAATAAGGCATGATATATCATGATAATCATAACACTGGAAATGTGGAAACAACTTAAAACACTACATCATAAACACAAGTCAAGGATAAATATTCCAAGACTTCATGGTGGAAAAATTACCATAAAGGAATTTTGTACACCCTAGTCTCAACATGATGTATCATGATACTAAACATTACCCAATGCATTGGAGTTATATCTGGGTGTACCCATCATAATCATTTCATTCTCATGCTTAAGTGTGCCACATAGATCATACAACATGGATTCATTCAACATAAACAATTATTCCCTGACCAAGGAATGTGGAATACATACATTAAAGTCCCCAATCAATAAGTATATGTTCATAAAGGTGAATACCCTTGATAGAAAATGGGTATAGTATTTACTACACAATTATTTTGGCATGGAAAATCTTAGTGAAATTTTAGCTGCATAACTGATTCACTTAAAAATTCATAAAAATGGTTTATTAGAGAGAAAGGGATAACACATTATTTGGAAATAAAATGGATATTAATAGGGATATGGAAAATCATATCCCAAAATTATAAATTTGTAAATATAAGGCATAAGGTATTGAAAAAACATGAATAGAGAAAATAATCCTTACAAAATTTCGGCATAGTAACAGGTGTGCATAAAGGATCATGAGAGTCTTGATGAGAGTGAAAGGGGATATCATAATTTATAAATTAAATGTACTGTAAGGGTAATATGTAAGAACATATTAAAACATAACAAAATTTAATTTAATAGACATAATATAAAAGAAGTACTTGAATGGAAATGAGAAGAGAGAAGTCCCTTACAAAATTTCAGCATGATAATAGGTATACATAAAAGATCATAGGAGGATTAATGAGAGTAAACAAAATATCTAATAATTTATTAATAAAATGGAAATTAATGGGAGTATGTAATATCATTTCTCATCATAATAAAATGAAAATTGAAAGACATAACATAAAAAAAGTTCTTGATAAAAGAAGAGAGCAGAGGATGAGGTTCCCTTACTTGAATGTGTGACTCCAAAGGCTTGGTAAGGACTTCTTGAGAGCATGTGGCACATTGGGAGGACTCTAGTGAGTTTAGGGTAGAGTTTTGACATTCTCCAAGGATTTCTAGTGAAGATAAATGGGATATTAGGTGGGTTTATATAGGAAAGGAGGGGGGTTCCTTTATTATTTAGGTTTTGACTCTAAATAATAAAATATCCAAAAACACAAAACATATAATGGTTTTTACCAATATTTTCTACCAAATTGGAGTGTATTACATTATTTTATAAGTCTAATGGCCTAAATTATTAAAATATTACCCTTGGTGATGTGGAGGTGCGTCACAATCTTAAAGAAATGATTTTAAAATCTTAAAATATAGTATAAGTCTTGGAGGATTCATAATGGATTTAAAAATAAATAAAATAAAAATAAAATTACATTATTTTAAATGGAAAACATATATTTAGTCATGGATCCTATTTATATTACTTATTACATCACTTTTGTGTCATTATTATGTCATAAAACACAAAGTATATTTATACGGTATTTTATTTTTAACTGGAAATTCGACTGTCTCAGAAAATTATGAAAAATTAAATATTGGATAATTTCAACATACTAATTCCAAAAATAATATTCATTTTATCTAAATAATTTTTTAAATATGTGAATTTTTAATTTTAAAATAAAAATCGATATTTATTGAAAATGATGGGTTTTATTGACAATAACATTTTTTGAACCCTTATAAAAATTAAATTTGATTTAATAAAAATTATATGATAATTTATATTTAATAAACATTATTTAATAATAATATTTTATTAAAATATTATTTATTTCAAAAAAATCCATTAATTCATCAAAATAGATATCTTAATTAACCAAAAATATTATTTGTGTTTTATTGAATCAAAATAAAAATCACTTATAAAGTATCAATAATAGGATGAAAATATATTCATTATTATATAAAAAATAATTTAAATATTTCTATTGCTAGGGTCTTGATACATATCCATTTAATACACCAGCATATGCTCTAAGAGTAAGGTGTGCGATAGCGGGGCTTTCATGGGGCCGTTCGATGAAGATGGTTTGGGTCGTGATCTTGATGAGCTTGAACTTATCTCGTAAACGGTCTAGCTAATTCTTAATTTGTTGGATCTCAACTTGGGATTGGTCTAGGGAAAATATCATAAATTCTATTTCCCTTGGAATCTTTGATAAATGGGATTCATAGGGTGTGATCCTATTGGTTGAGTCCATCATTCATTTGGTTGTGTCAATTGGATTTGTTAAAACCATATATTTATAATAATCTTGTGATCATTGTTCAATGGTTGTATTATAAATAATAAAGATAATTAACAGTTATTAAAATCTAATCGGATATAATAAAAAAAAATTGCATTTGTTTTCTATAACCATAATATATTTAATTAAATCATAAAGGGGAATTTTATTCATAACAGTTCGAGTCGTTACAATCTTCCCCCCTTTAGAAATTTCACCCTTAAAATTTTATTTTCCTATAATAAAACAAATTAGGGTAAATATTCTTCATCACTTCCTTTGGTTCCCACATTGCTTCTTTAAACATTTGTTTTCTCCAAAAAACTTTGATGAGGGGAATTGTCTTATTTTTTATAACTTTTTCTCTACGATCTAAGATCTTCACTGGATTCTCTTCAAAGGAAAGATCATTATCTAATGGTACCACCTTTGGATTGAGTGCATGTTAGGGGTATGGTATGTACTTTCTCAATGGGGATACATGTAATGCATCATGTACTTGATATAGGTTTGGTGTGAGTGTTATTCGATAGGCCACTACCCCGATGTAATCAAGGATCTCAAAAGGGATGATGTACCTTGGAATAATATTTCCCTTCTTCAAAAATCTTACCACTTTCTTACATGGATATATGAGGAGGAATACCATATCTACAACATCAAACTATAGGTCTTTTCAATGATTGTCAACATATCTCTTCTATCGACTCTGAACAACATTGATGTGCTACTGAATGGTCTTAACCTTCTCCTCCATTTCCTTAACCATTTCAAGACCTAGATGGTTTCATTCCCAAACATCAGTCCAAATAGAGGTATTCATAGGGATCCCTTTGGATGCTCAATTGGAAACTATTGTTTTAAGAGAACTCAGCTATAGGAAGATGTTTTTCCCATCCTCCTTTTAATTCAATTGAGCATGATCTCAATATGTCCTCAAGTGTTTAGATAGTTTTCTCAGATTGGTCATCAGTTTGAGGGTGATAAGCTATACTAAAGTTCATCTTAGTGTTTAGAGAATGTTAGATACTTTTCCAAAACTTATATGTGAATCTCAGATATCGATCGGACACAATCATAGTGGTAATCCATGCAACCTTAACAGTTCTCTGATGTATATCCGTGCTAATTGATCCAGTGAGAAATCTTGTCGAATAATAATGAAGCGTATAGTCTTTGTAAGATGATCCACAACAACCCAGATAGCATTGTTTCCATTGGTTTTATTTTTACGTTCAATGACAAAGTCCATGGTGATGTTCTCCCATTTCCATGTTGGTATGGGTAACGGTTTCATCATCCCCTTAGACTTATTCCCTCATCCTTCACTTACTAACATACTATGCACTTTTATGTATATTCATTAATCTCTTTCTTCATATTGTCCCACCAATAATCCTCTCATAGATCTTGATACATATTTGTGTTTCCTCAGTGAATGGATAAATTCAAACTATGTGCATCATCCAATAGTTATTTCTTTATCATAGAATTTAAAGGAACACATAGTCTTGAAACAAATCTCACAATGCCTTCTTCATTAACTTTGAACTATGAGGATTTACATTTCCTTATAGTTTCCACTTTCTTCTCAATTCCCAAATCATTTAATTGAGTATCCTTTGAACTTTCCAAAATAAATGGTTTAGTAAGGATTTATTATGTTCCTTTATTTACTATTCCCATGTCCATAATCTTCAAATCCAAGAAGATAATATCCTTCTCAATTCTCATCAATGATAGAATTTCTGGATCCTTTATACTTATAGAAATTTTCACCTTATTTTATTTACTAGGATGGTAGTGGATTGAGCAGTCGTAATCCTTGATGAGATTTAACCATATTTTCTGGTGCATATTAATCCCTTTACATGTGAATATATATTTTTGGCTCTTGTGATCAGTATATATCTCATGCTTCTCCCCGTAGAGATAATGTCACTAGATTTTCAATGCAAAGATCACAGCTTCCAACTCTAGATCATGTGTGGGATAGTTTTTCTCATGAATTTTCAACTACCTTGAGGCATATGATGTGACTTTTTCATTCTATATTAACACACAGCCTAATCCCTTCTTCAAAGTATCACTTAATACCACGAAAGGTTCTCCACTTGTGGGAAGTGTGAGTACAAGGGTAGTGATAAGCCTTCTTTTCAACTCTATGAATCTTTCTTAGTATTTATCATTTTAAGAAAACTTAACTCCCTTATGAGTTATCTTGGTAAGAGGGTTTAAAAATCATGATAAAGTTCTCACAAGTCGGCAATAATACCTAGCTAATCCAAGGAAACTATGGATATATGTGACATATATTTGCCTCATTTGTCCTTTAATTTATTTTGTCTTTGAATGATCCATATATATACCATTTCTTATGGAGATATTCCCTAGGAATGAGACTTCCTTCAACCAAAACTCACACTTGTTGTAATTGGAATAAATATTCTCCTTTCGTAAGGTCTTTAGTACAGTGTCCAAATTCTCCTCATAATCCTCTTTTATTTTGGAGTATATTATAAGATCATCTATAAAGACAACCAAAAATCTTCCAAGGTAATCTCTAAAGAATATTTTCATCAATTCCATGAAGATTTTTGGAGAATTAGTGATCCCAAAAGGAATCACTATGAAGTCATAATGCATGTACCTTGTACAAAAATTAGTATTGGGGATATCTTCCTTCTTCACCCTTCCTTGATAATACCCCGACTGAATATCCACCTTAGAGAAGTATTGTACTCCACATAGCTGATCAAATAAGTCATTAATCTGGGGAAAAGGATACTTTTTCTTTATCACGATCTTGTTAAGCTCATGATGAGCAATGCAAAGGCACATTGACCCATCCTTCTTCTTGATAAAGAGGATTGGTGCACCCCATAGTGAATCACTTGGGTGTATGGACCCATTATCCAAATTCTCATATAGTTGCTTCCTCGGTTCCTCAAGTTCCAAAATAGCCATCCTATATAGAGTCTTGGATATTAGAAACACCCTAGGTATAAGCTCAATTGAAAATTAAACCTCTCGGCTAGGAGGAAGGCTAGGAAATTCCTCAGGAAACACATCAGTGTATTCCCTCACAATAGGGATGTCTTCGAGTATGATCTTTTCCTTAGAATCAATCATTTGATCTAGATATGCTTGCTTGTAGGGAAATGATATCCATTCTTGTGATGTTGGTACCAAAGAAGATTCATCCCCCTCCTTTTACTTGTATAGAATTGGGGGTCAATTCACCATATGGAGAGTGATTTCCTTCTCACGGTAATTTATGTCAGCTCTATATAGGGAAAGTCAATCCATGCCTAGAATTGCATAAAATTATTCTAAAGGGAGTATGACAAGGTGAAGCTGATGAGTTTGATGGCTGGGCGAGTTTCGAGATGTGAGCGGCCCGAGGAGGCATGGAAAGGTGTGCGGTGATGGCATGCTGATCGAGAACAGTTGGATGGTTTTTTGAGTTTGAAATTTGAAAGTTGTTTTGAAATGTATGGCGTGGGATGTTTTGTAATGGGTACCGGCAACCCTGAAACCGGTTTTCTTTCTCTTTTTAATAAATGGTCAGAGGGTTATCCTCTGACAGCTTTTCTGGAGTATGACAAGGTTCTCTAGGAAGTTCATCCCACAAATTTTGATAGGGGAGGAGTTATATACATGGGATGCAATAATTTCCCAATTTTCCATTTTCATTGACATCTCTAATTTCATGTTTTTTTGTGGTGTTTGGATCATTCTACTAAACTTTTGTGATATGAAGGAATATGTAGAACTATGGATGATAACCCTACCTTTCAATTTTTGATTCTGGTTATGCTTTATTCAATATATACTTGGGGATGATTACTTTTAAACTATTAAACACATAAAGGGAAATCCAATGAAAATAAATGGATAACTTATAAATTATATTTATTTCATTAACTTATGAATTTCTAGACTTCAATCTATGTTATCCATGATCTATTTCCTAACATATTTTCTTATGGGAATATTTTTTTGTTCCCTTAATAATGGTTCATAATGAGATTATTAATTTACTAAAGTATATCCTCCAGTAGTATTAAAATAGGTGCGTAGTAAGGCCTGTTGTCATATACCACATTACCTAGAGTCAAGTCCAGAACATCTTTTTAGATTTGTTACACCCAGGTGCATATGTGCAAGAACCACGTCCACTTGTAGAATCCAGAAAGGGATGTATTTTCTTGATAAAACACTTACTCAATACTTACCAAAATTTAGGGATGTTTTCATATACATAGTCTTATCCCTAAGGATTTCTCTAGAGTTCTCTAATCCTAAGGCTTTTACTAGATATTTCTAATCATAATCCCAAAAATAACTAAACTTTTCATCTGACACCAACTATAACAACCCAACTCTTTATTACACATCAATACTTGATTTATTACATAAAATTACACTTAATACAACCCAAAAGATCTAGATATATAATGTATTTGATAATTAGGTACATTACATAACAACTTATAACATGGGATACAAAACATCATTGAACACTTCCTTAACATGATCATAATATTCCAATAAACTTAAAACTACATGGGATATCCTGGGGAAAAACATAAGTAAGTGGTGATCTATAAAGCCCAGTAAGGTAATAAACAAGTAATAACATGAATAAGATAATACATGTTAGACGATAGGCATATCAATAGAGTATAAAAGGAATATTAATAATAAAGCATGATATAGCATGATAATCATAACATGGGAAATGTGACAACAACTTAAAACATTGAATCATAAAAACAAGTCAAGGCTAAATCCACCAAGACTTAATGGTGGAAAAATTACCATAAAGTAATTAGGTAAAACCCTCTCCCAACATGATGTATCTTGATACTAAACATTACTCAATGCATTGGAGCGCTATCTGGGTGCACCCATCATAATCAGTTCATTCTCATGCTTAAGTGTGCCACATTTATCACAAAACATGGATTCATCAGCATAAAAATTTATTCAAAAATCAAGGAATGTGGAATAAATACATTTAAGTACCCAATAAATAATTATATGTTCATAAATTTGAATAACCTTGATAGAAAATGGGTATTGTATTCACTAAAAAATTATTTTGACATGGAAAATCACAGTGAAATTTCGGAAGCATAACAGCGTTACTTTAAAATTAATAATAATATTTGATGAGAGAGAAATGGGTCTCTAATTATCTGTAAATAAAATTGGAAGTAATAGGTACATGTAAAATTATATCCCAACATTATAAATTTGAAAATAGAAGGCATAAGGTAGAGAAGAAACATGAATAGAGAAAAAAATCCTTACGAAATTTCGGCATAGTAACAGATATACATAAAAGATCATGGGAGGATTAATGAGAGTAAAATGGGATCTCATAATTTATAAATTAAATGTACTATAATTGGAATATTTATGAACATATTAAAACATAATAAAATTTAATTTAAGATACATAACATAAAATAAGTGCTTGAGTGGAAATGAAAAGAGAGAAGTCCCTTATGAAATTTTGGCATGGTAACGGGTATACATAAAGAATCATTGGAGGCTTAATGAGAGTGAAAGGAATCTATAATCATTTATAAATAAAATTTAAAAATAAGGTTAATATGTAATATCATATCCCATCATAATAAAATTAAATTTCAATGACATAACATAAAAGGATTGCTTGATAAAAGAGGAGAGTGGAGGATGAGGTTCCGTTACTTGAATGTATGACTCCAAAGGTTTGGGAAGGAATTATTGAGAGATTTAGGGTACCATGGTAGGACTCTAGTGAGTGAAGGGAAGATTTTTTACATGGTAAAAGTATTTTTAGTGAAGATAAATGGGAGCTTGGGTGGGTTTATATATGAAAAGAGGGTGATTTCTTTATTATTTAGGTTTTGGACTCTACATAATAAAATATCAAAAACCACAAACCATCCCATGGTTTTTTATCATGTTTTCTACCAAAGGGGAGTGGTTTAAATTATTTTATAAGTTAAAGTTCTTAAATTATTAAAATATTCCCCTTGTTGATGTGGAGGTGAGTCACACTCTTAATGAAATGATTTTAAAATCTTAAAATATATTATAAGTATTGGAGGATTCATAATGGATTTAAAAAATAAATAAAATAAACATAAAATTACATTATTTTAAATTTAAAACATATATTTGGTCGTGTATACTATTTATATTACTTATTAAATCACTTTTGGGTCAATGTGATGTCATAAAATAGAAAGTATATTTATACGGTATTTAATTTTTACCCAAAAATTTGACTGTCTTGGAAAAATATAAAAAATTCACCATTGGATAATTTCGGCATCATGATTCCAAAAATAATTTTCATTTTATCTAAATAATTTTCTAAATATTTTAATTTTAACTTTTAAAATAAAAATCTACATTTATTGAAAATGACGGATTTTTTGACAATAACATTTTTTGAACCATTATAAAAATTACATTTGACTTCATCAAAATTATATGATCATTTATATTTAATAAATATTATTTGACAATAATATTTTATTAAAATATTATTTATTTAAAAAATCAATTATTTCATCAAAATAGATATCTTAATTAACCAAAAATAATATTTCTGTTTTATTGAATCAAAATAAAAATCATTTATAAAGTAATAATAATAGGATGAATTATTCTATAAAAACTAATTTAAATATTCCTATTTCTAGGTTATTGATAAATATACCTTTAATACACCATAATACTTTCTAATAGTAAGGTTCATGATGGTGGGGCTTTCATGGGGTCGTTTAGTGAACATGGTTTGGGTTGTGATCTCGATGAGATTGAAATTCCCCCATAAACAATATATCTCATACTTCTGTTGTTGGATCTTGGCTTGGGATTAGTCTAGGGAAAAACATATAAATGATATCTCCGTTAGAAGATCCAATGAATGGGCTTCATAGGGTATACTTCTATTGGTTGATTTCATCACTTCCTTTGGCTGTTTCAATTGGATTTGTTAAAACCCTATATTTATACTAATATTATGATCACTATTAAATGAATATATTATCAATGGTAAAGATACTTAACAGTCATTAAAATCCAATTGGATATAATAAAACAAAAAAAATTAATGTGTTTTCTATGACTATAAGACATTTAATTAAATAAAAAAGATGAATTTTATTCATAACAGTTCGGGTCGTTACATGGGTCATAATGCCTGTGAATTTTGAAATGTGATGAATGGATAGGTTAATGAAAAGGAGGAGAATGGGACACTAGATAATTCACCGCCCACACTTCAATGATTTAAATATAAGGAGTATGGGAATTATGCCAACCAGGGCATGAATCTGAAGGTCTTTAATGAGCAGTGCCAACAACCTCTTATGATTAAAGACAAAGGGAAATATCATTTGATCATGACTACTAGAGTGGGTTACGAGAATGATGCGTTTAAAGGTACACTTATCATTCACTCTAGAATATCTAATGTCTTTTTTTATTCTTGATCTACACACTATTTTATATAAAAATAACTTTCTATGGTTATCGAATTACCATCTCAATGGTTAGATACTGAGTTAGTAGTGATAACTCCTAATGGTATGATGGTCACATCCCAAGTCTATAGTTCTTATCCAATTGAAGTTTGGGGGATAATTATTCTCTAAAATCATGTGATTCTCCCTTTAGTTGATTTTGATTTTGATTCTGAGAATGGGTTGGATTTCTTTATATAGGTCCCATATCGATTTTCATAGGAGGTAAGTTACATTTCATATTTTGAATGAACCCATGCTCGTTTACCAGTGTGAGGGTGAATAAAAAATTCTAATGGAAATTACATATACCTTATGGGTATTAATCCCTACCCGTGAAGGATATTTGTCTAATATAGTTAGGGATAAACTCAACATCAAAGACATATCTATAGTTAGGGATTTTTTTTATGTCTTTTTATTGTAATTGTATGGTATTCATTTGAGTTATGAAGTTGAGTTATCAATAGAACTCATACATACCGATACACCTATTTTGAAGGATCATTATAGAATGGCATTGATTGAGTTGTAAGAATTGAAAAAGTGACTCTAGGATAATCTTGATAAGGTATTTATACACCCTAGTGTGTCTCCATGGGGTGTGCCTATTCTCTTTGTTAGGAAGAAATATGGATTAATTCACCTTTACATTGATTATCAAAAACTTAATAAGATCACGATCAAAAACATGTATCACCTACCCTATATTAATGATTTGTTTGGTCAATTACAAGGATCTCAATACGTTTCAAATATTGACCTTCAATCTGGGTACTATTAGTTGAGGGTAAAAAATAAAGAAATACACAGGAAAATATTCTGTATGATGTATGGACATTATGAATTTATAGTTATGCCTTTTTGTCTTACTAATTTTCCTTCTATCTTTGTAGATTTAATTATTAGATTATTTATAGATTACCGTGATCAGTTTGTGGTAGTCTTCACAGATGATATTCTTATATACCCAAAGAGAAAATAAGATCATGAAGATCATTTGAGGATTATTATAAAGACCCTAAGAAAGGAAATTTTGTATGAAAAATATACCTAGTGTGAATTTTGGATTTAGAAAGTTTCATTATTGGTACATATAATCTCATGTGAAGGTATTTCAGTGGATCCTTCAAAGACGAAAGTTATTGTAAGTTGACCCAAACCAACTATAGTGACTAAGATCCATATATTCTTTAGCTTAGCTAGATATTATCATTGCTTTTTGGAGAATTTTTCATGGCAGTATAATCCACTTTCCAAGTTAACTCAGATAGGAGTCAAGTTCCTTTGAATGGATGTATGTGAGGATAATTTTAAGGATTTTAAGATAAGGTTGGTAAGTGCACTGGTCCTCACACTTCTTATCAGTAGAGAAGGGTTTTTAATCTATATTTATTCATCTAAGAAGGGAATGGGATGTGTCCTCATGTAGAATAATATTTTTATAGATTATACCTCCCGCCAATTGAAATTTCATAAGAAAAATTACCCAACTCATTATTTGGAGTTAGCTATGGAAATTTTTT
Source organism: Viscum album (assembly GCA_963277665.1). Classification (NCBI taxonomy): domain Eukaryota; kingdom Viridiplantae; phylum Streptophyta; class Magnoliopsida; order Santalales; family Viscaceae; genus Viscum; species Viscum album. The sequence goes on along the minus strand of OY728130.1, from coordinate 1,050,070,095 downwards.
CATTAAAGATATGGAGGTGTTATATTTCTAGAGAAAGGTGTGAGATATATATTGACCATAAAATTTTAGAGTATATATTCAATCATAATGTGTTGAATATGTGACAGAGATGATAGTTAAATATAATCAAATATTATGATTACTCAATATATTACCACCCTGGGAAAGTGAACAAGGTGTCTGATTATTTGAGACGAAAGGATCATGTTAGCTTATCCATGATGAGGGTCACAAAAGATCCAATATTTATGGACTTGAAAAGGAAATATTTGGAGATCTTAAAGGAAGGGGAAAGATCTTATCTTTCTTAAATTAGTGTTCATCCATCTATTCAAGAGAAAATTTAAGAGGCACAAAAGGAAAATGTGGAGTTATAAAAGAAGGTGAGAGATATTCCTGAGTTTAACATTGATAGTGATGGAATGATATATTTCAGAAACCATATATGCATTCCATACATACCAAATTTGAAGGATTTATTATAGGAGGCTCATATTTCTTCATTCTCTATTCATCCTTGAAATACGAAAGATATATAGAGATTTGAAAGAGTATTTCTAGTGGGATGGTATAAAGGGAGATATTTTAGAGTTTGTATCTTGATTCTTGGTATGTTATAAGCGGATTGGATAAAGTATAAGGATATGCTGCAACCATTACCCATACCATAATGGAAATGGGAAAACATCATGATGGATTTTTTCATTAGACTCCCTAAAAAATCTAAAAGGATAAGGATATATTAGTTATAGTCAACCGTCTTCTGAAGTATACACACTTTATTACTATTAGAGAAGACTTTTCTCTTGATATGATTTCTATAATATACATTAAGGAAGTGATAATATTTCATGGAGTACCACTTTCTATTGTGTCTCATCAATATCTGAGTTTTACCTCAAATTTCTAGCGAAGTATTCAGTAAGCCCTTAGCATAGAGTTGATTTTTATCACTACGCATTATCCTTAGATATATGGTCAGTATGAGAGAACAATTCAAATGCTAGAGGATATGTTGAGATCTTGTTCTCTAGATTTTAAAACTGGTTAGGTTCAACACCTTCCTCTAGTTGAGTTTTCTTACAAAAATATCTTTCACTCATGTATTCATACATCTCCTTATGAAGACCTATATGAAAATAAGTGTAGAACTCAAACATGCTAGAATGATGTTGGAGAAAGAAATCTATTGGGACTTCAGAAATATAAAGAAATGGATGAGATGGTTAGAGTTATTCATAAACCCATAAGGAAAGCCCAAAGTCAACAAAAAAATTATGTTGTCAATAATCAGTGAGATCTGGAGTTTGTGGTTGGTGACAAGGTATTTCAATGAATTTAACCATGGAAAAAGGTTATGAGATTTGGAAATAAATGAATTTTGATCCCTAGGTATACTTTCCCTTTTTATATTCTTGATCATATTGGGATAGTATATTACCATTTGGTACTGCCACTAAATATCTCTCAAGTCCATGATGTGTTTCATGTATCTACCCTAAGGAAGTACAGACCTAATACATCACATGTACTAAACTCATAGGTCATACCACTAGAGCAAGATCTTTCTTATGAAGAGAATCTGGTGGAGATTCTGGATCATAAAGATAAAGTTATACAAAATAATACCACTCACTTGGTCAAAGTTTTGGGGTGAAACCAACATTTTAAGGAAGATATGTGGGGACCTGAGGATGTGATGAGGCGGAAGTATCCTAATTTGTTTTTAACGAAATAATGGAATTTTGAGGGAAACATTTGTTTTATAGAGGTAAAATGTAACCCCCCAAGATTTTATGAAATATATTTTTTTCAGATAAATTAATTTCTTCTATAGCTTTCATTACATGTAATAATGAGTTTCTTTGATAACTTGAGTTACACGCAACACCGAGTTTTAACAAACCATGATATATTATATTAAAATATTATTATTTATTATCTCCTAGACATTGGAATGAAGGGTATGAATATTATTAACTAAATTATGAAAATGTATGTTTTGAAAATTTATAAATTGTATTATTTGTTAGCAATTTATTAAAAGTTAAAATAGAAATCAATAGAAAATAAAGGAAATGTTTTCTGAAAAAAACTATATTTTTCTAAAGAAGTGGTTTCATCTCATTTTTGCACACTTATTTTAAATTATTTTTTTCACTCTTAGAAAATGAATTTTAAAAAATAAACTTAATTTTTTAAATCATTGTGTCAAAATTATATTAGAAATAATATTTGATAATTTTCTGAAAATATACAATTTTTTGATAAATAGTGAAAAATACTGATATTTATTGAAAAGTATAATTTATTTTAAAGGATTTAAAAAATTAAAATTTGTAGTAAAATTAGATAAATTATATTATAATTAATCTAATTTAGGTCATTATAATCGATTATATGTTCAATTTTAATATAAAACTTTTTATACATTTGAAAACTTTTCCTTTGTAAAATTGTTTTTCCGTGGAATCCACGGGATTACTTTTACATTACATTTTGTCACTTATATGAATTTAATTTGGAAATATGGATTCCATATTTTGAATAACCATAATTAATATTATCCAATAGGTTCAACATAATTTTTTACCATAATGAATAGTGAAAATAGTAAAAATAAGTTAGTGCTATTATGGATAAAATGGGTTTTCTAGGGGTCAAACTAAAAGGATAAGGGAAATATTTACATTAAAACTTGTACAAATCCTATTTTAGGAAAATATTTCAATAATATCATATCCCAAGTTCTAATCAATTTCCATTTGTAATCCTTTTTCATATTAAGGACTTTATCATTTTGGAGTCTTTTCAGAAATTTTTAAGTAGTTTCCAAGTGGGTTCCTTTCCCCACTTATAAAAGGACTTGTACCATCCTCTCCTATACACATTACAAGATCCATTTCTTTCATCCAAGACATTCCCAAAAACCTTACTAAATTCTCTTAACATTCCCTTGAGTCCTTTTTTTTCTATGGAACCTTCCTAAAATGGCTCTAGGTGTAAACCTAAAGAGGCTCTTCGAATAAGAGGCAATGCTCTTAACAATGCATTATCATTTATTTTCTTTTTCCACCTCCTTCAATAACTATTAAACCATGCTCATATAATAACCTTAGTATCATACATATACTGATAAGTTTTTATATTAATATTATGACCTATATCCATATATATTTCCCTCAAGTGGGAAACAAAACTGTCGATCATGTGTACGGCGGACTACCGCTTCACGAACCAATTTAATTCGTTTTCCATCACTGCCTCCCATAGTTGGGTATAATGTTGGTTTTAATATATATATATATATATATATATATATATATATATATATATAATTTTATCATAATTTAACTTCTTTAAAAATAATATCACATATACCTTTTTACTTTCCATTTCGTGGGGGATACGTTAACGTAGCTCTTGTGTACGGTGGACTACCGCCTCGAAAAGCGATGTGATTCATTATCACTAATGTTTTACATGGAAGGTAATAATGATTATGTTAATAAATATATTATATATATATTAAATAATAATGATTCTATAAAATTGAATAATTATTTACTTTTCTTTTGTATCATCCGTCGAAAGATTGAAAAAACGTCCATGCATACATCGGGCCTAGTGTCACCATAAACAGTGCATTTCATCTTTCTATCTATAAAATTTATGAATGAATTTAAATATATATATATATATATAATGAAAATATGTTATATTAATGTCATTTTTAACACTATCTATATGATGGAATGATAATCAAAGTACAAGTATATAAAATACCAAACCAAAACATACATGAAAAATGAAGCAGTTATTACCTAGAACATGATTTTAATAAGGAATTGTTAATAAATGGGTAATAAAAAGGGAATAAGTATATAATTTATGGTTTGATACACATGATTATGGTTATGTAACAGATTTATAATAAACATATATCTATTATATAGAAGTTTCTAATGTGTGCGAAGGAAGTTGGGTCTTAAGCTAAGGGATTTTTGTCTCACTTTTATTTTCTATAAGACACATTCCATATTCACCACGAGTTTATTTTATGTGGGGTTTATACTTCCCATGAATTAATTTTATGATTATTATCCTGAATTTTTTTAGGATTTATATATATATATTAATATATCTCTTTCATGGGGTTTACATGTTACCAAATTGGTAATGATTTTATGCTACAATCTCATCGTTTGTTGGGATTATTTATGATTAAGTCTCTAATAATGAAATATTATGATCCAAATATCAATAATACTCATGAATTTTCTTATCCTCTGGTTATGTATTTATAATACATGTCTTCCCATCATTTTACTCTCTTTATGTACTCTATAGATTAAAAAAATGTTCTTATGAAAATTTGACTTTATTCCTTTCTTCAGTCAAAAAACCTTTTTCCTCCAAATCTATATTTTCGAAAAATGTTTTCAAGAATGTTTTAAATATTATATTTTTAAATACCTAAGCCCGAGAAACTAGACCATCCCTTATAAATTTTGTGTATTTTTTATAAAATAATTCTGAAAAAATACACAATATTTATTACAATAAAGGACCTTTTACCGGTCTATGTTCTGGAAAATTAGATACATAACTTATATTTCAAAAAAAACACAAATTGAAAACAATGATTCTTCAGCATATTTCTTCCACAATATATTTTCAACACAACAAGTTTACTAAACCTGTAAAAGTGATTAATTCTTAGGGTGAGCATAATATTCCCAAAAAGGGGTTCAAAATAAAATAATTAATAATTATTTTTTAAAATTTTTCTTTAAAATAAATTCTTTAAATCATTATATTTAAAATAAATTAACATTTCTCATACATGTCATCATAATTTTTTTGAGAGATTCTGAAACAGCTTTTATGATAATATCATGCTCAAAATTTCTAAACTTATTTAAGGATTATGAATAAAATGAATTATAAAATATGTGCATACTTGGAAAAAAATGCATGGAATACCATTAATAAGTTAGACAAAGTCTACACATAATTATATTTGAAATTACATGGGTACGAATACAAATTTACACATGAATTATTACTTGTTTATAATTTCACATAAAACAATATCAATTATCTTTTTTAACACATAAAAGTAAACCATTAAATGAAAGATAAGTTCCTAACCTTTGTTTATAGATTGGAAGTAAATTATTAATCCTTTAAAATAATTGATTTTCAATATAAGTATATACTTAAATATAAAACAGTATACCATGTGCATTTGAAAATATAAAACTGATAAATATAGGTTCATAAGAGAATGATCCTTAACCATGGATATTCTACTAGTCCAATAATCACATGGAATTTTACTTACTAGATTCATAATGAAGGAATGCATAATGTTGGACAACATAACCATACTGTCAAGGCCTCATTACAAGAACATAAATAACCATTTTGTCAAGGCCTCATGGCAAGATCGTACTTTGTCTCATGAGACCTACCAATGCATAGAGAGGATATAGAGGGCCTCACCCATCACATAAAAAGTCCAATTCATTCCTCATATGTCCAATAAAAATATGAATTTAAATAAAAGTGTCACATACCACTTTGATTTATTTGAATCTTAATCATAGTTGAAAATAAATTTATTGATAAATTCTTAAGGTAAATCATCTTTCAACAATCCAAAGTGTATCACACCACTTTGAAAAGTTTAATTCTTAATTGATATAATATCATAAAAATATTAATCTCAAACTTGAAATAAATTTCTCTATTTGTAATGCAAAAATAAGTAGTATAATGAAACAAATACATACATTATCTATAAAATTCATTGAATGTCATTTATAAATTAGTCATTAACCATAACTAACTATGCATGATATTCCATGAGGGGAGAACACAGCTTCACACATGAAATGATAACTTGTTTCATAATTTCACATAAAATGATAAGATTTATCTCATGCAATTTGAGTAAACAAAGTGTCTATAGGGATCTAAAATCATTAATCATTGGTTTGGAGGTTGTTAAATGCCAATTATAATTTTTAAATAAATGGGAAATAATAATTATACTTTAGTTATTTATACATAAATGTATATATATATATATATATATATATAACTATATATATGTATATATATAAATATATATATGTATATATATAACTATATATATATATATGTATATGTATATATATATGTGTGTGTGTGTGTATTTGTGTATATGGTTTGTAATCATAAAACTCTTTCAAGATTTTAAAACAAGAACCCTATTGTATGAACTCACACCAAAAAGAATTGATAAATATATGTATGTGTGTTTATTTTCATGTAAGAACACACTCATACCCATAAATATGCATATAAGTATATATATATATATATATATATATATATAGTTATCATCCTTGTAATAACAAACTATGAAAACTAAGATAGTTCCAAATATACATAAATTCCTAGAAATATTGTTCAAGAAAAAAGGATCCCTTATCACGTTTATATATAAATACTAAAAATATTGAGCTATATATGTGTATATACACATGTATATACACATATATAATTCTTGATTAAGTATCATTACTTGATAATCAAAAGCATACCCTTTCAACTATAGGATTTTAGGGAAAGATCATTTAAAATAGAAAGGATTATCATATATGTAATTTGGGTTAAAAAGATATGGTTCTACACACACACATATATATATACATAACTATATATGTATATATATGTGTGTGTTTACAAAATTCAAATGAAAATAATAAAATCCCTTACTTATTTCAGATTAGAGGTGAGTTGTGGGTTTCTGGAACTGAGAGAGAGAAGGCTCTGAAGAGAGAATTTTTGGGTAGCATTTGAGTGTGAAAATTGAGGTTTTTTAAAAAACCAAGGTTTTCAATTATTGTTCCAATTTGACCAAAGATATCCCAAACAAAAACATTAATTAGTGAAAAGTAATGAGCAATAGGTTGATTGAAACCCTAAAATATAAAATTGAAACAGAGAAGGTGGATCTGAGTCATGGATAGGTATTTAGTTTTAAAATAACATTATCCTTGGAAATAAAATAAAGGGCCGAATTTAAAGGGATCGCAATGAGGGTGGAAAGATGGCATCACGGGAAAGTGGCGATGAAGAGGGGATTACAGCTACAAGGTGTGATGGATACTAATGTGGCTCAATGATGAAGAAGAAGTGGAAAGGAATGGACAGCTCAGATCAATTTTGATCTGATCCAAGGGTTAGAGTTAACCCTATAAAATTAATGGAGGGAGTTGTGGAGCTAAGGAACGAACAGCCCAGATGCAGCCGCAGGGTTGATCGAATAGTCTATGATAAATAGTGTGATTTAAAAGGGATGGATGGCTAAGATTAGATCAGGTAACATTGAACATCTATGACGATCGCACGATTTTAAAAAAGGTCTGATGGTCCAGATCAGGTGAAGCCAGATCAGATGGTTGTCAAAAAATGTGGCGATGAAATGTGACAGTGAGGGTTCAAGTGCGGAACTGATGCAGATGGCCAGGATCTTGCATGTTGATATCATGCAGTTGAGATCGCATGCCTCAGAAAAAGGCTCATACCACATCGAAACTGAGTGGGTTTTGGGGATTCCTTATCAGGATCAGTGTGTCACACCTCACTTTGATGACAAAACACACACCAAGGGGTCCTCATACACGGGACCCTGCCTGTAGGCCTTGGACCACCCCTTTCATACCCTCTCCAACGCACCAGTGTGTGACCTGGATGACCTATGCATGACTCGTGCCTCACCATACATGTGGCTTGACCGCCCCCCTGCATGAGTTCCTCCTTGGGCCATGGGTTGACACCTCCCTGTCTAGGGTTGACCCCTTTCTCCAATATGGTAGAGGTTTCCTCTAGCCTTATGAATGGCACAAAATTCTTAACACTTTGGAATAAAAATTTTAGACAGATGATAATTTTTATTTAAAATTATTTTATCTCAACCCCTTTTAACATTTTATATTAACTAACTCTTTAAAAAAACAATCTTTAAAAACAATCCATTTTAACACATAAAAGACTAACGACTGATATAAATAAGAATATTATAATTAAAAATAATCTTTTATTTAAAACCATAACTTCATTTAACTGAAAAAGTTATTTTAAAATATTTAAAGAATTTAAAATTTAAAACACTTAAAATACCGAATGGTTATAAAACATCAACGGTAACCTTAAAAGACAACATCTATTTATAACGGTTATCTTAAGTGATATAAATACCTGTTTAAGGTATTCAAAAGAAAAAAAGATCATTTCTTGCTTCAAAATAATGATGCTCTACATCCCTTTGACTCTGAGTATTTTTTATATTATTCTCCCTATTTCTTTTTTTATTATGGTGGATTCAAGGGATGAAGGCTACACAATCGGTCTCGTCCTGATGTTGGGTGGTCTTCCATTTATTCTATTGGTTCTTGCGATAAGTTTTCTTGAGTAGTTGTAACCTCTTGTATTAATTTAATATTTCAGTGCTTCTTTGAATAAAATGTTTCTCTTTATATTTAGTGTATTTGATATAAAACACACTAATTTGTATTTAAAAAAGAATAATAATAATAATAATAATAACTAAAAGTAATATTATTATAGTTATAATTAAGTTTTTGGTGTTACATTCTCCCCCCTTAATGAAATTGCGTCCTCACAATTCACTTACTCGCACAAACCCACCAACAAAAGACCTATTGATATCCTCCTCGACGTCCTACAAAAAACATCTTAATTATTATTAACTAACAAAATTGAATGGAAAACAATTAATTTATACCTTCACCAGTACCACACGAGTTGGTGATTATTCATTGTCATTGTTTCCAAAATAATTCTAAATTCTTCAATTTCTTTGGTCCAAACACATCTCAAGCAGCTAGAGTCAAACTCATGTATGCAGCGATCGGATCTCAAGTGAAAGTAATGGGAGATGAAAAGATCAGAGATATCATAAAGGACTCGATTACAATAAACCAAATGAACCACCTTGTTCTCTAAAATTTTAAAGTCATAGAGCATCCCATATAAACTAAAGTTTAAGAGTTGAAATAGATAAGTTGTGTAGAGGTCACCCACTTTAGTGGCTTCCTGGAAATTCCTTAAAGAAAAATACCTTTCAAACATTATAAAACACTGGAATAGTCCCTCAAAATAATTTCATCATCTTTCATAGAATGCAAGTTGTTCATGCACTGTGAGAAAATAAATGAAACCTAATCCTCAGAATAATCAAAGTATACTAGGAGTGTTGGATAACTGATAAATATGTTTTCATGATAATCAAAAAAAATTGAAAGGCTCAAATACATCTGAACATGACTTTGAAATTATATTTTCAATTAACTCAGTAGGAAGAGAAAAAATATTGGTTGGTGATCTCTCATCTACGATCTAAAAATAAAAATCAAGGAAAGAATTTTTATAAGAATTGTGTACTTAAAATTTTAATTTTTTCTAATTTTTCTTGGTTATCTATATCATTCCTTTGATACCAACTGTAAAGACTCAAGCCCAAGTAATTAGACTCATCCCTTATAAATGTTGTGTATTTATTTATAAAATAATTCTGAATAAATACACAACATTTATTACAAAAGAGGACCTTTTACTAGTCTAGGTTCTAGAAAATTAGATACATGACTTATATTTCAACAAAATACACAAATTGAAAATAATGATTCTTCACTGTATTGCTTCCAAAACAAAGTTTCAATGCAACAAGTTTTCTAAACCTGTAAAATACATTATAATTCATAGGGTGATCATAAAATTCCCAATAAGGGGTTTAAAATAAAATAATTAATAAATAAAATTTAAAATGTTTCTTTAAAACAAAATATTTAAATCGTTTTCTTTAAAATAAATTAACATTTCTCATACATGTAATCATCATTTTCTTGAGAGATTCTGAAATAGATTTTAGGATAATCTCATGCTCAAAATTTCTAAACTTATTTAAGGGTTACAAATAAAATGCATTATAAAATATGTGCGTACTTGAACAAAAATGCATGGAATACCATTAATAAGTTAGACAAAGGCCACACCTAAATATCTTTGACATGCCAGGGGTGCAGATACAAATTTTCTCATGAAATATTACTTGTTTAAAATTGAACATAAAACAACATCAATCATCCTTTAACACATAAAATAAAACCATGAAATGATAGATAAGTTCCTAACCTTTGTTTATGGATTGGAAGTAAATTATTAATCCTTTAAAATATTTGATTTACTATATAAGTGTGTACTTAAATATAAAACATTATACCATGTACATTTGAAAATATAAAACTGATTAATACAGGTTCATAAGAGAATGATCCTTAACCATGGATATTCTACTAGTCGAATAATCACATGGACTTTCACCTACTAAATTCATAATTAGGGAATGAATAATGTTGAGCATCATAACCATACCATCAAGTCCTCGTTCCAAGACCATAAATAACCATTTTGTCAAGGTCTTATACCAAGACCATAGTTTTTCTCATGATACCTACTGATTCATCAAGAGGCTATAGCGGGCCTTACCCATCACATAAAAATTCCAATACATTCCTCATATGTCTAATAAAAATATGTATTTAAATAAAAGTGTCTCATACCACTTTTATTTATTTTAATCTTAATCATAGATGAAAATAAATTCATTGATAAATTCTTGAGGTACATAATCTTTCAACAATCCAAAGTACCTCACACCACTTTGAAAAGTTTAATTCTTAATTCATATAATATCATAAAAATATTAATCTCACAATTGAAATAAATTTCTCTATTTGTAATGCACTAATAAGAAGTATAATGAAATAAATGCATACATTATCTCTAAAATGCATGGAATGTCATTTATAAATTAGAAGTTGACCATAACTAATTATGCATGACATGCCATGAGGGGAGAACATAGTTTCACACATGAAATTATAAATTTTTTCATAATTTCACATAAAATGAAAAGATTTTTCTCATGAAATTTTAGTAAACGAAGTTTTTATAGGGATCTAAAATCATTAAACATTGGTTTGGAGGTTGTTAAATGCCAATTATAATTTTTAAATAAATGAGAAAGAATAACTATACATAGGTTGTTTATACATAAATGAATATATGTGTGTGTGTGTGTGTCTAACTATAAATATATACTTATATATGTATTTGTGTATATGGTTTGTAATCATAAAACTCTTTCAATATTTTAAAACAAGAACCCTCTTGTATAAACTCACACCAAAAGGGGTTGATAAATATATGTATGTGTGTTTATTTTCATGTAGAAACACACACACACCCATAAATACCAATATAAGTATATATATATATATATATCATCCTTGTAATAAAAAACTTTGAAAACTAAGATAGTCCCAAATATACATAAATTCCTAGAAATATGGTTCAAGACAAAAGGAACCCTTATCACGTTTATATATAAATACTAAAAATATTGATCTACATATGTGTATATGCACATGTATATACACATATATAATTATTGATTAAATATCATTACATGATAATAAAAAGCATACCCTTGAAACTATAGGATTTTAGGGAAAAGATCATTTAAAACAGAAAGGCTTATCATATATGTAACTTGGGTTAGAAAGATACGGTTCTACACACATGCACACACACACACAGATATATATATATATAACTATATATGTATATATATATATATGTTTACAAAATTCAAACAAAAAAATAAAATCCCTTACTTGTTTTAGATTAGATGTGAGTTGTGGGTTTCTAAAATTGAGAGAGAGAAGGCTTGGAAGAGAGAATTTTCGGGTATCATTTGAGTGTGCAAAGTGAGGTTTTTAAAAAAAACCAAGGTTTTCAATTGTTGTTCTTAATTGACCAAATCTAACCCAAACAAAAACATTAATTAGCACAAAGTAATGATCAACAGGTTGATTTACACCCTAAAATATAAAATTGAAGCAGTGAAGGGGGATCTGAGTCAAGGATAGGGATTTGGTTTTAAAATAACACTATCCTTGAAAATAAAAGAAAGGTCTGAATTTAAAATGGCCACAATGAAGGTATAAATATGGAATCATCAGAAAGTGGCGATGAGGAGGGTTTAGTGACTACAAGGTGCAATGGAGACTAGTGTGACTCAATGAGGAAGAATAATAGGAAAGGAATTGATGGCTTGGATCTATTTTGATCTGATCCAAGGGTTAGATTTAACCCTAAAAAATTAATGGAGGGAGCTGTGCGGCTAAGGAATGGACGACCCAGATGTGGTCATGGGGTTGATCGAACGACCCATGATGAGCGGTGTGATTTAAAAGGGATGAATGACTGAGTTTAGATCTAGAAGGATCGGATGGCTACGACGATCGTGTGATTTTATAAAAGGTATGATGGTCCATATCAGGAGAATCTAGATCAGATGGTTGATAAAAAATGTGGCGATGAAATGCAGTGGTGAGGATTTGATCATAAAACCGGTGCGGATCGCTAGGATCTTGTGTGGCGAGATCGTGTGACTGAGATCACATGCCCAGGAAAAAGGATCATCTCACATCGAAACCGAGTGGGTTTTGGGGCTGCCTTATAAGGCTCAGCGTGCCACACCTCACTTTGATGACACAACACACACCAATGGGTCCTTATACATGGGACCCCACCCATGGGCCTTGGTCCACCCCTTGCATACCCTCTACCATGCACCGGTGTGTGACTTGAGCGACCTATGTCTGGCTCGTCCCTCGCCATACATGCGGTTTGACCCCCCGCACGAGTTCCTCCTTGGGCCATGGGTCGACACCTCCCTAGCTGGGGTTGACCCCTTACTCTAATATGGTTGAGGTGTCCCCTATCCTTAGGGATGGAACAAAATTTATAATACTTTGGAATAAATTTTTTAGATAGAGGATAAATTTTATTTAAAATTATTTTATATAATCTCCATTTAAAATTTTTAATTAACTAACTTTTTAAAAAACAACTATCTTTAAAAACAGTCCATTTAACACATAAAATACTAATGGTTGATATAAATACCCATATTATAATTAAAAATTATCTTTAATTTAAAACCATAACTTTATTTAAACGAAAAATTTATTTTAAAGAATTTAAATCATTTAAAATTTAAAACACTTAAAATACCCAATGGTTATAAAACACCAATGGTCACCTTGAAACCCAACGGCTATTTATAATAGTCATTTTAAGCTATATAAATACCTGTTCAAGGTATTCAAAATATAAAAGATCATTTCTTGCTTCAAAAGAATGGTGCTCTACATCCCTTTGACTCTGAGTATCTTTTCTATTCTTCTCGCTATTTCTTTTTTTATTATGGTGGATTCAAGGGATGAAGGCTACACACTCAGTCTCATCATGATGTTGGGTGGTCTTTAATTTATTCTATTGGGTCTTGCAATGAGTTTTTTTGAGTAGTTGTAACCTCTTGTATTAATGTAAAATTTTAGTTCTTCTTTGAATAAAATGTTTCTCTTTGTCTTTAGTGTATTTGATATAAAACACACCAATTTTCATTAAAAAAAGAATAATAATAATAATAACTAAAAATATTTTTATTACATTTATAATTAAGTTCAGTTCGTTACAATATTATTATTGTTTAAATATAATTTTACCCATGTTTGACCTTTTTATGAATTGATTTATAAGGAATCCTCTTCTTTTCATTTTCCAAACAAGGATCTTTTGAATTTTATTGACAATGTAAAAGGAATATTTCTTTTTATATATACAGAATGTGTGTAATTATCCATTTTCATGACTGATCAATGTTTTGAATATTCCTTAGCAAGTTTTCAAGGTTATTTTCAAAGAAAATATTTTCATTAATATTTTGGAAAGATTTTTATTTTAATTTTATTTTCAAAGAAAAGTATTTTGAAATTATTTTATGTTTTAAAAAGTGTTTTTTAAGTGGAAAGGATATTTTCCTAAATAAATGTTTGAGGTATCTTTAAAAATTATTTTTCATCTAAGATGAAAACCTTTGATGTTACACATGCTTTAATAGGGATATGACACACTATTCTTATTATTTCTATAAATGGTTAATGTTTATTATGATAAGATGTTTATGGAAATCATTACTCTTCCACAATTTATATGATGATGAAATGTTTATGAAACTCATTCCTTTTCCACGGGTTATGTTATGATGAAATGATGGAATGTTTATGAAACTCATTACCTTTACACAAGTTATGATATGATGTTATGATGAATGTTTTATGGTATTGTGGAACACATAAGTATGGATTTCATTATGTTATGGCTGTGATCTATATATCCCTCCAATGCATTAGGTAAAGCTTCATATATCATGATATAGTGATAGGAAACAAGTTGATGGGGTTGATCAACTATGAGAAACAGGTTCATCCTAATCCATATTGGGAAACAGGTTATGAGGCATGATCCACTGTGATGATGGTCTTGGTAGTTAAACTTGAAATATGTAATGAAATCTATATTTATGATGGTGATACACTTTTATGACATGATCTTACAGTTCATGATTGATTTATATTTTTTTCTCACACTTATGGCCCATGTATTTTGAAATGATAATTCTTTATTCCATGGCCCATGTTTATGATCTATGAAAAGTTGGGTATGAACTTTTTAAGTTATTTTCAGGATCTCATACCCTCATGCTTAACTTATGCTTTCATATGATCATGGATTGATATCTCCCATATTTACCCTTACTGAGAATCTGAGCACACCCTTTCTTATGTTTCCTTTCACCAGGTTATGAAGAAAGGTTCTAAGTAGGGTTTTTCTATAAAGAGTACTAAATGGGGAGTTATTTTTGGGAGATGTTGAAGATCTTTTATGAAATAAGAAGATTGTTTGTTTAGTCTCTGAAGACACTAGAATTATACGGTCCTCGAGTATATATTATGTAATATAATGAATATTCATCTAAAATGATGTAATATTTATGTGTGAAAATACTAAGTCATTGTATAAAAAAACATAAAGTCTCTAGTTTTGTGAAAAACATTACAAAAAAAGTAATCAATAATGAGAGTTGGTGCTTGAAAATGTTAAACTTCCTTTAAAGGGAGAGAAACAGAAAGAAATATAGAAATTGAGATAAATAATTTAGTACTAATGATACTAAAATTAACTAACTCCACACAAAAAGAAATGCGGAGGAGGTACCATCTCATATAGAATATATAATGATAATTTAAAGGTAATTCAATGTCCAGTGTAATAACCTAAAATCAACTCTGCTCTAAATTAAAGAACATAATATTTTATTTAAGATCTAACAATCACTCTTTGAAGCATAAATCCACACTGTCCAAGATTATATATTACATTTCATATATTGATAGTGGGGTCCCAAAATAATGGAAGGGAAGAAAACATGAACAATTAGATTATTATAAGCCATATAATAACAAATATATTGGTATTTCTAATATATATATTTCTTGCACGTTTAATGGAATTATAATAAATAAATCTAATTTTTTAGATCTATAAATTGTATCTATATGTAATAAATATAATTTAAAACAATAATTTATAAGATTTATAATAAGAACATACTCTTAAACTCAAATATACTCACAATAGTTGAAAAAAATTAGGTGAACTGAATAGGGAATCAAAGCTAGCATGAACCTACTAACATTTGGGGGTCTAGAATGAGTTGAGGGAAAGGTTGATATGTCAATGATATACTTTTTAATGATAAAATAGAATTCATAATTATTTAATGAAGTCTTATAAAAGAGTTAAATGATGTATATTGAAAATTTCTAATGAAGAAAAAGTTAAAAAGAAATGGAACTCTATTTATAGATATGAATAAATGAATAACAATGAATATTTTTCATCTCATAAAAAATAATGCACTCTATGTAAAAAATAATTATTTCACTGAAAGTGTTATTTTGTATAACATACCAGTGGTAATGAAAATAGATATGATTCATTTCATAATTATGTAATAATGGGAGTTGTTTCCTAAAAAAATTATTTCTTTAAAGTGGGAGATACATGAAGACATATCGGAATTGAGATAACTAATGCAGTACCAAAAATTCTACTAAAATTAACCAACTCCACGAAAAAATAAATGTAAAGGACATACCTTACTGATATAGAATATGGAATGTTTCTTTATAGGTAATTAAATGTCCATTGTAATAACCTGAAATCAACTCAAGTCTAAATTAAATAACATAAAATTTTATTTAATCTCTAATAATCACTCTTTGAAAAATAAACCCATAGTTTCCAAGTTTATATATTTTATTTCTTATATTGATAATGGGGTCCTAAAATGATGGATGGGAATAAAAACAGAAAAATTAAAAGATTATGAGCTATATAATAACAAATATATTGGTATTTCATATTTATATTTGTTGAGTGTTTAATGGAATTATAATAAAAAAGATATTTTATTTATCCATTAGTTATATCTAATTTTAATAAATATATTATAAAACAATATGTTATAATAATTAGAAGAATCTCTTTCTCTTGAACTCATATCTCCTCACAAAAGTCAACAACAGTGTTGTCAAAGGCTCATGCCGCAATAAGGTGAAAAGGTTTCTTGAGGATGTGGTGTGAGGCACGTTCCTCTTGAAACTAAATCACATCCTATGAAATAATTAAATATTCATAGTCTTTAAAAATATTTTAAATTTAAAAAATTCAATTCAATTCAATCAAAATAATACAAATTAAAGTACATAGTAATAGTTTTGGTGTTGTGTAGTGTAGTTTTGGTGATTGTTTATTTTTAGAGTGCAATTTTTTTTATTACTTCAGTAAATGTATTTTTAATGATGTTGATAGCCCACATATATTTAATTCTACTGATAGTAGTCCTCAATTTCCACCCTGATTTCCACCTCTATCCCTTATAGCCCTTATTTCCACCCCTATCCTATGTAGCCCCCAATTTCCACCCCCTTAATTTCCACCCATATATCCTTAAAGACCTAATTTCCACCCCTTTTCATTATAGCCTTGATTTACACCCCTATGTAGCCTTGATTTCCACCCCTATCTCTACCACTTCTACACAAATTTTCCCCGGTTTTTTTAAGGGGAGTGCATTTATGATGCTTGGTGCCTTAGAACCTCCTATGATGGTGCATGAGGTGCGTGCCTTAGTGAGGTCACAGTGCCTCACCAGTGCCGAGGTCCTCTAGGTGCACCTCGTCAGGCCTCTCACCAAGGCATGTGCCTCAACACGCCTTTGACAACACCGGTCGGAAGAACTTTGTGTGTACTGAATAGAGAGTTAAAGCTAGAATGAACCTGCTAATAGTTAGGGGGCATGAAGGAAAGTATAGAAAAGTGTAGAAGTTGGTGATGTATTTTTTAATGAGAAAATAAAATTTATAATTATGTAATAAAGTTGTATAAATGAGTTAAAAATGAATGCTAAAAATTTATGATTAAAATAAGTTAATAAGAAATGAAACACTACTTGTACTGCATAAATGAATAAAAATGATTATTTCTCATTTCATAAAAAATAATGCAGTGTAGGGAAAATATAATTGTTTCATTTAAAGTGATATTTTGTAGAACATACTAGTGGGAATGAAAATACATCAGATTCTTTTTATAATTATGGTATAATTAGAGTTGGTGCTTGAAAAAGTTAATCTTGATTTAAGGTGGGAGATATGGGAAGACATATAGAAATTGAGATAAATAATACAGTACCAAGCATGCTACTAAAATATTTAATTTTCTGACCTGGATGCCACTAATCTGGTGCCTTGAGTTGGTTTTCCATAAGGCCTCGGGTGCACCTCCTCATACTCCAATGCCCACCGACTAGTAGTGTGGGTCAAAAGCTGATACAACGGGGAGACTATACCCTTATATCATAGTAAGAAAACAGAAATATAACTAGATATCATCCTAAGTATTAAATAAAAAGAGTGTGTAAGCAGTAAATAACTAAAATGGAAACATGTTGTAATAATCAACAAAAGGCTATAAAAGCCCGAACAACTATGTCATACATACAAAACTGGTCACCCACTGGGCCGACCATACATACAAGAGTATATAAAATAAACTAAAATTAAAGTACATGAAATTAATACTAACTCTGAGCTAGATCACATACCTAGTTTCCAAGACACTGTCAAGATGCTCCAGCCTGATCATAAGAATCCACACAAGTGGCTCTACTTGATCATGCAACCTTGAGCCTCATCTCTATCCATCAAGTAATCTATGCTCAACCTAAAAAAGAAGACATAAGGTATGCATGCACACCAAGGTACACTTATAGGGGTGAGAAATAATCTCAATAGGCCACCCCAATGATGAACCTATATTATTCTTCCATGATTTCATGATCATGTAATATCCTCAGCCTAGCCGAGACACAATGGGAAGATAAACATATACAAATATCATAATCAAGTCCACAACCAATCCTTGGGTATGTAATCTCGGTCATTTGGACACAACGCTATCTTGTAAGTGTATATCTATGCATGGATATATATATATATATATATATATATATATATATTCCAATAAATATATATATACATGTGCTTGTATACATACTTATATAAGCAAGGCATAAAACATGAATAAATAAAACCACAATAGATCTTTGGACCCATGATCTGATCAACTAGACATCATGTAAAAATGGTATTGAGCTAAATTCCATACCACTCAAGACTCATATCAATAAGTTGACCTCTAAGTCTATAATCCCAATTGAAAATACATTCTTCATATAATGCCAAAAATGTATCTAAGTAAGCTACATCATCATAGGGGGATACCCATCCTAGCCTTGGGTTCACCTGTTCTTGGATCCAATCACTATAATGAAGGATGTCATATACCGATGGACAATCCTATAAATGGTCACTAATCTAGACTTCATTCCACTCATGCCATGTAAATCTAGTTTGATGTCTGAATCCCACGTCTTGGTCCATAGGCATTCACAGCATTACGACTCAGATGATTCCTAAGGGGATGACCCTTAGGAAATATGTATAAGGAATTATCTCTGGATCCAATTACATGATCGAAATCCATTCATATAAATGGATCAATAGGCCTAACCCCAAGAAGTACCTCTGGGTGATATAGTATTCACGGTGAATCCACCTAATCCTAGGGAGAATCCTATGCATCGCTCGTGGAGAGCATAATCATCCGTAGAGTATATAAAATGATTCAGCCTATGAGTACATCCATGGAATTCCTACAACGGGAATCTAAGTATCACTCAAGGCGTATAATAAACCATCTAGACTATGATCCCATCCAAGTAATTCCTACAACGGGAATCTAAGTATCAATCATGGTGTACAATAAACAATATGGCCTATGCTTCCATCCAAGGCATTATAATAATGGGAATCCAAGTATCACTCAAGGCGTACAATAAACCATATATATTATGAGTTTTTTCAAAGAATTACTACAACAAGAATCCATGTATGACTCAAGGAATAAAATATAAGTCAGATCCAAGGAGTAGAAATGTCCAAGCCATCCCCTTCAGCTTGTGCCAAGTAATCACGTGGTAGACACTTATGGGTAGGATCCAAGGAGTAGAAATTTACAAGGAATCCTATCATGTAAGTATCAAAATCCATATCCCAAGAAACATTTTTGGTCATCCTAAAAAATAGTGAATTGTTTCAGGCTCATCAACCGCAAACTAGGAAGTACCTCTGGATAACATAGTTACACCATCAGTAACCATGTGAATGCATAAATAAAGAGTGAGGGTTGATAGATTTCTAAACCCACCACTACTATTATAGCCCCATATGCTTCCACATTCATAATGAGTTTTATGCTAACATCCACTACCATCTCTACCCAAACCAGACATACTAGCGTAGGGTCGGTCAAACATCGGGGCACCCACTAGGTTCCTCAAGTCCAACGCAAGAGAGGCATCCTACTCAGAATCCTTCAAATAGTACATTGAAAAAGGAATACTACATGGGACCCTCAAAAGAAGCAAGAAGATAGAGGCATCCTACATGGGATACTCTAGGTCTACACATAATATAAGGAATCCTACATAGGATCCTCTAGGTCAAAATGTAAGCAGAGGCACCCTACTTAGGATCCTTGGAAACAGGTAATTTCAAGGCCTCATAGGCCAGAAGAGAACATCTCACAAGGGAGACATCCTCAAGGAAAAATCCACATAATCACTAGTCATAGTAGATGGATAATTTCCCATCTCAGATCAAGTTATCACTCTCGAGGGACAATGGATTTGATTATTTGTGGAAGAACCTCTCCGTTCTAGAATAAGCCTGAAACTCCTCAAATCACCTTGAGGGTTTCACCACCACAATATATGTGGAAAAATACTCTAAATGGACTCCTCATGTGTCCAATACTAATACCTAGGTGTAAATATATGAATAAACCCTAAAATGGTAGCAAGGGAGGAGTACACTGCATGTGTACCTTGGTACATGGTGTGTACCCTTGAAACTCCAACTAGGTGTGTACTCCAGCTGGACTTTGCGTGTAAAAACCCAAGTACATGATATGTTGATCATGTACATGGAATTTTCCCTACATGGGGTACCTTCCTGTGTACCTGGCATGGTCTCACCATGTTTATTCCCTGTTCGTGTACCTATACATGGTGTGCAACCCACACAGGGTCTGGTCGTGTACTCTATATGGCCATGTGCCCCTATACGGGCAGTCTGGTCAGGAACTCGGCTGCATGGATGAGTCTTCATGGTGTGTATACCCCATACACGACATGTACTTCCAAAATGTTATCTTATCCAAATATGAAGAACACATGGCATGTGTTCTCTGAACCACATGTTGTGTACACAGGTTTTCCCAAATGGAAAATGCCTTGAAACCTCTGTTTTCTCAGTAAAAGCTACAAATCAACCCACTATGGGTCCTATGCAATTATAAAAATGCATTAAACCTTTAAAATGATAAATATATGGTGATTTATGGAAAATTTATAAATGGTATACCTTTGGGTGGAATCCTCTAAAGCTTTGCCCGTTTCCACGATCCACGGCTACCGCACAATAGTCTGAATCCTCCCAAGATCTACAGCGGTACCTCTATTCCCCTATCCATATTTATATCTATCCATCCCCCTATAATCTAATTATCATGGATAAGGAACCCATGTATGGGTGTATGTGAGAAGCTTGGGGAGAAAAGAAGAAAATAAAAAGGAAAAAGAAAGGGAAGAAAAATAAAAGAAAAAACAAGCAAGGGCACGGGTCGTCCCCAACGTCGTACTTGAGTTTATACCTTGCCTAGGAAAAACTCCCCATTATGGAATCAAAGATGGAGAAAAAATCTCAATGTAATGATCCATTCAAAATATATGGTTGAATGAACCTATCTGAATAAATTAATATTTAATTATTAATTATTTCGCTAAAATTTAAACGGCTCGAAATTCCACCAAACTACTATCCTAGGGTAAAAACCCTATTTTGGGACCAAAGGAGTGGTCAAAAAATAATCTAAGATTATATTATAGTTTAAAATTACAATTTTACCCCTTATAAGCATCTAAACGCAAAAAAATTAATTTTTTCTCAAAATTCTAGTTTGAAAAAACACGGGTCCTTACAATATCACAACCACAAACCATCTCATCCCTGAGAAGCCTTAGTAGAAAAATGTTGCTATGATATTAGATAAAGAATCTACACAACTATGTTATCTTGACTATCCAATGACTAGTCACATAGCATAAAAAATTGTCTCCTATACAGAATACATTTAACTATGATCGATTTGGTGCTCCCCACCATAGGAATGCTCTTATCGTCATCTCAAAACTGAACATAAAGCTTAAAGGCTCATGGAAAATGTTTAATTTCAACTAAAAATGAGAGTCACCACCCTCAATTGGACAATGGTTCACTCCCCATCATATGGATTACCTTATACCACTCCTAGAGTGTAACCTCAAAAGGTTACCTTATCCAACTAGGAATGATATTTAAGAAGAAAATAAGCTCAATAGAGATTCAATGCTCTCTCAGCATACTTAGGATGATATCAAGATAGAGCATGATCATATCTAACTAAGAGTTCACCAATATTCTATCAAAAGGTGTGTATAACTCCCTTTAAGCCTTGCTCACATCAAAACAGGTCATACTTTCCTTTAACCAACACCTGACACCACATCTCCTGAAAATGTGTGTCTAGGTCCAAACACGAGTCAACTGTCTCATGACACCCAATCCATTTTTTATGTCTCCTCTACCATATAGGGACATTTGTCTCTTAACCACAACTCTCGGGAAACCATGCCTACGATAAGTATTTGAAAACATTGGTCCTCATCTTGCACCCAACCACTCACTGATTTATGATTTAAATGGTACCACATGAAACCATCATGTACCTTGATCACTTGACTCATAATCCAATGTGTCCTCTGCTACTAAAACCAAGATAACCATGCTATATGGCATGTTAGTCCAAACAAGATAGAATCTCCCTTAGAACTCCTCTTCAAAATTTAGCACCTCACATGTGCCGTGATTTATTTCATGATTGATACCCACATGGAATCATTCTATTCATGATCATATACCCATGATCTGATTATATTATAAATAGTGGGAACAATGGTCAATAGGGTCAAGCACTCGAGCAGTCCTACCAACTGAAGCTAATCTCGTAAAACAAGCACCCTGGGTGCTTCATCAAAAGCCAAAAGCATCAACATGAATTATCACAAAACCCAAGAACTAATCATGAATTAGTCTCAAATGATCATACAACCAACCTCACTACCTAAAAGGGAATCCACAAAACCTGGTCAACCTCTCACACAAGTTTCCATTGTTCAAAATGAAATTTTGACCTATAAGGGTCTGAGTCAGAACTAAGGGACTCTAGGACTCTCACCTTTCCCTACTGATCAAGTCTCATAACTAGGTCACAAGGTCCAACCAGTTAGCCCAATATTTAAACCTATCCAAGGGAGGTAAAGATAAAAATAACCTATGAGGGTCAAAATTATCAACATGCCCTATAAGGGCCCTGATCCTCTCTGAGAATCCTCATAAGGAACTGCTCCTTGGAGGTCACAATACCAACAAAAAGTAGATACTAAACTAACACTCACTGGGAATCCAAAAATGTTAATACCCCCTCAAGTTCCAGTCCACTAGAAACTTCTTAGTGCCTATCGTCTTCGTAATTAGCGATCTGACTAGATAACCATAAGCAAAGGTCAGTTAAGTAAAATGTCATTCCAAACTATGAAGGAAAACATTGTATAGATTGTTAATAACACTTTAAATAACCAAAACTAAGAAAAAAACACCCCATGAGGGGTCCAGCACATAGGCATTACATTCCCTATTGACCTACTAGGGTCACTATACCTCCCATGCATGAAGATTGAGTCATCAGCCTCACCACCAAACATCTCAACATAGATCCACACAACCTTCCATCAGAAGGAAATATATGAAATTCATCCCAATTGAGTAGAATGACATAAAAAACATATATGGGAAAATAGAATTTATGTTTTTTTTACACTTTAATCAATTTTTCTCTATCTTTAGTAAAATCACACACTAGCGGGCCCATAACACATGAATCCTACGTGCCAAATATGATGCATGAGATGCCTCTTTCCTTTTCCATCCAAGACTAAAAATCCATATCTAGACTCTTGCCCTGAACCAAGATCTAGAAATCTATAATAAATCATAACATTCACACAACATGTGCATATCTCAAAGAGAAAATCATAAACAAATGTAACATCACATATTGGAACAACAATCCAATAACCTTGGAAACTAGGACTTCTTACCGGAACAAGTGTTTTGGATGAACTAGTTTGATATCCATCATAGGTTCTGACACATTCCTAATACTTATGTCTATCATGTACTAAATAGTAAAAAAGGAAAGTAACACCTTTGATACCACTTTATAACATCTCGACCTAGATTTCACTAATCTAGTTCCCCGAGATGGTTCACCACAAGGCCTAAAGTGTGCATCCCTGTATGCTAATGACTAGAAGAAAGGGTCTAATGGTGGTACAGTTGGAAAACTATACCATCATATCAGAGTAACATAGTGGAAAAAACACTGGATATCATCCCAAGCAGTAAATAAATAGAGTGCAAAAGCAGTAAATAAATAAAAGGGAAACATGCTGTAATAATCTATGAAATTTTATAAAATACCAAACAACCATGTCATACATACAACAATGGTCACCCATTAGTCTGACTATACATACAAGAGTACATAAAAGAAACTAAAATAAAGTACATGTCTCTACTATTAACTCTTATACAGACCACATACCCAGTCTCCAAGACATTGTCGAGCTGCTCCAACCCAATCATAAGAATCCACATGATCAGTTCCGCTTGATCAGGCAACCCTGGTACTCAACCCTTTCTATAATGAAATCTATGCTCAACATGAAAAGTAGACATAAGGTCTGCATGCACATAGAGTTTCATGTACAAGGGTGAGAAATAATCTCAGTAGACCACCCCAATGATAAACCTATAATATGATGTTATAAGTGCATGCTCATGTAATATGCTCAGCCAAGATGAGACACAATAGGAAGATAAAGATATACAAATATCAGAAGCAAGTCCACAACTAATCCTCGGTTTTGTAATTCTAATCATCTAGACACAACTCCATCTTATAAGAGTATATGTATGCATGGATATATATATATATACATGTCCTCATATACTTATATAATCAAGACATAAAAATAAGAACATATCAAATCATAGTAGATCTTTGGACCCATGATCCTATCAAATAAATATCGTATAAAAGGGGCATTGAGTTGGATGTCATACCACTCAAGACTCACATCAATAAGTTGATCTTTGGTTTGTAATCCCAATCGATAATACCTGCTTCATCCAGTGTCGGAAATATCACTGGGTAAGATACGTCACCATAAGGGGATTCTCATCCTAGCCTTAAGTTCACCCATACTCACCTATAATCACTATAAAAAATGATTCCATATATAAATTAATGATCCTATAAATGGTCACTGAGCTGGACATCATGCCACTCATGCCATGTAAATCCAGTCTAATGTCTGAATCTCAGGTCTCGACCCATAGACATTCATGACATTACGACTGGGATGATTCCTAAGGGGCTGACCCTTAGGCAATCTATATAAATAATTCTCTCTGAATCCAAGTACATGATCATCATCCATTAATATAAACAGCTCAACAGCCCCAACCCTAGGAAGTACCTCTAAGTGATATAGTATTCACAATGCATCCACCTAATCCTATGGATCATCCTAGGAATCGATCAAGGAGAGCGTAATCATCCATCAAGTTTATAAAAAGATCCAGCCTACGAATCCATCCTATGCATTCCTACCACAAGAATCCAAGTATTACTCAAGGTGTATAGTAAACCATCTAGTCTATGAGTCCATCCAAGGAATTCCTACAATGGGAATCAAATTATCACTCAAGGACTATAATAAACTAGCTATCCTATGAGTCCATACAAGGAATTCCTACAATGGTAATCCAAGTATCACTCAAGGCATACAATAAACCATCTGACCTATGAGTCCATCAAAAGAATTCCTACAATGGGAATCCAAGTATCACTCAGGGCATACAATAAACCATCTGGCCTATGAGTCCGTCCAATGAATTCTTACAATGATAATCCAAGTATCACTCAAGGCATACAATATAAGTCAAATACAAGGAGTAGAAATGTCCAAGGAACCCCCTCTAACCTATGTTGAGTAATCAAGTGTCAGAACCTTATGGGATAGATCCATGGAGTAGAAATGTCTAAGGAATCCTATCATATAAGGCTCAAAATTCCAATCCCTAAAAGCACGTCTAGGCATCCCAACAAATAGTGCATTATGTTAGGCTCATTATCTATAAACTGAGAAGCGCCTCTGGGTAACAAAGTCACATCATCAATAACCATGTGAATTCATAAATAAATAGTTATGGTGGATGAATACCTAAACCCACCACTATATACACAATCTCATCGACTTCCATATTCATCATGAGTTCTAAGATGACACCCACTACCATCTCAGCCCAAACCCGACATACTTACTCAGGGTTGGTCAAATATCGGGGCCCCTAATGGGTTCCTCAAGTCAAACACAAAAGAGTCATCATACTTGGAATCCTTTAAATGGTACATTGAAAAATTCATCCTATATGGGACCCTCAAAATAAGAAATAATATAGAGGCATCCTACACAAAACCCACTAGGTCTACACATAAGAGAAGGAATCCTACTCAGGAACCTCTAGGTCAAAATGTAAGCAGAGGCATCCTAATTGGGATTCTCTAAAACAACTAATTTCTTGGACTCATGGGTGAGAAGGGAATGCCTCTTAAGGGAGATTACCTCAAGGGAAAATCCACATAAGTCCCGGTCATGAGAGATAAATCATGGACCATCTCGGATTAAGGTATCACTCTTCGGAGACAATGAATTTGATTACTGGATAAACTCTCCATTTTAGAATAAGACTGAAATTCATCCTATGAGTCCTCAAATCACCCTAAGGGTTTTACCATTGTGATATATGCAGAAAACTATTCAAAATAGACTCTTCATGTGTCTAATTCTGACTCATGGGTATAAAGATATGAAGAAACCCTCAAAAGGGTAGCAAGGGAGGATTACACGGTGTGTACCCTCAAAACTCCACCTGGGTGTGTACTCCAGCCAGACTTGGTGTGTAAAAACCCAAGTACATGGTGTATTGATCATGTGCACAGTGTGTACCCTACACAGGGTACTTTATCATGTTTATCACATTTCCTAGCCATGTATATATCTTGTATATGTACCTCTACATGGAGTGTAACCCACATGGGGTCTAGCAGTGCACTCTACATGGCCATGTGCCCCTATATGGGCAGTCTGGCCTAGTACTCGGCTACACATAAAAGTCCCAGTACACAGAATGTATACCCCATACACGGTGTGTAATTCCAAAATATCATCTTCCCCAAACATGAATAACACACGATGTGTGTTCTCTGAAGCACACGTTGTGTACATGGGTTTTCCCAAATGGAAAAACCCCAACCACCCACCCCCCTCCCCCAAACCCCTCATTTTCTCTGCAAAAGCTACAAATTAACCAACTAGGGTTCCTATGCAGTAAATAAAATGCGTTAAAACTTGAAAAAGATAAATATATTGGGATTTAAGTAAAAAATTAAAAATTGACTACCTTTGGGTAGAATCCTCCAAAGCTTCGCTCGTTTCCACGATCCACAACTATTACACGATGATCCAACTCCTCCCGAGATCTGTGGTAGTACCTCTCTTCCCTTCTCCCTTTCTCTCTCTCTATCCATCTACCTCTCCTCACTCTTTTATGGAAAAGGAACCCATATAGGGGCATATGCGAGAAGCTGGTGGAGAAAATAATAAAAGAAAACGGAAAAAGAAAAGGTAGAAAAAGAAAATAAAAAAAGAAAAAGGGGTTCGGGTCGTATCTGATGCCCAACATGAGTTTATGCCCCACCAAGGAAAAACTCCCCATTCCAAACTCAATAAAAGAGACAAAATATCAATATGAATCTTCATTCAATAGATATGACTGAATGAACTGACATAAAAAAATTAATATTTAATTAATTAAATATTAATTAATAATTATTCCACTAAAATTTGAATGGCTTGGGATTCCACCAAAATCGTTTCCTAAGGAAAACACCATATTCTAGGATCAGTAGAGTGATCTGAAAAAATTATATGAGATTATCTGTTAAGGTAAAATTATCATTTTACCCCCTTTCAAGCATCAAAAAGTAAAAAAATCAAATTTCTCCTCCAAATTCATGTCTGAAAAGACACGGCCCTTACAAAATTAAACAACTCCAAGAGAAAAGAAATGTAAAGGACGTACAAGCTTATATAGAATACGAAATGTTGTTTTATAGGTAAGTCAATTTCCAATGCAATAACCTACAATCAACTCATATCAAAATTAAAGAACATAAAATTTTAATTAAACTCTAACAAACACTCTATGAAGAATAAATCCAGTGTCTATGATTATATATTTTATTTATTATATTGATAGAAGAGTCCTGAAATGATAGAAGGGAAAAAACATGCACAATTAGAAGATCATGAGCCATATAATAACGAATATATAGGTATTTCTGATGTATATTTGTTGCATGTTAAAGGAATATAATAAAAAATACAATTTTTTCTAATCTATTTATTTTATCTAAGTATGATAAATATGTTACAAAATAATTTTTTATAAGATTTAGAAGAAGCATATGGTATTAAACTCCAATCTTCTTGTAACAATTAATAGAGATTTGTGTATACTGAATAGAGAATAAATGTTAATATGAACCTATATACATTTGGGGGCTAGGAAGGAATTGAGGGAAAGGTGGGGAAGTTAGAAAAAGTGATATTTTGTATAAAATAACAATTGGAATGAAAATAAAAAGGATTCATTTCATAATGAAATTTAGTGTATTTAAATGTGACTATTAAATTAATCTAGTTATAATAAATGCAATGTAAAAAAAAAAGAAATGTCCTCTTTATTCATATTGTGTGTAATTGAATAAAAGTTTCAATAATCAATTTCTTAGTAGAATGGATCAAAAAATTATTGTTATCACACTTCATTTTCTAAATCATATAAGCTAAAAACATTCAAAACTGCATATTAGAAGAAAAAAAATTAAAAAAATCAATAGATATGAATAAAAAATTATAATATGAATCTATATTTTTGAGTAAACAAATATGAACAGATACTGATGGAACCTTTATTTTAATGATCATAAAATCATTTTTATTATGTCATTAATGAGTTTTATGTTTTATGGTAGCATTTTATAATGTAAGACATATTGAAGAAAATTTAACAAAGTGTTGAAAACACTCACTGCCAAATGTGACTCTCCATTGAGGATGAGAGATTTGGATAAGTATTGAAAACACCTACCATCGGAAATGACCCGTCGAAATTTGAAAATTTATGGAAAATATCTACCTTCAGAAATGAGTCACCGCCAAGATGAAAAATTGACCAAGTGTTAGAAAGACCTAATGCTAGAGGATGACTCACTGTCAGATCTTGGAACCTCCAAAATTGGCTAAGTATTGAGATAACCTACTGTCAAAGTGGAATTTTGGAGAATTAATGGAATGACCTACCACCGAGATGAGTTACCATTGAGCATGACCTACCATAATCCTGAATCACCATTGGCATGTCTCACCACTAACTTAAGCACCATTAGGATGAATCACCTCCAGATATTGTCTCACCATTAAAAGGAGTCACTTTCACTATTTTTCATTATTATGAATCAACTTTTTCTAATAGTTATTTTATCATATTTAATGTGATTGATTATTTTAATCATTGTTTCTTAACCACTTGGAAATAACATTAAAGAGCATGTTAGAGATCAGTACAAGGATTATATCCTGATTATTGTTCTTCAAATATATATTCCTGCATGTTTTTGTTTAAATAAGTATCAGACTCCCTCGTGCAGATATGCGAGAACACATAGAAAAATACATGTGCATGTGAAGTGAGATTAATCGCATTGCAAAAACCTAAAGAGTATCCCTTTTTGAGATCTTACACACTTTATCATCGACTACACATGACTATGAGAAAGTGGAGCACATCCAACATTCAATTCCTTCCCATAGTCAAAACAAAAGAGTTCACAACACTTCTACTATGATTTTCAGAAATACGACTCGAGATTCATTTCAAACTACACTCAAGGAGTCACAAGCCATAGAGATTATTAGAAAGATCAACAAAATATTTCTACATATCTTTATTTGATCTTTATGTCTATTTTCTTTACATTATGAGAAGTGTGTATATACTCTATATTTAACAAATACATTGTCTCATGTGATTTATTTGGAAGATACTTGATATATTCTTAAACTATCTTTACTCCTGTTTTCCCATGGTGTTGTGGAAGAGGTCCCTACATGGAATGTGTTTATTTTATTCCAACAGTGTTGTGGAAGAGTTCCTTGTGTGGCATGGATAGTTTTGCTATTGTTTACCTGATCCAGGTTGTGGATCAAAGATTATTTTATATAATATTTTTGGCAGTAGATGATTTCCAAGTGAAGATGATTAAGTCACTACTTAATAATGAACCTATTATAGTCATTCCGTTGTGTGTTGTATTTTGTTTTATTTACAATATTTAAAATTTAATTTGTTTTAAACTATAAACAAAACCACTACTTTGATAGTTAGTCATAATTCATTTTTATATAAGGTTTTTATTGAGTAAATTGATTTCAAAAGTTAAAGTAGTTTTCATAATGGTTTTAACTGAGTCTTAATAAATCTTTTGAGAAATCTTTTAAAAGATCAGAACTTATATCAATATACTATTTTGATTAATTAGGTTGTTTTAATTAAATTAGAGGATTTTATTTAAACATATTTTAGACAAAAAAATATTGGGTACTCAATTCACCCCCCCCCCCTCTTAAGATACTCACTTTGACAAATATTTGGTATTAAAGGATTTTCAAAATATTTTCAATTACAATTTTAGTTATTTTAAAGATCATAAATTTCTATCAATTCTAAATTTAGTTTTTTAAATGGATAATAGACAAGAAGGTTTTTCTATCAACATACCTCCTTTCATTAATGGAAATAACTATGCACAATGGAAGATAAATATGAAAATGCATATAGAGAGTACGGGTTTTGAAATTTGGTCTGTTATAGAGGATAATTATGATTTACCTAAGACTCTTAGAAAAGACTAGAGTGATGCTACTAAACTTTACTATAAAAATAATTGTAAATATATGAATGCCCTTTAATGTGCCTTAGTATATGAAGAGTTTAACATAATATATGCTAGTAAAACTACTTATGAAATTTGGGATACTTTAGCTTTTTCACATAAAGGAACTAATAATGTTAAATAAATGAGATTGAATACCTTTGAAATTAAATATGATACTTTTAAAAGGAAACCTGGTGAATTGATTTCTGATATGTATATTAGGTTCAATGAGATAGTCAATACAATGAACTCCTTGGGAAATCTAGTGTCAAATAAAGACCAAATCATGAGACTACTAAGATGACTTATAGAGAGATGGAGAGGGACATTAGTTTCTATAAGGGAATCCTATAAAATTAGTAAACTTCTTGTTAAGGAATTTAATGGGATGTTGATGATGTATGAAGAAGAACTTAAGGTCAATCGTGAATAAGATGATTAACCTGAGAGAAAATCAGTTGCTTTCAAGTCTACTTCATCCAAACAAAAGGAAAAGGAAAAGGTACAAGTTGAGAGTTCCAGTGATAAGGAATAACCTATGGAAAATGATGTAGAAATGGTCCATTTATCCATAAGGTTTAATAAGTTTTACAATAAGAATAAATTCTTCAAAAATCCAAGTTACAATGGAAAATATTATAATAGAGGAACTTGGAAAAATGATTGGAAAAGAGATGACCACTCAAATGATATTATCTGTTATGAATGTAATCAAAAAGGACATGTTAAGGTTGACTATACAAAGTTTAAATACAATAAGAAGTATGAGTATAATGATATAAAATATAATAAATCTATGAAATCCGTATGGAGTTCCTCTCAAGATAGTTCTGGTGACTCATACTCAACTCATGAAGAGAAGCCCAACAGAGCCAACATGTGCTTCATGAAAAGTGTATCTAAGGTACCTACTGTATCTAATATACTTAATTATGATCACTCTAAAAATGAAAATGATTATGATATGTATAAAGAATAAATGTTTGAATATTGTAATATGATTGAGGATAATTTTAATGAACTCAAAGACAAATATAATGTTTTGAAGAAGCCAAATGCTTTATCTTTCAATGTTAAATCTAATCTCACTATATAAAGAGAAAATAATTCTCAATTATTAAAGGAAAACACTGAATTAAAATTTTAAAATGAGAAACTTAAGAAATATTTAGAAAGATTTGCAAATGGAATAGAAAAACTTACTCAAATTCTATGAAAAAAATTGCTCCAAAATACATTACTAGTCTAGGATACTAACCTAGATAGAGAAGAGTTATTAAGAGCACATTTATTCCTCAGTATAATTCTAAAAAATATGCTACAAATTTTTATTCAAGAGGACCAAATAAAGTTTTAATTTCAAAAATTCTATAATATTCTTATAGGAAACCTATTAAGAAAATGTGGGTTCCTAAGGATTTAATCATTGACATATCTGGACCTAATAAAATCTGGGTACCAAAATCATTTTTGGTATAAACTTTATTTTGTAGGAAACCAGATTGAAGAGACCCATAAGAAATTTATGGTACTTGGATAGTGGTTGTTCGGGACATATGATAGAAGACTACTCAAGTTTCAAGAACCTCATAAAGGTAGAAGGTGGAAATATCACCTTTAGTGACAATGCTAAAAGAAAGATCACTGGACATGGACAAATTCATAACACTAACTCAGTATTAATTTCTAAAGTACTTTTTGGTGATGGTTTAAAATATAATATGCTTATAATTTCACAATTTTTTGATGATGGTTTTCATGTGAAGTTTTAAAATAATTAATGTAATGATTTTGACACTAAAAATGCTTTAGTATTTACTGCTTTGAGAAATTAGAATGTGTATGTTGTTAATCTCGATTATTTGATTTCTCAAAATGTTTCTTTCTTTAGTGACTTTCATAGAGAATATTGTCTTTGTAATAGGAGAATAGGACATTGTAACATTCACTCTCTTAGAAAGATTACTAGGAAAGGGTTAGTCATGGATCTACCAAAACTGGAATTCCAAAATGAAAAAGTATGTAACTTGTGTCGAAAAGGGAAACAACGCAAAATTTATTTTAAATTAAAGAAAAAAAATTCAACTTCTCAAACTCTTGAGTTTCTTTACATGGATTTGTTTGGACCTTCTAGGGTTTCTAGTTTAAATGGAAATCATTATGTCTATGAACTTGTAGATGACTTTTCTAGGTATACATGGGTATTCTTTTTAGCTCACAAAATTGAATCTTGTTCTTATTTTACCAAGTATGATATATATGAAGAAAGTCTAAGTGGATGTAGAATTAATACCTTAAGAAGTGACCATGGCCATGAGTTTGAAAATCAAGACTTTGAATCTTTTTGCTCACGGAATGGATATAACCATAACTTCTCTGCTCCTAGGACTTCTCAGCAGAATGGAGTTATAGAAAGATGAAGTAGAACACTTCAAGACATAGCCTAGAATATTCTTAATGAATATGTATTACCTGTTTAATTTTGGGAAGAGGATTTGAATACAACCTAATATATAATTAATATAGTTTTAATTATACCTATACTGAAGAAAACCCCTTTTGAAATTTGGAATAATAGTAAGTCTAAGGTTAATTAATTTAGAGTATTTGGTTGAAAAGTATTTATTATTAACACTAAGGATAATCTTGAAAAATTTTCCTCCAAAAGTGATGGAGGAATTTTCCTAGGATATTCTGCTTCAAATAAATTTTATAGAGTTTTTAAAAAAAGAACCAAGACTATGGAAGAGTCTTTTCATATTGAATTTGATGAGACGGATCCACATGAACTTAAACCCCCTTTAGAGAAACTTGAGGATGATTTATCTACTTTGAACTTAAATTCTAAACTTTTTAATTCTACTATAAAGCATTCAGAAAAATTATCCAGTTCTGAGGAACTTCCAGAATATCAAGAACCCGAACCTGTAGAGGACTCTGAGGTGAACAACCCTACTTTTTCTAGAGCTGTTAGAACTCTTAAATACCATCCTTTAGATGTTGTTGTTGGAGACTTGGATATAGGTACACAAACTAGATCTTATCTAAAGAACCCAGTTGAACATCAAAATTTATTATCTCATCTTGAACCCAAGAACATCAAGGATGCAATTAATGATGAATTTTGGGTGATGTCCATGAAAGAAGAACTAAATCATTTTGAAAGAAATAAAGTTTGGGAACTTGTTGATAAACCCAAAGACACCTTGACTATAGGCACTAAATGTATGTTTAGAAACAAGGTTGATGAATTTGGCACTATAGTAATGAATAAGACTAGACTGGTTGCACAAGGGTATAGTCAAGAAGAGGGTATAGACTATAAAGAGACCTTTTCACCTGTAGCTAGACTTGAATCCATTAGAATACCTATTTCATATGCAGAACATATAGATTTCAAACTATATCAAATGGATTTAAAAAAGTGAATCCTTGAATAGGTATATAATTGAGGATGTTTTTGTTGAAAAACCCCCGAAATTTCAAAATACTCATTTTTTAAATAATGTTTTTAAATTAACAAAAGATTTATATGGTTTAAAACAAGATCTTAAAGCTTTGTATGATAGGATACACACTTTTCTTATTTCAAAAGGATTTTCAAAGCTATAACTGATCCTACCTTATTTTTAAAAATACTTTCAAAAGATGTTTTAGTTGTTCAAATTTATGTAGATGATGTTATTTTTGGATCTTCTAAAAATTATTTATGTAATAACTTTTCAAAAATGATGCAAAATGAATTTGACATTAGTTTAATGGATGAACTAAAATTCATTCTTGGTTTTTAGATTTTTTAAAGTAAAGAAAGAATTATTTTAAATCAAAGTAAATATACTAAGGATCTTTTAAAACATTTTAAATTAGAAATCACTAAGAGTAGTGATACTCCTATGAGTACCACTTATATGTTAGATCTTGATGAAGCTAGGAAATAAGTAGATCAAACCAGTTACAGAGGTATGATTGGAAGTCTTCTCTACTTAACTGCTAGTTGACCTGATATTATGTTTAGTGTGTGTATGTGTGATCATTTTTAAGAAACCTCAAATGATTCACACTTGGTTGATGCAAAAATATTTTTTAAAGGAAAATATTTTGATTTAGTTAGTTATTCAGATGCTGATTTTAGTGGTTGCAAGTTAGATAGAAAAAGAACCTCTGAAATATGTTATCTTTTGGACAAGTCTCTAGTATCTTGGTGTAGTAAGAAACAAAATTATGTTTCATTATCTACTGCTAAAGATGAATACATAGCTATAAGTAGTTGTTGTGCTTAAATTTTTTGGTTGAAACACACATTACTAGACCATGGATATCAATTCTAATATTTCCCTATAAATCGTGACAACACAAGTGATATAAAAATTTCTAAAAATCATGTACCTCACTCTAGTACAAAAGATATTTATGTAAGACATCACTTTTTTAGATATTGTTTTCAAAAGGTTGATATAACTCTTGAATACATTGGTACAGAACATCGGCTTGCTGATATTCCTACTAAGCCTTTGAATTTTGAGAGAATGAACTACATCAAACATGAATTAGGAATGATTAACTTTTCTGAAGCTTAATTTTTTTGTAATTCACCATTGAGTTTTACCCACCATTGAGTCAAACCTACCATTTAGTTTTAACCACCATTGAGTTTTACCCACCGTAGGAATTAATTACCATTGGAATTACTCACCATTGGAATTACTCATCGTTGGAATTACATACTGTTGAAAACAATTTTCCTTTATCAATTTCCAGCAGTTTTTTTAACCTTCCATTTCTAATTTATTTTTAATATTTATTTATTTATTTATTTATTTATTTGATTCAAATTTTATTTTGTTTTTTGTTTTTAATTATTCAAACCCCTAAAATCCCCAAATGATATAAAATTAGACATCTGTCTGAATTTCAATGCAGTCCTTTCCCCATACCTTTCTCTCAACCTTGTTGCGAACCTTTCTATCATGATCATCGAACTTCCCTTGCCTTTTCCTGAATCAATCAAGTTGATCTCCATGGTTAGGATGAATAGAGCTACTGAATCTTCTTCGAACAACTCGTGTCCTTCTAAGTGGCAGAATGGTGAATCAAGTCATTCAGTTGTGGTTCATCCAGTGAACCCTGAGCTTTCTAAGTGTATCATTATTCCTAAAAAATAAGTTCATATCAAGTGGTTACTTTCAAGAAAGTATTTAGTGATCAGGTTTTCTCACAACCAGGGATGGGTAGAGTGATTTTTGTCTAAGCAGAGGCCCTTCTATCCTAGGTTAATACATCAGTTTTATCAGTTCTTTTAGTTCAGTTTCGAGGAAAATGAAGACTGGGTAAAAAACCGTGTAGATGGAAGAAAAATTATTCTCTCTTCAATAAAGTGGGATAAATGTTTGATTGTTCCTCATGAAGGAGTTTCAAATTACTATTAAGGAACTATTCAGGATGATAGTGACACTTTTATTTATGAATATGCATTGGCTAAGTTAACCGATGATGGGATAGTTAAGAGACTACTTTCCACTAAACTTGATGGTGACTGTAAGTTTATTTTCAAGTTTATCTAGTATATGATTTTTCCAAGTAAAGGTGAATTTTCTACAATGAGGTGTCATGATGTTTATCTTTTCTGTCTGATGAAAAGACAATAGAAGACCAACATGTGTAGATATTTGATGATTCACATGATGGAGATCTATAATCCATCTTCAAGATAAAATTCCTTAATATATCCTAAGTTTATTTCTTCTATGCTAGAATCCAAAGGTCTAGTTGATGAAAGTGAAGAAAAAGTAGTGGATTGTGGAAGCTTTTTCTTTGCTAGGGTTATTTGAAAAAGGATGAAAGTTAGTTGGAATCCTTAGAAGAAACAATGGGTGGATGATGGTGAAAGGATATATGATGATTTCAATCTAGTTGATCATCCATCTAGACTAATGAACCTTGTGGATCCTGACTTGGAGACAGATAAAGTTTTTGAATATTCTGATGAGGAAGAAGAAGTTGCTACCTCTAGTGATGAGGAGAAAGAGTTTCCAGTAGATGAAGGAAGTGATCCAGACCTGCCCAAAAGTTATCCTTCTATATCATATGGTTCTCCCAGTCCACCTAGGACTCTCCCTATCCGAGAATATCTCTAGAAATAAGGTGGTGAGGAAGAGGAAACTGAGATTTTTGGTGAGGATCAATTAAAGAGTTCTTTTGAATCCTATGAGGAAAATGAAAATGATGAAGATAATGAATAAGAAGATGATAATGAAATTGGAGATGAAAGTGAAGAAGGAAATTTTGATGGAGATGAAGATGACAATGATGAATATTTTGATCTTGATGGTCCCAGTGGTAGAATTGGTGCTAAGGATATGGAAATACCTCAAGTACTTGTCCCTTCTCCAGGAGTTCCAATCTCTAGATCCGAAGAGAGACCCGGCCTTATTGAAGATATGGACCTAACTTCTAGAGAAGAAAAGGAAGATTTAGTTGAGGGGGAAGAATTACCAAGTCTAGATAGTCATTTGGTGGATCCTATTGTTGTAAATCTTATTGTGTCTTCTTCTTATGTGTAGAAAGTTATTGAGCAGACACGTGTGGATCAGTAAACTACTGAGTAGATGGATGTTGAGCCTACTATTATTGATCCATCTGGTGATGTGTAGATATCTATTGAGTAGTTGATCATGGTTCTCACTATTGGTGAACCTTCAGTTGTTGTCTCTTCTACTGATAGGTCTTATGATATTCCCTCTAGTAGGTTGATGGACCCTATTCATGAAAAGTGGAATAAGTATCTTGGCTATGTTAGATTAGGCATGGATTATTCTGATTCAGATGAGAATAGAAGTCCAACAAGGCATGGTGGACCTACTAGTAGATAAGTGGTGGATCCTAAGGGATCCTTAATAGATCAGATTGATGATAATGGTGAGTTGAATAGGTTTGCTTCAAATATTCCTATACCAACCGTTGCCTCTATATATTTTCATGTACCTGTTGTTCCTTCAGTACCAATTGATTTTTTCATAAGAGGTGACTTAGATTCTTTCAGAGAAAAGCTTTATTCTGATTTTGGTGTGTTTTTTGAAAAATCATCCTACCTTGGTTAACAAGCTCAATGATAAGGATGCAAGACATCTATTGGCACTTGTTATTCAGCATATCTAGCCCAAGATGATAAATCACATTAGTGAAGTGGAGATGGAAAATTAGATGGAAGATATGAGAGCCACAATGGATGAAATGAGGTCTTATTTTGTGGATTCCATGGCTGCTTTGCTGGATAGGATAGAGAATCTTAATTCCATGGCTTCTTCTTCAAATTCACCTCCTCCTCCTCCCATTGATGTTGAAATGATCATATATTTTGTGAGAGAAGAACTTATAGCTACTTCAAGTGATGTTCTCTACCTATGTCAGGAGACTTTGAGCAAAATTAGACATAATAGTGACCATGTGCATATGATGGTCAGGGAGTATATGAAAGGCATGAAGTCTGATCGAGAGTCCATCAAAAAATCTATAAAGTATTATCTATCTCGATTTTATATGAAGAATGAGTTGAATGATTAGTTAAAGTTCTTGATTGAGAATCTGAGAATTCTTCCAGTGACTCAAGAGTTCAAAGATCAAGTGAATCACCTAAAAGTGATGACTCATGTGCTAAATCTTTTTATGGAAGAGAAGAAGTATTTATTTAGTGCTATGGAGAGAGGTGAAAATTTCATTATGGATTTCATAAATCTTATGAAACCTTGTCTGAATGTTTCTAGAAAAACATTGATGGATTAGGATATCATACCAGTTACTTCCCATCCGACCCATTCGGTTACTAATCCAGAGTTTTTTCAGGCCTAGTGTAACCAGAGACCCTAATTCACCTTTTCCAGCATGTTTTCATCCTTTCATCTTATCTCCCAGAGAAGCAGTCCAACATATCCAACCTATCATTATCAGAGAGCCTCCTTCTCTTACTGATGTTCCTATAACCATTTCATTGATACCTTTCTTTGTTTCCTATATAATTACATTTGATACCATTATATGTCCTTTACTATTTGATACTATGGTTTATAAAATGTCATGATTTGTGATCATTAAAAGGGGGAAGATTGTCGACACCCTTGTTTTAATGATCACAAAATCATGTTTATTATTTCATTAATGAGTTTTATGTTTTATGGTGGCATTTTATAATGTAAGACAGATTGGAGAGAATTTGACAAATTGTTGGAAACAATCACCGCTAGATGTGACTCACCATTGAGGATGAGAAATTTTCCCAAGTATTGAAAACACCTACCATTGGAGATGACCCATGAAAATTTGACAAAGTATAGAAAAGATCTACTGTCATAAATGAGTCCCCACCATGATGTAAAATTGGCTAAGTGTAGGAAAGACCTACCGCCAAAGGATGAGTCGCCATCAGATCTTGGAACCTCTAAAATTGGACATGTATTGAGATGACCTACCGTTAGAGTGGAATCTTGGCAAAGTACTGGAATGAACTACCACCGAGATGAGTCACTGTTGAGCACGACCTACCGCCAGCTTGACTCACCGTTGGCATGTCTCACTGCCAACTTAAGTCACTGTTAGGATGACTCGCCACCAAATATTGACTCGTCATTCAAAGGAGTCACTGTCACTATTTTTCATTATTTTGAATTAACTTTTCCTTACAACTATTTTATCAAATTTAATGTGATTGGTTATTTTAATCATTGTTTCTTAACCAATTACAGAGAACATTAAAGAGAATGTGAGAGCTCGGTATGAGGAGTAGATCTTGATGACTATTCTTCAAATGGATACATTTGCATGCTGATTTTAAAAGAATTAGCACACTCCCTCATACATATATGTAAGAACACATAGAAAAATACACACACACGTGAAGTGAGCTGAATCACATTTCAGGAACTTGAAGAGTGCCACTTGCTAAGAGCTTACATGCTTCATCATCGACTACACATGACTATGAGAAAGTGGAGCACATCGAACATTTTATTCCTTCCCATAGTTAGAACAAAAGAATTCACGACACTCTGTTTTACTACAATTTTCAGAAACACGACTCAAGCTTCATTTCAAACTACACTCAAGGAGTCACAAGCTATAGAGCTTATCATAAATAGAAACACAATCTTTCTACATATCTTTATTTGCTCTTTCTAACTATTTTCTTTACATTAAGAGTAGTGTGTGTGTACTCTGTATTTAACATGCACATTATCTCATGTGCTTTATCTAGAAGATACTTGATATCTTCTTAAACTCTATTTAATCCTATTTTCCCATAGTGTTGTGGAAGAGGTCCTTGTGTGGCCTGTGTTTATTTTATTCCCATGGTGTTGTGGAAGATGTCTCTGTGTATCCTGGACAACTTTGTTGTTGTTTACTCGATCTAGGTAGTGGATCAAAGATTATTTTATATAATCTTCTTGGCAGGAGGTGATTGTCAAGTGGTGAGGATTAAGTCTCTACTTGAGATCGGACCTCTTGTATTCATTTCACTATGTGTTGTGTTTTATTTTATTTCTAAGATTTAAAATTGAATCTGTTTTAAACTGTAAACAAAACCACTACTTTGATAGTTAGTGCTAATTAGTGTTTTTACAAGGTTTTGATTAAGTAAATTGATCTCAAAAGTTAAAGTAGTTTTCATAATTGTTTTAACTCAGGATTAATCAATCTTTTGATAAATCTTTTAAATGATTAGAACTTATATCGATCTTCTATTTTGATTAACTGATCCGTTTTGATTAAATTGGGGGATTTTATTTAAACATGTTTTAGATAGAAATTTTTATTGGGTACTCAATTCACCCCCCCCCCCCCTCTTGAGATACTCCCTCCGACCAACAGATATGAACATTGAATTGGAATATGAATTTGTTTTAGAAAAAATTTGATAAAATATGAACAAACATATATAATGAAGAAATATCAGTTCATTATGTTTATAACATAACAAAGAAAGAAAGAAAAATGAAAACCAATCCAATTGTTGTTTTATAACCTCAAGGTTGGTACCTCTGAAGCAACGTGAGTGAGGAACTATCCAAATTAGGTCATCCTTGAAAAGCCTGAGATACAAAAATCCAAAAAAGTGAAACTTTTAACCACAATGGAAGAACTATCGAGCAGTCGTGGCGACAATGCAAAGTGGGGATTTGTAAGAAACCTAATTGTGTTCGATGCGATGGCATTGAAAGAGATGCGATATTTGGAGAGGGAAACAGATCAGAGGATGGGATGCGCCAACGACGTGTTTATGGAGGATGAAGAAATTAGGAGCGAGTTTAAGGATTTGGAACGCAGAGGAGCTGGGATATGGGGCGAGATCAGGTGCCCGAAACTGGGAGGAAGACTGAGGGGGAGGGGAGATGTATTGGAGATGCGTGAGTGATGAGTCTATGGAGGTGGAATAAATTGGGGTTGGTTCAGGTATCTAGAACACAGGGAAGGTGGGATTTTTGGGGGGCACAAGGATCCAAAAAGGGGAGGAGGAAGATAATGGGAGGAGATAAATATGTGGCAGCTGTGGAAGAATGAGAGGTTGACATGTATGAGTGGACAACTTTGGAAGAGACACGTGTCTATGGAGTCACATGCTATAGTATAAATAATGGATGGACTAAAATAACAATCAATTTAAAAGTAAATATTTTCTAAAAAATTGAAAATCCAACAAAATATTTTCAACTCATTCAAATCTAGTTGAGATACATTTTTAAATTTGAGAAAATCGGGTTTCCTTTTGAAAAAGGAAGGTTCATTTAACACTATGTTTGGTCATGTTTTAGTAAAAAACAAGAAATGAAAAGAAATGATTTTTGATTTCTCACCATCTTGTTTGGATGTGAAATTTAGTAAAAGAAAAGAAATAATTGTAATTTCTCTTCGTCTTGTTTGGTGATAATTTTTAAAAGAAAAGAAAAGAAAAGTTCTAAAAATATGGCAAAAATAACCCTTATTAAAAAATATAGTTTTACAATACTCAATTATTCCAAATAAAAAATATCATAATTTCAAATTGTATCTTTGATTTTTATATCATGTTAATTATATATACATTTAATTTTGAAAAATATATTAGCAATGATATTTTTTTTTGATTTTATAATCATTTATGTTAAATGTATATATATAGAATTTAATAATATAATTGTTGGAGAAGGATAAAAGGTATTATCTTCACTGTCTTTATATCACAACAATTATATATACATTTTACTTCAATACATATATTAATACAATTAATTAATATTTTGAAAAAAAATTGTTTAGTTACAAGGAACTATATATCAATTAAAAAAATTACATAATCACGAGACACAATTATTTTTAAATGAATTATATTTTACTTTGATACATAATTTTCATTACATATACATTTTTTTAAACTTTTAATTTCAATAAATATAAAAAATATTAATACACAAACTTACAAAATTTGAAAAAAATATTATTTACATATAAATCAAAATAAATATAATTTTAAATATTAAATATTATTTTGGAATAAATATGATTTTATATAATTTATGAATAAATATTACAATAAATATAATTTAATTATTTATGAATTAATATTAAAATAAAAACAATTTTATAATTTACAGATAAATATAATTTTTGAATAAATATAATTTACAAATAAATATAATTTTTAAAAATACAAATTTCCGAATAAATATAATCTTATAATTTAAGAATAATTATTAAAATAAATATAGTTTTATCATTTACTAATAAATATAATTTACTGATATATCATTTTATAAATATAATTTCCAAATAAATATAATTTTAAAATAAATATAATTTATGAATAAATATAATTTTATAGATTTATCATTTATGAATAAATACTAAATATAATTTTATCATTTATGAGTAATTAAAATAAATATAATTTTATAATATTTTAAATTTCAATAACTATCAAAATTATTTATATAAAATTCTTAAAATATTCATGTGCAAACTATTTAAATATAAAATACCAAAATTATTTATAGGTTATGTTCAAATTAGAAAAACAATTGTTTGTTGGTGTTATTAATAAATTAAAATATGTTTAAGAATAATATAGTAATTAAAAAATAAAAAAAAAGGATGGCCGTGGTGTACTTGGTGTCCTTCTCGATCACCCCATTTTTTGGGCGATTTGAATCCATTCAGTTGGAGAGAGACGCGTTTCTCCCGGTTTTTCTGCCCACGACTTCTCTTCGTCGAATTTGAAGTCGCTAGGGAAATCAATTTCAATCGTTCGGTTTCGGACCGTCGGTGTTAATGGATATGGTCGCGGCAGGGCCGGCGAAACTCAGGCGAGAGATGCTTTGGGAAATTATTTACGAAATCCTCGGTCGAACGTCGTTAGAAGTAGACTACAAATGCCGTGTTGTTTGCAGAGAATGGATTATGATGATACGCGATCCTTACTTTATTCATCTCCACTCACGCAGAACCCCAACCCTATCGGGGGTTTTTGTTCAGTTCCTTGGTTTGGAAATAGAACGTCGCTTCATCTCTCCCACACCC
The DNA here is from genome assembly GCA_963277665.1 of Viscum album. NCBI lineage: Eukaryota > Viridiplantae > Streptophyta > Magnoliopsida > Santalales > Viscaceae > Viscum > Viscum album. Next base: position 1,050,026,655 of record OY728130.1, on the reverse strand, counting down.
TCCCGTAACAACGAGGTTTTGCCCCTGATTCACGCAACATCCGGGTATTGGCATCCTCCCATTTAGGGCTGCCATACTATTCCGTTGGAAACTCATATTCTGTGCATGCCCTTGGGATCTGCAAACCCACCACCAAACAATGGCGCTCCATCCCCTTACCCAGCTTTGACATGCGAAAGTATGCCGATTTTGCCGCCTTGCTGATTACTGAAACAAGCCCATTGCGATATAAAATCATACATGCCGTGCCGTCCGAGTAAGTCTGTGTGTTTCAGATTAAGTTAATTCTGAAGATGCTAACCTTTTTTTTGGCAGTGTCAGGTCCCACAAGGGGAAAGACGTGTGGTCATTCCATGTTTTGGATTCCAATAAATGGGAGTGGGGACATGCGGGGGGGGAATATCACACACACACATCCAATTGGTTGCAGAACAACCAATGGTTTTGATCAGAGGGACAGTTCACTGGCTAAGCAATGGGTTCCGCATCCTGACTTTTGATGGGTACAGTGAGAGCCCTCAGATGAGGGATTTGCCGTGGGCCATGCATCCATGCGGATATTCAGAGGCGCATAGGGGGATTGTTGAATATCAAGGGATGTTGGGATTCGTGGGCATATGTAGGACATGACCTATAGATGAGGAAGAAGACAATGTCGTGGAGGTAAGGGGAAAATTCTTGATAGAATTATGGGTAATGGGAAATTACAGTCACCATGATGGGTGGGGTGTATGGAAGAAAAGACATGCACTTGTAGTAAATTTGAGCTTGCACGCCTTATATGAGCCACCTATAGCAGTGCATGGAAACACCCTCATAGTTTTGTGTCAAGGAATTTTTACATCCCTCTTGTGTATCGATTTCATAACTGGTCACACAATCAGCTGGGTTCATGGTGGACTTATCCTGTGTCCAACCGTAGTCATGAGTTTTTGTTCTGATTGGGAGCCATGCCATTTTGCAATGCAAATGCATTCGTGTGGGAACAATATAGAAAATTTAAAGGAGGATGGATAAGATGAGATTTTATTTTCCATTCTTTCTTTGTCTCATCATCCATGCCGTCTTGGTTTCGGTATTTCCTTGCTACCGACCTTGAATCGAATTTGATTATGACTTATGTTCATTGCCTAAATTATAAATTGTTTGTTAACTCTTTCTTTCTTCCAAGTCAATCATGATTGTTTATATCCAATGTCAACGTTTGTTGGCTTATACGATTGTGTTTTATTTGAATTGTTCAGTACTTTATTCACTAGAAATTTGTTTCTTGTTTGGTATATGGGAAACTCCTCACTGAATTTGTTATTGTATTTTCTGTTTTTAGGTATTCAAAATTGTTTTTTATGTAGTGTGAAAATTTTATATTATATGTTTTCAAAACAATACAATATACACTATTCTTGTGGCTCGCTTCATATTTTTGGAAATTGTTAATTGCCAAAACCTACCACATCATGATCATTGACTTAGAGACAATGTAAATTATGGCCTACATATTCCATTGCCTTTATCTAGGAAAAACTAACATTTTTTTTCTGCAGAACTCTCATTATTTTATTTTCAACGGCTCAATTATTAGTTTTCGTTTAGAGTCTCCGCAGGAACTAAATTAACTTAAAATACCTCTAATTCATTGGCATATATGAGTAGAATGGTTGAAAAAAATGGTAATCCCTGAAAAGGATGATACGTGCCTTAGTTATTTAGACACAATCATCCTAAACATACATGATTATTTCTTATTTATGAGCATATACCTGTGATTCACCTATTGTACATATACAATAAAATTATAAGGTGAGTATCTATATGATATTCTTAATTGATTATTTGTTATTCACAATTTACTATGCTTATTATTATAATTTCAAAATCTATTTACAACAAACAATCCAAATAAGATTTATCCTGTTATAATCGACCACATGAAGAAAATACTGATGGAGTCATCCACAACTGATTTTTCAAAGGCTGGTGCATCTACCCTACCAACCCGTTGACTTCAACCATGGATGTTGCATGTATAGGAATTATTCCGCTGAATGTCATGGGAGATGTCCAAGATAAGTAGATTGTTGGGTTTAGGTGGGAGTTATGCCAAATTTACACTCCCACAATGGCTATTTCGAGAGGGTCTTGAGAGCCTTCCACCATCATCTGTGTGAGAGATTTCTTTGTATACTGAACAGTGGTGGTAAAGTTCCATGTAGAGGGAGAGAGGTGTAGAGAGAGTTTTTGTACAGCTTTGTTAAATAAAGCCCTAATTTTCATCCCAATTTTATTCTTCCATCCCCATTCTATTTGATCAAAGAATCACAACTAGTGGTATTAAAGCCATTGACGTCAACATGGCAACGAGGAGAGAAGACATTCCAATGGCTGAAAATTTCAAGATTCCCAAATTCATTTTTTAAACAAAGATTTTGAATTCTCATGTAGAGAAAATTCCACCAGCATAAACGACATCGAAACGGAGCTAAAATGAGCTCTATAATGGCGGTCAATGTTCAGCTCAACTTGAGGTGTTGCAATGACCCCATTCCCGAGAATACGACACTGTTCTGGCACCGATAAAATTTCAGGAAGCTTTCCAGCAATTGCTCCGGTGTGCCATGTCAGTGATACGTTGTTGGTCTATCTCAATCATTGATACTCTTTCGATCGTATCTTGATCAATTAGAGTGTTTTGGATGATCTAGGAGTCGATTCCCCTATTTTCAACTATTCCGAACACAAATATACTCTTCTTTTTTTCCAAATTCCGCTCAAATAATTTACCAAATTGAATTTCAATGGAGGAACCATCCATGAGAGGGATGATAATGTTGATTACTTCGATCTACTCTATTTGGAAGTCTCTAATGGACGATCTCCTTAATGCTAAAGATCTGTTTGATCCCATTGAGAACAAGGGTGTCAACCCTGATGCCACGAAGGAAATCGAGTGGAAGAAGCTAAAAAAGAATATGATCGCTCAAATTCACTAATGGATTAATCACAGTGTTTACCATGTTGCTTAAGAGACTGGTAAATATGAACTCTGTATAAAATTAGAGAATACACACCACTCAAAGGCCATTCAAAACAAGAACCTCATGTTAAAGCAATTGATAAGTCATCGACTACAGAGTGCAAAATTTATATAAGAACACAAAAGCGAGTTCCAAATCCTAGTAAATCAATTAGTGGATGCAGGTATGTTTCTCATTAATGATGATCATGCAAACCACATACTATGCACACTTCTCTATAGCTGGGATATAATAGTGGTCTCCCCAGCAACTCGATGTCTAGAGGAAAACTTACCTTAACAATGGTAAAGGATGCACTATTCAAAAAGAAGTCTTTAAGGAAGGACACAAGTTATAACCAAACACAAGCTCTCATCTTGGAGAAGCAAGGGAGAAAACAAGGTGCTGGTTGAGGAGTATGAAGTAGAGGACAAAATAAGTGCAAAGGAAGGTCCACAGATGATAGCAGGGAAACATAAAAATGTTATCATTATGGCATAGAGGGACACATAAAGAACTATTGAAAGTTACTACAAGAGAAGGGCCAAGATAGTAACCAACAAAGAAGAAATGGAGATACACATGTAGCAATCACCGAAAAAGTTGCTCTTTGCTCCAATAACTTTGAAGAAGAGACTTGTCTTCACACATCAGGGCAAGACATGGAATGGGTGGTTGATATTGTAGTATTGTAAACACTTCACTCCGCCTCATACGTATTTCCTGAATTATCAAGTTGGTGAATCTGGTGCAAACAAGATGGGTAATGTCAGTTCGAAGAAGATCGTTAGAATAGGTGGTATCCATGTCAAGATAAATGTTGGATACATAATCACCCTGAAGGATATATGAAATTTTCTATGTTCTTGACTCAACCTGTTATCTGGGATAGCCTTTGACCGATAAGGCTATGCAAACATCTTTAGCAATGACACATCGAAGTTGAAAAAAGGTTCATTCATCATCTCTTGAGGACACATATGTGGTATATTGTAGAAAACTCATGTGAAGATATGTATAAATAGTCTCAACATAATGGAGAGAGAGTGAGATATTATGAAATATGTGACATAGGAGGTTCAACCACATGAGTGAAAGCAGTTTATCAACCATGACAAAGACGAAGTACATTAGTGTTGACAAGGATGTATCACTAGATCCTTGCAATTAGTGCTTCTTCACCGAGGATATCAAAGTTATTGGATCCGATACGCACTAATGTATGCGGTCCCAAGGAGGTGGATTCACTGGGAGCTAACAAATATTTTCTAACCTTTATTGATGATGCATCTCGAAAGGCGTCGGCATTATTTTTATGAATGATAGACCAAATGATGGATTATATCAACATGTTCCTCTTCATAGTAGAGTGTGAAACTAGAAGGAAGGTGAAGTATCATCATTCAGATAATAGAGGAGAGTACACATCTAGGGAGTTTGATGTCAATTACAGGAGTCAGAGCATCCAACATGCGAGGAAGGTCCCACGAATCCCATACCACAACAAAGTTGCATAAAGGATGAACACAACCATCATGGAGAATGTCAGAGGCATGTTGAGTTTGGTGAAGCCGCGTAAGACATTTTGGGGAGAAGTTGTTCGAGCTTCATTTTTCCTCATCAATAGATCACCATCAATCCCTCTGAATTTTGAGATTCCATATAATATATGGTCTGTTAAACACCCCTCTTAATCCCATTTATAAGTATTTAGATTTTTGGCATTTGCCCATGTATCCAAAGAGTTCAGGTAGAAACATTATGGGAGATCTATTCCATGAATCTTCATCGACTATAGAGATTAAGAGTTTAGATACAAGATTTTGGACTCAAAGGAGAAGAAGGTGATTAGAATAAGAGATGCCATGTTCCCTCAGAACCAAATGATTGAGGACATTCAAAATCCCAATATATCTCATAAAAAGTGCTAACGAATCAATTCCTGATCTAACACATGTACCTGTACTTGTACCATCAATCATTAAAGTGGAGGCAGTGCAAGAAAACCCATCAACAACAAATCATGCGGTAGTAGAGGAGGAGATTGAGTAGCGGTAGACTCAATCCTCTCCACCTGAAGCTGAATAACCATCATAGGAGCTTAGTGATGGTGCCCTTGTGATGCCCCCCATGTCACTGTTGTGTTTTTTTCAATAATATATATATATATTTTTATTTTGGAGTAATTTAAAAATTTTAGAGAGTTTGTTTTTCTGATTTCAGAATTTTGGAATTTTTTCCTCAATGCACGGTTTGCGCACGGTCACCGTACGATTTGGTGAACATTGCATATGATCTTTACGTGGGGTATTTCTTCTACGCACATTTTGGTGAACCGTGTAGGGTTACCTTTACATCGAGGTCATGGTTACCTTTATGTAGGGGCCTTCTTAGTTCATTTTTTCATGCATGGTTTGGTTCGCACGGACAACGCATGGTTTAGTTTGGACCGTGTGAGTTTCAGTGGAAACCGTGCAAGACCCTTTGTGCATAAGGGCGACGACACAACAATGCTTTCCTCTATTCACATGCGCCATCGGTGGTCATGGGGGATGGTCACGGCTGAGCGGCCGAAACTCAGGCGAGAGATGTAGTGGGAAATTATTTACGAAATCCTCAGTCGAACGTCGTTACAAGTAGTCTAAAAATGTCGTGTTGTTTGCAAAGAATGTAATATCATGATCTGTGATCCTTTATTAATCTTCACTCACGCAGGAGCCGAACCCTATCGAGGGTTTTTGCTCAATACCATGGTTTGGGAATTGGTCGTCGCTTCATCTCTCCCACAACCTCTCGTAACAACGAGGTTTGGTCATTGAAGTTTGTCATTGTTCACGCGACATCTGGGTATTGGCATCCTCCCATCTGGGGCTGCTATATTGCCTCTAACTATTCTGTTGAAAACTTATCTTTCTGTGCACGCCCTTGGGATCTGCAAACCCACCACCAAACCTATAACACCGCCATCCCAAACCTGTAACACCCCAGTCCAAACCACGAAGTCCGAACTAGAGCACCACATGACCTCATGCGTGCCTCTTATGCAAGAGACTACCGACTAGTAGTAAGGGTATACATCCGTCAATGGGGAGACGATACCCTCAGTATCATGTTATATCACAAATAATAAACAAATAAACAATATAATAAATAATCAGAGTAACATGGAGTAAAATGTGGAATATATGTCATATAATAAATAAATAAACAAGCTCCCAAGGTGGCAAGTCAAGCCAGAGTATATGTGTAGCAGGTAAAGAAATAAATAACACTACGGCATCACCCCAGAGGCTGTCTTGATCCCACCTCCAACTCCATGTTCTGTAGCTCAACCATCTTCCATGGACCCCTTGCCCTTGCTTGGATCCCTATACATGAAGTCTACATGCGCATCAAGATGCCTGTGTAGGGTGTGAGTAATCAAGGACTATCCACGAGCCCCGGTCAAACCTACTTTATCGTGATCATATCTCCCTCTCGATATGTTGAGTCCCAGCTCTGTTCGTCGATGATTTTTTTGAAGGAAGAATGAACGACAACTGAAGTACATGACACCCTATGTCACTTAATCCAACATCGATCCCCTGCCCAACATTAGCCTTAAGTGTCCATCTGTTCGTGCACTATATTTCCTAGAATTAACTTTCTGGATGATGAATACCTCTCATCTAGCATCTTTGCTAGTCTGATTAGTTCCCCCTCCGTAGCAGAGCTAACTGACCGACACCGACAGACACTGTAGCAGTGTAGACTTCGGATTTGACTATACCGTAGCACTTTTGACTTTCACCCGGTAGCCATTGTTGCACTTTTGAAAAAGGTGGGCCGCCTTTCACTGTAGCGACACGGACTTCCTGTTCGGAACAGTGGATCGTCTTCTCCATATGTAGCCCATTTCGGGCTAGGGTTTCTAACCTGAAAAACTCTGTAATTTGTGTTTCCGATTATAGTGAGAATTCTGCCTCTCCGTGGACGTAGAGATTATTCCCGAACCACGTAAATTTGTGTGTTCTGTGTGCTTTCTTTTTTTCTGCATTTTCTTTCGTTTCTCGTTTTTGTCATTGCGACTCCTGACGATTCCTCAACACTCTGTTCGTCGATGATTTTTTTGAAGGAAGAATCAACGACAATCGAAGGACATGACACCCTATGTCACCTAATCCAACATCAATCCCCTGCCCAACATTAGCCTTAAGCGTTCATCTGTCCGTGCGCTATATTTCCTGGAATTAACTTTCTGGATGATGAATACCTCTCATCTAGCATCTTTGCTAGTCCGGCCAGCTCCCCCTCCGTCAGCTCCTCCTGGTAATTACCCTCAAGCCGGTGTCAATCTTGGTCTAGTGACACAGTGCATTCATGTGCGCGTTCAACTTCCCTAGGTATATTATTTAATAAATATCTAATACTCAGTCAATAGTTTTATTTTTTTTTGTACATTGAACCTCAAATGTTTTTTCCATGATGCAAGCCTTTGTTTTTATTCCCACACATGGATCATTGTATCCAATATTTTTATTTTTTTCATTTTGTATGAATACTAAATCTAAATTGTTTTAATCTAAGTTAATTAATTAATTATATAATAATATTAGTATATTAGCTGGGTATATAAAATATACACCGTGCCCTAAAGTAGACTCTTACGATCCCGATCCGATCCTATATGTTATGACCCCTCCCTATTTGGATCTCGAGGTAGGATCTCAATCCTAAAAATCATGCTCATTAATTATTTCGACCCTATATAAATTTATTTGGAGCATTTTTATGCTATATTCAAACCACGTTAAATATAATCATGCTTACGCATTTTTTTTTGAAGTTGAACTATTTAAATAAGAATTATATTAAATATGAAGTGTTTGTCTTGTGCACTCTATGGGAGTGTTCCAAAGTTATTTAATGTTGATTATTATGGATATTAATTGTTGTATTATATGTTATAACATCTTGTGTTGTATAGCTAGTTCATTTTTACAAATTATCATAGCGAGTCCACGTGAACATGTTTTGCGTGCACATTAAATGGAGATACAACCACTTCAAACAACTTTGAAGTTGTTCATTATCAAAGAAATAGAAAAGTGTGGTTACATTGGAAAATAAGTTTTACAACGGTTCTACGTAAAGACACTATATATATGAGTTTGATTGATCTAGTTCAAGCACAGAGGTTGAGGATTCTTTCGATCACTGTTGTGCGAATCATTTGAGAAATTACAACACTCGGTTGGACTTCATCCTTTAGCACTCATATACTGGAGTGATCTATGTTGCTTCAACACTCACAAGCTTCATTGTCAAACTAGTTATGGGGTGCTTTAGTTCTTTTTATTTGTCTTTTGGGATTAAGAGCGTGTGGGTTATACCATCCCTTCAAAAGGTACATGTGTTTGGGATGTGAATCCCCTTAATATTCAGTTAAGGGTTGCACCTCTAGGGGAAGAAGGAAGGATTGTTTGGTTTGTTCCTCCATGGGAAAAAGGCGGGACTGTTTGGGTTGTACCTCTAGGAGAAAAAGACAGAACTGTTCAGGTTGTGCCTCTAGGTAGAAAAAGACAGATCAGTCATGGGTTTAAGCCAAGGGTTAAAAAAGATTTGTAATTGGGTTGCGACTCTAGGTGTAAAAAATTTGTAAGAGATTCTATTATTAGTGTGTGTCATTCCTCTTTCTGTTTGAGAGGAGTGAAGAGTAGAGTAGTATCACTTTGAAATGTACTATAAAAATCTCTCATGTTCTTTCTATTATTTTATTTTCACTGTATTAATCATTCAACTCTAATATAATATAATATAATTTTTTTTAAAAGTATATTTCACCCCATCTTCACCATTCTGCCATCACGTCACCTCTTCTGGGACCAACAAGAATCACATATTGCTTTTGGAAGGATGAAATGCCACGAGCTTAAGGCTATTGAATCTTTTTTGCATGAAATAACTCTATATATTGAGTTCAATAGAACCATATCAAGTTAATAAGGTTGAGGGTATTCTTGAATGGTATTGTGTGATGCACCTTGGAAATCAATTAGTGCTCTCGGCTGTCCTTAATCGTTTGATCCATTGCTGCTAGAGAGAACCTTCCTGTCTGAACAGTCGAATCCATTCTTGTTCGTTTCTATGGTTTTTACTTTATATTTTCCATGTTATTAATCATGTTTGGGTTATATTACCCATAAAAGGTATGAGTCAAGTTATACTACCTCATACAAAATGTAAGTTTTGGGTTGTGCCTTTGGGTTTGCAAAAGGGTAGAGTAATTGGGTTGTGACTCCATGTGAGAAAAAGTCACTAGTGGATTGTGACTCCATGTGAGACAAAGTCAGCTTTGGGTTTAAAAAGGCAGTTGTAAAGGGTTTTGACTCCCTTCAAAAGTCATAAATTCCATTTTCAGTGGCTTCATTTTTCTCTGTGTTTGAGAGGGGTGAAGAGTAGAGTATGATCATTTATATACGAAATACATTGAATGTATTTAAAATTGTCAATTCACCTCCCTCATCATTCAAACATTCTCACATTAAGACCTAACATAAAATATTTCTTCTTTAAGAGTGATCATTGATGTATGTTCGAACCTCCACATGGGCTATTTGGAAGTTGATCATGCCTCTCTTCCTTGATCTCATCCAATTGATGGTAGAAGTGAATTACAATCCACATTCCACCATCCCGCAATGAAAAGCAGAAGTCCACCACAGTCGGATATTTCAGTATAGCTTCTCCCATTGCCTATTGACAAGATGATTGCTCAGGAACAACCCAGAAAACTACACTTGTGTTCATCTGTTCAGAATACAAGTCAAACTGCCTTTGATCCTCCAGAAGCGTTCTAATAATTTTCTTAGCACTCAACTTAGAAAACCCAGCATTATCAAGGAAGAGTAGAAACCAAACCTCATCCAACACATGTGTCGTGTGAGCTGTCAACCCCTGTGAAATAACCACTAAACGGGTCCCACATAGAGTCCCACTCAATAGAAATCATGTCTTCCAAGGTTAATAGTCTTGAAAGTGCATACATTTCTTTTTTGTGTCCAAAATTAAATGCTCGATAAGACTAAGAGGTCATACTAATTTTTAGTTTACAGTAGAACAATCTAGTAGTTGTTGCCTCAATTGTCAAATGATCTCGCAGTTTCATTACAGCACTGATACCCAGTGCGAGGTCATCTAATTTCTTCTTCAACTGAAAATTTTGTTCCCTTTGATCAACACCTGTCACAAGCATGTGCTATGTAAGGGAATATTTTTAATGTAAGGCTGCACCTGTGCACCATTATGTACTGAACCAGTATTTCAGGTGGGACTGAAAGCATATAAATTCTCAGCAATAGCTATTGTCACCACTACTTCATCATTAACAACTGGAACATGGTGATACTCCTTTCGGTGAGGTGGTTACCTTCTCTATAGACCCCAAAAACTACCAAAAAATCCACCTATGGAAATCACACATCAAGCATCAACAACAGTTCAGTCAGAACTGCAATGTTATTATGATGTAGTTCTAAGAAAATAAGTGTCTCCACTCACCAAGACGTGTGGTCATTCCATGTTTTGGATTCCAATAAATGGGAGTGGGGACATGCGGGGGGGAATATCACACACACACATCCAATTGGTTGCAGAACAACCAATGGTTTTGATCAGAGGGACAGTTCACTGGCTAAGCAATGGATTCCGCATCCTGACTTTTGATGGGTACAGTGAGAGCCCTCAGATGAGGGATTTGCCGTGGGCCATGCATCCATGCGGATATTCAGAGGCGCATAGGGGGATTGTTGAATATCAAGGGATGTTGGGATTCGTGGGCATATGTAGGACATGACCTATAGATGAGGAAGAAGACAATGTCGTGGAGATGAGGGGAAAATTCTTGATAGAATTATGAGTATTGGAAAATTACAGTCACCATGATGGGTGGGGTGTATGGAAGAAAAGACATGCACTTGTAGTAAATTTGAGCTTGCACGCCTTATATGAGCCACCTATAGCAGTGCATGGAAACACCCTCATAGTTTTGTGTCGATTTCATAACTGGTCACACAATCAGCTGGGTTCATGGTGGACTTATCCTGTGTCCAACCGTAGTCATGAGTTTTTGTTCTGATTGGGAGCCATGCCATCTTGCAATGCAAATGCATTCGTGTGGGAACAATATAGAAAATTTAAAGGAGGATGGATAAGATGAGATTTTATTTTCCATTCTTTCTTTGTCTCATCATCCATGCCGTCTTGGTTTCTGTATTTCCTTGCTACCGACCTTGAATCGAATTTGATTATGACTTATGTTCATTGCCTAAATTATAAATTGTTTGTTAACTCTTTCTTTCTTCCAAGTCAATCATGATTGTTTATATCCAATGTCAATGTTTGTTGGCTTATACGATTGTGTTTTATTTGAATTGTTCAGTACTTTATTCACTAGAAATTTGTTTCTTGTTTGGTATCTGGGAAACTCCTCACTGAATTTGTTATTGTATTTTCTGTTTTTAGGTATTCAAAATTGTTTTTTATGTAGTGTGAAAATTTTATATTATATGTTTTCAAAACAATACAATATACACTATTCTTGTGGCTCGCTTCATATTTTTGGAAATTGTTAATTGCCAAAACCTACCACATCATGATCATTGACTTAGAGACAATGTAAATTATGGCCTACATATTCCATTGCCTTTATCTAGGAAAAACTAACATTTTTTTTCTTCAGAACTCTCATTATTTTATTTTCAACGGCTCAATTATTAGTTTTCGTTTAGAGTCTCCGCAGGAACTAAATTAACTTAAAATACCTCTAATTCATTGACATATATGAGTAGAATGGTTGAAAAAAATGGTAATCCCTGAAAAGGATGATAAGTGCCTTAGTTATTTAGACACAATCATCCTAAACATACATGATTATTTCTTATTTATGAGCATATACCTGTGATTCACCTATTGTACATATACAATAAAATTATAAGGTGAGTATCTATATGATATTCTTAATTGATTATTTGTTATTCACAATTTACTATGCTTATTATTATAATTTCAAAATCTATTTACAACAAACAATCCAAATAAGATTTATCCTGTTATAATCGACCACGTGAAGAAAATACTGATGGAGTCATCCACAACTGATTTTTCAAAGGCTGGTGCATCTACCCCACCAACACGTTGACTTCAACCATGGATGTTGCATGTATAGGAATTATTCCGCTGAATGTCATGGGAGATGTCCAAGTTAAGTAGATTGTTGGGTTTAGGTGGGAGTTATGCCAAATTTACACCCCCACAATGGCTATTTCAAGAGGGTCTTGAGAGCCTTCCACCATCATCTGCGTGAGAGATTTCTTTGTATACTGAACAGTGGTGGTAAAGTTCCATGTAGAGGGAGGGAGGTGTAGAGAGAGTTTTTGTACAGCTTTGTTAAATAAAGCCCTAATTTTCATCCCAATTTTATTCTTCCATCCCCATTCTATTTGATCAAAGAATCACAACTAGTGGTATTAAAGCCATTGACGTCAACATGGCAACGAGGAGAGAAGACATTCCAATGGCTGAAAATTTCAAGATTCCCAAATTCATTTTTTAAACAAAGATTTTGAATTCTCATGTAGAGAAAATTCCACCAGGATAAACGACATCAAAACGGAGCTAAAATGAGCTCTATAATGGCGGTCAATGTTCAGCTCAACTTGAGGTGTTGCAATGACCCCATTCCCGAGAAGACGACACTGTTCTGGCACCGATAAAATTTCAGGAAGCTTTCCAGCAATTGCTCCGGTGTGCCATGTCAGTGATACGTCGTTGGTCTATCTCAATCATTGATACTCTTTCGATCGTATCTTGATCAATTAGAGTGTTTTGGATGATCTAGGAGTCGATTCCCCTATTTTCAACTATTCCAAACACAAATATACTCTTCTTTTTTTCCAAATTCCGCTCAAATGATTTACCAAATTGAATTTCAATGGAGGAACCATCCATGAGAGGGATGATAATGTTGATTACTTCGATCTACTCTATTTGGAAGTCTCTAATGGACGATCTCCTTAATGCTAAAGATCTGTTTGATCTCATTGAGAACAAGGGTGTCAACCCTGATGCCACGAAGGAAATCGAGTGGAAGAAGCTAAAAAAGAATATGATCGCTCAAATTCACTAATAGATTAATCACAGTGTTTACCATGTTGCTTAAGAGATTGGTAAATATGAACTCTGTATAAAATTAGACAATACGCACCACTCAAAGGCCATTCAAAACAAGAACCTCATGTTAAAGCAATTGATAAGTCATCGACTACAGAGTGCAAAATTTATATAAGAACACAAAAGCGAGTTCCAAATCCTAGTAAATCAGTTAGTGGATGCAGGTATGTTTCTCACTAATGATGATCATGCAAACCACATACTATGCACACTTCTCTATAGCTGGGATATAGTAGTGGTCTCCCCAGCAACTCGATGTCTAGAGGAAAACTTACCTTAACAATGGTAAAGGATGCACTATTCAAAAAGAAGTCTTGAAGGAAGGACACAAGTTATAACCAAACACAAGCTCTCATCTTGGAGAAGCAAGGGAGAAAACAAGGTGCTGGTTGAGGAGCATGAAGTAGAGGACAAAATAAGTGCAAAGGAAGGTCCATAGATGATAGGTGGGAAACATAAAAATGTTATCATTATGGCATAGAGAGACACATAAAGAAGAACTATTGAAAGTTACTACAAGAGAAGGGCCAAGATAGTAACCACCAAAGAAGAAATGGAGATACACATGTAGCAATCACCGAAAAATTTGCTCTTTGCTCCAATAACTTTGAAGAAGAGACTTGTCTTCACACATCAGGGCAAGACATGGAATGGGTGGTTGATATTGTAGTATTGTAAACACTTCACTCCGCCTCATATGTATTTCCTGAATTATCAAGTTGGTGAATCTGGTGCAAACAAGATGGGTAATATCAGTTCGAAGAAGATCGTTAGAATAGGTGGTATCCATGTCAAGATAAATGTTGGATACATAATCACCCTGAAGGATATATGAAATTTTCTATGTTCTTGACTCAACCTATTATCTGGGATAGCCTTTGACCGACAAGGCTATGCAAACATCTTTAGCAATGACACATCGAAGTTGAAAAAAGGTTCCTTCATCATCTCTTGAGGACACATATGTGGTATATTGTAGAAAACTCATGTGAAGATATGTATAAATAGTCTCAACATAATGGAGAGAGTGAGATATTATGAAATATGTGACATAGGAGGTTCAACCACATGAGTGAAAGCAGTTTATCAACCATGACAAAGATGAAGTACATTAGTGTTGACAAGGATGTATCACTAGATCCTTGCAATTAGTGCTTCTTCACCGAGGATATCAAAGTTATTGGATCCGATACGCACCAATGTATGCGGTCCCAAGGAGGTGGATTCACTGGGAGCTAACAAATATTTTCTAACCTTTATTGATGATGCATCTCGGAAGGCGTGGGCATTATTTTTATGAATGATAGACCAAATGATGGATTATATCAACATGTTCCTCTTCATAGCAGAGTGTGAAACTAGAAGGAAGGTGAAGTATCATCATTTAGATAATAGAGGAGAGTACACATCTAGGGAGTTTGATGTCAATTACAGGAGTCAGAGCATCCAACATGCGAGGAAGGTCCCACGAATCCCATACCACAACAAAGTTGCAGAAAGGATGAACACAACCATCATGGAGAATGTCAGAGGCATGTTGAGTTTGGTTAAGCCGCGTAAGACATTTTGGGGAGAAGTTGTCCGAGCTTCATTTTTCCTCATCAATAGATCACCATCAATCCCTCTAAATTTTGAGATTCCATATAATATATGGTCCGTTAAACACCCCTCTTAATCCCATTTATGAGTATTTAGATTTTTGGCATTTGCCCATGTATCCAAAGAGTTTAGGTAGAAACATTATGGGAGATCTATTCCATGAATCTTCATCGACTATGGAGATTAAGAGTTTAGATACAAGATTTTGGACTCAAAGGAGAAGAAGGTGATTAGAATAAGAGATGCCATGTTCCCTCAGAACCAAATGATTGAGGACATTCAAAATCCCAATATATCTCATAAAAAGTGCTAACGAATCAATTCCTGATCTAACACATGTACCTGTACTTGTACCATCGATCATTGAAGTGGAGGCAGTGCAAGAAAACCCATCAACAACAAATCATGCGGTAGTAGAGGAGGAGATTGAGTAGCGGTAGACTCAATCCTATCCACCTGAAGCTGAATAACCATCATAGGAGCTTAGTGATGGTGCCCTTGTGATGCCCCCCGTGTCACTGTTGTGTTTCTTTCAATAATATATATATATATATTTTTATTTTGGAGTAATTTAAAATTTTTAGAGAGTTTGTTTTTCTGATTTTAGAATTTTGGAATTTTTTCCTCAATGCACGATTTGCGCACGGTCACCGTACGATTTGGTGAACATTGCATATGATCTTTACGTGGGGTATTTCTTCTACGCACATTTTGGTGAACCGTGTAGGGTTACCTTTACATCGAGGTCATGGTTACCTTTATGTAGGGGCCTTCTTAGTTCATTTTTTCATGCATGGTTTGGTTCGCACGGACAACGCATGGTTTAGTTTGGACCGTGTGAGTTTTAGTGGAAACCGTGCAAGACCCTTTGTGCATAAGGGCGACGACACAACAATGCTTTCCTCTATTCACATGCGCCATCGGTGGTCATGGGGGATGGTCACGATTGAGCAGCCGAAACTCAGGCGAGAGATGCAGTGGGAAATTATTTACGAAATCCTCAGTCGAACGTCGTTACAAGTAGTCTAAAAATGTCGTGTTGTTTGCAAAGAATGTAATATCATGATCTGTGATCCTTTATTAATCTTCACTCACGTAGGAGCCGAACCCTATCGAGGGTTTTTGCTCAATACCATGGTTTGGGAATTGGTCGTCGCTTCATCTCTCCCACAACCTCTCGTAACAACGAGGTTTGGTCATTGAAGTTTGTCCTTGTTCACGCAACATCCGGGTATTGGCATCCTCCCATCTGGGGCTGCTATATTGCCTCTAACTATTCTGTTGAAAACTTATCTTCTGTGCACGCCCTTGGGATCTGCAAACCCACCACCAAACCTATAACACCGCCATCCCAAACCTGCAACACCCCAGTCCAAACCACGAAGTCCGAACTAGAGCACCACATGACCTCATGCGTGCCTCTTATGCAAGAGACTACCGACTAGTAGTAAGGGTATACATCCGTCAATAGGGAGACGATACCCTCAGTATCATGTTATATCACAAATAATAAACAAATAAACAATATAATAAATAATCAGAGTAACATGGAGTAAAATGTGGAATATATGTCATATAATAAATAAATAAACAAGCTCCCAAGGTGGCAAGTCAAGCCAGAGTATATGTGTAGCAGGTAAATAAATAAATAACACTACGGCATCACCCCAGAGGCTGTCTTGATCCCACCTCCAACTCCATGTTCTGTAGCTCAACCATCTTCCATGGACCCCTTGCCCTTGCTTGGATTCCTATACATTAAGTCTACATGCGCATCAAGATGCCTGTGTAGGGTGTGAGTAATCAAGGACTATCCACGAGCCCCAGTCAAACCTACTTTATCGTGATCATATCTCCCTCTCGATATGTTGAGTCCCAACTCTGTTCGTCGATGATTTTTTTGAAGGAAGAATGAACGACAACTGAAGGACATGACACCCTATGTCACCTAATCCAACATCGATCCCCTGCCCAACATTAGCCTTAAGTGTCCATCTGTTCGTGCACTATATTTCCTAGAATTAACTTTTTGGATGATGAATACCTCTCATCTAGGATCTTTGCTAGTCTGATTAGCTCCCCCTCCGTAGCAGAGCTGACCGACCGACACCGACAGGCACTGTAGCAGTGTAGACTTCGGATTTAACTATACCGTAGCACTTTTGACTTTCACCCGGCAGCCATTGTTGCACTTTTGAAAAAGGTGGGCCGCCTTTCACTGTAGCGACGCAGACTTCCTGTTCGGAACAGTGAATCGTCTTCTCCATATGTAGCCCATTTCGGGCTAGGGTTTCTAACCTGAAAAACTCTGTAATTTGTGTTTCCGATTATAGTGAGAATTCTGCCTCTCCGTAGACGTAGAGATTATTCCCAAACCACATAAATTTGTGTGTTCTGTGTGCTTTCTTTTCTTCTGCATTTTCTTTCGTTTCTCGTTTCTGTCATTGCGACTCCTGACGATTCCTCAACACTCTGTTCGTCGATGATTTTTTTGAAGGAAGAATGAACGACAATCGAAGGACATGACACCCTATGTCACCTAATCCAACATTGATCCCCTGCCCAACATTAGCCTTAAGCGTTCATCTGTCCGTGCGCTATATTTCCTGGAATTAACTTTCTGGATGATGAATACCTCTCATCTAGCATCTCTGCTAGTCCGGCCGGGTCCCCCTCCGTCAGCTCCTCCTGGTAATTACCCTCAAGCCGGTGTCAATCTTGGTCTAGTGACACAGTGCATTCATGTGCGCGTTCAACTTCCCTATGTATATTATTTAATAAATATCTAATACTCAGTCAATAGTTTTTTTTTTTTTTGTACATTGAACCTCAAATATTTTTTCCATGATGCAAGCCTTTGTTTTTATTCCCACACATGGATCATTGTATCCAATATTTTTATTTTTTTCATTTTGTATGAATACTAAATCTAAATTGTTTTAATCTAAGTTAATTAATTAATTATATAATAATATTAGTATATTAGCTGGGTATATAAAATATACACCGTGCCCTAAAGTAGACTCTTACGATCCCGATCCGATCCTATATGTTATGACCCCTCCCTATTTGGATCTCGAGGTAGGATCTCAATCCTAAAAACCATGCTCATTAATTATTTCGACCCTATATAAATTTATTTGGAGCATTTTTATGCTATATTCAAACCACGTTAAATATAATCATGCTTACACATTTTTTTTGAAGTTGAACTATTTAAATTAGAATTATATTAAATATGAAGTGTTTGTCTTGTGCACTCTATGGGAGTGTTCCAAAGTTATTTAATGTTGATTATTATGGATATTAATTGTTGTATTATATGTTATAACATCTTGTGTTGTATAGCTAGTTCATTTTTACAAATTATCATAGCGAGTCCACGTGAACATGTTTTGCATGCACATTAAATGGAGATACAGCTACTTCAAACAACTTTGAAGTTGTTCATTATCAAAGAAATAGAAAAGTGTGGTTACATTGGAAAATAAGTTTTACAACGGTTATACGTAAAGACACTATATATATGAGTTTGATAGATCTAGTTCAAGCACAGAGGTTGAGGATTCTTTCGATCACTATTGTGCGAATCATTTGAGAAATTACAACACTCGGTTGGACTTCATCCTTTAGCACTCATATACTGGAGTGATCTATGTTTGCTTCAACACTCACAAGCTTCATTGTCAAACTAGTTATGGGGTGCTTTAGTTCTTTTTATTTGTCTTTTGGGATTAAGAGCGTGTGGGTTATACCATCCCTTCAAAAGGTACATGTGTCTGGGATGTGAATCCCCTTAATATTCAGTTAAGGGTTGCACCTCTAGGGGAAGAAGGAAGGATTGTTTGGTTTGTTCCTCCATGGGAAAAAGGCGGGACTGTTTGGGTTGTACCTCTAGGAGAAAAAGACAGAACTGTTCAGGTTGTGCCTCTAGGTAGAAAAAGACAGATCAGTCGTGGGTTCAAGCCAAGGGTTAAAAAAGATTTGTAATTGGGTTGCGACTCTAGGTGTAAAAAATTTAGTGTAAGAGATTCTATTATTAGTGTGTGTCATTCCTCTTTCTGTTTGAGAGGAGTGAAGAGTAGAGTAGTATCACTTTGAAATGTACTATAAAAATCTCTCATGTTCTTTCTATTATTTTATTTTCACTGTATTAATCATTTAACTCTAATATAATATAATATAATTTTTTTAAAAAGTATATTTCACCCCATCTTCACCATTCTGCCATCACGTCACCTCTTCTGGGACCAACAAGAATCACATATTGCTTTTGGAAGGATGAAATGCCACGAGCTTAAGGCTATTGAATCTTTTTTGCATGAAATAACTCTATATATTGAGTTCAATAGAACCATATCAAGTTAATAAGGTTGAGGGTATTCTTGAATGGTATTGTGTGATGCACCTTGGAAATCAATTAGTGCTCTCGGCTGTCCTTAATCGTTTGATCCATTGCTGCTAGAGAGAACCTTCCTGCCTGAACAGTCGAATCCATTCTTGTTCGTTTCTATGGTTTTTACTTTATATTTTCCATGTTATTAATCATGTTTGGGTTATATTACCCATAAAAGGTATGAGTCAAGTTATACTACCTCATACAAAATGTAAGTTTTGGGTTGTGCCTTTGGGTTTGCAAAAGGGTAGAGTAATTGGGTTGTGACTCCATGTGAGAAAAAGTCACTAGTGGATTGTGACTCCATGTGAGACAAAGTCAGCTTTGGGTTTAAAAAGGCAGTTGTAAAGGGTTTTGACTCCCTTCAAAAGTCATAAATTCCATTTTTAGTGGCTTCATTTTTCTCTGTGTTTGAGAGGGGTGAAGAGTAGAGTATGATCATTTATATACGAAATACATTGAATGTATTTAAAATTGTCAATTCACCTCTCTCATCATTCAAACATTCTCACATTAAGACCTAACATAAAATATTTCTTCTTTAAGAGTGATCACTGATGTATGTTCGAACCTCCACATGGGCTATTTGGAAGTTGATCATGCCTCTCTTCCTTGATCTCATCCAATTGATGGTAGAAGTGAATTACAATCCACATTCCACTATCCCGCAATGAAAAGCAGAAGTCCGCCACAGTCAGATATTTCAGTATAGCTTCTCCCATTGCCTATTGACAAGATGATTGCTCAGGAACAACCCAGAAAACTACACTTGTGTTCATCTGTTCAGAATACAAGTCAAACTGCCTTTGATCCTCCAGAAGCGTTCTAATAATTTTCTTAGCACTCAACTTAGAAAACCCAGTATTATCAAGGAAGAGTAGAAACCAAACCTCATCCAACACATGTGCCGTGTGAGCTGTCAACCCCTGTGAAATAACCACCAAATGGGTCCCACATAGAGTCCCACTCAATAGAAATCATGTCTTCCAAGGTTAATAGTCTTGAAAGTGCATACATTTCTTTTTTGTGTCCAAAATTAAATGCTCGATAAGACTAAGAGGTCATACTAATTTTTAGTTTACAGTAGAACAATCTAGTAGTTGTTGCCTCAATTGTCAAATGATCTCGCAGTTTCATTACAGCACTGATACCCAGTGCGAGGTCATCTAATTTCTTCTTCAACTGATTTTTTTTTTCCCTTTGATCAACACCTGTCACAAGCATGTGCTATGTAAGGGAATATTTTTAATGTAAGGCTGCACCTGTGCACCATTATGTACTGAACCAGTATTTCAGGTGGGACTGAAAGCATATAAATTCTCAGCAATAGCTATTGTCACCACTACTTCATCATTAACAACTGGAACATGGTGATACTCCTTTCGGTGAGGTGGTTACCTTCTCTATAGACCCCAAAAACTACCAAAAAATCCACCTATGGAAATCACACATCAAGCATCAACAACAGTTCAGTCAGAACTGCAATGTTATTATGATGTAGTTCTAAGAAAATAAGTGTCTCCACTCACCAAGTACTGGACTGGAATTCCTCTCTGCCTGTACAAAAAACTGCCACAAGTCTAGAAGCCGAAACAAAATTCTCAAGCAACTCTAGGTGGAAAGCATGTCTGGATCTAAGTTCTATAGTTACGTTATCACAGCGACCAGAAGGTAGAATGGTATGAACTTTTCCTCAAAAATCCTGCACAACTGCCAGAACTCACTGATAAATAGCGGGAACTAGCATGTGTGCCTGCAGAACCCTCAGGTGGTTGGACGTGTTCACTCATCACCCCTGGTAAATGAACGGTTATCTGATACTCGAGTCCTCTGCAGAACAAGGTTTCGAAAGAAGAGGAGTTGGTTGTCAAGAAGAAGAGTCATTGATGTCGTTTTCTCACACTTCATGTGCTAAGTCCTCCAGCGCCGCCATCCACGAGAATCAGCAATGATCAACGGAGAAACCAGTGAAGATGGAATCGCTTAACTCAAGCTGCCTTCTGGAATAAGGACCGCAATCAAGAATGTTCAAGAACCTCCTTCTAAACTCTCTCTCTAGAAAACTCAATGAAAGCACAAGCCGAGGATAAGAAGAAGATTCTTGTGGTTGGACACTCCACCAAGCCGAGGCCTAATCCTCTGGATAGCCTAGCTACACTCCAGCAAAAACATCTATACCTCCCCATTATCCTCAGCCTCCTTATTTATTATTCCAACCTAATATAGCCAACAACCGAATTAATACTTACCGCAAAGACATCACTACCTCTCGGAGTTTATTAATTCTCTTAACCTACCCCCCAAATAGATATAGCAGTACCCCCTTTGTAGTAGCAGCCACACAGCAGCTCCCCTATTATCCTTAGCCTCACTGTCCTGCACTTCCATCACATGGTAATAATATTATCATTCCTTTATCATCTCTATAAAAACCGCTTGTAATTAATCCTTCAAAACTGCATGAAGACATGCATAAACACTATCATAGGTGTGTTTCTGCCATGGTGCAAAGCTCCCCAGAAATATTTCTTTTTCATCACACTATGGCGTGGAGAACTCTTTACAGCATGAAAGCCCCTCAATATCAAAATTAGCCTCACCTCATTTATTATTAATAGGCTGCTTCATAGCATAGCCCTTCTCTTCCACATTGTGGAACACTACCATTTCAACTTCCATCACATATTCTTTTTTGTAGAATCATGATTATAATTTTAAATCATGTTTTTTAGTCCATAAATATTAGAAAATCATCATCTTGATTAATTTTATTCAAAATATTTAATTTTGGGATTCTTAGACTTAACAATTTTCTTAAAGTATATGAACCTTATAAAATCCCTTGTGTGAGGCAATTCCTTTGCCAATATTCAGATCAGATTCTATTTTATAAGGTTAAATGAATATAGTGAAGTTTTCAGCTATCCATGTCCACATAAAACTTATCCGTACCAAGACTGGTGACCCTCTTTGTGAATATGAAGTAAAAAGTAGTACTCACAAACTCATGAATCGTTCTTACAAAGTCATGAATCATCCCTATGAAGTCAAAAATCACCCTTACAAACTCACAAATCAAAATTTCGGAGTCAAGAATCATCATTATGAAGTCACCCCTTTGCCAAATTTTGGCATCTATAATGCTAAAAGGACACTTAGTCAAAATGAATCTTATGAAAAATTACTTAACTAATTTTTCTGCACAGTTAATTCCTATCATGTTCTTCTAGACGTGTGCATAGGTGACACCATACAAAGTCACGAAATCATCCTTATGAAGGCTGGAGTTATGGACATTGTAGCTTATATAATAAGTAAATATTCCTTGGAATGATTAAAGGATGTCCTACGACCTAAATATTTTTCAATATATATTAAAAAAAATATTGCATCATTCTCAAGTGGGTTCAACAATAACTACTTGAGAATATGTAAATGTGTAGGGATGTTGATTCATGAAAAGTGTTCATTATATTCTATTTATAATATATTCATTTTATTTCCTCAGATACGTTAGCCATGAGGATTCTGTGATGTTTTTAGTGTAACATCTCATTTCATTCGAATTGGTAAAATTTTCTTAATTTGACCAAATGGTAAACATTATTCATCAATAATTTTTTGTGAATATAATGAATATATGTTTCTAAAAAATAATTTGATCTTTTGATTTAACGACATCATTTTAGTTCATTTTTCTCCTCAAAATAAATGTTGTGTTAAATAGATTGTTTCACACGCAACGCTAAACCAAAACAAATTGCAACACCTATTATTAAGAAAAATATAACTGTTGTAAAGTAGTCGTTGAATTGGAGGGTATAATAAGAGATAACCTAATTATGAAATATATGTAGAAATAAAAAACAAAGGTAACTTTTTTAACCAACGCACTAATGAAATTCAATCAGTGTAGCTAAATAACTAATAAGATCGTTTTATGCTTAAAAATATATTTTTCTAAAATTTGGTATTTGTATGATTTATTTTATAACTAAATATATTAATATTAATGAAGGATAATTATATTGTTGTTATGAATAACACAATAACACTAATTTAACTAGTGAATAATGGGAAATAAGACTAAGAACAATTAATATTTGTAAGTCATCTTCCTATAAAAACATGTTTTCACTATATTTTATGATTTTAATTAAAAGTTAAATTCGGAAATTTCATAATTTGAATTTGAAAAAATGAACATTTTTGGATTTACTATAACAATATTACCTTGATATGATTTTTTAGTATTTTTCTGTAAAGATTGATTCCTAGGTGAATAATACAAAATATTGTTTTTATAAATATCGTCACTTTTATGACTTCACTAGGTTATAAGAATGACAATTTTTTTTACGAAACACTTTTCAAGACCAAATTTGACACGTTTTATATCACTTGAACATATTATTTTGGAGACAACGGTTCCTGCATGGTTGGGGTGCATGTTTTCTGACCCTACGGCCAAACCATGTGGTTTGGCCAGGTCAATAAAAAGTTTACTTTTTTTACCATATTTCCTATATGAACATTTAAGGATTTCTCCCTAATTTCTTCCTCCACTCATGTGTGACCTATACCCCATGCCTTGGAGCTCTCCTCCCATGGATTTTGGTGGCCTATACCCCATGCCTTGGAGCTCTCCTCCCATGGATTTTGGTGGATTTCTTGTATCATTTGGGGATTTCCTTCAAGGTATTCTTGGATTTCTTTTGATTTCATATTTCTTCCCCCTTCTTCATCCTTGTTCTTCTATTTCTATATAGCATGGAAACCCAAGATTTTTATTTGGACAAACCAATGTTTGTTGATGGGGGTTTTATGTTGTTTTCTTGTGCCTTAGGTGTGTGAGGACCTCTCCTACTTGAATCTTGGGGTGGTCATCAACGACGATAAGTTTTTGTTTGGTATCAATGTAGGTGTCTCTATTTAATGGAAATTTCCCATGGATTTTCATTGATTCTTGATTTCCCTTGGTTTTTGTTTGTTAAATTGCCCATAATTTGAGATATTATTGATGTTTTATCCATGTATGTCGTGATTCTTAGAGTGGGTTGGTAATATGATGGATTAAAGTGGCTTTTCAAAGGGAGTTATCTTTGATGCACACCATGTGTTTGTTAAAATGGATCAAAGATGTTTTATTATTTCAAATAGGCTTTTGAAAGGGGGTTCTAAATGGTTCTTGTATGTTGTTAAATGCTTGACTTTTTGTGGGAATTGAAGGTTTAAGAAATTGGCTTTTAAATGACTGATGTGATTAGCACTTGTTGTTGTTTATATGTTTGGCATTGAGTAGCACATTGGAGGTCGTGGGTGTGTGTGTCATTAGCTTAGGCAGATGGAGCTCAGGCCTTGGCTGCCAACTAAGGAATGTTTTCCATGTGGACCAAGAGATCCCATTGAGGGAACATTTTCCCTGGAACCAAGAGAGCTCATGGGAGCAGTGTTATCCAAGTGGACCGAGGGAGCCCATGGAATGGACGTTTCCCAATGGACCGAGTGACCTGTTGGAAGGACGGACTTGAGGAAGACTGAGGGGGATTCCCAAACTTATTGTTTTCTCTTAGAAAATAGTGAACCTAAGGTCATTTTAAGTCACAATGGACCCCATTGTTAGAGCCCATGATGTTTATTTTCTAGTGGTTAGTTGGTTTTCATATGCTTTATGTTTGATGTTAGTGCCTTATTCAGTTATGATATATTATGTTCATGAAAAATTTCCATTTAATTTTTTATGTGACGATGTTTACGTTTGTTCCGATGTTTATTCTATGTTTGGGTGTATTGAGCATGTTTATGTTTGGGTGTATTGAACATGTTTATGTTCATGAAAATTTTCTAGTGCCTATCTCCAACCCGTGGGAACCGGGAACACGCTTTAGGTTGTGTGGCATATCAGATTGGGTGATTGGTCGGGTCAAACTGGGCTTGTTCTCTACACTAAAGATGTATTTTATATTCAACATTATATATTAAAAAATATTTATTTTAATTTATAAACCTATATTTATCATTTTAAGGCCCATTTCATTTTTAGGCAAAAAAATAAATTACATAGGTAAAAATTAGTTACCAAGGTAAAAACAAAAATGATAGAAGGGTTAAGCCAAATGGGTAAAAAACCTAAACCATGTTATATATATATATATATATATATATATATATATATATATGAGTGTATGGGTCATTGATCTACCAAGAATCATCCCCTCTTTTATTGTTCACATATGGAGACACTTTCCTTTGAATGTAACATGTCACTATTATAAAGTCATGGGTATTTACAAAAAATTCATCCCTTTCACTTATAAAAGGATCTCACATGCATCCCACTTCTCCTCACACCACAAGCCTTTTCGTATGATCAAATCTACCCAAACACTCTCCCCAACACTCCTATACATGAACTAGAAGTCTCTCTCTCATCAAAAGACCACTCTTCAAAGGCTAAACCGTTTTGAAAAAATGGATTGTTTTGGGGAACAAAGTTAAATTCTTAATCACTCCTTTTTCATTTCTCTTCCTTTATTCTTATAACTCACCCAAACCTATTCCACTAATGATAACATAATACTTCAGTATAATATGTGTAATGAAACATTATTATGTTAATGGAATTCTCATTTTCTACATTCCTCAACAATTCAAAATGTAAAAATAGCGTTCATGTTTACATGTGGACTATCTTCTCTAGGAATGATGTGTTTAATTTTTCAGCATCACCTTACATGTATGGTTCAAAGGGGTTGTTTAATGAATTAATATTATATTTATAACATGATTATGTTTCTAAAATGATAAATCAATTTCCAACTTTCTACTATATGGAAAACAAAAATGTCATTTGTGTGTACATACGTACCACTAACTCCATAGAATGATGTTTTTTATTCTCATCACCACTATACTTGAAATATTATAAGAACATATATAATGATTTAATTTTTTTTCTATATTAATAAAAGGCTTATGTAAAGTTTTTAGTAAGATTTAACTTGTTATTAATGTACCAACTCCTCCTCTATTAAAATTACCAAAACAAGTTTTTCACCAATTATATATTCATAAATCATCACTAAAACTCTCATGGAATTAAATTAAATCTTTATAATTCATTATAAATCATAAATCCTAGTACTTTTAATAATCTATGAATGATTAAAATTGTATAAAAAATGGGGATTGATATCAACATCTTAATGCTTGTGCAAAAAACTCAAAAATCATTAACACGTGATGATGAAAATTAACTATAACTAACTATTAAATTAAATGATTATAATTGAAGTGATTAAAGGGTAATATAAATATATAATGTTCATAAATAGGTTTTAAATAGGGTTATATATATTATACCAAAAGTTAAAGAACCTTCATGAAAGTTGAGAGCAAAGTAAAGGGATTTGGGTAACACAACTTTCCTTGTTTGATTTATAAGGTTTCTCATTGAACATAATTCATCTAAGTTCTCTATATTATTATAATTACCATTTTATATGATATTTTATCTAGGGAAATTTATATTTTAATTCAAATTTTCTTTCCCTGATGAACTTTTAAAAAAAGTATAATGTTTTTAAAAATTAATTTCATCCTCTTTAATGACGTTTTATTTTCAATATTCATGTTCTCTCTTCCCGCCAATGTTCTTATTTGGAAACCCAATTATGTATTATAACATATGGAATTAATTTTTCACGTTTTCTCTTTTAAAAATGATGCTTTATTATCTTTATTATGATGGGGGTGTCAATAAAGCTGTTTTAAAATATTAAGAATATATTTCCATTCAAAAACAAAAAATTTATCTCTCACTCCACATTTCATTTGGAAACCCATTATGTTTTTTTGAATGATTCTTTATTGATATTTCTTTATAAATACTTTTTTGAAAAGTATTCATTCCATCTTCCCAAAAGTGATCAATTTGAAAAAGATTAGTTACTTCGTATCATTACCATAGTGTGAAGGAATGTTTTTTAAAGTCTCTTTTATGTTTACTCAAGAAGATCTATCTACAATGAATTTATATGTTATAAATAACCCATTAATCACCATTATGAAATACATATTTTGGGTGATTGAAATTTTTGAATTGACTAACATACTCTCGATATGACGTTATGCGATAACATTTGGAAATGATCTAAAGCACATTTTTATTCCATGGGATTTCATGAAATTATCAATGATTGATATCTTGTGGCACATATATGTATGGATGATTGAAACGTTGTGTCCAATATCAACCTAAAATACATTGTTTAAGGTTTTAAATCTCATTAGATAATGATGTTATGTGTGAATATTATTTCTATATTCACAACATGATGTGGGTACATTATTATTATGTACAAAACATGATGTGGGGATATTATTGTTATATTCACAACATGATGTGGGGGCATTGTCATTAGGTTTAATTTTTTTTGAATGAGGAAAACCTTTCCTTGTTCACACAGTTATTATTTCCTAAGATTAATTAGGCACCACACATTTATATCAATTTTTTTATATTACATGTTTATGATATTCTATGTGGCTCATGTTCATGGTCTCACATTCCCGTACTCCTATTCCATAGTATATGTTTGATCATTAGAGATTGCATGGAAAACTCTTATTGGTGCATATCCATTTTCAATCAGATATTTCTCTATTGATCAAGTTTTCTCAAGCATATGATCCAACCCTTAATGAAATCGGGATATATTTTTCCCTTATTGAGTATTTTAACTCACCCCTTTTTATGTTTTCCATTCCACCGCTTATGAAGATGATTATAACCTATATAAAGTATAGAAGGTGGTCTAGTGTGGTGCGATATATAGAGAAATGTTCATAGTATTATAAATTATGCTATTTATAAAGATAATATACAAATTCAATAAACCATCTACTCTCGGTATAGTGGCGTTAATTACGAGATGTAATGTTTTAAATTATATTAATGATGCCAAAATATATGCAAGATTAGTTTGGGTCACCTCACCTAATATGTAGAAGATATTTGATCACTAAGAATATTTGGAGCAATGTATCTATATAATGAAGATTAATACGAGTTGACCAACTTATGATGTATTGACCAGCCATTGGTATCTATGCCAAGGACCATGGATATATAAAAAAATCCAATGTAAGCCCATTAATTCACCTAAGGTTATGTTTTTATCCAATGTTACCATGTATTTTCATCTTGAAAGAACATCAGAGAAGATACATAACATGAATAGACTTTATGGGACTATGCCAGCACCCAAGTAATGTGGTATTTCAATTCAATATTACATTGCATCCAATCCTCTGTGCATCGGGGGAAGAGTTTTCCTATCAAAGCTATGTTATAATCAATGTAATGTCACGTTGCATGCACAAACTATGAACTTATGCCAACATAAGAAGGAAAAGATGGTTAAGACTATGTTGTATTAATAATGTAACGAGAACTGCAATTCACTTTATTTTATAAAATATAATCATCAGGTATATGGAAAGTTCTTGAAAAAAGGGGTGTAGGTATAATATACAAAACTCATCTGAGAATTTTAATAAGTGAGTTTGACTTGAGTTAGAACTCTAGTAGGTGACACTACCGACTTCCATGTCCGAAGACTACTTTATCAATGTTTGACATTAAGCCTATGACTTTTTGTTCTGGCCTTATATGAACTTTCAATGCCTATTCAATATGAGATTCCTAATTTCATGGTTCCTATGAATGATATAGTTCTCATTGAAGTATCTAAATAGGATATCAATTTAAAGTTAGATATTTGGAGATAGACTTTAGAGTCAAAAGGTTTTCATCTTAGTTGGGATAAAATAGAATATATAGAGTTTTTTAGCAAAGTATTCTCCTATAACATTTTGGATATGACATTTAGGGTACATGTTATTTCAAAAGTTAACCATTTTTGATATTTAGAATCATCTTTGTAATGTGATCGAGTCATTAATGTAGACATATATCATAGGATTCAAACCGAAGGGATAAAATGGATAAAGGATTCTGAGGTGTTTTGTGATTGTAAGGGTAAATTTTATAGGACTATTAATATACCAAATATTCTATTTGGTATGGAGTGTTTTCTTTGATGAGATATCTTGAACAAAAAATAAGGGTACTAGAAATGAAAATGTTAATATTGACATGTGGACATACTAAGATAGATAATATTATAAATTATTTTATTTAATGGAAAACTAGAGTGGAAATGGATTATGAGAAGATGACAGAGATATGATTAAGATTGTTTGGACTTGTTAAAAGAAGATCTAGGGATGCTCCTATTAACAGGGTAAACCTAACAATAAATTGAATTAATAAAAGAGGTTTAGGTATACCTAAAAGGACCCTTAAACAAATCACTAAGGATGATTTTTTTCCAAATGGTTTCAATGGAAATATGGTTTTCAATAGAGCTAATTAGTTATTTTTGATCCATATAGATGACCCAAATTAATTGGGTTTAGTACTTGTTTGTTGTTGTTGTTGAATCATTAGGTACATATTTTTTCTTCAAATAACATTATTGAAAAATGGGTCTATACCCACAGTTTTTGAAAACCGTGGGTATAGACTCACCTATACCCACGATTTTCATGAATCGTGGGTATTGGTGATGTTTTCTGACCTATACCCATGGTTCTTGCTAAACCGTGGGTATAGGGTACCCGCGTAACTGCATGAAGCCAATATACCCACGATTTACATTGAATTGTGGGTATAGGTGGCATATATACCCACAGTTCTCATGAACCGTGGGTATAAGATTTAGTATATAAGTCTATACCCACAGTTTTTATAAACCGTGGGTATAGATGCCACCTATACCCACAATTTTACTGAACCGTGGGTATATGGTCCCTTATTTTTTAAGTGTGAAAAAATATATATAACATAATAAATGTATATGTAATTAAAATTCCTTCCAGTGTAGTGGTATGCCGGTCCTGCCTTCTATAAGAAATGCGGGTTCGAAACTTCAGATGGTTGTTTTTTTTAATCCAGTTTTTTAGATATATATATATATATATTAAAAGATATATCAAAATATAGAAGTAACTATATGCAATGTAGTGGTATAAGACTTTCAGATCATCGTAGGAACGCCAGTTTGAAACCCGACTTTGATTTTTTTCTAAAGGCAGTTAAAATTAATATTATTAGATAAATAATAAATAATGAAAAATAATTTACCCAGCTGAGTTGGTGAGATGGTGTAGATTCTCGTCGAACGTCTTGGGATCCAATCCTCCTGAATGATATTTTTGCAGGCTAGATGATATATATTAATATATATAGGTATATGCAGACATATATATTCAAAGGTTAAGTGGCTCAGTTGTCTAGGTTGTAGGATTCTAGGTTGTAGGTCGTGGGATCAATCCTCAGTAGATGTTTTTCACAGATTTTTGTTCCATTTTTAATATTTTATACCCACGGTTCTGCAAACCATGGGAAAAGGAATTTTAGTCATATTTATACCCACAGTTATATCCACAGTTTTACAAACCATGGGTATAAGTCAGGGACCTATCCCGATGCCTCAGTTTCCCACAGTTCCCAAAACCGTGGGTATAGCCTATACCCATGGTTTTGGGGGCTATACCCACTGGGTATAGGCCAATTTTCTAGTAGTGTAGTCATTGCAACATCAAATCATCCCTTCAATTTACATATACTATCTTGGGACTCTGAGTAAACTTACTAATGTGATGTTATTCCTATGATTTCCTCATGGCCTAATCCACAAACCATGTCCACTGAAAATAGACAACACGACCAAATGTTACTGCTACATTGGACCCAATGAAATCCTAGGAGCAAAGATATGATCTAAACATCATATAACATAATGATCAATAAGAATCTCAATTCTAGAGACCAATCCAACATATTGTTAATCCTATGTTTCCCCCACCCCAATGAATCCTTATGCTCTAACACAACATCCACAATCCTATCAATATACTATCACAATCCAATACAACATTCTCATCCCTATCAATGTTGTATGAAATTTATATTTTTAAGATGAAATAACCTAAGCTAGAAAATCCTTCAATAAAAAATGAACCACATGTGGCCAACATATGAGAAATGTGAGGATTAAAAGGAGTCTTCTTTTAAACTTTCTAACAAAATCAGGAAAGGGAGAAACAAACTGAATAAATAACACATAATTCAAGATATAAGAATCATTTTTGATCAGGGGAGAATTACATTCACTAGAGCATTCATGTAATAACTACACAATCTATATAAAATAAATAAAAGGAAACTCATTGACGCATGGAATGGTATCGAGGTAGGAAAGAGTCTATAACAGGATTTAGTTACCTTTACCTCATTAGCTTTTAGGGACATACTTATTTTTAGCTGTTAGAATTACTGTTTATACATCTTAATGTTCATGGTTATGGGATTTAACAAGGAGGAATAAAACCCTTAATTTGTGATTAATTCAATACGAGAGAGCCCTATTATTGTTTAATTTATATACATATCTCTAGTTCTTCATTTTCTATTGTTATCAATTAAAATTTTGAGGTATAGTTGTTGAGTAAAAACATTTTTTAAACTTGGTAAATGGATAACAAGAAAACAAACACACACACAGACACACACAAACACTTCAATGATTCAAACCTTATCCTAATATATGATAGAATTGGAGTGATGGAGTGGTGAAGTGTTTAAAGTTCATGTGAGTGGAATGAGAGGTTTTCACCCCTACAACTCTAGATCACCATTTTTTACTGGGATTTTCTGAAGAAATAGAAGGTGAGTTATTTATTGGATAATTGGGTAGTTTATTAGAAGTCATCATTCACACATAAAGGAGTTTTATCTTACATTAATCTTTGTAATGCTAGAACTATTTTTTGGAAACTAATGGTTGGAGGTTTATGATTACAAACTCTCATTGAGCACCAGTATAAGGAGAGATCATCATTTAAAAACATGATAACATAGAATAAATACTCTTACACTTGGATTAATAACTAATCTATCTTTTAATTTTTAATTTAAAACTTATCTCTCATGTTCTCATGAATTCATAAAAAAACAAACACAAACCCTATACAATAACACTTACATTGAGACACTATGAATTTGAACCCTTCCTTATAGAAAATCTGATGTAACTATTATAATGGTTTTAACCTATGAATTATATATGTATTTATACAAAAATGGCCTATATGTGTCTCAAATCATTGGAACCATTTTTGATATAGTTTTTCCATTCATTAACACCTAACCAATCACCTTATTTTCATGAAAAAAATATTGTAGTGAATTTATAATCAATTTTGATCCAAAAAAGGAATGAACCTATAGAGCATGTGTTGATTTAACAATTTTGTTAATTTATTTTTGGTTTTGATGATAAAAAACACAAAAATTTGTGTTATTAATGATGTTTATTTTATGTGAATTCTAGGAAAATAATATTTGTCAGATTATTTATTCGGTAAATAAATTCAAGTCATTGATTTGTGGGTAAATATTTGTTAAAGTATTTTGGATGTGTTCTTGAAAGTATTTCAGAAGCACTATCCATACCCTACATTTGTAAGCGTAATGTAATGATCAGAAATCCTATGTTCGTAAGAAATCATATGGATCATATACCCTACATTTGAAAGAAACCTTGTGTTTTAGGAATGGAAAGTATGGTTCATCAATACTGAATTTGTGAACCATCATATGTCATCAACCCAAAATTTGTAAACAACCTTATGTTTGGAGTTTTTTCATCACATGAAGGAACCCTACATTTTACTATTAAGTGGCGAAGTTTTAAATCTATGATATTATCCAAGATTTTATGAAGTGGTATTTATGGAAGTAATGATCTATTCAAAGTCTTGTTATGACCAATTTAAAGGCTCATATCCAATGGAGTAAATATTTTCCATTCTTATGGGAAGTTAAGACTCTCTTAAATGATTTTTAATTCAAATATTCATTATTTATTGAGCGATATTTATAGGGATAGTTTGAACTAGAGCTATTCAACCTTCAATATAAATATCAAGACATTATGCATCGAAAGAAAAAAAGGAGGAGATATACAATAGATATATACATAAGGAAAAGTTGTGTTTGAAAATAGTAAGTGTGTCATTGCCTTTAGAGATACACTTCAGATACATACATGTTTTGATCTATCTGATTGACTCACTGTTGTTACTATAGATGGCACTTCGTGTTATTGTTACATCTTCTTATACATGATCAAAGAATCATTTTTCAGAGATGCACTTTGGAGACATACATGTTTAAACATCTATATGATGTTTTCTTTGCTGTCGTTTGAAGAAAGCATGTGCAACATTGGAGATCTATTTGATGCTATGTGATATTGAAGATCAATTAAATATATCAATTGACACTAAAAATGTGATGTTTAATCTGTGTTCTCAATCAAACCAATATATATTGATTTATTAGAGTTTTGACTCCTCGTACTCAGTCATGGTAATGTGTCAGCTTGTTGAACTAAGCTGTGGATTTTTGGTTCCTTGTAAAAGAAAAAGTAGACCCTATAAAATCCATGTAAAGGTTTAATCTAACTTCACTTAGTTGTTAAGTTCTCGTGATAAGAGGATCTATTTAGTAAAATCTCCAAAACTCACCATGGGAGTGTTGGTGGAGTAGACTAAGGGATATTTGTGACTTGAACCACTATACATCGCCATGTTATTTTCCTTTATTTATTTCCATTGATCACTCATCTTTAAGTGATAAGGAATGTTTCTCTGCATATCAAGAGAGGTTTTTAGAATCTATTAATGTTTTTAAAGAAAAAAATTCACTCCCTCTCATGTGTTTTTATTCCACATCACCATCCCTACCGAATAAGTTGTATCAAAGGCAGGGTTCTACTGGTACATTTTCTTCTTGAAAAAATTATTTTTTATTCTATCTGATATTAAAAAATATTTTTTCTTTATACATAGATTATTCTATTTGATTCTAACAATGTGCTTCATAAATTTTTACTCTTATAAAAAATGAAGAATATTTTACTGGCTCTAACAAGATTAATTTGAAGTATTAGATGAAGAAATATTGAATTGAATTATTGTTGAGAAGGAAATAATGTGTTTAATAGATTTTCTCAATATTCTATTTCATATGATATGGGGTAGACTATTTCTATTACCTATGAGGGAACTGGCAACATCAGACAATTAAGCTAAGATGCAGGCTGAAGATGAATATCATATCCAATATAAATTAGCTACTCTAAAAAATACTATGGATGGATAATATGATTCAAGTCATCAAGATAAATATTTATAATATCCTTTAAAATATTTTAATATCTATACAATAAGAAAAATAAAGGGACTGGGGAAAATAGATGTTGTGAATGCAAAGAAAAAGGCCATACAAAGGTTAATGGTCTTTTACTTAAAGCTCAAAGGAAATCCAATTATAAGAGAAAAGGAAAGAATATTATAAAGGATACTTGGAGTGTTTATTCTGGTTCACATGAAAAATATTCTACAAATTATGATACCAAGACTAAAAACAGATGGTATTTCTTATGGCTCATACCGATGAGGTATAATCTTCTTAATCTCAGAAATCTAGTTGTGAAAAAATTTTCTTATTATGAATTAAATAGGTATTGCTTTATGTTACAAGATAAATATGAATCCTTAATGAAATATCATAGAAAAATTATAAAATATTATGATGTTATTCTTTTAGATAAATAATGTTTGTCAAAAAATATTACATATTTAAAAACTAACCCTATGAAAGATTCTTGTGATCTCCACAAAACTAAGATTAAACAATTTTTTGGTTGAAGTTGATACATTAAAATAAGATTCTAATATAATGATAAAAGGATAAAATTATTTAAATAAAATCCTTGGTAAAAATAAAATCTAGAAAGAAAAACATGGAATATAAAGTAATGGTGAAAGACCAAAATTATATAGTAATTATTTTATTCCTAGTTCAAATAGTAAAAACATGTCAACTTTTAAATGGTTTTATTATGGTATTAATGGAAATTATGAAAATGATTTTTTCATTATAAAACCTTAAAATTTTGATGTTAAAAATATTTATTTTTTAAAATAATTGTTTAAATTAAATAATTTAATAACTACTCAAAATAAAGAAGTTTGGTTACCTAAAAATTTAATTTCTAACACTACTGGACCCAAAAGCATGTAGGTACCAAAAGACACTTGTATTTGATGTTTTTTGAGATTACACCACTAAGTTGCATCGTTAAAAATTTAAGTGGTTGATTGAGTGATTTATGAAAATATATACCAAAAGAGTGATAGACTCTTAATTAGTTCATTATTAAAAATTCATAGTACTGAAATCTTTGATTCATGAAGTATTTCATTTATATATATACATATATACATATTTATGCTTTTAGTGCATTAACTGTTTTATATAGGGGGAGAGAGACATCTCTTATAATTTGATAAAACTCTTATTTTCTCTTTGAATTAATTCCTATTCTATTTTGATTGTATGATTGTTTTTATAAACATTAAAAATATCTAAAAATTGTTTTAATCATTAGAAAATATTATACTTGTTATAATTAATTTTTTTTTATATTCTTCTATATTTAAACCTATTGAAATCATTATATTTCACATTTTAAAATTTTATTTGTTTATGTAACCAGAAAATCATTCTTACATAATATGTATTTTCAAAAGATAAAATCTGTAATGACTATCCTGTATTTTTTCGACTTGAGATTGTTAAGCATCGTCTGCAATGTGTCATAATAAAATATTTTATCTTCTTATTGAAACTTTTAAATTATGTATTTGTATTCTTCAAAATATATTGTTCAAAGGATTCTGAAAACTAGTCATAGCAAGATGAAGTGGTCAAATATGTCTATTTTAGTAGAAAATATCTCTCACAAAAGTAGAAAAGGGAATCCTTCTAATTTTTTAGAAGAACAATCAGGTTCATATGTTAAAGATTCATTTGAAAAACATTATGAAAGAAATAAGGAAGCTCATAAGTATGTATAACTATAGGTCTCTTCATCTAAAATATCTTATGAAAATATTTTGTTCAAAGTCATCACATTGAATAAAGAAAAATTAAAGTTATAAGAAAATATGAATATGTCTAGAAGGTCATATAAAGAACTTCAGAAAGAAGATACTATATTGAAGATGGTTTTTTATTCATTATAAAGATAGTACTAGAATACAAAGGAGAGTTCGATCTCAAATGAATACATTGAAGCTTTTAAAGTAGAAATTCTAAGATATATGGAGTTACTCAAAAAATAAGTTGTTACTAAGATGGATCTAGATAAGCTGAAACTGTTCTTGGTTTAATAATGTTCATATTCTTCACTATATCAAAGAACAACATATGTTATCGGTGGGTACTGTAGCGGCGACAGGGCACTGTAGCAGCGGCGGTACTGTGCGGGTACTGTAGCAGCCGGGTTACTATTCACAGAATGGCAATTGGGCCAAAAAATTGGGCCTACAGGCTATGTAATGGGATACAAGCCCACTGGGCCATCAGGATATGTAATGGGTCTCCCTCTACCCAATTAAAAGAGGTTTTTTATTTGCTTTAATAATAAAATGAAGCTTCGACCCCAACCTTTAAAAAAAAGAACAACATATGTTCAAAATATAATAGAAGAACTATCATGAGTGTTATCTAATCTAAGTGGAAAATATAAAATTTTGGAATGTTCATATGAACATTCTATTCCTTCATAACACCCCATTTTTTATTTTCCATAAATTATTTGAATTCAATGTTATATATCCTATTCGTAATATTTTGGTAAAAAGATCCTATAATTTGTTTTGTAATTTCTTTTTAAATTTTTATACCTTTTTACTGTATGTAATAATGAACTTCATATTTTATTATTTCATTACATATCACTGTAATCAATAAATAATTTCTTTTTAAATATTACTTGTGTAAAAATTTATTAAAAGTATTTTATTCCTTGGAAATATTTTAATTCATTGAATATCCTATAATCTGTTACTTAATAGTAGTTATTAGAAAATGATCATTTTTATTCCTTAGGGGAATTTATTTTACCATATTTTACTCTTATCTTTTTGATTTCACAAAAAGGGATAAGTTTTATGTAGAAGAAATTTTCATATCATCATGTTAATATTTTTTTATCATTAGTTTTTTTATAGTCATTGGGGATAATTTTTCTTATGGGAGATTTATGAGAAATTTTATAAAGGGATAAATGGAGATAAATTTATATTCTTATAATAAATGTTGTTAAAATAATAAATGTGTTTTTAATTTATTTATGGTTATGAAAATTTCTTCTTCTAAAAATTGTTTTAACTTTTATGTATTTAGTTATGGGTTTTGGGATCATCAAAAAGGGGGAGATTGTTGAGAATGTGTTGATTCAACAATTTTATTAATTTATTTTTCATTTTGATGCTCACAAACACCCATATTTATTTTACTAATGAAGTTTATTCTAAGTGATTTTTAGGAAAATAATATTCATCAAAATATTTATTCTGAAAATATATTAAAGTCATTGATCTTCAGCAAAATATTTGTTAAAATATTATAGACATGTTTTTGAATGTATTATAGAAGCACTTCTCATACCCTAAATTTGTAATCATAATGTAAGGATTTAAAATCATTTATTTAGAAGAAATAATATGGATCATATACCATACGTTTGGAAGAAACCCTACGTTTGAGGAATGAAAAGTATGGTTCATCAACCCTACATTTGTGAACAACCGTACCTCATCAAACCTATTTTGTCAACCCTACATTTTGTGTTTTTTTCACATGAAGGAACCCTATGTTTGACTATTCAATGATGGAGTTTTAAATCTATGATATTATTAGATATTTATGAAATGATCTTGACAGAAGTAAAGATCTATTCAAAGGCTCATTATGATCTATTCAAAGGCTCATATTCAATGGAGTAAATCGTTTCTATTCTTTAAGGAAATTTTTAATCTCTTAAATTATTTGGAATTAAAATATTAAGGATTTATTGTGAGATATTTATGGAGTTGGTTTGACCTAGATCTATTAGACCTACAATATAAATATCAAGACATTCTACATTGAAAGAAAATATAGGCGATAAACAAATGATGAAATCCAAATTTTTTCATCTTTCTCTTTGCTATAGAAGTTACGAGAAATGTGAATACCATGTAAAACATTGATATAACATACATGGAGGAATGGGATAGATTTAAATGGAAATATTTATATCCCATCTTATAATTTTTATTCTAAGTGGATATATGAGTATTTAATCTTGCATTTGATAAATATTAAGGCCTCCACTAGCCAACCATACCAAATAGACCATAGGAACTTGTGGAACCGGTTTCAACCACACCCAGTGGGATCCATACCAAACTGGCTAGAGGAGGCAGCATGGTTCCCACAAAAAGTGAGCGAGCCCATGTATAGTACCCCTAGCTTACAAACTCACAGGTTCGCATAGCTTGAGCTAAAAGCTCAGTGGGATGAAGCCCGAGTAGAGGTGATGCAGGTGGTACAAGTGCCGACCCCGTTTCCAGCTCGATGAAGTAGATGTCACAAAATGGATCATATACTATAGGGATGCGCCAGTGAGATTTCGATATGGGATAAGGCGAATCAAATATAGACTATCTGGTCACACCTCTCATTTATCTCAACCATCCATTTCAGTCTTGTGGATCATGAGTTCAAAATAAATATGATATTGCACTATGAAAATTCAAAACAGATCCCATGTAGTGAAAGACCTCATCTTCAACCTCTCGCTCATCCACCACTCTCTAGAATCACTGGTTAGACATCATGAGGAATGCCTGACATCCACTTAGCATCACTACCATCTCTTAAATCCTTCACCAATAGTCATGCAAGTTCGAGACAACCAAACGAGAGTCATCACGAGATCCAAACAAGAATACTAGTGACATGCCATTAGAGTTCCCTATAATAATCAAATACATCAAATTATCATACTTTGATCATGTGATTGAAGGTAATGTGATAATTTTTAGAATCTTAAGAAGTTTTACAACCACAAATGCTTCCTCCTTTGGTATATTTTTATTCAAATTAATTCAGATTTATCTGATCACGTAACATCGTGAATAAATATCATGTGAAAGCCTACATCACCTCAAGTAGTACATGAGGCATCCATCCTGTGAAAAGAGGCATCAAACTCAGCCTCCTGTGGCCTATAAAACCCCAACTCCCATCAAGAAAAACACATGTGGGGGGAGAAAGAAGGGCTCCAGAAAAGAAGCAAGGAAAAAGAGCAGAGCGCATCGAAAATCCTCACTGGAGAACCCATCAGGTGATGTACATAACCCACTACATTACCTTTTGAATAATAAGTGATCACATGATGAATTGAGAATCTTGCATCACCTGGTTCATGATAGATTTTCACAGGATCATGTGGTACCCCTTATTGGTTTCATGACTTCACCAAACAAGGCCTTCACCAGTACGAGTAGTCTTGACACACCCCAGAGGACATACATCTTATGATGTTACAAACCATCAATATCTCAATTAAGAAAAAAACCTTAGAAACAATGGATTTAGTGTTCAATGCCTCACAAGTCTCTAGTAATGAGATGGAGCAACACCCTTGGTTTCACGATGTCCCTTGACCGGCCTCGCGATAAAGGTCTTAAGACATGCGAACCGTATGTCATGCACCCTACTTCACCCAATAGTGGATGCCCACATCCATGCATACAATGGTATTAGTGGGAACCCACTACACAAAGGCACAAGACCCATCACAAATCCTAGTGGATCTCTTTTGGATTGAACGAGTTCATGAAACATTTGGTGTCATTGAAAAAACATCAGTCGACTTGCATAATCCGTCATGAGGATTTATGTAAGGCGATCCATCATCGAAAACCCATGATCATGTGAGGGTGTCACCCCTAGGTT
Organism: Viscum album; assembly: GCA_963277665.1. Classification (NCBI taxonomy): domain Eukaryota; kingdom Viridiplantae; phylum Streptophyta; class Magnoliopsida; order Santalales; family Viscaceae; genus Viscum; species Viscum album. The sequence goes on along the minus strand of OY728130.1, from coordinate 1,049,986,448 downwards.
TAGTGGCCATGACAGGTAGTCCCCAACTCTTGTCCCTTGGACTTGCATTGCGAAGACCATTCATGTCTCGTGATGCCTGAATGCGGCCTTGGAAATATCTGCCTCGACATGTAGTATCCCTACAGACACCTTATCCATGTAAATCAATCAATGAGGATGAGTGCCCCATATGCCATGAACTCCTCTCCATTCAATTTCAAAAATCTATCATTCATGCTTTGGTTTTTATATGCATCCCCTATGCATAATTTCCCAACTCATAGAGGGAATGAAGATTACGGATGTGCTGGACTTGCACGGTTTCATGAAGACACTAGCCAACATGTGGGTTAGCCAATGAGTAAAATCTTAGACATATGCACCAGGTAACCCCACCCATGCTTGCAATTTCATTGGGAATGCTCTTTTAATGTTCGAAAATCCCCTCACAAGACCCCTTTAGGGTCATGAAAATTGCATAAATGATGGAACTTCATGTAACTCCATCACACAGACATTACCCACCCTATAAATGGCCTCAAACGAGTGGATAATTCTTGAGAAGACCCTTCCATGGACATGCATCCCTCTACCCAGGTGAATATTTTTCTATATATACTTAGGGTATGATCTAGTTGGATATGCACCTAAGACACATGAATGAGTACAAGATCCTAAATACATTTGTGATACCCTACCTCGTGAGTAGTTAAATGAAATGTGACCAAAATAATCTTCATTGGTCTCATGATGTCCTTAGATAGTATTGGACATAACACATTGATCATAACTCATGACTTATACAAGTTGGGATGATCTTATGATAGTCTATTGACATATCACTATTGTCATGTAGTAGTCTAAATGAAGTCCAAGTTGATATCATGAAAACCCATTGGCATGTATTTCCCATCAAAAGATATACTCCACATAATTTTGAAATATCTCATGAAAACTTATAGACATGTTAGCATGATCATGCGATTTCCAATCAATATGTCAGTATTGTCATACGACAGTCTGAAGACAAATCGGGTTGATCATGCGATAATTTTTGGTCATGTCTTCTTCGATCACGTGAAAACCCCCATAAATTTTTTTTATTGATTATGAAAATCCCTTTGACATGTCCAATTCACTCAGGTTAAGAAATCTGAGACAAGTCAGTGGATCATTCCTGAGACCCTAGACATGTATGATTTGGTTATGTAAAGAATCTTGGACATGTATTCTTCTCCCAAGAAAAGGAATCCAAGGCATGTTAATTGATTAGAAAGACACCCTTGGATGTGTCTACCAAGTTAGATTGGTTCCCCAACATATCGGGAAGATGATCAAGACATTTTTAGTAGATAGTTGAGACATCTCAAATAGATCTCCTAGGTCTTGTCAACCTCATCAGAAATATGCCCTTGGATGTGTCTTCCTTGTCAAGCTAATTCCCCAATATATTAGGCAGACAATCAGGACATGCCTAGAAAGCAGCTAAAACATGTCAGGTTGATCTTCCAAGACATGTCAACCTCATCCGAAAGACCTACTTGAACTCATACTATGTGAACCCCATCCAGGAACCTCCAACTACATACCTCTTTTATAAGACTCATACATGAGCATCGTTTTATGTATAAGCTCCAATCATTCCCTCATGTGCATCAAACCTATTAGTGGGTTTGGGATGAAGTGAATTAAGAGAACTTAGATTTATGCCATATCTAGGATACATAGGATGCCTTCCTATGGCCTGAGTTCCATACCATATCCTCTATGAGATGGGTAATCATGAACCTCAAATGGAAACATTAATCAGTAATCCCTACACAAATATACTCTCATGTAATGTGTTCAATCTACTATTATATATTGTTTCTCACACCGAGCATGGATCATGTGGGCTTAAAGACTAGTGGAGATTGTATCAAAATGATGTTGAAATTTACCCATGTATGGAACCATCATTGGTATGTAAGTATAATTATATATCATATCCACTCAAAGGTCCATATTCTCGAAGAATCAATTTAGGGAAGTATCATATGCATAAGTCCCACCCAGGGCCTCAATTGTCGTATCTCTCATGACACAAATGCCCATTACAAGAACTAAGTGGACTTTGGTTACTATTTGAACATGATACATTTGACACCTCATTGAGGACTAGCCTCGATATTCACATCGTTACTGTATGACCTTAAACTAAAAGGACGGGTCCAGTCACACAACCTTAAACTATGCCAAACGAAATACATGGGTTTTGATTCTTCTTTCGAATGATATGTAGTATTCCTCATAGAGGATCAATCCCATCTCTAAGACACCAACCACCTCCCTAGATGTAAATAAAATCCAAAGTGCCAAAATGTAGCCATAACTCAAAGCATCATAAATAAATAAGAGTGTGATAGAGAAACCATGATATGCACAAAATTATTTCTATCAATGCATGTTAATAATAAAGTCATTGACACGTGGGTAACCAATCTTGTATCTAGATCTAGGATTAATTTCACAAAAACATCTTAAATCTATAATAGATTCCCAGAGTAGGTAATAGTTTCCCCCAAAAGGGTGCAATGAGAATGACCACCCATCCTATCGACCAATGCGAGTCCCTAAGAATCATTGGGACTAAAATCCGAGATGAAATATTACCTTTGGAAATAATTTATGTACCCATATACAGATGGGGGATCCTTTGGGAGTTTCTAGTTAGGGTGACAACGGTAACCTGATGTTCATGATTGTGTACAACACATACCCCCCACAATCAAACCGTCAGGTGGATCCTATTCACACCTCTAAATCTTGAAGAAAGAAAATGGTGGAACTAATGAGAAATCCTTTAAATGTGTCATCCATTTCACGGGTCAAAAAATGATAGATTTTCCAGATCCCATCAAGACAGTTTGTGTTGTGCTCATTGTGCAACAAAATGATGAACCTGCCATGTTTCTTTTAACCACACTAGACCTTTTAAAAAAATAAGGGGCTGACTCTTTATCCTTTATCTATGAAAGATATTGACTGAACACGTACTCTTATATATGATGCTTCACTTATATGGTATCTTGTTTTCTTCCTTAGGACTTCTAAAGATTACTTGTAATCAAATTGAAATCATCAAATGTGCCAACAAATTCTGAGATTTCTGGACAAGCTTCTTTATCCTTGAGGCTTTGACATATGTTTTCAACAAAACAACACTTCAAGTATCGATTGGTGAACATCTTGAGATGAGAATACCACATTAATAGATTCATACCGACTCTTTAATCATCTCATTAAATATTTTTGAGGATGAGTTCTCACCAACCGCCTTTCCCATAATAGGCCACAAGAGAGGAAGTGTCCCATGTTCCCATTTTCATCCTTTTTGAGAGCCTGACCCTAGAACATAATAGTACACACATTCCCTACCTTAGGGAGGTATATGAGGAAAATAATCATATCAACACAATCACCAAAGAGATGTGTAGGAGGGATCCAATTTTTTTTACTCATCATCCTAGACATGTAACAGTTATTCCACAAGGAGCTGCAGAGGAGGTTTTTATCACACTAAATACCCCAATTGGGACACCTGGAAGAAGATCCCACCAGGGATGTCCAAAAAATGCAGCTCCAGAGTAGGCTTATATCCATAGTATCACATATCTATCTAGGGCCCTCAAGTATATCCTAATAGTTTCCTAGAATCAATACTAGATCATTGCTATCTAGGGGCCTCTGAATTCATCACAACTAGCCTCAGTGAATGTGGAATCCCATGGGACACCCCAACCCATAGGGTTGGGATATTGTTTACTATATTTTACCCTGGTATCATCTTTATCATGGGAATAGATCCCTCAAATAGTACCATGGGAACCAAACCCTCAAATAGTACCATGGTAATAGACCCCTAAAATGGTACCATGGGAACCCCTCAAATGTTACTATGGGCTCTGACCCCTCAAAGGGTATATCAGGAACCGACCTATCGAATGTGCTAATCCATCGAGGAGGAACACTAAACTACTCATGTCTCAGTAAATATAATATCAATCAAATCCAAATACTTCTCATCAGATCCAAACAAGCACACTCCTGAAGGGTACAATCATACCCTCCGATAGTCATTTGAGTCACAACAATTTGGACTATCTAATACCACTTACACAAGTGTAGAAAGTCCCAACGGTATCCACCAGGCATCTATAGAAGGTGTTACCAACCATTTTGGTATTTTATGGGGTAATAAAAATGGATCATATGGATAGTATAAGTAGTGGTCTCAGTCTTTGGGGTCCACATTTGAACTCCCATTATCATCCACTCACCATGTAGCCATAAGAGGAAAGGGTATTTTCATGGATTCTACCAGCCAACCCCTTGAGGATGACACAACAGTTTCTATAGAATAAAATATTGCTCCACTCCAAAAAGAGAATAGGGATATCTGATAGATAATTGTGTGAATACTGCTAATATGTCTACCTCAGGATGATGCAATAGTACCTACCTATAGAAGCCTAACTTGTAGTGATGTACCCCAGCCCACAGGGTTGGGGGAATTTTCATATTTTTCATCCCCTCATTGGGTGAAATCCAAAAATTCTTTCATCTCTACCAAACCAATAGGGCTAGGATAATTTCCATATTTTCCACCTCCTCATTAGGGATATTTTAGAAAACATCTACCCTTATATGTTTCCACAAAACCTCAAGGAGAGTTAGAATATTTTAATCAGTGGGAACCATATTTATCGTCCAAGACCCCCAATTCATTAGCACCTACCCCCATGCTAATAATGATTGGGGATATGTACCTTGAACCCCATATTTAGCCATGTATCCGTACCAATGGTGTCATAGATAACATGCAAGGGAAGCATCCTAGTTTCCCATATCTTAAAGACATGCATCAAAAATTATATTTCTTCTAAGGAAAGAAAGTTCTTGGACATTTCAATTATTCCATGAAGAATGTTTTGATAGAGTTATCAACAATGATAAAGCCAAGCGAGGAAAGTTTATTAGGCCATGAAAATCATTTTCCCTTCCATAAATGTCTCAGGAATATGATAGAAGGTTTATTTTACTTTAAAGATTGGCTTCAAATAAAGACGGACATGGGGATATTTGAACCACCAACACATGAATCCACACTCTAATCTACTGATCACTCTAAACAGGATGCACCAGTCATGCAATGGAGCATGAGCCATATACTTACCAGGGAGAAGTGGTCATCTTTCAAAATAAGATTGAGAAAAGTGTATTCCTTCCAAAAAAATAATGTCCCTAGATATTTTGACTATTCTATGGAAAATGGTTTGATAAATATCCTGGTGATGGGAACACTAATTAAGGCTGGGTTGAAAGACCATGATGACTATTTCCCCTTTCATTGAAATCTTAGGAAATTAATAGAAAGCTACTTTATATTCAAAGATAAGATGGTGGAGTGGGTATATGCAGTCTTGATAGAGTTAAAGGATCTTGAAACTCATGCAATATGCATAAGAGTTTTCCAATATACTTTAGAAGATACACTCTCCTAATAGGTTATTCACCTCTTCCTTACCAAAAGATATTAATCTACACAGATGATGTCTTTATCACATGATATTAAATTGCATGGCCATCATCCTTACCATAAGATGTTAAACTGCATGGATTGAGACCTCACTATAAGATGTTAAAATGCACCACTAATTTCCTTTATACATGAAATTATACTGCATGGGATTTCTATACCTATGTATAGCTTGATTCTCATTTTTTATTGATTTACATAGGGACTACTTGATCCTATATCTTTTTCCAAACACCACATAATGAAAAATAATCCTATCATATCCTTCTTTTCCTTTTCATAGTGGAAGGAACCCTTGTCATTCCTTGTTTCTCACACCGAGCATAGATCATGTGAGCTTAGGAATTTTAGTAAGGGTTTCCCCACACAAAAAAAGGAATGGAATTTTATGATAGGATCATCATGGTCTTGGATGAAATAACTTAAAAGGCATACCATGATTCATCTCCGTATGATGTTAAATTTCACATTTGATGTCCCTTACATGACATAAAACAATACATTTATGTGGACCTTTCCAGAGAGGACCACCATTAGGTGTTGGTCTCCTACCACACCTGTATCCTAGAACAACGCACAACTTGATTCTCATCCTAATGAGATATGTAGGGACACATGGATTCTATATCCTGGAACAAACACCTATATTCACATCATTACTTCATGAAAACAAATTTCATGGAATACATACCAATCACAAGATAATAAACTATGTGGAATCTCAATCTCTGGGAGATATTGTCAGCATAAGATGGAAAGGTCGATATACTAAATGGAGAAAACACTCCCTTTAAGACATGTGAAGCCACATCTACTGATGAATATTTATACATGAATGGATGTATGAAACTAATGGTGGATGATGATATATATATTTTATCTCCCAATGGCATAGGGGAACACCACTGAGAACCCTTGAAGTATGATCAACAACAACTATGTGCTCCCTATAAGTCCGGTCGATGTACCAGATCTATTAACAGAGGTTTAAACCCCTCCTTTCCTCAGTGAAAGTGTGAAATACAACCAACTGTGACATCTCTCTATGATAACTTAGACAATATAGGATGATAATGTATCTTATCATAGCCTCCCTCACCCTAATAGTAATGGAGAAGCCCCAAAATTATCAGCTTCATCTAAAAATTTATCAACAAGCTCAGAAATGGAAGAAGATGGGGATAACCTTAGAAATTCCCATCCAACATTCGAGGAGGGAGTCTCCACCACCATAGATGATTTGAGATAGATAAATTTGGGAACAGAAGAAGACCCAAAAATTATACTGATTAGTGTCTCCATGCCCCTCGAAGACAGGACCTGTACATTTTATTTCTAAAGAAACATTAATATATGTTCTCTTGTAACTATATGAAAATTACCAGACCGAGTCCAAACATTCCTATACACCATCTTGGACTACCTGATGAGAATTGAGGATTCAAACATGAAACCAGGAGGATGCACCCCTCTTATTTTCAAAAAGACTTCAAAATTCCCAAGAAGTACTTGTTGTAGCCATCGGTTTGGATGACTCTGATGGAAGGGAGGACACTCATATTATATATTTCTTCCATGGAATTCTCACTGGGAACCTCCCTCACATAGAAAAAAAGATGTGGGAATAGATAATTATCTCTACTACCTCAACCGAATGATTATAGGTACTGAGACCGGATATTCTGTTGTCGATAAGAACTACCTTACACTCATTTTTGCAGTGAAAAAGGTGAGGCATTTCTTGTAGCACCATGAAGTCCATATAACATCTCGTATTAATCCTCTCATGTACATCCTTGGACATCCTATGCTGACTAGGTGTTTGGACCGATGGGTGGTCATTCTTCAGTAATGCAACACTCAGTTTTTTCATAGATGTCAGTGAAAGAACAAGCCCTAGATGATTTCCCTATAGTACACCCTACCCTAGAAAATTCATTGGAAGGCATCAAACACCCAGATGAGGAGGTCTTCTATGCCCTTGACACTCCCTAGAAATGGGAGATATACTTTGATGGCACCTCCTGAAGTCTCGTATGTTCAAGAATGGAAATCCAAAAGCTCAATCAGGTTGGTCTTGGGACTATATTTGTCTATCCTAATGAATTAGTTATACCATACTCCTTATCACTATTCAAAGGCTTCAAAAATAATGAGGTGGAGTATCAATACCTCATCACTAGGTTGGAACTATTCCTACAGCCGCACACAACCAACCTTAATATCAAAGGGGACTGAGAATTGGTGATGTAGTATATCAATGGTGAATATTCCATAAAAAGGAAGAACTTCCCCCTCACTAGCTATGTTAGGGGACTAATGGAAGAGTTCCATTTTGAGCCCACATTGCATCATGTTCCTCGATCACAGATTGCTCATTCCAACACATTGGCTAATTCAGATACCATCTTGGATGACCCTGATCTAGAGGAAGAAATATTTCATATCACGCATCAAAGAATAGTAAGGACATCCACATTAGACAATGCCCCGTCACTCGTCCTAACCACATGGTGTTAAATTGTAAGAAGTTCTTCCTCAACACATGATGTTAAACTATACAAATATATTCCAAAACACATGATGTTAAACTATATGGACTTCATCCTAACCACATGATGTTAAAATATACAGAGTTCGTCCTAACCACATGATGTTAAACATTACGAAGTTCATCATTAAAACAATATGTTAAACTATATGGATCTCATCCTAACCACATGATGTTAAACTATACATAGTTCATCCTAACCACATGACATTAAATTGTATATATCTCATCCTCACATTATGAAGTTAAACTATACAACCGTGTCCTAAAAACAAGAAGTTAATCTATATGATATACCAATTCCTCGCTACAAGATGTAAAATGGCATGAATCCATAAACTATCCCCATTCACGTAGGTTAATCCACAGTCCTTACTGCAAGACATTAAACTACATGTAAATCATCCTAACCACATGAAGATAAACTATATGGAGTTCTTCTAATTCGCATGACGTTAAAAAACATGGTTCTTCAAGAAATACAAATGGATTGATTCCAACTATCGCAGGATACCTAGTGATTCCCAAACCCCTATTCTTGGGCCTATTTATAGGATTAATTTTGATTCACATCGAGTTATCATACATCCTTACCACATGATATTAAACTTCAAGGAAAATATCTTTACCGCATTATGTGAAACTACATGGATCTATAACACCCCTTTCCTTCATGATAGGAGATCTATGTACTTACCAAAAGATGTTAAACTGCATGGATAATGTCCTTACTACATGACATAAAAATGCACAAATTCATAACATCCATCCTTATTCACGTCGATTCAACCATGTCCTTACCACATGACATTAAATCTGCATAACCCTTCTAGAACTATGTAAGTCTTGATTCTCATTTTTAGCGAGATACTTAGGGAGACCTCAATCTTATATCTTGGTCTAGCCACTACATGGTACAAAATTTCCCTATTGCACCCCCGACTACCTATGCATTGTGATAAAAACCCATTCTATTACTTGTTTCTCACATCAAGCATGGATCACGTGAGATAAGGAATGGTAGTAAGGGTCCATCCTCACAAGAAGGGCATGAAGGTACATGACTTCTCCAAAATAGTCTTGAATTATAGACCATAAAAGGATCACCATGAGTTCTTTCCATAAGACATTAAACTGCACGGTCAATTGAAGGTTCTGGGTGCAGCAAAAGCATGGTTGGAATGGAACCCAACTTTGATTTTTACCAGGATCAATGATTATTCTAGGATCAGTACGATGATGAACGCCAGTCTCCACAGAATAGAATCAAAGACTTAGATAAAAAAGGAAGAGGCATGAAACCTTTAGAGAGGATCATGCACATCAAGTTTATAATTAATTTAATTAATTTCATAAAGAAAATAATACTTGGATCATGGGTATTTTATTCATTGATGATGTTGATCGTTCGGAATGACCCTTCCAAATTATCTCATTGTGCTTGTAAGGATCCAAACTAGAATCCCTCTAGTGGTGATGCACATGTGCTCAGATGGCCTCTAATCGACACTGCTCGTTCTTCAGGTGCTAGCGGGGGGAAGTGAGTGTCTTGTGTCCATCGTTCTTGATCGCTTGTTCTTCAGCCTTGAAGAACGTCTCTCATTTTTGAGAGGGGTGGGAAGAGGATTCAAGAGAGAAATTGTTTAGATCAACAATTCTAAATTCATCAGGTGTATGATTTGGTGTCGTGTGGTCTCTGGCACAATATGCGTACTTGTCTATTTATATGCATGGAACTTCAGTTACAATATTTAATTGCATAATATCAATTAAATACATTCATAAACTTATAGAAAACCTATGCTCATAATAATAATAATACCGCATCATTATTTATGGTGCACCAACTTGCGCAAAACAGAATTATAAATAAAATTCCACGTTACAAAATAATAGCAGTGTCATTATTATTTTAACTTGTGCCAACTAGTTAAGTAATTATTTACCATCTTGAAAATAATTATTTTACTACTGGACCAGCCTTGGTCCATTCGAACTCCACTTACATTTATTGAACACTAGAATAAATAAATAAATAATTTATTCTCTTAAATAAATATTTTATTTACAAACTAGTAAATAAATATTTATTAGATGTTCAATAAAATAAATAAATATATTTTATTTAATTAATGAGATCATCATAACTTGAATAAAATTATTCCACAGTCTAGAGAATAATATTTATTTCATTAATTAAATTCAAATAGAATTTAACCGAGACCACCAAAAACACTTAGTGTGTGAACCACTTGGATTCTTTCTCATTGACATTAAGTGGGCTTGCCTAAATTCCAAGAGTACTATCTAGAAATGGGTCAAGGCGCCCAAGAGAAAGAATGTAAAGCTACAAAAATGACATCCACATACAAACACCCACTATGTAATATAATCCCTTTGTATCAATATTTCATCAAGTAGGTTTCATGATAGTGTCATCAACTTTTATACTTGATATGTCGTTCTTTGAATACCTGAAATAAACTCATCATTACACCATGGCCATGGAATTTTGCGTGACAATTTTATTTCAATAAAAGGGGTGAGATATCAACTTTCATAAATGGAAGGGAAAAATCCTTCCTCGACTTATCTATTAATAACATTCCACTCATGACGCACCCAACATACCCTACCCCCCCTGCCAACTTTTTGCACGATGGTTTTCATCAGAAATAAAAGTGCTTGAGTCGTGACACATATTAATGATAATCTTAAAGACTAAGGATCATTACACATGCTCGTAGATAGAAATATTTGATGACACCAAAACATGCAGAATTCGTAATGGCGGGTCTGTTCTCATAATCTCTTATCTTGGAGATTTCCAAGTGTGAACTTCATGAGAGGAAGTCTCATATACTTATGGGTACTCAAAAATAATGGTATGAATTATATGTGTCCCATCATAGTATTTCATCCAACCTTAGAACTATATTTAAGAATATTGTTATAGCATTTCAAGGATCTTATCATAACGGGAAACTTCCATGAACTTATCAATACAACAAATACTCCAGGAAATTATTACATCATAGTCATGAAGAACAATGAAAAATATGTAATAACATGTTTAATATTTAAATACATTAAATGTCCATGTAATCAATGTAAAACATGTTGGTTCTAGGTCACCAACTATTATAAACTCCCAATTAGACTAGAGCGAACTATCTATGACTTTCAGTCCACCAGAACTCACATAGTGATTATGTTTCTGCTGAGTCAAGGATTTAGTCAAGGGGTCCACCACGTTTTCTTCTGTGGAAATACTGATCACTGCAACTTCACCTCTCTAAGAAAAATCCCTCAAGAGATGATACTTCTAAAGTATGTGATTCGTCCACTGATGTGACCTTGGATCTTTTGAGAGAGCCACCACTGCAGTATTATCATAGTACAATGTGATGGGATCTTTACTGCTAGGTATCACATCCAGCTCCTGGACGAAGATTCACATCCAAATGGCTTCTTTAGCTACCTCAGAAGCTACAATATACTCAGACACTGCTGTAGAATCTGTGACAACACTCTTCTTTGAGCTCTTCTAGCTCACTACACCTCCATTCAAAGAGAATATGTATCCAGTTTGCGAGTTCATGTCATCTTGATCAGTCTAGAAACTAGAATCTACATATCCTATGATGAATAGTTCCTCATCTCCTCCATAAACCAGGAACATATCCTTAGTATGCCTTAGATAATTTAGGACAATATTGACTGGCATCCAATGGCGGTCACCTGGGTCAGCTTGATATCTTTCTACCACACTCAATGTGTAGGAGACATCCAGCCTAGTACATAGCATGACATACATGATTGACCCAATTGCTGATGCGTATGGAGTCCTTGCCATTATCTTTATTTCCTCATGTGTCTGAGGACACATTTACGTGGAATGATGAATCCAATGTGATGCTGGAAAAAAAATCCCCTCTTGGATTGTTCCATACTGAATATCATAAGTATCTTATTAATGTATGTACTTTGACTTAGACCCAACAATCTATTGGATCTATCACGATGGATCTTTATCCCAAGAATATATGCTTCCTCTCCCAAGTCCTTTATGGAGAAGCATTGATTCAACCATGCCTTAATAGACTATAATACTGGTATCTCATTTCCAATAAGTAATGTATCATCAACATATACTATTAGGAAAATGATTGCACTCCCACTAAACCGTTTGTATACACAAGGATCACATTTTTTCTTGATGAAACCAAATTTTGTTATGGCTTTATCAAAACAAATTTTCCACGACCTGGATTCTTTCTTTAATCCCTAAATGGATTTATGAAATTCGCATACCTTATTGGCATCCTTTGGAGTCATAAACCCTTCAGGTTATGTCATGTAGACATCTTCGTGAAGGTTCCCGTTAAGGAAGACTATTTTGACATCCATTTTCCAAATCTCATAGTCATGATAATCGGAAATTTCCAATAGAATTTTGATGGATTTCAGCATTGAAACTGGTGAAAAGGTTTCACCATAGTCAATGCCTTGACACTGTTTGAACCCTTTGGAAACCATTCATGCCTTATAGGTGCTGACTTGTCCTTCCATGTCTAGTTTCTTCTTGAATACCCATTTGAAACCAATAGTCTTTACATCAACTGGAGGATCTACCAAAATCTAGACTTGGTTTTGGTACATGGAATCCATTTCAGAATTCATGGATTCTTTCCACTTGGAAACATCTGTGCCACTTACTACTTCCTTATAGGTTAGAGGATCATTATTGTCAACTAATAATGATTCACCATCCTTGGTAACTAGAAAATTGTACTGTTCTGGTTCTCTAACCTCTCCTGTACTCCTATGCATCTCTTGTGTATCTAGAATAGTTCTTTATTCCATGGGGCTTTGTGGAATCTATTCCTGTACCAACTCTTGTGTACATTGAGCCTCAAATTCATCAAAGTCTATATTTCTCCCACTATCTCTTTTGGAGATGTGATCCCTCTCAAGTAATATGGAATTTCTTACCACTATAACCTTTTTGTATGAGGGTATTTATAGGTAATATACCCTTTTTTCCTTGGGGTATCCTATAAAGTACACTTTGTGCCTCAGGGTTCAAATTTGTTACCTGAAGAGGCCTTAACAAACACATCACATCTGTACACATGTAAATTAGATAATATGGATTTATTTCCAATACAGAACTCGTATGGAATACCATTTATCGATATAGTTGGTACTTGATTTAGTATGTGGGCCGTTTTTTGTAGTGAATATCCCCAAAAGGATAATAGAAGACTCACATGACTCATCATTGACCTCACCATGTCCAATAGGGTATGGTTCCTCCTTTCGCTCACACCATTCCACTAGGGTGTGTATAGAGGATTGAGTTGGGATAGGATACCGAACTCCCGTAAGTAATCAATGAAGTATTGATTAAGATATTATCCACCTCGGTCTGAGTGAAGTTTCTTAATCTTTTTACCAAGCTGGTTCTCAACTTTATTATTGTATTCTTTGAACTTATCAAAAGAATACAACTTATACCTCATTAAGTAGATATATCCATATCTACTAAAATCATCATTAAAAGTTATGAAGTATGAGTAACCTCCCCTTACTTCAACTGGAAATGGTCCACACACATTATTATGAACCAATTCAAGAAGTTATTTATCCCTTTTATCTTTCCCACTAAATGGGGGATTTGGTCATTTTTCCTTGTAAACATGTATGACATACACCAAGCGATTTTAGTTTGAAAGAATATAAATATCCATCTTGATGTAACTTTGTCAAGTGTTTCTAGTTTACATGACCTTTCCAGTGATTCCAAAGTTGGGTGTGGTATGAGTCATGTGAAGTATCTTTGTTATCGATTGCCATTACTTGGTTTGTGTAATCCAACACATAAAGAGCATTGTATAAATGTGCCCTACCAAAACAAATTCTATCTTTGTAAAGGAAGAAAAATTCATTTAAAAACTTAAAAAAATCCATCTGTATCTAATATAGATACAGAAATAATGTTCTTAGTAACAGACGGCCCATAATAACAACCCTTTAAAACCAAGATCATCCTAGTTGGCAATGTGAGGTGGTTGTCACTAACAGCTACAACAACAAGTCTGGCTCCATTGGATGCTTATAGATCCACCTCCCCTCAGTCAATCTTCCTGAATCTACTTGGTTCCTATATTTGGATACATATGTGAGCACCACAAGCTATATCTAATACCCAATTTGTAGAAATAGATAGATTGCATTTGATAACAAATGCACCTGAAGATTCCCCTTTCTTCTTAGGTTGGGTGAAGTTCTTCTTCCAGTGGCCCTTCTTGCCACATGCGAAATAAACAACCTCTTATTCCCTTAAATCCCCTTTGATATTTCTTTTCTTGGAAGGTTGTGAAGAAGCTTTGGTCTTAAAGCTATTCACCTTCCCTTTCCTTTTATTCACCATAAGGATAGAAGGCTTTTCGTGCTTCATATATTTTTCCACTAGGAAAATGAGGATAACAAGATCAGATAGAGACTTCTCAATGTTGTTCATATTGAAATTGAAAACAAAGTTAGAGAATCTCTAAGGGAGTATTGTGAGAATGAGATTGGTGACCAGTTCTTCGGGGAGTTTAAATCCTAGAACCTCTAGGTGCTCAACGTAGCCAATGAGCTTGACTACATGAGGACCAGCTGGGGAACCTTCTCCAAGATTACTTTGAAAGAGTGACTTAGAGATATCAAACCTTTCATATATTTCTCTCTCCTAGTAAAGACCTCATAGGTGCTTGAGAATTATATAAGCATCCAAGTTTTCATGAGACTTAATGAGATCACTAGACATTTATGATAGTATCAAACATTAAACGTCGACCACATCGTTTATATGTTTCCCATAGACCAAAAAATACTCATCACTCACCTATTTGGAAGGAAAATTAGGTAATGCTGACTCTAGCACGTAATACTTACGTTCATGGTGTAGGATAACCCGAAGGCATCTAAACCATTTCTAGAAGTTACTGTAGGTGAGGATGTTGTATTTATCCAGAATTGATCGCAGGGATAGTGTGGTTGACAAGTTTTTCATTTTTATTCTATAATTAAAATATTAGATCATCAATACTTTCTTGATTACATTTTTGAGAAATAATAATTTTTTTATTAAATCTCCCACTATTTTATCAAGTCCCAATGACCCTCAAAATTGAACTCAGAATGTATAATTTCCATGACATTCTAGTGGCAAGGATCCATATTCCCCTTTGCATAACCACAAAAAAGGTTGGTCAAGCTATTATAAGGTATTTAGGTAGGAAGGTCTTTGCCAACTGTGAGCTTGCAGCTCCTTGATCTGTTGATGGACTCCCCAATCCTGAAATCATGACTTTTGGATTTCCTCAACTTTGGCCTCCAATATTACAACAAGTCTAGAAAGGGATACTCTTCTTGATGTAATATGGTTAAGTCAACCCAAAACCTTTTATAAGTGATTTCTGTATAAAATTAAGTGTCCCAACAAGGGTTGGTCAAAAACATAGTTTTATTGTGTTTTTCCCTTAACCAAGTAACAGAAGGCTTCATCTGACTTAATATTTTATTGAGGGATTTTTATATATTATGCTTGAATTGATTATTATCATTATTACATGCTTTTTAATATTAATTGTAACTGACTTAAGTGATTAACCATATCTTGATAATATTTACGCATAAGTATGATTTATTTTAGTTCCATATTGCATGCTTGTTTAATTCATTAATTATATGATCGTTACCACACATCCATAATGATAAACCATGGAACTGATGAAAATAAAATAAAGGGCATGATCATGAGCTTTTCTAATGGTTAGTTTATTAGCGGTTGACAAACTAACCCTGACCTAGGGGATAAAAATCATGAACCTTTTGGGTTCATGTTTACAGATTTACACCTATCCACCTCTGTATCTCCTTGGATTGGTTTCGTCTCAACTCTATCTTGAACAACCTCCACTAGCTTGGGAGTTCCATCCATTACATATGGCTTTTTTTAACTCATATGCAGGTGAGGGGTAAAAAGGGGTTTTACATAAAAGAAACCTTGAGCACACATGCCCTACATATTAATGATGAGAAGTATTGCAGGACAAAAAATTTAATAAATAAATTAAAAGAAACCATCCACAAATAAAGGCCTTGGTCTAACTCATGATCATTCATACATGCAACAATATTTATGCATACATAAAACTAGCATTCAATTGTTTAATCATTCTTGTTTAAGATAAATCACACTTGAATTAATTAATTATCATATTTAATTAAAAAATCCTTTTTTCTTAAACACTTTTCTGAATTTTCTTGAGATTCTCATCCATCATAATTTAATACAAAAAAATTTATTTAAAATTATCTTTGTATGTAACCTGTACCTTGGAGGCATCCTGGTGAATTTCTATTCATAACTACCCAATGAGTAGAAATGAACATCACACAGATGTTAAATTAAACACATATATATAAAACACCTATCACATGTTGTGCCTTTTCTTTATGCCTGCATGATAGTACATGTCTCAAGGGTTTGTATAATATAGTAATAAATTTTAATAAATATGCGTAATTTGGATGAGTACACGGTGTGTAGTTCCAACTACACGGTGTGTACTATTTTTCACTATCCATCTGACATACATGCCTGGGGAAATGGCATGTGAGTGTAATTAGGAAATCATCAGAGTACACAACATGTCCAGTTGGCCACACGCTGTGTAGTTCCTCGTTACACGGTTTCCAAATGGGCAATCCTTGTACAGGGTACACGGTGAAACCCTAACCCGAAGGGACTACACGTCATGTCCAGTCAGCCACACGGTGTTTAATCCAGAAACCGCATGCCACCTATTCTTGGTCATCACACAGAGCCATTAAGACTTAGAAAAACTCCAATGACATGATTTGGTTTGGAATACTAGACTCGATGTATTGAAAATTGGCTACATAGCATGTACTGTCGAATACAAGTCGTGTGTTCTGGTGTTGTACGAACATGAACCTTTGGCACCTCTAGATGAGATCCTCTATTTTATTTTAATCAAAATTAAAAGAAAAGATCATTTTTGTAAGGTGAATGAGAAACAAAAGAGGAGGAACATATCTCGAGATTTAGATTTGAAGAATGATTAACTTGAATTGAAATAACTAAATTATTAAATGCGTAAATCATCAACGAAATATTTACATAATTATAAACTATGATGTAACTGCTCTGATACCACTTGAAGGTTCCAAGCACAGCAGAAGTGTGGTTGGGTCGATACCCGAATTTAATTTTTACCAAGATTAATGATTATTCTAGGATCAATATGATGATGAATTCCAGTCTCCACGAAATAGAATCAAAGACTTAGATAAAGAAAGAAGAGGCCCGAAACCTTTTAAGAGGATCTTGCACATCATGTTTATAATTAATTTAATTAATTTCATAAAGAAAATAATACTTGGATCTTTGGTATTTTCTTCATTGATGATATTGATAATCTAGAATGAAATTTCTGTATTATCTTGTGGTGATTATAAGGATCCAAACTAGAATCCCTCTAGCAATGATGCACATGTGCTCCGATGGCCTCTGATCGACACCACTCGTTCTCCAGGTGCTAGCGCGGAGAAGTGAGTGTCTTGTGTCAGTCATTATTGATCACTTTTTCTTAAAACTTGAAGAACATCTCTTGTTCTTGAGAGGGGTGGGAAGAGGATTTGAGAGAGAAATTTTTTAGCTCAACAATTCTCAATTCAATGGGTGTACGATTTGATGTCCTGTGGTCTCTGGCACAATAGGCATACTTGTATATTTATATGCATAAAACTTAAATTAAAATATTTAATTTCATAATAGAAATTAAATATATTCACAAACTTAGAGAAAACCCATGTTCATAATAATAATACCGCGTCATTATTTATGGTGCACTAACTTGCGCAAAATAGAATTATAAATAAAATTCTGCATCATAAAATAATAGCAGCGTCATTATTATTTTAACTTGTGCCAACTAGTTAAATAATTATTTTACTACCGGACCACCCTTGGTCTGATAAAACTCCACTTATATTTATTTAACACCCAAATAAATAAATAAATAAATTATTTTCTTAAATAAATATTTTATTTACAAACTAGTAAATAAATATTTATTAAATGTTCAATAAAATAAAAAAATATATTTTATTTAATTTATGCGATCATCTTAACCTGAATAAAATTATTCCAAGGTCTCGAGAATAATATTTATTTTATTAATTAAATTTAAATAGAATTTAATCAAGACCGCAAAAAACACTTAGTGTGTGACCCTTTAGTATTCTTTCTCGTTGGCATTAGGCGGACTTGCCTAAATTCCAAGAGTACTATCCAGCAACAGGTCAAGGCACCCAATAGAAAGAACATAAAGTCACAATAATGACATCCACATATGAAATCTCACTATGTAATATAACCCCTTTGTCTCAATATCTCATCAAGAAGGTTTCATGATAGTTTCATCAACTTTTATGCTTACTACGTCGTTCTTTGACTACCTGAAATAAACTCATCGTTACACCATGGCCATAGAATTTTGTGCCACAGTTATATTTCAATCATAGGGGTGAGATATCAACTTCCATAAATGGAAGGGAAAAATCCTTTCTCAACTTATCCATTAATAACATGCCACTCGTGACGTACCTAACGTACCCTACTTCCCAACAACTGTTTGCGTGATAGTTTACGTCAGTAAATCAAATTGAGTGATTCGTGACACGTATTAATGATAATATTAAAGTCTAAGGGTCATTACACATTCTCACAGATAGAAATATTTGATGACACCAAAATATGTAGAATTTCTAATTGCGGGTATGTTATCATAATCTCCTATCTTGGAGATTACCAAGTGTGAACTTCATGAGAGGAAGTCTCATCTACTTATGAGTACTCACACTTGACAGTCTGCATGTTATGTGTCCCATAATAGTATGTCTTCCAATTATAGAACTATATTTAAGAATATTATTTTATCCTTTCAGGTTTCTCATTATAGAAGAGAACAACCATGACCTTATCAATGCAGCAAATACTCTAGAACATTATTACATCATAGTCATGCATAATAATGAACAATATGTAATAACATGTTTTATATTTAAATACATTAAATGCCCATGTAATTAAAGTAAAACCATTTGGTTCTAGGTCACCAACTCTTACATCAATTTCATTATTACATGACATACAACTACTTGGTTATCAAGAAATATGTGTGGCTTGATTCTTGTTTTCATGATATACATAACATCTCCCAGACTCAACCATATCAACACCAATTTTTCAGGTTGGTCCATATTTTTTCTTTCTGCATGAAGTTAAACTGAACGGTCACTCAAGAACTATGTGTGGCTTGATTTCTATCATCATAGGATATGTAGTGATTCCTAGATCTCTATTCCTAGGCCCAACCACAAAAATCAATGTAAACAATTCCCACATATCCCTATGGTCTAGAACTACAAAGAGAGAGTTTCTCATTCAAGAACTATGTAAGACTTGATTTCTATCCTTATAGGTTATGTAGCGATACCCCGAATTCCAACACTAGGACCAATTAAAAAAAATAAATATAAATACACCACCTCTTAGCATACAAGTCATACCTATGCAAGGAACTTCGCCAAGAACTATATGTGGCTTGATTCCCTTTATAAGGACCCAACCTTAAACATTACTTATTATTGAATTAAATGAATAATTCACATTGAGGATCTTTTTAGGTTTAGAGTTTTAGAGAATTAGGACATAACTATTACATCTCAAAGATTACAAAGTAGACACATCTACTTAGCTTCCATTTTTTTTTCACAAAATAAAAACTCTTGAACACAAGAGTCATGTCTAGTTCCTTGTTTTAGACAACCCGACATTTCCTTGATCCCATCCTTGACCCTATTAATCTTTATGTCCTGTGAAAAACATTTCAAAAAAACGTGGGATGACCATAAAAAGCTCAGTAAGGGTTATAACAATACGGAAAGAAAACATTAGTCCATGTATACATAAGAATCAATGAAATCATACTTTACTGATAAAACATAAGCAATTTAACATACCTCATGAAATCATAATATTTACGAATAACTCATAGAAATCCTAAGAGATAAAGGTAACTTGAGGCATTCATAAAATTCTTACGTAGGGAATAACCCTCATGGTTACATTTGGAATACCCATCATAATATATTTCCTAAATCTCTTCAGAGAAACCTTAACGTTTAACTCCTTTGCGTTACCCAATGCATTGGAGAGCTATATTGGGCTCACCCGCCCTTAGTTTATCAAGGAACCACCCGTCTTCATAAACAATTCCCAAGAACCATAACATAATCATATCACATAACTTAAGCATAAAGGAAAGATAACATTCTCACATTGCAATAACAATATAACATTTTAAGACATTGAAATAATGAATCCATTCTAAAAACCATTTTCAAAACCATTTAAAACATTTAATAAAGAGATTTTTGAATCAAAGTGTCCCATACCACTTTGTAGATTTTAAAATTTTAATCCATTAATATCCATATAAATAAATCCTTAATTTTTTTTTGAAAACATGGATATTAATGAGAAATATTTTTAAGAATAAATCATTAAAACATTTAAAACTATATTTTATTTAAAGGGTTTTTAACAAAATGAGAGACACTTGAATACAATAATTGAGGAATAACATTTAATCAGAACTTTATAATATCATGAGAATAAAGGGATTCATGATATAATATTTCAAAGGACAGTATATACACCATATAAGAGTGAATTGGTGCATGACAACAATGAAGTCTCAATATAAATGAAAAGTGAGATGAAATCCCTTATAAAGAAGGTATCCTTAAATTAAGGACAAATCAATCTCATAATTATGTGTGAAAAATATAAATAAACCCAATAAAAGTGGATATTAAGTGTAAAACAACCAGAGGTCATTCACACATATTCATAGGATGAAATATTCTATAATTACATGTTGAACCCAAAGAAATCGAAATTGGGTTAAGAAGTTCCCTTGTAAACTTTCGACAGCCTAACGACGTCACTCTAAAATTCAGAAAATGAGTTGATGAGACAAAAATGGTACCTTATCACTTGGAAATAAATTTTACAGCAACAAGGATATATAAGAACATATCCCAACATAATAAGATGTAATTTAAAATACATAACAAAAGAATTCTTTTTAAAAAGAGGAGGGTGAAAGGTTCCCTTACCGACTTGGGTAACTTTCGAAAAATACACCCCATGAAAGAAGGACTATACAACATTGATGTAAATACTCATAAATGAAAGTATATTACACAAAGAGTAGAATAATGGGAATTTAATACACCACTCATAGGAAATGGTGGAAAATGTAGCATAAATCTCACGGGAATAAAAGTGAGATGAAAAATCTCTTACGAAAACTCGGCAGCCTAACGATGCCACTTAAAACTTCCAAAAATGGATTTATGAGATAAAATAGGGTCTCTCATAATATGAACATAAAAATTACAGAATTATGAATATAAAATAACATCCCCAAACATAAGAAAGATGAGCTTAAAAGAAATGACATAAAGGAGAGTATTTAAAAAGAAAGAGGGAGGTAGGATCCCTTACCTCAAGTCCGACTTGTCTTGTTCGTTTCTTTATATTCCTGAATAATAAACTTTGGTCAATTTATAATTTCTTAAGGTCCTCCTTTAAAGATTATTATTCAGTTCATATCACATATTATAATGTTATAATAATTGGTTAATAATGTGAGTTCATATCAGACGTTTTTATCGATGTTTGGTACATGAGTCAAAAATGAACGTGTTTGAAAATGATTGTCCATGTAGTTATAAGTAAAAAATATCCAGAATATTATTAATGATTTAAATATCATATATATCCAGTACATATTCATTTTTTACTATTCCATAACATTTGGAGATAAAAAGAAATGAAATGCACCGTTCATGGAGACGGTAGGCCGTACGTACGCATGGACGCTACTTTCATTTCTTTGTCATATTAATGGAATTAAAAATAATTTAGAGATATATATATTATAATTCCAGTATAATATATATGTTTTATAGGTCACATAAGTTAATTAATTTCATTCTTTATACATTCCATGTATTGCATGAACGAGTCACATCACTTGAGGGGGCGGTAGTCCACACTTCCTCGTATGAAATTATCGCATTTGCACAACATGAAAAGCATAAAGGTATGTTTTAAATATAAAATACAGAAGCATATGTAAAACATAAATACCATATATATCATATATAAAATATAGTGACATCATAATGGCCACCATGAAAGGTGTTAAGAGAAGATTGAACAATCATCGTTTCGTGAGGCAGTAATTCGCCATCCACGGAAACAATATGTTCTTTAACCATTAGACGGAGGTGTGTGTAAGTGTAGCTCGAATACTCCACATAAAAACATAATATTATATTTAATATACTGGTGTTTCTAAAAAAGAAAGGAATAAAAAGAGTTTAGGGGTTTGGAGAAGCAAAATAAAACAAAAGAACACAAGTGAAGACATTACCTTTAAATCGGGTAACTCCTCTTGGTTTGAACCAAAAGGGTTTCTTGAAGAGCATTATGCCAAAGGTGAGGCTTAAATGATGAATATAGGGATGTGGAGAGATGAAATGTTCAGGGTTTGGCCGATCCAAAGGCTTGAGAGTTGTGGGTAAGGTGGTAGAGGTGGGGGCCTTTTATAAGAGAAGAGGAGGGGCACTCTTGGAAAGTTATAAAATATTACTTTATTATAAAATGATTTTCGGATTTTAAAGGTCCAAAAAGGATATATTTCAAGGATAAGGTGATAAGGTTTCTAAATACACCCATAAAATAGGTTTGTGACAAGTTTAAGACTTAAATGATACCCTATCTTCTCATTTTATTTAAATCGTTCATTTATGAGGTAATCACTGCATCATCACGGTGTCATAAATAAATTAATTTATTTAATGTCTAAAAATTATAAAAAAAATATCATGATGTAGGAAATATTTTTAGATTTCTAATGATTATTTATAGTAAAATATATGACTTGTATAACCCAATGTAAAAATTGTTTTAGTAAAACAATACATGTTTGTGACATTTTAATTTTAACTTTAAATAAAAAGTTATTAATGTCATTTTCCAACCAAAGTGGCTCCATGGGGTCCCCAAGTTGACCCATGTATTGTCTTGGTCGATCATGACTCATAAAATAAGGGTAGGACATGTGTCAAGGTCATTTCATATTATTATAACATTATCTTTACCTTAAATTACACTAATTACCTTTAATCGCGATTAATAAAACTTAAAAGTTACTATTCACCAAAAAATTATTTTAATCTCATTGAACCACATTTTACTTCCTAATGACAACCATGTATGTTGAATTTTTGAAAATAAAATCACAGAATTGGTAAAGTTTCATTTAAATGAAAAATTAGTTTCTTTAACTACCACTTAGTGGTTTCACTATTCATCAAAATTGAAGTTTTTCAGAAAAATACCAAAAATTCACCCTAAGATATATTTGATATTTCAAATTCAAAAATGATGTATATTTTAAAAAATTCAAACCATATAAGTTTCATTAATTAATTTAATAATTAATTCCCGCCGTCAAAACAAATAGCGTGTTTTTAAGAAACAATATCTATTAAAAGATTGACACTAGTTTAAGTCCAATTTCAAAGTGAAATTAATTCCAATGACCACCATTGGATTAAATGGTAAAATATATTCTAAATAAACTTTAATTTCAATTAAAAATATAATCTATCCATATAAATAAATCATATTAAAAGGAGGTTTTGAATTAAAATGCAACATTTTCACTAAAAATGACCTTTATCGGAAAAATAATTTTTTTACACGAAGTAAATTTTGATGTACAGATTCTAAAGAAGAATTTTATTTTGTCAAATAAAACATATAAAATTGTCAAAAGTATATTTAAAAAGGGTTCTCCATCAAAAGGCGATTAATCTACCTTTTAAAGAATATTAGAAGATTTATGATTAAAATTGGATTCATTTGCATTTTAAGCCTCTAACATTTATTGGATAAAAGTAAAAATATTTGACAAACATATATAATCATTTTGTATTTAGTTCCATTCATTACCGCCATTACAAAATCTAGGCGTTAACTACCATTTAAAATAATATTATTTTATCATTAGAGTGCAATGTAAGATTTCAAAGAAACTCATTGTTGTGTATTGGGTATGCCATCGAGCATAGCGTTGCCTTTAAAGTAATATTAATATTTTATTCAAAAATATGGATAAATATGAAAATGTCATATTCTTTATTTACCTGGGGTGTTACATCCTTCCCCCCTTTTGGGAATTGCGTCCTCACAATTTTAAAATTGGGCTTGGAAACTTCATTGAAAATCCCACATCAGAACAAGAGTCAGTAAAGCTATCACTTTAAAATAAATAAAGAGAAGTACAAAGGTCACCTAAGTTAACCCATACTAGGATTCCATGTAGGAAAACATGGACATGGAGGAGAAAAAAAGGGCCATGTTCTGATGGAGAGTGATAGAAAACATGTTTAGGAGAAAAGTAACCACAAGAAAATCACAAACTTGTGATGGGTTAAACGGTATTTGATTCCCCTGTAGGAAAAATTAATAGACAAAATTTTTGTTTTAAGTTACTTTTCATTGAGGAATTTATTTATGAGCTTAACTAAAACATAAGGAAACATACTTACTTGTCATGTTGACTTTCAACTTTTACTAGATTTCTTACACGAACTCATATTTTCTCCAAAAGACAAGTATTTAGGATGACTTGTTCACATTAAGAGAGATATAATCAACTTCTAGAGAATCACCTAATCCAAAAAAGATAATTATATAATTCCCATTTCTTTAGACCTTAACCAAAACTAAAACCAAAAAGTTTAGTATGAGATAATATAATAACCAAAAAGGATAATCCTTTATAAAAAAAATCTACTCTTAATCTCCAAAAGTCAAACAATACCCAAAGTTCAACAAAGACCATTCAATAAACATCTATCCATAAAATTCTTCAAAGTAATCAAAACTAAGACCGAAACCCAAATCTATGAAGGATTTAATCACATAGTCTTCCAAGATAAACCTTAACATTTATCTCCAAATAACATCAGTTACTCTTAAAGTCTCATACTGAAAAGTAATTAACCTAATCACATATCCTCCATGATAGGTTAATAATTTCCATAGATAACCCAAAATCAACTTATTCTAGATTCATAATATCATCTAACTAAAAAGAATTAGTCAAACTAACCAGGGACATCACGTAGTCCAGTGGTATGCGATAAATACCAGTCACACTTTGGTTGTGGGTTCGATTCCCATAGCTTCGTCAGATACGACAGGTTGCCACACGGTCTACGTGTTGTCCTTTTTCCAAAACTACATAATTCTTATAACATTCCCCAAAAAGTGATAAAATCTTCAAAAATAACCATAACATAATTTAACCTCAAGTTTATCTCATGTCGTTCATATTCCATCATAACATATAGTAACCCATAATTACCTCAAAAGTAAGGATCATATAAAACCTAATGGTTACCTTTATAATTATTACCTGAACTTCCACGTCGAGTTGGTTCTCTCGTACATGATGCATTAGAGAACTCACCAAGGTTCAAGTGGTTGATCATGACTCCTGATAGTTGGTTTATAATAACCACGAGATTTCTCATTGAATCCCCCATTTCATCCAGTCTCTTAATCATAGAACCACCACAGTTTCCTTCAAACCCATTGTCACTTTAGTTCCTTCTAGATCCATCCATTTACTAAAACAAAAAATGTCAGTGTGAGTATATCAACAAAATCATCATGTACTAATGAGGAATATAAACACTAAGATATACTTACTCATTCACTTTATCTAAAAACTGTGGCTCTTTATGAAATACTAGCCATTATGGTAATGTCACTTATGCTTAAAGAATACCCTAACCTCTAAAGTTATCTAAACCGACATCTGATACAAACTATAAGGACCCGACCTTAAAAATTACTTATTATTGAATTAAATGAATAATTCACATTGAGGATCTTTTCAGGTTTAGAGTTTTAGAGGATTAGGACATAACTATTACATCTCAAATATTACAAAGTAGACACATCTACTCAGCTTACATTTTTTTTCACAAAATAAAAACTCTTGAACACAAGAGTCATGTCTAGTTCCTTGTTTTAGACAGCCTGACATTTCCTTGATCCCATCCTTGACCCTATTAATCTTTATGTCCTGTCAAAAACATTTCAAAAAAACTTGGGATGACTATAAAAAGCTCAGTAAGGGTTATAACAATATATAAAGAAAACATTAGTCCATGTATACATAAGAATCAATGAAATCATACTTTACTCATAAAACATAAGCAATTTAACATACCTCATGAAATCATAATATTTATGAATAACTCATAGAAATCCTAAGACATAAAGGTAACTTGAGGCATTCATAACATTCTTACGTAGAGAATAACCCTCATGGTTACATTTGGAATACCCATCACAGTATATTTCCTAAATCTCTTCAGAGAAACCTTAACGTTTAACTCCTTCGCGTTACCCAATGCATTGGAGAGCTATATCGGGCTCACCGACCCTTAGTTTATCAAGTAACCACCCATCTTCATAAACAATTCCCAAGAACCATAACATAATCATATCACATAACTTAAGCATAAAGGAAAGATAACATTCTCACATTGCAATAACAATATAACATTTTAAGACATTGAAATAATGAATCCATTCTAAAAACCATTTTCAAAACCATTTAAAACATTTAATAAAGAGATTTTTGAATCAAAGTGTCCCATACCACTTTGTAGATTTAAAAATTTTAAACCATTAGTATCCATATAAATAAATCCTTAAAACAATTTTGAAAACATGGATATTAATGAGAAATATTTTTAAGAATAAATCATTAAAACATTTAAAACTATATTTTAGTTAAAGGGTTTTTAACAAAATGAGAGACACTTGAATACAATAATTGAGGAATAACATTTAATCAGAACTTTATAATATCATGAGAATAAAGGGATTCATGATATAATATTTCAAAGGACAGTATATACACCATATAAGAGTGAATTGGTGCATAACAACAATGAAGTCTCAATATAAATGAAAAGTGAGATGAAATCCATTATAAATAAGGTATCCTTAAATTAAGGACAAATCAATCTCATAATTATGTGTGACAAATATAAATAAACCCAATAAAAGTGGATATTAAGTGTAAAACAACCAGAGGTCATTCACACATATTCATAGGATGAAATATTCTATAATTACATGTTGAACCCAAAGAAATCGAAATTGGGTTAAGAAGTTCCCTTGTAAACTTTCGACAGCCTAACGACGTCACTCTAAAATTCAGAAAATGAGTTGATGAGACAAAAAGGGTACCTCATCACTTGGAAATAAATTTTACAGCAACAAGGATATATAATAACATATCCCAACATAATAATATGTAATTTAAAAGACATAACAAAAGAAGTCTTTTTAAAAAGAGGAGGTTGAAAGGTTCCCTTACCGACTTGGGTAACTTTCAAAAAGTACACCCCATGAAGGAAGGACTATAGAACATTGATGTAAATACTCATAAACGAAAGTATATTACACAAAGAGTAGAATAATGGGAATTTAATACACCACACATAGGAAATGGTGGCAAATGTAGCATAAATCTCACGGTAATAAAAGTGAGATGAAAAATCCCTTACAAAAACTCGGCAGCCTAACGACGCCACTTAAAACTTTCAAAAATGGATTTATGAGATAAAATAGGGTCTCTCATAATATGAACATAAAAATTACAGAATTATGAATATAAAATAACATCCCCAAACATAAGAAATATGATCTTAAAAGAAATGACATAAAGGAGAGTACTTAAAAAGAAAGAGAAAGGTAGGATCCCTTACCTCAAGTCCGACTTGTCTTGTTCGTTTATTTATATTCCTGAAGAATAAACTTTGGTCAATTTATAATTTCTTAAGGTACTCCTTTAAAGATTATTATTCAGTTCATATCACATATTATAATGTTATAATAATTGGTTAATAATGTGAGTTCATATCAGATGTTTTTATCGATGTTTGGTACATGAGTAAAAAATGAACGTGTTTGAAAATGATTGTCCATGTAGTTATAAGTAAAACATATCCAGAATAGTATTAATGATTTAAATATCATATATATCCAGTACATATTCATTTTTTACTATTCCATAACATTTGGAGATAAAAAGAAATGAAATGCACCATTCATGGAGACGGTAGGCCGTACGTACGCATGAACGCTACTTTCATTTCTTTGTCATATTAATGGAATTAAAAATAATTGAGATATATATATATTATAATTCCAGTATAATATATATGTTTTATAGGTAACATAAGTTAATTAATTTCATTCTTTATACATTCCATGTATTGCATGAACGAGTCACATCACTTGAGGGGGCGGTAGTCCACACTTCCTCGTATGAAATTATCATATTTGTACAACATGTAAAGCATAAAGGTATGTTTTAAATATAAAATACAGAAGCACATGGAAAACATAAATACCATATATATCATATATAAAATGCAGTGACATCATAATGGCCACCATGAAAGGTGTTAAGAGAAGATTGAATAATCATCGTTTCGTGAGGCAGTAATTCGCCATCCACGGAAACAATATGTTCTTTAACCATTAGACGGAGGTGTGTGTAAGTGTATCTCGAATAATCCACATAAAAACATCCTAGTATATTGAATATACTGGTGTTTTTAATAAAGAAAGGAATAAAAAGAGTTTAGGGGTTTGGAGAAGCAAAATAAAATAAAAGAACACAAGTGAAGACATTACCTTTAAATCGGGTAACTCCTCTTGGTTTGAACCAAAAGGGTTTCTTGAAGAGCATTATGCCAAAGGTGAGGCTTCAATGATGAATAGAGGGATGTGGAGAGATGAAATGGGTAGGGTTTGGCCGAGCCAAAGGCTTGAGAGTTGTGGGTAAGGTGGTAGAGGTGGGGGGGCCTTTTATAAGAGAAGAGGAGGGGCACTCTTGGAAAGTTATAAAATATTACTTTATTATAAAATGGTTTTCGGATTTTAAAGGTCCCAAAAGTATATATTTTGAGGATAATTTGATAAGGTTTCGAAATACACTCATCCAACAGGTTTGTGACATGTTTAAGTCTTAGATTTTACCCTATCTTCTCATTTTATTTAAATCGTTCATTTATGAGGTAATCACTGCATCATCACGGTGTCATAAATAAATTAATTTATTTAATGTCTAAAAATTATAAAAAAAATATCGTTATGTAGGAAATATTTTTATATTTCTAATTAATATTTATAGTAAAATATATGACTTGTATAACCCCATGTAATTTTTTTTAGTAAAACAATACATGTTTGTGACATCTTAATTTTAACTTTAAATAAAAAGTTATTAATGTCATTTTCCAACCAAAGTGGCTCCATGGGGTCCCCAAGTTGACCCATGGATTGTATTGGTCGGAAATGACTCATACAATAAGGTTAGGACATGTGTAAAGGTCATTTCATATTATTATAACATTATCTTTACCTTAAATTACACTAATTACCTTTAATTGCGATTAATAAAACTTAAAAGTTACTATTCACCAAAAAATTATTTTAATCTCATTGAACCACATTTTACTCCCTAATTAAAACCATCTTTGTTGGATTTTTTAAAATCAAATAATATAAGTGGTAAAGTTTCATTTAAATGAAAAATCAGTTTCTTTAACTACCACTTAGTGGTTTCCCTATTCATCAAAAATTGAAGTTTTTCAGAAAAATAAAAAAAATTCACCCTAAGCTATATTTGATATTCCAAATTCAAAAATGATGTCTATTTTAAAAAATTAAAAACATATAATCTGCATTAATTAATTTAATAATTAATTCCCTCTGTCAAGACAAATAGCATGTTTTTAAGAAACAATATCTATTAAAAGATTGACACTAGTTTAAGTCCAATTTCAAAATGAAATTAATTCCAATGACCACCATTGGATTAAATGGTAAAAATATATTCTAAATACACTTTAATCTCAATTAAAAATATAATCTATCCATATAAATAAATCAGATTAAAATGAGGTTTTGAATTAAAATGCAACATTTTCACTAAAAATGATCTTTATCGGAAAAATAACAAAAATTTACACAAAATAAATTTTGATGACCAGGTTATAAAGAAGGATTTTATTTTGTCAAATACAACATATAAAATTGTAAAATGTATATTTAAAAAGTGTTCTCCATCAAAAGGCAGTTAATCGACCTTTTAAAGAATATTAGAAGATTTATGCTTAAAATTGGATTCATTGGCATTTTAAGCCTCTAACATTTATTGGATAAAAGTAAAAATATTTGAAAAACATATATAATCATTTTGTAGTTAGTTCCGTTCATTCCCGCCATTACAATGGCTAGGCGTTAACTACCATTTAAAATAATATTATTTTATTATTAGAGTGCAACGTAAGATTTCAAAGAAACTCGTTGTTGCGTATTGGGTATGCCATTGAGCATAGCATTCCCTTTAAAGTAATATTAATATTTTATTCAAAAATATGGATAAATATGAAAATTTCATATTCTTTATTTACCTGGGGTGTTACACCCATCACCATGGGATATGTAGCGACATCCATAATTCAATCCATGGGCCCAAATGTAATACCACTATTTCATGTCAGGGGATCCACATCCTAACTAAATTCCAATAAACTACATGGCCTTTAATAACTATATGTATTTTGATTATCATTCTCTAGAGATATGTAGCGACTCACAGAATTCCACCCTTGGGCCCAACCAAAACATTTCCATCCTTTCACATCGGTTCTCACATCCTTATCGAATGATGTTAAAATTCATGAGAGAACGTCCTTATAAAATGAAGTTAAACTATTAGACATATTTCTTGGTCAAATGACATTAAAACTATACAATAAATACATCCTTACTACATGATGATAAACCACAAGGTTAATTTCTTTACCACATGATGTTAAACTACACAGAAAGTGTCCCCACTACATGATGATAAATTGTACAGGACATCACCCATTTTAACCTCTCATCAATGAACCATAAGTGCCTCAACTTAGTAAACTAGAGTATAGGGTGCTTATTCCATCTTTTAAAAGCACCTTAATCCATATACCACACTTTATGTATTGAATACCTCAAGTTATCACAATCCTTTCATTTATCTTAAAAAATAAAAGATATCTCTTAGTTCGGCTATGATATTAATGTAGAAAGGCTTGAGACCCACTGACCATCGACATCATGGACCGATATAAAGGGATTTATAATTCATATGGGCATGTCATTGCTACAGTAGAATCGAACATCTTAGGGTGTTATAGGTCATACCTAGTATGACTATCCCATATCAGTACTCATGATCGGAGGAACTCGATCCTTGATTTATAACATTTATATCTCTTGATCGAAAGGATGTTGGAGTACAATTGACCTTGGGTATCCTAATTAGTCCCTTTTGTGAAATATCACATATTAAGTCCATACACGTCACAACTTTGAACTACTTACACTTTCTTCAAATCTGTATGAGCTTAAACCTCTAACCTAGAATGGACCAAATCGTAAGACCGTAAACTAATAGCAAAAAAGATGTAAAACTTATCAGGTTGAAACCCCATAAAAGGATACCTGAGAAAAAGTCAAGTTTTCACTCACTAAACTCTTTATATCTATAATTTTTCATAATATAGGGATACATAAAGCTCATAAGGTTCACTTTATGGCTCTAGTAAGATCCAATCTATGCTCACTAGACCCCCTGGCCGTTTGCACCAAGGAACCCCACCCATGCTTGTAGTGTCATAAAAAAGCCTCTAGGCATGTTCGCAAAACCCTCTCAAGACCTCTTTAGGTTCATGAGAATTGCATAAATGATGCAACTTCATGTAACCCCTTCCCGTAGAAATTACCCAACCTATATATGACCTCAACCCAGTATAGAATTCGTGAGAAGACCCTTCCATGGCCATGAATTCCTATTCCTAGGAGAATATTTGTCTATACAGACCTAGGGCATGATCCCTTTGGATATACACCTAAGACACATGAATGAGCGCTAGATCCTAAACACATCCACGAGACCCCACTACATGAGTAGTTAAAGGACACACAATCAAAAGACTCTTCATTGGTCTCGTGATGTCCTTAGATATCACTTTGATCACAAGACAAGCATTGAACAAGTCTGGTTGATCTCATGACAGTCTATTGACGTGTAAATATTGTGATGTGGCAGTCCAAAGACATGCCAAGTTGATCTTACGATCGCCCATTGGCATGTCCACCTCGTCACAAGATATAATCTGCACAAGTTGAGATGGTCTCATGACAACTTATAGACACGTTAGCATGATTATGTGATTGCTCATCGACATTTTGGAATTGTCATGCAACATCCTGAAGATGAAATAGGTTTATCATTTGACAATGCATGGCCATGTCTACTTAGATCATGCACAAGACCCCAGACTTTTCCTCTTTGATTATGAAAATACCTTTGACAAGTCCGGTTCACTCAATTGAACACATCTAATACAAGTATTTTGATCTTCCACAAGAACCTAGAAATGTATTATTTGGTTATGTGAATCATCCTTGACATGTATGCTTCGCCCATGTGAAGGCATCAAATACGTGTTAATTGATTAGGATGACAACCTTGGATGTGTTTTCCATGTCAGATTAGTGCCCCAACATATTGGGTAGACAATAAATACATGTCCAAAAAATGGTCGATACATGTCATATGGATCTCCTAGTACATGTCAACATCATCAGAATGAAACCCTTGGATGTGTCTACCTTGTCAAGCTGATTCCCCAATATATCGGGTAGACAATCAGGACATACCTAGCAGGAAACTAAAACATGTCAGGTCGATCCTCCAAGACATGTCAACCTCATCCTGAAGACCTAATTGAACTCATATTAGGTGGACCCTATCCAGGAACCTTTATCCACATAACCCTTTTATAAGGGAAGTGTACTTGATGATTTAGTGTTACACAGTCATGCGACCCTAACAATGTCATGCTCTCAGATAGACCTTTCATGGTTATCACCACCTCTCTTTAATCTTCTAGAAGATAAAGAATGAGTGTGTCATCGAGAAACCTCATATTTTTATCCTTGACTAATCAGGCATCATCAGTGTGGAAGCCACAATTACTGGTGTAATATAATATGTCCCCAATGATTAGGATTTCTCAGCACATACAACCCAATAAAAAGGGTATCCCTAGTGTGTAAGTCCTGACAAAAGGGCATCCAACCTCGCATAAGTTTCTAGAATTACCAAAAACCTCAAGGATAACTATAATATATAAAAGTGTGATCATCCACATTATCTTATCAATAGGTTAAGGGAAAAGTGAACTATAAAATCTGATTCCCACCATAATTAGGATACGCAGGATGCCTTTCTAAGGTCTGGGATCCAATAGGCATCCACTGTGGCATAAGTTCTTTCCCATCCCCTGTATTTTTTACTTAAGAGATTAAATTCTCCCATAGTTATTAAATTCTTCTTCATCTCTCATCGGATGAGATGAAGGCTCATACATGAGAAAACGTTTAAGTATAAGTGCCTAAAACCTATCAGTTGGTTTGGGAAAAATTGAATTAAAATAACTCTAATTCCCTCCATAACTGGGATATGTAGGATGTCTTCCTAAGGCCCGAGTTCCATAAAATATCCTCCATGAGATGGGTAATAAAGCTTCTAAAAGGGAAACATTAATGAGTAATCCCAACATGAATATACTCTCATGTAATGTGTTTAATCTACCACTGTCTCTTATTTCTCACACCGAGCATGGATCATGTGGGCATAGAGACCAGTGATGATTGCATCAAAATCATGTTGAGATTTCCCCAAGTATGGGCCCATCATTGGGATGTAAGCCTGATTATATCTCATCTCCACTCAAAGGTCCATATTCCTATATAAGAAATCCAAGTTAATCTCATATGCACAAGTCCCACCTAGGGCCTCAATTTTCATATCTCTCACGACACAGACGCCTGTTACAAGAACTTTGCGAACTCTGATTCCTATATATACTGGATAAGTAGGACACCACATTGAGTTCTGATCCTGATATTTACATCCTTACCATATGATGTTAAACTTCATGGATGGGTCTAGTCAGATAATATTAAACAATTCCAAACAAACTATGCGGGTTTTGATTCTTATTATACAAGATACATAGGATGTATCATAGAGGTTAAAACCCATTTCTAAGACACCAAATGCATCCTTGAATGGTAATAAACTCTAGAGAGATCGAACATGGCCATAACCCAAATCATCATAAATAAATAAGAGAGTGATAGAGAACCTATGATATGCAAGAATTTATTCTCATAAAATCATGTTCGTAATTAAGTAATTAAGATTGGGGTAACTAGTCCTACATCATGATTTAGGAAGGATTTCACATACATATTTTAAATCTATAAGAGAGTACCAGAGTAGGTAATAGTTTACCCCAGAGGGGTGCGAGGAGCCCAACCACCCATCCTCTCGACCAATGTGAGTCCCAAAGAGTCATTGGGCCTAAAAACCCTAAAGTCTGACTACCTTTGGAAAGAAGTTATGTACCCAGATACAGAGGGAGAACCATTGGGAGTTTCCAGTGAGGGAAACAATGGTAACTCGATGTTAATGATTGTGAATAACACATATACCACTTAATAAAATAGTTTTAAAGACCCCATTTATGCCTCTCAATCCTAACAAAATAAAAACAAATATATACATGAGGAAAAGCTGTGTTTGAAAGCAACAAGTCTGTCATTTCATTCAGAGCTACACTTTGGAGACATACATGTTTTGATATATATCATTGAATCAGTACTGTTTCTTTCTCTGCTACTACATCTCATTGTTACATCTTCTTATACAATATCAAAAAAAGCATTTGTTAGAGATAAAATTTGAAGATATACATTTTTAAACCCCTATCTTTTGTTTTGTAGCTGAAGCCTTCGCTGTCCTTGTTGGGTTGACTTTTGAAAAAGATCTTGGATGGGAAACTATACACATTGAATCGGATTGCCTCCCCATCATCACACTATCAGGAATAATGAGGGGGGACTCCAATATTTTGGAGTCCTAATCCAAAAAATCCAGTCCCTCAGTCAAAGATTCACAGCATGCGCCTTTTCTTTCATCAAAAGGGAAGGAAATGAAGCAGCCCATCACCTGGAATATTTTAGATCTTCCGTCGTGCAACACCTTTGGCTTGACCATTTCCCTTCTTGGTTGCATGAGATTGTAACTGCTCATTTTCATGATTAATATATCATTTTCCTTTAAAAAAAACTACTCAAACTCAGTCATTGTAAATTTTCAACTTCTTGTACTAAGATATATATTTTCGGTTCTTTGTAAAAGAACTAAAAATCACTATAAAATTATTGTAAAGGTGTTAACTACCTACACTCAGTTATTAAGGTCTTATGATAAGAGGGCATGTTTAGTGAAATTTCCAAACTCACTAAGAGAGTTTTGGGGGAGTGGACTAAGAGATCTTTGTGATCTGAACCACTATAAGTTGTTGTGTTATTTTTTTGCTTTATTTATTTCCATTGCTTAAACATATTTAAGAGATAATTAAAGGTTCAATGTATAACAAGAGAGGTGTTAAAAATCTATCAATTTTTTTGAGGAACAAAATTCACCCCCTCTTGTGTCTTTGTCTTCATGATCACTATCTCGAACTAACAAAACCTTCCTATCAATAATAAGAGAATTGAGAAATATTTAAAATTTGTAAACAAAATTTGAGACTATTTCACTAATAGAATCAAATGAAAAAGTACCGACATTAAACCTAACATTGAATTCATAGTAGAGAACCCTGACCAAACCATTAAGAGATCTATATGAACCTAATTTTATAAATCAAAATAACTAGATATTATTTAATGATTTACATGTCGAATTTTAATTAAAAATAGGACTATTCCAATTATTACCTAAAATCCATATCCTTATATGAGAGGATGCAAAGAAATACATTAAGCACTTGACTATGTCATGTGTTACATTGAAGTCAAGAATTGTAGTAGATGAACAAATCAAATGGGAAGCATTATCACTATCTTGTGAAGGTGTTTCTAAGGAGTGGCTATATAAATATAACCAGGTGATGTCACTAGATAGGATGAACATCATAGGAACTTACTTGATTAATTATTTCAAACCTAAGGACCAATTACTTGAGGAAAGAGATATATTCATTCAAGAAAGTCTCGGGATAGATACTCTTTGAGTATTGATATGGGATTTAGTAAACTTTGTGCTTGTTTTATGCACTAAGTCATTAAGGAACATAACTACCTAGTGTTATTCAAACAAGGACTACTCAATAGTGATATAAATATACTAGATGAATTGTAAATGGAAACTCACCAGTGAACCCAAAGAAATCATATAAAAGATAGTATATAATTCACAATAATTAAGTATAAGAGGTACCGACCCCAAAGGAGTCCATAAGGTAAAGTATATTGAGCCACTTTTTATTGAATATAAGCTTGATGGACTATACATTTTTGAAATAAAAATAACTTCTAATTTATTTAATTACCAAACAACACCCTTTATGTGCTATGGAACTTGTTCTTCTCTATGTGATTTCATAGTCTGGTATAACCAACTATAAGATATTGATTGTTAAAGACCATTTCAATATCCCATAAATAAAAAAGGGTGTATTGATAACTCATATGTCCTGTATAGATTTTTAAGTCAACAAAATGAAGCATAGATTCCATTTTAATAACAATTCCACCAAACTCCACCATTTAAGAAAAATTTCTTATTAGGATACCAATATACTTTCCAATATTCATTATTTTAATAGTGGAAATTGCATGACCATCCATCCTGAAGTTATTAACCAAAAATCCACAACCCACTAAATATAAACATAGAGGAGCTAAAAAATAAAATGAATAAATTGGGAAACTAGATAAAGAATCTACTATAGTTGTTGAAAAAAATCTAAATAAATTCCTAGATAAAATATTACACAATACTAGGGGTAATGTGAGTTTGGTAACAACTTGAATTGAAAAGTAAATTAAAAATTATCTAAAACCAAATTTAGGAAAAACAAGACCAATAAAAGAATATAGGAAATAATTTTTAATATAATAAAGAAAAATAAAAAATTTGACTTGAGAATTAATTTATATAAGGGAAAAACATTATTTTGTTATTTGCAACATGAATGATTAAAAGTAAGAAAATTAATGAAGTAAGATTCCAAGTGAAATTTTAGACACATTCGAGAAAGTTGAATTCAACATAACTCTTCTTGAATATATTGAAAAGACTCCCCAATATTCAATGTTCCTAATGGATATTTTCACTAAAAAAAAGAGACTTCAAGGAATTAGAGATTATTCTTAGCGTAAAGACCCTAAAATTCCATGTATTTTTTTAATTATATGGGAATTTTATGAGTCTGTGAAAATTGATGGTGTGTGATTCCGAGGCCTGGTGTGCCCGGAATGAATTTCTAAACTTTGTTTGGGTACGTTATGTAAACATGCAAGTGGGTTTTTGTAAATTTTGAACCGGTGCTCGGAATTGAAATATGAGGACACCGTTGAACTCACAACACCAGTATTCACTTAAAGAGACTTTCACCTCGACGACAGTTGGTCGAGGGTGAAAGTTAGTTTTTATGTTTTTCATAAAAGAATAAAATAAAATAAAAATGTTTAACATTTTTATTTGTTGAAACATCCCATGTGGATGTTATAAAGGTGGGGAACACCTGAACTAAAACCTTCCACATGTATGTTATAGATGTGGGGACCACCAAGCCTAAAACCCCCATTTTGAATTTCTAGTGGTGGGGACCACACGAACCCTCTTAATGGGAGAAACCCCTTGAAATCCCTCATTAATGAAGAGTTAACCCATGGACTCCCTCAAACTTTAATTATGCCAACACTTTTCATTTAATTGAGTCAATTAATTGATCCAATTAATTATGCCAACATGCCAACATAATTAATCTACCCAATTTAAATTATATTGGAACCTCTTTACTTTGTGAGGATTTGGTTGGAGAAGGATAAGGGGAGATCTTGGAGAACTTCTCTACAACAAAGAACAACCTCCATCGAAGAACGATTATCCGATGAACCGACGAACGATCTCGGGATCAGAGGTGTGTGGCGGGTGCGACGAACATCAACATATTCGAATTCTTCTCGTGCCAACATCAAAGAACCTTCGAGGTAGGGTGGTTGTTTGAATTTTCTCCCCTTAACTATTATTGAAAATTCATCATAAATCAATAAGAAATTATAGCCGCTTTCTACTGCTCTAACATGGAGAGTGCGAGCCAAACAAACATGGCCCGACCTCTCTACAATTATTGTTATTAATTGTTGTGTTATTTGCGAAGGAGGAGGACATAAACCTACATCGGTGGGGAACAAGAATGGAGGCTAACACCACAGTCGGCCATGAAGAAGGAGTCGGGGAAACCACGCCATCCAACGGAAGAGAACTTCAGATTGTGCTACAGCGATGAAGGGAGGACGACCAGCCGAGCCAGTTGCCGGCGGGGCGTGGCGCGCGATCGCACCACACAGAGAGGACGGCTGACCATCTGGCCAGCTATGTAAGACCGCTGCACCATGGCCCAAGTTCCACCCCACGTACCCCACGGCCCCCACACTACACCGCAGCCACCCCGCCACCAAGCCGAGCCGCCCAGCGCGGGCCGGGTCGGGTCGGACCAAACCTAGACTAGCTTCGACCCATTTCCTCTCTTTTGGCCATAACTTTGGTATCAAGGGTCCATTTGATGAAACATTTACGGTGCTGGAAAACTTGGAGAGAGACGGTCCCATTGGTATACCCCACTAAAGTTTTGGATAAAGTTATGGAATGGTCGGGTTGGATCGAGCACGAATCCAACCGTGCCCTCAGGACTAAAAGGCTAATAAATTACAGACCGGGTGTCCGTTTGACACACCGTATATTGAGTTGATACCCCTATGATGTGGCAGTCCTTTGGGATACTTCTTCATGGGACTTTGTGGAAGTTAGAGTATGGACCGGTGGCTTGAGGATCTAACCCTCCTGAAGATAAGTGAGCTTAGTGCGGGAACCTTATAGCTGGCTGTGGTGATGTACTAGGATCCTGTATGGGTATGAAGATGTACTGACGATGTACTAGGATCCTGTGTGGGTCTGACGAAGTACTGACGATGTACTAGGATCCTGTGTCAGTCTGATGACGTACTGATGATGTACTAGGATCCTGTGTGGGTCTGACAACGTACTGGCGATGTACTAGGATCCTGTGTGGGTGTGACAACGTACTGGCGATGTACTTGGATCCTGTGTGGGTCTGAAGACGTACTGACGATGTACTAGGATCTTGTGTTGGTCTGAAGACGTACTGATGATGTATTAGGATCCTGTGTGGGTCTGACGACGTACTGACGATGTACTAGGATCCTGTGTGGGTCTGACGACGTACTGACGATGTACTAGGATCCTGTATGGGTCTGACGACGTACTGACGATGTACTAGGATCCTGTGTGGTTTTGAAGATGTACTGACGATGTACTAGGATACTGTATGGGTCTGACGATGTACTGATGATGTACTAGGATCCTATGTGGGTCTGAAGATGTACTAAAGATGTACTAGGATTCTATGTGGGTCTGACAATATACTGATGATGTATTAGGTTCCTGTGTGGGTCTGATGATGTGCTGACGATGTACTAGGATCCTGTGTGGGTCTGATGATGTACTGAAGATGCACTAGGATCCTGTGAGGGTCTTACGACGTATTGACGATGTATTAGGATCTTATGTGGGTCTGACGACGTGTTGACGATGTATTAGGATCCTATGGGGGTCTGACGACGTACTGACAAGGTAATAGGATCCTGTGTGGGTCTGACGATGTACTAAGATCCTCTGTGGGTTTGATGATGATTTAGGATCCTTCATGGGTCTTCCTCTTATCAGATTAAGATGAATTAGTGGTTACATATAATCATCTCTACTACTGTACCTAATTAATAACGGGTGTGAGCTGAGTTCGTACATGTGAGGTACTTACCTTTGTGGTAATACCTTGGTGGTATTATTTTGTGTGGCGTACCTATGTTGTACTTACCTTTGTGGTATTCCTTATTTTGTGAAACATTTGAGCTTTGGTCTTTTGGGTTGGACCCTGTGTTTCCTCATGATTGAGATGGGTATACTTGATAACTTAGGTATATGTATAGGTATATACCTAAGTAGGGGTTTCAGTTGATTTCATGCTTTGTGCTTTATCCTTTGTGGATTTTGTGAGACCTTGAGGGTCTTGGGTTCGCTACTGAGTATCATTATACTCACCCGTGCATGGGCTATGCCCGCAATTAGTTGTGCTTAGTGTAGACAACGGACAACGCTGATCGAGGATGAGGGTACCAAGACTGGAGGTAGCTCAGAGGTGGAAATTAGATGAGGCGTGCTATAGAGATGACCGTTCGAGAGTTGTACCTACCCTTCAGGTAGGGTCCTTGGCGAGTGTTCACAGGAGTTGTTCAGTTTACTTGTACTTTTTAGTTTTCTTATACTTTCCAGTTGGGCTTGTATTCTGGCCCCTTTTTCTTACTGTACACACTCTTTTTACTATACAATTTACTTGTGTTCGTATCTTTTTGTGTGCTTGGTTGCATGTTTTTACAGGTTAAAAAGGCAATTCCTTCCCAATTTTTAGGGAATACGCCTTTCGGTGCTAGTTTCCAACCCCTGACATATGGAAGGCGGGCTTGGGGTAGTCACGACACGGGCCCCGTGGGACGGGTCATGACAAATTTTTATCAGAGGAGTCGGTTCTACCATAGAACATTGGAATCAGATATTTTTAATAGAAAGAGTGTTAAGTGTAGTGAGTGTGGCTATCGGTTTAGGGAATCTAGTGTTGGTGCGGCTGCTGACGTATCCATACACCCGGACTCTGACTTCTGATTTCTGACTCAGTGCACGAAAACACTGATTGCATGTGTGTTTTGAAAAGTTTTCTTGTGTTTTCTTGAGTCATATCACCAGGTATAACTTAATGACCATGGAGCACCTATTTCTTATCTGGATGCCACTGCGTAGACAGCCAGCTAAGATTCCCGAAAGAGTACACGATGACAGCCCACTGAGCGATGAGTCTCTGGTGCAGGGCCCTCTTAATATGTTGGAACCTTTGGGTGGTGTACCAGTAGCACCACCACCCGTTGGATAGTAGATACCACCAGCTGCACTAGTAGATGGTGCAGGCCGACTGAGCACGTTTCACGAGTTCCAGCAGTAGTGGCCTCCGAGGCTTTGAGGTGAGACAGTTTCCCACACAGCTGAGGGCTGGTTGGAGGCTCTGGCCAGAGTTTTTCACTTAGTTGAGACACCAGTAGAGTAGATGGTGATCTTAGATTCTAGTCTTTTCCATTGAGTAACCATGAGGATGGTCCTCATAGTGATGAGGCTTCGGTACATGGACCATTGCCCGAGATAGTTCCTTCGAGTAGTGTGTCAGTTATATCACTACCCGTTGGGAAGTAGTTACAACCGGTGGTACCGATAGAGGACACATTTAGGCTTAGTGCCTTATGAAAGTTTCAGCATCAGATACACCTCAGGTTCCGAGGAGAGCCCAACTCATAAACGGCTAAGGACTGGCTTGAGGAGGTGGTTGATAGTTCTCTAGAGCTTCTACAACTTCGACAGGATGACATGTCGGTAGCTGAGTATTCATTGAGGCATACCGACCATTCCTAGTAACTAATTAATACGATACAATCAGTGCTTTAGGGCTCAAACTTTTGAGTGAGGTGTGTTTAAGGACATCCAATCTAGCACTATTATTCTATGCATTCCTACTTATGTTAGGGTGCTATAGATAACCTTTGTGGTTGAATGTTCTTTGGCTGAGCGGATACAACTAGTGAATGTTAGCAGTGGGAAAGCAGGAAACTGGCGCTAGTCATAGAGACTTGGGAATGTAAGATGTTTTGGGAAGAGAATGTGACAGGGATAGATGAATATGCAGGGTAGAATATGTGGAAGTAGAGCTAGGAGATCAGTATGAGGTGGTGTACATTTTGACATGTCACAACCACCCCCTTTTTCGTGAACCCCACCAGGCTTAGGGAGGTGGAGGACAGAGGAAGGGAGTAGCTGCATGCGGTCAAGGAGTGTGATCTAAGGGATATAGGAATGATTTGAGGTATGGTCTGTGTCTACTACTAGCTACCATATCAATAGACATAGGTACCAATCATTCATTCCTTCCAAGAATCTTGTCCAAGACCTAGAGTTTCCGGTTAAACCATTGAATTGACCCTCAAGTCTGGAGATACCTTTGGAAGGAGACTCGATAATCACACTTACGCTGATGGTGTGATCTGGCCCTTGAGGTGAGAGTTTCGGTTGGAACCTCTTAGTGAAAGCATCGAGACCTTACGACGTTAGTTTGAGTATGGACTGGACATCCACAGTTCAATCTCAGATTTAATTTATTAGAAAAAAAGGTTGTGGTTTACCTACAATATTGGAATGGGTTTTTCCTTGGTCGGTGAAAAAGGAAACCCGAGCAGCACAGGATAAACTCATGCATATGAGTTTTGAGTTTTCTATTCCAAACAAGAGTTCCAGATCATGGAGACATATTTTCAAAATATGTTTCCAGGAATACCACCCTGAAGGGAGAGGGACGTCTGCTTTGGAATGGTACTACCGGAGATTTGTACCCAACATCTATAGGGTAGCAACACCTTTGTCATCTTTGACGAAAAAGGGGGAGTCTTTCCTGTGGATGGAGAAGTGTCAGCAAAGCTTTCAGAAGCTGGGATAGAGAATAACAAGTAGAACTATGTTACCCAAGACCTGGAGTTAGTAGCAATGGTCTTTGTGCTAAAGATGTGGTGACACTATTTAATGGGCGAATGTTTTATAGTCTACTTAGATCACAAGAGTCTCAGGTATATCTTCTCTTAGAAGGACCTGAACCTGAGACAGCGATGTTGGCGTGAATTCCTCCAGGACTATGACTTCGAGATAGTCTATACTCTTAGGAAGGGGAACGTAGTAGCAGATGCACTCAGCAGAATATTTGGTATATAGATTCTAGATGAGGCAATAGAGAAGCTATCCGCTTTGCAAATATCCTTTGTGGATCATGATGGAGCATCTTTTCTTTAGTCTCTTACTGTCACTCCCCCAATTCTTCTGTGAGCCAGGGAGGCGTAGCATGGGGACACTGACTATGAGGCTCAAAGTGTTCAGATATCCACAGGACATGCACCTGATGGATTTTTTAAAGGTGGGGAGAACGTCATCCTTTTCAGAGGACATACCATGGTACCAGTTTCGCTTCAAGAGGAAGTGATGAGGGAGTTCCACACATCCCCACTAGCAGTACAATAAGGAGTGGCGAAGATGTACCAGGATCTCTGAAGACAGCACTAGTGGCTGAGAATGAAGAAAGTAGTAGCAGAGTTTGTCTCTCGGTGCCTCACTTTTCAGTAAGTGAAGGCTTAGCATCAGGTACCAGTAGGCTTGGTTCAGCCTTTAGAGGTCCCATAGTGGAAGTGGGATGGGATATCCATGGAATTAATGACAGGACTCCCACGTACATCCAGAGGTCATGATTCTATCTAGGTGATCGTCGACCGACTCACCAACTTGGCCCACTTCCTACCGATCAGAGAGCATGGTTCAGTAGAGAGCTTGAGATGCCTCTATGTGCTGGATATTGTGAGGCTACATGGAGTACCATCAACGATTTTCTCCGATCATGATGCACGTTTTACTTCCTAGCTATGGAAGAGGTTGTAGGAGGCTTTCTGGACACATCTTTGTTTGAGCACCGCCTTCCATCCTCATACAGATGGCCAGACTGAGCAGACCATTTAGACCCTTGAGTACATGCTGCGTGCTTGCATCCTCAACTTTGGTCACAGCTGGGAGGATCATTTTACCTTGGTGGAGTTTTCATACAACAACAGCTATCTCTCTGCCATTGGGATGACACCTTTTGAGGCATTGTACGGGCAACATTTCAGATCACCTTTGTTCTAGACTGACCCAAGGGAGTCTACACTCGTGGGACCAAAGATGGTATGAGCTACCATAGAGAAAGTTCAGATCACCCAGGAGCGGATGAAGACTGCACAGATCAGGGAGAAGTCTTTTGCCGATAGTAGGAGGGAGACCATGTCTTCCTACAGGTCTCACCTCAATGAGGTTTGTAGAGTTTTGGCTGAGGCAGAAAGTT
Organism: Viscum album; assembly: GCA_963277665.1. NCBI lineage: Eukaryota > Viridiplantae > Streptophyta > Magnoliopsida > Santalales > Viscaceae > Viscum > Viscum album. The sequence goes on along the minus strand of OY728130.1, from coordinate 1,049,941,848 downwards.
ATCTCCAGGGTTCATCGGACCTTTTCAGGTCCTCAGTAGAGTTGGCGAGGTGGCTTACTGCCTAGCACTTCCCCCTCAGTTGCACCAGGTGCACGACATCTTCCACGTTTCCCAGCTGATGAGATACGCGCACAACCCTTCTCACATCATCAACTATGGCGAGATGGACGTCAATGATGGGGTGAAGTTTATGGAGGTACTAGTGGAGATTGAGGATCGACAGGAGCGGATCCTTCATGGGCGGTCGATACCTTTGGTGCGTGTTGGCTGACAGCATGGAAACCTTCAGGAGAGAACATGGGAGCGGGAGGCTCAGATACGTGCTCAGTACCCCCACTTGTTTTCCTAGTTTTGTGTTGTGTCTTTAGGGGATGAAAATCCCCGAGGTGGGGAGAATGTAAAGACCTGAAAATTCCATGTATTTTTTTAATTATATGGGAATTTTACGGGTCTGTGAAAATTGACGGTGCATGATTCCGAGGCCCGGTGTGCCTGGAATGAATTTATGAACTTTTTTTCTGGTATGTTTAGTAAACGTGTGAGTGGGTTTTTATAACTTTTGAACTGGTGCTTAAAATTAAAATCTGAGGAAACCGTTGAACTCGCAATGCCAATATTCACTTAAGGAGACTTTCACCTCGACGGTAGTCGGTCGGGGGTAAAAGTTAGTTTTTGTGTTTTTCGTGAAGGAAAAAAATAAAATAAAAATGTTTAACATTTTTATTTATTGAAACCTCCCATGTGGATGTTATAAAGGTGGGGACCACTAGAACTAAAACCTCCCACATGTATGTTATAGAGGTGGGGACAACCGAGCCTAAAACCCCCATTTTAAATTTCTAGTGGTGGGGACCACCTGAACCCTCTTAAAGGAGGAAACCCCTTGAACTCCCTCATTAATGAAGAGTTAACCCATGGACTCCCTCCACCTTTAATTATGCTAACAATTTTCATTTAATTGAGTTAATTAATTGCGCCAATTAATTATGCCAACGTGCCAACATAATTAATATACCCAATTTAAATTATATTGGAACCTCTTTCCTTTGGGAGGATTTGGTTAGTGAAGGAGAAGGGGGGAGATTGGAGAACTTCTCTCAAATGAAGAACAACCTCCATCAAAGAATGATTATCCGACGAATTGACAAACGAGCTCAGGATCAGAGGCGTGTGGTGGGTGTGAAAAACGTCGACATCTTCGAATTATTCTCGTGCCAACATAAATAAACCTTCAAGGTAGGGTGGTTGTTTTAATTTCCCCTCTTACCCGTTCTTGACAATTCTTCGTAAATCAAGAAGAAATTATAGCCGCTTGCTACCACCCAAACGCGGAGAGTGCGAGCCAAACAAACATGGACCAACCTCTCCACAATTCTTGTGATTAATTATTGTGTTCTTTGCGATGGAGGAGGATGAAAACCAACAATGGTGGGGCATAAGAATGGTGGCTGGCACCATGATCGACTGTGAGGAAGGCGTCGATGGAACCACACCGCCCGATGGAAGAGAATCGCGGCTTGTGCCGTGACTGTGAAGGGAGGACGACCAACCGAGCTGGCCGCTAGAGAAGGCACAATGCGTGACCGCGCAACATGGAGAGGACGGATGGCCATCCGGCCAGCTGTGGCCAACCACCACACTATGGCCCGCGCGCCTCCAGCGGCTCACGCGCCGCCCCGCGGCCCCCACACCGCCTCGCGGCCCCCCGTGGCCCCCGCGCCGCCCCGCGATCCATGCGCCCCCCATGCGACCCTCGCCCCTCCCCATGACCCCCGCACCCCACCGCGGCCCGCGCGCCACCCCGCAGCCCCCACACCGGATCACGGCCGCCCAGCCACCAGGCCGGGCCACCCTGCGTGGGCTAGGCCGGACCTAGCGGGCCGAGTTGACCTGGACCAGGTTGGGTCGGCCCAGGCCAGGTCGCGCCGGGTGGGTCCGACCGGGTCGGACAGGACCGAGACCAGCTTCGACCCATTTCTGCTCTTTTGGCCATATATTTGGCACCGAGTGTCCATTTGACGAACCATCTATGACGCTGGAAACCTTGGAGCAAGATAGTCCCTTTGGTATACCCCATTAGAGTTCTGGATAAATTTGGGGGAATGGTCAGGTTTGATCGAGCATGAATCCAACCAGGCCCTCGGGACTAAAAGGTGAATAACTTACAGATCGGGCATCTGTTTGATGCACCGTCTATTTCGTTGAGACCCCTATGATGTGGCAGTCCTTTTGGATAATTCTTTGTAGGACTCTGTGGCAGTTGGAGTATCGAACGGTGGCTTGAGGAGCGGACCCTCCTAGAGGCAAGAGAGCTTAGTACGAGAACCCTGTAGCTGGCTGTGGCGATGTACTAGGATCCTGTGTGGGTCTGACAATGTATTAACGATGTACTAGGATCCTGTGTGTGTCTGAAAACATACTGACGATGTACTAGGATCCTATGTGGGTCTGAAGACGTACTGAAGATGTACTAGGATCCAGTGTGGGTTTGACGACGTACTGACGATGTACTAGGATCCTGTGTGGGTCTGACGACGTACTGATGATGTACTAGGATCCTGTGTGGGTCTGACGAGGTACTGACGATGTACTATGATCCTGTGTGGGTCTGACGACGTACTGACAATGTACTAGGATCCTATGTGGGTCTGACAACGTACTGAAGATGTACTAGGATCTTGTGTGGGTCTGACGACGTACTGATGATGTACTAGGATCCTGTGTGGGTCTGACGACGTACTAGGATATTGAGTGGGTCTGAAGACATATTGATGAGGTACTAGGATCCTGTATGGGTCTGACGATGTACTACGATCCTCTGTGGGTCTGATGATGATTTAGGATCCTTTTTGGGTCTTCCTCTTATCAGAGTAAGATGAATTAGTGGTTACATCTAATCATCTCTACTACTGTACCTAAGTTATACCTGGTGTGAGCTGAGTTTGTACCTGTGAGGTACTTACCTTTGTGGTAGTACCTTGGTGGTATTCTTCTATGTGAAGTACCTATGTGGTACTTACCTTTATGGTATTCCTTCCTTTGTGGAACAGTTGAGCTTTGGGCTTTTGGGTTGGACCCTGTGTTTCCTCATGATTGAGATGGGTATACTTGATAACTTAGGTATATGTATGGGTATATACCTATGTAGGGTTTTTAGTTGATTTCAGGATTTTTGGTTTATGCTTTGTGGATTTTGTGAGACCTTGAGGGTCTTGGGGTCCCTACTGAGTATCGTTATACTCACCCCTGCACGGGCTATGCCCACACCTTGTTGTGTTTGGTGAAGACGAAAGTCATCGTTGATCGAGGATGAGGGTACCAGGACTAGAGGTAGCTCAGAGGTGGACATTTGATGAGGCGTGCCTCATAGATGACTGTTCAAGAGCTGTACCTACCCTTTAGGCAGGGTCCTTGGTGGGAGTTCACAGGAGTTGTTCATTTTACTTGTACTTTTCAGATTTCTTGTACTTTCCAGTTGGGCTTGTATTCTGGAACGTTTTTCTTACTGTACACACTCTTTTTACTATATAGTTTACTTGTGTTTGTATCTTGCTGTGTACTTGGTTGCATGTGTTTATAGGTTAAAAAGGCAATGCCTTCCCTATTTTTAGGGAATACACCTTTCGGTGCTAGTTGCCAGCCCCTGGCCTATAGAAGGTGGGCTTGGGGTAGTCACGACACAGGCCCCGAAGGACGGGTCGTGACACTTAGGAAGAAGTGTCTCAACTCTAATTACACCTCAATTGCCTATAAAATTTTATGAACTAGGTATATTTTCCAATCCTTTTACGATTAATTATATTTTATTCATTGATGTTTTATGTGATTACATATATTTAATAAATGTAATTCCTCATTATGTATTCTTATATTTACAAAATTGAGAGCTCAGACCAACCTATGTGGTAGTTTAGTTGGAAAATTGATCTACTCCATTCCTAGATATAGTTCAAGAAAATGTGTTGGGGAGGGTGCATAACATGATATTTCTAGCTAATTTATATGTCTCCAACACGTAGGAAGATATAATACCTATTAAAATTAAAAATTTATAGGGAAATTATTTTTTATAAAGAACCTAATAATCACCAGTTTTATTAAAGTAATATTAGAAATAAAATTTGAAGAAAACATAGTAAATTTAATTCTTTTATATTAAATAAACTTTTTATAAGAACATTAAATTTTCAAACACTAAGGAATCTACTTCAAAAATAAAAAATAATTGGTTAAAAGATATTCTGAATCTGGGTAACAAATTGAGATTTAAGAATTATATGGGATATTACCATGGATAAATAAAAATTACTATATAAGAACATAGTAATGATATAGATAATTATTTATTGATGGTTTTGATTTTTTTTCAATTGAGGGTGAAAATGAGAAAAAGGTAAGTGAACCTAAGTTGTAACCATCCTGAATTCAGCCATACAAGCTTGAATTGAAATAAATAAAACCAAATTTAAGGTATGTATTTATAATTGGGGAAGAAAATATACCCCTGATAATCAATAGCATCTTAACCTATTGTCAGAAAATGAAACTCATAAGACTTTTTAGTGATATTTTTAACGACATATTATGTAGTCTAGGTGACATGCCCGACCTTATCCTTATACCAATTCATATGATCGTACAAGAATATAGTTCCAAACCTATTAGAAAATCCATAATGAGACTAAACCCAACCCTGATATAGGTATATAAAAAATAAATTGTAAAATTTATAGAATAATGAAAGATATATATGATTTTGAACATATAGTGGGTTACCCCATTCACATTATTCTTGAAAAGTTAGCTCTAACCATTGTTTTGTGTGAAAATAATGAACCAATTCTATTTATATTGTAAATTAGTTTTAGTTTATATTGAATATATGTGATTGGATCAAGTGATTAGGAAAGGACAATTTCCAATATCATTCATTAACCAAATTATTAAAAGACTATTAAGAAAGACCCATGACTATTTTATTGATGGATTCTCAATGTACATATAAGTGATCATTTCTCCTCATGATTAGGAGAAAAAAATATTTACCTATCCTTATTACACCTTTTCCTATAAAAGGATTCCATTACGATTATGGAATACCCTTAGTAATTTTTAAAGATGCCCTGTAGGTGTATTCTCTAGTGTGATTGAGAAATGTTTGAAAATGTTTTTAGATAATTTCATAGTGTTTGGAAATCCATTTGATCATTTGTTCCCAATATGCATATGTTTTTAAAAAATTTCCTAGAAAAAAACATCTAAATTTTGAAAATTTCCATTTCATAGAAGAAAAATGAATTGTAAAGAGGGAAGTGATTTCACAGAATTGAATTTAATGTGACTAATCAAGGATTGAAGTCATCACTAAATTATTATAACCTACTTATTATAAATGTGCTATATCATTATTGGGACTGTAGTGTCCTGAAAACTCCTCCATGGGAAGAAAATACCCCCACAATCACTTTTTAGAAGGAAACAAGTACTCCTACAAGTCTAGAAAGTGAATGGACTCAAGTTGATTTACGAATTTTAGAATAAAATTAAAGGAATTAAAGTTTTAAAAGGATTTTGAATGGCCCACGTACCATAACCAGGAAAGGCTCTTGGATCACCTGGATCATGAACCACCAGGTAAGTGGAACGATCTGTGAACCGTTAGCCTGCAGAGGGATAGCCAGTGAACCCAGTGGACCACAAACCACATCTCTGAAGGACTTATGTGTGTGAAGGCGATCCGAGTACCATCCCAAAAACTCAATGGTTCTCCCACAAAGCAAACTGATAGGGTTCCACGAATCATGATCGTGAACCATAGGCTTCACAAACCATGGTTGACTGAGTCTTCTGTGGGTCATGATATCTTTTCATAGGCCTCCACAAATAGTGTTGTATGCCCATTAGATACAATTGACACGATTCTCTATAAAAGTATCATAGATGGAATTGAGAAAGGATGAACATCAAAAGCTTGAAGGTAACCCATAGGTTGGAAGAAAGAACTTGGAGAAGATTATAACTTTAGTCTTGAATCATTGACGAAGCCCAAATTGCAAACCACATTATTCATAGGTATAGCCAGCTGTGAACCATAAAACAAGGAAACTTAACAATAATAATAAACCTGTGAACCTAAATGGTGGAACTGAAAACCACATACTTATCACGGATGGAATTCCCATGAATGACAGTCCCATGGACCCTCCTCAATTATGGTGTTCTGCGTAGTGTATCTCTACACGGATTTAATCTGACGCCACATACTGCATCTGTACGTGGAGGGAACCCAAAGTGGCATGATGAACCATGTACCACCATGGTGCATGGTAGTCCATACCCATTCCTGCATACCACATCGGTATGCAGATGGCCTCTCTTCCCACATACCACTATGGTATGCATAGCTTCCCCCATCCCACATAAGAAGACAATACACAGAATGGGGTGTTTTTGAGTACTCTTTCCTCCGGTTCCAATTTCGCCCCTTCATTACCGTCTAGTCCTCCATGATCCATCCACAAACCAGTCCCCTGGAATCAGGAAAAAGACTCCTCCAAAGCCACCAAACCCGTATCATCAGACCATTGGGTGCATCAACATTCCCCTTTGAGTCTACATACCCATGGTAAGTAGATTCATGAAGGATATCCTCACAAAGGTTCGAGATTCAAGAATGTACATGGGTCAAAATTCCCATGGTAACCCAGAGTCCAACCTTGGGATGACGATGTGAACCACCCCATTCTAGGGATTAAGGGTGATCACCTGATTTTACATTCAACGAGGAATGGTGATCAGTTGAAGGGGTTATGCCTTCTCCCCCTTTTGACGAGTATTACACTCATCCCCTTTCCAGAATGTGTTTTGGGGCCCTCCCACTGAGGTAAGTCCCTAATCTTTCGAGGTCGGTCTTCATGACCTTTAATGTCATCTCACATTGAAAGGCTCATCGCTTCACACCCTTTCCCACCGTCATCCCAGCCTCTTCTGCCATAAGATCTCCCTCTCCCACCAACATGATAGGAAGCATGTGGTTGGTTGGATCTCTCACATCATATTTTTTCTCTCACTGAGAATGACTCACGTGGGAATCGAGGTTTGTGAAAATTAAAAAATCCACACAAATTTGAACTACAAGAACTCTTATTTCTAATCAAACCAGGATACGTAGGATTCCTACTCGAAGGCCCGATCTCAAAAGGGTGTCCATCCAAAAGGGTTCAACCAATCATGTCCCCCCAAATGGGAAGCTTCCATACGTAATACCCATATAATTACAAACTACATGGGTTCTAATTCCTCTTCTGAGGATACATAGGTAACCCATATAATAGATCTGATCCCAACATCAAATTACCTTTCGTTCCCCCTAGATGATGATAAAATCTAGAGCGCCTTATTGTATGGATCTAGACAACAGTACCTCCATAGCATCAAATATATGTATGCCTATGATGATCCTGAAAACCAAGGGTAGCCCACTAACACACTCTTCAAAAATGAACCAAGGATTCAAAAACACATGAACATGAATTAAATCTATAAGAGAGTCCCGAAACATGAAATAATACTCCCCCGGAAGGGTGTGGTGATCCCGAATTCCCATCCTCTCGACCATGAAGTCATTAAGTGTTGTTGGCCAAATCTTCATCCAATGAGCAATTGTCTTTGGAAATCAAGTCCATGAATCATGGATACCATAGCGATTGGGTGTTTCTGGATCCATGAATGAACCCATTGAAGACCATCCGAGGAAGTTATATCTGAGGAGGACCGATTGCACAAATTCTTGACCCCTTAAAATCGCCCTATTGGACCATTTGACTATGGTGTCTCTCTCATTATACAAAAAGAATAAATTTCCCAGTCCCCATAGGGTTAATCCAAACCTCCATTAAATGATAATGACACATGATGGGTCAAAAATAAATAAATTGAAAAGTTGATGAGAGACCGTCTCTAGAAAAAGAGACGGGTAATGATTCTCATCAAGCCATTTCACCATCATCCAAAACATTCCACCTCAGAGGCGAAACAAAAATGGTGAACCTGAAATGAATCCTTAATCAAGGTGGTGGTTCTACCCCAATGATAACAGACAAAAGGATGTTGTATGTTGGACCATTCTTTTCACCTCAGTACACACCAAAGGTGCCACTTTAGAGGCATAACAAAAATGGTGAACCCAACATGAATCCTTAACCAAGGTGGTGGTCTTACCCCACTCAAGACCCTTCTCCCCACAAAAAAAATAATGGGGGGGGGGGAGAATCTCTAAATATGCATATGTTTAAAATAATGCTACTTTGATGAGGTTTTATGGTCTGTATGTCATATATGTATGTTGCAGGTTCCCACAGAGCAAATTTCGATCTAAATGACATCCCAATGAACAATGCAGACATGTGCATCAGTGATCCCACTGGCGGCTGGGGCCCCAACGATGAGCATAACCCCCTCTCCTACCCATCATATTCAACACTGGGTATCCAACACATTGATCTAGGAGTACCACCTAAATGGTACTCTCCCCATAGTGGAGGCCGCGAGACAAGCCCTTTAGTCTGAAAAGGTTCACCATTTGCCTCCTCAAGTGCAGCTGGCACCCTAGCACAAGATGACCCTAATGGTCATCTCAAACCATTTCAGGAACCTATACCCATAACATGACAATGATTACCACCCTTATCTTAGGGAGGTAGATGAAGTCGATGGTGAAAACTTCATCTCAACTACACATGGGTCCTACTCATAGGCCCCCACCAGAGAACATATCCACCGACACCGGATGAGAAAAACTCCTCCCACCGAAGATGACCTTATTCCAAGGACACCTATTAAAGTCTAGGAGACCTAGGCCCTCTTGATTCCCACCAAGGGTGGAAAATATATAATCAGGAACACACTATCACCCTGGTTCCTGAGGAGAAACTTCATTGTACTAACGCGGTGACATTCAATAGGCATACATACAACTCTACCCCCTCCACTCAATCCCACCACAGAAATAGGGTGGCACGATATGAGCACATGCATGTCATTACTAATTCTCACCAGTCCTACTGTGCATATAGAGCACAAAACTATAGGAAGATGAAATATCTATCGATGCACAACAATCCCGTCAACCGAATAGGACAAAAACCAGCTACACACATGCCCAAATACCTACTAACGCATTTCAAGATTTCCATCCAAATAGGGTAGAAAATAGCTACACACAGGCACAAATACCTACTGATGTGCATCAAGCCCATCATCCAAATAGGGAAACAAGAAAATATGAGAAGAGTCAAATTACTACAGATGCATACAAAGCCTATGAGACAAATATAGTGGCAAGAGAGCATATGAATATCCCTGCTCGTGAATATAAATACCACCAGTCAAATATGGTGGCAACCAGAGAAGAAAACTGATGGAAAAATCATTCCTCTATCCTGATATAAGAGAATTTCCAGCATCTACTGACAACTCATGGAGGACCAGAGCAGGCACAAACTTGTTCCCTGATATCGAAATGGGACTTCATACCTGTTCCAACTAAATATGTATCCTAACAAATCTTGGAAATGATGGAAGATCAGACGTCAATCCCAAAACATATCATCCAAACATGCTAAGACATTATTGCAACTGTGAAAAAGGAGAGAAATCGGGCCCATAACCCAACTTCCTCAAACATAATGACTCACTTGCAAAACGAGTTAGTCACTCAGGAGCATTTATGCATCCCTACTCTAGTCTAGGAGGGTCGAAGGTGATATCCCATGATATACGTACAATTGGATCGGGAACAAATACTTGTTCCAATTGGGGGATGCCGGATCAACGTGGTGGCTGCTCCAGGGTAGGCATATATCCATGCTAAAATTCAAGAGGTCTGTCAGTATATCCCAGTGACATCACGGGACTCAATAAGATAGGAACCCATATATGAAGGTCGTTACCAATAGAAAATATCCCCGGTTACCCACAAGAGAGCGCTCAAAAATGAAATGCACCAAAGGAAACTAGAAAATGAAGAGCACATACATGATCCTTCTATACTAGAAGCTGGGATTATTAATACCCTCAAACATATATCAATAAAGGCTCATGACCCCATTATTCCATTACCAAATTATGGAAGTGGTAGTAGTAGTTGCGAAGGTCCTCCCCACAATATTTCTACCAGTACCTCTGAAGGTCCTCCCTAGAGCACCCATGAGGGCTCACTCTGTGGTCCATGAATGATCGATCATGAGAGCCTATCCCCTAATGTATGTTGGGGTATTCCTCCCCTAAACCTAAAGATCAGACAACAAGAAGGTCCCCCCCTTACTGTTATTTTCCTTGATGGTCCTCCCCAGGGTATACGCCGTAGATATGCTTCTCCCTACAGTCGGATGTCAAGTCATGATGGTAGTTCTCTCCATGATGACATTCATTGCAAAGGACATTCCTATAATGGAAGTTTATATAAAGGTCATACCCACAATAACATCAAGCAATGAGAAGGTCCTCCCCTCGTTGTGGTATATCCCGAAGGACCTCCCCAAGATGTGCACTACAGAAATTCTCCCTACAACCAGGTATCAATCCATGATAGTAGTCCTCTCCATCACAGTAGTCATCGAGAAGGTCCTCCCCTCAGTGAAATAAAACATCAAGAAGGTCCTCCCCTCATTACATCCCACCCTGAAGGTCCTCCCCATAGTATACACTGTAAAGAAAATTCACGCGGTCGAGCATCAAGTTGCAATAGTAGCCCTCACCATTGCAGCACCAATTGCAAAGGTCCTCCCCACAACTAAAATTCATACTGGTAAGAAGGTCCTTCCCTTGATAGAATAAAGATGAGAAATCCCTCTTATGCTGAGGCACTCAGAAAGATGGATTTAGACACATCATGAACTCCATCTATAATGAGTGATATTATTTCTCAACCATAGGATGGCCCAGGGCCACGCTCATCTTTTGAGCCACCCTCGCACAGTTTTCATATCAATGAGGCTCCCACCAGCCTGGCTTCTTGGAAAGAAATCATTAAGAAGTATCCGAGTTGGGAATATCAAGTAGAGGATCCACTGGAAGAACAACACCATGATATTTTTCTTGTGATAAGACAACTAGCTAAGGAAAATATACCCGTGATGTATTGGCCTATGACCACTTCTCACTTTTACATACCAATATATTTGTCTGGGGAATGTACGCATGAAATTCACCTCAATATATGGATGACTTTTCACTAGATAAAAGAAAAATATCTACCCTATGAAGTGTGTGATGACCATGTCAACATGTTAGGGGAACTTCTCCATCTAATTGACCTAGAAGCTCTACCGTTCGCACAGTATCCATAATCATAAAGGCAGAAGAAAAACCTTGAACTAAATTGACTCTATGCACTGTATAAGTTGTGTTGCCTCATTGGAGATGCCCAAACTAGAGTTTACATTTGAGGATGAAAAGAACATGGATCTCTACACTTCACCCATCATCCCATCCAACAAACCTTGTAAGAAATGAAATCCTACAATGTCATCATCCATCCAAAGGAAAAAATCAAATGAAAATACTACTCAAGAAAGATGGGATAATCACCAAAAAATGTCTTAGAGTAAGTCTCAAAAGTGTCAGGGCCAAAGAAATCAAGCCATAAAAAGCTTCTAAGTCAGGAAACCAGGAACATCTAGCAGGATTACCGCCTAAGGGAAGCCAACCATATAGCAATTCCCATATCTTCAAAAGACCATAGACTCTGTGAAGGTCCAATTCCATACTCGAGTCACACCCACATGGGAGTGCATGAAATTGAAAAGGCAGAAATAGTGGAGGCTTATGATGCAATGAGGGAACAACCCCAACCCACAGGGCTGGGAGAATATTTAAATCAAAATGCCCCCATAAGACCAAAAAATCTAGGCCGTAGTGCATTGATAAAATAACGGGAACACCCCCATCCCATTAGACTGGGGTAATTTTTACCTCAAGTCCTTACACGACGGACGTATGTACTCTCCTGTCGAGGAAGAATAATGGATAGAGGAGCCACCTATTCCACCCCCTCTCATGGTTCTCACCCTCTAATACAAATTCACATTACAGGGATGGATCGGGGCTCCCTTAGGGCCAATCTTTGCCAATAAACCCAAATAATACTACAGAATGAAAGGATAAAATTAAACAAAGGATTTAGAAATCCTTTCTACCATTAGATACCAGGTACAGATCCCACACGACGGTATGTATCAGTGAACATGGTAAACATCAACTCCACAGATGTCATGGGAAATGGTATATAAGGAGATGATGGAGAGGAAGAATGGGAAGATGGTTCCCTCCTGGATGCATCCCACACTAAGCCTGATGGTGTGCATACCTAGAACCAGAGAGAGGTCTTAAATTTGGGCTCCCTCTCAATTAATTTGTCATTACCTCCGATGAAAAATCCCCAAAAAGAGAAGAATAAATCCAAGGCCATCTATGACCCACCTCTTCCTCCCTCAGAAAATGTGTCTCTCACTCTTGAGGAAAGTTTTTCCAAGGGGAATAAATGAAAAGGCTTAGGCGAATTATTGCCGAGATACATCGAGGGAGCTACCTTATCAGATGTGTTCCCCCTGCGGAACGTCAGTAGGTGCTCCCAGAAGAGGTTCCCTTTCCATAGGCACTCATCCTGGTGAATGAAGCCAAAATCGGAGGTCTGTTCAACCCAGACCCAAAATGACATCAATAATTCCCCCCATTGGGAAGATAGCCAGAATATATTTAGGTAATGCACAAATGATACCTCCGGCTGGGTATTAACCTCAAATTTCAGTGGCACCAACACACCTAGTTTTGGACACTACGCACCATCCCAAGATCAATCCTGATAGGATATGCATCAAGTGATATTGAATACCATCTAGCAACTAACAGATCGACTAGAATCCATGGAGGGACATCGTACTCTGATACAACTAGATTGAAAATCCTACCCTAATTAGGTAAGCAACGTTCCGCCATTGCCAAATTTCAGAAACCATGTATTCCCAATATTTAATGGATCAGGGGACCTAGAACAACATTTAATTCACTAAGAATATTATTATGACCCCATGATGGGAACTAAGAGTAGAAAGAAGCAATAAAACTTAGGTGCTTTGTATGAACTCTATAGGGCTCAACCTTTGTATGGTATACTAGCTTACCATCCAATTCAATCACAGGCTGGGAGGAACTTCGGAGATAGTTTCTCTTCCAGTTCTATTCAAAAATACCTAAGATAATGGTTAGTAACCTCATGAAATGTAATAAGAGATATAATAAAAGAGTCTTAGACTTTATTTTTAGATGGAAAGTCCTGACTTATTCCCTGAACCAACTGCTCCCCCAGGATGAGATTCTTACCATGTGCATCGATAACCTCTATGATGAATTGTGAATGCCGATCATCCCAGTGAAGTACAAAAGTGGTTTTAGATATTTCTCTACTATTTTAAATAGGATAGAAGACTCATTGAAATGAACCAATATCAAGTCCCGAATGACCCCATCAGCCCCAAGAAAAAGAGTGGGAAAATCTGAAGCATCTTCTATCACACTTAAACCACCCCTGGAACCAGCTCCAATTTCGAGGCCCCCACCGAACCATGCAGGACCCTCTGGACGCCAACAACCACCCCCACCTCAGAAATATGAGAGATGAGGTGCTAAAATAAATCAGTTCAAAGAACAAAGAAATAAAGTCTATTCGCTCCGAGATGACCAGGTCTACGACTATTTCACAGATGCCATGAATTTCAACATTCTCTGGCTACCAGAGCAAAGTGAGTCGATAAAGTGGGTCTCAAAAACCATCCAAATTATTGTCCCTATCACTTGATACTGGGAAACACAATCCGGGAATGCTTCATTTTCAATGATCTCCAACAAAAGATTGTGGATTCTGAGTAAGTCAAGTTGGGATTTCCATGAGCACATGTAGCATAGGTTTCCATCTTATATTCTAGAGAAGAAGAGGAATGGAAAACAGTCTCCAGTAATAAGGAGAAAAAATTTGACAATTGGATGACCAATAAAATAGTCAACCGAGTTCATGGCATACTTTAGGCACAGTTGAAACAACCAACTGTGCCCACAAAATCTCTTAATACAACATAATCATCCTCCTCGGCCTCACATCACTCTAAAGTCTAGAAGAGAAGAAAGTAGGAACAAAAATATAATATTACACCAAATATGAAGTAAGTGTTGACACTTTCAAACTACATGCCAACAGAATTGGTAAAACGGGCACCGCCCTGCTAAATTGTACAATGGTCACTGCCCCTCCAAACAACACCGTCATAAGGAGACAATAAGACAGAAACATTGTGGGATTGAGAATTGATCATTGGGTCCTTTAATTTCATTCACTTGATGGACCCCTTATTGGATGGAGACTATGACCAAAAACTCGAGTTCCCTGTGCCCAAACAGAGAGCTAGAGGAAGAGGCCGTAGAGGCCATAGGTTTCTTAGAAGGCACGATCATGGAAGGAGTAAAATTCCTGGCCCCGCCACTAGTCAAACCATTAAAATTGTAGAAACTCACGGAAGGACCCTCCAGTAGACACAAGAAGAACCAAAATGCTCCACCAACCCCATTAGAATAAATACAAGCCCAATTATCTTGGAATATCCATCAAGGGGAGAACAAATGTCAAATATCCCAAGGAATACAAGCAGACCAGTTCTGTCAAACACAGAAAAGGCCAAAACACCACCAACTCCTGTCACGGGGGCCGAACCACCTACATCCAAATCCCAAACCTCTAAAGTGTTTGTGAAAGAGAAACCCCAAGCTAGGAAGTGTCAACCTTTAGAGTGTAAGTATGATATTCTAAAGTAGCTGGTTTCAGTACCAGAAAAACTATCAATCTTGGATGCGTTAAGCATGTCCGAAGATCTTAGGGAGGCACTCATCGAAGCCTTACTAAGTCCCCAGGAGTTCAAGGCTGAAGTAGCACAACCGAAGTCTATCAGATAGAGACCTGTCTCGAAGAATGTCAGGCCATCATCTCCTTCACATATAGGGATTAAGACTCCATCATGAAAGGGCACATCAAACCATTATATGTGTCTGGAAAAAAAAATGGAATTGATTTCTAGAGGATCTTCATCGATAATGGATATGGAGTCAACCTCCTCCCACTAAGAACACTTCATCAGCTAGGATACGATGAAGACAACTTGACACCCTGTACCACAACTCTGCTGGGATATGATAAAAGTGAGTAGAAACCATTGGGATGAATCAAACTTAAAACTCATATTGGAGAACTTATGTTAGATTCCGAGTTCCTTTTAGTGTAGAAAATTGCGACCTTCAACATCTGGTTAGGTAGGCCTTGGATGTATTAGAACACTGTAATTCCATCATCATACCATCAGTGCATCAAATATTGTGCTAATGAAAAAAACGGGACAGTGAATGCCGATAAATCCATGTTTGGGTCCTGTGAGTCACATTATATCGATGCAGGATTCTATGAATTAGAATAAAAAAAACTTTTGACCAATGAAATTGATTAGATTAATACCCAAAATGTATTGAAAATAGCTCCCACCGAACCCCTCCAATAACTTGGGGAAGAGTATGTATTACCTATTAACCAAGTTTAATGCATAAGTGAAATTTCAGATGCAGAATCAATTGTTTGCATGGTCTCTATTAAGGCCACCAAGTCCAAAGACACGGAAGAGTGGGCTAACTCCCATGATTTTAGGAAAATCCCTAACAAATATACCCTCATCCCATCCTCGGGACCCCAAACTACCCTCGCCTTACTCAATAAGAAAAAATATGACTTCTCTCCCAAGATTGGAGAGCTTGTCTTGAGAATCCCCCCTCTATCAGAAGAGGAAGATGAGGAAGAGGATGAAGAAAAATAAGAATAATAAGACCTCAATGATGCCCCTCCTGCATTTTAAGAAGGTGTTTCTACCATAATTGATGAACATAAATAGATAAACCTAGGTATTAAAGATGACCCGCGGCCCACTCTGATTAGTGTGGCTATGATTGTTGAGGACCAGGAGGAATGAAACTCCTTCCTAAAGAAGAATAGAGATGTGTTTACTTGGAACTATATAGAAATTCCAAGCCTTGATCTTGAGGTTTCCACTCATCATCTAGGATTACCATAAGATCACTGGGGCTATAAGTAGGAAACCATAAGAACCCACCCGATGCATGCTACAAAAAATAGAGGCTAAAGTTGACAAGATGATCAAAACCAAATTCATATGGGAAGTCCAATATCCGATCTAGATGGAAAACATAGTCCCTTTCAAAAAGAAGAATAGATAAATTATAATCTGTATTGACTTTAGGGACCCCAATCGGCATTTCTCTAATGATGACTTCCCAGTCCCAATCACAAAATTGTTGATCGATGAAACCACTGGGTACAAAGAACTCTCTTTCATGGACAAAAATTATGGATAAAACTAGATTCGGATGGCCCAGAGGGATGAAGAAGATACCACTTTTAGGACCCCTTAGGGAGTGTTATGTTATAAGGTGATTCCCTTTGGTCTAAAGAATGCTGGTGCCACATAACAGCGCACCATGCATCACATCTTCAAGCCCTTCTTGGGAAATTTCATCGAGTGTTATGTTGATGATCTAGTGGTTAAATCATGATAGAGATCAAACCACTTGGCTGATCTTGAATCTATATTCAAAAAATATTAGTAGCACTATTTAAGGATGAATCCTCTAAAGTTCACCTTTGACGTTACCTCTGGAAACATCCTCAAATTCTTCGTACACCATCGCAGCAACGTAGTCAACCCAAAGAAGACAAAATCCATCCTTGGTATTTCCACACCTTGAAACCTCAGTGATTTGAGAGGTCTCTAGGAGAACCTTTCCTACATTCGACGCTTCATATCCAACTTAGCGGGTAAATGTTTACCTTTCACTAGGCTCATGAAGAAAGAAGTTACGTATGAGTGGGATACTGATTGCTAAGAATCATTTGAAAATATCAAAAGATATCTCCAAATCCCACCGGTGCGGATGCCGCTAGTTGAGGGGAGACCACTCATTTTATACATAACCTCCCTATAATGGTCATTAGGCTCCTTCCTCATGCATAAAAATGATGCTGACAGTGAGAATAGAATCTATTACCACAACCAAACAATGATTGATCCTGAAACTCAATATTCAAAAATTGAAAAGAACTGCATAGACCTAATCTTCATGGTTTAGAGACTAAGGAATTACTTGCAGCACCACACTACTAGAAAAATTACCTATAACCACACATTTATAGCCACAGTATAAATAGTCCATGGATATAGGTTAGATATAACAATGAGCATATCATTCCCCATGGGAATATGCTTATTCATTTTTTATCCTCCGTTGAGGCTTTCTTCTCTATTCACCCACTCCCCAATCTCTCCCTAAAAACACTTCTCCTTTGATTGTATTCTAACCGATTTCCCCCTCATCCGATCCTCTCCAGTTTATCCTTCATGATTCCTCCATCCCTCACTGAATTCTCTATTCATAGCTCCTCTATTAGCGACAACTCCATTTTTGGTTCCTCCATCCCTCACTCATTCCTCTCCTCCCACATACCCTTCTACAGGTGTACCTATTCTATTCGATGCATTATCTGATGCTTCCCCTCTTCGAGATTGAGCTCCCTATACTTCACCCGATCGAACTTCCCTTCCCTGCCTCCTACTCATGTGAAAGACTCGATCAAATCCCTAATCTCACAACATCGGATCATGCAAAGGAACCCTACCCGCTCCCTCACTCCTTTCTCTCGTGACATCGGCTCATGCGAAGGAACCCTACCCTCTTTGGTTCTATCAAAGGAACCCTACTCTCTCCCTACTCTCACGGATGAACCCTTACTACCAAGGGAATGAACCTTCTGGCTCCCTCTTATCGTGATTCACCCCATCCTAAAGGTAATCACAATTCTTACTTATTTTTAAATGATATGAATCTAGATCTTCCATTCATTTATTTTTGACCAAATTAAAAAAATGTTGTGATATTCATTGTAAATTTTCTATGTATTTAGTTTTTTAATTTTTTTACTTTCATGATCATTGATATCTAATAGCCTGTTTTCATGTTTTGACTAGCTTGTTTCCAAGAGTTCTTTTGATTTTATTTTCATTAGGGAGATTTTCATAGAGAATCCACTTGTGTTGTTTCCATTGTAAAAGATATAATTATTTGTTCTTGTAATTATTTTTTTACAATTATTGAGATCAAATAGATATAGGATAGAACCCGAATTTTATGATAATTCATGATGAAGGGATATTGTTGATCCATTAAGAGTAATAGATTCCATGGCTAGTATTAATTTTTTCATATATTAGATTGGTGAAGGGATTATTTTCTTGGAGAATAAAGTGTACACATAATAGCTATTGATACATACCAATGGATTTTTAGTTGAGGAACATCTTGGGGGTAGAATTGAGATACCTTGGCTTAGGTTACAAATCACATGTCACATTGTTCTAAAAGTGAAGGGTTTTGTAGTTGTATTTTTTTGTTAATTGATATTCTTTAGGGATATTTGAGTTGTTACTCAATACATTTTTTTTATATATTATTGTATTTATAATTTATATTGTTGAAATTCTATTTTATGAACTATTTTTTAAGTGATAATAGTTTTATTCACCCTATATTTATACTTTACTCTATTGTTCTATGATTTTATTGGAATATTATATCATCTGGTCAACATAAACAAGACTAGGATGACTATTTTTTGGTTTATATTTTACAATTCTCACCCTATTATAGTTTCATACCATATCACATCTAAAACCAATAAAATAAAATTCTTTGTAAACTAAAATGGAAATTTATTTTTTCATCTAAGAGATTAAACAAGGACATAGCACATCTGTCCAAGAAGAATAGGAAGGTTATCATTCAAACCTCATTTTCACTAAAGCATTGAAGAGGAAACTGTTGAACCACAATGTAAAATTATCTAATGAATAAAAAAGTGTCTAATTAGAAAATCTGAAAATTTTTGGCAATATTGACAGGTATAATTTCTTGATTTCTAGTGTGTTATCTAGTGATTCCTTCTTATCTCTCATTATTTTAATGTTCTCCACTTTAAAATATTTTTCTAAAGCCCATAGTCTCGTAAACCAACATAAACACTACACATCATCAACATCTTCCACATGGAAGTCTTAACTGGGCACTCTTACTATCATGTGAAAATAACTCATCCCTATAATCTAAATGAAAAAAACCCATTTTCCACTGGCTGAGGCATTGTGTCTAGTATACCTGGATAAAATTTTGTCTTAATTCACACTTCTTTTACTTCTACAAAAAATTATAGAAACTTATCCAACTGTTAATGATCAAAATTCCATGTATCATTCAATAATAAAACTTTCAGATTCTTTTAGCCATAGACAACTTCATTAATCACATAACCAAGTCCAAGATAATTCATCCAACCAGATCTCAATCATGACTTACCTAGCCTGAAACATTCTCCAGGGAACTCAATAAATCTCTATAAACATTAAACATCTTCACTCAAAAGCTCAAGATCAACATCGTTGCCTTAAAATTAACTTTTCAATTATAAATGAGGGCTTTTTTTTCAAATAATTTTTTGTAACCTTCCATTGTGCCCTTGGAACATGGGTTTCCATGATTCAAGTGATGTATCTCACTTAAGCAAGTCATCTTAATCATCCAAAACCTTATCTCTAACCTATTTCAGCATCATACATGAATTCAAGCTTCTCCACATTTCAATATCCATTATTTCAAAAGTCAAAACACCCAAAAAAACCACTTTATTAATATCCATCAACCATTTGAATTCAAAACTAATCATATAATTTTTTGGTGAATGCAACTTGGACAACAACATTTGAATTGACATACCACTACCTAGATTCGATCTACTCATCCTAAAACATATGAATTTCAATCATTAAATATTATACATTTATGAAACCACAATAATAAAGAAATTGGAGGCTCCAATATTTCATTTTTATTCAACCATAATAGGGAACACTATCCATTGAATAAAAAACACTGTCTTTAATATCCTCATAATGGAATGATACTTTCCTTCAATTCCATATCCATGGTCATTTACTTAAAAACATTCTTTGGAAATCACTTCAATCCTATAACTTTATTAATTCATCATTGTTCCCATTTTATTTATGCTAAAATTCAAGGTCTCTTCTCTATTCCATTTCTTGTTCTCTAAGTCATCATCTTTGATCATTACATTTAAAATTCTTGCATGACATCCCACTGTTCCACAATCTCTTATAAGTCTAGGATATCTTCTTTTACATAGGATGAACACATCCTTGATTGGAACATGCTGTTTTTTACACCTGTTCATAATACATTTTTTAGCTCCATAATAGTATAAAAAACTACATCCTTTCTAAAAACCAATGTTATAATCACATGAATTTAAATGGGATTTAATATCTATTTTGGTGAAAAATATTTCTACACCAGCATTATATTGAAAAATACTATGCCATCAATAACTAGTAACTACATTGATCTATATGCCCTTATTATCTATATAGATACATATTTGTATTTATTTTCTAGTATATATATTTAGGTATGTGCTTATTTCCAGTATTCATTACTAGTTTTCACTCCCATAGAAAATAAGTGTTACATAGATACTATATGCAGTGATTTTCCACTATGGAGTACTAGTATGAAATTATATAGATAATAAGAACATTAATATTAGTTCCTTCCTGTATTCACTTGTTTTCCAAGAATTTATATTGGAAAAAATCTAATATATATGTAAGTAAATTTATAGAAGACAATTATTTTAAACCTTACATAGAAATAGAAGAGAAAAAAATATAGAGGAGAAAGACTGAGAGAATATATATATATATATATAATCATATGTATTTATTATGATGTACTGTTAGTATATTATTTCCATACTTATGATGTATTGTTGGTATATTAAATAGATCATCATATGTACATCTAGAGAAGAAATCCAACTCAATTAAGATGAAATAATCTTCATATTACATTAATATCTATGTTAATATACCAAAACTACATCCTAATTAAATCAAATAGTACATCTTGAATTAAATCAATTTCAATCCAATAACATAATCAATTTGAAAATGTTAATATATTTTAATGGAATCAGTTAGGATATATTAATACTTGAGTTTGTATGTTAACAAATTATAACGTATAATTGATGAAATGATACAAATACATATGTGATTAATACACAATGATGTATTTTAAACTGTTTTTATGACATCAATTATACATAGAATGTAATAATCAGATGTATTTATATTAACCAAGGAAGTGTTCTTTCTTCAATTAGAGGAGTTTATTAGAGTTCCATTAGAAAAAACCAACTTAAAATCAAGTTTGTTAACACAAAAATTGTAAACTATAATTTAAATTTTAATCATAAGAGATCCAACTAAATTATGTTGGAATATTTATTAGGATGTATTGTTGGTTTTTTTATGAACAGTACATCACAATTATACATTGATTTAATAACATAATTGATCCACCTCATTTATGTTCACATCCAATAATTGATGTTATCATAATAAATACATCTGATTATTATACATTGATGTTTTTTTATATTTTTAGTATAATAAACTTTAGAAATAAATCATTAAACCTAGTTTTACATATAATGAACCATTATTTTTGGGGTATGACTATAAATTTCATTATCTTACAGGTTGTGCCTTCTGATGCAACCTCTCGACAATCTGTTTCAAGTACTACAACAATGTCGTCTTCATAGCCAATGGTATGAACTATTTAATTTCCTTTCTGTTTCAATTTTATATTGAGAACATAATTTTTTTATATGAATACCTTCACATTTTATTGGTGAAACAACTTTTTCATTCTATGAAATATATTTTTGAAAAATACTCAAGCTCCTCTTTTTCTACAACTTCTAAAAATTAGATTTTCAATATGTTATGTATTATCCTCCTCTTTTCCATATCTTCTATATCTATTTTATAGATTCCAACAATATACACCTTTCATTCAAGGTTTGATAATTAATATCCTATTCTTATTTTTCCACACTCATGCTAGGTGTGGCACAATGTATTATTTTGTTCAAGAAATTTCCCGTTAATTCATATAAATTCTCAATATATTGTTTCATGATCTGATCCTTTTCATATTAGTGTTGTGATGTCCTTTATTGCATGTTCTTAAAAAATGGTTCATCTAACTCCCCAAACTCCATGCCCGTTGTTCTTTATTTTGATCATTACCCATATCTGGAATTATGGAATGTTTCTTCCTCTTCATGGCATGGATCATTGTTAATAACTAGTTCCCTTAATATCCAACCATTTCCATATTCAAAATTTCTCAGCCTCATTCACCATGGAATGGGGAAGTATGTTTTGAAATTTTCATTCACCATATCACTTTTATCTTGCTCCCGATAACTCATTATAAGCTCCAAATCCTTATAACTTCTGATTATTCTTTAATAAACATAATAAACAACATCAAACACCATTTTACTTTCCACCTACACATGTGAATCTATATACTTCCATGTGCACCAATTCTCTATATCTCCTTATATAATTCTCTTTTTATCATGTGATTAATATATTCTTATTCTTTAACCATTTTACATCATTTTTGATTTTTAAAAAACCAACAAACAATATCTTTGGTTACAAAATTCTCCCCTTTTGTGTTCATTCTCAACTATACTCCCCCTTTCTCAAAAAACTTCTTTCACAAGATATGTGATGGAAAAAACATCTTTTCATGCCTCCAAATATGAATTTCATACTTTAGTCCTCTTGTTGGATGGAATAATTCCATATTTTTTTAATCTTAGAACTAATTTCTTTAAACTCACATAAATTTTCCACAATGAATTACAATTAGTGAATTCTACAATTTTAATTGAGTTGTAGACAAATCCTCTAGGCCTTGTGAGTTGTATATTTATGTATGAAATGGTATTTTAAGCCAAAAAAATTGTTTGTTATGTGTAACTCACCACTTTGACCTACCACATGATTAAATGTCCTATCATATTTTTTATTCTATAAATTTCTTTATAAAGGTATATTTACACTTCACTTTTTTTAGTCTAAGACATTCTGAATTTTCAAGTGTAGGCAGTGGCCTCAATGTGCTGTCTCTTATGCCTATGTTGTCAATCAATTATTACAGTTGACATGCATATCTACTTGCAACACTTTAAGTTATGATAGGCATGATATATATAATATTATATATGTAATGTTTTGTGGGTTATCTAGGATTTAGTATGTGTTCAGTTGTTCAAAATCCATGTGGTATTGGTGTTAGTGGTATGTTTGGTTAGAGTCCCATTCAACACATTGACTATTACTCTATAGTTCTCAGATTTGTTTCTCCTTAGGCTCTATTTAACCTTGAATTTAGTTTATGGCCTATATTTTATTTTATAATTCACCTTACATGATTTAGTTGCATTCATGATAGCCATGCTTGATTCTAATGAGTTCCTTAGAAAGTTCCACCACACTCTTCTCTAGCTTCACCTTGAAGAAGACGCCCTCGTATGCCCTGAGACCAGTCGTCGATTCCCCATTAACAAGGGAATACCCAATATAATTCTCCATTAATATTAGGTTTTAATACCCATTTCCCATTCCTCTATGTAGTCCATATATTTTTTCCAAACATGCTATGTAAAGTAATGATTTACATTTCAAACTTCATTTTAGTTTGATGATCTGTGTTTCAGTAGAACTTGACATTTTTCATCTCAATATGTCCAAAAATATACATATGATATAATATTATTCTCATGTATATCATGACTTTGCATATTATAGAAAAATTGTTATATGAAGGTTAAAGGCTTTTCCATTTTTTCAACTTTGAGATGATGATGTGAAAGGGAGAGTATTTATATAAGACTCACATATGGTAGAATATGCATTTCAATTAATTTTGAAATTTTAAGGATAATTTAATTTAATTTATAAAATATTAGAAAAATAATTCTCATATATCTCAAACTGCACTTATTTTTTTACAACTTTCCTGGAGGGGAAACAGACTAAAAAACTACCTAAATGCGCGCAGGTAGTCTCGAAACCAAGACAAGGCACAACCACTAGGATGTGACCATGGGGAAATCAACCTAAACTTATTCTTATCATGTATTATTTGAATATTATCTCCATCTCTTTAACCATAAGATAAAAAATCTTAAGAAGTCTATAAGGAGATTTTAGCTCTGATAAAACTATTCAGACACTAGAATCATGTTGGTCTCCTAACTGGTCATAAATTATTCTGTTATGTATTAGTATGTAGGTGAAGGGTGCGAGGCGGTATAGGGAACAAGGTGCAGGTAGTGGAGTGAAGTATACTACAGGGAATAGGGTGCAGGCAGTGGAGTGAAGTGTAGTGCTGGGTGCTGACAATGCAGGGTGCAGGGTGAAGGCAGTGGAGTGAAGTGCAATGCAGGGTGTCAACAATATAGGGTGCAGTGCAGGCAATGCAGTGGAGGGTGTAGTGCAGGAAGTGCAGTGCAAGGTGCAGTGTAGGAAGTGTAGTGCAGGGTGTTGTGTAGTGTGATGGTAGTTAAGGGTGTTTTTCATGGTGTTGGACATTGCATGATTTAGTTTTCATTCATATAGTTATTTTTTATGTTCAGGTGTTCCAACTCTAAGGTACATAATATCATGTACTTTGGGAATCTCTAACATATGGATAAGTGTTGGTATCTTAACATATGGATGAGTGTTGGTATAGTGTGGGAACTCATGTATGATTAAGTAGGTGTACGGTGTCGTGGAGTACAGGGTGAAAGCTATGCAGTTCACTATAGGGTGCAAGCAGCGCAGTGTAGGCAGTGCAAGGTGCCTACTTTTTTTTGTTCTGGAAATATAAGCATGTTTCCATGGTTGTAAAACATGGAAGTATACCTGTTTTAAACCCTGGAAACAGAAAAATGTTTCCACAGTTTTAAACTGTGGTAATAGACCTACTGCCATAGTTTCAAACCATGGATCTAGGTCTATAGCCATAGTTTGAACCGTGGATATATGGCTTTTTCCAGGGTTTCCAACCGTGGCTATAGGTCTTTCCCTATAGCCATTCCAATAACATCCACAGTTCATGAAACCATGCCTATAACCTATAGCCATATTTTTTGGGATTATAGCCATGGTTTCAAATTGTGTCTATAGCCTAAATTTCTAGTAGTGCCATGAGATCCACTTGGTCTCCCGCTGCAACCCGCTCAAATATATCCACAACCGTCCCATGCTAAATGGGAGCCTATCAAGATAGGAGGTCATCCTACTATAGTTTGACATATAATACATACCCTTAAGGCCATCAGAGGCCACACATTAGCAGAATTCCTGACCAACCACCCCTCAGAAGAAACAACATCGTTGGATGCTGAACTTCTGGATGAAGAAGTGTTTTCCATCCAGGAGGACCCCAAGACATGGGAAATGTACTTTGACGGTGCTTCCAGAAGCTTGAGACGAAAAAGGATGGAGGATCCCAGGATTAACAATGTG
The DNA here is from genome assembly GCA_963277665.1 of Viscum album. Lineage (NCBI taxonomy): Eukaryota > Viridiplantae > Streptophyta > Magnoliopsida > Santalales > Viscaceae > Viscum > Viscum album. Next base: position 1,049,916,235 of record OY728130.1, on the reverse strand, counting down.
GGGCCGGGAATTATACTTGTATCCCCTGAAAAGGCTGTCTTTCATTATTCTTTCCTGCTTACGAAGGGGTGTACAAAAAATTAGGTAGAATATCAGGCCCTCATTGTGGGCCTGGAACTGTCACTTCATGTGTAAGAAAAACACCTAAAAATAAATGGTTATTTAGATCTAGTCATAAAATAGGTCAATAGTGATTATGCCATTAATAAGGAAGTGTTGGCCCCCTTGATGAACTATGTTCGAGAACTGATGGATGAATTCCCATCAGAACCAATGTTGACTTATGTCCCCTGATCTCAAAATACTGAAGCCAATTCTTTGGAAAATTTAGCCACAACCTTGGATGATCCAGACTGGGATGAAATGGTCATTATCATTTCCCACTACCAGATGGTCTTTGCATTCATCCAGAGCAGTACAGAGGAGATTGACTAAGTTAGCCCCATTTCTGAGCCTTATGGTTGTAGGACCCCGGGACACCCTGAGAGGGGAGGGGTGAATTAGGGTGTCAACTTTTTCTTTTAAAACAAGGATCTTGTTCCTACGATGGTAGGAACTCATTAAACCTGTAATACTGATGGGATTAGAAAGAACACAACCATAAGAAAAGAGACCACACATCACTTTTACTTGGTTTACCACTAAGGGCTACGTCCAAGGAGCATACACTGATAGGTTTCCGGTCATACCTAATTCCACTAAACTTCACTAGTTTTTGATTACAAAGTTTTGGGTACAATCACTCTATCCCAGGCACACTACGTTTACAAAAGTTCAGGGATAGCTCACTACGTCCCTCAGGTCACACCCGTTGACTCCGCCTGGCTCACTTCCTTTAGTGAAGTCCCACTCAGTTTATAGACGTGATGATATCTTCAATAGCTTTTCATTGAAGTCTTTACCTCTACTCAGCACGAGAATCTGCTTGCATCAAAGTCCTAAGTTGATGCACTTGAAAGCACTGGACCACTGAACTAGATATTCAGAACGTGAAAACAGGTTACACTGATAATTGCACGCAACACATACCCTTTACGCGCAAGACCTCACTTTTGCACTGATTTTTTTCTTTTCTCATGGAAAATAGTTCACACAATAACCCTCTTTATTCACAACTTTTACTTTTATGCACAACCTCAACTTTTTCATGCAACTTCACGTTTTCCGCACAACATCAAATTTTACGCGCAACCTCGAATTTTATGCCCAACTTATACTTTTTCACGCACCTTCAACTTTTATGCACAACACAATTTACGTGCACCTTTTATGTGCATCAGAACTCAGATCATCTCTAAGTCTTTATCCAAGTGGTATGAGAGGTGTCACCTCTTATTTAAAGGCCTCGCTGATCCCCATGCACAAAACCCACTATGTCCCGAAAAACTCTCATTCTGCATGAAATCCTTTTTCGCACATGAACCATTTTTCACGCCCATATTTGGATTTTTCGCGCACCTCATGCCTTTTCCATTTTTCTTGCATTTTGATCCCAAAACTCCTTTTGCACGAGAAAACCACCCCGCTTTCACTATTGTGTGCAAAACCAATTTAGCGCGCAATCCATGTTTTTTGCGCACCACTCCAATATTTCACGCAGCTCATGAATTTTCCATTTTTTGACGATCTGATCGAGAAACATGCCTTGCACATAAGTTTCCAAAACACCTACCCTTTTGGGAAATGATGCCACCTTCAATACTATTGTCTGCTTGAACTGTATGATCACTTTACTGGAAAAAATTCTGAACATCCAATGAGTATTGACAACAAACACAAACAATACTCCAATTCTTGCATAGAACGACCATGGTTCCAATAATGTTCACACCACCGGCTAAATGATGGCCACTGAAAATTACCTTCGGAATGGGGAACTCCCACTAGATCAGGCTAGAAGGGAACAAGTATGAAGACGGGCAGTCAACTTTGTCTTGTATAATGGGTAAAACCAAGAAAAGGTTCTCTAAAAATGATTCCTTAACAGAGTCCTTCTCAAGTGCATTGATTGAGAAGAGACCACTACCATTATGAAGGAAGTGCACGTCAGATCTTGTGAAGTGCACCAGTCATGAACCAATCTCCCTCACCAAATTAGAAGGCTTGGGTATTATTGGCCCACTATGATACATGATTAGTCTTTATTCACCAAAAAGTTCAATTCATGTCAAGTCCATGCCAATTTTATACAACAACCCTCAGAGTTACTTCATACTTCTAAGTACTCCTGGACATTTGACACTTGGGGAATGGATGTTGTGGGACCATATCCTCTAGCCATATTCAGAAAATTCTGGTTCATACTCACAGTGACCAAATTCTTTTCCAAATGGGCCGAAGCCACACCCCTTAAAGAATTCAGGGCAAAAAACATCGTTAAATTTGTGAAGGCCAACATCATCACCATATTTGGTGTCCCTCATACAATAATAATGGACAACAGAACCAACTTCTACTCTGCTGAGTTGGACAAGCTATACCCGAAGTATGGGATCAAATCCAACTAGTCATCCTACTACCTCGTGACATCCAATGGGAAGATTTAGGCTTTCAACATGATTTTTTCCAACATACTCCAAAATATGGTTGATAAGGATAAGAAATCATGGCTAGAAAAGCTCCTTCATGCTTTGTGGTCTTACTAGACCACAACCTACACTACTACCCAGGAGACCCCATACTCACTAGAATACGGGGCATAGGCAGTTTTACCTATCGAAATCCAAGTGCTGTCACTTTTTGTGTCCATTTGTGATCAAATTTCCATGAAAAAATAATCCCTAAGATGGTTTGATGAGTTGGAGTAGCTAGATGAAAAGAGGCTGCACACATTACACCATTTAGAAATCTACCAAAATCGTATCGCACAAGCCTTTAATAAAAAGGTTCGCCTTCGATCTTTCCTCAAAAGAGAAATGGTGTTAGTCCTTAGAGCCCCGATGATACTCAGGAAGAAGCCCTAAAAGATTTAACTAAAGTGGAAAGGACCATATGTCATACATAGGGTCTATTCCAATAAATCATATGCCCTAGCATCGATGGATGGACAACTCGTCATGGATCCCACAAATGCAAAATTCCTAAAGAAGTACTTTGCGTAATTGCAATACTCTGAATTCCTGGTCCAAGCTCTAAGACCCTAAACTATTAGTTTTAATACCATGAAGTCATGGTCCAAGATATAAGACCTTAAACTATGAGTAGAAATATGTTGAAGTAATGTTCCAATCTCTAAGTCCTTAAACTATGAGTGACAATATACTAAAGTCATGGTCTAATCTCTAAGACCCTAAACTACGAGTTATAATACCCTGAAGTCTTGGTCCAAGCACTAATACCTTAAACTATGAGTCAAAGTTCTTTCCACATGACATTAAATTGTAATGAACTCATCCCTAAAACATGACATTAAACTGTGACTCATGTCCTCGCTATAATATTTTAAACAGCATGAAAAAAAGTGTCCTAATCGCATGACAATAAACTGCATGATCTCTCACAGAACTACGTATGAATTGATTCTTGATCTTGTAGGGTACGTAGTGAGGTCTTGATCCTTGATCTTTGCCCAACCCCAAACAAAAAAAATGCCTCCATCATATCCTCTACCTCTCAACACTTGTGAAGAAAACCCTATGTCCACTCTTTGTTTCTCACATCGAGTACAACTCAGGTGATCTTAGGATCAGTGATAAGGATTATCTTATGCAAACAAATTATAGGGAAATATGGTAGACCCGAAACCTGTAGAAAACTGTAGACCCTGGAAAACGCATCCCCAAAATTTTCCAAATTATTCCATACATGATCCAAGATTGTATTCCATTTCGCAAGCTTCGATTTTGTAGGTCGTAGGCCCCGAACGGAGTTACGGATTAAGAGTTATGGACATTTAAAGTTTGGAAGGAAAACTGGTTCGCAAAGCCCATTCGCGAAGCCGCCTCCGCGATTGCGGAGCGCCGCCGCGAATCCATGAGGCGGGAAGCTCCGCGAACATATTGGATGTTCGCGAACCCGCCGCGAAGCAAAGGAGGCGGGATGGCTCTGCGAAGTGCTTTGACGTTCGCGACGCACCGCGAAGATCCACCACGGAGCAAGATCCGTCTTCGCGCCGCATGAGTTCTGCTTCGCGGCGCCCTTGCCTATAAATACCCTGCTCACCCCCCTTCTCCGATAGGATGGCCATGGCCACTTCGCCCCTTGGGCGGCCGAGCGGAGCTCCGCATTGCGGCTCCGCGAAGCCATGATCTGCGAGCATCTTCCTTCGCGTTGCTACTCCGTGAGCCGAGGCTCCGTGAGTCCATGCTCCACGAGCCTATGCTCCATTATGTTGCTCCGCGAGACCAAGCTTCGTGAGAGACCTTTGCTCCGTGAGACTCCTTTGCTCCGCGATAGGCCTTTGCTCCGCGAGAGTCCTTTGCTCCGCGAGACCCCTTTGCTCCGCGAGAGCCCTTTGCTCCGCGAGACCCCTTTGCTCCATGAGAGACCATTTCTCCGCGAGGCCATGCTCCGTGAAGCTACTTCGCGAAGACCTATCCTTCCCGAGGATCCTACCGTTGCGCCCACCGGTCCATACCGCGGGGGCTGCGCCCCCGCACCCCCGCTCGGGACCCCCATGAAAAATGGAGAGTCGCACCGCGAACTTTTCGGTCCGAGACGTCAGGATTTTCCATTGCGCCCTCATGCGCACCCGCCTTCAACCTATGGAATAACATGATTTGAGATGCTCCTCCGCACACCATGAAATAGCTAAAGTCAACATATTACTCTTGGTTTCATTCTCATGTCGTGAGTTTAGATTCTCATCACCAATTCCCCGAGTACCTTGAGACGAACCATTCCTCAGGAAACTCCTCCTAACCCTATCACTTGGCTCCTATGCCAGGTTGAACCACAAAGGGCCTCCCTTGCGTAAGACCCAACACCAACCATTTCTAGGAACCTTCTGCCTAGTAGTCCTATCTATATGACTTTAAATTGTAGTACTCCCTATCTAACAAATGATAGGATGCCCCTTGCTCCAAGCAAGAGATGCCTTATGCTCCCAGCATGAGATGATAACAGTCCTATCTACATGACTCTAAACTGTAGTACTCCCTATCCAAAAAATGATAGGATGCCTCTTGCCCTATACGAGAGATGCTTCATTCTCCTCGCATGAGATTCCAATAATCCTATCTACAAGACTATAAACTGTAGTACACCCTATGTTCCAATCATAGGATGCCTCTTTCACTAAAATAAGAGATGACTTATGCTCCAAGAATAAGACGCCTAATGCCATGATTACAGTGGCATAATTCCAATGCCCCTTGGAATTATCCCTCTTGTGAACCAGTGCATAGGTGAGGGCCTCAATTCACCAATGAGTTGGGATGCCCTCATGGCCAGACATGAGGAGGACACCCGGGCAGCTTCTTAACGTAAGCCCCATTCACCAGTGCCGCTCCATAGCAGCACCCAGGCAGCTTCCAAGCGTAAGCCCCATTCACCAGTTCCGCGCCTTAGCGGCACCCGGGTAGCTTCTTAGCGTAAGCCCCATTCACCATTGCCGCTCCTTAGCGGCACTTGGTCAGCTTCCAAGCGTAAGCCCCATTCACCATTGCCACTCCATAGCGGCGCCCGGGAAACTTCCTAGCATAAGCCCCATCCACGATTGCCGCTCCTTAGCAGCATCCGGGAAGCTTCCTAGCATAAGCCCCATCCACCATTTCCGCTCCTTAGCGGCACACCAGACAGCTTCCTAGCATAAGCCCCATTCACGATTGCCTCTCCATAGAGGCATCCAGCCAACTTCCTAGCGTAAGCCCCATTCACGATTGCCGCTCCATAGCGGCATACGGGCATCTTCCAAGCGTAAGCCCCATTCACCAGTGCCGCTCCTTAGCGGCACCCGGGCAACTTCCTTGCGTAAGCCCCATTCACCAGTGTCACTTCATAGCGGCACCCGGGCAGCTTCCTAGAGTAAGCCCCATCCACGATTGCCGCTCCTTAGCGGCACCTGGGAAGCTTCCTAGCGTAAGACCCATGCACCATTTCCGCTCCCTAGTGGCACCCGGGTAGCTTCCTAGCGTAAGCCCCATGCGCCATTGCCGCTCCCTAGCGGCACCCGGGCAGCTTCCCTGCGTAAGCCCCATTCACCATTGCCGCTCCATAGCGACACCCGGGCAGCTTCCTCGCGTAAGCCCCATCCACTGTTGTGACCCAATCCAGCGGTAAGCCGTTGTGACCCCATTTAGCGGTAATACATTCACATCCTTATCCAGCGTTAAGCCGTTAGGACCCAATCCAGCGGTAAGTCATTGCAACCCCATTCAGCGGTAAGACGTTGACTTCCTTATCCAGCGGTAAGCCGTTGTGACCCAATCCGGCGGTAATCCGTTACAACCCCGTGCAGTGGTAAGCTGTTGCATCTTTATTCAGCGGTAAGCCGTTGTGACCCCATTCAACGGTAAGCCGTTCACATCCCCGTCCAGCGGTAAGCCGTTGTGACCTATCCAGCGGTAAGCCGTTGTGATCCCATCCAGCAGTAAGCCATTGCGACCTATCCAACGGTAAGCCGTTGTGTTCCCATCCAGTGGTAAGACATTGTGACCTATCCAGTGGTAAGCTGTTGTGACTCAATCCAATGGTAAGCCGTTGAAACCAACCAATCAGCGGTAAGCCATTATCAGGAGAACTACGCGGACTTTGATTCCCTGCCACGGGGATACGTAGGAAGCCTATTCAAGGCTCAAGCCCGAAACTATCATCATCCTTTTCCTCAGGCCTCCATCCTGGAGTAAGTCCCAGCACCATGGGCCACCTAATGCATAAGCCCCTCTTCGCTTCTCACGGACTCACCCTTCGTGACGTGATCGTCAGGTCCTTGCTGCCTCTTGTTTCTCAAACCGAGCATGACTCACGTGGGATTAGAGTGAGCATCGACCATGGAAATTCCCTCGTCCAGCATGATGTTAAACTATATACCCTCATCCAGCATGACATTAAACTGTATACCCTCATCCAGAATGACATTAAACTGTATGCCCTCATCCAGCATGACATTAAACTGCACACCCCTTTGAACTACATGGTCTTTGATCCATGTCAAGGCATGGTACATAGGAAGCCTCCACGAGGTCCAAGACCACCATCACTAGGACCCCCCTGGTCCTCCTCATTCACGTCGGCCTTCCGGCATCCAACTTGAACTACGAGGACTTTGATCCATGTCAAGGCATGGTACGTAGAAAGCCTTCACGAGGTTCAAGCCTACCACTAGTGGACCCCTGGGTCTACTTTCACGTAGGTTCACCAATGAAACCCTTAGAAATACGAGGTCTTTGATCCATGTCAAGGCATGGTACGTAGGAAGACTTCCTGAGGATCAAGCCCATCTCTCATTGGACCAAGGTCCACCTTCACGTCGGTTCGCTGACGAATTCCATAATTTAACCTACGAGTTCTTTGATCCATGTCAAGGAATGGTACGTAGGAATCCTTCCTGAGGTTCAAGCCCACCCATCATTTATTCACGTCGAGTTCTACCTTCGTCCAGCATGACGTTAAACTGCATTCCAGTCTGACGGCAAGCCGTTGTGACCAACCTGAACTATGAGGACTTTGATCCATGTCAAGGCATGGTATGTAGGAAGCCTCCCTGAGGTTCGAGCCCATATCCCATTGGACCAAGGTCCCTTCCTCACGTCGGTTCGCCGACACCCACACCATTTTGAACTACGAGGTCTTTGATCCATGTCAAGGCATGGTACGTAGGAAGCCTCCACGAGGTTCAATCCCACCACCCGTCGTTTATTCACGTCAGGGTTCACTCTCGTCCAGCATGACGTTAAACTGTATTCCAGTCCGATGGCAAGCCGTTGTGACCAACCCGAACTATGAGGACTTTGATCCATGTCAAGGCATGGTACGTAGGAAGCCTTCATGAGGTTCAAGCCCACCACTAGTGGACCCCTGGGTCTACTTTCACGTCGGTTCACCGATGAAACCCAACTTGAACTACGAGGACTTTGATCCATGTCAAGGCATGGTACGTAGGAAGCCTTCACAAGGTTCAAGCCCACCACTAGTGGACCCCTGGGTCTACTTTCACGCCGGTTCACCGATGAAATTAAACTGCATTCCAGTCTGACGGAAAGCCATCGTGACCAACTCGAACTACAAGGACTTTGATCCATGTCAAGGCATGATACGTAGGAAGCCTCCCTGAGGTTTGAGCCCATCTCCCATCGGACCAAGGTCCCTTCTTCATGTTGGTTCGCTGACACCCACCACAAGTGGACCCTCGGGTTCACCTTCACGTCGGTTCGCTGACGAATCCCCCTTTGAACTACGAGGACTTTGATCCATGTCAAGGCATGGTATGTAGGAAGCCTCCCTGAGGTTCAAGCCCATATTTCATCGGACCAAGGTCCCTTCCTCACGTCAGTTTACCGACACCCACACCATTTTGAACTATGAGGTCTTTGATCCATGTCAAGGCATGGTACATAGGAATCCTCCACGAGGTTCAAGCACACCGCCCGTCGTTTATTCACTTCAGGGTTCACTCTCGTCCAGAATGACGTTAAACTGTATTCCAGTCCGACGAAAAGCCATTGTGACCAACCCGAACTACGAGGAATTTGATCCATGTCAAGGCATGGTACGTAGGAAGCCTTCATGAGGTTCAATCCCACCACTAGTGGACCCCCGGGTCTACTTTCACATCGGTTCACCGATGAAACCCTTTGAACTATGAGGACTTTGATCCATGTAAAGGCATTGTATGTAGGAATCCTCCTAGAGGTTCAAGCCCACCACCCGTTGGTCACTCCGACCTTCTTCATATCGGTTCATCAACACCCGGGCAGCCTAGTGTGTAAGCCCCACAACATCCGGACCAAGGTCCTCACTCACGTCGGTTCGTCGACACACTCATTTGAACTACGAGGTCTTTGATCCATGTCAAGGCATGGTACGTAGGAAGCTTCCATAAGGTTCAAGCCTATCACCCGGTCGTCCTGACCCCATTCACGTCGGTTCGCTGATGATGCCCATCAGACCAAGGTCCACCTTCACGTCAGTTCACTAACGACACCCATCATACCAAGGTCCACATTCACATTGGTCCTCCAGCGCACCATCCTGAACTACGTGGACTTTGATTCCCTACCACAGGGATACGTAGGAGGTCTCTTCGAGGCTCAAGCCCAACTTCACCATCGCCCTTGCGATGGTCCCATTTCATCCCCCCTCCACTTCATTCATGCTTCCATCATCTGCCCTGATTCTTACCCGGGCCGCCATATCCCGGTGGGATCATGTCATCCACCCTCCTCGTTGCTCCTAGAAATACCTGGGCCACTATCCACGCATAAGCCCCAACATGTCTTCGGGTCGTTGTCCTCTGTGTACACCCCGATTCATCACCCCTTTGAACTACGCGGATTTTGATCCCTGTCCTATACACAGGGTACGTAGGAAACCTCCAAGAGGTTCAATACCAGCCAATGGTAATCCATGGTGTCCCCCATCTTGGGGCGCACATCCCCTGATCCACCCTCAGTGGTGTTCAGATCAGCCATTATGGTGTGACATCTCCCCTCTAGGGAGTGCACCACCTCAGATCCGTCCTCATTGGGAGTTCTGATCCATCCATCTTCCAGGTGTTCTCTCCTTGGGATATACCAATCTGATACGTCTCTATGGGACGTTCTGATCACCCTCATTCTGTCTCCACAAGACGTTAAACTCACGGCCTACCTCGTGATAAACATGAGATGCCTGAGGAAAACCTCGGATGACACGCCTTTGGTGTAACCATCTCCGTAAGGCGTTAAACTCATGGCCTAACTCATGATAAACATGAGATGCCTGAGGAAAACCTTGGATGAAACACCTTTGGCGTAACCTTCTCTGCAAGACGTTAAACTCGCGACATTCCCCATGATAAACATGGGAAGCTGAGGAAAACCTCAGATGTCATATGATTCCCTGCATCCAATGTGGGATGCCTCGGGTTTTGAACCCTTGAGATACCCTCTTGTGAGGAAGAATACAGGTTCCCCAATGTCCACGCACACAGAGATGCCCAGACATGCCTGATGTTGTCATCTACTCCGACCAAAGGTCGCTACCATGTCAAGACCCTATGGAAAGTCTTGACGGAAGTAGTGTAATTAACCAGCGACCATGAAGATATGGCACCAGGAATGATATTCAAGAACAACGTATTAAATCTATGAGGGAGACCCGGACTAGGTGACGAGTTCTGAGAAGGAATCCACGGATGGAAGAACCGACATCCCATCATCCCGTTTCGATCAAGGAGCAGACGTCCCTGAACAAGGAGCGAATGCCGCCCGCCTTTGGAAAGCGGGAATGTGGGGCCACATCTGCACGTCCTCCACAGACGGATGCGCGCGCCCCGACGAAAGCGACGGAAACAAAAACGGAAAAAAATGTTTCCACCCCCATGCCCGAGCCAGATCAGTACAGGGAACGTTCAGAACTATGTATGGCTTGATTCTCACCCTTACATGATACGTAGTGATGCCCAAATTTGGCATCCCGACCCAACCACCATTATGAAAAAAATTCCCTCACATGTCCGTACATATGGACCGAGCCAGATCGTTATAGGGAACGTTCAGAACTATGTGCAACTTGATTTCTGCTCTTTCAAGATACGTAGTGATGCTCGAATTTGGCATCCCGGCCCATCCACCATAAAAAATGCCTCTTTCCTTGTGTGTAGGTCAAACTTGTATGGGGAGTACATGAAAGTTCCTAATCGCATGACAATAAACTGAGAAATTCTTCAAGAGTTATGTGTGGACCAGTTCATAGTTTTACGAAATTCCGCACATGCCCCCACTCATGAGAAGTCAAAAGATCATGATTCCCCCTATACATATGAATCAAACCTATATGAAAGCTCCATTAGGTCATGGTTAGTCACTGTCCGAGTATTCTTTACATTCCTAGGCACATCTTTCCTATTTTTCAAAATCCATATTCCATGAAAACTTGGATCCCCATAATCATTCATGGCCATTTGAGATGGAAGGATAGTGTTCTGTGGACGCCTTTTTTTGACTATGCACATCATGCCCTGATGGATCTATATATGTCGCCCACCAAAACATACATCAATCAAAGGAAAATTCATACCCAGGAGAGTTCTCTCCTATCTCAGCATTCCTAATGGATTCCAAGCCTCATGTCATCCCTTCTGATCTAAGTTTCCCCCTGAGACTATGGTTTAAACCTCATATCATCAATCATGCCTATAGAATGCCTGAATATCCTGATTGCAACCATCATGTATCTACCAATGATCTTCATGAAAAAAAAATCATCTTAGCTGCATGACTCTAAACTGAACAACATCATGTCCTCACCACACAACATTAAACTATAAGGCCAAAATCATCCTTGTTGTATGAAAATAAACTGCATAGCAATGGTTTATGACTAAAGTTCCCTCTGATGTTGATTTTTCTATTCCTAATAAATGACCCATAATCCTCGTAATCCCTTGTTTCTCACACTAAGAATAGCTCACGTGAGCTTAGGGATCTTAGCGAGAGATCCATTATGACATTATGGAAAAATAGTCCAGGAATTTGGTCCAGCAGTATGACCTTAAAAGGCATGACACAGTTCCCTTCCCTAAGAGGAACCCCACGTCCTAGCCATGTGATGTTAAATGATCGGGTACCCCAAAGATGAGGCAAGCGCCTCACCCTACGTGTGAGCTAGATCTACATAAGGGATACCTGATTCCAAGAGTAAATCGTAGCCCAAATATTTCCAATATGTCTGGATACACTCCTAACAAACCTAAAACTCCACGCATTGAGCGATCTTGAATCCCCATAACCCTCCATGCCATCTGATATGGAAGTCCAGTGTCATGCAGACACCTTTGTTTGACTATGAACATCATGCCCCGGTGGCTCTACATATGTTTCCCACAAAAATGACTATCAATCAAAGGAAAATTTGTCCCCAGGAGAGTCCTCTCATATCTCAGTACACCCAATGGATCCCAATCCTCATATAATCCGTCCTGATTCATGGGACCTCAAATTCATGGTTTAAATTTTCCTCCCTATACACATCCTAGATATATCAGAACATGTGAGCCTGATTCATCTCTGATCTCTTTTGAGGTTTCTAAAGATACCCCATCTATATGCATGAAGTTGATCCACATACAAAAGAAGAGTTACACACTCATTTTTGGGTTTCCCCAAAGAAGTTCAGTTAAAATTCCCCCCTTTTTTTGTGATTAGGTGCACCCCTTGTCAAAGGTTACATACCGTATTCAAAAATTTCCCAATATTCATAATCCTTCATAGCCATCAAAGATGGAAGGACAATGTCTTGAAAACACCTTTTATTGACTATGCACATCATTCCATGGTGGCTCTGTATATGTTTCATACAAAATGAAAATCAAACAAAGGAAAACTCATCCCTAGGAGAGTTATTTCCAGTTTATGTATGCTTGGATGACATTCTTGTCCTGTCACACCCCCATATTTGGAAAAATTCTAGATAATGGATTACATACCTTCCTCTTATAAATTACCTTGAAAAAAGGGTATTTCTAACTGAACTGACCATTCAATAGACCCCCCTTATGTAAGTAAGAATCATATAGGAACGGTTTCCCACTCAAAGATGATATGAATGTCCCTAATGTTTTCAGACACCACTACTCATACTAGACACCCACTATGGATCCCAACATCAAAATAAATTCATAGTGTTGCATAACCCCACCAGTCCATCAGAGAAGGAAGGCCAGTGTCCTGCAGATACCTTTGATTGACTATCCACATCATGCCTCAATGGCTCTGTATATGTTTCCCATAAAAATAACCAGTAATCAAAGTAATGTTTGTCCCCAAGAGAGTCATTTTCCACTTTTGTACGCCTAAAACAGCTCCTGAGCCTCATGCATGTCCAAAATTCCGAAGTTTAGGTTCAACAAAAAACCCCTAATCCATTTATAAAGGATGTTAGAACATTCTCGGCGGACGTTCCCTAATTAGGGACATGCCCCGTTAAGTTTGGTCAAATTTGTTCGACCTAAAACATCAGTAATAAGTTTGATTGGAAGAAATGAAAACTTCCAAAGAAATAAAAAGACTCTATACTTTACAGAGGTAAAATCCACAGAAGGCATCTATGGGTAAACATTGAGTATTGGTTCATTAAAAGAAGATGATCCATAAAAAAAAGACATAGAGCTTGTTAGGTCAAAAACCCACAAAAAGGGACCTAAGAAAAAGTCAAGTTATGCCTGCTAAGACTGTGCCAAGGAGGCTTAGGAAAAAAATATGTTAATAATGAAAAATACATAAAAGTTCACGAGGATTTCCGTAAAACATTATAAATAGTTGAACTGTGCTCACTGAGACTCGCAGTTCAGGAAAAAAATTAGAGCCTGAGTTGATTATTTCATTTCACTGGTCATGGTTTAAAATTATACTTGGTTGAGATGATGTTTATATGATTGATCAATTTACATGACAAGAAAAGGAAAATAAAAATTATTTGAAGGAAAACCAGTTTCATTGAGTTCAAAAAAAATGGAGTAGAATCCCTAGTTTAGAGTCTCTCTAAACTATAAAAAGGGTAAGAGTACATATCATGATTTGGGATGGAACTACAACAAGGCTTGGTTGTCCCTTTCTATATGGATGGAAAGTTATTGCTGTGGGACATCAATAGTTTACTTCAAAGAAGTTCTCTCCTTTGTTTTAGCCTCGACCGTTAGACACACCTGCTCCCGAATGAATTTAATGTCCCTCTCTTTCTTCTGGATGGATTCATAGTTGGCACAAACTGATCCCTCATCCTTGATAAGTGGGCCTCACACTCCTGCAACTCTTCCTCTTAGGTGTCCACCAAACCACAAGCTTTCACCTCTTCAGCTGTTAAGTGACCGAATTCCTCCAAAATATCTCGGAAGGTCATCACCTGATGATGGGAAAATTGAACTTGGCCAGCTTGTCCTCATAGGAGGAAAGGTCTTCTCGAGAAATGTCAATCTGGTAGATGAGGAGGTGTATGTTTCGATAAGAAAATATGTCGGAACTTGACTTAGTGAATAATTGCTAAAAATTATCAGTCTCATCAGCAAAAATTTCCATAGATGTATCTACGGAAAGAGCACATAGCTGGCGCCATGCATGCTTTCGCACTGCTGGGTACCTGCCCACGACACTAGTAACTTGATCCTCCTCTTCCACAATGTTTCAATAAGTAGGAAGTGTTGTTACATGATTTGGAAGGGACCTAAGATAGCTCACCCAAGATGGGGGACTCTCTTTTCCCTCGAATGACTCAATCGATGGAGACGGATGCAGAGGACTAGCTGCGACTTTCGGGGTGGCCAATGATACTATGTTGGTTCCAACTTCATTAAGGCCTTAGGTAGTATTCACAGGAGGGGAGTAGTCTAAATTAATCCCCATTGAGATAGGATGTACAGATGAAGCCCCTCCTAGATGCTTCTGACGACGAACCGAGCGTCTTCTAACCATAATGGTAGGAATTGGTGGTGAATCTGTTTTGGATGCTGCAGGAGAAGGAGTAGAAGGAATAGATATCACACTCTTCATAGTGGAAGTAATGTGTGGAATTGTCATTAGGTTAAGGATGTGGCAAGGAATGGTTAATGGTTTCTACACCAGCAGAACTGGTTCTCTCAGCATCCTGTTGGGGTAGTAGCCCACCCATAGTTAGGTATACTCCAACGACAGAATGGTGGATCATGTTGTGTTAAGAATGATTCCTTCCATAATAGAACCTTCATGCATCATCATAATCCATAACTGGTGAATAATTATGGGATGAGAGTCTTCCCTTAATTGAACATCCAGAAGTAGCACAGTCTGTTGAAGGCATCCAAATTTCCTGGAAAACCGATAGGGGAGGTATGGCTCACAAATGACTACTCGATCTATACGAGCAATGAGATTCCCATCCTGAAGTGTGAAGAGGTATGAGAATTCCTCCAGATAACTTCCCCTTCACCTCTTAATGACCCATGATGGGTAGTATGTGGTTCAAACAAGAAACGATAAGCATCGTTCAACAACCCAACCACATCAATAATGCTTAAAGTCTTAGGACGAACAATGGAAATGTTGAGAAGGGTGGATTGAAAGTTAGAATGAGGAAACTTTGTAGTATGCTAATATTCCTAATAGGGGAAGTGTTTTACCATCCCACATATAGGAACTGGAACGGTCCATTGAGATGATGAGGGGGCCTACATTCCTGTATTTTTCCTAACAATTCGTAAAACTGGGCAAGGGTAGGAAGGGCCAAATTAATGGGTCAACCCTCTTCCTGCGTTACTTCTACCATCAAATTACATGACCAAACCCCGATATATAAATCTCTAGATGCAATAATATATCCAATCAGAAACCTGGAAAAGAAACCTGCCAATCTAAGCACAGGTGATATGTCTGGTTGAAGTTCATACCCTCAGCTGGTGTATCGCCCCGCTTCAAGGGTAGTACAATATGACCCAAGAGTCTATCAGGAATGTCATGATGAATGAGTTTGACTATGGATAGCCTTCGGCTTGGGTCCATTTTCTTGAAAGAATGAACCTATCCATGCCTCGAAAGGGATAATAGAGAGAGATACTAGAGGGGATGATCAAGTAATCCATATTCCATAACCAATAAACTCCTTGTCAAAGGGGACATGTGGTTAGTGTCATCCTAAGTAGTGGCTACCAGGAGAAACTCATCATATATCTCTCCTAGGATGGGGATTCCCCCAAGCTGGTGGATATCCCATAAGCTGATTCCCACCTCCCCATGCAATAAATGGAAGGTGTTGGTGCTTGAACACCAGTGGATCATCAACTCAGGAAGGATTTAACCTAGGGAGAAGACTGCGAACTAAGAAACCCAGGCTACATGATATAATCCCACAACCTCTAACTAGTAAGGGGACTCTAAACAAGTCTGATGTACCCAAAATTCCCAGGACCACTCATTAGAGAAACATCCTCTAACCCAAAGATCCCACTTGGTGTCCCACCCATAGTTAGGATTTTCTTGGGAGATGTTGATAATGAATGGGTACTCTCAGGAACCTAGTCTCAGGGCACTATCACAACACCTGCGGTTTCCCTGAGTCTATACCGGGCCTCCTAGTATGAAGATTTTATCCAGAATCTGAGTGGCGATGACTTATCCTAATGGGGAAATGTTGGCATGATCATGTCCTTATGATGATTCTAAAAGGATAAAAGGGGTATCGGGGTCAGCTAATGGCAGAGGAATGTCGTAAGGGAGACCAAATCCATAAAGTGGAAGCTGTACAAATAGTGGGTAAGCTAGGAGCTCTGGCATCAATAAATCCTTTAAGAATATTTAACGAGGAATAACGTAGGCTCGAAGATGATCCTCACTAGCCCCCACTATGGTCACCCTTGTCTTAATTGATTTTATCACAACCTGTGAAGCAGCCATTGCAACTTGCACAAGGGGATCCAAAAGCCAATAAAAATCAGTCCAATAAAAAATAAACTGCATAAAGACTAGAAAAGAATGGATAAAAGAATTAAAATATGTTTGTATAAGGATCCATATACTATTTTTGAAAATGGTACATGGTATCCACATCCAATGTAATGCATATTGTGTGGAAGCGTCACACCGCATATGGTTACGGTATGAAGAAGCGTCACACCGCATATGGTTACGGTACGCGGAAGCGTCACACCGCATACAACCATGGTATGCCAAACCTCCACGAGGCGCTAGCCTGTGAATCATTGGTAGGTGAATGAAAGGGTTTGTGGAAGGTGGATACTATGAACCTAGGCCTTTTTAAGTTTATTATCAAAGATTGAAAGTTACATTTTTTATGTTCGGATTAGAAAGAATTAAAGATTGGTTCACCATTTCAAGCTTGTTATGTGAACACGCAAGCCGCGTAGCATCCTCCTACATGGAATCTGAATTTTAATGTTCCACAATGCCATTTGCGAAATCAAAAATTTGGTATGTAGATGGAGATATGGTGAAAATTTTTGGTTCGTGGAACGTACCAAGAGGTTCACGAACAAGATGTCCGCAAGAAGCACGATACACAAATATAGAGGAAGCCGAGGGAAGTTGAGATAATTTTTTTCCATGAGAAACGGTAAAAGACTAATGGTATGGGCCCCTATATTTAGGTGTGGTCCCCTTATACTGGTCCTATCTTTTCTACCATGAACCATTTCAGTTCAAGAACACTTCCACATCAGAATGATCCCCTTTTCATTCATAATGATCCCCTTTCCGATGGGGGGAATTTTCAGGGTCCTGAAAATTTTTACATGGGAAGAAAATACCTCCACAATAACTTTGCAGAAGGAATAAAGTACTCCTACAAGTCTATAAAGGTGAATGGACTAATGTTGAGTTGTGAATTTTAGAATAAACTTGAAGGAATTCAAGTTTTAAAATGATTTTGAATGGCCCACATACCATTATCGGGAAAGGTTTGTAGACTACCTGGATCATGAACCATAGGTTCACATAACTATCCATGAACCGCTGGCCCACAGAGAAATGGTCAGTGAACCCAGTGGACCGCGAACTGCGTCGCCGAAGGACACATGCACATAAAGGTGATCCACATACCATCCCATGAAATCAATGGTTCATGAACAAAGAAAATTGGTAGGGTTCCAAAAACCATGATCATGAACCATAGCCTCCGTAAAACCCCAATTGACTGAGTCTTATACAGGTTAGGATATCTCTATATGGGCCTTTGCAAATGGTGCCTCATTCCCAATAGATATTATTTCCCCAATGATCTATAAAATGAGCACATAAGGAATTGAGAAAGGACGGGTGATGAAATATTGAAGGAACCCCCGAGGTTGGAAGAAAGAACTCAGAGAATATTTTGACTTCAGTCTTGAATCATTGACAAAGCTCGAACTGCGAACCATATTCTCCGTAGGTGAAACTAGCCACAAATCATAAAATGATGGAACTTAACAATAATAATAGGACCACAAACCTAAATAGTGGAACCGCAAACCATATACTTCTTGTGGATGGAATTACCATGAATGAAAGTCCCCTAGACCCTCCTCCAATATGGTGTTCCGTGTAGTGTATCACTATGAGGATTTAATTCGGCGCCGCGTACTACATCAGTACGTGGAGGGAACCAAAAGCAGTATGATGGACCATGTACCTCCATGGTGTGTTATAGTCCATACCCATGACCGTATACCACATTAGAACGTGGATGATCTCTCTACCAACATACAACTACAGTATGAAGAGATTCCACCATCCCACATAAGAAGGCAGTATGTAGAATGGGGTATTTTTGGGTACTCTTTTATTTGGTTCCAATCTTTCCCCTTCATTACCATCCAGTCCTCCATGATCCCTCCATGAACTAGTCTACTGAAATCAGGCCAAAGCCTCCTACAAAGCCACCAGACCTATATGATCTGACCATTGGGTGCATCAGTGCACCCCTTTGAGTCAACATACTCATGGTAAGCGGAGTCACGAAGGCTCTCCCCACAACGGTTCGAGCTTCCTGAATGTCTCTGGGTCTATATTCCCATGGTAACCTGGAGTCCAACCTTGGGATGCCGACCTGAACCTCTCTGTTCTAGAGATTAAGGGTGATTACATGATTTTCCATTCAGTGAGGAATGGTGATCAATTGAAGGGGTTATGTCCACTCCCCCTTTTGATGAGGACAACACTCCTCCACTCCTACCCTTCCCAGAATGTGTTCTGGGGCCCTCCCATTGAGGTAAGTCCCCAATATTTTGAGGCCGGGCTTCATGACCTTTTTTATCACCAAGTGGGATTAGAGGTTTGTGATGATTATAACATCTACACAAATATGAACTATGATAACTATGATTCTTGATCAAACTAGGATACGTAGGATGCCTAGTCGAAGGCCCAAGCTCAAAAGGGTGCCCATACAAAAGGGTTCACCCAATCATGTCCTCTAAATGGAAATCTTCCATGCGTAATCCCTATATAATTCCAAACTACATGGGTTCTGATTCATCTCCTGATGATACATAGGAAACCCATCTTATGGGTCTGATCCCAACATCAAATTACGTTTTTTCTACCCTATATGATGATAAACACCAGATCACCTTATTGTATGGATCAAGTCAGTAGTACCTCCATAACATCAAATATATGCATGCCTACAACAATCCTGCAAACCAAGGGTATCCTGTGGAAACACTCTTTAAAAATAAACCAAGGATTCATGAACATATGAACATGACGTAAATTTCTAAGAGAGTCCCAAAATAGGCAATAATCTTCTCCCAGAAGGGAGCGATGTGCCCAACTTCCCATCTTATCAACCAATGGTGTGTTTAAGTGTTGTTGGACAAATCTTCCTCCAACGAGTGCCTACCTTTGGGAACTAGGTCCATGAATCATGGATACTAGGGTCGTTGGGTATTTTTGGCTCTATAAATGAACCCCTTGGAGACCATTTGATGAAGTTATATTCAAGGAGGACCGATTGCACAAGTGCTTGACCCCATGAAATCGCCTACTGGGACCATTTGACTATAGCGTCTCCCTCAACATATAGAAGGGATAAATTTCCCAGTCCCCATGAGGTTAATCCATCCCACCTTTAAAGGATAATGAGACATGAAAAGTCAAAATAAAAGAAATGGCAAATTTGATGAGAGATAGTCTCTAGAAAAAGATACGGGTAATGATTCTCGTCGAGCCATTTCACCATCACCCAAAACACACCACCTCAGAGAAATAACAGGGACATATAGGTTTGTATATATGATTCATTATTAATTTTAATAATATTTTCTTACCACTTTATAATTTCAAAAATATATCAAGTTCATATTTGATGATTCTTTAAAAAAATAATATTATGACTTGAAGAAAAAATTGAATTCCCCATATGGTAATTAGACCACCAAATTTTACCACCCTTTTGAATTGTTCTATGATGCCTAAAATAGAGATATAGTGGGTTTTTCATTCCCAATTAATTGATGGAATAATTAATGTTATATATTATTAATTTTAAACACTATATTTTACCTATAATATTTATATAAACACTTATAATAATTTCTTGAAATCACATCTCCTTTGGACGTTTTTTTGACTATATCTTCCTAGAGAAAATATAACAGTTTGAACTAATCATGTAACACATAGAAACTTGGGGAAGAAGGTTTAATAAAAAATTATATTTATGTTATAAAAGTTATTTTCAAAAGAGTTTGATATGGAGATAAAAGAAAAAATGTAGGAATTCCAAACCAAGATCCACTTTATGACTCAATGCCAGGTGTGGAACTCTATATGATTGAAGGATAGGTTCCATGTTGTTATAACATAGTAAAATTTCTTATAACTTCTTAGGTACCTTCACACATTATCCAATTTCATATCTCAAGACATTACACTAAATCTAAATTCAATGTGTGGGATGATCCATATCTTAAGAGAATCGATAGTGAAAAAGTTATTGGTAGATGCTTATTCAAGTCTAATGTACATTATGTTTTAAAATTTTAGGTATATATACAAATAATGGTTTCACATAATAAAAAGGTAAAAGATAAAATGTATAATTTTATGAAAAATAACATCATAGGATTACAGTAGAAGAGTATAAAGAGATAGAGGTAGAAGAAGAAGCTTCATAGAAGACCACTTACCATATTACTAAGGACAATCTTCCCAGGGACCATGTCTCCTAGATTAAAAGATAAATTGAATCTGTATAACATAATATCACCCTCTTACTAATAGAAACCATGTTTATTATCCATTATCCTCTAGAGCATTTCACTAACCAAATAATAAACTAATGAATGCACTACCCCTGAATAGTTATTCACTACTTCCTCTACACATACACAACCCTGATATAGACTCCAACAACCCCAAAAACCATACATTAAGCATTCTACCAAAGTGGAAATAAAAAATATCAAACTATTCAACCAGAAGGGATGAACCCCCATATTGATTATGGTAGAACACTTATAACCACACACTCTATTTGTGTATTTTTCATGTCACTACAACCAACTTTTTTTGAAAATACATTCCCTTTTCCATATCTTCAAGTACTGATGTATAAATAACTTCTTCCCATGAATAAGAATTTAGGGGAATTTCTTTACAGAGGAATGAGGAAAAAATTCCCTAAAGAACTATGATATTATCTGATAAAACTTTCCAAAGTTTTTTGACATTATGTTCGGTTTTTTCTAGCAGTGATAGGAAGGATGGATGCCAGCCTTTCCATGATCCCATTGACATCGAGAAATGGTCCTAAGAAGACTCTAAGGAGGTTTTGATTTACAACTCCCTTAATTAGTGATAGAGGATGATCAATGATTCCAAGTAAAAATTCATTTATAACGCTTTCTTTGTTTAGGGAAATGGCCTTTTACTATATATCTTTTTTTACAAAAACATGATAAAACCCAAATAGCCTGAAGGCCTTATTTTTTATTGATTTTTTTAATAAAACCCCTTTCATTGGATGAGGGGGAACCCTTACAAGGCCCTTAGTGTTAGAGATTACACGGACCGTAGGCTTATGATACATTACATGACCCGAAGGTATTAGGGAATTCAACCAACTATAACTACAAGGAACTGCCCCTCCCCAGAATCTGCATCATGATGGCAGCTCTCCAACTTTTCATGGCCATCTGGCTAAGCTTCCAATGCAAGAATATTCTGGTCCCAATGGCATTTCTATACCCTCTCATTCTTTCAAATATGTTGGTTCTGCTTTAGTGGGTGCGCCTGCTCTGAATCCTCCTATGGGGTTGATAATTTTTTATAGAGTCTATCTGGGGGAACTACATTGATCATGGGAACATAAATCATTTAGGTGGAAAAAAGGCCTTGAGGTGGCCTGATGGACTTGTGGTGGCCCAAAAGCCTAATTAGCCTGATGGCCTTGGGTGGCTCGAAGGCCTTGAAGGACCCGAAGACCAAACCGGTGGCCCGAAGGCCCAAACAGGTGAATAGTTCCAGAAGCTACAATACCTAATAGTAACTGCTACAGTACCACTACATTACTACTATAGTACCCGCTACCATAACTACTGAAGTAACCCAGAAATTATACCTCCACTTGTTTTTTTATCTTAGGTCTCTTGAATGCACTTTCTAAGTCCTCACCAACTGGGATGAGGCTCTTGTGCTTCAAAAACATGATCAGAAAATATAATTTCAACAATACCATTAATTGATGATCTACTAAACTAAGTTATATCATCACTCAAATAATAAATAGTATAACTAATAAGACTTATATTTTTTTGTTCTAAACCTGTAATGATTCCTATATGACTTCCAAAATCTACTTGTTGGAAGTAATATAAAATCTTTAATTCCAAATCCCATGCTCCATTAAAATTATATAAGTTTATACAATGATATTTAGTTTTCTATATTTTAACTATATTCAAGTAATATTTATCAACAGACACCCAAGTAGTTTCATTGATATATAATGATATATTTATTCGATCATTCGTTAAGAAAATATCAGGGTATAAAATATTTCAACTCATGTGGAAATAGTGATAAAAATATTGTGATGATCTATATATGTTAAGAATGTATGCCTTGTACATAACTACTCACTAAATTCATTTCTCTTTTAAAATAGAGGACACTAAAAAATTTATCGAAGGTAGCATTATATTGGTGGATTCCAATTTCCATGCTTACATTTAAATTTTCCACTCATCCCATTCCAAGTTTCCATAGTTTCCCAATGCATATGTAATTCAAATAAGAAGTATCAATAGGATTACATCATTTGATATTTACTATAGACTATACTAAAAAACTACAGTTTTTTATAATATATCTTAGTAAATCAAGGAATTAAACTCTTACATCCATGAATCCATCAACCAAGAATAGAAAAATAATACCTTTATCTATCTAATTATTAGTAGATGACCATAAATAAGGAAAATAAGATATAGAACCTTACAATGAAATATCTAGGTGTAATAGAATCACCTTCAATGGGAATTTTTTATTTTTAGGATAAGAATGAATTTCAGTTTTAGATATTTTGAAATGGTCATCCATCATATTCTCAACATGAAGCTTCATAAGGGCACTTAAAGACTTAAATTTTTCTTCAATTGGAATATGTCATTTGGGACTCAAAAATAATTTTACTACAGAATAATATTTCATGTATATATTCTCTTATAAGGTAGAATGTTAGGATGGTTAAATTCATGCCTTTATTGGTCAATAAGATAATTGGAAACTAGGAATCCAAGAAGAGACAGAAGAAGGTGTTCACCAACTTCACCGATATCACTTCACAATCCATATGATAACACATGATTTTTTACACTTTAATTCATTATTTATTACATAAAGGAATACATAATACAACCTAGAAGACCATGAAGCCTAGTGTATTTAGTAATTAGGTAAATATAATAAAAACTTGATACACGGATATAAAAACATTATTCAAAACTTCCTTAACATGATCTTTGAATACATTAATCTTCTACAACTTCCTAAGATAACCAGAGTACATACATAAAAAATGGGTGAGTTATAAAGCCCCGTAAGGGAGTAGACAAAGCATAACCAGATGAAAGTATTACATTTGAGTCAAAATGGATTTCAATGGGACATAAAAGGGTTGAGAATCATAATATTGAACAATAAGGAATGATGCAACATGATAACAAAAACGAAACATGTTATTTAAAAAAACATAAAGGTAACATGGGAATGTGATAAAAACTTTAAACATGCCATCATAAACATAGACCAAGGAAAATTTCTAAGACATAACATGGTGGAAAAAAGTCACATAATTGGTTAGTGTTACTATATAATCCCTTTTAGGATGTCTCATGAGACTAAAACATTACCCAATGAATTGGAGCGATATCTGAGCACATCAATTATTTCCATATCATGTATATGCATAAGTTCTCCACATAAATCATACAACAAAAATATACCATTTAATAATTTTATTCCCATGATAAAGGAGTTCGGGTTACAAACATGGAATTCCCAAATCAATGAAGGATAAGTACATTTAACATAATACCTTTGATTGTAAACAAGAATGGGTATTCACAAAACAAAATTTTTTCAAGGAAAATCATAGTGAAATTTGGACAACATAAAAAAGGTACATAAAGGTTAATAAGAAGGATTGATGAGAGAGAATGGGGCATCTCATTACTTGGACATCTTAAGTTAAGTAATAGAGATGTATGATAACATAAAAATATATGAAAAAATAAAAAAAAGACATAACATAAAGGATGATCATGAATAAATAGGGGAAAGAGAAGATCCCTTACATTGGGAAGATGTTTCCAAAAGCTTGGGAGGATCTTCTTGAGAGCTTGGGGGAACATAGGAATAACTATAGAGAATAAAGGGGATATTTTAGTTATTCTTCATGGGTTTTCAGACAAAATAAGTGGTATATTTGGTGGGATTATATATTAAAAGGAGGGTAATTCTTTATTGTCCTCAAAACATAGGTTTTGGAAAATACAAAAAAGTTTTCAAACACACAAACCTTCTAATGGGTTTTCATAAGGTTTATTTCTAAATTAAAGTTGTTTTCATTATTTTAAAAGTATATGAACTAAAATTATCAAAATAATACCCTTGGTAATACAGAAGGGAGTCATGTTTATAAAGAATATATTTTAAAACTGTAAAATATAATATATGTTTTGGAAGATTCATAAAGGGTTTATAATTTGTTTAAATAAATTAAGAACAAAATTTTAAAGGTAAAATATATATTTGACCATGGATACATTTTATGTAATTTATCACATCACTTTTCAGATTTTATGATGTCATAATATACACCATATATTAATACCATATTTAATTTTGACCCCCAAAATTTGATTGTGTCAAAAAATTATGAAAAAAACAATGTGGGATAATTTCAATTTATTGATTACATAAATAAAATTTATTTTATAAACATAAATATTTAAATATGTTAATTTCAATTTTAAATTAAAAAACAAACATTTATTGAGAAATATATTTTTTTTACAATACCGGTTTTTTGAACCATATAAAAATTATATTTTACTTTTAAAAATTATATTATAATTCTTATTAAATAATTAATATTTTATAATGTTAATTTATTAAAATATAATTTATTTTAAAAACTATTAAGTTCCTAAAAATATTTTTTAATCTAAACCCAATATCATTCAAAAATAAAATTTGTGTTTTGTCATATCAAAATCTATTTTCTTAAAATCATTTATAAATTGAAAATAATAAGAAATAAATATAATTATTATTATTTTTAAAATAAAATATACATATTCATAATATTATAGTAAATATTAATTACCTTTTATTACACCTTTGAATGCCCTAAGGGTAAGGTGCAAGACAATGAGATTCTCATGGGGTGGTTTGACAAACTTGGTTTTGGACATGATCATGATGATCTTGATATTATCTCATAATTTTTTTTATCATACTTTAGTTTTTTGATACTGGATTGGTATTGGTCAAGGGAAACTCCTAGTGATGTTATCTCTATAAAAATCTATGATAAATGTGATTCATGTGGGTCGATCCTATTGGTTGAGGAAATCACTTATTTTATCTGTGCTAATAAGAATTTATCATAAACCTTAATATATATTAATCATATGATTACATCTAAATGGATATATTATCAATGGTTGTGATGTTTAATGGTTTTTTTTAAATATTATATAACTTAGAATGATTCAAAATAACCTAATTAGTTCATATTTTTTCTATAACCATATAACATAATATGGAATTTAATTCAATCACTATAGTAGTTTCATTTATAAAAGTTTATTTAGTTACATTATTAACCTCTTCATAAATTTTACCATTGAAATTTTCATTCATATGCTAAAAAATATTAGGGTACTTCTATTTCATTGCTTCTTCTTGTTCCCAAGCTAGTTCCTCAAACACGGGGTTCCACCACAACACTTTGTCTTGGTGAGTTGTCTTGTTTCATAGAACGTTGTATCTATGATCAAAGATCTTCACTATTTATTCCCAATATGAAAGATCATTCTCAAATGATACCACTTATAGATTAATTACATGTGATAGGTTTATTATGTAATTCCTAAAGAGTGATTCATAGAACACATCATGTACTTGGGATATGTTAGGTGAAAGTGCTAGTCGATATTCCCCAACTTCGATGTGATCAAGGATATCAAAGGGTCCGATTTATCTTGTAATAATATTTCATTCCTTCCAAAACCTCATGCATTTATTCCATGGATATATATAAAGGAATACTTTATCACCAACCTCATACTCTAGGTATCATCTATGATTGTCTTCATAGTTTTCTAACAACTTTTTTCCAATTTCATATGAATTTGAATGGTTTGTACCTCCTCTATCATCACATGTATAAGATCATGTCCCATCAGATTACACTCTCAAAATTCTTCCTAGTGTGCTGAATTATGAGACGTATTCCCATACAGATCCTTATAAAGTGCTATTTGAATGCTATAATGGAGACTATAGTTATATGAGAACTCCACTATGGGAAGGTGTTGATCCCAATATCATTGTAAATATAATGAACATGATCTCAAAAAATATTCTAGAGGTTTAATGGTACTTTCAGAATTTACACCTATTTGAGGGTGATAAGAAGTACTGAAGCCCAGCTCTATATTCTATTCTTGTTGAAGTATTCTCCAAAACCTTGAGGTAAACCTAGGATATTGATCAGAAACAATAAATATCGAAACTCCATGAAATATTACAACTTCTATAATGTATATATTGGTGAGTTGATCAGGAGATAAATCTTTCTTGATTGAAATTAAATGTGATGAATTCATAAGGCTATCAAATACTACCCAGATGGTGTTATTTCCTTTTGGTTTCTTGGGGAGTCCTACGATAAAATCACTGGTTATTTTTTACCATTTCTATATAGGTATGGGAAATGGTTTTATAATACCCTTATACTTTTTTCATTCAACTGTGACTTTTTGGCATACCAGGCATCGAGATAAAAATTAAACAATCTCTCTCTTCATGTTATCCCACCAAAAAATTTCCATCAAATAACTATACATATTATTGCTTCCTAGATGAATATTGAAGGATGATTTTTGTGCATCATACAGAAGTTACCTCTTCATTTTGGTTTTTATGGGACAAATATTAGGGTTCCAAACCTTATAAACCCATCTTTAGAAAATTTGAAATTTGAAATTTTTGCTATTTTATTCTTTAAAAACTCATCATCTTTATAAGCCTCATTGATATTCTCAAGAATGGATGTTTGAGCAGTTGTTCTAGAAAGGCAGGATGAATATCCTTTTATTATCCCCAGAACCATCCTTTTAATGTCTAAGAAAATTGGATCCATTTGAATTCCCATCATAGATAGATTTATAGGATCATTTATATTAAGAGCATCTTCCATATTGGTTTCTTTCTCAGGATGGTAATGGTTTGAATAACCATAATCCTTGATAAGATCTAACTACCTCTATTGGTACATATTATGCTTCTTTTTTGTGAATATATACTTGAGTATTTTATGGCCCATATATATATCACACTTCTCCCCATAGAGATAATGACCCCAAATATTAAATTTCAATATCATTGAATTCAATTATAGAACACAAGTTGGGTACTTCTATACATGGATCTTTAGTTGGTGGGGTGTATAGTCTATCTCTTTATCTTTTTTCATGAGAAAACAACCCAATAACCTTTTAGACACATCACTATAGATCAAAAAACCTTCCCCATTGGTGGGTAAGGTGAGTAGAGGTGCAGTGATGAGCCTCTTATTTATATATTTAAAACATTAATTTATTTCATCAGTCCAAAAAATCATTAATCCCTTCCAAGTTATCTTGGTTAGGGGGTTTGAAAATCGTGATAATTTTCTAAAAAATCGATCATAGTACCTAGATAATCCAAGGAAACTATGAATTTATGTAAAAAAGGTTGGTATATGCCACCCTTTAATAATATTTATTTTTAAAGGATTCACATATATCCATTTTTTGGTGATGATATTCCTCATTAATGACACTTTATTGAACCAAAAATCACATTTACTATAATTTTCATACATCTTTTATTTTCTCAAGGTCCTAAGTACATTATTCAAATTCTTCTCATGTTCCTCCTTTCTTTTGGTGTAGATAAAATTTTACTCAATAAAGAATACAAAAAAAATTTCAAGGTAAGATGTAAATAATATATTCATCTAATATGTGAAGATTTCTGGAGCATTAGTGAGTCCAAATAGAATCACTAAGAACTCATAGTGCCCATACCTTGTATGGAAAGAAATCTTATGGGAATCCTCCTTCTTCACCTTTACATGGTAATATCCCAACCAAATATCTATCTTATAGAAATAATGGGCTCCCCATGTATGGTCGAACAAGTCATCAGTCTATGATAGAGGGTACTTGTTCTTTATCATGATCTTGATACGCTCAGTAAAATCAATACTGTGGTACAATAACCCATCCTTCTTAACAATGAAGATTGGTGCTCCCCACATTGAAGAAATTAGGTGTATAAATTATCCTATAGTTTATTATTCATATATTAAAGATCATCAATATCCATTCTATATGAGGTCTTGGATATACAAAAAGCTCTAGGTTTAAGCTCAATTGAGAACTGAACCATATGGATTTGAGGAAGGGTAGGAAATTCGTTTGGACACACATCAGTAAATTCCCTTACAACATGCTTGTCATCAAAGATGATCTTTTATTTAGTATCAATAATTTAATCTAGACACCCCTTCTCATAAGAAAATAATATCCATTATTGAGATGTTGTTACCAAAGAATATTGATCCTCATCCTTTTAGTTGTATAGAATCGGTGGGAAATTCACGATATTGAGGATAATTTCCTTCCCTTGAGAATTTATGTTTTATCTATATAAGGAAATATAGTCCATACCTAGAATTTCATCAAAATATACTAAAAGGAGTATGAAAATGTTCATTAGAAAGTTCAAATGTAAAATATATATAGGGGATATTATGTACTTGGGATACATTGATTTAATCATTTTTCATTTTCACCATCAACTTTACTTCCATGATTAGCTGTGATTTTTGAATAGTTCTACCAAACTTAAGAGATATGAAGTGATGCGTAGAACCTATATAAAAAATTAAATTCTATATTCTTTAATGAATAGCTATAATACCTATCACTATTTAATTATTAGTATCCTCCTCCAGAGTTGTGATGGAATAATCTCACCCTAGCTACATTAGAGGTTATTAGCATTAATTTTCTATGAAAACCTTTTGATCAGGGAATTAGGCTGCTTAATTCCTGTGTTCCATTCAATTGAAAGATTGTACTACTGGATGAGTATTGACTAGAGCATTCCTTCATCACCTTTAGGCAATTTATAGGGTTCTTCTTCCCACACCATTGAAAAGTAGGATGTTAGAATTTCATACCACTATTGGATTTATCCATTTCACGTATAAAAGTAAACTCCTATTTCAAATTCTTATCCTTATGGGACCCATGATATTTTCTGATCTCTATTTCAGCATTGACGGAACATCAAATAACTTCTTCATAATATTTAAAGTCTCAAATGGCTAAGGCTTTTCATAGACTCATCTTCAATCCACCAAATAACTAATCAACATTACATTTGGGGTTAATGAAAAAGTTAGAGGTGTATCATGCAAGTCTTGTGATTTTTTCCTCAACACTCTAATATATTTTTCATCCCTTTTCTTGAGTATAAGTAAGACCATTTCTATTTTAAGTTGAAGAGTATGAGAAATATATTTATCTAAAAATATTTTCTGAAACTCCTTCCACTCCATCACTTCGATCTCCACATCAACTTCATATTATTGAACATGGTACACCATTTATCACATTCTCATTATATTTGATAAATATAAAACATGAACTTCTCTTTATTATATCATTAAAGGATAGAGAATAACTTTTCAATGGAGCTGATCCATTGTTCTATAATGAAGGGATTAGAATATCCACTGAAAATCAGAGGCTTTTTTCACATAAAGGTATCAATTACAACTTTATCTTTCTTAGGGGTATTTGGGTGTTACAACTTATTCATGTTTTTCATAAAAATCTGAGTTATTTGAGAAATTATCATTATGATGTTCATGATTCTATCTCCCATTGGGTTTGGAATCCTTTTTGGAAAGTCATCACATTGTCCCTCACATTGGTTATTGAAACAACGTCTCTCAATCCCAACCATTAAATAGAATAAAGAGAAAATTAGTGATGATAATTTTTATATTATTAATCACATAAAATGGAATAAGTGAACATTAAAGTGATAAATAACAAAAAACATATACTTGCTATCCTACGAATTTCTAGGATTCAATATGAGTTATACATGATCTATTTCCTAGTATAAAATATTATAGGAACTTTTTCCATTAATAATGGTTCATAATAAGATTTTTAATTTACCAAATAATATCACCCATAAGTATCAAACTAGGTGTGAATAAAAGACCATTTTCAGGCACTAGTTCCCAATCGAGTCGACCTTAATATGGTGTTTTCAAGGTTTTTAAACCTAGGTACATTTGTACTATATCAATATCCACTTATAGTACATAGATAGAGATATATTATATTGGACACTACTTACTATATACTTTACCAAAATTTAGTGATGTATTCCTTTTTTTAGTATTATCCCTAAGGATTTCTTTAGTGTTTTGTAATCTTAATCCCAAAAATAACTAAACATTCCAATGATACCAAGTATGAAAACCCATAATTTTATAACACTTTAATTCATTATTTATTAAATAAAGTTACATATAATGAAAACTAAAATATTATGAATTCAAGTGTATTTGAGAATTAGGCATGTATAGTAACAATGTGATACCTGGATATAACAACATTATTGAAAAATCCTCATCATTGTCTTTGAATTCATTGATCTTCCAAAACCGCATGGGATAATCTGAGGATATACATAAAAAGGGTGAGCTATAAAGACAAGTAAGGGAGTAAATTAAGACTAACATGATGAAAGTATTATATGTTAGTCAATAGTAATTTCAATGGGACACAAAATGGGTGAGAATCATAATCTTGAACAATAATACATGATGCAACATGATATCATAAATGAAATATGGGAATGTGGCAAAAACTTTAAACTTGACATCCAAAACATGGTCCAAGGATAACTACCAAGACATAATAACATGGTGGAAGAAGTTTCATAATGGATTATTATTTCTCTAAAATCATTTTCATGATTTAACATGAGACAAAAATTACCCAACGCATTGGAGTGCTATTTGGGCACACCATCTTTTCCTAATCACGTTCATGCATAAGTTTTCCATATAGATCATACAAAATAAATAAGAATTTCATCAATTTTAATACCATGATAAAGGAGTTTGGGTTACAAAAATTTAATTCCTAAATAAATTAAGGATTTTTAAATTTAATTTAATATATTGGAGTGGAAATTGGAACGGGCATTCACTAAACAAATGTTGTGCATGGAAAATCACAGTGAAATTTCCACAGAAAACTGAGGGTATATAATGTTTCATGGGAGGGATTAAATAGATAAAGGTGTAAATCTACTGAAAATCATAATGGAATTAATAGGTATTTGTGAGAACATACACCTACATTAAAAAATGGAAAACAAAAGGCATAACATAAAAGAGGATTTTGAATAAAGAGGAGAAAGAGAGGTTCCTTTACCTTGAGAGAGTGTTTCTAAAAGATTCAAAAGAGCTTCTTTAGAGATGGGGGAACCTTTGGATAGATCTATAGAGGAATGAAAAGAGAATAGTAATGTCAAATGGTTTTTATGTGAAAGAAAATGGAAGTTTGGGTGGGTTTAAATAGGAAAAGAAAGGGAAGTTCTTTATTATTTCCCAAACATAGGTTTTGGACTCTACAATAAAGTATTCAAAATAACAAAAAATCCCATGATATATGCCCATGATTTCTAAAAATGTGAAATGGTTATTATTATTTTATAAGTACAAGAACCAAACTTATTGAAATAATACCCTTGGGGATGTGGAAGTGAGTCATGTTTATAAAGAATTGATTTTAAAACATTAAAATATAATATAGGTTTTGGAGGATTCATAAAAGGTTAATAATTGTTTAAAAATTTACTAAAAAACACATTATTTTAAAAGGTAAATATAAATTTGGATGTAGACAAATTTTATGGAAATTATTCATTATTTCTTTGCTTTTATGTTGTCATAATATACATCATATACTTATACCATATTTAATTTTGACCCAAAATATATATTGTATCAGAAAATTATTGAAAAATAAATTTGGGATAATTTAGAAATAATGATTCAAAAAATAAAATTTATTTTATCAAAATAATTCTCTATATATGAAAATTTACACTTAAATTAAAAATACAAATTTATTGTGAAATATTGGTTTTTTTTGACAATAACGATTTTCCGACCCTTATAAAAATTATATATGACTTTGTAAAATTATATTATCATTCATATTCAATAAATAATATTTAATAAAAATATTTTATTAAAATATAATTTATTTAAAAAATTATTAAATTTATAAATATAGATTTTTGATTTAAACGCTATATCTTTTAAAAATACAATTTTGGTTTCATCATATCAAAATATATATGAAAAAAATAATTTGTTTAATCATTTATAAAGTAAAAAAACAAGGAATAAATATATTCATTACTTTATTGAAAATAAAATATACATATTCAAACCAATATAGTCGAAACACATATCCCATTATTACACCAGAGAATTCGCTTAGGGTAAGGTGTGTGACTCAGAGGTTCTCATGGGGTGGTTCGATGAACATGGACTGGGTTGTGATCTCGATGAGCTTGGAATTATATTGTAAACAATTTTTCTCATAGTTTAGTTGTAGGATCTCATCTTGGTATTGGTCTAAGTGATGTTATATCCCTTAGAAGCTCTGATAAATGGGATTCATATGGTATGAACCAACTGATCAAGGTCATCACTTCTTTTTTTCCATATCAATAGAACTTTCTCAAAAACCTTAATATATACTAATAATTTAATCCCCATTAAATTAATATAATATCAGTGGTTATGATTCTTAATGGTATTTTAAACCTGATATTTTTTTAATAGGTGTGTCTTGGACAAATTGCCAAGATAATTTTGATTAAAAATAAGGCGATATTACATGAGGGGAAAAGAATGGATTTTGTTATAATATTTCTCAAGTAGAAGAAATGAATAAGATTTTAAGTCTTTTAACCAAGTGAAATCCTTGTTAATTCCTTTATTTTCATGCCTATCTACCACTGTGTTTTCTTCCTAGTAGGGATGTGTGACAATGTAATTGATACCCAAGAGAAGTGTTAGACATTCCATCCATCTAATAGTGATATTCCATGATAGGTGGATCACACTATTCCATATATCTTAAAAAACTCTTGTAGAATTTCTTTCATGCCAAATACCTCCCATGCCTATACATATAGAATAATGGAAAAAATGAATAACGCTAAGAATTTTCACCTACAATGAGGATTAAATGCCACACGTTCTGAAAAAACATTCAATGACCTTTCTAGCATGATCTCTAAATATATCACATTATCCAATAGGAACCATTTTACCTTTTGAATCTCCATCAATAGTAATTTTTATCCATTCTTATAGGGGAACATTCTAGAAGATTTCAAGATGATATACTTGCTACTTTTAATCACTAGGAACTTGAATTTTTATGAAGAACCATGAAATATTTTATCGAGTTATAATAGTGTCCAGACAGTACAACATTATTCTCTTTGGCTACTGTGATGAGATGAGAAAGATCTTCTTATAGGGAGAAGTGAGTCTGCCCATGCATGATGGTATTTCGGACACTCCATATAATGTGCACATTTTCTATAACATCCACCCAAAAAAAGTTCTTAATTTGAGGAGAAAACTTTTTAGATGTACAGTTTTGTATCATAGTAGAAATGTAGGATATTTCGAGAAGAAATATTTAACATATGTCTTGGAGTGCTTTACAGAGTATAGAGTCTATGGAACATGACCGGAATAGATGTGTGATATCCTCCCTATATTGGTTGCAGAACCTGAACCTAGAATATAATAAAATGCCGTAATATTGTAAGCAGTGATTGGTAAGAATTTTACTATGTGAAATCCTACAAATTAGGGTCAGTCCTAAAGGACTTATCAAAGGATTATCAAATATTTTTAGTTAATAAAAATCATTATCTAATACAAAATTATAATGATAGAAATTATTGGAATCCAAAATTCCATTATGGGAATATTCCCAGATTAAGGAATCCTTTTGAGGAGAAAATACATAATTATTGTGCAAGTTGAGGTAGTTTCTTATCATATCCATATTGGAAGTGTCCAAAAAATCATGAATTGAAATAATAGAGTCCATAGGTATATATTGTGGATCAAAATAGGAGATCCGAGGTGTGCCCATCCAATTTTGAAGCTAAAAATTATGAGAGGACTCCCTTCAAGCAATTTATATAGAGTGGGACATGATATTATCAAAAGAGGATTTGATGTATGTACAAATTGATGAGCACATATAATAATTATTTCCCATTTTTCAGTTTGTTAATAAATCTATATCAAAGAAATCAAAGAGCCATCGAGTCACCAGTATAAAGATTCCATGCAAACCTATATTGCAGACCTTCATTGAATAACATGATGTTATTGATTCTAAATACACCCTTATCTATGGGTTTTCAACACTTTTACCAATATAGAGTGACCAATTTTTATTCTAGGGTTCTTCCACTCAAAATATAGTTCTTGATTTAGGCATTAAGGTGTTTAAATAGAGATATATTCTATTTATATATCATAAAATATTGAACCAATTTAGAGAATATAATGTATTTTACCAAAAAAATCCTACTAGCCATGGAGAGAGACCTCCCTTTCAAGGAAGAAAGTTTTTTCTTAATTTGATCAATAATATTGATGAAATGACTGGCCATAAGTCTTCCCTAGAAAACAGGACCTTCAAGATAATTAATGGGAATGTATCCTTATTTGACTCCCAGTTCCAAAAAAAGTTGATATCTTCTAGCTATTGTAATTCTCTTCCTGAAATAAATGAATTATTTATTCCAATTGATAAATTTTCCCGAAAAATCCTCATAGTGAGATAGGTACCTCTTTAGTTTTTAGATATTTCTTTTACCTCCTTGAAAAAATGATCATGTCATTGGAATAAAAAAGGTGAGTAGGAATTGTTTGATTCCTTAATTCATGAACATGTTTGTGCTTTCCTTGCTCCATGATATGTGTTAAAAGAAAGCTAAGATAATCTTCTACTATGGATAAAAGAATGGCCGAAAGAGGGTCACCTTGTATAAATCCCTTATAACATTTAAAATAACCCTTTAGAGAATCATTAATAATTATAGAGAAATGAGAAGCCTCAAAAAGTGGTTTCACCCAATTAAATAAAAATTCATTAAAGATGAATCTGTGAAGCACTTTATAAATAAATCTCCAATCCATAATGCCAAAATATTTTCCAATATATAGATTAAGAGAAAAACAACCACCTATGGAAGTTTTCTTAAATAGTTTGACACATTATGAGGTTATTCTAATGCATTCTTGGATAGTTCTTACATTCACAAATACAAACTGGTTCCAATAGAAAATTTTAGTTGCAATTATGGTGAGTCTGTTGGCAAGGAATTTGGTGATAATTGTATAACTGGTGTTGATGAGAGAAATGGGTCTAAAAATATGTATCTCAGAGGTATTTTCAACCTTGGGAATAATGGTGAGGAATTTTTCATTAAGACAATGAGGTAAAACACATATAAAGAATATTTTTTAACAAATATCTAGATATCCAAATAAAAAACTTCCCAAAAATCATGGAAGAAAGAATTAGTAAAACCATAAGTTACTGGGGCACTGTCAGGTTTAAGGATTAAAACTGATTCTCTTATCTCAAAGTCAAGTAGGATACCTGTAAGCCTATTTTTATCCTCATCACTGAATATTAATGGAATAATTCCATACTCTAGGTCTTTGTTGAGATCAAGACCATTAAACAGATTTAAAAAATTGGTAACAATATGATCTGCAAGGGATTACTCACTATCAATGACTATGTACTTTTCTTTTATCAGAGTGATATGTCTATAGGAATTCCTGGTTCTTTGGAGTGAATTATAAAATTTAGTGTTTCTATCCCCATTCATTAACCTTTTAATTTTTAAGGTATCCTTTTTTAGTTTGTGTTTAAGGGATAATATAGAATTTAGATTAGATGTGAGATCAATTCCTTGCTGAATATTCAACTCAAAGCTAGAATATATGGCCTTATATTTCACCTAGTTAAGTAGATTCAAGAGAAAAAATATCATTCTCCATCTTGTTGTAGTTATCTTTTCAAAAACCCTTTAAATTGATCTTTAAAAGATTTATCTTCATTCTGCATGAGAAAGCATCGCTACCATAATGATTGGCCTTCCAATAATTTATCACCAACTTGATATAATTTTCCTATGAAGACCATTAATTATCGAATATGAAATGAATTCTTATTTTGAGGATCCTAGTAATTGGGATAAGAAAATATGATGATTGTTAGAGTTAATCCTCGGGTGGGTGATTCTTGAGATAATATCCCATTTCTCAAGAGCTTGATCATTATAGAAGGCTCGATCAAGTTTTCTTGCAACCATTATGGTGTTATGCCTTCTATACCATGTGTATTTCACTTCAACAAGATTAATATAAATCAGATTTCCCTTCAATTTATGTCTCGAACTCCCTTGAGGACAAATTAATATGATAAAATCCCATGATTTTTCTAAGGAACAAGGTGTCATTGAAATAATCAATAAGAATCTAAGATCCTTCAACCCCATAATTGATGAACTCTATATTCTAGTAAAGCATTATCATTTCTTGATATTTATTCTATGCATAAATTAAGAAGTATTATAAGTGGAAATTAGATATACCAACATCATAGGTTATCATCTTTTCATCAATGTTGAAGGAAGAGGCACCACTAATAAAATTGCGAGAAAAGAACCATAAGATTTATATATTACCAAAATCACTATTTCTTCCAATTAATCTATATACTCTATTTTCCAAGAAATAAAATCCAAGAGAGCATCATTTTTTGGCTCATAAATTTCAAAAAATTTGGGTTTATTAACATGAATGAATATGTGTAATTAGGTGTCAGTGTCAGTGTTTTCCACTCTTCAATAGTTCCAAAATAAGAGATTCATCTGAATTTGTATTTGCGGATGGAACCCCCTTTTTTATTTCCTCCTAATTTCTTTTTCTTGGTAGAATTTTTTGTTGGTGGAACCTTTGTAGTGTTTTTACTAATAGAGTTAGAATTATTTGTATAAATAGGAGTTATTGGAGTATCTTTCACAATTTTACCATCAATATTATTGTGTTCTAAATTAACTTCAACATAGCCTACATCTTGATTCCTATCAATAGCTTCTAGATTTTCTAGATTCATAGTGTGTTTTACAGGAGAAGTAACAGAGCCACTTAATAATCTATTAGTATTTTTTGTGGAAACTTCTATGTCAATAGGGTAAATAGTGCTGGTATCCTTTGATTTTTCAAAAACATTTATCAGTTTCAGGTTCTTAGCATGTATCACATGAGTTTTTTTGTTAATAGGAGATGAAATTTACAAGGAACTTAATAGTTTGGGGTGGGGATGTCCCAAGTAGTAGTAATACCCTATGATAGATTTGGTATTAAAAGATTGTCAGTGTGGGCCACAAAGATACCACTCAGTGGGTGTGATCACTGATATGTCATTAGTGAAGACCACCTTCTTGTGATTAGATTTTTGGGTAGATAGAGGACTTTCATTAATTTGATCCTTATAAGGAGAGTCTATTATTTCAATAGTTGTTGTAGAATTTCTTATAGTAGCTTTATCAGTGTTCATTATATCAGGAGATTCAATACATCTATCTATTTGTATAATTTTAGGAGTAGTCTTCATACTAAAGTATTGAATTTCACAATCAGTGCTAGATTAAAAAGAAGTGATAAAATGTAAAACATCCTATGAAAGCTTAATAGTTAAGTTATCTTCTTTAGTTTAATTTTCTTCCTCTTCAACAATAATAAACCATGATTTTTGGTTCTAGGATGAGGCATTTGTTTCTTTACCCATTTAGGTTCTTCCATCTTCTTTTATGACTCCCCTTTTTCGATGATAATACCTTTTCCTTTTTGGATTCTAGACACTTATTTCTAGGTAGTAGAATCAGAAGGTGGCTTTACCTATTTGTGGAAAACCCTATAATTAGAAAAGTATTGTCTTATAATTTTTTATAAATAAAAAAATGGAGTTTTATATTCATACTCAACCTTGAGATCATCATTGTGATCATTGGAAATAAAGATAATAGTCTCCATAAGTTTTTAATCTAAGTTACCCTCAACCAGTATCCTAACATAGAGACCCAAAACTCCATTTAGGGTGATATAGTCCAATTTTAGAGTAATTACAATACATGAGGCAATTTCTTTCAATATATTTAGATTCTTGAAATCACAACTCAAACAATGAAGTCTAATCCAGATCTGGGCTGAGGTATTTTTTGACCAAATGGGTTGAGGTTGACATCCCAATTTAAAAATTCTCTAGAACCCAATCTTCAAGGAAAAGTTTTAAAAATTCCAAGATGAGATAAATTCATCCTTTATTTCTAAGATGGTATGAAAATATTATTTTCTAATCAGGATTAGTCTATAATCCCAAAATCCCCAAACTTGTGAAATTCTTGATTTCGGACCAGTAAAGAACCAAGGTTTGTCTCCT
The DNA here is from genome assembly GCA_963277665.1 of Viscum album. Taxonomy (NCBI): domain Eukaryota; kingdom Viridiplantae; phylum Streptophyta; class Magnoliopsida; order Santalales; family Viscaceae; genus Viscum; species Viscum album. Next base: position 1,049,877,252 of record OY728130.1, on the reverse strand, counting down.
TTTGAATATATAATTCTCCCAAGTAATGAAAATATTCACGTATCTAACCTATGATGAACATTTTATGGTTCTAAACCACTAAAAATACCCCATCATCTATCCTTTTAAATGTGGGCAATTTGATGTGGCATTAGTCAAGAGATACGATCCTTGAAGCACTTCAGAAATGAGATACATTTGTGCCTAAAGTCATCATTTTGCATACTCGAATATGCATCTAGGGTATTCTTTTAGGTTTATCCTAAACCAAATATTTGAATGAATATTCACATTCCAAATTAATGGGTCTCTGTGAGATGAAAAAAATGTTAAATCAAAGATGAATCATCTCATCGAATCATCAAATCCAATGTTTGATATTGTCGAAGAGTCGAAATCGCATCTCCTGCGAGATACATCTCCTTAAATCTGATATAACTTATAACGGTCCAAAATTTTTACAACCCCCTTCCCTACAAAGGAACCCATACTATTCCATAAATGAAGAAAGGGAGATAATAAACCTTGAGTCCCACCCCCATTAGACCATGGGTTGATGAATAGAACCGAGGGGGTAAAAATATCACAATATGAGAGGCATTATCCTCTAAAATATAAATATGATCGGGAGATAAGATGATTCATATGTGTGAAACTCTAGGAAATATTATAATATAAATCTAAATACCATCACATAATGCATTTATAAATAATAAAAATATAGATAAAAGTCTCCAAAGTAAATACACATAAGAAAATATAAAGCAACGACATAATAACTATCCCAAGGTCCGAGATAGTCTTGTACAAAACAATAAAAAAGTCCTCCAATAAACCTAAAATAAGTTTATATATGTAGGGTGAGTATAAAAGTATACTAAATAGGAATAACAAAGTCCCTCATGCACATGTGAATGATGCATACTATTTCACCCATGAAAAAACTACAGAACCAAGCCACACCAATACAGGCATACTAACAAAACCCATCCTCACTGTGGATCACTCACCAAATATCACATCCATTTATAATAGTATAATTAGAATCATATTGGTAAAGGATACCCTACACTACATTCCCCTTGGTATTCCACTATCACACCCCAAAAACGTATGTATTGGCTCTCCTACCCCCCTCAGAATATCACATCATGCCAAACACCCTACATGAAACTAACCATCACATCACTTCTCACCTGAAGACACCTAGGACCCAAGAACCCACATGAATCTGACCATCACATAACCAAAGCAATAGGATATCATGAATATGTATAAAATAAACCTCATTTCCTTCTATTACCATGTACACCCCCACCATCTACCATCTTATCATCTCATCAGAAAACACATAGGTCAACACATATCACCATTCTTGAAGACACTTGGGCCACTGACCTATAAGCACGTTCATATCAAGTCATTCCCAAAAAATCCTGGTTAATCTCATCACATCTCAACATCAGTCCTTTTGACTTATTTTTATCATAGCCCATGCATTTCATCATCATCTGTAAGAGGGACCAGGGAAGAATGCGTATCTAGTCATCCATCCTCACCACGAAGATATTAGAAAAAACATAGACAAAACATTTGGTTGTTGGCACTAGGTGATTGAAATGGGTGGGGTACATATACTGAAAATTATTTAGGAGTCAGGTAAACCTAATACTAAGAAATTTTATTAAAAATTTAAATCACATCAAGACATTAAAGAGTAGATTTAATAAGGTGGGAATGATAGTCACCACACGAGTCAAACTCAACCAAAACAGACCCAAAATTTGGTAACAGAAAAGACCATCTCGAACTGACCTCCATAATAGACCTCTTAGAAAGAGAATCAACAACTTTATTTTCCTTCTTATATAAATGAGTAAAATAAAAGGATAAAGACTCAACAAGATGAATACAATAAATCCATGTGAGAAACATTCTCTATAGAACATTCTAAAAATGACCTTTGAGAATTTTCATAGAAATAGTTGAGTCTAATTCCAACCATAATGTACGCCAAAAAAATAGATAACATATTTTATTTCCTTGATCATTACCCACAGCTAAGCTTTGACATCATATCCATTTCCAATAAAGTGATAGAAACAACCTTTAACGAGGCCCTGATGGGTACAAAAGATACCACCAGATCCTAAGAGACTAGGTGCACCTGAAACCTCCCCATCAATATTAACTTTCAACCACCCTATAATTGTGGTTATCCAGTGAATAGATCTAGCCACCAGTGGATTCCTCACCCTATCAAAAACACCATGAGACCTCAAATTGAGAAAATAAGAAAAATCATTACGCATCACTCTCATCCAGATCTTTGAAGTAACCATAATTCCTCTATGTATCTCCAAAATACCAGAAAGAAGTGCAGGCTGGTAGCTATTGAAAACTAGCTTGTTATGTGACCTCCAAATAAAGGAAAAAAGTTAGGCCATATAAGAAAGAATAAATTCATGAATCTATTCACTTTGTTTGATCCTACAGAGAGAGGAGAGCAGGGATTCCATGATCTACAAGTCCAAGGTGCAGTGAAATAAATCTTAGATATATTTCCATAATTTAAGCATGAAACAACAGAAACCAAACACATGAAATATAGATTCTGCATATTGAAAACAAAAAAACACATAGTATAATGATGAATCCCCTTTATTTGAATAATACTTTGAGTTGGAAAACTATTCCTACATATTTTATATATTAAAATCTGGTCAGCAGAAGAAATAGATGATTTTCTAAAACCTTATATCCATATTGGTAAGGTAATGGGAACACTACATCGATACCTATAATAGTACCTTGTATTGAAGAGGCCATCCATATTAGGCATCCATATAAAAATATCATATTCATAATATAAATACCTATATAACTTCATAAAAATTTATGGAGATAAATATTATGCATGTTAGGATTGACCTGAAGCTCAGATATTGTAGTAGTCCTCATATGAGTAGGAATAACATAATCATCACAAATAGGATTGTATAAAAAAGGGGAACTACATAAATTTAACTAAGAAAGACTTCAAAACACCCATTTGGAGTAGATCATAATATAACAATAGGGTTTCTTGATAGCAGGCCAAAAGATAAAGGGACATACATGAAATGTCCAATTTTCAATTTATTAACAAATCTGGTGTTAATAAACTCTAAAGAAGAATCAGGGGTGGTCAATATTCTCCATGTGATGTTCTTAAGAATGTTTTCATTAAATATCTTGAAATATTTAATTCCCATTTCACCCATGTTAACTAGTTTCACACATTCCATCCAAGAAACCGTAACCAATTTCCTCTCATGAATCAAACCATTCCAAACGAAATTATAAATCATGGTTTGTAGATATATTATAAGAGTTCTTGGACATTTTTATTGGGAAAAAGAATAAAAAAATTAATGTAATGAAAAAATTATCCAAACCAATTCTACCATCTTGTGACATAGTCTTACCTTACTGGGTTTCCAACAGATTAAAAAATCTCAAAGAAATACATTCCATGTGACACCTTTTCACCTTACCCTAGAAAATGGGTACTCTAAGATAGATGATGGGAAATGATCCTCTATTCACACAAAGTCTTCTAGCCACACTGTTCTTCTTAGTAGTAATAAAACCTTCTCCTAACATGAGTGAGGATTTTCCCAAGTTAATAACATGACCAATAACTTCCTCATAATGACAAAAAATACATTTGATATAAGAAATCATAACTTTTTCAGCCTTCAAAAAATGAAGGATATCATCTATATATAAAATGTGAGAAGGAGAAAATAAATATGTCCTAGCCATAATTTTATTATAGAGACCAAGATTAGAAAGTTTATAAATGCATCGACTCAAATAATACTCACCTATAGAAAAAAGAATCCCAGATAGAGGATCCCCTTTCCTGACCCCTCTAAAACACTGAATGAAACCCCTTGGAGATCCATTGGAAAGGATGGAAAGCCTGGAAATCTTTAGAATAGAACATACCAAATTAATGAATCTATGAGAAAATCCATGCATTTTCATAACAATAAAAATGAAGTTTCATTTTATTATATCAAATGCCTTATAGATGTCTATCTTCATAGCTGTATTACTATTCTTTACCTTTTTCTTCATAATGTTCACACACTTAGAAGTAGTGAATAGGTAGTTCTATATATTTCTCCCAGGAACAAACCCTAACTGACTTGGTGATATGAAATCCTTTACAATCACACCCAATATGTGAGTCATAATTTTTCTAATCACCTTTAGAATAGTGTTAACAAAAGAAACGAGCCTGGGATCATTAATATCAAGTGTACTATATTTTTTAGGAATAAAGGCAATGAAATTAGAATTCACACCATGAGGCATATATGCATGAGTAAATAATTCACCAACAAGTTCTAACCATTTTCCAAGATCCTCTACTTCCACTTCCAAAACTACATGCAAGACACCAAACACATGACACATGATCCATAAGCTGCTCCCCACTTTTATCCCACATTTATACAATTTCCATATTTAATCCCCAATTAATTCCATCCCATTATCATTCATTCATTACCTATTCACATTCAATTAAACCATCCAAAACCCCAACCATTCAACTTTCATTATTACCATTTCACATTCAATAACTATCTTAACAACTAGCACAACATGGCACACAATAGGAAGCACAACCCAACAACCCAAAAACCACATCCCCTTCCACCTTCCATCACATCACAATAACTTTCACATCCCAGCTTCACAACCGAACTACAACCACCATCATATCCGCACTACACAACTACATTACACATCACCCAATAACACATCACAACACATATTAAAGCCACACCTCATATCACAACACCCCATCTCATCTGCAACAAAAAAAATCACTTCTCCCACACCACATTGACAAAAAAATCCATACCACACAACCACTTTAGGAAATTCATTCCACATTAGACACAATAGATCATTTTCGTATTTGGAATATGGGATCTTTACCACTTTCAATTCATAATTTAAGGGTGTTCTCACACAATCCATATATCTTGGGGAAACCATTTCATTAGATGAATATATATTTTTATACGATTTCCATTTTGGATGATATCAAACAATCACAACACACACAATAGATACAAAAAATATCATCCATCTCAAATAAGTTCCCCAATGGACAAAATTTTGTACAAGTCATTATGACAATGAAATCATAATATCAAACATAATTAATTCTTGTAAGAACATGTGATTCATATTCCCATTCCACCTTTTAAATTAATTTGTATAATTAATTTATATTTATTAATTTGGATGAAAATTTCTCTATACAGATAAACAAAATCAACCCTCCCTGTATGATACACCTAAAGATAAATGAAGGATAATTCTCTACCTAGAGGAAAGAAGCCTCACCTGACTCACTGAACCAAAACAGGGGATCTTGCAAGACAGAACTGCCACTGGAAGTAATATGAACCATGAAAACAAGGTTTTACAACCTCAAGGAAAGGATATTGAATGTCTCATCTAGATATAATAAAATAAGAAATGGATGAAGTTTATGATCTTTGTCTATAGTGTAGAAAAATATGAAATGTTTGGGATTTCAGATCACAATATATTTGATTTACTATATTTTTAGGATCTTGTTAAAATCCATGAAAAACGACTTTTTTACATCCTTGACTATCACATAAAATTAAGGGTTTAATTATCATTTAAGAAACCTACTTTTAATACCTTGGATTCATGCTATCAAAGGACTTGCAATGCCATTTTCATGTAGTTGGTGGACTAATTCCATGTGGGTGAAATCCCACATAACAAAGTCCCCATGTAACTATTTTTAATGTAGTCAAACTCCCCACATACCAGAACATCCAATGCATCCAAACTCCCCACTTATCCAAACTACCCAGTTATCCAAACTACCCACATAGCCAAACTCCACACGTAGTTGAAGTCCCCGGGTAGTCAAATTTTCTACCTAGCTGAACACCCTAGGTTATCGAACTCCCTACATAGTTGAACTATCAATGTATCTGAACCCCCCACATATCCAATTGATTGATATAGTTAATTCCTTGACATATACAATTGTCTCATGTAGTTTAATTGGTTGTCCAAGAACAACTTTAGAAAAAAGGGGAAAAGGCCCCAAATTCCCTCTAACTCCTCCTCACCTTCTCTAAACACCTCTAGACTTCCCCTAAAAACCATAACCACTAGATTTCCAAAAATGTAATGGGTTGGAAGGTACAAGTTGTTACATAAGATACCTATCAAGTAATTTTCTTCCTCTAGAATCAAAAGCAACCTAGAATGAAAGTGGAAAAATTTCCAAACAACCACCCCTTGAGATACCTTTTAAGGATCTCATCATGAATGAAAACCTACCACCAACCAAAAGCCTCATCTCTCCATTATAACCACTTTAATAACCAAATAATCCTCTACACAACCCAAAACAAAAAAATATACAACCAAATAACTACACAACCCCAAATATACGAATCAGGGAATTCCATCACCCATGTGAAGATATTATCCACTCTGGGTAGCACTGACTCACCCATATAGGTTTAATTGTATTGGAATATAATATGCCACATTTAGGAATTATTTACTATTCTTTTCATATGTCATAGTTTTATCACACATCACACACTAGGAAAAAAATTCATCTCATAAATAAAGTGGGATCTAACAACATCACACATCAAATTTACAAATATACAAATCAAGGAATTCCCTCTCCCATGTAAATATATTATCCTCTTTGGGTGACACAAAATCACCCACATGGTTTCAATCACATCAAATCATAACACATCCTAATTAGGGGTTAGATTTATTAATACTTGTATGGTTTAATTTTTTAATCACACCTCACATAAGAAAAAAATTAATTAACACACATCTAGAAAGAACCACAAATATGGGTACATGACTAACTGAGCATATCTCGAACAATCTATAGACCCTCTAGCACTGCCACTCCCACTGCTTGAAATTGACCACACCCATATCCTCTACATATATTCTGATGGAAACCTCCATAACCATTATCCAGCTTAGTTCCCTAATCATGAGGAACATCTTGAGGTATACCTCCACCAACTCCATCTACCCTCAGTGGAGAATATGCCTACTACCCCTACTGTTGAACCAGACTTTCAAGAAACTATTAGTGGAACTATCACTGAAAATGACCACCTCTATAAATATGATCTCTAAAAACCACTAGGAATTGGTTTTAGAGATGTTTTTGAACCCCAAAAAGAAATAACTCTAACCCTAAGCACTTGGGAAAATCACATAATCCACTAAACATTGAAGGCTGGAATGGAGGCTACTAAGTAAGAATCCAGACTGGTCAAAACCTTGAAGGAAATGAAGCATGAGACCCTCTACAGAAAGATTAACTCCTTGAGAAACCCTACAATATCCCCTCTTATGATAACGATTCTCATGAGTGAATCCACTTGATCACATCCTCGTCCTTCTGAAACTACAGATACATTGGCAACATAAAATGAGTAACTTCATATTGGATTGATGGATAATGTTCCTCCTCAAGACATCTCTCATGATACTCATCATTAGGAAAATATCCATGGAAAACTATAGAAGATCCTTAAACATGATCCCCATCTCCCACACTGACATATTCCCTTGTAGAAGGGAGAGTAACTCATAACACTTCACTACCTTCATGGTTAATGAAAGAAAATATCCCTAAAACTCTTTTTAAATGTTTACCCAAATTTTTTTCCTCTTATCACTCACCCAGATACTTTATCCAATACTGAAATGAAACTCCTCACATAAAACTAAAATCCCAAGGGACCTAATATCCCATTAGGGTCTAGATCAAATTGAAGGAAATCTCAAGCTCCTCTATCCAACTATATGACTCCTTATCCAAAAACCTTACCTCCTACTTCCCAACAACCTTTTGTTGAAAATCATTTAATTTCCTTTTCCAATGATCATCCTCCTTAACTAAAACAATCATCCAACAATCAACTGAGTCAGCCTACTGAATATCCACTGTTTAACCACACACAGATGATGACCTGAAGCCATAGCTGAAAATGGAATCAATTATTTTCTATTACCAGTAGTATGATAATTTATAAAGATTTATTTATTTCATTTTAATCCTTTTCAACTTTCTAAAACCAAAAACACCTAATTCAGACATGAACACAAGTCATCATGATGCATGTACCTCGCCTAAGTTTCTACCCTGTAAGTAGGTCCACCTCACTTGGTTGTTCAATAAGCTCATATTACATGAACTTGATTAATGAGGGCCCTAAAATACAACATACTAGCATATCTACCTATCCAATGTTACAAAACAAGGTCAACTGACACCATTATGTTACCAACCCATGAAACCCTCATAGTGTCTAACTCTATAATCTATCTTATATTTCAGTCATTTTATTCTAAAACCATTCCATAATGACTCCCTACCCTCTAAAGGTACCCCTCATGGTCATGTAATGAATAAATAGAGATAATGACTCCCATGTCCCACTTCCAGTAGGCCTCATATTGGAAACTAGCATAAAGGGTGTAAAAATATCACATTATGGGAGACATTACCCTCTATAATATAAATCATATCAGTAGATAAGATGTATCATCCATAAGAAACTCTATGAAAGAATAAAAAATAAAGATAAAATATATCCAAAAATTCATGTATAAATAAGATGGGTATAAATAAAAGTATCCAAAATAAATAACCAAAAGAAACACTAAATTAGTGGCCAAAAACTATCCTAGGGTCGGATTTTGTAATGTATATAAAAGTCCATGAAGTCCTCTGTAAAACCTAAAAATCGGTTTATATATGTGGGGTGAAAATACAAGTATACCCAAAAGGAAGACCAAAGTCTCTTATGAACATGTAAAAGAAGGATACTAATGAACCTGTGAGAAAAAACCAAAACCAAACCCCACCTAACAGACATACTAACCAAACTCAACATCACCATAGATCACTCAAAAAATATTGCATCATCAAAGTATAATATAATAATAAGAAGAATATTGATAAAGGGTACCCCACACTGCTTTCCCACAGGGATAAAAATCTCACACCCAATGACTTACATCCTGGTGATACCACCTCCCATGTATATCACATCATGCTAAGAACCCCTCTGAAATTGACCATCACATATCACCCAAAACATCTGGCCCCCAAGCATCCCACCTACACATGACAATTACATAACCAAAAAATTAGGGTATCATGAACATGTTAAACATCAACCTCATGTACTCATCCTACCATGCAAAACCCCCACAATAAACCATCTCATCACCTCTCCTAAAAAAACTTGGCCAAACACATACCACTTCATATAAAGACACCTAGTCCACCGCCCCACAAGAATGACCATATCATTACTCTCCCAAAAACACATGGTCCATCTCATCACATCTCAGTAGTGGAACTTATTACTTCTATCCATTATAGCCCATGAATGTCATCATCTCTTGGAAGAGAGATCGAGGAAGAGTGGGTAGCCAGTCATCCATCCTCACCATAGATATATTGAGGAAAATACCCCCAAAACATTTGGTTGTTGAAACTGGGTGCTCAAAATGGGTGGGGTGAATATAGAAATTATAAGGAATGTATGAAGGAAATATATATTCCACACAAAATCCCATACTATGGGTTCAAAACAAGAACTAACCATCTCACATGATCCTCCATTTCTGCTACCAAAACTATACGTAAGTCACTACACAATCAACTCTTGAGCCACAAGACACTCCCCAATATTAGTCAACATTTATCCAATTACATGATTCAATATATCAATTAATTCCAGCACATTATTATTCATTCATTAGCCATTAAAATTCTATAAATACAACCAAAACCCCAGTCATTCCACTACCATTATTAAAACTTAACATTCCATTACTATCCTAGTAACTAGAACAACACAACACATAACAAAAATCACAACACAATAGCCTAACAACCACATTAAATTCCACCTACCATCACTTAACAACCACTTTCATATCCCCACTATACAATCTGACCAAAATCACCATTGTAACCCTATAACACAACCACATCATATATCTCCCAATACCGCATCACAAACACATATGAAAACCAAAGCTCACATCACAACACCCCATCACATCCACCATAGTAAAATTAATACCCACACACCATATTGAAAAAACATTCCATACCACACAAAAACTTCCAAAAACACATTCCACATTACACACAGTAGAGAATTTCCAGATTTTTCATAGGGGTTGTTTATAAAATTCACTTCATTATTTAGGGGCATTCTCACACAATACATATATCAAAGGGAAACAATTTTATTATCTGAATATAATTAGTCAGTTGATTTACATTTTAGGTGATACCAAATAATCAAAACAAATACATGAGACACACAAATATCATCTAGTTCAAACAAGTCCCCCAATGGCCACAATTTTCAATAATGCATTACGCCTATAAAATCACAATATCAATCATAATAAAATCTTTTAAAAACATGAGATTCACATTACCCTTAACACCTTTTAGATTCATTTATCAAATTAATTTATCTTTAATAATTTTTATGCAACCACCTTTTTATAGATAAAAAAACCCTCCCCACATGATATACATAAGGAGAAATGAAGGATAATTCCTTACCTAGAAGAAAGAAGCCTTACTTAACCCAATGTACAAAAAATGGGGCGCACACAAGATTGAACTACTACTTATAAAGAATTAGAACTGAAACAACAAGGTTCCACAACTCCAAGGAAAGGATATCAAATATCTCTTATCGAGAGAAATCATGAATAATGTGATGAAGGGTAGTATATTCATCTATATATTGGATAGATACATAAATCATGTGATTTTAGATCAAAATAGATTTGATTTACCATATTTTTAGGATCCTATTAAACTACACGTGGAATGAATCATTTACATCCCCAATCGTCAAACAAAATCAAGGGTATAATAAAGAGACATACTTTGAATATCTTGGATTTGCGCTGCATAAGGACTCGTATGACGGTTTCCATGAGACTTGTTGAAGAATTATATGTGGATAAAATCCCACATAACTGAATCCCCATGTAACCATTTTTCACATATCCAAACTCCCTATGTAGGTGAAATCCCCATGTAAACAAACTCCTCATGTAGCCAAACTCACCATGTATCCAAAATCCCCATGTACCCTCAGTCCCTATAGACTTCACTCCCTCTATTTTAGCTTTATATGGATCATGATGAAACACCTACCCATGTAGTGGTTTAAATTCCGATATGCACTCATTTATAACACCTATAATCCTAGTATCACCAACTTTATTTATCAGTTGAATCTATCCTATGTTTCAACCTTCCTTTAAGTGATTCTCACATAGTTTTCATTTAGACCATCAAAGAATATTTTTGTGGTATTTGGACAAACTTCTGTCACAATATTATATTTCCAAAATCCATCGTATGTTTATGTACTTTGTGAGACTTATAATCCAGACCACTTTTATGGGTGTTACTTCTATTAGTGACCATGATATTAACTTCTGGAAGCCGAACATAAAAATATATATAATGTGGACTGAGAAAAAGTTTTCCCTCTTGAACATACCTACCTGCTAATACATGCCTAAACCCATATCGTAAATTATTTCTTCAAACCATTCTAAAGGAAAATATATCTGCACTACATGGTTACTACTTTGGGTCCACCCCTTTCTAGGATGGTAACTATACCTCACTACCCCATATTTCATTATTATTTATTACACCACCACTTATAAAATTCCAAAAATACTATACTGAACTCCAATATATCTGCACATATTGGTTTTCCAATTGGATGAGAATACTCCAAACTATGTTCTTCAGGTCCCATTCTAGTAAAAGTGCATTGAATTTCTTTATAACTAAATTTAGAATCTAGAGAAACATTCTCCATACCCTGGAACACTATTACAACATGATGTACCCTCAGAATCATCCCTTCCACAACTAAAAATTCTGAAGTGTAGACTTTTCTCTGTAGGCAACTTGTCATGTTCCTGCGCTTCTTACTATAAGGACTTCAAATACTCTTGGTGCTCCACATGCACCTTAGCAAGATATTTTATAAACATGATTTTCTCTTGAATCTCATTTTACAATGATCAAAATAATTGCTCCAGCTCAGACTCATCTACAGAAACTATAACAACCATTATAATATGAGAACTCAAGATAAAATCATTATAAATTGTCTTGAACTACCACACTTGAGTGAATAAATTTGTGGAAAGTCCTACAATAAATGTATCAGTGCCTCTGCCTCTTTATGTGCAACAAAAAAATTGAAAAAAGTTATCACTACTTCCACTGAATATTCGAAACTCAAGCTACACTAAAAAACATATATTTTTATGTCAAGAAATCCTTATAGTGTTTGGCTATAACTAAATGTACTCTCTTCATAGAAATCGTACATCACAGTCGTCTTCCTATATCCTCTAGTTTATTGAACCATGATCAACCAATCTCAATTAAAGAACCATTTTAAAGGTATCTAGCCTAATAATAATAGAAATAAATAAATAGATAAAATAATAATTATATTTCTATATAGGAATTAAAGGAATTGAGTTACAATAGGAGAGTAGAAGTATACATTAGTAGAACACGAATCCTTATAGAAGACAACTTCCCCGAGTACTAAGGCTGATCCTTTATAAGACTATACCTAAAATCTACCAATCTGAATTGAATCCAAATAACATACTACCCCTCAACTAATTTCAAAAACCATATTTAATATCCCCCACCCACTAAAACATTCAAAAAATAAACTAATAAATGGGATGAGCACACTGCACCTAGGTAGTTATTCAATCCTACCGTCCACACACACTCACTGCCCTCACTTAGACTACCCTAAAAATCACAATCCTAACATTATATTTTGTCAATAACAATATTTTAGAAGCCACTTTAGACCTTGAGGTCTATAAAAAATGTTTTAGGGACTGGATTATATTTTCCCACACTTAAAGTTTTCCCATGATTGTTTTGAGAAATATCAGCAATGAATGATTCCCTAGAAATAGATCAAGAATATAAAAAATGCCTCAAAAATAAATAAATTCAATGAAATCAATGATGATGGGGTATGAAATTTAGAGGATTAATTCCACTTTATTTTGATGTTGATAATTGTTGATTATATTTCTAAGTGGGGAGAAACCAAAGCCACCAAAATTGATGATTCATATATTAGTTGTATTTTATCAGGTCTAAAAACACCTATATATTTGCAATACCAAGGGAAATAATAAGTGACCATGGAACTCAGTTCTATATAAAATTCACAAAATGCATGATGAGGAAATAAAGAGTAACCCATAAAACATATATACCGTATACCACCGACAGAAAATGGGTAGACTGATAATAATAATAGATATGTAAAAGGAATATTATAAACAACTATGAATCCCAATAGAAAGGATTAGATATAGTGGTTGGAGGACACCTCATGGGATTAAAAAATAGTTTGTATGACCCCTATTGTAATGATTCTATATATGTTGGTTTATGGAAAGAGTTATTACATCCCTGTGGAATTGGAGCATAAAGCCTTTTGGGAAGTCAAGAAGATTAACTTGGATTTGGTAGAAGGTTGATACTAATGGAACCTATAAATTAAAATGATGGATGAAATTAGAAGAGTGAAATTTGAAAATCCTAGAATTATCTTTGATAAAGAAAGAGTAACCCATGTCAGATTGATCCATAAGAGAAATATTCATCTAAGAAAGAAAGTGTTATTATACAATTCAAGGATGGAAATCATATCAGTAAGGATTCTTTCTAAGTGGGAGGGTCCATTCATAGCTACTAATATTCCACATTTTCATGAAGTTGAGAACACTATATGGGTAGAAAATAGTCCATTGATTTTATGGGTAGAGATTGAATAGTTATAATGCGAATTTTTTATAGGATACACTAAAGATGATTCAATACCTCTAATGATTCTATAAATAAACCCACCCCTCTCATTTAAATTGTGGGTTGTTTTAATTTATTGTATTATTTTTAACATGTTCATATCTATTAAAATAAAATGATGATATTTCATGTGACAGTTTTGGGGAGAGTGATTCATTTCTATAGATTACATTTTTGATCTTTTCTTTTTACATTTTTTATTCTTTTTATTTGTTTGTTGGGTATTTTAAAAAATTTATAAAAATAATTGGTAACCAAATTGAATAATATATTCAGTGATGCATTCAAAAATATACCTCCACACATAAAAATATAAATACATTTCTTAAAATAAAAGGTTTTTAGATAATATTTTTTTTGAAATGAACATAGTATAAAAATGAAGTAAATTTTAGGAAAATTGTGAACAAAACAAAAGTAACACCTTAAAGATACTTCCTAAATGATAATTCAATACAGAAAAGAAATTGGATTAAAAAGATAATTCAAGAACTAATACAAAAATTCCTAATATAATATGTCATGATGTGGGTTTGTAGAATATAAAATCAATAATACTAGTTAAATAAATATGAGATTAAATTTTCAAAACCATACTTCCATGCTTTGGTTATCACATATAACCTCATGGGATGACTGATTTTTCAAATAACTTAGTTTTAGATTAGATACACTAATCCAATAAGTATAAATTCACAATCATGATATGGGAAAATTTTAAAAAGGATTGATAAATTTGGAGAATTCAAAACTCAAATAATGAAGTGGTGGATGATTTATTAGAATACATCATAGGATTTATCATTGATGTGTCAGACTAGACAGTAAGATGATGATATAAAAATAGGTAAATTTTTGAAAGTGTTATTTTTTTGGAATATGGTTCAATTGAAATCTATTCATTTAATCCTCATAAACCCAGATCATGTGATTGAGATAAAATGAAACTTGTGTAGAGATTCTTAGGGATGATTAATTGAGTACAAGTAGTAGTTTTGGTATGGGGGAATTGATTCATGAAGATTATTCATTATATTCTATTACTAATACATTCATTTTACTCACTCACACATTATAAGAAAGATAATTTTAATATGTTTTCAGTATAACACCAGTTTTCAATGAAATTAGAAAATATTGCTTGATATTTTAAAATTGAGAACATTATTGATCAATTGAGTTTTAATAATAAAATTAATGGATTATTCTATAAAATCCTATGATTTATTAATGTGAAATAAGAAATATGATCACCAAGAGAATGTAGAGAAACATATCTATATAATAGATCTTAATTTTAGATATGAAATGCATGATGCATTGGTAAGAAAATTATATCCACATCAGGAAAAAATGGTACATCCAAATACAAATGTAATATCATGATTTCAACTCATGTTATATTATTAGCCAACACTACCTCATGGTTTCCTCTTAAGAGACTGTTAGATAAGGTATGTAACATGTGTTGACTTTTCAAGACTATTCCAGTTCCCATGTAATGTGGTATTATATATCATGGTTCCATTGATGCAAAATCTTTGTCCATACAAATTATATATTTCAAATGGTAGAACCATTGTACTCAAAATAATTTTATGATTTATCCTAATACAATGAGCTCATGACTATATAACACAACAATGATGTTTAAGATTATGTTGGAGTAATAAATAATGAGTGTTGTGATGCTATTTAATTCAAGAATTAGAATCATATGGTACTTTAGGAATCATTAGAAACTCAACACAACCATACATCAAATACTAAAATTGTAGTCACTATCAATATAATATATATAAAACTTCTAAAACTACATCAGGATCAATTCTATCTTAAGGCCTAATCCTTAGACTACAATCACTTATAAAAAACATTTCATCAACATTTCAATTATATGTTATACCCAACAGAATCATAGGTGCCAAGGCATCATCAAAAGTTTACAAAACATGATAAGAATCATTCCAACCTATTATGAATACCGAACCTAGATATTTTCAATCCTGAGTTATAGCCTAATGGATATTTATCTAACTTTGTTTCTATAGAGAACCTCACTTTTCATACATGACATTACAAAAATTTTGTGGAATACTTAAAACATGATACAAATAGGTGTCCAAATACTATACTTGTCCAGTGCCTTTGGAAACTTGGAAACATAAACACTAATACATAAGTGAGCTAAATTATCTACCACTAGATTATTCTAGAATAGTATCCTTATTAGACACATCAAACATAACACATAACTTCATAATCTGGGGGAAGGAAACATAAAAAGGGGTGATCTCAGATGATTATTAAGGGAAAACAAGGGAGATATGTAAGCATAATCCTGAGCATAATGGTATGAGAACACGATCATGAAAATATAAGATCATACCCTACATATCAAAGATCATATACATGAATCATGGAGTAAATCTTAGAATTTCATAAAACATGAATCATAATGAAGTCATAACATAGGAACAAAACTTGGAATTGTGGAAAACACATAATCATATATAATTATTTCCATAGTAGTCAAGGAATTTCTTTTGATAGAATATTAGTGGATAATTTTCTTACTGAATCGGTCTCACCCCCCTTATAGTCCCATATTACTGAACCATGTTCACTCCTCATTGTAGCCCAATAACACTGAACTGAGTTCATTTCCCATTCTAGACCTGTAATACTAAACAATGTTCATTTATCATTCTATCCATGTATATCTCATGAGATATAAATCTTTACCCAATACATTGGAGGTAGATATAGGTCCTACCCATCTCATAATGAAATCATAAACACATATAGCACAAAATCATAAACAATCATATCATAACCCATGAAATGAAACGAGTATTATAGAAATGTAATCATATCATAACCAATTGAAAAAGATAGGATTCATATTCATTTCATCAAAAACATAACTTGTGAAAAGAAGCATGTTTTAAAAGCATCTAACCTGTTAAAGAGAAATAGGTTTCATAAATATCATTCCATAAAAACATAATCCATTCAAAGAAATAATATTAATGGAAACATTGAATAATTTCCACAAAAATTAATTATTAACAACAATATATGTTATCTTAGATGGGAAATAATTTTGGAATATCTTTTAAAAATATTTATTGAGGAAAATATCCTTTCTTCTTTGAAAAATTATTTTTAAAACATAAATCCTTTTGAAATTTTTTTTCTTTTAAATATAGATTTAAAAAAAATATAAAGTAATATATCAAAATAATAAAACATTTTTAAAATCATTTTCACTTCAAAATTACCTTCATGGATCATTTGGAAACATTTTTAAAACAATTTTTAATTCATGTTTTTTGAAATAAAACAGATTTCCTATCGAAGAGAGAAATACAGTCATATTATCTTAAATTTTTTTTCTTAATTATATTAAGTACCAAAAAGTGGAAAAATGAATATATTAAATGGATATATTTTTAATAATTATATGAGAAAATAAACTCAGGAGTTTCTTGAGATATGGATCATAATATTTCATCAAAGAAGCATAATCATTGACTATCTCGAAATGCGATGGGATTGTTTCAACAAACTCTTATCACTTGGTAACTTGTGATCATACTCTCCATGTAATAAAAGGAAATTAAATAAAGCTTAAAATATTATGAAAATAAGTAAATTCAGGATATAACATGTGAAATGTAATGATTAAAACCTTAAAAAATAATGTAGGTGCATAAAAAACATGTGTCTTAAAGAAGAAAAATTGAGACAAAAACTATCTTAACGAGTTGGTAACATTTGAAACATTTACACATGGAATAAAGATCATATAATGGATATTTAAATACCCATAAATTTAATTACAATAATCATTTAATACATTTTTGGGAAGTATACACCCCACACAAAAGTAATGGGGGGTGAATAAAGCATGTATCTCATGAAAAAAAAAAGTGAGATGAAATCCCCTTACCTTGTGTCTTGACTATCATAGTAATCATTCAAAACAACTATATAATAAATATAAATTTATTAAACATATTTTAAAGAACCACATTATTTTTTTAATACTATATATGGTTCTATCAGGACCTTATATTACCCTTTTTTTAACAATCTTATGTAATGGTTTCACTTAGAGTAATTTTCTCTTTATTCTTCGCATTAATTTGTTATATCGTGGGTCCTTATTCTTACATCATGATTTCAAGAATTTACATCATGATATAAATATAATTTATATTAATTATATGTGTATTATTATAATCTTTAAAATATATAAGTATGAGATGGAATACACTGTTCATAGAGACGGTAAGCCGTAAGTACGCATGAATGATGTTTCCATTTTTATTGTCATATTGAAAGAATAAAGGTAAATGAAATATGTGTATATATATATATAATTATTAAATTATAATTATTATATTATATATATCATATATTTTCACTAAAACTATCCTTAATACATTCCATTTAGTGTGTGAACAAATCACATCGCTTTGAAGGGGCGGTAGTCAACACTTCCTCAAACGTAATTATTATATTTACACCAAATGTAAAGTAAAAAAGACATGTAAGGTTAAAGGAATATAGAAGATTAAGGAAATAATTAATATATTATATTAAATATATAAATATATTTTCCATTATAATTTCCACCATGAGAGGTGGTAAATGAAAAATGTACAATCATCATTTATTGAGGCAGTAGTTTTCCATTCACATAAATAGTATGCTAATTACCCATTAGATGTAAGTGTGTGTATGTGTTCGATGAAAACTTAGCATAATAAATCCTAGTATATTTAATATACTGGTGTTGTTATAAAATCATGAAATAAGGAGTTTGGATGGGGTATAGAAAGGAAATAAAAAAAGAATCTTGAGAAAAGACGTTGCCACTTAATCATGAAACTCCTTTTGGTTTGTGACAAAAGGCTTCATTTGATTGATTTCTTCCAAAAGTAATGATTCATTGAGAATGGGAGGGTTTTTGGTAGAATATTTTGGTAGATATTGGCCAAACATAAGGGGTTTTAAAGGTTTGAAGAAGAGGGAGAGGTTAGGGCCTTTTACATGGAAGTGAAATGACTCACTTGGAATTTTTGAAAACAAGTTAGGTATACACATGTTATTATATAAAATAAGTAATTAAAAATACAAAAAAACAAATTAATTGAAGGTTTATGGAAGAAATGGGTCCATAAAATGTGTTTTGGGAAAGTTTATAGGTCATTTGGGAACTTAAGTTTATGGTTTAGTACCTTGTTAGGATACATTTAAACTTAATCATTGTAATTAATTTTAATCAATTTTACGAATATTTTGGTAAAAAAGTAATTTGATATTATTAGACTCTAAATATTATACTAATTAAATAATTTTATGTCTATTTTTTGAAATTAAACTCACAGATATAGAAAAATTAAGATTAATGTTAATCCTAGAGATGGGACAACATAACACGTTTTAAAGGTAAAAACGTTCAATACTTTGCTAAGTTTTTATATAAAATTTCAAAGTGAAATTGATTCGAATAACCTAAATTAGATCAATTGATAAAGAAATTATCTAAATTAACTTTTAAACCAATTTAAAATATAAATTATCATTATAAATAAATTAGATTGAAAAGTAGTTTTGGATTAAAGTTTAGTATTTTTCACTATTTATCAAAAAATGATGTTTTTTTGAAAAATCCTAATATTTCAACCTAAGATAATTTCAGAATTATAAATGAAAAAATAAAGTTTATTTTATCAAATTCAGTTTCTAAATGTGTGTAAAATTAATTTTATTATTTATCACCGGACATAAAAATAAGTTCAATTGAGAAAATAATATTTTTAAACATATAAGGACTTTACCAAAAATTATGTCTTTCATTATAAATATGTTTTATTTATATAAAAAATTATAAAAAATATTTTAAAAGTAGATATTACTATTCATATAGCTATTTTTAATGGCTAGGTTTTAATTATCACATTTAAATAATTATTAAAAAAAATATATGCTGTGTAGAAACTCAATGTTCCATGTAACTTACATCAAGTTGTTGTTCCATGTAATGTATGCCATGCCAATGTTCCATGTAACGTATTCCAAGTCTATTCCATGTGAAAGGAATTTTGGACTTAGTTCATTGAAATATATAAATGAAAATTTAATTTATTCTAAAAAATAAGGTCTGTAAAAACTCAGGTTGTTACATTCTACCCCCTTAAAATGAATTTACCACTCGAAATACATTTACCAAGTAAAAAAATGAGGATAATTATGCTTCATTATATCCTCATTTTCCCTTGTATATTCCTATAACAGGTTAATTATCTAAAAAAAATTGACCAAATAAGTGGTCTTGGTTCATAAAACTTTCTCTGATTGGTCCAGAATTTAAATTCGTTGTTCTTTGTAAGATAGATCCTGCTTCAGTGGTATTACTTTTGATTTTAGTACATGTTAAGGGTTATATATGTACTTACTTAAGAGATATTAATTTAACACATCATTGAATTGAGAGATATTTGGAGAAAGTTCCAAGTGATAGGATACCATCCCGATATTATTAAGAATTTTAAAGGGACCAATATACCTAGGGCCTAGTTTCAATTTCATTCTAAATACCTTAACCTTATTGTACGGTGATATTCATAGAAACAACTTTTCACTAACATTATATTCTAGTTCATGTCGATGGTTATCAACATAACTCTTCTACCAGCTTTGAGATTCCTTAATTTGCTACAAAATGTTTGTAACCTTCTCTACCATTTCTTCAACGATTTCATTTCTCAATAGCTTTCATTCTCCAACTTCATCCTAGTATATTGGAGCTCTACATTTATTCTCATATAGGGATTCATAAATTCTTGAATTAAATATATTATTTTAAGAAAACTCAACTAGAGGAAGGTATTGATCTCAACCACCATTGAAATCCAGAGAATAAGATCTCAAAATTTCCATTAGGGTTTGAATTTTTCTTTTAGACAGACCATCTGTTTGAGGATGATAAGCAGTGTTGAAACTCAATTATATATCAAGTTATTTTTGAAGACTATGCCAAAACATTAAGGTGAACCTTAGATCCCGATCTGATATAATAGAATGTGTCACTCCTTGCAACCATACCAATTTCTTAATGTATATCTTGGAAAGATGATCCAGAGAGAAGTCTTCTCTGATAGAGGTGAAGTGTGTTGAATTATTAAGGCAATTAACTACCAACCATATAGAATTAAAACCTTTAGAGTTTTGGGTTAGTCCAATAAAAAAATCTATAGATATGTTATCCCATTTCCATTTTGGTATGGGTAATGGGTACAACATCCCCTTCAATTTTTTTCTTTCAGTCTTAAAGTTTTGGCATACCAAGCACCGAGATACAAACTCTGAAATATCTATCTTCATGCCACCCCACCAAAAGTATTATTTCAAATCCCTATACCTCTTAATACTTCTAGTATGGATATAGAATAAATAAATATGAGCTTCCTCTAATAGCCTCTTCTTCAAATCTGGTATGGAAGGAACACATACACAGTTCTTGAACCTCCTCATTCCATCCTGATCATGGTTAAACTCAGGAACATTTCCAAATTTCTTTTACATCACTACATCTTCCTTCCATGACTACTTAATCTTTACTTGGATAAGGGGTTGAAAATTCATTTGAGAAAGATAAGATTTATCATATTCCTTCAGGATTTCTAGATCCATCCTTTATAAATCCAGAAATATTGGATCTTTTGTGATCCTTATCATGGATAAGCTAGCATGATTCTTCTGCCTCAAAGCATCAACCACCGTGTTCACTTTCCTAGGGTGGTAATGTATTGAGTAGTCATAATACTTTATCAACTCTAGATATCTTCTCTAGAACATGTTCAACACCTTCCATGTGAACATATATTTCAAAATTCCATGATTAGTATATATTTAAAAATTTTCTCTATAAATATAATGCATCCATATATTTAATGAAAAAATTACCACTGCTAACTCCAAATCACGAGTTTGGTAAATTTTCTCATGAATCTTCAACTGCCACAAGGAATAAGTGATAAACAAGTTATTATATATAATAAAGAATATCAATTTCTTCTTGGACGCATTTCTAAAGATTAAAAACCATTCTACACTATAGGGTAATGTAAGAACAAGGTCACTGACTAACCTACATTCCAATTCCTTGAACGTTTTCTCACTTTTAACTATCTAGAGGAACTTGACACCCTTCCTTGTAGACATAGTCATAGAATTAGATAGTTGTGATAAATTCTCCACAAAACGTTGATAATATCCACCTAAAATGAGAGAGATATGGATCTAAATCACCATGGTTGGTCTAGGATAGTATTCAATAGCCTATATCTTTGATGGATCTACTGTTATACCATCTCTTCAGATTATGTGACCAAAAAATGAAACCTTTTGCAGCCAAAATTCATACATTGTAAAATTTTCATATAGCTTATCATTCCTCAGGTTCTTTAGTACAATTCTCAAGTGATCTTCATGATATTAATTTACCTTTGAATAAGTAAGAATATAATCAGTAAAGACTAACAAAAATGGGTCGAGGTAATCTCTAAAGTTACTATTTATTAAATCCATGAAGATAACATGGGAATTAGTTTGGAAAAAAGGCATTAATATATATTCATAGTGTCCATACCTCGTACAAAATGATGTATTGTGTATATCCTATTTCTTAAACCCCAATTGATGATATCTACAATAAAGTTCAATATTGTAAAAGTATTGAGCTCCATGTAGTTGATCAAACAAGTCATCAATACGAGGAAGAGGATACTAGTTCTTGACTGTGATATTGTTAAACTCTGAATAATCAATTTAGAGTCACATTGATCCATCTTTATTTTTCACTAAAAGAATGGGTGGAACCCAAGGTGACAAACTTTGATGAATGTATCCCATATCAAGGATTTATTGGTTCTGCTTCTTCAATTCATGTAACTCAATTGGGGACATTCTGTAAGGAGACATTGTTATTGGTGTGGAACTATGTATAAGTTCTATTTAGAACTCATCTTCATGTTTTTGTGGAATACTAGGAAACTATTATGGAAATACATCCAAAAATTATTGAACAATATGAATATCATCAATTTCAGTTTTCTCCCCAACCATTTGAGATAAATAAACCTTTTGAAAAGGAATTAAGAACCATACACTGAATGTAATCTCCACAAGAAGTTAATGCTTATCGTCACATTGATGAATGATCAAAGTAGGGTTTGAAATATCAAACTTAAATTACCTTACTTGACAATTTATATGGTATTTATGTAGAAAAATCAAATACAAGACTAAGATGATATCAAATTCAACAAAAGTAAGAATGAAAATATTTTATGGTAGAAAATTCCCATAAACTTTAACTAGAGAGAAATTATAGACTTGGGATGAAATTATCATACCATTATAGGTTTGCACTACTAATTCCACATATAATTGTTTTGATAGAATCTTAACACCCTCAAAAAATTATTTAGATATGAAAGATTTGGTTGATACAAAATCAAATATGACATTAGCAGTTATAGAGTGGATGGTAAGTGCACATTTCATCACATCATGATCACACTCATCATCATAAATAGAGATTGCATGAGATTTTACCTTATCCATTAGATTAAGAGGTTTTCTATGATGATGATGATCATCATCCCTTGGGTTTGGGTAGTGGTTTGAATAATTCTCATTCTCCTTAAACTTATAGCACTAAATTGTGGGAGGTGCATTCTGTGAATCTTTCTCTCCATTATCATTTTGAGCTAACTTCTTCCCATAATTTCAGTAATAAATTTCCTAATGGACTTCCCTTCCACAATTTAAACATTCATTAGACCCCATAAGGCAATTTAATAAATATTTATTCCCTCATTTAGAGCATCAAGTAAAACTCATATTATTTTATCTATGGTTATTATAGTTTCCTTTAAACTCTATCTTCCTTTTCTTGTCAAAACCATGAGGTTGATACATTACTCCAACCTCCATTTCAACCTTGATTTCAAAATGCACAATATCTTCATAGCTACTAAAGTCTCTTATGGACAATTACATTCTTAGACATGGATTTAACCAACTAAAGAACCTTTCATCTTTACTTTTGGGTTGGATGATAATTACTGATGTATACCTTGCATGATTTGTGAAATTAGACTTGTAGGTACCAAAAAATTCATCGCCCCTTTTCTTAAACTTAGAAAACTCTTTCTCCATCTTGGTACAAAGAATCCAAGGAACCTAATTATTGAAAAACATGTCCTTGAACTCATCCCATTACATAGATTTAATTTCATCTTGATTCCTTATATTCTTTATTAGATTCTACAATTAGTCTGCGTCGCTTTCTAACCAATAAAAAACTAGAATGACTTTATCATGTTCCAAACAATGAATAATGGAGAATATATTTTTAGTAGAATTAATCCATAGTTTAGAAATAAGTGGATAAGAATACCCTCTAAAATAAGGTGGATGTTTCAAAATGAAAGAATCAATATATTTTCCCCCTTTTCTCATTTGGAAGTCCACCATGATTCATAGCTTGAGAAAGTTATGTGAGCATAGAAAAAATGTTTTTCATTCAAGCTCCCATAACATTCAGTTTCTTAGGAGTTCAATCATTTCATTTTCCATCACAATCATCATTAACATGAATCCTTTAGGTTCAAGTCATTTACTAAAACCAAAATCATAGAGTAGGAAATAGTTATCATATTGAGCAACCACATAGTCATGAAGAGTCACTTAAAGGATTTACAAATTATGAATTCTTCCATAATATATAACACCTTAAGTTTATCTTAGGTTATTTATATGGATCTTATATTTTAATCCTTCATGATGGAATGTGAAGAATTTTTGAATTCCCAAAGCATATCCTCGGGAGGGTCAAACTAGGTGTGCCGCAAGGCCTATTGTTATGTACCAGATTACCCAGAGTCAGGCCTAAAACATCTTGTTGGAGTTGTTACCCATAAATACGTATGTTATAGATCCACATATACTTTTAGTATTAATAAAGTGATGTTTTTTTAGTAAACCACTCACTTTATACTTTACCAAAAATTCTAGGACATTTTTCTATACTTTTATTTATCTTTAGACCTATACCTAGACTTGTAATTAGGGTTCTCACTATGGTTTTATTATCCTAGATCCCAAAGGATAACTAAAAATTTTCTCTGATAACAAATATTGAAACCCACACTTTTCATACATTATCATTACATAAATTTTGAGTAATACTTAAAATATTACACAAACAGACGCCTAAATACCCTACTAGTCTAGTGACTTTGGAATAAGGGAATCATAAACATTGATACATAAGTGAGCTATATCATCTCCCGCTAGACTCTTCTTAACTAGATCCATTATTAGAAACCTAAAACATAATACATATATTCATAACCTAGGGAAAGTAAACATAAAAAAGGGTGAGCTTAGATTCTCAATAAGGGAGAACAATAGAGATATGCTAGCATAATCATGAGCACAATGGTAAGAGAACACAATCATGAAAATAAAAGATTATACCCTACATACCAAAGATCAAATACATGAATCCTAGAATAAATCTTGGAAATTCATAAGAAATAAATCATAATGAAGGCATAACATAGGAATAAAACATGGAATTAGGGAAGATACATAAGCATATATAATGATTTCTATAGTAGTCAAGGCATTGCTGTCGAGACCATATTATTGGAAAAATTCCATTACTAAATTAGGTTCAACCTTGTTCCATCCATGAATTAATATACCAAGTTTACTGCTTGTTCCGGCCCTGTAATACTGAATGGATTTAATTTTCTATTTCATCCCTATAATATTGAATTGAGTTCATTTCTAATTATAACCATGTCTATCTCATGAGATATAAATATTTACCCAATTCATTAAAAGGATACATACATCCCACCCATCTTATAATGAAATCATACCAACATGTGACACGAAATCATAAATAATCATATCATATCCCTTGAAATGAAATGGGTATTATAGACATGTAATCATATCATAACCTATGAAAAAATATAGCTTTCATAATTATTTGACCATAAACATAACCCATGAAAATAAGCAGGTTTCAAAAGTATATAACCTGTGAAAGGGAAAATGGTTTCATAAATATCATTCCATCAAAAAATAATCCATTAAAATAAACAATATGAATGGAAAATTTAAATAATTTCCCCAAAAGGGCATGAGTAACACAAAAATATATTATCTTAAATGGGAAATAATTTTTAATTACCTTTTAAAAACATTTCTTGGAGAAAATATCATTTCTTATTTGAAAAATACTTTTTAAAACATAAAACTTTTTGAAAACCTTTTTCTTTGAAAACATCTTTGAAAAAAATTCTAAAGTAATATTTGGAAATAATAAAACATTTTTAAAATCATTTTTACTTGTAAAATATCTTCAAGGATCATTTTAAAACATTCTTGAAAACATTTTTTTGAAATAAAATATATTTACAACCAAAGAGAGAAATACAATCATATTTTGTTAAAAACATTATATAAATTATATTAAGTACTAAAGAGTGGAAAAATATAAATAATACATGGAAATATATTAAATAAATAGATTATAAATAAACCCATTAGTGTTCCTGAGATATGGATCATAACATTTCATCAAATAAGCATAATCATTGAAAATGTCGAAAAACGATGAGATTGTTTCAATAAACTCTTATCACTTGGTAAGTTGCTATAATAATCTCCATGTAAGAAAATGAAATTAAATTAATCTTAAAATATAATGAAAGTAATTATATTCATGATATAACATGTCAAATGGAATTATACACACCTCAAAAAATACTGAAGGTCCATAACAAAACATGGGTCTCAAAGAAGGAAAATTGGGACCAAACATTGTTACCGATTTTGTAACATTTGAACCATTTACTCCATGAAAAAAGGTTATAAAATTCATATGTAAAAAAAAATAAATTTAAGTATAATAACAATTGAATACATTCACATGCACCACAAAAAAGGAATGGGTAGTGAATAAAACATATATGTCACCGAAACAAAAAGTGAGATGAAATCCCTTTACCTTGTGTCTTGACTCTCATCGTACTTATTAAAACCACCTGTATAGTAAATATAAATTAATTATACATATTATAAATAACCATATTCTTATATTTAATACCATATATGGTTTTATTATGTCCTTATATTGCTTTATTTTTAACAGTCATATGTTAAGGTTTCACTTCGGGTAATATTCACCTTATTCTTCGCATGAGTCTTATTTTGTTATATCTTGGATTATTATACTTATATCATGATTTCAAAAATATAAAAAATGATATAAATATAATTTATATTAATTATATTTTTATAATATTAATATATATAATATATATGTATGAAATGGAATACACCATTCATGGAGACGGTAAGCCGTACATACAGATGAACGTTGTTACAGTTTTTACTGTCATATTGAAATAATGAAGGTAAATGAAATATGTGTATATATATGTATATAATTGTTATATTAGAATTATTAAATTATATATATTATATAATTTTACTAAAACCATCCTTAATACATTCCATGTAGTGTGTGAATGAATCACATCACTTTCAGGGGGCGGTAGTCCACACCTCCTGAGATAAAATTATCATATTTACACAAAATGGAAAGAAATAATAATATATTATGAAAAATGAATAAAAAATCTTAAATAAATAATAAATATAATATATGACATATATTAATAGATTTTTGATCATAATTTACATCATGAGAGGTGGTTAAGGAAAAATTAATAGTTATCGTTTTGTGAGGCGGTGGTTCGCTATACATATAAACAATATGTTCATTACCCATTAGATATAAGTGTGTGTAAGTGAAATTGAAAACTTAGAATAAAAAAATACTAGTATATTTAATATACTAGTGTTTTTATATAATCATGGAATAAGTATAATTTATGGGGTATAGAAAACAAACAAAATAAATGAGCTTGAGAGAAGGAGTTACCTCTTAATCAAGTAACTCATTTTGGTTTGTGACAAAAGTCTTCCTTGGATTGCTTTCATCCAAAAGTTTGGATTCAAGGATGAGGGTAGTAAGGTTGGGAGACTATTTGGGAAGATATTTTCTGAACCTAATTGGTTTGAGAGGTGTGAAGAAGAGGGAGAGGTTATGGCCTTTTATAGGGAATGAAAATGACTCACTTTGAATTTTTGAAAACAAGTTAGGTGTACCCATGATCTTACCTAACAAAAGTCATTAAAAACCAACTGAACTCATGAATATAAGGGTTATGGAAAAAATATTTCAATAAAATTTATTTTTTACAAGTTTTTAGGTCATTTGGGAACTTAAGAATAAGGTTTAGTCCCTTGTTAGGATAAATTTAAACTTAATCACTATAACTAATTCTAATCACTTATACTAATTTTTTGGTCAAAAATTATGTTGATCTTATTAGAATATAAATATTTTAATGATTACAACCGTTTATTACTATTTTTTGAAATTTATCTTATAGAAGTAGAAAAATTAAGAATAATGCTAATCCTAGAGACGGGATGGCATACCGAGTTTTAAAGGTAAAAATGTTCAATAGTTTTCTATGTTTTTATATACAATTTCAAAGTAAATTTGATTTCAATAAAATAAATTGTGTTAATTATAAAAACAATATATAATTAAACTATGAATCTATTTTAAAATAAAATTTAACATTATAAATAAATTAGATGAAAATTCATTTTTGGATTAAAGTTCAATATTTTTCACTATTAATCTAAAAATGAAGTTCCTTAGAAAAATACCAAAATTTCACCCTACGATAATTTTTACATTATAAATTCAAATTTGAAGTTTATTTTATAAAATTATGTTTCAAAATTGTTCCAAAATTAATTTTATTATTTTCATAGAAGTACATGAAAAGTTTTTCAATTGAGAAAATAGTATTTTTAAACATATAAATACATTACCAAAAATTATATCTTTTGTTATCAATATGTTTCATTTATATAAAACTATTATAAAAAATATTTTAAAAGTAGTTATTATTATTCATATAATTGAGTATAACATCTAGGCTATAATTATCTCATTTAAATAATTATAAAAAATATATGTTTTGTAGAAACTCAGTGTTACATGTAACATATGCCAAGTTGATGTTCCATGTAACATATTCCAAGTAGATGTTCCATGTAACATAAACCAATTCCATGAAGTGTGAAAGGAATTTGTTTTACTTAGTTAATTGAAATGCATATATTAAAATTTAATCTATTGGAAAAAAGGTCCATAAAACTCATGGTGTTATAGTTTCCACCAGTCTGACAACATAAAATTGATATAAAATATAGTGTTTATAACTTAAAAGACCTATATGGGCTATTGATTTTGAAGTGTAAATAATAAAAACAATTAGATCCCTTGATGAATGGAGAACCACACATGGAAATAATACAGGGGATGTTGTGACTAAAGGCAATAAGTATTCAAACTGTCTAACCAAATTAATAAAGGAGTAATAAAGTGGAAAGATAACAAAAAACATGATAGAGGGTAATAAATTATGATCAGGGGAAGTAGAATTCACCTGAGAATTCAAAGAGGAAATATCTTTTGAAAAAAAATCAAAGGATCATGAATGAAACATTGAATTTTCTAGGGGAAGGGAGGATCTAATAAAAGGAGTTATACACCTTCATCTGAAGATATTTTTGGGACTTATAATTTTTTAGTTATTAAACTTGTTGTTCATAGATCATAGTGTCAAAGGTTGAGATATATTACATTAAGAGATAACAACCCTCATTAGTGAATGATTCAGTAGGGGATTCCATTTTTATTCTTGGATTTTAACACACATCTTTACTTATTATTATATTATTATTGACATTTATTATAAGAGTTACGCTTATTTAAGGTGATATTATTCATTTTAGATTTTACTACAAATTTTTTTATTTCATTGGTTATGAATTTAATAATATACCTCCACTAAATACCTTTTTATATAATAGATCATGAGTGATTTAGTAGTGAAGTTTTTAGTGATTGTTTTTACATGATTAAAAATATAGTTTCTCAATCTCAACTGATTTGGATCACCTTCTCTATATTAGATAGTGCATAAGTAACTAATGAGAATAATGAGTTGAAGGAATAAGTGATCGATCATTACTCTTCATTCACATAGGAAGAATTTTCAGCTCATAGTTATCATTATAATTCTCGAAATAAATTCTTTGGCAACTAACTATGGGAGGTTCATGATAAAAAACTCTCATTGAGCACAAATATAATGAGAGTTCATCATTTAAATCTTTGATGACTTGTAATTTTTAATCTTACATTGGGATCAATCACTGATCCATATTACAATATTTAATTTAGTACTTAGATCTTATTTTCTCATAATTTTTCTAAAAATAAACATTCCCCCCGATACACTAAATCTAACAATATGATATAGTGAATATACACCCTTGATCAGAGGCAATAAATGGATACCAATATAATAAAATTATGATCAGATTTATATATGTATACACAAACACATGGACATTATATAGATCTCGAATAATTTAAATACCAAATCTAGTAAAACATCTATGACACTAAATATAGTAATTAATTTCAAGTAAATAATAATTTCAAACACAAAATTGAAATTTAAATTATCCACATTTTCAAGGTCAGAAAATATGATGCATTCTTTGAGTTTTAATTTAATAAAAATAATAAATGTAAACATACAGAGTAAAATTACGTAAACATCAATAAAAACATGTTAACAATGAGTAGAAATATGATGTAACAATATAGGGATGCAGGGAGAAAAGAAACTAGTATCTTATATTATGTGTAGTGATTGATTATATACACCACAAAAAATGAAATTAAATATTGAATATAAAAAACTTTAGTAAACTCTAGGACAAAATAACATATTAATATAACATAAATTTAACATTGAAAACAATTTCTATATAATAAGATGAAAAAAAATTAATATTGAAATTATGAATTATAGCCTATAGATGACATGTTTATAAATGATCATTGAGTGATGAATTGAAACATGCGATTTTTAAGAGTAAATCCTATAGATACTTTATCTTCTATTTATTCAAACATTCTTGTTAATTAAAGAAATGGGTCTAGATAAATAATAACCTTGAGGTATAGAGGTGGATAATATGGAGTGTTGGAGAGGTGGGGACTATGAGGGGTTGGTTGATATCCGATGAATGAGAGGAGGCGAAAGGATTTAGAGGGTTCAAGGGATGACCATCGTATGGGGGAGGCCCCAAAATATAAAAGTTTAGTGTAAAAATATAGATAATATAGACAGATAAATTATATTTATCGCGATAGTAAATCATAATTTATGAAAAAATATAATGAATTATATAATTTTTTATTCATTATTGATTTTTACATTCCAATAGCTATGTTCTTAGTTTGGTGTGAAACATTAATTTCATCGACACATAACACATGTTTTAAATTGTACATATAATTATATATTGACATATTTAAAGAAAATTAATATAACAAAAATAAAAAAGTTTTTATTTTTTCAAATATAGAATTAAATACATGTATGTTGTGACTTATAAAATTTAACTATGTGCAATATATTCATATTATATGTGGTTAACACCTCATTCAAATATATTTCACATTAAAATATATCATAATGTTTCGTCTTTATAAGTTGAAACACATTTATAATATCTTCATAACAATACATCAAATAATTCCAAAGTGATAAATAAGATCTAATATATGGGATATCATTACATTGGATAGGGATATAAAAGCAATTGAGAAATAGGGTATGATAGTCTTGAGATGATAGTCATATTCTCCAGACTTATTCATTATGGTAGCATCTATATTTCTAATGTAGTGATTTTCAAATACATTATATCACCATAATGCATGGGGAGACATTCCACATGTTACAAGCACTATGTGATTGGCACACTCAAGAAAAACTCATGTGTATTTCTACCATTGATCAATATGTGCAGACCTTTAAATATAACGAGAATTAAAATTATATCTATTAAATTATATAATAATTTATTGGATATGAACGATATTTATTGAAAATAAAATTTTTAGGATAAAATTTTTAATTAAAAATTTTACATAAATTTTAATTGATCTATTAATTTTAAATCTTGGATTTTCTTAATAATTGGTTTTTGTAATCAATGTAAAGGTTTGAATATAGGCACTAATTTCCTTAGGTTGTGGACCTCTTCCATGGGACATGGAAATTTAAGAACAAAATACAACTACAGGTTCAAAGTCGAGTTACACGTGCTTTCAATGGTGAGCGATGTTGGTCCACCAACTTATGTCATATAAATATATATACATTAATTTCACACACACATATATGCAATTGATCCAATTTTTTATAAAAACACACACACACATAATAATTATAAAATATATTCATTTTTTAATATTAATTTTAGAATTTTATTTAGTAACGTAATATATTTAATATATTACGTTTCTAATCGTTAAATTTTATTCATCTTTTCTATTTTTTGGTAATTTGTTCTTTTTTAATATTTTTTTATCATCAAAAATATATTTTTTAATATTGTTATACTTATTCATTTTATATTTTTTAAGTTTAGTATTTTTGTAATTTTATCAATTTTTAATATTTATTTATACATGTTTATTCATTAACATTTAATATTTTTAATATGATACATGTAATTAATTTAATTAATATGTATTCATTTTTATTGTAACATTTATTAAATTTTTATAATATATCTAATTAATAACACATATTAATTATTTAAATATTTTTGAAATCTATTTAATTTTTAATTTTTAAACTTTACTTTTTTTTAACATTCATTAATTTAATATTATTTACTCACTTATAATGATAATTAATATTTTTTAGGAATATATTTATTTTTAACATTTATTTTACATATTTATTCAATAAAATTTAATGTTTTTAACATGTATTCATCTTAATTTTAAAATATATTTATTTTAAATAATTTATATAACTAATAAAAATTATCATTTTTAATTTTTTTGAAGTCTATTAATTTTTAATTATTCAAGTTCATTCATTTTTAATAGTCATGAATTTAAGATCATATATTAATTAATAATGTTAATTATTTTTTACTTTTTTTTTTAAAATTTACCAATTTTTAATATATATTCATGTAATATTTATTTATTTCATTTTATGCAATTTATATCATCTATTGAAAAATTATTGATAAATACAGGGTTTATCAGTGCTAAAATAGTTATCACTTATAAAATATACCTTTATTAGTGCTATAATTATACCACTCCAAAATATAGGTCTTTATTAGGGTTATTTAGCACTGATAATTTTTTATTTATCAACACTTATTATTTTAGAAATGATAAAACCTATCTTTGTCAATTATTTTTGGAAAGTGAAAAAAAACCTTCCCAATATTCTAATCTCATTCCTACCAAAACCAAGTTCTTCACATTTTTGATGCACTCATGGAAGTCAACCTTGACTGCCTCTCAGCCTCAAACATCTGAGATAAATAGAACCTCTCAAAACCTAAGGTATGTGATTATTTATACTCCTCTTTAGTTGATATTTCATTATTTCATATGATGTATCATTAATTATTCTTCTACAAGAACACATCACCAATTAAACATCATGAATAATGTCATATTTCTTTTAAATTAATGTGTCCAATCATTGTTGAGTTTTCATAATCATGCCAATTATTGGGTTATCAGCATCTAAATTCCTTTAATTCATAGTACGAGTCACGTTTTTAATGTTTCTAGTATTAGAAGAAGAACCACAACCACTTGAATCGTTCACATAGACCTTCCTAAATTGTAATCCAATTTTCTGTCCTCATTGATATATAGGTTGTCTTTTATTTCTACCACCAAAATCTGGAGAAATCATAGAATAAAATTTTCATGTTAATCCAATTCAAATGATTTTTCATTAGGAGTGTCCCAATTCTATAAATTTATAATCCTAGTAGTTACTTCCCTTACTGACCCCATTGAGGACTACTTCCACTTTCATTATATCCTCCGTCATAATTAATAAGTGGGTTATTTTTTTAGTTATTTCTTTCTATTCGACACACTTTTATTCATTCTGATCACAATTGGGTTTCTTTAAGCTATCATTTTGATCTATTTTTTGTTAACTCTATTAATTCATCCCATTGAGATAAACCAAAAATTTTATTAAACCCTGGCCCTAGTTATGGGGACCACTAGATATCTCTTTAACAATACACATAGGTTTCTCTACACTTATTAAATTCAAATTATGACCAGCATTAAAAACATCCAAATCTGCTACCTTGTTGTTTAAATCATATCCCAAGTTTCCACTATGAAATTTTTAAATAGTTGATTATCTCTATTTGTGATACTAAAGATGATTTTTGTTTTGATACAATCCAAGGTAGTTGTCCTTCTAATCTAATCATTAGTTTGAGATTGGTATTTTCATGATCCCAACAATAAAATTATTCAACTTTTGCTTAAGATGATTATTCCTTCCATCCCCAAGAAGAATTTACATTTTTATTCTTTGTGCCATCATCCAAGACATATGGATTATTCAAATTTGAAGCATTATTCAAACCATAATTAGGTTATTCATCAGTTTTTATAGTATCCTGAGAACCCCAGCCTAATACTTTTGGTTCATTGGATTCAATTTCAAGAGTTTCTTCAAAAAATGGGTTCTCAAGACTAGGTGATTGGGTACTATCAATGTTTTCATCATCTGAAAAAAGAGCATAAAATTAATTTCTTAGTCACTTGGTCACTCAAACACCACCTATATCTCTATGTACTAGGTAATTAAATGAATTAACATCAAATCCTCCATCTTGTTTCACTCCCACCATGGAAATTTACAAAATCTATCCTTGAATTACTTCTTTTTTATCCAACAAAAAATGAAACCAAGAACCTATACCAACAACCACATGTTCACCCCAAGAACATGTTATTGAGTTTTCAATAGCTCCAAATAATTTTCACTTCCCTAAATTACTTATTATGAAATGATCCTTTAAAAAATGATGATGGGATTCAAAAATGTCGGATCCAATAAATTTTCATCGTATAATGCTTCTCAGATGAAGTACCTAAAAGTTTATTAAATCTAATAGGTGTTTCATAATTTAGTAATATGAGATCATGTAGTGCCTGGTAGAAATTTTAATTCATTATACTCATCAAAGATTAATTTTGATGGTTATGATAATTATAAACCGACTCTCTAATAATAAAACAAAATTTTAACACATATAATGTTTTACAGTTTCCCACCACAATAGTCATTATCCTTAAATCTTTCATCCTAACTAATAAGCATTGATGATTTGGTGATTTTACATTATTTATCTATATGTTTTTTCAGTAGATCAAAATTTAATTA
Organism: Viscum album; assembly: GCA_963277665.1. Classification (NCBI taxonomy): domain Eukaryota; kingdom Viridiplantae; phylum Streptophyta; class Magnoliopsida; order Santalales; family Viscaceae; genus Viscum; species Viscum album. Next base: position 1,049,841,729 of record OY728130.1, on the reverse strand, counting down.
TATTTTTTTGTAGCTTTATAGATATCACACATTCCCTTCCACCACTACAAAAAATAACTCAATATACATCAATATAAATATATTATCTTAGAGAAATGGCTTCATATAGCTTAAATGATTCCTTAATAATTTTTTAATACTTATTCCCCCTTTTGGGGAGTGTAAATCCCTTCATCCAACATAGGTTATTTATTTTCATGTCACCCTTGTGAAAAATGATAAATTACTAGGAATAATCATTAATAACATTAAAATGAGAATATTCCTTATCTTTTAATTAAGATTTAAATCTACCAAAGGGGAAATAAGCATCACGGTCGATATCATACCTTGTGGATTCCACTTATTGTAGTTTAACATTATCTTTGATATCACTTATTCAAATATTTCATTAATAATCAATTTATTACATGAAAAATTTCAAAATTTCTTCTTCTTTAATGGTGAAAAGTTCTATAAGGATATTAATCAATTATCAATAATGTCTTGTTATTGTCTATTAATAATTTTTAAGGTGTAAAATCACATGAAAGTCATGTTTTTATGAAAGGGTTGATTCCAATATATTTATATTTCATTTTCCCTAAAATTTTATGAAATATATTAAACATAATTTGATTACTTTTCAAATATTTTTTTTAATGTTATAAACCTAATTATGTTTCCAATTACGAGTTATTAAATTTCAGTCATATTATGTTAATTTTATATGTTCTTCCCACCAAAATTCTTTGATATAATGATGCATCTTATAGTTCACATAGTTTGGGTGATTCCCCAATGAGCACCTCTCCATTATATATGGATATACCACATTGAAAAATATATGATGATTTTTAAATGTTACATCTTGAATCAAAGTCATACATAAGGTTGTATTAGAATGTGAAATATTATTAAATAAGCCATTGAATTATTTACCGATTACCTATCAGATGTTGATAGCATGGTTTCCCAAAATCTTTCATAGTGGATTCATAATGGATTAAAGTATTTTCAAAAGATATGTTTTTACAATTACTATAAAGTGATGGAGAAGGCTAAACTTTATGTTTTACATAATTATAGTGACCCAGTATTCTCATATAGGGATATTACATCTCTTTAAATGAATATTCATTATAATACATGTACACATGCATGAGTGACATAATAGTTTAGTGTCATTGGAATCTTGTAACACAATATTCTAATCTTTTGAAAGATCATAAAAATCTACCAAAAATTTCTTCATATGTAGTACTCCTGTTAGACATACCCTACCTAAACCTTTCATCATAATCTTAGTGAAGGAAACATATGAAAGGGTGAGATTAATTTCTATATAAGGGTAAACATAAGAGAAATCAACCTAATATCAAATGAATGAATAAGACAATAATAAGGGTATGTGATTAAGAATGAAACTTCCAAAGCTCATACCCAACCTTTCATGGATTATAAATAATATTTATGGAATAAAACTGTCATTTTAGAAAATATGGGCTATAAGAGTTAGAAATCATCATAAATCAGTCATGAACCATAATCTAATGTCATAAAAGTGTGGAACCATAACAAAAATAGAAAACCATTTCATATGTCATTGTAAGATACCAAGTCCATCCACAAATTGGATCAAGACTTATCACATGTTTCCCATGGTGGATCAGGACGCATGTGATTCCTATTATGGATCAAGACACACCCTTTTCCAAGAGTGGATCAGAACACACCTATTACCAATAGTGGATCAGGACACTCCTATTTCCCATAGTAGATCAAATCCATTGACTTTTTTCCCATAATTATCTCATGATATATAAATATTTACCCAATTCATTGGATGGATATATAGGTCTCACCTGTTTCATAATGAAAATCATACACAAGTGCTCCACAAGATCATTAAGAATTAATCATATCATAACCCATAAAATGAAAGGGGTTTCATAAAAATTTCATCATATCATAAAATTTGGAAAATATAAAGCTTTTATAATCATTTCATTATTTAATTACAGCATAAACCATTAAAAATAACTAGGTTTTATAATAATTATATCATGGTATAACCTGTGGAACAAAGATTAGTTTCATAAAAATTTATTCACAATAAAACATTTAGAGAAAGAGTAAGAACGATATCCTTTGATCACATATTCAGTAAAGAATATGTAACATCAATGACGTCATCTTAGATATAAAATAATTTTAAAAGATTACATGGGACATTTCTAAAGAAAAATATATTTTCTCTGAAAATTAATTTTTAAAAAATAAAAAATTTTGAAAATCATTTTCATTGAAAAGAAAAAAGAAAAAATATAAATGAAACATTAAAAATAAATTTAAAAATTTCTTGAAGAAAATATAATTTCTTATTTTAAAAAAACATTTTAAAACCTTTTTTTAAAACATGGTTTTGGAAGGAAAAGGGGTTTCGACTGAAATAAATATTTTTCATAAAAACATTCATTTAAAACCTTGACTATATAGAAGAATATGAAGGGAAAACATGTATTTTCATGAAATAACCAGGAGAGAATAAAGGTTATGAGAATTATTTATAGGTTGATCATGATATTTTAATATTGTATACTTCATAAACAATCCTGATAAACAATGCTATTATGACATAAAATCCTTACCACTTGGGTACCCTCGAATCATAAGCCCCATAAAATAATAACATTAAATGAAACATAAAATATAATGAAAATAATAATATTCATGATAAAACATGTCAAGATAGATTTATATACATTACATAAAATAAATAGGTGGTGAATATGGTATGCGTCTCACATTAGTAAAAAGTGAGACGAAAATCCCTTATCGATTATAAATTTTTTAAACTATAATCCACATGAAATAAAGATCCTAAAATGGATATGTAAATACCATTAATTTTAAACATAATCCCATAAAATATATCCATGGATAGTATATACACCACATGAAATAAACATTGGTAAAATATGGATTTTTTCTCATAGAAAGTAAATTTGAGATGGAAATCCCTTACCAATTTGGAAACTTTTGAGCACTAAACCCCTTGAAAGAGTGATCCTCAAATGGATATGTAAATACTAATAATTTTAATAATATCTGTTATTAAATAAATTCTTGGTATGTATAAACACAACATAAAATAAAAATTTGGTGAATATTTATTTTTTATCACAGAAAATAAAAGCGAGATGTAAACCCCATACCTCTTTAGAAATGTTTTAAGTGTAAACCCCATAAAAGAGAGATCCTCAAATGGATATGTAAATCCAAAAAATTATCAATAAAATAATCATAAAATACATTCATGTGTAGTATAAACACAACATAATACAAATATGTGATGAATATGGAATGTGTCTCACAATAGTAAAAAGTGAGAAAAAATCTCTTACCTAAGGTTTTGACTTCCTTCATACTCATTCAAACCACATGTTCTTTAGGTATCCTCCTTAGGTTTGCACTAAAATACCATATAGAAAGGATTTATTACCCAACTAAGGATTTTAGGATGAGTGGGGGGAGGGGGGTATAGAATTGATTTGGGAAGGGATTGGCTGAACGAAAAGGTTTCAAAGGTGTCAAGAAAAGAGGAGTGGTTGTGGCCTTTATAAGTGAGGGAGAGGACACACATGGAATTTTTTAATAGAATTGAGCACTCCCACATTTTTCATATGCCAAAAGGGTTCAAAATGGACTATTATAGAACCTTATATATATAATGGTTGAAATATGTACAACCAATAGTTTTTAGGCAAGTTTATAGGTAATTTTAACACTTATTTTCTATGTTAAACCCTTAGTAAGCCTATTTTTACATTAACCATGACAGTTAATATTTATTGCATTCACTTTTCATTTTGGTCAAAAATTAATTTGGCCTTATTAGATAATATTAATTATGATTATTCCAAATATGGAATCAATTTTACTAATTCTCTTTATATAATTTGAAAATTTTAATTTAAAATTAACCTCACAGACGCGATGAGAAAGAGTGTCTTTAAAGAGAAAATGATCAAATGTTTACAATGTTTTTATATAAAAATTCAATATTAAATTTATCACAATGAAATAAAATGGATTAATGGATATAAAATTGAAATTTTTTTACACTGAAACCGATTTAAATTTAAATTTAACTTTATAAATAAATTAAATGAAAAGGAAGATATCAATTAAAATTCAGTATTTTTCACTATTCATAAAAAATGAATCATTTCAGATTAATCTCAAAAATTTACCCCATGTTATTTTTAGTAATATAATTTGTTTTAAAAAATATTATTTTCTTCAAATAAACTTTATAAAATTATAAAAATTTAGTTTTAAAATAAGTGCACCATAAAAATGAGACAAAATCGTTTTTTAGAAAAATAGTATTTTTAATCATAAAATATGATTTATTATTATATATTGTCTAAAAAATAGAGAAGATTAATTTTAATTATATGAATGAATATATAATATACACATTTCATTAAAATCATTCACCAAAAGTGATTATTTTAATTTATTTTGTTAAAATGTGTTTATGTACTTAAAAATAGTTTTTTCAAAAAATAATTTCCATTATTTTCAAAAGGTTTTTATTTTAATATCTAATGATTTTTCACCAAATAATTCATTATGTATACATATGTAAACCATATATTTTCTACTCATATGATCATGGATTGATAAATCTCATTCCTACCCTTACCAAGCAGTTGATCTCAAACTTTCTTATGTTTCCTTTCCCTAGGTTATAAAGAAATGTTCTAAGTATTTTATGTCTACAAAGAGTACTAAATTGGTAGATATTTGATGGATATGTTGAATATATTTCAAGAAATAAGATGAATGTTTTTCTAGTTTCCAAATATACTAAACCTATAAGGTCTTTCAATATGTATTATGTAATGTAATTAATATTCGTCTAAAAAGGTGTGATATTTATATAACACCCAACCCCATAAGCCCAGATTCGGTGAATTATTTTAATACATTGTCATGATACAAGGAATCATGTCCCAAAAGGACGATCAGTTTAGTAGCCTTGGAAATACTAGATATATTAAAAAGTTTTACATTACATCATGAAATAAAGACATCAATGGCATTTCCCCCCCTTTTTAACACACTTATATCCTTACCCTATCCCTACAGGTCAATAATAAAATACTTCTTAACATCATAGGAAAAATAAAACATAGAAAGGGGTGAGATAAGATAATCAGTAAGGATAACAATATAACAGAAACATTCATAAATAAGCATAAACATTTAAGGTAATGTATAATACTGAAAACAAAATCCTTTTAAACTTAAACTTTAGCATAATATAGAAAAGATAAAATCAAATAATTATATTTAATTATTCACATGGATATTCTACTAGTCTAATAATCACATGCAATATCAATATCTACTTTCATAATGATAGAATTCATAATTCCAGACTTCATAGCCACATAGTCAAGGCCTTGTGCCAAGACTACAAATAAGATTTTGTCAAGGCCTTATGCCAGGACACTAGTTTGTCTCATGATACCTACCGATGCATCGAGGAGCTATAGTGGGATCCACCCATCACTTACTAAGTCCAATTCATTCCTCATATGAAAAAGTTTAAACATAACATAAGCATTTGTAATAAAACTAGCACACGAAATTTCAATACTTTATCCATAAACAAGGAATGGTGTAAAAATAACACATCCATAGTCAAACACATCACAAAACCATCAATAAAATATGGAAGTTTTTTATCATAATAAATCAACTTCAAACAAGCTTAAAATCCATCAAAGTATGTTGACATATATGAAATCAAAACTTTTTAGAGAAATATCTATTTCTATTTTGAAATCATTTAAAATTCATATAATTATAAAAGAAAAAATTTATTTTGAAAATATTCTTATAAGATTTTATGGGAAGCTTCAACTATGTTATAATGGCTAAAAATAACTACATCCTCTGTATAAGTTAAAAAAAGACATTCTAACCTTAATTCGTCGAAAAGGTCTAAAGTACCTTGTTTGGAAAATTATGGAAAGATTCCTTTCAATTTTTTTTATAAAAAGTCAAAAAAGAGTATAAATGACTTTAACCCATACTATATGAAATAGTAAAAATGTTTTGAAATACATTTTTAAGAAACATGGATGTGGATGATAAAGAGGTCTCACTAGATACTTACGTAAAAACAACCTCGGATAATAAAGAGATTGTGAAATTAACCCTTACCTTGTAATTTTCCTTATTCGATGGTCTGTTAGCATCTTGTATAATATTTAAAACATTGTTATTAAATTATACAATAACTATACACCTAAATATGATATCATATATAATCCTCTAATATTGCTTTGTTAATAATATTTCAGTAGTATCATCATTTCGGGTATTAACTGATTCGTTTTCCATTATATGGTTGGTTAAATAATCCATGTTTGTTATGGATATTATGTATTTGATTCATATACAGAATGATATTATGTTCATAAAAATTATTTTTAATCATAAAATTAAAATTATTCTGGAATGATTACGATGGGGAATGAATCTCAGCGTGTTCGTGGAGACGGTAATCCGTACGTACGCTCGAGTAATAATATCATTATATTAATGGTGAAATTTTATGTAATTGGATGGTATATACAATATAAATAATAATTAGAATTTTATATTTATTATTTAAATAAGTTATACTCATTAATTTACCCATACAAATAATGAAGTGTTTGAATAACAAACTATACCACGACGTGGAGACAGTAAGCCGTACGTATGCATGTATAGTGACTTTGTCATTCATATGACTAATATAATAATGAATAGGTTTGTAACATTTTTATAATAATATCACAATATATATAATATACTGGATTTATTATTTTAGAATAGAAAAAACAAATAAAGAGGAAGTGGAAGAAGAAAAGAACTTGAAAGAGGTGATGAAATATGTACTTCTTCTTCGGGTTCTTCCTTTTGATTTGATCAAAAGGGCTCCATAGGTTGGCTTTATGACCAAATTAAGGCCTCTAGGATGAAGGGTGGAAATTTGGGAGGTTATTTGGGAAGGTTTTGGCTGAGTAAAATGGCTTTGGAGGTGAGAAATTAAGAGAAGGTGATGTGCCCTTTAATAAGAGAGGTGAGGGCCACTTTAGGAAAAGCTTGAAATATTATTTTATAATAAAATCATTTTCAGTTTCTAATGGATAAAAAATGAATTATTTCGAGGATAATATGGGGATGGCTCAAAAACTTCCAAAACAATAGGTTTTAGATAGGTTTAGGTCATCATATTAACCTTATCTTTTAGATTTAACTCTTAGTTAAATAGTTTGACATTTACCACGTCTCTTTGTATTTTTATATTATATGGTTAATAATCATACTATAACAATACAATAGAACCCCATGTGGTTAAATATTAATATATATAACATTATATAATTCTTTTGTCTAAACCTTATATTTTTTTGAATATTATATCAATTAATAATACAGTATTTGTTTTAAAAACTCAATTATGTCGATTTTGACACTTTAGTCTTTGATTTTTTTGAAATCCATAAAAACTTTATCACTTTGAATAAAATTTATTTAACCAACCCTAACATGTCATATTAACCTATAAAATTAGTGGAATTCTTCAGAAGTCTCAATTTACATTTATTTGGATATTTATAATATCAATTATTTTAATATTTCATTAATAAGGCAATTACCGCATCATCATTGTGTCATAAATAAATTAAATTATTTAATGTACAAAAAATTATAAATAAAATAAAATTATATATTAAATATTTTTATCTTTCTAATTAATATTTATAGTCGAATTTATATTATGTGTAACACTATATTAAAAATGGTTTATTTATTAAACTTTGAATTTAACTCTACTTTAAATAAAATAATAATAAATGTCCTAATCTAATCCAAGTGGAACTAAATGATCATATTTTATTCCTGAGGTTGTTTTTGGTCTAATTACATTTATCCAATAGAATTAAGACATGTTTTAGGGTAATTATAATATCATTTTTACATTTAATTACCCTATTTACTTTTAAACGTGGTAAATAAAAGTCCAAAGTTACTATTCACCATAAATTATTTTCATCTTATTGAATCCAATTTTACTTACTTATTTCAACCGTGTGTCATATTTTTGAAATTCAACTCATAGAAGCGGTAAAATTAAGTTTTATGCAAATTTTCTAACGTGCCTAGAAGGTGGGTAAAAGATGTTAAAAAAATTCAATAAAATTTTATACATATAATTTTATTATAAATGACTCCAATGAATTACATTGAAAATATATAGGTTTTATATATTCTATTTTGACTTAAAATAAATTTAAATAAAATAAATAATTATTTAAATAAAAAGTCGGTTTTAAAAAATAACGTAGTGTTTTTCACTATTCAGCAAAAATTGAATGTTTTCAGAAAAATACCAAAAATTAACACTAATATAATTTTGATATTAAAAATTAAAAAATGAAATCTTTTTTTCTGAATTCAAAACATATAAGTTTAATTAATTAATTTAAAATTAATTCCTGTTGTCAAAACCAAAAAGCGGGTTTTTAAAAAGTAAAAACTATCCAAATATTGACATGTGTTTATGTCAAATTTAAAGGTGAAATTACTTATAATGACCTAAATTGTATTAAATGGTAAAAATATAATCTAATTATACTTAAAAACCATTAAAATTTATAATTTAACACTATAAATTATTTCAATTAAAAATGTTGTTTTCAATTAAAATTTAGTATTTTTCCCTATTCATCAAGATATGAAAGTTATCAGAAAAGTACCAAAAATTTATCCAAACTAAATTTTTATGTCCTGATTCTAAAGAAGAATCTAATTACATTAAATTGAATATATAAAAGTGTCAAAAATCAGTTTAAAAAGGTTCTCCATTAAAAGGTGGTAAAATTGTATTTTTTGAAAAATACTTCTTTTATCAGGAAAAAATGAATTTGTTTTTATAATATGTCTAAGAAACACATAATATGGATTCTAAAATTATATGGAGTATATTAAATTCAAAATTCAGTTAATACTTTTTATAACCACTTTTTGAATGGCTAGTTTGGTAAGTCGTGGTGCGCTCAAACTCGGTGTTGGGTGTATCGCAAGTTATCAAATTACTTTGAAGAAATCACGTACTATGAAATCATTGGGTGTTAAATTCTTCTCTCCTTAAATAAATTGTTTCCTCGCAATTTGAAATTGTACTTAGACAATAAAAGGTTAAAAATAAAAAAATACCTTTGTGGAAAACCCACATCGGAAATTGGGTTATCAAAATTTAGTCTTAATAAGAGGGAAAGGGGAATGAAAAATTAACCACTAAATTATGATATGAATTTGGAGAACATTTGTGGCAATTAGAGACACATAATTGGAGGAAAAAAGTAAATATTTATAGGGAGTGATTGAGTTCATCAATCACAAACAAGTGTAAAATTGAGGGCCTCAAAGCCATCAATCTATGTTTATTTAAAATATCATCGGTTCAACAAAACATAAGGTATTAGGATAATACATTTTTGGTTTTAAGATCCCTTCCATAAAGTTTTAGAATTAATTTATTCATAGAATAAGAGGGAAAAAATATACTTGAAAAATAGAGTTTTATCCTTCAACTAATTCCTACCACAAACTCATCTTTCACTCCAAAAGATAATAGAATTAAAAAATATTCTATTTATCCGAATCAAATAGGATTCCAAAAATAATGAATTTATAATTCATTTTTCAGACTATTTAAAATAATTACATTATACAAACCAGGAAATCACGTAGGCCAGTGGTAGGTGATGAACCCTTGTCACCCTTCGGTTGCGTGTTCAACTCTCTCGGCCTTGCCGGATGCGATGGGTTATCGCCCGACCTCTGAGTTGTCATTTTTATAATAATACAGAAATAGTATTAAGAAATGATTTTACCTTAATAATAGTATCCAATGTCAAAATTAATCCATTCCAACCTTTAGACTTATCTAAAATACTTTTGTCCAAATTCACAGTCCGAAATATATAAGGAAGGTAAACACAATGAAGATTCTTTTTTCCACGTAAAAACTTGTCAATAACTTTATCATGTATTCTTTTAAAACACACTAACACCCAGAATTATTATAAAACCTTATTGATTGCATTCATGCTCCCTTATTCCTTATAGAATACTGGATATACTTCTTATATAAAAAAATGTTGTAAACTCCAACAATTATGGAATAAATAAACCATTAATTAGTTCCAAGGTAGTCAATAATATCCAATATAATTTATCCAAATCAGTCATCTATTATTCCAAAATCAATACCTTATTATCAGAACCATATTAAAGTTTATCTTTCCTTTAACCATGTATTTTCCAAAAAGTTTAACTTGCTATTGAGTCACTTTTCTTGGTACCATACAATCTCAAATACTTAATGAAATATTACTCCAATACAATCATTATATACTCCATAATTCTTATAACATGTATATCATTAATAAAACAGTCAGATGACACAATTATTTAATATCAACATAAGAACACTTGTCATTCCACTTCATCTGCAGTGGTATCATAACTTTATTATTATCCAACATCATCATTTGAAGTATACTCTGATGGTTGAGGCATTGATTCACATAGTGTCCCAAATCCTTGGAGAGGAAGCCTTGTACATTTGAAACCTTTTTCATACCCTTGAAATCATGTAATTGTGTCCTTTTTATCCACACTTATAACAAACTCCCATTCCCTTCAAGAATTTTCCAAGGTGATTCTTTCCACAGTTATCAAATATGGGAAAATCCTTCTTTTCCCTCTTCCCTATATCCATATTTCTATCAACCATCTTTTTCTTCCCTGGTTTCCCTTCAAAGCCAGAGGACTCAGATAAGTTTTTACCTATCTTATTAACACATGATACTATTTCTTTATACTATGATAATATATGGGGGACTATTTATTTTCTAAATGTTGGCTTAATACCATGAAATATATGATCCTTCTTAATCTTTGCATCATGTGTATAGCTGGAGTTCTCATTCCTTCTACTAGGAACCATTTCTAAACAATGGAAAATACTAGGTTAGTTTATGAATCACAATGCATAATATCAAACTTGTAAAATACCTAATGTAAGTTGAAAATATTATACATATAATCTATAATCATAAAATGTTTTCTTTGAGGAAGTTTTTACACCTAAATCCATCATAATGTATTCTAATGAAAATGTGAATTATCCTGAGCATATCCCCTGGGAGTGTCATAACCAAGAGTTCAACAAGGCTCTTTTTCCTGGAGCAGTTCCCGTTCTAGTCTATCTCAAAGTGGGGTTTTAGGGTTTTACCCCTAGGTAAATCTGTTCTAGAGCCACCTCTACCTGCTCATATTTAGACAGGAATGTATTTCTTGGAAAACTCACAAAATACCTACATTACCAAAATTCTAGGAAGTGATTCTATATTAATCCCCAAAGTCTATCTTAGGGTAATGTTCTCTAATTAGATTTTTTCTAAATCTAGCTTCCAAGGTTTGTACTAAACTTCCTCTGATACCAACTATAATGACCCAACCCCTTTTTCCCAGAGTTGGTGTATTATTACATAACATTGGCATGGTACAAGGAATCATGTCCCGAAAGACCGATCAGTTTAGTAGCCTTTGAAATACTAGATACATTCATAAGTTTTATATTACTTCATGAGATAAAAATGTCAACAAAATTTTGTCTCCTTTTTAACACACTTATATACTTATCCTATCCTTATAGGTCAACCATAAAATACTGTTCACATCCTGGGAAAAATAACACAAAGAAAGGGGTGAGCTCAGATGCTCAGTAAGGATAAAAATATAGCGAGAACTTTCATAAATAAGCACAAACATTTAAGGAAGTGTATAAGACTAAAACAAAAGCCTTTTAAAATTAAACTTTGGAATAATATAGAAAAGATAAAATCAAATAATTTCATTTACTTATTCACATGGATATTCTAATAGTAGAATAATCACATGCAATATCAGTAGCCACTTTCATAATGATGGAATGCATAATGCGAGACTTCATAACCACATAGTCAAGGCCTTGTGCCAGGACTAAAAATAAGATTTTATCAAGGCCTTGTGCCAAAAGACTAGTTTGTCTCATGAGACCTACCATTTCACTAAGGATCTACAGCAGTCTCTACCCATCACTTACTAAGTCCAATGCATTCCTTATATGAAAAGGTTTAAACATAACATAAACATTCGTATTAAAACTTGCATACGAAATGTCAATACTTTATCCCTAAACCATGAATGCTATAAAAATAACACATCCATAGTCAAACACATCACAAAAACTTCAATACAATATGGAAGTTTTGTATCATAATAAATCAACTTCAAAAAACCTTAAAATCCATCAAAGTATATTGATATAGATGAGATCAAAACTTTTTAGAGAAATATATCTTTCTATTTTGAAATCATTTAAAAGTAATACAATTATAAAATAAAACATTTATTTTAAAAACATTATTATAATATTGTATGGGAATCTTCAACGATTTTATAACGGTGAAAAATACCCGCACCCACTGTATAAGTTAAAAAAAAGACATTCTTACCTTAATTCATTGAAAAGGTCATAAGGTACCTTGTTTTTGAAAATGATGGAAAGACTCATTTCAAAACATTTTATAAAAATTAAAAAAAGTGTATAAATGAATTTAACCCATATTTTGTGAAATAGTAAAAATATCTTGAAATACATTTTTAAGAAACCTGGATGTGGATGATAAAGAGGTCCTAGTAGATACTTACGTAAAAACAACCTCAGATAATAAAGAGATTGTGAAATTAACACTTACCTTGTACTTTTCCTTAGTCGATGGTATGTTAACCTCATTTATAATAGTTAAAACATTTTTATTAAATTATATAAGAACTATACACATAAATATTATTTCATATATGATCCTCTAATATTGCTTTGTTAATAATATTTCAGTAGTATCATCATTTCGAGAGTTAACTAATTTGTTTTCCATTATATGGTTGGTTACATAAGACATGTTTGTTATGGATAAAATTAATTTTATTCATATACAAAATGATATTATGTTCATAAAAATTATTTTTAATCATAAAATGAAAATTATACTTGAATTATTACGATGTGGAATAAATCTCATCGCGTTCATGGAGACGGTAATCTGTACGTATGCATGAGAAAATATATCATTATAATGTTGGTGGAATCATATGTAATTGGATGGTATATCCTATATAAAGAATCATTAACTTGTTATATTTATTATTTACATTAGTTATACTCATTATTATACCCATACAAATAATGAAGTGTTTGAATAACAAACTACACCACGACGTGGTGATGGTAAGCTGTACGTACGCACGAATGGTGACTTTGTCATTAATATGATTGATAGAATAATGAATATGGTTGTACTATTTTTATAACAAAATCACAGTATATAGAAGATACTGAAGTTATTATTTTATAATGTAAACAACAAAGAATGAGGAAGTGGAAGAATAACAGAACTCAAAAGAGATGATTAAATATTTACCTCTTCTCCGAGTTCTTACTTTTGATTTGATCAAAATGGATCCTTAGGATGAATTTATGACCAATTAAAGGCCTCTAGGATGAAGGTAGGAAAGTTTGGAGGATATTTGGGTAGAGGTTGGCTGAGCCAAATGGCTTTGGAGGTGTGACATTAAGATAAGGAGATGTTCCCTTTTATAAGAGAGATGATGGTCACTTTAGGAAAAGCTTGAAATATTATTTTATAATAAAATAATTTTCGGTTTCTAATGGCTTAAAAATGAATTATTTCGAGGAAAAGGTGGGTATTGGTCGAAAACCCTTCAAACAATATGTTTTATATAGGTTTAGGTCATCATATTAACCTTTTCTTTTAGATTTAACTCTTAGTTAAATAGTTTGACATTAACTATGTCTCTTTGTAGTTCTATATTATATGGTTAATAAACATACTATAACAAGCCATGAGAACCCCATGGGATTCATTATTAATATATATAACATTATATAATTCTTTTGGCCTAACCTTAGATTTTTAGGAATATTATATCAATTAATAATATAGTATTTACTTTAAAAACTCAATTATGTCAATTTTGACACTATTTAGTATTTAATTTTTTTGAAAGCCATAAAAACTTTATCACTTAGAATAATATTTATTTTACCAACCCTAACATGTCATATTAACCTATAAAATTAGTGTAATTCATAAGAAGTCTCAATTTAAATTTATTTAGATATTTATAATATCAATTATTTTAATATTTCATTAATAAGGTAATTACTGCATCATTATTGTGTCATAAATAAATTAATTTATTTAATGTTTAAAAATTATAAATAAAATACCATTATGTAGGAAATAATTTTTGATATCTAATGAATATTTATAGACGAATTTATTTAGTGTTTAACCCTATATTAAATAAGTTTTAGTTATTAAACTTTGAATTTAAGTTTTTTTAACTCTTCTTAAAATAAAATAATAATTAATGTCCTAATCTAATCCAAGTGGACCTAAAGGATCATATTTTATTACTGAGGTTGTTTTTGGTCTAATTAAACTTATCCAATAAAATTAGGACATGTGTTAGGGTAATTATTATATCAGTTTTACCTTTAATTACCCTATTTACTTTTAACAGTGGTAAATAAAAGTAAAAAGTTACTATTCACCAAAAAATATTTTCATCTTATTGAATCACATTTTACTTACTGATATCAACCATGTCTCTCGGATTTTTGAAATTCAACTCATATAAGGGGTAAAATTATGTTTTATGCAAATTTTCTAACTTGCCTAGAAGGTGGGTAAAAGACGTTAAAAAAATCCAATAAAATTTTTTATATATAATTTTATTATAAAATGAATTCAATGAATTAAATTGAACTTATATAGGTTTTATATATCTATTTTTAATTAAAATAAATTTATATAAAATAAATAATTATTTAAATAAAAAGTCAGTTTTTAACAATAACACAGGGTTTTTCACTATTCAGCAAAAATTGAATGTTTTCAGAAAAATACAAAAAATTCACCATAAGCTAATTTTGATATTAAAAATTCAAAAATGAATTCTATTTTATGAAATTTAAAACATATAAGTTTCATTAATTAATTTAAAATTAATTCCCGTTGTCAAATCAAAAAGCGAGTTTTTAAAAAGTAAAACTATCCAACGATTGACATGTGTTTATATCAAATTTAAAGGTGAAATTACTTATAATAACCTATATTGTATTAAATGATAAAAATATAATCTAATTATACTTAAAAACCATTCAAATTAATAATTTAACACTATAAATTATTTCGATTAAAAATGTTGTTTTCAATTAAAATTTAGTTTTTTTCACTATTCATCAAAATATGAAAGTTATTAGAAAAGTACCAAAAATTTATCCAAACTAAATTTTTATGTCCCGATTCTAAAGAAGAATTTAATTTAATTAAATTTAATATATAAAAGTTTCAAATATCAGTTTAAAAAGGTTTTCCATTAAAAGGTGGTAAAATTGTATTTTTTGAAAAATAATTCTTTTATCTGGAAAAAATGAATTTTTTCTTATATTATCTCTAAGAAACACATAATATGGATTATAAAATTATATGGAGTATATTAAATTCAAAATTAATTTAATACTAATTATAACTGCATTTTGAATGGCTAGTTTGGTAAGTCGTGGTGCGATCGAACTCGGTGTTGCGTGTAGCGCAAGATATCAAATTATTTTGAAGAAATAACATAGTATAAAATCTTTGGGTGTTACATTCTTCTCTCCTTAAATAAATTCTATCCTCACAATTTGAAATTGTTCTTAGAAAATAAAAGGTTAAAAATAAAAAAATACCTTTGTGGAAAATCCACATCGGAAATTGGGTTATCAAAATTTAGTCTTAATAAGAGGGAAAGGGAAATAAAAAAGTCACCACCAAATTATGATATCAATTTGGAGAAAATTTGTGCCAATTAGAGACAAATAATTGGAGTAAAAAATTAAATATTTATAGGGAGTGATTGAGGTCATCAATCACAAACAAGTGTAAAATTGAGGGCCTCAAAGCCATCAATCTATGATGATTTAAAATATCCTCAGTTCAACAAAACATAAGGTATTTGGATAAAAAAATTTTGGTTTTAAGATCCCTTCCATAAAGTTTAAGAATTAATTTATTCATAGAATAAGAGGGAAAAAATATACTTGACAAATAGAGTTTTATCCTTCAACTAATTCCTACCACAAATTCATATTTCACTCCAAAAGATAATAGAATTAAAAAATATTCTATTTATCCTAATCGAATAGGATTCCAAAAATAATGAATTTATAATTCATTTTTCAGACTATTTAAAATAATTACATTATAAAAATCAGGACATCACGTAGGCCAGTGGTAGGTGATTCACCCTTGTCACCCTTCGGTTGCGGGTTCAAGTCTCGTGGCCTTGACAGATGGGACATGTTATCACCCGACCTCTGATTTGTCCTTTTAATAACAATACAGAAATAATCATAAGAAATGATTTAACATTAATAATAGTATCCAATGTCAAAATTAATCCATTCCAACCTTTAGAATTATCTAAAATACTTCTGTCCAAATTCACAGTTCGAAATATATAAGGAAGGTAAACACAATTAAGATTCTTTTTGCCACGTAAAAACTTGTCAATAACTTTATCATGTATTCTTTTAAAACACAGTAACACCCAGAATTATCATAAAACCTTATTGATTGCATTAATGATCCCTTATTCCTTATAGAATACTGGATATACTACTTATATCCAAAAATGTTGTAAACTCCAACAATGATGGAATAAACAAACAAAAAGTTTAACTTGCTATTGAGTCACTTTTCTTGGTACCATACAATCTCAAATACTTAATGAAATATTACTCCAGTACAATCCTTATATACTCCATAATTCTTATAACATGTATATCATTAATAAAACACTCAAATGACACAATTATTTAATATCAACATAAGAACACTAGTCATTCCACTTCATCTGCGGTAGTATCATAACTTGATTATTATCCAAAATCATCATTTATAGTATACTCTAATGGTTAGGGAATTGATTCACGTAGTGTCCCAACTCCTTGGAGAGAAAGCATTATACATTTGAAACCTTTTTCTTACCCTTGAAATCATGTACTTGGTGTCCTTTTTATCCACACTTATAACAAACTCCCATTACCTTCAAGAATTTTCCAAGGTGATTTTTTCCACAGTTATCAAATATAGGAAAACCCTACTTTCCCCTATTCCCTTTATCCACATTTATCTCAACCATCCTTTTCTTCTCTGACTTCCCTTCAAAGCCATAGGACTCAGAGAATTTTTTACTTATCCTATTAACACATGATACTATTTCCTTATACTATTATAATACATGGGAGACTATTTCTTTTCTAAATGTTGTCTTAATACCATGAAATATATGATCCTTCTTAATCTTTTCATCATGTGTATAGTTGGTGTTCTCATTCCTTCTACTAGGCACCATTTCTAAATAATGGAAAATACTAGGTTAGTTTATGAATCACAATGCATAATTCCAAACTTGTAAAATACCTAACGTAAGTTGAAAATATTATGCATATAATCTATAATCATAAAATGTTTTCTTTGAGGAAGTATTTACACCTAAATCCATCATAAAGTCTTATAATAAAAATTTGAATTATCCTAAGCATATCCCCTAGGAGTGTCATAACCAAGAGTTCAGCAAGGCTCGTTGTCGTGCACCAGTTCCCGTCATTGTCTAGCTTAAAGTGGTGTTTTGGGGTTTTAGCCCTAGGTACATCTGTTCCAGAGCCACATCTACTTGCTCGTATCTAGACAGGAATGTATCGCTTGGAAAACTCACAAAATCCATACATTACAAAAATTCTAATAAGTGATTCTATATTAATCCTCAAAGTCTATCTGAGGGAATTGTTTTTTAATTAGAGTTTCTCTAAATACAGCTTCCAAGGTTGGTACTAAAATTCATCTAATACCAACTGTAACGACCCAAACCCTTTTACCCAGAGTTGGTGAATTATTAAATAACATTTTCATGATACAAGGAATCATGTCCTGAAAGACCGATCAATTTAGTAGCCTTTGAAATATGAGATACATTCGTAAGTTTTAAATTACTTCATGAAATAAAAACATCAAAAACATTTTGTCCCCTTTTTAACACACTTATATCCTTAGACTATACTTGTTGGTCAACCATAAAATACTACTTTACATCCTGGGAAAAATAAAACATAGAAAGGGGTGAGCTCAGATGCTCAGTAAGGATAAAAATATAGCGGGAACTTTCATAAATAAGTTTAAACATTTAAGGAAATTTATAAGGCAAAAACAAAAGATTTTTAAACTTAAAATTCTGCATAATATGGAAAATATAGAATCAAATAATTAAATTTACTTATTCACATGGATATTCTACTATTAGAATAATCACATGCAATATCAATAGCCACTTTCATAATGATGGAATGCATAATGCCAGACTTTATAACCACATAGTCAAGGCCTTGTGCCAAGACTAAAAATAAGATTTTATCAAGTCCTTGTTCCAAGAGACTAGTTTGTCTCATGATACCTATCGATGCACCAAGGAGCTATAGAAGGCTCCACCCATCACTTACTAAGTTCAATGCATTCCTCATATGAAAAGGTTTAAACATAACATAAATATTCGTATTAAAACTTTCATACGAAATGTCAATAATTTATTCATAAATGATGAATGCTGTAAAAATAACACATCCATAGTCAAACACATCACAAAACCTTCAATACAATATGGAAGTTTTGTATCATAATAAATCAACTTCAAACTACCTTAAAATCCATCAAAATATATTGACATAGATGAAATCAAAACTTTTTAGAGAAATATCTCTTTTTATTTTGAAATCATTTAAAAGTCATACAATTATAAAAGAAAAAATTTATTTTGAAAATATTCTTATAATCTTGTATCAGAATCTTCGACGATGTTATAACGGTGAAAAATAGCCGCACCCGTTGTATAAGTTAAAAAAAAAGACATTCGTACCTTAATTCGTCGAAAAGGTCATAAGGTACCTTGTATGGAAAATGATGGAAAGAATCATTTCAAAACATTTTATAAAAATTCAAAAAATGGTATAAATGAATTTAACCAATATTATATGAAATAGTAAAAATGTCTTGAAATACATTTTTAATAAACATGGATGTGTATGATAAAGAGGTCCCAGTAGATACTTACGTAAAAACAACCTCAGATAATAAAGAGATTGTGAAATTAACACTTACCTTGTACTTTTTCTTATTTGATGGTATGTTAACCTCCTTTATAATTGTTAAATCATTTTTATTAAATTATATAAGAACTATACACATAAATAGTATATCATATATGATCCTCCAATAATGCTTTTTAATAATATTTTAGTAGTATCATCATTTCAGGTGTTAACTGATTCATTTTCCATTATATAGTTGGATACGTAAGACATGTTTGTTATGGATAAGATGAATTTTATTCATATATAGAATGATATTATGTTCATAAAAATTATTTTTAATCATAAAATGAAAATTATTCTTGAATGATTACGATGTGGAATGAATCTCATCGCGTTCATGGAGACGGTATTCTGTACGTATGTACGAGCAAAAATATAATTTTAATGATGGTGAAATCATATGTAATTTGATTTTATATCCCATATAAAGAATAATTAACTTGTTATATTTATTATTTACATCATTTATTCTCATTATTATACCCATACAAATAATTAAGTGTTTGAATAACAAACTACACCACGACATGGAGACGGTAAGCCGTACGTACACACGTATGGTGACTTTGTCATTCATATGATTGAAATAATAATGAATATGGTGGTACCATTTTTATAATAACATCACAGTATATAGAATATACTGGAGTTATTATTTTATAATGTAAACAACAAAGAAAGAGGAAGTGTAAGAAGAAAATAACTTGAAAGGGATGATTAAATATTTACCTCTTCTTCGGGTTCTTACTTTTGATTTGATCAAAATGGATCCTTAGGATGACTTTCTGACAAAAGGAAGGCCTCTAGGATGAATAGAGGAAAGTTGGGAGGATATTTGGTTAGGTTTTGGATGATCCAAGTGGCTTTGGAGGTGTGACATTAAGAGAAGGTGATGTGCCCTTTTATAAGAGAGGTGAGTGTCACTTGAAGAAAATCTTGAAATATTATTTTATAATAAAATCATTTTCGGTTTATAATGGCTCAAAAATGAATTATTTAGAGGCTAAGGTGGGGATGGGTCGAAAACCCCTTAAACAATAGGTTTTAGATAGGTTTAGGTCATCTTATTAACCTTTTCTTTTAGATTTAACTCTTATTTAAATAGTTTGAAATTAACTATGTTTCATTGTAGTTTTATATTATATGGTTAATAAACATACTATAACAAGACACAAGAACCCCATGTGGTTAATTATTAATATATATAATCTTATACAATTATTTTGGCCTATCCTTATATTTTTAAAATTATTATATCAATTAATAATATAGTATTTATTTCAAAAACTAAATTATGTCAATTTTTACACGATTTAGTATTTGATTTTTTTGAAATCCATAAAAACTTTATCACTTAGAATAATATTTATTTACCCTAACCTAACATGTCATATTAACCAATAAAATTAGTGCAATTAATAAGAAGTCTCAATTTACATTTATTTAGATATTTATAATATCAATTATTTTAATATTTCATTAATAAGGTAATTACTACATCATTATTGTGTCACAAATAAATTAATTTATTTAATGTTTAAAAATTACAAATAAAATACCATTATGTAGGAAATATTTTTTTATTTCTAATGAATATTTATATTTGAATTTATTTAGTGTTTAACCATATATTAAAAATGTTTTAGTTATTAAACTTTGAATTTAACTTTTTTAACTCTCCTTTAAATAAAATAATAATTAATGTCCTAATCTAATCGAAGTGAACCTAAAGGATCATATTTTATTTATGAGGTTGGTTTTGGTCTAATTAAAATTATCCAATAAAATTAGGACATGTGTTAGGGTAATTATTATATCATTTTTACCTTTAATTACCCTATTTACTTTTAACCGTGGTAAATAAAAGTCAAAAGTTACTATTTACAAAAAATATTTTCATCTTATTGAATAAAATTTTACTTACTGATATTAACCATGTCTCTCGGATTTTTGAAATTAAACTCATAGAAGCGGTAAAATTATGTGTTATGCAAATTTTCTAACTTTCCTAGAAGGTGGGTAAAAGACGTTAAAAAAATTCAATAAAATTTTATACATATAATTTTATTATAAAATGACTTCAATGAATTACATTTAACTTATATAGGTTTTATATATCTATTTTTACTTAAAATTAATTTATATAAAATAAATAATTATTTAAATAAAAAGTCAGTTTTAAACAATAACGTAGGGTTTTTCACTATTCAGCAAAAATTGAATGTTTTCAGAAAAATACCAAAAATTCACCATAAGATAATTTTGATATTAAAAATTCGAAAATGAATTCTATTTTACGAAAATAAAAAAATAGAAGTTTCATTAGTTAATTTAAAATTAATTCCCGTTGTCAAAACAAAAATCAGGTTTTTAAAAAGTAAAAACTATCCAAAGATTGACATGTGTTTATGTCAAATTAAAATGTGAAATTACTTATAATGACCTAAATTGTATTAAATGATAAAAATATAATCTAATTATACTTCCAAACCATTCAAATTTATAATTTAACACTATAAATTATTTTGATTAAAAAATTTGTTTTCCATTAAAATTTAGTATTTTTTACTATTCATCAAAATGTGAAAGTTATCAAAAAAGTACTAAAAATTTATCCAAAATAAATTTTTATGTCTAGATTCTAAAAAAAAATTAGTTTTATTAAATTTAATATATAAAAGTTTCAAATATTGGTTTAAAAAAGGTTATCCATTAAAAGGTGATAAAATTGTATTTTTTGAAAAAAATACTTTTATGTGAAAAAAATGAATTTGTTCTTATATTATGTCTAAGAAACACATAATATGGATTCTAAAATTATATGGAGTATATTAAATTCAAATTTCAGTTTACACTATTTGTAACCACTTTTTGAACAACTAGTTTGGTAAGTCATGGGGCGCATGAACTCGGTGTTGCTTGTAGAGCAAGTTATTGAATTACTTTGAAAAAAATAGCGTACTTTGAAATCCTGGGGTGTTACATTCTTATATCCTTAAATAAACTTTTTCCTCGCAATTTTAAATTCTTCTTTGAAAATAAAAGGTTAAAAATAGAAAAATACCTTTGTGGAAAACCCACATCGGAAATTGGGTTAATAAAATTTAGTCTTAATAAGAGGGAAAGAGAAATGAAAAAGTCACCACCAAATTATGATCTCAATTTAAGGAACATTTGTGGAAATTAAAGACACATAATTGGATGAAAAAAGTAAATATTTATACGGATTGATTGAGGTCATCAATCACAAACAAGTGTAAAATTGAGGGCCTCAAAGCCATCAATCTACGATGATTTAAAATATCATCGGTTCAACAAAACATAAGGTATTAGGATAACTCATTTTTGGTTTTAAGATCCCTTACCTAATGTTTAAGAATTAATTTATTCATGGTATAAGAGGGAAAAAATATACTAGACAAATCGAGTTTCATCCTTCAACTAATTCCTACCACAAACTCATCTTTCACACCAAAATATAATAGAATTAAAAAATATTATATTTTTTCTAATCGAATAGGATTCCAAAAATAATTAATTTATAATTCATTTGTCAGACTATCTAAAATAATTACATTATACAAACCAGGACATCATGTAGGCCAGTGGTAGGTGATTCACCCTTGTCATCCTTCGGTTGCAGGTTCATGTCTCACGACCTTTCCAGACGCGATGGGTTGTCACCCGACCTCCAGGTTGTCCATTTTATAACAATCAAAAAATAATCTTTAGAAATTATTTGACTTTAATAATAGTTTCCAATGTCAAAATTAATCCATTGCAACCTTTAGACTTATCCAAAATACTTCTATCCAAATTCTAAGTCCGAAATATATAAGGAAGGTAAACACAATGAAGATTTTTTTTTCACGTAATATCATGTCAATCACTTCATCATGTATTCTTTTAAAACACGGTAACACCCTGAATTACCATAAAACCTTATCGATTACATTAATGATCCATTATTACTTATAGAATACTGGATATACTCCTTATATCTAAAAATGTTCTAAACTCCATCAATGATGGAATAAAAAAACCATTAATTAGTTCCAAGTTAGTCAATAATATCGAATATAATTTATCCAAATCAATCATCTCTTATTCCAAAATCAATACCTCAGTATCAGAACCATATTAAAGTTTGTCTTTCCTTCAACCATATATTTTCCAAAAAGTTTAAATTGCCATTGAGTCACTTTTCTTGGTACCATAGAATCTCAAATCCTTAATGAAATAGTACTCTAGTACAATCCTTATATACTCTATAATTATTATAACATGTACATCATTAATACAACACTCAAATACATAATTCATTAATATAAACATAAGAACACTAGTCATTACTCTTCATCTAAAGTAGTATCATAACTTGATTATTATCCATTATCATCTTTTACAGTATACTCTGATGATTTGGGAATTGGTTTGCATAGTGTCCCAACTCCATGGAGATTAAGCATTGTACATTTGAAACCTTTTTATTACCCTTGAAATCACATACTTGGTGTCCTTTTTCTCCACACTTATAATAAACTCCCATTCACTTTAAGCATTTACCATGGTGATTCTTTCCACAGTTATCAAATATGAGAAAATCCTTCATTACCCTCTTCCATTTATCCATATTTCCCTCTACCATCCCTTTCTTCTCTGGATTCCCTTCAAATCCATATGACTCATAGAATTATTTACTTATCTTATTAACACATGATACTATTTCTTTATACGATGATAATACATGGGAGACTATTTACTTTCTAAATGTTGGCTTAATACCATGAAATATATGATCCTTCTTATTCTTTTGATCATGCATGTTTCTAGATCTATCATTCTTTCTAGTAGGCACCATTTCTAAACAATGACAAATACTAGGTTAGTTTATGAATCACAATGTATAATTCCAAACTTGTAAAATACCTAACGTAATTTGAAAAGATTATGCATATAATTTATAATCATAAAATGTTTTCTTTGAGGATGAATTTATACCTAAATCCTTCATAATGTATTGTAATGAAAATGTGAATTATCCTAAGAATATACATTGGGAGTGTCATAACCTAGAGTTCAACAAGGGCCGTTGTCATGCACTATTTCCCGCTTGATTCTAGATCAAAGCGGTGTTTTCGGGTTTTACCCCTAGGTATATCTATGCCAGAGCTGCCTCTACCTGCTCATATTCAGGTAGGGATGTATCACTTGGAAAATTGAAAAAATACCTACATTACCAAAATTCTAGGATGTGCTTCTATACTAATCCTCAAAGTCCATCTTAGGGTAATGTTCTCTAATCAAAGTTTTTCTAAATCTAGCTTCCAAAGTTTCTACTAAACTTCCTATGATACCAACTGTAACTCCCTGAACCCTTTTACCCAGAGTTGGTGTATTATTATATAACATTGGCATGATACAAGGAATCATGTCCTGAAATACCGATCATTTTAGTTGCCTTGGAAATACTAGATACGTTCATAAGTTTTACATTACATCATGAAATAAAAACATCAACAAATTTCCCCCCCTTTTAACACACTTATATCCTTATCCTATCCATGCAGGTTAACCATAAAATACTTCTTCACATCTTGGGAAAAATAAAACATAGAAAGGGGTGACCTCAGATTCTTGGTAAGGATAAAAATATATCAGAAACCTTCATAAATAAGCATAAACATTTAAGGAAATGTATAAAACTAAAACAAAAGCATTTTAAACTTACACTTCAGCATAATATGGAAAAGATAAAATCATATAATTCCATTTACTTATTCACATTTATATTCTACCAACCAAATAATCACATACAATATTAGTAGCTACTTTTATAATGATGGAATGCATAATGTCAGATTTCATAACCACATAGTCAAGGCCTTATGACAAGACTAAAAATAAGATTTTTTCAAGGCCTTGGCCAAGAAACTAGTTTTTATCATGATACCTATCGATGCATCAAGGATCTATAGCGGGCTCCACCTATCACTTACTAAGTACAATGCATTCCTCATATGAAAAGGTTTAAACATAAAAAAAACATTCATATTAAAACTAGCATATGAAATGTCAATACTTTATACATAAACCATGAGTGGTGTAAGAATAACACATCCACAGTCAAACACATCACAAAACCTTCAATACAATATGGAAGTTTTGTATCATAATAAATCTACTTCAAACAAGATTAAAATCCATCAAAGTATGTTGACATAGATGGAATCAAAACTTTTTATAGAAATATATCTTTCTATTTTGAAATCATTTAAAAGTCATATAATTATAAAAGAAAACATTTATTTTGAAAATATTTTTTTTAACATGTATGGGAAGCTTCAACAATTTTATAACGGCGAAAAATAGCTGCACCCGCCGTATAAGTTAAAAAAAGACATT
This sequence comes from Viscum album, assembly GCA_963277665.1. Lineage (NCBI taxonomy): Eukaryota > Viridiplantae > Streptophyta > Magnoliopsida > Santalales > Viscaceae > Viscum > Viscum album. Next base: position 1,049,815,946 of record OY728130.1, on the reverse strand, counting down.
CTTACCTTAATTCGTTGAAAAGGTTATAAGGTACCTTGTTTGGAAAACGACAGAATGATTCAGTTCAAAACATTTTAAAAAAATTCTAACAAGGGTATAAATGACTTTAACCCATATTGTATGAAATAGTAAAAATGTTTTGAAATACATTTTTAAGAAACATGGATGTGGATGATAAAGAGGTCCCAATAGATACTTATGTAAAAACAACCTCAGATAATAAAGAGATTGTGAAATTAACCCTCACCTTGTAATTTTACATAGTAGATGGTATGTTAACCTCCTATATAATAGTTAAAACATTGTTATTAAATTATACAATAACTATACATATAAATATGATGTCATATATGATCCTCTAATATTGTTTTGTTAATAATATTTTAGTAGTATCATAATTTTGCGTGTTAACTGATTCGTTTTCCCTTATATGGTTGGTTATGTAGGCCATGTTTTTTATGGATAAGATTTATATGATTCATATATAGAATGATATTATGTTTATAAAAATTATTTTTAATCCTAAAATGAAAATTATTCTTGAATGATTACGATGGGGAATGAATCTCATCGGGTTCGTGGAGATGGTAATCTGTACGTACGCATGAGCAACAATATCATTATAATGATGGTGAAATAGAATGTAATTGGATGGTATATCATACATAAAGAATAATTAAAATATTATATTTGTTATTTACATTAGTTACACTCATTATTATACCCATACAAATAATGAAGTGTTTGAATAACAAACTACACCACGATGTGGAGACGGTAAGCCGTACATACGCACGTATGGTGACTTTGTCATTCATATGATTGATAGAATAATTAATATAGTTGTACCATTTTTATAGTAAAATCACTTTATATAGAATATACTGGAGTTATTATTTTAGTATGGAAACAACAAATAAAGAGAAAGTGGAAGAAGAAAAGAACCTGAATGAGGTGATTAAATATTTACCTCTTCTTCGAGTTCTTCCTTTTGATTTGATCAAAAGGGATCCATAGGTTGGATTTATGACCAAAGGAAGGCCTCTAGGATTAAGGGAGGAAATTTGGGAGGATATTTGGGTAGGTTTTGGCCAAGACAAATGTATTTGGAGCTGTGAAATTAAGAGAAGGGGATGTGCCCTTTTATAAGAGAGGTGAGGGTCACTTTCGGAAAATCTTGAAATATTCTTTTATAATAAAATCATTTTTGGTTTCTAATGGATCCAAAATGAATTATTTAGAGTCTAAGGCTGGTAAGTTCCGAAAAACTCTCAACAAATAGGTTTTAGATAGGTTTAGGTCATCATATTAACCTTATCTTTTATATTTAACTCTTAGTTAAATAGTTTGACATTTACCATGTATCTTTGTATTTTTATATTATATGGTTAATAAACATACTATAACAAGCCAAGAAAACCCAATTCGGTTAATTATTAATATATATAACCTTATATAATTATTTTTTATGAACCTTATATTTTTTGGAAGATTATATCAATTCATAATATAGTATTTGTTTTAAAAACTCAATTATGTCAACTTTGACACTATTTAGTATTTGATTTTTTTTAAAAACCATAAAACGTTATCACTTAGAATAAAATCTATTTAACCAACCCTGACATGTAATATTAACCTATAAAATTAGTGGAATTCATCAGAAGTCTCAATTTACATTTATTTGGATATTTATAATACCAATTATTTTAATATTTCATTAATAAGGTAATTACTGGATCATCATTGTGTCATTAATAAATTAAATTATTTAATGTATAAAAATTATAAATAAAATACCATTATGTAGGAAATATTTTTATCTTTCTAATGAACATTTATGGTTGAATTTATATTGTGTGTAACCCTATATTAAAAATGGTTTTGTTATTAAACTTTGAATTTAACTCTTTTAACTCTTCTTTAAATAAAATAATAATAAATGTCCTAATCAAATACAAGTGGACATAAAGGACAATATTCTATTCTCGAGGTTTTTTTGGTCTAATTACACTTATCTAATAGAATTATGACATGTATTAGGGTAATTATAATATCATTTTTACCTTTAATTACCCTATTTACTTTTAACCGTGGTAAATAAAAGTCAAAAGTTACTATTCACCAAAAATTATTTTCATCTTATTGAATTATTTACTGATTTCAACCGTTTCTATCAGATTTTTGAAATTCAACTCATAGAAGAAGTAAAATTAAGTTTTATGAAAATTTTCTATCGTGCCTAGAAGATGGGTAAAAAACGTTAAAAAAAATTCAATAAAATTTTATAGATATAATTTTATTTTAAAATGACTCAAATGAATTACATTGAAATTATAGAGGTTTTATATATCTATTTTTAATTAAAATAAATTTAAATATAATAAATAATTAATTAAATAAAAAGTCAGTTTTAAAAAATAACACAGTGTTTTTCACTATTCCGCAAAAATTGAATGTCTTTAGAAAAATAAAAAAAATTCACCCTCATCTAATTTTGATATTTTGAATTCAAAAATGAATTCTATTTTACCAAATTCAAAATATAAAAGTTGACTAAATTAATTTAAATTTAAGTCCCGTTGTCAAATCCAGAAAGCGGGTTTTTAAAATGTAAAAACTATGAAAAGATTAAATGTGTTTATGTCAAATTTAAATGTGAAATTACTTATAATGACCAAAATTGTATTAAATGATAAAAATATAATCTAATTATACTTCCAAATCATTCAAATGAACAATTTAATGCTATAAATTATTTCTATTAAAAAATTTATTTTCGATTAAATTTTAGTATTTTTTACTATTTATCGTAATATAAAAGTTATCAGAAAATTACCAAAAAAATATCCAGTATAATTTTTTATGTCACGATTATAATGAAGAATTTAATTTCATTAAATTGAATATATAAATGTTTCAAATATTGGTTTAAAAAAGGTTCGCCATTAAAAGGTGGTAAAATTTTATTCTTTGAAAAATACTTCTTTTATCTGAAAAAATGAATTTCTTCTTATATTATGTCTAAAAAACACATAATATGGATTCTAAAATTATATGAAGTACATAAAATTCAAAATTCAGTAAATACTATATATAACAGCTTTCTGAACGGCTAGTTTGGTAAGATGTGGTGTGCTCGAACTTGGTGTTGCGTGTAGCACAAGTTATCGAATTAATTTGAAGAAATAACATACTATGAAATCTTGAGGTGTTATATTCTTCTCTCCATAAATAAATTGCGTCCTCTCAATTTGAAATTGTTCTTAAAAAAGGTTAAAAATAGAAAAATACCTCTGTGGAAAACCCACATCAGAAATTGGGTTAATAAAATTTTGTCTTAATAAGAGGGAAAGGGAAATGAAAAAGTCACCACAAAATTATAATCTCAATTTGGAAAACATTTAAGGAAATTAGAGACAAATAATTGGAGGAAAAAAGTAAATATTTATAGGGAGTGATTTAGATAATAAATCACAAACAAGTGTAAAATTTAGGGCCTCAAATCCATCAATCTATGATGATTTAAAATATCTTCGGTTGAAAAAAACATAAGGTTTTAGGATAAAACATTTTTGGTTTTAAGATACCTTACCTAAAGTTTAAGAATTAATTTATTTATTGAATATTAGGGAAAAAATATACTTTAAAAATAGAGTTTCATCCTTCAATTAATTACTACCACAAACTCATCTTTCACTCCAAAAGATAATAGAATTCAAAAATATTCTATTTATCATAATCGAATAAGATTCCTAAAATATTGAATTTATAATTAATTTGTCAGAGTATTTAAAATAATTATGATATAAAAACCAGGAGATCACATAGGCCAGTGGTAGGTGATCCACCCTTGTCACCCTTCGGTTGCGGGTTCAAGTCTTGCGGCCTTGCCGGATGCGACAGGTTGTCGCACGACCTCCTGGTTGTCCTTTTTATAACAATCCAAAAATAATATTAAGAAATTATTTAACCTTAATAATAGTATCCAATGTCAAAATTAATTCATTCCAACCTTTAAACTTATCCAAAATACTTCTGTCCAAATTCACAGTCCGAAATATATAAGGAAGGTAAACACAATGAAGATTCTTTTTTCCATGTAATAACATGTCAATACCTTCATCATGTATTCTTTTAATACACGGTAACACCTTGAATTACCATAGAACCTTATTTATTACATTAATGCTCCTTTATTCATTATAGAATAATGGATATACTCCTTATATACAAAAATGTTTTAAACTCCAACAATGATGGAATAAACAAACCATTAATTAGTTCCAAGTTAGTCAATAATATCCAATATAATTTATCAAAATCAGTCATCTCTTTTTCCAAAAATCAATACTTCAGTATCAGGTCCATATTAAATTTTATCTTTCCTTCAACCATGTATTTTCCAAAAAGTTTAACTTGCTATTGAGTCACTTTTCTTGGTACCATACAATCTCAAATCCTTAATGAAATAGTACTGCAATACAATCCTTATATACTCAATAATTCTTATAACATGTATATCATTAATAAAACACTCAAATGACATAATTATTTAACATCAATATAAGAACAGTAGTCATTCCTCTTCATCTGCGGTAGTATCATAACTTGATTATTATCCAACATCATCATTTGTAGTATACTCTGATGATTGGGGAATTGATTCACGTAGTGTCCCAACTCCTTGGAGATGAATCATTGTACATTTGAAACCTTTTTCTTACCCTTGAAATCACGTACTTGGTGTCTTTTTTATCCACACATATAATAAACTCCCATTCTCTTCAATAATTTACCAAGATGATTCTTTCCACAAATATCACATATGGGAAAATCATTCTTTCTCCTCTTCCCTTTATCCATCTTTCTCTCTACCATCCTTTTCTTCTCTAGCTTCCCTTCAATGCCATAGGACTCAAAGAATTAATTACTTATCTTATTAACACATGATACTAATTCTTCATATGATGATAATACATGGGAGACTACTTCCTTTCTAAATATTGGATTAATACCATGAAATATATGATCCTTCTTAATATTTGGATCATGCGTATTCCTGGAGTTATCATTCCTTCTACTAGGCACCATTTCTAAACAATGGAAAATACTAGGTTAGTTTATGAATCACAATTCAAAATTCAAAACTTTTAAAATACCTAACGTAAGTTAAAAATATTATACATATAATCTATAATCATAAAATGTTTTCTTTGAGGATGTATTTAAACCTAAATCCTTCATAATGTCTTGTAATGAAAATGTGAATTATCCTAAGTATATCCCATGGGATTTTTGTAACCAAGAGTTCAGAAAGGCCCGTTGTCATGCACCAGTTCCCATTCAAGTCTAGCTCAAAGTGGTGTTTTTGAGTTTTACCCCTAGGTATATATGTGCAAGAGCCGCCTCTACCTGCTTGTATCCAGACAGGGATGTATCGCTTGGAAAATTCACAAAATCCCTACATTACCAAAATTCTAGGAAGTGATTCTATATTAATCCTCAAAGTCTATCTTAGGGTAATGTTCTCTAATGATAGTTTTTCTAAATCTAGCTTCCAAGGCTTGTACTAAACTTCATATGATACCAATTGTAATTCCCCAACCCCTTTTATCCAGAGTTGGTGCATTATTACATAACATTGGCATGATACAAGGAATCATGTCTAGAAAGACCGATAAATTTAGTATCCTTGGAAATACTAGATATATTCATAAGTTTTACATTACATCATGAGATAAAAACATCAATTACATTTTGTACCCTTTTGAAAACACTTATATCCTTATCCTATACCTGTAGGTCAACCATAAAATACTTCTTCACATCCTGGGAAAAATAAAATGTAGAAAGGGGTGAGCTCATTTTCTCAGTAAGGATAACAATATAGGGGAAACTTTCATAAATAAGCATAAAAATTTAAGGCAATGTATAAGACTAAAATAAAAGCCTTTTAAACATAAACATCAGAATAATATGGAAAAGATAAAATCAAATAATTTCATTTACATATTCACATGGATATTCTACTAGTCGAATAATCACATGAAATATCAATAACCACTTTCATAATGATGGAATGCATAATGCCAAACTTCATAACCATATAGTCAAGGCTTCGTGCCAAGACTACAAATAAGATTATGTCAAGGCCTTGTGCCAAGACACTAATTTGTCTCATGAGACCTACCGATTCATCGAGGAGCTATAGTGGGCTCCACTGATCACTGACTAAGTCCAATGAATTCCTCATATGAAATGGTTTAAACATAACATAAACATTCATATTAAAACTAGAATACAAAATGTAAATACTTTATCCATAAACCATAAATAGTGTAAAAATAACACATCTATAGTCAAACACATCACAAAACCATAAATATAATATTTATGTTTTGAATCATAATAAATCAACTTCAATCAAGCTTAAAATCCATCAAAGCATGTCGACATAGATGAAATCAAAACTTTTTAGAGAAATATCTCCTTCTATTTTGAAATCCTTTAAAAGTAATATAATTATAAAATATTTTTTTTGAAAATATTTTTATAAGATTTTATGGGAAGCTTTGATGATGTTATAATGGAGAAAAATAACTGCACCCTCCATATAAGTTTAAAAAAAGACATTCTTACTTTAATTTTTCGAAAAGGTCATAAAGTACCTTGTTTGGAAAATGACGGAAAGATTCCTTTAAAATAATTTTATAAAAAGTCAAACAAGGGTATAAATTAAATTAAACCATATTATAGGAAATAGTAATTTTTTTTGAAATACATTTTTAAGAAACGTGGATGTGGATGATAAAGAGGTCCAGTAGATACTTATGTAAAAACAACCTTGGATAATAAATAGATTTTGAAATTAACCCTTACCTTGTGATTTTCCTTAGTAGATGGTATGTTAACCTCCTATATAATAGTTAAAACATTTTCATTAAATTATACAATAACTATAAACATAAATATGATATCATATATGATCCTATAATATTGCTTTGTTAATAATATTTCAATAGTATCATCATTTGAGGTGTTAACTGATTCGTTTTACATTATATGGTTGGTTATGTAAGCCATGTTTGTTATGGATATTATGTATTTGATTCATATAAATAATGATATTATGTTCATAAAAATTATTTTTAATCATAAAATGAAAATTATTATTGAATGATTACGATGGGGAATGAATCTCATCGCGTTCGTGGAGACGGTAATCCGTAAGTACGCACGAGCAAAAATATCATTATATTGATGGTGAAATCATATGTAATTGGATGGTATATCATATATAAAAAATAATTAACATGATATATTTATTATTTACTTCAGTTATACTCATTATTATACCTATACAAATAATGAAGTGTTTGAATAACAAACTACACCACAACGTGGAGACGATAAGCCGTACGTACGCACGTATGGTGACTTTGTCATTCATATGATTGATAGAATAATTAATATGGTTGTACCATTTTTATAATAACATAAAATTATATAGAATATACTAGAGTTGTTATTTTAGAATGGAAACAACAAAGAAAGAGGAAGTGGAATAAGACAAGAACTTGATAGAGGTGATAAAATACTTACCTCTTCTTTGGGTTCTTCCTTTTGATTTGATCAAAATGGATCCTTAGGTTGGATTTATGACCAAAATAAGGCCTCTAAGATTAAGGTTGGAAAGTTGGGAGGATATATGGGCAGGTTTTGGCTGATCCAAATGGCTTTGGAGGGGTGAAAGTAAGATAAGGGGATGTGCCTTTTTATAAGAGAGGTGAGGGTCACTTTAGGAAAGGCTTGAAATATTATTTTATAATAAAATATTTTTCCATTTATAATGGCATAAAAATGAATAATTTCGAGGATAATATGGGTATGGGTTGAAAACCTCTCAACCAATATGTTTTAGACAGGTTTAGGACATCATATTAATCTTTCTTTAACATTTAACTCTTAGTTAATAGTTTGACATTTACCATGTCTCTTTGTATTTTTATATTATATGGTTAATAAACATACTATAACAATCCAAGAGAACCCCATGTGGTTAATTATTAATATATATAACCATATATAATTCTTTTTTTCAATACATAGATTTTTAGGAATATTATATCAATTAATAATATAGTATTTGTTTTAAAAACTCAATTATGTCAATTTTGACACTATTTAGTATTAGATTTTTTTTGAAATCCATAAAAACTTTATCACTTCGAATAAAATTTATTTAACCAACCCTAACATGTAATATTAACCTTTAAAATTATTTAAATCCATTATAAGCCTCAATTTACATTTATTTGGATATTTATAATATCAATTATTTTAATATTTCATTAATAATGTAATTACTGTATCATCATTGTGTCCTAAATAAATTAAATTTTTTAATGTCAAAAATTATAAATAAAATACCATTATGTAGAAAATCGTTTTATCTTTCTAATGAATTTTTATAATCAAATTTATATTGTGTGTAACCTTATATTAAAAATGTTTTAGTTATTAAACTTTGAATTTAACTCTTTTAACTCTTCTTTAAATAAAATAATAATAAATGTCCTAATCTAATACAAGTGGACCTAAAGGATCATATTTTATTCTAGAGGTTGTTTTTGTTCGAATTACACTTATCCAATAGAATTAGGATGTGTGTTAGGGTAATTATAATATCATTTTTACCTTTAATTACCCTATTTTCTTTTAACCGTGCTAAATAAAAGTCAAAAGTTACTATTCACAAAAATTATTTTCATCTTATTGAATGAAATTTTACTTACTGATATCAATCGTGTCTCTTGGAGTTTTTTAATTCAACTCATAAACGTGGTAAAATTAATTTTTTTTCAAATTTGCTAACGTGCCCAGAATGTGGGTAAAAGACGTTAAAAAAATTCTATAAAATTTTATGCATATAATCTTATTATAAAATGAATCCAATGAATTACATTGAAATTATATATTTTTTATATATCTATTTTGACTTAAATTAAATTAAAATAAATCAAATAATTATTTAAATAAAATAAATAATTATTTAAATAAAAAGTCAGTTTTAAACAATAACGCATTGTTTTTCACTATTCAACAAAAATTGAATGTTTTTAGAAAAATAAAAAAAATTCAGCCTAAGATAATTTTGATATTATGAATTCAAAAATGAATTCTATTTTACCAAATTAAAAACATAGAAGTTTCATTAATTAATTTAAAATTAATTTCCGTTGTCAAAACCAAAAATCGGGTTTTTAAAAAGTAAAAACTATCAAAATATTGAAATGTGTTTATATAGCATCCCGCCTTTTTTGTCAAATAAACTTTCATTACATTATACAAAACTGAGGATCTTTAATGTTTAGTGTCTTGGAAACTATGAACTTAATACATGAAACAAAAAAAAATCTTCTTAAACACTTGAAATGCTTCTCCTTATGTTCATCCTTGGTTCATTACTTCATCTCATAACCTGGGGACATACATCAAAAGAAAGGGTGAGTAGAAGGCCCAATAAGGGAAACAAGGGGAAACATTTAACATGTGAACTTGAGATACATCAAAAATGTCACGAAAAAGAACTTTAAGGCATGAGAAAGAAATCATGAGGCATATCATAATAAAAATAACGTTTTTCATAACTTGAAGATGTGGCTACAACATTTTACAAAGACAATAATTTCCGTTTCACCAATGTCCATCCCCAATGTGTCAATAAAAATTACCAAGGTTATTCACCAAGGTATCAGTCTAAATGGTCATCTCTAGAGATTAAGTCTTTACCTAATGCATTGGAGCTCTATCAGGGAGCACCCTTGACATGTCGTTATTATCATGTGAGCCACATATATCATCATCAATCATTTCATAAACAAACCATATAGCATAAAAGTAATGGGTTTCATTTCATAATCATAACGTTTTAAAAACTGCTTTAAAGACATGATCTTTGTGTCACTTTAAAACCCACAGAAAAGGAAGGTGGGTCTCATGTATGTAAATCCCAAAATTTAAAATAGAACATTTTGGTATATATGTGAATACCCATATAGAATATAGAGCTTTGAGTATTCACTTAATAAAATAAAAGAACTTTAGAAAAAGAGAGAGACATTTTGAGATGGAAATTCTGCAGCATAACAGCTATGTTTCGAGGTTTTAGAAAACATTGAAAAGAGAGGGGACATGGTTAAAACATTCATAAATGACCCATAAAACAGTATAGGGACAGAATATAAGGGATTTAAGAACATGGTAATGATATTTTAAAGACATACCATATGAAATGAAGAACATGAAAGGAAGACAAAAATTAGATTTCTCTTATGAAAATTCGGCAGCCTAACAGCGTCACTTAAACTTCAACAAAAATGATTTGACGAGATCAAATAGGGTCTCTCATCATATGAACAAAAAATTTCAGTATGATAGATATAGATATCATAACCCAAAATAATAAAATGGAACTTGAAAGACTTGACATGAAAGTAGAACTTTGAAAAATGGGAAAGGTGAAAGAATCCCTTAAAAATTCGGCAGCCTAACGGCGCCACTTAAACTTCAACAAAAATGAATTGAAGAGATCAAATAGGGTATCTCATCATTTTAAAATAAAAGATCAGTATTATAGATTTAGATATCATACCCCAACATAATAAAAAGGAACTTGAAAGACTTGACATGAAAGTAGAACTTAGAAAAATGAGAAAGGTGAAAGAATCCCTTAAAAATTCGGCAGCCTAACGACACCACTTAAACTTAAAAAAAATGAATTGACAAGATAAAATAGGGTATCTCATCATATGAACATAAAATATAAGTATGATAGATTTAGAGATCATACCCCAACATAATAAAAAGGAACTTGAAAGACTTGACATGAAAATAGAACTTTGGAAAATGAGAAAGGTGAAAGAATCCCTTAAAAATTCGTCAGCCTAACGACGCCACTTAAACTTCAACTAAAATGAATTGAAGAGATAAAATAGGGTCTCTCATCATATGAAAATAAAATATCATTATGATATATTTAGAGATCATACCCCAATATAATAAGAAGGAACTTGAAAGACTTGACATGATAATAGATCTTGAAAACGAGAAGGGTGAAAGAATCCCTTAAAACTTCGGCAGCCTAACGATGCTACTTTAACATTCTTAAAATGAAATTACGAGAGAAAGAGGGGGTATATCATCATATGAAAATTAAAAGGGAAGTAAGATGAATATAAAATAAAATCCTTCAACATAAGATCATGGAGCATAAAAGAAATGACATAAAAGAGATTACTTGAAAAGAAAGAGAGGGGTCAGATCCCTTACCTTAAAACGAAACTCTTAAAACTCAATGGTTGGGACCTTGAGGGCTTGGGGGAACCTTGGGAGGACTCCTTGGGAGGTAATGAGACCAGATCTTCGTTGGGGAAGAGTTGGGAGTAAAATGGATGAAAGGATGGCTTGGTAGTTATAGGGAAAGTGAGGGGACAAGGCATTAATGGCCAAGGGACACCTCATTAGTGGTTTTGAAAAAACCATGGGCTTTCCCATGGTATTTTCCCACGGTATTGGCCACTTGGGACACCTCATACCTTATCTTACTATTCCTAAGTCGACCATATTGATTACATACTTAATACATCATTTAATGATGTCATTAAACACCCGTAACTTAAAAACTGTACTTTCACTATTCATCGAAAATTCAACTTTCTCAGAAAAATCCCAAAATTTCACCTTAACCAAATATCGATGCTCTGATTTGAAAAATGAGCTCCATTTTATAAAAATAATTTTCTAAATATTTTTAATTTAATTTTTAAATAAATACACTATTCACCAAAAATCCATTTTTTTCAGAAAAATCCCCCAAAATTACCTTAACATAATATCGATGCTCTGAGTTCAAAAATGAAATCCATTTTATAAAAATAAATATCTGAATATTTTTAATTAAGAAACACTATTCACCCAAAAAAGCTAATACTTGACTAATAATTTATGAAACCGTTATTTAACCATTTTATTAAATCACATTACTTAATCAAGGTGTCTAGATTATATTAATGCTTTATTTAAGTGAGATTACTAATCCATTTGGTCGCATTACTAATCCTAAGCATAAAATCACTATTCATAATTTACTATTCATCAAAAATTAAATTGATCTTATTAGATTCTAAATTTTGTACTGAACATAATTGTAGGAGACCATTTTTTGAAAATCATTAAACATTTTTAATTATTTAAGGTTTACATAATTTTTTTTAAATATCCTTTCTCTAAAATTCATCAAAAATATGCATACTATATTTATCCGGACATTTAAAAATTCATAAACTTCATCATAAGAAGAAATCAAAATTTTTATTTAAAACAAAGGATTACACAAGGCGGTTACGGTCTCCTTACATAACCCCTTATCACACCAGCATAGGACCTAAGTGTAAGGTGTGCTAAGGTGAGAGAATCCGAGGGAGGCTCAGCCAACATCGCACGAGTAGTAATTTCTATCAGTTTGAACTTCTCGTGAATGCGATTCCGTTCTAGCTTCACATGATGAAGTTCGGCTTGGGTTTGGTCCAGAGCAAAGCCCAGTGGTGCTACCTTCTTCCCATGTTCTGTTATATGGGCTTCGATCGGTCCAAGACTACTGGGTGAGGCCATCAAATCTTCTTTCTATATTAATTAACCAAGATCACTTGTATTTAGAGACAAAAGTTTCAACATTCAGTTTTCAACAGTCATACTGACTAACAATCATATAATAGTCAAAACCCAACAGTCTCATTTTTATTATACTCATGTTAAATGAAACAGTTTTGTTGACTATGAAAAATAAAATAACACACAAAATTAGGAAACAAGATTTATTCAAAATTTCAGGTCGTTACAATCTTCCCCCTTAAGAAATTGCGTCCTCGCAATTTTTAAAATTGGGTTTTGAAATTTCAGGGAAAGTCCCACATCGTAAAAAGAGTCAGTAACACTATTACTTTAAAAGGAAGAAAAGGAAGTACAAAGGCCACCCGAGTTAACCCATACTAGGATTCCATGTAGGAAAACATGGATATGGAAGAAAAAATAGAGGGTCAAGTTCTGAGGGAGAGTGATAGAAAACATGATTAGGAGAAAGTTAACAATAATAAAATCACAAACTTATGATGTGTATAAACAGTCTTTGATTACCCAGTAGGAAACATTAATAGAAAAAGTTTTTTTTATGTTCCTTTTCATAGTTTTGAGTAATTCATTTACTACATAGAATAAAAACATAATGAAATATACCTACCTTCAATTATAGTTTCATCCTTTAATAAGTTTCTACCAAAACTAATCTTTTCTCCAAATGATGAGCATTCAAAACTACTTGGTCTCATCAAAACACAAGAATCATTTTATAGAGAATCACATAATCCACAAAATATTAACTATCTATTTCTTCTATCTTTAAACATTATCCCAACAATAGAAAGGGTAAGATAAAATAACTCTTTTAAAATAAAGAACCCCAAAGGAAGGGAAACTACTTTAAATCTTCAAAGTTCCACGGTACTACCCAAAGTTCATCATAGACAATTCCGTAAATAACTATCCTTAAAAATCCTCTAAATAAACCAAACTAAGATTCAAACCCAAATACAAGAAGGATTTGATAACATATTCTTCCAAGGTAAACTTTATCATTCATCTCCAAACAACATCAACCACTCCTAACATCTTATAACAAAAGTAACTAACCTAAACATATTTACCCCAAGATAGGTTAATAATTTCCATAAGTAACCTAAATTACTATAAGTCTGCCTTAAATTCATCGATTCTTCAAAATATAAGTCAACCTTTACTCCTCAAAGAAAATACTGTAGTAATCTATTTACCATGATCAAATAGGGTTCCCAAAATAGTGAACATCTTCCAAAATAATAATCATCTTTTAATCCCCTGATCATCTCTGTCATATTAATATGGCAATCATCACATTTCCTATCACATTGGTTGTTGGGACATGTTCTTCCATTTCCCTCCATTAACTAAGAAAAGAAAGTACAATTAGGGGCTTAAATACTTAGCCAATAATCATGAAAAGGAACTTAAAGCATAGAAGGATAACTTGTAGAAGAAAAGTATACCCTAAATTGTGATCCCCTAGGTTTCAAACTAGGTTATCCATGATCATATATTCTTATGTGAATATTTATTTTATTTCAACTTTGTTCCTTTAATAATGGTTCATACTATGCTTATGAATTTACCGAAGCATATCCCCCGGGAGTGTCATAACCAAGAGTGAAGCAAGGCCCGTTGTCGTATACCAGTTCCCATTCGAGTCTAGCTAAAAGTGGTGTTTTCGGGTTTTACCCCTATTTACTTCTGTTCCAGAGCCACATCTACCAGCTCGTATCTAGACAGAGATATATTTGCATGTCAACCCCTTACTCAATACTCACCAAAATACCAGGAATATTTCCTATATTTAAACTTTTATATAGGGTTCTTCCTAACGTTTTCGTATCCTAATTTCTACAAATAACTAAACCATACTTTGATACCAACTATAGCATCCCACCTTTTTGTCACATAAAATTTCATTACATTATACAAAACTGAGGATCTTTAATGTTTAGTGTCTTGGAAACCAGAAACTTAATACATGAAATAAAAAAAACATTCTTCTTAAACACTTGAAAGGATTGTCCTTATGTTCATCCTAGGTTCATTACTTAATCTCATAACCTAGGGAAATACATCAAAAGAAAGGGTGAGCAGAAGGCCTAGTAAGGGAAACAAGGGGAAACATTTAACATGTGAACTTGAGAGACAACAACAATGTCATGAAAAAGAAATTTAAGGCATGAGAAAGAAACCATGAGGAATATCATAATAAAAATAACGTTTTTCATAACTTGAAGATGTGGATACAACATTTTACAAAGACAATCATTTCCTTTTCACCAAGTTCCATCCCCAAGGTGTTAATAAAAATTACCAAGGTTATTCACCAAGGTATCATTCTAAATGGTCATCTCTAGAGATTAAGTCTTTACCCAATGCATTGAAGCGCTATCAGGGTGCACCATTGAAATGTATTTATTATCATGTGAGACAAATATATCATCATAAATCATTTCATAAATAACCCATATAGCATAAAAGGAATGGGTTTCATTTCATAATCATAACGTTTTAAAAACTGCTTTAAAGACATGATCTTTGTGTCACTTTAAATCCCACAGAAAAGGAAGGTAGGTATAATGTTTGTAAATACTATAATTTAAAATAGAACATTTTGGTATATATGTGAATAACCATATAGAATATATAGCTTTGAGTATTCACTTAATAAAATAAAATAACTTTATAAAAAGAGAGATATATTTTGAGACGGAAATTCTGCAGCATAACGACTATGTTTCGGGGTTTTAGAAAACATTAAAAAGAGAGGGGAAATGGGTCAAACATTCATAAATGACCCATGAAACAGTAGAGGGACATAATATAAGGGATTTAAGAACATGGTAATGAGATTTTAAAGACATACCATATGAAATGAAGAACATGAAAGGAAGACAAAAATAAGATTTCTCTTCTGAAAATTCGGCATCCTAACGGCATCACTTAAACTTCAACAAAAATGATTTGAAGAGATAAAATAGGGTCTCTTATCATATGAACATAAAATTTAAGTCTGATAGATATAGAGATCATACCCCAACATAATAAAAATGAACTTGAAAGACTTGACATGAAAGTAAAACTTTAAAAAATGAGAAAGGTGAAAGAATCCCTTAAAAATTCGACAGCCTAACGGCGCCACTTAAACTTCAACAAAAATGAATTGACGAGATCAAATAGGGTATCTCATCATTTGAAAATAAAAGATCAGTATGATAGATTTAAATATCATACCCCAACATAATAAAATGGAACTTGAAAGACTTGACATGAAAGTAGAATTTTGAAAAATGAGAAAGGTAAAAGAATCCCTTAAAAATTCGGTAGCCTAACAAATAGGGTCTCTCATTATATGAACATAAAATATCAGTATGATAGATTTATAGATCATACCCCAACATAATAAAAAGGAACTTGAAAGACTTGACATGAAAGTAGAACTTTGAAAAATGAGAAAGGTGAAAGAATCCCTTAAACATTCAGCAGCCTAACGACGCCACTTAAACTTAAACTAAAATGAATTGACGAGATCAAATTGGGTATCTCATCATATGAACATAAAAGATCAGTATGATATATTTAGAGATCATACCCCAACATAATAAGAAGGAACTTGAAATACTTGACATGAAAATAGATCTTGAAAATGAGAAGGGTGAAAGAATCCCTTAAAAATTCGGCAGCCTAACGACGCTACTTTAACATTCTTAAAATGAAATGATGAGAGAAAGAGGGAGTCTATAATAATATGAACATGAAAAGGGAAGTAATATGAATATAAAAGAACATCTTTCAACAGAAGATCATGGAGCATAAAAGAAATGACATAAAGGAGATTATTTGAAAAGAAAGAGAGAGGTCAGATCCCTTACCTTAAAACGTAACTCTTAAAACTCAATGGTTGGGACCTCGAGGGATTGGGGGCACCTTGGGAGGACTCTTTGGGAGGTAATGAGACCCGAGCTTTATTGGGGAAGAGTTGGGAGTCAATTGGATGAGAGTATGACTTGGTATTTATAGGGAAAGTGAGGGGACAAGATATTAATGGCCAAGGGATACCTCATTAGTGGTTTTGAAAAAACCATGGGCTTTCCCATGGTATTTTCCCATGGTATTGGCCACTTGGGACACCTCATAACTTATCTTACTATTCATAAGTCGACCATATTGATTACATACTTAATACATCATTTAATGATGTCATTAAACTCCCGTAACTTAAAAACTGTACTTTCACTATTCATCGAAAATTCAACTTTCTCAGAAAAATCCCAAAATTTCACGTTAACCAAATATCGATGCTCTGATTTCAAAAATGAGCTCCATTTTATAAAAATAATTTTCTAAATATTTTTAATTTAATTTTTAAATAAATAAACTATTCACCGAAAATTCATTTTTTTCAGAAAAATCCCCAGAAATTACCTTAACATAATATCGATGCTTTGAGTTCAAAAATGAAAACCATTTTATAAAAATAATTTTCTAAATATTTTTAATTAAATTTTTAATTAAAAAACACTATTCACCCGAAAAAACTAATAATTGACGAATAATTTTTGAAACCGTTATTTAACCATTTTATTGAATCACATTACTTAATCAAGGTGCCTAGATTATATTAATGCTTTATTTAAGTGAGATTACTTATCCATTTGGTCACATTACTAATCCTAAGCATAAAATCACTATTCATAATTTACTATTCATCAAAAATTAAGTTGATCTTATTAGATTCTAAATTTTGTACTGAACATAATTGTAGAAGACCATTTTTTGAAAATCATTAAACATTTTTAATTATTTAAGGTTTACACAAACATTTTTTTTAAAATATCCATTCTCTAAAATTCACAAAAAATATGCATACTATATTTATCCATACATTTGAAAATTCATAAACTTTATCATAAGAAGAAATCAAAATTTTTATTTAAAACAAAGGATTACACAAGGCAGTTATGGTCTCCTTACATAGACCCTTATCACACCAACATAGGACCTATGTGTAAGGTGTGCTAAGGTGAGAGAATCTGAGGGAGGCTCGGCCAACATCGCACGAGTAGTAATTTCTATTAGTTTGAACTTCTCGCGAAGGCATTTCCGTTCAAGCTTCACACGATGAAGTTCAACTTGGGTTTGGTCCAGAGCAAAGTCCAGTGGTGTTACCTTCTTCCCATGTTCTGTTATATGGGATTCGATCGGTCCAAGACTACTAGGTGAGGCCATCAAATCTTCTTTCTATATTAATTAACCAAGATCACTTGTATTTAGAGACAAAAGTTGCAACATTCAGTTTTCAACGGTCATACTGACTAACAGTCATATAATAGTCTAAACCCAACAGTCTCATTTTAATTATACTCATGTTAAATGAAACAGTTTTTTTGAGTATGAAAAATAAAATAACACACAAAATTAGGAAATAAGATTTATTCAAAATTTCGGGTCGTTACAGTTTATACCCAATTTAAATGTGAAATTACTTATAAGGGCCTAAATTGTATTAAATGATAAAAATATAATCTAATTATACTTCCAAACCATTCAAATTAATAATTTAACACTATAAATTATTTCGATTAAAAAAGTTGTTTTCAAATGAAATTTAGTATTTTTCACTATTCATCAAAATATGAAAGTTATCAAAAAAGTACAAAAAATTTATACAATCTTAATTTTTTATGTCCTGATTCTAAAGAAGAATTTAATTTCATTAAATTAAATATATATAAGTGTCAAATATTATTTTGAAAAAGGTTCGCCATTAAAAGGTGGTAAAATTTTATTTTTTGAAAAATACTTATTTTATCTGAAAAAATAAATTTGTTCTTATATTATGTCAAAGAAACACATAATATGGATTCTAAAATTTTACGGAGTATATTAAATTCAAAATTCAGTTAATACTGTTTATAACCACTTTTTGAACGGCTATTTTGGTAAGTCGTGGTGCGCTCGAACTCGGTGTTCCGTGTAGCACAAGTTATCAAATTACTTTGAAGAAATAACATACTATGAAATCTTATTGTGTTAAAATTTATATGTGAAAAGCCTGGGTCATTATAGTTGGTATCAAAGAAAAGGGTTTAGTAAATATTTAGAGATTAGGATTATAAATATTTATTAATAACCCTTAGGAT
Organism: Viscum album; assembly: GCA_963277665.1. Lineage (NCBI taxonomy): Eukaryota > Viridiplantae > Streptophyta > Magnoliopsida > Santalales > Viscaceae > Viscum > Viscum album. The sequence continues at coordinate 1,049,797,119 of OY728130.1, read as the reverse complement.
TGGCCTAAGTATAGGATAACATCCTAAAGTTTTTATAAGAAAAATATTATGTAGTTTACCTAGAAATAATTCCTTGTCTGGATAATATAAGTCGATGTTGTTCTAATACAGATGTACCTATGGGTAATAACTTTGAAAAAGGAGCATTAGGATTAACTAAAGCATTACCTAGTTCAATAAAAGGTTCCTTAATATAAACCTATCTTAACCCTCCCATGGACTATTCTTTGGTAAATCTACACTTTCATTATAAGCCATTATGAGGGATTTGATTAGGTAATGGTCACAAATAACCTAGTTTAAACCTAATTTGTAGTGGATTGAAAATAATGTGTCATAATTTAGACATCAAATAAATAATTTTCTAGGATTCTGTGGTGTTCCACTCTGATTAGTGTTCCTCACACGATGATTTTTTTTTTCAGTCAATGGTTAGAACCTGGAAGAATCATGATAATACAGAATGTGATGGACAATGCAATGATTTTCCACCTGAAAAACCAAATACTCTGGGTGATGGTATAGAGAACCATTTTTCTATTATCATATAAACATCCCAATCAATATGATAAAAATAGGGAACAACGTTTTGTGGAATCCTTCATCAGATAACATCAACCAACTATTAGCGGGTATCCTAAGCCACTAGTAGTTGAGTGATGGATCTACAACATTGAAAATATATTTTCTATTCACCAGTTCTTAACCATGAGAATATTGTCTTAGATTTTTATCATTAGGAAGGTGATGTGGATCAATGGTGTAACCCCATTAAGAATACGAGTCAAGAGAAAGAAATCAACTCTATAGAATGAGATGATCTTAGGAGGAAATTTCTCTATATGTACTTCCCTCATATAATACAAACATGGATGGATAAAAAATTTCATAAGCTCAAGAAAAATAATGATAAATCCATTGGTACCTATGAAAATAACTATACAAGGATTACAAGATACACATATAGTTTAATCATCAGTCAAGAAAATAAAAATTGATCGATTATTTAGTGTCATAAAACCAAGTCTCCAAAAGGAATTAGATATAAGTGAAATTAGTAGCTATGAAGTAATCATTTTTTTTTTCATTGAAGATAGAAATTGAAAATTTAGATTCCTACTATTCCCATGGTTTTGATAAGTAAAGGAAGATAATGTCTCATGAAAACTCCAATAAATACCTTACTATAAAGAAATACTTGACAACTAAAAGCTATAAATGTAGGAAGAAACATCAAGGGAATTACATGAATAGAAATGAGAGGTGCTTGAAATGTGGAAAGGTGGGTTATAATGCCCCTAAATTTTAAAATGTGATGAATGGACCAATTGATGTAATGAAGGAGAATATGATACTTGATAATTCCCCACCCACACTATAATTCTTTAAATATAAGGAGTATGGGAATTATTCTAACTGGTGGATGAATCTGAAGGCCTTTGGTAACCAGAGTAAACAATATCCTAAGCCTAAATTCAAAGGGAAATATCTTATGACAACAAAAACTGGAGTGAGTTATGAGAATGATGTGTTGAAAGGTACACTAATAATCCACTATAGATCATCTAATGCATTTTTGTATTCTTTTCATACCCACTCTTTTATATATAAATAATCATCTAAGGTTATTGAATTACAATCTCAATGGTTAGATATTGAGTTAGCAGTGGAAATTCCTAATGGTATGATGGTCACATCCCAAGTCTATAGTTCCTCTTTGATTTATGTTTATGGGATAATGCTTCCCATAAATCTTGTTATTGTACCTTTAGTTGATTTTGATGTGATTATGGGAATAGAATCGATTAATTTATATAGGACCTATATCAATTTCTTAGGGAGGGAAGTCACATTTCATACACTAACTGAACCCATGCCCATTTATTGGTGTGAGGATGAATACAATCATCTAATGGGAATTACATATACCTTATGGGTATTAATCCTTACCAATGAAGGATATTTTTCTAAGATGGTTAAGAAGAAAGTCAAAATCTAATACATGTCTATTGTTTGAGAGTTTTTTGATGTCTCTTAGAGGAATTTTCTAGTCTTCCTCCAAGTCATGAAGTTGAGTCCTAAAGAACCTTTGTGATGTTTTGTATTAACAATGTTTTTGTATTTTTTGACAACTAATATTTTATAACCATATGTTTTTGAAAAATAGGTGAATGTTTCTATGGGAATGAATTGTTGAATAAATTCCACCTAATGGGAAATTACATTGTAATAAAGTTAAATCAGACTGACTCTAAGAAGTAATATCAGACTGACTCTAATAAGAAGTATCAGTCTAACTCTAAGAAGGAAAATTAGACCAAATCTAAGAAGGAATACCAGAATAGCTCAAAGAAGGGAAATAAGTTTGAATCTATGATGGAAGATTGGGTTGAATCTAAGAATGAAAATCAGATAGACTCTGAGAAGGAATATTAGACTGACTCTGATAAGGAAGATAATCAAACTAGATGTGACAAATAAAATCAGATTGAAGTTGAGAAAGATAATCATAATGAAGATAAGAAAGATTATACTACTAAAGTTGAACAACATAATCAGATTGAAGCTGATAAACATAATCATAATAATTTTGAGAAATATAATCAGACTAAATCTATGCAAGATAATCAGACTAATGCTGATCGATATAATTATAATGAAGCTGAGAAATACAATCGGGTTGAAGCAGAGAAAGATATATGGACTGAAGCTGAGAAAGATAATCAGACTGAAGCTGAGAAAGATAATTAGACTTAATAAATGTTATAATGTCTTAGAAGACTGATTTTAGAGATACCATGAGAAGGTTTAAATTAGACAATATAAGAGTTTAAATTTGAGTGTTATTTAGAGTTTTTAAATTTTAGTATGTGGGAAAGGTTTTATAGTTTTCAACCAATACTTTTCAAAATATCCTATAAATAGAGGCATAATTTATTCATAGTTAATAAATTTCATGAGTGTAGAAAAGGTGAATCACTTGTTATTTATTTTCATGTTTTTCATCCTGAACTAATATCTTAAAAGAAGGTTGGACTACTGAAAGTTTTTTTTACTGAACTGAGGAAGATCATTTTGATCATTTGATGATATTTTTAGTTTTTTAGATTGAAACTGAGTGCATTGTACTGAGTCCATCAGATTGAATTAATCAGAATGAGAAAGTTTAGATTGAGGTTTGGGGAGTTTTTGAGAAGAGCAAGTTTTTTTTATCCATACTGATCAAAATGTTTCTTAAAGAGTAGGTTAATAAAGGGTTCATCAATTGAGTATATTATATTGATTTAATAGGGATGGTTCCATCGGACTAAAGGCCATCAAACTCACATTCAATGGACATAGGAACTTTTTTGGAGCAAATTGAACATATTACTTATTCTATTATTTTGGATCAATTGTTTTGTAAGAAAAATTGTAATCTAATGGGAGAAAATATAATAATTCCTTTTAGTATATTGACAAAGTCTTACAAGATTTGGCATAAGTTTTATTCACTTATTATTAATAGATAATTTCAATAGACTGATATATGTATTTAATTCATACATTCAAATATATTTTAGTATAATGATTTCTGTATTTAAATCATTAATCTTTCTAATTTTAAAACTAATTGAATTTTTTTATGTTTTATAGAGGGATGCATTGGGTAGTTGGAAAAGGAGTGAAAATGGATAAAAATTTAAACTAAAAGACACTTTGTGAAGCTTTGATTCTCTCATGGTGTAATACTGGATTTTTGATGATGCAACCCGACTGGAAAACTGGAGCATAACAACAATACATTGTGTATTTCAATACCCAATGTGAATTCATCAGAAAGATTTTACCAATCAGGAAAAGTAATTATGCCATTACATGATGTGAAAAGATGTTACATGTCATGTAACATAAATACATGCCGTGAATGATTAAGATCGATAGATATGAAAATCCATTGGTGATGAGTTACATGCTGTATAAATTATTACACATCGTGAATATTTCAATGGATAGAAACATAAATGACACTACAGATGAGGGTTTATGAGACACTTATTTATTAACCCCTTGGACATGTAAAAAGAAGAAGGATTTGGGGGCTGTGCGATACTGACAGATGAGTCACACACACATAGTGATGATCCAGATCCCTGCTTCACCATTGTTCTACCCTACCTGTCTTCTTCGGGTAACCATGATTCTCATTCTCATGATGCAGAGAATGAGTGAGTAGTTTTCTTTTTGTAGGGTGATTTGATTATAGGGGAGTGAGCTGTTAGGTATTATTTATTTTTTATATTCTTTTTAGGATATCTATAACATTATTTATCAATTCCAAATATTGTTCTTTTCTTATTTCATGACCATTGTAGTGTTTTGTGGATTTCGTTTTCTTTTATACATTATTTAGCCTACTTTTTCTAGGACTATTATGAAATCTAGGGTAGTTATGTTTAAATATGGTTTTGGGTTGCCTAGTTTTTTGATTGAATCCAGTATATGAACATTCCAATGGTGAAATCATAGGATTAGTGTAGGGTACCCAGACCAAGGATCCTTGCTAACCTAATTCTGACACCAAACCTAAATACATCCATTATCAATTGAATTCCTAACACAAAAACCTGAAAATCACTGAGCTTGGAATGTATCTCTCTTGATATTCAACCCAATATTAGATTATATATTTCTCTGACTCCCAAAAAACAAAAAAATTACAATTAAAATTTCATTAATTAATTTTGATCAAACTGATCGTCCCTATGGGATCAACACTCGGGCATTCCAAGTACTATATTTTTATTATTTCATTTAAGTTTTATAAATTATTAAATTTGGGTAGCCCTGTAGGAAGTAACAACACCTAGTGAGTTATCAAAGTTTTAGCATTGTTTTCAAGGATGGTTGACACTATGTTTATGTTAATTAGGAATCTTGATAATAATTTTTAAAACTTAAATGAAATACTAAAAATATAGTACACTATGTTTATGTTATTATTTTAATTCATCATTTTACACTTGGTCTTTTCATGTTGTAGTTTCAGGTAATAATCCATTACGTGGAACTCCTCTTGGAGGAAAGATAATGTTGAAGGTCTCACATTTTACATAGATTTGTAGAAGACTTTATGACAGAAGAGAAAGGAAAAGGAAGATATGAGAAATAATAGAACATTATTGCTGGAATGGATCAATTCCAAGGAGCTAATCATGAGTTGGGCCAACGAGTAAAACCAGAGGTTCAAGGAAGAATCCAAGGGGAATGTTCTGGTCAACTATAGAAGATCCTCAAACAAGGGGGTTAATCTGAGCATTCTCATACCCCTCGTCACTTCTCAACATTTCGAGATTAAGATGACAGTCATTCAAATGACCACACATTCACTACAATTCATTGGGCTACCTCAGGAAGACCCCAACTCACACATTGGAATTTTCCTAGAAATATGTGACACATTACAATTTCATAAAGTCACAAATGATGTATTAAGACTATGCCTCTTCATATTCTAATTGAAAGATAAATAATATAAGAGTATGTAAAGTCTTCCTCTACATTCAATAAACACATGGTAGGACCTATTAAAAAAATTCTTAACATGGGTTTTCCCACCATTAAAATATTTAGATATGTGGGTAAGTATTTTAAATTTTGATCAATTAAATGAATAGTCTTTATATAGTTCATATTAATGATTAAAAAGTTCAATAATATGATGTTCTCATCATGGAATCAAAATGTGGTTATTAATTCAAACTTTATACAAAGGATTGTCTCAGGGAAATCATTCCATATTTGATGTTGTTGTAGGAGGTTAACTTATGAAGAAATAACCAGAGGAGAGCTATTAGTTATTGGATGAGATTCTAAACAATAGTTTTCAATGGTATTCATAAGAAGGGTGATAAAAAGGAGTACACATGGTAGACAACTACTGGGTTTCCACCCAATTGAATTTCATGTTAATGAAACTCGATGTAATAATGGACAATAAAAGTCCCCAAGGTATGTATTTTTAAATGTAAATTATCTAGATTATAATCGTCAGAAGTTTTTTGTAGGGATGGAGGACACAAAAATTGAAACAATATAATCAAAATGAAGGCCAATAATTTCCGCAAAGGAAACAAGGTTTTCAACCTCAACACAAAGGGATAACACTGACTGGTCAAGTCAATTCATTGAACGAAACCAATGAAACTTTTAATTCCATCATAGAAGATACACTTAAATAATTGAAATTATACTCAAGTGATCAAGGAATAGTGATCATATATTCAAAAAACAACTCACAAACCCCATAAGATGCAATGAGGAACCTAGATGGTCAATTCAGTCAGATTTTTAAACAAAATAGAGAATGATAAAGATGAGAACTTCTAGGATGCCAAGAACAACATGCTTTTATATATGTGAAATCCATAATTCTTAGAATTAGAATGAATATATAAGGAATTGGTATATAATTTTCAGTAAATAATTAAGAACAACTAGTGGTATTTAGTAAGGGAAATTAAAGAGAAGTAGAGGAAAAATAAGAAGCAGAAACACCACCACCATATAGACCACCACTAATATATTTAAATTGGTGCAAGAAGGTGAAGATTGATGAAAGAAAACAAATGTTTTTAGAGATGTTAAAAAAGATGCACATCAACATCTCATTTTCTAAGGCAATCAAAAAAATTCCATTTTACAAAAAGTTCATGAAGGAATTGGTGAAAAATAAAAATAAGCATGAAGAATTATCCATCATTCCGCTATAAGGAGAATGTTTAACAGTAGTATCAAGAATATTACCAAATAATAAAAGTGATCCTTATAGTTTTTTCCATTCTAATTAAAATTTATTCTAATGACATTGGTAGTTGTTTACGTGATTTAGGTTCCAATGTAAATATAAATTTATATGCCATATTCAAGAGCCTGGTATTATGAGAGATGAAATTAACTTGAGATATGATTTAACTAGATGATACAATAGTGAGACGCCCTAGAGGGATACATGAAGATGTCACCATCAAAGTAGAAATATTATATTTTTGGTATATTTTATGTTGGTAGGAATGGATGTAAAAAATATCCCAACAATCTTGGAAAGAATATTCCTAGCTATGGGATGGGTACATATCATTGTTAACAATGGAGAACTATGTTTAAGAGTTGGAGGATCAGAGGTGAAGTTAAATTTACACTAGGAAATGCAGAAATGAGACGAAACCATTGTTGAATTTTGAAGAGATAATTAGTTGAAAGTAGTTGGCGATGTCTTCCAGGGAAGAATAAATGAAGCAGATGCTATTGAAAGTAAATAATAAGGTATAAAAATAATAATAAAGGTAAAAAATTTATAGAAAAATATGAAGGTTTTGGAGGACCATTCATTTAATAGGAATTCAATGGAGAATAGATTGGGAAACTTAGTGAATTGGAATTTTATTTTTCATGAATGGCTAAGATTCACTAGATGGGGACAATGGAAATTGAGAATTTATTCACCAATAGGAGTGTGAAATTAGTTTCTGAGAATGGAAGTGGAACCATATACAAAGAGGAATCACATATTCAACATTCTGTGGATCCAGATTGGGTAACCTATTTTCTACAGTAAACCACCTGGACTTGAAGGAGGTAAGGTCGAGCCAATGATGGTAAACAAAAGCGGTTACCCGAGTTTTTAGAATTTTATTTATTTATTTTTTTTGTTTTTAGGAGAAATCACACTTCCCTTAATAATTTCAATTTCATTGTTATAGATTGTGCTTTCACATGTGTGATTTTATTTTTTGCAGGATTTCAAGGTAAGTAGCGAGCAGAAGTAAGCAGTAGGAGAAGAAGCTGCAGAACAATTACACATCGTGAAGGAAATTTACACATCATAAAATTTTGTAGACAGAACATGTATAACTCAAGTTTGAAGCATCAATTTTTTTTTAATTTTATATTTTATTCCCTATATTTTAATTATTTTATATCTTCAGCTTCCAATTTCATGACCACATTTGATTATTACTTTACTCAACTGAACTAGGAGACATAAACTGTGAGGTATAATCATCAGACCATGAATTTAGTTTTATTTTTTAGTAAATTTAAATGAGAATAATGGGAAAAAAACTAGTAGAGATAAAAATGAGGATTAGGATTTATGAAATCATGATTTAGTGGAGGATTCTAATTATTGTAAATGTCATTTTTCTATTATTTAACATGCATTGAATTCCAGATATTTTTATTAATTGATTTAATTATTCATGTGCATTTCCATGAGTAGTTTCCCCAACCATTCATCTCATTCATGAGATGATACATCCACTGAGTCAATATTTTTCATTCTTTCATTTCAATAATTCATGAGAAAATTAAAAATGTTTTCTTCTAGAAATTTCTTTGAATCTTTTTGAAGCTATGATTGAATAGAGTTTCTTTTAAAATTATTGAGGAATTCTATTTTATTTACCTTTTCTAGAGACCCATCTTGCATTAATACTTTTTAATCTTGTAGAATCCATGACCAATATTGTTAGGTAATGATCCATGTTACAAGACTATGTTACCCATTCATTCCTTCCTTTAAATGTTTTCATGATATTTAAAAGAGTAACTGTGGGGGAGGAACTTAATGGGGTGTACTAGGATATAATTAATTTTGGATATTTTTATCTAGATGTTTTAATTATGATATGAAGAGAGGGAATAAAATATTTCTCTATATTTTATTATTCATCTCTCTTTATAAAAAATATTTGAAAAAGGAGGAAAAAAATAAAAAAAATAAAAAAATTGGGTTGTTTCTTGGGAGGATAAAAAATATCCATTTTCGAGACCAACAGTCTTCTGATCGTATGTAGTTAGGTAGTAGATGTGAGATTCATATTAATCAAAACTTTTAAAAAAGAAAAAAATATATATAAAAAGAAAAGAAAAAAGTGAATTAGTGGTTGATTCATTCATTGTGATTACATGTATCATGGACCCACTTAGATATTTTTGGGAGGAAGAGAGATATGACATATATAGAGGGAGATTTTTATTAAGATTATCTTTTCATATCATGAAAAATGATTTAGTTTCAGAACATCTTTTTGAAATTTACTTGATTTACATCATCTTCCTACCTACAATAAAGACTCAAAGTCATTTCAACATTAATGGTGAATCCATAATGATTAATTATGATCTCTATCTTTACACGGTGGAGATTTATAACACCTTGTAAGCCTATGGTAAGTGACATGTTTTTGAGATATATGCTAAATTATGTTTAAAATCATACCTTGATAATGAGTGAAAAAATTCAAATCAAAAATTAAAATGGAATTAATATTAATAATGAATTGAAAATTAAAAATGGATGATTGAAAATTATTGGTTATTTCAAAAGGGGAAAAGTAAAATACATTTTGTCTTTTTTCTTTGAAAATTAATGTGTTGATTAATTTTCATGTGTGATGATATAACATTTAATTTTCCATTTAATCAATTGATTTTGTTGAAATTGTATTTAAATCATAGTAGAGTAAGGGTCCTTTTTATAATGTTGAGATTCCATCCTTGTGTACAAGTCTAAATTCAAGTGTGGGGGTAATTGATAAATGTATTTCATGCATAAATTTTATGTTATTTTAGTGTAATTTTTTCCATATTTAAATGATTAATCTAACCAATTTTTTAATGGATTATTGTTTCATATTTAGGGAAGGATACACAATATTTTTGAAAAGGAGAGAAAAGGGATGGAAATTGTTACAAAAAACACTTCATGCTACTTCACTCCACTCATGGCATGACACCAAAATTTTTAGGATGCAACAAAGTTGGAAAATTGGAGTAGAAAAACTACACATCATGTATTTTATTACATGATGTGAATTCATTTGGAAGTTTCTACTGCTCAGGGAAATTCTTAATGCCATTAAATGCTATGAAAAGAAGTCACATATCATTTAACCTAAATACACATCGTGAATGATCAGGGTAGGTCAAATATGAAAACCCATTTCTAACGAGGATTACATATTATGTAAATTAATAAATTTCATTAATATTTCAATGGATAGAAAAATAAATGATGATGAAGTTGTGGCTTTATAGGATATTTATTTATTAACACCTTGGCTACACAGTAATAATTAGGATCAAGGAAAAGAGGGTATATCGTGATGCTGACAGACGAGATGTATGCATGGAGTGACGATCCAAATCCATACTTTACCACCTATATTTGCTTCCTTTCTACTTTGGGTACCTATGATGCCCATTCTCATCATTCCGAGCATGATAGAGTAGTTTTCTTTATGTTAGGTAAAGTGATTTTAGGGGGTGTGCTACTAGGGTTTATTTCTATTTTTTATTATTGTTTTGGAATGTTTCAACATTGTTTATTAATTCCAAATCTTTTAATTTTCATATCAAATGACCATTGATGCATTTTTATGATTTCATTTCACTGAATAAATAAATTGGCCTATTTTTTGTATGACCATTATGAAATCAATGTTATTTAAGTTTAAATATTGTTTTTTAGATGCCTAGTTTGGTTATTGAATTTAGTAAATGACCATTCCAATAGGTTAAATCAAAATATTAGTGTGAGTTACCTCAAACAAGAATCCTTATTGACCTAATTCTGACCCCAAACCTGAATAAATACATTATCAATTGAATCCCTAATGTACAAACTTAAAAATAACTAATCCTGGCATGTATCTCTCTTAATATTCAACCAAAGCTTTGCTGCTATTTTTCTATTTATCTAAATAAACCAAACAATTACAATTAAAAATTATTTAATTATATTATAACATATAAATAGTCCATTTGGGTTCAAAAGTTAGGCTTTCCATGTAATATATTTCTAGTAGTTCATCTAAGTTTTATAAATTATTAAATTCAGGTAGCCCTATAGGAATTAACAACGCTCTATGTGTAGCCATAGATACAAGGGAGTGGCTATGGCAAGGAAATAGGTTCTCACACTATGGCTAAGCATTGAAAATATTATGTTCTTTACTTGATTTTCTACTTTTTCATGGATTATTATTTACTTAAAGAAAATAAGGAAATGAATCTTAACTGGTTTTAAGGGTTATGTTTCTAAAAGTATTGAAAATCATAAAAAGTGAACAACTAATTCAACCCCTATTTCTCAATTGTTTTTTAATCATTTATAATTTCAATTGGTATCATATCTAAGGTCCCCTTATTGAATCTTTATCATGGATAATCTCAATTATTTCAATAATAAAAAAATTCATACATTTGATGTAAAAAATTATTATTGATGAAAAAATAGGTTTTTGAAAAAATTCCCTCAAGGATCCCTCTAGAGGTTTTTGGGTGTAATTGTGTTTTTTAACAAGGCTAGATGACCACAAATGAGTATGTTTGGTGTTTTTGGATGTAGGTATTTAAGGTGGTGATGTTTCCTAGTATTTACCAAATTTTTAGGTCTCAAAATCAGGAGTTTTTTTTGGAAAAGGAAGGTTTTTGAAAAGGAGTTCATGATATGCAGATCACAAAGCATAGTTTATAGACCACAAAGGGAGTACACGTAATGAAAAAGAAAATTATAAAAATGAAAATTTCCATATAGCAGCGCTATACGATCCACGAAGCATAGTATGCAAAATGCATACCAAAAAAGGTTCATCGGATGATCATAGTTTGTTGGAGGAATGTAGTTTGTGAGGAGTCTTATTGTTTATAGAAAAGAGGTAGTGATTCATTATCGGAAGAAATTTACCATCATAGAGGATCAAAGTACTACGCAAACCACATAGGTAAAAGGATTCATGGGAGGAGCACATATGTGATGAAGGTTTTACCACATCACATATTTGGGTAAATAGGATTGGTGATATTTTCAAATCTATTTTATTATATAAGGACTACCAATCCCATTATTACCTTGAGTTATTTTTCATTAGAAAACATCTTCACTTCGGGAATATTCGGCTAAGTTCAAAAGATTTTGTGAGGGAGTCCACAAAGGAGAAGTTGTTCATGAGGGAGAATTCTGTAAAGGTTGAAGTAGTTCACAAGAATAGTCCATAAAGGATAGAGTCTATGAGGAAGGAATACATCAAAGGGTGTCCATTAATACAACCTCCGTAAGGGATTTTTTGGGGCACTATATCCCACAAAAGAGGAAGGGTACGCGAATGAGAGGTGGTCCATGGGACATCATCCATACTTTAAGGAGAAGTGGTTCGTGGAAGAATAATTTGCCCATGAATAAGGGATAGTCAATAGAAGTATAGGTGGTCTATGAATCATTCACACCATCTGGTGTAGCACAGTTTGCGGAGGAAGCAAGGAAGTCCACAGAGGACTCAAGGATGTTCACGAAGACAGTTCGTGAAAGTAATTTCTGAAAACTAATAGTGCATGGAAAATTGGATTTCATCTATAGGTGAAAATAGGACATCAGAAGAGCATCTACCTATAGTTTAGGATGCATATGTTTTAGTAAAATGAAGGGACCTGCATGTCTATAAATTGTGGGTGATTCCCTTCCAAGAGCAGTGAGCGAAATAAGAGGAATATGGTGATCCTTTCCATCGGTAGTGATCCAGAGAAAGAGACATTGATAGCGACCCATAAGAAAGAAATGTGATGACACTAAATCTGTTAAACATAGTGATCCTAGGCATAGAAGTGATATATCCTGGACCATGTACTTTTTTATAGTTCTTTAGTCAATTTGGTACATCATAACATCGTCATTGTATGCTCCTTATATGTAGCCCTGTAAGGGTGAACCAAGTAAAATTGATGTGTATCGTGCATGATTTAAATTTGGATTATATATTGATATGGGAAAGGGATAGAAGGGAGTTTTGTTTAATAATGAAATAAGATAAAAAGAGGAATCCAGTTTAATTTTTAATACCCTGATTCACCCCCTTCTTAGTGTATTTACCCTAATCTATCTAACTCAGGATGATTCCATATCTTCTATCTGTTGTTTTGGATGTTTTTGAGGTTGCTATAATTGGGTTTCCACCAATTGAGAAACATGCCTGGATGAATTTTTCTAACAATAGAAATATTAATGTTGATGGAAATGAAAGAAATTCTATCCTTATGACCTTATCAGAAAATTTTTATATGAAGTTGATGGTCTTAAAACTTCCAAAAGGTATAGGATATACTAGAAAATATTTTTTTAAGGGAATACTAATGTGAATCAAGAAAAGAAACACATATGGAATTATAAGTATGAAGATATAAGGCTAAGAGTTGAAGAATATATTGATGAATTATTCACTAGAGTAAATGATATTTTTTTCCAAGATCATAGGATTTAGTGATGTCAGGGATAAATCTACAATTGTAAAGAAACTTATGAGAACCTTTCCAAATAGTTTTGATTCTAAAATTTCTACTTTATAAGATAAGGACAATTTATCTCTTGTTGATTTTTCTAACTTTCATATTTCATATGAAATGTGAAAATTTATAAGGTTAATAAATAAGATAAAATATGAAATGGACTTTGAATCTATGACAAAAAAAATTCAAGATGTTAAATTTGTAGATCCTTATGATTAAAAAGTTAAATAGGATGTTGATACAAATGAAAACAATCATACCCCTTATATCCAAGAATCATCAGAGAGGAATTGGAAAATATGGAGGTAAATGTCCTCTCAAATGTTTTACATTTGGTTGAATCTGACACATTTCTATGAATTTCCCGAAAAATAATGTTGGATAATATTGAGATAAATATGATGAAAAACATTGATGAAATAATTGAAACAAAAGTTATAAATTTGAAAATTAATCCAACAAATATATGAATAATTTTAATAGAGAAAAAGTAGTCTTTTGAGTTAGAAATCTGAATCACACTTAATAGACAAAAATTCCTTAAAGGATGAAAGTTTATAAAAGTATAGAACATTCATTGAAAACATTGAGAAAGTTGAAGACTCCTAAAACAATGAAGAACAAGGGGTGAATAATCTTAATGAGAGTATCATCTTAGAATAGAACTTTTGACATGTCTTGGAAAAAACTTATCTCTCAAGAAATAAATTAGAGTAATAAATAAATATTGTGAAGAAGTTATTGAAGGAATAATTTTTTTCATTAAATAGGAGGAAGAATACATTCAAGAGATCCTAAGTTACAAATTAAGAATTATTGAATATATAATGATGATTGAAGATCTCAGTAAGAAATTCACTACCAAGGAATAATAAGTTAATACATTTCAATCTAAACTTCTTGAGTCTGAAAGTACCTTTAGGAACATGAAGGAAAACCTCAAAAAAAACTTCATAAGTAAAATATGAACATCTAATGTTTCTAAGAAAACTTAAATAAATAATCAGGTGAAATACTCACCCACTAAAAATAATATTTCATCTAATTTTTCTTACATTTTATGTTCTAGAAAAAGTTTTGGGAAATATTTGGTGTAAAATATGGTGTGAGAAACCTATTTCATCTATGAAAGATAAGAAATCACTTAGGGGAAAGTTGGTCCATGCCCAGAGTATATTAATGCAGGAAGAAGTTATCAACCCCAACAAAGTTTCTATAGAGAAATATGTTACTTAAATTGAAAATCAAGATTTTATGGCTATTAATGGTGTTGTGGAATCAATGGGCATATGGATTATAATTTTTATCATAACATGTAACTTACTAAAAGAAGTTTTGAAAAAAGATAAATAAATGGTGGAAGAAGTATGAGTAACTTTATTAGCCCACATGAAGTTAAAAAGAAAAAAATCTGGATACTAGAAACTTTCAAACAAAAAATAAATTATAATGTTTGGAAGAAGTTTTTGGAAGATGCGATTGGACTGGTCATCATTCAAAAATATGTATGACACTCCTATAACAAGTTTCTTATGGTAGAAAAGAAAAGGAAGATGGAAAGAAGAATGTTGAAGAAATAGATTTTGTTCTCAAAAAACCATTGAAAGAAAGTGAATGGGACAAACCATGGATAATTTATAGTGGTTGTTTTCATATATGATAGGTGATATAAAAATCTTGAATCATGTTTAATGTCATGATGGAGAAGAGACTACTTTTTTGTAATGATAGTTACTTAAAAATCATAGGATTCAGAAAGGATGATATGGAATAAGATTTGTGGAATTCTAAAAATGTTTTATTTTTTGATGAGATAAAACATAACTTACTTAGTGTAAGTCAAATTTTTGATGATGGAAAATAAGTAATTTTTAGAAATTATTCTTTTATCATCATAAGTGAGAAAGATGGAAAGGTTATCACAAAATGAGAAAGAACCAGTGGTAATCTATATAAAATTAAAGAGTTTAACATCTCCTGTTACTTGAGTGCCGGAGATGAAAACAATTGTGGCACCAAAGACTTGGGAACCTTGGGTAGAAAAACATGAACAAAATTTATAAATTTGATGCATTATGTTATTCTACATAATAAAAAAATGGTATAATGATGTTTTTATTACTTGTCAGAAAAGGAAGATGGCTATCAAGAGTCATAAGAGAGTTGAGACTAGTCTATCATACCTCTTTAAAAAATTCATTACAATTTATGTTGGTTAATGAGACATCAATTAACAAAAGGATATTCATAATTTATCACTTTTAATAATGATTTAACATGGATGAAAAAAATCATATTGATAAAACATGATTCAACGACTATGGAAATTGTTAGGTTTTTTAGAAAAGATGTTGATAAAGAAATGGGAGTTTATGTAAATAAGTTGAGAATAAATAAGGGTACAAAATAACTAATAAATAATTTTGAAACTTCTTTGACAAATAATGTTATAAAACATCATTAAAATTATACATAAAATTCATAAAAATGTAGTAGTAGAAATAAAGAATAGATTTTTTTTGGAAATGGGAAGATGTGTGTTAGCAGAATAAAAACTCTCAAATTTTTCTTGGAGAGAAGTTATTAGTACTATTGTACATATTTAGAATAGATTTTTGTTGATGCCAGAATACAAAATGACTTTTTATGAAATGTGGTGTAATAAAAAATCTTTAATAAGGTACTTCAATGTTGTTGGAATTCCATGTTTACTTAGAATAAAAAAATCTAGATTTAGGAAGTTTTGATGAAAAAGATGAAGACAGAAATTTTATAGGTTATTCACCAAATGGAAGAATCTAAAAATGATGGAAAAAATTATTACCAAAGTTAGTGGACTCATATGATGTGAAAGTAAGTGAAAATAAAAATTCTTTGACAAAAGTAGTTGGTAATTCTATGGAAGATAAATTGGAGACTTTGAATGATAGATAAAGTGATTCAAATATCCTTATCATGATTTAGGAGAATCATGTAGTGAGGAAAGTTCAGCTAGAACAGAATCTTTGAATTACCTACCATTGAAAAACTTGTTTTCAAAAAAATATTCTCGGGAATTAGAAGGCTAAAATTCATACTCGAAAGAAGTCGATAATAGAAAATCATACTCCACTAATCTGAATAGATGAACTAGAATCAGCATCATAAGATATTCAACACACAAAATGAGTGGATGCTATTATTGAAGAGTTGTATCATATTCTGAAAAATGAAACATGGGAACTTGTTCCTTTGCTGGCGAATAAAAATGTTATCGCAACAAAATGGGTTTATAAAAACAAGGTGAATGGACATGGAGAAGTTTCATGAAATAAATCTATAGTTTTTTGTAAAGGCTATAGATAAGTGGAAGGTGTATATTTTGATAAAAATTTCCCCCAATTGCATGGATAGAAATAACAAGAATGTTTCTAGAAGTGGCTGCTCATTGGAATTAGAAAGTAGATTAGATGGATGCAAAGTTAGCATTTCTAAAATGGAGAAGTTGAAGTAGAAGTTTACATTGAACAAATTTGCGAGTTTCTACTTTATTATGATGAAAAAAATGTTTTTAAACTAAATATTTTTTTTTTCTAAAACATGATCTATGTTAATGGTGTTCTAAACTTTAAAATTGTTGTATAATGTTAAATTTTTCTAAAGGAAACATTGATATCAATTTATATGTGAATGGTTTTGATTATAAAACACAAATTTTAATTACTTATGTGAAAGATATTAATTTTTTTTAGAGATTAATAAAAATTATGTAAATATATTCCCCAGGAAATGAATAATAATTTTGAAATTTCAATGTTTGGAGAATTAACTTTCTTCCATGGATTCAAAGTTCAAGAAAATGAAAAGTATATTTTATTATCTCATGAAAATAATTGAATGGAATTGTTAAAAAAGTTTGAGATTATGGAATCTCAAGAAGTTTATATTCCTATTTCAGTGAGCACAAAGTTGAGAAATGATGAATCTAGAAAAAGTGTGAATCAGAAAGACTTTCAGAAGATGATAGAAAGTTTTCTTTACCTTACAAACTCACAACATAATATTATTTTTGCTATGAATTTTTTATAGGTATCAATGTAATCTGAATGAATCACATATGTTGGAAGCAAATAGAATTATTATATATATAAATAGAACAACTTCACATGGGTTATTATACATAAGAAAATTTTAGATGAATTTTCATGGCTATATTGATACCGATTGGGCCAGAGATTGTAATGATAGAAAATAAACCTTAGGTTGAAAATTTTTATTTGGTAAATGTTGTGTGAGTTTCCATAGTAAGAAACAAAGCTAAATAAATTTGAGCATTGTGGAATCAGAATATGTTTTCGCTACTCAGGCTTGTACATAGATGTTGTGGATAAAAGTTTAATTGAAATATTTGAAAGTAAATGTTTGTAAATCATTTAAGATATTTTGTTATAGTCAGAGTGCAATTGAACTTTCTAAAAATTCTATCCAACATTCACAATTAAAACAAATAAATATAAAGTTTTACTTTATAAAAGAGAATATTTCTTCGGGAGATGTTTTTCAAGAATATATATCAACAAAGTATAAAATTGATAATATCTTTACAAAGGAAATGTTGAAAGAAAGGTTTATTAATTTAAGGATGAAACCTCATGTTCTAAATCCTCCAATGAATTCCTAAATCTCAGAAGGAATACCCCCAATGTGCGTTGATTTTTTTTGAA
This sequence comes from Viscum album, assembly GCA_963277665.1. Classification (NCBI taxonomy): domain Eukaryota; kingdom Viridiplantae; phylum Streptophyta; class Magnoliopsida; order Santalales; family Viscaceae; genus Viscum; species Viscum album. The sequence continues at coordinate 1,049,779,093 of OY728130.1, read as the reverse complement.
AAAGGGGGAGAGAATGTAATTTTTTTTACTTTGTAAGATGATTTTACTTATCTTAAATTGTAAGAATTTTTTACTTATTTTTTTAAAATGAAAATGAAGTTGTGGTTATCATAAAATGATAGAGATGAAAATAAAAGGGATTGGAAAAGATAAATGTGTGGGGGAGTTTATCTTTACATGGATGTAAAATTTTATTGTCAGTGAGTGATTAGATTCCTTAAAAAAATTACATTAACTGGTATTGTGGTGTCAGGACACTATCTTTTGAGAAAGTATATGTTTTGTTAAAAAGGAAATATTTTGGTTATGATAAATTTATGAGATTTTTAAAAGTTTTTAATGAGTGTTGTCAATAATTCCAAAGTGGTAAATTGAAGAACCCTTGTGATGTTTTTTATTATAAATGTTTTTGTTTTTATTGACAAATAATATTTTATAAAATAATATTTTTGAAAAATAGGTGAAAGTTTCTAAGGGGAGTCATTATTAAATAAATTCCATTGTAATGGGAAATTATATCCTGATGAAATTAAATCAGATTGAATATGTGGAGGAAGATCAAATTAAATATGAGAAGGAAGATCAGACCAACTCAGTGAAGTAAAATCAAACTGAATTTGATGAGGAATATCAAACTGACTCTATGAAGTAAAATCAGGATGACTCTAAGAAGGAAGATCAGATGGACTCTGATTTAGAATATAATCAGAATGACATTAATCAATATAATCAAACTAATTATCAACAAGATAGTCATATGAAACCTAAAGAAGACAATCATATTGAAGTTGAGAAATATAATCAGACTAAAGATAAGAAAGATAATCATACTGAAGTTGAGAATGATAATTATATTGAATCTGATCAAGATAATCAGACTGAAATGAAGCAAGGTAATCAAATTTAAGCTGATCAAGATAATCAGACTTAATATAAGCAAGAAAATCATACTAAATCTAAGAAAGATAATCAGGAAGAAGCTGAGAAAGATAATCATACTAAAGAAATGTTAGAATGTTTGAGAGGACTGATTTTGGATAAATATTAGGAATGTTTTAAGAATTCAAAGTTGGAGTTTAAATGAAAGTGTTTTTCAAAGTTTTGAAATTTGAGTACGCATGATATTTTTTCAGTTTCCCAAATTTTTGTTTTTATGTATCCTATAAATAGTGGCACAATTCATTTACACTTTTTAACTTTAACGAGTGCGGAAAAGGCAGGGAAATGAATATTTCATCCCATGTTTTTCTTTCTGGACTGAAATATCAAATAAAGGTAAGACTACTGAATTTTTTGTTTACCGGACTGAGAAAAGTCATTTTGAAAATTTGAGAAGATTTTGAGTTTTGTATCTTGATACTGAGTTCATCATACTGAGTCCATCAAACTGAATTCATTAGACTGAGGAAGTTTAAATTGAGGTCTAGGGAATTTATGAGAATTGAAAGTTTTATTATCCAGGTAGAACATAATGTTTTTAAGGATTAGATTGAGAAAGTGAGATACATACGGAGTCTATTGGATTGAGTCAATTGGAATGAGTTCATCATAATGAAGGCCATAGGACTCAAGACATTAGTCCCAAGAACTTTTATTCAGAAATATTTAAAAAGTATTTATTATTTTATTTGGCCTCAATTCTTTTTTAAGAAACTTTTTAGACTGACTAGATTAGATATAATCATTCCTCTAGGGAGATGGAAGGTGTATAATGGGAGTTGGAAAAAGGTTTATTCACTTCTTCTTAATAGTTAATTTCTATAGTCCCATGATAGTGGCTATGGAAAGGATTCAGGTTCTCAAACTGAGGTGAAACTTTATAAATATTTGTTTTCTTTACTTTATTTCCTACTTTTTCATGCATCCGTATTTTCTAAAATATGATAAGGAAATGAATATTAATAGGCTGTAGGGGTAAAGTTTCTAAGTGTATTGAAACCCATAAAAATTAAACAACTGATTCAACCCTCCCCTCCCCTCTCATTTTTTTCAATCCTTTGGAAATACATGTTCTCAATACAACTCATACCTGGTGCTAAACATATATTGAAGAATTTTTATAGAATGGCCCTAGTTGGGTTGAAATAATTGAAAAAGTAACTCTAGGATAATATTTATAAGGTATTTATACACCCTACTTCATCACTATGGGGTGAGACTATTCTCTTTATTTATAAGAAATATGGTTCAATGAACCTTTACATTGATTATCGATAACTTGAAGAGATAACTATCCATAACATGTATCCTCTACCCCATGTCATTGATTTGATTGATAAATTACATGGATCTTAAAACTTTTCAAATATTGATCTTTGATTTGGTTACTATCATTTGAGGGTAAAAAAAGAAGAAATACACATGATTCCCTTCTATATGAGGTATGGACACTATGAATTTATGGTGATTACTTTTGGTCTTACAAATTTCCATAATTATTTTCCATAATTCCATGAATAGAGTCTTTAGAGATTACCTTGATCAGTTTGTAGTATTCTTTACAGAAGGTATTATTATATAGTCAGAGGGAAAGCAAGAGCATGGAGATCATCGAAGGATTATTATGAGGACACTATGAAAGGAAAATTTTTATTAAAAATTTACCAATTGTGAATTTTTTATTTAGAAAGTTTCATTATTGGTACATATAATCTCATGTGAAGGTATTTTAGTGGATCCTTAAAAGATGAAAATTATTGGAAGTTGACACAGTCTAACCATGGTAACTGAGATCCATAACTTCCTTGACATGGCTAGATATTATCATTGTTTTTGGAAAAAAATTCATGGGGGTATAATATACTCACCATTTCAAATAAAAAAAGAGTCTAGTTCCTATAGTTGGATGAATGTGAGTAGAATTTGAAGGAGTTGAATAGAAGGTTGGCCATTTCACTAGTCGCTAGACTACCTTGTAGTGGTAAAGGTTTTTTAATCTAGAGTGATCTATCCAGAAAGGGTGTGGAATGTTTCCTCATAAAGAATGTTATGTTTCTAGATTATGCCTCCTTCCAATTAAAATTTCAAGAGAAAAATTATCCAACACATGATTTTGTGTTAGCAATGGTAATTATTTCATTAAATTTATGGAGGAATTATCATTCTAGAGAAATGTGTGAGATATATACTAACTATAAATTTTTAGAGTATATAATCACTCATAATGAGATTAATATGTGAAAGTAATGATGGTTAGAGATAATCAAATATTATGACTGATCAATACATTATCACCCTAGGAAAGAGAACAATGTGTTTGATGCTTTGAGTTGATAGGATCATGTTAGCTTATCCATGATGGGGATAATTAATGATATAAAATTTATGAACTTTCAAAGGATGGATTTTGAGATCTTAAATGAAGGGTAAAGATCTTATCATTCTTAAATGAGTGTTCACCCATCCATTCTAGAGAAAATTAAAAAGGCATAGAAGGAATAAGTGGATCCACCGAAGAAGGTGAGAGATGTTCCTGAGTTTAACCTTGATAGTGATGAGATGATAAGTTTCTAAAACCATCTATGCATTCTATCCATACCAAATTTGAAGAAGGAGATATTATAGGAGGCTCATAGTTCTTTATTTTCTAGTAATCCTAGAAATACAAACATATATGAAGATTTGAAAGACTATTTATAGTGGGATAGCATGAAGAGAGATATTTTAGATCTTGTATCTCAGTTCTTGGTATGTTAGAAAGTCAAGGCATAGTGAAAAAAGTTTAAGGGGATGCTACAACCATTACCCACACAAGAATGGAAATGGTAAACAATCATCATGGATTTTGTTATTGGAATCCCTAAAACATCTAGATGGAATAATGCTATATGGATTATAGTCGACTGCCTTATGGAGTATTCACACATTATTACTATTAGTGGATAATTTTCTCTTGATATAATTTCTAGAATATACATTAATGAAGTGGTAAGATTGTTTGGAGTCCCACTTTCTATTATATCTAATTGGGATCCTAGGATTACCTAAATATTTTGGAAATGTATTTAGAAAGAACTTAAAACAGCGTTGTATTTCAGTACTACATATTATCATTAGACATATCGTTAGTATGAAAGAAAAATTTAAACGCTAGAGGATATGTTGAGATCTATTTCTCTAGAAATAAATAGTGGTTATGATCATCAGCTTACTCTAGACTATTTTTCTTACCAAAATAGATTTCACTCGATCCTTCATATGGCTCATTATGAATACCTCTACGAAAAGAAGTGTAGAACTCCAATATACTGGAATGATATTGGAGAAAAAAAGCTATTGGTGCCTGAGAAAGGTAATGAAATGGAAGATATGGATAGAGCTATTCATCAACATAAAAGGGAATAAAAATGTTGATAGAAAATTTATGTTGATAATCATCGGTGAGATCTAGAGTTTGTGGTTGGTGAAATTGTATTTATAATAATTTTTCCATGGAGAAATTTTATGCGATTCAGAAAGAAATGGAAGATGATCCCTAGGTATATTTTCCCTTTTGTGATTACTGATCTTATTAGGATAGTAGCATACCATTTGGAACTTCCCCCAAATCTCTCTCTTGTCCATGATGTGTTCCATGTATATATCTTGAAGAAGTACATACCTGATCCATCACACCAACTGAACTCATAGGTTGTACCACTTGAGAAAGGTCTTTATTATGATGATAATCTAGAAGAGATTTTAGATTGTATAGAGAAAGTTATACAAAATAATACCACTCAACTGGAAATATATTATGGTGAAACCAATAGTTTTAGGAAGTTATGAGGGAACCTAAGGATATGATGTGGTATAAGGGTCCTTATTTTTTTAATAGAATGAGGAAAATTTGTGGGAGAAATTCATTTTAAGAGGGGGGTAGATTGTAACACCCCATGATTTTATGAAATACTTATTTTTTCAAATAAATCAATTTATTAGATAGATTGAAATAAATGAAACACTGAGTTTCCATGATAACTAGTGTTACACACAACATTGAGTTTTAACGAACCAAGATATATTATATTAAAATATTAATATTTATTATATCCTGGCCATTGGAATGGAGGGTATGAACAAGATTAAATAAATTATGAAAATTTATGGCTCAAAAATTTATAAATAGAATTATTTAGTTATAAATTAATTGGAATTGAAAATATAAATCAATATAAATTTAAGGAAATGTTTTTTGAAAAATAGTATTTTTCTAAAGAAGTGATTTCATATCATTTTTAAGATTTATTTTAAAATTAATTTTTTTAATTATGAAAATATAAATAAGAGAAAATATAAATTATTTTGGAAATCCTCATGTAAAAATTATATTAGAAGGCATTGTTGATAATTTTCTAAAAAGAATTATTTTTTTCTTGAATACTGAAAAATACTAATATTTATAAAAACGCGTCATTTATTCTAAATGATTTAAAAAATTAATTTTTTTAAAATGAATATTATAGTAAAATTATCCAAATTATATTATAATTAATCCAATTTTGGCCATTAGAATCAATTATATGCTCAATTATAATACACAAAATGTCTACACATTTAAAAAAATCTTCTTTGGAAAACTGTTTTTTGGCAGGGTCTGTGGGATTAATTTTAAATTAATTTCAGTAAAATATTTTAATAGAATTTGAAAAAAATATTACATATTATAAATCATCATAATTATTATTATCCAATATTTTCAACATAATCTTCTACCATAATTAATAGTCAAAAATAGTAAAAATAAGTTTGCACTATTATGGTTAAAATGGGTTTACCAGGGGTTAAACTAAAAATATAAGGATAATATTTTCATTAAAACTTTTATAAAAAATATTTTATAACAAAATTTCAATACTATATTATCCCTATATCTAATACATGGAAATTTGGAAGCTTTTCTATTAGAATAACTTTATAATTTTATATTTTTATGCAAATTTTCAAGTAGTTTTAATGTGGGTTCCTTTCCACACTTATAAAAGAACCTATCCCCTGCTCTTTTCCTCACACTCAAAGATACATTTATGTCATCCATTAACTAAAAAAATCCTTCTCCACTTCCATCACCGTTCCCTTGATTCATTTTTTGTCAGGAAACGTTCATTTGATGGCTCTATGTGTAAACCTAATGAGTCTCTCAAAATAAGAGGTAATGCTCTTAACAATGCATTATCGTTTTACTTATTCTTAAATATCCTTAAATTTATATTTAAAAATTATCATAAAATAACATCAAAATAATCTATATAATTATACTTTATTATATTGATAGTATTTCATATATTCATATACATTTCTATCAAACGGGAAATGAAACCATCGATCATGTGTATGTTAGACAACAGCTGCGTGAACCGACACAATTTGTTTTCCATAAATACCTCCCATGGTTGGGTATAAATATGGATATAATATATTTATATAATTTATTTAACATAATTTCACCTTATAAAATATAATAACACATATACCTTTTTACATTCCACTTCAAGGGGGATACACTGACGTCACTCTTGTGTATGGCGGACTACCACGCCGTGAAGTGAAGTGATTCATTCTCAATAATGATTTACATTGAAGGTAATAATAATTATGTTAATTAATATATGTGATATATATTAAATCATAATGAATATATAAATGTGAATTATTAATTAATTTTATTTCATTTTATCTATCAAAATATTGAAACAACATTCATGCATATGTTCGACCTACCGCCTCCATGAATGATGCATTTCATCTTTCAATATCTAACATTTGTTAATCAATTTAAAAATGAATATAATTAAAATATATTATATTAATGTCATGTTTTTAAATTATATATATTATGAAATGATAATCAATTTATAAGGTCATAAAATATCAAACCAAAACATACATGTAAAATGAAGCACATATTACCCGGAACATGATTTTAACAAGGAATTGTTAATAAACGGGTAATAAAAAAGGAATAAGTAAATTATTTATGGTGTGATACACATGATTTTTTTTCTTTAATATATTTATAATAAACACAACCTTATATATATATATATATATTATAGGTTCTAATACATGTGGAGAAATTTATGGCTAAAGGTAAGAGATCTCTGTCTCACTTTTATTTTTTGTGAGACACAATCCATATTCACAACACATTTATTTTATGTGGGGTATATACATCCCATGAATTCATTTTATGATTAATCTACTTAAAGTTATGTGGATTCATATAACCATTTTAGTATCTCCCTTTCATTTTTTTACATGCTACCAAAATGGTTTTGATTTTATGCTACATTCTCATCAATTATCGAGATTGTTTATGATTAAGTCTCCAATATTAAAATATTATGATTTACTTATTAATAATTCTCAATAATTTTCTTATATTATGGGTATTTATTGATAATATATGTTTTTCCATCATTTTACTTTATTTATGTTTTCAATAGATCTAAAATAATGTTTTAAGTAAAATTGACGTTTTTCCTTTCTTCAGCTGAGAAAACCTTTTCCTACATATTCATATTTTCTAAAAATGTTTTCAAGAATGCTTTAAATATTATTTTTTTATTATTAAGAGGTATTTTTACCCATGTTTTATTTTTTTAAAAAAATTTATAAGGAATCTTCATGTCATTTTCCAAACAAGGAACTTTTAACTTTTATCGGTAATGTGAAAGGAATATTTATCTTTATATACACGTAATGTGTAGAATTATCCACCTTCATGACCACTAAATGTTTTAAATATTCCCTTTAAAGTTTTAATGGTTATTACTAAATATATTTTTTTCATTTATCTCTTGGATATATTTTTATTTTTATTTTATTTTTAAATAAAATGATTTTGAAAATATTTTATGTTTTAAAAAGTGTTTTTAAAGGGGAAAGTATATTTTCCTAAATAAATTTTTGAATTAATATTTAAAAATCATTTTCCATCTAATATGAATTTATTTTTTCAATAATTATTTAATAGGGATATAAACCCAAGATACCATTCTTATTCATTATCTGACTGGTTTATGTTTATGATGACTAGATATTTATGGAACTTGTTTCTCTTCCAAAAGTTATACCATGATGAAATGTTTATGAAACTCATTCCTTTTTCATGGGTTATTCTATGATGAAATTATAGAATACATATGAAATTAATTTCCTTTACATGGGTTATTATATGATGGTATGATGAATGTTTTATCGTATTATGGAACACATAAGTATGGTTTTCAAAATATGATGGGTGGGACCAATATCTCCCTCCAAAAAATTAGCTAAAGGTTTATAACTCATGAGATAAATATGAGAAACAAGTTGATGGGATTCATCGACTATGGGAATCTAGTACATCCTGATCCACAATGGAAAGTAGGTAATGAGGAATGATCCCATATGATGATGGTCTTGATAGTTAACCTTGACATATGAAATGGTTTCTATATTTAGGATTATGTGACACTTTTATGGTTCATGATTGATTTATGATGTCTTATCACTCTTATGGACCATGTATTTTGATATGATGATTATTTCTTCCATGAACCATGTTTATGTCTATGACTAGTTGGGTATGAACTTTGTATGTTATGTTCATGATCGTATACCCTTATTTTTATCTTGTGATTTCATATGATCATGGATTGATATCTCCCATTTTTACCTTTAATGATAATTTGAGCACACCATTTCTTCTTTCTCATTTAACTAGGTTATGAAGAATGGTTATATGTAAGATTATCTATAGAATTCATATATGAGGAATTTGATGAGCCCGTAAGGGGCCTCTATTGACGCTAGGTTTTCCTTGGTGCCGCCTTCCGCTCCCCCATTGCAGATCTGCCTCATCCCCTTCTGCTCGGCGCAATCGTGGCTCGCAGGTCTTCCAGTGGCGGCAACTTCTTCTCTGGTGAACATCCTTGCTGCGACGATTGTTCTGGCTAGGGCTCTCCATGGAGACGCGATGTTGGTCCCGGGTGGTCGATGCTGCGGTCTGGGGGTTGACGTTGCGTTTCGCGTCGTCTGCCGGTGTGATGGACAGATCTGGCCCCGGGTGCGGTTTTGAAAGTGGCACCGGGATTTGCGGCATAGGGTTGCGGAGGGGTCCCCTTCCAGCGAGTTCTGGCCTGGTTTGTGTTTGTTCATTTTCTTCTGTATTTTTCTCTTGGTTTCGTGGTGTGATGGTTGTTTCAGCGCTCGACTCGGCTCCGATTCCGGTGACCGGTGATGCAGTCTTGGTGAGAGGAATCTTGTTTTCGGGTGATCGGCGACGTTCTATGATGGATTCATGGTGGCGGTCATATTTACTCGGACTTGCTGTGGCGTTTTTGCAGCAGGTTTTTTGAATCTGTGTTTATGATTCGGTTTTCTGTTGGTTCTTATGAATTTGTGGTATGATGTATGGCTGTCTGATTTGTGGTTCGTGAAGAGTTCCCGGTGATTTCATGACAACACCGGTGTGAAAGCCGGTGATGAGTTTGAGAGGCGGAAGGGTTTGGAATTAGGTGAGTTTGTAGGTTCTCACTTACCCAAAAAGTGATTTATTTGAAAATAAAAAAAAGAAGTTTCAGAATAAGATTTATCTATAAATAGTACTAAATAGAGAGTGATTTGTTGGAGATGTTGAAGATATTTCATGAAATAAGAATATTTTTTGTCTAGTATTCAAAGAAATTAAACTAATACGGTTCTCAAGAATAAATTATGTAATGTAATGAATATTCATATAAAAATGTTTAATATTTATGTGTGGAAGGACTAGTTCATTATAGAAAAGGATATAGATTCTCTAGTTTTTTGAAACATATTAAAAAAATATTAATCAACAATGAGAGTTGGTTCTTAAAAATGTTAATATTTATTTAAAGAGGGAGAAATGGAAAGAAATATAGGAATTAAGATAAATAATTTAGTACCAAACATGATACTAAAATTAAAAAACTCCACAAAAAAATAAATTTAGAGGAGGTAATATATCATATAGAGTATGAAATACTATTTTATATGTAATTCCATGTCTGGTTTATTGACATTCAATAAAATTTGTTCAAAATTAAAGAACATAACATTTTATGTAAGCTCTAACAATCACTATTTGAAGCATAAATACATAATGTCTAATATTATATATTAAATTTCATATATTTATATAGGGTTCCCAAATTAATGGACTGGAAGAAAATTGGTACAATAATATGATTAATATTCATACAATAAAAAATATATTTGTATTTCAGATATATATATTTCTTACTAGTTTAAAATAATTGTAATAAATAAAAATATTTTTTTATGATCTATTAATTTTATCAATATATAATAAATATATTATAAATAAATATGTTATAAGATTTAGAATAAGAACATGCTCTAGAAATCCAATATACTCACAATAGTTGAAATAAATTTGGGTGAACTGAATAGGGAATCGAAGCTAGCATGAACCTACTGACATTCAGGGTCTATAAGGAATAGAGGGAAAGGTCGATATGCCAATGATATATTTTTTAATGGGAAAATATAATTCATAATTATTTAATAATATTTGTATAAATGAGTTAAATGATGTATATTGAAAATTTCTAATGAACAAAATAATAGAAGAAATGAAATTCTATTTGTAGATATGAATAAATGAATAATAATGAATATTTTACATGTCATAAAAAATAATTATATGTTAGGAAAATATAATTGTTTCACAAAATTTATTATTTTATATAATATACCAAGGGTAATGAAAATAATCATGATTCCTTTCATAATTATGTAACAGTGGGAGTTTTTTTCCTAAAAATCCTTGTATTAAAGTAGGAGATATATGAAGATACATAGGAATGGAGATAACTAATGTAGTAACAAAAATGATACTAAAATTAACCAAATCCATGAAAAAAAATGTAAAGGACGTAAATGTTATTATAGAATATGGAATGTTTCTTTATAGGTAAGTCAATGTCTTTTACAATAACTTGTAACCAACCCCTCTCTAAATTATAGTACATAAAATTTTATTTAATCTCTAATAACCACTCTTTGAAAAAATAACTCATAGTATCCAAGTTTATGTATTTTATTTATTATATTGAACTAGGGATCCCAAAATGATGGAAGAGAAGAAAAATGGAAAAAATATAAAATTATGAGATTTATAGTAACATATATATTGGTATTTTAGATTTATATTTGCTTCATGTAGAATTGAATTCTAATAAAAAATAAAATTTCATTATCCATTAGTTATATATATTTTTAATAAATATATTGTAAAAAAATATGATATAATATTTAGAAGAATCTCAGGCTCATGTACTACAATCTGATCACAATAGTCAATAGAATTGTTGACAAAGTCATGTAGTGTAATAATGCGAAAATAACACTTGGGGATGTGGAACAAGGAATGAGACTATTGAAACTAAGGTGCATCCCATGAAATAATTAAATATTCACAGTTTTCTATAATATTTTTAAATTAAAAAAAGATAAATTCAATCAAAATAATACCAATTAAATTACTTAGTGATAGTTTTGGTGTTATGATGTTTAGTTTTGGGGACTTTATTTTTTTAGAGTGAAATTTTTTTATCACCTCATTAAATGTATTTTTAATGATATTGATTTCCCACCTATATTTAATGCTGTGGAAAATATCCCCTGATTTCCACCCTGATTTCCACCCCTATCCCCTATATCCCCAATTTCTACACGATGTCCCCTGTAGACACCAATTCCCACCCCCTATATTTCCACCCATATATCCCTAAATATCGTATTTACACCCCTATTCCCTATAGCCCTGATTTTCACCCCTCTGTAGCCCTGATTTCTACCCATATCACCATCAATTTTGTAGAAAGTAGCCCCAATATTTTTTAAATGGAACACATTTACGATTATTGTCACCTTAGTGCCTACTTTGATGGTGCATTAGGCATGTGCCTTTGGTACTCCTTAGTGAGGTAGTGGTGCCTCACCAATGTCGAGGCACTCTAGGTGTGCCTCATAATGACTATAACTAAGGTTTGTGCCTCATTGACCTTTGACAACATTGGTCAGAAGAAATTTGTGTGTACTAAATTGGGAATCAAATATAGTAGGAACCTAATAATAGTTGGGGGCCAGGAAGGAATGGATTGAAAGGTGGAGTAGTTACCTTTTAATTTTGTAATGAGAAAATATAATTCATAATTTTGTTATAGAGCTATGTAAATGAGTTAAATGGTGAATTATGATCTTTTTATTAATATAAGTTAATAAGAAATAAAACAATACTTATAGATATGCATAAATTAATAAAAATTATTATTTCTCATCTCATAAAAAAATAATGTATTATAGGGAGAATATAATTGTTTCATTTAAAGGGATATATTGTATAACGTGCCCATGGGAATGAAAATACATAAGTTTCATTTTATAATTATGTAAAAATTTGGGTTGGTTATTAAAAATATTAATCTTTCTTTAAGGAAGGATATATGGGACAATAGATATAAATTGAGATAAATAATAAAGTACCATACGTGCTACTAAAATTTGCAATGTCCCATCCTAGATGAAACTAATTTGGTGCCCCGAGATGGTTCACCACAAGGCCTCAAGTGCACCACGATGTACACCTGATTCATCTGACTAGTTGAGAGGGTCTAAAGGTGGTACAGTGGGGAGATTATACCCTCATATTAGAGTAACACATCAAAACAATATCTAGATATCATCCCAAGTAGTAACTAAATAGAGTGCAGAATAAGTAAATAATTGAAATTGAAATATGCGGTTATAGTCATTCAAATGACATAAAAGCAAAAAAAACCATATAATACATTAAAAAATGGCCCCCACCGGGTCGACCATAAATATAAGAGTATATGATAGAAACTAAATTACATGGATCTACTACTAACTCTGAGCTAGACCACATACTCATTATCAAAGACAATGCTGAGTTTCTCTAGCATGATAGTAAGAATCCACACGAGTGGATCCACTCGATCATGAAACCCCAAGACTTATACTAATTCATCATGTAATCTGTGCTCTAAATGAAAACTATACATAATGTCTTCACACACACTGAGTTGAACATATAGGTGTGAGAAATAAACTTAGTAGGTGACCCCAATGATGACCCTATAATATGCTTTCATGAGTGCATGATCATGAAATATTCTCAGCCTAGATGAGACACATATAGTAACCCTATAATTTTACAAATATTATTACATTAATTTAATCATAATTAACCATCAATTACAAGATGGTAGGTCGTGGCTCGAGGTGGAAAAAAAATCGAGAGGACCTGTGCTTTGTGGCTGTGTTCGTGGCTCAAGGTGCGCAGTTGATTTGTTTTTGAAGGTTTGATTTTTTAAATTGATATGTGGTTGATTTTGAATGTGTGATGATTTGGATCTTAGTATGGTTACCACTTTCCAAAAAGTGGCTTATATAAAATACCAAAAAAAAGTTTGCTGGCCAATTACAATCCATGGAACATAATGTCTAGTGTCTTTGGAAGATTAGGTACACAACTAGAAAGCATGAAAACCTAAATAAAAGCATCATTTTTTTAATCTCCATAACAATATCCTAACATACATTAAGATCTTACATCTATATAGGATAACCTATGGAATACATAAACAATGTGATGATCTAAAAATCCCAGTATGGGAATAAACATTGTAATAATGCATAACACATGGGTTAGAAGGAATAACATGATGACATAAAAAGGCATGGAAAAATGAATACACATATGTAAGAATAATATATGGATCATGGGATTATGTGATCATGTAATCATAGAAATTTGGAAACAATATAAAACATTACATAATCATAAGTCATGGATAACTTCCAATACTATTACACATAGTGTACAGAGTCCCATAAAAGAACCAGGTTTTCTCAATGTCCCAAAATGACGTCTCATGAGACTAAACATTACCTAATTCATTGGAGAACTATCTAGTTTAACCCATAATAAAATTTTATTGAATATGTGTTCCATATAAATAATCAAACATAACGAATATACATAAGGGTTACCCATGGAAAGAAATGGGCATCATAATGATGTCATATGGTATAACAAATGAGAATATCATAAAGGTTCCCAAGAAAGAATGGATTTAAATCATAAAAATAAATTAATAAGGAAAAAAATGAATATATCCTGATAAATTATGTACAATTAAATTTAAAATATTTAAAAAGAGTGTTTACGACACTTTATAAATCAACCTCTTTAGTGAGGTTGTAGGGAAAATATTAAAGAGTATTTAAAATGGACAAAGGAATAATTGTTTGAATGAAACCTGAAATGAACTAAGATATTTTTTTCATGATAAAAATATCTATTTTATAAAAATATTCATTACTTAAAACAAATTATGGATTGTACATGAAAATGGGTAAGAAATTGGAAAGTTATATTTAATCGAGCTTGCGTATAGGGAGGAATTGAAATTAGGACCTTATAAAACAGGTATTTCCCCATAAAAGAAAGAAGAATAGATATAGGTACCTATTTCTGGGATAAAAAAAATAATTTAGGAGTATTTCATAATAATAATTAATAATTACAGTGGACTAATTAGATATTAAGCGTAACTCAAAGAAAAATTGGAGGTTTGGAGAGAATCTCATACCTTATGTCTGAAAGTGCTCTGCACTTGTTCTTAATGAAATTGATAATAAAATTAGATTTTTTAATAATTTAAATAATAACATATTGAAAATATATTTTATTTATTATAATTTTATTAGGTTCATTTATGGCCATTTTTTGTGTTAGAGAGTTTAATTTTGTCGTTCTGGGAGTGTTTGTTTCATGGATTTCATGATCGGTTCCCTTCAGTTTTATTATGGATGTTCTTATAAAATTGTAATAAATCTTCATTAGTGAAATATATGGAATTAATTAACATCCATAAATATAAATGGTTTAGAATATTATTTTATTCTTTGATATTAGGATGATTCTTTAGATAATTCGTTAATGAAAAAATGATTTTTTTTCATTTTGGTGGTTTTTATGACAATCAGGATTTAATATCGTTTTACTTAATAATATGTTTATATATTACTAGAAGAACATAAAAAAGTGTTAATTAATATATTATAATATTTTTTAACCATAATAGTGATTTTATTACCATACTTGAAGTATGTAATGAAAAATGAAAACACATCATCTATGATGGCTCTAAATCGACACATCAGGGATGATGTTTTCATTTTTTGAAAAAAGGAAGAGAGAAGAGATTTGATGATGGATTATTCCATTAACTAAATAAAATCCTTGAATATAATATATAATATAGTAATCATTCATCTTTTGTATAGTTAGGTGAGGAGAGGATAAGAAATGAAAATAAATTGAAAAGAAATTAAAAGAAAATGAAAGAGGATTTTATCTCTTGAACTTCTTCTCCTTGAGAAAATCCTTTCTGAAATTTGGTTGGTATTTTGTTGATACCAGAGGCTCATGTACATGGAGATGGAGGCTTGATAAGGTTATTGGGAATAATATGGAAAATATACAAGTCTTATATTGTGCGAGGATAAGTGGTTGTGGGGGGTGGTATTTATAGTGGATGAGAGGAGTGTTTTTTTTTTATTATTATTTATTTATTATTTCAGCTCAAAATTATCAATATTATTGATTATTGTGACTATTTATAGTATATATTTAATTTAAGATCGAAATAATGGTTCTTAAATCATCCATACATTATCCATGACTCAATAATTCATGTATTTAGCTCATACCGTAAATTATCATATTTCACTATTCACAAAAATTCAACAATTTTAGAATAATTACAAAAAATAACCCTCACCATTTATCAACGTTTAGATTTCAAAATTGTACTCCATTTTTTGAAAATATTTTTCTAAATATGATAAATTTAATTTTTAAATAAAATAATCATTTATTCAAAAAATACCTATTTAAAAAATATAAGTAATTTTATAAAACTTTGAAAAATAAATCAAGGTCTCATAAAATTATCCTATTATTATAATAAAACAAAATATTAATTTAGGAATTTATTTATTGAAACTAAAGTTTCTTTTAAATCATTATATTAATTATAAATTTTTAAATAAACAATTACGTTTTACTAAAAAATAAATACTGAATATTATCATTTTTAAAACATTTATTTACTTATACCATGATATAAATATATCACATTTTCTTTTATAAGATACAAAAATTTTATTTATACTTTCATTGGTGAGGTTACTATTCTATTGTTTAGTTTACTATTCCTTATGTCCACATTACTATTCTAATGGTCATTTTAATATTTAATCAGTATAGGTTCCTCAGTTTCTAAAAATACCTCTTATTTCTTTAATTTTTCATTTATAATGTTTTTATTGTGTTATCTATGTGATTTTATGTGATTTATACTATATAATATAATTACAATAAAATAAATTCGATTAACAATATTATGGGTTGTTACATTCTTACCCCTTATGAAAATTTTCACTCGAAATTTAGTTTTGCATTCTAATTTGAAAATATGATGGGGGCACTTCTCCTTCATTTCTTCCTCTAAATACCATGTATCCTCTTCATCCTTATGATTCCCCTATAGTAAATCCACTAGGTGAGTGGTCTTGTCACATATAACTTTATCTCTATGGTCTAAGATCTTCACCAATTTCCCCTCATAAGAGATACCTTTTTCCAACTGTACCACATTTGAATTAAGTACGTGTGAGAGAGCCATTATGTACTTCCTCAAGAAGGATACATGGAATACATCATGTTCTTGAGACATGGTAGGTGGAAGTTCTAGTCGATAGGATTAAACTTCATCATGATCAATAATCTCGAAGTGAATGATGTACCTATAACATAACTTTCCATTTGTACCACATCTCATGATACACTTACATAGATATATTCAGAAGAATACCATGTCTCCAACCTTAAACTCCAGTTCCCATAAAAGATTGTTGGTACAAATATTCAACAAAATTTCGACTACCTTGATGTGTTTCTATATAGTAGTCGCCTTTTCTACCATTTCATTGACCATTTTTGGTTCTAGTAGGTTCTGTTCAGCAACTTCATCCCAGAATGCTAGTGTTCTACATATTCTCCCATAAAGGGATTTATATATGTAACAGCCCAAGATTTTATGAAAAATATTCTTTTTAATTTCACTAATGTCTTGTGTTGTACGCTACTCCAAAAGGAGCTTGAACAACACACATCCTTGACTTGCCTTGCATTACATGCAATCGCGACCTTCCTCGATAGCGTGTGTAGTACGCAATACCGAGTTTCACTAAACAACGATATGCTATTAAAATATTATTATAACTAGCAGTTATGAATAGTAATAACCACCTTTTAAAATTTTAGAAATTTTAGCTCTCAAAATGGACTTTATTTTTGGATTCAGAGTATCAAATTTAGCCTAAGGTGAAATTTTGGTGATTTTCGGATAACTTTCATATTCTGATGAATAGTGAAAATTACTAAATTATAATTAAAAACAACTTTTTTAATCGAAATAATTAATAGTGATAAATTATTAATTTGAGTGGTTTTAAAGTATATTTAGAATATATTTTTACAATTTAATACAATGTTGGTCATTGGTTGTAATTTCACATTTAAACCAGACATAATCAAGTGTCAATCTTTTGATATATATTGTTTCCTAAAAACACGCTATTTATTTTAACAGCGGGATTTAATTATAAAATTAATTAATGCAACTTCTATGTTATGAATTTGGTAAAATAGATTTCATTTTTGAATTCGGAATATGAAATATAGCTTGGGATGAAATTTTGGCATTGTTCTGAAAAACATCAATTTTTGATGAATAGTGAAACTACTAAGTGGTAGGTTAAAAACTGAATTTTGCATAAAACTTAATTTTACCGCTTCTGTGAATGGAATTTCGAAAATCCGAGAGACACGGTTAATATCAAGGACTAAAATGTGGTTCAATGAGATGAAAATAATTTTTTGATGAATAGTAACTTTTTACTTTTTTACCACGGTTAATAGTAAATAAGGTAACTAAGGGTAAATATGATATTACTATTACCCTAACACATGTCCTAATTCTATTGGACAAGTGTAATTCGACCAAAAACAAACTTAGGAATAAAATATGACCATTTAGGCCCACTTGGATTAGATTAGGACATTTATTATTAATTTATTTAAAGAAAGGTTAAAATAGTTAAAATCAAAGTTTAATAAGTAAATCATTTTTAATATGGGGTTATACATAAGATAAATTCGATTTTAAATATTAATTAGAAAGATAAAAATATTTCCTACATGATGGTATTTTATTTGTAATTTTTAGACATCAAATAATTTAATTTATTTATGACACAACGATGATGCAGTAATTATCTTATTAATGAAATATTGACATAATTGATGTTATAAACACCAAAATAAATGTAATTTGAGATTTTTTATGAATTCCACTAATTTTATAGGTTACTATGATATATTAATGTTGATTTAATCAACTTGGTTCGAACATTTAATTCTGTTATGACTTTCACAAAAATCATATATCAAATAGTGTCAAAATTGACACAAAATAGTTTTTAAATCAAATATTATATTATTAATTGTTATTGTATTCCTAAAAATATAAGGTTCGGCCAAATGACTTAGATAAGGATATATATATTAATAATAAACAATTTGGGGTTCGTTTGGCATGTTATAGTAAGTGTATTAACCATATAGTGAAAGAAAACAGAAAGACACGGTAAAAGTTAAATTATTTAACTTAGAGTTAAATTTAATTGATAAGGTTTAAAATAAGATCCAAACATGTCTAAATTTGATTGGTTGATGATATTACAACCCTATATCATCTAAGTTTCGAATATGAGTCATTTTTGGAGGTTTTTAAGTGGGGGTTAGATTTATTATAAATTAATATTTTTAAGAATTCCTAAGGTGCCCCTCTCCTCCCCTATAAAAGGACACCTCCTCTCCCTCCTCCTCACACCAATTTGAGCTCTCAAGCTCGGCCAAACCCTGCCAAAATCTCTTCTCCACTTCCCTAGCAACATCCTAGAGGTTCTGGTCTTCCTCAAAGACCAATTTTAGTACCCTAAGAGGAGGTCTCAAAGAGGCGCTTCAAAGAAGAGGTAATTACCGTTACCAATTCTTTCATCTTTATTTCTTCTTCCACTTCTTCTTATTAGGTTGTTTCATTATGAAGTAATAACATCAGTATCACTCATATACTGATATGTTATTATAAGTATGAAACATCCTTATTTCACCATCTATCCATCCTACGGAAAAAGAAATCACCGCTCGTGCGTACGTACGAAATACCGTCTCCACGCCGTGGTGTAATCTATTTTCCACCACCACCTTACATGGATGGGTATAATGGTGTAAATAATAACTATACATAGTTATTACAACATCATATTGATTCTGATATATTGTATAATCCACTCCAATTCAATTCAATATTTATAGAAATGATATCATCGCTCGTGCGTACGTACGGAATACCGTCTCCACGACGCGATGAGATTCATTCTCCATGTTAACCATTTAAGAATGATTATAATGTATATATAAGAAATAATAATGAAATATATGACATTATAAATCTACTGGATTTATGTATATATATACATATGTATTTCATCTACTTACTTCCATTTCAAGACAATAAGGAAAGGAAAACAACGTTCATGCGTACGTACGGACTACCGTCTCCATGAACGGTGTTTTTCATTTTATTTATCTACCTATTATATATATATATATACTGAATATATATGATATATAAATCATATTTTATATTCTGGAAGTAAGTAAATCATGATATAAGTAATAATGATGTCAAGAACAACAAGTCAAAACACCTACGATAAATGAAACGATTTTACCCAAAACGCTCTTTATCATGGAATTTACAAAAGAACGGGTAATATAAATTCATAAGTGAACCATATATGATATCATAACAATTAATATGATTCTTTAATAAGTAAATGACATTATTTAAATCATTATACAGGAGGTTCGGACACTTACGAAGCAAATCGGACCTAAGGTAAGGGAAATATCACAATCTCATTTTTATCCGAGATTGTTTATTCGTAAGTATTTACTGGGGTGTATTTTATCATCCACATCCATGTTTCCTCAATATGTAATGTTATTTACATCAATCCTACAATTGTTTAAATCCAATTTTACCCTTCGGTGAGTTTTTAGTAAAAGATATGAAAGGAATCTTTTGTCGTTTTTCCGTACGAGGTACTTTTTGACTTTTCCGACAAAAGTACGAAGAATGTTTTTTTTAACTTATACGGCACGAACGGATTTCTACTGTTTTATAAAGCCTTATTTTCATGAAGCTTACTCTAAAAGATTTCATGACTATTTTCAATAAAATCTCTTTCTTTTAAAATTGCATGATGTTTTGTGAAAAGAAATTGATTTCGAAGAAGAAAGGATATTTTCCTCAAGAATTCAATTCAAGTGTTTTATCAAAATTATTTTCCATATAAGACAATAAAGGGTTCTGTTTCTATCCATATTTTTACATTTATTTGACTATGTTGTGATGGAATTATGTTTATGAATTCCTTTATCTTATATGAATGGTTTATGATGTCATGTTGTTTAAGAATCCCATTTTTATTACATGGGTTATGCAATGATGTATGATTTATGATTTTGTGGAACACATAAGAAAGGATTCATTAAGAGATGGGTGGGACCTATATCTCCCTCCAATGCATTGGGTAAAGATTTTATATCTCATGAGATAGACATGGCTGGAATGGTAGGTTATACCGGTTCAGTGAAACAGGACTGAAACGAGGATTACTCGATTCAGAAAGGGACTTTGTCCACTAAGATAGTCTTGGCAATGAGTCTTGACTAACAAGAAATGATTCTCTATGATTATGTGTGTATGCCACAATGAGTAATGTTTTAAGTTATGGTTTCATTTTCACTACTATGATTTATCCCATGTTATGAAATTATGCTCTCTTTTGCAGGTTAAGATTTCCAAAAATGTTATGTTCTTATGAAAATTATGTGATTGATATTTCTTTTGTTTACCCTTACTGAGCATTTGAGCTCACCCTTTTATGTTTTCTTTTCCCCAGGATATAAAGAAAGGTTTTAGGTATAAAAAAAAAGAAGATCTTTATGGGAGATTTTGAAGATCTTTCACCAGGATTAGAAGATTACGTTCCGAGTTTCCAAAGACACTAAACTATTACGATCCTTGTGTGTGTATTTTTGTTATGTATTAAGTATTCCGCAAAAGTAATGTAATGTCCATGTACGTCAAGATACGGGTCTCTACAATATAGATCCATTTGGATTCTTGAGTAGAAACTATTGGTATATGAGAACTCGAATAGAGGTATATGTTTTTCCTATCCTCCCTTGAGGTCTATATAACTTTCCCTCAACATGTATTCATGTGTATGTACATTCCAATTAGATTGGACATCCATTTGAGGATGATAAGTCATACTGAATTTCAACTTTCTGTTTAGAGAATATTGAAGAATTTTCAAAATCCTGTTGGTAAATCTCAGATCTTGATCAAAGATAATCGATAATGGTAATACATAGAGCCTCACCACTTCATTGATGTATATTCCTACAATTTTATCGAGTGAGATGTCCTTTAAAATTGAGATAAAGTGAGATGTCTTTGTAAGATGACCAATAATGTCCCATATAGAATTATTTCTTAAGGATGTCTTTGAAAGTCTAATGAAAAAGTCCATGGTGATTTTTTCCCATTTAAAAGTTGGTATGGGTTATGGTTGCATCATCCACTTAGAATTTTTCCATTATTCCTTCAATTTCCACTAGACCAAGCGCTTTGATGTATATTTAGTGATGTACGTCTTCATTTTGTCCCACCAATAGTGATCTCATAGGTCCCAATACATCTTTGTGCTTCCTATCTAAATAGAGATAGTTAATCTATGTGAATCATTCAAAATATCTTTCATTATCTCTTTATTAGATGATACACATAATCATGACCCAAATCTTATGACTCATTTCTCATCAATTTTGAACTCCGAGGATTTCCCATTTCTGATAGCTTCCACTTCTTATGGATTTCCTCATCCTTTTTTTGATCATCCATTATTTTATGAATAATGTATGGTTGAGAAATAATTTGAGAAATGATTGACGATTTTACTTCCTTAATGATTCCCATTTCCATCCTATATATATCTAAGAATATTTGACCCTTCCCAATTATCATCATTAACAAGGTTGAAAGATCCATTTTGCTTAGAGAATCCACTATATTATTTGCTTTAACATGATGACAGTGTACTAGGAAGTCTTAATTATTGATGATCTCTAACAATATTTACTAGCGCATATTAAGCTCATTATATGTGAATATATATTTTAGGATCTTATTATCAGTTTATATCTCACACTTCTCCCCATATAGATATTTCCCCTAGATTTTCAAGACAATGATCACAAAAACGAACTCCAGATCATGTGTGAGATAGTTTTTCTCATGAATTCTCAAATTTATTGAAATATAGGCTACTAATTTATAATATCTCATCATTACACATCCTAATACCTTCCTTTAAACATCATTTTATACCAAAAAGAGTTTCCCACTTTTCATGAGTGTGAGTACTGGTGTAGTGATAAGCCTATTTTCTATCTCCTTGAAGCAGTCATCCCATTCACTGGTCCATATCAACTTTACTTCTGATTCATCTTGGTTTGTGGGTTTGATAATCATGATAAGTTCTTCACAAATCATCAGTAATAACTAGATAGGCCATAGAAAATATATATATCTATTATAGATGCTATTATGGGCCACTCCTCAATTGCCTTTGTTTTAGAAGGGTCTACAAATATTCCTTGTTTGGTGATTACATTACCCAAAAATTATTCATCCTATATCTAAAACATACATTTATTATTATTTTTATATAGTTTCTCTATTCTCAAAGTCTTTATCATATTACTCAGATGACCCTCACACTACTCCCTGCTTTTAGAGTATATCATAATATCATCAATAAAAGATACCAAAAATTTGTCGAGGTAATCTCTAAAGACTATATTTATTAGGTATATGAAAATATCATTAGTATTAGTGAGTTATATGGGAATCAATATGAACTCATAGTGTCCATACCTTGTTCAAAAGGCATTCTTGAGAATATCTTTTTTCTTTACCTTTAATTAGTGATATCCTGATCGAAGGTCCACCTTAGAGAAATACATGGACCCATGTAGTTGATAAAACAAGACACATATCCATGGAAGTGGATAATTTTTCTTTATAATGATTTTATTGAGCTCACAATAATCAATTTAGAAGATAATTGATCCATCCATATTCTTGATGTAAGGGACCAGCGCACCCCATACTGAAGCATTGGGGCGTATGAAACCCATGTCCAAATTATATTGTAATAGCTTATTCAGTTCTTTAAACTAAATGGTGGAAATTCTATAAGGTGTCTTTGATATAGGAATAGGTTTATAAATAAGTAAAATTGATAACTAAAACTCTCAATTAAGAGGAATACCAGAAAATTCTATAGGGAACACATCAGTGTAGTCCCTCACAATGGGCATGTATTCCAACATGATTTTATAATTTGTCTCAATAATTTGAGAAATCTATGATTTCTCATAAGTAAATAATATACAAAATTAATATGATTATTTTGAAGGAGATTCATCCTCCTCCTTACAATTTTATATAATTAGAAGATTTTTTGGGATGTGAAGAGAGATCTCCCTTTACTGAAAGTTGAAGTTGGATTTATACAAAGATAGCCAATTCATTACCAAAATTGCATGAAACTCCACCAAAATAAGTATGAAAATATTTTATGGGATGTTGAGTCCACAAAACATAACCAGTAAAGAGTTATATACTTTGGATATAATAATTTACCCATTCATTTTTCTCACAGATAACTCAAACCCCATATATTGAGGTGGTGTTTCAAAAGTTCTACTAAACTTGCAAGATATGAAAGAATGTATAGAACTATAATTGAATTGTATTTTATCTATTATTGAATTAATAACAGACATAAATATCCCCACGTCATCTAGATCTACCTCAGAATTAGTGATTTCATATACTAGCCCTTACTGCCATGGAGGTTGTTGTAGTTGAGTGCCACCAATAACTCTTGGATTAGGGAAATGGCTCACATAATGCCCAAGTTCCTTATTGTTTAAACACTAAAATATTGGCTGAATGTTATTATTAACCTTTCTTTCTTCATCCATATTTATGGTATTGTTCATATCCTTTTGACAATTATTAGATAGATTCCACTCTCTTCCAAATTTGAAGAATCTCCTGGTTCCACTTTAGTGATTTTTAGGATGCTTATTCCCACACTTTTGAAATGTTGGATGTTAGGATTTATTTTCACAATGGGATTTATCTATTGATCCTCCCATATTAAACTCCATTTTAAAATTTTTTTATCTACAGGACCATGAGACCACTGAGAGTCTTTGATCTCCATTTCAACCATAAGGTCACAACATACACTCTCGTCATAGCTTTCAAAGTCTCAATTTCTAATGCTTTTTATAAACTTATATTTAGCACTCTAAATAAGTGAATCACCATTATTACAGTGTTCTTGAAAAATATGGAGGTTTATCTTGAAATCCTTGTAATTTTTACCTCATATGCTCTGATAGACTCATCTTACTTTTTCATTGGTACGAGGAACTCCCTTTCCTCATTAAGAAACTATGTTTGTAAAAAATATTTATCTGAAACTATTTTTTTGAATGATTCTCATTCTATGGAATCAATTTCTTCCTTGTAATTCACGTTCTTGATTAGTTTACACCATTAAATAGCTTCCCCATCAAATTGATAGAACACTGAAACACATTTCTTTTCTTCTGATCAATATAAGATTAATAATATCTTCTGAATGGAGTTAATCTATTATTATATGATCAGGGGATCATGAGATAAACTAATGATAAGAGTCCTGTGATTCATGAATGATTCAACCACAACTTTCTATTTATTAGGATAAGTAGGGAATTCCACATGATTCAAGTTATTATTCATAAATGGAGCTAGTTGAACAAGTACTGTCAATGAGTTTTAAGTTCCCGTTCACATCAAATTTGGAATTTCATTAGTGAAATCATCACATTGCCTATAACATTTATTGCTGGAATATTTTCTCTTATTTATAACAATTGACTAAGAAAAATAAAGTACTATTGGGGGGGGGGGGGCTTGAATACTTAGCTAAAATGAATACAAAAGGAATCTTTGAACATATAAGGATAAAATTTCAAAAAAAAAGTATATCAAAACATGTGATTCCATAAATTTCAATATCAGATATCCCAAGTTATAGAATTATTCCTATCATTATTACTAAAGATTTTTGTTCCTGATCTCCTAAAATAACTAGACTGTGATCTAATACCAACTATAGAAATGCTATCCTTTTACAAATATTATTACATGATTTTAAGGATAATTAAACATCAATCACAAGCCAAGGATCATAAATTACAATGTCTTTGGAATATTATGTACATAATTAGAAATCATTAAAGCCAAAATAAAAAAATGTTTTATTTAATCTCCATAATGAGATCCTAAATTATTTTGAATATTACATTGGTAAAGGATAACTTGGGGAATACATGAATACTGGTATGATAAAAAAAGACCAGTAAGGGAATAAAAAAAGAAAAAAAGAATATGGGTTACAAGGCGTAACATGATGAAATAAAAAGGAATGCAACATGAATAAACATAAGAAACCATAACATGTAGATCATGGGATCATGTAATCATGGAATCATAGAAATGTTTAAATAACATACAACATGATATAAATATAAGTCAAAGCGAACTTCCAAGACTATTTCACATGGTGTAAAAAGTACAATAAAGGACTCTAGTTCAATTCTTGTCCCAACATCACATTTCATGAGACTAAACATTACCGAATGCCTTGGAGTGCTATATGGACACAAAAATCATAATATGATCATGCATATGTGTGCCACATGAAGAAATTAACATAATGAATATAGATAAGGGTTACCCATGGAGAGATATGGGTATCATAAACATGTCACAAGGCACAATAAATGGGAATATCATATATTTTTCCATGAAATAATGGATTTAAATCATACATCGACATTAATAAGGAAAAATAGGCATAGGTAATGATAAATTATGTCTAATTAAATTGAAATATTATAAAAAGAGTGTTCAAGATACTTTATAAATGAGCCATTATAGTGTGGTTTAAGGGAAAATATTAAAGAGTATTTAAAACAGACAAAGGTATAATTGATTTCATAAAACCAAATATTAAACGAGATATTTTTTCATGATAAAAAATATAAATTTTAGTAAAATATTGGTGAATTAAAATAGATTATGGATGGTACATGAAAATGGGTTATATATTGGGAAGTTCCATTTAATTAGGATTTCTTTTCAATGGGAATTTAATAGGGATACTTATAAAACATGTACATCCACATAAAATAAAAAATAATCGAGCAACACATACATGTTGGGAATAAAGATACATAATTTTGGAGGACTACATTAGAAGAATTAAGAATTACATTGGAGTAATGAGAGAAAAAGAATAACTCAAAAGAAAAATAGTAACACATATTATAATATGTTTTAACCATAAAAATGGTTTTTTGACCATACTTGAAGAAGTTAATGAAAAAGGAAAAGTCAATGTCCATGATGGCTGTAAATCGACACATCATAGATGATGTTTTCATTTTTAGAAAAAAAGTAACAGGGAAGATGTTTGATGATGGATTCTTCCATTAACACAATAACATTCATCTA
This sequence comes from Viscum album, assembly GCA_963277665.1. NCBI lineage: Eukaryota > Viridiplantae > Streptophyta > Magnoliopsida > Santalales > Viscaceae > Viscum > Viscum album. Next base: position 1,049,752,208 of record OY728130.1, on the reverse strand, counting down.
TCTAAAATATATTTGAGTTATCATGACACTTTGGGATAGGTAGGTGAGTATAGGATAAGAAATGAAAATAAATTTAAACAAAATTAAAAGAATATGAAAGCGGATTTTACCTCTTGAACTTATTCTACTTGAGAACCTCCTTAGGGCAATTGGGTTTGGTCTTTTGTTGAGAAAAAAGTATTTTGGATGTGAGGGGAGAGGCGTGTGAAGAGTATTGTATAGAATTTGGACAATATTCAAGGATTAAAAGGTGTGAGGAGAAACGGTGGTGAATAGTGATATTTATTATGGAGAGGGGTATTTTTTGATTAGTTTATTCATTTCATCATTATTTTGGATCAAGACTATCAATAGTGTGGATTATTTTGAATAATTACTATAAATAGTGCATTTAAGTTTGAAATAATGTGCATACATCATCCATACATCATCTATGACTCAATAATTCTTGTATTTATCTTATACTATAAATTACTGTATTTCACTATTCACAAAAAATCAACTATTTAAGAAAAATTACAAAGAATTACCCTAACCATTTTTTTATTTTTAGATTTCAAAAGTTGACACCAATTTATGAATATAATTTTCTAAATATGAGAAATTTTATTTTTTGATTAAAATTATTATTTATTCAAAAAATATCGATTTTAGAATTATAAATGATTTTATAACACTTTGAAAAATTAATTAAGGACTCATAAAATTGTCATAAAGTCAAAAGACAAAAAATATTAATTTATGAATCTGTTTTTTGAAAATAAATTTTCTTTTCAATCATTATTTTTATTATAAAATTATAAATAAATAATAATGTTTTACAAAAATACCAACACTTAATTTATCATTTTTAAAAAATTTATTTACTTATACCATGATATAAATATATAATATTTTCATTTATAGGATACTTAAATTTTATTTATACTTTCATAGGTATGGTTACTATTCTATTGTTTGGTTTATTATTCCTAAAGGTTACATTACTATTCTAAAAGTCAATTAACTATTTCATCAGTATGAGTTACTTAATTTCTATATGTAACTCTTATTTCATTAATTAATCATTTATAATGTATTTATTGTGTTATCTATGTGATGTTTATGTGATTTATACTATATAACATAATTATAAAAATGGAAATTTGATTGATAAAATTCTGGGTCGTTACAACACAACTGGATGATAAAGAGATAAAAATATCGTAAGTCCATAACCAATCCTTGGGTCCATAATATTAATTATCTAGACACAACACTATATTATAAAAGTATATGTATGAATGGATATATATATATATATATATAAATATATATTCCCATAAATATTTATATACACTTGTTCTTATATACATATATAAGAAAGGTATAAAAACATGAACAACTCAAACCACATTAGATCTATGGACCCATGATCCAGTCAACATGACATCATGTAAAAAGGTAATTGAGATAGAGGTCATACCACTTAAGAATCACTTCAATAAGTCAATATCTTGGTTTATAATACCAATTGATAATACCTTCTTTAGACAGTTCCAGAAATGTATATGAGTAAACTACGTCACCATTAGGGGATACACATCCTAGCCCTGGGTTCACCCGTACTCAACTCCAATCTCAATAAGGAAGGATATCATATACTAAAGGATGATCCTTTAATTGGTTACTGAGTTGGATATCATGCCACTCATTCCATGTAATTCATGTATGATTTATGTATCCCATGTCTTGGTCTATAGGCATTCATGACATTGTGACTCAGATGATTCCTAAGGGTTTGTCTCTTAGGAAATCCGTATAAAGAATTATCTCTATACCCTTGTACATGATCTAAATTCCTTCAAATAAATAGATCAAAATACCCAACCCCAGGAAGCACCTCTGGGTGATATAGTAGTCACGGTGCATCCACCCGATCCTAGGGAGCATGATATGCATCACTCAAGGAGAGCATATTCATCCATTGAGTATATAAAAAGATTCAAACTATGATTCCATCCAAGGAATTATTACAATGTGAATCCAAGTGTCACTCAAGATGTATAATAAACCATATATCCTATGAGTGTATCCAAGGAATTCCTATAATGGAAATCCAAGTATCCCTCAAGGTGTACAATAAACCATCTGGCCTATGAGTCCATCCAAGGCATTCCTATAATGGGAATACACGTATCACTCAAGGTGTGAAATAAACAATATATCTTATGATTCCATTCAAGGAATTACTAAAATGGGTATCTAAATATCACTGATGGCATACAATGTATGTCATATCCAAGGAGTTGAAATTTACAAGGAATCCACATCAGCCTATATCGAGTAATCAAGTGTCAGAAACTTATGGGCTGGATCCAAGGAGTAGAAATTTATAAGGAGTACTATCAAGTGAGGATCAAAATCCATATCCCCGAAAGCATGTTTGGGAATCCCAACAAATAGTTCATCACATCAGGCTCATTAGCCAAAAACTAGGAACCACCCCTGGCTAACATAACTACTTCATCAATAACCATGTGAATGCATAAATAAAGAGTGATGGTGACTTAATGACTAAACCCACCACTACTGCTATAGCCCCATGGACTTCCCCATTCATCATGGGTTCTATGTTGACACCCACAACCATCTATACCCAAACTCGACATACTAGCTTAGGGTCAGTCAAACATCAGGGCACCCAATGGGTCCCTCAAGTTAAAAAAAGGTGAGGCATCCTACTATGAATCCTTGAAATGGTACGTAGAAAATAGAATCCTATATGGTAACCTCAAAATATAAAAGAAGATATATGAATCCTATATGGTATTCTTTAGGTCTACACATAAGAGAAGGCATCCTATGTGATATTCTCTAGGTTAAAACATAAGCATAGGAAACCTACTCGGGATCCTCAGAAAAAATTAATTTCATGGCCTCTTGGGATAGAAGGGAACATATTTCAATGGATACATCCTAAATGGAAAATACACATAAGCCTTGGTCATTTGATATGGATCATATCCCATATCATATCAAGTCTTCACTCTCAAGAGACAAATTATTCGATTACCATGGGAAGAACCTATCTGTTTGAGAATAAGCATGGAATTCCTCCATGGAGTCCTCAAATTACCTTAAGGGTTTCACCATCGTGATTTATGTGGAATACTAATCATAAGAGAGTCCTCATATGTCCATTTATGACTCATGTGTTTAAAGATATAAAGAAAGCCTCAAAAGTGTAGTAATGGAATATTACACTGTTTGTGTACCCTGGTACACTACGTGTACCCTCAAAACTCCAACTGGGCATGTAGTCCAGCCAAACACGGCATGTAAACACCCAAGTACATAATGAGTTGATAATGTAAATAGAATGTACCTTAAATGGGGTACCTTCCCATGTACCTCACATGGACTGGCAATGTATATGCCCTAGCTGTGTACCTCCACATGGCGTGGAACCCACATGAGGTCTGGCTGTGAACTCTACATGGTCATGTTTCTCTACATGGGAAGTCTAACTGGGTAATCATCTATATAGGTGAGTCCTAATAAATCTAATGTATACCCCATACACAGAGTGTACCTCCAAAAATCATCTTAGCCAAGTGGTAATAACAAACGATGTTTTTTCTTTGAACCACACACCGCGTACATGGGTTTTTCCAAATGGAAAACCCCCAAATGCCATGAAAACTCTACTTTCTCATCAAAATCCATAGACCGACCCTCTAGGGGTAACAAGAAGTTATAAAAAGGAATTAAAACATGAAAATTTTAAATATATGAGGATTCATGTAAAAACATAAAAATGGTCCACCTTTGGAAAAAATATGCCAAAGCTTTGCACATTTTTGCAATCCACAACTCCTGTATGACAATATCACTCCTCCCAAGCTCTAAAACGGTACCTATATTTCCCTCTCACACATTATCTTTATCCCTCTACCTATTATCTCTCTATCATAGTGAAGAAACCCATGATGGGAAATATGTGAGAATCTATGGGAGAAAAGAATAAAATAAAAAGGAAAAGTAAAGGGAAGAAAAAAGAAAAGATAAAACAAATAGGGTCTTAGGACGACCCTGGTAAGCCTTGTAGACAAACATTTCCATGATCTCAGGCCGATAATAAGCACAAATATGATATATTGACTTTCCAATAACTAGTTTCATATCATCAATAATTGTCTCCTATATGAAAGACATTTAACTGTGATCGGTATGGTACTCCCCACCATAGGAATACCTATATTGTCATCTCAAAACCAAACACAAAGACCAAAAACCCATGGAAAATAATGAATTTCAACTGAAAATGATGGTCACTACCTTAGAAGATCCAAAAATACACTCCCCACCATATATATTACCTTATACCACTACTCAAGTGCAACATCAAGAGGTTCCATTATCCAACCATGATAGATATTTAAGAAGAAAAGAATCTCAACATAGATTAGATGCTCTATTAGCATACTCAACATTATATCAAGATAGATCATGATCATATCTTACTGATGGTACACTAATATTCCATAAAAATATGTGTATATATCCCTTTTATCAATGATCACATAAAAACATACCATACATGCCTTTAACTAACACCGAACACCACATATCCCGACAATCCGTGTCTATGTCCAAACATGGGTCAACCATATCCTGAAACCCAATCCACTTCTGATGCCTCCTCTACCACGGAGAGACATTTTTATCTTAACCAAAACTCCCATGAAACCATGACCACAAACTGTATTTGAAAACATCGGTCCTCAGATCGCACTAATCCACTCACCGATTTATGAATTAAATGGTAACACGTGAAACCATCATATACCTTAATCACCTGACTCATAATACAAGTATTATTTTTCTAATAAAACTAATCTAATCATGCTACATGGCATGTTTGTCAAAAAAATATAGAATCTCCCTTGAAACTCCTCTTCAAAATCAAGAACCTCACGTATGCCGCAGTTTATTTCACGACTGCCATCCACATGGTTTCATCCCAGTCATGAGTATCTTCCCACACTCTTATTACATTAAAAATAGTATAAACACAATATACATGGTCAGACACCCAAACTGTCCTTCCAACTGTATCCAGTCTCCCAAAACAAGCACCCTGGGTGCTTCATCAAAATCCAAAGCCATAAACATGCCCATATTTAAAAACCCAAGAACTTATCATTAAATAGTTTCAAAAAATAATAAAACCAAGATCTCTATGGAATCCTTCCTTTTATTACATAAATTTCATTACATTGTACAAAATACATGATCTTTTAAAGTTTGGTTTCTTGTAAATAAGGTACCTAATACATGATAACATAAAACATTATTCCAAAATAGTTGAAAGGATTCATCAAAGGTTCATCCTAAGTTCATTACTTCATCTCATAACAAGGGGATGTACATAAAAGGAAAGGGTGAGAATATGGCCATATAAGGGGAAGCAAGGAAAATAGAGTAGATGTGATTTTGAGGAAATTAAATAAGAATAGGAAGAATATAATTATGGAATGAAAAAGAGAACATGAGGCATACCATAAATAAAATAACATGAATCATAACTTGGAAATGCGGCTAAAAAATTTCTTTTATATATTATTAATCTTATAAAAAATGTTTGTCACTGAGGTGACATAAAAATTACCAAGGTTATTCACCAAGGTATTGTAAAGCATGCCATCTCTAGAGATTAAATTCTTTACCCAATGCATTGGTTATATACAAGGTAACAACCATCATATGTTTTAATTAATTTTATACACATATGTAATAATAAAATATTTCATAAATAAACTATGTAGAATAAATGAAACAAGTTTCATATAAAAATTATGGTGTTTTAAAAACAAGTGCTTAAAGACATGATCTTTATGTCATTATTAACACATGAAAAGGAAGGTGGGTTTCATATATGTTAATATTGAAATAAAATATATATTTCTAAAATTTAAGTGAGTTACCCTAGAAAATAAATATGTCTGAGTATTCAAAAAAATAAATAAGAGAATTTCTTGAGAATAAAAAAGAAATTTTGAGAAGAAAATTCAGGAGCATAAAGGGTAAAAAACATGGTTTTAGAAAAATTAAAAAGGGAAGGAAAAGGGTATCCAATTCATATAATAATATTAACACAATATAGGGATATAATTAAATGGATATAAGAACATAGTATATAAATTTTAAGGACACACCACATAAAAATGGAACTTAAAAGGAAAATATAAGTTGAGATATCCCTTACCTTGAAGAGTAACTCCTAAAACATAAATATTGGAACCTTGGGTGATTGAGGAGTCCTTGTTAGGACTCCATGGGAAGTAAAACTACTATATAATCATTTATTATGAATTTTGAGTGAAAGTAAATGTAGAAATGGGTGGGTATTTATAGAAAAAGAGGATGATTTGTTTAGTAATTTTTTTGGACACCTAGGGAGTGGTAAATTCAAAACCATGGGCTTGACCATGGTATTGGAAACTTGGGACACCTGTTATGATATTTTAATCCACAATAGTAGAACATAATTTTATATTATTATTAATTTATTATGACTTCATTAAACATACCAAAAAGATCAACTGTATTTTTATTATTCATGAAAAATTAATGTATTTTAAAAAAATATCATAAACTCACCCAAACCTAATTTTAACGTGATAATTTCATAAATTATTCTTGTTTTATGAAAATAATTTTATAAATATTATAAATTTTACTTTTTTATATATAAATACTTTTTATTATAAAAAAAAGATTAGAAAATTCATATTGAAACTGCATAGTAAAATTTCTAACACTTGAAAAAAATTAATTTATCATTTAAACATAAATAATAGTGTTTAAATCATATCATTTCCTTAAAATAAATAATATTAATAATATAATAGTTTTTTATAATAATTTTTTTTTTGAAAGTATAATTTCTGACCAAAAAATCAATTTATCAAATTTCAACTCAATTTTAGTAAGAAAAATTATTCTTAAAATGGGAATGATGGAATGAAAATTTTATTTATACAACAGAATGAAAATTTAATTAACAAGGGTCTCGAATCATAACCCCTTATTACACTTGCATATTCCCTAAGAGTAAGGTGTGAAAATGGTGGTAGATTCATGGAGTGCCTCAGCTAATATCATCTAAGTGGTAATCTCTACCAACTTAAACTTCTCCCATAAGAGATTTCATTCAACATTCATATGTTGAAGCTAGTCTTGGTCAAGATAAAATACCAGTGATGAAACATCCATCCCAATCTCTAAAAAATGGGCTTCAAATGGAATGAATCTACTAGTTGAGTCCATAAATCTTCTTTCTGTAACACTGTTCCATTGTCAAAATTTTACTTTTGAACTCTAATGATAACATTAAAATTATTTTTGAGAGTATAGTTCCCAACGGTCATATTGAACGATGGTCATATAATGGTTGAATAAAGGAAGGACACATTTCAAATTATACTAACTTAATGATTAAATAGATATAATTATGTTGAGTAAAAAATAATATAACACACATTTTTATGAAACATTTACTATTCAAAAAGTTTGGGTCATTACATTCTTCCCCCTTGATGAAATTTTATCCCCAAAATTTCAACTCGTTATTTCTATTAAGAAGTGGTGTGGGTTATTTTTCCTCATTGTTTCCCCTAGTTTCTACATGTCTCATTCATATTTTTGGTTCCTTCACGACACTTTAACATGGCTGGTAGTATTTTTTCATAGAACCTTGTCTCTACGGTTGAAGATCTCTACCAGCTTCTCCTTATAAGATAGGTCATGTTTTAGTTGTATCACCTTCATATTTAGTATATGTGAGGTTTTAGGTATGTATTTCCTCAAGAGAGATATTCTGAATGCATCAACAACTTGAGCTATATTTGATGGAAGTTCAATCCGACAGACCACTACTTCTATGCAATCAAGGATTTCATAAGGGCCAATGTACATAGGGATAAGATTCATTTTCTTCCCAAAATACATGAATCTCTTCCAAGGTTAAATTCAAAGGTAGAATCTGTATCCAATATAAAATTACATGTCACTTTAATGGTTGTCAGCATAACTCTTCTGTCGACTATGAGAAGCGTATATGTGTTGTTGGATATCAAGAAAATTTTGTTGTCATATCTTTCCCTAGATCAGGCCCAAGAAGCTTTCTCTCACTAGCTTCATCCCAAAAAGTAAGAGTTATATATCGATTCCCATAAATAGATTCATAGGGTTCCATTTTAATACTCAAATAGAATCTATTGTTGTATGGGAACTCAACCAATGGGAGATTTTGATCCCATCAACCATTAAATTTCATTGATCATGTTCTTATAATGTCCTCATGTGTATGGTATGGGTATTGGTTGTAATACCCCTTTTGGATGTTGTCTCTTTTCCTTAACTTGTTGACACACCACGAACCTTGTAGGGTAGTTGTAAATCTTAGTTCTCATGTTATTATTAGAACCAAAATTCATGTTTGGAATATATTGAATAAGAATAAAACTATTTGGGAAAAATTCAATCCTCACAAATCCAAAAAAATCATCAAAGGGGTCTGTTTAGAGAATCCCCAACACCAAGACCCTCACCACCATAAACGATTTGAATCCCAAATGATGGTAGCCTCCACGAGTCCAATGAGCTCCACGAACGTCATGAATACCAATCGATAGGATCCTCCACTAGTCTGATGATCTCCACGAATTTTTCCAAGCCATATGAGGGTATGGTCCATGTGTTTGATGGATCTACCTCCATTAAGGAAGCTTAGTCTCCTTCACGGTTCACCTCTAAGCATCATGATTCCTGGTGCCTATAAATATATAGATCACACTCACCCAAAATTATCACTACACCAACCTTTCACCTTCTGATCAAGCATATTGAAAATCTCCCTTTGTTCTATGAACCAGTAAGAAAATGCATCACACAAGGTATTTGAGCATCATGAACAATATTTCCTTTTGTTCCAAATTTCCTCCACTGAAATTTGTGATGCCCTTCATGATGCGCTACAACCATAATGAAGGTTGGATTCCCTCTTGGTCACTCAAAAATTCAGGAAGTATTCAACCTTCATGAAGCACCCACAAAACACATGAAGACTCCATGCCTCGGCTGGGTTTCCATGCTTCGTGAAGCTCCTCCCTTTACAAAGACCCTTTTCACCATGCTTCTCAAAGAACCATACTTTATGAATCTATTTTTTCCAAAGTACCAGTGCTTTAGAAAGCTTATTTCTGTGAGGCATCTTTCTTCACAAACCCCTCTCAAATGCATCCCTCTAGGATTGTATGAAATTATTTCTTAATTCCTCATGTGGTGTACCATATTATGTTGTCTTAAAACACCCATTAAGAGTCCTCAGAACACTCCATGGGTTTCACCACCATGATCTATGTGGAAAACTACTCATAATGGACTACTATCAGTTCCAATTACCACTTCAGGGCCAAAAAAGCATGAAAACCCTCAAAGGGTAATAAAGGAGAAGTACACAACATTTATGAACCATACACTACATGCACCCTCAAATCGCCACATGGGTGTGTACTCTAACCTACCTTGTACAAATGCCCTAGGTACATGGTTTTTGGAACCGATACACATTGTGTACCCTACACGGGGTACATTCCCATGTCCCTTAATTATCTTGGATGTTTACTTTCCCAAGTCACGTACTTTAACATAGAGTGCTACCCTACATAGGGTCTGGCTGTGTATGCTACATGACCATGTACCCCTACATGGGTAGAGATGACCGGGTACTCAGCTACATCACCATGTACCGGTACATGAACTTTACACCTTAAAACTTAATCTTCCTCAAACAAGAAGAACACACAACATGTTACCCTGGACTACACACCATATATCTTGGTTTTCCTAAATGGAAAACCCTTGGATCACCTAAAACCCCCGTTCCCCCCGAAATAATAGATCGGGTATCAAGAGGCAACAAGAAAATAATATATGGCTATAGAAACATAAAACAACAAATTTTAAGGGTATTTATGGTGAAAACATAAATGGAAATACCTTTTTGTGGAAACCGTCGATGCTTGGGTCGATTTGACGGTCTACGGATGCTGCATGTCGATCTAGCATGTCAAAGACTCCATGGTGGTACAAATATTTCTATTTCACCCTCCCTATTTTCTCTCTTGGTTGAGTGGCATAAAAGGAGGCATAGAATAGGCATACACAAGAAGGAGGAGGAAAGAAGAGAAAATAAAGAAAAGAAGAAAAGGAAAAATAAAATGAAAAAGGGGCCCGACCCAGGCCCAGTGACCAACTTGAGTTTATTCCTCACCTATAATAAACTCCCTATTTCAAACTAAATGGAGGATAGAAACTCTCAATCCTATACGCCTTTCAATATTTATGACATAGAAAACCTACACGAATAATTTAATATTTAATTTATCAAATATTACTTATTAATTATTCTTCCCCAATTTGAATGGATCAGATTCCTACCAAACTCTTATCCTAGGGTAAAAACCTTGTTCTATGACCAATAGAGAGGTTAGAAAAATTATTTGACATCATATTCTAGGGTAAAATACAATTTTACCCCTTTAGGGGTCTTGGTAGGATGTTCCCGCATATGAAATAGTTGCATGTTTTATTTGTGGTTCAAACTCTATGGCCTTAAACTAAGATACTCCATTGTTTCTATTGGGAGTGTGTACTGTTATGTGGATATTTTTTATCCTCATTCACATTGAGTTTTTTATACTTCCACACTACACATTCCAACATTGGATTCACAATCCCTATGGTCCAAACTCTACGACCTTTTAAACTAAGAGCTTTTCTATGGTTCTTTCTAGAGTATGTGGTGTGGTACCTATCTCTTTGATCTTCATTCATGTCGGGTTTCCAGTGGCCATGAAATCACCTACCTCATGGAACACACTCTCCAGTTCCTTCACCGCATGATGATAAACTGCACAGATTTTTAAGAACAACAAGAAACTTGATTCCCATCTTTATGGGATATGTAGTGATGTGTAGACACCATGTCCTTGGGCCCAACTACGAACTCTCTGATACCCTCAGTCCCTTGGCCTCAATTGTAGACCAATATATAAGACCTTAATCTATGTGTGGTTCATCTTGATGCCCCTACATGATACTTGTGTTCCCTTTGGAACTCATTTTCATCGGATTTGACCTCTTTCATGTCACATGTATACTTACCCTCGATATGAGAATCACACCTTATAGTCTAAGATGGATGAATTTAAATTGTATAAAAAGATTCCTCAAGAATGAATATGTGTTTAAATGTTGGGTCTCTTATGGTCCTCATTCACATCAAGTATGTTATTCCACCAATTACACTTATTCCTCTTAGAGTTCCCCTCTTTGGTCCAAAATCTATAACCCTAAACTAAGAGCTGGTGAATCTTATTCTATTCTGGGGTATGTTGTGTGGTGTGAGTTTATCTAGTCCTAATTTCAAATTGGGCCTATTAGGACATCGAATAATGTATAACCATTATGATACTCTTTTATGGTCCAAACATTATAACCTTAAACTAAAATATTCAATGTGATATTCTCCCCTTTCCATATAACATGTGCATATTTTCTATGTACTCCCTAATACTTTTGTGGTACACAAACCTCTTTGACTTATTCATGTCAGGTTTATTTCCTCCTTGATACACATATATTTTAGGTATGGACATTTTCATAGTCCGTGAAACATTAAATTAAGCTTTTTTCCATGGTCCAAACTTTATGACCTTAAATTAAATGCCTCACTGGGGTATTTTCTTTTTTCCATATTGCATGTGCTTCTGGTTCGTCGGTTTCCTTGTCTCATGTGATACGCAAGCATATTTGGCTCATTAAATTCAGTTTTATTAGCTCCATATCACATGATTACATTGGAATATACAATACCATGGTTCATATGGTATAACCCTAATCTATTTGTAATGTCCTTACAACATGAATTTAAACTATGATAAACATCCTGATCATATGTCATTAAACTATAATATGTATTTTCCTCACTGTATGAAATTAAACTATGTGTTAAACAAACTTATTTACATTATGTAAAAATAAAATTCATTTTAAACCTTGTTAGAGAGGTTTCCCCCTTGAACCAGGTTTGATCTTTGTTCAGACCAATATGCCTTCAGTGATGTACTCTTAGTTGTGGTTGAATAATTTCAATAGTATTAGAATATTTTTGAACATTCCAACCTTCCAATTTACTCTTTTCATGACCCTTGTGTAACATCCCATTACCTTGATTAAGTATATTTTCCGTTTTTCTAAGTTCTATTCTGGTTTTAGAAATCCTTAGATGTGATTTTCTTGGTTTACTGTAGGTTGGAGAATAGGTACACATCATGTACCTAAAGTACACGTCATGTACTGAGTTCCGGATACATTTCGTGGGAAGGGAAATCATGTTGTGACCTTGTACACATCATGTACATGTGGAACACATAATGTAGGGTTTAAATAGTGAATTTTTAACCTGAGGTGACAAGTTTTTTGGCATAACTTATCCAGTATGGCCTACACATCATGACCAATGGGTACACGTAGTGACATGGCCCACACCTAGTTTAAAGTCACGCGTTTGGATTTTTTGGTTTGGTCTTTCCTTCGGCTCTTGGTTTCTCTCAACCCTAGACTCTTTCTACTCAATTTTCATAGGTTTCTCACCTTCTGAATTGATTAGATCAGAGTTGGATCATTATTGTATTTGCGGTGTGTCTCACCAGGTAAGTGTTATTTTCGGTTCTTCCTTTCATATGATCATGGTAACACCATAGCCTTGTGTTATCATATCTGATGATCTATGTTGGTTGATCCTTGTCATTTTCTTCTAGATCTATTCCAGGATCCCGTTTTGGAGGCCTTTTCCCCTTCATTTGTTGTGGTGCGGTGGGCGTCCTTATTTGAGGTATGTGGGTTTCCTCTCTTCCTCCAACCTTTTGTGTTTAGATTTGAATCAATATTGTTGTAGATTGAATTCTAGGGCCTTTGTTTATGGTATTTTTGGGTTTTGTTTCTCTTGGATTCTGTTGTGGGCATGAGTGACCTGAAATTTTAAGTAGGTGGTTCCGTATCTAGCCTATGATAATGAAAATTCTTGTTTTTATTTTCAAATTTATGTATAAATTGATTTTTGAAATTGGAATGTTTGTTGTGTGTGTTGAAAAAGGGTTTTTAAAGAAAAAGGGTTTTCCATGTCTTTTAATAAATGGATTTTTGAAATGGTTTTTAATGGTTTTTCAAGGAATTGAAATGGGTTTGTGAAAAGAAGCACATTGGTTACCTTGGGTACTTAGGTGGAAGGTTTAGCTTGAGGCCATCATCCATTGCTTTGTTATTATCAAGGAGGTTTCTCTTGGGTATTTCCTATATTTCCTTGTCCTATTATTCCAGGGTACTGATATAGACATTTTTGGGGGTTTACTCATCGGGTATTCCCCTTTTTTCCTAGTCCCATTGTTCTAGGATCATTTTTGTGTACATGATTCTTATGGTATGAGTAGTTTGTTTCCTAGTCTTATAGTATTCCATAGTGTGTGATATGTGTGATTCTGTTTTGTATTGTTTGTCTTTATACGTCAGCCTTTTTATGCATGGTTATTCTTATAGAAAAATTTTATGGAAAATATACTTTGAAACTATTATACCTTATTTTTTTAGAACTATAGAAAGGAAAATGTTTACCATGTTTTCTATAAAACTACTTTAATACTTACCATTGCCATGTTTTATCTTAAAATAAGTATACATGATTTTTTATATAGACTTGTTATGGATCCCCTAGGGGGGATCATACTTATCCTGTTAGCTCAGACCCTGTGCAATACTTCTATGGTGAATATAAATTTATTTGTCTTCTAGTGAAGGGAAAGGCAAGGTGTCATAGTGAGGCAGCGAGGTTCATGTTAGCTAGGATGGGTAGTGGGTGGTGAGATGGTTGGAGTTCATCCATGCCATCATTGGAGTAGCTATTTGGTTTTGATCCCCTTGCAGTCAGACTTGTCTTTTGGTGTTTTTATGTACTGATTTAATTGTTCTATTTCCAATGTTTTCCTTACAATTATGGCATATATTTTGTTAGTATTATTCCATTTTTTATTTTCTCTATATATATGTTTTGTTTTCATTCATATTGGGAAAAATCATTCCCTCAGTTTTGTTGTTTGATTCCCAGGTGCTTGTCACTAGCCCGTGGTGATCGAGAACACCCTTCGAGTATGTGAATGATTAGGTTGGGTGTTGGATTTCAGGGAAACCCCAGTCGGTTCGTTACTGTTTGGTATCAAATAAGGTATGTCCTCAAGAATCTTTTCTTGGGATGTCTCTTATACTAGAGATAGGAGTTTCTGGACTTGAGAGGTATGTTGTGATGAGTGCCTATCCATCTCTTGTCATAATGGGAGTCATGTTACCATGGGATGTCAGGATATGTGTCTTTAGTGTTGGTTTTTTCTTTTAAAATCATAGTTTCTGCTTATGTGTTTTATAGTTTGAATGAAGATTTTGTCAGTGTCTAATCATTCTTATGTTTCGGTGGGAAGTAGTATGCCTCTGAGATGTCTTCCATAGGTTCCTAAGGAAGGTGAATCTGATTCACCTTAGGGGAATCCACCTTAGGATCATAATGCACATGCATTCCTTGACGTCGATTAGGATGTGACACGAGTTCAGAATGCAGTGGTTGAAGTACAACTAGGAGTGGGGGAGAAAGAGATCGATCACGAGAGTTATTTCTTGATAATCCACCATCCTTTAAAGGGACAACTGAACCTAAAGAGTCATAGGATTGGATGTACATGATTGATCAAATCTTCAACTTCCTAGAGACACATGAGAATATCCGGGTGAAGTATGCAATGTTCAAACTCGAGGGTTTTGATAAGCGTTGAGGAGAATATATGGTCAAGGAAGACAGAAACGTGGGCTTGGATTGGAAGGTTTTCAAAACCCTGTCCTTTTAGAAGTTTTTTCTAGAATCTATGATGTTGGAAAAATCTATGGAATTCCTATCATTGTAGTAGGGAGAGTGTTTTGTGTCATCTTACACCAAATGTTTTGGTGTGCTTGACCATTTTTCTTCAAACATGGTATGGAATGACCACCTAAAGGCACATAAGTACCTATAGGGTTTGCGACTGGACATTAGATCATAGGTGTTCATGTTGAAGCTTTATACCTATGCAAAGACAGTGGATAGAGAAATGCTTGAAGAGATGGACATGGAAGGCAAGGTTAGCATTTCCTTTTCTTCTCTTCTATCTGGTGACAACTTTAGTGGTGTTTCTAGGAAGAAGTGAATGTGACATGACCGTTACAAGGATGGTGGGAGTGGGTGTCAGCAGTGAGCCTCCTATGCACTATACGTTGCAGCTGACAGTGTGCCTTTGACTTGCTAACCATGCAACAAGGGGGGTTACAGTATACATTATTTTCCTTTTCCCACGAAGATGTGCAACAACCATCGATGTGTTAGTCACTTGTAGAATTTCAATCAATCTATGAATACACCTCGTTATGGTCAGGGTTTGTCATCTCCAAAGGCTATTTCGGTGCATTAAGAAGATTCAAAGACTACATGGTTCCAGCCACATGCCTCAATAGTAAAGCATTTACAGATAGTAGATGAGTGTCTAGTTTATATTGACATAGATCCGGCAGTAGCGAGAGGTATGCTCCTTATTTTAGAAGCAGTATCTACTGCTTTTTTTGATACTGGTGCCCCCACTCATTTATATCTCCATTTTTGTTGATATTATTAAACATACAATGGAACTTATTCCATTTACAATGGGGTTTGTGACACCTCTTGGCATGAGGAAAGATTGGGGGTCCCAATGTCCTTGTTCATTCACGATAGCCAAGATGGAGTTGGTCTAGGATTTTCATGTTCTTGATCAAGATCTATTTGATGTCATTATCGGTATGTATTTTATTGTCTCACATCTAGTTGTGGTTGATTCTTATCATCGAAACGTTTTGTTTCTTGTTTCCAATGGGTGCTCTCGTGTGTTTCAGGGGGAGTGGGATGTATGATTTCCCACCCGGGGCTCAAGAGTTTGTTACCTACCATTGGGGTTGAGCCTGATGAAGTATATTCTCTTGGTGATCTACATGTTGTGATCTGATAAGTTCTCGATGTTTTCCTAGATGAATTCTCTGGTATTCCTCTAGAGAGGGAGGGGGAGTTCATGATTGAACTGATGTCAGGTATGCAACCAATAAAAATTCCTTCTTATCGTATGACACTAGTGGAGTTAAAAGAACTCAAGATTCTATTAGATGACCTACTAGGGAATGGTTTTGTTCTACCTAGTGTTTCTCCTTGGGAATCCCTTGTTCTCTTTTCTAAGAAAGTGGATTATTCACTTAGTTTATGTGTAGACTATGATAAGTTAAACTAGGTAATGGTTAATAAAAAATATCATTTGCCTCATGTGGATGAATTTTTTGATCAGTTGAAGGGAGATTTTTTTTTCAATGATTGATATTTTGTTGGGTTATCATCAGATCAGAGTCTGGGAGTCTAATATATAGAATATGGCCTTTAAGAGAAGATATGGCCATTATAAATATCTTGTGATGCCTTTTGGTCTGACTAACTCTCCTGCAATTTTTATTACCCTGCTGAATTGGATATTCCACCAATATCTTGACACTTTTATGGTTGTATCAAGGATGATATTTTGGTTTATTCAAAGTCCAAGGGTGATCATGAGCACCATATGAGTTTCGTTCTGGAGATTCTGAGAAATCACCATCTGTATGGAAAGAATTAAAAATTATGTTTCTGGATTCAAGAAGTGATGTTCATGGGGAAACAAATTTCTATGTAGGGATTATCAGTTGATCCAGAGAAGGTAAAAGTTGTTTGTTCCTAGAAGGAGCCACATAATGTATTTGAAATTCAAAGCTTCCTTGGTATTTCTGGATACTACCGATGGTTCTTTATGGATTTCTCTAATATGGCATCATCCTTTAACGATCTTACCAAGAATGTGGTGAAATTCTCATGGGATGCGATGTGTCAATCCTTTTTTAATTAAATGAAACACCTTCTGACATTGACACCTATTCTGACCTTACCTAATCCCGATAAGGGGTATGTGGTGTTCTGTGATGTATCAGGTGTTGGTTTGGGATGAGACCTTATGCAGGATGATCATGTGGAAGCTTACGACTCTCATCAACTCCCATCACATGAGAAAAACTACCCCACTCATGATTTAGATATTTTTGCATTGATTCATGAACTTAAATGTTGGAGGCGCAATCTCTTTGGGGAGAAGTTCATAGTCTTATCTGATCATAAAATTATGCACTATATATTTTCTCAGAAGACTTGAATCTTAGACAGAGGTGATGGATAAAATACCTTTAGATGTTTTAATTCAATTTTGCGTACACTCCATAGAAAGATAATTTCATTGAAAACGATTTAAGCAAGAAGGTACCATCATAAGAAGTTCTGGAATCGAATGAGGAGTGGAATCTTATGGGGAATTTTACTCAGTTACACTTTGATACTTAGGAGGATGTCTCAGCTATGGTTCAGACCAGTGTTCAGTTTCCATCATCTCTCATGGAGTCTATCTTTCAATTTCAACAACAAGATGATGAGTTTCCAAATCTTTGATAAAACCATTATGGTGGGGGGACAGTTCCTAGTTAGTCTCATTATTCACATGGAATACTTCACTTCGGGAAGCAAGTTGTCATCCCTTCACCTATAAGAAGTTCAGTATTTTTTGATTGTCATAAAACATCATGGTCCATTCATCCAATAACTAAAAAGATATATTATGACATGAGAAGATGATTCTGGTGTCTGGGTATGAAGCGCGACATTGTAGATTATGTGTCCTACTATTACACCCGCCAACAGATAAAATAAGATCACTTGAAACCTTGTAGTATTCATCATCCTCTTCCAGTGCTAGTTTGGAAGTGGTATGAGGTGTCCATGGATTTTTTTGGTTGGGTTACCATGGGCACCCCGAGGGAAAAATTCTATCTGGGTGGTTGTTGAATGGTTGAAGAAGTCAGCTCATTTCATTCTAATCAAAGACACCACTAATTTTGATGATCTAGGTATGCTGTATGTATAGGAGATCATTAGGTTACATGGGAGTCCTTATGTTGTTGTTTCAGATAGGGATCATATGTTTACCTCAAGGTTCTGGAAGATTTTTCAAGAGACAATGGGTACTTAGGTCAAGTTGAGAATAGCTTACCATCCATAAAAGATGACCAGACATAGTGTGTGATTCAGATCCTAGAGGATATGCTTCATGCATGTGTTTTGGATTTCGGTGGACTGTGGGATAGCCATATGGGACTGGTTGAGTTTGTTTATAATAACAGTTATCAGTCATTGATCAGAATGGATCCTTTTGAGGCATTTTATGGTCGCCCGTGAAGATCACCTCTTTTTTGGGAAGAGGTGGGTGAAGTAGCTTTGGTTGGACCAAGTCTGGTTCAGGATATGATGACAAAGATTCAGGAGGTGCGGCGATGTCTGGTTACAACCCATAGTTGATAGAAATCATATATAGATTGACGACATCATCCTTTGTAGTTATCCATTAGTGACAGGGTTTTCTTGAAAGTTTCCCCACTATTGGGTCACCATCGACTTGGAAAACTGTGAAAGTTGGCTCCGAGATATGTTGGACCATTTGAGATCACTAAAAAGCTTGGGAATATTTCTTATCAGTTAGCATTTCCAGCTCATTTGATAGGAATTCATGATGTTTTTCACATATCACATCTCATAAAGAATCACCCTGACCCTTCTCATGTTATGAGTTTGGAAGAAATTGAGTTAGAGCCAGATACTTCTATTTTGGAGAAACTAGTTGAGATAGTTGACTCTCAGATGAAAGTTTTGTGTGGGAAGTCAATTCTATTGGTCAGAGTTTTGTGGAAACAAGGATCAAATTCTCATGCAACTTGGGAATGCGAGTCATTGATGAGGGGGGCTGTGGCATCATCTCTTTCCAAAGGTTTCATCTTCCACATGAATTCTCACGGATGAAAAGTCTTTATGTTGGAGATTTTATAACATCTATTTACATTGATCAGGTATGTTTTCACCTTTTCAAGTTCCCTTCTAGTTTTAAAAATCCTTATATGTGATTTTATGGGTTTATATCCAGTTGAAGAACAGGTACACACTGTGTAACTGAAGTACACATCGTGTACTGAGTGATGGATACATGTCTTGAGTAGGGAAATCATGTTGTTACCTAGTACATGTTGTGTACATGAGGTAAAAATCCTGTAGGGGTTAAATAATGTATTTTAACCTGAGACGATGGTTTTTTCAGTGTAACTTATCTAGCGTGGCCTACACGTCATGACCAAGGGGTACACATCATGAACTGGCCTGCACCCAGTTTAAAGTCACATGTTTAGCTATTTTGGTTTTGTCTTCCCTTCAACTCTAGGTTGTTCTCCACCTTAGACTTATCCTAAATAATTTTTAGAGGTTTCTGACCTTCTAGATCGGTTCAATTGGCATTTGATCTTCATTAAAATTTTGGTGCATCTCATCAGGTAAGTGTTTTCTACGATTATTCCTTTCTTATGATCACATTAGTTCCCTAGCCTTTCGTTATCATATCCATTGATCCATGTTGGTTGATCATTTTCATATTCTTCTAGATACATTGTGATATCTCATTCTGGAGGTATTTTTTCCTTCATTGGTTGTGGTCCAGAGGGCATCCTTCTTCTAGGTATGTGGGTTTACTCTATTCCACTGACCTTTTGTGTTTATATTTTAATCAATATTATCATATATTGGATTATAGGTCTTTTTTATGGTGTTTTTGGGTTAAATTTCTCTTGGATTCGATTGTGGGTGTGTGCAACCTAAACTTTGAAGTAGGTGGTTCCGTCTCTAGCCTATGATAATAAACATACTTGTTTTTCTTTTCAAATTGCATTATAAATTTATTTATTAAATTGTCTTGATTGTTGTGCGTGTTTAAAAATATTTTTGAAAGATAAATGATTTTCTATGGATTTTGATAAATGGATTTGTGAAATGGATTTGAATTGGGTTTTCAAGGCATTGAAATGGGTTTGTGAAAAAGAGCACATGGTTTACCTTAGGAACTTAGGTGGAAGGTTTAGCATGAGGAAATAATCTATTTCTTTGTGATTATCAATGATGTTTTCCTTGGGGTTTTCCTCTATTTCCTAAGCCTATGGTTCTAGGAGAACGATATTAACATTTTGGGGGGTTTACTCATGGGGTATTCCTTAGCTTCCTAGGCCCATTGTTCTATGATCGGATTTGTGAACTTGATTCTTATGGTATTAGTAGTCCACTGCGTAGACCTATAGTATTCCTTGGTGTGTGATATGTGTGATTTTATTTTGTATTGTTTTGATTTCTAATTTATCTTTGACATGGATGTTTATTCTTGTTAAAAAATGTTGTGGAAAATATTCTTTTAAACTTTTATACCTACTTTTGTTTAGAACTATGGAAAATGGAAATGTTTACCATGATTTTTTTATAAAAATTATTTACTTATTACCATACCATGTTTTATCTTAAAATAAGAACAAAAGATTTTTTTATATACAGAATTTCTTGGGAACACCTAGGTGGGATCCTACTGAGACTATTAGCTCACACCCTATGCACTGCTTCGGTGGTGCATAAACCTTTGTTTGTCTTCCAGTGCAGGGAAAGGCAATTCACCATAGTGAAGTAGCAAGGTTCATGTTAGCTGGGATGGGTAGCTGGTGGTGGGATGGTTGGAGTTCGTCCATGCCATCATTAGAGTAGCTATTTGGTTTTCATTCCCTTATAGGCGGACTTGTCTTTTGAAGTTTTCAGCTACAGTTTTTTTGTTCTATTTCCACTATTTTCATTATAGTTATGGAATATATTTTGTTAGTCTTCTAACATTTCTTCTTTTCTCTCTATATATGATGTGTGTTCATTTATATTGGGCGAAATTGTTTCCTCAATTTTGTCGTTCGATGGCCGAGTGCTTGTCGCCAGCCCGTGGGGATCAGGAATGCCTTTCGGGTATATGACAGATCGGGTCGGGTGTCGGGTTTCAGGAAAACTCAGGTCAGTTTGTTACACCTTTTTTGGATCCTCATCCTCTTTCATATTTTAAGGGACCCCCTAATATAATGTACTCATGCTGCATCTAATCACCTATTGTTCGGGGCCAATGCACATAAGATTTTGTAAGACACTTCGATTTGGGCACTGTGTTTTTGAATACAACCAGTGGTTGGTCATCGTTATTTTGTTTCCATCTCAGGCTAATGAGATGCGAATTCTATGTCTCGAATATGGTCAGCATATATCCTTCATCATCATATCCCCATCATTGTGTTCGGAATGTTGGGCATGTGATTCACACATCTTCATTCCCCTTTGTTCGGATTGATTCCAACTCCCTTAGTGTTTTCCCACTTATGAAATAGCACACATTTTGAAATGAAAGTTGATTATTTTGAGATCCCTATTATCTAGACACGATCTCTCTCATCCTAACTTATCTAGGTGGTAAGTCAATAATTTCATACCTCAAGTACTAGATGATTATTCATAACTCTCATACAAAATAAACCATTGTATGTCCATCCCTTGTTTCTCACACCAGGCATAACCCACAAGAGGTTAGGAATTGATCATTAGTTGTTTCACAGAAATAATAGAGGTGGGAAAATTTAAAATAAGAAAGAAATGTGTACGTAGTTCAAATTAAACAAGAAACCATAAAAGTATATTTTGTGAGTTGAAAAAACACACCCCCTATTGATTGGACCCTTAAATGAAGAATCTTAGATTAGATACCCTTTGGAGCATGTCCTCAAGGATATGTTATCACTATCTAAGCTCTCTTTACTCCTCATTGGCTATAGGGTGAAGATCATCAACCCCGATATGCACTTGGTCCCACTCAGTTTGGTGGTTAACCACTTCATGAGATGTTTTCCTCAATTTATCTTCAGTATCTACCTACTAGGTCCTTAATTATGATATGAGTTTTGATTGGGTGTTAGTGAAGGAAGAGCACTCCTTCATATGAACTTCTAAGAACTAGATCTATTGTTCTGCCTCCTGGAGTTTCTAGGTGTTGAAACACTTCTTCATATTCCACGAAATATGCAAGTGGTTGTCACTCTGTCATATTATTTCATCAAGATAATCCTGAATCGGTATATGTGGACCACATGCATCTACCCCTTCAGTGCATAGATCACATATTCGAGAGAGATGTGATCCCATAAGGCTTATCTACTCTGATTCTGGGGTACTTTCAATGAAGCGCTTGATCAAATTCCATGACCGGCGATGGGCAACCCAAATATCTTCCACATAATAGTTTTATTTGTCTAGATCTTCCGGGTAAGCGGGTTTGTATTCTGGGAATGCAGATAGGAGTTCAATATCAGGATCCTCCTCTAGAATTCTATCAGATGGGATGGGATCCATATCATGTGGTTGATCTTCATCAGTATATCCCACCTAAATAGGATTGTTCCGTTCAACTTCAGGTTTTACCCCACCAGTACTCACATCGATCATTTTAGTGGTTTGATCTGCTCGGGAACCCAATTCTATGTCAGTTAAAATCTCCTCCCCATTACCTTTCCAATCCCTCAGATAGAGGAAAGCACTTTTCTAGCTCAGTAGTAGAAAATTGTGGTGGATATGTTAGGTTTATGAGTACTTTCACCTGATCAGTCATCAGATTCGGGGTACCCCAAGAGTGAACTTGGTTCTCTAGATTAGCTACATATTGATCCCCCTCTATCTGTGATACTAGAAAACTGGCCCTGAAATGAATAATTCATGGAAGTTCAATTCTGAAATGGTTAAGGTTATACCTCATTTATCTAGGGCAAAGGACATTCCTATAGATGTCCTAGAATGCCCAAGCCTTAGGATATATGACATCCTTAGGAATATCCATGCAACGTAGCTAATTATTAGGAGCTTGGGTAGGTATCATGGAGAATCATCTGGATGGTAATCCCTCCTCTAGGATCTTCCTAGCTAGAGATACTGGTTCTTCTACTATTTCTCTTCCCCCACTTCTGACCACTGTAAGCCTTGGGAATATTTGACCTACTACTATAGCTCCTCCCCCAGGATGTGTATCACCCCTACAACTAGGGAGAAATATTTTTGTTGTCTGGCCCCAAAGTATAGATTAAGGGTGTAATCCATCACTAGATCAAGTGGTCCAATGTTTCAACATCTCTCTCAGGTACGTTTCCTCTAGATTTTTTTTGCATAATCTTCAACTAGCCCATAATCAGCGGTGGTTGGGGGTAGCTCATTCCGCATCTTCCCATCCTCCTGTGTGAACATGATCTAAAATTGCCTCATCACACATAAGTGATCCTCATGACATACCCCCATGTAGTCTTTCGAGGTCAATCTCTATATACATTGGAACTGCCTTTCAAATCAATGCAGGGTGTATGGTTCATAGATAGGTTCACAACTCACCCACACTACTAGTACTCCAATTCGAAAGGCTATGATATACGACTGCTTCTCTTTAGTTCCCTAGCCATCATCAATGAACATTCTCCTTGGTAGAGGAAATAGATGAAATTTGAATTCATCCACCCTCCATAAATTTTTCAGCACTACCGTCAGGATTAGTTTGAAGGGGAAGATTCATATAGAATTTATAATGGTTGGTCAAAAGTATGAATTAAGTGGGGAAATGGGGTTCAGGTATTCATGTTCCCTCATGTGCACCACCACTTAGTCATAAAATAAGTGAAGAAGTCCCCATATGTTTTGTAACTTCTTCCCCTCACTGACATGGGTAAACACCTTATACAGATTTTCCAACACTAGAATCCCAAGGTTGATTTGATGCCCCATCACCAGCTTAGACGCCATAATGAATGTTCTTGGCTGCGCACCCATGTTTGTATCCCTATATGGAAACATCCACCTATAGATGAGTGCTGATATGAACCCAAAAAACATAACCACCAGTTTATGATCATTGTTTATGTTGTACGCCCATAGCTTCCATTAATTTTCCTCCAGGATTCATCAGTAGGGTCCTTCCTTACTGCGCTAATCCCTTCTTGGGTAGGTATGAGGCCTCACGAGTATTTTCATGGGAGCCACCTCTCCCTCAGCAAAATACTCCAGATGTAAATTCAGGAAATGGACGAACCACTACTGGAAGTAGAAATCCCTCATAGTTTACTTGCCTTTACCCAACACCAAATCAAACAATGTCTTCTCCAGCCATAAAATCTGCTCTAGATGCTCCCACGAATTCTCCATGGGAAAAAATTCATCATACATTTCTCCAAGAAATGGAATCCCTGAAATATGATGGAGTTCCTAGAGGCTTATGTCGAACTCCCCATGATGAAAATTGTAAGTATTGGTCCTCAAATACCACTTACTTAGTATCTAGTGTATGATTTATTTTAGCTGATAAATTTGGAATTGAGAATCCCATGTAGCCTCATAAAGAACTACCCACCTCATCTCCTCTCCAAACTCTGCACATGATGAACATACCCAATAGGTCTAGGCCAATTACTTTGCGAATTTTCCTTCCCAGCGTAAGTCCCAATTTCCAGTCCATCCTTTCTCTGAGTTCCCTAAACCTGCCCTAAAAATGGTATGATACTTTGGTGGAGATACCCTTAGTTTAAATTCCTTCCCATTAACATTTATAACATGGTTTTAAAGATAGTTTGTGGTGAAAGGCTTATAATCCTTCCAGGTATGTCCGTCAGCAGCTATGAACCACTAGTAATGACATGGTGTGACCTTGAACTAGTAAGCTGACATGTACCTTCTTGCATTGAGGATCATAAAATCATCTTTCAGACAAAATTCATATAATTAAGGTATATTTTATAGGGGGTAATCCTTTTTTATTATTATAACAAAATCTCGAACAAGTATTCTTGGTTGGAATGACTCCAAACGTATTCCCCAATTAGGATATTGTTCACCATTTTCTCTTTCATCCAGAATCCACAAGGACCTCTTTGGTAGCTTCTTCACTGACCATTTATTTCATGACTTTGTTGTTTTTTGTTTTGTTCATGAATCCCATTCATGGATCATGTTCACAGAGCACACAATCACAGAGCCTCAGTGGACTCGATGTGTTTTTAGAGAAATAAAGGATCGCGATGCACTGTTTTGCTAAGTAAAATTTTTGGAGCACTGGTCTGAGGAACCCAATTCACAAAGAGAATTTACAGGGGTTCTAGAGCTTCACAATTCGAGAGCTCATGCAAAGTAATTCATAGAGAACTGATGCATACAAAGGGGGTCGTCACGATGATTTTATTGGTGGTGACACTTTAACCTTCACAGTGCCTTCAATGGTTGTAAGCTTCATAGCTATCTAACCCCGCTCTTGGTATACCATAATTCCAAGATAGCTTTACGATCCACATGTTTTAGGTGTTCTGCCATCAGAATATGAAAATAATTTTCCCCTCAGATCCCATTCTAAGGGAGATTTTTTTGGCACTGAAGTTCATGTTGGGAATATTTTTAGGAAGTCCAAAATAGTTTGGGAAACAAATTGAGCCTCATAGATCCAAAAAAATAATCAATTGGGCCTATTTCATGAATCCCCATCCCCAAAACCCTTACCACTACAAACAGTGAAAAGCCCTGATGATAGCAACCTCCATGAGTCTAATGAGCTCCACAAACGCTGTGAATACTGGTTGACAAGAGCCTCTGTGAGTCCAACAATCTCTAAGAACACTGACCATCCATTTGAAGGTATGCTCCGCAAGTCTTGTAGATCCTTCACCATTAGAGAATCTTAATGTCCTTCATGACACACCTTTTAGCATCACGATGACCGGTGCCTATAAATATGTGGTACACCCCCACACCAAATGATCCCGACCCTAACCTTTCTCCTCCTGATCTCCCATTTTATGAAGCTCCATTTTCTCAATGAACAAGTGATAAAATACATCACCCAAGGTATTTGAGCATCATGAACTAGATTTCATTTTTATCCAAATTTCCTCCACTTAAAGTGGGGATACCCATCACGATGTGACACGACCAT
Organism: Viscum album; assembly: GCA_963277665.1. NCBI lineage: Eukaryota > Viridiplantae > Streptophyta > Magnoliopsida > Santalales > Viscaceae > Viscum > Viscum album. Next base: position 1,049,726,097 of record OY728130.1, on the reverse strand, counting down.
CTTGAAGGTAAGATTCCCTCTTGGGAACTTAGGACTTCATAAAGCATTCATCCTTCACAAAGAACTGTACAAACATATGAATAATATATGCATTAGTTGGGTAACCATGCTTCGTGAGGCTCCTCCTTTCACGGAGACCCTTTTCACTATGCTTCATGAAACACCTTCCTTTGCAAAGCTCCTTTCCTTCAAGAAGCGCCAGAGCTTCATGAAGCTCCTTCCGGTGAGGTATCTTTCTTCAAAAAACCCTCTCCTGTGTATCCCTATAAGCTTCTATGATGTTATTTTGTAATTCCTTGTGTAGTATCCCTTATTTTTTTTGTTAAAACCCTTAATTTTCTAAATAGTTACACTAATGGATCTTGATTTTTGGCATATCCTCACTATCGTGAACCGCCTGATTGACGATTCCTTGATACCCTTCATGTAGAGCCTTGATGGTTCCTTACCTTCCCTAGGTGTGGGTGGGTATCAGTCATGTAAGTTTAGGGGTGAGGATTGAGTCCTCCCCATCCGATCTACAGAATGATAAACTACCAAACACCATCGTCCTCAGAACACGATGTTAAATTGTATTCTCTCCCCATGCAATGCACATGTGGTGTTTATTATCAAGCATTCTACACTCCCATTAGTATCCATGGGAGTGATATATCCCCTAACCTACTGGTAGGGAATGAAATCCTCTTCCCATGGGACTAGGTCTTTCTCAGGATTCTCTCCTAGAGTAAGTCCAAATATCCATCTCTCTGGGAAGCTAGCCATACGTAATCCCCACACCATCCTCATGGTACACATTTTGAGACATGATCATCATGTATACTACTACTTATTGTTTCTCACATCTAGCATGAATAACTTGTGCATAGAGTGTAATAGTGACCATCAAATCCTCTTTGGGTCACTAAATAAGCATATGACCTCGCATGTCTTTGGGACGCTAGCCATGCGTAAGTATCATGCCCCTCTTTCACCATACTATGTGGGATTTAATTCACAGTCACTGGGATATATAGGAATCCTCCCCAAGGTTCAAGAGCACCAATCCTTCCTTCTAGCTATTTCACATTGATTCATACATCTTGCATGATGTTAAACATCATTCTTTGAACTATGTGGGTTTTGATTTCTTTCAGGTACGTAGGAAGCCACATTGAGGTTCAATCCCAACCAATGGTAAACTCCAAAGCTACCTCTTAGGGATGTACCCCCTGATGTGACATCTTCCCCTTTTGGGACACATCTCCCAAATCCACTACTTAAGGTGTTTTGATCTATCCACCTGAGAAGGTAACCATACATATGCCCCTCACACACCATATCCATCCAACCAAGAGTGATCCTCTTGAGATGGTCCGCTAACCACGTGTAAGTCTCATCATGTTTCTGTGTTGCTAGCCATGTGTACACCCCAATTCTATGAATCTATCCTAAAATACATCAAATTTGATTTCTATCATCTGGGATACAAATGAATCCTCCCTAAGGTTCAATAATATCATCTATTCCCATGCTAATTTCTCTTCGGGGTCATTAAGTCTCAGGAGGGTCATTCCCCAACATGGAGGTTCTTTTTTTCTTTAGGTCCCCATCCATGCATTCATTCTCATGAGATTCCTCTTTAGGTGACCCACCTCCCCCCTTCCCTAATTACGTAAATATTGGTTCCCAACAACTTGGATACATAGGAAACATCGCTGAGGTTACAGTCCTACACTTTCCATACTCCATTCACATCATCAACATATCATCCATTTCCATCTAGATTATTACTTGGGATGCCACATCCCGGTGAGACCATGCCATCCACTCCATCTCTAATTTTATCAGTATCCATGTTTCTAACCATGCATAAGACTAGCACATTCATATCCCTCCAAACAAGAGTGATTCTTTTGAGGAGGGTAACTATCCATGCGTAATCCCCAATCCAACCCTTCGAACTAAATGAATTTTGATCAATGTATCCTAATCAAGGTATGTAGGAAGCCTCACTGAGGTTCAATCCCATCCAATAGTAAACCTTAGTCTTCCCCCTTTCCAGGTAACACTTCCCTGATCCACCCTTCGTGGTGTCCAAATCATCTTTCATTATGTGAATCCTTTTATTTTTGAGATGCACCACCCTAGGTACACTCTCATTGGGAATTTTGGTCCAAAAATCTAGTAAAACTTCTCAGGTGTTCCATCCTAGGGAACATACTCTCCAATCCATCTCTATATGATGTTCCAATTAGTATGATCCATCTCCAAAAGATGTTAATCTCACAACATACCCTATGTTAAACGAATGAAGCTAAGGAAAACCTCAGAGGACATGCATCAAGCATAAGATACCTTGTGATCGCTAAAATATTCCTAGGGTACAACACCATTTATAATCACTTTTAAGAGGATGAAAACATGTGCTCCAATGTTCCAGCATCCAGAAATTCCACTAACTCCCAACATGACTACTTCCCAAATAGATGGTTACTGCACTGGATAGAATATTTGAAACGTCTAGGAAGAAGTAATGTAATTAACCAGTGTTCACGAAATTATGGAACTGAGAATGAGATTCATGAACAATGTATTAAATCTATGAGGGAGACCCATATAATATGACACATGCCTGTTGTAGGTCATGGAAAAATCAACTTAATTTTCCTAGTCCAACATAGTGGCTAACCAAGGTCGTCTCTCTTGATGATATTTTTCAGTCATTCACTCACATAATCAAATTCACCTAAACTACTTCTTTTTGGTTGTTTTTATTTAATCTAGTAATGGAATGCAATTTAATTTAAATAAAAGGTAAAACTAACATGAAATGACAAAATGCAATTAACGAAGAAAGAACATGGCCTTTATGGGTTGGTTTGTGGGTTCCATCATTATCCTTAATGGTGTTTAAATTAAGTTTTATAATTCAATTATGAGATCTCATTCATGAATTACTATTCTTTTATTTAGTTTTTTCAAATATTTAATGCAATATCAATTCCACCACCTCCTATAATCAAGGTTTATGGAACACCTCGATCGAGTTTGTGACATCTCCCAGGACCTGGCTCTATCGTATTCCATTTCATCTACTGAATGGATCAACTCCATCATATGAAGAGCTTGTATCCAGAAGAAGGGAGGGAAAATATTCAATAAAATAATAGAAACAAGTTTGAGTTTAGTGTTGTGGTGGATGATGGCCACACCCATGCACATCACTCTTTCACATCACTAACATAATAAAACTTAATAATTTAAGTGCATAAAAAATGGAATCTCCACATACCTCCCCCAGGATAAGTCTCTTGTTAGCCCCTAATTTTTAAGTTTGAGAGGTCATAGTAGAATGAGAAATAATGAAAATAGGTGAATTAGATTAGGGTTGGAATAGAAAGAGGGATGGAATAATATGGATACAATTAAATAAAAAATATGCTGAAGTGTTACACAATAAAAGAAAACTAAACTAAAAATAAAAGAAAAGAAAATTCCTAAGTTAGAAGCACGTCCCTAGGAATCATCTCCAAATGGTGGTGTCTAATGCTTCTTCAGCATGGGTGAACTCTGCCTTATATAGGCCAAGGGATGCTATCCTTGGGTCTTAAAATTTTTTATCTTTAAAATCACTGTTTGATATTTTCTAGAGATTCTATACACCGAAATGTTGATCATGGTAGTCTAATTTAATGGAAGAATTTGAACATGGTGTCTTATTCAAAGTTCTTTCAAAATATCCTTTTTGTTTATTTCCAAATTTCAGATTTATCATCCTTCTGTATTATGATATATGGCCAATTAATTTGTAGCTTTTATTCTGACTGAATGTTTCTTATTTTTTTCCCAAAAGTTGAGCATCTATGAACTGCATTAATGAAGAAATATATCCATGATATTATATAAACGAATGAAACACTTATTTTTTTATTTATTTCCAATTTGAATCACCCCAATTGGATCTATTATGATTGATTTATTATTGATTAACTGATGTGGGGTCCACATGGTCATTCATAATCTTTCTCCAACTTAATGGAATTTTAGGGTCCCTTGATAGAAGAATTATCTCATGTCCCAAAAGAAACAGTTATAGACTAAAACTCTACATTTCCAAAAAAATAATTAAATAAATTGGGATTACATTATAAATGATATAGTCGAATTTGCAAAACACATAAAATCTATTAAATTCCCAAAATTTGGAAACATTCCAATTTTAGCACAAAACATACCAAAAATTCAAAAATGATATAATTAAACATAAATTGATAATTTTAGGGGGGGGGGGGGTTAAATAATTTAAATACATATAAAAAATGTATAAAATACTAACTCTCTCAATTCTCCCACACTTATCACTTGGAAGCCTGGACAGGTAAGCATTAAAATCAAATCATAGAAAATTTTAAACACATAGCCATGAGATCCACCAAATCCACACCATGAAACGAAAGGATATCATGTCTCATAAAAAAGTTATTTCAAGTTCTCTATTTATACCATTTATTATATTTCCACTTCATTCCTCATCCCATGAACACAAGTCACCTACCACACATAAATTTTCCCTCATCCAACAAATCTCGAATTTTAACATGGTTTTCTCACCCAAACCATCCAAGGGTCACCATAGGTTTGATAAATTCATAATTCTCCACCCGATATGAGTCAAGGAAATGTGTTTATCATAAGGAATTTTTAAGGTTGATCTATGTCTTTCAATTGGTAATATTTTGATGATAAAAATCTTGAGGCTGAATGAGGAGGGATTGGTTCTTTTTGAATAAAAATTGCACAATTCTATTTTTCACTATAGCATGGTATCTTCCACACTCCCCTTAGTAGAAATTCATCCCCATCATCCTGAAAACTCCAAGAATGTTAAAAAATCTCAATATTTTAGCAGCAATAATTTTAATCTTTTCAAACATGATTTTTCTTGAAATCTCAAGAAAAGGCACAAATTTCTTCATCCATTAGAAGCTCCAGAAAAGTCACAACTTCTCTTATCATAAAAGCTCCAGAAAAGGCACAACATTCAATAGAATAATTTTTCAGCAGCACACACATCACTTCAAAAATTGATTTTCCACCCAAATATTCACCAAATGAGGTATCACAACACAAGACAGCTTCCCACACATCGAAGTTCAACTAAATCATGCGATTTCACTTCAAGAGCAGGTTGGATAAGGAAAATTGGATTGTAATGTGGCTAACCTAACTGGTCATTCTTGGATTCTAAGGGCTACATGGATTAAATGTACTAGGTGGGCCAGAATTAAAGGTATTATCTTGAAAATGGGGATTTCAAACCAAATAAATTCCTCAATAATTTAAAACTCATGTACCCCAAACCCTCAAGTTTTGAAAAGAATAAATCAAATTATTGTTTTAAAAATCATGGTCTGGTTCTATCAATAAATTAAATGAATTAAATGAATATAAAAAAAATAGTTTAGAAGCCTCACAGTAAATTGATTTTAAAGATATAGATAGTGAAATGTGGCATGGGATTAAAAAATCAATGTACATTGCATGAAATTACCAAAGAATTGAACTTGAAACAAAATAATTTTCAGCATTAATTTAAGTTCAGATTCATGGAATAAATTAGTTCACTCAATTACATGGGTTTCAAAAATGGAAATGATAATCATTTCAACTCAAAAGTTTCAAAAACACACCAAAAACTGAAAAATAAACACACAAAAATTTGAAAATGCACAATTTTTTTTTTAAAAATACACAACAATTGAAAATACTAAACTAAAAAGGTTCCCTCCACCACACTTAAATGATATAGTGTCATCAATGCATTCAAATGGATATAACATGTAAGTATAATTTAAAATGAATCATAGAAATAAGAAAGTGTAAAGGAGAGGTACAACCTAACTTATTGGTAGTGTAATATTGAGTTAATCTCCTAAGTGTTGTACACTAAAAAACTACAAGAAAAAGAACAAAATAAAACATAATACATTTATTGAATGGAATCGAAATAGAAATAAGATGAGAAAATAAGGATAGATCTTGGTTTAAACCCCTTAGTGGGCCCTAGGTTTTGACTGCCTCCAGGTGGGCAGTTTTAGTTGGTTATCCCCAATATGATGGTGGGTGGATCTTCTTGGACATGAGCTACCACATGTTGTTCTTCCCAGCTACCAGTTATTTCTTCTTGTTGATGATATTTACATGTATATAGTACACTATATCCACCCCCTTCACAATAATTAATCACTTACATGGCAGTGGTAGGATGAAGTATGGAACCTCCTATACATTAGTTGAAACTTGTGAAATCTATTCTTTAAAATCCAATTGTTTCTCCAGATGTGATGCATGAAAGGAATAATGAATGAGAGATTCAAAATATAAATTTGAAGTACTAATTTCAAAATATTCCATTTTAAGGTAGATAGATTGTATATTTTGTTCATCAGGCATATCCATTTGTATCTCTTATGGTAATCCTTCAAGTAGATGATCAATGGCCTCACAGAGCTCCATGTGTTCCTCAATAGGTGTAATTTTATATTCATAAACACCCTCCTAGGTGATGCATGGATTGAACAAATCTAAAAATTCAAAATCATAAGAAGTGATACTCAAATTGTATTGAATGAAATCAGAAATGATAGAGTTCAAGAAAAGATCATCTCCCTGAACTTCTTTTGGTTCAATCACTTCTTCTGTGATAAGTGCCTCTTGGATTTGATCTTCACTTGATTATAGTTGGTAGTCAGGCTCCACCACCTCAAGTTTGGATTCAAATTCATGGATGTCTTTAGTGAAATCCAGGAAGAACAGTGGCACTTCCTTATTGGCCTTGAATCTTTTTAAGTCAACTTGGAGTTCATCGACCATGGAAATCAAATCTTTCGGTGAGGTCCATGTTGTTAGGCCTCTTTCCATCTACTTGACCATCATCATTAGTGCATCAGCTCTTCGTTAAAGGGACTCCTCAGTGTAGTCTATTTCTTCCTCACGCACCTATGAGTAATTATTCCATGTAGAATAATATATGTTTGGATTCATCATGGAAAGATAATTTTTTGGTAGATTATTTTAAAATAATGAAAACTATATAAAATTTGAAAATAGAAAAATTAAAGTAAACAACTGATTAGCTCCCCAGTAACGGTTGCAATTTTGACAAATGCCTATCGTAGGGTGTGGAAAAAGAAATCTAATTTTCCTAGGGTAGAACAGTGGCTAACCAGGGTCGTCTCTCTTGAGAAGATTTTTCAGTTGTTCACTCACTTAATCAAATTCACCTAAACTACTTATTTTTGGTTGTTTTTATTTAATCTAGGAATGGAATACAATTTAATTTAAATAAAAGATAAAACTAATATGCAATGAAAAAATTCAATTAATGAATAATGAACTTGGCCTTTATGGGTTGGTTTGTGGGTTCCATAATTCTCCATAGTGCTGTTTAAATTAAGTTTGATAATTCAATTTTGAGATCTCATTACTAAATTACTATTCTTTTATTTAGTGTTGTGAAATATTGAATTCAATATCAATTACACATCCTCCTTAAATCAAGGTTGATGGCACACCTTGATCGAGTGTATGACATCTCCCAGGACATAGCTTCATTGTATACTTTTTCATCTACTGAATGCATCAACTCTATCGTAAGAAGAGATTGTATCCAGAAGAATGGAGGGAAAAGATTTAATAAAAGAATAAAAGTATGTTTGAGTTCAGTGTTGTGGGGGATGATCTCCGCACTCATGCACATTATTCTTGCTCATCAAAAATATAATATAACTTAAAAATTTAAGCATATAATAAATAGAATCTATACATTTTCCCCCATGCCAAGTCTCGGGTTAGCCCCTCATTTTTCAGGGTAAGAGGTCATGGTGTAATGAGAAAGAATGAAAATAGGTGAAATAGATTAGTGTTAGAATATAAAGAGGGGTGAAAAAATATGGATACACTTAAATAAAAAATATACAAAAGTGTTATATGATAAAAAAAATAAACTAAAAAGAAAAGAAAAAAAAATTCATAAGTTAGAAGCACATCCTTAGGCCTCCTCTCCAAATGGTGGTGTCTAAATCCTCTTCAGAATGGGTGAACTCCCCCTTATATAGTCCAAGAGATTCCATCCTTGGGTCTTCAAATTTTAGGTCTTGAAAATAATTATTTAAGATTTCTTGGAGATTATGTCCACTGAAATGTTTATAAGGGTAGTCCAATTTAATGGAAGAATTTGGGAATGGTGTGTTCTTCAAAGATCTTAAAAAATATCCTCTAGGTTTTATACCAAAATTTCAGATTTATCATCCTTCTTTATTATTATATATGGCCAATTAATTCATATATTTTATTCTGGATGAATGTTTCCTATTTTTTTTCCAAAATATGAGAATCTATGGGCCGCCTTAATGAATGAATATATCCACGATCTTCAACAGAAGAACACCCCATTTAATTTTCCTTTATAATTGTAATCACCCTAATTGGAGCTACTATGACCGATTTATTATTGATTAACTGATGTGGGGTCCACATGGTCATCCAGAGCCTTTCTCCAAAATAATGGAATTTTTAGGGTCCCTTGATGGCATAGTTATCTCATGTCCTAGAAGAAAAAGTTGTATTTAAAAAATCCAGGTTTCCTATAAAAATAGAATCAAATAAATTGGGTCTCTATTATAAAAGATATGGTCGAATTACCAAAACACATGAAATCTGTTAAATTCCCAAAATTAGGAAACATTCTAATTTTAACACAAAACATACCACAAATCCAAAAATCATGTAATTAAAGTTAAATTGAAGAATTTTGGGGATTTAAATATTTTAAATACATATAAAAAATGTATAAAATATTAAGTCTATCACAATGTGAAAAATTCTAATAAAGAATCCATGGAAGGGCGAACCGACATCCCATTATCCTATTTCGATCAAGGAGAAAAAATTGATGAGAGTTGATAAATTACAAAGGCCATTATAAAGAAAGAATGTGTGGTATAATATGTCTATCAGTGAAGTGAATATGTATCATGCGGTGCACCCTGATGAAAAGTTTTGGAAACTATTATCCCACTAATAATGATCATGATGGTCCCTATACATTTTAATGATTCCAAGATGTATAGTGAATTTAGATTTATGAGCTTCATCCATCAGTTATTTATTTATTTATAGAATATATGGAACACATATCCTTGTAATAAATTTCAGTACACATTCTTGATCAATATTGATCTCAAAAAACTATCCACTATCCACATCCTCAAAATTATTTTGCATCAAGGGATCATCTTTATGGGATTTCTTGATCTTATGTAGTAATGATGGAGGAAAAATTATTTGGGATAGATTTAATGATGTACCTTCCCTTAAAATTCCCCATGTCCATGTTTCATAAGACATTGATCAAAGGATATCTTGGAATCATAATCATTTCTAGCATAATAGGGTCTTTCCTACTTAATGAATTAATGACTTTATTTTCTTTTCCGGGATGATAATGAATTGAAAAATCATATTCTGTAAGAAGTTACAACCATATCCTATATCTCATGTTCAATTCATTTTGCTTTAAAATATACTTCAAACATTTATGGTTTTTGTATATATCACATTTCTCCACATAATGATAGTGCCTTTATATCTACAGTGAAAAAACCCGAAGACAACTCTAGTTCATGCATAATATAATTCTACTCACGAGGCTTCAACTACCGAGATGCCTAAGAAATAACTTTTTCATCTTTCACGAGGAAAAACCCAATCCCATTCAGAAATTCATCACTAAAAATAATGAGTCCTTCTCTGATAGAGGGTAGAGTTTACATGGGTGCAATAACCAATCTCTTATCTAGCTCTAGGAAACATTCTTCGAACTCCTTAGTCTAGATGAACTAAGAACCTTTTTGAGTTACCTTTGGTAGTTTATAAGAATTTTTTGAAAAGTTTCTCACAAACCTCATAAAATATCATACTAATCCAAGGAAACTATGAATCTCAGCTACTGTTGTAGGATGATGCCACTTTTCCAAAATCTTTATCTTGGAAAGATCAACTAAGATTCATTCATTGGTTACAATGTTCCACAAGAAAGAAACTTCTTATAACCAAAATTAAAACTTACTGAACTTTACAACTAGCCTCTCATTCCTTATATTTTGTAATATAATCCATAGATAATCCTCATTATCCTCCCATATTTTGTAATATATTATAATATCATCAATGAAAACTATAATAAATTTATCAAGGTAGTCCTTAAAGACTCTATTTATAAAAAACCTTAAAAATAGCAGGAGCATTAGTCTAGATGAAGGTAATAACAAAAAACTCATAATTATCATATCTTTATCAAAAGGAAGCCTTTAGAATTTCTTATTTATTCACCCTCAATTGATGACAACAATATTAAAGATAAATCTTAGAGAATAATTGATCCCCCTGAAGTTGGTCAAATAAACCATCAATCCTTGGAAGAGGGTACTTCTTCTTTACTGTAACCCTGTTAAGTTCATTATAATCATTGTATAGCTGCATTGATCCATCATTATTCATAAAAAATAGAACACACTCTCCCCAAGGATGCATACTTGTCTAGATACCCTTATCCAAAAGATCTTGGAGTTGTTTCTTTAATTCCTCCAACTCCACATTTTCCATTATATATGGGGTTTTTGATATCGACTTGGATATAGGAATGAGTTAAATGGGGAACTCTACCTCATATTCCGAGGGAGGTCCATGTAACACCTTAGGAAACAAATCAATTTATTCTTGATTGATAGAGACATTATCCATTCATATACTTTCATTTCATTCTTCATCTTCACTGATCATATACATAAATAAGGTTATGGTTGGTGCTTCTAGACAAACCTCATGTTTTGATATCTCTCTTCTGAAAACAAATATCAATTTTCCAATCAAGACTAATGATATTTACTTGATTATATAGTTGATCATAGCATTATACATTGAGAGCCAGTCTATCCCTATAATAATGTTTAATTCCAACATGAGAATGACTACTATATTTGCGATGAGATTATGCTCACCAAAGTGAATAATTGAGTTTCTATACACTATTGATTCTTGGATAATCCATACAGGTGTATTGATTGATATCTATATTTATAGAAGTTCATGGATTGATTATATAATCTTTGTGAACATAGAAAAAATAATGGAATGTGTAGAACCAGAATCAAACATAGTACTGGATAGATTTGAGGGAGCAATGAGAGTACCTACCACCACATCATTTGGAGATTAAACTTCATACATCATGATAGAAAAATCAAATCCATGTTCCATTATCCTATGCTAATGTTTATGGTGATTCACCTCTATTAAATTTGGATCTGGATAATGATTGGTGAAGTGCCCAATCTATGCACAATTGAAGCATTGGACTTCAGGTAGGGCCTGAACCATCTTCCCTTTCTTGTTAGTGTTGAGATATTTTGGCTACACCTCACTATGACAGTTATAAGAAATATGTCCATCTCTTCCATACTTGTAACATCCCCTGCTACCAAGAAAGAAGTTCCACAAATACTTCTTCCCACATTTGTTTCATGTGGGATGTTTCACTTTATTTCATACAATTCCTTTATCAATTCTCCTCACTAAGTTTGGATCTAAAGATCTCTTATTTTCATTCAATCAATAGGATAACTACATCTCTTTGAACTCCAACTCAACATTTATATCACTCCTCAAAATCTTCTTATAGTTGACATAGTCTCTGTTTTCTAGATTCTTCCTTAGATGAGGTCTTAGTTCATAGTAGAATCTATCAACCTTCCCATTATGATCCATGAAAAATCTAGAGGTATAATGGGAAAGTCTTTTAATGTTCATCTTATAACTTCCCATAGATTCATTTTTTGTATTATTTAACTCTAGGAATTCCTTTTCCATTTTCATTTTCATTGAATGGGGGAAATATTTTTTGAAAAAGGATCCTGTGAAATCTTCCAACCACATATATTTAATCTAACCACTTGGGTATGTGTTTTAAACCAGTGTTCACCACTGATTGGAATCTCCCTCTACGAGGTATGCATCCATGGTGACTTTATCTTATTCTAAACAATAGAGTGTATAAAAGATCTTTTCTATAGTGCTTATCCATTTTTCAAAAATCAATGGGTTGTTAGATCCACTGAATAAAGGTGGTATTTGATGCATAAAGGGCTCAATAGAAAGTTATTCCCTTTGAGGTGAATCTGATCGATCTGCTTGATTCACATTTTTTCTCATAACTTGAGTTAGTTGATTCATCATTCTCATGATGTTTTCTATTCCAAGTTTGATCGAAAGGCCATCAAATCCTAGTCTGTTGTGCTCATCATTTATGTGATTTATCATATTTCATACCATTTTATAAAAGAAGAAAACCTCTACAAGAAATGTGTTTCATTTAATAATCTTATAATTCTAAAGTAATTTCACGTCTTAAAACATCATTCTTAAATATTTTATTCTTTAACAAAAATTACATTTTCTATAATTCCTTCATCATGGTTAATAAAAAGTTTGTGATTAACAAAACATATCCCCCCTGGAGTGTCAAACTAGGAGTGCAGAAAGGCCCATTGTCATATACTACGCTATGTTAGGTCAGGCTCAACACACCTTGTAAAAGTTGTTACAACTAGGCACATTTGTTCTAGAGCCACAACCACTTGTTCGTATATAAATAGGGATTTCTCTGCTTATAAACCACTTACTTAATATTTCACCAAAATTCCAGGATATTTTTCCTATATATAAACAATTCTATAGGGTTATTCATAAAGTTTTCATATCATAATTTCCATAAATAACTAAACCATAATTTTATAATAACTATGGAATCCTATATTTTTATTACACAAATTTCATTACATTGTACAAAATAGATGATCTTTTAAATTTTAGTTTCTTGGAAAAAGGTAGATAATACATGATAACATAACACATTCTTATAAACCACTTGAAAGGTATCATAAAAGGTTCATCCAATGTTCATCAATACATATCATAACATGGGGACATTCATCAATGGAAAGAGTGAGTATAAGTACCACTAAGGGAAATAAAGTGAAGTAATTTACATGTGATTTAGAGGAAATTCAATAAGAATATGAAGAATATCATTACAGAATGAAAAAGAAAACATGAGACATATAATAAATAAAAGGACATGAATCATAACTTTTAAATGTGGATGAAACATTTATTATTCACACTTCTAAGAATATCAGTATGGTTTTTCATCGAGGTGTCATAAAAATTACAAAGTTTAATCACCAAGATATCGTAAAACATGAAATCTATATAGATTAAATTATTTAACCAATGAATTGGAGTTCTATAGTGTAACACCCTTCATATGTATTAATTAATTTGATAAAAATATATCATAATAAAACATTTCAAAAATAACCCATAGAGAATAAAAGAAATAGGTTTCATATAAAAATCATGGTGTTTTAAAAAGAAGTTCTTAAAGACAAGATCTTTTTGTCATTATTAACCCATGAAAAAATAATTTGGGTTTCATGTAATTTAATCCAAGAATAAAATATATAATTTCAACATATAAGTGAATAAACCTAGAAAATAAATAGGTTTTGGGTATTCACAAAAGAAAATAAGATAATTTCATGAGAAAAAGAGACAAATTTTGAGAAGAAAATTCTGCAACATAATGCATAAGAGACATGATCTTAGAAAAAAATAAAAAATATGAGAAAAGGGTATACCCTTCATAAAATACACTTAATACAGTTTAGGGAAAGAATAAAATGAGAATATGAACATAGTATGAAAATTATAAGGACATACAATATAAAAAAGAACCTTAAATGAAAAGAGAAGTCGAGATTTTCCTTACCTTGAAGAGTAACTACTAAAAATCAATGATTGAGAACTTGTGAACTTTTGAAAAAACTTTATTGGATTAATTGGGAGATAAAAATACCAGATAAACATTGAGGATTAATTTTTAGGGAAGGGAAACAGAGAAATGGGTGGGTATTTATATCAAAAGAGGGTGATTTTTTTATTAATTTCTTTGGACACATAGATAGTGGTAAATTCAAAACCATGGGCTTTCCCATGGTATTTTCCCAAGGTATTGTCCACTATGGACACCAATTATGATATTTTAATCCAAAAGAGATGACTATAAGTTTATATTACTTATTACATCATTATGATATCATTAAACATATTGAGAAACTCAATCTGTATTTTTTTACTATTCATGAAAAATTAATGTATTTTATAAAATTATCATAAATTAACCCTAACCTAATTTAGACATGATGATTTTAAAAAGTATTTTTATTTTATCATAATAATTTTCTAAATATGAGAAATTTATCTTTTAAATATAAAAACCATAGTTATAAAAAATAATAGCGGATAGAAAATGCATAATGAAATTTCTAACACTTGAAAAAAATAAGATTATTTTATCATTTAAAATTTAATAAGAGTATTTAAATAATACCAATTAATTAATATAAAAATTATTCATAATACCATATTTTATTATAATAAGTATTCTTTTTTTGAACATACAATTTCTGATCAAAAAATCATTTTATCAAATTCCATCTTAATTTTTTTATGAAAACATATTCTTTAAATGGAAATGATGGAATAAATTTTTTATTTATGTAATGGAATTAATATTAAGTAATTAGTATCTTGAAACATAACCCCTTATTACTCTTGCATACACCCTAAGAGTAAGGTGTGAAAATGGTGGTATATTCTTGGTGTGCCTCATCTAACATCAACCAAGTGATAATCTGCACTAATATTAACTTCTCTTGTAGGAGATTTTGTTTAATATTTAATTGTTGAATATCAAATTAGTATTGATCAAGAGTGAATCTTAGTGATGAGAACTCCTTACCAAGCTTTATCAAATGGGATTCAAATGGAACAACTCTACTGGTTGTGGCCATCAAATCTTCTTTCTATAACTATATTACTTTGCCAAAATTTTACTTATAAACTCTAATGATAACATTAAAATTACTTTTGAGAGTATAGTTTCAAATGGTCATATAACGATCGAAAAATATATGGTCACAATTAAAATTATAATCACCTAATTATTGAAGAGATATAGTTATTTTGAGTTCCAAATAATATAACACACATTTTCAGGAAAAATTTATTATTCAAAATGTTTAGGTAATTAAACTCACTATCAAAAAAGGAATCCACAAATCCCTCTCCCACATCTCACAAAATTTTTCCTTGAGAAAAATTAAATTTTTATCTACAAGGGTTTGAGTAAAAACTGAAGGCCTTTTGGCCTTTTACCTTTCCCTACTGACTAAGTCTAATAAATTCATCACAAGGTCAAAATAACTAGCCTAAAATTGAAACATCTCCAAGTTAGATAAATATAAAGCTAATCTATGAGGGTAAAAACAGTCAACATTGACTACAAGAGCCCTGATCTTCTCTGAGAATCCTAACTAGAAATTAATCCATGGAGGTCATGATACCAATGTAGAAGATATACTAAACAGAAAATCAATGAGCATCTATATATGGAAATACCCCATTGAATTTCAGACAACTAGAAATGTCCTAGTACCTATTAGATTCATACATAGGAATCTAACTAGATAACCATAATAAAAATTTTTTTAACTAAAATTTCATTCCAAAATATGTAGGAAAACATTGTATAGATTGTTACTAACACTTTGAATAAAAAAATAAGAAAAAAACACCCCACGAGGGGTCCAACACATGGAAATCACATTCCCTATCAACCTATTTGGGACACTGTACCTCTCGTTCATGAGGATTGATTCATTAGCCTCACCACCAAATGTATCAATGTAGATCCACACAACCTTTCATATGAAAGGAAATATATGTAATTCATTCCAATTGAGCAGAATTCCACAAAAAACCTATATGTTAAAACGCCATTTAGGTTTTTTGACAATTTAAATAATTTCCCTCTATCATCAGTAAACTCACACACTATATGTTCTATAGAATGTGAATCCTACTTGAAAAATATGTTGCATGAGACACCTCTTTCCTTTTTTATTCAAGAGTCAATATCCATCTATAGCCTCTTTGACAATGGCCAAGATACATAAATCCAAAATAAATCATAACATCCGCACAACATGTGCATCACTCAGAGAATAAATAATAAACAACTATAACATCGTAGATTTGAACAGAAACCCCATAACACTAGAAAATAGGTCTTCTTACCAGAATTAGTTATTTTGGATTCACTATCCTGATATCTATCATAGGTTCTGACAAATGCCTAATAATATTATCTATCATATCACAAATAGTAAAAAAGGGAAAGGAATACCTTTAAAACCACTTTGAATTGTCCCCACTCAGATGTCACTAATTTGGTTCCCGAAGCCGATTCCCAACAAGGCCTCAAACATGCATCCCTATTGTTAGAATATTACAAATTAATGCAAGGGTATAAATGATGTACATTGGGGAGGTTATACCCTCATATCAGAGAAAGAATGTAGAAAAATAACAACATATCATTCCAATAAGTAAATAAATAGAGTACATAAGTAGTAAACAACTGAAATAGAAACATGATGTAATAATAAATTAAATTCTATGCAATAAAAAACAACCATGTCATACATAAAACAATGGTCATCCATTGGGCTGACCATACATATAGGAGTACATTGGAGAAACTAAAATAAAAGTTCACGGATCTAGTACTAACTTCGATCCAGACCACATACCCGGTCTCCAAGACACCACTGAGCTGATCCATCCTGATCATAAGCATCCACACAAGCAGATCTACTTGATCATGAAACCTTGGGACTTAGCCCTATACAAAATAAATATGTGCTCAATTTTAATAGTAGACATAAGGTCTTCATGCACACTTAGGTGAAAATTCCTTGGTGAGAAATAATATTAATAAGGAAACCTAATGTTGAACCTATAATATTATGTTATAAGTGCATGTAAATGAAATATGATTAGCCTAGTGGAGAAAAACTAGAAGATAAACATATAAAAATATCATAACCAAGTCCACAACTGATCCTCAGTTCCATAATGCGAATCATTTAGACAAAGTTCCATCTTATAAAAGTATATGTATACTTGGATATATATATATATATATATGTATGTATTTATGTATTCTCATATATATATATTTGTACATGTCCTCATATACATACTTATATAAGCAATGCATAAAAACATGAACAACTAAAATCACAGAAGATCTTTGGAACCCTGATCTGATAAACTAGACCTACTATAAAAGGGACACTGATTTGGATGTCATACCACTCAAGCATCACATCAATCAGTCAATCTCTAGGTTAGTAATCCAAATTGAAAATACCTACTTCATCCACCAATAGAAATGTCTCTGAGCATGCTATGTCACCATAGGTGGATACTCATCCGACCTAGGTTCACCCATAATCACGTCCAATCACTATAACGAAGGATTCTATATATTGATGAATGATCCTTTAAATTCTCACTGAGTTGGATGTCATACCACTCATGACATGTAAATCCACTATGATGTTGAAATCCTAGGTCCTGATCCATATCCATTCATGACATTCCCACATGGATTATTCCTAAGGGGAATACCCTTGGGCCATATCTATAAGGAATTCTCTTTGAATCCAAGTATATGATCTACATCAATTCATATAAATGGCTCAACATCCCCAAACTAAAGAAGTACCTATGAGCGATAAACTAGTCAAGATGCATCCACCCGATCCTAGGGATCATCCTAGACATTGATTTAGGAAAACGTAATCATCCATCGAGTATATAAAAACATATAGACTATGAGTCCATCAAAGGCATTCCTATAGTGGGAATAAAAGTATCACTAAACTATTATAATAATCCATCCATCCCAGGATTCCATCCAAGCCATTAGAATAATTGGAATCCAAGTATCACTCAAGGTATACAATAAACCATCTGTTTTATGAGCATATACAAGGCATTCCTATAACAAGAATCAATGTATCAGTCAAGTCATACAATGTAAGTAAATTCTAAGGAGTAGAAGTTTCCAAGTCATCCTCTTCATCCTGTACCGAGTAATCAAGTCATAGAACCTTATGAGCTATATCCAAGGGGTATAAATATATAAGACTCAAAATCTAGATCCTAGAAAGCATATATGGGAATCCCAAAAAATAACCCATCGCATCCGTCTCATCATCCACATACTAGGAAGCACCATTGGATAACATAATTACATCATCAATAACCATGTTAATGCATAAATAAATATTGAGGGTAGAAAAATTCATAAACCCACAACTAATTACACAAACCTCTTGGACTTATACATTCAGAATGAGTCATAATATGACACCCTCTACCATATCTACCCAAACCCGACATACAAGCTCAGGGTTGGTGAAACATCAGAGCACCCACTGGGTCCCTCATGTCGAACACAAGAGAGGTATCCCACTCAAAATACTCCAAATGGTGCATTTAAAAAAGAATCATACATGGGACCTTCAAAAGTATAATAATATAAAGTAATCCTATAGTGAATCCACCAGGTCTACACATAAGAGAAGGTATCCTATTTGGTAACCTCTAGGTTGAAATATATGTTGAGGAAGACTACCTAGGATCCCCAAAAACAACTAATTTCAGGGCCTCCTGGTCTGAAGGGCATATCATGAAAGGTATATGTCCTCATGGGAAAACCCACATAAGCACTAGTCATGATAGATAGATCATGGCCCATCATATATCAAGGTATCACTTGCATGAGACAACAAAATCAGTTACTAGAGGAAGAACATCTCTGTTTGAGAATAAGCCTAAAAGGCCTCATAGGAGTACAGAAATTAACCTATAAGATTCACCATCTTGATATATGAGAAAAAAAATACTTAGAATGGACTCATCATGTGTCCAATTATGACACATGGGTGTAAAGATATGAAAAAATCTCTCAAAAGGGTAGCATGGATGGAGTATACAACATGTGTACCCTGGTACATGGTGTGTACCCTCAAAACTCCACCTGGGTGTGTACTCCAACAAGATATGGTGTGTAAAAAACAAAGTACATAGTGTGTTGATCACATAAAAAATGTGTACACTACATGGGTTTCTTTCTCTTGTACCTCACATGGTCTGAAAATTTATATATCCTAGTTATGTACTTGTACATGACATGAAACCTACAGGGGGTTGGTCCTTGTACTCGACAAGGCCATGTTCCCCTACACAACTAGTTTGGATGAGTACTTGGATACATGAAAATGTCATAGTAAATGGTGGATATATTCCATATAGGCTGAGTACATCCAAAATATTAGATTACCTGAACTTGAATAGAACACAACATGTGTTCTCGGAACCATGCACTGTGTACATGGGTTTTTTGAACAAAAAACCCCCAAAACACCTAAATCACTATTCTCTCAAAAAAGCTATATAATGACCAACTATGGGTACGATGCATTAATAAAAATGAATTAAAACATGAAAAAAATAAATATATGGGGATTTATGAAAAAAATATAAACATAATACATTTGGGAAGAATTTTCAGAAGCCTCGCCAGTTTCCATGATCCATGGTTGTCGTACGATGGTCTGATTACTCTCAAGCTCCATGACATTACCTACTTCCCATCTCCCTCTTTCTCCCTCTGCCTCTACATATACTCTTTCTTTCATGGAGAAGTATCCCACAGAGCGGTGCATGTGAGAAGCTAGAGGAAAAAAATGGAAAAGAAAAAGGAAAATGAAAAGGAATAAAAAGAAAAAGGGGCCTAGAAAAAACCTGGCACCCGTCCTGTGTTTATGCCCTTCCTGGAAAAAATTTCTCATTCTAGACTTAACAGTTCAGAAAAAATCAAAATCTGCTGCTCTATTAAAAAGATAGGACCGAATGAACCCAGATGAATAAATTAATATTTAAATAATTAATTATTAAATATTAATTATTCCTCTAATATTCAAATAGATCTAAATTCCACCAAACCCTTGACTTAAGGTAAAAACCATACTCTTGGACAGATAGAGTGATAATTTTTTTTGAGATTACATGCTAGGGGAAAATTATTATTTTACCCCATATTAAAAATCTGAAAGAAAAAAATAAAAAATTCTCAAAATTCTAGTCCAGAAAACATGTTCTATACAAAATTAACCAACTCTAAGTGAAAAGAAATGTAAAGGACATACAAGCTCATATATAATATGTAATGTTGTTTTATAGGTAAGTCAATGTCTAATGAAATAACCTAAAATCAAATCATCCCAAAATTAATGAACATAAAATTTTAATTCAACTCTAATAATCTCCCTATAAAGCATAAATCCAGTGTACATGCTTATATATATATTTTATTGATAGAAGAGTCCTGAAATGATTTAAAGGAAGAAAAATGACATAATTAGAAGATCAAGAGCCATATATTAATGAATATACTGGTATTTTTTAGATATTTGTTTCATATTAATGGAATTATAAAAAAATACAATTTTTTCTGATCTATAGGTTTTATATAAATATGATTA
This sequence comes from Viscum album, assembly GCA_963277665.1. Taxonomy (NCBI): domain Eukaryota; kingdom Viridiplantae; phylum Streptophyta; class Magnoliopsida; order Santalales; family Viscaceae; genus Viscum; species Viscum album. The sequence continues at coordinate 1,049,705,536 of OY728130.1, read as the reverse complement.
ATATGTTTTAAAATATTTTTTTTTGAGATTTAGAAGTATAATGTAGTATCAAATTATAATCTGCTAACATTATTTGACAAAGATTTCTATTTACTGAATAGGGAATCAATTTTTTGTCCCATGATCCATGTAATCTTGGTTTCTGTATTTCCTTTATATCGACCTTGAATCAAATTTGATTATGAATTATGTTTATTACATAGATTATAATTTTTTAACTATATATTTCTTTAAAGTAAATCATTATTATTTATATCCAATGAATTTTTTTTTATTATAGATTGTGATTTATTTGAATTATTCAATACCTTATTTACTAGAAATTGTTTTATTATTTGTTAACTAAGAAAATCATCACTAAATTTAGTTATATTATTTTCTATTTTTAGGTATTCAAAATTTTATTTTAGGATGTGTGAAAATTTTATAATATATGTTTTCAAAAAAATACAATATACACTATTAATGTGACCCATTTCATATTTTAAAAATTGTTAAGCACCAAAAGCTACCACAACATGACCATTTACTTTGAGATAATATAAATTATGGACTACATACTTCATTTCATTTTTCTAGGTAAAACTAAAATTCTTTTAGAACTATAATTTTTTTATTTTAATGACATTAATTATTTTTTTAGAGTCTCTGTAGGAATTAAATAAATTGAAAATACCTCTAATTCGTTGACATATATGAGTAGAATGGTTGATGAAAATGGAAATGAATCAAAAGGATGCTATGTGACATAGTTATTCATACACAATAATCCAAAAAATAAATTATTATTTCTTATTTATGATCATATACATGTGATTCACCTATTGTACATAAAAAGTAAAATTATAAGGTGAGTTCCTATATGATATTCTTAATATTTTTTTATTATTACAAATTTTCAACTCTTATTATTATAATTTGAAAATATATATACAAAAAAATCCAAATAATATTTATCCTATTACAATAGGCCACATGAAAAAATATTATTGGAGCCATCCATCTACTTTTTTAAAGGCCGATGCATCTACTATACCAACCCATTGACTTCAACCATGGATGTTGTAATTATTGGAATTATTCTTCTAAATATCATTGCATAAGTCCATGATAAAGAGATGTTTATGGGGTTAGGTGGGAGTTATTCAAAATTTATACTACTCCCATAGTGGATATTTAAGTTGGTCCATGAGAGCCTTCCAATATCATTAGTGTGAGAGAGTTCATTGTATACTAAATAGAAGTGGTATAGTTCCATGTAGAGGTAGGGAGGTGTATAGAGAGAGAGTGTTTTTGTACATATTTGTTGTCGAGAAATAAAGCCCTAATTTTCATCACAATTTTATTCCTCCATCCCCGATCTATGTGACAATTTAATCAAAACTATTTGTATTAGTACCATTGGATTCAAAATAGAAATTAGTAGAGATAACATTCTAATGGATGAAAAAAATTGAATTTCCAAATTCACTTTTAAAGAAAGATATTGAAATCTTATGTAGAGAAAATTTCACATAAAAATGAAATAAAAAATAGAGCTAAAATGTGATCTATAATGGAAGTCAATTTTTATCTCAGCATGAGGTGTTTCAATGATCCCATTCCTAAGAAGTTGAAACTGTTATTGCATCGATAAAATTTTAGGAAACTTTCTAACAATTTCACTAGTGTTCAATGTTAGTGATACATCGTTGTAATTTCTCAATCATTGTTACTCTTTGAATATTATATTCATCAATTATTATATTTTTTTGGATGATATAAGATTCGATTCCATTATTTTCAAATATTCTAAACACAACTGTAATCTCTTCTTTTTTAATTCCACTCAAATTATTTACTGAATTGAATCTGAATGGAACGAATATTCATGTGATGGATGATAAATTTGAATACATAAATCTATTGTATTTTGAATTACCTAATGAAAGATCTACTTAATGATAAGGATATGTTTGATCTCATTGAGAATTAGGGTTTAATCCTTGATGCCACCATAGAAGTTATGTGGAAGAAGCTAAAAAATAATATAATCTTTCAAATTCACCAATAGATTAATCACGTAATTTACCATGTTTCTTAAGAGATTAGAGATTATGAGCATTGGATAATATTAGAGAATATGTACCACAAAAAGACTATTCAAAACAAGATCCTCCTTTTAAAGAAATTGACATTTCATCGACTACAAAGTTAAAGATTTATATAAGAACATAAAAGTGAGTCCCAAATCCTAGTAAATCAATTATTGGATGTAGGTATGTTTCTAAAAAATGATCATTAGGAAAAATATAATCTATGAACAATTCACTATATGTGGTATATATTGGTGGTCTCCCCAATAATCTTGTTCATATAGTAAAACATACTTTAGCATTGTTAAATGATATACTATTCAATAAGAAGTCCTCAAGGGAGGACACAAGTTACAAACAAACACGAGCTATCATCCTAGAGAAAAACGGAAGAAAACAAGGTGGTGATTGAGGGGAATAATGTAGAGGAATAAATAAGTGAAAAGGAATGTCCTCAAATGGTACGATGGAAATATAAAAATGTTATCATTATGGCATAGAGGGTCACATAATTAAGAACTATTGAATGTTACTACAGGAGAAGGGCTGTGGTAGTATCCAAAAAAAGAAAAATGGAGATAAACATGTAGTAATCACATGATAAGTTTCTCTTTTATCCAGTATCTTTGAATAAGGTACTCTTATTCACACATCAGGGAAAGGCATGGAATGGGTGGTTGAAATTGTAGTATTATACCACTTCACTCTGCATCCTATGTATTTTTTAAATTATCAAGTCGGTGAATGTGGTGCAAAGAAGATGGGTAATAGCATTTCTAAGAAGATGGGTAATACCATTTCTAAGAAGATTTTTAGAATAGGTGATATCCCATTCAATATAAATGTAGGATACATAATCACCCTAAAGGATTGATTGCATAGTGATTCACTATTCATTTCCACCCTTATACCGCTATTTTAAACTGGTTTTGTAATGAATATTTCAAATAAAATAATAAATTTAACTTAATTTTTGATTCATTAAATTTATTATTATCACTATATAATAGGTAAATTTTAAATGTTTTAGTGTTTTCATTGTTGGAGGAGGTTATTTGGAGAGCCCGTGATGGAATTCAAGCAAATTGGGCCAAACTACACGAGTGCCCAAGCATGCATCTGGACATAAGTTTTTATTATGGATAATTTATCCATAAAATTAGGCTGAAAATTGGTTTAAATGTGTAAAACCATGTGTTATACATTACTAAAGAATACCATGGATCATAATTCCTCTATTTGGAGGCCCCAAATAAGTCCATATTGTGAAGAAATTCTGAGTAGGCCAGATTGGAACACCCTTCTGTATTTGAGATATAACTCAGGACTCAAACCTCAAGTTGGGATACTTACAACTACATTGTATAGATAACTCTAATAAAATCCTCTCCAAATAATTTAATGTCATTATAACATAGTTTTTTTAGTCAAAGATCTAGATAAAGATGGAGTAAAAAGTTTTCCATGAATAGTCACCTAACCCCTTAGATACTTGACCATTTTTTGTTGAAATATTGATGTAATTTTCAATAAAATCACTCCTCACCCTAATTATCCAAGGTTGAAATACCATGGGTAAGTTTTATTAAAACTTGAGAGATCTCTTCACCCATTTTAGTTCTCTTCTCCCTCATGTACTTCTAAACCTCTTAGTGATCAATTTGGGGGGTGTTCTTTATTGTAATCCCGAGCTCCACACTTATAATATTCATAAGGTAATTAAATTTATAGGTTTGTTGTCAATTTTTATTAATTTATATCTTATTAATTTGTTTTTATTTTTGTATTGTCAAATAAAAATAAAAGTAACAGGAATCCTAATGCTTACATGCATAACCCAGATCTTATGATGATTTGAGTGCGGTTACCTCTTTTTTTTCACCCCTTCCATTTCATGAGTGTGCGAATGGATTATGTCGGTTGATAATTTCCAGGAGCATGAAACCATGAATTTTAATGATCATTTATTTTGGAATATTTTATAACTGACAAAAATCATGTCATCTCATCACTTTGTTGATGTGATGCCTTGATTGAGTTCTGTTTTTACATTGATTCATGTTTGTTAATTTTGAGTGGTCTCCAATAATCAATATCATTTATGAATAAAATCATAGGTGGAAACCTAGTAAGAAATCACATACCAATCTAGTTTCAGGGCTTATAAATCAAGTAATCAGTGATCCTTCCTATTCCCTTGAGAGAGATGACAAATTGAACATCAAGGGACATTTACTCGAGTTGATCACAATTTCTCCATCCTGTTTCTCTCACTTAGTAATATAGTTTCAATTTCGGTTTTAAAATATAAAAAACCCATGTTTTATAAATTATAATTCCTATTTTATTTTCATAATCAAAACCCTCTTTTTAAATTAATGATCTAAGGCTATGTTGAGAGACGACCTATGGTTGCTACTATAATACATAAATTGTAGTTAAAAATTAACATCTAATTTGACCCGTTTGAAAACGTGGTCAAAGTTTGGCACCATTTCGTGGAGTCAAGATAATTTTATCCCTTTACTATTTTTTATTTTTTTTACTCCTTTAAATATCCTCCCCATTTGAGTTTTTTTTTATTTTTTTTGTTTTTGTGTGTTCTTCCTCTCTTCCCCTCTCTCTACATCGTTCTCTTATCCTCTCTTTATCACTCTCTATAATTATTTTGGGTGACATTTGATTTTATTTTCTCCATTAAACGTTTTAATTGATTTTATTTTATCTATACTCTATCATAAAAAAATATAAAAACAAAATAAAACTTATTTGCATGACCTGATCAGGAATGAAAAACTATTTGAAATAAACCCAAAAATTTAAAAGACACTTCACTCAAAAATTTGGTCATCCAAAGAAGGACAATACATTAACATAGAGGAAACCATTTATAAACCTCAATTGGTCTTAAACCAATAAAAAATTGAACCAAATCAAACCCCATAAATCATGACTGCAAATAACCGAACTTTAAAAGAACTGACCACCCCGGATGTGGAGTACCAACCTGTGTACATCCAATATACAGAGGAATAAGACAACATTGAGATGAGATCTAGCCTCATCCACATACTTCCCAAATTTTATGGTCTTATTGGTGAAGACCCTCACAAACAACTTAAAGAGTTTCACATAGTCTTCTCCACCATGAAACCATAAAATGTGTCTAAGGACCTAATTAAGTTTAGAGCCTTCCCTTTCTCCCTTGATGGTGCAGCCAAAGACTATATAAACTATCTACCTAACAAAAGTGGGGGATATAATAACCTGAAAAGAATATTTTAAGAAAATTTATTCCCTTCCTCCCGAACTACATCAATTAGGAAAGAAACTTGTGGCATTAGGCAATCACATGGTGAGGCCCTTAATGAATATTGGGAGATATTCAAAAAACATTTCTCAAGATGTCCCCAACACCATATTAGTGAATATATGTTAATATAATAATTCTACAAGGGATGTATCCCCATGGATTATGGAATGATTGATGCTGCAGCCAGTGGTTCCCTAGTTGATAAAACTTCTTCAATTTCTCGTGACTTAATAGCCAACATGGCTCAAAATGCACAACAATTTGGTACACGAGCTATTGCGCCAACCTGAGGAGTTAATGATGTAATTCATTAATCCCTAGAACAAAAGGTAGATAATAAATTTAATGAGATACATACCCTTATAAGAAAATAAGATCAAGCACAAGGTAAATCACACAATTCTTCAATTCCATTACATTGGGCTATTTTTTCTGAAAATAATCATTTTTTTGACTAGTGCCCACAACTTCAAGATTAACCTAAGTCTTGTGAAGCGGTGTTCCCATATCATCAATTCCAACAAGAACCACTATTCAAGAAAGAAACATTCTGGCCAAATCCAAACCCCGATGGAAAGAAAAACCACAATAACGACAAGTAGGAAACTCAAGCTACCCTAATCAGAGTTGGTATCAATATGGACAAGGTATGCAACCTTATATTCCTTCAACATCAAAAAAAAAATCCTCCTCATCCTCCTCCTCCTCCTCCAAAATATGAACCAAGCCTCGAGGATATGGTGAAAAATATGGAAACCTAGAAACTCCAGTGACAAAAGACCACACAATCAGCTATTGTAGACTTACGAACTCATGTGGGAAAATTAGCGAACACCATCAGTGAGATAAAGATTCAAGGTTTTGAAAAACTACTTTCCTAACCTATTTCCAATCCAAAACACAAAGGAAATGTTTTTTCGATCCCATTTCATAGTAGTAAGTAATTTTCTTCGTCCAACAATTCTACCCAAAAGGTATGTACCCATTTGAAAACACACTTTATCCTCTAATAAAATATTCCAATGAAGAAAAAAAGGTAATCAAATTATCATTGGTGATTCAAATGAACAATCCAATCCTATTAATTTCCCCAAAAAAACTCTCTAAATCTAAGAATGATTTTGATAAGGATATTTATAAAGAAATAATGGATACCTTTAAAAAGGTTCAAGTTAACATTTATTTATTGGATGCAGTTAAAAAAATCCATAAATATGCCAAATTTCTTAAAAATCATTGCACCCATAGAAGGAGGATGAAGGGGAATGAGATAGTCAAGTTGGGAAGGAATGTATTAGCCTTGATTCAACCAACAATGCCAACCAAATGTAAGGATATAAGAACCTTCACGATAACTTATACCATATAGGAGACATTATTTACCAATGATATGTTAGATTTAGGTGCTTTTATAAATGTAATACCTCACTCCATGTATAATTATTTATAGGTTGGTGAGGTTTAACTGTCAAGAATTGTCATGCAACTTGTCAACCAGAGTACTATTCATCCAACATGAGTGATTGAGGACATCCTTGTAAGAGTGAAGAATATCATCTTCCCCACTAATTTCTACATTCTTGATATGGAAGATACCCAAACCCAAGGACATGATCCTCTAATACATGGGAGTTCATTCCTTAAAACAAAAAATATGATTATCAATGTTCACAATGGTACACTATCCATGGTGTTTAGTGAAGAAAAAGTAAGTTTTAACATCTTTGATGTAATAAAATACCCCATTGAAGAGAACTCCAATCTTGCTGTATATTTAATGTAAGTTATCTATAATAACACACACACACACAAAACTCTATCCTCAACCCATTTTCTGATTCATTTTCCACTTATTCACCCTTGTATGATTTGAGTTTTGATTTATGTTTTACGTGTTGTGCGGGTTCTGAAAAATGTAAATTTTTTTATTTAATTGATTAGTGTGTTCATTATGAGGTACCCATGACTATTGATGATTTTTCAAATCTCATTTCCAAAGATTCTCTTTCCTTAGAGAACAAACACGTGAAGATAGATAGTGTTGTAGACCTCACTCTGCATAAATCCCCTCCCCCAATCCAAAAACCACTAGTGATGGAAATTGAACCACTTCCTTATAATTTAAAATATTAATATATTGAGAGTATTAAATAATTCCCCATCATTATTGCCAATAGCCTCTCTCCATAGTAGGAATCAAAACGACTCAAAATTTTGAGAGAGTATAAAAAGGTAATAGGATGGACATTGGATGATATTCTCGAGATTATCCCATGTATTTATATGCACCATATAATTTTGGATGATAAGGCTAATCATGTAAGAAAATCTCAAAGCCAGTTAAATCCCACTCTCTTGGAAGTGGTAAAATTGGAAGTTAGTAAACTACTTACTACTAGGATCATTTATCCTATATATGATAGTAAATGGGTTATCCCAGTGATAATTGTTCCTAAAAAAACTGAAATGAAAGTTGTATTAAATGAATAGAATGAATTGGTCCCAAAACGTGTTGAAAAAGTTGGTGAGTCTATATTGACTATCTTCGACTGAATCAAGCCACACGGAAGGACCAGTTTCCTCTACCATTCCTTGACCAAATGTTAGAAATATTGATTACTAAGTCCCATTATTTTTTTTCTTGATGGCTATTTAGGTTATTTACAAATCTATATATCCCATGAGGATCAAGAAAAGACAAAATTTATATGTCCATTTGACACATTTTCATACAAAAGAATGACTTTCGGTCTATGTAATGCTCCTCATTATTTTTAGTGATGTATGCTGAGTAATTTTTCGAAGTACCTTGAGAATTGTTTGGAAGTGTTTATGGATGACTTCATGATTTATCGATCTTCTTTATATGGTTATTTGGAACACCAAGGTTTAGTCTTCCATTGATGCATTGAAAAGGATATTGTATTAAGTTATAAGAAATGTCATTTCATGGTTGAGCGGGGGATAGTTCTTGGGAATGTTATTTCAAATGATGGAATTAAAGTGGATAAATAAAAAATTGAATTAATTTCCACACTTCCATATCCAAAATGTGTTCATTAGGTGAGATCATTCTTAGTTCATGCTATTTTTTACCGAAAATTCATTAAATACTTTAATAAGATCATACTTCCCCTATATCGATTATTGCAAAAGGATTCTGAATTTTTTTTGATAAAATTTTTGAGGATTTTTTCAATTCACTAAAAAGGAGTCTCACATCACCTCCCATCATCCAACCACCAAGTTGGGATCTTCTCTTCTAACTTATGTGTGATTCATATAACTTTTTAGTTGGGTCGTTTTATCACAAAGGGTTGAGAAGTCTCCTCATGTCATTGAGTATGCTTCGTGTAAGCTTGAACCTACCTAGGTAAACTACACAACCATTGAAAAATAACTCATTTATACTATGTTTGACTTATAAAAATTTCATTCATATCTTATTGGGTCAAAAGTCATTGTCTTTTATGATCATGTTTCTCTTTGTCTTATCCTTAAAAAACTTGAAGCTAAGCCCCACCTCATACGGTGGATTCTCCTCCTCCCATAGTTTGAACTTGAGATTAGATATAGGAGTGGAGTGGAAAATGTTGTAGCTGACCACATTAGTAGTATTTCTCCACCATTGGTCTACCTTGTTGACTCATCCACCCCTATTTTATAATTCTTCCATAATGAGAACCTTTGTGATGTTGTGGAACTTACCCCATGGTATGCAGACATTGTGAATTTCCTATACAAATCTAGGGTCCCCACTGATTTGAAATCATCACAATCCTAGAGGCTTAATCATGATTCTTGGTGATAAATTTGTGATGAACCATATTTTTGGAGATTTTTTAGTGACCAAGTGGTTTTTCGGTGGTTCCTTGACCATGAGTTCACCTCTGTTCTGTCCATATGCCACAATTTGGCTTGTGGGGTCCACTTTGGCTCTCAACGTATTGCTCGAAAGGTCCTTGACTCAGGTATTTATTGTACAACATTGTATAGGGATGCAGATTTATTTTTCAAGTCATGTAGTCATTGTCAATTCACTTTTAATATCTCCAAGAGGAATGAAATACCCCAAGAGACCGTGTTATTCTGTGAAATCTTTAATGCATGGGGAATTGACTTAATGGGGCCTTTTCAAAATTCATTTGGATTTGGTTACATATTATTGGTTGTGGACTATGTCTCTAAATGGGTGGAAGCGAATTCCACCATGACTGATGACTCTCGAGTGGTTGTTGATTTTTTAAGGTCCTATATTTTTAGTCGGTTTGGTTTGCCGAGATTCATCATTAGTGATTAGGGTTCACATTTTTTCAACCACAACATGAAAAATTTTATTTGTAAGTATGGGTTTGATCATAAATTCTCCACTATATATCACCCAAAATAATGGACAAGAGGAAATATCAAATTAATAAGTAAAGTGAATCTTGGAAAAAATGCTACAACCCAACAAGATAGACTAGAGTTTTCACATGGATGGTGCACTTTGGGAAAACCGTATATATTTTAAAAACCAATCAGAATTTTATCATATTGAATTGTGTTTAGAAAGGCTTGTCACCTCCTAATAGAGGTAGAGAACCATGCATATTGGGCTGTTAAATAATGTAATATGAATCTTTCGGATTCAGGAGAGCATAAGAAGCTACAAATTCAAAAGTTGGAATAACTTTGATGTGTTGGATATGAGAACTCCAAGATCTATAAAGAGAAAACAAAGGCTATCTGTGATATAATTATTCATTAGTGAATATTCCATATTGGTGAGGAGTTCCCTATGTACAATTCTAGGCTAAAGCTTCAACCAGGTAATCTTTGTTCTCAATGGTTCGGTCCGTATACAATTACTGATGTTTACCCTTTGGGTGTTATACAAGTTTTTCATGAGAAATGTAGAAAAAGGTTTATTGTTAATGGGAAGAGGCTCAAACAATTCTTTGAGGATTTTATAAAGCATCTCATGGAAGAAATATAACTGATGGATGCCCCATAGGACACCACTTAGCAAGATTTTCCTTATCCCTACTGTTATTTAATTGTCTGTTTATTTAAAATACTTTCATTGAGGAAAATGTATTTCTTAGGTGTGAGGGAGGGTACATGTCATAGTTAGGATTAACCAAAAAAAACAAAAAAAAGTGTTTTCATTTTTGATTTCTTTTCTCTTTATTGTGTTTTTAGATAAATATTGATATCGAAAAGAATATCCAAAATCATTTTTCATGCTTGAGTCTATTGCGTGTAAAATTACACTATTTTTGAACAAATGTTTTTCAAATGAATGTTGATATGGAATATTTTTCTGTAATTATTTATTTCAAATAATTCTTCAGTGTTTAATCGATTTTTGAGACCAATAACTCATTAGCACTAACCAATATTTTAATCCCTTACCCTAGAGGCATTCTTAGCCCTTTATTTCACATTCTTCATTTTAATCACTTTATTAATATTTTCAGGTCCTGTTCAGAAACATGAAATTACCTTGATTCTATTTGAAGCCATAATATGTAGGATCGAAATAGTGATGTAGATGATCAATTTACAAGAGGGGGGTGAATTGTACACTTTAAAAATTACTTTGGAACCTTTAAAGTTAGTTAAGAATAACTATGTTTTCCTTAAGAAAAGGAAAGGGCTAAGTTTAACAAAGTTAAACACACCTCTAACACCGAATGAAAACTTGGAAAGAGATTCCGAAAGTGGGTTCCGGAAATATGGTTCCGGAAATTGAAACTTAACAAAAGATTACAATATGAGATTCTACCTTAAAGCGTATAGAATCTAAATGAAATAGAGTACAAGTAAGGAAGTATAAGAAAGTTATACTTTCCTTATAATACAAAATGCAGCAGAATATAAACAAGTAGTAGAACTACTAGAAACAAGATATAAGTCTTTTAACCCAAAGAGAAGGGTATCCAACAACCTTGGATAAAGGTACCTTGATTTATACTTTCAAGCAAGTCTATCTTACCCACACCAGGGTAAGCCCTCGATACGAAGATCGGAGTCTCTGTCTTGCTATCCCCGCAAGCCCTCAACTTTAAGTAGTTGGCGACCTCTATCTTCCTCAACAAGGAAGCCCTCGAAATTCAAGGTAGTCGGCACCTCTGTCTTCCTATCCCCGGAAGCCCTCGAATGTAATCACCAACATTCGGAGTCGCACGAAGCTTTGAGAGTTAATAAGAGCCTCTCTCTCTAGAAATCACTTCAAGCAGATTAGTCAGCCTTTTTGCAGCAGCTATCAGCTTTCAGCACCGAGCTCTTTCAAATGAGCTCTTATTTATAGGTAAGGTCGGCTCCTTCTCCAACGGTCATATTTTCCTTAAATATCAGAGGGACCTGTACACGTTTCACTTAGAAAACGGTTAATAAGAAACATAATAGACGACATCATTTTATAACAAAACAAGTGTAACAGAATGTACGACTTCATTTTAAAATCTAACTCAAAAGTTTGGAAAGAAATATTCGGAGTGAAGGTTCAGAGTGTAATGGAAATAATAAAGAGTAGGAAAAATTATGGAAGTGTAAGCAGAATAAAAGTTCAGAGTCTAACCAAAATAATTTTTTGGAGTCTGAATTAATTCAGAGTGTATAAAACAAAGATGATCAGATTCTGTTTAATAGGTGAATTCGGAATGGGAATTCGGAATGAGAATTCGTCATCAGAATTCGTAATGAGAATTAATCATTAGAATTCATATTGAGAATTCGTTATCGAAATTCATAAGAATTCGTATCCTGAATCTGGAATAGAACTTAGTCAGAGTTCATATCTGGAATTCGGAATGAAACTTCCTTACAGTTCTTATCCAGAATTAGAATCCTAAAACAGAATGCTTCATATCAAAGTTTCAACGATTCCAAGAAAATAGAAATGAATCTGAATCTCATACTTAAGAAAAATATGGATGAAAATATGATAATGATAATTTTTCTTATAAAATCGATTTTTCTTAGAAAAGCAATTTTCCTTAAGAAAGCAATTTTCCTTATAAAAGAAATTTTCCTAAAGAAAACAATTTTCCTAAAGGTAAGGTGTTTGTGATTTTCAAAACAAGAAGGAATGGAAAAGTCATAAGGAAAACCTTATTGACTCAACATAATATTCAAAGTATGTTATACTCAAGATAGAGGCCATCATTCATTGAAAATACCTTTGTAAAATTTACCTCTATTTTTGGCTACCTTGACATTTTACCCTTCTTAAGCCTTATAGACCAAAAAATTCATGTTAGGTAGCCACATTACAAGACAATTTATCTCTACCTACCCATATAATGCATACATTCGTGTTTTATTTTTATTATTTGTGGGGGAGAGGGTTTTTCCATGGGAATTATCAGGAAATAATTATTATTATGGGTTGATAGAAAGGGATCCTACATTTGTTCTGGGTAGTGGGTCCTCAAACCATATTCTATCATTTTTTATACATGTTTCCCACTATATCTTAAAAATATTTATATAAAAAATAGGTCTGTACATAAAAAAATATAACAAAAGAAAAAATGGAGAAAAGAGGGTGTTTACTCATTATTATTCACTGCTTGGTTGTGACCTACACAAGAGGAACAAAGGGGAGAGTGAGTTGGAAGTGATACACTATATGAGGGGTTGAGTGAGTAAATTAATTTTAAACAATTGTTGAATTTTTAAATTATTTGTACTTAATAGATAATAAATCCTTTCTTACTTCATAATATTTAAACATAAAATCCTACCAACCCTTGAAATTCAGAACAACCTGTTGGATGTCCTCTTGAGTATCACACTAGTTTCTACCAATAGAGAACTGATAATCATGGAAAGCATATGGTAAGATCACATGAAATATAGGAAAAGTGAATAACTCATATTTTATATGTTACTTGAGTGAATAGGTAAAATTTCTAGGTGAAGTATATTGAGAAACATTTCATGGGTGAAACAATGAAGTTGAACAAATTCGAATGTGAGAGAAGAAAAATGATAGGAAGATTAATTCCATAAATGCGACATGATAAAATTAATTTTAAAATAATTTTGGTTTCTTTCACACCATTTATTTAGGAATGGGACATTATTAGGATATTATAAATTGTACAGGAGTGAAAAATTTTAGGTGTGGGGGTGTGATCACATAGCGATTACCTATTCATTTCCACCCGTACACCACTGTTTTAAACTGGTTTTTGTAATGAATATTCGAAATATAATAATGAATTGAACTTAATTTTTGATTAAAAATATTAATGTTTATCACTATTTAATAGGTCAATTTTACTTGTTTCTATGTTTTCATTGTAGGAGTTCGTGATTTGGAGAGCCCATGATAGAAATCAAGCAAAATGGGCCAAACTGCGCAAAATTCCAAGCATGCATCTGGACATAAATATGTACTGTGAATAATTTGTGGATAAATTTGGGATAAGATTGGTTTAAATGTGTAAAAAACTATTGGATACATTTTATAAGAATACCATGGAGCCCAATTCGTCCATTTGGAGGCCCAAAATAGTTCCATGTTGTGATGAAATTCAGGTTGGGCCAGATTGGACACCCCTTCTCTATTTGGGCCATAACTTGGGACTCAAACATCCAATTGGGATACTTAAACCTCCATTGGACAGATAACTATAATACCCACCTATTCAAATAATTGTAATTCATTCAAACACATTTGTATTACTCAAACATATGGATAAATATAGAGTAAATATTCTTTCCTGAATAGTCACCTAACCCCTTAGATACTTGACGACATTTTGTGGAAAATTTGATGTAATTTTCCACAAAATCACTCCTATCCCTCATTATATGATGTGGAATGATGATGGATAAGGGTGATTTAAACTTGATAGCTCCCTTCACCCATTTTTTTATCTTCTTCCTCATGTACTTCTAAACATCTTAGTGATCAATCTAGGGGGGTGTTCTTTGTTGTAATCCTGAGATCCATGCTTATAATATTCATAAGGTAATTGAATTTCCAAGTTTATTGTAAATTGTTATTAATTTATATCTTATGAAATTTTGTTTATTATTTTATGATCAAATACAAATCAAAGGAACAATAATCCTCATGCTTTTATGAATAACTCGGATCTTGTGATGATTTGAGTGCAATTGCCTCTTTTTTTTCACCCCTTCTTTTTCATGAATGTGCGAATGGATTATGATGGTTGATAAATTATAGGAGATGAAATCCATGAATATTAATGTTCTTTTCTTGGGGAATAATTTGTCATTGACACAAATCTGGTCATATCATCACGTTGTTGATGTGATGCCTTGATTGAGTTTTGTTTTTACATCGAATCAAGTTTGTTGATTTTGGGAAGTCGCCGATAATCAATATCATTCATAGATCAAATAGTAGGTGGTAACCTAGTAATAACTCATATAACATACTGGTCTTAGTGTGTATAAATAATGTAATCAATGATCATTCCCATTCCCTTGAGATCGAAGACAGATTGAGAAGCAATACACATACCCGGGTTGATCACGATTTCTCCATCCCATTTCTCTCACATAGGAATATAGTTTCAATTTATATTTTAAAATCAACAAACCCAAAGTTTTATAAATTACTAGTCCTCTTTTATTTTAAAAATCAAAATAATATTTTTAAATTAATTATCTAAAGCTCCGTCGAGAGATGACCTATAGTTGCTACAATATTGCAGAAATTCAAATTAAAAATTAACATCTAATTTGACGTGCTTGAAAAAGTGGTCAAGGATATATGAAATTTACTATGTTCTTGAGTAAAACTATTATTGAGATATCCTTTTAATGAAAGGACTATGAAAAAATCTTTATCAATGACACATGTATGATGAATAAAGGTTTCTTCATCATAACATGAGGACACATATATGTTACATTGTAGAAAACTAATGTCAAGATATGTATAAATAACATCAACATAATGGAGAGAGAGAGGGTATAATTATGAAAATGTTACATAGGAGGCTCAACCACATTATTGAAAGCAGTTTATCAACCCCGAAAAATAAGAAGTACATTTATGTGGATAAGGATGTATCACTAGATACTTGAAATTACTTCTTGTAAGATAATAAATCCAGATTCATAATAGTGATTATTCATTACGAAAATCAATGTTATTGGACATAATACACTCTAATTTATATTATCCCTAGGTGGTGGATTCATCGGAAGATAAAACATATTTTACAACCTTTATTTATGATGTATATTAGAAGGTGTGGGCATTATTTTTATGAATTATGGACCAAATGATGGATTATATCAAGATATTACTCTTTATAGCAGAGTGTGAAACTAAAGGAAAGGTGAAGTTTAATCATTAAGATAACATAGGAGAGTAAAAATCTATGGATTTTGATGCCAATTATAGGTGTTAGGGAATCCAACATGCGAGTAAGGTCCCATGAATACCATACATCAACAGATTTGTAGAAAGGATGAATACTACAATCCTTAATAAGGTCTAGGGAATGTTTAGTTTGGTTAATCTACTCAAGAAATTTTGGGGAGAAGTTATTAGAGATTCATTCTTACTAAACAATAGAGCACCATAAACCCCTATAAATTCTAAGATTCCATATAATATGTGGTTTGTTAAACACCCATATTAATCCCATTTATGAGTATTTAGATTTTTTTTACATTTTCCCATGTATCCAAAGAGTGTAGAAAGAAACATAATGAGAGATATATTTCATGAAACTTCATTGAATATGGACAATATGAGTTTAGATACAAGATTTCGGAATAAAAGGAGAGGAAGATTATTAGAAGAATAAATTTCATGTTCTGTCAAAACTAGATGAATTAGGACATTGAAAATTAAAAAATATCTCATATCAAAAGTTCCAATGAAACAATTCCTAATCCAAAACTTTTACCATAGATCATTGAAGATTAGTCAGTGAAAGAAAACCCATCAACAACAAATCATGCGGTAGTAGAGTAGGAGAATGAGTAGTTGTAAAATCAATCTACTCCACCTAAAGTTGAATAACAATTGTAGGATCATAATGATGGTTACCCTATGATTCCCCATGTCACTGTTGTTTTTATTTCAATAATATTTTATTTTATTTTAGATTAATTTAATGTTTTAGAGAGTTGTTTTGGATTACAGAATTCTAGAATTTTTTCTCAATGTACGGTTTGTATATCGTCACTATACGTTTTGGGGAAACATGAATATGACCTTTCAATGGGATATTTCTTTTAAATTTTTTTTGGAGATTTGTTTAGGGTTACCTTTACACAAGTTTGTTATTAACTTTATGTAGGGGACTTAACAGTTCATTTTTTCATGCATGGTTTGGTTCGTATGAGCAACATATGATTTAGTTTAGACCGTGTGAGTTTTAGTGGAAATATTAAAGGACCCTTTATGCATAAGGGGGATGAAACACCTATTCTTTCCTCTCTATTCATATGAACCATCAACATTCATGGGGATGTTCATGGATGTGAAACCAAACTTAGGCAAGATATGAAGTGGAAAATTATTTATGAAATCCTCAGTCAAACATTATTACAAGTAGTCTACAAATGTAATGATGATTGTAGAGAATAAAATATCATGTTATATTATACTTCCTTTTTTATTATCCACTCACATATAATCAGAAACCTCTAGGGGGGTCTCAGTACCATGTTTTGGAAATTGGTTATCGCTTTATCTCTCCCACAAACTCTCGTAACAACAAGGTTTTGTCATTGAAGGATTTCTATGAATCATGAAACATCCAAGTATTGGAATCCTCCCATACAGGGAAACAATAGTTCCTTTACTAAATTTTTGAAAACTTATCTTCTTGTACATTACCTTGGGATTTGCAGGCCCACCACCAAACAAAGGAACTTCATCCACTTACCTAGATTTGACATGCTAAAGTATTCTGGTATTGATAAATTTCTAATTACTGACACAAGCCCATTGAATTATAAAATCATACATGATGCCACATCCAATTAATTAGGTGTGTTTCATAATATGTTAATTCTATAGATGCTACCCTTTCATTTGGAAGTGTTAATTCCAACAAGGGGAAATACATGTGGTCAGTCCATGCTTTTAATTAGAGGTACCTTTTACTTGATAATAAATGTGTATAGTGAGAGCTTTCAAATGAAGGAGTTGTCATGAGCTATGTATCAACTCTGAGCTTTAGGGATGCATAGGGGGATTGTTAAATATCATGGTATATTGGGATTTGTGGGTATATGTTGGACATAACCTATAGGTGTGGAATAATATAATTCCATGGAGGAGAAGGAAAAAGTCTTGATAGAATTATGGGTATTGGAAAATTATAGTCACCATGATTGGTGGGGTGTACAACAATATCTCACACGAGCCACCAAAAGAATTGAATAGAAACAATATTTCAATAGTGTATCAAGGAATTTTTAGAATTCTTCTATATATCAATATTATGACCAGTCACACAATTAGATGGATTCATAGTGGACCTATCTAGTATCCCACCTCACACATGAGTTTTCATTCTGATTGGGAGCCTTTACATCTTGCAATGAAAACCCACCTATGTGGTAATGATATAGACAATTTTAAGGTAGATGGATTAGATACGATCACAATTTTTTCCTTTCTTTTTTCATTTCATCATCCATGCTATCTTGGTTTTTTACTTTTTTGTTATTTATTTCATCATCTATGCCATCTTGGTTGTTATATTTCCTTGCTATCAACCTTAAATAAAATTAAATTCTGAATTATGTTCATAGCATAAATTTAATTTTTTAGTATTTCTTTATTTAATGTCAATCATTATTGTTTATATTTAATATTGTCGACTTTTTCTGGATTATAAAATTGATCATTATTTTAATTGTTCAATACTTTCATTCCAGATTTTTTTGTTAACTAAAAATTAATTTGTTGTTTGGTATCAGAGAATCTCCTCACTAAATTTTTTTATTGTATTTTCTATTTTTTAGTTTTCAAAATTTTATTTTATGTAGTGTGAAAATTTTATATTTTATATTTCCAAAACAATATAATTTGTAGTATTCATGTGGCCCACTTCATATCTTAGGAAATTATTCATTGCCAAAACCCACCACAATATGACCATTGACTTAGAGAAAATGTAAATGATGGACTACATATTCCATTACCTTTATCTAAAAAAATGTACCTTTTACCCAAAACTATCATTGTTTATTTTTTATCACCTCAATTGTTAGTTTTCATTTAGAGTCTCTTGAAGAACTGAATCAATTTAAAATACCTCAAGTTCATTGACTTACTTGAGTGATATGGTTGAAAAAGATGTAAATGACTGAAAAGAATGATATGTGCCTTAGTAATTTAACAAAATCATCATAAACATACATGATTATTTTTTATTTATGATCATATACCTATGATTTAACTATTGTACATATAATGTAAATAAAAAGGGATTTCATGTAAAATTATAAGGTGAGTTTCTATATGAAATTAATAATCTATAATTTTTTATTTACAACATGTTTCACAATTTACTATGATTTTATTATAATTTCAAAATCTATTTGAAAAAAACAATCCAAATAAGATTTATTATATTATAATTGACCACATGAAGAAAATTTTGATTGATTCATCTAGCTACCATGTTTTAAATTTTTCAATGGCTAGAGCATTCATTCCACCAACCCATTGAATTCAACCATGTATGTTGTATGTATAAGAACTCTTTTACTTAATTCTGTGGGAGATGTCAAAGGTTGGTAGATGTTGTTGTTTTTAGGTAGGAGTTATTCTAAATATATATTCCTGGCACCATTTTTATTTCAAGAGTTTTAAGATAGCCTTACACTGTCAATTTTGTGAGATACTTGATCCCATACACTTTTCAATCATCTGATTCCAAGAAGTTTATTTAATAATAAACTTGATCCACAACCTAGACCAGGGTTTACAAACAACAACACAAAAGATATCTAGACTTAATTCCACTTTCGAAGTAATACATGTGATAAGAAAAAGATACACTCACACAATACCTCTTATAGAGTTTTCATGGGTATAAAAATGAAGAATGTTGAGAGAGTGTGTCAATAACACTCCAATTTATGCACAAGAGACATTGCATTTAGATAAATAAATAAATACAACAAAACCCTAAAATTTGAGTCATAAATAGAATGATTAAATGATTAGATATTAGAAAAGATGATATTTCTTGATCTGAATAGATTGAGATGTTCAAAGGTCCTTAGATTTGTCTTTGTGAGGAGATTGAAAAGGTTCTTCAAAAAGTGTAGGAAAATTGAGTATTGTAGAGTCTAGAAAAAATCTTATATTTTCTATTTGTAGATGTACATTTACCATTTTCATAAAGGTGTGTTAGGATTCATATTTGATCTACCATATGATGGTTCTTGTTCTTCTGCATTCTCCACACTTCCACCTCACAATCCACCACACACACTCACGGGCGAGTTCATTTAAATTTAAAACTCTCAAGGTATAATTATCCATTGAAGAATAATAATTAAAAAATTACTAGATCCTCATACTAAGAACTAAATTAGGTAAGTTTTTATGTTTTATTCAATGCATCTGTGGAGTGGTTTAGTAATAATTATTATTAAATCCACATGTGGCAGAAAGCATTTAGTTCCTTAAACTGGCTAATTGAGGAGTTAAATTAAAATAAGAATAACTGGATAAAATGGTAACAAGATGAAAGTAGAAATTTATTATCATTAAATCAAACCAACAGTAACATAATATAGTAGTATATGTCTTGAAATAAAAATATATTCTTCCAGTGGTAGATCAATTATGATGATAGATGAACTATAACAGTATATTATCTCTGATGGTAGATCATTTGAACTAATGATTGATGTGTTCAATGGTATCACATATTATTTGATGGTATATGAATTTATTGATAGATCTGATCAATGGTAGAATAGGTTGGTGGTATCATGATTCAGCAGCAGATTGGCCAATGACAAAGTCTGATGGTAGATATACCAATGGTATATCTTTCAGTGATAGATTTATCTGTGTTAGATCTACTAAACTAATGAAAGAACAAAGTAGATGGAGGTAGATGTCTCAGAGTTATATGTTTTCTACCAGTTGATATGTTTTAACTAATAATAGATCAGTTGTACTAGTGGTAGATCTGATGAACTAACAAGGAATTTTTTACTTAGCCAATTTTTTCCTCAAAATTATATTACTATCATAAAACATTAATTGTATTAGAAATATAAAAAATATGATTTATGATCATTAAAATAAGGAGGTGCCAATAGTATTCCCCTTTTTCATAACAAAAAATCATGTCATTTTAAAGCAATTTATATGAAGACAACTAAGAGATAAGTATGGATGAAAAAATGTTCTTCTTAACATCTTAATCAATAATGCGATTCATTGATTTAAGAATACATTGAAAATAAATAGATTCTTAAATGTAAATGAATTAGATGTTTAGATGTAAAAACATTAAATATAAATGCCATTTAAGAATTCATCCATATTTGGTAATATCAAAAAGAAAAATAAATAAGAGTAAGATAAGAAAATATAGAAAGTTGAATAAACGATAAGCTTCATTAGAGTGAAAAATCAAGGATTATATTTGAAAAAGTAATAAAAGGTATAACACAACCCCTATCAAAGTCTAATCTGAATCAAAACTACTCTTATCTTGATTTGATGTAGGGATCATTGGATCTTTCCATTTTACTGATACAATAGGTATAGAGGTTGAACAAGATGGTGTTGAGGTATAATAGAAAGTTCCATGATAACTAATGGCATGTGATCCCAAACAATTTCATTTGCAGTCATGCTGTATGGTTGAAACTTTGGAGGGAGGGGGGATGAAGAAGCTATAGAAGTAAGGGAATACATGATAATTTCTTCAGGTTCCGCCACTGTAGTGCCAGAAACATAAAAACACATCTTATTAAAGTTGAACAAAGTACATAATGATGTATCTAACCCTCTCCATAGTCATGAATAAATCCTTCTTCTATTTCAAAATTTTTTTGAGTAGAGGAGTCAAAAAATTGGACTGGTTCAATTTCTCTTTGAATTCCATAGTCATAGGAGGCTACATTAGATTCTTAGTAAGAAATTTAAAATGATAATAAAGCTCATTAATTGTATAAATTCTAAAAATGTAGTATTTTATGGTCTTAGTGATAGTCTCTCTATCAATTTGATCTTCATTTAAAAACTCCCTTACTAGTTTATATATGTTTTCAACATGGTCCTTTATTAGTCTAAGATCTTCCTCATGAGAGGTAGTAAGATCAACCAAGATAGCATGAAAATCCTCCCTTACAACAACTCTAAACATATTTTCATCAACTGAAGTAGAAGGTGGAGTAGTGGAAGTGGAAGCATCATCGATAGGTATGGTATCCAACCTATCCAGAAGGGATGTCTGGCCTATAGAGACTATGAATCTCATCCCTTCCATGATAGAATTAATCTCGAACATCTAATTTTCCAACATACTATTCTCGATATCTAATTCATGCATCTTAAAGATCATATTGGAAATAATGTGAGAAATCACTTACTCAAATATCCATCTATTATCAGTTTCACTGAGCTGGATATCTCTATGAGGTGCATGTCTAAGAAGCCCAAAAATATCTAATAAAAAGCTTACTCTCAAAGAATCCAAGTCATATTTTGAAACATACTCTAATTATTATTTTTAAATAATCCCTAATGGTACTAAAGGTGTAGTAACTAAATATGGAATCCTCCTTGAGGTTGATTGAGTAGCTTCTCCATGATCATGATCAACTGAAGGAACATCATTAGTAAAGGTTTCCAACTATCCTGCCTCAAAAACCCTCTTAATATGAGATCCCATAGAATATATTTCAATAACTAGGATGACAATTCCACGATGTTTTGGTGGACTAACCTGATCATAACCATCACTAACACATTTACGTTCCCCATCAAAATTAGTATAAGTGATGCCCAATAGTTTAGAACTAGGAAATGGATCCTCCTTGGATGATGCATCATCCTCAGTTATGGATGAGACAACTAGTTCATCCATACGAACCTATCACTAACTAAAATTTCTTAAGGACTCAGTATATTCAATTCCAAGTTGTGAAACTCCAAGAAAGTTCTCCCCCTTGGTAGGTTATCTCTTCTTAGATCTAGCAGAATGAAAATCCTTAGTCTTAATTCAATAAGAGGATTTAAAAAATGGTTTCTTCTGGGAAATGAGAGCTTGGGGATTTACCTTAAGTTCTTTTGTCTCTACTTAAATATCATGGTGTGAAATTTCTTACTCACTCAGATGCCCTCGGTTCTCAGAATCCTCGTTCCTCTGTTGGGGAAAATCCTTTAGAGCTAGTTTGACTGGGGTGATACAGAGAGAAAAAAAATGATACTGAGGGGAGAAATTGGTTTCTCATACTTTGTGAGATAATTTTAAGGATATAGAAATGATAAGGGTGGAAATGGATTAAAATAGTTTCCTACCTAATATTTTTTTTAAATTCCCCCAAAATTGGGATGATTTGGAAAGAAATGACGGTGGAGGTTTAATATTTTAAAATTCCAATTTTATCCCTATTTTCTACATGTATCACAAAATTTTCTTGCCTTTAAAAATATTGACTAAAGATGATGAAATAGAAATCCAAGTCATTTCTTTTATTTTACTAAGTTATTGATCCAAACACAAAGACATAAATAATTTCAATTTATTTCATTTCTTTTATAAAATATCAAATGATGTATTTTATTTTAATAAAATATTACCAAACAAAGTGTTAAGGAGGAACATTCTAGTTTTCAATATTCGGATCTCAAGGAGTGGCCTTTATATTTTAGGGTTCCTCCCTTGAAAAGTCTGATGATTCAAATCATGCTGTGTTTATTTTCCAAGGTTGATGGGTACCATTCAGTTGATTTTTCAGTGAGTGATATTAATGACATAGATTCTATTCATGATCTTTTCTCGGTGGATCCTTCTAGTTGGGAGAAACCACCTCTTCCATTATTTGAAGCCCTCATGGATTTTTTGGGACTTCACCTTCCAGTGGTGGTTTCTGTTCTCTCTAGATATGCTTTATTTACATTCATTTTAATTCAGGGGAAGACTTTGTTAATTTTGGGAACCTTCTCAATTGGTTCTCACATGTCTTTATGAAACATATATTTTTTTAATGCGGGCTAAGACCACTTGAATTAATTCACACAGTGGCATGCTTTTGACGCGGAAACATTATTTGACACAGATTATTTTTCCAATATAAGGAGGCATCGAAAAGGAATTTTAGTACACAGACTCCAACAACACCGAGAGAAAATCTCATTTTGTGATCAACTTTCTTTGATTATCACCATTCTTTCTCTCTGTCTTTGATTCACTACTTTTTATTCTTGAGTATTACTTTTGAGAACCCTTCCATTTTTGGGGAGTCTCTACCATGTATCTCTTGATTTTAGTGAATCCCTATTTATGGAATAGGTCCCATGGTTTTTCCCTTTTGGGTTTTCCATATAAAAATTTCTGGAGTCAACTTTATTTTTTATGCACTTAATTTTGTCGCTTCCCATCTGCTATTTGGAGGGAAGGATTTTATTAACACTGCGTGTTAAATTTTTGCTTGTTTGAATGTTCATTTATTTTTCATCTTTCCCAAAATTTGGTATCAGAGGGTTTTGGTTTTTATTTCATATTTATTTTAGAGGCCAATTATAGTCAGATGATTTTGTTGAATGGTACCAACTACCATATGCGATGACTTAAAATAAAGGATTTGTTTTTTTCAAAAAAATGCATCTTCTAGTGTTTAGTACCTTGAAGATAGAAATGATTTCAGATGAAGAATTGTCATTTGAGAAAGATATGGTTTGTGGATTCATTCACCATTGGTTTTAAGACAACATGATGAACCACATTTTCAACATCTCTCGTGCTAGAACTTTTTGGGAGAAGCTTGAGATGACCTACGCTTCCAAGATGGGAAATGATAAAATGTTTCTTCTAAAAAATTGATGAATTAGAGGTATAATGAAGGCACAACTACTTATAACTTCTTAAGTGAATATAAGGAATATTTTGATATGTTTTCGAGCATGGGTATCAATTTTGAAGATGAGGTTTTAGCTCTTTTGCTGCTTAACACTTTACCTGATTCATGTGTTACTCTAAATAGTTCTGATCCTAACGGTGCTGTGACATTTATTTTTTTCAAGTCTGATATATTAAATGAATAAGTCAGGAGAAGAAATTAGGAGAAATCTTCTTCAGATATTTTAGTCATAGAGAATAGGGGGAGAAGCCAGGATTGGGGGCAGAGCAGTTGAGGTAAGAGAATAGGCATAAGCCAATCCAGATTAAAGCAGAGGGACATTGAATGTCATCATTGTGGTAATAAGGGGCATGTTAAAAAGTTTTGTTATTATATGAAAATATAGAATAGAATGAAGGAAAATAAACAAAAGAAAAATAGATATGGAGATGATCATGTCACCGCTGCTACATGGGGTGATCTTGTTATTATTTATGACTTCATTAATATTTCATCTAATGATTCTTGCTGGGTTGTTGATAGTGGTGCGTTCCGAGGTTTTTTTGAATCTTATTTCTACAAGAGTTCTTGATC
The DNA here is from genome assembly GCA_963277665.1 of Viscum album. Classification (NCBI taxonomy): domain Eukaryota; kingdom Viridiplantae; phylum Streptophyta; class Magnoliopsida; order Santalales; family Viscaceae; genus Viscum; species Viscum album. The sequence continues at coordinate 1,049,680,516 of OY728130.1, read as the reverse complement.
ATGAAGGGTTTATCATCAATTTTGGTGATTTACATTGAAATATTTCAAAGGGATATTTGATTATGGATATAGGGAAGAAGCAATTAGGTTTTTACTGGACTAGAGCTTCTATTTCTTGTGATACTGCTTGCATTGTTGTGTGTAGTGGTTCATCCAAGTTGTGGCATAAGAGGCTCATTCACATCAGTGAGAAAGGTATTGGTTGTATGGATAAGAGAAATCTTCTTCCAAATTTGAAGAGTTTCAAATTTGACAGATTTTTTCATTGCATGGATGGAAAAGAGAGCAGAGTGAGTTTCAACAGTCATCCACCACACAAGAAGTCACAGGTACTTGAACTAGTACATTCTGACATTTTTGGTCCTTTGAAATCTTATACCTTTAGTGGTGGTATTTATTTTGTGATATTTATTGATGAATACTCACGAAAGCTTTGAGATTATGTTTTGAATTCGAAAAGTCTGGTGCTCAGTGTTTTTAAGCAATTTTGTGTTTTTACTGAGAGGGGATCAGACAAGAAATTAAAATGTATTCGCACTGACAATGGGGAGAGTATTGTGGTCCATTTGAAAAGTATTGCAGGAAGGAAGGTATTCAGCATCAGAAGACGCCACCCAAGACACCTCATCTGAATGGTATATCTAAGTGGATGAATATGACTATGTTGGAAAGAGTTCGTTGTTTTCTTTTAGAAGTAAAGTTGCATGGAGATTTTTGGGGTGGGGATTTACTTACTGCTTCTTATATTATCAATTTATAATGTATGATTTCTTTTTAGATAGAAATTCTTGACATGTTTTGGTATGGATAATAGACTAGGTATGATCACTTGCATGTTTTTAGCTACAAGGATTTTGTTCATGTGCCTAGAGATGAGAGATCCAAGCTGAAAGGTAAGACATGAAAGTGTATTTTTATTGGATATGGACACGATGAGTTTGGGTATAGGTTCTATGATCTTGTTTTGAAGAAACTTGTCAGAAGCTATGATGTTGTGTTTAAGTAGGAGAAGACTATTACTGACATTGATAAGGGAGAAAAATCTTCTTCTCCAACTTCTAATGGTTTTGTCAGTCTTGTGCTAGGTTCTGATTCACATTTTCCCCATATTTTGGATTCTGATGATCATGTTGATGTATAGAATGATGATCAAGGTGAATAGGTTGGAGTTGATGATTCTGATTCACCTTTTTCTCTGATGATTTGGTTCCATGGGTTATTAATGAACCCACAGTTCCACTTCAGATGTCATCTCAACATCTTTCCATTTCTTCTTAGTATTAACGTGATGAGTATGTGCTCCTCGCTAAAGGGGGAGAACCAGAATCATTGGATGAGGCAATGAAGAGTTAACAAAAGGACAAATGGGTTGCACCAATGGATGCCGAGATGATATCATTTCATGACAACCACACTTTTGAGCTGGTGAAGTTATTGACAGTTAAGGGAGATTTACAAAATCACCAGATTTATCAGATTAAAAATGGAGAATCCAGTTTATTTCCAAGATGTAAGGCAAGGTTAGTTGTTAAAGGCTTTTTTCAGAAGAAATTTATTGAATTTGATTTGATTTTTTCACCTATTCTCAAAATGTCTTCCATTTGGGTTGTTCTTGGTTTATCTCCTAGTTTGGATCTACAGATTGAGCAGATGGATATGAAGACAACTTTCCTCCATGGAGATTTATTGGAGGAGATTTATATGGAGTGGCTAGAGAGTTTTGTAGAAATAGGTAAAGAAAATCATGTTTACAGGTTGAAGAAGAGTTTTTATGGTTTGAAGCAAGCTCTAAGGTAGTGTTATAAGAAATTGGAATATGTCATTTTTCTTCAGGGTTTCTGGAAGACATCGTCTGATCATTATGTCTTTGTTCAGAAATTTACTGATGATGATTTTATTATACTGTTGCTTTATTTTGATGATATGATCATAGTTTTCCATGATACATCTAGAATTTACAGATTGAAGAAGGATCTTTGTCATTATTTTGCGATGAAAGACATGGGGCCAACACAAAAGATGATTGTCATGATGATCTCCCATGATTGGAAGGCCAAGAAATTGTGGTTATCTCCAGATGGATACATTGAGAAGGTTCTTTAGATATTTTCTATGGATAAAGATAAAGTGTTTAGTATTCCTATTTCTTAACATTTTATTATCAGTACTCTCCAGTCACCTTCTACTGATGAAGAGTGATAGGTGATGCAACAATACCTTATTCATCTACCATTTGGTGTTTGATGTATGAAATGGTATGTACTTGACCTGATATAGCTCATGAAGTTGGTGTGGTAAGTCATTTTCTATCAAATCTAGGTAGAGAGCATTGGAGAGTAGTGAAGTACATTTCTCATTATCTTCATGGTACTTCTGATATGAGATTGTGTTTTGGAAAAGGGGAACCTATGATTTGGGGATTTACAGATTCAGATATGGCCAGAGATATCAATTTGAGGAAGTTTACTTCATGCTATTTGATCACTTTTACAGGAGGAGTTTTATCTTGGAAGTCTAAATTGTAGATTTGTGTTACTTTATCTATGATAGAGTCAGAGTTTATTGCAGCTATAGGGGCATTCAAAAAATTGTTGTGGATGAAATTTTTTATTCGATAGCTCAATTTAAATCAATATAGGTTTGTTTTATTTTGTAATATTCAGAGTGCTATTTGTTTGGGAAAGAATTTCACTTTTCATGGTAGGTAAAAACATATCGATGTTCGATATCATTGGATCTACAACATCCTTGATTCAAGACAGTTAGTGCTTGAGAAGATCCACACTGATGAAAATGGGTCAGAAATATTGACCAAGAGTTTAACCATAAGAAAATTTGGGACTTACCGACTGATTGCAGGGTTGGAAGTGATCCCCACTTGAGTCAGACGGGGAGTTTGTTGGGTGCCTCCTCAATTAGTACCCACACATTTTTATGAAATGCAGATGTTTTTAATGCAGTCCAAGACTCCATGAATTAATTCATGCGGTGACACGCTTTTGACATGGAGACATTATTTGATGCAGATTCTTTTTCCTATATAAGGAGGCAACGTTAAGGAATTTCAACACACCGACACCAACAACACCGAGAACAAATCCCATTTGGTGATTACCTTTCTTCGATGATTATATTTCTTGATCTCTTTCTTTGATTCACAAATTTCTATTCTTGAGTATTACTTTTGAGATACCATCCATTTTTGGGGAGTCTCTACCGCGTATATATTGATTTTAGTGGATCTCTCTTTCTGTACTAGGTCCCTTGGTTTTTCCCTTTTGGGTTTTCCACGTTAAAATTTCCGGTGTCAACTTTATTTCTTCTTCACTTAATTTTTTCACTATGCATCCACTATTTGGAGGGAAAGATTTTACTTCTGCTACGCATTCGATTTTCGGTTGTTTTCATGTTCATTTCTTTGTCATCTTTCCGAACAGTTAAGGCGTGGTCAATGACAGATCATTACTATAGGGGGTGAAGTATTTCTCTTTCCAGATGGTGATGGGATTTCCATTATGAGAGAGAATCATGTATGGTAGTGATTTGGTTGGGGATTCCGACACTTCCTCTTCCTCTCCAGAATCTGGTCATCCTTCAGTTGGTGGGTAATGACTTAGGTAATTTACTTTATTTGGATGACAATACTAACTCTATTTTGGAGATAGCTTAGACCTAGATGTGTGTGGAGATGGATCTTGATTCAGAGCTTCATTCACTTGTGATTTTAAGGGAGGGTGAGTGCGCCACATAGTGGCAAAGGATTTTTTACTAGGGGCTCCTTCAATTTTCCATGGAGTACAAGATTCTGTGACACTCTTTGGAAGTCTTTAGGCGAAGAAGGTTGGGTCCCAAGTGATCAAACACGGTTTATGGTTCTTCTTTGAGGGATCCAAGAGTGGAGGATGATTTCTTGGTGAAATAAGTTTCTTCTTCGTTGGAGTAAAAGTGGCCAGAGGTGGTACCAAGGCCGATCTCTGACTTATCGGTCATGTTCGATTTTCAAATTCAGGTAGGATATTCTTTTGGATCAAGGTCTTCTCACGTGCTTACATCATTTGATGATGTTATGGGAACTAGGTTTGTTTTCTTAGTGGTTCCCCCATTTAATATTCCTTTGTCCTGCAGTTGTAGAGAATTGATCGTTCTATGGGTCTTTTGGTCAGTTTTTCTTCCAGCCCCACTACTGGGCTTCAAGGGCTTTGGATATATTTTTCCAACTACTCAATCAGCAGTATTCAAGAGCAAGTATATCCCAACATGGGTCATTTTTTGAAGAAACTCTAGGAGTTTCAATGACAGAAATGGAGAATAAATAGAAGTGTAAAAAAAAGGAAAAAAAGAACACAATGATTTTCATGGTTCAAGAGTAATCCCTACATTCATGGAGAGGAAGAATATCTACTGTAGTTTGTGAGCACAATTACAGAGTTTTTCAGAGAATAAAACTTGCCTGAAAATGTGCTACAAATGGAGAGTAAGACGATCATTGTTCCACCAACCACATAGAAATTCTACGTCACTATAAGAAGTCCTTTTATTATGATGTTAAGGTGGTTGAAAAATTATCTTTAGAACATTTTGAGATGTTGTTGGCTGGGAAAAATCAATTATCCGGGAGTGGTGTCAGACCTATGGAGGAGAGAATTTTTATGGATAATATTATTATTTTGTGGACTAGACATGATAATGGGATGCTAATATTTGTTTTGTATGAGGAATAGATTAAAAAGTTTGTGTTTAGCCTCAAACAAGACAATTATCCTAGGCTAGATGGGTTTCCCAGTGGATTTTATGTTGCTGCATGGGACTTTTTCAAAAACAAGGGGAAGGGGACCATTTTAAACTTCTTTTAGGGAGGGTCCCTTACAATAATGGTTTTTTCTTTAAGGGTGGTCTTAATACCTAAATAGAGGGACCCCAATTCTCTTAATCAATATAGTCTAGTATACGTATGTAATTTCAGCTACAAGATTCTCACAAATCTCATCAGCATGAGGTTAAGTAATTTGATTCCACAACTTATTTCTCTTTAAATACATGGTTTTGTGAGATGGAGGAACATACAAGGGGAAATTGTCATAGAAAAAGTGATGGTTAAGGATCTTAATAATAGAACTATGAGTTTTAATGTTATTATTAAAGTGGATATGGATAATGATTATGAAAGGTGGGAATGGTCCTTCATTTTAAGGGTTATGAAGAGGTTTGGATTCAATTATTGGTTTTGTGATTTATTATTTCAATTTTATGCATCTCTATGGGTTATAATTTCTTTGATGTGAAAAGGATTTGGTTTCATCAAAATGGCCAGATGTGTGAGGCATGGGGACCTGCTTTATCCTAATATTTTTATCTTGTCCTAGGGAGCTCTTTCAAGAAACATCTCAAAGGGCCTTGATGAGGGAGGATTAAACCCTTCATTAATAGGTCGGGGAGTAGTATGTTTTTATACCTTATGTACGTTGATGAAATATTATTTTCCATCAACAATAGGTCAAGGTTAGTGAATGGATTCAGCAAAATCATGGAAACTTATGGATGTTTATGTGGAAAATGTATCATTCAAAGGAAGATCAATGTTTTTATTTAAAACAAATGTTTATAGAGGTGTAGCATGGATATCCAAAATAAGATGGGAATGGAAGGAAGGCATCTTCAAATGGATTATCTCAGTGCACCAATATCGAATGTAAGGATAAAAAAATTTATGTTTGAGGGTATCATCAACCAGATTTTAGGGAGGATATGAAGTTGAAAAAATAAGTTCTTTTCTTTTGGAGGTCGGATTACTCTTATCAAAAACACAATATCCTTGATTCCTATGCATATTCTTTAAATTATTAATCCACCGAAGGGGACCATCATAAGAATGGAATGAATTATGAAAAGTTTCCTTAAGGGTGCTCATCAAGATTGTAAATTCCACTTGGCATCCTAGAAGTGTTTATCAAGACCGATTGAGGAGGGTGGGATTGATATTCAAAAAATTAAGGAATCCATGATTGGAATGCAGGAAAAAAATTATTGGGACATTATCTTGAGTGAATGTTTATGGGGAAAAATAATGAGAAACAAATATGGGGAATGTTGGGAGAATTGGACTATTAATCACAGGAAGTTGTCTTTTCATGCTTGATGTATAATGAAGCATCTAGAGGTATCGAATAGAAAAACTCTATGGGTCAATGGAAATGGGGAGATTATCTTATGGAAAAATAATTTGGTGGGAAAAAAATTATTTATTCTAGGATGTCCTACTCCAAATTTACCCTTCAAAGAGGCTGCTCTTCATCTGACTTTTATCGAATCCATTCTAGAAAATGAGTAGAAATTAGTGTATGAGGGTATCTATTATATGATGAACTAGACTATTGTGTTTTCACTGAATCATCGTCAGTGAATTTCAATACCAAAGAGTTCAGGATATTGATTCACCAGAGAGATAGTGTGGATTTCTAGGAATAATGCATCACACTTAGTTTTAGGTATAAATCTTTTGTTTATGACTTTTTATGTGTTTAAAGTTATTGGGATGAGTTGGGAAGAGGTTGGGAGAGTTTTTAAGGGTTTAAAATATGTTTGGAGGCTTTTTAAGGGTGCACGGTTTGAGCATGGTCAGGGGAAACTATACGGGTTCTCCAAGAAACCGTGTAGGGGGAGATAGTAGGCTTCGTACAGCTTGTGAACAATTTTCCAAACCATGGGAGGCAACCATGCAGAACCCTCCTCTCAAGATAGTGGCATGCACATGGTTAGAGCACGGTTATCCAAACCATGTGAACTAACTGTGCAACTACTTAAAAATAGTGTTTTTAAATCTGGGCTCTCTCAGGCTTAAACTATTTCACTACAAATGTTTTACCACTCGAGCCTCACTTGTGATTTTTGGTAATCAAAGGTTGGAGGTGCTCTCCCACTTATTTTGGTAGTGATTTTAAGGAGTTTCAAGGTGTTTTCAAGGTAGTTTCTCTCAGGTAAGTATCTCCTCTTGGATTATTTAGTTTCTCTTTAGATCTATATCACCCTATCTCTCAGTTTTCTAGATCTACACCCATTTTTTTGTAGATATAGGGTTTTAGTTTCCTTGGATATTGATTTTAAGGATTATGTATGTTAGGAATGGAGATCTAGAATGGTTTCGTTGGTGCGTTCACCAGATTTGGGATGTGGTTGCTTGTGTGTTGAATTTTCTAGAACCCTAAAGGTTGGTGGCTTTTCTTTATACTCCACTTTTCTAGAACATAAATCTTGGTTACAATTAATATTGTTTTTCTTAAAATTAATTTTTTTATGTGAAAAATTGGTTGGCAATCCCGTGGTGATGTGTTGGTGACTTTTTGGAAAAATGGGGTTTTGTGGTGAAGCGCTCTTGATGTTTGATTTTAAAATGTAGGGTTAACAATGGGTTTCTAGGGTTGATTTGTGAAAATGGTTTTCAATAAAGATGGTATTTTTTTGAAATTTTGTTTGGCATGGAAAATGATTAAATGTTGATTTCAATAAATGAGTGATTTATTGAAGTGAATTGGCATGTGATGGGAATGATGGTGTGATTTTGTATTACCTTGGTGTTTAGTACTTCTTTGTTGATTAAGCAATATGGATTGTGTGGAATTGTGTGGAAGTGGGTAGGAAGTAACTCTATAATAGGGGATAAATTGTTGACAGAAGGGACACTATCAAAGGATAAGTGGGTGGGAAGTACCACTAGTTGAGAATGGGGTGAACATGATGGGTGGATGTCCCACAGAAATGGTTGCTTCATTGTGTGTTTCTTGAAAAGACTTAATTTTCTTTACTAATGCGTGATGGGGATATGGATTATGGCATGTTTGTGGCTTCCCTTTGTTTTTCAGGGCTTGGTAGGTGTATGTTTGTCATGTTGTATGTTGTTTCATTATGGATTGTTTTATATAAACTGTTTTATATAAATGTGCTAATGGTTTTATCCTAGTGGCATGTGTAGAGAAGTAATTTGGGGAAAACTATTGATTATTATTACTCACCCCTTCTTTGAAACTTTGGTTATTTTTCAGATGTTGTGTTTTAGGACATAGTTAAAGGTAAAGTATCTCATTGCTATTGGTTTGTGGTGATGCTTGGGAGTTTTGGTGGTGATTAGAGCATGGATATTAGTGTGGAGCTTTGGAGTGTGTCTTGGTTTATTTGGGGTCTCTTGTTTAGTCTTCCATAGAGTACTCTGATATTGTTTTTGGTTTGTATTGTGGATTAGTTGGTTTACTTTTGGTAATGTATGAGCTTGGTTGTTTTACTGACATGCAACATATAGTTGTGGTTTGTTTAGTTGGTTAGCTTTGTCTTAAGGTAAAATCATTCCCAAATTTATTCTCGAGGCCCTTTGCATTTATTTCCAACCTTTAGTACCTTGGGAATGTCTCTTAAGTCCAAGTAACATTCCTCTTCCCTCTCAAGCCAATGAGATGGTATAGGATGTTACACGTGGCATCGGTTTATTTGGTCCCTGTATTTCAAGTTAGAGCAGTTGTTCGAACTTTAGTGTTGATCATTGGTCTTGGTGTTGACATTCGTTCTTAGCCTATTCATTGAGTTGGGATGGTATCAAGGGGTAGGATTATCAGAACTTGTAATGTAAAGCATAACAGGATGTAGCTAAACCTTTTATACTGAACTTCATGTTACTAGGGAGTTGGGTACATAAGTGTTTGAAGAAACTTATAGGCATTGGATATCTCATTTTCATCGGTGTAGCCAATGAAAGGAGATCATGGAATGAATGGTAGACATGACTTCACACTAGGATGAATATTTCTTTGGGGTATAATGATCTATGGTGTGATATGAATGTGTTGATTTTCAAAATTTGTATTGGGTTTCAAATCTGATGGATATGAAACATGGAAACTAGTGGTATTTTAAAAATGGATTGATTTTAAAAACATAGTGGATTTGTTTTTTCAAAATAGTGTAACATGGGAAATGTGAACTTTTGGAAAGCCTAGTAGTGATAGTTGTAGTTTAGTTGAACTGAAATTTGTGAATCATGCGTTGCTAAATTACAAGGACTTATAGTTGTTGTTGTATTGATAGAAATGGAACCTGGTAGGCATCGTAGAGACCAACCAGAGGAAGATACTAAAAATGTGGTCACACCTAAGCCCTAGGTGACCCAGCAGGTAGTGCAGAGTATAGTAAAAGCTTTCCAAGCTATGGAAAGTGCGAATAAAGTGGATGAACTAAGGTATGTGGACCATACAGTTCAGTTTCAAAGGTAGAATCCACCCATCATTAGGCATGATTTAGAGCCAGAGAGGGGTGAATCATGGTTGAACAGAATGAATCAGATATTTCACTTATTGGGAACACCCTTAGAGATGAAAGTGAAACTATCCAACTATATGTTGGAAGATGTTTCCCTTCAGTGGTGGGAGCTGGTGATCTAAGCTGGGACGGAACAAAGTGTGACATGGCAGGTGTTTGAGGGATTTTTTAATAAACAATTATACCACGATATGTTCATAATTTAGTGCAAAAAAATTTCTTCAGTTTGAAGGAAGGGAACATGGAGATGTTGGAATATTTAGCTATGTTTATGAACATAGTTTGGTTTTCAATTGATGAGGTGGGTAGTACATCATTGAAGGCACAAATTTTTGAAGCTGGGTTGAACCAGGAAATTCATTCCAAGATAGCAGTGTTGTGTATAGATGATTACACAGAAATGGTTAATCGAGCTATGGTGGCTGAGCAGGATCTTGTGGGGGATAAATGTAGGGGATGTATGTTGGTACCCATGGGATATCATGGGAAATCAAATGCTAGGTTCAAGCAGAAGAGGGAATGTTATTTCTAGGGTGGGAGTATAACTTAGAATCTAACGACAGGATCAGTGAATCTTACTACGAGGCCTCAGAGCAAGACGAGATGTTTTCAATGTGGTTCTATGAGCCACATCAAGCAGGATTGTGTGACCTAACCTCGATCATGTCATAATTGTAAGCAGACGGGGAATCAGTAGCGTTATTGTCGAAATTATCTGAGGTTGGGTGTCCATGACACTCCTCATGGGTTGTAGGGGTCTTATGCCTCAATGGGATGGGGGCAGTAGCATACCCCTTAGTATAGAGTAAATTGGGTCATGGTGATTCATGGAATACCATGACGCCTCAGCAGGGTAATAAATAGTAGAGTATGGAAAGTAAGTAGTTGTTTGGAGTTGAGCAGACGGTGATGGATGATCAGTCGAGACCATCCACGATGCGAGGTATGGTTCTTTTAAATTCAATGTTGATGAAAGCTTTGTTTGATACGATTTCTTCACATTCTTTTATTTCTTCTCACATCATTTATTTTTCGGGTTTAAACGTGGAAATGATGCCTTATGTTTTGAAACTACAAACTCCTCTGGGTAAAAAATAGTATAGAGCCTTCCTATGTCGAGGTTTTGTTTAGTTTTAGATGGAATCAAATTGATGTGGGATTTATCAGTGCTTGATATGGATGCATATGATATAATATTGGGGTTTTATTGGTTATAAATGTTTAAGTCCCACATCGATTACTATGCACGAATGGTTTGTTTTGTGATGAAGGATAGTGTTAGACATCTCTTTAGATGGGAGAAGAGTGAAAAGATGGGTGCAACAGATTTGTTAGCACCATCTATAGGCATGATATTGTATCAATTAGAGGTATTTTTTTTTGCATCAGTGGAAGGTGTTTAGAGGAGTCTCCTTCCAAAAGTTGTATATCCATTTATGGATGTCTTTATCGAAGAATTCTCAGTGTTTCCACCGGTGAGAGAAGTTGAGTTTACAATTGATCTCCTTTCAAGGACTAGTCCTACCTCAATTCTATCTTAATGAATGGAACCAACAGAATTGTGGAAATTAAAGGTACCATTGGAAGAGTTAGAAAGCAAAGGGTTCATCCAGCCTAGCATGTCTCCATGGGAAGCACTATTTTTTTGTTAAAAAGGCTTATGGAACCTTGAAGCTTGGTGTTGATTATTGTAGACTTAATCTGGTTATGATAAAGAACTGATATCCACTTCCATGCATTGATGATTTTTTGACTAGTTGAGGGAATCTCAGTGGTTATCCAAGATTGAATTGTGGTCAGGGTATCACCAATTGCAAGTGAGGAAGAAGAATATCCTGAAAATAGCTTTCAGAAGTATATTTGGCCATTAAGAGTATATGGCTATGCCCTTTGGTCTAATGAATGCACTAACAGTGTTCATGGAATTGGTGAATTGGATATTTCAGAGATATCTAGATTTTTTGTGGGGGTATTTTTGGATGATATACAGGTGTAGTCGAGGACAAGGGTAGAGCATGAGATGCACTTGATGATCGTGTTGGGGATCTCGAGGGATCATTGGTTGTATTCCAAATTGTCAAATTGTTACTTTTGGATACTGGAGGTTCGTTTCCTTGTCCATGTTATTTCTGAGAGGGGTGTTTCAGTTGATCCAGAAAATATAGAGGCTATTATCTCATGGAAACCACCAGAGAATGTTTTTGAGATACAGAGCATTCTCAGTCTAGTTGAGTATTATCAACATTTTATTTATTATTTATCATGATTGGTTTTGCCGATGAAAGATTTGACAAGGAATAATATCCCATTTCAATGGGATGAGAAGTGCAGTAAATGTTTTAATGATCTAAAGGATTACTTTACATCAGCACCAATCTTGGTTTTTCCGGAACCAGGAAAAGGGTACATGGTGTATTCTGACGCATCGGTATTAGGGTTGGGGTGTGTTATCATGAAGGGAGATCATGTAGTTGCATATGGAACATGGAAGTTGAGGTTTCATGAGAAGAAATACACAACACATGATTTGGAGTTGGTGATAGTGGTTCATGCTTTAAAAATGTGGCTTTATTATCTCTTCAGTGAGAAATTTGCAGTGTTTATCGACCATAAGAGCATAATGAATAGATTCTCACATAGAAATTCAAAGATGAGGCCAAGGAGATGGATGGAATATCTCCAGATGTTTTATTTTGACTTAATTTACACACTGGGTAAAGGAAATTTGGTGGCAGATACATTAAGTAGGAAATCATATGCTCAAGTGGTGAAATTGGTATCAGATCAATGGTAGTTGATGTCGGTCCTAGACGACATGCGGTTGGAATGTGAGGACCAGGTTGACAGAGAGGTCTTCTTTCTGTTTTCATTGGTTCCTAACTTGGATAGTTTTCTTAAAGAGGTACAAACATCTGATTTTGAATGTATGGCGATGAGGTCAAACCTCAATGGTGGAGAGACCATTGGGAGCTTAGAACATAAGGGGAATTCAGTCTTGTGTTTTTCAGAATTAGATGGTGGTACCAGTGGATTATTAAGAGGAACATATCATGGATTATCATAATTCAAGGGGGGATGTTCGTCTTTGAATTCAGAATATGTATAAGGCATTGAAGATGCAGTTTGGGTGTGCTGGTATGAAAAAGGATGTGGTCGGGTTTTTCTCAAGATTATTGACTTGTCAGCAATTCAAGTCAGAGCATCATAGACCAGTAGGCATGTATCAGTATTTACCTATCATAGTGTGGAAATGGGAGCAGATATAAATGGATTTTGAGACACGTCTCTCAGGAATGGTTCGGAAGAACGATGCCATATGGGTGATTGTGGATCGACTCACAAATTCGGCCCATTTCATTCCAATTTTTGAATCCCATAAATTGGAATGTATATCCAAAATCTATATTCGGGAGGTGGTAAAGAGGCATGGTGTTCTAGTTTTTATTATATCCAATAGATATCTAATGTTCACATCTCATTTCTAAATGTCCTTGGAAAAATCCATCAGGACACAGTTGACTATGAGAACAATGTATCATCCACAGATAAACGGTCAATCTGAGAAGACAATACAAACCTTGGAGGATATGTTAAGGGCATGTGTGATGGATTTTGGTAGTTTATGGGGGGACCACTTACCATTGGTGGAGTTATCCTACAATAAATGTTATCAGGAATATATACATATGGCTCCGTTTGAGGCATTATATGGGCGTTCATGTCACTCTGCACTATATTGGGTGGAAATAGGCAAGACTTCGATGATCGGACCAAGCCTTTTCCAAGAGACTATGGAGAATATTAATTTGATCAGGAAGAGGATGGAGATATATTAATATCATCGAAAATCATATGTTGACCCTCTTTGATGACCATTGTCGTTCGAGGTGGGTGAACATGTTTTTTTGAGAATCACTCTTAGGTTGGGACATCATCAGTTTGTGAAGCATGGTAAGTTATCTCAAAGGTATATTGGTTCTTTTGATATACATGAGTTGATTGGAGTGGTGGATTATCATTTGGCTTTGCCACCATGTTTTAGTGCATTCCACAATGCATTTCATCTGTCACAGTTTAAAAGGTATCAGCCGAATCGTGACCATGTGATTCGTTGGGATCATGTTGAGCTAGAACATGATGATTCCTTATTGCACATGCTAGTGTAGATTTGGGATAGGCAAGAGAAATTCTTGCGTGGTAAAAGCATCAGTTTATTTCGTGTTTGTGGTAGCATGGTATGATTCAATAGGAGACTTGGGAGCGGGAGAAAGCGATGGCTGAGCAATGGCCCAAGCTCTTTCGGCTAAGATATTGTTCTCTACTTTCCGAGGATGGAAAGTCAAATGGTGGGGATATTGTAGCACCACCGGTTTAAGGTATGTAGCCTTTTTATGCCTTTATATATGTTTAAAGTGCTTGGGATGAGTTGGGAAGAGGTTGGGAGAGTTTGGAAATTTTTTTAATAAGTTTGGAGGCTTTTCAAAGGGCTCATAGTTTGAGAACAGTTAGGGGAAATCATGCGGGTTCTCTAGGAAACTGTGTAGGGAGGGATAGTTGGATTCACATAGCCTGCACATAGTTTTCCAAACCGTGTGCGGAAATCTTGCAGACCGCTACTCTCGAGACAATGGTGTGAGCATGGTCAACGCCTGGTTTTCCAAACCATGCGGACTAACAATGCAGACTAACCATGCAACCACTTAAAAAGAGGGTTTTTAAATTCGACTCCCTCGGGCTTAACCTATTTCTCTCCAAATCTTCTCCCACTTGAGAATCACTTGGGATTTCGGGTTCTCAATGGATGTAGGTTCTCTCCCACTCATTTTGGAAGCGATTCGAAAGGGTTTCAAGGTGGTTTCAAAGTGGTTTCTCTCGAGTAATTCACTAATCTTGGCTTCTTTGGTTTCTCTCTAGATCCACATATCCCTCTCTATCTCTATCAGTTTTCTTTATATACACCCATTATGTGTAGATCTAGGGTTTTGGTTTCCTTGGATGTTGATTTTAAGGATTTTGGATGTAAGGGAAGGGAATCTAGAACGGTTTTGGTGGTGTATTCATTGGATTTGGGGCACGATTGCTTGTGGTTTGAATTTTCCAGAACCCTAAAGGTAAGTGTCTTCTCTCTCAAATCCACTTTTCTAGAACATGAAACTTGGTTACAATTACTTTTTTGATTAAAATTAATTATTTTTTGATGTTCCAAATTGGTTGGAAATCCCATGGTGATGTGTTGGTGATTTTTGGGAAAAAGGGGGCTTTGTGGTGACACACTCTTGATGTTTGATTTTAAAATAGAGGGTTTAAAATGGGTTTCATGGATTGATTTTTGAAAATGGTTGATGAAAATGGGTTTCAATAAAGTTGTTTTTTTTGAATTTTTTTTTGAATGGAAAATGATTAAATGGTGATTTCAATAAATGAGTGATTTAATGAAGTGAACTGGCATGTGATGGGAATGATGGTGTACTTTTGTGCGGACTTGGTGTTTAGTGCTTGTTGGTTTATTAAGAGTTATGGATTTTGTAGAATTGTGTGGAAGTGAGTAGGAAGTACCACTATAATAGGGGGATGGGTAGTGGATGGATGGTCCACCATCAAAGGATAAGTGGGCGAGAAGTACCACTAGTTGAGAATGGGGTGAACGAGATGGGTGAAAGTCCCACTAAAATGGTTTCATTATTATGTGTTGCTTAAAAAAATGGAATTTGATGTACTAATGCGTGATAGGGATATGGATTATGGCATGTTTGTGGATTTCCTTTTTTTTGTCATGTCTTGGTAAGGGTATGTTTGGCCTGTTGTAAGTTGTTGCACTATTGACCGTTTTATATAAATGTGCTAACAGTTTTGTCCTAGTGACATGTGTAGGGAAGTAATTTGGGGAAAACATATTGAGTATTATTACTCACCCATAATTTTAAACTTTGGTTCTTTTTCAGATGTTGTGTTCTGGAACACAAGTAATGGTAAATCATCCCATTACAAGTGGTTCGTGGTGACACTTGGGAGTTGTTGTGGTTCTTGGAGCATGGATCTTGGTGTGGAGCTGTGTAGTGTGTCTTGGTTTATTTGGGATCTCTTGTCTAGTATTCTATATAATACTATGATATTATTTTTGGGTTGTATTGTTGATTATTTGGTTGTATTTTGGTAATGTATGAGCTTTGTTGGTTTTTTGACATGCATTATATAGTTGTGGATTATTTGGTTGGTTAGATTTGTCTTAATGGAAAATCATTCCCCAATTTATTCTTGAAGGCTTGGGAATTTTTTGACATCTTTTGGAACCTTGGGAAAATCGATTAAGGACAAGTAAAATTCCTCCACCCTCTCAATAAAATGAGATGGGTCAGGATGTTACAAAGAACATATTTGGTTCAATGAAATTCCAAGAAAGATGAATTTATTCATATGGAGACTTCAGAAAAAAGCCTTACCAACTATTGAAAATGTTCAAAGGGAACTGCCTTGGATTCCATATGACAGTGATGTTCTAAGACTCAACAAGAAACTTAGAATAACCTTTTCTCTAGTGATTTTGAAAAGGAGATCTAGATTTTTTTCTCACCTCAATTTCACTATGGATAGTGCTTTGATGCAAGTGGGGATTTACACTTGGATCAGTTCAACTGCTTCATAGGGAATGGAAAAGAAGTTTTGGGAGATTATTTTTTCTGGTGTTTGCTGAATTCTATGGGGAGGATGAAACTAGTTGAGGGAGGACAGATCCGTCTCTCACTTATTCTTTTAGGTGTGTGTGAAAATCATGGTGGTAGAACTGGGGTTCCTTGTGGAAGAGGAGATTCGGTTATGGACTTCATCAAGATTCTACCATGCCTAAGCTTTAGAAGGGTTTTCACATATGGAAGGAAGGGGATATGGCTTAAATGTAATTGTCCTACTACAGGGTTGAAGTTTAATGTGGATGGTTATTACTCTTTTGGAGAGATTCGTGGTGGAATGCTGGTAAGAGACAACCGTGGTAGGGTCATTATGGGGTTTAGTGCATTTTTTGGGGCATGGTCTTCTGTTTAAGTAGAGGCGAGGGATATTCTTCTGGGCATGACTATATGCAGGAAACACAATATTCATATTTCTGAAGCAAATTTTGATTATGACTTATTTTATAGTTTCCTTTAGTGTAAAATAAACACCCTTAGTGGTTAACCTATATTGTTAAAATCTACAGAAGACTTATCAATCAGGATATTCTTGTCAAACACATCTAGAGAGAAGGTAATTTTGTGGTTGATGGTTTAGCTTCTCAAATAATTATTCATGATAATTATATCATTTATGACTAGGTAGGGTCTTTTCTAGATGTTTGTATGTTTTTTGTTAAGGGAGATGCTTTAGGACTTCAATATTTTTGGCCTCCATGACTTAGGGACTTTTATATTTTTTATTTATAAAAATTAAATGTTTAGTTAGTAATTCTAGATGAAACTAGTTTATCTATCAATTTTTCAGAAACCTATCTTTATAAGGATTTTTTTTCTTCTCCAGGAGCTGATCCATGTCTAATGGAAATATTCTCATCATAAGTGGGTCTATCCTCATTAACAGACCTACCTAAAACATAATCTCCAAGAAATTGATGGGACATCTCTCACTCATCAACATCACCTCCAACATTACTATCAGATCCACTATATCCATTAGAAACATCAACTACCTATCTAGATCTCTCATAAGAACTTAGGTTATTTTTTACACGCAACTTATGTATCTTCCTCATCTCCTTCACTAAGCATACTTTCTCTTCTAGGAAGGGATATAGTAGGTCTAACAACTCCATAGATAATAAAAAGGATATTGAACACATCAAGGTCACTACCTTCCTCAATATAATAAGTAATTGAAACTTCCTCCTTAGATTCATATTTTTCTTCCTTAGCTTCCACATATGAGGAATAAACTACAACTTCATCTGGTTCTGATCCAGGATCAACTATATCTTTATGTCTTGTGGGTTGTTCCATGGGATTGAAATCCTCATAAATATAATCATTTTCCACCACCTATTTATTTAACCATGTGTTTTAATTTACCTTAATCCTACTATAATTAAATTATCTCAAAAAAAACCAACAAACTTGATAATTTATTCTTCATCCTCATCAACTAACCCTTTGGATTCCAACATGGTTGAGAAACACTTAAAATATATAAAGTGTTTTAACCTAGATGGGGTCTTTCTTATCTCTATTAAATGTGCAATTAAATATCAGCAGAGATTTATTTTTATCGTATTTTCAAAATAAATTAAAATAATCATGTCATATCATCGTTCCAAATTCCACCTTCTTGGGAAAAAGCATGTGCTAGATGAACTTGAACATAAAACGATAATCCCCATCTAGTTCTGTAGTAGCATGAATTATCAATGTGTCATTTTCGGTCAATTCCAATAGTGAGTCCCCATAAAAAAATTTATTATCACTTGGAATATAACCTTTATAATCATTAAAACACCCTTATGAAGGACATGCAAACATCTTTCCCATTTCTTTGATGAAAAGGATATTATTTGACCATCAATATTAGATATAATGACATCATTTTTAGCCCCAAAAACATACTCTAGAAATTGGTATAATTGGTGAACCAACCTTAGATAAAATGATTGATAATTATTTGAGAAACATTCAATCCTTACCTAGTCCTGGATCACCTTTATAACCAAATACATTCTTGAGATCAATGAATCAAAATTTATTTTTTTCAATGAAAACTCATGATGACTGTTGGAGTTGGTAGCCTAGAACCAAATAATTTGTACTTTATGATGAACTTGTATTAATAAATACCTTATCACATCTTGATTATTATTATGCATGAAAACTCATGTGATAATGTCCTAAGGATAACTGTTGCACTAAAAGGTGAAAGCAGATCCTTGCTGTGATGAGAACCCGGAAGTGCCATATCACTATTCCTGAATATATATTCTATGGCTGGATGATGTTATTTGAGGGACATAAATAATACATTCCATTATGGGTGAGGACTTATAAAACATTGAGTCACTTTCTCATGGAATGTTCCCTTGGTAGTATCCAGGAAGATATTATGAGAACAAGACCCGCCAGTATGAAATCCACATTTCATAGTGTCATTGGATGTTCCTATCTACGGTTGTGTGTATAGATCCTTAGACTTTAAGAATACTATTAATCAGTATTAAAACTCACACACTTATATTTATTGACAAAAATTGTGACAAGACACTATTCCTAGCGAGGTAGGATATGTTGGGTGCGTCACAAGAAATACAACATTAATAGATAATGCATGAAATGGTTTTTACCTTCTATTTCATAATGAAAGTTGATATATCAGGCCCATTGATGGAATTGATATAGCCTAAATAAATCCATGGCCATAGTGAGTAATGGGAAAGTTCAATTCAAGGAAGTAAAAGAAATAATAATCAAGCACCTAAGTTAATGGCAGTAGAATGAATCCTACTTGATTTGAGATATCAAGAAAAATGGATTACATTACACGGTAAGTGTTCCTAAGAGGTGACATGTCATTGTGGTGTTATCTTATTTATCTATGGGTTCCTTGGCATGTTTCAAGATGATAACCTTGGTCTTCAGTCCTGCTCCTCCTAATACCACTATAAAAGTGGCATAGAGGGTCACACACTAAGTGTGTCCAATTATTTCAGTTAAATATTTATTTAACAAGTTGAATAAAGATTACTATTGATTGTGGTTTAATAATAATTCAAGGATGTCTGATCTCATTTATTTCAACACTAGTTTTTCGAGAAAATATATTTTAGGTGAAATAATATATTTATTAGTGAGTAATGTAGTAATATTTATTTAAGAAATAAATAGTCATTATTCAAGGTCTAATAAATGTGGTGGAGGAAATAATGAAAATGGAAAAAAAGTACACGTCATGTATATCAATATATACACGTAGAATAGTTTTAATGGGGATTTGTGAGAAATAATATTATTTATTTAATTAAATAATATTAGGTATAATTCGCTGGATGCATGTCAAGTGATAATAATAGTCAACTATTATTATTAGACATGGGGTCTTACTAAGAATTAAAATAAAATGAATAAATTCTCTTAGGTAATTAATTAATATTATTATTCTAGGTAATAAAATCCCAATTACATTATTCTTCTTAATCTTTCCATTCTTTGTGGTTGTGCATAACAGATATGGAGAAAGCTCTCAGGTTAAGAGAGAATTCATTTCCTCTGAGAACACTATCATGTTAGGAGAGAGATCTTCCTCCACTGAATCAAGGAGAGATATTTGGAAGCGGCTCTCAAGGCGATTGAAATAAGACATAAAAAGTGAAGGCTCTTCCATGCTATCACCCAAAGATCCCTTCCGAAACATCCATAGATACGTGCAACATGTGTGGATAACCACTAGAGAAAGACTGCACTTGGTTTCTATGACACAACGGTGGATCACATAAGATCGTAACTGGAAACATCAACATAGAGAGAATTCCATCAAGGTAATTCTTGTCTTTTAATTAAATTAATTATAATGAACATATGATGATCCTATCTATGGTTCTGGGACTTTTATCTTTCCTTTTCTCATTCCTCATTCTATTATTAAGGTTCAATATTTTATTATCATGATGGATCTCAGATTGATCAGTGTTAACGATAAAATTAAATTTGGTTACTCCCATCCATGCAGTTTCGTGATGCATAGAACCTACAAGTGGTATCAAAGAAGGTCATATCATTGATTATAATTATTTAGTTTTTCATTGATGGTTAACTTATTTTATACTTTAGTTATTTCAATTCAAGTTAATCGTTCTCTAAATATGAATCTCAAGATATTTTCCTCCCATTTCTTTTCTCATTAATATTATAGAAATGATATTTTCGTTTAATTTTTATTAAAATAAAATAGATAATCTCATCTGAAGGTTCAAAAGGTTCATGGACGTACAACACCAGAACAAACGATGTGTATTCAGAAGTACACGCTATGTAGTCAAGGTTCATTGTATCTGACTGGTCCGCCGAACCAAGTTGTGTGTTGGAGGTTATCTAAGTATTAAATAAGTCCCTATATGGACCAAAAATAGGTGTCACATGGTTTTCAGATTACATGTTGTGTAGACCATAGGATACGACATGTAGTCCATTCAGGTTAGGGTTGGACTGTGTACCTCATACACAGCTTTCCTGGCTAGAGACTGTGTAATGCGGATACTACACAGTGTGTGGTCCAATGGACATAATGTGTACTCTAAAGATTTATGAAGTATACTCAAACACCATATCCCCAGGAGTGTACTTCGAATGAATGGTGAATGATAGTACACTTCATTTAGTTGGAACTACACACTGTGTACTAATCCAAATTTTGTAGATTTATTAATATTTTTTATTATATTATATAAACCCTTGAGATGTGTACCATGGTGTGGGTGTAAAGATGAGTCACACCACATGATAGGTGTTATATATATATATATGTTTAATTTAACATCTACGTAATGTTAATTTCTACTCATTGGGTAGTTATGAATGAGAATTCACTTGGTTGCATCCAAGGTACAAGTTATGCACAAAGATAATTTTAAATGAATTTATTTTTTTTAAAATTATAATGTATGAGAATCTTAGGGAAATTCAAAAAAATATTTTATGATAGAAGGATTGATTAAGTAATATAATTAATTGATTACAGAGTAATTTATCCTAAATAAAAACTATTAAATAATTTAATGCTAGTTTTATTTATGCATAAATTTCATTTCATGCATAAATTATCATGAGCTAGATTAGGAACTTTTTAGGATGGTTTATTTTAATTAATTTATTTAAATTAAATTTGCGGTCCTGGGATCCTTCTCCTCATTAATATGTTGGGCCTGCATGCCCAATGATTTTTTTATGAAAAACCTCTTTTACAACTCACCTATGTCTGAGATAAAAGCATATGTAATGGATGGAGCTCCCAAGCTCGTGGAGGTGGCTCATGTACGGATCCAAGGTGCAACCAATCCAAGGGGCTACAAAGGTGGAAATATGGGGAGCTCTAAACAAGAATCAAAAAGGTTCAATGTGTTTTCTCCATTAGGTCTTGGGTTAGTTTATAAATATCTAGATAAAATAACCAATAGAACATGGTCATGATCATGTCATTTATTTATTTCTATCAGTTGCATGGTTTATTTATTGTGGTTGTGTTGTCATGATCACATAATTAATAAGTTAAACAAGCATACAAGATAGAACTAAAATAAGACAGACATATGCGTAAATATTATCTTAGACATGGTTAATCACTTAAGTATATCCCAATTAATATTAACAATCCTATAATAAAAAATAATAAATTACAATTTACATATAAGGATAAAATCCCTCAGATAAATATTAAGTTATTATAGCCTTCTATAATCTTGGATAGAATTGAACCATAGTTCAAAGTGCTTGACCAAATCTATTTGGGGTGAATTCAATTACCAAAGAATTTTAATTCAATTTTTTGGGATTAATTGAATAGGTTCACATCAAGGGTTGACTACCACAACAAGACTTGGTGTGACCAAGAGGAAGAGGTTGAGGAAATTCAAAATAAAAGGATTTCATGATTGGGGAGTCCACTCAGTTGATCAAGGAGCTGCGTGTTAATGTTGTTGGCATTTAGAATGCTTACCTAAAACCTTTCTGGTTTCTTGACCAACCCTAGTTGGGGTAATACGAAGGTCATTGTTGATCCTTGCCACTAGAATATTTAGGAAACAAAATATTCGAAAGTCAATGGCAAGGGATATTGGATTTCGATAAAATTATGGGAGACTAATAAGTATTAATTTATTAATTTGTCTCAGTTTTATCATGGAAATGTACAAAATCTTTGATCATATTAATTTTTAGAAATGTCAAGAAAAATTACTTAAAACATATCATTATAATCCATACTCGAGAAGGAAAACCTTCTCACCCGCACTAATTTCTATGAGTGGCAGAGGCATTTACGCGTCATCCTTCACCACAAGATGAAATTGTATGTGTTGGAGGAGCCTGTTCCAGTTTCACCTAGAAAGGAAGCCAATGATGATGAACTATCTCTCTATACAAATCATACGGATGATGCCAAAAATGTCCAATGTTTTTGCTATCATCCTTGTCTAATTAGATCTTGAAACAACATGAAAACATGGACGCATATAGCATGATGCCTCACCTTAAGGATCTTTTTCAAGAGAAGGTAGGAAATGAGAGATATGAGATATCCAATGATGTGTTCACAACTAAGTGTGGAGAGTATGTGCTATTTGTGCCTCATGTATTCAAGATTATTGCCAACATTAAGTGCCTGTACATCTTAGGGATTATGTTCCCAAATGAGTTGCATACAGATCTCATCCTGTCATCACTTCCCAAGACCTTCTATACCTTTATTTTCAGCTATAACATGACAAATAACGAGAAGAGTCAATCAGAACTTATGACCTTAATTCTCCTGGTAGACAAGGACATGGGGTATGAAAAACCCACAGTCCTTATGGTGAATAAGAAGAGGAAGGACAAGGCAACGGATCTAAGGATTTATAAATGGTCTGAAGCCCCTGAGCACCGTCCCTACAAGAAGGGGAAGATCTAGAGGCAGGGCAAGGAATATGAGTAAATGTGTTTTACATGTGGCAAGCTCGAGCACTAGATA
This sequence comes from Viscum album, assembly GCA_963277665.1. Taxonomy (NCBI): domain Eukaryota; kingdom Viridiplantae; phylum Streptophyta; class Magnoliopsida; order Santalales; family Viscaceae; genus Viscum; species Viscum album. The sequence goes on along the minus strand of OY728130.1, from coordinate 1,049,657,527 downwards.
AGAAACTATACCCAGACATGTGGGGACGCTAAATGTGCATTTGTTATCAAGTGTAATCTTTCCATTTCTACACATTGGGTATTAGATACAACTTTTGGGGTTGGTATATAAAATGCAGGAACCAAGTAGATTTATAAATATTTCCAGAGGACAAGTGGATCTTTGAGCTACCAATGGGGTGATGCTGTCTGTGTTGGGAATTGGAAATTAACATCTCTCAATACCAAATGGAATGATATTGGTTTTATATAACTGTTATTATGTGCCTAGTGTTACCAAGAACATTATTTTTATATCATGTTTAGATATGGATGGATTTATTTTCATGTTTGGAAATAATGGTTATTCTTTTATAAGAACAACATATGTTATGGTATGTCACATTTAAATAATGGTTTGTATGTGTTAAATTAAAAAAACCACGTGTTGTAAATCAATAATGCAACAAACTCACATGACTCATATAACACCTAGTCGTGGCATCACCATCTTGGTCATGTAAATGAGAAGTGCTTGACAAAGCTCTTCCAATATGGTTATTTATAATCTATTGATCTAAAAACAATTGATAGATGTCACACTTGTTTACACGGTAAAATTACCAGGAATCCTTTTGGTGGACTAGGTGAAAGGGACAAAGAGCATCTAGGATTGGTGCACACATATGTGTGTGGAACATTTACAGTAGAATCTAGAGGTGTATATTCTTACTTCATTACTTTTACTGATGATTTAAGAAGATATGGATATATCCAATCAATGAGGTATAAGTCTAATTCCTTGGATAAATTTAAGGAATTCAATAATTAAGTAGAGAATCAACTTGGTAGAATATAAAGAAGCTTCAATCGGATAGAAGTGGAGAATATTTGAAAAAAGAGTCCATCGACCTTTTACGTGAGTCTGGGATTCTATTATAACTCACTTATCCTTATATACTATAGGGGAATGGTGTTAGTTAAAGGAGGAAACACACCTTGTTAGACACGGTGAGGTCAATGATGAGTCATACAGATCTTATATTATCCGTTTGGGGATATGCATTACAAATTATAGCATACACATTAAACTGAGTACCAACTAAGGCGGAAAATGTAATTCCATACGATTTATGGAATGGGAAGAATCCCATTTTTTTCACACATGTGTATGGGAATACGAGGCATTTGTTAAGGCCTTCTCAAGAAACAAACAAGCACCCCGAGGCATGAGGTCTTTCTTTATAGGATATACCAAGGAAACAAAACAATATTACCTATATAACCATTCAGAAAAGAATGTGACTATCGCTATACATGAAATCTTTCTTGAGAGGGAGTGAATCCTCCAAAAATATAGTGGGAGGAAGATTGACTTTAACAAATTTGATTCTCATGATACATAGGAGTTGGAATATGAACATGTTCCATAGGTCCCCATGTAAGAGGTTATAGAAACACAAGTTCTGCGTAGGAGCTCATAAGAAGTAAAGGAACCAAAGAGATTTGGTTTCCTAATCACTGAGGATGGTGAACCATTATTATTGGACAATGATGAACCTATCTCCTACAAGGAAGTAATAGAGGGCTCAAAAGCTGCAAGATGTCTAAAAGCGAGGAATTCTAAGATTGATTCCATGTATCGAAACCATGTATGGGTTCTGGTTGATGGGCCAGTTGATGCAAAACATGTTGTATTCAAAAGGGTATTAAATAGAAATATGGGAATGGAAGGTCATGTTATAACTTATAAAGAAATGCTAGTGGATAAAGGATTTAGACAGTGTCAAGGTATTGACTATGATAAAACCTTGTCACCAGTTTCCATGTTTAAATCCATAATAATCATACTTTCCATAGTAGCTTACCATGAATATCATATTTATTAAATGGATGTAAAAAAATATTTCTTAATAGGGAACATTAGGAAGATGTCTATATGACAAAAACATTAGGGTTTGTTACACCAGGTGAAGACAAATGGGTTTGAAAGTTGCAGAAATCCATTTATGGATTAAAGAAAGCTTCCAGGCCAGGGAAAATTCAATTTGATGATGCCATAAAGGAATTTGGTTTCATTAAAAAAGAATGTGATCCATGTGTTTATAAGAGATTTAATGGGAGTGAAATCATTATCCTAGTAGTATATGTTGATCACATATTACTTATAGGAAATGATATACCAGTCTTACTGTCAGTTAAGGACTTGTTGAACAAGTGTTTCTCTATGAAGAAATTAGGTGAACCGGCCTACATTTCAAGGATCACGATCATTCATGATAGATACAAGATGTTTCTTGGACTAAGTCAGGGTACATACATTGACCATATACTAAAAATATTTAGTATGGAACAATCCAGGAGGTAATTGGTTCCAGTTTTACATGACCTACATCTTTTTAAGAGAATGTGTCCTTAAACACAACGAGAGAAAGATAGGATGAGTGAGATCCCATATGATTAGGTTATAGGATTCATCATGTATTCCATGTTATGAACCAGTCTAGATGTTTCCTATGCACCGAGAATGGTAGGAACATATCAAGTAGATCCAGGAGAACAACATTGGAATGCTGTTAAGACTATCTTTATGTATCTGAGAAGAACTAAGGATATGTTCCTTTTGTAAGGAGGAGACTATGAGATTTTCATTAGAGGGTATGGTGATGCTGGGTTTTATATAGATCAAAATGATCTAAAGTCACAATCAAGATATTTTTTCTGTCTCAATGGAGGAGTTGTGAGCTGAAAGAGTTAAAAGAAACAAATTGTTGCCGATTCTACAGCAGAGTCTGAATATATAGTAGCTTATGATATAGCCAAGTTTTCTATTTGGATTCAAAACTTTTTCTAGAATCTTGATGTGATGCCTAGAAATAAATATCCTATTACATTGTATTGTGATAATACTGTAGTAATGGCTCTTGAAAAAGAACCAAGGTCACATCAACGGACAAAGAACATTCTCTCTAAATATCACCTCTTGAGGGATTATTATCAAAGGGGTGATGTTGCAGTGAGAAGAGTGTCCATGAAATAGAACGTGGAAGACCCCATGACTGAAGGCCTATCTCCATGGAAGCATGAATATCATGTGATAGCTAGTGGGTTAAAGGTTGTTAGAATTTGGCTCTAGTTCATGTGTGAGTCTGTTGGAGTTGGTGTCCTAGAACCAACTACTTTATACTTTATGATGAACTTGTATTAATAAACTCCTTATCACATCTTGGTTGTTCTTATATGTGAAAATTCATGTGATAATGTTTTAAGGATAGCTGTTGCACTAAAGGGCCATAGTGGATCCCTGCTGTGATGAGAACACAAAAGTGCCATAAAACTATTCTTGAATATATGTTCAAGATGGATGATGTTATTTTAGGGACATAAATAATATAGTCCATTAGGGGCGAGGAATCATAAAACATTGAGGCACCTTCTCATGATGTGCACCCTTGGTAGTATCCAGGAGGCTATTATGAGAATGAAACCCGGTAGTAGGAAATATACATTTCATAGTGTCATTGGATGTTTCTATCTGCGGACATGTGTATTAGCCCTTAGACTTTAGGATTATTATTAATGGGTATTACAACTCATGCATAATGAGTAATATCGCATTAATAGATAATGAGAGAAAGGATTTTTCCCTTTTGTTCCATAACATAAGTTGATATCTTAGGCCCTTTGATGGAATTTATATAGCCTAAATAAATCTGTGGACATGTTAAGGAAGAGGAAATTTCAATTCCAGGAAGTCAAAGAAAGAATAATAAAGCACATGAGTTGATGGAACTAGCATAAAACCCACTTGATTTGAGATTTTGAGACAAAGGGATTATATTACATGATAAGCGTTCATAGGAGGTGACACATCATTGCGACATTAACTTCTTTCTCTATGGGTGCCTTGGTGTGTTTCTAGAAGCTAACCTTGGACTTTAGGTAGGATCGGCCTAATTCCATTAAGAAAGAGGCTTAGAGGGTTACATACCAAGTGTGTCCAAGTATCTCAGTTAAATATTCATTAAACAAGTCGAATAAATATTATTCCAGATTGTGGTTTTATTATTATTCAAGGATGTTTGATAATATTTATTTCGACACTAGTTATTTGAGGGAATATATTGTGGGAAAAATAATATATTTAGTAGTGAGTAACGTAGTGATATTTATTTAAAAAATAAATAGTCATTATTCATCATCTAATAAACGTGGAGGAAATAAAGAAAATGGAAAATAAAAATAATAAGCCATTTATATTAATATATACATGTCGTGTAGTTTTTCTAAAGATTTGTGAGAAATAATATTATTTTTTAACTAAATAATATTAGGTGTAATTCGTTGGGTGCATGTGAAGTGATAATAATAGTCAAAATTTATTATTAGGCATGGGATAGTACTTATAATTAAATGAAATGAATAAATACTTTCGGGCAATTAATTCATTTTATTATTCTAATTAATAAAATCCCAATTACATTATTCTCATTAATCTAGAAATTCTTTGTGGTTGTGCCCAACGGATCTAGACAAATATCTTAATCCAAGAGATAATTCATTACCTCTAAGAAGGCTATCATGTTACGAGAGAGATCCTCCTCCATCGAATCAAGGTGTACACTTTAGAAGTGGCTCTCAAGGAGATCAATGGCAGACATCGCAAGTAATGGATCTTCCGTGCTAGCACCTGAAGATCAATTCGGCAACATCCAGTGATACATGAAGCATGTCTGGATCACCACTAGAGGAATCCTTCACTTGGATTCTATGACACAATGACAGATCACATCTGATAGTGACCGGAAACATCTACCGAGAGAGAATTCTATCAAGGTAATTCTCATCTTTTAATTAAATTATTTATAACCAACATATGATGATCCTCTCTATGGTTCCGGGGCTTTCCTCTTTCCTTTTATCATTCATTGTTCTATTCCAAAGATTTGTAATTTTACTATCATGATGGATCTTGGATTGATCGTTGTTAATGGTTAAATTAAAGTTGGGTTCTCCCATCCAAGAACTTCTACAACACTCGAAACCTACAATGAAAAATGGATGTTCTTTGGTTCCATTTTTTCAGCAGTGCAACTGGTTTATCCTTGAGATTTCATAGATGTAAATGATTCCTTAAGAGAAGAGATAATAGTGTGTTTCACTCTCTCTATCTCACAGAATTGAAGGGAGAGGGGAAAAGATGAAGGGGTTCGAGTTGAGAGAGAAAGGAAGTCGAATGGTTTAAAAGAATGCATGAGGGAGAGGGTTCTCAAAATCATATTTTAGATAATTTTTTTATGATTTAGGGATTTAAAAATTAAAAATATAATAATATATATAAACAGAAAAATAGATCAAATAGAAGTTCAATCGAAAACTTAATCGAAGATAACCAGGCCAGTTGTAGATAATTAGAAATATTTGAATGATGAATCTCCAATGGTCTATATCCTATGAGGGATCACCCAATAGTGGATCACCCAACAGATGATCTCCAATGATGGATCTTACAAAAAAAATCTATAAAGTAAAATTATAGATAGAGATATATCCAAATTTTTTCATTCCTAGTTCAAGATTAATACAACTTAGTCTCTCAGAATTCAAAGGAATTGTGAATATATCAGCTAGATGATGTCCATTTCCAAAGAAATATATAATTATATCACACTTTTGAAAATTATATCTCAAAAAGTTATTTCTTATATCAATATATTTTGTTCTAGAATGAGATACAATATTCTTAGTGATATTTATCATACTTGCATTTTCACAATTTATAGGAATGTATATAAATTGATATCCTTAATCTATAAAAGTCTGTTTCATAAATTTTTTTTAACAACATCTTTCTACAAATATATACCTAGAATTTGCAGTTTATAGTGCTACAAAATGAATCTTTTTTAATACACTAATAAATTAGTGAATTGACCAAAATGTGACATGTTCAAGAGGTGTTTCTTATATCAATTTTATAACCAAAAAACTTTTTATCTGAATAACTCACCATGTAAAATTCTTGTCCCTTAGGATAGAACAATCCTAAATTATTTGTATATTTGAGGTATTTGAATATTATTCTGACATGTAAATGTGATTCTTTAGTATTTTATCTAAAACACACGTACATACATCAAATAGACATAATATATGGTTGAATAATAGTTAAATATATCAATCTTATAATCGTACCTCTATAATTGGTTTAATCTATTAATTTCTCATTTTCCTCAAGACACATCTTTTTCAAAATCCTCATTTTCCAAATCTTGTTTTTAAATTGAAAAAATATTTATAGAATTTAAATCAAGCACCTAGATCTTGGTATGATAGGATCATATCATTTTTTATTTATAAAGGTTTTTCTAAAGGAATAGATTATCCTACTATATTTATTAAAATAATTTCAAAATATATATTATTTGTTCAAATTTATGTTGATGATATATATTTTTGTATCTTTTAGAAATTATTTGTGTACTGATTTCTATAAAATAAATCAATGTCAATTTGAAATGAGTTTAATGGAGATAAAACTATTTTTTGTTTTCAAATATTTCAAAATAAATATGAAATTATTTTAAATCAAAGTAAGTACACCAAAGAACATTTAAATTGACCTGGTTTGGATAAAACAAAAAGTAGTGATACTTCAATGAGTACAACCATTTTTTCAAAAAAAACATCCTCAAATATGTCCATTTAGATATGTACTTGTAACATCCATTTGATATAGTTTGAAATTCAAATGTTCAATATAAGAAACCCTCATTATGAGGGATTCAAGTCTAGATACTCATGAAAAGCTTGACTCATAGTCAATACCCTCTTCTTGAATATATCCTTGTCCAAACAATATTGATTTATTTCTAACTATAGCTCCTGAATCGTCAACTTTATTTCCAAACGCCCACTTAGTGCCAATGGTCAAACAATATATATGTCAATCTACTATTTCAAAGACTCGTTTTATTTCAAATTGAATGAGTTATTATTTCATTTCTATTTCCCAAAATTCATCATTAGTAGAATCATTGATGTTATAAGGTCTATGTTTTGACTATATGACTTGATGTTCCGCCTGATTTTTTAGAGAAGACCATGTTTGACTTCCATTAAATAGGTCTCCAACTACACCATCTAAGGGATGGTATTTATGAGTTATAATAGTTAGAGTAAAGGATGAGATTATTATCTCATTGTCTTCAATAGGTTTAGATTTATGTTATTATTTAGCATTGGAATTTTTTTTGCAATTTTTTTATAATTTCAAGAAGTGTTATTATCTACATTTAGAATAGACATATCATCTTCAATGTTTTCTATGGGAGTTTTAGGTTCATTTGGATATTTTTCATAAAATTTGACCTGAACATATTCCTCTACTAACTTATTTCTTTTATTAAATACTTTTTATTATTTACATGAGGTATAATATCCAAGGAAAATTCCATCATCAGTATTAGATAAAAATTTGTCCAGATTATCCATTGTGTTGAGAGTAAATACTTTACAAAAAAAACTCTAATGTAATTAACCACATGGTTTCTTAAATTCCATAATTCATAAGGATTTTCTTTGGACTAGGTCTAATTAAAATCCTATTGACTATGTAACAAGATTTATTCAAAACTTCAGCCCAAATGTAAAAAAGATAAATCATATTCATTGTGCACGGTCTGGCGGTTTCTTGAAGGATACAATTCCTTCAGTATACTACACCATTATTCTCTAGGGTCTAAGGAGTATAAAATTTATGATTATAGTGATTTTTTGAGTGTAAATATTAAATGTATTGATTTTTAAACTCACGAACATGATCACTTATTATGGTTTTAATCTTAAGTACACTATGATTTATCTAATGTTCTAGCATACATAGAAAAATAAGAACAAGACTCAACTTTGTGAGATACACATAATACCTTAGTATATATAGAAATTTGATATACTAGAACATAAATATTGTTCTTCCAATTTAATATATAAACTCTAGAAGGTCCATAGAAATCCATGGGATCCAATCTCGATGCTGACAATAGAAACTATTTTGTTTTATTTGAAAGATACTTTGTGATGTTTCCCTTCTTCACATGGGTCACAAACGTTATAATCTGTAAATTATGGTTTAAGAAGATCATTAAGTAATATTTTACTAGATATGTTTCTATGTCAATGAATATTTCAATGTCCTGGTATCCTATACCAAAGCCAAATTATTGTGAAATAAAATTATACATGAAATGTTTTGGGAAAACAATGAATCTAAATTAACAACATAAATATTATTATTTCTCAAAAAAGTAAAAACTAAATAATTTTTTGAATTAAGAAATTTACAGAAATTATTCTCAAATTTAACATGATAACTATCATCACATGGATATGAGATACTAAGTATATTACACACGAATCCATCTATAAATAAAACATTGAATATTAAAACATTATTAGAGTTATCGATTTGACCAAGTCCAATTATTCTCCCTATGGAATTGTCACCAAAAGTGACATTTACACTATCCACTTTAAATAGATTTTTGAATCATGAATAGTCCCCAGTCACGTGTCTGGAGAATGCACTATCCAGATACCGTACATGCTTGTTGGAACATTTTATGCAGGTTTAATAAAAAAATATTTTAAACCAAAAATTACTTTTTTACCCATATTATCTTGCACCCAGAGATGTTTTTAATAAGTGATTTTGGAATCCATACCTTTTTAACAAGTTTCCCTTAAACATAATTTAATATTTCATAAATAACAACCTGATTAGGTCTATAAGAATAATAATTATTAGAACTGGAACTATGAAGAACATTATTTTAATGATTCTTCTTTGCCTTGGAAAAAATCCAATTCCAGTTGTATATTTAGGAGCAGTTTTATTTCCAAGATTCTGAGTTAGTGTATTTCTTCCATTTATAAATAATTATAAATACTTATTTAATTAATTATTTTATAATTTTATATCATTATTTTCTTTTTTACAATTAATCAATTTTATCATTATCTATACTAATATTAGTGTTAAAATGAGTAGATAAATCATTTTGTTTCTTTAAACTTTTGTATTTATCTTTGAGTTCATTAAATTTATCCTCCATAATATTACAGTATTCAAAAATTTCATTACAAGAAATTTTTTCTTCAATGCATTCATTTTTAGAATGGTTAGAATCAAGAACAGGAAATTCATGTTAAATATTATATAGCTTAGATAAACTTTTAATAAAGCACATATTATCTCTATCTTGCTTATCTTCTCTGCTTGAGTCTAAATCACTTGAACTATCCTCAAAATAACATCAATTTTCTTTCATATCTTTCTTATATCTTTTATCCTTATACTCATTCCTTCTCTTATACTTTATCTTAACACAATTATCTTTGGCATGAACTTTTCTCTTAAATTCATAACAAACTATTTCATTTGTAGTATCATCCTTCTTACAATATTTTCTTCAATTAACCCTATTAACATAGTTCCCTATAAGTGGGTTTCGTGAAGAACTTCTTATTTTTTATAGAACATCTTGAAATGTATATCCAAATATTCTATTTCCTCATCACTTTTTTCTGGTGATTATTTAACACTTAAACTTTCAACTATTATCTTATTTTTTGTTTTGAGTCGGTAATCTTGAAAGCTATTGAATTTCTATTCGTTACAACATCATCTCCATTTTTTAATTGTAGTTGTTATTCACACCTCATTATCTTTCAAATATTTTCCTTTAATATAAGTGTGATAATGTCACATGATTGGCATATTGATACAGATGTCCCCCTCCATATTTCTAGTAAGCACCTGAGATGTCACATGAGCTGATCTTTGTCAATGATATTATTTCACAGTGCTAGAATTGTGTTCACTATCTCATTGAACCTACGATACATGTCAAATATAGAATCATTAGGATACATCATAAATGCATAATATTTTTTAGTATAAGTGTTTACTCTCATTTACTTAACATTAGACATTTCTTCATGTGAAATAAATAGTGTATCGAAAATTTCAAAAATCAGTAGTACATGCATATATTCTCTTAAATTTAACTTCACCTGAATCATACTATAAAGCATTCAAAAATTTACAATTATTATCATATGCAATTCTAGTAGCATCACTCCAATTAGCTCTTTTAGTTACAAGTTGTTCATATTTATCTTTAATTACAATCCAAATATCTAAATCCATACTCTCTAAATTTTTTCTCATTTTATTCTTCCATAGAGAATAATTATTTCCATTAAAATAATGAGGTCCATTACTAGCAGTTCCATTTATCCAATTATTATCCCTGAAAAATTAAATTCAGAATGAACACAAATTTAAGATCATTGATAGAAAACTAATTCATATTTAAAACAATATTTTAAATCCCTCTGATAGCCAATGTTGGTCAGGGTGAGTTTCTCATGAGGGGGGGGGGGGTGAATTGAGTTTCCCAATAAAAATTTATATTTAAAAAAATTATAAATAAACCCATAAATTTGATAAAAATTCCTGTTAATCATAATAGTATAAATATATAAATTTTATTGTACAAATAATTTTTCAGAATCTTGATTAATGCCCAGTTAAAATACATTAAAAATATATTAACTTTTTATATAATCTTAATTAATCAAATGATTTATATATACCAAAATTAAGACTTATAATCAAATTAAAATTGTTGATATAAATTTTAAATCACATACATTTTTGAACTTATGAAATACAGACATCAAAACAAATCAAAATTAATAAAACACACTGCAGAATTAAAACTTGGGGTTCTGTCTCGAACTGAGACTTAATCCCCTCCACATGGAAATCACCTAATAAAAAATAGTTTATTTAAAAATAAACATTATCCAAAATCTATATTAGGTTTTAAAAATGAAAACAGATAAATTTCCCTAGATCATGGCCTCTCCCACAATTATACGTGGGATAAAAACAAGATACAAGTCACACATGGAATCTTCCAAAGTTTTCATGGGTAGTCAAAATATAATAGTTGAGAGAGTGTGTCAATAACACTACAGTCCATGAAAAATAGAGAGTGTGATTAGATAAACAGATAAATACAACACACTTTTAAAATATAAGGCATAAACAAAAAGTTAAAATGAGTATAAATGAGAATAGATGTTGATGCTTGATCTGAATTGGAAAAAGAGTATAATAGAGTCAAGAAAATTCCTTTTTTTCCCTCTCTATATAGGTCTAGTAAACTATTTCATAAATTTTTTTAGGATTATTATTTGATCAGTCATATGAATATTATTACTCTTCTTTATTCTCTAAACATCCACCACCACACACATATACAAGCTTGTTATTCTCAATTTATAACTCTCAAGGTTGAATAACCCATTAATGAATAATAATTAAAAATATCATGGATCATCATACTGAGTAATAAATTAGGAAGGGAATGACTTTATTTTTAATGCATTAGTGGAGTGGTTTAAGAATAATGATTATTAAATACAAATGCTAATGAAATAATTTAATTCATTAAACTAGTTGTTGGAGGATTTAATTTATAATATGAATATCTGGACAAAAATGGTAGTAAGCTGGTGAAAGGTCCTTACTATAGGTAGATCAAACTAAAGACAACAAAGAACAATGGTAGATGAATTGAAATAATGGTAGATGTATTAAAGGGTATATCAGATCTGATGGTAGATCAACTCTGGAGGTAGATTAAATATGACATAAGCCCATTGCGTTATAAAATTTATCTTATTGTATTGTGTATGTAAGCCTATGTGTTTCAGAATAAGTTAATACTGTAGATGATAACAACTTTTTTGAGAGTGTAATATCCCATAAGAGGAAATACATGTGTTCATTATATTTATTAAACTCCAATAAATGGGTGTGGAGACATGTGGGGATGTACATCCAATTGGATACAAAACAACCAACAATTTTGATCAGAGGGATTGTTCACTGGATCTTCAATGTGTTCCGTGTCCTAGATTTTGATGGGTGTAGCAAGTAATTTCAAATGAGGGAGTTTATTTTTCCCATGTATCCAAGTCCAAAATTATGGGAGCATAGGTAGATTTTTGAATGTCAAGGGATATTAGGATTCATGGGAATATATAGGACAAAACCTATTAGTGAGGAAAAAGAGAATTACATGGAGATAGAACATTTTTGATAGAATTATTGTTATTGGAAAATAATAGTCACCATGATGGGTTGGGTGTATGGATGTAAATACATGAACATGAGGTAAATTTCACATCCTTTACCTTACACGAGCCTCCAATATCATTTGATGGAAACATCCTCACAATAGTGTATCAAATTCTTTTAACAATGCTCATGTGTATCTATTTCACAATCGGTCACACAATCAGCTTGATTCACGGTGGACCAATACAGTGTCCCACCACATGACAAAAATATCATTTTTATTGAGAGACATGCCATCTTGAAATATAAACCCATTCGTGCGTGAACAATATAGAAAATTTAAATGAATACGAATAAGGTGATATCTCATTTTTCCATTATTTCATTTTCTCATCATCCATGCCATCTTAGTTTCAATATTTTCTTGGTGTAGACTATTAATCGAATACAATTTCGACTTACATTCATATCTTAAATTTATATGTTTTTGTTAATTCATTCTTTATTTAATGTAAAAAATTCTTTTTTACACCGAATATCGTCAAATTTTGTTGGTTTACATGATCTTTCTTTATTTGAATTGTCAAATAATTCCATTTAATATTGTTGTTTATTCACAAGAGATCTATTTCTTATTTGGTATTAGAGTAACTCATCACTGAATTTTGTTAATGATTTTATTAATGTATTAATTTTTTTATGAAGTGTCAAAATTTTATATTTTATGATTTCAAAACAATATAATATGCAATATTTTTGTGGATCATTTCATGTGTAAAGAAATTATTAATCTCAAAAAACTACCCATAATTATCATTGAATTAGAGACAATGTAAATGATATCCTACATATTCCATTTCCCTTATCTAGGAAAAATCACGTTTTTTTCACCACTCTCATTGTTTTATTTTTAACACCTCAACTAATATATTTCATTTAGAGTCTTCATAAGATGTAAATAAACTTAAAACACCTCCTATTCTTTGATATATGTGAGTATAATGGTTGAGAAAAATGGAAATGAACAGAAAGGATGATATATTTCATATTTATTTTTACATAGTCATCCTAAACATATATCATTATTTTTTATTTATGAGCATATACCTATGATTTACCTATTTAATATGTTACAAAAATTTGAGAGGGGGATTATAATGAAACAATGAAATACACTATACCTAACATTACTCAGGGATACATGATCCTCTGCTTTACCAATGTTATATATACTGTAAATAAAATGGAGTCTAAAGTAAAACAATAAGGTGTGTGTATATATGATATTCTTAATAAATTATTTTTTATTCATAACCTGTTTCTCAATTTAATACAATTTTATTATAGTTTCAAAATCTATATACAATACAAAATACAAATAATATTTTTCCTATTATAATCATCCACATGAATAAAATGTTTATAGAGTCATCCAGCTACCATGCTATAGGTTATTTAAAGGTTAGTGCATCTACTCCACCAACCCATTGACTTTAACCATGGATGTTTCATGTGTAGGAACTATTCTTCTGTATTCCTTGGGAGAATTTCAAGGTATGTGGATGTTGTTGGATGTAAGTGAGAGTTATGTCTAATTTTTACTCCTCATAACATTGAAATTTCTAGAGGTCCATAAGAGTGTTCCACTGACATATGTTCCATAAAGTTCTTATTTTATGAAAGAGAGGTGGTATAGTTCCTTGTACAAGGAGGGAGGTGTAGATAGGGTTTTCATACATATTTGTTCTTTAGAAATAATAATATTACTTTATTTCTAATGTTATTCCTCCATTCCCATTACATGTGATAAAAAAATCACAACTAGTGGTATCATAACCATTAACATCAAAATGGGAATGACAAAAGGAGAAACTCCAATAGTAGTAAAATTCATGATTCCAAAATTCATTTCATTAAACCAAGATTCTAAATTCTCATGTAGAGTAAATTAAAAAATCATTAAGGAATTAAAAAACCAAGAGAAAATTATCTCTATAGAGGTGAAAATTTTTCAGTTTATCTTGAGGTCTTTCAATAACCCCAATCTTGACAGGAAAACACTTTTCTGGAACTGATAAAATTTTAGCTTACATTCCAGCAATTTCTCTAACATACCATGTCAGTGATACATCATTGGTCAATCTCAACCATTGATACGATTTTGAGATTATATTTTCTCAATTAGAGTCCATCATTAATGATCTAGGAGTCGATTCCACCATTTGAATTGTTCTGAACACAATTATTTCCCCCCCAAATTCCACTCAGATGTTTTATTGAATTGAATTTCAGTGGAGGGACTATCCATAGAAGGGATTATCATGTCGAATACCTTGAAATAATCCATTTTTAAGTCTATAACTCCCAATTTTCTTATTTTTAATGATTTTTCTGATCCTAATGAGAACATGGGTGTCAACCCCGATGCCACCAAGGATTCCAAGTGGAAGAAGATGAACCAGAATAAAATCAGTCAAATTTTCCAATGGATAAATCATTGAATTTACCAGCATGTTTCTGATGAGAATAGAAAATATAAACTATGGATAAATATAGAAAATACTTACTACTAAAATTCAATTAAAAATAATAACCTCTTTTTAAATCATTTGATAAATCATTAACTATAGAGTGAAATATCAATATAATGACACACAATCGAGTTCTACAAAACCTTTGTAAAAGTGAAACTTAAAAGAATAAATGTTACTATTATTTTCAACATGTTACACCTATCATTTTCTAGAACCTACCTAATTATAACCCCATATTTAATTGTTCTTGTATTGAAGTATTTTCCGGATGTGTGACCATATGCTATGTTTCCCAGGGTGTGTGTGAGTGAGGAAAAAGCACACTAAAAGAACTTGTGTTGGCCTTTAGGGATGTGTGGATATTCATTAGTATGATATGTGAACCCAAATACATAATATCTTGTGGAATACATGGTGACAACCAAGGTATTAATGAAGACCAATGGGGTTAAATGACCGTGTTCATGGCCTAGGGAGGCTGGTTAGGAAAATGGCATTAGTGTTTATTTTTAGTTGGATGTTTAGAGGTACTGCTTGAGTTTGAGGTATTGGGTACACAATGAGTGTGTTGTGATTTAAAGGGGGGAGTGTGTAACACACCTAGATAAGTGATATATATAAGACTAAATGTTACTACCCATATCAATAATGTGAACCATTATTTTTGAGATCCTAGATCTAACTTTATCTATAGTAATTGGATTTTATCAATGCCTTTGTAGTAATGATTACCTTTTAATTTTTATTTCTACATATATTTCATAATTTAGTTACCTCTATTTTCATCTTCCAATTATATGACTACATTTTAACAGTTATATATTATATTTTTTGTTATTTTTGTTTGGTATCACACACATCACAAGTTATTGGAAATATTATGTTTTTCGGAAAATAAAATATATAATTTTTAATCTTGGGGTGTTAAATTCTCCCCCTAAATAATTCTATTTCTCATAATTTTTAATTATTTTAATCTAAAGAAAATAATTGATTGTATCCAAAAGATATATTATATCCAATGTTTAATTTCTAATGAGATTTATACTATTGTCCCAACTACGTCCATGGAGCATACAATGACAATGTGCTGATGTACCAAATCCACTAATGATCACTACAAGAAAGGGGTTTATGATAGATCACTTCTATACCCAGTCTCTCTATATTTACAATTTTGGTAGTTGACTCACTATCCCTATTCATTTACAAACAATCAAAATTTGAAAGCCCACTACTCTCTCAAATGAATTTTTCTCACTACTCTTTTAGAAGAATCCTTTTTAATCACTTGAATCAATAAGTTTTACACCTAATTTAGTCCACCATTAAGTTTCACATTCATGCACTATAAGAATACCACATTACCAAAGATTCATTGGGAAATCCATTCCCATTCACATAACTTTTTCTTTCATGTAACCTTTGTATTTCTTGCACACAACTTTATCAACACGCACGCAACACTTATGTTTTATCGTGGAACTCCAACTTTCCCACAACTTTCAGAATTTTCACACACCTTCATTAGTTCTAAAGACACACATTATTTTCTACACACAAAATTTTTTTTATTCATTTATTCAATCAAAACTTCTTTCATGAAACTTTTACACTTTTTGCACAACTCTTACACTATTCAAAATGCTAATATTCTCTAAGGGTTGACCAATTGAAATGTGGGGGGGTAGATGCTTATTTATAGAATTGGCCAACCCTAGATGAAAAATCCACATTTTCCTTCCTTTTTTACATTCAAAATTTTCCTAAGAATGCTCCAATAGACCGTATGCCTAATATTTTCTTTATTATATGATAAACCCCCTTTTAAGGGAGGAATGGGGGAAAACCCGAACAGAAATCCGGACATAAAACAAACACGACTCGAAGATCAAGAAAAAAATTCAAATTGACACATTTGATCTGCCTCTCCCCAACATTTAAAACATGAAAAGGCACTCCACCATTGCAAGACTGTATGGCTAGTAGGTGTCCTGTGACAAAGCACATGCCCGATCCTATGGTTGAAGCCATACCCTCTCAAACATCCAATTCTATACAGCCTCTAAATCTATCTATTTGTATAGTGAAAAACAATTTTTTTCACACTTTCAAGACATTCATGAAAAACATCCCTTTTCCTTATTCAGATGTGATGATCCTAAATATTAACTTGTGCACAACATTGAAAACCACCATGTATATACATCTTTCTATACTACTATTATATTTTTTTTCTTGGATATTTTTCAACATACCTTGTAAAAAGTATAAAAAAAATCCATAACTGACCTTGGAAACCATCTTTTTCAACAAACATAGTCAACCATAAAACACTACAATTTAACCTTGAGGGGTTTTTCCCAATATTCTCCCCTTTTGGGTTTGTTGAAAATTATTCACAATTTGATACCTTGTTAAATACTCTTCTATATTCTTAAAAAATTATCTTCTTACGCTTCAGATATAGATCAAGGATCTACTCAACACACATTCTAATATCAAATGATCCATGCTCGGCATGAGAAACAAGATTCGTATGAAAATACCATCAATGAAACACTTCATTCCAAAACTAGTCAACTTCTTTCATCACAAAAGTCATCTCAAGTGATATATATCCTTTGATATATCATCCTTAGAATCATCAGATTTAAACCTCCCACTAATTCACTACTCCCCCTTTCATCTTCTCCCCTATCTTGATTAATAAATTTTATCCCCATTTATATATAGAACATCTACCCCTTAATCAAAAAACCATAAGGACACTCCATTGTGGTCCACAAAAGGGTAAAAAAAAAGATTAAAAACTTAGGGGAAAACAAAACATACCTCAGGGAGGGGGTGATGCATCAATGTTTTTTTACATTTAGGAATTCGACTGAACTACAAGATCCAGTCAATAATGTTCAAATAATTCTTCGGGTAAAGACTTTTTATGAATATCTGAAATCTACAATTCTATAATCACATATTCCAACATCATAAATCCATGATACACATTTTACTTGATAAAATTATACATGAAATCAATTTCATTTTTCCTTGAGTGAGGTATAGTTTTTTGCTAAGATTTATAGAACTTGAATTATCACAATGGACTTCAACAAGAGACATCAATTTAACTTCCATATCATCAAGATTCAACTTCCCCCAAAATAATTTTGTGAAAGATTGATTAGCCATAATATATTACACTATTTTTGTGCTCAATAAAATTAAATATTGTTTCATACTTATCTATGAAATACACAATCCAACAAGATAGAATGCACCACTTAACATTGATTTTCTATCATCTTCTAAACCATCCAAATCTGCATCTTTATAAACCAATAACTCATAATGAGATTTTTCATTTTATAGAAAACAAAAATCCATTGTTTACTTGATATACCAAAGTGTTATTTTATCTAAAATTAAGTGGCTTTCCATGGGATAATGTTGATACTGCACTACATGCCATGTGAGAAAATAATATCAGGTCTTGTCGTTGTCAGGTAAAATAGATTGGTAATGATTTTCTTATATTATATGAAATTAACTGAAATGCATTCATCATCACATGATAGTTTCATCTAAGTGGATACCAATGTGTTCATATCCTTGAAATTATCCACTCCAAATCCTCTCATAACCTCCTTGGAATATTTGTATTGAGTAATGAATGTTCCAATCCTCCCTAGTTTAACTAGTAATCCTAGAAAAAATAACAATTCACCAATTAATAAAATTTCGAACCCACTTTTCATGATTTTTGTGAACTCCTTGAATTGAGATTAATTTGATCCACCAAATATTATTTCTTCAATATACACTAACACCAACATCCATTGATTACTATAATTGTTGGAATATATATTATAATCAAATCCACCATGCTAAAAATAATGTTTATTCAAAAAATGATCAAGCCTTGAATACTATGCTCTCGATTCTTGATTCATCCCATATAATTCCTTCTCCAGCTGATAAACTATGTTATTATATTCATGACTGAGAAAACCATCTGGATGATCAATATACACTTCTTCTTCCAAAACCCAATTAGAAAATAATGACTTTACGTACATATAGAAGATGTTTAAATTTTTTTGAACTACTATGTACTCAAATAATCTTATTGTATACCCTTTATCTAGGAGTACCCTTTGAATATGAGTTGTTCCTTTTTTAGAATCACGACGCCATATTCATTCATCTTGTTACAAAAGACATATTTGGTCTAAATGAAGTTATTATCTTTTGGGATTTATACAATATCCCATGTGTGATTCTTCTCAATTTGGTCAGAAACTTCATTCTTAGCCTAAAACCAATTCTCATCACTAATTTCTTCCTCAAAACATTTAGGTTCTACATGATATTTTAAGAACACCTACTATAATAACTTCTTCTTATGTGTTTGAATTGATGTTTTCAGATAACCAATGATGTTTTTTTGTCAATACCAAATTTAATTTCATATTTCAGGTATATATAGATTTTAGTTCCTCATATTAATAATAAATATCTTCTTTTGAATTATCATTTTACCCTTCAACTCCAATTGAGGTGATAACCTCCTCATTACTTTCATCATGGAATAGCTCACTCTGTTGTTGAATATTCTGTTCATTTTCAACTATAGTGGATTTATTTATTTTAACTACCTTTACAATCCTATTGTTAGAAAATCTATATAATTTTATTTTTCTTAAATCTTCAGGAATTATTCCCTCATCTTCAAGTGATTCAAATTTAATGTGTTTCATCTTATTGAAAATGAAAAATTTAATTCCAAAGATTCAAAAGTATTTCAATATGGGAATATTCCCATTCGACATCTCATATGGAGTCATTTATTCCTACAAAAAACATATCCCTGTTGGATATGTAGATTGATGGTAAGACTACTTCCTTACAGAATTTCTCTGGTAGGTCATTTTCAATAATCATTATTCTAGAAATTTGTTTTATATTCCGATTTCTCATCTCAACTAATCAATTATATTAATGAGATATCACTGTAGAAACATGATGCATTATCCCATATTTCCTGAGATAATATTCCTCTTTAATGTTTGTGAATTCTGTACCATTATCTATATGAATCATCATAATCTTTTGTCCAAGATCCTTTCATATTCCCTTTGATACTATTTTATGCAACTAAACACAACAGAATTGTGGGAGATAAAAAAAACCCATTCCATCCTATGTAATTCATTAATTAAAAGAGTGTAATACCTCTTACTATCAATGGATCTTGGTGATATTGGTACGCATACATTTTCATGCACTAATTCAAGAACTCTATTTTACTTTTGATCTTTTTCATTATGCTCATTTCTTATAATATTCCCTTGATGACAAGCATCACACATATGAGTGTGATATAATGATATCTTAGGGAGATCTTGGGCTACATCACATTTGACCAGATCTTCTAGGGGTGTTTGGCATAAATGTCCAAGTAATTTATGCCACAATCGTTTTTATTATTCCTTTGATAAAAAGCACATATCTTCTTATTCACTTACAAGGTAAAGATTCCCCTTCATTATTTTTCACTATAGTAAAATTGTATTCTATCATCCTTTGAAGATAAAAATCTTATAAGTAACTCTTATAGCATGCTCCAAGGCACATAGTTTACTAAAACTAAGATTATTACGATTGAGACCTTCAAAAACTAATACATCAGCACGTCTCATTTATTTTCCCCCATATGTGTCTTTTCTTGAGACAATAATATTTAGGACTTCATCATTTTCAAATTTAACAAAACTATACTTCTCATATTTTATTCCTGTAAAAATATCCTCATTACATGTCTTATGGGATGTACATACACTATCAAGGATCCATACCCCAGAATGATCTGATGCTTTAAGAGAAATGTCTGAAACCACTACCTTCTGAAAAATTTTCTTTTTTATCCATGTTTTTGACTTCATATATTATATGGATTGATAATACCAAACTTCCTTGGAGTTTTATGGACCACATACTTCTTAAAGATATGAAAATAGATTTTTTATTTTCATCTCATTTGATGATGCATTGAGCTGCTGCTTATAACCACATTCATTCTAGTTTGAAACATTCTTCTACACTATTGATGAGAAATATCTTTCCACGTGTATGAGTCATGCACACCTGAAATAGTGACCATCAAATGATATCAAGAAATATTGAGCTATGTATGACTTCTACTATTGGTATTGTTCCTTTTTCTACCTATTGATTATGTAACATACATTTTCTAAATGTCCTATATTTCAACAATAATAACATCTAATATGGGGTGGATTCATGTGCGTCACTACTTCACTATTGGTTTCCATTGGGTTATCAAAATCTTCTAGTTTTGATTCATATCCAAATAAAAGTTCAATCCTAAAGTGGGTTCCTATAGACTAGCATGAATCATATATATATATTTTTTCCAAATCAAGCCTCACACTAGCCTTTTTATTTGGATTTGAGTGTTACTTCTATTTTTCTAGACCACTATGATCCACTTCCATCTTTTTTGTCCCCAATTTAATCTTCTTTCCCAGTGTCATACTAGGAGTAAAGATTATTCCCTAATATTCCATCATTATTTGAAGCCCAATGACTTCTTCGAGTTCTTCTATACATTTGATTTTTCCTTTCACTATGTTATTGAAACCAATGATCACCATTTTCTATTCCGAAACATTGAGTTTTTACTCAACAATCATTTATATGTCCTCAAGAAATAAAGACTTAAGATTCTCAATTTCTTCCATCAACTTAGACTTATATTCTTCATACTACTGCATATAGAATTTTGCATCATAACCCACTATGTTGGCTATATTTTTTTGGATCTCCCAACATCTATATCCTCAAGAGAGATTTCTAATTCAAACTGCATATCAACTCACCCTTCAACTTATTCATCATCATTCAAACATTATTCTATTTTCAAGAAGCTACCTAGAACTCCTACCATTGCATTTTCTCCACGATCCTTATAGTTCTCGATCCCTTCGTATATCATCCCACCTTTTTAATACATAAATTTTCATTAAATTTTACAAAAACGAGGATCTTTAAAGGTTTAGTGTCTTGGAAACCAGGAACATAATACATGATGACATAAAACATTATTCTTAAACACATGAAAGGATTCTTCACTGCTCATACTAAGTTCCTTACATCATCTCATAACCTGGGAGCATACATCAAAGGAAAGGGTGAGTAGAAGTCCCAGTAAAGGAAACAAGGGAAACATTTAACGTGTGAACTTGAGATACATCAATAAAGTCATGAGAAAAAAAACTTTAAGAAATGAGAAAGAGATCATGATGCATATCATAATAAAAATAAGGTATTTCATAACTTCAAGATGTAGCTAAAACATTTAACTTAAACAATCATTTATGTATCACCAAGGTCCATCCCCAAGGTGTCATTAAAAAAATTACCAAGGTTATTCACCAAGGAATCGTTAAAATGGTCATCTCTAGAGATTAAGTATTTACCCAATGAATTAGAGCGCTATCAGGGCACACCATTAATTTATCTTTATTATAATGTGATACACATATATCATCATAAACAATTTCATAAATAACCCATATAGCATAAAATAAATGGGTTTCATTTCATAATCATAACATTTTAAAAACTGCTTAAAAGACATGATATTTATGTCACTTTAAACCCACAGAAAAGGAAGCGGGTTTCATGTATGTAAATACCAGAATTAAAATATAACATTTTGATATATATGTGAATACCCTTATAGAAGGACGATCTTTGAGTATTCAATTAATAAAATAAAATAATTTTAGAAAAAGAGAGAGACATTTTGAGACGAAAATCCTGCAGCATAACGACTATGTTACAGGATTTTAGAAAATATTGAAAAGAGCGGGGACATGGGTCACCCAATCATAAATGATCTATAAAATAGTATAGGGACATAATATAAAGGATATAATAACATGGTAATGAAATTTGAAATAAATACCATATGAAATGAAAAATAATGGAAGGAAGACAAAAATAAGATTTCTCTTATGAAAATTCGGAATCCTAACGACGTCACTTAAAACTTCAAAAAAAGATTTGATGAGATAAAATAGGGTCTCTCATGATATGAAAATAGAATAATAGTATGATGGATATAGATATCATAACCCAACATGGAAAAAAAGAAACTTGAAAGACTTGACATGAAAGTATAACTTTGAAAATGGGAAGAGTGAAAGAATCCCTTTCCTTGAAGACTAACTTCGAAATCATGAAGTTTGGGACCTTGGGAGGCTTGATGGTACATTGGGAGGACTCATTGGGAGTTAAGGAGACCAGAACATAATTTAGGAGGATTTTTGGAATGGAAAGGATGAGGGAATGGCTTGGTATTTATATGGAAAGTGAGGGGACAAGGCATTAATGGCCAAGGGACACCTCATTGGTGGTATTGGAAAAACCATGGGCTTTCCCATGGTATTTTCCCATGGTATGGACCTATTGGGACACCTAATACCTTATATTACTATTCCTAAGTTGACCAGAATTATTACATAATTATTACACCCTTAATGATGTCATTAAACACCCGAAGCTCTAAACTGAAAATTCACTATTTACCGAAAATTCAACTTTTTCAGAAAAATCCCAAAAATTCACCTTAACATAATATCAATGATATGAATTAAAAAATGAACTCCATTTTATAAAAATAATTTTCTATATATTTTTAATTTAATTTTTAAATAAAAAACACTATTCACCCAAAAAAACTAACACTTAACTAATAATTCCTGAAACAGTTATTTACCTATTTTATTGAATCACATTACTTAATAAAGGTGCCTAAATTATATTAATACTTTATTTAAGTGAAATTACTAATCCATTTGGTCACATTACTAATCCCAAGCGTAAAATCACTATTCATAATTTACTATTCACCAAAAATTAAGTTGATCTTATTAGACTCTAAATTTCTTAATGAACACATTTGTAGAAGACTATTTTTCAAAAATCCTTACACATCATTAATTATTTAAGGTTTACATAAATTTTTTAAATTTTTTTTCAAAAATTCATCAATAAGATACATCCTTTTTTTATCCGGACATGTAAAAATTCACAAACTTTACCATAGGAAGAAATCACAATTTTATTTATCTCAAAGGATTACACAAAGTAGAAACGGTCTCATTAATTACATATCCCCTTATAACACCAACATATGACCTAAGTGTAAGGTGTGCTAAGGTGAGAGAATCTGAGGGAGGCTCGGATAACATTGCCCTAGTAGTAATCTCCCCTAACTTGAACTTCTTCCGTAGGTGATTCTATTCAAACTTGACACACTGGAGTTCGGATTGGGATTGGTCCAAATCGAATCCCAAAGATGCCACCTTCTTCCCAAGCTCTACTAAGTGGGATTCATAAGGTTCGAGTCTACTGGATGAAGCCGTCGACTCTTCTTTCTTCATTAACCATTAACATCTCTTTTAAATCGTTAAGAGTAAATTAATATATTATTCAAAAAGTTTGGGTCATTACATTCTTCCCCCCTTAAGAAAAATTTTCCATGAAATTTTAAACCAAAGGCCTAGTCGAAAAGGTGAGGGTACTTTTGCTTCATTGTTTCCTCAGGCTCCCACGTCGCTTATTCATACATATGATTCCTCCACAATAATTTCACAATGTGGGTAGTCTTGTTTTGTAGAACCTGGTCTATACCATCTAAGATATCTACTGGCTTCTTCTCACAAGAGAGGTCATGTTCTAGTTGTACCACCTCTGGGTTCAGTACATGCGAAGGGTTGGGTATGTACCTCCTCAAGAGAGATACATGAAAAACATCGTGAACTTGAGCTAGGTTCAGTGGAAGTGCTAGACGATAGGCCACTACTCCTATGCGATCAAGGATTTCATAGGGGCCAATGTACCTAGGGCTGAGCTTCCCTTTCTTCCCAAACTGAATGACTCTCTTCCATGGAGAAATTCGAAGGAAGACTTTGTTTCCAACACGAAACTCCATGTCCCTTCGACGGTTGTCAACACAACTCTTCTGCCGACTCTGAGCAGCCTTTATGTGTTGTTCGATGGAATGGACCTTTTCTATCATCTCTTGCACAAGATCAGGCCCAAGAAGGTTTCTCTCACCAGCTTCATCCCAACAAGTAGGAGTTCTACATCACTTTCCATACAGAGCTTCATAGGGTGCCATCTGAATACTCGAATGGAAGATGTTGTTGTATGAGAACTCAACTAATGAGAGGTGTTGACCCCATCCACCTTTAAATTCCATTGAGAAAAATCACAACATTTTCTCAAGTGTATGAATAGTCCTTTCAGATTGGCCATCAGTTTGAGGATGATAGGCCGTACTAAAATTCAATTCAGTATTCAGGGCATGTTGAAGACTTCTCTAGAATTTTGATGTGAATCTTGGATCATGATTAGATACTATGGATAGTGGTACCCCATACATCCTTACCACTTTCTTTACGTATATCTCAGAAAGTTGATCCGGAGAGAAATCTTCCTGAAAAGAGATAAGATGGGCAGTCTTGGTGATATGTTCTATTATAACCGATATTGCATTGTTCCCTTTGGTTGTTTTCGGGAGACCAGTGACAAAGTCCATAGTGATATTATCCCACCTCCATGCTGGTATGGGTAGCAGTTGTAATACCCCCTTCGGAAGTTGTCGATTTTCCTTTACATGTTGACACACTAGGCACCTTGTAGTGTAATCAGCAATCTCCCTCTTCATGTTATCCCACTAATAATGATCACAAAGGTCTCTATACATTTTAGTGATTCCTGGATGTATAGAGAAATTATAGCTATGTGCTTCATCCATCAATTCTTTCTTTATATCCCGAATAGATGGAACACATAGTCTTGTATTAAATTTCAATACACCTTCTTGATAAATATCGAAATCAGGAAACTTTCCATCCTTCACAGCCTCAAACTTCTCTTGCAAAAAAAGATCTTCTTTTTGAGAATTCTTGATATTCTTTAGCAATGAAGGTTGAGAAATCATTTGGGATAGGGTTGATGATGTCCCTTCCCTTATAATTCCCATGTACAGTTTTACTAGATCCTTAATCAAGGGATCTCCTAGGATTCTCATAGTTTCCAGAACAACAGGGTCTTTCCTAGTTAATGCATCTGTGACTTTGTTTGCTCTTCCAGGGTGATAATGAATTGAACAATCATCGTCTTTAATAATCTAGAACCATATCCTTTGTCTCATGTTCAATTATTTCTGTGTGAAAATATACTTTAAACTTTAGTGTTTAGTGTATATATCACATTTCTCCCCACAAAGATAGTGCCTCTATATATTTAGAGAAAAAAAGAACTGCCGCTAGCTCTAGATAATGTGTAGGATAATTCTGCCCTTGTTGCTTCTGCTGAAGAGATGCATAAGCAATTACCTTGTCATTTTTCATGAGGAAGCACCCAAGACCTTTCAGAGATGTATCACTAAAAATAATGAATCCTTCTCCGATAGAGGGTAGTGCTAACATAGGTGTAGTAACCAATATCTTCTTCAGCTATTGGAAACTTTCCTCGCATTCCTTTTTCCAGATAAACTTAACCCCTTTTTGAGTAAACTTGGTTAGTTTATTAGAAAGCCATGAGAAGTTTTTCACAAACCTCCTATAATATCATGCTAAACCAAGGAAACTATGAATCTCAGTTACTGTTGTGGGTTGAAGCCACTTCTCCACAACCATTTTCATTGTAGGGTCAACAAAGATTCCTTCATTGGTTACGATGTGCCCCAACAAAGCCACTTGTTGTAACTAAAAATCACACTTTCATAACTTTCCAAAGAGCCTCTCCTTCTGCAGAGTTTGAAAAATAACCCTCAGATGATCTTCATGCTCTTCACGACCTTTTAAATATATCAAAATATCATCAATAAAAACTACCACAAAGTTATCAAGGTAGTCCTTAAAGACTCTGTTCATCAAATCCATGAAAATAGCAGGAGCATTAGTCAAGCCGAAGGGAATAACAGTAAACTCATAATGCCCATATCTTGATCGGAAGGCAGTCTTTGGAATATCTTCCTTCTTCACCCTCAGTTGATGATAACCAAATAGAAGATAAGTCTTGGAGAAGAATTGAGCCCCAAGAAGTTGGTCAAATAAATCATCAATTCTTGGAAGAGGGTATTTGTTCTTCACTATGATCCCATTCAGTTCTCTATAATCAATGCAGAGCCGCATTGATCCATCCTTCTTCTTCACAAAGAGAACTGGTGCTCGCCAAGGAGACACACTCGGTCACATAAACCCCTTCTCCAACAAGTCTTGGAGTTATTTCTCTAACTACTCTAGCTTCATATTTTCCATTCTATACAGGGTCTTTGATATCGGTTGAGATCCAGGTATGAGTTCAATGGAGAACTATACTTCTCTTTCTGGGGGAGGTCCAGGTAACTCCTCAGGAAATACGTCCATGTATTTCTGAACAATCGGAACATCTTATATTTGTATACTCCCTTTTTCTTCTTCATCCTCACTGATTAACTCCATAAAGAAGTCTATAGGAGGTGCCTCTAGAAAAAGATCAGGCCGGGATATCTCTCCTTGGAAGATAATTGTAGGTCGTTCATTCAAGACTACTAAGATTTCCTTACTTCTTCATTTTATCTTTGCATTATACTTTGAGAGCCAGTTCGTCCCTAGTATAACGTCGAATTTCATCATGGGAATGAATACTAGATTTTTGATAAGATTGTGCTCACTAAAGTAAACACTAGAGTCTCTAAACACTATTGATGCATGGATAATCCCACTTGGAGTCTTGATTGACAACTCTATCTCTAGAAGTTTGAGGATTGATTCTATATTCTTTTCAAACTTGGAGAAAATAAAGGAATGTGTAGAACCAGAATTGAACAAAGTACCTGCTAGTTTTGAGAGGACAACAAGAGTACCTACTACCACGTCATTCGGAGCTTCAAATTCTATTGTTGTGATAGAGAATGCACGACCTTTCTCTCTTGGACTTCGCTGAGGTTGATGGTGATTCCCCTCCACTTCCCTCAGATTTTGACAGTGATTAGCAAAGTGCCCAAGAAGTCCACACTCAAAGCATTGGTCTTTGGGTAGGGAAAAAAACATATTTACTCTGTTGTTAGTGTTGGGAAGTTGAGTCTTCACCTCACTACGACAATTCCGAGAAATATGTCCTTCTCTTCCACACTTGTCGCACTTGCCACTTCCGATCAAGCAGTGCCCCGAATGCTTCTTCCCACATTTATTGCATGTGGAAAGCTGCATTTATTTTCCACCACTTTCCTGATCAAAGCTCCTTCCCAGGATTGGTTATAGAGCTCTTTTCTTCTCATTATATTTGTAAGACCACTGTGTCTCACCAAACTCCCATTCGACTTTCATAGCACTTCGAACTATTTCTTCCTAGCTATCATAGTCCCTGTTGGTTAGATTCTTCCGCAGATGAGGTCATAGTCCACCAAAGAATCTATCAACCTTTCTATTAGGGTCCATAACAAATCTTTTGGTATAACGGGAAATCCTTGTGAAGTTCATCTCCTAGATTCCAACAGATTCATTCCCCTTCTACTTCAGCTCAAGAAATTCTTTCTCCATTCTCGTTCTCATTGAATGAAGGAAATACTTATTGAAAAATATTCCCCTGAACTCTTACCACTCCATAGCTTCCATTCCACCTCTTGGCTTCATGTTTTTGATCAGTGAACACCACTGATTAGCTTCTCCCTCTAGGCGGTAAACAACAAGGGCGACTTTTTCTTGTTCCAAACAATGAAGTACAGAAAAGATATTCTCTATAGAGTTGATCCATTGCTCAAAAATCAATGGGGCAGACAATCCACTGAAGGTTGGTGGTCGTTGGCGTATAAAAGACTCAACAAAATGTTGTTCCCTTCATGGTGATATCAACCACTCATCTTGATTCAAGTTATTACTCATAACTGGAGTCAGTTAGTACATCATTCGCATGAATGTTTCCATTTCAGATTCCATCGGAGGGCCATCAGTGCATGGTCCATTGCGGTCACCATTTACATGGTTCCTCCTATTTCCCGCCATTTTCTAAAAGAATAAAATCATAGTGAGAAACTTGTTTCATTTACGAATCTTTTAACTATAAATGATTCTATGTCTTAAAACATCATGCTTAAACAATTATATTTCTCTATAATTCCTTCATAATGATTCATAAAAAACATGCGATTAACCAAACATATCCCTCGGGAGTGTCATAACCAACAGTGAAACACATCCCATTTTCATGCACCAATTCCCGTTTGAGTCAAGCTCAAAGTGGTGTTTTTAGGTTTTACCTCTATGTATAATTGTGCCAGAGCTGCCTCTACCTGCTCATATCCAGACAGGGCTGTATCTTTTTGATAAACCACTAACTCTATACTCACAAAAATACCAGGAAGATTTCCTATATTTAAACTTTCTATAGGGTTCTTACTAATTTTTTCAGATCCTAATTTACATAAATAAATAAACCGTCCTTTGATACCAACTATAGCATCCCACCTTTTTAATACATAACTTTTTATTACATTTTACAAAATTGAGGATCTTTTGAGGTTTAGTGTCATGGAAACTAGGAACATAATACATGATGACATAAAACATTCTTCTTAAACACTTTAAAGAATTATTCACTATTCATCCTAAGTTAATTACAACATCTCATAACCTGGGAGTATACATCAAAGGAAAGGGTGAGCAGAAGGCCCAGTATGGGAAACAAGGGAAACATTTAACGTGTGAACTTGAGATACTTAAATAAAGTGATGAGAAAAAAAACGTTAAGGAATGAGAAAGATATTAGTTGGCATATCATAATAAAAATAACGTATTTCATAACTTGAAGATGTGGCTACAAAATTTAACTTAGACAATCATTTTTGTATCACCAAGGTCCATCCCCAAGGTGTCATTAAAAAATTACAAAAGTTATTCACTAAGGTATCGTTTAAATAGTCATCTCTAGAGATTAAGTCTTTACCGAATGCATTGGAGTGATATCAGGGAACACCCTTAATTTTCTTTTATTATCATGTTATCCACATATATAATCATCAAAAATTTCATAAATAACCCATATAGCATAAAAGAAATGGGTTTCATTTCATAATCATATCATTTTAAAAACTGCTTTAAAGACATGATCTTTATGTCACTTTAAACCCACGAAAAAGGAAGCGATTTCCATGTATGTAAATCCAAGAATTAAAATACAAAATTTTGATATATATATGTGAATACCACTATAGAAGAAATAGCTTTGAGTATTCACTTAATAAAATAAAATAATTTGAGAAAAAGAGAGAGACATTTTGAGAAGAAAATTCAGCAACATAACGACTATGTTACATGGTTTTATAAAATATTGAAACGAGAGGGGACATGGGTCACCCACTCATAAATGATCCATAAAATAGTATAGGGACATAATATAAAGAATATAAGAACATGGTAATGAAATTTGAAAGACATACCATATGAAATGAAAAAACATTGAAGGAAGACAAAAATAAGATTTCTCTTATGAAAATTTGGCAGCTTATCAGCGTCACTTAAAACATCAAAAAAAGCATTGATGAGATAAAATAGGGTCAATCATCATATTAACATAAAATAAAAGTATTATGGATATAGAGATCATACCCCAACATGGAATAAAGAAACATTAAAGACTTGACATGAAAGTTGAACTTTGAAAATGGGAAGAGTGAAAGAATCCCTTACCATGAAGAGTAACTTTGAAATCATGAATTTTAGGACCTTTGGAGGCTTGAGGGAAATTTTGGAGGAATACTTGGGAGGTAAGGAGACCAAAACGTAGTTGAGGAGGATTTTTGGAATGGAAAGAACAAGATAATTCCTTTGTATTTATAGGGGAAGTGAGGGGACAAGGC
Source organism: Viscum album (assembly GCA_963277665.1). Taxonomy (NCBI): domain Eukaryota; kingdom Viridiplantae; phylum Streptophyta; class Magnoliopsida; order Santalales; family Viscaceae; genus Viscum; species Viscum album. Next base: position 1,049,626,924 of record OY728130.1, on the reverse strand, counting down.
ATTAATAGCCAAGGGACACCTCATTGGTGGTATTGGAAAAACCATGGGCTTTCCCATGGTATTTTCCAATGGTGTTGGCTTCTTGGGACACCTCATACCTTATATTAATATTCATAAGTCTACCAGAATTATTACATAATTATTACATCCTTAATTATGTCATTAAACACCCGAAACTCTAAACTGAAAATTCAATATTCACCGAAAATTCAACTTTTTCAGAAAAATACCAAAAATTCACCTTAACATAATATCGATGGTCTGAATTCAAAAATGAACTCTATTTTATAAAAATAATTTTCTAAATATTTTTAATTTTTAATTTTAAATAAAAAACAGTATTCACCCAAAAACAATAATACCTAACTAATAATTCTTTAAACAGTTATTTACCTATTATATTGAATCACATTACTTAATAAAGGTTGCTAAATTATATTAATACTTTCTTTAAGTGAGATTACTAATCCATTTGGTAACATTACTAATCCTATGCATAAAATCACTATTCATAATTTACTATTCACTAAAAATTAAGTTGATCTTATTAGACTCTAAATTTCTTACTGAACACATTTGCAGAAGACTATTTTTTGAAAATCCTTACACATTATTAATTATTTAAGGATTACATAAATATTTTAAAATATCTTTTTTTTTCAAAAATTCATCCATAAGATACATCATATTTTTATTCGGACATATGAAAATTCACAAACTTCACCATAGGAAGAAATCACAATTTTATTTATCTCAAAGGATTACACAAAGTAGCTACGATCTCGTTACATATCCCCTTATAACACCAGCATATGACCTAAGTGTAAGGTGTGATAAGGTGAGATAATATGAGGGAGGCTAAGATAACATTTCCCTAGTAGTAATCTCCACTAACTTGATCTTCTCCCGTAGGTGATTCCATTCAATCTTGACACGCTGGAGTTTGGCTTGGGATTGGTCTAAAGCGAAGCCCAAAGATGCCACCTCCTTCCCAAGCTCTGCTAAGTGGGATTCATAAGGTTTGAGTCTACTGCATGAAGCCATCGACTCTTATTTCTACATTAACCATTAACATCTCTATTAAATCACTAAGAGTAAATTAATATATTATTCAAAAAGTTTGGGTTGTTACACTTCGACTCCAGATTCTTTTGAAATACCATTTTATTGTGAAAGAAGATTTTTATTTTTAAATAAATTTCTATATTTTTTCATTCTTTCTCATAGGCTAAAGACTTCTTCATGGAAATTTTGACTTCATCCTCATCTTCATCATCCAAATTCTTAGGGAACCTCTCTGCTAGATGTATAACCTTTCCACATCAAAAGAATACAAGTAGAAGTTTCCTTTCTTACTTTCCTTTTCCTCTTTTAATATTTTAGGAAAATAATGAAATCACCTCATATATCTCTTATTCATCATTACCATCTTCCTCAATGAACTTCTTCATGGCCATGAATTCCACTTCTTTGGACTTTACTTTTTCCATACACTCATTTTCTCTATTTCTCATCTTGTATTAAATAAGAGTACTATGTAGGCTATCAAATGTTAGATCCTTTGGATATATATATATATATATTCGAATATAGAAACATTCATATTGAACTAATGTGGAATTTTTCTTAATATTAATTTAAAAATATTTATATCTTTAGTAATTACTATTAGAAAAAACATGTCTTCCACAAAAACATACTCAAAATCAATGAATGCATCAATATACTCATTAGGGTGCATTCTTGGATCCTCATACTTGTTCCATAGAACATGAAACTTTGCCTCACTGAATTTTGAGTCTCCCTAATAAATATTAAGAAAATTTTCCAACATAGTGTGTGACGTATTACACAAAATTACCTTTATATAGATTTCATTGGATTGGGATCCCACTAAAGCATTTATTCCTTTAGAGTCAACATCTAATTCCCTATATCATCTTCTGATAAAGCACCACTATCCACACTAGTTGAAATACCTTTCATCACTGCTATATAAATATTCATACCTAAAGGTAAAAAATAGTGATGTATCTAATTCTTCCATAATTTAATTTTTTTTCCATCAAATTTAAAAATCCCGTTATGTATGAAAACCTCCATTTCTTCTACTGAGAGAGAATCTCTGACTTTCAACATTTTTCTTTGATACCAATTGTTATCCTAACTAGGTTAAATAATCTTAGGGGTGGGGGTGGGGGGGGGGGGGTGAATCTGGGTTTGAAAGATTAAATCAACTACAACTTAAGAACTTGTTTCATCATAAAAAAACACTCTTTATCCCTTTCCCATAGTAATTTATGAATAAAAATTAAAGCACTCACAAGACACATCAATTTTACATAGTTCACCCCCACTGGGATACATCCAAGGAGAATAAAATGAAAATGTTTCAATGTACCAAATCCACTAATGCTCACTACCAAAAAGAAGTTCAGGATAAATCACATATATGGCCAGGCTCTCTACCTTCACAATGTTTCGAGCAGACTCACTATCCCTCATTATTTACAACAAATCATAATTTGAAATCTCATTTTTCTCTCAAATGAAATGTGCTCATTGATCCTTCATAAGAATCCTCTTTGATCACTTAAAATAGGTTTTACACTGCATTTAGTGCATCATTAAGTTCCACATTCATCCACATGATGAATACCACTTTTCCACATATTCACTGGGCTATCTCTTCTGGATCATATAACTTTGTCTTTTATAAAAATTTTGGATGTATTTCACATAAAATTAAATACATGAAAATTAAATTTAATATTTTTCAGGGAACTCCAACATGTACAAAAAATTAATACTTTTCATGAAACTACCATGGTCATGAAGATATAAGTTATATTCTGCATGTAACAAACATTTGATTCATTTATTTAAAAAACTCTTATTACATGAAACATTTACAATTTTTATGAAAATATTATATGATTTGGTGACCTAATATTATCTAAGGGTTTAGCTACTAAAATAAGGGGGTGGATGTAAAGACCCATAAAATTCAAGGAAATTTTTTTTTCTTAATTTTCTTTGGAATTTTACAAGAACGTAGTTTCTGACGACACATGATTCCGAGGCCCGGTGTGCCTGGAATCATTTTCCAAAGTTTAGCTCGGGTACGTTTAGTAAACGAACGAGCGGGTTTTTCTAACTTTTGAACCGGTGCTCAGAATCGAATTCCGAGGACACCGATGGAATCGCAACACTGGTATTTGCTTAGAAATGCCTTTTCTGGAGTTGTGTTTGCTCGGGTGTGGTTTTTAGTTTTTGGGATTAAGTTAAAAAATAAAATAAAAGTGGTGCGACACTTTATTTTATTTCACTTAAAGCCACTTAATCTGAGTTAAGAGGATAAGGTGGAACCCACAATATATTACCCACTTGGAAGGATATTTTTGAGGCGGGGCCCACATGAGCCCCACCGTTTCTTCCCTCCTCAGTAACGCACCCACAAACCCCACTCTTTAATGAAAGTCAACCGTGTGATTTTCTGGTTAAGAAATGCCCCATTAAATTGGGCAGTTAAATTGTTACAATTAATTTTTCGAATTAATTGTTCGTTTCTTATCTTTTGAATTTCAAAAGCTTAGGTTGATAATAAAATAAGTGTTAGACTTATTTTATTATGGTTGGGGTTGTGTTGTGATAAACCTTTGGGAGAAAAAGAGAAGATTATTCATTCTTCGACGAAGAACGTGAAGAACGCACCACCGCCGACGAAGAACGCGAAGAACGCACCACCGCCGAGGAAGAACGCGAAGAACGCACCACCGCCGATGAAGAACGCCAATATCTGACGGTGGATGATGGTGAGTGACGCCTTCCTCAGAGATCAACTAACGCCAACGACGATTCTCTTCTACCGCGGAGATCTTCTTCTTCCGCGGCGGTCCTCTTCTTCCGCGACGGTTAATTCCGTGACGAACGCTCATTCGAAAATAGCGTTGAGGTAGGGATTTTTTTATTTGTTAGTTCCTAAAATCTTCCATTGCTTCTCCTTTTCTTTGAACCGCCTGTTATCATGATAACGGGAGGAGGTCGGATCGCCCGAACACGGCCGACACTCCTCCCCTTTTTTTGGTTGTTGGTATTGTTGCGGCGAGCACGGCAACGCGGTGCCGATGCACCATGCAGAATTTTGATAAGGAAAGGGGAGAAGCGCGGTGCCGTCGCGTGGCGCCGTTGAAGAAGAACCAAGACGCAGCACCGTCGCACCGCGCCGTTGAAAACGAACCAAAGATGCGGCGTCGTTGCGCCGCATCGGAGAACCACTAAAGCACCGCGGCCGGAGCGGGGCCGCGGCGGAGGGGCGCGGCGCCGTCGCGCCGCGCCGGACGAACCAAGGCCACGACCGGTTCTGGTCCATGGAGGAAGAATGGAACTGGCGGCCGGTACCGGGCCACCGGCGTTGGAGCAAGGGGACTGGCCTTGCCGGTCCCGTGGCGGCATAAGTCGGCCGACCGGAGCGGGCCGGCCGGACCATAGAAGAACCGGTTGTTCAAAACCCCTAGCTGGTCGGACGAAGTGACCCCATTAAGGGTTCGTAGTGTACTTCACGTGGGGGTAGCACCCCTTTCCCCGAACGGTTCGACCTTTCGGCCGAACCCTTGGCTAGCGCACCGCGTGCCGGGCCGGCTGCCTGGCCGGTCCGCCAGACCGGGCCGCGCCCTGGCTGGGCCGGGCCGGTCCACACCGATCGGGCTGGGCCGGGCCGTGCCCAAGCGGTCCGGACCTGGACCCGGGACGGGTCGACCAGGTTCGGGCCGACCTTGGGGGTATAGGGCCGGGTCGGATCGGGCCCGAACCCCCTAATACCAGACCTTATTCGGTCTGTTTCCCATAAAATGAGCTACATGCCTACGATCGACGCACAGTTAGTTGCGATGAAATCCTTTGATCGAGACGGTAGTTTCGGTATATCACAATCATGGTTTCGGAATAATTTGGGTTCGGCCGGGTTGGTTCGTACACGAAACCAACCGGGCCCTCGGAGCGGAAACACTTATAACTTGAGCTCCGGACGTCCGATTGACGTGCCGTCGACTTTGATGGATTCCTCTATGTGAGACAGATCTTTTGGATTACTCCTCTGGAGGTTTGGATGCAGGTGGAGTACGGTCGGGTTGGTTTTGACTTAAAAACCAACCGGGCCCTTGGGACCAAAAAGCCAATAACTCTCAGACCGGGCGTCCGATTGACGCGCCATCTGTGGCTTTGAGTTCCTGATGACGATACGGAACTTTTGGATACATCAACTCTGGACTATGTGTCAGTTGATGTATCAGCCTCTCAGATCATGGAGCAGACCCTCCCGAACAAGCTTTCTGTGTGCGGGAACCCTAGAGATGACTGCGACTACAACGACGATGACGACTGTACAGAGATCCTCAGTGGATTCGACGGCGACGACTACAGCACTCAGCGATCCTACGTGGATCAGTGATACCGATCCTATGTGTGTCCGATCCTATGTAGGTCAGCGTTCAGCAGTCCTGTGTGGGCCAGCCGCTACAGATCCTGTGTGGGTCCGATCCTGTGTGGGTATTTAAGGGGGTTAGGTAACTATCGATCCTGTGTGGGTCAGATCCTTTGTGGGTCATTGCGGGGGTTAGTTACCTATCGATCCTTTGTGGGTCAGATCCTTTGTGGGTCATTGCGGGGGTTAGTTACCTATCGATCCTATGTGGGTCAGATCCTTTATGGGTCATTGCGGGGGTTAGTACCTATCGATCCTTTTTGGGTCTGACGGCTTAGATGAATCAGTGGCAATATCTTATCATCTCTATCGTCATACGAAGAAGTTTACATGTGTGAGCTGAATACTATTTTTCTTTCCTATGTGGATTGTGTTGTGCTATCCTGTGTGGATTAACGTTTTGCTTTCCTGTGTGGACTGGGTTGTACTTGGGCTCGGTTGTTGGAGCCGAACGAGAATTGATGACTTAGGTATATGTATGGGCATATACCTAAGCAGTGTCGAATGTTACTTCGTGATTGTATCTTTCCTTTGTGGATTATCCTTTTTGGATTTTGGGAGACCTTCGGGGGTCTCGGGGTCCCTACTGAGTAGCTTATACTCACCCCTACACGGGCTATGCCCACACTACGTTGTGTTGGTTGTAGACGACGGACAATGCTGATCATGGTTGAGGCTTGCGGAGAAGGACGGTACTTGGAGGTGGACCACTGGATGAGACGTTCTCGGAGCGGACGACTGGACCCGAGGAGCTGTGAAGGCTATCTGTACTCACCCTTCAGGTGGGATTTTCAGTGGACTGCTCGACGTTGCGGATTTACTTTCCAATTGCTGTTTTCCCTTCTAGTTGTACTTTACTTTCAGTTTGGGTTTGTATACAGGCCCACTTACTTTTCTGCACTTACTTTTGTACTTAGTTTTTACTTAGTGTTTACTTATACTGCTTGCTTGCTCTGTGGTGTTTGTTTACTTTACAAAGGCAATGACTTACCTTTTTACCAGGAATTACTCCTTGGTGCTAGTCGCCAGCCCCTGGCCTATGGAAGGAGGGCTTGGGGTAGTCACAACACGGGCCCCGAGGACGGGTCGTGACAAATTGGTATCAGAGGAGTTCAGTTCTACCATATAAATTTGGACTCTGATCTTTTTCTATGTGAAGGAATGGTGTTAAGCATATTGGGTGTGGTTATCAGTCCAGGGTGTCTAGTGTTGGTGCGGCGGCCGACGTATCCGTACACCAGGACCCTGACTTCGGATTTCTGACTTAATGCATGAAAACATTGATTGCATGTGTGTTTCAAGTTTTCTTTGTGATTACTTTATGTCATCTCACCAGGTATACTGTTTGACCATGGTGCACCTGTTTCATTTCAGGATGGTCCCATGATGGCAGTCAGCTAGGGTTTCGAGAGTTGTACGTGACGACAGCCAACCGAGCGATGAGGCCTCGATACAGGGCCCTTTGACAGCTGAGGCACTGGCGGTACCTTTAACCGCCGAGCCACTGATGCTTCCAGACCCAGCCGCTGACGATGCACATCACCTTAGCGCACTGCACGAGTTCCAGTGCCAGCGACCGCCCAGGTTCCGGGGGGAGACGGATCCCCAGGCAGCCAAGGACTGGCTGGATGCAGTGGTGAGAGTTTTTAGGTTAGTGAGGACACCAGCAGACCTCATGGTGATCCTCGTAGCGAGCCTACTGCACGCGGCATCGGGCCGATGGTGGAGCTTGATGCTCCAGGTGCATGATGAGGCATCTATTCTCTGGATAGACTTTGAGAGCCTCTTCCACTCAAAGTTCATCCTAGCCACCCTCCATGCGGTGCACATCCAGGAGCTTCTTTAGCTGTGGCAGAGCAGCTTGACGGTTGCCCAGTAATCAGCGTGATTTACCGATCTCTCGCGCTGCTCGACAGACATGGTACGAGACCCATTTTTCGGGCCCGGACCATTGAGCAGGTATTGAGGCATGAGATCAGGGCATTGCTGATCTCCTTCATCATTCCGACTCAGGTAGGGGTACTGGAGCGAGCCCTTCTGATCGAGAGCTTCCTTGCTGAGCCTTCTTCAGCAGCGAGACCTACCTCAGGGCGCCAGGTAGCAGAGTCTTCTGCAGTAGGCAGTCGACGGATGACTCATGGGTCCAAGCAGACCAGAACCTCAAGAAGATGACCTTAGGACACTAGCTCAGCAGTGCGGGGCCCACAGCGCGGAGCCAGTCTTTCCAGAGGCAGACAATGCTATACATGCGGTGGGTAGGGCCACATGGCTTGTGACTGCCCGACCCGCCGTGCCGAGGAGCAGCAGACGGTTGAGGTGCCACTCAGGTAGAGGCAGAGGGTCGACCATGGTGGTCCGTAGGGATCAGGAGGATGAGGCATATGAGCTGGCCGAGTAGCAGGTGGTGGGCGACGCTTTGAGGCTCTACCACCACCACCTCCAGGAGGTCCACCCCGACCACAGGGAGCTGGCGGGTAGAGACAGGCACAACTCCAAGCAGCAGAGGCCTACGACCACGGCAAACTCGAGATGATTTGAGGTACTATCTGTGTCTATTCCACCCTTGCTATAGTTATTATAGACATATGAGCGAGTCATTCTTTCATAGCCGCTTCCCTTGTTCGGAGCTCGGAGATTCCGACAGAGCCGTTGGCTCGATCCTTATGGCTAGAGACTCCTACGGGAGCAAACTCGATGATTACGCACTGGTGATAGCAGTGTGAGATTACTCTAGAAGGTGAGAGCTTCGGCTGGGATCTTCTTGTAGTGGCGTCGAGGCCTTACGACGTCATCTTGGGCATGGATTGGTTATCTACATCCCATGCTCAGATCGACTGTATTAGGCACAAGGTGCGGTGTGTACGCACCGACGGGAGTAGGTTCACCTTCACCAGTGAGAAGGGAGCCTTCGTAGCATAGGATGGACTTCTGCAGAGGAGAGGACAACCCATCACTCATTAGTTGGCTAGCCTCATCCTAGGAGAAGTTGACGTGCGGAGTCCTAGTTTTCCTGCAGTGGTGGATCAGTATGCGGACGTTTTTCCCAACAACGTTCCAGGACTACCTCCTCGCAGAGAGGTAGAATTTTATATTGACCTGTACCCCGTGACAGCCCCGATATCCACCCCAGCATATTGGATGGCTCCCACTAAGCTTCGAGAGCTACGAGTACAGTTGGAGGACTTGCAGGGCAAGGGATTCATCTGACCCAGTGTTTCACCATGGGCTTCCCCGATATTGTTTACCAAGAAGGAGGATGAAAGCTTGAGACTTTGTGTCGACTATCATCGCCTAAACCAAGTGACATTGAGGAACAAGTGTCCGCTACCGAAGATTTATGACCTCTTCGATTAGCTCAAGGGAGCACGGTGGTTCTCAAAGATAGACCTTAGGTCAGGCTATCATCAGCTCAGAGTTCGGGATGAGGACATGCAGAAGACGACCTTCAGATGTCGGTATGGACACTATGAGTTCTTGGTTATGCCCTTCGGTGTAACCAATGCTCCAGCAGTGTTCATGGGCCTCATGAACAGGATATTTCAGCCATACCTCGATTGATTTGTCGTGGTCTTCATCGACGACATTTTGGTATACTCGATGACTGAGGAGGAGCACGCCTACCACTTATGAGTTGTACTAGACACACTCCGAGAGTACCGGCTTTATGGAAATCCCTCGAAGTGTCAGTTATGGATACGTGAGGTCCACTTCTTGTGACACGTCATCTCTGAAGCGGGAGTTGCAATGGATCCTGTGAAGATCGAGGCAGTGCTAGCTTGGGATCCACCCAGGAGCGTGACAGAGGTGCGAAGTTTCTTGGGACTAGCTGGATACTATCATAGATTTTTTCCAGACTTCTCCAGAGTTGCGACACCACTCTCAGCTCTTACGAAGAAGGGGAAACCCTTTGTGTGGTCAGATAAATGTCAACAGATCTTCCAGGAGATGAGACAGAGATTGACCAGCGCACCTATCTTGAGGTTGCCGGAGGAGGGAGTAGGGTACGTAGTCTACTGCGATGCATCATGGACCGGACTCAAATGTGTCCTGATGTAGGAGCGGGAAGTGATCGCCTATGGATCATGTCAGTTGAGGCTGCATGAGCAGAACTACACTACCCATGACCTGGAGTTAGCAGTAGTGGTCTTCTCTCTGAAGACATGGCGACACTAACTGATGGGAGAGCGCTTTACAGTCTTTTCTGACAATCAGAGTCTCAGGTACATCTTCTCTCAGAAGGAACTGAACCTGAGACAACGACGATGGATCGAGTTCCTCCAAGACTATGACTTTGAGATAGTCTATACTCTTGGGAAGGGGAACATGGTAGCTGATGCTCTCAGCAGGAGGACTGGCATTCAGCTACTTGAGGAGGCGATAGAGCAGCTAGCCACTTTGCAGATATCCTTTGTGGATAGAGATGGATAAGCCTTCCTTCAGTCTCTCACAGTCACCCCTCCACTACTGCAGTGGGTCAGAGAGGAACAGCGTGGGGACGATGACTTTAAGACGCGACGTGCACAGATATACTCAGGATAGGAACCTGATGGTTTCTCCTTTGGAACAGAGCACGACTTCTTTTTCAGAGGACGTACCTTGGTACCAGTTGCTTTACAAGAGGAGGTGATGAGAGAGTTTCACACTTCTCCTTTGGCGGTACATCCTGGAGTGGCGAAGATGTACCAGGATCTCAGATGACAACACTGGTGGCTGAGCATGAAGAAGGCTGTGGCAGAGTTTGTTTCTCGATGCCTCACCTGCCAGTAGGTTAAGGCAGAGCATCAGGTACCAGCAGGCTTGGTACAACTGTTGGAGGTCCCAGAGTGGAAGTGGGATGGAATATCTATGGACTTCGTGACTATAATTCCACGCAATTCTAGTGGTCACGACTCCATTTGGGTGATTGTCGACCGACTCACCAAGTCGGCTCACTTCTTACCCATCAGAAAGCAGGGCTAAGTGGAGAGCTTGAGACGTCTCTACGTTCAGGAGATTGTAAGTCTTCACGGTGTGACATCATCTATCATCTCCGATCAAGATGCCCGCTTTACTTCCCGGATTTGTAATGGGTTTTAGGAGGCATTCGGGACGAAGCTACGTCTGAGAACCGCCTTTCACCCTCAGACAGATGGTCAGACGGAGAGGACCATACAGACTCTCGAGGACATGCTCCGCACTTGTGTCCTCGGCTTTGGTCGTAGCTTGGAGGACCACCTACCCTTGGTGGAGTTTTCGTACAACAACATCTACCACTCCACCATCGGGATGACACCTTACGAGGCATTATACGACCGACCTTGTATATCTCTTTTGTGCTGGACAGACCTCGGGGAGTCAGCACTTGTGGGACCGGAGATGGTCCAGGACACGACATAGAAGGTCCAGGTCATCCATGAGCGGATGAGGACAACTCAGAGCCGGCAGAAGTCTTATGCTGACAGGAGGCAAAGGCCACTAGAGTTTGAGGATGGTGACCACGTCTTCTTGCGGGTCTCACCTCGACGTGGATTACAGAGATTTGGCCGAGGCGGCAAGTTGTCTCCATGCTTCATCGGACCATTCCAGGTCCTCAGTAGGATTGGAAAGCTGGATTATCACCTGGCTCTACCACCTCAGTTGCACCTGGTGCACGACGTCTTCCACGTATCTCAGCTGAGGAGATACGTGCACAACCCGATGCATATCATTGACCATGGGGAGGTGGATGTTGATGATGGGGCGAATTTTGCGGAGGTCTTGGTGGATATTGAGGATCAACAAGAGAGGGTCCTATGTGAACGGTCGATTCCTCTAGTGCACATCAGGTGGAAGTACGGGAACCTCCAGGAGAGCACTTGGGAGCGGGAGGCTCAGATGCGTGCTCAGTACCGAAATTATTTCCCCTAGTTTATGATGTATCTTTACGAGGACGTAAAGCCCTGAGGTGGGAGTGATGTAAAGACCCGTAAAATTCCGGGAAATGTTTTTTTCTTAATTTTATTTGGAATTTTACAAGAAATCAGTTTTTGACGGCACCTGATTCCGAGGCCCGGTGTGCCCGGAATCATTTTCCAAAGTTTAGCTCGGGTACATTCAGTGAACGAACGAGCGGGTTTTTCTAACATTTGAACCGGAATCGAATTCTGAGGACACCGATAGAATCGTAGAAACAGTATTTTCTTAGAAATTCCTTTTCTGGAGCTGCGTTTGCTCGGGTATGGTTTTTAGTTTTTGGGATTAAGTTATGAAATAAAATAAAAGTGGTGCGACACTTTATTTTATTTCACTTAAAGCCACTTAAGCTAAGTTAAGCGGATAAGGTGGAACCCACAATATCCTACCCACTTGGTAGGATATTTGTGAGGTGGGGCCTACACGAGCCCCACCGTTTCTTCACTCCTAAGTAACGCACCCGCAAACCACCCTCTTTAATGAAAGTCAACCGTGCGTTTTTCTGGTTAAGAAATGCCCCATTAAATTGGGCAGTTAAATTGTTACAATTAATTTTTGAATTAATTGTTCATTTCTTATCATTTGAATTTCAAAAGAATAGGTTGATAATAAAATAATTGTTGGACTAATTTTATTATGGTTGGGGTTGTGTTGTGATAAAACATTGGGAGAAAAAGAGAAGATTCTTCGTTCTTCGATGAAGAACTCAAAGAACGCACCACCGCCGATGAAGAATGCCAATCTCCGACGGCGGACGACGGCGAGTGATGCCTTCCTCAGAGATCACCTAATGCCAAAGACGATTCTCTTCTTCCGCGATGATCTTCTTCTTCCACGGCGTTCCTCTTCTTCCACGACGGTTAATTCCGCAATGAATGCTCGTTCGACAACAGCATTGAAGTAGGGATTTTTTTATTTGTTAGTTCGTGAAATCTTCCGTCGCTTCTCCTTTTCTTTGAACTACCTGTTATCGTGATAACGGGAGGAGGTCAGATCGCACGAACACAACCGACACTCCTCCCCTTTTTTTGGTTGTTGGTATTATTGCGGCGAGCACGACAAAGCGGTGCCGAAGCACCACACAGAATTTTGATAAGGAAAGGCGGATAAGTGCGGCGCCGTTGAAGACGAACCAAGATGCGACGCCGTCATGCCGCACCATTGAAAATGAACCAAAGATGCGGCACCGTCGCGCCGCACCAAAGAACCACTAAAGCACCGCTGCCGGAGTGGGGCCGCGGCGGAGGGGCGCGGCGCCGTCGCGCCGCGCCGGACGAACCAAGGCCGCGACCTATTCCGAGCCACGACGGAACAGCGGAATCGGCGACCGCTACCGGGCCACCGGCATCGGAGCAAGGGTACCGACCTTGCCGGTCCCGTGGCGGCAGAAGTTGGCCGGCCAGACCATGGAGGAACCGAGAGTTCGAAACCCCCGGCTGGCTGGATGAAGTGACCCCATTAAGGGGCTGCAGTTTACTTCACGCGGGGGCAGCACCCCTCGCCCCGAATGGTTCGGCCGTTCGGCCGAACCCCTGGCCAGCGCACCCAGAGCACCGCCAGCCCGGCCGGCTGCCTGGCCGGTCCGCCGGACTAGGCCGCGCCTGGCCTGGCTGGGCCACGCCCAAGCGGGCCGGACCCGGACCTGGGACGGGACGACCAGGTTCGGGCCGACCCTGGGGGTATCGGGCTGGGTCGGACCGGGCCCGAACCCCCTAATACCAAACCTTATTCGGTCTGTTGGCCATAACTTGAGCTACGGGCCTCCGATCGATGCACCGTCAGTTGCGATGCGATCCTTGGATCGAGAAAGTCATTTCAGTATATTGCAATCAAGGTTTAGGAATACTTTGGGTTCGGATGGGTTGGTTCGTACACGAATCCAACCGGGCCCTCAGAGCAGAATCGCTTATAACTTGAGCTCCGGACATCCGATTGACGTGTCGTCGACTTTGATGGATTCCTCTAAGTGAGACAGATCTTTTGGCTTACTCCACCTAAGGTTTGGACGCATGTGGAGTAAAGTTGGGTTTGTTTTGACTTAAAAACCAACCGGGCCCCTAGGACGAAAAAGCCAATAACTCTCAGACCGGGCGTCCGATTGACGCGCCGTCTGTGGCGTTGAGTTCCTGATGACGATACAGAACTTTTGGATACATCAAATCTGGACTATGTGTCAGTTGATGTATCAGCCTCTCGACTTGTGGAGCGGACCCTACCGAACGAGCTTGCTGTGTGCGGGAACCCTAGAGCTGGATGCGACTACGACGACGACGACGACGACTGTACAGAGATCCTCAGTGGATTTGACGACGACGACTACAACACTCAGCGATCCTACGTGGATCAGTGCTACTGATCCTGTGTGGGTCCGATCCTGTGTGGGTCAGTGCTCAGCGGTCCTGTGTGGGCCAGCGCCTACAGATCCTGTGTGGGTCCGATCCTGTGTGGGTCTTTGCGGGGGTTAGTTACCTATCGATCCTGTGTGGGTAAGATACTTTGTGGGTCATTACGGGGGTTAGTTACCTATCGATCCTTTGTGGGTCATTGCGGGGGTTAGTTACCTATCAATCCTCTGTGGGTTAGATCCTTTGTGGGTCATTGTGGGGGTTAGTACCTATCGATCCTTTGTGGGTCCGATGACTTAGATGAATCAGTGGCAATATCTGATCATCTCTATCGTCATACGAAGACGTTTACCTGTGTGAGCTGAATCCTGTTTTGCTTTCCTATGTGGATTGTGTTGTGCTATCCTATGTGGATTTACGTTTTTATTTCTTGTGTAGACTGGGCTGTACTTGGGCTCGGATGTTGGAGCCGAATGAGAATTGATGACATAGGTATATGTATGGGCATATACCTAAGCAGTGTCGAATGTTACTTCATGATTGTATCTTTCCTTTGTAAATTATCCTTTCTGGATTTTGGGAGACCTTTGGGGGTCTTGAGGTCCCTACTGAGTAGCTTATACTCACCCCTGCACGGGCTATGCCTGCACTACATTGTGTTGGTTGCAGATGACGGACAATGCTGATTGTGGTTGAGGCTTGCAGAGCCAGACGACACTTGGAGGTGGACCACTGGATGGGACTTCTCGGAGCGGACGGCTGGACCCGAGGAGTTGTGGAGGCTATATGTACTCACCCTTTAGGTGGTATTTCCAGTGGACAGCTCGACATTGCGGATTTACTTTTGAGTTGCTGTTTTCCCTTCCAGTTGTACTTTAATTTCAGTTTGGGTTTGTATACTGGCCCGCTTTCTTTTCCACACATACTATTGTACACAGTTTTTACTTAGTGTTTACTTCTACTGCTTTCTTGCTCTGTGGTGTTTGTTTACTTTACAAAGGCAATGCATTCCCTTTTTACCGAGAATTACGCCTTGGTGCTAGTCGCCAGCCCCTGGCCTATGGAAGGCAGACTTGGGGTAGTCACGGCACGGGCCCTGAGGATGGGTCGTGACAGTGGGCCTCTATTTATATACTTATGCAAACCTGCGCCCAAAATCGTAGAAAATCACAATTTGTTTTAGGGAATGTTATGAGATTTCCCAATATGAAAATTGATATGTTCCCTTTAAAAATAGATTTAAACTATTCCTAATACCATGATTAATGATGGGAAGATGAGATAAGTTTGTAAGAAATAACATACCACAAACCTTGAAGAATATTTGTTTTATTTGGTCGAAATAGTCATAACACAAGTTATTTTATTAGTAATTTAATTTCTAGTAGTTGGGGTGGTAAAAATAGACATCTATAAATATATATTGGGGAATATGTGTACCTTATCCAAATTAAATATAACCACCCATCTCAATATTAGTCAATGCATATGATCTTCCTTATTCCCTTCGTTTTAGAGGTCTTTCATTATTATTTTCCTCAATACCCTTGGATTAAAAATGTAATTTTCATAACTCTCAAACTCCTTGAAATTGAAGAAGAAATGTTTTGTGGCTCTTCTCTTTCCGTTGCACCCATGAGGTTGATGGATATCATTTTCATTAATATAAAAAATTATCATTCCCTTCAAAAAATAAAAAGGTGTTTCTACCAACATTCTTCATAGGTAGGGTATTAAATTTTCTTTCCTTCACTATATTTGTCACTAAAACATCCATGAGACTCCATCCTACCCTTCTTTAGTGTGATTCAAAACTCAACTAAGTTTATGTTTTTAATCATGATTCTTGATAGTTTTTAGGTATAATCACAAGGTTTCTCACTTTAGCTATTTCCCATTAAGTTTTCTATTTGGAAAATATCCATATTGTCAATGACATACATTATTAACCTTATTCTTGAATTATTAATCAATTAATTAAACCAAAACAGTTAAATGAGTGATGAAAATTATAAGAGAATTATTATAAATAAAAATAGGGAAATTTAACCCCATGAAATATGACATTATCACACTATCATATTAGCCTATAATTTTTCTATTTCAACTTATATCATCCTCATTTCAACCTTTATCACTCTCAGTTTAACCAATATCATTATTGGATCATCCTAGGCTATGTTGTGTTAGGTTCTCTCATATATCATAACCCAATTCCCAAAATAGATGTCCTAAAATACCATGAAATTTCTTAAAATATACCTAATGAAAAAATCAATGAAATATAATCTCTCAAAATAAAACATACCCTTTATCTAGGGAAGAACATATCAATTAATATATACCTTAACTCATGAATCTCAATGTTTCAATATAAGTTATTAATTTTCCTTTTTCTATTTTGTTTTCTAATTTAAATGTACAAAAATACAACATAATAGTTTTTAAAGAGAATATGATCAACCAAAGTATATCCGTGAGAGTTTATATTCAAGTGTGTAGTATTAGGCCCACTCATCATACATAGAGTAAAGATTGGGTTAATACCCAATTATCCAATTTCAGGGTGATTACTTCTAGGTGAATCCATGTAATTTCCACATCCACTTTCCAGTATCAAGAAAGAGATTTAATTTCGTGGAAACAACAAAATATATAAATTAAAAACACATTGAGACATTATTATATAATTAAACCTATCCCTTAGACTAATTTTTTGGGTTTTTAGGGAAATTATTTTATTCCCACCCCTATACAATATAAAATATTCATTATTACGTTAACCAATATGAAGGGTTATCCATTACATTTAAATTATGATAAAACCAAACTTATGAAACCTTAATTTATCCCCAACTGACATTTTAACCTCCAAATTTATCTAAAACCTACTCTGATTCCAACTATATTACCCTGTACTTACACTCCTAGATCCGGTGTTGAAAACACATAAGTTTCATATTGGCTTTGATACCAACTATTTATTTCATATATAAAAACACCATAATTAGATGAATTAATAAAAATATCTCATTACAATATATTCCCATTACCTGTTAGGTATATAGATTTAGAGAATTTGTAAAAATCATAAACTAATATATCCCATGGATTTCTCAAATAATGGACATCATTATATAAGAAATTACATAATCCATAATAAGTGTTCAACATATACTATAAATTCTCCAAAAAGGATATAATTATAGATATATCATGTGTAATACATTTATTCATAACATGGGGAAATGGATACATAAGGAGGGGTGATATCAAATGACATAATTTAATATATAACCAAAAAATTCCATAATAAATGAAACTAAAAGTATGATTTATCCATGTTTTACATATCAAAAAATAAATGCATGGATAAAAAAACGGATTCATCAGAGATGAAATTTATAATATCATAAAGATAATTCATGTATTAATGAATGACATAATGATATTACCATCAAGGCCTTATGTCTTGAAAAAGTTTTGTTCTGTGTAAGAATACACCGAAATACCTAACATAGTTTGTCTCATTAAACCTTTCGATGTATCGAGGGGGGTATTGTAGGAACCAACCATCACAAATTAATTCCTTTAATTCATCATATAAAAGTATCTTTCTTTCCATCCAAAATACCCAAGATCGAATCTGGGAATGGATGAATTTTTGGGTTACTGGAGTAGCACTACAGTAGGGCACTGTAGCAGTGCTGTTGTAACCGTAGAAATGTAGTAGGGATTCCACTGAAGTAGTGGAGGTACTATAGTAGGAACTATAGTGGCGGTGATACTGTAGAAGGTATTATAGATTCTTGGGTACTATAGTGCTACTATTCACTGAATTGGACTTTGGCCCAAAAAATGGGCTTTTAGGCCTTGTATTTGGGATTTTATGCCCCCGGGCCCTTGGGCTCTGTAATGGGTCCCCCTCTACCCAATTATAAACAGGTATTTACTTTTATCATAAATTGAGGCTTCAAACCCTACATTTAAAATATATATATACACTATATATCCTACATTCCTCAGTAAATAGTAAAAATTGTTATTGAAATAACAATTGTGTAGATTGTCAAACTGTTCCCCAATCAATAAATGGAATGTATTACCATCCTAGAATCCCTCAAAACAACACCATATAGAGTAACATGTATATGTTTTTTTGATTACTTATCCCAATATATTAGTGTATATGTGTCTAGGTTAATTCCTTTCAATCAATGGAATGAGAAATATTGTATTCATAAAGGACATGAATTGGAAGAAAGAGAATTCCAATACCCAGGGGATGATTAGGAATAAAAAAATAGTAATAGAATTCCCATGAGATTATCCCCCTAGGATAAAATAGTATGAAAGGTGTTATCTTTGAAATATAACCCCAAAATAGGTAATTGTTTTTCATATTATATAAAATTATTTTTATAAAGGTTTTTTAATAGTATCGTAAAAGAGGAAGTTATGAGTCACATTAAAAAGTATTTCTAATAAAGGTAAAGTAATTTTTTAGAAAATATTTACTTTTAGAAAAAATATTCAATAATAGATCCTTGAGATATATGTAAAGGTTTTTTAAAGAATGTGTGGGGTGTATGCTAAAATAAATTTTCATGCAAGGTGAATTTTTTTAATACTTTAAAATTACTTTTTTTGAAGATGCACATAATAAAAATAATAAGAATTAAATATTAAAAAAATGGACAAAGATAAAAATGAGTACCATATAAAATAATACATAATTGGGTTTCAAAACAAGAAGTATGACATTAGAGGGATGAAAAAATAAGGTTAGGGAGGTGAAACAATCATTCAAGTGGATGAGAATTATTCTCAACAATGACATAATTTTTAAGGAAGAAAATAATCAATGATAAATCTTTGAACTAAAAATTCATTATCACCCAATAGAATGATAAAATTCCATGAATTAGAATCCTAGGGTGAAAGTAATTATTCCATGAAGAAATAAGTTTAAGAATAATCATTATAACTCAATGAAAGGGTATTGAGTTAAGAAACACCCTTAAGAATTCAGTAAATTTTGAATAAGATGAATATGAAGGTGGGATAATTAAATTTAATTTTAAATAACATTAATTAAACTTTAATGGTGATAAGATAAATCATTATTTCAATAATAAAACCATAAAAGAAAGTTTGGTGTGTAATTTTAAATATGTCTCATAGAGTGGATGTTGAGACTATGTACTTTACAACATCATAATATTTCAAATTAAAAATAAAAGGAAGGTAGAAAATGAAATAGATTTATAAATACCTTCTATTTCATGAAAGTTATTATGTAAATAAATCCATTTCCAATATATACACTACATAAAAGAAATAAGTGGTGAATAAGAATCCTATCTCAATGAAATAAAATTGATAACAAAAAACACTTACCTTGGGTCCTGATTCATTCTTCATGTGTACCTAATATCCTAAATATTAAAATTAACATTATTAAAATAATTATTAAGAAATTTTCCTTATATATTTTAATTTATAAGCCATATTTATTATCTTATGTTATTTATTAATTAATTATTTTCCCTTATGTTGATAACTATGAGATGGTTCAGTAGATTTCCCTAAAACTTCCTAAAAATATTAATCATGGTCAAAAGAGTCATAAAATATTATCATAATCTATATAATTTTTTATTTTTTATGTATTATATTATTTAATTATCAATTTTTTACATATTCACAGGAAGATGTTTTCATTCATACATGGGGTCAACAGGATTTCAAAATTTCTTCCAATGATTGCTTTGTGGCATTTCAGTCGATTTTCATGGAACTTCATTGGAATATTATTCGTAGTCCAATGTATTATAATATTTATTAATAATACAAATAATTTCAGAGTTTTATGTCTTTTATTATTCTATTATCACAATATTCATTAATTTTTATAGGTATTCCCAAAATGGAGTCAAATTAAGAAAGGGGCCTCAATATGATTATTTTAGGTGTCTAACTTTACTATTACCATTTATTCTTAATATCACTTATATAAGGTCTGATATTATATTTAAATTAAATCAATATTTTAATAAACATAGTTTTTAAAAATTAAATAAATTTTTTAAATTTACCCATGTTATGAGGTAATTGATAGTAGAACACGTTGTTCATGGATGTAATAGTCTTCTCATATTCATGACAATGTCTTCCATTCTCAAACAGTTTTGGAAGAAGATAAAAAAGAAATATTAAATTTGTATAATATTATTTAATAATATTAATAATACTGATATTATCATAATTCTTTGGATATAATATGATTTATATTTCAGAAGAATAAAATAATTGAAGGAATTTGTTTGAGAATGCTACCTCTCCCATTAGACATTCTCTATCGGGTAACAACTTAAGGATCCTTACCATTGTATTTTGGAATGAAAAATGTTTATAGAATATAAGGATAAGGTTTTTGAGATATTAGGGTATATTTTTATGGGATGTAATTATTTGGAATGGGTTGATAAATATGGTTCAAGTTATACCCTTTTATAAGTAAAGAAAATTATACTTTTGGTAAATACCCATTAAATTTTCAATGATGGCATGAAACTATTCAAGGGTCAATGGATTTAAAAGAGGAAAATTATGAAGTTTTTGGTGAATCAAGGTCATTAAATCCACCAAAAATCCATTTAAAATTTTTTTTAACAATTTTTCATGTCTTTTAGCGCTATATTTTTTTACATTTTTCCAATTTTCTTTTTAGTTGTCAAACTAATTTTTAACCAAGTAATTTGTATTTTATTTTAAATATAAGGTAACCATTATTAATGAATTTTGATGTTCTAAACGAAAATTTATGATCCATATAATCAAATTCAATTTCTATATAAGGTAAAATTAACTTTAAATTAAATCATTTAATATATAGAAAAATAGTCTTGTAGAAATAATATTGTTTTTCCATTAAGTGTTATTAATCTTATATAAAATTAATTTCCCTTAAAATTAGTGAATATATATATATATATATATATAAACATAATATCAATTTCATTATATAAAATTTATCAATTTAATTTATTAGAAAAAAATTATGTAATATTAATAAAACTGTTCATTGAAAACAACCCCATCACCATTAGCATGGTTGTTAACATCAATATTAGCAATCTAAATTTTATGATTAAAAATTAAATTAAACATAATAAATAAAATTAAAATTATGATATAAAATATGAAATAAATTTTTTATATTTAATTTCTATAAGTGATGAAAACTGATTTTAATATAAGAAAATAAAAATAGTTTTTTGATTAAAATATTACTTATATTTCTAAAACAAAAAATTTGGGTTTTAAAAACTAATAATTGTATTATTAAATGAATAATTTAAATAAATATATATATATATATATATTATAATAAAATTTTATATAAGTTTTTATGTAATACAAACATGACGATAAAGTTATAAGAACTGCAGTATTAATAAAAAAAGTACTTTTTTACTATTCAACTAAAAATAAACTATTTCAGAGAAGTTACAAAAATTCATCATGATATTAATTTTTTATTCTGAACCTAAAAATGAAATTAATTTAGTGAAATCCAAATTCTATAATTTAATAATTTATCTTTTAAATAAAAGAAAAAAAATATAATGAAAACTGCTTCCATAGGAAAGTAACTGTTTAAAATATTAACTATAATTATTCATATTAATTATGAGTTACCAATAAATATGATGTTAATATATTATTAATATCAAAAAATATTTTATCCATAATACATTTTTTATCTTAAAATAAATAACCTAAAAAGATAAATTTTTGAAAAGTTACATTTTGAAAGCATAGTTCAGACTTATCAGTTATTTAGAAACACTAATTAAATGCTATCAATTCACTAGTATTAATAATGAAATTTTATTCTTTATTTATAAATATATTTAATAATTTAGTTACCTTTATTATTACTAACCAATTCTATGACTACTTTTTAACGGTTATATAATGTTATGTGTTTTTTTTGGTTTAGTGTTGCATGAATTACAAGATATAAAACACATTAGGTTTTAATGTAAATAAAACATATAATTTCTAATAGTGGGGTTTTACATTTTCAACATTAAATAAATTGTATCATCAAAATTTTTAATTATTTCCATTAAGGAAATCAATTGAGTGTATCCAAATGATAGATACGGTCTAATGTTTAATTTATAATTAGATATCCACCTTATTATTTTAAAAACAATGATATTCATTATTGGTTATCTAGACCTATATGATATATGTAATTTCCATATGAAGTTCCTAGAAAACACCAATATATGATCACTAGTTTTTTATGATATTTAATGATATTTACCAATACAAAAATTGGTTTGATCCCTTTGAAATGAAATCCAATATATTCATAATACCACATAAAATTTATGGAAGAAGAGATGGATCTATAAAAAGAAAATTTTCACAAACCATAAATAAGATTCATATGATTTGGTTACAATAGTCACACCCCTAGGAATTTTATTTATAATTTAATTTTCAATAGTAGACGTGGTGAAAATAAACATCCAAAAATCTTTATTGGGGAATAAGTTTACCTTAAACAACTTAATTATCATTTCACACATCAATAGTAGTCATTACATTGGCACTTCCTTGTTCGCATTATTTTAGAGGTCATGTATGCCTATTTTCTTAATTGACCCATGGATTGAGGCATTTATTTACATAATTAAAAAAATCATTGCAATTACAACAATATATTTTGTGAAAATTATCATTCCCTTTCACATGTGAGCTTTATGGCCTTCATTTTCACTCATATTGAAAAATAAAATTCCTTTTAAGTAATTGCCTAGGGGTTTCCTCCAAAATTCACGATGCATATAAAATTTAATATTATTTCCTTAATCATGTTTTACACCTAAACATCAATGAGACTCCAAACTTCTCTCCTTTGGCGTTTTTTGAAACTAAACTAAGTTCATATGGTCAATCATGATTTTTGGTAGTTGGTTTGGAATAATAATAGGTTTTGTAATTTCAGTTCTTATTACATTAGGTTTATTATTGGTAAAATCTCCACATTTTCCATAGAAACCATTGTTAACCCAATTCCTTTAGGTTTTATCCATTAAAAAAACCAAAATAGTCAACATGAGTGAAAAAGATTAAAAATGTAATTATTATAAATAAAAATTTGGATATTTAACTTCATGATGTCTCTCATTATAATAATATCATGTTTGCTTATAGTTCTTCTAGTTCAACTTATATCAATCCAATTTTAACCTATATAATTATTAGTTCAACATAGGTTACTTTGTGTTGGTTTATATCATATATCTTATCCCAAAAACCAAAATAAATGTCCCAAACTGACCTCCAAGTTTTCACCTAGTATCATAGGTTGGGGCCTGAGTCTCTCTTGTGGCATGGTACAACCGTTCTTCCATCGAGACCATCCAAGGTGTCTCCATTATGGAACTAGTGTCACTCATCTGAAGGTAAATCATAAAATTCATGGTGATCCCATCCTAGTAATAGCTAGTATGACCCTCAGTATGGTCACAACCCTCTAATACATTTTAACAAGAAGGCAAGAAAAGTCTGTCCAAGGGGTCCTTATGTTATAACACCTTGCATCACCGATGAAAGTCATGTGAAAGAATAAAATAAAAAAATTCACATACAACAACTAGAATAAAAGGTATTTTCATTTGATTCATGAATTTATATCATAATAGGTATTTTGGTCAGGGCATTCCCATTGGGCTATCTATTAATGTTATAAGGCATAAGCCACATGGCTTAATCCCATGGCCAATCAAATTAGTTCAACGTAATTATTTACCTCAAGGTATTACTTATGTGAATACACGCCCAAGGGGTGTTTGAAGAATTTAAAATAAGGGGGAAAGTAGGCCTCAAAGCCAGAGCACCCTGATTGGGGTGGCACAAACGAAGGTGATCAACCAAATGGGTTGATTCACCACTAGTTAGGGTCGCATTTGGTATGGTAAGGCTTCAAATTAATTTAATTTAACAAATTAGAGGTGATAAATAAAGTATTTAGTTCAAAGAAAAAAAAATTATATAATGAAACTATGTTAGGGGAAATGACCCATACTATATACCTTAAACTCTTAGGGCTTCCCTCATCTAGCGTTGACCTTTGATTCAATATTGATTGTATGAAATCAAAGAATCCTTCAAATAACTTGACAATAGGGAAAATATATTGAACCTAAATAGAACTATAGAAGATTTAAGAAACATGAAATATAAGAGAGTTGATTTAAGAGCTTACCGATATCATTCTAATGGATTCGATGGTGAAAAACAAATTTTGGATGGAGGAGGTATCATGACCACTAGGTTTAGAGGGAGGAGAGATCGTATGTGAGGGAGGAGAATGTTTCATTTTATATAGGAGATAAAGGATTAAAAGAAAAGTGTCAAATGATTAATGAGAGGTAAAATAGTAATTTCACCATCCCTCATAGAGGCACAGGGTTTGGCCGCATGACTGGACAAACTGTGCACCAAACATGCACCAAGACACTACTTAAATGGAAACCCCACATGTATAGTCACACAATTTATCTAACCATGTCCAAACTATGAAAATTTACACTATCAAAACCTACAGTTGGACACATGGGAAAGAACCTAGGTCTACATGGTTCTAGATAGCCTATGCATCGCCCAACTCCCCAGTTTTTTCAACCACACTATTTAGGGAATCCATGAGTGTTGGGTGGCATGGTTTCTACTAATCATGCATCCTAGTCTTACACTTACAATTTTGTGGATCCAGGTTCTGAAAGATCCCCTATAAACTCCCAATACCTCCTTGAATCCCTTTTTCATCATAAAAAGTTCCAAAAAATAATTTGAACAAAAAAATAATGGTCCATACCTTGAAAAAAGTCTGGATATTACAACCTCCACTTCACAAGACAATTTATCCTCGATATTCCCTTTAGAGGGTGGTATGATGACATTTGAAAATTGTTTCATCCACTACGCATGTACATTGGCCTCCCACTACAAGGTCTCCTCTTGTATTCATCCAGGATTCCACAGAACCTGGACTAGAGGAACTGACCTACCTCAGTGATATTTCATGCTATGATCAATGATACTAATCAAATGCTCCTAGAAGGATGCATCTTCCACTATCTCAATATCCTTGTGGTCAAATGAATGAGAAAAGTCAGCATGATACTGAAGAATCTATGATACATGAATGACATTGTGCATGGATGGGTTCCTCTGAATGAATGTTTTATAATGTCTCTTTTATGTTAACTCAAGAAGATCTATCTACAAAGAATACATATATTATAAATAACCCATTAATTTACATTATGAAATACATATTTTGGATGATTGAAATTCTTGAATCGACCAATCAACTCTCGATATCATGTTATGAAATAACAATTGTAAATTATATAAAACACATTTAATTTCCATGGGTTTGGTTGATATGATAAATGATTGATATCTTAGGGAACGTATATATATATTTCGATGATTGAAATAAAGGGTCCACTAACACCCTACAATTAATTATTTATGTTTATAAATATCATTAGATAATGATGTTATGTATGAATATTATTTTTATATTCACTCCATGATGTTTAGACATTATTTTTATGTTCAAAACATGATGTATGAAAATTATTTTTATTTTCACAACATGATGCTGGGAAATTACAATTATGGTCATTTTTTTTGAAATGATGTACATATTTATTTATTAACAAGGTTATGATTTCTTAAGATTAATTAGGTATCACAAATTTATTCCAAAATAGAATTTATATTTACATGTTTATGATATTCTATATGACCCATGTATAATGTCTCGGATTCCCTCACTCTTATACTATAGTATATTTTTTTATCATTATAGATTACATGGACAACTATTATTGGCTCATATCCATTTTTAATCAGATATTTCTCCCTTGATCAATTTATCTTAAACTTCTAATCAAACCCTTGATGAAATATGGATATATTTTTCCCTTACATAGTATTTGAACTCAACCATTTTTATGTTTTCCATTCCCCAACTTATGAATATGATTATAAATTATATGATGACTATAATGTTGATTAGTGTGGTGTGATATATGGATAAATGTTCATAGTATTATAAAATATTTTATTTATAAATCTAACATAGAAAGAAAATAAAACTTAGGTTCATGGTATAATGACATTAATTATGAGAAGTATTGTTTTAAATTATGAAAATGATGAAAAATATATGAAAGATTAGTTTTGGTCACCTCAACTGATATTCTAGAAGATATTTGATCACTAATAAAATATTTGGAAACATATATGTGTAATAGAGATTAATATGAGTTGAGAAACATATAATTCATTGAAAATACACTGGTATCAATTCCATATACTAAGGATATAACAAAAATCGAATGTAATCCCATTCAATCACATTGGGTTATATTGTTATCCAATGTTACTATGCAGTTTCAAATTTAAATAACATCAGAGAAGGGACATAACATGCATATACATTATGGGACTATTCCATCACCCAAGTAATATGGTATTTAAATTCAATCATATATTAATTTCAACCCTATGTTCTCTTAGGGAAGAGTTTTCTTATCAAATATATGTTATAATAAATTTAATTCCATGATTTATCCTCAAATAATAAACTTATTCCAACCTAATAAGGACAAGTTTCTTTAGATTATGGTAGAATAAGAATGTATTGAACATTTCAATTCACTTTATTTTAGAAAAAAATAATCATTAGGTATATGGAGAGATCTTCAAAAAGGGGTGTAGGTGGAATATAGAAAACTCTTCCATTAAATGTAAGAAGTGAGTTTGAATTGAGTTAGAACTCCAATAGGTGACACAACAGACTTCCTTAACTCAAGACTACTACATCATGTTTCAAAATTAAGCCTCTTACATTTTTTATTATCTTAGATGAACATAAAATGAATCTTCAATATGATATTTATAATATAATTCCCTTTCCAGATGATATAATTCTCATTGTAGTATCCCAAGAGACTATCAATTTAAATTTAAATCATTAGAGAGTGACATTAGAATCAAAAGGATTTCATCTTAATAGAGATAAAATAAAATATATATAGTGGTGTTTTATCTAAGTATTCTCCTATAACATTATAGATATGATATTGAGGGGCCACATTATTTCAAAATCTTACCATTTCTGATATTTAGACTCATTTCTACAATATTATGGAGATATTAATGAATATATCATTCATAAGATTCAATATGAAGGGGTAAAATGGATAATGGTTTATGAGGTTACTAATGATTATAAAATAACTTCGAAATTTATTCTTATATTTTATAGGTTTATTAAAAAACCAACAATTCTATATGGTAGGTAGTGTTACCTTCGATGAGATATCTAGAACAAAAAATAAGGGTACTGGAAAAAAATGTTAAGATGGAAATGTGGACATACTAATATGGATAAGATTAGAAATAATTGCGTTTAATGGAAAACTAGAGTGCTATGTTTTATAATAATATGATTGAGATATGATTAGGATTTCATGGATATGCTAAAATAATATCAAGCGATCCTCCTATAAATTGGGTAAACCAAGTGATAAATTGAATTATTAAAATATGTTTAGGTAGACCAAAAAGGACACTTAAAAAAACCATGGATAATTTTTTCTAAACAGATTCATTGGAAATATGTTTTTTAATAGAGATAATTAGAGATGTTTGATCTATATAGACGAGAAAATTCAATTGGGTTTAGGGATTGTTTATGGTTGTTGAATCCTAGGGTATAAAATTATTATTTAAATACTCATTGAGACATCAAATAATTTCTTCAATTTACATCCAACATCAATGGAATATAAGTAAACACACTGATGTGATGTTATGCCTACGATTTTCCCAAGGCCTAATCCACAGACTACATCCACAAAAAATTGACACTGTGGACAATTGTTTATGCTATGTTGGACCTAATGAAATCCTAGGATCCAATATATCATCTAAACATCATAGAACATAAGGAGAATTATGAATTCCAATTATAGAGACCAATACAACCTATTTTTAAGCCTATGTTCACCCCACCCCAATGTCGTCTTAATCTCCAATAAAATATTTAAAAGCCTACCAATATACAATAAGAATTCAGTAAAACATTATATTCCCTAACAAAGCTATATAATATCGATATTTTAAATAAGAAATACACTAATATAGAAGATGTATCATAAATTAGTGAACCACATATTTAAAGAATATAAGGATTTCTAGGATTCAAAGTAGTCTTGTAATGTATCATATTTTCTATGTATTATTTTTGAATATTTTATAGAATTATTACAAGACCAGGCTTTGCGACAGTGTGCAATTCCTAGGCCTAGAGTTCCTGGAATAAATTTTTGAAATAAATTAAACTCAAAATATAACGCATGAAATTTTTTACTAAAAAAGAATAATAACTTTAAAATGGGTTCCTAGATTAGAAATCCGAGATAACCATTGCATTCAGAACAACAAATTTACCTTAGGTAGGGCCTAACATCAGCCTGCACGGGTTGGCTGCAAATATTAATTGTTGGACGTTTTTAAGGAAATAAAATAAATTAATAAATTATTTTATTATAAATGTTTCTTTAATGAAATGACCTAATCATAACATATTAATACCTACTTATGGAACATTCATAGGGTTAGCTGCATAAACCTACGAATTGATGATTTCCATTGAAGATTTAGAGGAGAACCCGTTTGCAGACAACGATGGAGCAATTGATCGATGCATCTCGGATTCGAAGAACCTCACCAATGAACGTGACGTGGTGATCATTCTTCAACTGAATCGAGGTAGGGGTTTGTTATTTTTATTTTTCCCCATTCTTTAATTAAATGATGAATGTGGATCAACCCAAGAACAGGTTGATATGCGGATCATCTATTCATGCGGTAGGGTTATTATTTCCATTTCATTTGGGGATTTTGATTCTAGGAATTAATTCATGATGTTTAGAATCATCACATTTGATTTTACCTATTGAAACAACTAATTGGATCGAATTGATGTCGTGATGAATGATGGAAGAGGTTCGTTCCTCCTTTTGATTATTGAATTTATTCCCTCTCACCCCATGTTCTTTGCCTTATTAGTGGGGCATGAACAAAATATCCTTTTAAATATGTTTCATAATTCAACAATCCCAAAATGGAGATCAGACATTGTGACGATCTAGCTGAGGTGTGACGATAATGGCAGATGCCGAATCTGCTCGGATCAAGGAAAAATGCATTTCAATCATTCTTCATGTAGGTGGATCTAAACTCATTTTTAGGACTGATTGGAGACCCAAAAACAATGGAAACTATTTATCAATGGTGGGGAGACCTTGTATCTTTATGTTTGAGGTAAACAAATCACTAGAATGAGCACCACAAGATTGATGGAGATGTGTAGAGGAAGAATGATGCATTTTAAAAAAACGCAATGAACACGACATGTATCTCAGAGAACAAGCCATGTGGGGCCAGCTCAATGGAGTCTAGGGTTTCCATATTACAGAATATGAAGAACACTATGTGTTTCACAGTGGCCACAACATGTGGGCCCCGATCAATTATGGCTAGGGTTTTGTAATACATGAAGAAATGACATGGCATGTGATAACTGTCACACGGCGTGTGGGTATTTACATGGGACTCGGCATGTATCATGGGTGATACATGGACATGAGGTGGTGTACAAGGCATGTACTCTACCACATGGACATACCTGGACAGATACGTGGGCTACCCCATGTACCAGTACATGGTCTGGAACACACGAGTTGATGTAGTGTACGGGCATATGGCCAGCTTACACAGAGTCTTCCCCAGCTAGTGGAACATGATGTGTCATGTTATAACACGATGTGTATACCTTCTTCTACATGACATGCCTTTGAATAATGCTAGTGTACACAGGCAGTACCCGGGGTCACATGACATAGCGTGTGACCTTTCAACATGCCACGTACCTTTCTATACAAGGATTGATCTTCTTGTCCACCATCCCTTGAACAAGTTCCATTCAGGTTAATGACCCTTTTTATCGTTCCCTTGAAGGAAATGTATCGTTTTGAACCCCAGAAGAATGATCCCTTCAGCAGAACTTTTGTATAGAGTTAGAATCCCTCCGAGAGGCCCAGAGAAAGATCTTATACCCATTCTTGACCCTAGGTAGAGTCATGTATCGATGTGACCAATTCTACAGGACAATTATATTCTACTTGGTAGGTGAATTTGGATGAGTCATGGTATCCAATAAGGCCCTGGAAATGATCCTCATTCATCTATCATGATATTTTACACTCAAGAGTGCGTTCTCACAGAATGAGTGAATCTGTTCTCTCTTTAGATCTACTAATGTGTCAATCTCTCTTGTGAAACTTCCTGAGAGATGTAGTTCTCAAACGGGTGTCATCAGAGCTATCAGACTCATGGATTGAGTTCTCCCATATGTTTACTTCTTGAAATATTTAGACTGGATCCATGGCGTGGGTACGCAGTTGTTGTGGCTTACATATAGACTACAGGTCGGGGTTTCCAAGTATATCTGGATATGTTTATATTGTTATATGTTATGTGGACATATACTATATAGAGATGACTGTACCTTTACTTGTGTATTTCTTTGTGGTTTTTTGGCTCCTCTACTGAGTATTCTTATAACCTCCCCTACACGGGCTTTGCCCACATGTGTTTTGTCTTGTGCAGACAAGCGGCCTTTTGAAGGAATCTAGGGTAGACTATGAACGAACCGGTATTTGTGAGTTTACATCAAGACTAGGTGTTCCTATTACTACGATCAGCAATCCAAGTACCTACATTATTTCTTACAGGTTGGAATTTTCAGTTTTCAGACTCTTTCTTTTGGTAGGCTTGTATTCTAGACAAGTTTACATTCCCTACTTTACTTTCCATTGTACTATATTGGATGGGTTTAGTTGTATGCAAGAATCTGTTTCATAGTGGGGTTTTTTAACATTTAGAATTTGTGGGATTGGAGATTTGGGCATGTGTATAGGTACTTAGGAAATTCCTCCCTTGTTAGTGATATTCCTACTCAGTGCTAGTCACCACCCCCTAGCCTTTTAAAGGTGGGCTTTGGGAGTCACAACACGGGCCTCATTAGTACGGGTTGTGATAGAGTGGTATCAGAGGTGGTAAGTTCTACCTTAGGACTAAGAGTCTATGAGATTGGTTTTGGGAAATAGTGGTAAGTGTTTCAAGCTCAGCTTTTAGGCTAGGGACCCCAATAATGGTATGGGAGGTTGACGTATCCATACACTAGGACTTTGATAACCTGATTTTCGACATATACATGAAAACACTAGTTGTAGGGAAACAAAATAATGGTAAATTCATCATATAGTAATGGGTTGTGTTATCCATATAATTTTGTATTAGTTATTGAAATATACTCCTCAGCATGGTATATCTAGTTTCCTTACAGGATGCCTCCATGACGCATACCCACTAGGATTCAGCAGTTCGATCATGAGGATGACCTCCTCAATGAAGAGGCTTCGATTCAGGGAATAGATCAAAAGGAGTTACCACCGGATGGTGCACATACTATACCACTATTGGTGGAGTGACATATTGTACCTGAAGTACCTACAGGAAAGGAGTATAGACTGAGCGTGCTCTATGAGTTTCAGAGATAGAGGCCCCTCAGGTTCTGAGGGGAGCTTGACCCTTAGGCAGCGATGGGATGGTTTGAGGTGGTGACCAGAGTTTTATACCTAATGATGACACCAACAGACTAGATGGTGGTCCTATAAGAGAGCCCTATTCAGGGTTCAACTGGACTATGGTGGAGTTTAACCATGCAAACTAACGACGAGGATACTATTTCAGGTATGGAGTTTGAGTGACTCATTAGGGAGGATTTCTCTACAGTTACGCTAAGAGAAATGTGTATCCATGAGCTTCTTTAGCTCCAGTCGAATAGTTTGACGGTGGATGACTATTCATCTAGGTTCAAAAATCTTGACAGGTACTCAATGGATATGGTTAGGGATCAATAATTTAGGGATTGGACCTTTGAGAGCGGTCTATGATGGGACATCTGAGATAGCACATTGTCTCTATGAAATTCAACTTATACAGGAGTAATCGATAAAGATTTTGTGGTCAAGAGATTCTTGGTGGAGTAAATAAGGCCAGTGGAAGTTATTTTTAGGTAGACAAGTGAAGAGACATCTATAGTAGGGAGCCGACATCAGGAATAGTGATCGAGACATGGGAAACGTCACAGGAGGATCCAAGATAGGGTATTTGCAGTCTAGGGATCTTAGACTAGTTCTAGTAAGTATAGGGAGAGGTGATGCTAGTTGTGCAATGACAGAGGACTTCTCGTTAGATACTATCCAACCCATAGATCTATTGATAGAGAGGTGATGGATGGACCACTGAGGCCGAGGCAGAGAGTGGAGCAGGCATACCCTCCAGGGGCGAATGTGTATGAGGAGCATAGAGAGATTTTGGAGGTGGAAGACGATTTAACATACTTCCACCACCACCCCTAGGAGGCCTCCACCAGGTTCAGGGAGCTAGGGGATAGCCGTAGGGGAAACTACATGTGGTTGAGTCGTAAGATCCAGGGACTCTAGTGATGATCTGAGGTACGATCTATGTCTTTTCTACCTTAGTTGTGGTACTTATAGACATAGGTTCCAGTCATTCCTTCCCCACCACATGTCTTTTGTGAAACCTCAAGATCCTGGTAGATTCATTGACTTGACCCTTATATAAGAACCCAAATCTTTTTTTAGGTATGAATTTTTTTGGTTGTTTTTGATAAAAAGGGGAGTTTCTAGAAATTTTCGGAGTACACACCATGAACTTATATGTACATGCTGTGTACTAGGTTACCACGAGTATCCATGTGTGGTGACCTGGAAACCTCCTAAAGTGGGGGCCGACTAAGGAAAGTACACATCATGTACTTCTAATGTGCACGATGTGTACTTTTTTTATTTCATTAAATTGATTGGGGTCACGTCTAACGGACATAACCATCTTCTTCTCAACCTATCTTGTCCAGGAGCATCCGTACGACCGCGAATCTTCTCTGAGTCCCCGACTCGCCATACGTTCTCTGAATTGACTGTCGTCGATTATGTTGGAATATCCAGAGTAATATCTTCCTTCTTCTAGTGCCTCATTTCTTGATTTCTCATCATTTGTGAGATATCCTTGGTTGAATGTTTTAATGTGTTTTTTCATCAATGAGGTTATAGGGAAATTCAAGGCCTAATGTTCATGAATATCGTCCGTACAACACCGAGTTAGGTGGTTTGTGCCTTCCTGAAGTTAGTCTTTGAGTTATATGTGCAAAAGTTCCCAATACACTTTTTTGGGGTATTGCATGTTTATGGTTGTTAGCCCTATTATTGCCTACTATGCATTGTTCGTTTGGATAGAGGATAATTTTTTGTGAATGGTATTAACTTTTCCATGATATGGATATTTTGCCCCATGTTTATTATTTTGATTGTTTGGTATAGCATTCCTGTTAGGCTTCTTTGCTTTTCGTGCTTAGTATTGTTAGGATGGAGTGATTTTATTTGACATGTTGTGATATGCTGAAGATGGTTTAGCGACGTATTTCTTGAGGTTTACATTGGCTTCTATGTGTCGCTGTGCACGACGGACTTACACAGGGACATGAGAACCTGGTGTAGTAGACCTTAGGGAGAATGAATGTGGAGGGATTCTCCAGAGTCTTTGTTTACTTTTAAATTGTGATACCACAGGAGGGATGGACTTTATGCTCCATCATAGTGTCTGTAGTTTCCTCTTTTTGAGACCACATGAGGAATTTGACATTGAGTGCTTCCCCAGAGTGTCTATATTTACTGATACGAGACCACAAGGGGAATTGACAGCAAGTGCTTCCTCAGTGTGTCTATGCTAAAGATGAACCATAGGGTTTAGACAGTGAGTACTACCCAGAGGTTTTCTTGTGTTTGTTTGGTTGGACCAGAGGGGTTTTTGTGAGTACTTCCCAAAGGGTTACTTATGTTTTTTGATTTTCTTAACTAATAAACAAAATTGAATGCCATTGAACTATATGATTTTTTACTTTTGATTACTTTATTGTTTTCTGATTGTTTTTCTTATTTCCAACCATATATATTCACAGACAATTAGGAAAAGATCATTGGGTGGTTGCCTAATGGGATTTGTATCACAACCTGTTTGGGTCATGATTTTGGGCCCAAACAGATTATAGTTTTGCAGGTCTAGATAAGGGCAAGTGCCCTTCTACTTCAGGTTCTTGATTGCTAAGGAGCTAGAGAGCATATTACCAAGCTTAGGATCACGATGCTACTGGAGTTTATCTATTTCATTTTTTTTACATTGGTTTAGTACATTATTTCACCATTTTTTTGTTTGGATATTTTAATAGACATATGTATCATGCATCATTCATATATATATATATATATATATATATGTGCTCCACTTATTTATTCCAATCTGCTGCGGTTTACTTTTGCACAGTATTATTACTGCTTCTTCTATTGTTATTTGATTATTTTCACTGTGTTACTATACCAATGATGGCATTGTTTCCCCACTATCACACCAAAGGACTTTGCTTCTAGTCAGTAGCCTCTAGAATTTGAGGAAATGTGCTTGAAGCCATGTGACCAATCAGGTACAGGGCACCTTTGGGCGGCTTTCAGGCATTAAAAAGTGGTATCAGAGGAATTATTTTCTTCTTGACCTACTGTTTGGAGCCTATAGCCTAGGATTGGAAGGAATAGGGAGTTGGTAATAAGATGTGCCTGGGAGTAGCTAACCCGTTTATAGGGAAAAGCTAATTTACCTTAGTTTTTACAATTTTTCTGTTTTTTCAATTTTACATTTGACTTGATTTCATAGTTGGTTGATTCCCATGTTTTGTGTTGTTATTGTTGATAAAATTGTGGTTCTATTTCTGTTGCAACCTAATGTGATGAGGGTATTCCATCTCATGCATCATCTAGTAATTTGTTATAAATAACATGTCATGCATTCCTGCCATGCTATTTAGGGTTCATTAGGGATTTCATGTTCTTGTGATAGATTTTGTTTTAGATATACATGCTGTTGTGATAGATGCCTTGATATAATACCTGCTTTTGATAGGGTATTGAATTGTGTATGTTTTTGTTGGAATGGAGGACAAACTTTGGTTTCTGAGGTGTTATGGGCCCTCAAGGAATAGAATTTGGTGGATCATTGATTTGTTATTCCTTGTATGTTACATGTATAAGAAGCGATTCTTTGATTCGTGGGGAGTATGGGCCCTCACAGATCAGTATTTGGCACTTTAATGTTATTTCAGTGTTTTTGGGGGGTATTGGAGTAGTTTCTAAGGCTTATTTTTCAGAAAAACCTAGAATTCATGGTGTTTAGTGATGAATACATTCCATGTGTCCTTTTGTTCAAGAAAGAAATTTTTTTATCAAGTATATCCCTTGCACTTTATGTACACACCATGTAGTCTTTATCCATGTCACTGATTGTACGGATAGAGACACGATGTTGAGAAAGCTTTGGTGAAACATGTCATGTACCAAACATACATGATGTGTTGTTTAGACTATATATTCAACTGTGTGACTAACAACACGGGTCAATGAAGTTCATCTAGTACACACCATGTATGACACAAACACATCGTGTAGTCTTGTTCTAGGGAAACCGTGTAGCTTGTCCGTGTAGAAGAACTCGAGAAGGGGAGGAGGATTCAAGTAAATGCTATGTGTTGGGATAAAAGGCCGTGTGTATGTGGTGTTACATGACCTAGGTTGTAAAAAGTACACACCCATGTGAATGATTAAGGGAACACACTATGTAGGAATTATACACGCCATGTATACATGTTTTGAAAAACATGAATGCGTTATTTCTCTTGTTCCCTTATTACACTTCTATTTTTTAGTCATTGATAATCTGGATATAAGGTGTGCAGCTGACCATACAGAGTCATGCCACCAAGACATCCTTCGGTTGTATGCCAGATTCAGGGAATTGATCTGAGACCAGATACAGCTAATTAGAGACAACCAAAAAATTCTCTAGTTGTGCTAGTCTTGGCACCAATCATTATTCCAGACACAGGTGCTGACACACAGTCTTGAGAGGGCTTTATGAGGTTCATGCAGACCTTCTGAAGAGTACTTACTCCTTCCACATTGATGGTAGATTTTACATGGATCTTTTAGCATTATCATCCTCCCACTTTTATAGGGAAATGAGGACCTCAGGCTGTAGAGTCAAGGCTAGAAGCCATGTTTTCTATCTTCGAGCATCTGGGGATGCCTCTAGAGAGGAGGGTGAATCTATCTATATATATTATATGGAAATCCACCAAGAGATGGTGGGAAGTGATCTCAAAGGTGGGACGCCAGCAGGTTATGGCTTTGGATGAGTTCCAACATGCCTTCTACAACTACCTTTACCCAGAGACATTGAGGGCTGATCGATCCTGAGAGTTCATGAGTCTAGAACAAGGTACTCTTTTAGTTATAGAGTATTCTTCTTGATTTATAGAGATAAAGTGCTTCATATCCATCCTAGTTGGTGATGAGTTATTCTTGGTGAGGATGTTTGAGGATGTTCTGAGGCACAACATCCGATCTCAGGTGAACATCTTTTTGTTGACCTCTTCACTTCAATAGTTAACCAAAAATTGATCACTAAGCACAATATTCGGTATTCTAGAGTTGTGATTCAGTTCAGTTCGACATCTGGAGTTGGTACCCCTCCTACTAACAGAATTAAGCACTGAAGGAAGTCTATGCATGGGGATCCAAGAAAGCGGGATACTTATTTAGGTTGCCAGGTGGTATGCTACTCGTGTGGGATGGTCGGGAATACCGGGCCACATTTCCTGAGAGACCCACTAGAGTGCCAGTCTTGCGGCAATATAATTCATCTTCAACATTTCTATCAGTCTTTATCACCAATAGCAGCTGGCATGGGATCATCTATGACTCTATGTTCAGGAGAAGCTTCACCAGTATATCACCAGTCTGGGAACTGGAGTTCTTCCAGCCATTCAAGACGAGGTGGAGGTCGTGGTCGTGGTATCCAGTTGCTAGAAATTCAACGAGAGTTGGGTGGATCATCTCAGGTTGGTCATGTAGGGTCACAGGGTCATGGTACAGGCTGGACTTTTGTAGTGGAACATACCCAGCAGGTGCAGGATCCTGGAACCTCTACCATTTGAGGTACGATCCTAGTTGCCTCAGTTTTATCTTCTGCACATTTGGATACAAGGGATTCCCATAGATTTATATATGTTGCTATTGTGGAGATCCTTGGGATTTGTATCTTTTCTTATACTGATATTTTGACATTAGACACTCCATTGGGGACAAGAATATCTAGTGTATGTTAGTGTAAAGAGTTCCCTATTGAGGATGGTGGGAGTCACTTCTTATGGGACTTCTACGTCTTAAAGATGACATGGAATGATTTCCTTCTTAGAATGGACTGGTTAGTTCCCTTCTAGGTATTTTTTTATTTCTATTACCATAGGGTGAGTTTCACATCACCAGATGGTGGATCCTTTTTACATTAGAGTGAATGGGATGTCCAGGCATGCAGAGTGGGACCTGAGCATCATTGGTTGGGATGTGTTACAACCCAGATTTCTAGTCTATATCTGGATGACCAGGGGACTTCACATTTGTACTTTCCTCCAGTAGTTGATCGTTTCAGGGATGTCTTTTAAGGGGACTTTTCAAGTTTTCCTCCAGAGCGAGAGGTGGAATTTTCTATTGAGTTTGTTTTAGGAGTGACATTAGTGTCCATTCCTCCTCATAGGATGGATACACAAGAGTTGCAGGAGCTCAAGAAGCATTTGGAGGACTTGCAAGAAAAGGGTTTCATCCAACCCAATACTTCTCCTTGGGTTTAACATGTCTTATTTTTGAAGAAGGCAGATAGTACCCTCCAACTTTGTGTGGATTATCGGAAGCTGAACTAGTTGACGGTCAGAACAGATATCCCTTAATAAGGATTGATGATTTTATTGATCAACATTGAGGAGCCCAGGTGTTCATTAAGATTGAAATGAGACCTAGTTATCATCAGCTGCATGTTAGACCATCTCATATACCTCTTACAACATTTCAGATCATGTTTGGTCTATACGAGTATGTGGTTATGCCATTCATTCTCATGAACGTGCTTGCCGTTTTCATGGCACTGATGAACCGAGTGTTCCATCCATACATGGATTCTTTCGTGGTGGTCTTTGTGGACAATATCTTTGTGTAATCTAACACTCAACACGACTATGCTAACCATCTTGAGATCATTTTGAGTACAATTATAGAGCATTAGTTATATGCTAAGATCTCATAATGCCACTTTTAGAGGGAACAAATTCACTTATTGGGTCTTGTTATATCAAATATAGAAGTTTCAGTGGACCTAGAGAAAGCGAGAGTAGCAGTTTCCAAGGAGCAGCCAAAGAACGTATTTGAGGTACAAAGTTTTCTAGGGCAGAATGGTTACTATAGAAATTTCATACTGGACTTTTCACACTTAGCAGTGCCATATATGGGTCTGACTAAGAAATAAGTGAAGTCCATATTTTCATATTTTTTTGAGTTAACCTTTCTAGATCTGAAAGAGAGGTTTAATTTTGCAATGATACTAGTTTTTTTAGATCCAGGAAAGAGATATACTATTTAATGTGATGCATCAGGTATTGGGCTCAGAGCAGTGCTTATATAGGGAGAAGGAGTCGTTGCATATGGGTCTCGGCAATTGAGTCCCCATGAGGGGAATTACCTGACACATGATCTAGAGTTGGCTGCAGTTTTTCATGCTTTACGCTGTTGGAGATACTGCCTATTGGAGAGCATTTTGTGGTTTTCACCGACCATAAGTGTCTCAAATATATCTTCACTCAGCGTGAACATAATTTGAGACAGTGAAGGTGGGTCGAGTACCTTCAATCCATTGACATTAAACATGCCTACACACCCTAGAAAGGAAACACGGTGCCTGATGCGTTGAGCATAAGAATTCTGATATAGGCAGTTCAGGAGGCCATCAGTGAGTGGAAGCATATGGATCTGTTTTCTATGATGCATTTGGAGGTTCATGATAGACATGGGAAGAAGTTTCTTTCTTCTGTGGCTGTTACCTCTACTATACATGATTGAGTGAGAATGAGTCAGCTATCATATTTTGAAGTCCAAGTCATATGGGAGAGTGTGTCAGGAGAGTACGCTATTCTTGGATGGATCATATGCGAGGATGAAATCTTTAATTTTCATGGGTGTGTGTGGGTGCCAGCAGACATACATGAAGAACTAATGCAGGACTTTCATTCCTCAGTTTTGGTAGTTCATCCCAGTGTCACCAAGATGTATTGAGATCTTCATTGTCAGTATTGGTGGCTAGGTATGAAGAGAGATGTTGCTGGGTTAGTTATGAGGTGTTCCACCTATCAACAGGTGAAGGCAGAGCATCGGTGACCAACAGGGATTTTGCAGTAGTTACCCATTTTCTTATGGAAGTGGAATTTTGTCACGATGGACTTTGTGACAGGTTTAACGAGGTCTCCTCAAGGGAATGATACAGCATGGGTTGCCATTGATAGACTTTCAAAGGTTTCACACTTCTTGCTAATAAAGGAGACCTTCAGTGTTAATGAGATGGGAAGGTTGTAAATCCGAGATATTATACGACTACAAGGGGTTCCACACTCCATTGTCTTAAAAAAGGATGAAATTTTTAATTCTCGTGTCAGGAAGGGGATATAGAGGGATTTGGGGACAGAGGTACTTCTGAGTATAGCTTACCATCCCTAGACAGATGGCCAGTCTGAGCATACGATTCAGGTTCTAGAGGACATGAAACAAGCATGCATCTTAGAATTTGGAGGTTCTTGGGAGAAACACATTACTCTTGTGGATTTTCATACAATAATAGTTTTCATGAAACTATTCATATGACACTTTATGAGGCTTTGTATGGTAGACCATGCCGGTCACCCATATGTTGGCTGGAGGCAGGAGAGGCAGCGATGCTGGGACTTTGTCTTTTCAAGGAGACCACAGAGTAGAAAGAGTTGATTCAGAAGAGAATAGATACTACACAGTCGTGACAGAAGTCTTATGTTGATTGACGATGACGAACTCTTGTGTTTGAGGTTGGAGATCAGGTTTTCCTACATGTCACACCGAGGATGGGACACTGGAGGATTAGAAGATAGGGTAAGCTTTCACCATGGTACGTCATGCCATTTGAGGTGTTGGAGAAAGTCATTCTGGTTGCCTATCAGTTGCAGTTACCTCAGTGGTATTGGAATATGCATGATGTCTTCCACATTTCTTAGCTCCGACATTACTTCTATGACCTGTCTCATGTTATCCAACCTGAGGAGGTTGAGTTAGAGGTGGACACCTCACTTAAGGAGCTTCTTATCCGGATCATTGATCGAAGTTTGAGGGTTCTCCATGGACGGTCTGTTCCTCTCTTACGAGTGCTATGGCAGCATGGGTGAGTGTAGAAAGAGACCAGAGAGAGGGAGGATGATGCACAATCATAGTGGCAAGATCTGTTTGAGGATTCTTCTTATACGCCTCCTTAATAGGGAAATTCAAGGAAGAATATCTTTAAGGGGGGAAGTTTGTAAGAACCAGGATCTTATTTTTAGGTATGTCTTTCTTTTTTGATTATTTTTGAGAAAAAGTGGAGTTTCTGGAAATTTCAGGAGTACACACCGTGTACTTATATGTACACACCATGTACTAGGTTACCACAGGTAGCTGTGTGCTGTCCATGTAATGGCCGGGCACATGGCCATGTGTGGTGACCTGGAAACCACCAAAAGCGTGGGCTAACTAAGGCAAGTACACACCATGTACTTATATAGTACACACCATGTACCATATTTTTAGTTTATTAAACAGATCTGGGTTGTTTCTAATGGAAAAAACCATCTTCTTCTCGGACTATATAATTTAGGAGCATCTGTATAACCTCGAATCTTATCTGAGACCCCGAGTCACCATCTGTTCTCAGAATCGACAACCATAGATTGCATTAGAATATCCATTGTAAGCTATTCATTCTTCTAGAGTCTCATTTCCGGATTTTTCCCCTTTTGTGAGATATCCATGGTTGATAGTTTTTAATGTTTTTCTAGGTCTGTGGTGTTCTTGGGAAATTCATGGCCCAAGGTTCATGAATATCATCCGTAAACCATGAGGTAGGTGGTTTGTGCCTTTCTGTAGTTTGTCTTTGATTTATATGTTCAAAAGTGCCCAATACCCTAGTTTGGGGTATTGCTTGTTTATGGTTGTCAACCCTGTCATTTCTTGATATACATTGTTTTTTTAGATAGAGGATAAATGTTTGTTAATTGGGTTAACTTTTCCATGCTCTGGATGTTTTTCCCATGTTTCTTATTTTGACCATTGAGTCTAGCTTTCCTGTTAGGCTGCTTTACTTTTCATGCCTAGTATTATTAGGATGGAGTGATTTTATCTAACATGTTGTGATATGCTATAGACTGTTTATCAGAGTTGTTCTTGAGGTTTACTTTGGCTACCATGTATCTTTGTGAACGACTGACTTACAAAGGTCCGTGAGAACCTGGTGTAGTAGAATATATAGAGAATGGATGGTGATGGCTTCTCCAGAGTGTCTGCTTAATTTTATAGTGTGAGACCATAGGGGGGATTGAATTTGTGCTCCCTCAGAGTGTCTGTAGTTTCCTAATTACGAGACCACATGGGGAATTGGATGTTGAGTGCTTTACGAGAGTATTTATCATTACCGATACGAGACCACACGAGGAATTGATGATGACTGCTTCCTCAGAGTGGCTTTGCTAAAGCTGAACTAGAGGGGATAGACTATGATTACTTCACAAAGGGTTGCTTGGGTTTGTTTGGTTGAACCAGAGGGGTTTATGTGAGTACTTCAGAGAGGGTTACATATGTTTTTTGATTTCTTAACTAATAAATGAAATTGAATTCCATTGAACTGCAGGATTGTTTACTTTTGAGTACTTTCTTATTTTCTTCTTCTTCTGCTTATTTCCTGCCATATATATTCACTAACTATTAGGAAAGAATATTTGGGTGGTTTCATATAGGGATTCATCTCACCCCCTATTTGGGTCATGATTTTGTGCCCAAATAGATTATATAATTGTAGGTCCATAAAAAGGAAAGTGCTCTTCTACTTCATGTACTTGATTACTGAGGAGTTAGAGAGCATGGGACCAAGATGAGGCTTGCGATGCTAATAGAGTTTATCTGTTTTCTTTTTTTTTATATTGGTTTAGTACTATAAATTTGAATTATGACTTGTTTGGATATTTTCCTAGACATATGTATCTTTCATCATTCATATATATATATGTGATCTATTTTATTTCTTCCAGTATCCTACTATTTACTTTTGTATGGTATTATTACTACTTCTGCTATTGTTATTTATTTATTTCTGCTGTGTTACTCTGCCAATGAGGGCATAGTTTCTCCACTATCACACCCAAGGCCCCCACTTCTAGTTGGAAGACATTGTCATTCAAGGAAATGTGCTTGAGTCCATTTCACCAACCGGGTACGAGGCACCTCTGGGCGGCTTCTGAAACCAGGGCGTTATACCTTACACTTGGAGACACCTACGAGAGGATACTTGATGATCACACATCTTTTCCGAATGAGTGATCTTACCCTTGGTGGTGAGCGTTTCAGTTGGAACCTCTTAGTGGCAGCATTGAGACCGTATTATGTCATTATTGGTATATATTGGTTATCTTTGGTATATGCCCAGATTGACTAATTTAGGCGAAGAGTGTGGTGTGTTTGCAGTGATGAAATGAGGTTTTTCTTTGTTGGTGAAAAGGAAACCCATGTAGCATAGAATGGGATCATGTATTGGAGGGTGCAGCAGATCACTCATGAGTTGGAT
The DNA here is from genome assembly GCA_963277665.1 of Viscum album. Lineage (NCBI taxonomy): Eukaryota > Viridiplantae > Streptophyta > Magnoliopsida > Santalales > Viscaceae > Viscum > Viscum album. The sequence goes on along the minus strand of OY728130.1, from coordinate 1,049,584,147 downwards.
AGCATTACCCTCAGAGCTTCAGATGTTGTGAGATTCCAGTTCCCAACAATATTTGTAGAGTATGAGTAAGTCTTTCCAAAAGATTTTCCATAATTACCTCCCCATCAAGCGATCAACTTCTGCATCAACGTACACCCTAAGGATACACTGATATCCTCACTATCATATTAGATGGATCCCGTAGAGGTTCATTAGATGAGGGTATATTTTGTAGATTTTCAGAGTAAGGTCTTTATAAGACCCAAAGTTTCACCCCGGGCAACACCAGTTTTGTTTTCCAAGAAGGTACATGAGAGTTTGAGGTTGTGTGTGGATTACTGGTGCCATAATTAGGTAACATTGAAGATAATGTATCTACTACCAGGGATTGATGATATCATCAATCAGATAAGATGGGAACATTGGTTCTCAAATGTTGAACTTCGATCGAGTCACCACCATTTATTAGTACGATATGAGGATATACCGAAGATGACTTTCAAATGCCATTATAGTCACTATGAGTAGTTGGTGATGCCTTTTTGTGGGATGAGAACCCCCATAGTGTTCATGGGACTTATTAACCAGATCTTCCAGATATACATAGACCGGTTCGTAGTGGTCTTCACGAACGGAATCCTTGTGTACTCAACGTCATAGGAGTAGCATGTGAGACACGTGCGGATGGTTCTAGATGTACTTCAAGAGCACCATCTTTATGGGAATCTCTCAAAGTGCTTATTCTGGATAAAGGAGGTTAACTTTCTAGGACATGTTATCTTAGAAAATGGAGTAGAAGTGGCCCCATCCATGTTCAAGGAGAGGTTATCATGGGAACCAACTCAGAGTGTGATAGAGGTGTGAATATTCCTTGGGTTCGATAGATATTACCAGATATTTATCTTTGATTTCTAGGGGGTATCAGCACTGACGAGAGACTTGACCTGGAAGTGGCATCATTTTGTATGGATGGATAAGTACCAATAGTATTTACAACTGTTGAGGTAGAGTTTTAAGAGCTCACTGATCTTGAGATTTCTAGAAGAGGGTGTCAAGTACATAATTTTCTATGATGCATCAGGGACTGGGTTTGGTTGTGTCCTGATGAAGATATAGGAGGTGATTTCTTATGGTTTTCACCAACTGAGGCTATATCAGAAAAACTACGCGACCCATCATCCTTAGTTAGTAGTGGTAATCTTTGCATTGAAGATGTGGTGACACTACCTTATGGGAAAGCAGTTTACTATCTACTCTTACCACAAGATCCTCAAGTAAATCTTATCATAGAAGGATACGAATTTTAGGTAGATGCAATGGATATAGTTCCCCTAGGATAGTGAATTAGAGATATTCTATAATCTTGGGATGGGAAATGTTGTGGTATATGCCCTCAGTTAGAGATCATGTTCATAGTTGCAGAGAGAGGCATTGAAGTAGTTGGCCTCACTATAGTTACCCTTTGTAGATGGAGATGATGGAGGTTATCTCTAGTTGATGGTTGTCTGCCCTCTAATCTTGAAGCGAGTCAGAGAGGCATATCTAGAGAATTTATACTTTGAGACTTTATGTGCTCAGTGATCCACCAGACACACTCCTGATAGGTATTTTCAAGGTGGGTATCACAATGTCCTTTTAAAAGGATGCATAGTTATACCAGGGGAATTACAGGAGGAGATTATGATAGAGTTTCATAATTCCCCCTTGTAGGTACATCCTATAGTGGGAAAAATGTAGTAGGACCTCCGATGTTAGTTTTGGTGGACATGGTTGAAGAAGGAAGTAGTAGAGTTTGTTTCTTGATGCCTTATGTGCCAGCAGATGAAGGCTAAGCCCTGGGTTCCAGCAGGGTTATCTCACCCCTAGAAGTGCCATAGTGGAAGTGGGATGGAATATCGATGGACTTTGTGAAGGGATTAACACAAACATCTAGGGGACACTATTCCATCTAAGTGATAGTTGATCGACTCACCAAGTCAGCCCACATTCTATCTATCACGGAGCAGAGTTTCGTAGAGACATTGGGAAACCTCTACATTCATGAGATAGTTTGTCTTCATGGCGTCCCTTCAACGATAGTATTAGACCATGATTATTGTTTCACATATCGATTGTGGAAGGGATTGCAGGAGGCATTTGGGACTCAACTACACTTGAGCACAGCATTGCATCCCCAGATAGTTGGTCAGACATAGAGAACCAATTAGGTTCTGGAGGATATGTTGTGGGCCTATATATTGGACTTTGGTCACAGTTGGTAGGACCACCTACCACTGGTGGAGTTCTCATAGAACAACATCTACCACTCCACCATCAGTATGGAACCATTTGTGGCTTTATATGGGTGACCTTTACTCTCATTGCTTTGCTGGATGGCCCCAGAGAGTCAATACTCATGGGTCCAGAGTTGGTGTGAGCTACCACTGAGAAGGTGCAGATCATCTAGGAGCAGATGAAGTCTTCATAGAGTCAGTAAAAGTATTATTCTGACAAACGAAGGAGACCTATGGAGTTCAAGGAGGAAGATAATGTCTTCCTTTGGGTCTCACCTTGACGAGGGTTGTAGAGATTTGGCAGGGGTGAAAAGTTTTCTCTGAGGTTCATCAGCGCTTTTTCAGATACTGCGTAGAGTTGGTGAGGTGGCGTACTTCCTAGATCTACCTCCACAGTTGCACTGAGTACGTCATGTCATCCATGTTCCATAGCTAAAGAGATATGTGCATGACCCATCGCATGTCATCAACTGGGAAAAACTAGACATCGAGGATAGAGTGACCTTCACATAGTACCCAGTGGAGATCAAGGATCGATAGGAGAAGATCCTTTTTGGGTGAGTGATTACCCTAGTGCGTGTCTTGTGGAAGAACTTGAATCTTCAAGAGAGTAATGAGAGCTGGAGGCTCAAATTCGTGCACAATACCACATTTGTTTGAGTAGCCCTTTGTTTTGGATTTTCAGGAATGTAAAATCCCTAAGGTGGGAGTAATGTAATATCCCGGGTTTTATATGTATTATTTTATAATTTTATATGGAATTATTACGATAGAAGGCTTTGTGAAAGCGTGCGATTCTGAGGCCCGAAGTGCCCAAAATAAATGTTTGAAATAAATTATACTCCAAATAGAACACATGAGAAATTTTCTTGAAAAAGCGTAACAAATTTTAAATGGGAACATAGATCATAAATTCGAGGTCACTATTTCATTTAGAATAAGGAATTTACCTTATGTGGGGACCAACATCGGTTGGCACATGTCAGTTACAAATGTTAATTTTTGGACTTTTTAAAGGAAATAAAATAAGTCAATAAATTAATTTATTTTAAATGTTTCCTTAATGAAAAGACCTAATCCTCCCATATTAATACCTTCTTATGTAAAATTCATAGGGCTAGCCGCATAACCCTACGAATTGATGATTTCCATTGGATATTTAGAGGAGATCCTATTAGAGGATGATGATAGAGCGATCGATCGACGCATCTCGGATTTGACGAACCTCACAAAAAAACATGTTGTGATGATTGTTCTTTAATTGAATTGAGGTAGGGGTTTGTTATTTCAATTTGTTTTTCCTTGTTCTTCAATTAAAGGATTAACCCGAATCAACCCATGAACAGGTTGATCTACGGATCATGCGTTCTTACAGGAGGGTTATTATTTCCGTTTCATTCAGGGATTTTGATTCTGGGAATTAATATATGATGTTTAGAATCATTTTTTAAATTTTCCATACTTAAAATACTAACGAAAACAAATCGAATCCATGACTAATGGCGGTGGATGATCGTTTCTCCATTTGATTATTGAATTTCTTCCCTCCTTTCCCAAATTGTTCACGTTCATTGTGGTGTGACGAACAATAGATCATTGGAATCAATTTCATAACACAATGATCCTAAACTAGAGATTAGACATCGCGATGACCAAGCATAGTTGCGATAATGATAGAAGATGACTAATCAGCTCAAATTGGGGAAGAACATTCTTCGAGCGTTCTTCATGTGGGTGAATTTGAACTTGTTTTTGAGGTCCGATTGGAGGCCCAAAAATAATGTAAATAGTTTAGAAATGGAGTGGTGACCTTGGATATTCATTTTCAAGGTGAATGGGTCATTGTAATGTGAACCATAAGATCAATGAAGACACACAGAGGAAGAATGGTGCTTTCTGGAAACATGTGATGAACACATCATGTATCCTGAAGAATACACCTCATGAGGCCAGATCAATGGCGGATAGGGTTTCCAAATTACATAAGATGAATAACACGTCATGTTTCCTAGAGGACCCATCTTGTGGGTCCCACTAAGTGGAAGCTAGGTTTTTTTATTGCATGAAGTGATGACACGACGTGTGACAACTGTCACATGGCATGTGGGTCCTTACGCGGGACTCAACATGTATCTCAGGCAATACACAGACACAAGGTGGAGAACAAGACATGTACTCCACTGCATGGGAAGACCTGGCTAGATACGTGGGCTACCCCGTGTACTGGAACATAGTCTCAAACACACGGGTTGAAGCCATGTAAATGCACATGGATAGCATACATGGTGTATTCCTCAGATAATGGAACACGGCGTGTCACATTCTTACATTCCATGTACTACTTCTTCTACACGATATGACTTTGACACATGATATTGAACACGGGTAGTACCTGGGGTCACAAGACACGACATGTGACCTTTCTACATGCCATGTACCTTTCTGTACATGGCTTGATTTTCTTCTCCACCATTCCTTGGACAAGTTTTATTTGGGGTATTGACCCTTTTTACCATCAATCAGAAGGCTTGGTATCTTTTCCAACCATAAGAGTATGACCCCTTCAACATGACTTTCTATATAGAGTCATAATCTCTCTGAGAGGCCTGAAGTGAGATCCTATACCCCTTCTTGACCCCAGGTAGAGTTAGGTATCGACTTGAACAATCATACAGGACACCTATCCTCTACTTAGTAGCAGAATCTGGATGAGTCATGGTATCCTCCAAGGCCCTGCCAGTGATCCTCATCAGTGTATCGTGATATTTTCCACTCAGAAGTGTGTTCTCCTGGAATGAGTGTATTCGTTCTCTCTTCTGATCTATCAAAGTGGATATCTCTCTCATGACACTTCCCGAAGAATTGACTACTCATACAGACACCTTTAGAGATATCAAACTCATAGAGTGAGTTATCCTAGATGAGTGGTTCGTGAAATCTTTAAATTGGATCCCTAGTGAGGGTATTCGGTTGTTGTGGCTTACCTCTAGACTACGAGTTGGGGTTTCTGAGTATGTAACACCCGAAGATTTCAAAGTGTGTTATTTCTTCAAAATAATTCAATAACTTGCTCTACACGCAACACTGAGTTCAATCGCACCATGACTTACCAAAAAAGCCATTAAAAAGAGGTTATGAATAGTATTAACTAAATTTTAAACTTTATATAATCCTTATAATTTTAGAATCCATATTATGAGTTTCTTAGACATAATGGAAGAACAAATTCATTTTCAGTATTGCACTTTTATCAACTTTTAAGAGTGAACCATTTTTAAATACAATATTTTAAACTTTTTGACTAAATGGGGACATCAAAAATTTAAAATGAAACATCCCAAGCTTCCACGGTATGCTTTCCTTTGAATAATATGGTAGTGTGTGTTGTACGCAACTTCGAGTTTTAACACACACCACAACCGATCAAACTAGCCATTATGAATAGTAATACCTACTTTTTGAAATATTATCTTGTAAAATGGATTTCATTTTTGGATTTGTAATATCAAATTTAGCCTAGGGTGAAATTTTGGAACTTTTCGGATAACTTTAATATTTTGATGAATAGTGAAAATTACTAAATTTTAATTAATAACAACTTTTTTAATCAAAATATTTAATATTGATAAATTATGAATTTGAGTGGTTTTAAAGTATATTTATAATATATTTTTACCATTTAACTCAATGATTTTTATTGGACATAATTTCACAATAAAACTGGACATAAACAAGTGTCAATCTTTTGATAGTTATTATCTCTTAAAAACACGCTTTTTGTTTTAACAATGGGAATTAATTTTAAATTAATTTCTGCCACTTCTGTGTTTTGAATTAGGAAAAATGGATTCCATATTAGTAAACAGTATGTTAAAATTATATAAATAGGAAACTTTTATTTTTAGACATTTTGAATAATTACTTAGGTAAATATTTTATTTACCATGGTTAAAGGGTAAATCCGGTAAATAAGGGTTAACAAATAATATTATAATAACATACAATTACCCTAAAACGTGTCCTAACCTTATTGGTTGATACATGGCCGACCATGGGCATCTTTGGGTCGATTTTGGGACCCCATGGAGCCACCTGTAGGTGATAGGGACACTTTATTTTAATTAAGTTAAAATGAATACAAAAATGACACAAGCATATATCGTTTAGCAAAACAATTTTTACATAGGGTTATATATGTTGGATTTTAAACTATAAATATTAATTAGAAATCTAAAACTATTTCCTACTTAATTATATTTTATTTATAATTTTTATAGATTATATAATTTAATTTATTTATGACACAATGATGATGTAGTAATTACCATAATAGTGAAAAATTAAAATAATTGATATTATAAATACCCAAATAAATATAATTTGAGACTTTTAATACATTAAACTAATTTTATAGGATAATATGACATATTAGGATTGATTTAATTGACTTTTTTCGAAGTAATCATTCTGTTATGAGTTTCACAAAAATCAACTATTGAATAGTGTCAAAATTGACATAAAAGAGTTTTTAAAACAAATATTTTATTATTAATGGATATTAAATTCATAAAAATATAAGGTTCTGCCAATAGACTTATATAATAATAGTTATATCATTAATGGACCACTTTGGGGTCTCTTGGATGTATATAATAAGTTTATTAACCATATAATATAAAAATACAAAGAGACATTGTAAAAGTGAAACTAATTAACTTAGAGTTAATACTTAAATATAAGGTTAATATAAGTACCAAAACCTCTCTAAATTAAATTGTTTGAGTGATTTTCGACCCATCCCCACCTTAAAATTTAAATAATCCACTTTTGAGACATTAGAAACCGAATATGAATTTATTATAAATTAATATTTCTAGCTTTTCCAAAGGTGGCCCTCACCCCTCTTATAAAAGGGCACTCCCCCTTCTAATTACTTCACACCTTCAAAGCCTTTTGGTTCGGCCAAACCCCACCCATATACTCTCTAAACTTCCCTCACTACATCCTAGAGGCCTTATGTTGATCATAAATCCAACCAATGATGCCCTTTTGATCAAATCAAAAGGAAGAACCTGAAGAAGAGGTAATGATTTCACCACCCTTTTTCAAGTTCCTTTCTTCTTCCACTTCTTCCTCCTTTGTTGTTACCATTATAAAATAATAACTCCAGTATCATATATATACTGTGATGTTATTATAAATATGGTACAACCATATTCACTATTCTATCCATCCTTTGAATAACATGTCACCATACGTGCATACGTAAGGCTTACCGTCTCCACGTCGTGGTGTAATTGTTATTCAATAAATTATTATTTGGATGGGTATAATAATGATGTTTAACTCATGTAAATAATAAATATAACATGATAATGATTCTGTATATATGATATACCATCCAATTATATATTATTTTAATATCAAAAGAATGATATTGTCGCTCGTGCGTACGTATGGACTACCGTCTCCACGAACGCGATGAGATTCATTATCCATCGTATCCATTCAAGTATAATTATCATTTGGTGATTAATAATAGTATCTAAGGACTTGATATCATTATCTATATGATTAGGATACAACCTATCCATTACAAACATGGCTTACATAATAAAACATATAAAAGAAAACGAGTAAGTTAACACCCGAAACAACGATAATACTAAGATATTATTAACAAATCAATGTTAAAATATCATATATGATACCATATTAATGTATATGATTCTTGTATAATTTAATAACTATTATTTCACCATTATATAGGAGGTTAACCTACCCCAACCAAGGAAAAGTACAAGGTAATGTTTTATTTCACAATCTCTTCATTATCCGAGGTTGTTTATACGTAATAATCTACTGGGATTTCTTTATCATCCACATCCATGTTTCTGCGAAATGTATTTCAAAACATTTTTACTATTTACAAAGAATATGGGTTAAAGTAATTTATACCCTTATGTGTTTTTAAAGTAATATTTCCGTCGTTTTCCAAACAAGGCACTTTTAACCTTTCGACAAATTTAAGGTAAGAATGTTTTTTAAACTTATACGGTGGGTGCGACTATTTACCACCGTTATAAAATCATCAAAGATTCCCTTACAAGCTTATAAGAATATTTTCAAAGTAAATGTTTTATTTTATAATTATTTGACTTTTCAATGATTTAAAAAGGAATATTTTAAGAATTTGTGAAAGGTACTCTTTATCAAGATCATAATTTTAATTGTTTTAAAGATTTATCTTTATAAATATTTTTAATTAATGTCCATGTCTTCAAAATGATTTTAATGATTTATTTATATGGACATGAATGTTTTTAAATGATATTTATTTTCAAAAGTTTCAAAGTGGTATGGGACACTTTGATTCAAAAATCTATTTTAAATTAATTCCTTTAGAGCACATAGATTTAAGATGGACTTTGAGGATTAGTATAGAAGAACTTCATAAAATTTTGGTATTGTAGAGATTTTGTGAGTTTTACTAGCAATACATCCCTGTCTGGATACGAGCAGGTAGAGGTGGCTCTGGCACAGATGTACCTAGGGGTAAAACCCGAAAACACCTCTTTGAGCTAGACTCGAACGGGAACTGGTGCACGACAACAGGCCTTGCTGCACTCTTGGTTACGACACTCCCGGGGGATATTCTTAGGTTAACTCTCATTTTCTTTACAAATCATTATGAAGGGTTTATGAGTATATACTTCCTCAAATAATTTTTTTTATGATTATGGATTATATCCATAAATATTTTAATTTATGTTAAGTGTTTTACAAGTATGGAATTAAATATTTTGGTTCATAAACTAATCTTGTTTATGACGTTGTTTAGAAATGCCGGCCAATAGAAGGAATGAGAACTCCAACAATATGCGTGATCCAAAGAGTAAGGAGGATCATATCTTTCATGGTCTTAATCCCGAATTTAGAAGGGAAATAGTCTCCCACGTATTATCATCATATGAAGAAATAGTATCATGTGTTGATAATATAAGTAAAGAATTCTCAGAGTCCTATGGATTTGAAGTGAATCCAGAGAAGGAAATGATGGTAGAGAGAATGATAGATAAAAGGAATAAGGTAAAGAAGAATTTTCCTATATGTGATAACTGTGGGAAGAAACACCCTGGAACTTGCCTGAAAGGAATGGGAGTTTGTTATAAGTGTGGAGGAAAAGGGCACAAAGTACGTGACTGCAAGGGTAAGAAAATGGTTTCAAATGTACAATGATTCATTTTCAAGGAGTTTGGACACTACGCGAACTTATGTCCCAGTCACCAGACTATGCCGAAAATGATGCTATTGGATAATAATCAAGTTATGATACTACCACAGATGAAGAGGAATGATTAGAGTTCTTGTGTTGTGTTGTATCAACAATGTACTGGTTATAATAATTATGGAGTATATAAGGATTGTACTGCAGTAATATTTCATTATGGACTTGAGATTGTGTGGAACAAAGAAAAGTGACTCAATAGCAGGTTAATTTTTTGGAAAATATATGGTTGAGAGAAAGATAAACCATAACATGGTTCTGATACAGAGGAAGTGATTTTAGAATAATACATGATTGTTTTGGATAAATTATATTGGATATTCTTGACTACCTTGAAACTGATTAATTTGTATATTCCATCATTGTTGGGGTTTACAACATTTTTGGATTGAAGGAGTATATCTATTATTCTATAAGGAATAAGGGATCATGAATCTAATAAATAAGGTTTTATGATTATTCAGGATGTTGTAGTGTTTTATAAGAATACATGATTAAGGTTATCACATGTTATTACGCGGCCAAAAAAAAGGATCTTCATTGTGTTTACCTTCTTTATGAATTTTGGACTGAAGTATTTTGGATAGTTCTAGTTTGGATTATTTTGGATTGCCATAAAAGGACAACCCATAGGTCGGGCGACAACCCGTCACGTCCGACAAGGACGTGAGACTTGAACCCACAACCGAAGGGTGACAAGGGTGTATCACCTACCACTGACCCACGTGATGTCCATGATTAAATAATGTAGTTTTTTAAAAGATCTGGTAGATGAATTATAAATTCGTTTTTTTTGAACCCTATATGAATAGGATAAATAGAATATTTTCTTACGTTCTATTATCTTTTTGAGTGAAAGATGCGTTTGTGGTAGAAATTAGTTAAAGGATGGAACTCTACTTGTCAAGAATATATTTTTCTTCTTCTCTTATTCTATGAAGAAAATAATTCTTATACATTATTTAAGGAATCCTAAAACCAAAAATGTGTTATCCTAATACCCTAGGTTTTGTTGAACCGATGGTATTTCATATCATCATAGATTGATGAATTTAAGGACCTCAATTTTACACTTGTTTGTGATTGATAACCTCAATCACTACCTATAAATATTTACGTTTTCCCTCCAATTATATATCTCTAATTTCCACCAATGTTCTCCTAATCGAGATCATAATTTGGTCGTGACCCTTTCATTTCTCTTTTCCTCATATTAAGACTAAATTTTAGTAACCCAATTTCCGATGTGGGTTTTCCCACAAATATATTTTCTATTTTCAACCTTTTATTTTTGAAGAAAAATTTCAAATTGCGAGGACGCAATTTATTGAAATAGGGGAGAATGTAACACCCCAAGATTTCATAGTGTGTTATTTCTTCAAAATAATTCAATAACTTGCACTACATGCAACACCAAGTTCAATCGCACCATGACTTACCAAAAAAGCCATTCAAAAGAGGTTATGAATAGTATTAACTAAATTTTAAACTTTATATAATCTTTATAATTTTAGAATCCATATTATGAGCTTCTTAGACATAATGCAAGAACAAATTCATTTTCAGTATTGCACTTTTATAAACTTTTAACAGTGAACCCTTTTTAAATACAATATTTTAAACTTTTTTACTAAATGGGGACATAAAAAATTTAAAATGACACATCCCAAGCTTCCATGGTACACTTTCCTTTGAATAATACAGTAGCGTGTGTTGTACGCAACTTCGAGTTTTAACACACACCACAACCGATCAAACTAGCCGTTATGAATAGTAATACCTACTTTTTGAAATTTTATCTCTCAAAATGGACTTCATTTTTGGATTTGGAATATCGAATTTAGCCTAGGGTAAACTTTTGGAACTTTTTGGATAACTTTAATATTTTGATTAATAGTGAAAATTACTAAATTTTAATTAAAAACAACTTTTTTAATCAAAATATTTAATATTGATAAATTATGAATTTGAGTGGTTTTAAAGTATATTTATAATATAATTTTACCATTTAATTCAATGTTTTTCATTGGACATAATTTCACAATTAAACTGGACATAAACAAGTGTGAATCTTTTGATAGTTATTATCTCATAAAAACACGCTTTTTGTTTTAACAACGAGAATTAATTTTAATTTAATTTCTGCCACTTCTGTGTTTTGAATTTGGAAAAATGGACTCCATATTTATTTTCAATGTTTTGAATTGGAGTAAATGAGTTGTGAAATATTTGAATATTTCTGACAAATTAGTTGAATGATAGGTTTTCACTCCCTATAGCTCTTGATCAACATTTTTAATGGGTGTTTCCCATGGAATTGATGGTGAGTTCATTATTGGATAATTGGGTATTTTATTAGAACTAATTAATTCTCACATAAAGGAGTTTTATCTTACATTGATCATTATAATGATTGAACTGAATGTTTTTGCAACCAACGGTTAGAGGATTATGATTACAAACTATCATTGAGAACTAGTAAATTGAGAGATCATCATTCCAAAATATGATAACATATAATAAGTATTATTAACCTTGAATTAATAACTATTAAATATTTTATTTGTTAATTTAGTACTTATCCATCATGTTCTCATTAATTCCTAAAAAAACACAGAACCCCCCAACACTAACACTCACATTGTTACACTACGATTTTGAACCCTTCCTTATAGACAATCTAAGGTCACCATTATTATAGATTTAACATCTTATTTATATATGTATTTATACACTCATGACCTCTTTGTATCTCTAAAATCATTGGCACCAATTTTGAGGAAGTCATTTTGATTCATTAATAAATAAAAAATCCCCTTATTTTCACGGAAAAAATACAGTAGTGAATTTATAAAAAACATTCTATGAAAAAAGGAATGAACCTATTGATCGTGTGTTGATTCAATAAGTTAATTGATTTATTTTTTGTTTTGATTCACAAAATAACCCACATTTATGTAACTAATGATGTTTATTTTAAGTTCATTTCAAAATAATAATATTCATTAGAATATTTATTCTATAAATATATTCAATTCATTGATCCATGTTAAAAAATTTGTATAAATTATTATGGACATGTTTTTAAAGTATTCTGGAAGCACTGTTCATACCTTATGTTTTTTAAGCATAAAGTCATGATAGGAAATACTATATTTGGAAGAATGTTTATGGATCATATACCCTATGTTTGTATGAAACCCAATATTTGAGGAATGAAAAGTATGTTTCATTAACCCTACACTAGAGAACAACTACACTTCATCAACCCTACATTTGTAAAAAAACCCTATGTTGTCAACCCTACATTTGGATTTTTGTCATCACAAAAAGGAATCCTAGTTTTTACTATTCAACAAAAGAGTTTAGATCTACGATATTACACAAGATTTATGCAATAGTCTTGTTGGAAGTAAATCATTATTTAATATATCATTATGATCGATTCAATGGCTTGTATTCAATAGTTTAAACCATTCCATTCTTATGAGAAGTTTTTACTGTCATAAATGGTTTCAAATTAAAATATACATGATTTATTATGTTATATATTTGTATCTAGTTTGATATGGAGTAATTATTCCTACATTTTAAATACAAATACATTTTTCATCAAAAGAATAAAAAGGAGGAGATATCGAAAAGATATATACATAAGGAAAATCTATATTGGAAAACCAAAAGTGTGTCATCTACTTTAGAGATAATCTTTGAAGACATACATACTTTTATCTATCTGATTGAGTCACATTTTTTTCATCACAACTATTGTATCATATTGTTCCTAATTATTCTTCAAGATTGAAAATGTTTTTTTTGAGAGATACAATTTGGAGATATACATGTTTAAACATATCTATGGTGTTTTCTTTATTGATTTTTGATGAAATCATGTATAATATTAGAGAATTATTTGTTGTTGTGTGTTATTAAAGATCAATTAAATATATTAGTTTCTAATAAAATAGTGAAGTTTGACCTATGTTCTCAATAAAATCAATATTTATCAATTTGTTGGAGTTTTGACTTCTCATACATAGTTGTAGTAAAGTGTCAGCTTCTTGTTCTGACTTATGGATTTTCAGTTCCTTGTAAAAGCATCATAATTCCCTATAAAATCCTTGAAAAGGTGTAAACTAACTTCACATTGCAATTATGGTCTTGTGATTATATGGCCTATCTAGTGAAATCCCCAAACTCATTGAGAGAGTATTGTTGGGGTGGAATAAGGCATATTTGTGTCTTGAACCACTATACATTGTTGTGTGCTTTTCCTTTATTTATTTTCCCTACCCACTCATATTTAATAAATAATAAAAGTTTTTCTTCATAATAATATTTGGTTTTAGAATATATCAAGGTTATTGAAGAACATAATCCCCCCTATTTTGTCACTGTCCTCCTCATCGCCATCCCAACCTAACAAGTGGTAAAAATGGAAGGGCACTACTGGTACATTCTCTTATTGAATTTTTTATTCGATCTAATATCAATTTTTTTCTCTATTCCTTGAGTATTATATTTTATTATAAAAAATGTATTCAAAATTTTGTACTCCTGTGAAAAATAAATAATGTTTTACTAGATCTAACAAGATTGTATTAAAGGTTTAGTCGAAGTCATCTTGAAATGACTAATTCTAGAGAAAACACTGACAAGTTTAATTGATTTTCTCAATGTGATACTATATATGAGTTGAGGAAGACTATTTTTTCCTATTAAGGAAAAAGCAATATAATACAATTAAATTGAGATACAAGATGAAGATAATAATATAAAACATAATATAAATACTCTAAAAACTACTATGGTTGAATCATCCAATTCAAGTCACCCAAATAAATATTTTTTAGATCTTACTAAAAGATTTGAAAATTAGTACAATAAGAAAAATTAACAGACTAAAGAAAACAAATGATATGAATGAAAAGAAAAAGTTCATAAAAAGGTTAAATTTCATTTTATTTAAGATCAAAGGAAATATGATTATAATTGAAAAGGAAGTTGAACTTTAAAATAATCTTTGAGTGATTCTTCTAGTTCACATGATAACTCTTCTACTGATTCCAATACTGAGTAGAAAAATAGATGGTATATATTATGGCCCATACTAATGAGGAAAAATCTTCTAATTTCCAAAAAATATTATTTTTAAAACATTCATATAATTAATTAAATAGGTATTTCTTTATGTTAGAAGATAAATATGATTCCTTAACGAAAGACCATAAAGACATTATAAAATTTTATTATGATATCCTATTAGATAAATAATGTTTGTAAAATTAGATTAGAGATTTAAAAACTAACTCTTCGAAAAATTATTTTTTATATTCTTGAAAATAAGATTAATTTTCTTTATATATGATCCTTTAAAAGATGATTCTATTATACTGATAAATGAAAAATATTGTTTAAATCAAATCATTTATAAAAATAAAATTCTAAAAGTAAAACTTAGAAAAGTAAGTAATGGTGAAAGAAAAAAATTATATTGTAATTATTTTGTTCATAGTTAAAATAGTAAAATAATTTCAATTACTAAATCTTTTTATTGTGGTATTAATGGAAATTAGGTAAATAGACATTTCCTTAGAAAATATAAAATTTACAGTGTTAAAAATGTTTATTTCTCAAAATAACTCTTTAGCTTAAATAGTAGAATAACTACTCAAAATAAAAAATTTTGTAACCTAAAAATATAATTTCTAACACTTTTGGACCCAAAATAATGTGGGTAATAAAATATACTCTTATTATAGCTTTTAAAGGACTACACCACTAAGTTGTATTGTTAAAAATTTAAGTTGTTTATTGAGTGAATCAGGAAAATATATACCAAAGGATCGATCAACTCTGAAGTAGTTCGTTATAAAAAATCCTCAATACGAAAATATATTATCCATGAAGTGCTTCATTTTTTTGTATCTATATTATTTTAGTATATTAACGGTTTGATACAGGGGGAGAGTGATGTCTCTTTAAATTGATAAAACACTTCTATACTCTTTGAATCATGTCTTAGCCAATTTTTATTGTATAATTATTTTTCTAAACTTTAAATATATCTAAACATTATTTTAATATGTAGACAATACAACACATGATTAAATTATGAAAAAGTTTATATATTTCCATTTTAAAACTATTAAAATATTTATATTTAATTTTTCAAAATTATATTTATTTATGTAACCAGAAATTATTTCTTACATAACTTATCTTTTCAAAAGTAAAAATCTATAATGATTATTCTATATTTTTCTACTCAAAAATATTAAGCAGAATCTATAATGTGTCTAAAAAAACATTTCACATTACTCTTGAAATATTAAAATTAAATATCCATAATTTTTGAAATATCTTGTTCAATGACTTATGAAAACTAATAATAATAAGATGAAGTAGTCAAATACTTCAAGTTTAGAAGAAAATATTTCACACAAAAGGACTGAAGGTAATATTTATGATTTTTTAGAAGAGCAATCAGTTTAATATATATAATATTTGTTTGTAATACTTTTTTGAAAGAAATATGGAAGATCATGGGAATGTATAACTGCAAGTCTCTCCAACTCAAATGTCTTATTAAAAGCTTCTATACAAAGTCAACATCTTGAATGATGAATAAACGAAGTTACAAGCTGATCTAAATACGTATAGAAGTTCATATCAAGAACTATAGAAAATATGTTGTTACTAAGATGAATCTAGAAAAGACTAAACTATTATTTGTTCAACAATGTTCATATTATTTTTTATATAACATAACAGATGTTATTAAAAATAGAAAAGTTGAACTCTCAAGAGTGTTATTGGATCTAAGTAAAAAATGTAGAAGCTTTTAATGTTCATATAGACATTTTATTCCTTCCAAATATCCCATTTTTTATTTTATATAAATAATTTGAAGTCATTTTAAGATATCATATTTTTAATACATTTTTAGAAACATGATATAAATTTATTAATAATTTATAGTAGGTTTGTTATATTTTTTGTTTCATGTAAGCAATAATTTAATATTTTATAATCTCATTATATATTACTATAAGTAATAAATAATTTCATTTTATATATTACATGTTCAAAAATTAGTTAAAAGAATTTTATTCCCTAGAAATATTTTAATTCATGAATATGTTATATTCAATGACTCTCAGGAATTTATTAGAAGATAATCATTTTCATTCATTGGGCGATTTTATTTTACTACATTTCACTCTTATCTTTTTTATGTCACAAAAGGGGGAGAAGTTTTATGTATAAGATATATTCATATCATAATGTGGAATACTTTTTTCCAATCATAAATCTTTATTTTTTGTAATGGAGGAGAAGATTTTTTATGTAATATTTTATGAGAACATTTTTAATTAGATTAGAGAAATTTATGTGCTTATTAGAAATGTTGTTAAAAGAAGAAATGTGTTTTTAATTTTTTTTATTATTATAAAAATTTATTCTTTTAAATTTGTTTTCAAATTTTACATATTTTTTATGGGTTTCATAATCATAAAAGGGGATATTATTGATAATTTCTTACTTTAACAACTTCATTAATTTCTTTTTGAGTTTGATACTCATAAACAGACACATTTATGTTACTAATAGTGTTTTTTAAGTTAATTTTAGGAAAATAATATTCATCTAAATATTTATTATGAAAATATTTGTTAAATTATTCTAGATGTGTTTTTGAAAGTATTGTGGAAACAATTTTCATTCACTACATTTATATGCATAATCTAATGAATAAATCCTACATTTGGAAGAAAAAATATGGATCTTATACCTTACATTTGGATGAAACCCTACATTTGAAGAATGAAAAGTATGGTTCATCAACCCTATATTTATGAAAAACCATATGTCATCAACCCTATATTTGTAAACAAGACAATATTGTCAACTCTACATTTGTAGTTTTTTCATCACACGAAGGAACCCTATGTTTTACTATTCAATGATAGAGTTTTAAATCTATGGTATTATTCAAGATTTATGAAACGATCTTGATGAAAGTTAAGATCTATTAAAAGGCCAGTTATGATTAATTCAAAGGCTAATATTCAACATAGTAAATCATCTATACTCTTACACTAAGTCATGACTTTATTAAATCATTTTGAACTCAAATATTAATGACTTATTATAAAATATTTATGTAGCTGTTTCGACTGGAAGTTTTTGGACCTACAATAAAAATATCAAGATGTTATGCATCAAAAGAAAAAAAGAGGAGATATAAAACACACATATATATAAGAAAAGTTGTGTTTTAGAATAAAAAGTGTGTATTTTCCTTTATAGACACACTTTGGAGACATATATTTTTTCATCTATATGATTTAATTACTACTATTCTTGTCACTTATACTTTATCTTATTGTTAAATATTATTCTACAAGATTAATTTAGCATTTTTTAGAGGTACACTATGGAGACATACCCATTTAAATACCATTATGGTGTTTTCCTTACAACTGTTTTAAGAAATACTATACAACATTGAATATTTGTTTTCTATTGTGTGATATTAAAGGTCAATTACATATTTAATATGATGCTACAACTATTAATTTTAACTACTTTTCTCAATAAAATCTATCTCTATTAATTTATTTGAGTTTTGACTACTCAGACTCAATCATGGTAAAGTGTCACCTTCTTATATTAATGTACGGACTTTGGGTTCCTTGTAAAAGAACCATAACGCCATGTAAAATCCTTGTAAAGGAGTAAACTGCATGACATAAATTTTTATAGTATTGTGTTTAGAGGACCTATATAATGAAATCGATAAACTCATTGAGAGAGTGCTTTAGAGTAGACTAAGGGATCTTTTTTCCTTAGATCACTATACATTTTTGTGTTATTTTAATATATTTATTTCATCTTCTCACTATTGTTTGAGAGATAAGGAAAGGTTCTATTGCATAACATGAGTGGTGTTTAAAATATATCAAATCTTTTGAAGAACACAATTCACCCCATCTTGTGTCTTTGTCTTCATTATCAACATCTTGACGTAGAAAATCCTTCCTTTCAAGAATAATAGGATTGATAAATATTTATAATTTGTAAACTAAATTTGTAAATATTTCATTAAAAGACTTAAATGAGAAAGTTTTGAAATTTAATATTACATTTATTTCATTTAGGAGAACCATGAACAATCCTTGAGAGATCCATATGCAAAAAAATTTATAAATCAAAATAATTAGATTATTTTTCTTAATTTACATGATGAATTTTAATTGAAAATAGAACTAGTCCAATTATTTCATAAGTCCCATATCCATTTATGAGAGGATCTAAAAAAATACATTAAACACTTCACCATGGAATGTGTTAGATTGAATTTAAGAGATGTAGTATAAGAATAAGTCAAATGGAAAGCATTCTCAATCTCATGTGAAGGTGTTGTAAAGGAGTGGCTATATAAATTGTTAGTAGGTGAAGTTACTAGCTAGGTTGAACATCATTTAAATTTCCTTCATTGAATATTTTAACCTAAAGGAGTGCTATATTGAAGAAAGAGATCTATTTAATCAATAAAGTCTTAGGATATATACTCTATGATTATTGAGAGGGATTTAGGAAACATTGTGAAAATTGTCCACAATAAGTAATTGAAGAACATGACTTCCTAGTGTTATTAAAACATGGTTTATTGAATAGTAAGATAAATATACCAGATGAACTTTGAATAGAAACTGCTCAGTGAACCTAAAGGAATCATATAAAAGAATTTCTAGAATTAAAAATAATTCATTATAAGATGCAATGACCCCAAAGGAGTCCATAAGGTAAATTCTATTGAACCACCCCCTTAAGTGTTATGGTTTTTGTTCTTCTCTAAGTTACTTCACAGACCGATATGATCAACTATAGGATATTGATAGTTGTGTTGTCTATCAATAAGGACTATTTCAATATCACATAAATAACAAAGGGTGGATAGATTACTCATATGATCTGTATGGATTTATAAGTCAAAAAAATGATGCATAGATTCCATTTTAATAAATGTTCCATCAACCTCCACAATTTCAGAAAAAGTTCAAGCTAGGATATCAATATACTATCCAAAATTCATTATTTTAATAATGTAAATAAATTGACAATACTTAACCTAATTATCAACCAAAAATACATAACCCACCATATCTAAAAATAGGGGACCTAAAAAATAAAATGAGAGAATTGAAGAACTATTTAATGAATCTAGACTAGATGTTTACTAAAATTCCAAAGAATTTTCGGGATAAAATATTACACAATACCATGGATAATGTGAGTATGTTAACAAATAGAATTGAAAGGTAAATAAACAATTTTATAAAACCAGAATCAAGAAAAACCAAAT
This sequence comes from Viscum album, assembly GCA_963277665.1. Lineage (NCBI taxonomy): Eukaryota > Viridiplantae > Streptophyta > Magnoliopsida > Santalales > Viscaceae > Viscum > Viscum album. The sequence continues at coordinate 1,049,564,235 of OY728130.1, read as the reverse complement.
CAATAACAAGAGAGAGTAATTTTTTTAATAGAATAAGGAACAATCAAAAATTTTACTTGAGAAAAAATTAAATAAGGGAACAAGATTATGTTTTCCATTCAAATATGAATGATTCAATTTAGTGAAATTAATGAAGTGTGATTCAAAATGAAATTTTAGACATAGTCAAGAATGTTTAATTCAATATACGACTCCATGAATATCTTCAAAATATTCCCCAATATTCAATGTTACTAAAGGAATTGTTTAATAAAAAAATAGGCTTCAAGGAATGAGAGAGTATTCTTAGGAAGAAATGTTTCAGCTCTAAAAACACATCAATTGACTATAAAATCTTACAAACTAGGTATATTATAAACTCATTGTTCAATTGGTTTTAGTTTATTAATATATTTTTATGCAATTTCAGATATTAAATTAATGTTATTCATCATTTTGTATTCTTAGATTTTTATAATTGAGATCTCAAACCAACTTGAATGGTGATTCAGTTGGAAAATTGAGCTATTTAATTCCAAGATATTTTTTAAGAACATGTATTAGGGAGGGTGGATAACATGAACTTTATAGATAATTTATATTTCCTCAACATGGATGAAGAAAAAATATATATTAATTATAAAATTTTATAGGTAAAATATTTTTGATGACAAACCTGATAATAATCATTTTTAATAAGGGAATAATTGAAATGTAAATTGATGAAAACATATTACATTTAAAAATTTTAAATTTTATAAAGATTCCATAATAACATTCCATTTTCACACACTAAGGAATCTACTTCACTAATATAAAATAATTGGTTAAAAGAGATTCTATGTCTAGGTAACAAATTTAGATTTAAGAATTCTATGGGACACTACTCTAGGAAAACTGAAATTACTATATAAAAACATGGTAATGATATAGATCATGTTTTCTTAATGGGTTTGATTTTTTGTATTCAATTGATTGTAAAATTAATAATAAGGTATGTGAAATAAGTTTCAACCATCCATAATTAATCCAACCAAACTTTTATTGAAACAACTAAAAAAATTTAAAGTATGTATTTATAATTGGTGAAGAAAAGATACCCATGACAATCTATATCATCTTAACCCCTAATCATAAAATAAAACTAAAAGGCCTTTAGAGTGATATAGATAAAGAAATATAACAAAGTATAAGTGAAAATACAAACCTTATTCCTTGGATTAAATCAAATGATACTATAAGAAGATAATTCCAAACCTATTAAAAAAATCCAAAATGAGACTAAACCTAACCATGATAATGGTATACAAAAAATAAATAGATAATATTCTTGAATAATGAAACATTTATCCCATTTGAACATACAGTAGGATAGCCCATCCACATTTTTCCAAAAAAGTTATCTCTAACAACTGTTTAATGTGAATAAAATGAACCAATTTTGGTGAGAGTGTGGAATAGTTGTAGTCTATATTGAATTTATGTGATTAAATCAAGTGATTAAAAAAGACCCATTTTCAATATAATTCATTAACCATGTTCTCAGATGTCTGTTAAGAAATACCCATTAAAATGTTATTGATGGATTAACATTGTACATCTAGGTGATCACTTCTAAAGATAATCATGAGAAAATAATGTTTACCTGTCCTTATAAAACCTTTTCATATAAAATATTCCATTTAGATTATAGGATACCCCTAGGAATCTATTACGATATATGGTAAGTATATTTTCTAGCTTCATTAAGAAATGTATGGAAATGTTTTTAGATAATTTCAATCTATTTTGAAATTCATTTGATTATTTTTTTGTCAAATATGGTTATGGTTTCAAAAAATTTCATAGAAAAAGAACTGTAAAATTTTATAAAATTACATTTATAAGAATAAAAAAGGGATTTTACTAAGGCAAGTTAATTGAAATAATTTAATTTAATGTTCCTAATCAATGACTGAAGGAATCACTAAATTAACCTACCATACTTATTCTAAATGTGTTATATCATTATTGGGATATGTTTATTTTTTATATACGGTTCATTATGAATTTTAATAATTTTTTCTTTCCACATTACAATTTCAAATAAATATTGAGTTAATATTTGTATACTCTTCAATGCAATAATATTATTACTTTAAGATAAAATTGAATTCATCTTCTGGTAATTCCACCACCAAATTCGAAACACCATTTAGAATTGTTCTTGGATGCCTCCAATGGAGCTATAGCGGTTTTTCATTCCTCATGAATTGATGGACGAATTAATGTATATAGATTATTCATTGAAAACACTATATTTTTTCTATAATAATTATATAATTTCAATTGTATATCATTTGAAAAAATTTAGAAAATATTTTCCATGAAAAAATATAATATTCCACTCTAATTATGTAACACATATGCACTTGATGAACAAGGTTGAAAAAAATATTTTGTTTTTGAGATAAAAGTAATTTTTAAGAGTTAGATATGGGGATAAAAGATAAAATATAATAATTACAAACGAAGATCAACTTCATGGCTCATTACCAGGTGTGAAACTCTCTCTGATTGAAGGAGAGGTTACATGGTGTTCTAACATGGTAAAATTTATTATAACTTGTCAAGTCCCTTTTCACATTAACCAATTAAATATATCAATAATTTACACTAAATAAAAATTCAATGTGCATAATGATACATATTTTAATTGAATCTATAGTTAAAAAGTTATTGGCAGATGTTTATACAAGTGTAATGTACATTATGTGCTCAATGGTTAGGTATCTAGATTAATAATGGTTCAACATAAAAAAAATGTAAAAAAACATGTATCATTGTAAAGTAAATATTATAGTAGTTTTGTGATAGGAGAGTATAAGGAGAAAGTTATAGAATAAGAAGCTTCCCAGAAGTCCACTTCCCAGAGTACCAAGGATGATCTTCTCCATGATCGTGTTTCCTAGTTTCAAAGATGAATTGAATCAAAATAATGTCATATCACCCACCTATTAAAAACAACCCTATTTAATATCCCATACCCTATATAACATAACCCTAACCAAATAATAAACTAATGAATACACTACCCCTTGATAGTTATTCAATTATTCCTTACACACATACAGATCTCTGATATAGACTACCTATAACCCCAAAACAATACATTTAATCCCACTTGAATAGAATGAATTATACAAAGTCAGAAATTAAAAAAGATCAAATTATTCCATACGAAGGGAAGATCTCCCCCCCAAATTGAACGTGGTATCACACTTCTTCCTATGCACTCTAGTTGTGCACATTTCAGGTCTCCACCAGCACATTTGTTTTGAAAATTTATTCGTTCTTATAAATCTTTATATACTAATGTATAAATCACTTCTTCACAGAAAAAAACAAATAGGAATTCCCTAACTTATGGAATCAGAAAAATGGACCCTGAAGCAATGCAAGATTATTTCTTACGTCTATCCTTAATATTTTAATCCATTCTATATATTTTCTATAAATGTCAATAAGTATGAAATTTGGACTTACCATGAGCCCAGGGACATTGATCACTGGTATTAATAAGACTCCAAGGAGACTATGCTTTCTTGATCTATTAAATACAAATATAAGAAGATCATTGAGTCAAAGTATAAAATTATTTATAAAATCATTTACTACTCCTCAAATTATTGTTTGGAGAAATAGTAGTTTATTGCATCTCTTTTTTTTACAGCAACATGATCACCAAATTTAAGTGTAAAAATACCTATAAGTGATGATATACTAAATAGAGTTATCACATAACTCATAGAATAAATAGTACAACTAAAAAGACATATATTTATATGTGCTAAACCTATAATGATTTCTATAAGACATCCAAAATCTAATAGCTGATACTAATAGAAAATATTTAATTCATAATCATATGCTTGATGAAAAATATATAAGTTCATAGGATAATATTTTTCCTCATATTTTCTTTTATTAATACTTATCAATAAGATTCAAAGAAAATTCATGGATATATAAAGATATATTTATTAAATCAACCATCAAGAAAATTTCAAGGTTTAAAAGATTTCATCTCATATGAAGATGGTGATAAAATGATTGTGATGATCACCATATGTTAAGCATGTATGTCTTGTTCATAACTACCCACTGAGTTATTTTGCATTTAAAAAGAGTGGAAAATACAACATTTATCATTGGTACCATTATATTTTTGGATTAAAATTTCCATGACTGTATGTCAATTTTAAACTCATTACATTCCAAGATACCAAAGATTCTGAAAGCATCCATAATTCGAATAATTAGTATCAATAGGATTATATCATCCAACATTTCATGTTGACTGTACTGAAAAACTACTTGTTTTTTCCATTAAATCTCTCACTAAATCTAGGATTTGAACTGTTTCACCAAGGACTCCATAAGTCAAGAAATTAAAAACCATATCTCTATCTATCAAATTAATTTTTAGTGAAAATATTCATGAAAATAAGATAGATCACCCAGAAATAAATGATCTTGGTGTAAGAGAATCACATTCATGTGAACTTTTTTATTTTTAAGATTAGAATGGATTTTAGTTTCACATATTTTTAAATGGTTATCCATAAAATTCTCAACATGTAGTTGTGTGATGTCACTTGATGACTAAAATTATTATTCACTTGGAACATGTTAGTTGGGACTCAAAAAAATTTGATGACAGAATAATATTTCAGGTATATCTGCTCCTCTAAGGTAGTAGGTTGGGATGGTGAAATGTGCACCCATCATGGTCAATATGATAACAGAAAACTAGGATTTGAAGAAGAGGCTAAAAAATATGTCCACCAATTTCACTAACCTCACAACACACTATATATGATAACCCATACTTTTATTACAATTTAAGTCATTATTTATTACATAAAGGTACTCATAATACAATATAAAAGTTAGCGAATCATAGTGTATTTAAAAATTAGGTACATAACATAAAAAATTTATACATGGATACAAGAAAATTATTGAAAACTTCCTTAACATGCTCTTTGAATTCATAAATCTTATAAAACTACATGAGATAATTTAGGGACATACATATGAAAGGTGTGAGATATAAAGCCCATTAAGGGAGTAAACAAATCATGACATAATGAATGTATTTCTAGTTAGTCAGTAGGAATTTCAATGGGAAGTAAAAGTGTTTAGAATCATAATATTTAACAATATGGAGTGATACAACATGATAAAATAAAGGCAACATGGGAATTTGGTAAAAACTCTATACATTAAATCATAAACATAGTCTAAGGAAAACTTCCAAGACATATAACATGGTAGAAATATTCTGATAATGGATTATATTTTCTCCATAATCCCTTTCATGATGTTTATGAGACTAAAATGTTACCCAATGCATTGGAGTTCTATCTTCACACATCTATCATTTCCTTATCATGTACATGCATAAGTGTTCCACATAGATCATAAAACATAAATTTTCCTTTCAAAACTTTTAATCCCATGATAAAGGATTTTGGGTTGAAAACATAGAAGTACTGTAGACGCCGGAAAAGTCCGTTGCTCCCAAACGAAGCTCCGGATGCGGAAAGCGAGGTCATATTTGGAGTCGGAAGGATGTTTCGGAGGGCCCGGAGGCCTTGCGCGGAATTTCAGAGGCACGCGCGCAAAGGTGATGTCCCGCGCGGAAAACCCCCGGGATGCGCGCAATGCGCCGGCCCGGCGCGCAATTCTGCGCGCCGCGGGTCCGCGCGACTCCCTTACGCGCCGCGCCCGATTCCGCGCCCGCGAGAAGAATTTCGCGCTCGCACCCTGGATTCCGCGCCCGGGGTTGCCTATAAATAGAAGGCGACCCCCAACGTTTCAAAGGTTGCTGGAAGTCGAAACGTCTCCCGTGCGCGCAATTCAACCCCTTCCGCGCGCAATGACGAACTTCAGGTAACCTCCTTTCTTTCGCGCAAGACAGCCTCGGGGTCCGCCTTCGCGCGCCATCCCCGCTGGCTCCTTTCATTTGAATAAACACTCACCCTAAGGCCTTTGCGCGCAAAAGAACCCGCTTGCGCGCAATTGCCCCGGGGTGCGCGCAATCCGGCCCGATTGCGCGCACCCCCCCTTCTTTCAAGTGGCCATTCATTAGAGAATGAGCCGTTGCCCCCGCGCGCTATCCGAAGCCCGGTGTGAGCAATCTGAAGCATCCGCGCGCAAGGCGCTGGCCCAATTGCGCGCCAGCCGCCCCGATTGCGCGCCGGCCCGCAGTATTGCGCGCAAAGCTTCCTTTTTGCGCGCAATCTGCCAGGGTCGTCCCCGTTGACCTCCTAAGGGTACCCGCCTGTGTGGCACCCGATGATTCTCATCCCGGGTGCCCGCACCGTGCGTTGTCTTCCCGTGCGGCCCTCCAGGCTTGCGCGAAGTGACACGTACCTATGTCCAGCATGACGTTAAACTGCATATATGTCCAGCATGACGTTAAACTGCATATATGTCCAGCATGACGTTAAACTGCATATATGTCCAGCATGATGTTAAACTGCATATATGTCCAGCATGACGTTAAACTGCATACTCGTCCAGCATGACATTAAACTGCATATACGTCCTGCACGACGTTAAACTGTACATCGTCCGCGCTGCAAGACGTTAAACTGCCAAGTGCTTCGTCCGGCAACCTATGCCCAGCATGACGTTAAACTGCACACCCGTCCAAGCTGCACGACGTTAAACTGCCTAGCCCCCATCGTCCGTGCTGCAAGACGTTAAACTGCCAAGTGCCTCGTCCTCAACACATGACGTTAAACTGTACTTCGTCTGGCAAGACGCTAAACCGTCCGCAACCTGATCCCGTGCTCCGCACGCAGGGTCTCCCCCGGTTTGGACGTGGCCCCCACCCGCTCGTCTCTGCAGGGATGTCGGGATTGTCCCCCTTTTGGGACGATTTAATGGGAGTGGCTTTTCCCTACGGGGGCAGGGTATTACAAACCCCTAGTTTCTCGTGGGAGGCTGCACATGTGTATCTCCATTGCACCTCCCCACTGCCGAAGCCAGTAGAGGGTCTGACTGGGATCGAGGTGTCTTTTGCTTTCGGTCCAAGTCCCTTCCAGCTGAGTTTTGCAGCATCCGGGCTGCCCCAAGTGCGTAAGTCCTGACAGAATGAACTACGTGGACTTTGATCCCTGTCTTCTATACAGGGTACGTAGGAAGCCTCCCTGAGGCCCAAGCCCACCACCTGGTCGTTCCGGTCGTATTTACGTCCGTTCGTCCATCAGTGGACCCCTCCAGGGTTCACGCTTGCGTTGATTCACCTATGAATCCGCCCCTGTGGGAGGCTGCCCGTGTGTATCTCCACGGTGCCTCCCCACAGCCCCCCTTTTCCATTTCCCCTTTTATCGTCCAGCATGACGTGAAACTGTGATCCACCCGGCCGTTCCATCCCCCTCCGTGCGAGGTGGTTCGGTTCAATCCTCCGCCCGGCGGCCTCGACCTCTTCGTGAGTCGGCCTGCCGATGTCCAGCATGACGTTAAACTGTATGCCCGAACTACGTTGACTTTGATCCGTGTTAACGCGCGGTACGTAGGAAGCCCCTCTGGGGTCCAAGCTCTTTACTCCATCATCCACCCTGATCCTTACCCGGGCCGCCACATCCCGGTGGGGTCATGCCACTTCACTTCACTCCGCGTTACTTGGGAAGCCGCCCATGTGCTGGCCCCAGCGTCGGAGGTTCCCCGCAAGGGGTTCTGTCATCTGATCCACTTTTCGTGTTGATCGGTCCGATGCCGTCCCCGCTGGACGTTAAACTCGCGGCATACCCCGTGTTAAACACGGGAAGCTGAGGAAAACCTCAGGTGACACAGTTCCCCTCACCTAGTACGGGATGCCTCAGGCCATCGTGCCTTCGAGAAGCCCTATTAGGGACGGAAGACAGACGTGCAGAGCCGCAGTGTTACGACACGCCCCCAGCACCCAGAGCCACCCGGCCTTCTCACCGCAGGTTGCTGCCCCGCCCAGACTCCTTGGAACGTCCGGGCGGAAGCAGCGTAATTAACCGGTGTCCATGAAGATATGGCGCCGGGAACGAGATTCACGAACATTCTTAAGTCTATGAGGGAGACCCGGATTAGGCGACAAGTTCCGAGGAGACGTCCAAGGAAGGAGAAGCCGACATCCCATCATCCCGGTTTCGATCAAGGAGCAGACGCCCCTGAATAAGGGACGGATGCCGCCCGCCCTTGGAAAGCGGGACTGCGGGACCACAAGCCGCGCGCCCATCCCCTCGGGTTGACGGGTGCACGCGCGAACGCGTCCTGGCGGAACAGCGTAACCCGACGCACATCCGCACCGAAACAGAAAAATGGTGAACCCGACGTGAATCTCTTCTCCTCGATACGAAGACCGATGGCTTTCAGAGGTGTTGGAAGACCGGCGTGTTGCCCGGCCAAGCATTCAGTCTTACTCGCCAGGGGCTGGGGAAGGGACATCGGGCACTCCGTCTCGCAACGTCGAGGGCCTGGGTTCCCCCCACGGAAGGCGTCGTGGCGCTAATGGTTGGTTGTCGATTCCTTTTTCCTGTCAGTATTAATGGGTCATTCTCCCTGCTTTCAGAAATCAGGTCGCCCGATCTAGTGCCCGAACGCCACCCGCCCACTGGCGCAGGGACAGGGGAAACACCGACGCGGCTACTCCGCGCGGTCCCGCCCGTTCCACAGCCGTCCCAGCAGCCGCAATTGCGGGACGACCACGCCCTCTCTCCCCCTCGGAGGTCATCCAGAGAAGGGTGATCAACACCCTGGTGCGGAGATACGAGGAAGAGGGAGTCATCCCCACTAGGGAAATGGCTCGCCTAGACCTTGAGGAGGCTGCGCCTCGCCACCACCGCCGCCCCCGAGGGCCGCGCAGGGAGGCACCGCCGCCTACCTCAACGTCCAACCGCTTCGGGAGCTTATCCCCGGAGCGCTCTGACAGTTCCCTTCCCTATGCGGATGAAGTGGAAGATGCCCAGGATCACCCTATCCGAGGTCCGCTCCAGGGATCCACGATAAGGGCTCCCGCCAGGCCACGGCGACATCGCCGCCAGGCCCCTCAAGTCGAGGAACAGGCTCTCCACCTGCCCGCGCCGCTCATCCCGGCTCGTCTGTCTCGACGCCAACGTCGGGAACGAGCGGAAGAGGATGCCCACCTTGGGGCTCTAGCAACAGCGGCCGCATTGGCCCAAGCCACTGCTGGCTCCAGTCGCCAGGCCTCTGCGCATCCTGAGCGGGGGAACTCCTATGCCCGACCCGGATCGAGGCCCCGACCGCCCCAAAGGCAGGTTGGGTTGACTCTCCCGGTTGCTGGCACTGGCAGTAGCCACCGCGGACCACCTCGCGGTAGCGCTATTCACCGGCAGGATCTACTCTGTGTGGCCGATCCAGGAGGCATGGGTCATCCCACCTCCCGATCCCGGCCCGGAGTCCTGCCCGGGATCATCTCTCCCTGCGTCCCCTTTGATATCTGTCCCGGTGCCCCTCGCACCTTGGTTCCCAGTCCTCTCGGCCCCAGCACCAGTGCGGCCGGAGGACGCCAGGACAGAGATCAGCCCTGCCCCGAAGAACCACCCAGGGGCAGGAAGGCAAGGCGTCGACGCCGAGGGAAGAATGTTGCGGAGTTCCGGACAGAGATCCGACCGGTTTGCTTCTCTGACTCAGAGGCAGAGTACGATTCGGCGACAGAGCCCCTTCCCCAATCCCGCCAGTCAAGGGCAGGGGTAGGAATGCGGCACGTCAGCCTCGTGCTCCCCGAGAGCGAGATCGATGTGATCCCCGCGTCTCTCCGAAGGTATATCCGGAGTAACGAGGGCCTGGTAGACCCCCAAGGATCAAACTTGCGGTTGGTACCGGCCCCTCCGGAAGTGCCTTCCGTCTCGATCAGAGAAGCCGGAGACTTTTTCTGGGGACCGACGGTCGAACCACGATCTGGTGCGCCCTCGGCGAGCACCGATGCTACGGCAGGATGTTCGCTCGCCGGCCCGTCCTATCGTGATGTGGTAGCTGGGGCACCGCCACCCTCAGGGGGAGGCCCGGGATATGGAGGCCAATCGGCCTGCTCGCCGTATTCACCGCCGGCCAGCCCGTCGGCCCGACGGCCCGCCTCGGCACCACTACCAGTTCCCCGTCCGTTCCCAGCCATGGAAGAGGACCGAGGAGATCTGGGTCCCGAGTTTGAGTCGTGGAGCTTCTGGACCGTCCTTGCAGAGGACCACTTCCCTGAGAAGTTTTGGCCAGTCGCAGGACCGGGCTTTGATGCACCCGAATCGCTCACCCCGGATGAGTTCGAGTGCTTCCGCCGAACTCTCCGGGAGACTCACTCCCGTCTTCACTGCCTACAAATGCCATACCCCGGGAGTCAACTACACCTGGAGGATATTGGTGAGCAGTGCCGTCAAATTGACCTGGCCATGCTCCCCGCGGTTCGGCACCCCGGGTCATTTGGGCACCACGAGGCCCTCCAACAACGATGCGTTGAGTGCTTTCAAGTACTCCGCAAAGTTATCGAGGAAGCCACTCCCCACGTGTATATCCGTGGATGGGGGCAGTACGCTGCCCTACGCTTCAGTGTGATTCGCCGACAGCCCGATTCGTTGGGTGGCCCTGAGGGTATATCCCCAGGGACAGGAACAGTCAATATGGCTGACCTGTCGGGAGAGGGGAACGACTTGGAACTTCTCGACGGGGGCTTCCCCCCCGAAGACAAGCCGTCGTCAGACCCATCAGTGAGAGTTACTCGTCATCAGAGGAACCTCCTGGGGCTCCCCGCACCCACTGAAGCACTGACGTTGAGCCGAAACGTCAGCAAAGGAAAAGAGCACAGCGAGGCTATAAGGCCCGCCGACCCATCTGCCTCCATGCGGAAGGCAGAGGAGGATCCCGAGAAGGCTACGCTACGTCAGCAGCTCGCCGAACAGAAGAGTCTGGTTGACCAGCTCCTCGCCGAGCGCGCTGCAGAACGGCGGCCTGACTACGGTGATCCCAGGCCAGGGCAGCAGGGACCGGAACAACCACCCCTCGATGAGACTCTCCCGGGCAACCGTGATTACGCCGTGTTCGCCGACAGGAGAGAGGCCATTGCCTACGGCAAGAGGGCGCGGTATGTTTCGCCACACCCTCCCGAGCAACGCGACTACCCGAGAGATCCCGCTCGGATTCCTCCCGCTGCCCCAAGGGCCGCTCCGCCAACCATCCCACGAGCTGCCGAGTTCGACGATCCGGTCGACGACCCGATTGAAGGGCCATGCAATGCGCTCGTGGTTAGAGATCCTCGCCAGGACTGGAACCCATGTCCGGACGATCCGATGGCGGCACTCATTGCCCGCTTGGAAGCCTTGGAGACTCGGCAGGTGGCGATCCCACCGGACGGCAAGCCATACCCAGCATGGGTGGATGACATGCCGGCGCCTCCGGGATTCGGGAATCCCACTTTCGCCCCCTTCAACGGGACCGGAGATCCGCCACAACATTTGGCCCATTTCAACTCGAGGTGCGGGCCTATGTTGGGGACTCCGGCGCAGCAAGAGGCCGCTAAGCTTCGCTGCTTTGTCCAGACACTGGAAGGGCCAGCATTTGTCTGGTACAGCCAGCTCCCCGTCGGGTCGGTAACCAGCTGGGAGGACCTCCGTAGACAGTTCCTCTACCAGTTCAGTTCCACGACCCGGAAGACGAGTATCGCAGACCTCTTCAAGTGCAAGCAGAGGCCTGATGAGCGAGTCGCGGACTTCGTCGCCCGATGGAAGGGTCTCACGTATTCCCTTGACATGCCATTGACTCAGGAGCAGTTGCTGACAATGTGCGTCGGGAACGTCAAGACCGAGCTGGTCCCTTCCCTGATCACTCAGAATTACCCCGGAGGGTTCAGGGACTTCTCAGACAAAGCTCAACGTCTTGAGGAAGCCCTGCAACAGGCCAGCCAGGCACACCCGCTGCCTCCTATGATTCCTGCAAGGAGAGCCAGCAGGGCTGAGCCCGCTGCTGTGGCCCAGATAGAGGCTCCCAGGCCGTTGGAGCTGCTGCCGGTGAGGCCAGCTCCGCAGCCTCACAGGAATCCGCCTCCACGGGCTCAGTTCCCGGCCCAGCAACGGCAGCCTCAGAACCGGCCGGCCCCTCCGCGTAATGTACCGCCGCAACCCCGGCGAGATAATCAGGGTCCACCTCCTCGGCAGGCCCCTCCAGCCCCTCGTCAAGACCGCGCTCCCAGGGGCCCGCGACACCTGACGTACTCATTCCATGAGGATCAGGTCCCCGGTTATTTCCGGAGCGCCCTGGAGCAGAGGATTGTGCGACTGCCTGAGTGTTGGAAGCCAGAGGAGGCACATCTCACGGATAACCCCCGCTACTGCCCCTACCATCGGGCCCTGGGGCACACCATCCAGCGGTGCTATGTGTTTAAGGACTGGCTCCAAGACCAGATTAACAACAATGTAATCAGGTTGGGCCCAGCTCCAGCACATGTAGCGGGCGTGTTCGTGGGATCAGATGACGATAGTGGCAACGAGGACGAATGGCAGCTGGTCTCCGACCGCGGGTCCCAGAAGTATAATAACTGGATGGCCCGCAAGACGACCATTCGCGCCCAGGGAATCATCCGTGCGCGCTTGAATCGGCCTGAGCCCCCAGAACCTGCGGGTGCTGCTTCGGCATCGTCGTCCCAGTCTGCCTCCTCCAAGAGGAGCAAACGGCGGCAGCGCAAGAAGGAAGAGCGCGCCCCGCCAGTTCCGCCACTATCCCGTACTCTCGGCGATTTCATGCCCCCGGAGATGGGGGTCCCTCCTCGGATCCGCCCGGTGATGGATGATTCGTCCGATGACGGTAGTGGGTACGCTTCGGTTAACACCGTCGAGCTGGTAAATCCCTTTTCGGTTCCCGACGTTGAAGAACACCAGGTGGACCTCCCTAGCGTCCCCGGTCGTCGCCACCGTCGGAAGAACCGCAGCAGCAGGAGTCGCCGGGGCACAGCCGTCGGTACCTCCGGCCAGGCCGTGCACGCCACTGAGACTAGGCAGCAGGCTCAAGATCGAGCTCAACGTGCGCAGGCTCCCCATCCGGGGATGACGGATTCGCCTCCGCCACTGTTTGTGGTATGGGACCGGGCAGAACCGCCTCAGCCGCGTCGCGACCAGCTCCGCCCTGCCACAAGTCCATCCCGGCCTCCTGACTCCAGTACGGTGACCATTTCCCGGACTGCGACCAGTGAACAGCGAGATGCGCCAAGTACCAGTCGGCCGCCGATCCAACCGGTAAGGCCCGTCATGCCACCAACCGCAGAGCAATCTCCTGCAACCAGGAGCTCGCGCTTGGCCAAAAAGTATGATGTCCTGAAGCACTTGGCCGACATCCCAGCAAGGCTCTCCATCCTTGAGGCTCTGCGCATGTCATCTGAGATGCGCGAGGCACTCGCTGAAGCCCTGAAAAGCCCCCTCCAGTTTGAGACAGAGGTTGCGGCTGCAGAGGCCTTCCACGCCGAAACGATCGAGGACGCCGAATGTCAGGCAGTTATCTCGTTCTCTGGTAAGGATGAAGACCCTCCTATACAGGGACACATTCGTCCGCTGTATGTCACCGGCCAGTTCAACGGCCTTGAAGTCCGGCGCTGTCTTGTCGACACGGGGTCCGGGATTAATCTGATTCCAACTCGGACGCTCCGGAGATTGGGGTTGTCTGAGGATGACTTGATTCCCTCCGACCTCAGGATCCAGGGGTACGACCGCACCGAGCAAACCCCGGTCGGCAAGATACGTTTGAAGACCCAGTTCGGTGACTTGGTTGCCAACACCGAATTCATGGTAGTCTCTCAGGACACTGCGTATAACGCATTGATGGGCAGGCCATGGCTTCACCTTCATGCGGCGGTTCCCTCGTCATACCACCAATGCCTCAAATACTCCCTTAATGGTCGAGTAGGCGTGCTTCAAGGAGATGCCTCTCCTTTTGCCTCATGTGAAGCCCGCTATCTGGACGCGGACTATTACAAGAGCAAGGATAAGCAGATCCTGGCAGGTGAGGTTGAGCCTGTCGCTGTTGCAAGCGATCCCTGGGCAAGTCTGGATGACGCTTACGTCCTCCCGATTCACCGGTTGGACGTCGCCATGGTCTTGACGGTCCGCGAGTCTCCTGATGAGACGGCCGCGACCGCCCGCGCCAGCACCAGTGGCCCAGCAGGATCTGGTAGCCCCAATGCAGTTTCCAACGCAGTCTCTCCCGTGGATGATCCCTCCCCGAGTGGAGAGGACGTGGAAGATGCACCCCCAGCCTTTGAGGAGGGCGTCCCCGCCACGGTCGATGAGTTAATACAGGTGAACCTTGGAACCGAGGCCGATCCAAGACCCACGTTGGTTAGTGCCGCCATGCCCTCTGAGGAGCGGCAGCAGTACGTGGACTTTCTCAGGCAGCACCGTGATGTGTTCGCTTGGGGCTATGACGAGATGCCGGGGCTAGATCCTCAGGTAGCCGTCCACCGCCTAGGTCTCCCGGCGAACCATCGCGGGTTCAAGCAGCCTCCCAGGAAAATGCACCCATCCCATGGTGCCATGGTTGAGGCCGAAGTTGACAAGCTTATCAAAGCCAACTTCGTGAGGGAAGTTCAGTACCCCAAATGGCTGGCCAACATTGTGCCGGTCAGGAAGAAGAACAGGCAGATTAGAGTCTGCATCGACTTCCGCGATCTCAACCGCCACTGTCCGAAGGATGATTTTCCCCTTCCAGTGACAGAGCTGTTGATTGATGCCACAGCAGGGTTCCAAGCCCTCTCCTTCATGGATGGATACTCCGGATACAACCAAATTCGGATGGCCCCTGAGGATGAGGAGTTCACTGCCTTCAGGGCCCCCCAAGGTACCTTTTGCTACCGGGTCATGCCCTTCGGCCTGAAGAATGCAGGTGCCACCTATCAACGGGCGATGCACCGCATATTCAAGCCAATCCTCGGCACACTGGTGGAATGCTACGTCGACGACTTGGTTGTCAAATCGCGCCAGCGTCAGGACCATCTCAAAGATCTTGAGAAAGTGTTCAGCTTCCTCCGGTCTCGCTGCCTGAAGATGAACCCGTTGAAGTGTGCCTTTGGGGTCACCTCCGGAAAGTTCCTTGGATTTGTGGTAAGATACCGGGGTATTGAGATCGACCCAGAGAAAATCAGGGCGATTAGCCAGATGCCTCCCCCGGGTACCGTCCGGGAACTGCAAGGGTTCCAAGGCCACTTAGCCTATATACGCCGATTCATCGCGAATCTGGCCGGCAAGTGTAAGCCCTTTTCTCGGCTTATGAAGAAGGGTGTCACCTATGTATGGGATAAAGAGTGTCAGACCGCTTTCGAGGAAATCAAGCAGTACCTGCTTCAACCTCCGGTCCTGATGCCGCCCGTATCCGGAAAGCCGCTGGTCCTTTATGTGACCGCCCTGGAACGGTCCCTGGGTGCCCTTCTCGCCCAGAAGAACAACGAGGGAACAGAGAATAGCCTCTATTACCTCAGTCGCATGCTCCTCGATGCGGAGGTTAGGTATTCCCCCATCGAGAAGAGCTGCCTGGCGCTCGTATTTGCCGTACAGAAATTACGGCACTACTTGCAGCACCATGAGGTACAGTTGGTTTCTCGGGTAGACCCGTTGAAATATATCCTGAGCCGACCTATGTTGACTGGCCGTCTAGCGCGGTGGGCTGTGATTCTCCAGCAGTTCGACATCAGGTATGTGTCTCAGAAGGCCATCAAAGGGCAAGCGTTGGCAGACTTTCTGGCCGCTCACCCGACCTCCGCGGATCAGCCGCTGGATCTAGGCTTTCCTGATGAGACCATTCTCTCGGTTGATCGAGCCGATCCATGCTGGCAGATGCACTTTGACGGTGCCTCCCGGAGCCCCACCGGTAGAAGACTCGATAATCCTAAGCTCAATAGAGTGGGCTTGGGCATCGTCTTCATTACCCCGGAGCGAGCCGTGCTGCCATACTCTTTCCTGTTGTCAGAGGGCTGTACCAACAATGAGGCGGAATACCATGCCCTCATCACCGGCCTCGAGTTAGCTCTCGAGATCGACGTGCCCCATCTGTGTGTGAAAGGGGACTCCGAGCTGGTCATTAAGCAGATCAATGGCGACTATGTTGTCAGGAAGCCGGAACTTGTGCCATTGTTGGAGTGCACCCTCCTTCTGATGGCCCGGTTCCCTTCTCGGCCAGAAATTGTCCATATTCCCCGGTCGCAGAACGGTCGAGCAGATGCTTTGGCCAGCCTGGCTGCGTCACTTGCGGAACCTGAACAGGACAACCTGATCGTCCGCGTGACGCGCCGCAGGCTCATCGCTCCCGTTATCCCGGAAGAAGATCGCGGCCCGTTGGTAAGTAATCTCACCACGGTTGCCCCTATGCCCGGAGCCCCGAGTACCCCAGATATAGCAGTCGGATCAGCCCCTGATTGGAGGACGCCTTTGGTTGAGTACCTCCAACATGGCATTCTTCCGTCAGATCGGGCCGAGCGCGAGCGAGTTCGACGCCGCGCATCGCAGTTCGTCCTCCAGAGCAGTCCCGGCCTGGAGCAGATCCTCTACAAACGCGGGTTTGATGGTGTTCTCCTCCGTTGCCTTCAGGGAGTTGAGATCCCACGAGTCATGCAAGAGGTTCATGCTGGTTCATGCGGCTCCCACCAAACTGGGCCGAAGCTGTCCCACCAGATTCGGAGGTTGGGATACTTCTGGCCCTCTATGATCCATGACTGCATCGAGTACGCCAGGAGGTGCCATGCGTGCCAGGTTCACGCGAACTTTGTGCATCGGCCGCCGGAGCCTCTCCATACCACAAGGTATTCCTGGCCCTTTGCAGTCTGGGGACTGGACGTTGTGGGACCTTACCCGCCGGCGACAGCTCGCCAGTGCCGGTTCATTCTGACCGCCACAGACTTCTTCTCCAAATGGGCAGAAGCGATTCCGCTCAGAGAGGTCAAATCCTGTTCGATCGCTGACTTCGTGACCTCCAACATCATCTATCGATTTGGAGTGCCTCACGCTATCCTCACGGATAACGGAACCAATTTCCGAGCAGCCGAGTTGAAGAAGTTGTACGCCAAGTATAACATCCGCTCGAACCATACATCTCGCTATCATGCGCAGGCGAATGGACAGATCGAGGCGTTTAACAAAACCCTCTCTAACATTCTGCAAAAGATGGTTGGTCAGAACAAGAAGAGTTGGCCGGACAAGCTCCCCAACGCCCTCTGGGCTTATCGGACGACGACTCGCAATTCCACCCAGATGACCCCTTATTCCCTGGTGTATGGAGCTGAGGCCGTCCTGCCCATCGAGATCCAGTTACCGTCCTTGCGCACTGCGGTCTACGACCAGCAAGCGCCGGACAGAGTTGCTGAAGCCCGTCTAGTCGAGTTGGAAGCACTGGATGAGAATAGACTTCGCGCTTTGCACAACTTGGAGAGGCATCAAAACAGGATGGCTCGAGCTTTCAATAAGAAGGTTCGCCTCCGCTCCTTCCTACAGGGTGATCTAGTGCTAGCCCTAAGAGCACCGATGATCCCCGGCAGGAAGCCGCCCAAGTTGGAGCCCAAGTGGGAGGGACCTTTTGTTGTCCACAAGGTCTATCCCAATGGCGCGTACTCCCTAGCGACTATGGATGGTGAGCGTGTCACTCCTCCCACCAACGCTAGGTTCCTCAAGCAATACTTTGCCTGAGTGTCACCACGTCCTGCACGACGTTAAACTGCATTCGTCCAGGCTACAAGACGTTAAACTGTTTAGCATTCGTCCGCGCTGCAAGACGTTAAACTGCCAAGTGCTACGTCCTGCACGACGTTAAACTGCATTCGTCCAGGCTACAAGACGTTAAACTGTTTAGCATTCGTCCGCGCTGCAAGACGTTAAACTGCCAAGTGCTTCGTCCCGCATGACGCTAAACTGCACTACGTCCGAGCTACAAGACGTTAAACTGTTCAGCATTCGTCCTGCATGACGTTAAACTGCCTCTCCAGAACTACGTATGGCTTGATTCCCATCCTTATGGGATACGTAGGACCGCCTGAACCCTCGTGTTTCAGGCCCAGCCCCATCCTTCGGGAATTTCCATCCCATCTCGGGCCCTTGGCCCAGTTGCCCCGGGGTGTGCGGCGTATGGTGTGAGTGCGGGGCTATGCCCTCATTCACGTCGGTTTGTTCGTCACGCTGTACGCCCCCCTCCACGTTTGGGGATGCCTTCTGCTCCCCCCTTCTTTTTTCCTCATCGTCCTGCATGACGTTAAACTGCCTTTCAAGAACTACGTATGGCTTGATTCCCATCCTTATGGGATACGTAGGACCGCCTGGACGCTTGTGTCTCAGGTCCAGCCCCGTCTCTTGGTTGATCACGGGGACCTGCCCCCCTTCGGTTGCTCTCAGGGTGAGTCCTCCGACCCTTTCCGGAGATCTGTTAACATGTTTTGGGGTGCTTCGGTCTATGACTCGTAGTGTCAGATTCAATCCCGACAAGTCCTGTGTTGCTTGTCAGGCCTCGCGCTTCCTCTTGTTCGAGCCTTCACTCAAAGGGATCCTCGTTAGCGGTTTGGGTACGATGCCTCAGTGCTCTCCCACCGCTCCGGGTCGATTTACCGGCGGGTCTTGGGCCGCAAATCGATATGAATCCTGCGATTGAGCGGTTGATGCTCGTTTGCTTGCCCCGTCTTAGGCTGACGCGATCGGATGTTGTGTTGCGAATGCGTCAGCAACGTCCTTGATCGCCATGTCAGCTCTCTCGGGCTCTGAACATTGGTTGCGCAGTCCTCATCACACTCCGCCTTTGTGCGTTGTAGTGGGATCTTGACACTCTCTTCATACCGACCTCCGGTACGCCTCTACACGTTAGGCAGACCAACCAGGGTAATGATGTCGTTCGAGGCTCCCATGATCTGAGCACCAAGGATATATGCAGATATCCTCCCTAAGGGCCATGCGTAGCTGGACCCTCGTCCCCATAAGGAGGAGGGAGTCGCCCGAACAATTGCGTTCTGGGCCCAGTATATCTGGAGGCTAGCATCTCTGCCCCTCGGGTGATGGACATACGCAGACCCCTATCCCAAGACTCTTTTCCTGGAATCGTGCGTGACCGCAGGGCTGGGTATGTTCCCACCTCCGCCGTGTCCGCCGTACCGCGATAAGCGGGTTCCTCCATGGTCCGAACCACACGACCTTAAACTGTGTTGTCTAGTCCTACCACACGACCGTAAACTGTGATCGTCTTGGCCGCCCGACGAGAAACGGCACTGCATCGTGATGTCCTCCTCAGGGGACACTCATGTTGGGCGCTGGTTAATGACCACGCCATTCATCAATGCCTTCCATGGCTTGATTATTGTGGCGACGCCAGAGATTTCTCAATCACGGGCATGTCGCCGCACAAAGAAAAACCATTCATCTTTAAGGACAAACAAGAAATATCAAATGCCGCTCCTTTTGTGTGCGAGGGTCAGACCCGCACTCTTCCCCGCGCTGGTGCCCGATTGTGTCGCACCGCGCTTCAAGAACTACGTGCGGCTTGATTCCCATCCTTATGGGATACGTAGGAACGCCCGGATGTTTGAAACTTCGGGTCCAGCCCCCCACCTCTTAGAGATTCCCCCTTCTCTGGGGAATCCGCCGCCTTCAGGTCACCCTCAAGGCGTGTTCCCCGACCCCTTGCCGTGGTCCACCGGTGTCAAGAGTACTCTGGTTTATTGCCAGGAGGGTCAGGATCCGCTTGGTCAGGTTTCCTCCACTTTTCAGGCTTCGTGCTCCCTTTCATTCGGACCCATCGTCTACGCCCTGGGTGGAGCCCCCGTGAACGGTTCGGACACAATGCCTCAGTGCTCTCCCACCGACTCGGGCCGGTACCCCCAATGGCCTCGGGCAGCAAATTGATATAAATCCTGCGATTGAGCGGTCGATGCTCGTTTGCTGCCTCATTCCACCAACGGTTGGTGCGATGTTGATGCTGCTTTTCCGCCACGGTCGGCAGTATTCTCATATCGTCACGCCGGTGCTCCCGGTCCTCGAGTGAATGGCCGCATGATTCACATTTTCCACCTCCCATTCTGACCAGGCGAAACCTCGACACTCTTGACACTATCCCTCAGTGCATCTTCGCATATCCAGGGGATATGACCACGATGTGGCGTGCTTTGAGCCCTTCTGGTCCGAGCTCTAAGACCTTAAACTAAGATCCCCCCTTTATGGTCCGAGCTCTAAGACCTTAAACTAAGATCCCCCCTTTATGGTCCGAGCTCTAAGACCTTAAACTAAGATCCCCCCCTTCTGGTCCGAGCTCTAAGACCTTAAACTAAGATCTCCCCTTATGGTCCGAGCTCTAAGACCTTAAACTAAGATCTCCCCTTATGGTCCGAGCTCTAAGACCTTAAACTAAGATCTCCCCTTATGGTCCGAGCTCTAAGACCTTAAACTAAGATCTCCCCTTATGGTCCGAGCTCTAAGACCTTAAACTAAGATCCCCCCTTTATGGTCCGAGCTCTAAGACCTTAAACTAAGATCTCCCCTTCTGGTCCGAGCTCTAAGACCTTAAACTAAGATCTAGCCCTTATGGTCCGAGCTCTAAGACCTTAAACTAAGATCCTCTAGCCCTTATGGTCCGAGCTCTAAGACCTTAAACTAAGATCCTCCACCTTTATGGTCCGAGCTCTAAGACCTTAAACTAAGATCCAGCCCTTATGGTCCGAGCTCTAAGACCCTAAACTAAGATCTACCCCAAATGGGGTCCTACGTCCTGCATGACGTTAAACTGCACTCACAGAACTACGTATGGCTTGATCTCCAGCCTGATGGAGTACGTAGGAACGCCCGGGCATTTCGACTCGGGTCCAGCCTCAGGGATCGTTAAGTCCCGCCCCTCCTCGTCGCCGGCCGTCTGGCCTGACTTCGGGTAGAGTGGTGAAGTTGTGATATTCTCCCCGATTCAGCCCGGGATGCCCCATCGCAAGGATGGGAAGCGACGGTTTCCTCGTCAGAGAGGTGCTGTCTGAGAATTGAGGTGACTCACGGCCAGATTAGTGCATCCGCCCAATACGCTTTCCCCACGGTGGCACAATTTTGAGAGCGTTGGATTCTGTCCGAACAAATCGTCACTTCGCCCCACGCTTCGCATGCCCTGTTGATCTGGATTTTCCACCCTTGTGTCTGAAGGAACCCCAAAGCGGTATTCATGATGACATGTGGTCCGCCTCCTGCAATATGAATGATGGCCTTTTTCGGTCCGTCTATTGCAGTTGTTATGGTCGATCCACTGTCCGCCTACCGTCTTGGGCATTTCCTGGAAGGCCGATCGTTGTGGATGTCTGGATTCGGGACACGCGATTCACCCTTTCTCATTTCCCTATGTTCGGATAAAATCTCAACGCCCCTAGCGTTGTCCCGCTCGTGTGTTGGAACAAGTTGGGGGACGATACATTGGTTAGGTCTGAGGTCTCCTTTCCCAGGAATGACCTCCCTCTTTTCTCCAGAAACCCAGGCCCAATTATGGATGCCTGATGCTTGGTTAACACTCCCGCAAGACAACGAATTGTGGTTGAGCATGTTAAACCAAAAGACGCAGATAAATATGGCGATTCATACAAGTGGATCAAAATATTAAGTAGCGGAAGCAAATGTTCTGGGAATGGCAAAAAACAGCCCTTAGGGATTAGCGTGCTGAATGAGTCTTTCTAATGCCGCTACCCTTTGGCTGGCGGCCTCCAGGGCTGCTTCTCGTTCTCTGCGTGCCCTCTCCTCGTCGGCGGTCGCAGCACGCAGTTCGTCAATCCTGGCCTGTGCACGCTCCCGCTCGACTTGGAGTGTGACCATCTGTTGGCCCGCCTCCGCCAGCTGTACCTGAGCGTCGATCAGTTGTGCCGATAGTTGCTCCACAAGCTCGGTACATGCTGCGACGAAGGCCTCCTTCTCTGCCGCCTGCCCTTCGAGGCGCCGGACTTCCTGCTCTGCCGCGATGAGCGCCTGCGTGCTCTCCGACATGTCCCGACTTTGTGCGACGTCGGCACGCCGGCGGCTCTCGCGCATCTTCTCGGCCATGAAATCACGGACCGTCAGATGGAGGCGTTGAGCATCAGCTCCCCCGGCACACAGGAAGCGCAGCCAGGTCTGAAGTGATCCCATGCGCCCCAGCCATTCCGATGGGTCTCGCTTGAGGAAGCGCTGGATGCACTTCCACCCCCTGCGTCGCGTTACCCGGCTATCCTCGACCGCCTCCGCGTCCGAGTCATCCATCTCCTCTGGGTCGGCAGACCGGTAGGAAGGGAAGGCAGCCAGCAGGTCTGCTGCAGGGTCCGCCCCTGGGAGGTCCTCACGAGGGATAGGTTCCCCAACATCCGGGCAACCTTCTTCTCTCTCCCCAGCGGCGCTGACACCCTCGTCAGCCCCCAGCCTCTCTCCGGTGGCAGCACCGCCGACGTCCGCAGCCCCTTGATCAGCAGTTGGTGGGGCCGGCTCGGTTTGGGAAGCCTGTTCCGGAGCAGGCGGCATGTCCACCACTGGTCCACTCGTAGATGGCCCGGGTTCGGCAACCCGACGAGCCTCCGATGTTGAGATTACTGCGCAGGGCATGCCATGGTTAGTCACGGATCGTCAATGGCAAGCACCAGCAGTAAAGTAGGGAGACTTACGGGAGTTCGGAGCATCATCTTCCGCTACCCCGGTCGCCGCAGGAACAGTTGCAGCAGGGGACCCCTTAGCGCTTGTCAATTCGATAATGGGTGCCTGGCCCCCGCCTTGTCCTGCTGGCGCCTCTCCTACTCCTGTTGAGGACGCCTGACCGACGTCCGTGTGCTCCTGAGAAGGATGGAGAAACGGGTTAGAAGCTGCATAAGAGAATGGATGAAGCAAGTTGAGTAGGGATAGAAGCGGACCTCGAGGAGCTCAGTGACATCAACGTTGTCAGAGCCGGCCACCTCGCCGCTCTCCCGTGGGCTCCCCCGATGGGACCTTCCCTCGGAGCCTTCATCCTCCCCCGTCTCCTCCTCCTCCTCGGAGTCGTTACTGTCATCTTCTTCCGGCGGCATCTGTTCCGGAGCGGGCTCGAGACCGAGCATCACCTTCACCAGAAGGGATGGCTCCGCACGCTGACCACGTTGGCGCGCGTACTCGTCCATGGCCGTCAGATATGCATATTGCCGGTTGAAGTCCACCCTGTCGGTGATCTGGAGGCGCCCGACCTCTGGCAGATAGATTCCTTCTCTGAGTATCTTTCGCCAGATGACGTCGGTCCCCAGTGACTGCCGCAGGGTCATCCAGGCCGACCACAGCGCCGGGAAGACTGCATCGTGGGAGGGTTCGAGCAGACGTCTCACCTGCTTCCCGGGCCGCTCCTCGACCGCCGCATGTGCCCCCTCTCTGGGCGCTGAGGTCGTAGCGGCAGCCTGCGATGCGCCCGCCGCCGAAGTCCCTGCTCGCGCCGGCCCCGCTGCTTGGCGCGCCTCCGTTCTCCCCCGTGTGGCGGTGCCTCGCCTCCTTCCTTGACGCCCGGTCTCCGCACGGGTAGCCTCGAGCCGCCGAACTAGCTTCCGCAAGAGCCCCTCAGGGTACGCGATGGCCCAGTGTTCGGCGTACTCGGTTGCCAAGCCTGCGTTAACTCCGGTAGGAGGGAGGGTGATGACGTCGCCAGAGCCGAAGGCGACGAACATCAGCCACATCTGGCGAAGGACGCCGGGGTTCGTCTCCTCCCGGACAGCAGTGAATACCCTCTTCGGCATCCGCTGAAGGCACCCGAACTGCCTAGCGAACCGGGTCGGCACGTAAGGCTCGCAGATCACCTTCCCGTCGATCCGAGCCACGAGCACCCCGCCCCGCATGTTCAGGAAGTATTCATGCTGCTCCAGCGGGCCCTGTCCGTTGTCGATCATCTGGCCGACGGGAGTGGGGAACGGGCTGAAGTTGAAATTGGCATGATTGCCAATCCGAACCCTCACGCCCTCCTCACTGAGGGTCATCGGAGCGACCCCCGCAATGTTCAGCAGGGAGGGTCGCAGGCCGTTGCCCGGAGGACTGATGGCATTTGGGAACGTATACCCACCAAGGTGAGCAGCCACCCAGCCGTGGAAGAACTGAAAGGGCCCACAGATCCTTCGTGGCGACCCCCCTCGTGAGATGCGTCCCAGAATGGCATACAGCCTCGCCAGTACTGGGACCCCGAGGTTGTACCTCTTATTGGCAGCCATGGCGCCCGCCATCGCCAGCGTCGCCGGACGGACGCCCATCCTCGCATCCCGCACTGGCAGGAGCCACCCGCTCAGAAAGGCGGCCAGGAACGCCGCGTACCGGACATTCGGGTCCCGGGCCTCGATGACGCGGTACCCCCATGAGCGGTAATCGCCCGTCTCCAGGACCCGCCAGTACGACCCGTTCCGGCTCCTCTGAGCTGCGGTCGGGCACCGCTTCCCCCTGCCTGGCATCTTGACCGCCGGGTCATGCTCCAGGAACTGGCCGAACCAATCCTTGTAGGCTATGTCCTTCTGGAAGTCTTGGATCCCGAGCCGCTGCGTAGCCAGGTCAAGAAGATGCCAGGTCAGAATGGGAGTCCGTGACCTGTCCTCCCAGATGTTCTTCGGTGGCAGGAACTCATCGTACTGGTAGCCCTCCAGCGGGATACCTCCGATGCAGTGGATGTCCCAGAGACCGATGCCGACCTCCCCATGGTGAAGATGGAAGGTGTTGGTATCCGAGGACCAGCGAGTGAACAGCTCCGGCCCGAGCTCAGACTGCTGGTAGAAGTGGAACTGCGACGTCCACACCGCCTCGAACAGGCCGATGTACCGCAGCTCCTCTGCGAAGTGATCGCAAGTGTGGCGTACCCAGAACGCCCAGGCCCATTCACTGGTAAAGTTGCCCCCGGATCGCAAGTCCCAGTCCTTCAGCCAGCCCTTGGTGTCGTCAGTGACACTCTGACGGTATGTGCTCGAGTAGAGGGCTGGAGAATTCTCCGCTGTAGGCTCACCCCCATCAATGGTTCGCGTCCTCGGGTTCAGGACGTAGACATCCAAGTGCCTGGTTTCCCTGGCAGGATGCCCATTGTTGGTGATGTTATAGCGGTGAAGCTCGTCCTCCCGAGTCACCCAGGTTCGCGGCGCATCAATCTCGAACCCTGGCACCGGAACCTCATCGAGGATGCCGAAGTTCCAGAGCGGCAGGTTGTCCGACAGTGGATATGTCTTCTGGGCCGGCGTTAGTAAGTCGAACAAGGATTGATTGTTGGAAACAATCTCCTTGGCTCCGTAAACCTCCTCGTTCGTCGCCATCTCAGCTCTGCGAGTGGCGGCATCCCCCTCATTTCCTCTGTGCGCGGCCATCTCAGAAGTTTCGGGAGTCGTGCGGGTTAAGGGATGAAGAGTGCGGGATCGGACGAGGCTGGTGGAAAAGTTTGAAGGTTGGCGCGCAATCCAAGTGGACGGCGCGCAATTGGGAAGACTGTCGCGCAAAGTTCCGGGTGTTCGCGCAAAAGCAGGCGAAATCCGGGCGGTTTTGCGCGCCGATCGGGCGAATTTCGCGACCGGAAGAGGCAATTTCGCGCACGAGAGCTTTGGAGCTTATCGCGCGGAAGGCCAGAGTACGGAACGCGGGACCCAGCGCCCCTATTTATAGGCGAGGCCGGGCCCGCGCTGCGCGGAAAGCGCTTTGCGCGACCGCAGCGGCGAAGTTCGCGACCGGTGCCCCTTTTGCGCGCCTAAGTCCCGCGCCGCCCAGGACTTCGGCATTCCGGCGTCTCCCTCGGAACCCGATCGTTGCGACCTCTCGCCGATCAGATTCCGAGGGGGGGCTTTTGTAGACGCCGGAAAAGTCCGTTGCTCCCAAACGAAGCTCCGGATGCGGAAAGCGAGGTCATATTTGGAGTCGGAAGGATGTTTCGGAGGGCCCGGAGGCCTTGCACGGAATTTCAGAGGCACGCGCGCAAAGGTGATGTCCCGCGCGGAAAACCCCCGGGATGCGCGCAATGCGCCGGCCCGGCGCGCAATTCTGCGCGCCGCGGGTCCGCGCGACTCCCTTACGCGCCGCGCCCGATTCCGCGCCCGCGAGAAGAATTTCGCGCTCGCACCCTGGATTCCGCGCCCGGGGTTGCCTATAAATAGAAGGCGACCCCCAACGTTTCAAAGGTTGCTGGAAGTCGAAACGTCTCCCGTGCGCGCAATTCAACCCCTTCCGCGCGCAATGACGAACTTCAGGTAACCTCCTTTCTTTCGCGCAAGACAGCCTCGGGGTCCACCTTCGCGCGCCATCCCCGCTGGCTCCTTTCATTTGAATAAACACTCACCCTAAGGCCTTTGCGCGCAAAAGAACCCGCTTGCGCGCAATTGCCCCGGGGTGCGCGCAATCCGGCCCGATTGCGCGCACCCCCCCTTCTTTCAAGTGGCCATTCATTAGAGAATGAGCCGTTGCCCCCGCGCGCTATCCGAAGCCCGGTGTGAGCAATCTGAAGCATCCGCGCGCAAGGCGCTGGCCCAATTGCGCGCCAGCCGCCCCGATTGCGCGCCGGCCCGCAGTATTGCGCGCAAAGCTTCCTTTTTGCGCGCAATCTGCCAGGGTCGTCCCCGTTGACCTCCTAAGGGTACCCGCCTGTGTGGCACCCGATGATTCTCATCCCGGGTGCCCGCACCGTGCGTTGTCTTCCCGTGCGGCCCTCCAGGCTTGCGCGAAGTGACACGTACCTATGTCCAGCATGACGTTAAACTGCATATATGTCCAGCATGACGTTAAACTGCATATATGTCCAGCATGACGTTAAACTGCATATATGTCCAGCATGACGTTAAACTGCATATATGTCCAGCATGACGTTAAACTGCATACTCGTCCAGCATGACATTAAACTGCATATACGTCCTGCACGACGTTAAACTGTACATCGTCCGCGCTGCAAGACGTTAAACTGCCAAGTGCTTCGTCCGGCAACCTATGCCCAACATGACGTTAAACTGCACACCCGTCCAAGCTGCACGACGTTAAACTGCCTAGCCCCCATCGTCCGTGCTGCAAGACGTTAAACTGCCAAGTGCCTCGTCCTCAACACATGACGTTAAACTGTACTTCGTCTGGCAAGACGCTAAACCGTCCGCAACCTGATCCCGTGCTCCGCACGCAGGGTCTCCCCCGGTTTGGACGTGGCCCCCACCCGCTCGTCTCTGCAGGGATGTCGGGATTGTCCCCCTTTTGGGACGATTTAATGGGAGTGGCTTTTCCCTACGGGGGCAGGGTATTACAAACCCCTAGTTTCTCGTGGGAGGCTGCACATGTGTATCTCCATTGCACCTCCCCACTACAGAAGCCAGTAGAGGGTCTGACTGGGATCGAGGTGTCTTTTGCTTTCGGTCCAAGTCCCTTCCAGCTGAGTTTTGCAGCATCCGGGCTGCCCCAAGTGCGTAAGTCCTGACAGAATGAACTACGTGGACTTTGATCCCTGTCTTCTATACAGGGTACGTAGGAAGCCTCCCTGAGGCCCAAGCCCACCACCTGGTCGTTCCGGTCGTATTTACGTCCGTTCGTCCATCAGTGGACCCCTCCAGGGTTCACGCTTGCGTTGATTCACCTATGAATCCGCCCCTGTGGGAGGCTGCCCGTGTGTATCTCCACGGTGCCTCCCCACAGCCCCCCTTTTCCATTTCCCCTTTTATCGTCCAGCATGACGTGAAACTGTGATCCACCCGGCCGTTCCATCCCCCTCCGTGCGAGGTGGTTCGGTTCAATCCTCCGCCCGGCGGCCTCGACCTCTTCGTGAGTCGGCCTGCCGATGTCCAGCATGACGTTAAACTGTATGCCCGAACTACGTTGACTTTGATCCGTGTTAACGCGCGGTACGTAGGAAGCCCCTCTGGGGTCCAAGCTCTTTACTCCATCATCCACCCTGATCCTTACCCGGGCCGCCACATCCCGGTGGGGTCATGCCACTTCACTTCACTCCGCGTTACTTGGGAAGCCGCCCATGTGCTGGCCCCAGCGTCGGAGGTTCCCCGCAAGGGGTTCTGTCATCTGATCCACTTTTCGTGTTGATCGGTCCGATGCCGTCCCCGCTGGACGTTAAACTCGCGGCATACCCCGTGTTAAACACGGGAAGCTGAGGAAAACCTCAGGTGACACAGTTCCCCGCACCTAGTACGGGATGCCTCAGGCCATCGTGCCTTCGAGAAGCCCTATTAGGGACGGAAGACAGACGTGCAGAGCCGCAGTGTTACGACACGCCCCCAGCACCCAGAGCCACCCGGCCTTCTCACCGCAGGTTTCTGCCCCGCCCAGACTCCTTGGAACGTCCGGGCGGATGCAGCGTAATTAACCGGTGTCCATGAAGATATGGCGCCGGGAACGAGATTCACGAACATTCTTAAGTCTATGAGGGAGACCCGGATTAGGCGACAAGTTCCGAGGAGACGTCCAAGGAAGGAGAAGCCGACATCCCATCATCCCGGTTTCGATCAAGGAGCAGACGCCCCTGAATAAGGGACGGATGCCGCCCGCCCTTGGAAAGCGGGACTGCGGGACCACAAGCCGCGCGCCCATCCCCTCGGGTTGACGGGTGCACGCGCGAACGCGTCCTGGCGGAACAGCGTAACCCGACGCACATCCGCACCGAAACAAGTACCAAATAAAATAAGGATAATAACATTTAATTGAATACCATTGAGTGAAAATGGTAATGAGTATTCACTAAACAAAAGCTTTGCATAGAAAATCATAGTGAATTATCGACAACATAACTGAGGTACATAAAGGTTCATCAAAGGGATTTATGACAGATAAATGGGTATATCAAAACTTTTAAATCATAGTTTCATTAAGAGGAATGTGTGATAACATTCCCAAACAAGGAAAAATTTAAAAAAGCATAACATAAAGGAGGATCTTGAATTAAGTAGAGGAAGAGAAGACCCCTTACTGTGGGAGGTTGTTTCGAAAAGCCTACAATGAGCTTCTTGAGAGTTTGGGGGAACCTTGGGGGAACTATAGAGAATTAAGGGTAGAGAATAGTTGTTCTAAATTGTTTTTGAGTGAAGGTAAATGATAGTTTGGGTGGTTTTTATATGAAAAGACAGGGGAGTTTTCTATTATTTCCCAAAAATAGGTTTTGTACTCCATAAAATGACGTTTTCAAAAACACAAAAATTTCCATGTTTTTTCCCACAGTTTCTATGAAAGTGATGCATTTTTAATTTTTTTAAAAATCAATAAACTGAAATCATTAAAATTATACACTTAGAGAAGTAAAAGCGAGTCATGTTTATAGATAATTGATTTTGAATCTGTAAAAAATATAATATAAGTTTTGGAGGATTCATACAGGGTTTATAAAATTAAATAAACAAATTAAAAACACATTAATTAAATTGGAAAATTTATATTTGGTCATGCATACATATTATTGAATTTATTACATCACTTTTTGGGTTAAATGAGGCTATAATATACATTATATATCAATACCATATTTAATTTTGACCCAAAAAATTGATTGTCTTAGAAAATTATGAACATGGAAAAATGGGATACTCTTGACATGATTACTACAGAAATTATATCTATTTTATAAAAATAAATCTCTAAATATGAAAATTTTCACTTTCAAATTAAAAATAAAAATTTATTGAGTAATACATGTTTTTTTTGACAATAAGTATTTTTACCCTTATAAAATATATAGTTGACATTGTATGATTATATTATCATTCATATTAATAAAATAATATCTAATAATAGTGTTTTATAAAAATATAATATAGTTGAAAAATTATTAAATTATTAGAAAGTCTGTTTTGATAAAGACCTTATATCATTCAAAAATACAATTTTTGTTTCATTATATCGAAATATATTTTTGAAAAGTCATTTATTTAATCATTTATAATGTAAAAAACAATAAGGAATAAATATAATAATTATTTTGATGAAAAAATATACTTTTTCACACTGTTACATTAAATATACATTACCCCTTATTATACAATCGAACACGCTGAGGTTATGGTTGATGATTATGATATTATCATGGGGTGGTTCAGCAAACATGGTTTTGGACATGATCTTGATGAACTGGAACTTCTCTCATAAATAGTTCCAATCATATTGTTGTTTTTGGATATCGTCTTGGGATTGGTCAATGGAAAAATCCAATTATGTTATCTCCATCAAAATCATTGATAAACTGGAATCATAGTGTTCGATCCTATTTTTTTAGGCAATCACTTATTTTATCTGTGTCAACATGATTTTTTCATAACCCTTGATAATAAATAATCATATTATCATTATTAAATGTATATATTATCGATGGTTATGATTCTTAACAATATTTTAAATTTGATATAACTTATAACGGTTCAAAATAACCATAGTAGTGTATGTTTTTTCTAGAACTATGTAACAAAATAAGAAATTTAATTTAATAAAAAAGGAAATTTAATTTATGAAAGTTAGTTTCATTTAATTATTATTTTATTAAGAAATTTCACAATTGAAATTTTAATTCATACACTAAAAGTATTGGGGTAATTTTGTTTCATTGCCTCTTCCTGTTCCCAAGTTTCTCCCTCAAAATTATAGTTCCACCACAATAGTTTTCTTGGGTGCGTTGTCTTCTTTCATATAACATTTTCTTTATGATCTAAGATATTCAAAAAAATTTCCTCATATGAATGATCATTCTCCAATGGTACCTTCTATGGATTCAATACATGTGACAGGTTTGGTTTGTACTTCCTCGAGAGGGACACAAAGAATATTTCAGGTACATGAGATAGGTTTGGTAATAACTCTAGTCGATATAACACAGTTCTAATGTGATCAAGGACATCAAAGATGATAATGTATCTTGTACGAAGACTTCCTTTCTTCTCAAACCTCATGAATTTATTCCATGGAGATATATGAAGGAACACTTCAACCTCATACTCTAGTTATCATTTATGATTTTATGTATATATTTTCTATCGAATTTTGGAATATTGCATATGACGTTTAATGGTTTGTACCTTCTCTATCTTCTATTGGATAAGATAATGTTGCATTAGCTTCCTCTCTCCAACGTCATCCCAAAATGTTAGAGTCTAACACCCCTTCCCATAAAGAGCCTCATAAAGTTCCATTTGAATTCTTGAATGGAAACTGTTATTATATGAGAAATCCAGTAGGGGAAGGTGTTGATCCTAACATCCTTGTAAATCCATTTAACATGATTTGAGAATATCTTCAAGGGTTTGAATACTCTTTTCAGGCTGTCCATCTGTCTGAGGGTGATAAGTAGTATTGATTATGTGCTCCATATTCAATGCTTGTTAATGTCTTCTACAGAACCTCAAGGTAAACCTACAATATCAATAACAAAATATATATTGGAAATCTGTGAAATCTTACCACTTCTATAATGTATATCATGAAAACTTGGCCGAGATATAATATTCCATGATTGTAATGAAATGCAATGAATTTGTAAGGTGATCAAATACTACGTTGATGGGATAATTGACTTTAGGTTGCGTAGGGAGTCCTATGAAAAAAAATACCTGGTTATGTTTTACCATTTCTATATATGTATGGGAAATGGTTTCATCATACCCTTATAATTTTTTCATTCAACTATGACTTGTTGGAATATTGAGCATCGAGGTTCAAACTATAAAATCTCTATCTTCATGTTATCACAATAGAAGTTTTTCTTCAAATCTATATACATATCAGTGCTTCCTAGATGAATAAGGTAGGATGATCTATGTGTATCATAAAAAATTTCACTCTTTAATTCGGGTTTTTATTGGACACATATAAGGGTTACAAACTTTATGAATCCATATTTAGAAAAGATGAACTTCAAAATTTTCCTTACATTCTTCAGTAGAAACTAATCATATTTATAAGCCTCATAGAACTTTTCAAGAATGGATGTTTGAGTTTTAATTTGAGAAATGTAGGATCAATATCCTTTTATTATTAACATGTCCATCATTTTCATGTCTAATAAAATCGGATCCCTTTCAATACTTTTCATGGATATAGTTGTAGGATCCTTTTTACTAATAGAATCTACAACTTTGTCTGCTTTCTCAGGATGGTAATGGATTGAATAACCATAATCCATGATTACCTATAACCACCACTATTGGATCGTATTAATCTCCTTTTGTGAAAATATATACTTAAGGACTTTATGGTCTATATAAATATCACAGTTGTCCTCATAGAGAGAATGGCCCAAAATTTTAAATGTTAAGAACATTACATCCAATTATCGATCACGATTTGGGTAATTATGCTCATGGATATTTATTTTTTTAGAGTATTAGGATATCAATTTGCCTTTTTATTGAGTACACAACCCAATACCTTTTTGATTCATCACTATAGATCACAAAACCATCTTTGTTGGTGGGTAATGTGAGCATAGGTGGAGTGATAAACCTATTATTTATCTCTTTAAAACATTCTTCCCATTCTCCATTCAAACAAAATTGAATCCTTTACAATTTATCTTTTTGGGGGGTTTAAAATCATGATAATTTTCTCTCAAATCAATGATATTATCAAGAAAAGCCAAGGAAACTATGGTTTCGGTCACAAGGGATAGTCCAGGATACACTTCAATCATATTTTTTTTAAAGGATCCACATATATCTCTCTATTAGTGACGTTATTACCCAATAATGAAACTTTATCAAACCAAAACACACATATAATATAATTTTCATACATATTTTCTTTTCCCAAGGTCCTCAGTACAATATTATTATTCTCTTCAACTTCCTCCTTTCATTCAGAGTAGATATGAATATCATCAGTAAAGAATAATTTTTTTTCAATGTAATCCCTAAAGAATATATTCATCTGATCCCTGAATATATATATATATATATATATAATTTGTGAGTTGAAATTGAATCACTATGAAATAATAGTTCCCATTACTTGTATACACATAAGTCTTAGGGAAATCCTCCTTCTTCACCTTTATTTGGTAAGATCCCAACCAAAGATCTATCTCAGAGAGATATTGTGCTCCATATAGCCTGTCGTACAAGTCATCAGTATGTGATAGAGGTTTATTTTTCATTAACATGATCTTTTTTAGCTTATAACAATCAATAATAATGCATAATTACCCATCCCTATTCTTGAGAAGGAGGACTACAACACCCCACATTGACTCATTTGGGCATGTGAAACCATTATCCAAATTATCCTATAGTTTCTTCTTTAGGTCATCAAGTTAAAAAATTAATATTATATATGGATTCATGGATATATGAAAATAATTCGGTCTACGATCTATCAAGAACTCAACTTCATGGATTGAATGGTGGCCAAAAAATTATTTTGCAAATGCATGAGTGAATTACCTTACAATAGGTATGTTATCAAGGATGATCCTTTCTTTGGTCTCAATAATTTTAGATAAATATTATTAATCTCAAGAAAATAATATCTATTATTTAGATGTTACAAAAAATATTGATCCTCATCCTTGAACTTATATAGACTTGGATGGAAATTCGTAATAGGGAGGGTAATTTACTTTTCCCAGTAATTTTTGTTTTCTATATTTAAGTAAATGAATTCCATAACTAGAATTGAATAAAATTACACTAAAATGAGTATTAAAATGTTAAATTAGAGGTTAAAATGGAAAATATGGATAGGTTATGATTCATATACTTGGGATGCAATGATTTCCCCATTTTTAATTTTCACTAAAAACCCTGCTTCTTGAAATAATTATACTGAACATACAAGATATGAATGAATTCCAAGAACTAGACTATGAAATTATTTTATATATTCTTGAATAAATAACTAGCATACCTATCACCATTTCATTACGAGTATCCACATCCACAATTGTTATGGAATAAACTCAAACTATTTACATTAGAGGTTTTTAGTGTTGATTTTCTATGAAATACATTACATTTGGGCATTAGGTTTTATAATGCATGCGTTCCTTTCAATTGAAACACTACCCAAATGGATGAGGTTTTACTATTGTATTCCTTTATCCCCTTAAGTTAATTTCTTGGGTACTTCTTCCCACACCTTTGAATAGTGGGATGTTTGAATTTTTTTCCACTTTTGGATTTATCCATTGAACCTTGAAAATTAAACTCCACCTTATGATTATTACCCCTATGAGACCCATGAGATTTACTGATCTCTATTTAATATTTGAGGGAACATCAGAATATTTCCTCATAATTGTCAAAGTGCAGAATGACTAAGGTTTTTCTTAAACTCATCATCAGACCACCAAAGAAGTGGTCAACATTACATTCAGGGGTAATGAAAAATATAGATATGTATCAAAAAATACTCATAAAGTTTTCCTCATACACCCTGGTAGATTTTTAATCCTTTTTCTTGAGGCTTAGTATGTACCTCTCTATTTTTAGCCGAAGAGTACGATGAAAATATTTATCAAAAAACACTTTTCATAATTTTTCCACTCCATTACATAGATCTCCTCCTTAGGATTATGATTTTAGACTATGTTCCTCAATTGATCAGTATATCATTATATATAATAAACATCCAACATGAATTTCTATTTATTAGATGATTTATGGATAGAGAAGGTCTTCTTAGTGGAGCTGATCCACTGTTCCATAATGAAGGGATCAAAAGATATACTAGAAATTGGAGGCCTTGTCTGTATAAAGGTCTCAATTGTAACTTTATCTTTCTTAGGGTGATTTGTTCCTTTCTCAGTATTCATTTTTTTGTTCAAAACATAAATCTATTATGTAATTATCATTAAAAATTTCATTATTTTAGCTCTAATAGGGTTTGATATCTTGTTTGGTTAGTCATCACATTGTCTCTCACATTGGTTTTTGACACAGTTTCTCATATTTCCAACCATTAACAATAATAAATGGATAATTAGTGTGGATAATTTCAAATTATTAAGAATTAAAAAGGGAAACTATGAAAATTAATGGGATAACTCATAAATTATATATACATGTTTTCCTATGAATTTCTAGGAATCAATATAAGTTATACATGATCTATTTCTTAAAATAATATATTATATGAATTTTTTCCTTAATAATACTTCTTAATGAGCTTGTGAATTTACCAAACCATACAACCCATATGTATCAAACTAGTTGAACATCATGGCCCATTTTCGTGCACTAGTTCTCAATCGAGTCTAGCTCAATACAGTGTTTTTGGGGTTGTTACCCCTAGGTACATCTATACCAGAGCCACATCATCTTGTAGTATCAATATAAGGATTTATTTTTTTAGAAACAACATACTCTATACATTACCAAAATTAAGGGATGTATTAGTCTGTTTATTATTATCCCTACGGATTTATTTAGTTTTTTCTAATCCAAATCCCCAAAATAACTAAGGATTCTTATCACACCAAATATGACAACCCATAGTTTTATAACACTTTCATTAATTATTTATTAAATAATGTTGAATATAAAAAAAAGATCATGAAGCCTAGTATATTTGTGAATTAGGTACATAGAATAACAATGTGATACTTGGAAACAACAAAACTACTAAAAACATTCTTTACATGATATTTGAATTCATCGATCTTATAAAACTGTATGGGATAACTTGGGGATGTACATAAGAAACGAGTGAGATATAAAGACCAATAGAGGAGTAAAAAATGAATAACATGATGAAATTATTATATGTTAGTGAATATGAATTTCAATGGGACATTAAATGGGTGAGAATCATAATCATGAACTATATGGCATGATGAAATATGATAACATAAAGGAAATATGGGAATGTGGAAATAACATTAAACATGACATCAAAATCATGGGCCAAGAATAACAACCAAAATATCATATCATAGTGGGAAACGTGTCATAAAATATTATGATTACTCTCTAATCAATTTTATTATGTCTATGTAACCAAAAAATTACCCAATTCATTGGACCACTGTCTAGTCACACCCATCATTTCCTTATTATGTACATGCATAAGTTTTCCACAAATATCAAACAACATAAATATGTATTTCATCAATTTTAATCCCATTATAATGGTTTATGGGATACATAAATAGAATTCCTCAACAAATTAATGATAATAATATTTAATTGAATATTTTTTAGTGGAAATGGGAATGGGTATTCACAAAACAAAAGTTATGCATGGAAAATTACAGTGAAATTTATATCTATAAATAGGGGTAATTAAAAGTTCTGTGGAAGGATTAAATATATAAATGGGTAATTAATCACTTTAAAATCATAAGTAATGTAATTGGGATGTGTGAGAACATTCCCATACATGAAAAATGTAAAATATAGGCATAAAATAAAGGATGATCTTGGTGAAAGAAGATAAAGAGAGGATCCCTTAACATGGGAGAGTGTTTATAAAAGCTTCAAAGGAGATTCTTTAGAGATTGGGGGAACCTTGTGAGGGATTTGGAGAGGAAATATAAGAGTATATTCATGTTACATAGTTTTTTAGGGAAGGTAAATCAGATTTTGGGTTTGTTTAAATAGGAGAAAAATAGGGGAGTTTATTATTATGCAAACATAGGTTTTTGACTATAAAATAAAGTATTCAAAACCATAAAATAACACATGATTTTTGACCATGTTTTTTACCAAAGTGAAATGGTTTTCATTATTGTATTAGGATAAGAACCTATTTTATTAAAATAATACCATTGGTGATGTGGAAGTGAGTCATGTTTGTAATGAATTTATTTTAAAATAATAAAATATAATATAGGTTTTGGAGGATTCATGAAAGGTTCATAAAAATTTTCATATAAAATGAAAAACATATTAATTAAAATTTTTAAATATAAATTTTTCTATATATATCTTTTAAGAAATTTATTCATCACTTTTGGGATTTTATGATTCCATAATATACACCGTATATTTATTCCATATTGAATTTTAAACCAAAAAATCCATTGTATAAGAGAATTTTGAAAAAAAACACCACTAAATAATTTTGACACGATGATTCCAAAAATCATATTTATTTTATCAAAATATTTCTCTCGATATGAAAATTTACACTTTTAAATTAAAAATACATATTTATTGAGGTTTTTTTTGAAAATAATAGTTTTATGACCCTTATAAAACTTATATTTTACCTTTTAAAATTATATTATCATTAATTTTAAATGAATAATATTTAATAAAAATATTTTATTAAAATATTATTTATTTAAAAAATTATTAAATTTCGAAAAATAGTGTTTTGATCTAAAATCTATATCTCTCAAAAATACAATTTCTATTTCGTCGTATCAAAATCTATCTTATCAAAATCATTTGTTTAGTCATTTATAAAGTAAAATAAAAAAGGAATAAATATATCAATTATTTAATTGAAAAGAAAATACACATATTCATACTATTATAGTTGAGATACGTAACCCTTTATTAAAACAAATAGTTCCCTAAGGGTAAGGTGCGTGACAGTGAGGTTAACATGGGGTGGTTCAATGAAGATAGTTTGTGATATTGATGAACTCAAACTTCTCTCGTAAACAGTTTTTCTTAGGTTTTAGTTATTGGATCTCAGCTTTGGACTAGTAAAGGGAAAATCCTAGTGATGTCATCTCCCTTAGAATCTCTGATAAATGTGATTCATAGGGTTTGACCCTGTCAGTCAAGATCATCACTTCATTTTTCCATGTCAGTGGGACTTTATCACAACCCTTAATATATACTAATCATGTGATCATAGGTAAATGACTGTATTATCAATGGTTGTGATTCTCAATAAACTTTTAAATCTGATATGACTTATACTGTCCCAATTTTTTTTTGCAAACCCTTCCCTCCAATGTTTCCACTCCTAGTCCAATAATGGTAAATGGATATAATTACCCCTAATTACCACCTCTTATAGGACACATGGTGGTGACTATCATAAAGGGTGTCAAAATCTCAAAATACGGGAGGCATTACCCAGTACAATATAAAATTGATCCATAGAAAATATGAATAAATTGTGATAAACATCATGAAATATTATAATATAAAACTAAATACCATCCCAAAATATATGTAAAAATAAGAACGACATATAAAAAGTTCTCTAATGTAAATATACAAAAGTAAATCTAAAGCTGCAACCCAACAACATTCCCAAGGTCTGAGCTAGTAATGTCTAACATAATATAAGAAGTACTCTAGGAAACCTAAAAATTAGTCTATATATATAGCGTAATCATACAAGTTTACTCTATAGGAAGAGAGAAGTTCATATATCCCATGTGAAAGAATCATACTAATTCACTCTTTAGGAAACAATAGAACTAAACCACACCAATACAAGAATACAAACCAAAATCATCCTCACCATAGATCTCTCAACAAATATATCATACAAGTATAAAAACATAAAAATAATCATATAAATAAAGGGTTCACCACAAAAATTTTCCATTGGGATTCAAATCTCACACCCAAATGACATATGTCCTAGCACTCCCACCCCCTCAGAATATCACATCATGCTAACGACCCCACATGAAAATAACCATCACATCACATCCTACCTGAAGAAACTTGGATCCCAAGAATCCCTCATGAATTTGATCATCATATAACTTGAGTGGTTGGGTATCATGAAAATGTATGACATAAAAAACACATCCTCCTCTTACCATTAATGACCCAACTATAAAACATCTCATCATCTCATCTAAAAACACATGAGTCACCGCATCTCTTATTTCCTGAATCCACCTGGGTTTTCTTCCCCATAAGCACAGTCATATCACACCTTTCAAAAAAACATCAGGGCCATCTCATCATATATCATCACTAGTACTTTTTTACATATTTCCATCAAATCCCATGCATTCCATCATCTTTTGGAAGTGGGAGAACAAAAAATTAAATAGATAGTCAGTCATCATCATGACCAAGATGTTAGAACAACTACCCCAAAAACATTTTTTTTGTCGGCACTAGGTGCTTAACATCGGTGGAGTACATATATAAATCACAAGGAACATTCAGGGTATATATATATCCCAATCACAAGACCATACTATGGGTTACCAATAATCACTAACTATCTAACACGAACTTACACATCCACTTAAAAAAAATATTCAAAACACCACACAAGAAACACACGATCCACAAGTCACTCCCCTCATTTAGTCCACATTTATCAAATTTTCAGATTTGCATTACCAATTAATTCCATCCCATTATCATTTATTCATTATCCATTCACATTCCATTCACCCATCCTAAACTCCATATATTCGACTTTCATTATTTTCATTTCACAACACTTTACTATCTAGCCAACTAGAACAACATATCCCACAACAAGTAGCATAACCAAACAACTACACAACCTCCCACATTCCATCACATCACAACCACATTCATATCCAAGGTGCACAACCTCACCACAACCACCATCACATCTCCAATACACAACCACATCACACATTTCCCCATACCTGATCACAACCACATAAAATAGGCACACCTCATATCAAAACACAACATATAATATTCCACAAAAAATTAAATTCCCACACACAATATTGAGAAAAACATTCATACCACACAACCACATCCATAATTTCATTCCACATTACAAACAACAACTAATTTTCATATTTGGTGTAGGGGGTTTTGTCCCATTCACCTCATTATTGAAGGGCATTTTAACACTCAACATATATTTAGGGGAAACCATTTCGTTAGATGAATATAATATTTTAGAATATTTTCATTTTGTGTAATATTAAAAAATCACAACACACATAGTAGACACAAAAAATATCATTCATCATAAATAAGACCACAAACTACCATAATTTTCAGCAAGTCATTTTTCTTGTACAATCATACTTTCAATCATAATAAAAGATTGTAAAATCATGGGTTTGACATTCCCCTATACATTTTTAAATTAAATTATTAGATTAATTTATCTTTATTTATTTGGATGAAACTTTATCCATTCATATAAACAAATTAAACCCTCCTCACCTGATACACATAAAGATAAATAAAGGAGAGTTCTCTATCTAGATAAAAAAAAGCCTCACTTAACTCGCTACCCCAAAAATGGGTGGTGAACAAGATGGAACTACCACTAGAAGGAAAATTAACCATGGAAACAAGGTTCAAAGACCCCAATGAAAGGTTCTTGAATGGATCATCTTGAGATAAATAAAGCATAATGGGATAAAGGGTAATATCTTCTTCTTTAGGGTAGACAAATATGAAAAATTTGGGATTTCATATCGCAATTGATTTGATTTTCAATATTTTTAAGATCTCATTAAAATACATGTGGAACTACTCATTTACATCGTTAATAATCATATAAAATCAAGGGTATGATTATCATTTAATAAAAATACTTTTAATACCTTGGATTCATGCCACCGATGTACTCGTATGGTTGTTTCCATGCGAATGGGGGAAAAATTCCATGTGACCAAAATCCCATGTAATAAAAGACCCATGTAACCATTCCGAAGATATTAAAACTTCCCAAATCGATGAAATCCCCATAAATCAAAACATTCCACTTAACCAAACTAACAATGTAGCTGAACTCTCGACATTGCTGAAATTCCCATGTGGATCGACTCCCCACTTAGCAGAACTACCCACGTAGCCAAACTACCAATGCAGTCAAACTCCCCATATAGGTGAAATCCCTATGTAGTTGATTTCAGAATATATATGATTCCTGAACACTACCGATTGGCTAAGGTATATGATTCGGCTAGCAGATAACAACATTTGAAAAAAGGGGTAAATGCCCCAAACACCCTCTCAACTCTTCCCTTCATGCTAAAAACACTAAAGAACTTCCAAAAAAATAATTAACCACTATATTTCTTGAAAAGTAACATGATTAAAGGTCTAGGACATTAAATCATATACCTATCAAAAATTATATTCCTCAAGAATCAAAACCTTCTTAGAAGGAATGATAAAAAATGTCCAAACAACCATCCCACGAGATACCTCTCAAGGATCTTGTCATAATTGAAACCATACCACCAACCAAACACTCAAAGCATAGGCCTCCTCTCTCACTCATAACCACTTGAATGATCAAATAATCCACTAATGAACCCAAACCAATAACTTCTACAACCAAATAAATGCACAACCTCAACCAAAATAATCATGAAATTCTATTATCTAAGTGGTGATATTATCCACTCAAGGTAGATGTAAATCAAACAAAAGGGTTTAATCACATAGGATTATAATGTTTCATGATTAGGAATCAATTCATACCCTTTTCATATATTGTATTTTTATCACACATCACCATCCAAGAAACAAACACATCTCATAAATACAATGGGATCCAACATCACACATAAAATACCCGAACACAATAATCAAGGAATCCAATATCCCATGTAATGATATTATCTTTTTTGGGCAGCACTGAATCACCAAAACCATTTTAATCGCATCAAAGTATACGATATCCTAATTACGGGTCTGGTGTACCCATATTCGTACGCTTTAATTTTTTTAATCACACATCATGAAAGAAAAAAAAAGAATAACCACACATAAATAAAAAACAAAAACAAGGGTAGATGACTAATTGAGCATGCCTCAAACAATCTATGGCCCCTCAGTGGAGAATATGCCTACTAGCTCTACTACTAAAATGAACATTCTGGAAACTATTGATGGAAATACCTTTAGAACTGACCATATCAATAAATATGAGATTGAAGAACTACTAGGTATTGGTTATGGTGAGGGCCATGAACCTCATAAAGAAATAAATTTGGCCCCAAAACTTTGGTAATAACAGGAAAACCACTGGCCACTGATGGTCGAAATGGAGGCTGCTAAGGATGACTATTGACTAGTCAAAACCTCGATGGCCCCAATATCTGACACCCACCATGGACTACTCTACTACTCAAGAACCCTACTTGATCCCCATCATGGTAAACCATCTCACCTGTGAATCCACTTGATCACCTCCTCCTTCTAATAAACCTCCAAATATATTGGAAATGTAAAAGGATTAATTTCATACTGGGTTGAAGGATATAGTGCCTCCTCAAGACGTCTCTCATGAGAGTCCACATTAAAAAAAATGTTATGGGGAAAACTATATAAGATCCTTAAACATGATCTCCATATCCCTCACTGAAATACTCCCTTGATGAAGGGAGATTAGCTGCTGAAAATTAACTGCATTCATGGAAAATGAAATAAAAATTTACTAGAACTTTGTGTAAAAGTCAACAGATGAAAAACCTACCTCCTTCCACACACCCAAATACCATTTCCACTACTGACATGTAGGTCCTCACATCAGACTAACTTCCAAAGGGAAATATTATGCTACAAGGTTTTAGATAAAAATTAATGAAATCTCATGACCCTCTAACCATCTCTATGACTCCTTATCTGAAATACTACTCTTATACATCCAAAGAACCTATCATTGAGAAGAGAGTAATTTCCTTTTCCAATAATAATCTACCTCAACCGGATCAACCCTCCAACAATCAAATGGGTCATCCTAATTAATATCCCCTACCTGAACCACATGTAGATTATGAATAGAAGGCACAACTAT
This sequence comes from Viscum album, assembly GCA_963277665.1. NCBI lineage: Eukaryota > Viridiplantae > Streptophyta > Magnoliopsida > Santalales > Viscaceae > Viscum > Viscum album. The sequence goes on along the minus strand of OY728130.1, from coordinate 1,049,521,696 downwards.
AAATTTAATAAATGATTTCCTATTATTGATAGTATGGTATTTTATTAATATTTATTTATTTTATATTAATCATTTTCAACATCCCAAAAATAAAAACACCCAATTAAAAATAGATAACAAGTCCTAATGATGCATATACCCATCCTAGGTATCTACATTAAAAGAAAGGTCAAACTCACTTGGTCATTCAATAAGTTTAGAGTGTGTGCACTGAATCCCAGGGGCCCTAAAATCCCATGACCTTACCAGTCTCTCTTGCCTATGTCACTTGCTGAGTTCAATTGGAACCGTTATGTTACCTACCCATGAAATCCTCACAGTTCCTAACTCCATACTATATCATATATCTCAACCATTAGCCTCTAATTCCATTATATCACAACCCCTAACCTACAAATGTACCCATCATGGGCCAACAATGATGAAAGGGAGATAATGACCCCCTGAGTCCCACCCCCCAATAAGCCCCGAGTTGGTGACTAGGATAAAGGGTGAAAAAATATCACTATATGGGAGTCATTAAACTATATAAAATAAATCATATCTTGAGAAAAGATCTATCAACCATAGGAAACTGCATGAAAAAAATATAAAATAAATTTAAAAACCATAAAAATATACAAGCATAAATAAGACAGATATAGATAATAGTCTCCAAAATAAATACCCAAAATAAAAGATACAGCAGTGAAAAAAAACTATCTGAAGGTTGGAGCTAGTAATATCAATCATAGTCCACTAAGTCCTCTGGGAAACATAAACATCATTTTATATATGTAGGGTTAGAATACAAGTATACTCATTTGGAAGACCCAAGTCTTTAGTGTATATGTGAATGAAGGATACTAATGAACTCATAAAAAAACAGAGGAACCAAAACACACCTATATAGGTATACTAACTAAAATCTTCCTCACCATGTATCACTCACCAAATATTGCATCAAACTATAATATCATAATAATAATAATAAAGATAAAGGGTACCTCACAATGCTTTCCCACTGGGATACAAGTCTCACACCCCAATGAAAAACGCCCCAACAATCCCTCCTTCTATGTATATCACATCATTCCAAGCACCCCACAAGACAATTACCATCATATACCTCCCAAAAGAACTATACCCCAATAACCCCACGTGCATGTGGCCGTCACATAATCATAGATGTAGGGTATCACGAATAAGTAGGACAACAACCCCATTCCCCCTCCTACCATGAATGATCCCAACCATCAAACACCTCTTAATATCTCCCAAAAACACATTTTCCAACATATCTAACATCACATGAAGTCACCTAGGCCACCATCCCACAATCACGATCATATCACACATCACCCAAAAACTGAGGTCACTACCCCACAACTAAGGACATATCACACTTCACCTGAAAACAGTTGGTCCATATTATCAAATCTCAATTGTGGAACTTTTGACTTCGTTCCATCACAACTTATGCATGCTATCATCTATTGGAAGAGGGTGTGATGAAGAGATGGTATCCAGTCATCCATCCTCACCATAGGGACGTTAGGGGAAATACCCCCAATTCATTGGGATGTTAACACTAGGTGCTCGAAATGAGTGGGGTGCATATAGAAGTTCCAAGGAACATTCAATATATATATATATATATATTAATATATATATGTGTGTGTATATATATATTCCACAAAGAAACCCATCCCATGAGTTTAAAACAAGAACTAATCATCCCACAAGATACTCTACTTCCGCAACCCAAACTATAGGTAAGACACCACAAAAGCAACGCACAAGCCACAATACATTCCCCAAATTTATCAACATTTCACCAGTTCCCTGATTGGTAATACTATATAATTCCATCCCGTTATCATTCATTCATTAGCTGTTCACATTTGATAAACCCAAACAAAACCCCAATTATACCACACTCATTATTATCATTTCAAAATCCATTCCTTCCTGGGTCACTAGCACAACAAAACAAAAAATATTCACCACAACACAATAACCTAACAACCACATCCATTTGAACCTACCATCAAATTAAAACCACTTTCATCACCAAACTATAAAACTGACCCATAATTACCATCACAACCCAGCTACACAACTGCATGACATTTCTCCCCATACTACATCAAAACCACATTTGATAGGAAAACCTCAAATCATAACACCCCATCTTATCTTCTATAATAAAATCACTACCCACACACCATATTGAAAAAACAACGCATTCAGAACAACCAATTCCACAAACACATTGACCGTTACACACATTAGAGAATTTTCATGTTTTTCATAGGTGATCTTATCAGTTTATCTTCATTATTTAGGGTCATTTAAAAAAAATCCATATATCAAGGAGAAAAAATTTCATTAACTGAATATAAGTGGTTAAAAATTTTCTATTTTGGATGATATCAAACAATCACACCAAACACAGTAAACACCTCACATATCATCCATTACAAACAAGGTCCCCAATGACCACAATTTTCAACAAGGCATTATGCCTATATAATCACAATAAAATCATAATAAAATATAGATAAAAAATATGACTCAAATTACCCTACCCCTTTTTAAATTAATTTATCAAATTAATTTGTCTTTATTAATTTGAAGGCAACCATATCAATATATATAAACAAAATCTACCATCCCAACATGATTCACATAATGATAAATTGAGGACAATTCCCTACCTAGAAGAAATAATCCCCACTTTAATCACTACACAAAAATAAGGGGCACACACAAGATGGTAATACCACTAGAAGGAACACAAACCATGGAAGAAAGGATTGTTGACTCATAGGAAAGACTCTCAAATATATATTATTAATAGAAATAAAGTAGAAAGGAATGATTGGTAGTATATTTATCTTTAGAGTGGACAAATAAGGAAAGGTTCATATTTTAGATCATGAAAAATTTGATCAATTATATTATTGCAGATCACATTAAAATCCTTGAGCAAGGACTCATTTATATCACCAATCATCATAGAAAATCAAGGGTATAATTATCCTTGAATAAATGGACTTTGAATACATTGGATTCAGGATATCAAAGGACTCTCAAGGTTTTTTCCATGAGACTTGTGGAAGAATTCCATGTGGTCAAAATCCCATAAAATTTAATCCCCTTGTAACCATTTTTCACAAAACTAAACTCCACACATAGGTGAAATCCACACATAGACAGACTCCTCATGTCGTGAATCTCCCCATAGAGCCAAAATCCCCACGTAGCTGAACTATCGATGTAGTTGAAATCCCTACTCCACACATTATTGAACTCCCCATATAGCCAAACACCCCACATAGTTGATTTACTAATGTGTTAGATTCCTCAATATAGATGATTGATTTTATTAAATGATTAATATGAATAAGAAAAAATTTATAAAACTAAGGTGGGTAAGGCCCCATGCACCATATCAACTCCTCCATTCATCATAAAAACACATCAGGACTTCCCCTGAACACCTTAACCACTTGATTTCCATAAAATTAATAGTCCAGATGCTCTAGAACATTTAAAAAATGACCAATGTTGTTCATGTGTTTTCAATAACCATATAAAAAATAGGTAATTTAATTTAATTAAAAAATAGAATTTCATTAAAATAAGTTTAGGTCATTACAATATTACTATAACCAAGTGCGTTACTGATATCCTCTAGATTGGCATCAATAGTGTTGTACTCGCAGTAGCCCGCATAGGAGAATCAGTCCCAACAAGACACATAAGAGAATTAGTCCCATTAGCCTCTACCACCTCCATTTTAAATTTATATGGATCATGATGAGACACCTTCCCATATAGTGGTTTATATTAAAATATGACCTCATTTAAAACACCTATAATCCAAGTATCACCATCTTAATTTATCCTTTGAATCTCTCCATAGTTAATCCTTCCTCAAATTGATTATCCTCTAGTTTTCATTTGGCCTATCAAAGAAGATTTTGTAGTAGATGGGAAAACTTCTATCAAATAGTTATATTTCCAAAATCCATCATATGTTCATAAGATTTATGAGAATTTTCATCCAAACCAATTTTATTAGAATTGTAGGTGTTACTCCTAGATGTGGTCATGCTATGAACTTCTATAAGCCACACATCTTAAGATATAAAATGTGGACTGAGAAAATGTCTTCCCTCCTTGGCATACACAACCTATTAATCCACACATAAACCAATATCATTAATTTCCTCTTCAAATAATTATGGATGAAAATATAACTACACTTCATGATCACTACTGTAGGTGCACCCCTATATAGTATAGAAACTCCAGATCACTACCCTATCATTTATTATTATTTATTCCACTAACTATTATAAAAATTCCAAAAATTATATTACAAAATAAAATATATCCACACATATTTATTTACATTGGATGAAAATACTCTCATATTTGTTCTTCAGGTATCACTCTAGGAAAGGTTTAGTGATTTTCCTTATCACTAAATATATAATGTGGAGTGATTTTCTCTATACTCTAGAACACTATTGAAACATGAGGTACCCTTAGAATCATCCCTTCCATGACTATAAATTCTGAAGTGAATATGCTGCTCTGCAGACAACGTGGAATGTTACCACACTACCTTCAATAAGGACTTACACTACTCATAGTGTACCACATACACCCTAGAATGGGATTTTGCAGTCATTAGTAGTTCATTAAACTAAATCTATTCTATAAATATAAACCACTTCTCATATTATTCTTCTTATCTTCATGAGTTTATCAAACCATGATCAACTACTCGCAATGAACGAACTAATTTGTTAGGTTTTTAGACAAGAAATAATGTCACTAAATAAATAAGTGAAATTTACATTAAATTTCCATATAAGAAAAATAGGAATAAAGTTAACTTAACAGAGTTAATGTAGATAGTTGTATAAGAAGAATAATCATAGAAGACTACTTCCCTGAATGCCATGACCAATCCTCCGATGGACAATAAATCCAATCTACCAAGCAAAATTGAATCCAAATAAAATCCTATCCCTACAGGCTTCCAACAACTATATTTAATATCCCTTACCCACTACATCCTTCCCACAATCACATAATAAATAAAATGACCACAATTACCGATGTTATTGATTCAATCACTCCCACCACACACACTCAGTTACCTCTTATAGACTACCCTTAAAACCACAATCCTAACATTATCTTTTGTCACAAACAAGCTTGTAGAGGACACTATAAACCTTGAAGATATATGTGAAATGTTTTAGGGACATGATTGTAGTTTCACATTCGTTAAGGATGCCCATGATTTTTTCGATAAATATTTGAAACAAAAAATAACCTAGAAATATATCATGAATAAATAAAATTCTTTAACAACTAAAGAAATTATATGAAATAATTAATGCGTGAGGCATGGAATTTAGAGGATAAATTAATGTGTATTTTGTTGTTGATTGTTTTTGATTATATTGATAAGTGGGGAGAATCCGATTCCAAAAAATATGATTCATATATTTGTTTTATTTTATCACTACTAACATCACATACATATTTGAAATACCAAGGGAAATAATAAGTGACCATGGAACTAACTTTTATAGAAATGTAAAAAAAGACTTGATGATAAAATATTGAGTTAACCATAAAACATATATACCATAAAACCGATTGAAAAATGGGTAGGTTGATGCTACTAATAAATAATTTAAAGGAATATTATAAAAGAATATGAATTTTAATAGGAAGGATTAGAGATAATTGTTAAAAGACACATTATTGGATTAAAAAATAGTTTGTATGACCCCTATATGAATGAGTCCATATATATTGGTTTATGGAAATAGGTATAACTTCCCTATAGGATTAGAGCACATAGACTTTTTTGAAGTTAGGAATATGAACTTGGATTTGGTAGAAACTAGATACAAATGGAACCAATAAATATAATTTATAGAAGAAATTTAAAGAGTTCCTTTTGAAAATGATATATTTTTCAAAGATAATGAAAGAGTTACCATATCATATTTATCCATAAGAGTGATATATATCTAGGATGTAAAGTGTTATTATATAATTCAAGGATAGATATAATACTAGGAAATATTATTTCTAGTTTTGAGGGTCTATTTATAGTTAAAAATGTTCTTCCTTTTAGTGAAATTGAGAAAACTATAATGGGAGAAAAGAGTCAATTGATTTTATGGGTTGAGAGTAAATAATTACAATGGGAATTGTTAAGAGGAGCCACTATAGGAGATTCAACACCTCTAATAATTATATAAATAAACCCACCCCCTCTCATTTACTCTGTGGAATGTTATATTTTTTGTAGAATTTTTAGCATGTTCATATCTATTAAAATATAATGAGGATATTTGATGGGACAATTATGGGGGGAGGTATTCATTTTTATAGTATTTATTTTTTATTTTTTCCTTTTACATTTTATGTTCTTTTTAGTTTTTTTATGCATTTTAAAAAATTTATAATATTAACTAAGAAACAAATTGAATAATAAAGTTAGTGTCATATTCAAAAATATAATCTCACACATAAAACTTAGAATACTGGGCATAAAATAAAATATTTTTAGAAAATAAATGTTTTGACATGAACAGAGTGAAAAAATGAACTCAATTTTATTAAAATTGGGAAAAAAAATTAATACCTCAAGAAAACTTCTTAAATTATAATTCCATACATCATATAAATTGGAGTAAAAATATAATTTAAGAAGTAATAAAAAAATTCAAAATATAATATGTCACAATGTGTGTGTGTTGAAAGGAAAAGAAATTATTATAGTTAGAAAAATATGAGATTTTGGTATCAAAACCATACTTCCATGACTTAGTTATCATATATATGGTCAGGGGATGACTAATGTTTGGAATGACTTAGTTTCATATTATATACACTCATCTAATAATTAAAAATTAACATTCATGGCCAGATACATTTTCAAGAAGGGATTGATGGATTCAGAGAAATCTTAACAAAAATAAAGAAGTGGTGGATGATTTATAAGAAAGTCATAATGAATTTATCGAGGATGTGTTAGCCTGGACAGTGGGACAAGGATATCAAAAAATGTTAATTTTATAAAGTGCTAATTTTTATAAATATGATTCAATATATTTCTACTCACTTAATCCTCATAAGCCCAGATCCGGAAATTTAGTGAAAATAAAACTTGTGTAGACCATTTCTTAGGTGATTACTTGAGTATAAGTGATATTTTAGGTGTTAAGGAATTGATTAATGAAAATTATTAATCATATTCTATTCATATTACAGTCATCTTATCCACTCAGACATTGGAGGAATGAGCATTCTATAATGATTTCAATATAAAACCTCTTTTCAATGAAATTAGAAAATATTTATTGATATTTTAAAATTGTGAACATTATTGATCAATTATGTTTTGAGAATAAAATGAATGGATGATTCTATAAAATCCTTCTATTTATTTGTGTGAAATAATAAATATGATCCCCATGAGAATATGGATGAAAAAATATATAAAACAGAGATTAATTCGAGCTATAAAATGCCTGATTCCATGGAAATAAAATTATATCTACATCATGGAAAAAGGATATGTCAAAAATCCAATGTAACATCATGATCTTAGATCAGGTTATTTTGTTTGTTAATACAACCTAATGGTTTCCCCTAGAGACACTATTAGAGATGGGAAGTAACATGAATTGACTTTGCAGGATGGTGTCAATTCCTATATAATGTGGTGTTATATATCATGGTTTCATTTATGTAAACCCTCAATCCATCTGAAATATATATTTCCATTGATAGATCCATTTTATTTAATTAAATTTCATTATTTATCCTTAAAAAACGAGTGAAACCCTCAATCCATCTGAAATATATATTTCCATTGATAGATCAATTTTACTCAATTAAATTTCATGATTTAGCCTTAGAAAACGAGCTCATGCCTATATAGAACAATAAGGATGCTTACGATTATGTTGTAGTAATAAGAAGTGAGTGTTCTATTGATATTTAATTCAGGAATTCAAATATTATGGTACTTTAGAAATCATTAGCAAATCCACACAACCACACATTAACCCCTAATATTTCATTCACTATCAATATAATCTATACAATCATGATGACACTACATCACAATCAATGCAACCTTAATGCCTGATCCTTAGGTTACAATCACTTAGAACATAAACTACACCCACTTGTTAATGCTATGTTAGACCCAACAGAATAGTAGGAGCCAAAACATCATCAAAAGTTTACAAAAAATGTTATGAATCACACCAACGTATTATGAATAAAAAATGTTAATATTTTCATTCCTGAGTTATAGCCCGATAGAGCCTTCTCTAATAGGGTTTTCACTATCCTTCCAATATAATATTAGTATGAAATATAGTGTCTATAACCTGAAATCACTATATTGGAAATATATTTTGAAGTGGAAATACTGAAAACATAGAGATCCCACGATGAATACAGAACCACACATGGAAATCATATGAGGGATGTTTAGACCAAACACAATTTGTATTAAAACAGTCTAACCAAATTAAAAAATGTGTAATGAAGTCGAAAAATATCAACAAATAAGAGAGAGGGTAATCATTTGTGATCATGGGAGAGTTATATTCACCAAAGAATTCATAGAAGAACTATATGCAGAAAAAATCAAGGGAAACTGAATGACACATTGAATTATCTAGGGGAAGGGAGGAGTAATAAAAGGATTTAGACACCTTCTCTCAAATATATTTTCTGGACTTATAGGTTTTTAGTTATTAAATGTTTTGTTCAAGAGATATGTGTCTAGGGTTCTGATATTTTTCATTTAGTGATAAAACCCCACATTAGTGATTGATTCAATAGGGAATAACCGAATTATGCTTGAGTTTCTACACATATCTTTATTTATTCTTGTTAATCTATTGATTACATTTACAGAAAGAGTTATGTTTATCGAGGGTGATATTATTCATTATAGAATTTACTAGATTTTTTAATTTCATTAGTTGTTAAATTAATTATCTCCCCCCTCTGAATAAATTTGTATATAATAAATCATGAGTTATTGAGCTTTAAAGTGTTTGGAAATAGATGGTACACGGTTAAAAATATAGTTTATCACTCTCAAGAACTCTAGATCACCATATCTCCCTTAGATAGTTCATCAGTAATAGATAAGAATAATTCGTTGAGGGAATAAGTGATTGATCATTATTATTCAATTCACATAGAAAGGAGTTTCATATTGTAGTTATCATTGAAATAATAGAAATCAATTCTTTGGAAACCAATTGAGGGAGGTTCATGATCCAAAAATTGTTGGGAATGTATTATCTCAAAAATAATCTATCATTTATATTGATTTTTATGTACACAAATACCCTTGTTTTTTAATTAAGTATTCAAGAATGAGTTTTCAAGAATTCATATATGGGTTAAAGTATTTTTACATTTTGAGAATAATTCAGGAAACAATGTTTCAAACCCTACATTCAGTAAATGAATGTATGGCATCAACCCTATGTTATGCTGAGAAGTGAAATGATTGTGTATGGTATCAAACCTACACTATGCTGAGAATTTAACTCTTGTGTATGGTATCAACCCTACGCTATGCGAATCGGTTTGTGTTTGGATCGACATCCTTATTTTTGGAGAATCATCAATCATATGGATCACCAAACATACGTTGGATTTTTGATTTACTATTCATACCCTACATGTGGAAAAGTTGAACATATAGTTAATCAATGCTACATTTAGGGTTTTATGCTAAAATGGTAAACATATGGATTATCATCATTATGAAACTTTTTTCCCTATGTTACATTAAGATAAAATATGGTTAAGAAACCATATATTGGTGATGGAACCATATACTATGTGAAGGAACCATACACTATATTAGGGAACCCCATGATATGTAAAGGAACCCTATGCTACACATCATAACCCTAAATTGTGTTCTCAACAGTGATGTTTTTAAAGATGCATCTTCAATCTGAGATTGCTGCAACGGTCAAGTTAGAATTAAATATCGATTCAAGGATCGTTATAATTTTTTCAAAGAATAATGTTCATAGAAGAATATCTCTCTTATTTCTAGGGGATGTTATGACTCCCCTGTTCATTTGGAATTTGAATTTCCATGATCAATCAGTCCATTATTTTGGATTTTGAATACTTAAGAATGTTCTTTGTTCTATATATTCATTCAGAGTATCTATTAAAAAATACATATATATGTGTATGATAAGTGATTAAAATATTCCACTATATTATTTAAAATAAAATTTAGAGTGATACAGTAGATGAACAACTCAGATAGAGGACAACAATTTGGAAATATACATTTTCTATATCATTCTTCTATAAGCTTACTACTACTTTGTTTTGTTGCTTCTTTTTGAATTGAATATCTTTATACAATAGGGATCACTGCATACCATTTTATTCTTGAAGATATTCTTTTATGAATAATAAGATACATAATTTTTCAGTTTGTTTTTGATGAAACTATTAATAAAAACTCAATCCTTTCAAATAAAACTATTTTGATCTATTAGAGTTTCAATGCTCATACTCAGTTGTGGTGGAGTATCAGCTTCTCGATCTAATCTATGGATAATCAGTTTTCTACTATAGGACCAGAAGGCTTTGTTATTAGTATTATTGTAAATGTATTAAGTACCTACAATCATTTTTAAATTTATCATCTTATGATAAGAGGACCATTCTAGAGAAATTTACCAAGATCGTAGAGAGAGTGATTGTTAGAGTAGACTAGGGGATCTTTTTTTTCCCAAAATCACTAAAAAAACAATTTTATTTATTTTTGTTTATCTTCTGCATATTTTTATACATAATAAAAACCCTGAATATCAGCACAAATCATAGGGGGTGTCAAAATCTAGAATTGTGGAAGATTTTAGAAAAGACACAATTCACACCCTCTTATACTAAATTGCATATTCTGACCTACCAATTGGTATCATAAGGGAGATTTTGGATAAACCTGTATCAAGATGAAAAGAATAAGGTCTATACAAAGATAGAAATGGATGATCAGAGAGAAGGAATGTTATTTCTACATGATCAATATTATAATGATTCTAATTATAGATGCTGGAAATCTCAAATGATTATCTATCTGAAAAATATTGGATTCAGAGTATACTAAAAAATTATTACTCCTTATAAGATTCCTAAAAATCTAGAAACTTTGGATGCTATAACAAAAGCCTAATATGTTATGAATTCAAAGGAAATGGACATTATTATTTACGGTCTTGGACCAGATGAATTCAATCATGTATCACAATTTCCAACTACCTATGAAATGTGGAAAACTATTGATGTTTCTTACAAAGGAACATATAATATCAGACAAATGAGATTTTCTATAACCAAGGTAAAACTTAGAATATTTATAATGTTTGATGGTAAAAAAATCACATATATGTATGGAATGATTAAAGAAATTTTCAACAATATTACAGCCTTAGGTGAACCTATCAAACAATTTGATCAATCTTTTAAAGTACTATGACTACTTCCCTTTAAATGGAATTACATATCTACTAGAATTCGTTAGTCATCACTTGTTAAAGATATAACAATGAAAGAACTAATCGGAACATTGATGATGTAAGAAGTAGAAATACAGACTGAACATAACATCATAATATTATTGTAAATAAGGAAAATAATGATTTTAAAGTGACATATCAGAAACATATCAGAAGATCAAAGAAAGATATTAAAGAATAAAATAATTCAGATTCCTATGATTCTGAATTGGAATTGACTCAACTAGCTAGAGAGCTTAGCAAGTTATACAAAAAGAAAAGAGGATTCAGGAAATCCTTCAAGAAGGATGAAAAGTAACCAAGAGAAGTTCAATGCTCTGAATGCAAGAAACTGGGTCATATTAGACCAGATTTACCTCAACTGAAATATAAAAGAAAAACCTCAGAAAATAGATATCAGAAAAATTATTATTATGAGAAAAATAAAAAAGGAGAAATAAAAGCAACATGAAGTGAATTTGAAGACACCAGCAGCCCTTAAAAGTCTTATTTAGATAAGTAGAAATCAAATAAAAAATCCAATATATACTTTATGGATGAAGGGGAAAAGTTACAAACTTATTACTCTTCTGATTCTGATACTAGTAGTTGCACAAATGATAAATTGGAAGCCTACTGTTCCTTTTTTGAAGAAAAATATGATTCTTTTCTAAAGAAAAATTAGTCTTTGACAAAAATTCAAAATGATATTTTAGGTGAAAGATATACCATACTAAAAAACATCATGATCTACATGTGAAATTTAATTTCTCTATATTAAATAGTATCAGTTATAAAAATAAAATCAAGGAATTATAGGATAAAGTTGAATCCTATAAGGGTGTTTCTCTTGTTTTTACTAAAGTAGTAAAAATTTTAAATGAAATTCTTGAAAATAATTTCACTAAAAGGGAATTATTTAGAATTGGTTGTAAGGGAAAGAAATCAAAATTAGGTAAAAACTATTTTCTGCCTAATTCTAAAAAATAGTACCTGTTATCATTATGGAACATATCGTCATTTCACTAATAATTTATATTTGAAAAATCCACAAATTAGTTTTATTCAAAGAGACTTTATTTAAAAAAGTTTTTATGAAGAATGTGATATAAATTATGAAAAAATAAAGCATATCTAGTTTCATAGATCATTTCTTGCTAACACTACTAGACCCAAGAAGATATGGGTACCCAAACAAACATTTTTTAATTATGTTTGTAGGAAATAGGTCATAGAAAAATAAACTCTATATGGTATATAGATAGTGACTGTTACAAAAATATTAGTGTAGATTCAACAAACATTCATACACTGACTCAAATGGGTGGAGGATTAATCTCTTTTGGTGATAATGCCAAAAGAAAAATTATTGGGGTTGGAACTGTTGGAGATCCATAGACTATCTCAATAGATAAATTACTATATGAATAAGGGTTAAAGAATAACCTAATAAGTATATCTCAACTCTATTATGATGGATTTGGTGTTGAATTTTCTAACAATTCATGTTATGTGTTTAAATATATGTTTCTAAAATTTTGAGCATCTAGAACTGATAATGTTTATACATTGGATTTAAATTCCATATGTAAAAAAGTGAATTGTTTAACTTAAAATAAAAACATATCCTTGATTTGGAATATAATATTTGGACACTATAATATATATTCATTACATAAATTATACATGAAACAGTTAGATTATGATTTTCCTAGTCTTAAATTTGACAATGACAGATTTCATGATGCATGCCAAATTGGAAAACAACACAAATATTCATTAAAATATATTAAAAAAATTGCAACAACTAAACCTTTAGAACATATCCATATGGTTGTTTTGACCATAAAGGTTAGCAGGTTTGGTTGGTAAATTATATGTTTATATTTTAGTATATGATTAATCTAGATTTAATTGGGTTTATTTTCTAAATTCAAAAGTGATGTTTTCAATGTTTTTTAATGTTTTTTTAAAAAAAATTTCCAAATGAAAAAGTTTTTAAAATAACTTCCTTAATAATTGATCATGGTGAAGAATTTGAGAATCATGAATTCAATTATTTTTTCTCAAATCTGGGTGTTAATCACACCTTCACTACACTAAGAACACCTCAAAAAAATGGAATTATTCTAAGAATAAATATAACTATTCAAGAAAAGGAAAGGACCATGATAAATTAATAGAGTCTTCTTACCCATATTTATTAAGAAACTACAAGTACAACCTGCAATATCATGAGTAGTGTTTTAATAAGTCATATTTTAAAAAATACAACTTATGAACTTTGGAATAACAAAAAACCTAAAGTAAAGTACTTTAATGTTTTTTGGATGCAAGGTGTATATCTTGAATACTAAGACAAACTTGAAAAGTTAGATCCAAAAGTTGATAAATAATTTTTTTGGGATATTCTACTACCTTTAAAGATTACAGAGTGTTTAATAAAAAGTCAATGATTATTGAAGAATTAGTTCAGGTGATGTTTGATGAAACGAAACCTTTTATTACAGAGAAAGATGAAACTAATGATGTTATTGACCCTTTTGTTAACATGATACTTGAAACCATTAAAAATGATTTTGAAAATTAAATTAATAAAAATCAGTCTAGTTTAGAAGAACAAGATATTAAAGAACCTGAAAGTGTATTGCCTAGAATGTCAAGAACTCTAAAGAACCATCCTTTAGAAACTATTATAGGAGACTTAGATATAGAAATTAAAACTATAAGAATTATAGGAATCCTTGAAGAATTATATTCATTTATATCACAGTTATAACCAAAGTCTATTGAAGAAGACTTAGAAGATGGGAGTTGGATATTTTCAATGTAAGAAGTGCTAAACTAGTTCAAAAAGAAGAAATTTGGGAACTAGTAGAGAGACCAACCAATTATACAGTTATAGGAACCATGTGGGAATTTTGAAATAAATATGATGATCAAGAGATCATAACCCAAAATAAAGCCAGATCAGTAGCTAAAGGATATAATCAATATGAAGGTATAGATTATGATGAGACCCTTACCCATATAGCTAGATTAGAATCCATTAAAATTATTTTAGGTTATGCATCTCATATGAATTTTAAATTATATCGTATGAATGTTAGTTTTACCTTTTTAAATGGTTTTTTATGAAGTAAGTTTATGTAGAAAAACCCCCTTGTTTTAAAAATTATCAAGAACCAAACTCAATTTTTAAACTCACTAAAGATATCTTTGGCCTTAAACAAGAACATAAAGCTTGGTATGAAATATTTAGTTCTTTTATTTTAAAAAATTATTTCACTATTGGATTGGCTATTTTAACACTTTTCACGAAAAATATTTGGTCTAATATTTTATTAGTTCAAATTTATGTTCATGATGTTATTTTTGGTTCAACTAATACAAATATTTTTCGTGATATTTAAAATATAATTCAAATAGTTTGAAATGAGAATGATGTGAGAATTGAATATTTTTAGGATTTCATATTTATTAAAAAGATTTTGGGAATATTTTAAATCAAAGTAAGTATATTATTGATTTATTGAAAAATTTTGGACTTGAGAATAATAAGACATATACAACTCACATGTGTACCAAAATAAACCTTTATTTGGATGAAGATGGAAAACCAGTTAACAATAAGTTATATAAGGGTATGATTGGATGTTTGTTATTTATTACTGCCAGTAGAATAGAAATTGTGTTTTCTATATGTCATTGCGCAGGATTTTAATAAAATCTAAAAACGTCCCATCTTACTAATTTTAAAGAAACTTTAGATATTTAAAAGGAACTATTTTTCAATATCTTATTTACCCCAAAACTTTTGATTTTAATTTGATTTAATTTTAATGCATTATTGCAATTGGATCCACTTTCATTAATTTTGATCACCATTAAATTTCTTTAAGACACCAATTCAATATTTTTTCTGTTATCTATATTGATTATTCTCATTGAGATGGACTCATAGTTTTATTTTAACCGCGATCCTAGTTATGGAGACTCCTGGAACTCAATTTAATGATCTACATAGGCTACCCTTCAATCCATAAATTCAAATTTTGAACATCATTCAAAAAACCCATATTTGCTACATTTTTGTTAAACCTTATCCTTGTTTTTGACTCAAATTTTTAACCAAAGTTGATTCTCTCTATATGTTCCACTGATGCTATGTTTTATTTTCATGTGATCCTAGGTAGTTGGTCTTATAATCATATAATTGGTTTGATACTAGTATATTTTTTATCTCATAATGACACTTATTCAACTTTTTTTAAGTTGATTATTCAATCCACCCCAAGAAGAATTTTCATTGTAATTATTTGAGCCTCCATCCTACCCATGTGGTTTTTTTAAAAATTTAAGCATTCCTAAAACCTTAATTAGATTGATTTTTTATTTTTTCTTGTAGCTTGAGAACCCCGTCTGAGACTTCTACTTCATTGGATTTAATTTAAAGACCTTCTTTAATCAATGGGTTCTCAAGACCGAGTGATTGGACCCTATCAGTATTTTAATCATCTGAAAAAATATTATCAACATTATATCCACGTCACCAAGTCACTAAAACACCATCTAAATCACCATGCATCATGTAATGAAATGAATAAACATCAAATTATACATCTTATTTCAATCCCACCAAAAGAAGTTATAGAAATCATCTTTGAATTACCTACGTTTTCTCCATAAAAAATCAAATATAGAACCTATAACAATAACCACATGCTTACCCCATGAACATGTTGTTGAGTTTTCAACAACTCCAAATAATTCTCACTTATCTTCATTACTTATAATTCAATGATCCTTATAGAAATTATGATGGTCTTAAAAAATATTGAAACTAATAATTTTTTAACGTATAGTTATTCTAAAATGAAGTACAAAAAAGTTTCATAATTATAATAGGAGTTTAATACTTGTTTAAGATGACATCATGTAATACCAAGTTGAAATTTTAATTCATTATAATCATTAATAATTGATTTTTATGGTTATAATCATCAACAATTGACAATCTAAAAATAAAATAACATTTTTGAAAATATAATGTTTTAAGGTTTCTCACTGTAGTCATCATTATCCATAAAAATAATATCCTAACCGATAACCATTGATAATTTTGATAGTGAAAGTTATTTATCTATGTGTTTTTTAGTAGATGAAAATTTAATTAGATTCTTTGTAACTTTATAGATATCACACATTACCTTCCTTCTATGATTTCTACCACTACAAAAAATCTCAATATTCATCATTAGAATATTATTATATTATAAAAATAGCTTCATATAGATTAAATGATTGTTTAATAATTTTAAAATACTTATTTCTATTTTTGAGGAGTGTATAACCCATCATCCACCATAGGTAGTTTATTTTCATGTTACCCTTATGATTTTTTTTCTAATTTTTAGGAATCAATATTAATAATATTCAAATATTGTGATTTATTCTACTTTAGTAGTCCAATATGATTATTATAATTCAATTAAGATTGAAATATAAAAAAGGGGAAATCATCATCATTTTGGATGTTATCCCATGAAAGTTCCCCACATTGGAACCTAATATTATCCTTGGTCTCTATACTTCAAAGCATTCAGAAATGATATATTTACTACATTAATTCTACTTGATGCCATCCAAATTTGTTTCAGACACTCAAAATTATTATTATATAAGGATGTTATCAATGTTAAAATTTCTCAGATGGATGATTCTAAAATTCTAGTTTTAATAACTTATTTCATTTTTATCATTAGAAATAATATTTTTATTCCTTATTTGAGTGTATTAAGTGAGTATGCCATTATTTTGAAAAAAATAATCAATTTTCATAGAATTATCTATTAATCTTTTTTTTCGATTATGAATAAATTATGTGTATTAATTTATTTTTTCACAAAATTATTTTTTAACCTAATATAATGGATATGAAAAAAATGGTTGTATGTTAATTATATGAAAAAATAACATGAGTATATACTTATAGAGTTCCTCATTTTTTCACCAAATCACGTATAAAACCCTTTAAAAATAATTTTTTAGTGCTTATAATATTTTACTTCAATACAAATATATCTTGAAGAGTTGGAAGAACATTTTACTTTTTAAAAAATAGATTAAATATGTAAATGTTGGACTAACCATAAGGAAAAAATAATTGTACATAATGTTTGGGAAGAAAAAATAGTTTTATGATCATTTTACATGAATAATAGTGTAAATAATTATGGAAAACATATGGATAAAATGAAAATAACATTTGAATTTGAACTTTGTGATTATCTAATGTTTTTTACAAGTTAAATAGTTGTGGAAAGAGACCATTGTATATACTTTTCACTAAATATACAACATTTTCATCTTTATTGAAGTTATATAATTTGAATGTTGTCATCAAATGGAGAGACAAAAAATTTAAAAAACTAATTTTTATCATAAATGATAGAAAAAAAAGAAAATGGGATTCCCTATCGAACATATTATACTAAAGAAATTCTACATTCAATGGGTTTGATATTTGAAATAATACATTCTTTTTCAAATGATTGAATATTGTTTCAAAAAGACCCCAAATCACTCAGAAAATTCTATTATTTTTGTGAATATTTACACAATAATGATTAATCAAGACTTTTAAAAGTTGTATCATACTTTCTTATCATTACATGGTTTAGATGATGACATGGATGTTAAGAACTACTAGACAATTGAAACATAACATAGATACAAGAACTGTAGATGGGAAATTACATCACCTAGATGACTCTCCTTGGAGAAACAAAATTGATTATGAGTATCCTAAATTTGGAAACAAGCTAAGAAACCTCAATATTTCATTATCAACCGATGGAGAAAACACTTTAGGTGTATAAAGTAGCACTCATAATACATTGTCAGTTATACTGGTAAATTGAATCACTTCACCATGGTTTTTCATGAAGTGAAAAAACATTAAGTTATCACTTCTTATATATAGACAAAAATAACCCAAAAATGACATTGATGTCTATTTGGATCCATTTATTGATGATATAATATTCATGTAGGATATAGTTGTTAAATTGTACACTACTTGTATAAGCAAAGAGTTCACATTTAAAGACATGTTTCATGGGATGATAAATTAATTTCATGATTATAAAAATTTATAGTTTTACCAAATTAAAGTAATGTTGGGGTATCCCATTTGTGAAGAATGTATGCTCTAAGTTAGTTTTAGAAAAATATTTGAACACTGCATTTTTTAGTATATTATATTTTCTTATTCCAATGATATAAATATTAATCTAGGATGAAACCATTATATGGAACTATAGAACAAACCTCATCAACATCTTGACTAAGGGGTGATAAAAATTTCAATAATGTAATACATATTGAAACTATTTTTTTTAAACTTTTTAAAAAAACCTTATAAAGTTAGGATTGAAAAAAACATCAATTTTATTTGAATTAAAGTACCCAAAATATTGGTATGATAGATATTTTATTTATGGAATTCACATAGAAAAAAATGCATGTGGTAGTGTTATTGGAATATTAAAAAATGTAATAGGAAAAAAATATTGGATTAAGGATAGGTTTGAAAACATTTTCATGGGGATAAGGGAATAATTATTATCAGTGAAGGGAGAAAGATGAAATTTTCTACCTCCATAATCTCACACTCTATCCAACAAGAACAAAAATATAATTTTCAACATCATTAATAGTGAAAAGGTTATATATTTATATTAATAAAATATAATTAATGTCATGTTAATGAAAATTAATATTTTTCAAGGCCTAAAAGAACATGAATGTCAAGTTTTAATGTAAGGTTTGATTCCAATAGCTTTATGTTGCATTTTTCCGAAATCTAAATGACATACATTAACTAGACATTGATTTTTTTTTCAAAGAAATTTTCAATAATGTTATAAACTAAGTGAGGTATATAGGATGGGAGGGAAATGGCCTTTTCAAACGCTCTTCGGCCCGATGCTCCGCCGCTCCCTAGGACCGTGTCCTTCTCGGTGCCTGACCCTCCGGCGACCGGAGCAGGCTTGCATCGCCTCCCGGGTCTATCTTTCAAGGAATTACTCCTCCAGCAGCATCCACCGGGTGTCGATTTTCCTCCGAGCACTGCATCGGCGGGCCCGGAGGTCAGATCTGGTTTTTTGGAAAATGGGTCTACGCCAGGCTCCTCGACATCCAGTGAGGGTTTTCCTCGCCCTCCAGGTCTCTCTTTAAAGGATTCCCTTCTTTAGCTGCAGTCTTCGGGTGTCGATTTTCCTCAGAGTGATGCTCCGTCCGGCTGGGATATTGCGTCTTCTTTCTTGGAAAAAGGTTCACCGGTGCTCGAGGTTTCAGCGACATCATTTCCGGAGGCGGCTTTGAATATCCAGTGGACGTTGATTTCTAGGTTCGGTGTGGATAAGCCTTCTATGGCGATTTTCCAAGACTATGTGAGGCATTGGAATCTGGATCGGCCAGCTTCAGTGTCGATTCTGGATCGCAAATCCTTCTGCATCATGATGGCATCCAGGGAAGACTTTATCACTGCTTGGTGTATGAGGCCTTGGTTTGTGGGGCGTTGGAGGTTCTCCCTCTCGTGTAGGTTGATGGATGTACATCTTGGAAGAGAATTCTCTCGCGGGGCGGTCTGGATCTCTCTTCCTGGGTTACCTCTGCCTCTCATGAGTGAAGCCTTTCTTAAGGTCATTGGAGATTCTTTGGGTTGCTTCCTGTGCGCGGATGCTCGCACTCTTCGTTTGGCGGATGTGTCAGTATCTCAGATGTGCATTGAGATGGATCTCTCTCGTCCGTTGTAGAATCATCTGGTTTTGTGGATTGAAGGGATGTCAGATAGGCTTCAACCGCTGGTCTACCATGTTTACCACAGGTTCTGTTCTTTTTTGTCATCTCTCTGGCCACTCTTTGCAGGTCTGCCGAAAAGCACGTTTCAAGGGTGCTAAAGTTCAGGTGAATTATCAGTATTCTAATTGGGGCCCTTCTCTAGGCCTTGAGGGTAGTGGTCGCGAATGTGGTAAGGTCTTTAATCTCTCTGTATTGTCATTGGAGGCATCTTCTTCAATGCAGGCAGGGGAGGGGACTACTTCTCCCTGTCGTGCTTTGGTTCTAGTAAGAAGTTCTCTGGGAAAAGGGACTTGTGTTCATCATTCAGTGGCAGAGATTTTATCCTCAGTGATGGGCATCAGGGGTTTACTCCGACCTCAGGATCCAAAGCTGGACAACTGGGTTCCCTCGAGTAGTTGCATCACTGTCATCTCTGTGGTAGATTTGGGCCTGTGTGAGAAGAAAGAGTTACATAATTCTAAGGGGCTTCCCCTCATTTTATTGGATCCATGCCCAACGGTGTCTCCCTCTTTGACCAGCCTAGTGGTCTCTTAAACCAGCCCAGTGGTCTCTTCTACTCCTTCCTTGCCAGCAGTGCTTAAAGCTTCTCTCCATTCAGCTACTTCCTCCCCTCCTGTGGATCAGAGTCACGATCAGGGCATGTGTTTCGATTCTCCAGAGGTCCCTTGTAGGGTGCTTTCCAGTAGTGGATTTTCTCCTATGTCCTCCTCCTCACAGGTGAAAATGGGTGTTAAAACCCGGTCAAAATCAAGAGCTGATGATGGTGAATGTGTTATCTCTTCTCTTAAGGGAAAGGGCCAGGAGTCTGGGGCCAAATCCAGATGGGTGCATTTCAATGTTTAAAGCCATAATATGGAACGGTCATGGATTTGGGGCCAGGGTCAAATTAGATTTTATTCTTAGTGAGTAAAGTAATAATCAAGTCTCTCTGGTTGCCTTCTTGGAACCTAAACATGTATCTAAAAACATCTGTGAGTTTTATTAGAGGCTTAAAGTTTGTGTCTTTTTACATGGGGACCCTCCTAATTCTCACATACAAATTTTCTGGAAATACCACATCAGTGTTGATTTATTGAATACAATAGAGCAATTCCTTAAGACAAAGATAACAGTGGGCCTCAAAGAGTTTTTATTCTCATTCATATATGCCAAGTGCAATGCTCAGGACAGGGAATCTTTATAGAGTGATCTTGAGGGCTTCAATCCTGTTGGGGCTCCCTGGATTGTTGGTGGAGATTTCAACATTATGGCTAGTACAGAGGAGAAAAAATGGGCTGTAGTTTTCCCCAGGAATGCCAGTCAATGTTTTGTTTCTTTCATGGCTCATAGCGGCTTGTTGGATACGTGTTTTGAGGGAAGTATCTTCACCTGGTGCAACAACCAACGTGGGGGGAGGCATTCATAATTTAGGCTTGATCGATGTTTGATGAACAATGCTGCAATATCTATATTCCCTGACTCCCGAGTCACTCACTTGACTTGGAGTTTGTCCGATCATTCCCCGCTTTGCATTTCCCTGGGGGAAGGGGTGCCACGGGAGGAACATGATATGTTTTCCACATCATGGGTGCAGGAACCGGGTTTCTTAGAAGTGGTCATGGAAGCTTGGGACTCTCAATATCGGGGGAATTGATGGACTACTTTTCACAATAAACTTAGGGAGGTTAAGAATCTTCTTCGCTGCTGGAGGAGAACCATCCCGGCCCGCGACTATGATGTATCTAAGATCAGTGAGGAGGTGGCTTGTCTAGAGAAAAGATTGGAACACGAATGGGATGACTCCATTTTTTCTAAGCCGAGAAGGAAGAAGGACTCTTTATCCGATAATCTGCTTAAACAGGAAAGGGTGGCTAGAGAGAAAGCTCGGCTGAGATGGCTTTTGGAGGGGGACTGGAATACATGGTATTTTCATGCTTGCATCAAGGAACGCCAGCGTGTCCAGAGGCCCAATATCCGTAGGGAGGATGGATCCTTCTCCATAGACCGAGAGGAAGTCGTGGTTATGATTAATGCATCTATTAAATCTCTAATGGCTGCTCCTAATCCTACCATGGAAGGGGGTATCCAAGTGGGGATGCTGAGATTTTTGAGGGTCTCTCTAGCAGTGTTTCGGAGGGCGTTGATGCTGAATTAAGGAAGATTCCTGATGAGGACTAAGTGCATGAAGCAGCATGGACCTTGAACCCAGATAGTTCCCCAGGGACCGATGGGTTTCATGGGTCTTTCTATAGGGCTTTGTGGGAGATTATCAAAGGGGATCTAGTTCGGGCTGTTCAGGATTTCTTCCTAGGAGGGGATTTACCGCGTATTTCCTGTGCTACTAAAATGATTATTATCCCGAAGGTGAATAATCATCATTCCATTGATAAATATAGACCCATCAGTATGTGTAACTTACCATAAAAGATCCTAGACAGTATCCTTAATAAGATATTGGCCATTCACCTGGATGAGTGGATGAATCCAGAACAGCATGGTTTAATTAAAGGGCGGTCAATTCAGGGTGCGATCAGTCTGGTCCAAGAAATGATTAGTGACATCAACAACAGGTATTTTGGGGGCAATTTGGTGGTTAAATTGGACATGAGCAAGGTGTATGATAGATGGAATGGGGTTTTGTTCTCAGAGTCCTGGCTTGTATGGGGTTCTCCAACTGGAATATAGACCTCCTTTTTCGTCGCTTTAGCTCAGCCTGGATTTCCACTTCCTTCATGGGCAAGCATTTTGTCTTTTTCAAGACATGTCGTTGTCTCAGGCAAGGGGATACTTTATCCCCTACTCTCTTCATTCTTGCGCAAAATGCTTTCAGTTGTTACATTAATAAGGGGCTCAGCTCAGGTAAAATCCTTCCTTATCACAATAGGTATTCCACTAGGGGAATTTCCCACCCGATGTTCGCAGATGACACCATAATATTTATCAATGGAAGTAAAAGATCAGTGAGGGGCCTTAATGAGATTTTAAAGGAATATGGCAAGTGGAGTGGGCAGTTGGTGAGTAAGGAAAAAAGTATCTTCTTTACATCAAGGGGGATCCCTTTGAGGAGGGAGAGGTTATTGAGAGCTAGCTTGAGCATGGTAAGGGGATCTTTTCCCTTGGAATAACTCGGAGCTCCGATTAGTCCCTCTTCCCTGAGGGTGCATCACTTTAACAATCTTATAAGCAAAATTACAGGGCGTATCCACAACTGGAAGAACAGATTTCTCTCTTTTGGAGGCCGCATCACTCTAGTCAATAGTGTTCTTGTTTCCATCACTATGCATATTCTTTCTACTCTAAAGGTCCCAAAAATTGTAATTTCCAAGTTGGAAAGGATTATGGTGGCATTTATTTGGGATGGTCAGATGGATGGTAGGCATCATTGGGCTTTGGGGAAACGGTTAACAAGACTGATCTCTAAAGGGGGTATCAATATGATAAGTGTATCAAATACCATGCAGGGGATCCATGCTATGTTAGCTTGGGAGGAAATGGAAGGCCGATCTTTATGGGGAAGAATCATGCAGGATGTTTATGGTCAGAATGTGAATATTCAAAGAAGTCAATCATCGAGGATATGGAACCTGACTCTACCATATCTGGAAATTCTTCAGCATAACTACAGAGGGATTGTGGGTAGGGGGAATATCATTTTTGGCAGCAGGACAGGGGGGTGGGCAGGCTGTGGTTCTCGGGGTGTCCAACCCCAGATTTATCTTTTAAAGAGGTGAGTACTCACCCAAGGTTCCTACAAACCATTCTTGATGCCAGTAAATTGTAAATTTTCAATTATATGGTTGTTAAAGATGAGGATGACTGGCTGGTTTTCACAGGCTCTTCGTCGGGTGCCTTCTTCATCAGGGATTTTGATCGTGTGATGAGGAGCGTTGGGACTGCAGATCCATGGGGGGAGTCCTTGTGGTGCAATGATATCCCTTCGAAATATAACTTTCCGGTGTGGCGTGTGCGGAACAGGGCCCTACCTATAGATGATAATTTGTAGAGAATGAGTGTGAACATGGCCTCAAGTTGTTGGTGCTGCCGGGCATTCAACCAAGAATCAGTTGAGCATCTTTTCTATGATAGTGAATGGGCCAGAGGGATTTGGCAGACGTATGGGGCCTTCTTCGGTTGGAATGGGTATGACGGCTCTCCTGACAATTTTCTGCAGGCATGGTTTAGTAGAGCTGGAAACCAAGGGGCGGAGAGAAAGGCCAGATCGATCATCCTAAGTGCTGGGTGTTGGACAATCTGGATGGCCCAGAATGATGGTAGGCATAAAAACACTTCGGGATCCTTGACCTGCATTCTACTAAAAATGAAAAACAATGTTAGGGATCTGCTTCGGGTATCTCTGTACTGTCACTCAGTACCTTCGGTAAGTGCTCTGGTACAGCCTCTATCTACAGAACATCAGTCGAGTGGTCCCGAGCAGGGTCGATGGATTCAGTGGATCCCTCCGAATGAAGGGCTAAAGTTAAACTCGAACGGGTCGCTGCGCGGGGGGGGGGGGGGAGATGCATGTGGGCGGTGTCATGAGAGATAATTCTGGGTTAGTGTGGGTGGCTTTCACTCCTTTGTTCGGGGAGGGTGACTCACTTCAGGCAGAGGCCCTGGATTTAGCCCATGGTCTAGACATGTGCTCCAGTAGGCAGCTTTGCGTTTCGTCGGTGGAGACCGATTCCCTTCTTCTGTATCGAGCGCTGATGGACATGGGAAGAATTCCTTGGAGTATTGTTTATGCTGTCAGGAGATGCAAAGTGCTAATGGGGGCTCACACGGTGATATCACATACATGTCGGGAGGGAGACATAGTAGCGGATTTTCTGGCGTCAATGGATACTTCTAATAGCGGTACAGTTTCCTTTTTTAACTTGGGATCATTTCCTAGTGAGGGGATGAAGTTTGTTGTCAAAGATTCGTTGGGGTTGCATTACTTTAGATCTCCATGATGCTTTTCCCTTTCTATGTATGACGATATCCCATAAGAAATAAAACTTTTAACATTCAGTCAGTTATAAAATATGTGAAGATTACAAATATGAATAAGTAAATTTCAATAATATAATTTTATTTTGATATGTTTTCCCCATAAACATTGAATGATATAATGGTCCACCTTTAGGTTCATTTGGTTCAAGTTATTCAGCAATTTGGTCCTCTACATTATAGATGGATATGCCCAACTGAATGATATATTATTATATTGAACGGTTTCATCTAGAATTGAAGTCACATAGAAAGGTGTATTTCCGAGTAATATATTATTGAATACGATGTAGAATTATTTACCGATTACCTGTCACATGTTGATTACATTGGTTTCCCAATATATGGTCACAACGAATTGATAATGGGTGAAGGGATTTTTAGATGGGATTTATTTAAAATTACTATAAAGAGAGGGAGTAGGATCACATTTACATTTTAAATAATTATATAAAACTAGGCTTCTCATACACGGATATTATATATTTTTATATGAATATTCATTACATTACACAAACAACATACTAGAGGACTGTAAT
This sequence comes from Viscum album, assembly GCA_963277665.1. Lineage (NCBI taxonomy): Eukaryota > Viridiplantae > Streptophyta > Magnoliopsida > Santalales > Viscaceae > Viscum > Viscum album. Next base: position 1,049,495,730 of record OY728130.1, on the reverse strand, counting down.
AATTTAGTGTCTTTTTAAACATGAAACATAATATTCTAATAAGACGAAGGATATTAAATTTCTCCCAAAAATATATTCTCATGTAGTACTCCTCTTATATATACCCTACCAAAACATTTCTTTATAGTCCTAGGAAAGGAAACATAAAAAATGTTGAGCTCATTTGCTCAGTATGGTTTAACATAAGGTATATCAATCTAAGATATTATGAAGTCATAAGATAAGAATAAGGGTTTGTGACTATGAACGTAACATGAAAATATCATACCTAACTTATCATGGATCATAAATAAGATTCATGGAACAAAACATTATCTTTTAATAAATCATGGGCCATAATAGTGGGAAATCCTCATAAATCAATCATGAACCATAAGGCCATTTCATAAATGTATGGAACAATCATAAATATATAAAACCATTTCATATGTCATGGTAAACTACCAAGAAATCCAACATAGTGGATCAAGACTTATCACCTATTTTGCATTGCGTATTAGGATTCACCTGTTTCCTATTGTGGATCAGGACACACTCATTTCCCATAGTGGATCAGGACACACATATTTTCCATTGTAGATTAAAACAAACCTATTTCCCTTGGTAGATCAAGTACACCAATGTGTTTCTCATCATTATATCATGTGATATAATTCATTATCCAATACATTATAGGGAGATATAGGTACCACCCATCACATAATTAAAATAATAAACATGTGTGCCATAAGATCATAAAAAATTCATCGTATCACAACCCTTACAATGAAATGGGTTTCATTAAAATTTCACCATATCATAACCTATGTAAATGAAATATGTTTTATAATCATTTCATCATTTCATCATATCATAATCTGTGAAACATAATTGGGTTTCATAATAATTCTATCATGGAATAACCCGTGGAAGAGAGATAAGTTTCATAAATATATTTTCATAACAAAACATTCAGATAAAGAGTAATAATGGTATCCTTGTTTCATATCCCCAATAAATACTAAATAAAATCCATGATGTCATATTAGATAGAAATTAATTTTTATAGATTACTTGTTTCATTTATTTAGGAAAAATATCTTTTCATTGAAAATCAATTTTTTAAATATAAAACATTTCGATAATAATTTTCATTAAAAATATCCATGAAAACCTATAAAGGAATATTTAAAAATAATTTGAAATATTTATTGAAAAAAATGTCATTTCCACTTAAAAAAACAATAAAACATTTTTAAAAAACATGTTTTTGGAAGAAAATGGGTTTTTGAACGAAAATATTATTTTTCTAAAAAAACTTCTATTGATCTCTTAAGTACAAAAAGATTGGAAAATAAAGGGAAAAAATGTATTATATTGAAATAACCAATGTAAAAGAAAATTTATGATAATTCTTGAGAGTTATATCATGATTTTCAGCATTGGAGACTTATTCATAAAAAAATCCAGATAAACTATTTGATTATAACATAAAACACTTACCACTTTGGTTAACTTGAATCATGACCCAAAGAAAGAATAACATTAAATAAAACTCAATATATCTGGAAAATAATGATATTCCTGATATATAAACTCAAATTGGTTATATATACATATAATAAAATAAATATATGGTGAATATGGAATGTTTCTCATAGGAGTAAAATGTGAGACATAAATCCCATACCGATTTGGTAACTTTTTAACAGAAAAAACCTTGAATGGGAGATCCTCTAATGGATATGTAAATACCATTAATTTTAAGTATAATCCAAATAAAATACATTAATTAGTCAAATATACACCTCATAAAACAAACATTTGGTGAATATATAATTTTTCTCATAGCAAGTAATAGTGAGATGGAAATCCCTTATAGATTTGGTAACTTTTTAATAGTAAATCCCATGAAAGAGATATCCTCAAATGGATATGTAAATACCAATAATTTAATGTATATTTATTATATAATAAATTAATAATAATTATATACACCAAATAAAATATTTTTTTGTGAATATTTCATTTCTCTCACCAAAAATAAAAGTGAGAGGGAAATCCCTAACCTCCTTGGTAATGTTTTAACCGTAAACCCCCTAAATGAGTGATCCAAAAATGGATATGTAAATACCAATAATTATCAATAGAGGTATCATGAAAAAAATTAACGTGTAGTATATACACCACATAGAATAAATATGCAAGTAATATGACTTGTTTCTCACAATAGTAGAAAAGTGAGATGGGAATCCCTTACCTAAAATATTGACTTCGACGATACTCATTCAAACTTCCTCTTCTTAGGGTATCCTCATTAGGCTAGCACTAAAAAATTTTCTAGGATGATTTTCATCCCAAACTATAGAATTTAGGATGATTTTTGGGAATTTTTTAAGTGATTTTGGATGGGATTAGTTGAACCAAAATGTTTTGAAGGTGTCAAGAAGGGATGAGAGGGGTGGCCTTTTATAAGTGGAGGAGGGGACACACATTGAATTTTTGAAAATAATTGAGTGCTCCCACATTTTTCATAGGTAAAAATGTTTATAATTGGGATATTATATAATCTTATATGTTTAATGGCCAAAATATTTCCAACCAATAGTTTTTAGAGAAGTGAATAAGTAATATTAACCCTTATCTTTTTAGTTTAACCCCTGATAAACCAATCTTTACCTTACTCATGGTAATTAATTATTACTACGTTCACTATAAATTTTTTTAAAAAATTAATTTTAAATTATTGGACAACATAAATTATTCTTATTGAAAATATTGAATCCATTTTTCTAAATTTTGTTCATATAAGTGATAAATTTTAATTTATAATTAAACATGCCGATGCGATGAGAAAGCAAGTTTTTCAAGAGAAAGTGTTCAAAATTTTACAAAGGTTTTATGTAAATATTCAGAATGAAATTGATTCCAATGAAATAATTTGGTATAGTTGATGAAAAATTGAATAAATTTTATGTAAAAACAAATTTAAAATATGATTTAAATTTATAAGTAAATTAAATTAAAATGCATTTTAATTAAAATTCAGTATTTTTCACTATTCATAAAAAATGAATTTTATCAGATTAATATAAAAAATTCAATGAAAGATAATTTTTATATTACTATTTAAAAAATGAAGCATATTTTTTCAAATAATTTTTATAAAAGTGTAAAAATTTAGTTTTAAGATACGTGCTCCATAAAAATGTTACCAAACTGTTTTTTAGTAAAAACAAATTTAAGCATAAAATCCTATTTATTCATATCTAATATCTATGAATAAAATAAAATTAATTTTATTTAGTTGATTTAATATATAATATATATAAATTTCATTTAAACCATTCACCATAAGTTATTATTTTAATTTATTGGGGTAAAATGCATTTATGTGCATAAAAATAGTTTTTCAGAAAATGATTTCTTTTATTATCAAAAGTTATTATTTTCATTTATAATTAATTGGTCACTAAATAATTCCATATATATACATGTTAAAACCATATAGGTTTCTATTAATATGTTTATGGATTGATATATTCCATTTTTACCCATAAGGAGTGTCTGATCTCACCCTTTCTTATATTTCCTTTCACCATATTATGAAGAACTTTTTTGAGTGCTATATGTTTAAAAACATTTACAAACGGGGAGATATTTTTTTATATATGGTTAAGATATTTTATGATATAAGAAGAATGTTTTCCTAGTATACAAATTAATAGAACCTATAAGTTCTTAGGCATGTATTATGTAATATAATGAATATTCAACTAAAAGGATGTGATATTTATTTGTGAAAATCCTGGGTCATTATAGTTGGTATCAGAGTATTGGGTTTATTATATATTTGGATATTATGAGTATAAATATTTTGTGAGCACCCTTAAGAGGGTCCTAAGTATATGAGAACATCCTAATGTTTTGGTAGGGAAGATATTATGTTGTTTACCTAACATTACATCCCTATCTGGATACTACCAGTGGATGTGGTTCAAGTAAATATTTACCCTAGGGTAATAAATTGGATAAAGGTGCATCTAGATTGGCATGAACATTTCTTGGGGCAAGAGAACAAGCCTTACTATGAACCTAGTTTAACACTCCCCTGGGATACCATTTAGATAATTTATATTCTCATTACAAGCCATTATGAGGGGTTTTATTAGATGATGGTCATAGATAACTGATGTTAAACCTAAGATTCCATGGATTGAAAACACAGTGTCCTAATTTTGACATCCTATAAATAATTTTCTATGAATATGTGGTTTTCCTCTATGATTAGTGTTAATTTAACTATGTTTTTTGATTCATCCAATGGTTGGAAACTGAAGGAATCATGATAATATTGAACGTGAGGGAAAATGAAATGATTTTCCATCTGAGAAACCAAATGCTATGGGAGCTAGGATGTGGAACCTTGTTTCTATGATCAGACAACATGTTGAAGCTTTGAATCATACTGATATTCAAAATTATATAAGTAGGGAATAATGTTCTATTTAATCTTTAATGAGACAACATCCAACTACTATTAGTGGGTCTCCTAATCCGCTAGTAGATGAGAAATGGATATACAACATTGAGAATTTATTTTTTATTCCCCATTGCTCGAAACATGAGAAGATTGTATTATCTTTTTATCAATAGGAAGGTGATGCGGATCAATGGTGGAACCCTGTTAATAATATGAGTCAAGAAGAAGAAATCAAATATATATAATTGGATGAGTTTAGGGGGATATTTTTTATTAAGTTCTTCCATCATATACTACAAATATGGATGGAGAAATATTTTATTAATATTATAAAAAATGATTAAAATATATTAATAACTATGAATATATCTACATAAGTCTTGACAGGTACACTTCTAGTTTAATCATAAATCCTGAAATAAAAATGGATTGATTATTTATTTTATTGAAACCATGTCTCCAAATGGAATTGTCTATAAGAGAATTTAGTTGTAGTTAAGATGTCATTTGTTCTGTAATAAAGGTAGAAATGGAAATTGGAGATTCCTATTATTCCAATGTTTTTGATAAAGAAAGGAAGATCGAGTCTCATGAAAACTCGAATAAATCACCTAACGGGAATAAACTATAGCCATGTGAATGGAAAAAATGTGGGAAGACTCATCATAGAAATTACATGAATGGAGAGGGGAGGTTCTTTAAATAAATAATGGTGGTTCATAATACTTATGAATCCTAAAATGTGATAAATGGACTGGTTAATACAGAGGAGAATAAGAAGCGAGATAATGCACCATCCACCCTCCAATGCTTTAAATGTCAGGAGTATGGTCATTATTATAACTGATGAAAGTGTTTGTAGAACATTAATTACCAGTTTCAATAACCTACAAAATACAATGAAAAAGGAAAATATCATGAGATCATGACTATTGGAGTTGGTTCTGAGAATGATGTGGTGAAATATACACTTATTATCCCCTCTAGAATAGTTAATGTATTTTTTTTGATTATTTATCCACCCAATAATTTATATATAAATAACATTCTATGGTTATTTAATTACCTTCTCAACGGTTTATATCGATTAAGCAGTGAAAACTCCTAATAGTATTATGGTCACATCCCAAGTCTATAGTTTCTCTTTAATTAATGTTTATGGTATAATGCTCTACAAAAATATTCTGATTCTACCTTTAGATGAATTGTATGTGATTATGATCATTGATTTATTTCATTATATAGGAACCATATTAATTACCAAGGGAGGACAGTCACATTTCATATTTAGAATGAACCCATGTGCGAGGGTGAGTTAAAACTTTCAATAGAAATTACTTATAACTTGTGGGTATTAGTCCCTAACCATGAAGGATATTTTTCTACGATGGTTAGAGATAAACTCAAAATAAATGAAATGTATATAGATAGAGCGTTTTCTGATGTATTTATATAATATTATTCCAATTTCCTCTGAGTTATGAAGTGGATTTCTTAGTAGAACTCATACCTGGTGCAATAACTATTTCGAAAGATCATTATAGAATTGACCTGATTGAGTTGCAAGAATCGAAAAATTAACTGTAAGATAATTTTCCTATAGTATTTATACACACTAGTGTGTCACCATGGGGTGCACCTATTCTATTTTTTAAGAATAATGATGGTTCAATTTTCCTTTACAATGATTTTCTAGAACATAACTGGATCAGGATAAAAAACAAGAATCCACTATCCTATATCGATGATTTGATCAATCAATTACAAAGAGATCAGTACTTTTCAAATAATGGGATTTGATATCGGTACTATTAGTTGAGGGTAAAAAATTAATAAATACACAAAAACACAATTTTTACAATTTAGAGACACTATTAATTTATATTTATGCCTTCCAGTCATAAAATTTACCTTACTATCATCATGGATTTAATTAATTGAGTCTTTAGAGATTCCCTTGATCAATTTATGGTACTATTTATAGATTATATTCTTATATACTCAATGGAAAATGAAGAGAATGAATATCATTTGAGATTTTTTATGAGGACCCTAATAAAGTAAATGTTGTATGAAAAATCATCATAGTTGGGATTTTTTCCTTTATAAAGTATCTTTCTTTGAAAATATAATCTCATTTGAAGGTATTTCAGTGAATCATTCAAAGATAAATGCTATTTAATATTGATTCGGACCAACTATGGTAACTGATATCCATATCATTCTTTTCTTGTATGGATATTATCATCACTTTGTGTAGAATTTTTCAAAGAAGTATAATCCACTCCCCATGTTAACACTGAAAGGATTCAAGTCCCATTGGACGAATACATGCGAGGATAATTTCTAGGAGTTATAGAGATGGTTGGTTAGTACACCAGTCCTCACACAACATTGTAGTAGAGAAGGGTTATTAATCTATAGTGATGCATCCAATAAGGTACTTGGATGTGTCCTCATGAAAAATGATATGGTTATAGCTTATGACTCCCCAAACTAAAAGTTCAGGATCAAAATACCCAAATCATGATTTGGAGTGAGCTATGGTATTTTTTTCATTAAAGATATGGAGGAATTATATTTCTAGTGAAGGGTGTGAGTTATATAATAAACATAAAATTTTAGAGTATATATTCACTTATAATTATTTGAATATGTTCTAAATATGATGGATATATATAATCAATGATTATGACTACTAAATATATTACCACAATGGAAAAGTGAACAATGTGTTTGATACTTTGATCCAAAAATATTGTGTAAGCTTATCCATGATAAGGATCACAAACGATAAAATATTTATAAACATGAAAAGGATGGATTTGGGGATCTTAATGTAAGGGGAATTATCTTATCTTTTTTCAAATGAGTGTGAAACCATCTATTCAAGAATAAATTAAAGATTTGTAAAAGGAAGATGTTGAGATGTGAAAGAAGGTGAGAGATGTTCCTGAGTTTAACCTTGATAGTGATGGAATGATTTGTTTCATTAATCATCTATACATTACATTCATACCATATTTGAATAAGGTTCTATTAGAGGAGGATCATAGTTATTCATCCTGTATTCATCCTAAAAATAAGATGATCTATAGATACTTGAAATAGTATTTTTAGGGGGATAGAATAAAGAGAGATATTATAGTGTTTCTATCTTGGTTCTTAGTATGTCAAAATTTTAAGGAAGAGTGTGAAAATTATAAGGGTATGTTACATGAATTACCTATCCCATAATTGAAATTTGAAAACATCACGATGAATTTTGTCATTTAAGCCACCAAAACATGTAAAGGGAATACCACTATATTGGTTATAATCGACTGCCTTACTATGTTTGTACACATTATTTATATTTGATAAGACTTTTATCTTGATATGATTTCTAGAATATATACTAAGGAATTATTAAGAATTCATGTAGTACCACTTTCTATTTTTTCTCTTCAGGATCGAGGGTTTACCTCAAAATTATGGCGAAGTATTCAGCATTCCCTTAACATAGAGTTGAGTTTCAGCACTACGTATTATCGTCAGAAATATTGTTATTATATGAGAAAAATCAAACCCTAGAGTATATTTTGAGATATTATTCTATTTATTTCCAAAATATTTAGGTTTAACACCTTTTTCTAACCTATTTTTCTTATAATAATAGATTTCAATCGAGAATTCAGATGGATCCTTATGAAGACCTCTGTGGAAAGAAATTTAGAATTAAAAAATAATGGAATTATGTTAGAGAAAAAAAATATTGGGCCCTAAGAATGATAATTAAATGGTAGAGTTGGTTATAGATATTCATCAATAGATAAGGGAAGAAAAAATTAAAACAAAAAATTTATAATGATCATCATCACTGAGATCTGGAGTTCCTTTGTGACATGGAATTTATATGAATTTCTTTATAGAAAATGGTTACAAGATTCTGAAATAAATGGAATCTGATCACTAATTATATTTTCTCATTTGATATTGGTATAGTATCATACCGTTTAGAATTTCCACCAAATCTCACTCAATTCCAAGATGTGTTTTATGTATCTCTCCTGAGTATTTAAATACCTAATCCATTACACATACTAAAATCAGAGGCCATAGAACTAGAAAAAGAACATTATTATCTGGATCATCTTTAGGAAATTATAGATCATAGAGAAAATGTTATAAAAAGTAAGACCACTCACCAGGTCAATGTTTTCTAGTGAAACCATCATTTTGAGGAAGCAATGTGGGGACCTATGAATATGATAAGGAAGAAGTCTCCCTATTTTTAATTGAATAATGTAATTTTAATGGAAAAATCATTTTAAGGGTAATAGAATGCAACACCCTAGGATTTGAAGAAATATTTTTTCTTAAAATAAATTAATTTCTTTGATATATTGAATTATTTGAAACAATGAGTTTCTTTGACAACTTTTCTTACATACAATACTGAGTTTTAACGAACCATGATATATTATATTAAAACATTAATATTTTTTAACTCATAGCCACTGGAATGGTGGGTATGAATAGGATTAACTAAATTATGAAAATTTATTCTTTATAAATTTATAATGTTTATTATTTGGCTATAAATTTATTATAAATGAAAATATAAATTAGTAAAAAATAAAGGAAATGTTTTCAAAAAAATAGTATTTTTCTAAAAAAGAGATTTCATCTCATTTCTGCAAAATTATTTTAATTTTTTTCACTCATAGTAAATGATTTTGAAAAAATAAAAAACAATTTTGAAATTATCAGATAAATACTATTTTAGAATGAATAATTGATAACTATCCAAAAATGAGTTTTTAAGAATAGTGAAAAACACTTATATTTATTATAAAATTTAATTTCATTTAATGTATTTAAAAAATTTATAATTTTTTTAAAATTAAATTAAAAATAAATTTAGATAAATAATATTATAATTAATCATATATAGGTTATTATAATCAATTATGCATTCAATTTTAATATAAAATTATTTTATACTTTTGAAAAATTTTCCTTTGTAAAACTGTTTTTTCGAATCATCTGCATGCATAATTTAAAATTAAAAATTTTAAATGATATAAATTTAATTTTGAAAGATTTGTTCCATATTTTTAATAATCTTAATTAGTATTATCCAATTAGGTCAATATAATTTTATAAAATAATGAATATTGAATACAATAAAAATAAGTTAGCAGTGTTATGGATAAAATATGTTTACTCAAGGTTAAACTAAAAAAATAAGGGTAATATTTCCATTAAAACTTGTATAAATACTATTTTATGTCATTATTTCAATCATATAATCTTCTGAGTTTGAATCCATCGCTATTTTAGAAATTTATTCATAGGAATGACTTTATCATTTTGGAGAATTTTGGGAAAATTTCTAGTAGTTTCCGAGTGGGTTTCTTTCCCCACTTATAAAAGGATCTCTCCCCTCCTCTCCACTCCAAAAATAGTGATCACATTATATCATTCATGAACTACCCAAAACCCTTAAATTTTTTGTGAAGTATATTGATGATTAAGGTATGAGATTTTTTTCTCACTTTTATTTTCATTGAGACACATGCCATATTCAAAACACAATAATTTTATGTGGGTTTTATACATCCCATGAATTCCTTTTATTATTTTTCTTTGAATTTTAGGTGGATTTAATATGCATTTAACAACACTATTTCATGGGGATTACATGTTACTAAAGTGGTAATGATTTTATGCTTCAATCTCACCCTTTATCATAATGTTTTAAGATTAAGTCAACAATTATGAAATATTATGATCCTCCTATCAATAATTATCATTAAGTTTATTATCCTCTGGTTTTTTATTAAGAGTAAATTTTTCCCATTATTTTGATCTCTTTATTTACACGATATATAAAAATATATTTTAAATAAATATAGACTTTATTCATTTCTTCAGTTGAAAAACCTTTTTCTCCATATATTTATTTTGTAAAAATGTATTCACGAATATTTTCAATATTCTGTTATTAATTTTGAAAGAAGATTTTACCCATGGTTTAACTTTTTACAAAATGGTTTATAAGTAATCCTATTATCTTTTTCCAAACCAGGATCTTTTTGACTTTTATCTACAATGTTAACAAAATCTTTCTTCTAATATATACAAAATGTGTGGAATTATACACATTCATGAAAACTTAATGTTTTTATTATTACATTGAATGTTTTCAAGGATATTTTAAAAGAAAAAGTTTTCATTAATATTTTAGAATGTTTTTTATTTTATTTTAAATGGAAAAGATTTTAAAAATATGTTATGTTTTAAAAGATTTTATAGTGGAAATGATATTTTCCAAAATAAATGGTTTAATGTATCTTTCAAAATATCTTTCCATATAAGAGGAAAAACTTTGATTTTACTCATGATTTAATAAGGATATAACCCAAGGATATGACTCTTATTATTTCTATGAATGATTAATGTTTATGATGACAAGATGTTTATAGAACTTTTTTGCATCCACAAGTTATACCCTGAGGAAATTTTTATGAAACCTTTTCATTTTCCATAGGTTATGCTATGATGAAATGATGGAATGTTTATGAAACTCATTTACTTTACATTGGTTATGATATAATGATATGATGAATGTTTTATGATATTGTGGTGCATATAAGTATGGTTTTCATTATGTGATTGGTGGGACCTATCTCTCCCTCCAACACATTAGGTAAATATTTGTATATCATGATATAATGATGAGAAATAAGTCAATGGTATTTATCATGTATGGGAAATAAGTGCATCCTAATCCATAATGGGAAATAGGTGATGGGCCCTGATCCACAATGATGATGGTCAAGGTAGTTAAACTTGAAATATATAATTTAAGCAATATTTATGACGGTACTACACTTTTATGACATGAGATTATAGTTCATAATTGATTTATGGAGTTTTATCACACTTATGGAACATTAATTTTAAAATGATAATGCTTTATTCCATGACCCATGTTTATGATCTATGATAGTTTGGGTATGAACATTGTAATTTATGCTCATGATCTCATAACCATATGATTATCATATACTTTCATGTGATTATGGAGTGATATATCCTACATTTACCCTTACTAAGAATTTGACAACTCTCATTCCTATGTTTACTTTCCATGGGTTATGAAGAAAGGTTCTAAGTTGGGTTTGTCTATAAAGAGTATTGAATGGGGAGTTATTTGTGGGATATTTTTAAGATCTTCTCATGAAATAAGAATATAGTTTTTCAAGTCTCTGAATAATCTAAACATATTAGTTCCTTTAGCATATATTATATAATATAATGAACATTCATCTAAAAAGATGTAATATTTAGGAGTAAAAAAGACTTGGTTGTTATAGAAAAATATATAAAGTATCTAGTTTTATGAAAAAACATAACAAAAAAAGTAATCAATAATGACTGTTGGTGCATGAAAATGTTAAATTTCCACTAAATGGGGATAAATGGAATGAAAGATAGGAATTTCGATAAATAATGTAGTACTAAAAGTGCTAAGAAAATTAACCAACTCCACACAAAAAGAAATTTGGAAGAGGTATCAACTCATATAGAATATGTAATTCTACTTTGAAAGTAATTCAATGTATGGTGTAATAATCTGTAACCAAATCAACTCTAAATTAAAGAACATAATATTTTATTTAATCTCTAATAATCAATCATTCAAGCATAAATGCACAATGTCTTAGATTATCTATTACATTTCATATATTTATATGTGGGTCCCAAAATGATTTATGGGAAGAAAACTTGAATGATTCAAAGATTATGATCCATAAAATAACAATTATAATGGTAATTATGATACATATATGAATATATATATATATATATATATATATATATATATTTCTCCGATGTTTAAGGGAATTTTAATAAATAAATCTGATTTTTGTTGATCTAATAATTTTATATATTTTTAATAAATATATATTAAAACAATATATTATAAGATTTAGAATAAGAATATTCTATTAAACTTCAATATACTCACAATGGTTGAAATGAATTTCGGTGAACTGAATATTGAATCAAAGTTAGCTAGATCCTACTGACATTTGAGGGTATATAAATAATGTAGGGAAAGGTCGACATGACAGCGATATAATTTTAATGGAAAAATATAATTCATTTGAAGTTTTATAAAGGAGTTAAACTATGTATATTGAAAATTTATAATGAAAAAACGTAAGAAGAAATGAAACAATATTTTTAGATTTTAATAAAAGAATAATAATGAATATTTTTCATCTCATAAAGAAGATTGTAGTATAGGGAAAATATAATCATTTCCCTGAATGTGTTATTTTTTATAACATAATACTAGGAACAAAAATAAATATGATTAATTTAATAACTATGTAATAATGGGAGTGGTTTCCTAAAAAATTATTCCTTTTAAATGAGAGATATATGAAGAAATATATGAATTGAGATAACTAATGTAGTACCAAACATGCCAGTAAAACTATCCAACTCCACACAAAAATAAATATAAAGTATGTACCTACTGATATAGAATATGGAATGTTGATTTATTAGTTAGTCAATGTCCATTTCAATAACCTGCAATCAACCCAGATCTAAATTAAAGAACATAAAATTTTATTTATCTCTAACAATCACTCTTTAAAAATTATTCCATAGTGTATCAGTTTATATAGTTTATTTATAATATTTATAAAGGGGTCCTAAAATGATGAAATTAAATAAAAAAGGAAAAAATAAGAGATTATGAGCTATATAATAACAAATATATTGGTAGTTTAGATTTACATTTGTTCCATGTTTAATGGAATTAAAATAAAAAAGACAATTTCTTTATCCATTATTTCTATCTATCTTTAATAAATATATTGTAAAAGAATATCTTAAAGGAATTAGAAGAATATATTTCTCTTGAACTCATATATGCTCATATTAGTCAATAATAGTGTCGTCAAAGGCATGTGATGCAATATGGTGCAAAGGCTACGTGGGGATATAGAATGAGGTGTGTGCCTCTTGAAACTAATTTCCATCCCATGACATGAATAAGTTTTCACAATTTTCAAAAATATTTTAAATATTAAAAAACTTAAATTCAATCAAAATAATGGAAATTAAAGTAAATAGTGATTGTTTTGGTGTTGTTTTGTGTTGTTTTGGGGACTGTTTATTTTTTTAGATTGAAATATAATTTTATAAATTCATTAAATTAATTTTAAATGTAGTCGATATCTAACATATATTGTATTATATTGATAATAGTCCCCAATTTCTTCCCTTATCACTTTATCCCTGATTTCCACTCATATCCCCTGGGCCCTAATTTCCACACCTTAATTTCCATCATTATAGCCTTGAAGACCCATTTTACACCCCCAATTCCTTGTATTCTTAATTTCCACCCCTATGTATCCCAAATATCCACCCCTATATTCACCACTTCGGAAGAATGTTTCCATAATTTTTTTAGGGACACACATTTACAACACTTGGCTCCTTAGCACCTCTTGTGATGGCTCTAGAGGCACAAGCCTTTGGTTCACCTTAGTAAGACTGCATCACCTCACCAGTGTCGAGGCTCTCCAGGTGTGCCTCATAGTGCCTCTCACCATGGTGCATGCCTCAACGTGCCTTTGACAACACTAGATGGAAGAATTTTGGGTGTACTAAATAGGGAATCGAAGATAGCATGATCCTACTAACTGTTGGAGAATGAATGAATGGAGGGAAAGGTGAAGAAGTCAATGATATATTTTTAATGAGAAAATATATTTCATAATTTCATAATAATGTTTCATAATTGAGTTAAAGGATGAATGATGAAATATACTTTTTAAAATAATCTAATAAGAAATGAAACACTACTTGTAGATATACATAAATGAGTAAAATGGCTATTTCTTGTCTCATAAAAATAATGTTGTATTGGAAAAGTATAATTGATTCATTTATTGTAAAATGTTGTATAACATGACATTGGGAATGAAAATACATAAGATTCATTTTATAATTATATAATAATTAGATTTTGGACTTGAAAATGTTAATCTTGCATTAAGGTGGGAGATAAGGGAAGGTAAATTTAAATTGAGATAAATAATATAATACCAAAAATGCTACTAAAATTCATAATGTCCTTACTCTGATACCACTAATATGATGCCCTGAGCTAGTTTCCCAGAAGGTTTCAAGTGCACCTCTCTGTATGCCAAAGGCTGCTGGCCAGTAGTGAGGGACTAAAGGTGGAATAGGGGGGATTATACCCTCATATCAGAGAAACATAGTAGGAATATAACTAGATATCATTCCAAGTATTAAATAAATAGAGTTTGGAAGAAGTAAATCACTAACATTGAAACATGCTATAATAATCTATGAAATGATATAAAATCCCAAACAACCATGTTATAAATACAAAACTGGTCACCCACAAGGATGACTATACACACAATAGTAAATAAAAAAACAAAAATTAATGTACAAGGCTATACTACTAACTCCCAACCATACCACATACCTGGTCTCCAAGACACTTTTGAGCCACTCTAGCTGGATCATAAAAATCAACATGAGAGGCACCACTTGATCTCACAACATTGGGCCTCATCCCTCTCCAACTATCATTTTTTTCTAAACATGAGAAACAAACAAATAGATTGCATGAACACCGAGATGCACATATTGGGGTGAGAAATAATCTTATTAGAATATCCCAATGATGAACCTATAATATGATTCCATGAGTTCATGGTCATTAAAATCATAATCAAATCCACAACCAATCCTCGGGTTCATAATCCCAATTATCTATACACAACGCTAGCTTATAAGTGTATATAAATGATTTTATATATATATATATATATATATATTACTATATATATCCATGTTCTCATATACATAATTATATAATCAAGGAATAAAAACATGAACCACTAAAACCATAGTATATATTTGGACCCATGATCTAATCAACCAGACATCATGTAAAAATGCAATTGAGCTAGATGTCACACCACTCAAGCCTCACATCAATAAGTTAATCAATGGGTCCATAATCCCAATCAAAATTACGTACTTTAGATAATTCCAAAAATGTATCTGAGCAAGTTATATAACCATAGAGGATATGCATCCCATCCTAATGTTTACCTGTACTTGGCTCCAATCACCATAACAAAGGATGTCGTATATTGATGGATGATCATGTAAATAGTCACTATGATGGACATCGAGCCACTCATGAAATGTAAATCTAGTTTGATGTCTCAATATAGGATCTCAGTGCATAGGCATTCATGAAATTGTGACTCATATGATTCGTAAGTGGATGAACATTAGAAAATATATGTAAGGAATTCTCTTTGGATCCATGTACAATCTCAAAATCCATTCATATAAACATCTCAACATCCCCAAACCCAGAAAGTACCTCTGGGCGATATAGTAGTCACAATGCATCCACATGATCCTAGGGAGCATCCTAGGTATCACTTTAGGAGAGTGTAATCATCCATCAAATTTACAAAAAAGATCCAGCATACGAGCCTATATAACGAATTCCTAAAAACAAGAATCCAAGTATCACTCAAGGGGTATAATAAACTAGTTGGCCTACGAGTCCATCCATGTAATTCCTACAATGGGAATC
Organism: Viscum album; assembly: GCA_963277665.1. Classification (NCBI taxonomy): domain Eukaryota; kingdom Viridiplantae; phylum Streptophyta; class Magnoliopsida; order Santalales; family Viscaceae; genus Viscum; species Viscum album. The sequence goes on along the minus strand of OY728130.1, from coordinate 1,049,479,603 downwards.
CAAGTGTCACTAAAGGTATAAAATAAAAAATATGGTCTATGAGTCCATCCAAGGAATTCCTAGAATTGGAATGCACGTATCACTCACAATAAACAATAAACCATTTAGTTTATGAGTTCATACAAGGAATTACTACAACATTAATCCATGTATCAATCGATTGATACAATGTAAGTTGGATCCAAGGAGTATAAATATCCAAGGCATCCCCTTTAGCCTATGATGAGTAATAAAGTGTTAAAACCTCATGGGTTGGGTTTAAGGAGTAGAAATTACCATGGAATCCTATCATGTAAGAATCAAAAGTTGAATCCCATGATTCACATATGGGCATACTAACAAACAAGGAATTATGTATGGCTCATCAACCACAAACTAGGATGTACCACTTAATAACATAGCTACACCATAAATAAAAATGTGAATGAAAAACAATAAAGAGTGAGGGTGGTGGGAGTCCTAAATCCACCACTATTTCTACTTTCCTATGGGATTCTACATTTTAAATGAGTTCTTTACTAACAACTTCTACCATCTCTACCCAAACCCGACATACTGGCTTTGGGTTGGTCTATCATTGGGGCGCCCATTGGGTTCCTCAAGTCAAATAAAAAAGGATAATCCTACTATGAATCATTGTAATGGTACATAGAAAAAGGAATCATACATGGAACCCTTAAATGCAGTAAGAAGACAGGGGAATGCTATATCAGATCCTCTTGTTCTACACATAAAGAAGGCATCATGTTTAAGATCCTGTAGGTCGAAACATACACACAATCACTATAATGACCTGAACTATTATAAATAAAATTCTCTTATGATTTAATGTTTTATTATAAAATATGGTTATAGAAAACACACACACTTATTTTTTTATATCTAATTAAATTCAAATTACCATTAAGAATATTTACTGTTGACAATGTTGTCATTAAATAGTGATAACATGATTAGTATAAATATAGGGATTTAGAAAATCTAATTGACCTAAAAAAAGGTAGTGATGGCCTTATACACTAGGATTATACCCTATGAATCTCATTTATCAGAGCTTCCTAGGGATATTGCATCTTTTGGATTTTCCATCAACCAAGCCCAAGCAGATATCCAAGCATGAGTGGGAGAATTTATGGGCGAAGTTCTAGCTCATTGAGATCCCGACCCATACCATGTTTTCTGAGTGACCCCACGAAGGTCTCACTATCGTACACCCTACTGTTAGGAAATTATTTGGTGTATTAATGGGATATATATGAATACCCTAGAAAATTGATTATGTTCAGTATTTTGTGATGAATAATGAATATATTTTTTTACAATGAAACATGAATAATATTTTTTGGGTAATATTTAATTAAATTAAGGAATTTATTTTGATGCATTATTTTAATTTTATAATAAATAAAATTTTAATTAATTTTTATTAATAACTTATTTTATTAATAACTTATTTTTATTAAATATAAATTGTTATATAATTTTCATGTAGTCAAATTTAATGTTTTATTAGGGTTAAAAAATATTTATTTCCAAAAACCCGTCATTTTATATAAATGTTAGTTATTAATTGTTAAAAATGAAAATTCACATATTTAGAATTTTTTTTGACAAAATGAATATTATTCTTGGAATCATAATGCCAAAATTATCCAATGGTGAATTTTTCTAATTTTTGGAGATAATCGATTTTTTGGGTAAAAATTAAATACCTTATAAATATACAATGTGTTTAATGACATCATAATTACCCAAAAAAACGTAATAAATATTTTAATGGGTATCCTCAACTAAATATATGTTTTCCACATAAAATAATGAAACATTAATATTATTTTATTAATTTTAAAAAGTCTTCGTGAATCCTCCAAAATAGATAATATATTTTTTGATTTTAAATTCATTTAATTAAAACCATGACTCACCTCTACATAAGACAGAGTAATATTTTAATAAATACCACCATTTTTCCTTATAAAATATTGAAAAACACTGTCTTTTGTTAATAACCATGGGATAAGTTTTGATTTTGAATGTTTTATTATAGAGTGTCCAAAACCTATGTTTGTTAAATATTAACTAATTCCCCTTTCATTTCCTATTTAAACAAACTAATTACCCCATTTATCTTCACTAAATATCCTAATAGAACGTCCTTATTCTCTTCTAATATCTCTAGAGTCCCCCAAGGTGCCACCAAACTCCCAAGAATCACCTTTCAATCTTTTTTTTGTCATACTCTTAACGTAAGATATCCTCACTTTCCCGCTTTTATTCAAGGATCATCTATATTTTATGCCCTTTTATTTATAATTACTAATGATGGGGTATATTTTTTCACCTCCCCCATACTTCCCTTATGATGTAGAAATGATTATATACCCCTTTCTCTCTCACTAATCCCTCCCAATTTCACCTATTACCATTCTAAAATTTCATAAGAGGTCTTCAATCCTCTTCTCTAATCATGTTTCTTTATTTTCATATGCCTTTTATTTCCAATTCCAAATTATGGTATATTTATTACATAAAATTAATAATTATACTATAATGTTAAAATGATGAGATACTATTTTTCTTCTCATAAACCATTTTTATTAATTTTTAAGCAACACTGTTTGGATACTAAAATTTCACCCCAAATTTCCATTCTAAAGAAATTGTGTAGTGGATTATATATCCATTTACTATCAATGGTGTTCAGATTTAAACACATATTAAAATTTGAATTGGGTTGTACATGTATGTATTCAACACTCCCTTATCATGGAATTAGTTATGATGACGAATGAATCCATGTTGTATGATCAATGTCAAACACTTAAGAATGAGATTGAAATGAAAGTGATGGGTGTGCCTGAAATTATATAGTCATCCAATGCATTGGGTACTGTTTAGTAACATGATACATCATGTTGGGACTATTAGTAAAATCTATTACATTATGGGACTTTTTCCATTATGGTTTCTTTAATGTTTATCCTTGACCTATGATGTACTCTATTAAGTTGTTTCCACATTTCCCAAGTTGCCTTCATGTTATCATGTTATAGATTTTCTTATCATTCATGTTTGTGATTACTACTCTTTTCATTACCTTTTATATGACCAATATATAACATGTTTTACCTTAATCCATTTTTATTCCCTTACTGGGATTTATAACTCACCCTTTCTTATGTATTTCTTCAGGTTATCCCAAAAATTTTCAAGTGTAAGTATGTTAAAGATGTTTTCAATAAAGATGTTATATTACGTGTATTATGTTGTAATTTAATGTTCATAATTCCAAAAGAAACAATAATTATAGATTATTTAGTATGAATTAAGTGTAATTTTATGTAATAAATTATGTTTTAATGTGTAATAAAGGGGAGAGTTTCAATAGTTGGTATCAGAGGAAATGTTTATTTATTTTCAACATTATGATTAGAAAACTCTAGAAAATGCATTAGGGATAAGACCATGTATAAGAAAATGTCCCAAAAATTTTTATGTATAGAGTATGTGTTTTAAAAAGAAAATACATATCTATCTAGATACTATAAGTAGAAATGGTTCTCGAATAGATGCTTTTAGCGGTAAAAACTCCAACAAGGTGTTCTAGGCCGGACTCAGGGTAACCTGGTACACAACTAAATTCTTTACTATGCACCTAGTTTGACACTCTTAGGGGATATGCTTCGGTAAATTCATAATCTTATTACAAACCACTATTAGGGGAGTAAGAGAAAATTTTTCCATAACAATATATGTTAGAAAATAGATCATGTATTACATAGAGTAAAGTCTAGAAATTCATAAGTTAAAGAAATTCATGTAATTTATAAGATATACATTGATGTATTTGGATTTACTATTTACTTATTTAATGTATAATTATAATCATCCTTAATTTTCCTTTTATTCTAGCTAATGATCAGAAATAGTAGGAATCAAGTAAATAATCACTATGAAGAGAAATGTGATGACCACCCCAATGAGATTCCTAACCCGATTGAAGAAGGAATCATACACTTCATGATGATACTCTATGAGCCTACTCATGTTATAAGTAGAAATATGGTTAAAGAGGAGCATCCTAATTAAATTATTTATACGAAAAAGGCCTCTGACTTTTACTGGGCCATCTGATCCCTTAATCACAGAACTGTGGATAAACTTCATTGAAAAGATCTTCTCTATTATTTAGTGTTCTGAGTAAGAGATGGTTATAATGGATAGTTATCATATAGAAGGAGAATCTGATTAGTAGTGTAAATTTATAAAAAATATGATACCTAATGAAGATATCAATGAAATGAAGTGGCCTGATTTTTGGAAAATATTTTTCAATAAATATTTTCCTAACACACTCCATCTTAAAATGGAATGGTATTTACTTACCCTCATGATAAATATGACTAGTCTGTCATGGAATTATTGGAAAAATTCAAAATACATGCACTATTTCTCTATTCCTTTATTGTTACACATGAATTAAAGGTTGAAAACTTCTTTGGTGGGATAAAGCCTAGTTTACAAATAACCAAAGAGATCTGAGACTTTGATAGCTATGAAAAAATTGTTTGATTTTACATTAAAGTAGAAATGGAGATTCAGAATCTTAGGGGTTTTATGCAGATAAGAAGTATAAAGTCGAGTTTAATTGTAGATGTCTAATAGAGAAATCCAATGGTTCCATGAAATTTCAACACTACACTTGTCAACGGTATGGAATGAAGCACCCAAAAAATATCCTAAAGGGGATGAGGAAATGCTATTGGTGTGAGAAGGAAGGGGAAATAGCTGATGATTGTCGACAGGATAATCTAGATACTATGATGGAGGAAATTAATTCATTGTTCAACCCTTAGATAAATGTTCATTGATACAATTACAAGGAACCAAATCACTTTTTGAACCAATTCACTAAGGCAAGGGATTTTAGAGACAACAAATAACCGAGAATGATGAATGAGTGAGATTTTTTCCATCACTACCACTGATGAAAATCCAAAAAACAATATGGGGGACATGTACAATAGTTATTCATTCAATAATAGTGAACATGTTTTTCAATTTTGGTTCTATGAATTTCTTCATGTCACTAAAGTTTAGTAGAACTATCCATACACCAAAAAAGAGCATAGAAGTAGAGATGTTTGTGAAAATGTAAAATATGAAAATTATTTCATCCAATGTATATAACTCTTCCCCTGTCAAAATTTTTGGGATGAAATTCCTAGTGATCATTTTCATATGGCCTTTGGAGGAATTTTATGCAATTCTGAGAATTGGATAGCTTCTCCTATATAGAGCGAACATAAATTTCAATGAGAATGAAATCACTCTCTTTATAATGAACCGACCCCCAAATTATATACATGTGAAACTAGGAGGATGAATCTTATTTACCACCATCATATAAAGCATCGATATATTACCCTACGAGTAAGTGAATCTAGCTCAAATGATTGAGTCTAAGGAAAGAACCACCCTTGAAGACATTCATATTATGATGGAATATGTTGATATGTTAACTGAGGGATTTCCTGGTCTTCCTCTTAGCCGATATGTCAAAATTTCAATCGAGCATATACCCGAGGCATTAAAATTATAAAATACTCTATATAGAATTGTTATTGTGGAACTTGAGTAGAAAAATAAAAAATGTTAGGAGAATCTGGATAAGGGGTTCATATGCCTAGGTGCATCACCATGGGGTGTAGAAGTACTCTAAATCAAGAAGAAGGACGGGTCAATGCATCTTTTCATCAATTATGATGAGCTCAAAAGGATCACAATAAAGAAAAAGTATCCTCTAACTCAAATTGATGACTTTTCAATCTACTACATGGAGCATAATACTTCTACAAGGTAGATCTACCGTTGGGTTATTACCATGTCCGGGTGAAGAATGAGGAAATCCCTAGGTCTTCTTTTCAAAGAAGGTATAAGAACTATGAGGTAATATTGATGCCTTATGGACTCAAAAATGCTCTAGAAATCTACATGGATCGTATGGATAGAGTCTTTGAGTGTTACCTCAACAAATTTGAGGTAGTTTTTATAAATGATACTCTAATATACATCAAATGTAAAGAGTAACATGAGGATCATTTGAGTAATGTACTAAAGACCTTGAAAAAGGAGAAGCTTTTTGACAAGTATAGAAAATGTGAGTATTGGTTGAAGTACATATTATTATTTGGACATATGATCACAAGAAATGGAATATCTATAGTCCCTTCAAAGACTGAAGAAATTAAAGGATTGTCAAGGCCAATATATGTGACAGTTATACTTGGTTTCCTTGGGTTAGATATGTATTATTACATATTTTTGAGTAATGTTTTTCAATTACCAAATTCTCAGACCAAGATAACTCTAAAGGGAGTAAATGTTTCTTGGAATGATAAATAAGAAGAGAGATTCAAGGAGTTTAAAAGGATTCTTATCACTAAACCCATTCTTATACTGCCCTAAAGTGGAAAAAATTTCATGGTATTCAAGAATTATTTAAAAAAGGTATTGGAGTGTGTGTTAATGCATAATGAAAAAGTGACTGCCTATGCTTCAAGGCAATTAAAGATTCAAAAGAAGAAATTCCCAAAGCATGATTTGAAGATGGGTTCCATGATATTCAATTTGAAAATTTGGTAGTATTATCCCTTTTAGGAGAAGTGTGAAATATATATGGATAAAAAAATCCTCAAGTATATATTCACACAAAACGAGATAAATATGCACCAATAAAGATGGTAAGATATTATCAAGGTCTATGACTACCCAATACACTACCATCCTAGGAAGGAGAATAAATTAAAAGATTCTCTACATAGGAAGGATCTATATCTTCTATTATTTATGAGAATATATAGGGATAAAAAATTCATAAATTTAGAATGGATGGACATGTGAATCATAAAGGAATGAACATCCTTAATCCTTTCACAAATGATTTCTCAACCATCTCTACTAGAGAGGTTAAAGGATTCCAAAAGAGTTGCTATAGGAATTGAAAAGAAAGTGTATGATATAATAAATGTTATATCCTCATAGTTCAATGTTAATGATGATTCTATTTTTATATTTGGATTAAGACTATGTGTACTATCAAATACCGAGATAAAGAAGGATCTGTTGGATGCTCCACATAGCCCAGGATTCTCCATCCACCTAGGAAGAACAAATACGTATCGAGATCTCTGAGAACACTATTGGTAGGTCAATATAAAGAAGGATACTGTGGAAGATAAATTATGATGTATTTAATGTCAGTAAGTGAAATAGAAAAGATAAAAATACAAGGGGATGATTCAACAATTACACATTACTACAAGGAAATGATAAAACCCCACCATGGAAATTGTCACTGGTCTTCCAAATAAATCATGAATAATAATATATGGGTTATGGTGTATCCTATTAAAAATATTAGACACTTAATTTTAATACAATAGAACCTATCACTGGATCTATATTCATCTATATACGTCAGAGAAGTTGTCAAACTGCATAGAGTACCACTATAGATTGTATCTGATAGAGATATAAGATTAACCTCCATGTTTTTGATATTTTTTCACCATGATATAAACATTGAGTTAAAAATCATCAGAGATTATCACCCTCAAAATGATGAACAATCAGGGAAGAATATCCAGAGACTTGGCAACATGTTGATAGAATTATTAATTGACATCCAAGGAGGATTGGATTAATATTTTTATCCGGTTGATTTCTTTTACAACAACAGATTTTAATCGGGAATACAAATGGCCTCATATCAATCCCTTTATGGGAAGATGTGTATGACACTTGCATTCTGGGATGAATCTAGGGAATGAAATCTACTAGGTCTTGAAATGGTCTAGGAAATGGTGGAAAATGTCAAGACCATTCAACAACACATCCCATTTTGCCGAGTCTACAGAGGATTTATGATGACAATCATCAATCTGACCTAGAGTTTGATGTTGGAGACATTTTATTTCTCTGCATATCTCTATGGAATAATGTGATGTGATTTGGGATTAATGGAAGGCCTAGACTAAGATATATTATCCCTTTTGAGATCGTTGACCACATCGAAGAGGTGGAATATCAACTTTCACTCCTACATAACATATCTCAAGTTCATGATTTATTCCATGTATCCATTTTTAGGAAGAACATAACTTAACCCTCAAATGTACTAAAGCCAGATGTGTTACCATAATGGAATGATCATTATTATGAGGTGAAGCCGGTGAAGATCTTAAATCCCAGAGAAAATGTTCAACAAAAAAAGAAAATGCATTGTTTCAAAGTGATGCGGAGAAACCACAAATTTGAAGAATAAAGATGGGGACCATAAGAAGTGATGAAAAATATTACCGTCATCTTTTTTATGGGGGTGAAATGAAAATTTCGAAGGAGAAATTTCTCAAGGGAGGGATACTATAATGACCTGAAAAGTTATAAATAAAATTCACTTATTATTTAATGTTTTATTATGTAATATGGTTATAGAAAACCGATGAACTTCTTTTTTTTATATTCAATTATATTCAAAATACTATTTAGAATATTTACCTTTGATATTATAACCATTAAATAATGATCACATGATTATTATAAATAAATGGCTTTAACAAATCCCATCGAATCATACAAATGAAGTGTTGAACTCATCCAGTATGATTATACCCTATTAATCCCAATTGTTGGTCCCTCTGAGGGAGATAACATCTATGAGATTTTCCCTCAACCAAAACCAAGATGAGATCAAATAACATAAACATGGGAAAACCATTTTTAGGAGGTGTTCAAGCTCATCGAGATCATGGACCAAACCATGTTTCCCTAATGACCCCATGAATGTCTCCCCATCACTCCCCTTACACTTATGGAATACACTATTTTATTAAATGGATATGTATCGAGACCCTAGAAAGTTGACAATGTACATAATTTTGTAAAGAATAATCAATATATTTTTATACTAAAAACACAAAGAGTTTTTTGGGAAATATTTAATGAAATTAAAGAAATCTATTTGGATGGATAAATGTATTTTTGAAATAAATAATATTTTAATTTAATAATATTATTAAATTATAATTATCAAATAAAAATTATTATATACTTTTTATGATGTCAAATGTAATGTTTTATTAGTGTTCAAAAACAATTATTTCAAAAAACCCATCATTTTTTATAAATATCGATTATTATTTTATAAAAGTGAAAATGTGCATAATAATAAAATTATCTAGATAAAATGAATATTATTTTTTGAATCATAAGGTATAATTTATCCAATGGTAAATTTTTCATAATTTTCTAAGACAGTCAAATTTATGTGTAAAGATTATAGACCGTATAAATACATGACGTGTTTTATGATATCATAATGACCCAAAAATGAAGTAATAAATACTATAATTGGTATCCTCAAACAAATATGTGTTTTACTTTGAAAATAATGTGATTTTAATATTACTTTATTAATTTTATAAATCCATTTTGAATCCACCAAAATATATAATATATTTTATGATTTTAAATTCATTTCTTTAAAAGTGTGAATAAACCCCACATAAGCAATGGTAATATTTTAATAAGTTCAGCCCTATAAATAATAAAATATTTTAAAACACTCCCTTTTTTTGGAACCAATTTAAAAAAACCAAAGAAGGTTTGTGGATTTGAATATCTTATTAATTATAGTCCAAAATCTATATTGGTGAAATTTTAAAGAATTCTGCTCTCATTTCCTATATAAATACACCCAATATCCCATTTATATTTTCTAAATATCCCTGTATCAATTCCTTATAGTATCTTTTAATCTATCCCTATAATCCTCCCAAGGTTCTCCTAAACTCTCAATAATCCCCTTTCAAACTTTTGGTGTCATACTCATAAGGTTAGGGATCCTCTCATTATAACTTTTATTCAATATTATCCTCTATTTTATTCCCTTATATTTTTCGTTCCTAATGATTGGGTATGATTTCAAACCGCCCCAATACTTCAATTATTATGTTTAAATTATGATAGACCCCTTTCTCTCTCATTTTTCCCAACCAACTACATGTTTTACCATGCAGAAATTTCATAAGAGTTATTCCTTCCTCTTCTTTAATGTAGTTTATTTATTATCATATTCCTTCTATTTCTTACTCATAATGATTGTATATGTATTTACATGACCCTATTGACCCCCCTTGAATGTAAAATTTATGATATATCATCTTCATTCTCATAAATCATTTCTAATAATTTTTAAGTGACGCCGTTTGGTTGCCAAATTTCACCATGATGCCCCATTCCAATGAAATTGTGTAGTGAAGGCCATACCCATTTCCAATCAATGGTGTTCCTATTTATACATATATTATTATTTTAATCTGGACTTATATGTTTATAATCCACACTCTCTTTTCATGGAATAAGTTATTTTGATAAATGAATCCATGTTGTATGATCTATGTGGAACAATTAAGTATTAGATGGAAATGAAAGTGATGGGAGTTCCCAAAATTATATAGAGCTACAATGCATTGGGTAATGTTTAGTATCATGATAACTCATTTTGGGATAGGGAGTAAACCTAATTACTTTATGGTACTTTTTCCATTAAGAGGTCTTTAAAGTTAGACTTGACCTATGATGCATTGTTTTAAGTTGTTGCTACATTTCCCATGTTCCCTTTATGTTATCATGTTTTATCATGTATTATCATTTGTTTTTACGATTCATACTCTTTTTATGTCCCTTGATATTCCTATTTCTACATTTTTTTTAACTTATTCCATTTTTATTCACTTACTAGGATTTATTTATTACCCCTTTATTATGTATTTCTTCAGGTTATCACATGCAGTTTTAAGTGAAAGCATGGTAAGGAAGTTTTCAATAAAGATGTCATATTACATATTTTAATTTTTAATGTAATGTACCTAATTCCCATAAACTGTAGAATTATTAATCATTTTGATTGACTGAAGTTTAATTTTATATAATAAATCATGTATTGATGTGAAATAACTGGTATATTTATTATAGTAACCCTACTCAAGATCCTTGGAAACAATTAATTTCATGGCCTCCTAGGCCAAAATGGAACACCTCATAAGGTAGACACCCTCATGAAAAAATATTCATAAGAACTGGTTAAGGATATGGCTCATGGACCATCTCAAATTAAGATCTTACTCTTAGGAGACAATGGATTCAATTATTGGAGGAAGAACCTATCCATAATAGAATGAGCCCGAAACACATCCTAGGAGTCCTTAAATCACACAAAGGGATTCACCATCATGATATATAGAGAAAAATACATAGAATGGAGTCATCATGTGTCCAATTATGACTCATAGGTGTAATGATATGATGAAACCCTCAAAACGGTATCAAGGGAGGAGTACACTATGTGTGACCCCGGGTACATGGTGTGTACCTTCTAAAACCCAACTGGGCATTTAATCTAACTAGACTTGGCATGAAAATGCCCAAGTACCCGATACGTTGATCATTTACATGGAATGTACCCAACATGGGGTACCTGGCCGTGTACCTCATGTGGCCTGACCATGTATATTCCCTGGTTGTGTACCACTACATAGTGTGAAATCCACACTGGTTCTGGCCGTGTACTCTACATGAACATGTTCCCCTATATGGAGAGTCTGGTCAGGTACTCGACTAGAAGAACAAGTCCAAATATCTGAAAGGTATACACTATACTGTTAATGTATATCCAATAATTCATATACCCAAAATAGGAAGAATATACTACATGTTCCTTTTGAACCACATACTGTGTACATGAGTTTTCTCGAATGGAAAACCACCAAAATGCCCTAAAACATCAATTTTCTTAGTAAAATCTATAGATCAACCAACTAGGGGTCCTACAAATTTATAAAAAGTGTAAAAAAATGAAAATGATAAATATATAGAGATTTATGGAAAAATTAACAATTTTTTACCTCTTTGTAAAATCCATTAAGGCCTCTCCCATTTTAGAGATCTATGGTTGTCACATGACTGTCCGACTCCTCCTAAGCTCTATAGTGGTATGTCTCTTCCCCTCTAATTTTTTCTCTCACACCCTCTCTCTCCCCAATCACTTTCATGGTGAAGAAACCTATTAAGGGGAATATTATAGGAGATAGGGGAGAATACAATAAAAGAAAAAGGAAAAAAGGGATGAAAAAGAAAAGAAAAAACAAATTGGGGCCTAGGCCACCACCAACACTAAACCTGAGTTTATGCCTTTCCTAGGTAAAAATCTCAATTTTGGACTCAACAGCAAAGATCAAATCTCTATATGAAGTTACATTAAAAATTTATGTTTGAACAAACCTAGATGAATAAATTAACATTTAATTAATTATTAATTGTTCCACTAAAATTTGAATGTCTTGAAATTCTACCAAACTCTGATCCAAGGGTAAAATCCCTCTTCCAGACTAATAGACATGTCATTAAAATCATCGGAGATAATATTATAGGAAAAAATTTCCATTTTACCCCTTACAAACTTCTGAAAAAATTTCAAATTTCATCTTAAAATTCCATTTTGAAAATACATGGGTCCTTAAAATCACCCCACCATAAACATTCTCATTTTCAAAAATCATCAGTAGAAAAATGTATTCATTCTCTTAGTATGAGAATCTTCACAACTACACATTCTTGATTTTACAATGACCAATATCCTAAAATCAACAATTATATCCTACATGGAAGACATTTAACTACGACTGATTTGGTACATTCCAACTTAGGGGTACCATTTTAATCATCTAAAAACCAATAAAAATACAGAAAGGCTCAAGTAAATTGCCAAATCTAAATTGAAAATGAGGGTCACCGCCCTAAAAAATCCAATGATGCACTCCCAAAAAATGGAATACCTTATACCACTCCCCAAGAACAACCTCAAAAGTATTCTTTATCCATCCAAGAAGTATATTTATGAAGAAAATATGGTCAATGTAGAGTCGATTCTCTCTAAAAATAATCATGAGGATATCAAGATAGATCATGATAATATATATATAGGAGTGCACTAATATTCAATAAAAAAGAATTTATATCTCCCTCTGAGCCATCCTCACATAAAAAATGAGTCATACATTCCTTTAACCAACACCTGAAACCACACCTCCTGACAATATGTGTCTAGATCCAAACACGGTTCAAACAACTCCTGACACCTAAAAAATTTATGATTTATCCTATACCTTGGAGGGACCTTTTACTATTAACCAAAACTCCTGGGAAACCATTTCCCTAAAAATTATTGGAAAACACCGGTCCTCAACTCTAACTAGAACACAAATCGATTAACGATTTAAATTTTACTATGCACAACCAGCATGTACCTTGATCACCTGACCCAATCTCCATCGAGTCATCTTATACTAAAATAAATCTAACCATGACATATGGAATGCCATTCGAAACAACTAGAAGCTCCCTTGGAACTCCTCTTCAAAATTAATCAACTCACCTATTCCATGACTTATTTAATCAATGATACCCACATGGATTCTTTCCTATCATGAGAATCTACCCAAAGTCTGAATACATTAGAAATAACATATTCAGTGGTCAATAGAGTTAGGCATCTGAAAATACCTACCAACCAAATCTAGTCTTGTAAAATAAAAACCCTAGTTGCTTCATCAAAATACAAGGGCATCAATATGCCTATATCAAAAAGACCGAGCACTATCTGTGCATTAGTAAAAAAATAGTATATATCCAAGATCACTGCCTAAAAAGCCATGATAAAACATGTTCAACCTCTTAAATAGGTTTCCCTTGATAAAAATAAACATTATACCTACTAGGGTTTGAGTAAAAACCAAGGGACTCATGGCCTCTTATCTTGACCTACTGATCAAGTCTCATAATTGGGTTATAAGGTCCAATCACCTAGATCAAAATTAAAACCGATCCAAAGGAGTTGTGGATAAAACATACCTTTGAGGATCGAAACTATCAACAAAGACTACAACATACCTAAGCCTCATTGAGAATACTTGTAAGGAACTACTCCCTAGAGGTGATCATAAAAACATAGAAGTGATACCGAACTGACACTCACTGGGCATCAACATATGGTAATACCCCCTCTTGGAGTAGTAAACTAGAAAAATCCCAATACCTATAATATTTTTAGATAGAGATTCGACTAGATAAACTTATGAAATGGTTGGTTAAGTAAAATGTAATTCCAAAATAAGCAGGAAAAAATAGTATAGACTGTTACTACCACATTAAATTTCCAAAATAAGAAAACAACACCCCATTAGGGGTCAAACACATGGGAATCACATTTATTATCAACCAAAAAGGGTGACTAAACCTCTTGTTCATTAGGACTAAGTCATTATCCTAACCTACAAAAATCTCAACATAGATCCACATAACCTTCCATCAGATGGAAATATATACAATTTTGCACAATTTAGTATAATTCCACCAAAAACCTATACATGAAATCACCATTTATGTTTTTTTGAAACCTTGAGCAATATTTCGATATCATTAATAAAATCACACAGTGATATTCCTAAAACATTCGAATCCTACATTCAAAATACGATGCATGAGATGCCTCTTTCCTTTACAGTCCAATAGTAAAAATCCATATTTATCCTTTTTCAATGGAATTGGTCTATAAATACATAATAATTTATAACATCCACATAACATGTGAATCACTAAAAGTGAAAATCATAAATAAATGTAGCATAACCGATTGGAACAACAACACCATCACCTTGGTAACTGTGAATTTTTACCAGAATAAGTATTTTGGACACACTAGTTTGATATCTATGATAGGGTTTTACCCATTCCAAATACTCATATCTATCTTATCCCAAATAGTAAAATAGAAGGAACGGAACTCCTCTAATTCCACATTGTAACATCTTTAACTGGATGAAACTAATCCTATTTCCCAATTCAGTGGACCCCCAGGCCTCAAACACACATCCCCACACGCCAGAGGCATCCAACTAGCATCAAGGGTATAATGGTGGTATAGTTTGGAAACAATACACTCTTATTAGAGTAACACAATAGAAATCATTGGATGTCATCCCAAATATTAAATAAAAAGAGTTTGAAAGATGTAAATAACTAAGACAAAAACATTATACAATAATCAACAAAATTCTATAAAAGACCAAATAACCATGTCACACATACAACATCATTCATCCACTAGGTTTACCATACATACAAGAGTATAAAATATAAACTAAAATAAAAGTGAAATAATCTAATATTAACTCCTAGCTAGACCACATAACTGCTCACCAAGATATTTCTGAGCTACTCCATCTTGATCATAATTATCTTCATGAGTAGCTACACTTGATACTGAAACCCTAATATTCAACCCAATCTATAATACAATACATGATCAACCTAAAAATTAGACAAAAGGTCTGTACACACATTGAGGTTTATGTACATGGGTGAGAAATAATATTAGTAGGCCCCCTAGATGATAAACCTATAATATTATTCCATATGTTCATGATCATCCAATATTCTCAGCCAAGTTGAGACACAAATATAAGATAAATAGATAGAAATATTAGAAGCAAGTCCACAACCAATCCTCGGTTCCATAATCTTAATCGTCTAGACAAAACACCATCTCATAAGAGTATATGTATTCATGGATATATATATAAATTTATATATATATATATAAACACACACACACACACACACATATATATATACACATATTCCCTATATACATACTTATATAATCAATGATTTTTTTTTGAATAAATCAAATCATAGTAGATATTTGGAACCATGATCCAATCATCTAGATATCATGTAAAAGGGTAATGGAGCTGGATTCCATACCACTCAAGCCTCACATCAATATTTCAATCTATGGGTCTGCAATCCTAATCTACAATACCTACTTTTTTAGTGCTAGAAATGTCATTGAGTAAGCTACATCACAACATGGGAATACTTATCCTAGCCCTGGGTTCAACCGTACTTGCCTCCAGTCACTATAATGAAGGACGATGTATACTGATTAATGATCATGTAAATTGTCCCTGAGATGGATGTCATGTCACTCATTCCTTATAAATCCAGTCTGATGTATGAATCCCAAGTCTCGGTCCATATTCATTCATGACATTGCGACTCGAATGATTCCTAAGGGGTTGACCCTTAGGAAATCTGTATAAAGAATGTTGTCCAGATCATTGTACATGATCAACGTCCATTCATATAAATGGCTTAACAACCCCAACCCCAGGAAATACCTCCGAGTAATATAGTAGTCAAGGTATGTCCACAAAATCATAGAAATCATCCTAGTCGGTGCTTGAGGATAGAATTATCATCCATCAATTATATAAAAACGTCCACCCTATGATTCCATACAATGAATTCCTATAGCTGGAATCCAGGTATCAATCATGGCATACAACAAACCATCTGGAATATTAGTCCATCAAAGGCCTTTCCATAATGAGAATCCATGTATCACTCAGGGTCTATAATAAGCTATTTGTCCTATGAGTCTATCCAAGTAATTCTTAGAATATAAATCCATGTATCACTCAAGGTTCACAATAAACCATACGACCTATGAGTCTATCCAAGGAATTCCTATAATATGAATCCATGTATCACTCAAGGCATACAAGGTAAGTCAAAACTAAGGAGTATGAATTTTTAAAGAACCCCTTTCATATTACACTGAGTAATAAAGTGTTAGACCCTTAGGGACTGAATCCATGAAATATAAATGTATGAAAAGTACTATCATGTACTTCTCAAAAATCAGATCCCATAAAGAATGTTTGGGAATACTAATAAATTATGCATCATGTTATGCTCATCATCCACAAACTGAGAATCACCTTGGGCTAACATAGCAACATCATTAATAACCATGTGAATGCATAAATAAAGAGTGATGATGTATGAATGCCTAAACCCACCACTATTTCCCCAACCACATCTACTTCCACATTCATCATGAGTTTTAATTTGACACTCTTTACCATCTCTACCCAAACCTCATGTACTAACAGGGGGTTTCTCAATCATCAGGGCACCAAACAGGTCCCTCAAGTAAAACATGGGAGATGAATCCTACTTAGAATCCTCAAAATGATGCATAGAATAATGAATCCTATATAGGACCCTCAAAATAAGAAAGAGTATAGTGGAATACTACATGGAACCCACTAGTTCTACACATAAGGGATGTCACCCTAATATGGAACCTCTAGGTTGAAACATAAGAATAGGATTCTTACTTGGGATCCATTGAATCAACTAATTTCTTAGCCTCCTGGGTCAGAAGGGCACATCTCACAAGGGATATTACCTCAATGGAATTTACAAAAAAACAATGATCAAGATAGATGGCTCATGGACCATCTCATATCACAGTATCATTATTAAGAGAAAATAGATTTTATTACTGGATTAAGAACCTCTCTATTTGAGAATAATCCTGAAATGCCTCATGGGAGTCCTCATTTTATCCCAAGGGTTTCACCATCATGATCTAAATGGAAAACTACCCAAAATGGACTATTAATGTGTCCAAATTTTGACTCGTGGTTGTAAATATATGGACAATCCTTAAAAAGGGAAGCACAAGAGGAGTACATGACATGTACCCTCAAAACTCCCCCTGGGTGTGTACTCTAGTAAGAATTGGTATCTAAAAACACAAGTACATGTGGTGTTTATCATTTACATGAAATGTAACCTATATGAGGTAATTGATTGTGTTCCCCATATGGCCTGACCATGTATATAGTTTTTTCATGTACCTCTTTAAGACGTTCAAACCATATGGGGTCTGGTCGTGTACTCTACATGGCCATGTCCCCTGATACATACAATCTAGATGGGTACTTGGCTATAAAGACCAATCCTAGTACATGGCTTGTATACCCATACACAGAGGGTACTTCCAAAATATCATCTTTCCCAAACATAAAATAAATCACGACATGTGGTCTTTGAACCACATGTTGTGTATATGGGGTTTTTCAAATAGAAGATCACTAAAACACCCTGAAACCCCCGTTTTCTCATAAAAAACTACAAATCATCCCTCTAGGGGCCCTATGTAGTCATAAATATGCATTAAAACATAAAAAATATAATCCTATTTTGATTTATGGAAAATATTAAAAATATAATACCTTTGGGAAGAATCTGCCAAAGAATCTCTTGCATTTTGGAATCCATGGATGTCGCCCAACGGTTTGTCTCCTCTCAAGTTCTATTGTAATAACTCTCTTCCCCTCTCACTATTTTTCTCTCTCCCAATCCATATCCTCTCTATATAGTGGTAAAGTAACCCATGGGGGAATACGTGGGAAGATGAGGGAGAAAAGAAGAAAAGAAAAATGAAAAGGTAAATGAAGAAGAAGAAAAGAAAAAAGAAAAAGGGGATCAGGCCCGACCCAACACCTAACCTGAGTTTATACCCCACCTAGAAAAAACACCCTATTATAGAATCAACAAAGGAGATATAATCTCAATACTAAACTCCATTTAAAATACATTTCTAAATGAACCTACACGAATAAATTATGATTTAATTAATTAAATATTAAATATTAATTATTTTTCATATATTCTAATGGCATAGAATTGCGCCAAACTATTATCCAAAGGTAAAAACACAATTCAGAGACCCATAGAGTGATACAAATCTATATGAGATTATCTTCAAAAATAATTTTTTTATTTTAACCCCTTTAATGTATCCGAAAGTAAAAAATCTGATTTCTCCTCAAAATTCCTGTCTGAAAAAAACTAGGTTACATACTAAATCAACCAACTCTATGTGAAAATAAATTTAGAGGAAAAAAAAATCATATATAATATGAAATGTTGTTTTATGTGTAAGTCAATTTCTAGTGAAATAACCTATAATCTACTTATCTCATAATTAATTAACATAAAATTTTAATTAAATTCTAACAATCACTCTATGAAGTATAAATCTAGTGTTCATGATTATATATTTTAATAAATATATTGATAGAAGAATCCCAAAATGATGGAAGGTAATAAAACATGAATAATTATAAGATCATGATCCATAAATAACAAATACCCAAGTCTTTCGGATGTATAACTGTTTCTCATTAATAGAATTATAATAAAGATTCCCATTTTTTCATATATTTGGGTGTTATATAAATTTGATAAATATGTTTAAAATTAATATTTTTATACGATATAAAATAAGAAACTGGTATCAAACTCCAATATTCTTGCAATAGTTGACCATGATTTGTGTGTACTTAACATGGAATCAATGCTAACATGAACCTACTGACATTTGGGGGCCAATAAGGAATTGAGGGAAAGATAAGGAAGTTATTGAAAGATTTATTTTGTATAAAATAAAAATTCGAATGAAAATTCATAGGATTAATTTCATAATGTAATTTAGTGTATTTATATGGGATCATCGAATTACTCTTGTTACAAGAAATGAAATTTTAGAAAGAAATTTCATCGTCATTCATATTTTGTGTAACTGTATAAAAGTTTCAATAATCCATTTCCTAGAGGAATGGCTAAAAAAAATATTATTATCACACTTCATTTGATAAAACATATAAGTTAAAATAATACAAACAAACATATTTAGAAACATGCATATTAGAAAAAATTACTACTAAAAAATCAAAAGACGTTAATAAAGAATTAGAATATGAATATGTATATTTGAGTAAAAAAACATGAATATATACTATTTGAACCCTTGTTTTATTGTTCACAAAATCATGTTTATTAAATAATTAATGAGTTTTCTGTTATATGGTATAATTTTATAATGTGATACAGATAAGTGAAAATTTGAAAAGGTGTTGGAAACACTCACCGCCAGATGTGACTCATTGTTGAGGAATAGAAATTAGGTTGAGTATTTAAAAAACATACTATTGGAGATAGACCATGGAAATTTGAAAAAGTATGTAAAAGAACTACCCTAAGAAATGAGTCCCCACTGGGATTAAAAATTGGCCAAGTGTTCAAAAGACCTAACACTAGAGGTTGAATCTCTATTTCATCTTAGAACCTCAAAAATTGTGAATGTATTGAGATAACCTACTATGACAGTGGAATTTTTGAAAATTAGTAGAATGGCCTACCACCGAGATGAATCACCATTGAGCATGACCTACCGCCATCCTAACTTTTCATTGTAATGTTTCAATGCCAACTTAAGTCACTGTTGGGATAACTAACCATAAAATATTGTCTCAACATTCAAAGGAGTCATTATCACTATTTTTCATTATTTTGAATGAACTTTTTCTAAGGTATATTTTATTGAATTTAATGCGATTGAGTATTTTAATGATTATTTCATAAAAACTTGTAGAGAACATTAAAGATCATGTTGGAGCTTAGTATAAGGATTATATCCAAATTATTGTTTTTAAAATTTATAAACCAATATAAGACTATTAAAAGAAGTAAAATAATACCTTGTACATATATGTGAGAACTCATAAAAACATTTACGCACACCTAAAGGGAGTAGAATAGAATTGAAACAACATGACGATTGGAACTTAACCACTTCAACATCGATAACACACAATAATGAAAATGTGGAGAACATCAAATATTCAGTTCCTTCCAGCATTCAGAACAAAAGAATTCATGACACTCATTTCTACTATGATTTTTATAAATACGGCTCAAGATCCATTTAAAACTATACTCATGGAGTCACAAGATACAAAGATTATCAGACAGAGCAACACATTCTTTCTACACATCAATATTTGATATTTTTTATATTTTCTCTTCATTATTAATATCTTTTATATACTCTGTATTTAACACAAACATTGTCTATTTTTCTTTATCTGGAAGATACGTGATTTCTTCTTAAACACTCTTTACTCCTGTTTTCCCATGGTGTTACGGAAGTGGTCCCTATACGACCTATTATTATTTCATTCCCTTGTTAATTTGGAAGAGGTATACTTATGGCATTGACATATTTGTTGTTATTTACCTGATCTAGATTTTGGATCAAATATTTTATTATATAATCTCATTGGAAGCATGTTATTTCCAAGTGTAGAGGATTAAACATATGCTTGAGACTAAACCTCTTGTATTTTTTTTCCATTATGTGTTATATTGTGTTTTTATTTATATAACATAAAATTTAATATTTTTTAAATTATAATCAAAACCACTATTTTGATAGTTAGTCTTAATTAGTTTTTATATAAGATATTTATTAAGTAAATTGATTTCAATTATTAAAGTATTTTTCCGAATTTGTTTAAAAGAGTCTTAATCAATCTTTTGAGAAATATTTCAAAATATCATAACTTATATCGATCAAGAATTTTTATTAAAAGGGTTGTTTTAATTATATTTGGGGGATTTTATTTAAACTAATTTTAGATAGAAATTTTTATTGGGAAGTCAGTTCACCCCTCCCTCTTGAGGTACTCACTCTGACCAAAATTTGGTATCAATGGATTTTCTAAATATTTTAAACTATGATTTTAGTTGTTTTAAAGAGCATAAATTTCTATCAATTATAAATTAATTTCATTAAATGGATAATAAATGAGAATATTATGCTACCAAAAAAATACATTCTTTAATGGAAATAACTACACACAATGGATGGTAAAGATGAAAATGCATATAAAGAGTTTGGATTTTTTAATTTGGTATACTTAGAGGAAAATTATGAGATTAAAAAATATTTGGAATGATTGGAGTGATGATACGAAACATTCCTATAATAGTAATTATAAATCTATAAATTATCATTACTGTGACTTAGGATATGAAGAGTTTAACAGAATGTTTTCCAGTAAAACTACTTATGAAATTTAGGATACATTAGGTATTTAACATTAAGGAACTTCAAATGTTAAATAAATGAGAGTGAATACATATACAATTAAACATGATACTTTTACTATCAAGACTAAGGAATTGGTTTTTGATATATATCTCTGGTTCACTGAGATAGTTAATAAAAAGAGAACCTTGGGAAATCTAGTGTTAGAAAAAGAAAAAATCATGTGACTACTATGATTACTTCTAGAGTGTTGGAGAGGGATATTTGTTTCTTTAAGGGAACATTGAAACATCAGTAAACTACAAGTCAATGAATTGATTGGGATATTGATGATATATAAAGAAGAACTTAATGTCGATTTTGAAGAAGATGATGAACCAAAGAGAAAATTAATTTATTTCAATTCTAATTCATCTAAAAAAATGAGAAGGAAACATTACAAGTTGAGAGATTTGGTGATGAGGAATCACCCATGGATAGTGATGGGGAAATGGACCATTTGGACAGAAGGTTTAAGAAGTTTTACAATAAGAATAATTTTTTTAGAAATCCATGTTATAAGGGAAAATATGAAAAATTATAAACTAGGAAAAAGTGTTGGAAAAGGTATGACCTCTCAAATGAGATTACAAGATATTAATGTAAGTGAAAAGAACATGTTAAATATGACTTTACCATAATAAAATACATGAATAAGTAAGAGGATAATTATAGAAAATATAATAAATCTATAAAATCCACATGTATTTCCTCTCAGTATATTTTTAGTTACTCGGAATCAAATCAGGAAGAGAATCCTGGGAGATCCAACATCTTATCCATGACATGATTATCTCAGATACCTAATATATCTACTATACTTAATTTTGATAATATTGAAAATGAAAATTATGATGATATGTCTAAATAAAAAATGTTTCAATACTATAATATTATTTGGGATAATTTTAATGAACTCAATGAAAAATAAAATGTTCAGAATACGTAACATGCTTTGTTTTTCAATGTTAAATATTATCTCAATGTAGAAAGAAAAAAGAGATCAATTATTAAATGAAAACACTGAATTGAAATTGATAAATGAGAAAATAATGACATATTTTGAAATATTTAAAAATGTAATAGAAACTGTTACTCAAATTCTAGGGAAACCAATTAATCTAAAATAGATTACTAGTCTAGGATACCAAACTGGACAAGGAAGATTTATTAATAGAAAATTTGTTCCTAAGTCTAGTTATGAAAAATATGATGTAAATTTTTATTCAAGAGGCCCAAATAATGATTTTATATAAAAATATCTACAATATTTTTATGGGATACCTATTATGAAAATTTGGGTTCCTAAGGATTTAATAATTTACATATCTAGACCTAAAAAAATCTGGGTACCAATGTCATTTCTAGTATAAATATTGTTTTGTTGGAAAATTTCTTGAAGAGATCCTATAGGAATTTAGTGTACTTTTATAATGGAATTTCCATACATATGACTGGTGACAACATAAGTTTCAAGAACCACATAAAGGTTGTTGGTGGATATGTCACCTTTTGTGACAATTCTAAAGGAACGATCATCGGCCATGTACAAATTGGTAACATTGACTCTGTTTTAATTTCTAAATTAATTTTTTATGGCTTAAAATAAAATATTCTTAGAAGTTTACAATTTTGTGATGATGTTTTTTAAGTGAATTTGGAAAAAAATCCATGTTATGTTTTTATCTCTAATTTTTATAGTATTTACTGCATTGATAAATGAGAATGTGTACGTTGTTAATATTTATTCATCGATTTCTTAAAATGATTCTTACATTAGATAATTTCATAGAGAATCTTTTATTTTCTATAAGAGGCTAGTCCACTGTAATATTCACTCTCTTTAAAATCTTACTTGGAATGGGTTAGTCAGGTATCTACCCAAACATGAATTCCCAAATGAAAATTTATGCAACCCTATCAAAAAGGGAAACCAAAAAAATTTATTTTAAGTTTATGAAAGATGTTTCAACTTCTAAACCTATTGAGTTGGTTCCCATGTATTTTTTATACTATCTAGAGTTTCTAGTTTAAATGTATAACACTATATTCACGTACTTGTTGATGAATTTTCAAGGAATACTTTTTTAATCTTCTTAGCTCCCAAAGGTTAATATTGTTCTTATTTAATAGTGTATGATAAATATATAGAAAATATATTTAGAATATAATTAAGAACTTAAGAAGTGACCATGGTTATGATTATGAAAATCAACAATTAGAATCAATTTTCTCATAGAATTGATAAAAACATAAATTCTATTCACCTAAGACTCCTAATAAAAATATAGTTATAGAAAGAAGAAATTGAAAACTTTATGAGATACCATGTATTATGCTTAATGAATATGACGTACTTGTCTACTTTTGGGAAGCAGCTTGGAATAAAACCTGCTAAATAATTAGTAGAGTTTTTATTAGAACTACATTGAAGAAAACACCATATTAGTATTATAAAAATTAGAATCCCATGATTAATTACTTTAGAGTTTTTGGTTCTAAACTCTCTATTATTAACAATATGTATAATGTAGATATGTTTTCCTCTAAAAGTGATGAATTAAATTTGATGGGATATTATACTTTTAGTAAATCATAAAGAGTTTTTAACAAAAGAACCAAGATTGTGGAAGAGTTTATTCATAACAAATTTGATGAGACATATATACAAGAACCTAATACCACTTTATAGATCCTTGAGGTTGATTTAACTACTTTTAACATAAATTTTAAGCCTTTTATTATTGTAGTAATGAATTCATAAATTTAATCCAGTTTAGAGGAACTTCAAGTACATTAAGAACTGGAACCTATAAAGGACTCTAAGGTGACCATCCCTATTTTTTCTAAAGATATTAGTACTCTTAAATACAATCCTTTAGACGATTCTATTGGAGACATAGATTGAGGTACATAAACTAGAGCTTATCTAAGTAAATATGTTAAACATTAATAATTATTGTCCGAGCATGATTCTAAGAACATCAATGATTCAATTAATGATGAATTATGGGTGATGGATATACTATAAGAACTAAATAAATTTTAAAGAAATAAATTTTGGGAAAATATTGATAAACCCAGAGACATAATGACTATAGAAAGTAAATGGGTGTTTAGAAAAACAAGATTGATGAATCTAGAACTATAGTTTGGAATATGTCTTGACAGGTTTCACAATAGTACAGTCAATAATAGGATATAGACTATGATGAGAACATTTCAACTATATCCAAAATAGAAACCATTAGAGTACTTATTTCCTATGTAGAACATATAGATTTAAAAATATTTCAAATGGATGTTAAAGTTAATTCATGAATGGGTATATAATTGAGTATGTTTTGGTTGAACAACACTATGGATTAAAAAATCCTCCCTTTTCAAAATCATGTTTTTAAATTTAAAAAAGATTTAAATTTTTAAAAGAAAAACTCCTAGATCTTGGTATGACAGGTTGAGATATTTTCTTATTTCAAAAGGAATTTCAAAAGGTATAGATGATCCTAAAATATTTATAAAAATAACTTCAAAAGATGTTTTATTTTTTAAAATTTATATAGATGATATATTTTTTTAATATTTGAAAAATTATTTATGTACAAAATTTTAAAAAATGATGAAAAGAGAATTTTAAATGAGCTTAATGGGTGAACTAAAATTATTTCATGGTTGTTATATTTTTCAAAATAAAGAAGGAATTATTTTAAATCAATGTAAATATACTAATGATATATTCAAATGTTTTAATTTTTATAACACTAAGAGTAGTGATTGTATTTTTAGTACCTCATGTAAGTTGGATCTTGATGAAGATAAGAAATCTGTTGATAAAACTAGTTAGAAAGGTATGATTGGAAGTATAGAGACTTTGGATTTATTATGTAAGACATTGAAATATTCCTATAGATTTTTTAAATCCAGGCACTAAGACGACATGATATTTCAATCCCCAGAGAGTTCGGAACTAATTTTATTAAAATATTTAATTTATTTTTATTGTGCATGAATAGATTTCCTGAAAAAGTATAATATCTCATAAATGGAGTCTCGTATTAGAAATATGATACTGCTATTGAATTTGGAATGTGGATTTTACCATAGGAACGAACTAAAGTGGGCCGGACTGAGATTTTTGGATAGGCCAGCCGTTCGTGGATGCATCGGATAAATTAATTAATTTATTTAATAACCCTACATCCAAATAACTCACAGGTGTAGACTTGAATAAAAAATTAGAGACCACTGTTGAGTTTGGATTGCAGTTTTTACCTTAGTCATGACCTAAGGTTGGTTAGTATGAGATGTTCGGATGAGGCAGCCTTTGGTGGGTACATTTAATTTCAATAAATGAATAATTTATTTATTTTTAGATTAAACTAACTAATTAAATACCCTCTTATATAAAATTTTCATGGGTAGGAGGCATAACAGTTTCTGTATACAAGAGGAGAATAAGAGAATCCTTCATTAGTGGATGGAGACCAGACGATGACCAGTGATAAGATCGTGGTGAATTGATAGGCGGTGGATGCAGAGGATCATACTTCATCATTAGTAAATTAATTCTTCACAAATGACCGATCCATAATCAAGGTGGGAGTCATTATATATGGTTTTTAACTATTATTAATAAAATATTGATCAGGATTAATTCCTACTATTTGATTTGTGCTAATTTGAGCCTTTACGTTAGCCATTGTAATCATAATAAATTATTCATTAAATTTATTTATTGTCCATGTCATGTTTCTCACCCATGTTTCCACACCTTTAAATCATTGGCCTTAAAGGTTGGGACAATGATGTTTATCACTTTGTAAATGGTGATTCTCACTCAACTGGTTTTGTGTTCTTCATTGTTGGACCACGAAGTCATGATTTTGCTTGGTCGAGAGGGTTTGAGTGTGGTTAAACCCTCAGATTCATAACAGTAGCACAAATGACATGAGGATCAATGGTTTGTGGTCAGGATGATAAATGAGCTAGATGGTGTTGGGTGAATGGATTAATTTGGTAATGCAGGTGTGGGTTAATGACCAGAGGCTGTTCGAGATCAGAAAAATAATCCATATTTTCCCGGTTGACACATGGTAATGATGTGCAGTGTGACAGTATCAGTTCTATGTAGAGCCTATGTGTGTGGCCTCATGGTAAAGGCTTCATGACATTGATGTGATAGTGGTCATATGTGATCATTATGGTGAGTGTTAAATAATAATAATAATAATAATAATAATGGTGATAGCTTGAATAAATTTATACAAGGTTATTATTATTATTATTATTATTATTATTATTATTATACTATATAATAATAATAGTGATGGTATAAAATTAGTGGTATTAAATTTGTGGGATTAAATAAATTAAATGGATTTATTTTAAAGAAGAAAATTCAGTTTTTATTTTAGGGTAATTAAAATGGAAGGTTATATAGATGAATTTTGGATTTTAATATATGAAAAGTTATAGAAATGATAATATGTTTATATTATTATTATTATAATAAATGAAATTAGGTTCAAGAACCATGCACACAAAATCTCTAGTGTGAAGGGTTTGAGTGGGGGTTAATTATAATTTATTATTAAAAAAATTATTATTTGATTATAGAGGAGGAACATTTGGTGCAGTGTGCAGTGCATAGGGAGAAGGGGGAGTCCTCTAGTGTGTTTATCTTGAAATTTTAAAAGGAAAAAAATATAATTACAATAATATAATAATAATATTATTATTCTGGGTTGTGAAATGTTAAATAAGACATAACTCCTTCTTATGATATCTAATTGATGAACACTCATCGACAATGTGAACCTAGAATTGAGACAGTCAATTTAAAAACTATTTGGGATACCTTTTTCAGATTCATACCTCAACTCAATGAAAATATCAATAATAATAAAATTGTTTTTATTATGGAATATTTTATCTGAGGTATCTTCTTCATACGGTGTCAAAATGATGAACCATTTGTGATGCTATAACTCTAAAATTATGGTTAAAATTTCAAGACCAATATCAGGTATTCAATTTAGAATCATGAAAAAATTCAATGAAGAACCATTTGTGCATGATGCGGTGAAATTTTATTTTTTCACAGGGTGTATAATTGTTGAAAATGAATATCCTGGCTCGACCATTTCCTATGAGAATTTCCAACAGTGTGATCTATTTAGAAATATGGGGCTATTTAAAGTTGAATATCAGTAAAATTTCACTTTTTTCTATTGGATCGATGAAAATCCTCCTGCATTCATTATACTTTTGGTAAATACATGTTGTGTAATACCCATACATGTTGTGTTGTACTACATGGCTAGAAATCCATGTGCTGGAAGGGACACAACCCAACATTAGAGTAGGACCACATGCCTTGTGGGTCCCTTACATGTCATGTGCTGCTTTATGAATCTTAAAACATATGTATCTCATTCATTTAGACTCATATTGTGGCTCACTAGTAGCCTATCAGGAGTAATTTTCCACATAGAATGTGATGGTGCCCTTATTTATGGATTTTGAGATATGATATTAAATGTTCTAGGTGTAAATCCTAGCTAGGCAGTGCACGATGGTGATAATGATCATGGAAGATCACCAGAGACCTTTCCATTTACCCTCAAGTAGGGTTGGGAAATGGAGTTCCTTGATGTTCGGGGTCACACCCTCTAATAGGGATAGGTAGTGGAGTTCCCTGATTTTATTTCCATGTATTCCTATCGTTGGGTTGGGTAGTGGAGTTCTTTGATGTTATGGGTGGTTCCCTCTAGTATATCTCAGAAGTGGAGTTCCATGATGAAATTTTTGGGCAATACCCTCTAGTAGGGTTAGGTATTGGAGTTACTCTATGATCTATCCAAGCTATCCTCTAGAAAGGATGGGTGGTGGTCTTTCTAAATGTTCCAGGTAGTAGCCTCGAGTAGGGTTGGGTAGTGGAGTTCCTCGATGACCTTTCCCAATTTTTACGCTTTAGTAGGGTAGAGTTTTTGAGTTCTTCAGTGAGTATTAGTGTGGAACCCCCTGAAATTCTAGGGTGAGGATGCTCTAATTTGAGATTATGCTCACCTGACTATGCGGTCTAGTGGAGATGTGTGGTTTGACTTGGATAGGTACTTTTGGGAAGACGTGTGAGATATTGAGCATCACTGATGGACTTTTTGAAATTTTGTCTATTATTCTTCTTTGGTTGATCTGTTAGAGGGTGATCCCCTTACTCTCTCATATGTTCTTCTTTGGTTGAGAATATATATGTATATATACTTATTCTATATCCACACTTTTCATTTGGTTACTCTCCTTCTAGGAGAGGAAAAGAAACACAGGGTAAGCCAAATTCTGTCTGTGTTTATATTCTCAGGGTTGGATGAGTCCTCTCTCATAATATAGGTGGTAGATACTCAAAATACAGTTCATCTACTCACCATGTCAATCACCTTGGGCTTGGATGAGGTTACTTTAACTCTTGGTTTGGGTTAAGCTGTTCTCTTTGTTTGTAAGTTGCATCCACAATATTTTTTTCCTATTGAATCTCTTATAGCTCCCCCATTAGATTTCAGGGTGTCTTACTGGGTATTTATATACTCACCCCTTCACGGACTATGCCTACATGTGTCGTGTTTCATGAAGACGACATGAAGGTTAAACCTGAATTCATTGAAGCTTCAGGATATTGTGTGCCTTAGACCATGCACGGTGGTTGTAGCTTTGGATTCCAGAGATGGGATTTCATGGAAGGTTTACTTTTCTTGTTTTGATAGGTTGAGACATATTTCCATCTAGGAATGTATTTTTCCACTTTAATTTTCATTTTACACTTTTGTACTCTTGTAAACCCTATAGGTTATGAATTTTTGGTTTACATTCTTGTTGTGTTACATATTTTACTCCCTATGCACTTTTGTATCGATATGGATGTCTGTATCAATACAGGTACTTAGGGAAGGGCCTCCCCATGTTATTTATTCCTTTGGAATCAATCACCACCGCCTAGCCTATTGAGATGGGCATGGGGTATTTTCCGCTTGAGCCCCTGAATTATTTTGTTCATGATAGATTGGTAATAGAGAAAGTTCATTCTATGGGACATTGTTAGGTAGTATCCCCTTAAAATGATTTGGTTGAGTATAGGGAAATACTTTCAATGTGTCCTGAATGTGGATCCTAGGTTGGGGAACCTAGTCATGTTGCAAAAACTGATGTATCCATTCCCCAGGACCTTGAATACATGGTTGTTGACTCAAAATACCATGACCTTTGGTATAGGAATTAATGATACATGCATCATATATGATTGATACATTTAATTTACTTCATGAGTCAGCTCCCCATTTTTGTTTATATATATATATATATTTGCTAATGTTGTTGTGATAATCCATGAAAACTTTCCGGATGCCTCCGTGATAAAATCAAACCAAGATACCTACTTTGGTTCATGACTATGAGCCTATGAGAAATGAGGCATCACTTCAGGGGCCATCCTATAATACCCTTACTCTGGGTGGGAAGGTAACATCACCTCCCCCTATCGAGCATCATATTGTCCCAATAAACCATACTAAGGATTTCACATTCTAAGCATTCTATGTGAGTTATCGCATCAAATACATTATTTGGTTCAGTGGTAAGCCAAATCCTCAGGTATCAAAGGATTTTCTAGAGTTGTTTTTTTATATCTTCAGGGTTGTTCAAACCCTGAAATGTTATTTGGTTGTGATGGTAAATTTCCTCTTCCATGGAGTAGCTAGGCATTGGTGGAACCTTATTAGGTAGATTCATGATGAGTTGACACTCTCATGGGATAAATTCTAGGAGAAATTCCAGGATGATTACTACCCCTCCTTCTTTTGATCAGTCTAAATTCAAGAGTTTCTAGAGTAGCAGCAGGGAGAGATGACAGTGGATGAGTATGCAGTGAGGTTCATAGACCATACATGTTACTCTCTTGACATGATCTGGGATGGATACTTATAATCATATAAGCTTGGTATTGGAATCTGTAGAGATATAAAATCCATAATTATCTCCTTTTTCATCCCCACCCATTTAGTGGTATAGGTTCAAGAACTGGTGATAGAGATATTTCTATCAGAGGGATGCCAGATAGATGAAACTTGGAGTGGGTGTCACCGTGTTGAGTCGTATGTAGTAGACAGTAGGTGATAATTAGTGGGATATTGGTACATGAAACCCTTTCCTAATTAGGATTAAGAATGTTGTTATGCAATGCAGGTGAAGCACAAAACACCTTGTCATTCTAGAGGGGGACAATTCTTGTGTTGTGACAGGCGAGGTCACATGGCATGTGACTGTCTAACCAGAAATGTTGAGTAGTACCCCTATATAGCTAATAGACCACCATAGTAGAGGTAGTTCCAGGATTAGGGACCTCCTAGGAGAGGTTAGTGTGGTCCCTAGGGATATTGGGATGAAAGAGAAGCTGTAGGGGTTATGGGTTGTGGACATCGCTATGAGATCCTTCTACCACCACATATAGGCACATATTAGGCTCAAGGAGGTGGCAGTCGGGGCCACATACAACTGTAGGCTTTGGATGTCTAAAATCCCACAACATATGAGATGATAAGTGGTATGATCTTTGTCTCTTATATATTATAAAGTAGTTTTTATTAGATAACGTGCAAGGTAAGATTTACTTCACACATATTTCATGGGGTCTAAACTGGGGTGATGTGGGGCATCAGTGTAAGCCTATGTTAGTGTTTTTCGATATAGATTTGAATACACAAGATAGATGGGTCCTTTCCTAAAAAAATGAATTTTTGAGATGTGTGAAAAACCATTAGGGTGATTCAGTGTCAACCAAATTGGAGAGTATCAAGATGAGGTGGATGAGTACCTATGAATTTTGTGTTCAACGTGGGGTGATGTGTTGTTTTTTGCAAAAAGAGTCATCATTAAGACCCAATTAAGAATTTAGGAAGACCTTTGTTGTTAGATAGTACCCTTGTGTGATTAGAATCATCTTTTATTAATTATTATCAAGGAGTACATGATGAAGTTTGACCTACCTATGGAATCATGAAGAAGAGGGATGATTTTGTAGTAAGATGCATTTTTGTGATGCAACCAAAATCATGCAAGCGAGTCAGTTCCTCCCAAAGAGAATATTATCAAGGTGTGGAGAACACGTTCCATAGTCTTGTGTGTTTGGGGAGATGTTGTGTGATGGAGTGTTAGAGAATATCTTGGATTTACAAGTGGAGTTTTTTTCTTGAACCTTTTTTCATGGAATGCCACTAGTGAGTGTGGTGGAATTTTTTGTTTTGTTTTACTCTCCTTCAAGAGTGGAAACGATACATAGTGTATGCCATATTATTTCAATGTCCAGATTATCATGGTTGGATGGGTCTACTCACCTTTCTCATTCATTGTTAGCCTTGCATTCTTGACATCAACCTTGATAAAGAAAGAGGCATTTGTTGTATACTAGTTGAAGAAATTGAGTCCCCATGAATAGAACTACATGAGTCACTACCTAGAGATGAAAGAAATAATATTCTCCTTGAGGAAGTGGAAGAATTTATTTCCTGGGGATAAACACTGTGATGTCTTTCATGACCATATATCATTAGGATTCTCACTATATTAATATTCTTAAGGAGGTAATCATGTCATCTCATTAAATGGGAGAATTGTGGATCCAATCATGATGCTGGAGGAAGTGATGAGGGGGGTTTACACATATCATTTGGGTGTATATCCCAGTGTAGGGATGATCCATATGTAGGATTAGTGTCCCCACCTTTTTCCTTAGTTTGTGCTTTTTTGGGAAGAAAATATTTGAAGAAGGTAATATTGTAGAGACTAGTTTTTTTCATGTAAGTCATTGAAAAATTCCTCAAGATATTTTCAAATCCAGTCGCAGAGATGACATGCGATTCTGAGTCTGGTGAATCTAGAATTAATTTCATGGAAATATTAAATTCATATTTATTGAACACCAATGATTTCATGAAAAAATGTAATACCTAATAAATGGATTTCTTGATTAGAAATATAAGACCATGGTAGAATCTATAATGTGGATTTTACCCTAGGAATGAACTAAAGTTGGTTAGCACAGGATGTTTAGATGGGGAAAGCACTGGTGGGTGCAGTGGACATAGTAATTACTTTAATTAATATATTTAATAATTCAAAACCAAAAAACCGATTGATGGAGGCTCAAATAAAGAATCTAAACCCATCATTGAAATTGGAATGTGGTGTTTAACCTAGGTGCGACCTAAGGTTGGTTGGCGTGGGATGTTCAGATGAGGTAACCAATTGTGGGTATGTTTAACTAAAATAAATAAATAAAGAAATTATTTTTTATATCAAAAAATGTAATTAAATCTTATATAAATACCTAATTATGATAATTTTTCAAGGGCAGGCCGTATAACCCTTACTGGATATAAGAGGATGAGGAGATCCTCCTTTTTTGGTGGATGGAGACTGAAATATGGAAAGTGATCAGATAATGGTTAATCGACATAAGGGAGACACACAAGACCATTTTTCACAACTAGTGGATTCATTATTCACCAAAAAACGATCCATAATCGAGGTATGAATCGTTATATGTGGATTTCCAACCTTATAAATAAGATATTGATCATGATATTTTATATATCTTCGATCTGCATTAATTTGATCCTTTACATGAGACTCTGTAATCGAAATAAATTATTCTTTCAATTTAATTTGTATTCTTGTCATGTGTCTCACCTAGGATTCCCCACTATGAAATTTTTTTCCATGACCAATGGGATATCAATGTTTATCAATTTTTTATTTGAGATTTTCCCCATAATTCTTCAAGTTTTTCATTATTGGACCACAAGGTCACAATTCTACTTTTTAGGGCATGTTCGAGCATGTTTGAACCCTCTAATTCAGGGTGGTAGCATAAAAAACACACTGATTGATGTTTTGGGTATAGGTTGATAAAATATTAGGATGGTTTTGGTTGAACAAATCAGTTTGGTACTACTGGTGTGGATTTGTGATCAAAGGTGGTTCAAGATCAGATCAGTAATACTCATTTTCTTGGATGATGCATTGTAATATCATTTGGTGTGATGGGATCAATTCTGGGAATTGCTCATGTTTGGTGTCTCATGGTGGAGGATACTAGGTATTGATGTAATGGTGGTTCTACATTTTCAAAGAGGCAAGCGTTATATATTAATTAAAATATTAATATTGCTGATGAGTTGATTAAATTTAAATGAAGATTTATTATTATTATTATAATAAATATAAATACTAATAATTGTGGAATAAAATGTGTGGTGTTAATTAAATTAAATCATTTTAATTTAATACATAAAAACCATTTTAAATTAAACCATTTTAATTCATGCAAGGAAATTCAGTTTTTTAATTTTAAGGGAATTAAATTGGAAAGTTAGGGTAATGAGTTTTTCCATTTATTACAAGAAATTTTATAATAATAATATGTATATATTATTATTATTTTGATAAATGGAATTGTGATCAAGAACCATGTGCATCGAATGTCTAGAATGAATGATTTGAGTGAGTTTTGATTATAATTTATTTAATATATAAATTTATTTGTTGATAATGGGGGAGGAACCTTTTGTGCTATGTACAGAACATATAGAGAATGTGGATCCCCCTAGTGCATTTCAATTGAGATTTTAAAGAGAAAAAACATAATAATAATAATATAACAACAAATTATTATTTTGGATAGTCAAACCTTAAATCAAATGTAACTCCTTTGTACAATATGCAATTGTTGAACTATCTGTGAAAGCATGATCCTATAACTGAGAAATTCATTTTATGACCGATGTTGGGTATGTTTTTGGACTCATGCTTTCAGTCAATAAAATAAAAAATAATAATAAAATTATTATTCTTATAGAATCTTGTATCTTGTGTATCTTCTTCATACTATGTTAGAATGATGAACCCTGTGTGACATTACGATCCTAAAATTAAGGTATATGAATCAAGACCAATATAAAGTATTTAATTTGGACTCATGGCTTGGACCCATGATGAATCATTCATGCATAATGTAGTATAGTGATATTTTTTCACTGGTCATCCGATTGAGCCAGGTGAATAGCCTATCTCAAGCATTTTTTTCATGAGAATCATAATGGTGTGATCTGTTTAGCCATCCGCGACTATTTTAAGAGGTATATTTGTGAAATTATGTTCTGACCCTAAAACTGACGATTATTCTCATGTGTTTGTCATACTTTTGGTTGTGGTATATCGTGCAATACCCTTACATGCTATGCATTACTACATGGACTGAAATTCATGTGATGGAAAGGAAATGTCCTCATAGTAGAGCAAGAACACATGCTATGTGGGACCCTTACATGTTGTGTGCTCTTTTCGGAGTCATCATAATTCTATATCTACATCTTTTGAACTCTGATTATGGCTCATTATCATCTTATCCTATGTTTTTTCCACATAGAATGCGATGGTGACCACCATTGTGGATTTCAAGATAAGATATTAAATGTTTTGGGTGGTACAAATGGCTAGGAAACACCCGAAAATGGTAACGATCACACAATAACACCAATGGACTTTCTTATACACCCTCTAATATGTCCGGGTAGTGGATTTCCTCTATATTTTGGATTTACCCTCTCATTGGGTTGGGTAGTGGAGATCTCAGATTATCATTCCATGTTTCCCTTCTATAGGACTGGGTAGTGGAGTTCATCAATGTTCTATGCAGTACCCTCGAATAGTACTCGGTAATGGAGTTCCCTAATAAACATTATGGGAGGTAACATCTTGTAGATATGGGAAGTCGATTTCCCCAATGATATTTCACATATTCTCTCATATAGAGATAAGAAGTGGAGTTCCTCGATGTTTCAGGTGGTACCCTCTAGTAGGGGTGGGCAGTAGAGTTCCCCAATGATCTTTCTCGAGTGGTACCCTCCAGTAGGGCTAGGTAGTGGAATTACATGGTGACTATTAGATTGGAACCCCATGACATACTATGAAACATGTCCTCTAATTCGATTTCCCCCCCCCCCTGAACTATGCGACATAGTGACGAGGTATGGTTTGACTTAGACAGTTGCTTTTAGGAAGACGCGTGAGATACTGGGCATCATTGATGGACTTTTGGAATAGTTGAATAGTCTACTTCTTGGGCCAAGCTATGATATGGAGATCTCCATACTCTCTCATTTGTGATTCTTTGACTGATCATATATATATATATATATATATATATATATACTTCTTATATATCCTCACCTTGGATTTGGTTAGTATCCACCTAGGATAAGCAATGACGTGCGACATATTCCACATGATTTCCCAATTTATCTTCTCATGGTTTGACGAGTCTACTCTCTGAATATTGGTGGTGAAGACTCAATATGTAGTTTATCTAATCATCGGGACAACCCCCTTGTGTTAGATGAGGTTACTTTCACCCTTAGTTTGGGTTGAGATATTATCTTTGATAGTATGTTGAATCTATTGTCTTTCATTCATATTGTATTATTTATTACTCTCCCTTAATATTTTGGGGAATAGTATAGGGTTTGTATATAGTCACCCAAGCATGATGATTTCCTGCATGTGTCATGTTTTGTGAAGATGACCGAAAGGTGAACCGTGACTTTAGAGGACCTTAGAGATACTGGCTTCTGTGGACCACTTATGGTGGTCATTACTTGGGATTCAAGATATAGTCTCTCTTAGAAGTTTTACTTTTCCATTTTTTTTCTTATTGGTAAATATTTCTAGTCGGGTAGTGTTTTTTACCTTTAATTTTTATTTTATACTGCCATACTATTATACACCCTAGATTTTATGAATGCTTGGTTTACATTTTAGTTTTTATGCATCTTTCAATCCATATGCACTTTTTCATCGAGATGGTTGTGTGTTTGTATAGGTAGATTGGAAAAGGAATCCCCATTTTAGTTATGAATTAGGTGTTGGTCACTCCCCCTAGCCTATTAAAGTTGGCTTGGGAAAGTTATGGCTTGTGCCCCGACTTGGGTTAGGTTGTGACAATAGGTATTCTGTACTTAACTTCTGGACGACCTGATATTATTTTTATTGTGTGTATGTATGCATGTTTTCATGAAAATATAAAATAAACATACTTGGTTTCTATAATTGTTTTAAATACCACAAATATACAACCAATTTAGTATTTTTTTATCCTACAGAAAAATCATTTGATTTAGTTAGTTATTCAGATTTTTATTTTGGTGGTTGCAAGTTAGATAGAAGAATAACCTATCAAACTTGTCATCATTTGAAAACGTATCTAGTATCTTGTTGTAGTAAGAAAAAAAATTTCGTTTCACTACCTAATACTGAAGTTGAATACAAAGTAGAAGGCAATATTTGTGCTCTAATTTTGTGAATGAAACACATATTGCTAGCTATGGATATCATTTATGAAATGTAACTATAATCTATTACAACATATGAACTATAAAATTTTCCTAAAACCATGTATATCACTTTATAAAAAAACATATTGATGTAAAACATCACTTATTTATAGATAGTTTTCAAAAGGGTAATATAATTCTAGAAAACCCCTGTACAAGACATTAATATACAGAGATTTTTATAAAGCCTTTGAATTATGAGAGAATAAGATACATCAATAATGAGTTATTAATGATTAATTTTGGTTAATATTAATTTTCCTTGACTCATTATGGAGTTTTACCCACCAATGAGTTTTACCCACCCTTGGAATTACTCACCATTGAAATTACTCACCATTGGAATTACCCATCGTTAGAAACAATTTTGTTTTTCAATTTATAGATAATTTTTAAAACCATCATTTATAATTTATATTTTTAATTAATTAATTTATTTTAATTGTAATTCGATTCAAAATTTATCCCATTCATTTTTTTTAATTATTCGAATCCCTGGAATCCCCAAATGATATATAATTAGAAGTCCATGTAAATTTCAACACACTCCATTCCATGAAACCTTTTCATGACCTTATTGAGACCCTTTATCTGTTGACCATCAACCTTCACTTTCCTTTTCCCAATCGAACAAGATGATCTATATTGATTGGATGATGATAGCTACTTAGATATCTATGGATGAGTCGCGTACTTCTAAGAGGTAGAATAGGGAATCATTCCATTTAGTTGTGTTCATCTAGTGAACCTTGATCTTGCTAAGCATATCATTGTTCCCAAATAAATGATTTCAGATCGAGTGGTTACATTCAAGCATGTCTTTACTGATCGTAGTTCTTCATGACATGGTATGGGTAGAATGTTTTTTGTCTAACTAGAGGACCTTCTATCCAAGGTTATTAAAATAGTATTATAAGTCCGTTGAGCTCAGTTTTGAGGAAAATGAAGACTGGGTAAGAATACACATAAATGGAAGAAAAATAGTTTTTTCTTCATGAAAATGGGAGAAATGTTTGATAGTTTTTCATGAAGGAGTTGAAAATTACCATCAAGGAACTATTATGGATGACGGTGACACTTTTGTTTATGAAGATTCATTGGATGAGTTTACTAGTGATGTGATATATATGATTCCAGTTTCCTAGGAACCGTATGGTGAATGTAGGTTTCTTTTTAAGATTATCATGCATATTCTTTTTCCAAGGAATGATGAATTTTCTACAGTGATGTATCATGATGTTTATCTTTTGTGTCTTATTAAAAGATAAGATAAGATAAACATGTATAGATATTTGATGAGTCACATGATGAAGATTTGAAATCCATATTAAAGGTCAAATTACTTTATATATACTCAATTTATTTCAGCAATTCTAAAATCCAAAGGTATAATTGATCAAAGTGAAGAAAAACTAGTGAACTATGGAGGTTTTTTTTATTTCAAGGGTTATTTGAAAAAAGGATGAAAATTAGTTGGATTCCTTTAAGAAACAATAGGTGTATGATTATGAAAGTCTATATGTTAATTTCATTCTATTTTATCATCCATCTAGATGAAAGAACCTTGTGGATCTTGGCTTGGAGAAATATGAAGCTGTTTAATATTCTGATGAGGAAGAAGAGGCTTCTACCTCTGGTGATGAGGATAGAGAGTATCAAGTGAATAAAGTATGTGATCCGGACCATACCAAATGTTCTCCAGCTATATTATATGATGCTCCCAATCCACCTAGGACCCCATTTCTTTGAGATTATCTCTTTAATGAATTTCATGAAAAAGAGTAAACTGATGTTCTTGTGATATTAAATTCAAGAGTTCTTCTATATTCTGTGAGGAAAAATAAAATGGTGAAAATTATGAAGAAGAATAATATGTTGAAAACTGTGTTGAAAATAAAGAAGTAAATACTGATGGAGATGAAGATGATAATGATGGATATTCTTATCCAGATAGTCCTAGTTGAAGAATTAGAGTTGAGGATAAGGAAATAACACATTAACTGGACACTTATCATGGAGTATCCATCATTATATCTGAATAGAGAACCATCCTTATTGAAGATATGGACCTCATTTCAGGAGAAAAAAAAGGAAGAGTTAGTTGAGGGGGAGGAATTATCATGTATGGCTAGTCATCCAGTTCATCCAGTTGTTTGAGATATTGTTGTGTCATCTACTGAAGTGCCAAAAGTTGGTGAGAAGACATAAGTAATATGAATTATTTGTTGTTGATAAATATGGTGATATGTAGAGATCTATTGGGAAGTTGATAATGGTTCTTTTTTTTAGTGAACCTTTAGTTTTTCTCTATTCTATTGATATGTCATATGATATTCCCTATTATAGGTTAATGTATTCTATGCATGAGGAGTATAATAAGTATTATGGATCTGATATATTAGTCCTGGGTTATTCTGATTCAGATGAGAATGGATATCCACCATGCCATGGTGGACTTGATAGTGGAGAAATGATAAATCCTAAGGATCCTAAGTAGATCAGGCTGATGTTTCTGGTGAGTAGTAGAGGTTTTCTTCTGATATGTTTATAGTAAATGTTGCCTCTACATCTTTTCCTATAAAATATATTCCTTCATTACTAGTTGATGTTGTCAAAAGAGGTTACTGAGATTATTTTAGAGAAAATATTCTTTTGGATTTTGGTTCTTTGTTGAACAATCACCCAACCTTGATTATCTATATTAGTGATAAGGATGTATGACATATATTGGTTCATATGATTCAACATTTCCATCCCTAGTTTATACTTCACATTAGTGAAGTAGAGATATAAAATAGAACTTCAGAAAATAATATGGAAGTTATGAGATCCATAGTGGAGGAAATGAGGTCTTATTTCATGGATTCCATGGTTTCTTTGCAGGATAGAATAGTGAATCATACATTGAGGGATACTTCTTCAAATTCACATCCTCTTACTTCTTTTTATATTGAAATTATCAGATCTATTATGACATAATAGCTTTTATTTACTTCAAGTGATGTTATTGACCTACCTCAGGATATTTTGAAAAAAATCAGACATAATTTTGACCATGTTCATGTGATGGTCATGGAGTATATGAAAGATATGAAGTCTGAACCAGAGACCAACAAAAAATCTATAACATATTATCTATCTCATGTTTCTACTATGCATGAGTTGAATTCTCATTAATATTTCTTGAGTGAGAATTTGAAAATGCCTCTAGTGACTCCTGCATTAAAAGAGCATACTAATCAACTAAAAGTGATGAATCATGTTATAAATATTTTATAAAAGAGTATAATGATTTCTTTAGTGCTATGGAGAAAGGTAGAAAAATCATTATGGATTTGATAAATATTATGAATCCCTTTCTGCATTTTTTTGGAATAGAAGAGGTTGATTATGATTCCATACCAATTACTTTCCATCATGATCCTTAAGATACTATTTCAGATTTCTCTAGGACTATTGTAACCATAAACCCTAGATCACATTTCCATCCCATTTTCATCTTTTTTTCTAAAATCATAGAGTAGCAGTCTAGTATCTTTGACCTATCATTATCATAGAGTTTCATTCCATGACTAACATTCCTATAGACATTTCATTGATGAATTTCTATATTTCTTATCTAGTTACATTTTACACCATTAATTGTAATTTAACTTTTGATAATATGGTTTATAACTTTCCTGATTTTTGATCATCTAAAAGGGGAAGATTTTTGGAACCCCTGTTTTAATGATAAAAAATCCTGTTTATTATGCCATTACTGAGTTTAGTGTTTTTTGGTAGCTTTTTATAATATAAGATAGAATGGGGGAGAATTTGGAAAATTGTTTCAAAAACTCATTACTAGATATTACTCAACATTTAGAATGGTAAAATTGGGTAAGTATTGAAAACATTTACCATCAGAGATGACCCATGGAAATCTGAAAAAGTATGGAAAGGATCTACAATCAGAAATGAGTCACCGCCTAGATGAAAAGTTGGATATGTTTCCAAAATAACTACCACCAAAGGATGGATCACCACCAGATATAGGAACTACCAAAATTGGAAATGTATTTAGATTAGGTACCATCAGACTTGAATTTCGTCAAAGTAATAGAACGAACTACCATTGGATTGGAAATCTGGAAAAGTAATAGAATAACCTATAACTAAGATGTGTCCCCATTTAACATGACCAGCCCTCATATATAATCATATTTGGCATGTCTCACTGGAAAATTATGTCACAATTAAGATGAATCAATATGAGAGATTTTCTCACTATTCAAAGGAGTCACCATCATAATTTTTTCATTATTCAGAATTAAAATTTTATAATGGTTATTTTATAAAATTTAATGTGATTGATTATTTTAATCATTGTTTCCAAACCACTTGTATATAACATTAAATATAATATCAGAGCTCAATACAAGGAGTAGATCCTAATGATTTTTCTTCAAACAGATACAATTGGATTCTACTTTTTAATGAAGTAGCACAGTCCCTCATGTAGATATGAAAGAACACACTGAAAAATACCTACACAATGAAGTGAGCTGAATCCCATTACAAGATCCTAAAGAGTGAAATTTTTTGACATTGTAGATGCTTCATCATCAACTACACACAATTGTGATATGGTGGAGCACATCGAAAACATAGGACATGAGGTGGCCTCTACCATAAAACCATGGGAAAAAAGTGTAATGTGAGTTTATGAAGATGTAAAGTATATTATAGATAATGAACATGAGAAAATTTGTGTGTTAAATACATATTATATACACACAACTCATAATGTAAGGAAAATAAATATAAAGTGAAAATAAAGATATGTAAAAGGATCATGTTTATCTTTCTGATAAGATCTGTATATTTTGACTCATTGAGTGTAGTTTGAAATGAAGCTCGAGTCATATTTCTAAAAATCATAGTAGAACAAAGTGTCATGAACTCTTTTATTCTGATTGAGGGAGGTGTTGTGTAAGGGGTCCCTATGTGGTTAGGACAAGTTTAATATAGTTTACCCAATCCAGGTTGTGGATAAAAGATTATTTGATATATTCTGCTTTGTAGTAGGTGCTTTCCAAGTAGAGATGATTATGTATCTACTTAATAATGAACCTATTTTATTCATTCCTTTGTGTGTTGTGCTTTAATTTATTTCCAATATTTAAAATGGAATTTTTTTAATATATAATCAAAACACTACTTTGATAGTTAGTCATAATTTCTTTCTATATAATTTTTCGATTAAGTAAATAGATTTCAAATGTTAAAATAGTTTTTGTAATTGTTTTAACAAAGAAATAACCAATATTTAAGGAAATAATTTAAAATATCATAACTCATATCGATCTGATATTTTTATGAAATGTCATATTTTAATTAAATTGGGGGATTTTAATTAAACATTTTTTAGATAGATATTTTAATTGGGTGCTCAATTAATCCACCCTCTTGAGATACTCACTCGGACCAATAGATATGATCAACGAATTAGAATATGAATTTGTTTTAGAAAAAATAAGAACAAATTAAAACCAATATATATAGAATAAATATAAGTTCATTATGTTTATAATATAAAAAAGAAATAAATAAAAATTAATATTGAAAAACCAATCACAATTGTTGTTTCCTAACCTCAAGGTTGGTACTAATGATTTAATGTGATAGAGGAACTATCTGAATCAGTTCATTCTTAAAAATCCTAAGAAAAATAAAATCCAAAAAGTGAAACTTTTTAGCAAGATAGAGAGAAATATCAACCAGCTGTCCTGACGATGCAGGAGTGGGGATTTGTGCGAAACATAATTTAATTTGAGGTAATGAAAATGAATGATATGTGATATTTACAAAGGAAAAGATATCGATGTATGGGATGCGCTGGCGATGTGTTTACGGGGGATGATGAAATTGGGGGTAGGTTTAAGTATTTTTAACCTAAAAGATGTGAGATATAGGGTGGGATCAGGTGCTTGGAATGGGGAAGAGGAGGAATGAGTGGGAGGGAAGACATATCAGAGATGTGTGAGCACTGCGTCTATTGAGTATAAGGGGGGGGGGTTCTAGTATCTAGAACAAATAGAATATGGGATTTTGGGCAATCTCATGGATCCAAAATTGGGAGGAGGAAGACGAGATGTAGGAGATAAATATGTTGCCGCTGTGAAATAATGAGATGTTGACATGTATGGGTGGAAAAATATAGAATATGCAAAAGTATATGGAGTCAGATGCTTTTATATTTATAATGGATTGACTAAAATAACAATTAATGGTAAGGATAATATTTACTAAAAAAGTGAAAATCCAATAAAATATTTCCATCTCATTCAAATTTGGTTGAGATACATTATAAAATTTGAGAAAAGGGGGTTTACTTTTGAAAAGGAAAGGCTCATTTAATACTATGTTTGGTCATGTTTTAGTAAAATGTAGGAACATAAAATAAATGATTTTGATTTCTCACAATCTTGTTTGGATTTGAAATTTAGGAAAAGAAAATAAATGATTGTAATTTCCCACCAAATTGTTCGTTTATAATTTTTAAAAGAAAAGAAAATAAATTTTCTAGAAATATGGAAAAAATAAGAATTATTAAATAATATAGTTTTGCAATAATCAATTATTAAAATAAAAAAGGATATAATTTCAAATTTTATTTTTGGTTTTTATATCATGTTAATTATATAGACATTTAATTTTCTAAAATATATTAGCAATTATATTTTTTCAATTTAATAATCAATTATGTTAGGTGTGTATATGTATAATCTAATAATATAATTTTTGGAGATGTATAATATGAATTATATTCACTATTATTATATTTCATCAATCATATATACATTTTACCTTATTAAATATATTAATACAATTAATTAATTTTTTGAAAATAATTGTTTAGTTACAAGGAACAATATATCAATTAAAAAAATTACATAATCATGAGACCCAATTAATTTAAATTATTTATATTTTACTTTGATAAATAATTTCCACTAGAGATACTTTTTTATAACTTTTAATTTCAATAATTATAAAAAATATAAATATAGAAACATACAAAATTTAGAAAAAATTATTTACAAATAAATAGAAATAAGAAATTTTAAATTTAAAATATAATTTATGAGTAAATATGATTTGATATAATTTTGGAATTAATATTAAAAAAATATAATTTCTTCATTTATGAATTAATTTTATTATATAAACATATTTATAATATATGAGAGATATTGTGGGAAATTATTTATGAAATCCTCAGTCGAACGTCATTATGAGTAGTCTACAAATGTTGTGTTGTTTGTAGAAAATGGAATAAGATGATCTGTGAACCTTATTTTATTAATATCCACTTTCATAGAACCCCAACCCTATCAGGGTTTTTTTTCAGTACAATGATTTTTTAATAGAACATCACTTCATCTCTCTTACACAATCTC
Organism: Viscum album; assembly: GCA_963277665.1. Classification (NCBI taxonomy): domain Eukaryota; kingdom Viridiplantae; phylum Streptophyta; class Magnoliopsida; order Santalales; family Viscaceae; genus Viscum; species Viscum album. Next base: position 1,049,434,814 of record OY728130.1, on the reverse strand, counting down.
GTAACAATAATGTTTTATCATTGATGTTTTCCACTTATGCCCATGATATTTGAGTATTGGCACCCTCTAATATAGGTCATCTATATTGCCTCAAATATTTGGTGGTAAACTAATATTCTATGAATTCCCTTAGGGTCTGTAAACCCTCAAACAAACAATGTCAGCCCACCCCTTACCCAGATTTGACATGCTAATGTATTCTAATTTTTCTACCATGATGATTACTAACACAATACCATGGATATATAAAATCATACATGCTTTTTCATCCAAGTAAGTATTTGTGAATAAGATTAAGTTAATTAAAATATGTATAGTTTTTTGGTAGTGTCAGGTCCCACAAGCGGAGAGATGTGTGGTCAGTCCATGTTTTCGATTCCAATAAATGGGAGTGGAGATATGTGGTAGAAATATCACAAACACATAAATCCAATAAGACATAAAAAACAAACATTTTTGATATGAGGGACCATTAACTAGGTAAGCAATGGGTTCCACATCCTTAATTTTGATGGGTATAGTGAGAGATGTCAAATGAGGGAGTTTCCATACTCCATGAATCCATGATGATATTAGGAGGCATATAGGGGGTTGCTGAATATCAAGGGATGTTGGGATTTGTGGGAATATGTAGGATATGACCTATAGGTGAGTAAGAAGAGAATGTTGTGAAGGTGAGGGGGAAATTCTTGATATAATTATCAGTGTTGGAAAATTATGGTCACCATGATGGATGGAGTGTATGGATGAAAAGATAAGTACTAGTTTTAAATTTCAGATTGCACGCCTTATGTGAGATACTAGCAGAATTTCATGGAAACCACCTTGAAATAATGTATCAATGAATTTTTACATCACTCCTATGTATATATTTTACGTCTTGTAACAAAATCAGCTTTGTTTATGGTGGACTTATCTATTTTCCAACCATCTTCAGGTCTTTTTATTCTGATTGGTAGCCATGCTATATTGAAATGAAAACACATCAGTGTGGAAACACAATATAAAATTTATAGGATGATGGATAATACGAGATATCATTTTCCATCTAGTATTTTTCTTATAGTCCATGCCATATTTTTTTTTGTATTTCCATGTTATCGACCTTGAATAAAATTTGATTCTGACTTATGTTCACTTCATAAATTATAAATTGTTGGTCAAAAATTTCTATCTTTCAATAAAACCATGATTTTATATATCCAATGTCAACGTTTTTTGTTTTATATTGTTGTGATTTATTTTAATTGATCTATACTCTATTCACTAGAAATTTGTTTCTTGTTTGGTGTCTGAGAAACTCCTTACAAACTTTTTTATCATATTTTCTATTTTTAGGTTTTGAAATATTTTTTATGTAGTGTGAAAGTCTTCTATTATAATTTTTCAAAAAAATATGATATACACTATTCCTGTGGCCTGGTCCACATTTTTGGAAACTTTTAATTTCCAAAACCCACCACAACATGATCATTGACTTAGAGACAATGTTAATTATGGACTACATATTCAATTACCTTTATCTAGGAATAACAATAAATTTTTTAGAACTGTCTTTGCTTTATATTCAATGAATCATTTATTATTTTTCATTTTGAGTCTATATAAGAACTAAATATACATAAACTACATCTAATTCATTGACATATATGAGTAGAGTGGTTGAAGAAATGGTAATGAATTAAAAGGATGATGTGATAAATAGTACTTTATACTCAGTCATCCTAAAAATAAATGGTTATATATTATTTATGGGCATATAAATATGATTCACCTGTCATAAATATAAAGTAGAATTATATGGTTAGTGTCTATGTGATTTTGTTAATCAATTATTTCTCATTCACAATTTACTACAATTATTATTATAATTTCAAAATATTTTTACAAAAAAAAGTTGAGTAAGATTTATCCTATTACAAACAACCACATGGAGAAAATATTGATGGAGTCATCAATATGATATTTCAAAGGCTGGTGAATCTACTCTACCCACTCAATGACATCATCCTTGGATATTACATGTATAAAAATTATTCTGATGAATTCCATTGGATAAGTCCCATATTGATAGATGTTATTAGGTTTATGTGGGAGTTATACCAAATTTATACTCCTCCCAAAATGTCTATTTCATGATATAAATGATATCCTTCCACCATCATCTGCGTGAGAGAGAATTTTGTATACTGAAGAGAGGTGGTAAATTTCCATGTAGAGGGAAGGAGGTGTGGAGAGAGTTTTTGTATATATTTGTTCATGAGAAATAAATCCTTAACTTTCATCAAAATTTTATTCCTCCATCACCATTCTCTATGATCAGAGAATCAAAACTAGTGGTGTCAAATCCATTAACATCAAAATGGAAATGAGTAATGAAGACATTCCAACTGATGAAAAATTCAATATTCCCAAATCCATTTGATAAAGAATGATTTTGAATTCTCATGTAGAGAAAATTCCAACAACATAATAAACATTTAAAAGGAAGCTAAAATTATCTCTATAATAGAGAAAAATGTTAATACCAAACTTGCGGTGTTGCAATGATCCCATTCTTTAGAATATAACATTGTTATGGAACTGATAAAATTTCATGACAATTTCCAAAAACTTTTCTTGTGCACCAAATATGTGATACATCATTTGTCTATCTGAGTCATTTATACTCTTTCAATATTATCCTAATCAACTATAGTATGTTTTTATGATTAATAAAACCTAGTAAGAATATATAATTCATCTTTAAGTGATTTTACCATGTAATTAATGTGTATGCCATAATTATAAAAAATGCTCAAGAAACCCAAAAATATATTATCGAGAACCTGTGTGCAAAACAAGCCACCACAATCCCCAATTTAACCTTATTTGACTATATTTTGGAAGGAATTTCATGATATTAATGTTGGATCGGGTTATTCCAAACATGCACAAGAGGCTGGTGAATTGGGTCTTTTAAAAATCCTTCACGAATCACGATGATGACCGAGTCTGTCCTTTTATCTTTATCACATTGTTTATACAATGGAAAATAAATAGTTAAAACATGCAAGGATGTATAGTGGTTCAGGAAACAGAAGGCCCCTAGTCCACTCCACCAACACTCTACTCCATGAGATTGGTGATTTTCACTATCTAGTCCTCTTATCAACAGACCATCCACAACTTTGTGCAGGTAGTTGAAACCATTACAAGTTAAGTCTAAAAACAGAGCCTTCTGGTTGATACATAGAACTGAATACACACCTTTGTATGAGAAGCCAGTTACTCAAAATTAAAAGTGTATTTGTCTTGAAATACTTTCCAGTTGATCTTCACAGTTTTAATAACACACAACTGACAGCAGGTAGATCATCTTCTTGAGAAACAATGTTCTTTAGATAAGGGTAGTTCTGAGTCGATCCAGTTGCAATAGATATATAAATAAATTCATAAACTCCAAAAACAATGGATTCATGAAAGATTTTAGATGTAGAAATGGTTAATGTTGAACTTGTTTATTGTTCTTCAAAAAAAAGAGTTTGATAGATCTTGGTAGCAGAAGATCTGTAAATCTTGATAGACTCTATAAAACTATAGTCGTGAAGAATGCAATAGGTTGCTATATATTTTGTGAATGATTCTTCTTCCTGTATTTAATACAAAATATCCCATATAAATAGAATAAAAAAGAGAATTTTCCATAGAAATTTAGATCCACAAAAGTAGCCTTTAGAATCACGATACTGAAATGTTTGAATAAAAGAGATGTTGTAACTCCCCTGGATATTCGTCATAATATTCTCATCTTTAATAGATCATTTTAATCACATAATAAACATCTTTGAATTTTTCCAAGACATGATTTAAAATCAGGCTTTGAATTTTTCTTGAAATCAACCTAACAATCTGCCTAAAGAGAGTTGCTCAATAAAGTCGTAATTAAAATATCTGATGCGAAATGTTGGGTTGAATTGCATAGAATTATTTCTCTGAACGTAAGTTTTACAAAATAATGTTCTCTAATTACGGTTGATAATGTAAGGTTAATTAACCATATTTTTCTCCTTAACTCTCAAATGTACGGTACAATATCCATAATTTCCTTTTTAGAAAAATATAAGATACATGATCCATAAGATTCACTATAAAAGTAAGGTTGATGATACATATATTTATCAGCTTCTAATATTAAGGTATATGATCCATAATTTTTGATAAAATGTAAGGTTGTTTCAAAAATTATGGTTGATGAACCATACATTTGAGAAAAAAAAACATAATATTACTTACTAATATAGGGTTCTTTTTCAATACTTCTATGATATCCTGAACGTAAGGTTCCTTCCAAACGTAGGGTTATTCTTCCATAAATTTGTCTATAACCTATGATTTCTTAACCATACTTTTTTGATATGCAGTAATGTAAATGAAAAATTCCATCCTTATGCGATGCTCGTCAATGTAGGGTATGAACACTGTTTCCAGAACACGCGAAAGTGATTTCCGAACACGTAGAGCATGAACAGTGTTTCCAGAACATGCTAAAACGATTTCTAAACACATTTTCAAATATTTCATGTGGATTAAATACTTTAATGTTAGTCAAAAATAGAGAAATAAAGAATATTAATTTCCTAAAATATACTCAAAGTGAAATCATTAGAATAACAAATAAGGGTATTTGTGAACCTCAAAATCATCATCAAGAGATAGAGTATTGTTCTCAATTATCTCCCCTTTATAAAATAGAGTGTTGTTGAAAACAACACTTGCTTAACAATATCCCCATTTTTTATGATCACAAAACCCATTAAATAACTAATGAAATTATCATACAAAATTAATTATATATATTTTATAATTTTGAAAATATAAAAACAATATTTTATTTTAACAAAATTATTTCTTAATTTTTACATTTTATCCCTTTTTATAAAGTAAAATAATATCTCCTCTTTTATAAATGATGAAAATAAAATTTTTTGTTTATCCCAAAATGTCTCCGTAAAAATAAAATTTAGAAATTTCTCCCCTTAAAATGAAAAATTTTCTTTTCTCCCTCTGAGTAAAAGATTTATAAGAAAAATGTTTTGTTTATCCATATTTCTCCCCAAAAAATTTTTTATGTTTATCAATATTTCTCCACTTTTTTGTGATATAAAAATGAATGATATAATAAGTACTATAACACATTTTAATGTAGCACTGAAGTTATGTAAATGTTGTAATAAACTATTTATCAATATTTGAAACTATATTACTATCATTTTAACATAGAAAGCATAGTAAAACAAATCAAAACATATGAAAATGATATGAAAGTATATTTTATTGAAAATATAATTACATATATAGTAATGACTATGAGAAAAAAGGTTCGGCTAAAAAGGTTTGAAAATAGGTTTCAATGCCTCTGAAAGTCTTTATTGAGCTCTGACATCTGCAGTCGCAACCTTTTCATCATTCCATCGCCTAACTGGATGATGAGATCCATTCCTTCATGATTCAGATGGATATCTTCAATAAAATTGACTCTAAAAAACTCATTTAACCCCTCTTCCATCTCTATAAACAAATTCAGCTTCTCTGTGAATTTGTTCAATAGATCTCTGACACCTGGTTTATCAGAGGAAAGCTAGTCAAGCAGATGCTTTTGTTTATCTAGAAAAACAAATAATGGAGCACTGTTACACTCTACGTCCTAAAATATGTCATTCATATTTCTCATTACTGTTGTAATGGCATGAAATTTACTTATAGGCTTAGGTGAATTACCTGAGGAACCTTGTCGAATGTACCTAATAGTTTCAAACTATTGCTCCCTGAAAATCTTTAAATCTTCCAAATTTGACTTCATTACCATTTCAGATTTAAGTTTCCCATCATCAGCTAACATTTCCTTCTCAAAATATTACACTTTTATTTTTGAAACTTAACTATCTTTCAAGATATAAAATTTATAACTCTCCTTTTCTAATTCTATTCTCAAAGAAGAATTTTCGACTTGAACTTTATTAAATTTCCAAATTAAATCCTCCACATTATCAATCTCAGAATTAGAGGCACCCTATGCATGATTCTCAACTTGATATAACAAAGTTAAAGGGAAATTTTGTGCATCAGATCTCTAATATGTATCCTTGTACACTGGTTGCTCAATATTTTTTTCCTCAGTGTATAAAATGACTCATACACATAAAAAATTTCATTAAGAACATCATTATGAATATAAGAATGATTTTATTTTAAATTCACATCAGTAGGATGTTTTTATTCTTGAAAATATTCTTCTTTGAGTTCCTCCAAGACTGGATCCTCTAAAATTGGTTCCCCTGTAGCTAATTCTCCTTGAACAATCTCAGTAGGCTATACAGTTTGTGAAGATTTAGGTCCATCCACTTCAACTTCTCTAGGATTTTCAACAGTTTGAGGAACAATTTCTTCTTCCACTAGAGGAGTCACCTTAATATGGGAAACATTAGGTTGGTCAATTTGTTGTACTATAGGTTCTCTAATAAATATGTAGCTCAGAAGAGGTTCAATTTAATCATCAGTTTCTTGAGAAGGCTCCTCACCAGTTGAAGACACTTGATGTATTTTCCTCTAAAGTCCCTCTTGACTTTCCACATCAATAGATGTATAAACTAATTCAAATCTCAGTCTTATTGAGGTTCCACTTGCTCTTGATTCACCCATCCCTTTCTTAGAAATTGTAGGTTTCTCCCCCTAAGCTGAGTCCTAGTCTTCCTTAGGTCCAACAGGCATATGCTTACCTTTCACAGTACTCCAGAAGAAGCCAATCTTCCTTAGATTTCCAGCATTGAAAATATTTCTTTGATGGCATCTTACTCTGGCATCAATTAATCTTACCAAATTAGACTCAAAGAGTAATTTTGAAATGAACCTTCCATAGGGATAGAAGTTAATTATAGCCTCTGGTTGATAGCAGTAGTTGAGATATCTTACCATATATCATGGAAAATGCAACATGATTTCACACATAAGAAAAAAAATTATGTACATATCAGGAAACAAAATCTTCTCTATCTCTGACAGCCTAGGTGAAATCCTTGTTCGCACAAACATAGCAAGAATCTTCTGATTAGGTTCCAGAGACTTCACTAATATTTTCCTTATACTTGTAGAACCAAATAAGAATTACATAATGTCCTCTGAATTATGTTCATCATCTCCAATATTCTTTATGTCGAAATGATAAACTCCCTTATTAGGGAAGTTTAAGATTCTATGTATTTTTACAGATGAAGTTGAAAAATCCCGATCTTCAATTTTCACATTTATAGTTTAAAATATATCTCATACGCTAAACTGAATAGATTTGAAAAAAATAAAAATTCTCTACCTCATATAGAAACTATTTATTTTCACCACCGAAGGTTTTCTCGAGATTCTAAAAAGCGATGGCTTCCCACAACATGAGATCTGTTTGATACAACCATTCCAGGTCGATTACTTTTCCTTGCAGATTCTTTATTCATTTCCTGCACTGACGCATGGAATTACTAGCTTCACCTTCCTTGATTCTCTGTGACATAGCCATTTCTATTTCATATTTATGAAGTTTCTAAGGTTTATGGTTTCAAAGGTTTATCCAAAGGTAGACAAAGGTGGCAAGGGTTTTTGGTGTTTCGAATGTTTTTGAGAAAATGAATGGATTTGGAATTTTAAACAGTTTCTGAAATCCTTGATTCCCAAGTCATTTAATTACATAATAATAATTAAATTATTTAAATAAAATAAAACGTTCATGGAAAATAATAAAAATGAAATTTTAAACTATTCAAATAAAATAATTAAATTATAGAAAATAGTGAAGAAAAAAAAAACGCGTAAAAATTAAAATTAAAATTTCATATAAAATTTAAAAAACCTAAACCCCCATTAATAAAATCAAACTCATAGTGGGAAGTTTTTTAGTAAAAATATCAGATAATTAAAGTTTAGTACATACAAATTCTATGAATATATCGTTTTTAAGAACATGATCTCTTAGAAAAAGATGTCTGATATCAATATGCTTAGTTATAGAATGATTAATAGGGGGTTTTGGAATATTTATTGCACTTGTATTATCACATAAAATAGGAGTGTTATTAAAATTTAGTCAAATGTCCATAAGAGTTCGTTTCGTCCACAAAACATGTGCAGAATGAGTACCTATAGATATATTTTCTACCTCTGCTGTTGATAGGGAAACTGAGTGTTTTTTCTTAATAGACCATGACACTAAATATTTTTCTAAAAAGTGACATGTACCTGAGGTGATTTTTCAATCTAATAAAAAACTTTAAAATTCATCATTTGAATATGAAATTAAATTAAAATCAGAAGTTTTTGGATATAGAAGAAATTAAAAAATAGTTCCTTTTAAAAATCTAGAAATTATTTTGACCTCAAATAAGTGAGATTCATTTGGATCATATTGAAATTTAGCACAAAGACTTACTGAATACATTATATCTGGCCTACTAGCAGTAATATATAATAAACTACCAATCATAGCTCTATATAACTTATTGTAAACATATTTTATAGTTTCATCCAAATCATGTTTTATATTAGTACATATATGAGTTGTATATGTCTCACTATTTTCAAGTCCAAATTTCTTTAGTAAAACAGTAATGTATTTTATTTGATTTAAAAAATTTCCAAAATCCATTTGATAAACTTTAAGTCCTAAAACGAAATTTAATTCTCCCATAATACTCATTTCAAATTCTTTCTGCATTAAATTTTAAAACTCATGACAATGTTTTTTATTTGTTGAACCAAAATTTACATCATCGACATAAATTTGAACCAATAAAATATTAGGGTAAACATTTTTCTTAAACAATGTTGGATCTTCCATCCCAACAGTGAAATCAGTTTTCAAAAAAAGAAATTAATCTTTCATACCAATCTCTAGGTGCTTGTTTAAAGCCATAGAGAGCTTTAGTAATTTTAAAAAAAATCTGGTTTTTATGAATTTTCAAAACCATGAGGTTTTTCAACATAAACTTCAACTAATATGTAACCATTTAAAAAGGTAGACTTAACATCCATCAAAAATAATTTAAAGTTTATATGAGATGCATAGGCTAAAAATATTCTTATAGCTTATAATCTAACTACAAGTGCAATGGTCTCCTCATAATCTATACTATCTTCTTAATTATATCCTTTAGCTACTAGTCATGTTTTATTTCTAGTTATTATTCCTTCATCATCTCTTTTGTTTATAAATTACCTTTTAGTTCCTATAATTGGATAGTTCCGAGGTCTTTCAACTAAATTCCATACATTAGTACCCTTAAACTAGGTTAGTTCTTCTTGCATAGCTATCATCCATATTTCATCAAATAAGGCTTCTTTTAATGTCTTAGGTACTGATTTGGAAAGAAAGTCAGATAATTTCACAACTTTCCAAAATTTATTCTATTTTTTATTAAAATTTCTAGGTCTCCTATAATAGTTTCTAAAGGATGATTCTTTAGGGTTCTAGAATATCTAGGTGGTACACTGTTAGGTTCATTAATGTCATGTTTTTAAGAACTGGACTGAATTTCATTTAAATCCTTTTCAAAATCATCTTTTATGTTCTGAAGTATCATGTTATAATTAGATCAGATTCATAAATTTGGTCTTTCTTGTTCTCAAAGGGATCATATTCATCAAATTTCACATGAACTGATTCTTCAAGAATCCTTTACTTTTTATTTAAAACACTATATGCTTTGGAAGTAGAAAAATATCCTAATAAAATTCTTTCATCTGATTTTTTATCAAACTTACCAATATTTTTCTTGGTGTTTAAGGTGTAATCCTTTCATCCAAAAACATTAAAGTAATTTACATTAGGTTTTCTTTTATTTCAGTGTTCATAGGGTGTCCTTTTAAAAAAAATTCTGATTAAATTTTTATTCTATATATAGAAAGTCATACTTACAACTTATGCCCAAAAATATGTAGGAAGACTGTACTCATTTAGCATAGACCTAGCCATTTCTTGAATAGTCTTATTTCTTCTTTCGACAATTCCATTTTGTTGAGGTATTCTTGGTGCAGAGATGGAGTGTTTAATACCCATATTTGAGAAAAAGAAATTAAATTCCAAATTCTATAATTCTCCACCATTATCACTTCTTAATGAAAATATTTTAAAACCCTTTCCATTATGGGAATCTTTTCAAAAACTCTCAAATATAGTAAAATCATCATTTTTATATTTATGAAAATATATCCATGTAAATCTAGAATTGTCATCCACTAAAACATATACATGTAATTTACCATCCAAGCTTTATATTATTGAAGGTCTAAAAAAATCCATATGGATACGTTATAGAGGTTTAGATGTAGAAATTTTGTAGAAGATCTGAAGGATGATTTGTGCTGCTTTCCAAGTTGACATGCATCACAGAATCTATCATTTAAAATTTGAGACTAGGAAAATCAGAAACTAATTATTTCTTAGATAACTTTTGTAAATCATATACATAGCATTGTCTAAATCTTCAATTCTATATCCATGATTCATTTATCTTAACAGTTAAGTAGTTTAATTTTTTATTACACAAGTAATTTTAGTCCATAGTATAAACATTATTAGTTATAGGTGCTCTAAATTTAATCAATTTATCTTTAAAAATAGAACAACAGTTATTAGAAAAATCAAAAAAATAACCATCATCCCTGAGTTGAGAGATACTTATCAGGCTGTGTTTTGATCCTTGTACATAGAGTACTTTATTAATTGATATAGCTTTTAGATCTCCAACAGTTCCAATGCTAAGAATTTTACCATTGGAATCGTCACCAAATGTGACTAATCTTCCATCCTTTTGAGTTAATGTTTTAAAATTCGATTAATTCACACTCATATGACTAGAGCAGCCACTGTCTATATAGCATATTTCCATTCGGCTTCTGTGACTTGCTTCCTACAATGGAATTTAAAAGAAGTGTTTTTTTGGTACCCATATATTTTTTGGGTCTAGTAGTATTAGCCAGTAATGACCTGGGAATCCAGGCTTAATTTGTTTTCCTATAATCAATAGAATAATATAAACTACTTGCAAAAAATGATTTTTTAATCCCACTTATTTGATGTTGCCTTAAATAATAGTTTTTAGATATGTGGCATTTCCCCCATAATAGTGGAAAATTTTACCTTTTGTACTTGGAAAAAATTATTTCTTATATAATTTGGGTTTCTCATATTTACTTCCTAGTCCATATCTTTCCTTTTAAATCACATTACTTCCAATAATTTCATTTAGTGTATTTTCTCCTTTTTAAAAAACAAGAGATGAAATTTTGTATGTTTCTACTTCTATGTGCAGTTTTTTAATTTTAGATTCATTATCTGTACAGTTTTTTTTTTGATGAGTTATATTTTTCAATTAACTCTTGATGTTGTTTTATCATAGTGTCTCTTTCTCCTAAAATAGTAGTGTGAATATTTTTCAATGATTTATGTTTCTTAAATAAGGAATCGTATTTTTATTTCAACATGTTGTTGTACGTGGTAATTTTATTTTTTGAACAATTAGAACTACATTCAGAATCATATGAGTAATAAGATTGTACCTCATCTACTTATACCAAAAAGCACATATTTTCTTTTAGATTTTATTCTTCTTTTTCTGAGTCAGACTTTGATGAGATGATGGAGTCTTTAGAAAAAATACACGTAGCTGTAATTTCTCTTTGGTATTTCTACTCATAATCATTGTTTTGGGAAAATTTCTTTTTCTTTTAATCATTTAATTGAGGGTAGGTAGGTCTAATGTGGCTCATATTCATGGATTCATTGCACCTGACTTCCCTTAGTTCTTTTTCATCCTTTTTAAATTATTTTCTAAATCCATTATTCTTTATGTAGAATTTACTAAATATTCTGGCTAGGTGATCTAGTTCCACATCGGAATTAGATAAATCAGAATTCACTGATTTCATTTTGATTTCTTTCATCATATTTCTGCTCTTTTTTTGGGATATTACTTTCAAAGTAGTATTTTATCTCTTGATCAAGACATTATGATCATTTGCATCATCTTTCATCTCAGATTAATACATCATAAGAGGTCTAATTAACTCCTTGATTATATGATCATTGACTATTGATGATTGTATAATAGCTGCTAATATCCCATTCCATAAAGGTGGTAGTACTCCATGTACTTTCAGGGCTTGATCTCCATGGCTGAGAGGATCTCCCAAGATAGTGATGTCATTACCAATTTCTGTAAGCCTTACATTCATCTAGGTAATTATTTCTCCTTAAAACATTATAAATGTGTCAAATTTCAATTTAACTATGGAATACCTCTTCTGTCTGACATTGTCAGTTCCTTCATAAGAAGCTACAATTGTCTACCAGATTTCATAAACAGTCAGGAATTGAGATACTTTGTTGAATTCATCTGGTCCAAGACCACATATGATAGCATTCGTAGCTTTTGAGATTATGTCGTACTCTGCTTCTTTATCGGCACTCCATGTTTTGGGTTTCTCTAGAATCTCATAGAGAGTTAAAATTTTCAGTTAGTCTTTTTATCCAAGGTTAATTAAGTAAAGGACCATCCTTTATTTCCAGCATCCATAATTTTCACCATGGAAGTAGGGAGCTTGACCCATTGAAGTACCCTCTCATGTATTAGCCATTGTGCCCTATATAATCCAAAAACATTCATTTTGTTATAGTTTTTACAAAAGTTACTCCTCTAATACAAATTTTTGTATTGGGTTATACCAAATGCACAAAAGAGGGGGGGGGGGTGAATTGTGTCTTTTACAAATTCTTCATGAATCGTGATGATGACCGATTCTGTCCTTTTATATTTATCAGATTATTTATGCCATGGAAAATATATAGTTATAGGACACAAGGATTTATTGTGGTTTGGGGAATAGAAGTACCCAATTGCACTCCACAAATGCTATACTCAACGATCTTTGTGGTTTTCACTATATGGTACTCTAATCAATAGACCATCCAAAACTAAGTGCTAGTAGTTGACACCTTTACAAGTTAAGGATAAAAACAGAGCCTTCTAGTTCATACACAGAACTGAATACATAGCTTAGTATGAGAATATGTTTACTCAAAATAATAAGAGTATTTTTCTTGAAATACTTCCTAGTTGATCTTTATAGTTGCAACAACATGAAACTGATATTAGATATATCATCGTCTTAAGAAAATATGTTTTTCAGAGAAGGGAAGTTCTAAGTCAATCCAGTTGCAATAGATATTGAAATAAATTTATCAACATCAACAACAATGGATTCACGAAATATCTTTGACTTAGAAATGGTGAATCTTTAACATGTTTTTTCTTCTTCATAAAAACAGATTTTGATAGATCTTGGTAGCATCAGATCTGTAAATCTCGAAAGACTCCGTAAAACTGTAGTCATGAAGAACCCAAAGGATTGTTATATATTTTCTTACTTATTCTCCCTCCTATTTTCAATACAAAATATCAACGATATATGTAGAATAATGACAAACATTTTACCTAAAAATGTAGATCCACAAAATTCACCTTTAGAATCAAGATATTCAAATGTTTGAATAATAGAGCAGTCGTAACTCCCCTGAATTTTTTGTTTGAAAATCTCATCTTTAATCAATCCTTTGAATCACAAAATAAAAGTCTTTGAATTATTCAAAGATGATATTTAAAATTGGGCATTGAATTTGGATTGAAATTATCCCAATAATCTATATACAGATCATTGATCAATAAAGTCATAATTTAAATCCTCGACACCAAACGTAGGGTTGAACTGCATAGCATTATTTCTCTGAATGTAAGGTTCACAACATAAGGTTCACAATGTAATGTTGACAACATATGGTTCACAACATAAGGTTCACAATGTATGGTTCATTAACCATTCTTTTCTCTTCAGCTATCAAATGTATGGTATAATATCCATACATTACATTTTAGAAAAACATAAGATAATTGATCCATAAGATTCACTATAAAGTTAGGTTCATGATCCATACATTTATCAGCTTCTAAAAGTATGGTATATGATCCATAATTTTTGATAAAATATAAGGTTTTTTTCAAAAGAAAGGTTGATGAACCATACTTTGGAGAAACAAACATAACGTTCCATACTAACCTAGGGTTCTTCTTCTATAATTTTTTGATATTCCGAACATAAGGTTCCCTCCAAATGTAGGGTTCTTCACCCATACATTTGTTTATAATGTATGGTTACTTAACCATTCCTTTCTGATATTTTGTAAAGTAAATGCCAGATTCCATCCTTATTCTATACTCCTCAATGTAGGGTATGAACAATGTTTCCAAAACACGTGAAAGTTATTTCCAAACACATAGAGCATGAAAAATGTTTCCAGAACACGCTAAAAGGATTTTCGATCACTTTTCAAAATATTCTAGAGGGATTAAATCCTTTAATATTAGTCCAAAATAGTGAAATAATGAATATTAATTTCATAAAATATACTCAAAGTAAAATCATTAAAATAACAAATAAGGGTATTTGGGAACATAAAAATCATCATAAGGGGATTGAGTCTTGTTATCAATGATCTCCCCTGAATAAAATATTGTGTTGTTTAAAACAACACTTGCTCAAAAATTTTGAGTAATCAAGGACTATCAATGTGCCCTGATAAAAAATAATTTATCGTGATCATATCACCCTCTCGATATGATAAGTCTAACAACCATCACTAGTTCCTCAATTACCGTGTAAGGGTTGAATGAATGAAAATTGAAGGTTTTGAAACCCTATGTCACCTAATACAACTTTTATCCCTTGCCGATAATTATCCTTAAGCATTCCTATGTCCATGAACCATATGTTTTAGAATTAAATTTCTGGATGAGGAATGCCTCTCATCTCCTATCTATGCTAGTCTGCCCAACTCCCCCTCTATCAGATCCATCTGTTAATTACACTAAATCTGGTTTCAATATTTTTATAGTGACACATATTTCATCCATGTCCATGATTAAATTACCTATATTTATTATTTAAAACATATCTAATACTATTTAGTTAGTAGTTTGATTTTTTCTATACAGTGTACCTCAAATTGTTTTTCCTATGATACAAACCTTGTTTTTTATTCCCACACACAGATTATTGAATATATTTTTTTTATTTCATTTTGTATTAATAATAAATCTAAAATGTTTTAGTTTAATTTAATTCATTAATTATGTAATAATATTAGTATATTATTTGGGTATATTAAATGTACACCATGACCGAAAGTAGAATCTAATGATTCGATCCAATCATGTATGTTACAACCCACCATATTTAGATCCTAGGGTAGGATCTAAATCCTAAATACCATGATTATTAATTATTTTAATCCTATATAAATTTATTTGGATCATTTTATTACATATTCAAATAATTTTAAATATAATCATGCTTACACAGTTTTTTTGATGTTAAGATATTTAAATTTGAATTATATAAAATATAAAGAGTTTTTCATGTGCACTCTATGGGAGTGTTCGAAAGTTATTTACTACTAATTAATACGGATATAATGTATTTTATTATATGTTATAACATATTGTGTTGTATATCTAGTGCAATGTAAAAAATTATCATAGAATGTCCACATGAACATGTTTTTCATAAACATTAAATGGAGATACAACTACTTCAAAAAACATTGAAGCAATTTATTATCAAGGAAAAAGAAAAGTATGGATAAATGGGAAAATAACATTTACAACAGTTATACTTAAATAAATTATTTATAGAAGAGTTTGAAAGGTCCAGTTAAATCATAAAGGTTGAGGATTCTTTTAATCAGTATTGTGAGAATCAATTAGGAAATTATAATAGACTTGGCTAGTATTACTTCTTTAGAACTAATTTATTGTAGTAATATATATTGATTCCTCATTCATAAGATTCATTTTCATACTAGTTAACAAGTACTATCTTTCAATTTATTTTTCTTTTGGGTTTAAGAGTGTGGGGGTTAAACCATCCCGCTAAAAGGTACATGTTTCTAGGTTTTGAATCCCCTTAATATTCTCTTCTGGTTTGTAACTCTAGGAGAAAAAGGACGGATTTTTTCATTTTTCCTCTATGGAAGAAAGGAAGGACTTTTTGTTTGAAACTCTAGGGGCAAAGGAAGAATTGATCATGTTGTGCCTCCATATTAAAAATGTCATTCCAGTCATGGGTTTAATTAACTAGGGGTTAAAAAGTATCTTTAATTATGTTGTGAGAGTTGGTGTAAAAAAATTAGTCTAAGAGAATCTATTATTAGTGGGTATCATTCCTCTTTGTGTTTGAGAGGAGAGAATATTAGAGTAGTATCACATTGAAATTAAATTATATAAAAACCACTAATGTTATTTTAATAAGTTTCTTTTCACTCTATTAATTAGTTTACTCCAATATAATTTACTTTAAATTTTAAAAAAAGGTATTTCACCCCCATGTTAGCCATACTATCATAACTGCTTCTTAGGACAAAATGAATCACATATTTCTTTGGGAAAGATTAAATTCCATGAGATTTAAGGATTTTAATATTCATTGTATGAAATAACTCTATACATTGAGTTCAATATAACTAAATCATGTTAATAATATTGAGGGTATTCTTGAATGGTATTGTGTGATGCACCATGAAAATAAATTACTAATATCAACTGTACATAAATCATTTGATCCATTTCTTATAGAGAGAACCATGCTACCTCAACACTCGAATCCATTCTTGTTAGTCTGATTTAAATAGTTATTATATTTATTTTCAATGTTATTAGTCATGTTTATATTATACTACTGATAAAAGGTCAGAGTCAAGTTATAATACCTCATATAAAAGTTTTGTTTTCGGTTATAAATTTGGGTGAGATAAGGGCAGGTTAATTATGTTATGACTCAATGTGATAAAAATTCAGTAGGGGATTGTGACTCCATTTGAGAAAAAATTCATCTGTGGGGTTTTCCTTTATGGTTTAAAAAGGCACTTTTAAAGGGGGTTTACTCCCTTAAATAGTAAAAGATTCCATTTTCAGTGGGTTTCATTTATCTCTATGTTTGTGATGGGTAAAGAGTAGATTTTGATAATTTATATAAAAAAATATATAAATATACATGTGTTCCTTTATTCATAAATCTGTTTCATTTATTATCTTCTATTAAAATTTATAGAATGATTTTAAAAATTTCAATTCCCCTCCCTCGATCATTCAAACATTCTAACATTAAGACATAGTATAGAATATTTCTTCATTAATATTGATTATTAATGTATGTTCATAACTCCACATTGTCTATTCAGAAGTTAATCATGTTTCTCCTCCTTGATCTCATCCAATAGTCTTCTTCCTCATGAAATCCATGATCTTAAATACTGGTTATTACAATATTTCTTCTTTGATACTCATAATGATCACTATCTATCTAGGATAAATATTGGGTTCTCTTATTTTTCTTACATAGAGTGAACACATTTCTCTTTTCTTCTTCATTCAATTTACATTATCATTCATAAGATTATATTTTTTATATTTTGAATATATAAATATTAATTAAATACACACCATGATTATAATTCTCATTTCCTCTATATTTATTTTAACAAACCAAGTGGTTTTGTTCCCATGATCATCAAATGTTATATTTTTCATCCATCTCTTGTGTTCACTGATTTTCTATGAATACCAGATAAGAATAATTTTGAAGCAGGGGGGGAGATAACCAAGGATTTATATTGAATACCAATGTCATTGTACATGAATTTACATTAGATCATTAGAAGAAGGAATAAAATAAAAAACTATGGAGGAGAAGGGGATTCTTAGAGGTCACTCCACCAAGTTGATGTCTAACCCACCTGATAGCCTAGTTTGATTCCACTAAATAAATCTGCACCCCCTCAATTCCATGAGCCACCATGTTTATTATATCAACCTAACATAGCCAAAATCCCAACAAAATCCCACTATAAATACATTACTAACCATTATAGTTTATTAATACTTCTAAAAAACCTTGAACATAGTTATGGAAGTACCACCTCTACAATAGTATCCACATAAGAACTCCCTTGTACCCATGTGTGGGCCATACCTAGAAGCCTTGGCCTCACTATCCTACACTTAAAGAACATATTATTATCATTTACCTTACCATGGAAAACCACATTGTCCTTAAGGATAAATAATTGATCACACCACTTGTGTGTATAATTCATAGCTTCTTGAGCCCACATATTTTCCCGCACAACCATCTTAGCAGATTGCAATATCGCAGTCATGTGTGACTTGTCTAAAGAAATAACCAACTATATGGTAGAAGTTAATTAAGATTCACATTCCACCATCCCTCAATAAAAATCAGAACTCCAACATAGTAGGATATTTTAATATGGATTCTCCCAAAGCCTATTGAAAAGTTGATTTCTCAATAGAAACCTAGAAAACTAAAAGTGTGTGCATCTGTTCAAAGTAAAAGTCAAACTACCATTAATCCTCTAGAAGAATTCTAATAATTTTCTTAGAACATAACATTGAAAACCCAAAATTACCAAGGAATATTAGAAACCAAACCTCATCAAACACATGTTCCATCTGAGCTGTCAACCCCTGTGAAAGAAGTCCACCATAGTAGGATATTTCAATATATCTTCTCCTATTTCCTATTGAAAAATTGATTGAACATGAACCACCCAAAAAACTACACTTCTATTCATCTCTTCATAATACATTTCAAACTACTTTTGGTCCTCTATAATAATCCTAATTATTTTCTTATAAGAGAACATATAAAAAAAAATTATCAAGGAAGAGTATAAATCAAAATTCATCCAACACATGTGTTGTGTAAGCTATCAAGGATTCAAATGAAGAGGAGTCGGTTGTCAAGAAGAATATGTAGATATTTCTTAGGTATAAAAATTGGGGTAGTATATTTTTATATATTCTTATAAGCTAGCCAGATGGTCCAATTAATGTACTAATCCAAGGATAAGAAGAATAATATTCTTTTGGTAGGACTCCACCATAAAAGGCCCAATCTTCTGGATATCCTTTCTACACTCAAGATAATAGATATAGCATTACTCCCTTTGTAGTAGCACGCACACAATAGCTCCCCATACACCAAAACATGACCCATTCCAATTAATATTTTCCACACTATCCTACACTTAAATCACACCATCCAATCAATAACCTTTTCACATTACTTTTTTAAAATGTGGATCTATTATTGTACTTACTACAAGAAAATGGCCCGAGGACTAATCCTCAAGACCAACGCCACAAAAACCAAACCTATAGCCACCCCAGCCACATATGGGTGGTGGGTTTACATATTTTTATGGAAATATAATGATAATATTGGTCACTATATTTATTTAAGTTCTCATTAGACTCTGAATTTTACACTCCTTCACTTGGTTAAAATATCATCATTCCTTTATCATATCTTTAAAAAAGAATGTAAATAATCATTCAAAATAGTATGAAGACATTGAAAACTCTTTAAAACATGATATCCTCCCAATATAATAATTATACTCACCCCATTTATTAAAAAAAAGATGATTCATATTATTTCCCTTCTCTCTATAGTGTGGATCACTCGGTGCAACTTATTTTACTATTAAAACTTCCATCACTGAATCTTCTTTCAAGAATCATGATTATAATGTATAATCGTAATTTTTAGTTAATTAATATTATAGAATCATCATCTTGATAAATTTTCTTCACAATATTTAATGTTGGAATTCTCAAACATCAAAATTTTCAGAATGTATAAAAACTTTATAAAATCCCTCATGTGAGGTGATATCATTTCCAATAATCTAATCAGATTATATTTTAAATGGTTAAAAGAAAAAGTGATATTTTCAGTAAAACCCATGAAAATAAAACATATCCTTACTAAGGATGGTGATACTATATCTTTATGTTTTATATGATCCTTATGAAGTAACAAATAGTATTTACAAACTCATGATTCATCCTTAAAATGTCAATAATCATCCTTATGACGTAAAAAATAATCTTAACAAACTCACAAATATTAATTATGAAGTCAAGAATAATACTTATGAAGTAATATATTTTCCAAATTTTGTAATCTATAATTCTAAAAGGACACTTGTGAATTGAAAATGAATATTATGAATAATTACTTAACTTATTTTTCTACACCTGAGTGAACATTATAAAGTTAATTCTTTTTTTTCAATATGTTTTCATAAGGGAAACCATAAAAATTCATGAGGCCATCCTTATGAAGGAAAATAGAGTTGTGGAAATTTTATATTATATAAAAGGTAAATATTCCATTGTTAAATTAATGTTGGTTCTAATCCCTTAAGAGTTTTCAACATATATTGAAAAAAATACAACATCATTCTCATGTTGGTCAAAAAATTACTATATAATATATTATATTTTGCGTGTAGGGAAATTGATTGATGAAAATTTTTCACTATATTCTATTTATAATATATTCATTTTATTCCCTCATAAATGTTTTTCATGATAATTCATTGATTTATTTAGTGTAACATATCATTTCATTGGAATTTATAATTTTTTTTAATTTGACCAAATGGTTAATTTTTTTAATGTTTTAGGAATATAATGAATGTTTGATAATGCAAAATAATTTTATTTTATTATTTAACGACATATATTTTTTGTTAATTTTTCTCCTTAAAATAAACATTGTGTTAAATATATTGTTTCACATGCAATACTAAACTAAAACAAACTGGAATACCTTTTATTAAGATAAATATAACTATTATAAAGTAGTCATTGAATTATATGGTTTAATAAGTGGTGTCCTAATTATGAAATATATATAGAAATAAAAAAAATATCATTTTTATTTCAATTCACTAATGAAATTAAATCAGTGTAGCTAAATAACTAATAATATCTTTTTATGCTTAATATTTATTTTTTCTAAAATTGTTTATTTGTCTGATTTATTTTAAAATTAAATATATTAATGTTAGTGAAGGATAATTATAATGTTATTTTTAATAATAAGATAAAAATAATATAACAAGTAAATAATGAGAAATAATAATAAAATAGTTAATATTTGAATGTCATTTTCTTATAAAAGTATATTATCACTATATTTCAGGATTGTAATTAAAAGGTTAATTATGAAATTTTATAATTTAAATTTGAGAAAATTAACTTCATTTTTATATTATGTTTAAAAATATTTCCTTAGGATTAATTTTTTAATTTTCTTTATAAAAAGGGTGATTATTTGGTATTTCGTACAAAAGATCATTTTTATAAATATCGTGACTTTTATAACATCACTAGGGTATAATAATGACATAAACATTTCTCTAACCATTTAAAAGATGAAATTTATCAATTTTCATTTCAATGGATGATATTATATTGATAATTATTTTTTTGTTCAAGTAGTTTTCAAAAGATAGAGTTTGAGAACCTTATTTTTTGGGAAAACAGACCCTAGTGCACAGGTGGCACATAGATAGAGGAAACTATGCGGCCAACCATTCTAGTGAGATATTTGTGGAATTTTTTTTATGGATTGGGAATAGTTTTTCTAATTATGTGGTGGTTTCTAGAAAAATGTTTTTTTGAAGAAAAGGTTTTTATTAGGTTGGTGCATAGTTTTTCAAACCCAGCGGAAAAACCATGCGGGTTTTCCA
This sequence comes from Viscum album, assembly GCA_963277665.1. Lineage (NCBI taxonomy): Eukaryota > Viridiplantae > Streptophyta > Magnoliopsida > Santalales > Viscaceae > Viscum > Viscum album. Next base: position 1,049,413,117 of record OY728130.1, on the reverse strand, counting down.
GGTCATGAAAAAGTTTTATTTTTTACCATTTATTCAATATGATATTTTTTGGATCAATCCCTAATTTCTTCCCCCAATCGTGTGTACCATATCCACCCTATGTCTTGGACCTCTCCTCTCATGAATTTTGGTGTATTTCATGCTTCATTCAGTGATTTCCTTCAAGGCATTCTTGGATTTCTCTTGATTTCACATTTCTTCCCCCATGTTCATCCTTGTTCTTCTATTTCCATATAGTATAGAAACCTAATATTTTTATTCATCTGATCCATGGTTTTTTATGGGGGTTTAATGTTTTTTCCATGTGGATTAGGTGTGTGAGGACCTCTCTTACTTGAATCATGTGGTTTCCATCAAAGGTGAAACGATTTTGTTTGGTATCAATGTATGTGTCCCTATTTAAGGTAATATATCCAAGGATTTTCATTTATTCTTAAATTCCCTTAAATTGTTTTATTCATATTGAAATAATTTAACATATTGTTAATGGTTTATCCATTTATGTTGTGATTATTAGAGTGGGTTGGAAATATAATGGATTAATGTGTCTTTTAAGATTGAGTTGTCTATGATGCACTCAATGTGCTTATAAAAATAGATCATAGATGTTTTATGATTTCAAATAGACTTTTGAAATGTGGTATTAAATTCTTATTACATTCTATTAAATTATTTTCCAATTATTAGAATTAATGGTTTATGAAATTCATTTTTAAATGACTTATGTGATTAGTATTTGTTTCCATTTATATGTATTCCATTGAGTATCACATATGAGGATGTGGGAGTGTGTGTCATTAAAATATGAGTATGGAGATCAGGCCTAGGATGTCAACAAGATAATGAATGTTGTCCATGTGGACCAAGAGATCCCAATGAGGAAACATTCTCTATTAAACCAAGAGATCCCATGGGAGAATTTTTCTCCATGTGGACCGAGGGAGCTCATGGAAAGGATATTTCCCATTGGGCAGAGTGAGCTATTTAAAGGTAGGTTCTGAGGAAGACTGAAGAGGATTCCAAAAATTATTGTATTCTTGTAGAAAAATTTAACCTAAGGTTATTCTATGTCACAATGGAGCCTATTTTTATGGACATTATTTTTTAGTGCCTAATTATTTTTCACATGATTTATATTTGATGATAGTTCCTTCATTATAATATATTATGTTGATGTATATTTTCAAATATTCTTTTATATGATGGTGTTTAATTTTATGCCAATGTTTATTCTATTTTTATGTGTATTGATCATTATTTTTTGGTTGTATTTTTTTTATTTTACTATTTTCACCATGTTTTTAAAAGATGATTTATTTGGGAAAAAAGACGTATAAATATTTTTTTTCAAGTTTACATGCTTTTACAAATTGATCTTGGTTTTGAAAATGTATCTTCAAACTACACGTAATTGATTTCATGTGTGAATTATTTACATTGATTCATTGTTGTATCCTACTAGTCATTATTCCTCACACCCTACATATATCTCCAGGAATATACAGACCTTGTTTTTTATGACATGGGTACGTGTAGGGGAACTATGCAGTTTAGTGGCATTTATTGATTTCCAATGTCTATGGTTGTCTTGGGATAGTGGATACATGGATTCATGGAGTTTACCCCTCATAATTTAGTATTTGGATTTTGGTTTATGGGCTTTTATTTATTAGTCATTTTTATCTGATTCCCAGATTTGATCTCTTACTATGGATATCATATGTATATATCTTGTTTATGACCATTGATGTGATGATGTTATGATAACCATTTTATTAATCTTGTTTGTGGTTAATCAGTTGTATCTTTATATATGTTTGATTCTTCTTACTGGTTGGTAGGGATTTTCAATTCCTGGATGGGTCATGTCATATTCTCAAGGGAAAAATCATTCAAAAATGGTTATATGTGGTGTTGTAGTTCATATCTCTAACCCATGGAAATTGGGAACATACTTTAGGTCATGTATAATATTATATTAGGTAACAGTTTGGGTTAAATCGGTCTAGTTTTCTATAATAAGTATATATTTTATTTGAAAAATTATACATTTAAAAATATTTATTTTAATTTATAAACCTATATTTAAAATATTAGAACATAAATTATATATTCCTCTAAAAATATTTTAATGTGTTATATAGTTATTATATTAGAATTAATTTTATTTGGATGTTTTATAAAAAAATATTTACTCCATATTTGGAATAAAAAGTCCACATTATGTATTAGGGACTATTTTTTTAGGCAAAAAATAAATTAATAAGGAAAAAAATTAGATACCAACACAAAAACCAAAATGATTAAATGGTTAAAAAAATTTGTAAACAACCTAAAATATATTATATGTTGGAATCCTCATATGTTAATCATGTTTTAAGGATCACAAATCCTATATATCATACAAATCATGTTTAATCTATCTCAAATAATGTATACATATATTTTGTTTCATTATGCTTTAATAAACATATCCAAGATCTTAAGTGATATGTTTGATTATTGTAAACTTTTTTTAATTAATTTTAAAATGGATTTCCTTGATAAATAGTTAAGTCTAATAAATTCTATGAATATCACTATTTATGTCTGTATACAGATATTTGGAAAGTTTGAGAAACTCTGACCGAACACTGTGAACCAGAAACTGTGACCAAACAACATGACCAGACACTGTGACCCAGATACCATGACTAGATATCATGACCCAGACACCATGACCTGACACCATGAACAGACACCATGACCTAGATATCTTGACCAGACACCATGACCAAATACCGTTACCAGACACCAAGAACCAGACAGAGTGACCAGATATCGCATCCGTGCTACCAGTTTTTGATCTCTATACAACTATGAGATCCTAACTGTCTCGCCACTCAAAGGAAAATAAGGATACACCATTTCACAGAAACACCTTTTCCAATTGACACGATTAATAGATATATTGTTATACTGTTCTTTATTATGTTTTGTTCTTTTTCAATTTAATTTCTAATGATCATATTTGTGTCTTTAAAAAGAACTAAATTAATTTATATTTCTTTGTAGACATGTCACCTGACTATGTGCACTCTGAGAATAAAAAGAGAAGTGTGGCCAAAAAACAATGTTACACATGATAATGAAGAATCACCAGAATTATTGAGAAATGAATTGAAACATGTAACTCAATACATCTGAAGAACAAAAGAAGTATTATCGAATAAAAAAAGATAGGATACCATAGATCAATGTCAATAACATCTTCACAATACCCACTCCATGAAAAACACTAGCCATATCTAACTAGAAACTATAGCACTCAACTTGTGATACTCTGTTTCCCACAAGAGGACCCGATTCTAACATCTGCTTCATCCTAGTAGTCAAGAGTTGAATAAAATAACACTTAGATCACTTCAAACCATATCTCATCATTTTTTCTCTATGGTGTATTGTTTTTGGCTTTCAATCCGTGTGTGTCTGTCTGTATAAACACACACATTGTCTCCTGCAAAAAACTGTAGGATACAAGATATCATTCCTCTCACATCTTTTTAAACTTGATTAATCACATGGATAAGTATGGAAGAGTTCTCTGTGTGACCCATTGGTTTATATCCATAATGAAATATGGAAGAGGTCACGTGACCTGGACAGTCCTGTGTAGTATTGTTTACCCCTATCTAGGGTGTGGTTCATGTTTATTAATATAAGAATCTTAGTGGCAGGTGATCGCCAAGTGGAGTGGATTAGGTCATGGCTTGATAATGAACCAATTGTTTTATATCCTCTATGTTGCTTAATTTAGTTTTCTCTATTTTACTATATAATTAAAAAATCAATAAATTTACTTTGATAGTTAATCGTGGAAAGAAGTTATAATTATTTTTCCTTATTAGAATAGCTTCAAAAGTAATGTTAATAACAAATATTAAGATTAATATGAATTAATCAATCTTCAGAGAGGTTATTTATATATTAAAACATTCAGAACCATATTAAATTGATTAAATGGGTTGTGTTGATTTTCATTGGGGAACCTTTTAAGAATACTTTTCAAATATAAATTTTAATAGATACTCAATTCACCCCCTCTTGATTTCTCTACTCTGACCAACATTAGGAATCAAAGGGTTGTTGTTATTCTTGTTAATACTCTAGTTTGTAAACTACTGAACTATGATTTTAGATATACATTAAAGATCAATAAATTTCGATTAATTCTAAATTTCTAGATTTTTTAAAGTATTTATTTTTTTATCAATTATAGATTGGAAGGTGATGCAAAAAAACATAACACTATTCTTTAATGGAATGAGTTATGCCCCATAGAAAATTTAAATGAAAATGCATTTAAAAAGTATGGGGTTTGAAATTAGGTTTTCAATTATAGATGAGTATAATATTCCTGCTACTTATAGAATCATTGGGGATGAAAAAAATGAGACTGCCTAAAATTACTATTACAAAGCCATGAATGCCCTATATTGCTCTTTCAAGAGGTGAAGAATTTTACTAAATTTCTATATGTAAAAATGATTATTAAATTTGGGATACCTTGTTTATGTCACATGAAAGAACTTATAGTGTGAAATAAATGATACTTAATGATTATACTATTAAATATGATAACTTTAAAATGAAACCTTTTGAGCCCATTTCTGACATGTATCTCAGTTTTAATGAAACTTTCAGTACAATAATTTCTCTTGGAATAGAATTCACTACCAAAGATGAATACTGAGGATTCTCAGATGCCTACCAGATAGATGGAGAGAATCCTCTTTCTATATTAGAGAATAATGCGACATCAGCATGTTACCTATAAAATAACTCATTTGGAAACTAATGTCCTATGAAGATGAGTAGAATGTAAAAAAGGAAGAAGAGGACAAACCCAAAAAAAAATCTGTTGCATTTAAGACCACCACATCTAAACAAAGAGCGAAATGGAAATTTGATGAATCTATATAATGTTCTAGCAGTAAACCATCATCACCTGAAAATGATGAGGAAATGGATCAATTAGCCAGAATGTTTAATAGATTTTACCAGAAGAAGAAATTTTTAGAAAGTGCAACTTCAAGGGAAGATATGATTGAAAAGGTAGTTGGATGAAAGATTAGAAAAGAAGTGACAAGTCGAATGATATAGTATGCTATGAATGTAGGTGAAATGAACATATAAAGGATGACTGCCCCAATCTCAAATACAAAAAAGTAATATGAGGACAAAGATAGAAACTATAAAAATGCAATGAAAGCAACATGGGGTGCTTCTAAGGATAGTTCATGTGACATATAATCTTCACATGATGAACATGAAAACAAAGTATACATGTTTCTATTGACAAAAACATCTGAGGTAACACTGAAATATCTTGTAGAAAATTCCTATTATTTTAGAGATGAGAGCGATTCTAAAAACATGTCTAACTAAGGAATGATTGAGTATTGTAATATGCTTGAACACACATGTAATGGACTAAAAGATAAATACAAATCTTTTAAAAAACAAAATTCTCTTTTCTAAACTTTTAAAACTGAAATTAGTGTAGAAAGAGAGAAAATTATTAATTACTCAAAGAAAATAATGCACTAATGTTATCTAATATGAAATTGAAGAAGGGTCCTGAAGGTTTTACTAATGGAAAAGAATCTTCGGTAAAAATTGTAGGTAAATAAATTTTTCCTAAATATACTAATGGTATTGGCTATCAACCTGGTAAAATAAATTTTGTAAGAATTAATTTTTTTATCTCTAGGACATACAAAATTTCTCCTAGTTCTGGAAAACATTCATCTTGATAAAATTATGATACACTATCTACCGTTTCAATCTTTTCTAGACCAAAAAGAGTTTATTATTCAACCACTTTTCAAAATTCATATAGAAAACCTATAAGGAAAATGTGGGTTTCGAAAGCACTAATAACTAATATTACTGGATCCAAACAAATATGGGTACCAATATTTATTTTTCTTTGACTATTTTATAGGACATCATCTTTAAGAGCTCTGGTAAAAGCTTATAGTACATGTACATGGTTGTTCAAGACACATGATAGGGGACTATTCATGCAGCAAGAATTTAAAAAAATTGTTGTGGGACATGTCACCTTTGGTGATAATGCAAAAGGAAATATCATTGGCCTTGGCCAAATCAGTAACTCTAACTCAGTTTTAATTTCAAATGTACTTTTTGTTGATGGATTGAAATATAATCTTCTTAGTATTTCACAACTATGTGACAATGTATTTCATGTTAAATTTGAAAATGATTCATGTAATTTTATCATTTCTAAAAATTAATTATATTTTTTTACATTAAAAAATGAAAATGTATACTTGGTTAATATGGATTCTTTAGTCTCTCAAAATGATTCATGTTTTAGTGTATTTCACAAAGTGTCATAGATTTGGAATAGGAGAATAAAACACTGTAATATTCACGCTCATAGAAAACTAACCAGAATAAAATTACTCAAATACCCACCCAAACTTGAGTTTCCAAATGATAAAGTGTGTAATCATTGTTAAAAGGGAAAGAAACACAAAATTTCCTTCAATCAAAAGAAAGAAGTTTCAAATTATGAACTACTAGAATTGGTTCACATGGATTTGTTTGGACCATCAAGATTTTCATGTTTAAATTGGATGCACTATGTTTATACTCTAGTAGATGAATTTTCTAGTTATACGAGCACTTTCTTTTTAGCTCAAAAAAGTGAAACCTTCTATCATTTCACAAAATATGCCTAAACTGTAGAAATCTTAGTGGAATTAGAATTAAATCCTCAAGAAGTGATCATATACGTGAGTTTGAAAATCAATAGTTTGAATCTATTTGTTCTCAAATTGTCTATAGTTATAATTTCTCTACCCCTAGAACACCTCAACAAAATGGAGTTGTAGAAATTATAAATAGAACCTTCAAATAAATTACTAGAACCATGCTTATTGAACATGACTTACCAATTTATTTTTGGGATGAAGATGTAAATACAACATACTATATTATCAGTAGATTTTTGATTGGACCCATTCTTAAAAGAATTGCATATGAGTTATGGAACAATAGAAATCCCAAAGTAAACTACTTGAATGTTTTTGGTTGTAAAGTCTATATCCTTAATACTAAAGAAAATCTTCAAAAATTTCCATCCAAGAGTGATAAAGGTATATCTCTAGGATATTCATTCTATAGTAAAGCCTATAGAGTGTTTAACAAAAGAACAAAATGTGTGAAAGAATTTGTCTATATCAAATTTGATGAAACAGATCCACATGAGCCTAAGAAAACTCTAACAAATCTAGAGGATTATTTTTCAAATCTAGACATCAGTACAAAATCCTCTAACCATCCTGTGAAGGAATATGTAAAAACATCAAGTTCTATAAATTCTTCAGATTTTTGTCATAGTGAACCTAAACCTATTGAAGAACCTGAAATCACTAGTTATTATATTTCTAGTGCTGTTAGAACTCTTAAAAACCATACTTTAGATTTAATTGTAGGAGATTTAGATAAAGTAAATCAAACAAGAGTTTCTCTTAGAAATCAGGTTGAACATCAAGTCTTCTTGTCACAACGTGAACCTAAAAACATTAATGATTCTATCAATGATGAATGTTGGGTGATGTATATGCAAGAAGAACATAATGAGTTTAAAAGGAACAATGATTGAAAATGTGTTGATAGACCTAGAGACACATTTACCATAGGCACTATGTGGGTTTTTAGAAATAAGGTAGATAAAGCTGGTAACATAGTTTTAAACAAGGCTAGATTGGTTGCACAATGCTATAGAAAAGAAGAAGGAATTGACTATGAAGAGACCATTTCCCCAATATATTGATTGGAGCCATCAGAATTCTTCTTTCTTATACTTCACATCTTAATTTAAAACTATATAAAATGGATGTTAAGAGTACATTCTTAAATGGGTATATAGCTGAGAATGTCCTTTTTGACCAACCCCTAGTTTTAGAAATACTCATTTTCCAAATCATTTTTTTGAAATATCAAAAGCATTATATAGATTAAAACAAGATCCAAGAGCTTGGTATGATGGATGAAGTACTTTTCTTATTTCCAAAGGTTTTAAAAAAGGAATAAATGATCATACCCTTTTTATAAACTGAATTTAAAATGATGTTTTCATAGATCAAATTTATGTAGATGAAATTATCATTGGATCTTCAAGAAATTATTTATGTATTGAATTTTTGAAAATTATGAAAAATGAATTTGAAATGAGTTTAAGGGGTGAACTAAAATTCTTTATTAGATTTGAAATCATTCAAAATAATGATGGTATTATTTTTAATCAAAGGAAATATACTAGAGATCATCTAAAATGTTTTGGTTTGGATAACACTAAAAGTAGTGACACTCCAATGAATACTTCTTGTAAGTTGGATCTTGATGAAGATGTATAATCTATTGATCAAGCCACTTATTAAGGAATTATTGGAATCTTACTCTACATAATCGCTAGCCGACCTGACATTTTGTTTAGTGTATGTATGTGTGCTTATTTTCAAGAAAATACTAAGGAATCTCATTTAAATGTTGTTAAGAGAATTTTCAAATACCTCAAGAATACATCCAATCTCAGACTGCTCTATCCCTAAGGACAATAATTTGAGTTAGTTAGTTATTCTGATGCTGACATCAGTGGTTTTAAGTGAGATATAAAAATCACCTCTGGAACATGTCACTTTTTAGGCAAGTCACTAGTATCATGGTGTTGTAAGAAACAAAACTCTGTTGCATTATCTATTTCCAAAGCTGAGTACATACCTACTGGTAGTTTTTGTGCACAAATTTTGTGGATGAAACACATATTAATATATTGTGGATATCAATTCAGGCATGTAACTATAAGTTGTGACAATACCAGTGCAATTAACATCTCCAAAAATCCTGTTTCAGACTCTAGGAAAAAACATATTAATGTAAGACATCACTTTTTGAGAAATAATTATCAAAAATATGACATCACTTTGGAATTAATTGAAATGGAAGATCATCTCACTGGTATATTCACCAAACCCCAAAATTATTAAACAGTAGATTACATTATACATGAATTGGGAATGATTAATCTTAAGTAGTAAGTGTACGATTTCACAGCTTACTATTTCATAGTTTATAGTTTCAAAAGTCACTATCTTAAGATTACAATATAACTATAATAGTTCTTTTGTTTTACTATGTTATATGTTTCTATTTCATAGTTACTATCTCACCATGAAAGCCTGTTATGGTCTCACCATGAAAGCCAGTTATGGTCTCACTGTGAAAGCCTCTTATGGTTTCATTGTAAAATTCTATTACAGTCTGACCATAACGAAAATTTTTCCTTTTATTTACATATTATAACCCGTATCATGGTAATTAATTATTTTATTCCTTTATTATATCTTGATTTTTATATTGCGATGCTTGACATCCCAAAATGATAAAAACAAAATAAATTTCACTTCTTTATTCACCTGATCTCTCTTCTCTCATTACGTAACCCCTCCTTCATCCTTGATCAGTCTCTTGAACCTTCATTGAATTACCATAATGAAACAACCATCTTCATCAACTCTAAAAAAGTGAAGATCAAAGAAGAAGATCAAAATAGCATGGAAGATAGCGCCCAAAGGTCCGTTGAATCAGAAACTAGTGAGCAGAATAGTGGTACCTGAAAAAGAAATTTTCCCCAAGTGGCTAATGTCAAGTAAGCCTTTAGTATTAAATGTAATAAAAGAGAAAGGATGGATGTATTGGTTTGAAAAAGAGGATATGGCAATTTACCCAAATCTAGTTTCACAGTTTAATCAGTTCTTTCAATTCTCATTTGATTACAGAAGATGGGTTTGTTCTAATAAGCTGGATCAATGGGAAAAGATGTACATATTCTTCGAGTTTATGGGATACTTACCAAAGGATACATCATGAGGGTTTTTTCGAGGACCACCATAGAGGTCTTCCACCTTCAATTAAGATCTTTGTTGTGAAAGAAGCCTTGGGAAGCTTAACTGGATATGAAACAAAGAGAATATCTATAGCTACTAAGCTGGATGGGGATATCAGACTTTTGATTAAATTTGTTCAGAATCTGATTTTCCCTAGAAAAGTATATTTTTCTACAGTCATGTATCAAGATGTATTTTTGATACATATTATGAATAATGGAAACAAGATCAACCAATGTATGTATGTCATACTCTATATGTTTGAGTTGATAAAGGAATCCTCTATGTCAACCTCCCTATTCTACTCATGATTAATATAATATTTTCTTCATTTAAAAGGGTTGGATGGAAAAGATGGAGAAATAATTAAAGAATATGAATTTTTTATTTCAAAAGTTAATATCAAGGGAAAGAAAATCAGTTGGAATCCATAGAGAAAAGAATGGGTGGAAGATAATGACAGTGTCTATGAAAAGTTCAACCCAATTGAGAATTATTCAAGACCTAAGGACATTTCTGATACTGGTTTGGAACCAGATGAAATCATTGATTATTCTAATGAGGAAGAAAAATAAGAGGCTGTTACACCTACATGGAAAGCTGTCTTTGATGAAGAAGACAATGAACCAGCTTGTCAAGTCTAAACTGAGAAGGCAATACCCGTCCCTGAAGAGATTGTTGATCTGGAAGAAAAAACTGCCTGTAAAGAAGAATATGTTGTTGTTGAATGGGAAAAGAAATTTCTGGAAGAACATTTAGAAGATGGTCTTTCTCTTGAAAATAAGCTTCTTATGAGGAACACATAGAGGAACAAGATATTCTTGAAATTATCCCGTCCACTAAAGAAAGAATGGAGAAATCCTTTCAATTTACTAGAAAAAAAATGGGAGAGGCTATTAGGGATGAAGTCTTAGAAGTAGATCAAGGATCTAAATCTATTAGTGCTGTGAAAGATACACATGTTGAAAGGGAGAAACACCCAAATCTGAAAACTGTTGATATTCCTAATCTAGTTGATCCAAGCTATGTGGAGACATGGTATAAATTCCCTAGAAATTTTGATGTAAATGATTACCAAGAATCCTCAGTTAAAGGTATACATTTGTCTAATGTGTTGCAATTGAGACTAGTATCTTCTCTTGATGTTATAGCTGCAAATGAACCTGAACCTATCTCTGCTCCAATTCCCAATCCTTCTCAAGAACCTTCCACCATTGTTAGTAAGGATGATTTGAAAGCATTTGGAGCTACCCTGTTGGATTATGATGAAAATATCATGAATAATCAACCTACTATTGTGACCAACTTGAGTGAATGATAATCTTCTTTGTTGTTAGAGAAGATTATTTGGAAGATTCAGCCAAAAATGCATCATGAAACTCATAAATTCAGAGTTGAGAACAAACAGCTCAGTGATAAAGTTAAGTATCTCAAAGTTATTCTTGAAGATATGCATTGAGTACTAAACTCAAGACCAGAACCTATTTCTCATCCTATTGATGATATTAGTGGTCATATTCCATAGGAAGTTTCCTCCCTAATTCAACATAAAATAACATTCTTATCTTACAATGTGACTGAAAGAAATATGAAAATAGTTCAAGAGATGTGTCAGTTGGTTATTGGTCTCAACAATATGACTAATGAGTATAAGGGTTGTCTCTAGAAAGATCTAAATCTAATGAAGTCTCTTACTTCAGCTATTACACCTTCTAATACCTATGGCCAATCATCTCAACCTTCCTTGAATAGTGATCTTATCAGAACGATTTTTGAGGATGAACTTCAGTCAGTGCTTAGTGGAATTGACCAAGAGTCACTATCTGTGGTTATCAAGAATAGTGTCAGAGGTATTGATCAGGTAATAATTCATTCCAATATTGCCAATGATTCTTAATAAGAAATTACTAAGAAGGTGGATTTTTTACTTCAACAGAATTTTCTCTAAGCATGATATAAAATACCATTTCAAGTACCTTGTAGAGAATTTTCAAATACCTCCTATCACTCAAGCTTTCAAAACTCAATATCTAAAGATGAAGGATTTCACTCCCTTTTTGGACAAGTTCATGGAGAACAAGGATGACTTTGAGAATGAGATGCATTATGGGGGTGACATTGTTTGTGAATTCATCAAGCTATTGAGGCCTTATCTTCATGTCTAAAGCACTGATATTGTGGATCCTATAGCTGCACCCTTGAGACCTTGTTTTCTTACATTCTCATCCTCTTCCCTTGCCTCAACTTCCGTGTCTGTCTCTCAAGCTCTAAACAAGATCAGACCTGTTATCCTTGTCCAATAATTTCCTCAGTCCTCCACTACACCAACCTTGTCCACCTATGTTTTTTAAGGACTCCCTTTACCTTCTTTGTCAGTTGGTTCACTTCCTTCTTCCACTTATACATATGATCCTATGGCTTCTAGTGATTCTTATTATAAGGGAAAATAGAATATAACCATTTCTTAAGAACATTGAATAATCTATTTTGATAGGGTTATTGTGGAATTTTGGTTTCCTACTATTTATAATGACACTTTTTTTATCCATCTAATGCATTTTGAACTCTTTTTATATAGTCTCCTATTTAATATTGTACTCTTATTTGATAATCCCAAAGGAGGAGAGATATTCACTCTAAAGGCACACAAAGGGAGAGAAACATTCACTAAGAATATATATCTCACTCACATGATTTGTGATCATCAAAATGGGGTGATTATTGGACACCTCGTGTGTTAATCAAGTTTTAATGATCACAAATACTAAATATCCTACAAATCCTGTTTAATCTATATCAAATCATGTATACAAATGGATTGTTTATTTATGCTTTAAATAAACCTATCTAAGATATTAAGTTCTATGTTTGATTATTATAAACAATTTTTAATTCATGTTACAATGGATTTCCTTTATTGATAATTAAGTCTAATCCATTTTATGAAAGTCACTATTTAATTATGTATACAGATATTTGTATATGTCTAAGAAACCATGACCAGACTCAGTTTCCCAGACACCGTGACAAGAAATCATGACCCAGAAACTATGACCAGACACCGTGACCCAGACACCGTGATCAGATAGCGGGACCAAACACCGTTACCCAGACATCGTGACTAGACACTGTGACCAGACACCGTGACTAGACACAATGACCAGACATCGAGAACTAGACACTGTGACCAGACACCGCATTTATGCTAACAGTACTTGATCAATATAAAACTATGCCATCTAAAATGTCTCAATTCTAAATAGAAAATAAGGAGACACTATTTCGTGGAGACACCGTTTCCAAGTGACAATGTTTCTAGATAGATTGTGACACCGTTATTTAATTTGTTTTTCATTTTTCAATTTAATTTCTAACTGTCATATTTGAGTCTTTCAAATGCACTAACATAACTAATATTTATTTTTAGACATGTTACCAGACAATACGAGGTACAAGGTTCATAATAAATGCATCATGTCGACTCCAACACAGGCACTCTAAGAATAAAAATAGAATGTGTCCCAAAAACAAAGATGCACGCGATAACGAAGAAGAATGAGTATTCTTGAGAAAAGAACCGATTCATACAACTCAATACATCTAATTCACACAGGAATCATTCTTATATCCAAAATTTTGGGACACCATAGATCAAAATCCATAACATAGTCACAATACTAACTCCATGAAGAACATGGGACAGATCTAACTAGGAACTAGAGCACCAGACTTGCGATACTATATTTCTCACAAGAGGACTCAATTTTGACATCTACTTCATCCTAGATGTCCAAAGTTTCATAGAATAACACTCATATCCCTTCTAAAATTATCTCTTATTTTTTCTCTATTTGGGTATTTTTTATTTCAAGTAGTGTGTTTCCTCTGTATTAACACACACACTTTCTCCTGCACTAAACTGGAGGATACAAGATATACTTCCTATCACTTATTTTTTCACTTCTTTACTCCTATAGATAGGTTTGGAATAGGTCCCTATATGACATGTTAGTTTATATCCATGAAGAATTATAGAAGTGGTTGTGTGACCTAGATAGTCTTATGTACTGTTGTTGACCCCGATCCAGGGTGTAGATCATATTTATTAATAGAAACTATTAGTGGCAGATGATCACCAAGTGGAGTGGATTAGGTCTTGGCTTAAGACTGAAGCACTTGTTTTATATCTATTGTGTTTTTTAATTTAGTTTTCTCTGTTTTACTATATAATTCATAAATCACTAAATTTAATTTGATAGTTAATCTTGGAATGATGTTATAATTGTTTTTACTTATTAGAATAGATTCAAAAGTAATGTTAAAAACTGATATTAAGATTAATAAGAATTAATAAATCTTCTTAGATGTTATTAAAATAGTTAAACATTAATAACCATATAACTTTGACTAACTGGGCAGTATTTATTTTTATTGGGGAATCTTTTTGGAATAATTTTCAAACTGAAATTTTAATAGATACTCAATTAACCCCCCTATTGAGTACTCTTATCTGACCAAAATTATATATATATGTATATAAATGAGTTTATGGGGAATTGATACACACAGAACCATCACTCTATATTACTGTTCACATATGGAGACCCTTTATTTTGAATGTAACATGCCATTATTAAAAAGTTATGGGTTTTCTTAAAAAAAGTCACCCTTTTCACTTATAAAAGGAGCTCACAAGAACCCCACTTCTCCTTAAGACAAAATAATTTTTTTGACCAAATATAGCCAAAATATCTCCCCAAAACATATATACATGAAGTAGAAGTATTTTTCTTCTCAAAATACCACTCTTCAAATGCTAAATCATTTTGGAAAAATAGATTTTTCTATGGAATAAGGGTAAATTCTTAATCAATCCTTTTTCATTTATCTTCATTGATTAGTTTACCACATACAAAAATATTCTAATAATTCAAACATAATTAATTCAGTATCATATGTATAATATAAAGGTATTATTTTAATAGAATAATAATTTTCTACCTTCATGAACTATTAAAAAAGTTAAAATGGTGTTCTTGTTTACCTACAATCAATTGTATATTGGAATGTTTTGTTTTATTTTTCATCACCGATATACATGGTTAATTCAATGGGTTTTTAATGAATAAATATTACATATAAAACATTATTATACTTATAAAAGTATATATAAATTTTCAAATTTCTACTATATTAAAAACAAAAACATCACTTGTGTGTATATACGTACCACCACCTCCATAGAATAATGGTTTCATTTCTCATTAACAACATACTTGAATGATACCAAGAACATATATAAGGATTTACAGTTAATTATATAATATAAAAAAGGTTTTTTAAAGTTTATATTAACATTTAACATATAGTAAATGTACTAAATATTCCACTATTAAAATTATCAAAACATGTTTTTCACTAATTATCTCTTCGAAAATCATTACTAAAACTCTCATAGAATTAAATTAAATCATTAAAAATAATTATAAATAAAAAATGCTATTAATTTTAATAATTTATAAATGATGAAAATTGTATCAAAAAATAGGGATTGGTATCAACATTTTAATTCATGTGAAAAACTACAAAAAATCATTAACACATGATGATAAAAAATAAACTGTAACTAAATATTAAATGTATAATTAAATTATTATAATTTAAGTGAATAAAAGTTAATATAAATATATTATGTTATTAAATAGGTTATCCAGAGGGTTATATTTATTATACAGAATGTTAAATAACCTTCATAGAATATGAGAGCAAATTAATGGGATTTGGGAAACTCATATTTATTTCATTGATTTACAAGGATTCTTCCTTAACTTAATTTATCAATGTTTTCTATATTATTAAATTTCCCATTTTATATGATATTTTATCTATGTAAATTTATATATTAATTCAAACCATTTTTCTTTGTGGATATTTTTAAAAAGGTATAACGTTATTAAAAATTATTTTCATCCACTTTAATGATGATTGATTTTCCATATTCACGTTAAATATTCCCACCAATGTTATTATTTGGAAACCCAATTATCTATTACAACATATGGAATTCATTTTGATCATTTAATATTTTTAAAAGGATTATTTATTATATTTATTATCATGGGGATGTAAATATTGGAATTTTAAAATATTAAGAATATTTTTCCTTTAATAATCATGAACTTTATCTCTCACTTCAAATTTAATTTATAAAAAATTATTTTTTCCTTTGAATGATGATTTATTGATATTTATTTTTAAATAATGTTTTGTAAAAATATTCATTCTAAATTCCCAAAATTGATCATTTTGAAAATCATTATTAAATTTTTATCATTACAGTAGTATGAGGGAATGGTTTATAAAGTGAATTTTATGTTTACTAAAAAATATCTATCTACAATGAAGTGATATATTATAAATAGATCATTAATGAAATTCATTTGGGTGATTAAAATTTTTTAAATGATTGATATACTCTTTATGTCCCTGATGTTGGGTTTTTTTCATGAAAAACTCAATAAATTTTTTTTATCCCCTTTAGAAATGAAGTACTACAATCTCAGGATTGTCTCATGAGGAATTTTCAATTTTAGTTTCAATATTTTCACTTTTTTTGTTTATTTTACCAAGAATAGAACTTTTTAGATTTGATTAAATTTTTTAAAATTTATTATAAATATAAAATAATGTTCATCAAAATTAATGATAAATACATAAAAATTTATTGAAAATAATGTGTGTTTGAAATATTTATTAAAAAAGTAGTCGTGGACTTGTTTCAATATCTCAGGCACTCCCCTCTTTCTTGTTAAGATGAAATGTTTCTAAATTTTATTTCTAAATTCCTCCTAAGGACCCCAGGGTGAACAATAAAATTTAAATTGATATCTTATCAACACCTAAATATTATTTTCCCCTCCTATAAAAGTGTTTTAATTACTTTAAGACCTCCAAGTAATCAATCCAAATTTATTTCTCTATAGTCATTGACACGACATCTCCAAATAAATTTAAATAGTGTAATCAATTAATTTACTTCTTAAAATGAACAACCATACAAATTTTTGTTATGAAAATATATGCAATAAGGTATACAACTCCATTTATTCAAAATTATAAGTTCAATAAAAATTCAAAAAGATATTACAAAATAAGAATGAAATTCAAAAGAGAGTGTCTGCCAATTGTTGTTTTTCCCTAACCACTTGGTTCTTATCCTTGCATCACTTGAGAAGCCTCCATATTTTCTATTCAGGAATCCGTGCCTGGAATCTTCATCGTGATCTGAATAATATCCTTTATCTTTCTCTCTTAAGCTAACCTCCTTTGAAAGTGGCTAGTGTGGGTGGAATGGAATTACTTAGGTAGGGGGAGC
Source organism: Viscum album (assembly GCA_963277665.1). NCBI lineage: Eukaryota > Viridiplantae > Streptophyta > Magnoliopsida > Santalales > Viscaceae > Viscum > Viscum album. The sequence goes on along the minus strand of OY728130.1, from coordinate 1,049,395,783 downwards.
ACTCCTGCTTTTATAGGCTAGAATATTTCTTCTAAGGTAACCACATGTTATACCAATTAAAGGATTGATTCTTGCGTGGCATTCTTCACAAAAGTTGTTCTTATATTGTATTCACGTCTCCCCATAATTTTCTAGCGTTATTGGGAACATGATGATGGAGTTTTAAATCATTTAATTAGATGATAAATATAGTAGAAATATTATCTCTATCAATTTCCCCACAAATATTACTTGGACTCTAGAAGAAGTGTGCAGTAATAAATTTTCAATGAAAATTCAAAACATATTAATGAAAACATTAAAATAAAAATCAAGGATTTAATCTTTTTATGCCTCTTCAACAACTTCAATTCCAAATTCTTAATTATTTTCATTAATTTCATTCCCATTTCATTCATTCCTCTATTAAAAATAATACCTAAATCACTTTTTTTCTCACCACATGATTTTTTATTTTGAGAAAAGCTTTTCTCATCCATATATATTCAAGGGTCACCATAGGATTTAAATTTTTATATATCTCTACCCAATTAAGGTAATTTTTTAATCCATTATGAAAACACAGAAATGTTTTTTCTGAGGTTCAGGTTTGGTAGATTTTAATATGTGAAGAATTATGAAGCAAAAAGAGATGGTTAGACACTTTTATAGAGTAAAATTTCATGATTTCAGTTTCCACATAAGCATGGTCTCCTCACCTTTCTTCATGTAATAAATTCAGCTATAAAAAAAATAAAAATTTCTCTCATGGAAATAAAACAACATATCCATATCAGTAGTATTGGAACAAAACCTTCTTCCCAAATTTTTTAGAATTTTTAATCTCTATAAAGGTACAACTAATTATTTAGGAGCACCAAAAAGGAAGATATCTCTTTTCCTCGAATGGTACATATTGGAACATCTATTTTTAATTTTATTTAATCATCAAGAAAATATCTTAAGAATAAGAATTTCCACCCAATATATCACCAAATGAGGTATCACACCACAAAAATGTCCTCCATGCTTATGCATTACTTAAATCATGAAATGTACCTCAAGAGAAGGCTGTAAAGGGAAACTATATTATAATGTGGCTATCTAATAGGCAGAACATGGATACTATGGGCTCAAGAATGATCAAATGTATATAGTAGGACAAAATTTAAAAGTATTCTCATGAAAAAATGGAATTTCAATCACAAACACATTTCCTCTATAATATTGATCACAAATTCTTTAAAACTCATAGGTTTTGACAGAAAAAGTCATGTTCAGGTTAAAACAAGAATTTTTGGGTTTACTCAAGATATGGGGTGAATGTGAATAAGATGAAAAAATGGCTCCGAACGATTAATGGAATTTTATTTTTAAAACTGGATAGCATTCATGGAATGGAATTTATAATTCAATGTTCCTTTACAGAATTTCTACAATTTGAATTCTGAACAAAGAACATTTCAGCAATCATTTATGTTCACTTCCATTAATCAAGTTGGTTTGTTCCATTGAAAAAAAATTAAATTCACAAAGATATTATTTTAAACATCAAATTTTTTTACAAAATACATGAAATAAAACACACATAATTTTAAAGAAAAACTGAAAATATACATTTGAAACAAAAACTCTCAAAATTCAGAACACAAAAAATCATAATATACCTAGTATGATCCTCCCCCCACACTTATTTTTGTGAAATATAATCGTTGGATAAAAAATAAATTTGAGAATTAAATTACAGAAATTATAGACCTAATAATAAAATAAGAGATGAGGAAATATTCAACCTAGATTCAATTGTATTCAGCTTCATGAAGGTGGATCTCCTCCCCTAGAGGATCGTGAAAATTCCCTCTAAATATCTTCAAAGAATGCCCATTGACTTTGAATGGTGTCTATTTGTCTGGTTCTTTTATCTTTATTTCACCAAAATAAAAAACATGAGTAATAATGAATAGTCTAGACCATTTGGAATGAAATTTACTTGGGAATAACTTCAATATGGAATCAAATGACAACACTTTGTCTCTTTCCATGAAATTTTTATTGATAATAACCCCATCATGAAAAAATTTAGTCATTTATTTTTATAAGGTGGTGGTTTATTATACATTATTTTTTATCACCTCTGACTCCTGTATATAATATTTTTGGTGTTTTTTTAGCAGAAAATTGATTCATATTACATGTTTTTCCATCACAAAAATATTTCACCTCAAATTCCACTGGTTGGTGAAAAACATTCCCATAGACTGATCAAAATTGTGACATGATAAATGGTGGTGGGGGGGGGGGGAGTGAATGCAGTTTTGAAGGACTAAAGTTTATCACCTAGTCCCAAACTTCAATCCTTTCTATATGCATTCACAATTTTTTCTAATGTTTTTTATTAAATATTGGAAAAATCATCCATTCCCCTCATTTGAGGGTGATAGTGTGTAGAGGCCCTATGATGAAGTAAATGTTTCATTAAAATATATTCTAATGTCCTATTATAAAAATTGTTACCTTGATCCTTAATAATGAACTCTGGAAATCCTATCCTTGAAAAAAATTCCTTTCAAAAACATGAACAAGGTTTTGGCATCATTATCACTCATGGGAATAGCCTCCACCCACATGGAGACATAATCAACATAAAGTAGTATGTAAAGATATAAAAAAGAATTTGTATAAGTCCCCATGAAATCCATATCCCATACATAAAATATTTCATAAAACAAAATAGATTGTTCTGGAATTTCAATCATTTTGGCGATGATCCCTTGAAATTGACATTTTTATAGGTACAACAAAATTCAAAAGAATATCTAAAAATGGTGGTCCAATACATAAGAGAATCAAGAATTTTATTTCTATTATTTATGACCCAATGTGTCCACCACATTTGAAAGTGTGAATTTTTTATGGATTTAAATTTAGAATTTGGAATGCATCTCATAATAATTTGATCTATACAAACATGCCATAAGTAATGATCATCCCAAATGCAATCCATTGAATCACTCATAAGTTCACCAATTTATTTATTTGAAAACCTGTGGGGAAATTCACCAGTATCCAAATCATTTATATGATTAGAAAACCATGGTATTTGACCTTTAAAAGAAAAGAACTCATACTCTGGAAACATTTCATTAATTGGTCGATAAATATGAAAATTTCAATTCCAAACTAATGGTATCCTACTCAAATGATATGAAATAAGGATCTCACATCCCTTTTTTTCCTTCATTTCAACATCAAACCACTGTAACATTATGATAATTCTAAAATGTCTTTGTTTTGGAACATGTTTATTGATAAAAAAATTTAATTACAGATTGATCTGTGAAAACAATCACTTTTGATCCGAACAAATAGAATCTAAATTTTTCCAAAGAAAAGATTACAACCATCAGTTCCTTATCAGTTTTTGTGGGGTTTTATTAGGCTTGATCTAAAGTTCTTGAGGCACAGAAAATCTCATGTAACTTATTTGTCAACATTTGACATAACAATTCACCAGGAGAAAAATTATATTTATCAATCATGATTTCAAAAGAAAAACCCCATTTGGGTGGCTGAACAATGGGAGAGGTTATCGATTTTTGTGTCATCTCCCAAATAGATTATTTATAAATCACATCAATGAAAAATGGAACATATTTTTAGAGAAGTATGGATAGTGGAAGTGAAACCACACTAAAATATTTTATGAGTCACCTATGAAAACCATCATAACACATGAAGTATCTCACACATCTCACTATTTATGGGTATGAAAATGAATAAATAACTTCAAATTCCGATTTATTAACTTGAATTACATCAAGGGACACATAATTAACAAGAAAAATCACCTTACCCACCATGAAATAATATTTTTTATAATTAAGAACATGATTACAATGAATACATGTTTTAGAAAGATCAACAAAAATTTTCAAAGAACTTTGAAAATATGGTCCATAAATAATGAAGTTTTCCATCAAAACTTCCATACACATTTATAGTTATTCATAAAAATGATCATCATTCACCTTTGAAATTTTCCAGGAGAATTACATAAATAATAGATTATACTCCTATAAGGAATGGTTCCAAATGGACCTGATAAATTCGTTTTCTCTTGATCCTATAGTGGAATGTGAGTTTGGAAATAACCACATAATCCAACAAGAAAACAAGAGTCAGTTTTCCCAATAATTCTTTCATGTAATTAATCATGGAATTTCAATTGGAAGTGGTATTTCCAAATAACTAAATTGAGTTACCTATAATAAAAGTAATTTTTTCCATTTATTTGAATAGCTCATTGGGATACGCTCACCAAAATCATTCCTTGAGATTGTATATTCACCTTTTGGGAACAACAAGGACTGTACTCAACCATTAACATTCAGATGTGGGAAAAATAATTCCAGCACTTAATAGGGAGGTGAATTCCTTCTAAACAACCTCTATAAGTGTCGGGTTCCATATATTTTGAAATTATCTCATTGGTTTAGCATTTTACTCCAAAAATATTATATGCATGAACACTAAGGGGTTGATTCTTTTTAAATCTGATAGATTTTGTCCTATGGATTTATTTTTCTTTTTGAGGACTCCTAAGAGTTAGTTCTCCTTTTATCTTGATAGATATTTTTAAATGATGATAAGTAATTGTTTATTATCACATAAGAAATAATATATTAGGTTCTCAAGAAGTGGGTTCAACTCTAACTATGTTGGATTTTTTCATTTATAAAATTACATTTCCCAAAGATATGATTGCCTAGTGAAGATCCAATTTTAAAGGATATTCATCATGATTGTCACATTCTATTTTCTCAAGATTAATTTCATGTGTAAAATAGGAAACATCTTCATGGAGACCACTAAAAGGTTCAAGGGTTTCCATAAATTCATCTTCACCAATGATGGGATCAGAATTCTCAAAATCCAAATCATCATCACAATATTTCATTTCAACCTCTTGTTGATCATATTAAGTAACAAATAAATTTACATATTTTAAATCAGCATTTGGTTTTTCTTAACAAGTAAAATTAGATAACATCTCAGTGGAAAACCAATCAATAGTGGTTATTTTGGGGGATGAATGATCCTCAAATAGGTGTTTCATGGAATTAGAAGTATTGAAATGAAAAAAATATCCTCTAAATTCCAATGAAAGTGTCACTTTTTTAACATTTATGATTACTTGTTTCTATTTTCAAAAATGGTCTCCCTCGAATGAGAGCTATATGTGTACTAAACTGAACATCATCCATATTAGAGAAATATAAATACATAAGAAAAATAATATCTCTAACTTGAATGAGAACATCCTCAATAACTCTAGTAGGCTTGGTAGTACTTCAATTGGCATGTTTAATGATAATTCCAAATGGTTTCAATTCCACAAATTGAGATACGAGTAAACAGAATGTGGAAGAACATTGATGGAGGCCCCTAAATGAAGCATGAAATCTTTAAATTAAAAATTTACAATGGTCCAGGGAATGGTAATGGCTCCTGGTTCTTTACACTAGACAAGAAATTAATGTTGATTCATGGATGAAACAATCTTCCCTATGTTTATTTTACACATCCTTTGAATTTCCACTTGTGGGTACACATATCATTAAGAAATTTATCATAACATGGAATTTGTTTTGTAGAATCAAGAAAATATTGGAAGGATTGAACATTCTTAAATGCATCTAAAACCTTATTGTCCAACTCTTTTTGAGAACTTGATATCACGGGTGGTTAACTCCAAGGTTAAAAAAGTGGTGGTTTGAATTTTTCTTAGCTAATCAGAGTAATATTTGGGGAAATATAAGTACTAAACATCGTATTACAATAATTATTTGTTCTTTTAAACAATATTTCTTCTCTTTAATTTGTGTTTCTATTTAAATGATCTTCAAAATTTCCATATTTTCCATCAGCAGTGGGATTCTCATTACTAGTGTCATCAATAGGTTTTAGTTTCTCATCTTGAGGGTTATTCAATATTTTCCGCTCCTAAGTTCAATTTCACTTACATTTTCATTCACTTTTTCTCTTATATTCACTTGAGTTTGTGATGATAAACAACCATTAATTTTATTTTTCATGGAATTATTATCAAAGGAAAGTTGGCCAATTTGATTCATTATGGATTTCAAGAGGTTTTTTGGTTGTTTTATTGATTCTTCATTGTTTATATCAGATTTTTGAATGGAAGGAGTAGGCTGAATGTTTCTTCCATAATGAGAATTATATCACTCATTGAAATATAAAACTTGATAATTTATTTATTTTACTTGGAATAATATTCTAGGTTTTTTGGGTTTCTGAAATCATTTATTTCAATGGTTGTTCCATCACGGATTGAATTTTTTTGGGTCTAAAATGGACATTGTTTGTTTTATTTAAAAGTATTTATAGGGAAAATAAAATTTTAGTTCCTAGATGGTTATTTAATTTTTGGGCATTGTTCACAAAAAATTTCATTATAATATTAAATTACATGGTGGTCTTTCATTTGAAATGTTTTCTCATGGTTTGGATATATTGGTGGGTTATTGTACAACATAATTGACCATACCATAGTGGTTAGATCAGAATTTTTTTTCCCAATCAAGTTGTTTTTATGATTTATATTGGGGAATTCATTAGCATATTTCACATGAAGAAGGCCTATTTTTTCAAATTGTTAATCAATTTTTTCCATGTTTTCAATTAATGTTCTAAAAGAAGCTGAAGTTTTGTCATTTAAAGCCCCTGCCAATACAGCGTCAATCATGCTTCTACCTATAAGACACAATCCTTCATATAAACAATGAATCAAGAGTTGTTCATTAATTTGATGGTGGGGGAAGCTAAAATAGAGGCTTTTTAATTGTTTCCAGTACTCATTCAATGTTTCACCATTAGTTTTAGTAATTCTAAAAATCTCCTTTTGAATGGAAGTTGTTCTTTATGTAGGGAAAAAAATTTTGTGGAAAAGTTTTGTTAATTCATTCAAATATATAATCAAAGTTGAATGTAAATAGATTAACCATTAATTTCCATCTCCTTATAAAGAAAATGGAAATGAAATCAATTTTATTTGATTTTCCTTAACTCCTTGAGGTTTCACGTTGAAACAAAGATAACTGAATTCTTGAAGGTGTTTTTGTCGGTCTTCACATAGAAAACCTTTAAATTTTGGATTTTCGTGGATGAAACCATATTTAATTTCAAAACCATTAGGTGCATTGTGATATTCCACTGTAATTTCTTGATTTTCATCCAAGGATGAATCCATTTCTATCAATGCTTTGTTTTTTTCCATTGTAATTTTAGTTTCAAACAAGTTCCCTCTAATTGTGTCAGTGGATGATTAAAATTTATAGATAATTGGATTTATAGTAGTTTTAACACTAGAGTTAAATGTTATATTAATTTCATAATACAGAGTTAACAATTTTGGGTCATGAAAAAACAATTTCTATAAATCCCACTGATGTAACCTCTCTTCCAATAACACCAGTTAATGTGTGGTTTTTATGAAAAAATAAATCAATAATTTTATCCCATATAGAAATGCAATATAGTAGTACCTAGATTTTCTCTCGAGGATGTTGCAGTTTGAGTTGCAAGACTATCGGTACTGTTTTGTTTATTTTCAGAAGAAGTGAAATTTGGGGATTTGATTTATAGTGTGAAAATAGATTATAAATATAAAATAAGTTAAAAAAAATTAATGGTAAATAAGAAAAAATGTATTAAAAATGGAGTGGGTTTGAAATTTGATTAAAAATAGTAGTTGTTGGCATTTTTCAACCTCTCAAACCCCCTATTCCTTTATTAAAAGAAATATTTCTCAATTTTATTTCTAAATTCCCCATCAAGGAACCCTATGTGAACATAAAAATTTAAATAGATATCATATCAATAACTCATACTATTTTCCCTCCTATAGAAGTTATTCAATTACATTAAGGCCTCCATGTAATCAAACCTAATTTTTTTCACTATACATAATGAGAATAACTCACTAATGATATTAAATTAGTGTAATAAATTAATTTACTTGAAATAATTAACAACCAACCTAATTTTTGTAGGAAAATATATTCATGAATGAATAATACCAAATTCATTCAAAAATATAATTTTAAGGGAAATTCAAAAATATATTACAATGTAAGAATGAAACTCAGAAGAGAGTGTTCGTCAGTTTTCGCCATCCACAACCACATGGTGCTTAGCCTCACATCACTTGAGAAGCTTCCATATTCTCTATTATAGCATCAATGTATATAATATTTTTGCAGATATCATTATTCATCTTTACCTTTTTTTCTCAAGCAAGCCTCTTTGGAAAATGGCTAGCGCGGGATGGAATGGAATGCTTTCGGAAGGAAGAGATCTCCTCCTTTTATAGTTCAGAATATCTCTTATAGGGTTACTATGTGATATAAGCATTAAATTATCTATTAATGAATTTAATCATTCATGAATGTTTTTTATTTTTATTTTTCTATCTCTCTTCTATAAATTATCTTGATTGACCTTATGATGATGATTTTATGGCCGATTTACTCCGAATACTTAATTCTATCTAGTTGATTAATGGTATTATACTTCTTCATATTAACATTCCATAATGATTAATCCATAAGAATATTAATGAATTCCAACCATAACAAAAGTTCTTCCATATTTCCGATCTTGTCCCTCCGCAAAATTTCTGACATTTGAAACTCATGGTTCAGAAGATATTAATTAATTATGGAATGGAATTGTTTCTGTCTGGTGAGACCTTTCATATTACACATGCTCAAATGATATAAAGAGTACCTTAATGAGAGAATTTGGACATGAAACTCATCAAGGACGTGAATATGTGAATCATCTTTCATATCCATCTAGAAGAAAGACATTTGGACTTGTGAAACTGGATTTAGGAGACAATTACAAATGTGGGGGTCCAGTATCTTGGATAGAAATACTTTACACAAAGAATGATTTATTTGGGCCTTCATATGTTCAATTTTTGAAATTAACCAGTTGAAAAATATGTATCCAACAAACATATAAACCCTAAAAAATAATCAAAACATTTATATAAATAATTAACTAGATATAACAAAACAATAGAAGTAATTAAATATAGTTTTAAATCCCAAAATAAGCAATTTTTCATTTATGCTCAAAATAACCATTATATAAAAAAATAATCCAAATTAGCTCAAAATATTAAATCTATTGGGGTTTAATTCATTAAATTATATGAAAAAATACTATAAATATTAGCTTTATAAATCACGTTATGCAATAACATTTGGAGATGATATAATACACATTGTTTTATATGGGATTCCATGAAATAATGAATCATTGATATCTTGTGGAATATATATGTATGGATGATTGATATGTATTGTCCAATATAATCCTAAAATGAATTTTTTATGGCTTTATATCTCATTATATAATGATGTTATCTGTGAATATTATTTCTATATTCCCAACATGATATGTGGTCATTATTGTTATGTTCAAAACATTATGTGTTGACATTTGTGTTATGTTCAAAACATGATGTTGGGATATTTTTGTTATGTTCAAAACATTTTTTGTGGAATGAGGTTAATTTTTATTTGTTTATAACGATATTATTTCTTAAGACTAATTTAGTACATCACATTTATTCCAATTTTTTAATATTAAATGTTTATGATATTCTATGTGGATCATGTTTGTGGTCTCATTTTCTCACACTTTTTCCCATAGTATATTTTTGATCATTAGATATTTAATGGAAAACTATTTCTAGTTCATATCCCTTTTCAATCATATATTTCTCAATTCATTATGTTATCAAAATCATATGATATTACCCTTGATGAAATGTTGATATTTTTTTCCATAAATGAGTATTTGAACTCACCCCTGTTTATGTTTTCCATTCCCTAGTTTATGAAGATGAGTATAACCTATATTAAGACAAGAAGGTGGTATAGTGTGGTGCGATATATGAAGAAATGTTTGTATTATTTTAAAATATTCTGTTTATAAAGATAATATACAATAAAAATAAACCATCAATTCTCCATTTAGTGAAATTAATTAGGAGATGTGATGTTTTCAATTATTAAAATGATGAAAAATATATGAATGATTTGTTTGGCTGACCTCACCTGATATAATATAAGTTATTTGATCACTAATAAAATTTGGAGAAAAATTTCTATATAATGGTGTTTAATACATGTTAGGAAATGTATGATGAATTGAAAAGACATTGGTATGAAAGCTTGTCCAAGGATATATAAAAAATATAATTCAATCACATTCATTAAAATTTGGTGATGTTGTCATACAATGTTACCATGTTGTTTCATCTTGAAAGAACATTAGAGAAGGAACATAAGTAGCGTAGACTTTATGGGACTATGCCAGCACATAGGTAATGTGGTATTTTAATTCAATCCTTCAATGATTCTAAACCTCCGGAAATCTATGGAAGTGTTTTCCTATCAATTAGATGTCATAATCAATGTAATATCACATTTCATCCTCAAACTATGAATTTATGATAACATAAGAATAAAAATATTCTTAAGAATATATCAGATAAAGATTGTAATGAGTAATGTAATTATCTTTATTTTTTAAAATCTAATCGTTAGGTATATAGAAAGCTCATGAAAAAATTGGTGCATGTGGAATATACAAAACTCATCCAAGAAATGTAATAAATGATTTTAACTTGAGATAAAAATATAATAGGTGACACTACAGACATCCATGTCTAATGACTACTACATCAAGGTTCAACATTAAGCCTATCTCTTTTTGTTCTGGACAAAGATGAACTTTCAATGAATATTGTAGATGATATTACTAATTTCATTATTTTTTGGATGATATAGTTCTCAATGCACTATGAAAAGAGACTATAAAATTAATTTTAGATATTTGTATATGGTATTTATAATCTAAAATATTCCATTTTAATATGGATAAAATAAAGTATATAGAGTTTTGTTTTAGAAAAGGATTCTCCTATAACATTTTGGATATAATATTATGGGGCAACATTTTTCAATAGTTGACTATTTTTGATATTTAGTCCCATTTGTAAAATGTGATGGAGTAATTGATGTAGTTGTATCTCATAGGATTCAATCCATTGGGATAAAATAGATAATGACATTTTAGGTACTTTGTGATTGTAAAATTTTATTGAAAGTTATGTTTAAATTTTATAGGACTATTAATAGACCAACTATTCTTTATAGTAGGCAGTGTTTCCTTCAATGGTATTTGTTGAAAAAACAATTGTTCTATAATCGAAAATGTTATGATTGACATGTGGACATACTAAGATGGATAATATTATAAATAATTTTGTTTAATTGAAAACTAGAGTGGCTATGGTTTATGAGAAGATGACCGATAAAAGATTAAGACTGTTTGGAAATATTAAAATATGGTCTAGGGATGATCCAATTAACATGGTAAACCTAATGATAAATTGAATTCTTAAAAGTGGTTGAGTTAGACCTAAAATGACCCTTAAACAATTCATCTACGATGATTTTTTTCTAAATGGTTTCAATGGAAATATTGTTTTAAATAGAGAAAATTAGAGACATTTGATCCCTATAGATGACATTTTTTTGGGTTTATGGCTTGATTTTTGTTGTTGATATTGTTGTTTATTCTTTTGGTACATAATTATTCTTTAAATACTCATTGTAACATCAAATAATCTCTTAAATTAACTTCTACTATCAAGGTAATCTGAGTAAACTTACTGATACTATGTTAGCCCTATGATTTTCTTAAGGCCCAATCAACAAACCCTGTCCTTAGAAAAAATACACTACAACCAATTGATGATTCTAAATTAGACCCAATGATAAACTAGGATCCATTATATCATCTAAATGTCCTAAAACATAAGGAGAATTATGAATCCCTATTCTAGAGACCAATCCAACATATTATTTAGCCTATATTTCTCCCACCCAAATGAAGCCTTAAGATCCAACACAACATCCAAAAGACTACCAAAGTACTATATGAATCCAATATGACATTATAATTCATATCGATTATGTATAAAATGTATAATTTCAAGAGTAAATAACATAAGCTAGTAGCTCGCTCAATAAACATTGAACTACACATGGAATTATTTTGTGTAATGTGAGGAATAAATGTTGTTTCATTTTTAAAATATCTATCCAAATCACGAAATGGAGAAAAAAATTTAATAGATGAAACATTATTCAAGAGAGAGGAATCAATTGTGATCATAATTGAATGGAATTCATAGTGAATTAGTTTAATAACTATACAGTCCAAATGGAATAATAAAACGAACCTCAGTGACACGTGAAATGGTATCTAGGAAGGGAAAGCCCTATAACAGGATTTAGTCACATTTATCTCATTGTCTTTTTGGGACTTAATTATTTTTAGCTATTAAAATTACTGTTTATACAGCTTAATGTTCATGGTTATGGGATTTAACTAGGAGGAATAATAACCTTAATCTGTGATTAATTAAATATGGGAGAGCCTTATTATTCCAGAATTTATATACATATATATAGTTCTTCTTCATTTTCTATTATTCTTAATTTAATGTATGTGTTATACTTGCGGAGTGAGAACATTTTTAAACTTGGTAAATAAATTATAGGAAAACAAAAAAAACAACTCAGACAGACACACACACTCAAAACCCTCAATTGGTTAAACCTTATCCTGATATATTATGGGATTGGAGTGATAGAGTGGTGAATTTTAGGAATATAATGCGAGTGTAATGATAGGTTTTCACTCCACATAACTATATATCATCATTTTTCAAATATTTTATCAATTAATTAAAGGTGAGTTCTCTATTGAATTGTTGGGTAATTTATTAGGACACATTCATTAAATCCTAATAGTTTAATCTTACATTGATCTTTGTAATGACATAAATGAATTTTCTTGGCATCAAATGGTTGGAGGATTATTATTAAAAACTCTCATGCAGAACCAATATAAGTAAAACTCATCATTTAAAAATATTATAACATAGAAAAACTACTCATAACCTTGGAATAATAATTGATCTATAATATAATTGTTAATTTTGTGCGTATAAATCTAGTTCTCATGTATTCCTAAAAAGAAAACACTACCCCTCATACACTAACAATTACATTAGGACACTATGAATTTGAACATTATTTATATGAAATTTTATGTCACCATTATAATGGATTTAACCTCTGATATATATGTGTATATATACACACAAGAACTCTATGTGTGTCACAAATCATTGGAAGCATTTTTGGGGAAGCTTTTTCCATTCATTAATACCCAAACAATCACCATAATTTCATGATCAAATACATTAGTGAATTTATAATTTCTTTTGATCAAAAAAATGAACAAACCTATTGACTATGCATTGATTCCATATCAACCAAACACATGTTATCAAAGGCAGGGCTCTTCTGGTATATGTTCTTCTAGTATTTTTTTATTCCACCTGATATCAAAAATTATTTGAGATCTAATCATTGAGTATTATTTTTTATTCTAATAAAGTGTTTCAAAAAATTTACAACTATACCAAATAAAACAATACTTTATTGGATATAACAAGCCTGAGTTCAAGGTTAATATGTAGACATCTAGAAATGACTGATTCTAGGTATGAAACTGAGGAGTTTAATCAATTATCACATTGTGCTACTACATATGAGATATGAAAGACTATTTTATCAACCCAATGTTTTTGAAAAATTGTACACCATAAACCTACTAACATTTGTAAACAACCCTATGTTATAAACACTACATTTGGAGTTTTTTCATCACATGAAGGAACCCTATTTTTGAATATTCAATGGTGGAGTTTTAATTCTATGATATTTTATGAGATTGAAGAAATGATATTGATTTATGTAAAGATATATTAAAACAATCATTATGATCAATTCAAAGACTTGTATTCAATAGAGTAAATAGTTTTTATTCTTACATAAAGTTACGACTCTATTAAATTATTATGAATTCAAATATTCACAAATTCTTATATGATATTTATGGAGCCGGTTTGATCTTGAGATGTTGAACCTATAGTATAATTATCAAGATGTTCTATATTCAAATTAAAAAACTAGAGACATAAAATAGATATATGCATGGGGAAAATCTATGTTTAAAAAAATAAATGGGTCATTTCTTTAAGAGTTACACTTTGGATACATACCTATTCTGATCCATCTAATTCACACAATACTACTGATTTAGTTTATACTATATCTCAATGTTACATCTTCTCCTACAAGATCATAGATGAATTTATTAGAGATAATATTTGGATATATACATTTTTTTAACACATTTATGTTATTTTCTTTATCATTATTTGAAGAAAAACAATGAAACATTGAAGATATACTTGATACTATTTGGAATTGAAGATAAATTTTCTAGAATGGTATGTCTGAGTATGATATAATCTATAATACCACATGTAGGATCGAATATGTAATGAGATTCTCAAATACAAGAGGGGGTGAATTGTATACTTTAAAAATCCTTAATGAAATTTTGTATAACCAAAATTCACAACACCTCTATGTTCTAAAAACTTGCTTGATTCCGGAAAAGTGATTCCCGAAATGAATCTTAATAAAAGTTTACAACAAATGATATTCTACCTTAAAATATATAGAATCCAACTAAAATAGAGTACAAGTATGAGGAAGTATACAAAAGTTATACTTTTTTTAACAATACAAAATGCAGCGGAAAAAAAGTAGTAAAACTAAAAGACACAACTAAAAACTCTTTTAACCCAAAGAGGAGGATATCCAATAGCCCTGGATAAGAGGTCCCCTGATTTATACTTTCAAGAATGTCTGTCTTATCCAAACCTAGGGTAAGCCCTCGATATGAATATTAGAGTCTGTCTTACTATCCCCACAAGCCCTCAACTATTAGGTAGTCAGCACCTTGTCTTCCTATCCCCGGAAGCCCTCGATTGTACACAGCAACAATCAGAGTCGAACAAAGCCAATCTGCACTATGAAAAGATTGAACAAGCCTTTCAAACTTTCTACATGAAGAATGAGAGTTTATAAGAGACTATCTCTCTATAAATCACTTCAACAGCATGTAAGCACAGATGTCAAAAGTCAGGTTCAAGTGTCTCGAGCTCTTTTCAAATGAGCTCCTATTTATAGGAATAACTCCAACGGTCGGCTCCCTCCTCCAATGGTAATATTTTTCCTTGAATTTTGGAGGGACCTATACAAATGTCACTCAAACAATGGTTAGCTGATAAATGAAAGCACACCATCGTTTTATAATAGAACAAGTGAAAGCATAACAAAAAACTGATATTCAGAATGTACATAAATATGAAATTTCGGAATGTAAGTAAATGAATTCGGAGCTTATAATACAGGGATATTCAGATCTTGTTTTTCTAATGAATTCCTAATGAGAATTTGTAATAATAATTCTTGAACAGAATTTGTAATGAGAATTCTTAATCAGAATTCATCATCAGAATTCATAATGAAAATTCGTAATCAGAATTCATCATTATAATTCGTAATGAGAATTCATAATTATAATTCATCATCAGAATTCGTAATGAGAATTTGTAATCAGAATTCATCAATAGAATTCGTAGTTATAACTTTATACAAGTTCGTAATAAGAATTCAGAGTTGAACTTCATAAAATTTCATAATAGGGAATTCAGAGTAGAACTTAAAAAAAGTTC
This sequence comes from Viscum album, assembly GCA_963277665.1. Lineage (NCBI taxonomy): Eukaryota > Viridiplantae > Streptophyta > Magnoliopsida > Santalales > Viscaceae > Viscum > Viscum album. The sequence goes on along the minus strand of OY728130.1, from coordinate 1,049,380,038 downwards.
TTAACATGAATTTGGATCCTAAAATAGAATTCTTCATGTCTATGTATTATACGATTCCATGTTTTTAGATATGAATCCGATTTTTATACTTAAGAAAAAATTATTATTTGAGCAATGAAGTCTAGGTAAGGGTAGATTTCCTTGCGTAAAGAAATTTTCCTTATAGAATTAAAATATATGGTAAAATCATATTTTCTTTAAGATAAGGTGTTTGTAATTTTTAAAACAAAAAGGAATGAAAAAGTCATAAGGAAAACCTTATTGAATCAACAATCTCCCCCATTTTAGAACACACAAACATCCTTCAAAAAAGAATATAATGACTTAGAAAAATATTTTCTAGAGTTTGAAATAAAGCTTATCTCCCCTTGTTCATGGACAACGGTGAATACGACTAACTCCCCCTTAGGATTTGGATCTCTAAGGATTATATTATAGATTTCCAGAATGGGATTTTCATTATGAATATGGAAATCTTCATAATGAGCACTCCACCTCAGATAACCTCCCCCTTACATAGGGATACTTCTTATATACTTATAAATCTTTTTCCTTCTCTTCTTTATAATTCTTTCTCCTTCTCCCCTTTTGTGATTTTCAAAAAGAGTTTGAGGGAATGGAAAAAAATATAGTACCTGAAATATTAGAACAAAATAACACAAAATACAAGAAACTAGAGTTTTCATTAAGATTTAATGAATTTTTACAAGGAAAGACATTACAACAAAAGATCAAATTGGGTCTATTTGTCTTCTTTTTTACTTGGGTATTAACTTTTTAGCATGGTTTTTAGCTTCTTTAACTCTTTTTGATCCTCCTAATATTTCTTTTCTAAGGCTTTAATCCTATCATCTTGAGCCTTCAGAGCCTCAGAATGAACCTTAAGAATTTCATCCTGCTTTACAAGCTTCTATTAGATCTCAATCCGGAGATCTCTTTCCCCCTTCTAGCTTTGAGCAACAGAGTTAAGCTTCCCATTCTGATCCTTCACCTATTGATTCCGAATATTTTTCTCTAGGGTTAAGTTTTTTTCAAAAATAGTTTTAATATATTTGATCCTTCCATATTCTATATCAAAATATTCCTTTACTCCATCTTGAAATTTATCAAGCTCACTCATTTCTTGAATCGATTTCTTTTTCCTGCTAGCTATCTTATTGCATGAATTCTTGTGGGCTTCATATCTTATAAAAAAGGTTTTGAAATCTAATTCTATCTTGACACACTTTTCCATCACCATGGACACCAAATCTTATTTCTGATTAAGAGTGTGTTGGAGCATCTGGCACCTAGAATCTATGATTATAAAAGTCAGAATGGAATTGACTAACTTATTTAATGATTGCTCCACAAAATCATGACCAAGTGAAGATGACTTCGATTCCGAGACATTATGTGGTGAGAGTGGTTTTTCAAGATCAAAAAGCTTCCCTTTTAAAGTTCCTATAACTTCCTTCCTCTTAACTATAAATTTTCTTTGATAATCAACAATCACTTGATTACCCTTATCAATCATCGATATGACTTTCTCATCAGGAGATTTATGCTCACTATCAGATAATTCAAAAACTCTATCTTCTTCAAAAAAATTTTCTACTCCTTCCTCAATAATGTGATTTTCATAAATTTCATCCTCAGATAATTCATTTACTTCTTCTTCTTCCTTGTCTTCATCTTTCTTTCCATCTTTCTCTTCTTCCTTTCCAAGAGTGACAAACTTCGAGGACTCGGCCTCATTTGTTCGGAGTGATAATTTCTCTGATGGGTTTGCCTTATCTTGATATTATTCAACTTGCTTAATTAGATCATCTATTTATCCACTTTCTTCTTCTACTACTACTACTACTTCTTCTTCTTACTCTTACACTTCTTCAACAACTTCTTTCTCTTTAGATTTTCTCAGAGTGAAGAAATTCTTCCCCGGAGTCTCAGGTAATGGCTCGACTAGGAATGTTTCCAGCACTAGAATATTCTCAGAAGCTATTTCTCTGGCATTCAAAAGAGATTGTACAACATCAGCCTCAGACATTTTCTTCTTCATCTTCTTCTCTTTTTCTTTCTTATCAAGGTATTCAACAATATTCTCCCTTAAAGATTTAGCTTCAGCAGGGTCTAAGCCGAAATGTGGCTCCTATCACGAACCAAATCTGATCGCCACCAAAAACAGCTCCAAACCCGGCCCGTGACAAGGCCCGAAGGGAATTCTTGATCTCTACGGGGTGACACAAGTGCCTCGGTATCAACAACCGAAAATAAGGAATGATTTACCCGAGTTTGTATACTTACAACAACAAAAGAATCCAAGAAATCAAATCTATATTTTTCATACCAAAACATCATTTACTAAAATTCATAACTGAATTACACAATTTTAAACAATTTATAAAGACCATTAAAAATGTACAAACTCATGAAATGACATCCTAAGAACCTCCACATGGAAAGAGGCACCACCCTCAAGCCATCTCTCTGACCCTGCATCACGATGGACTGCTAAAAACCCGAACCGAAGGCATAAAACCTGTACCCAAACCTGTGACATAAAATAAGCAAGTCTACTTACAACCAAAGGTGTATGTAGGGTGTGAGAGAAATCCCAGTAGGATACCACCGCTAAGAGATTCCATGTGATAAACATTTCATGACAAAATGGTATTAGGGGAGGTTCACTCTCTTTGGGTCATGTTATTTGGAGAACAGTTGAGATAGTCTGGAGTTAGGATTTTCGAGACTTGGAATTTTTGTTATGAGTAGTGTGGCTAATCACCACACCTCATGATGGGATTCAAGTCTCCAGTGGAAGTCAGGACCTTTCAGAGTTCTTTGGTTTTCTTGGTTTAATGATGATTTGGGGAAATGAAAAGAGAGTTGGGTTAATGGTCTTAGTAATCTCGCAAGGCCTGGCAAGCCATGTGGAGCTAGGGATATTACCAAGAACACTCTTTTTGACAGTGAATTGATTGGAATATGGATTCCAACCATATGACCATGTCACCCACTGAAACTAGTTTCCTCTCGCATTGTATTGTGTTCTTTAGTTTTGAAATCTTGGAACTTTGGTTTTAAAATGACTTGGTTATAAGAAGTGTAACGTTTTTGTGAAATTATTTTCAAATAAATATGGAATGGTTTGATTTATGAAATATTGTAACTGAATATTTAGAATTATTTTGAAATGGAAAATGGTGTGAGTACACCTCTTTTGAAAGGAGAAACTGTACTGAAGTTGGTTTTGAAAAAGTGTTTCCAATAGAGTTTTCTAAACTATCATAGGGTGTTTTGTTGGGATGAGATGTTATGAAATTGATGTGAATAAAATGAAATTTAGTTCTTGTATAAATGGTTGTATCTTTATAAAAATTTTAGTAATATTTTAATTGGGAGTTGGATCTACTGGTTAGCAATTTTGAGAAAAAGGATGTTTTGGTTGACCGTTTTGGTTTTGAAAAGTGGAAAGAATCTTTGTTTTAACCTTTGGTATTTTCGTGAGTGACCACATGCATGGGGTTATATGGGATGATGGATGGTTGATGGCATGACTGGATGAGTGCTAGGACAGATATGGGGAGGGTGCCCGGTGTGGCACAAAAACATGCATGTGAGAGGCCCATGGGGTACCATTGGTGGATAAGCTTACTGCTAAACCATTTGTTTTCAAAGAATTGGTTTTAAAGAAAAACATTATGCCTTGATGAATATTTTGGTATGGTTTGTATTATGGGTTTTGGAAAATGTTGATGTTGTGGGATATTTTTAGTCCAAGAACCCCTTCTGTTTGAACTGTGTTTAGGGTTTTTGTTTGGTCGGTAAGCTGTGTTGTATGGACTGTTAGTGGTCTCTTTTGAAAAATGTTTTGGGATGCCTTTACGGTGGATCCCTTCATGTGTTTGGATCTGGTCTGTGGCATGTTTTGACCAATGGACCAGCTTGGTTGGGTCCTTGGGTTCTCTGATTAGATAAGGTACGCCCCCATATAAGGGTTAATTCACAACTGAAGTGAAACCCTTATTGTTTCGCCATTGGAAAATCCTCCATTTGATCAATATAAGGAATATTTTATCGATCATTGTTGATTGAGTCTACACCCATTCATTTTGTTGACTTATGGATCCTCTTGTAGTGGTAATGTGCTTGTGGAAGGTTGAAAGAAACCTCAGTTTCTTAAGTTTCATGATTCATCGAAGGTGGAAGTGTTCTTTGGTTTTTAGTGTGGATGAGTGTCATAATGGTTTCTTAGATGGCCTCTGGGTTCTTCATAGTTTCTTTGAAGCAAGATTTATTATTAAACCACCAATTTTGATATTTTGGTCATGATAGGATATTGTGTCCACTTTTTGGACTAGTCTGTTGTTTAGGGACTTTGAATATGGTCATGTTCCATGTATTGTTTCTATTAATCGCAAGGGTCATGTTCGGTGACGCATTGTGATGTTGTGTGATCTTTTGACTGTAAAGGTGAAGGTCACACAATCCTCAGAGGTTCTCTGTTATGTTGGGAGTATGTATCCATTGGGGAAAACATAAAATCCTCTATCTTAGAGGAAGGAGTTTATATGTGTCCTTCCCTTCTGTTGTTTCTCACCCAAAGAAACAAGGTGCGATGTGTGTGCATCTTCTGATCCCTTGTTTCAGTGTAATGTCTAGTTTTTGTAAATTGAGTTATGAAGTGTGTTATGTCTTGATGAACCCATCGTGGTATGCGGTGTAGTTGTTTATGGCATCGAAAGAAGAAGTTCCATATAGGGGTTTCCACAGCCTAACTGCGAGGCTGAAGATGCTTCAATATTTTGAGCTCCAGCAATAGGTCCCGTGGAGAAGCTAGCGCGTAGTCATGGGAAACACCAGGGTCGTTTAAACCCTTTTACAAAGTCCGATACTCAGTATGAATGATAGGAAGAGTTTAAACCTATGGTGACGTCATATTTCTTCTGTTGTTCCCATTCGGTGGATATAGGTGGAGGGCCTTATACCCATGTCATCACACAATGTTATTCCCCCCTTTGGTTTCCTTTGCGTCTTTGGAGAATGGTTAGAAATTTGGCTAGAAAAGTTGAGCGCATGGTTTTCACATGGTTAGTTCTAACCATGAACAAAAAAAATAACCATGCAGATATAAGGATCCACATAGTTATCGCACAGTTTCCCAAACTGTGCAGACTAACCATGCGACCATCCCAACTCCTTAATTTTGGGGTCATTTCATGTCAGCCCACGCTGATCGGTTAAGATGGTTGGTTCTTGTGGTGGGAAGACCCACCATTGGTATCATGCATATTATTTTGTAAATTTCTAATGGATGTATACCCCTTGGACTAGGGAGTCTGTTTGGGCCTCCCTCTATTAGTGTCTTGATTCTGTCTCGGGAAAACAGTTAAGTTGTCTCTTATGGTGGGAGCCCATTTGTGTCTCTTCATATGAGTAACTAATATATTTCCTTGGTATTGAAGGGGATGTAGGTATTATCATTTGGAGATATCTAACAACCTAAATCTTCCTTGGGTAAACATTGATATTGGGGAGTGCCCAATGGTTTAGTTATAGTAGGGTACGTGTAACCTTGTTCGATGTTGTTGCTTATTTGGGTAAATTGACTGAGTATTGTTCAGATTGTGTTTGAGGAGTTCTCATCTGGGATAAAAACTTAATGTGCTTGATTATTTCATGAAATTTGGGTAAGATTGGTTTGTGAGTGTATTCCTTCCTTTATTGATCACTGGAGGTGTTTTGGCCTTTGGGAGAGAAACCTGGCAAGGGAGTACCTCTTGGTTTCTCAGTTGGGTTTGGTTGTTTCTTTGGCCTTATTGTGACTTTTTGGGGTGGAAAGTTTTCATGCTGGGGAGAATTTTCATATACATATATTATTTTAAATGTATTTTTATTTTAATTTCCATTAATTCTTTCTTTTGGGGGTTTCCAAAAGGTTTTTTGTAGAATAGGTGAGTTTTCATGAATTGGGCCAAACTGTGAGCCCAATTCCAGATTTAAAAATAAATTTTGTTTCTTTTATTACTTTTTACTTTTTTAATATTTTCAATAATTAAAACTCCTAAATGTTCTTCCCTGATATATTAACTCCACAATTAAAATTTGGAGCTTTTAGAAATCCATAACCAATGTTTAGTTTGGTGTTTATTTAAGGGATTGGGCCTGCCCGGAAGCCCATATCTAGTTTTAAAAAATAATTTTATTTATTTAATAACATATTTAATATTAGGTATTTTTCGGTGATTCCAAGTCTCCCACGATCCCATTACACCCAGAAGCGCCCCCAAGAATATTTCCCACCACTTTGGAGCTCTTAGGAATCTCGATTTAGGGACGAATTTATTAGGGTTCATCAAATCGTCCAGATTTGAGAAGGTAAGTTGATTCTTTCATATGTATTTTAATTTTCATCATTTTCCCCCAATTTAGGTCCCCAAATGAATTAATTTAAATCATTCAATCCTCCATACCAGTTTTGGGTACATCAAGATTCAAATATTGGTGTATTGGGGCCGATTTCCTCATTATTTTTCAAGGGAATTCCTTCTTGGTTCCTTCCATCCTCTTTTAGTTTTATTTCCACTTTCTTACAGTTCCTAATATCTAGAAGCTGGGGTTCGATCCTAATGTATGATTCAGTTTCTTTTGGGTCAATATTTGTGGTTTAGGTGTGGATTCATATTTCTTGTGGTGCAGCGGTGGTGCGCTTAAGCTTTCGCACCAAGATTTGAGGGTTTCGACTCAAAAGGGTAGGTGATTCCATGTGTAACCATTTTATGATGAGTTAGCTTTCATGGTTTATTAATTTAGCACTTTTATAATCTATGTTGTGTGGTGTGAAAACTTTTTTTGATGTATTTTTTTAAACATTTAATTTTTAGTATCATTTTAGCTTGAAATTGGGCACTTTTCATGTGTGACTCTAGGGGTAATGTTTGGGTTTAGTTTATAACATATGAAAGTGATTTATTAGTCTTTAAAGGGGCCGACATTCCTGTTTTGTTAATTCCATATTGTCATGTGGGCCTTGAAAAAAGGTTTTTGAATGATTTTAATGTGTAAAACCGTGTTGTACTTCTTGAAGGTGATTTATGAAAACGCGTGTTTTTCATGTGTATCTTTGTGGTATTATTTGATGTATTTTTATAACAGTTGGTGGTGGTTTAATAATTGTTTTAGGGTGGAAAATTATGTTTTGGATTGGTATTGGTATGATTTTGGTCTTGAATGAGGGATTTGAAATGTGTTTAGTGTGAAAACAATGGTTATACCTCTTGGGTTTGTTTTATAAAAATTGAAAATGTTTTATTTGGTTAAACAAAGATGGAAAAAGGTGTATATGTACTGTTTGGGTGATTGTCTTTAGCTAATGTGGTTTTTTGAATGGTAAAGTGGTGATTTGAGATGTCAAACATTTTTAGAATTTTTTATAAATTGCCGAAATGTTTTACTAAATTGTGTTTTGTGTGCGAAACATGAGTGTGTGATGTTTTGTGTGAGTTTATTGATAAAATGAATTGTGAAGGTGAGAAAGGTATTATGTGACATTTGTGTGGGCTGTTATGTGAGTTGAATATCTTGTAACAATTTTATAAAAAAATTTAAAGGATTTTTGGAAGTGTTAAGGAAATGTGAAAAGTGTTGTAGGCAATTTTGGTGTGAGTTTGATTTCAAAATACATTTGAATGAAAAGTGGAATTTATAACTTGTGTGATGTACATGGGTGAGTTTGGTTAATGTGTGATGTGGAAGTTATATTTGCATGTGAAAACTATATTTCTTGGACTGTTGAACTTGTTTGAGCACAAAGGGAAATCCTGGGTATCTAGGTGGGTGGATGCGTACTAGTATGCTAGTGAATCTGTGGGGTTTGGCCTCAGTTTCACTTAGAAAGATTGACACTTACAACTCTAACTAATTTATGATGATGATGATTGGGGACCACTAGGTTATGGGTATGATCTGTACTAGTGGCTCGTGCACGAGAACATATATTTTTTGTGGTTACTCCCACCGAGATACAAGGTACCTGGGACCCACAGCTAGCTAGTGCCTAGGGGTTATTTACTATTACTTGTGCTCATTAGATCCTTTGTACTTACCATCGGTATACGATATTGTTGGTTGGAAAATTCAGTAGCTCTGTTATTTATTTTGAAATTGTTGGTCCTTTAAAATTAGTCCACATGAAAACTGTTTTCATTTATTATTGCATCCTTTAGAAAATTGTAACAAGAATTTCTTATTTACAAAACATGCAAGGTTTTTTGTCATGAAATGTTTATCACATGGAATCTCTTAGTGGTGGTATCCTAATGGGATTTCACTCACACCCTACTTACACCTTTGGGTGTAAGTAGACTTGCTTATTTTATGTCACAGGTTTGGGTACAGGTTTTATGCCTTTAGTTCGGGTTTTTAGCGGTCCATCGTGATGTAGTGTCATGGAGATGGCTTGAGGGCGGTGCCTCTTTCCATATGGAGGTTCTTGGGATGTCATTTCAGGAGTTTGTACATTTTTAGTGGTCTTTATACATTGTTGAAAATTGTGTAATTCAGTTCTGAATTTTAGTAAATGATGTTTTGGTTTGAAAAATCCAGATTTGATTTTTTGTATTCTTTTGTTCTTATATGTATACAAACTCAAGTAAATCATTCCCAATTTTCAGTTTTTGATACCCAGTCACTTGTGCCAACCCGTGGGGATTGGGAACGCCATTCGGGCCTTGTCACGGGCTGGGTTTGGTGCTGGTTTTGGTGGTGATTAGATTCGGTTCGTGACAGCTCCCCCTATTTCCTATTTTCCTTATCTTCCCTCCATTTTGCAACCTCCTCATCTGGAAAAGATTTTTGTTTCGTGGGTTTAGGAGGTGCGGATTGGAATTCCTTAGCATTGAGGGTTTTGTCTGTTTCCTCCACTTCATTAATCTTTCTTTTCTTTCTTGGTTTCTTTAATGGTTCATCTTTTTCAACATTTTTCAGATTGGCTTCTGCCTCATTCTCAGACAGATCATTGAACTCTCCTGTCTACTTAGAATATCCCATATTCATTCTTTTTAGAGTGTCATCACTGAAAAGCATAACTTTGCAATTTCTAAGCTTTGAACTGCATGAAATCTTGAATGATTCAAGACACCGAACTATCAAATTTGAATGTAAGGTAGGATACATGATAATTTGGGCTCTTAAATTGATATTCTTGATGTTCTGAATTGTAATAAGAACATGCCTCATCAAATTGATTTTCCTTATATTTACCAATAAATCTAATAAATATATGTCACTTTTCTTGAGGGTATCTTTGTCACATTTTCTCGGTACTAAAAAACCTTGTACCCAAAGATGAAGGATCCGGTTGTTAGAAGATAGATGGGAAATCTTTGCTGTCGTGACTTTAGAAAGTCCAAGACATTCTAAAGCCTTTACCTTTACAAAAATACCTTGAACCTCTGGCAGTTTTTGAGAGAAAAATTTGGCCTCACCTTCATATGCCAGTCCCACCAAGCTTACAACCTTGGGGTAGGAAAGTTTGTAGGTTTTTTCATAAGAATTGAATGAAAACTTCTCTTTCCCATATTCCTTAACGAAGCACACTGACTCATAAAAGTCTATGAGTAAATCCGAATACACTGAGTCTTGAACACCTGGCTTAGATATGCATACATATTCTCATCCATTTAACTTGATATTATTAGAAATGATAGAATCATACTTGAAAAAATTGGATGCACCAACCTTTCCCTCTATACTTTGAATTTTGATATTGGATTCACGGTAGACATTTCTTGGGAAGAATCTTCCACAGACATTCGGACTGGAGGAAATCTGAGAGATTCAGAATGGGATTAAGAATTTAGGTAGAGCTTCGAGACGAGAAAGCTTGGAAACCGATGTGGGACAACAATCAGGGGTCCTCTTTATATATGTGATGGAGGTGACCTTTCAACTTCCAATTCCAATCTAACGGTTGAAAAACTCTAATCTGATTTTATGGCTAAAAACATACCCATAAGTAAATATTGAATCCGATATTTTGAGGTTTTAAAAAAAAATTTAATTTGAGAAGAAATGAATTTGAAATATTAAAAGAAAATACTAGCAAGTAAAAATGATTATGAAAACTTCAGTAAAGAAATCTTACCTTTCAGATTGGCTAGGGAGAATATTCGTAATAGGTGATATTCTTCTTGAAGAAAATTTGACCACGAAAAACTTAGTACAAAAAACTTACTACAAAAAACTCACTATGAAAAACTCTCTACGAAAAAAACATAAGATCTAAAAGTTTTATTGCAAAAACATTGAGTACCAAAACTCAATTACTAAAACAATGAGTACGAAAATCCCCATTATGAAAATTCCCATTACAAAAATTTCCATACGAAAATTTCTAATACAAAAACTTCCTTTACGAAAATTTCCTTTATGAAAATTTTCTTTACAAAAATTTGAAAAACTATCTATGAAAATTTTTCATTATGAACATTTTGAAAAATATTCAATAACCGATGCACTCCCCCAATGAAAAATTTTTTTATTACTATTAATATATTGGTTAAACAGAAAGTTAATGGTGGAATATTACCTCATGGTTATCATTACTAACATAGGTTTAATGTATTCATATCTATTGGTAGGTAATGATTTTGTGAAAATTTCATCAAGTTGATCTTGGGTTCCACTGAATTGAAGAGTGATATCTCTTTCTTGTGTGTGATCCCTAAGAAAGTGATTTATAAGATCTATGTGCTTTGCATGAGAGTGATGTGCAGGGTTTTTACTAAGGGAAATGGCTCTTGTGTTATCACACAAAATTTGAGTCTTAGTAAAACTCAAGCCATAGTCTGTGAGTGTGTGTTGCATCCACAAAACTTGAGCACACCAACTTTTAGTTGCTACATATTCAGCTTCAGTAGTGGAATGTGCTAATGAGTGTTGCTTCTTGTAATACCAAGAAACTAATGAATCTCCTAAGAAATGACAAGTTATAGATGTACTCATTCTATCCATTCTACATCCACCAAAGTCAACATCCGAAAAACTCTTTAAAACAAAATTATTTCCAGAGGTAAAAAATAGTCCCGAATCCATGGTTCCCTTTAAATGGTGAAAAATTATTTTCACTGCCTTTAAATGAGAATGCTTATGATTAGATTGATATCTTGCACATAAGAATACTGAGAACATTAATTCTAGACGACTAGATGTCAAGTAAAGTAGACTTCTATCATACCTCTAAAAGTTGTTTAATCTACTGGTTTCCCAGCTTCATCAAGATCAAGTGTGTTTGAGGTACCGATGGGAGTACACATACTTTTAGTGTTTTCATATCCATACTTTTTAAGAAGATATTTAATATAATTATATTGAGATATATAGATTCCTTCTGGTTTTTGAGAGATTTGAAAACGACGGAAAAATGTTAACTCACCCATCATACTCATTTCAAACTCATATTTCAGTAGATATACAGAGGAATCAGTTAAATATTGATGAGTTGAACCAAATATAATGTCATAAACATAAATTTGAACAATAAAACATTTTTTGTATCCTTATTTATAAAAAGGGTTTGATCTACATTTACCCTAACATAGTTATTTTGAAGCAAATATCATGTAAGTCTATAATACCAATCTCAAGGGGATTTTTAAGGCCATACAAAGCTTTGGTAAGTCTAAAAACATGATCAGGATGTTATGTATCTTTAAATCCAGGAGGTTGTTCAAAAAAAAACTTCATCTTGAACATAACCATTAAGAAAAGCACATTTGACATCCATTTGAAAAAGTTTGAAATTGAGGAATACTGCAAAGGAAAGTAAAATATGAGTAGATTCAAGTCTAGCTACTGGAGAATAGGTCTATTCATAGTCTATTCATTATCGTTGATTATAGACTTTAGCAACTAATCTAGATTTATTTCTAACAATGATTCCATTTTCATCACACTTATTTTTGAAAACCCATTTTACTCCAAAAAGAGAAGTTTCCATAGGTCTTTCAAACAAGGTCTAGACTTTATTCCTTTCGAAGTCATTTAGTTCATCTTGCATGGCTTTAATCCAATCATCATCACCTAAAGCTTCATTAGTGATTTTTTGTTCTAATTGGGAAAGGAATGATAGATACTCTACTTCATTTATTAAGGAACTTCTAGTATTTACAGGTTGATTGACATCACCAATGATACTATCACTGGGATGATTCTTCAGAAATGACTGATTTGGGTTTTGTAAAACCTGTTCAGCAACATAGGGTAGGAAATATTCTGGGGTAAATTTTTCAGGAGTATCTTCTTGAACAATTTCCTTATCTAGAGGATTTTATATCAAAGGTTTATAATCAGTTTTTGAAAACACATCCGTGGATGTAGGATGGGGTTGTTTAAAAACAAAAGGACCAGTTTCATCAAAATTAACATGTACTCTATCTTCAACAGTACGAGTGTTTTTTATCGAAAACTCTATATGCCTTAGATGTTGTGGAGTAGCCTATGAAAATTTCTTCATCATATTTTGGTGCTAATTTGTGTAAATTTTCTTTAGAATTTAGAATGAATACCTTGTAGCCAAAAACCCTAAAGTAGTAAAGTCTAGGTTTTCTACCATTCGATAACTCATAAAAAGTTTTATTAAGAAAAGGTCTAATCATAGAACGATTTATAGTATAACAAGAAGTACTTATAGCTTCAGCCCAAAAATGTTTTGCTATAGAATACTCACTCAACATGGTTCTAGTTATCTATTAAGGAATTCTATTTCTTCTTTCAACAACACCATTCTATTGAGGTGTTCTAGGTACTAAAAAGCAATGAGTAATTCCTTTTCTACTATAAAAATTTTCAAAATCCGAATTTTGAAATTCTCCTTTATGATCACTATGAATAGTTATCAATGGAAGGTTTTTCTCATTTTTAACTTGGGCTCTAAAACTTTGGAAATAAGAAAAAGCTTCAGACTTCTTTGCTTGAAAATATACCCACGTATATCTAGTGTAATCATCAACTAAGTCAAATACATAATACTTTCCCCCAATGCATCCAGTTTGTGTTGGACCAAAATGATCCATATGCACTAGCTGTAATGCATCAGTAGTTGAGGCTTCACTGACTAACATAAAACATGATTTATGTTTCTTTCCATATTGAAAAGGGTCACAAACTTTTGAAGAATCAAATTTAATCTCGGGTATATCCTTAACAAGTCCTTTATTAGAGATTTTGCATAAGTTACTAAGGTTACAATGACCAAAACATATATTCCATAACCAAGAATGATCTTCCATTACACTAAGGCAAGGTAAGTCTTGGCTCTTAAGGTCTTCTAAGTTTAGTGTGCAAACATTCTCTTTCCTATTGGTAGAAAGAATAAATCCTTCCTTGAAATTTTGTACTACGAACTTATCATTCCTAAAATTCACAAGGTAGCCTTCATCACATTATTGGTTTATGCTAATGAGGTTGTTCTTTAGACCTTTAACAAATAAAACATTTAAAATCAATGTTTTTCCAAGAATAATGATGTTACATATATCAATAATTTCTCCCTAAGCGTTATCTTCGAAAGTTACTTTTACTCCTTTAGTTTTGATAATATTTTCAAAATTGTTTCTGTTACCAATAATATGTTGGGAACATCCACTATCCATGTACCACATAATGTTGTTAGTACTTTCCATATTTTCCTGAAAATAAGAAAAAGTTAGGGTTTCAGAATCCAAACTTCCTTGGTTCTAGAATTCTTAGACAACAAAATTTTGGGTATCGACATTTGTTTAGAAAAATAAGCTTTATGAAACCCAAGAGATTGAACTATATTTAAGGATCAATTTTTCTTCTAATTCCCACCACTTTGACACTTAGTACAAAAAGAGGCTCTAAAAGGAACAAAATATTTGTTTTTGAAAACCGGTTTTTGGTGAGTATAACCCACTCTATAGTGTTTCCTTGAGGATTAATTTGATAATACATCTTGTCAAAATTTTCCTTCCCAGATGTAAATTTTGCAAGAATCTTCTTAAGAGAAAATATTTCGGATTTTAGTCTGATGTCCAAATTCCTATCCTCAGGAATCATTTCCTTAGAGTTAGGTTTTTCCACAAAAACATTTACCTTTGAAAAAGAATTCTTAAGATCTTTAGAAAGTTATTATTTATCAGAATTTTCTTTCTGAAGGTTTTTAGAAAGTTTTTCTAAAATCTCTTCTTTATCTCTAAGATCTCTAGAAAGATCTGAAATATCTTTTGTAAGAATTTCTTCCCTAGTATTTTCCTTGCCTAATTTCTTAGAAATTTTACAATTTTTTGCTTCAAGTAACTTCGAAAATATAGAAACTTCTTCATATGAAGGCAATTCGTCATTTTCTGAGGATGAAGTATCTTCATTAGAAGTACTATTTTCATAATAGTAATTCTTATCCAGAGATAAAGTTGTTAAAGCCCCGATAGAGCATACCTTGGCCATAAGACATATTTTAGGGAAAGAAATAGTATCAATGAAACCCATATTCTTCTTTAATGATGAATCATATTCAAATGATTCACTTTCTGAAGAATCTCCACAGCTAGCACTCCAAGTATCATTAGCTTTAAGACTTTTCTTGTTCTTTGATCGATAGAATTTCTTCCTGTTCCTTTCAGAATTCCTTTCCTTCTTTTCATTCTTTTTCAACAAGGGAAAATCAGGTCTGATATGACCTGTCCTTTTATATTCATAACATGTAACATCTTCATATTTCTTATATCTGTAGTCTTTCTTCTTGTACTTATTCTAATGGTTCCTTTGGGCAACAATCTTGTTCATTCTTCGATCAAGATTAGCTAATTCATTCTCAGACTTTTCTATGACACTTTATTTTGACTGAATAATAACATTCTTTGTCTTTGATCTTGTTACTCTTTCTGGGGACTTGACTTTAATATGTTTAGAGGTGGTTGTAAAAGAAAATCCTCCATTTCTATTATTCTCCTTAACATTTTCAGCATCTCTCTTTATTTTTGTTTCATGATGAAGAAGAGTTCCAAGCATCTCATCTAAGAAAATTTGATTGACTTTCCTATTTTCATAAATAACTTTCCTCTTGGACTCCCATTCATTTGATATGTTATCTATGATCTTGTCAAAAAGAGACTCATCATCCAAACCTTTTTCTCCCATAGATTGTATGCTATTCACAATAGTCATAAACCTTTGTTGCACTTTGCTTATAGGTTCTCCATAAGGAATGTTAAAACTATGATATTCAGCTCTCAACATAGATATTCTTGTCTCTATTACTTTAGATATACCAAAATGTGTAACTTAAAGTTTCTTCCAGATACTGTTTGTATCTTCACATGAAGATATTTGACTATAGATGTTCCTCATCATGGAACATAACGAAGTACTTCATACTTTGAAATTTGATTGATATTCTGATTTCTCCGGATTTTTAATGGTTATCAATTACTTATCCAGAATATTATAATCTCCAATTAGCATTAGATAGTTATCAACTCCAGTATTGATAACAAAAGTCTTCATCCTATCTCTCCAATACTCATAATCATTTCCATCCAAAACATGAGGTCTTCTAGGATTTATATTATCAATCGAACCAACATTTAATCCTGTCATTCTTAAGAAAATATTTGGCACACAAACTTGTTAGTAGAATGAGTTTGTAAAAAAGAGAAAATATCCTAGGCAAGGAAATATAGAGCAATAGTATCTCTAAGAAAAACTGAATCTGAACTATGATTCTGAAAAACAAATTCCGAAAAATATGAATCCAAAAATTCAATTCCGAATATGCAGTTCTGAGAGTTATAAGAAGAAGAAAGTCTTCTGAAACTAATCGTGAGATTAATTCAGATTGTACCTATCCCTCTGATACCAATAATTATAATGTTATGTCTGAGTATGATATACTCTATAATACCACATGTAGGATAGAATATGTAATGAGATTCCCAAATACAAGAGGGGGGGGGGATTGTATACTTTAAAAATCTTTAAGGAAATTTTGTATAACCAAAATTCACAACACCTCTATGTTCTAAAAACATGATTGATTCCGGAAAAGTGATTCCGGAAATGAAACTTAATAAAAGTTTAAAACAAATGAGATTCTATCTTAAAGCGTATAGAATCTAACTAAAACAGAGTACAAGTATGAGTAAGTATAAGAAAGTTATACTTTCCTTAACAATACAAAATGCAGCGAAAAAACAAAGTATAAAAACTACAAGACACGAGTAAAAACTCTTTTAAACCAAAGAGGAGGGTATCTAACAACCCTGGATAAGAGGTCCCTTGATTTATACTTTCAAGAAAGTCTGTCTTACCCACACCTAGGTTAAGACCTCGATATGAAGATCAAAGTCTGTCTTGCTATCCCCGCAAGCCCTCAACTATCAGGTAGTCGACACCTCTGTCTTCCTATCCCCAGAAGCCCTAGATTGTACACAACAATAATTGGAGTCGCCCGAAGCCAATCTACATGAAGAAAAGTTTGAACAAGATGTTCAAACTTTCTGCACGAAGCTTGAGAGTTTATAAGAGCATATCTCTCTAGAAATAACTTCAATAGCATGTAAGCACATATGTCAAAATTCATGTTCATGTGTCTCGAGCTCTTTTCAAATGAGATCCTATTTATAGGCTCCGCTCCAAAAGTCGGCTCCCTCATCCAACGGTCATATTTTTACTTGAATTTAGGAGGGACCTGTACACATGTCACTCAAACAACGGTTAGTTGATAACTGAAAGCACGACATCATTTTATAATAGAACAAGAGAAAGCATAACCAAAAACTGATAATGGGAATGTAAGTAAATATGAAAGTTTGGAATATAAATAAATGAATTTGGAGTCTATAATACATGGATATTCAAATTCGGGTTTTCTATGGAATTCATAATGAGAATTCGTAATAATAATTCTTCATCAAAATTCGTAATGAGAATTCTTAATTAGAATTCATCATCAGAATTCGTAATGAATATCTGTAATCATAATTCATCATATGAATTCGTAATGAGAATTAATAATTTTAATTTTTCATCAAAATTCGTACTGAGAATTCATAATCCGAATTCATCATCTGAATTTGTAGTTAGAACTTTATACAAGTTCATAATTAGAATTTAGAGTCGAACTTCATAAAAGTTCGTAACAGGGAATTCAGAGTAGAACTTCATAAAAGTTTGTAATAGGAATTCAGAACCTAAAAAAGAATACTTCATGTCTATGTGTTATACGATTCTTAGTTTTTAGAGCCACATCAACTTGTAGCATCTAGATAGAGATGTACTTTATTGGAAACCAATTAATCTATAATTTAAAAAAATTAGTGACACATTACTTTGTTTAGTATTATCCCAAAGGATTTCTCTATAGTTTTATAATCCTAATCCGATAAATAGCTAATAATTCCTATGATACCGACTATAACAACACATATTTTTATAATACTTCAATTTATTATTTATTATATAAAGGTACGCATAATAAAACTTAATGACCATAAAAACTAGTATCTTTGGGAAATAGGTACTTAGAATAATGATGTGATACCTAGATACAATAAAATTACTGTAAACCTCCATAAGATGCTCTTTGAATTCATTATTCTTCTAAAACAATATGTTATAACATGGGGATGTACATAGGAAATGGGTGAGC
The DNA here is from genome assembly GCA_963277665.1 of Viscum album. Classification (NCBI taxonomy): domain Eukaryota; kingdom Viridiplantae; phylum Streptophyta; class Magnoliopsida; order Santalales; family Viscaceae; genus Viscum; species Viscum album. The sequence continues at coordinate 1,049,362,388 of OY728130.1, read as the reverse complement.
TATAAAGACCAGTACGATAGTAAAAAAATAATAACATGATGAAAGTATTAAATTCTAATAAATTGTATTTTCAATGGGACATAAAAAGGGTGATAATCATAATCTAGAATAATAAGGCATGATGGAACGTGATAACATAAAGTAAATATGAGAACGTGGAAACAAAATTAGACATGAAATCACAAACTTGGGATAAGGATAACTACAAATAAATTATAAAATGGTAAAGAATGTAGCATAATGGACTAAACATACTCTATAAACCTTTTCATGACATCTAATGAGATGAGAAAATTACCTAATTCAGTGGAGTGCTATCTGGGTTCACCCATCTATTCTTTATCATCTACATACCTAAGTTTTCCACATATATAATAAACAAAATTTGAATTTAATCAATTTTAATCTCATGCTAAAGGAGTGTGGGTAAAATACAAATAATATTTAAATAAATTAATTATAATTAGAATTTATTGAATACTTTTAGTGGAAATGGGAATGTGTATTCACTAAACCAACGTTGTGCATGGAAAATCACAATGGAACTGCGACAAAAAATTTGCGTTATATTATGGTTATTGGGAGGGATTAAATAGAGAAATGGATCAATAATCACTTTAAAATAATAAGGTATGTAAGATGTGTGCGAACAGACCCCAATAAAAAATGGAAAACAAAAGGCATAAAATATTAGAGGATCTTGAATAAAGGGGGGATGTAGAGGATCCCTTACCTTGAGAGAGTGTTTCTAAATGCTTAAAATGAGATCCTTGTGATATCGGGGGGACCCTAAGAAAGATATAGAGATAAAAGTAAGATTATAGTCATGTTAAATGGTTTTTGAGTGATAGAAAATGAGATCTCGGGTGGGTTTAAATAGAAAAAGAGACGGGAGTTCTTTATTATTTACCAAACATAGGTTTTGGACTCTACAAAAAAGTATTCTAACCCACAAACCGTTGCCTTATTTTCATCCATAATTTCAAGAATATTTAAATTTAATTATTATTTTGTAAGGAAAATAACCAAAATTATTAAAATAAAACCCTTGGGGATGTGGAAGTGAGTCATGTTTATATTGAATTGATTTTCAAACAATAAAATATAATATATGTTTTGGAGGATTCATAAAGGATTTATATAATTTGTCAAATAATATCAGAAACACATTTTTTAAAAGGGTATGTATATTTGTGGTCGTAGATACCTTTTCTGAAATTTATTCATTAATTTTGGGATTTTATGATGTCATACTATACACTGTATATTTATAACATATTTAATTTTGATCAAAAAAATCAATTGTCTCACAAAATTATGAAAAATTCACTTATCTATAATTTTGAACCGATGATTCCAAAAATAAGATTTATTTTATCTAAATAATTCATAAATGTAAAAATTTAAACTTTTAAATTAAAAATACATATTTATTGAGAAATACTAATTTATTTACAAAAATAGTTTTCTAACCACTAAAAAAATTATATTTTACTAAATAATTATCATTCATATTAAATAATTATTATTTAATAATAATATTTTATTAAATTTTAATTTATTTCAAAAATTATTCAATCCAAAAAAATATTGTTTTGATCTAAACTGTATGTCTTTAAAAAATATAATTTTGGTTTCATTGTATCCAAATAAATCTAATCAAAATCATTTATTTAATCATTTATAAATTAAAAACAACAAGGAATAAATATTTTCCTTATTTAATTGAAAATAAAATATTTTTATTCATACTATTATGGTGGAGATACATAACCCCTCATTACACCAAAAAATGATCAAAGCATAAGGTTTATGATTCTGATATTCTCATGGGGTTGTTCGATGAACATGGTTTGGGTTTTGATATCGATGATATTGGAATTATCTTATAAATATTTTTTCTCATGATTTATTTGTTGGATATCAGTGTGGAATTGGTCCATAGAAAATCCTAGTGATGTAGTCTCCCGTATAATATATAAAAAATATGCTTCATATGGTATTAACCTATTGCGCTAGTTTATCACTTCTTTTGACAGTTTCCATAGGACATTATCATAACCCTTAATATATACTAATGACATGATCAATTTTCAATGAATGTTTTATCAATGTTTATATTGCTTAACAAACATTTAAATTAGATACTTCTTTAGAGGGGTGTCTTGGCCAAATAAGAAAAGATAATTGTTTTTAAAAACAATGATATATTACATGAGACGAGAAGAATGGATTTTGTTATAATATTTCTCAAGAAGAAGATTGAAAAATAGGTTAACTCTTCTAAACAAGTGAGATCCATTTTAATTTCTTTATTTTCAATCTCTTATACCACCATGTCTACTTCCTAGTACACTTGTGTGAAAATGTAATTAAGACATGATATATGTGTGAGACCTTCCATCCATCTAACATCGAGACTCCATATTAGGTGGATATCGTAATTTAATATACCTAATCAACTATGGTAGAATCAATTTTAATCAATTTATTATACAATCCTTTAAGTTTAGAATAATGGAAAAAATGAATAACACTATGAATTTCAGCCTCTAATGAGAAGTAAAATCCACATGTGCTGAAACCACATCTAATTAACTTTCTAGTATGATCTCTAATTTTATCATCATAGCCTATGGGACCCAAGTAATCTTTTGAGGCCCCATCAACATTTATTTTTATCAATAAATAATGGGAAACTATCTTAAAGACCTTAATAAGAAATGATTGCTGCTTATAATTACCTGGATCTTTAATTTTTTTTAGAACCATTGAATCTTTAACCAAGTTATAATTGTGTTTAGATTGTATAGAATTGACCTATTTGGGTACTGTGATGAGACGTTCATGAGTTTCTTGGTGAGATAAGGGAGTCTTTATAATTTCCCAGACCCTATTAGCCCATATTCAGTGCCTTATATTAATACATTGGTATATATACAAGAAACAAATATCAAAGGACCAATTAGTTTCGATGTTTTGGAATCCATATTACATATAATTACTTTATATTACAACTTAAATGAAAAGAAACATTTCAAATCCATTAAAAACACCCATAATTCCTATATTATTCTTCTAAGTCATTCTTAATATAAATTTTCAAATAATGGGGAAAATAAAACATCTGAAATGGCTGAGCTCAGATGCTCAGTAGTGGTATGAAAAATAGTGGATGCATAAATAATAAGGCATGGAAAATAACTAAAAGTACACACACCATTAAAACATAATATATAATATTGTCAAAATAAAATCTGATAATTACATAATAAAAATGACCCTGGATATTCTACTAGTCGAATACTCACATGTACTATAAATTACTAGTTCCATAAAGAGGGAATGTATAATTACAGACATAAAAAACACACCATCATTCCCTCAACCAAGGCATCATTCATAATGTGTAAAAATCCAGTCTAGATTGTCTTATGAGACTTAATGAGGCATTGAGGGGATATAGAGAGACCCACACATCAATTAATAAATCCAATTCATTCATATTATAAATTGGGTGACACCTAAAAAACATATACATATGAAATATAAATAATATTCCCCAATCTGTACACATAATCACAATCCATTTTGGGTAGTACGGTAATTGGTATCAAGATAACACATCCACAATCTAACTGATCATAATATATTTAAGAAAATATGGTAGATTATAAAAATAATATATCAATATAAATAATGTATATAATTAAATAGAGGTGTATAAAGAAATGAAAATACTCTAATAAAATCATCGAGAAATTCTTGAGCGAATTACCCCTTTTAGTTTGCGCAGAAGAATTATTTTGGAAAAATCATTTTTATTTATCACAATTTTTTATATAAAACTAGAAATGAACAAATATGGATTTTCATGAAAAGAAAATGAATTAAAAAATATTGGAGTCTTAAAATAGATTATTGACAGTACATTAAAATTTGTATGAAATTAGGAAGTTCCCTTTATTTGGGTTTTCTTATCGAGATGAATTGAGAATGTAACCTTATAAAACATGTATTTACCTTGATAAAAAAGATGAAATGATATAGATATATGTTTTTGGATCATATAAATAGAATATAGAATAAGTAAACAAAAATAAATAAGAGTTACATTGGGGTAAAGAGGGAAATAACCTAACCCTAATAGAAAAATGGAGGTTCAGGGAGAAAATCGTGACCACTTTGTAATCAATTGAATCCTATGGAAAAAATTAATAAAAAAATATTTGTCATTAAATTCCATGAAGTTAAATAGATTAATGAAATTATATATCAAATGGTATTATACATACACCACATTCAAGAAATAAGTGGCGAATTAGGGAAATCTCTCAAAAAAGAGTGAAATGAGAAACCCATTACAACGATCACATAATTAGACTGAGGATAAATCAATAACATAACTATGTGTGAAAAATATAAATATAAAAAATATAAGTGGATATACAGTATAAAATAATAAAAGGTCATTCAGAAATATTCTTGGAAAAACATAACCAATGATATAGATGTTTAACTAAATTAATGTAAATTGAGTTAAGATATTTCATACCATATATACGAATGTGTTCTGAACATGAAAATAATTTAATGAATAATATAAATAAATAAATTAAATAATTAATTCAGAAACATTTCTACAATTATTTTTTTCATTATAGTTTTATTATGTTTATTTACGGACTTATAGATGAGTTATTGATTTTAATTTCATCGCTCTCGAGCATTCAATTTCATGGTTTTGTTGATCGGTCCACTAGTCTATTTGTAATCGAGTTCATTTAAAATGTGTATAATTCTCTAGAATTGAATTTATATGATATTTTCGAACATTAAGAATACTAAAAGGTTATATAATTCATTTCGTTATGTGGTATAAGTGTTTGAACTAGAAAACACTCCCAAATGATATACTGAATGATTCCATAAATTATGCGGGAGTGTATCCCATTCCAAAGGGATCAAATTGACTAGTCATAGAGCTCAAAAAGAGTTACGGAATAGAATTTACGGGTGTTTGAAGAATGCCTGAAAAAAGGGTTCTCAGAGCCCATCCACGAAGCTCTGATTCATAGAGATTCCTCCACAATTTTCATGAAAGTAAATGGATTCATTCGTGAGTTTGACGAGATCCCTGACCACCACAATGGTAGTTCATGGATGCCTCTGTGAGTGCGATTAGCACTCTGATTCTTGTGGATGTACACCCTTTTGTGGAGTCACACCCTTTCATGGAGCCACACCATTTCATGGAGCCCCCCTATGTTTTTTGGGGTAATTTTCTAGTATTGAAAACCCCCATTCGTTTAAATACCCCCATCATTACTTTATTTAAGTATGATATTCAACCTAGTTTCACCTTCACACACTCGATTCATGATGATCATGTACATCGAAAGGACCCCTTTCACAAATACCCTAAGCAACGTAAGGCCTCCTCTGTTATATTCTTGAGATCATCCCCCACAAGTGGATATTCCCTTTGAAAAGGCCTTTTCCCTTCCTGAAGGAAGAAGGACCTATGAGGAACTTGAGGCTTCACAATGGGCCTATCTTACACAATTCGTACACTAGACATTTCTTGGAAAATTTCTCATAGTCATCCCTACAACATGATGTTAAATTGTGCTGTTGTAGTCCTTGATTCATGAATATAAACTACAGAGTACCCTATAAGAAATATTTGGTATGTACCATGTTGAAAATAAGTTATGTCTTATGTTCCAAGCATAATATGCCTCATGCCATGATCATGGGATAACCACCAGAAAATAATCATGGGCCTCCATCTCTGGTGTAAGCCATAACCATAAGTCCCAACCGACCAGAGAGTTGGAATTTTTTCATGGAAAGACATGAGGAAGACATTACAAGTAGATTCCATGTGTATTCCCCATTCACTATTTCCACTCCGTAGAGTTACCCAAGAAGCTTCAATGCATTATTCCCATTCACTATTTCCCTCCCTAGTGGCACTCAGACATCTTCCATACAAAAGCCTTATTCACTATTACCACTCTATGGTGGAACCCAAGTGGCTTCCATGCATAATCCCTATTCACCATTCCTCCACACCCTTCTTGTCGGGAATTGTTAATTCCTTCCCTTCCTTAAGTATGTGTGGGAATCTATCATGTAATTCTAGGGGTGATGATTTAATTCTCTTTGTCTAAGATGGTGGGCGTTAAACTGCCAACCACTATCATCCAAAGCACAAAACATTAAATTATATTCTTGATACCACCAATGTACATGATGTATTCTATCTAGGGAATTATCAGTTCCCTCTATTCTTTATGGGAGTGAGATCTTCATCACCCTAATAGTAAAGAATGATATCCTCCTATTATGGGACTAGATCCTCCTCAGGCATCTCTCAAATAGTACATACCTATCTCTATCTTTATCGGTCCCCTCATCCATAAGCCATGCATCACCTTTGTTGGTCACACTTCTTATGACATGATAGTAAGGTCCACTACAAACACTTGTTTGTCACATTGAGCATGACTCATGTGGGATTAGAGTTTATAAATAACCACGAAATCCTCTTTTAGACACTATCCATGCACAATACCCAACATCCTATTTGTGATGCTATCCATTCATAATCACAAACATGTATTTTGTCCAATATCTATGCATAATCACCATTCCACCTTCCTTCCAAACTACATCAACATTGATACCTATCTTCTATATAGGGTACATAAAAAGCCTCCTTGAGGATTCTCTCATACATACCCACTATCAATCAATTCTGTCTATTTCCTGACAGTTCACACGTCCTATATGACATTGTGTTGCATGATCTGAACTATGCAGACATTGATCTATGTCTTCTACACAGGGTATGTAGGAAGCCTCATTGAGGTTCAAGCCCACCAACCCCCATTATACATCTGTTTCATTTGTTCTAGGACAGTTCACTCATCCTACATGTTGCTAATAATCATTCTCCCAACTACATGGGTTTTGAACCCATTGAGGTACGTAGGAAGCCTCTTTGAGGGTCAATCATAACAAATGGTAAACACTAGTGATCCCTTCTAAGGATATACCCTCCTGATGTGATAACATACCTTTTTGGGAAACATCTCCTAGATACACCCCATGCGGTGTTCTAATCAATCTACATGGGAATCTATCCATGAATAAAATCCCCACACATCATATTCATCCAACAAAGAGTGATCCTTTTACGAAGATCCACTAACCATGAATAAGCTCCAACATGTTTCCAGGTCATTTCACTTGTCCACCTTTTGATGTTGTTCCCCATACATCTAAAATACTTGGAAATTAATCCTTTCCTTTTAAACAGAGTATGTATGAATCCTATCTTAGGTTCAATCCCATCATCCATTTCCATCCTGATCATTCCCCTAGGTTATTATACTTTAGGAGGGGAATTCCCTATTCCGTAGGATCCTTTTCCTTCAGGTTACAATCCATGTGTTCCATTTTCAAGGATCTCATTCTTTGGAGAATCATCTCCTCACTTCATAAACTATGTGGAGTTTTATTTCCAGACACTTGTATATGTAGTAAGCCTCCTTGATGTTCAATCCTATCACCCTCCAAACTCCATCAATTTTATTATCACCTCATATATTTCTATCCTGAATCTCACCCGGTCCACCACATCCTACTGAAGTCTTTCCATCCACTTTCTCAATTCTCCTCGCTTCACCTGAAAATCAAACCATGCATAAGCTCCACATAATCCAACCATGAGTGATCCTCCTGCGAAGGATTTCTAGGGATGTGTAAGCCCCAAATCACCCATTCAAACAATGAGGGTTTTAATATCTATCTCCTCAAAAGGGTAAATAGTAAGCCTAGTTAAGGTTCAGTCCAAGACAATGGTAATCCTTGGTTTCCCCTCGTTATGAGGTGTACTTATCTGATCCAAACGTTGTGGTATCTAGATCAGTCTTCATGGTGTGAACACATATCTTTTTGAGTGGCACTATCCTGATTACACTCTTATTGAGAATTTTGATCCATCCATCCGGTAAAACTTATCAAGTGTTCCCTCCAAATAATATTACTCCCTAAACCATATCTATGGGATATTCTGTTCACTATGAACCGAATCCTCAAGACATTTAACTAATGACATACCCTATGTTAAACATTGGATGTCGAGGAAACCGTTGGAATAAATGGATCAGGTATAAGATAACTCATGATCTTTTTTAGGATTCCTACAATTCCAAAAACATTAGATAACCTCTTAAGTGGAAGAATATAAGTTTTTCAATGTTCCATCATCCATACATTCGACTGATACACAACATGACCATATCCCTAATCGAAGGTGGATACCCGAACAAGAACATTTTGAATGTCTAGGTAGAAGCAATGAAATTAACTGGTGTGCATAAAGACATGAAAATAAGAATGAGATTCATGAACAATGACTTAAATATATGAGGGAGAACCAGATTACGTGACAAGTTATGAGGAGAAATCCATTGAAGGACGAAATTATGTCCCATCATCCTATTTTGATCAAGGATAAAACATCGCTGAGAAGTGATGGATGCCCCCACCGTTTGAAGCGGGAATACGAGGTAAAAATTTAATCCATACTATTCCAAATGAATGATGATGAAGTGGTTCTACAGACTATATAATTCCTTGGAATCAATGAGGATGAGTCATTCGATAAAACATTAGTGATAATCATTTAGATTATTTGGCTGTTTTCCGAACATCATGAACTATTTTATCGAACAAATTAATATTATGTATATATACAGGTTACATAACACTAAATTGGTTTTAATACAAATATTTTGGTATGTTATTAACATAAAATGTTTTTAGGACCAATATTTATGGAAAAATTGAAGAAATAAAATCCTTCGTCCATGAAGGTTTTAAATTGGAACCTCACCGATGTAGATTTCGTTTTTATAATAAAAGAGAGATAAAAAAATATTTTGATGAGGGATATTACATTAAAATAATATAATTCAAGTATATATATGATAATAGAGTTATCATGCTAATTTTTATAGGGAATTTGAGGATAAGATAAGAGTTAAAAATGATAATTAAAAGGAAATTAAAAGAAAAGAAAAATGATTTACCTCTTGATTTCTCATCTATGAGAACCTTCTTAAAGAACTTAGTTTGGACATTTTTTTGTGAACATAACCTTTTAGTTGTGGGGAATATTATTGGGAAGATTATTTGGGTATAATTTGGACAATCTTCAAGTCTTGGAGAAGTGAGGATGGGTGGCAGTGTGGGGAGGTATTTATTGTGGAAGAGAGGAGTGTTTTTTGATTAATTTGTTCATATATTTGTTATGATGGCTCAAGAATATGAATATTTTTATAATTTTCACTAAATATACTAAAAAAATTTAGTTAAGTTATAGATTATGGTGCTTATATCATTCATGACTCAATCAATAATGTATTTATCTTATAATGTATCTATACCGTACAGTAAAATATTTTACTATTCCAAAAAAAAGTCAAGTATTTTAAAAAAATCACAAAAATTCTCCTTAATAATTTTTCATAATGTATAATTTGAAAAATAACTCCATTTTTTTAAAATAATTTTCTAATTATGAGGAATTTTATTTTTAATTAAATCATCATTTACTTACAAAATACATTTTTTAAAATTATAACTAATTTGATTATGCATTGTAAAATTATCTAAGTTCATAGAAAATTGACCTAAAATAATAAGAGAAAAAATATAAGTTGAAAAGTATAGTTTATTAAAAAATCATTAAAATCATTTTATTATTTATAAATTTGTAATTAAATATTTATGACTTTTAAAAATACCAACTCTTGATTATTAATTTTTAAAATATTCTCTTACTTATAATATGATATAATTAACTCCCAAGTTCATTTATAAGATTCCTAAATTTTATTTATAAAATCATGGGAGAGGTTACTACTCATTTGGATGATTTATTATTCATAAGGGTTGTATTACTATTCATAAGGGTAACATTACTATTCTAAATTGTCAAGTTTCTATTCACCATAATAAATCAGTTGATACTATCAACCTCAAAATATCTTATTGATTTCAACCATGTATGTCCATTTTTCAAAATTCAAATCCCCGAAGGAGAAAAATAATGTTAAATGCTAATACCGTATGTGTGGTGAGAAGTCGGGTAAAAGGAATGTTCAATAGTTCAATATGCCTTTATGTCTAATTTCAATATTAAAATGATTCTAATGATATACATTATATTAATATATATATATATATAAGTGATATACTACTACTTTGAAAATCAATTTAATGTTTAATAATTATTTTAATAAAGACACATTTTTTTACAAAAATTCAATATTTTTCACAATTCATCAAAATAGAACGTCTCATAAAAATAATTAAAATTCACACAAAGTTAATTTAAAAAAAAGTTTTTTTATTTTTCTAAAAATTATATATTTCATTATAAATATGTTTTATTTATGTGAAACCATTATAAATAACATTTAATAATAGTTATTACTATTACTATGTTTAATGACTAGGTTATAACTATATTGCTAAAATAATTATAATAACAGAGTTTTGTTTCATATAGTCTTAGTGTTGCATGAATTTCATTCTATATGAAATTTACTTCTAATCCTTGGGGTGTTACATTCTCCCATCCTTCAATAAATTTGGTCCTCACTATTTGATATTGAACTTTCAAAAATACTGGTAGATTTTTTAAAAATCCTTTATGGGAAACCCACATCTTATATAGGGTTAATAAAACATACACTTAATAAGAGGGAAAGCTAAAATGTTCAGGTCACCGCAATATTAGGCTTTTTAATAGTAGAATATTAATGGAAAGTTAAAACATGTACATGTAAAATAAATATAACCAACATGTTTTTATTTAGAATGATAGAGTACATGGCCATTAGAATGTTAATCCTCAAAAAACCATATATATTTTGACTAGTTAAAAGAGCAATGATCTATTATTAAGGAATGTTAATGGATAATGTTTTTGTTTCAAAATCCTTTTCCTAGAGTTTGGGGATTCCTTTTCTATCTAGACCTGCACTTGATAAATTAGACAAATTTGATTACATTCTGTTTCATAACTGTAATATAATCCTTTTTTGTGCTTTGATATATTTTTACTTCATTACATATACCTAGAAATGAATGTCTAAGATAATTTTTTACACCTGAAGAATTCAAATCAACTTCTAATGATAAAAAATTCCCAAAAGTATAATTATCTATTCCTCTTGTCATTATACATTTACCACATACAAAATTGTTAGGATAAGCTAATACAATTCCCTAAAAAATAAGAAACCATTAAATGATGAAAAGAAAATTTAATCTTCAAAATTAAAATGTTAAATTCAAACATCAACATATATCATTTTAAAAATTACTATCATTACACTAAAAAAAATCTATACTATGAATCCAAAATTCAAAGTATTTGTTCATATCATCTTCTAGCTGACATAGATAACTTTTAATGTCTTCTACCAAAAATTTACTTTCCCCTATCACATAATCCCTAAGAAATTCTATCGATTTATACAAATAACCTGGATCACCATAAAATCATATTTGGCTCCAAAATAAAACTTAATTTTTTTTCCTAAAAATATTATATTTTTAAAAATATTATATGATTAATAAAATTGTGAACATATTCTAAAATAACATAAATAACATAATCACCATATAATTACCAAATTCCAATTATTTCTGTTTTATGAAACAAAATTTCGTAAAATTAAGATAACATTAATCTACTCAATGATTTAACCAAAAAAAGTAATGATAACAAGGACTTCATATAGGCTAGTGGTAGGCACTTATCTATTTTCTCTCGTCAGTTGTGGGTTCAAACCCCATGACCATGCTACAAGAGATATTTTGTCACCCAACATGTAGGTTTCCATTTTTTAGAAACTATATAACTTTTAAATAAAATATGATAGACTTCCTTGAAATAAAGTCAATCCCTAAAAATTATTTTAACTAATAATTTCAATACAACCTTAATACATAAATACATCAAACAATTATTTCCACATAAGTCTTTCCTTTGTCTATAGGTTACCCTATAGAATATGTTAATGTCATAGGTAACTCTCAGGTCTCCAAAATATGAGGGAAACAACTACAAACTAATTATTAGGATCAGTTTTATTTCATTCCATTATACTATTCATTTTTCTTGACAATTCTTTTCATTTTTCCATCTTTCCCACACATAATTCATTTATTCATTCCTTTGATAAAATTTCCATGGTGTTCAACATTTCTTGGAAGATAAAAATAAATCTTTCTTTTCTCCATGTTCTCCACAAGTAAAGGTTTTATAGAAACCTATTTTTATCTTCTTTGGTGGGCTCACAAGTTGGTTAAGGTATATGTTGTTAATAAAATTTCATGAAAACTAATTAGGAATAAAAATGATATATTCAAATCCTATAAAAATCCAATTTGGTTTCTCATCACCACCACCTTTTCATCATGTTCAATTTTTATATGAATTCTTTGGGTTCGAACCATTGATAAAAACTAGAAATCATTGTTTGAGTAATAATAGTCACAGTGAGAAGAATATATAATCATTCATATAATACCATGACACATTATTTTTATCCTAAACAACTTAGGTTTAACCTAGTTTATTCATGTTCATTATATATTTAAATCCTTAATAATTTTTAAAGAAAATGTGTATTATCTTAAAAATATCTTAAGGATGTGTCAAACTAGGATCGCAATAAGTCATGTTGTCATGTACTTGGTTACCCAGAAATTTGACTAGGACACCTTGTCAGAGTTTTTACCACTAGGTATATCTATGAAAGAACCATGGAAAATTTTAGTATCCTGGTAGGTATGTACTGCTAGGAAGATCCACCTAATCTCTACCTTGAAAAAATTCTAGGATGTTTCTCTATTCCGATCCTCAATTTTTATATTAGGGTTATTTTACCTAATAAATGTTTTCTAAATCTAGTTTCCTAGGTGTCTACTAAACTTACTATGATGCCAACTGTAATGAACCCGACCACAATAGCCTACATTCAGTTCCTTATGTTAATATATTGGAATAGATACCATAAAAGAATTTCAAAGGACCATTCAGTTTAGTAGTTTTGAAATCCAAATAACAATCATGAACTATACATTATAAAATGAAAGAAAAGTCAAAATTTTAACTCCATTGGAAACACCCATAAAATCCAAGATTATTCCTGTAATTCATTCTTAATATATATCATCACATCCTCAGGGAAAATAAAACATAATAATGGGGTGAGTTGAGATTTTCAGTATGGGTAAGTAATACATCATAAGTATAAATAATATGGCATGGTGAATAACTAAATGTACACATCCCATTAAAACATAATCTTCATCATAATATGGCAACAATAAAATATGATAAAATATTTTCATAATAAAAAATGATCATAGATATTGTACTAGACATATAATTACGTGGAATATCAATTACTAGTTTCATAATTAGGTAATTTAAAATTCTGAATATCATAAACATTAAGTCAAGGATTAAGTTAAGACATCATATAGAATGCGTAAAAACCCATTCTAGTTTTTCTAATGTGACCTACTGATGCTTCAATGGGATATAGACATCCCCACCTATCACCTAAAATGTCCAATTTATTCCTCATTTGAATGACATGATAGATAAATAATATATATATATATATATATATATGAAATTTGAATATCATTACCCAATCTATAAACTTAGTAACTAACCATTTCTTGTTTTATGTTTAATGTTCTCAAGATAGCACATCCACAATCTAATTGATCATAAAAAATTTATTAAAATATGTTATATGATAAAAATAAGAGGAAAAACACAATAAATCATAAAATTCAGCAGGGGTGTTGAAATAAATGAATATAATCTAATAAAATCACTGAGAAATTCCTAATTGAAATACCCCTTTTACTTTGCAAAGAAGAGTTCTTTTGGAAAAATAATTTGTATTTATCATAATTTTTTGTATAAAAATAGACATCAAACAATAATTTATTTCATAAAGAATTTGAAAATTAAAAAAATAATGGATTTTTAAAATATATTATTGATGGTACTTGAAAATGTGTAAGAAATCAGGAAGCTCCCTTTAATAGGGATTTCTTATCAAGAATAATTGAGAAAGGAACCTCGTAAAGCATGTGTTTTTCCAAAAACAAAGATTAAGTCCAATATATATATATATATATATATATGAGTTTGGAACATTTATACATAATATAAAATAAGTATAAAAAAATAAATAAGAGTTAAATTGGGGTAAAGAGAGAGAGAGATAACGTAATCTGAATAAAAAATGGAGGTTGGGGAAGAAAACCCTTACCACTTTGTAATCAATCAAATCACATGAAAAAAAACTAATAACCATCATATGTATCATTAAATTACATGAAGAAAAAAAAATTAATTATATTATATATAAAATTTGAGTATAAATACACCACATACAAGAAATAATATGCAAATACGGGAGATCTCACAGAAATAAAAGTGAGATGAGAAATCCCTTACAAAGATCATATCATTATATTAAGGATAAAAAAATGCCATAATTATGTGTGAAAAATATAATTAAATAAATTATTGGTTATAAAATATTAAAAAATCAAAGGACATTCACAAATATTCTACGAAAAATATAACCCAATATAAATTTGTTTAACTAAATGAATGGTAACTGAGTTAAGATATCCCTTATAGTATGTCTGAATGTGTTCATTACTTGATCTTAATGTCCTGAATAATAAAAATGAATCCATATAATAATTAATTAATATTCTTTTATTAATTTATTCCATTAATTTTTGTTTTATAAATTTAATTTATTCCCTTATTGGCGATTTATAGAGTTTAATTTTTTCTCTCGGGACCATTCATTTTATTGCGTTTGAAGATCAGTTCACTTGTTTATAAGTAATGGAGTTCACATAAAATTGGTATAATTATTCATAATTTAATTATTATGATATTATCAAATATAAATAAGATTAAATGATTTTATAATTTATTTGTTTATATGGTTTGAGGATGCATCATTAGATAAAATATTAATGATAATCAAATAGATTATTTTGGTGGTTTTTCGATTGTCAAAAACTAGTTTTGTCATATGAATTAATATTATGTATATATAATAGTTAAAGAACATTGAATAGAATATAATAAATATATTATAATATTTTTTAACAATAAAAATGTATTCATGACTATAATTGATGGATAAATTGTGAAATAAAATCCGCCATCCACAAAGGTTGTAAATAACCACCTCACAGATAATAATTTTGTTTCTTAAAATAAAATAGTTGTAGAAGGGAGTTTGATTAAGGATATTTAATTAAAATTATATAATTATAGTATATATCTAATACTATAGTTATTATCATAATTTGTATAGTAGAGGTTATTAGAGTATATGAAATGAAAAAAGAAAATTGGATGAAAATTAAAAGAAAATAAAGAGGATTTACCTCTTGATTTCTCCTCTTTGAGAACCTTCTTAAGGAACCTTGGTTTGGGATTTTTTTGTGACCATAACCTCATTGAAGTAAGGAAAATACTTTTTAAGTGTATTTGGGAATAATTTTGATATTCTCTAAGGATTATTTTTGTGAGGAGAAGTGGGGGGGGGGTATTTATAGTACATGAGAGGGGTGTTTTTTGAATATTTTATTCATTTGTTTATTATTTTTTCTCAGGACTATGAATATTTTGAGAAATATCACAAAATATATTAAACTAATGAAGGTATGTTCTATATTATGGTGAGTAGATCATTCATGATTCAACAGATAGTATATTTATCTAATAATGTATTTATACCAAAAATTACCATATTTAATTATTCACAAAAAATTCAAGTATTTTATAAAATTTCCAAAAACCTAAACAAATACTTTTATGACATGTCGAATTGAAAAATTAATTTCATTTTATGAAAATAATTTTTTAAATATGGGAAATTTAATTTTTAATTAAAACCAGCATTTACTCAAAATATATATATATTAAAATTATAACTGGTTTTATAACACATTTAATAATTAAATAATGTCACAAAAGTTGTCTTAAATCATAAGACAAAGAATTATTAATTTATGAATACATTTTAGGAAAAGATGTTTTCTTTTAAATAATTTCATTAATTATAGGCTTGTTATTAAATATTTATGGCCTTCAAAAATAACGACAATTAATTATTAATTTTTAAAATATTTTCTTACTTATACCAAGAAATAATTATATCATACCTTAATTTATAAAATTATTTTTTTTATATTCAGGGTTGAGTTTAGTATTCATTTGGCCAATTTACTATTCATACAGCTATCATTGCCATTGATAGGGGTAACATTACTATTCCAAAGGGCCACGTTACAATTCAACAAAAAATAGGTTAATCGTATAAGACTCCAAATATACTACTAATTGCTAGCTACATATCCATTTTTTTATTCCATTCACAAAAGTGACAAAATTATGTTTAATTCTATTCTTGAAAGTGTGTCAAGAAGGCGAGAAAAAAAATGTTCAAATTTTCTATAAGCATCTATATATAATTTCAATATAAAAATGATTGCAATGATATAAATTAGATTAATATTTTTATAATTGATAGATTTTGACTTTCAAAATCCATATAAAGTATAATAATTATATAAAAAAAGAATTTTTTTGACTAAAATGTATTATTTTTCACCATTAATCTAAATAAAAATTATCAGAAAATAATAAAAATGAACAAAATGTTAATTTTTAGAATTTTCATTCTTACATAATATATATATATATATAATTATAAATATGTTTTATTTATTGAAAACATTATAAATATAATTTAATAGTCATTATTGGTATTAATTTTACTATATTTAACATATATGTTATAACTATCTTGTTTAAATAATTATAATAAAAAAGTGTTTTTTCATTGAGGCTCAATGGTTTGTGCATTAAATTCTATATTAATTTTATTTTTATATCCTTGGGGTGTTACATTATTAACTCCTTCAATTAATTTCATCCTCTCAATTTGATTTTACAATTTAAAAAATAGAGGTTGATTTTGGAAAACTCTTTTTTGGGAAACACACATCAGAAATAGGGTTAAGAAAACATTCTCTTAATAAGTGGGAAACACAAAATGTGAAGGTTACCACAAAATTAGGTTTTTAAATAGAATAATATTACTGGTAAGTGAAAACATGTACATGAAAAATAAATATAACAATCAAGTTGTGATGGAGAATGATGAAAGGCATGGTCATTAGAATATTAATCCTCACACCCCCATAAATCTTATGGTTGGATAAAAGACCACAGAACTCATAGTAAGGAATGTTAATCGATAACATTTTTGTTTCAATATATTTTTCCCAGAGTTGAGAGATTCCTTTACTATATTGACTAGAACACGACATATGAAACATACTTGATTACCTTCTATTTCAAAAGAATAAAATCATATGTTGGTTGTGCATCTATATAATTTCACTTCATTCCTTATACCTAGAATTGATTGCTCAAGATGAATATTTTTATGCCTAAAGAATTCGAATCAACTTTTATGGATCAAAGATCCCAAAGGGAACAATTAATTATTTATCTTTTCCATATACATTTACTATTTCCAAAATGGATAGGATAAGATAATACAATTTCCCAAAAATAATAATCCTATACGTGATGAAAACAATTAATCTAAAAAATTGAAATAAAAAATTCAATGTTCAAAATAAGTCATTTTTCAAATTTCTAATAGTCATCTAAAAATTATTCTAGACTATAACTCCAAAATAAAATGAATTTCATGATATCTTCCTCATTATGATATCTATAAAACATAATGTTTTATCAAAAAAAATTAATCCCAATACAACATAATCACAAAGATATTCAAGCCATTTTCAGAAATAACATGGATCACAATAGAATCATATTTGAATCGAAAATAAAATTCAATATTTATTCCTCAAAACATAATATTTACCAAAATCTTATAATAATTTCCAAATTTCAAACGTCTTCTGAAATATCATTAATCACTTATTCACCAAATCAATTTCCAATACCAAAGTTTTATGTTTCATAAAAAGAAAGTCCCTTAAATAAATATAACATTGATCCATTTGATGTTTTAAAAAAAAATCACAATAACGGGGACTTCATGTAGGCCAGTGATAGGTGCTACACCCTTGTCTATATTTTGTTGTGGGTTTAAACCTCGCTGTATTATCATACACGATCAGTTTCCACCAAACATGTGGGCTTCCCTTTTTCTGAAACTATATGACTTAAAAAAATTATGGATTCCCTTGAAATATATTCAGTCACTAATCATTCATTTAAATAGGATTTTCAAAACAACCTCAATACATGAATAAATCATACATATATTTCCAAATAGGTCCATCAATGATCTAGAGGTTATCCTATAGAAAAATGAAATGACCAGGGTAATTCCCAGGTCCCCTATATTTTAGGAAAATAACGAAAAATGGATTATTTGGATCAGTTTTATTTCCTTCCATTGTAAAATTAATTTTCCTTATAAATTATTTGATTTATATCATTCTTCCTCACACATAATTCATTTATCTTTTCCATTGATACACTTTCTTATGTGTATCCTTCTACATTTATTGCATGATTGAAATCGATACATCATTTCTCCATGGTCTCCCCCACAAGAGCTCTTAGAAAACTCAATTCTTCTCATCATTGGTGGGGTAGTAAGTTGGTTAAGGTATATGTTGTTAATAATATTTCAAGACAACTACATTGTAATGAACAAAATATATTTCCTTCCTATCAACATCTCATTTGGTTTTTCATAACCACCACCATTCCCATCATGTTCAATATTAACATGAATCATTCTGGTTCAATCCATTGACTAAAACTAAAAAACATAGTGTGAGTAATATTAGTCACTACGATAAGAACATATAATAATATATAGAATATCCTGAAAACTTACATTCAACCAGAAAAAACATTAGGTTTTACCTAGGTTATTGATTTTCATTTCATATTCAAATACTTAATATTGGGTTTTAATAAAAATGTGAATTAACGAAAGAATACCCCATGTTACTGTCAAACCAGGTGGGTAGTAATTCCCTTTTTCGTATACCATGTTACCCAGAGCCAAAACTGGGAGACAATGTTGTAGTTTCCACCCCTAGGAACATCTATGTTAAAACCAAATGAACATATGGTACCCTAACATAGATTCACTATAAAGAAGATTCACACAGTCTCTACCATACCAAAATTCTAGGATGTTCTTATATTCTTATCCTCAAATACTATATTAGGGTTATATTTTCTAATATATGTTTGCTGAATCTAGTTTCCATGGTTTCTGCTAAAATTTTTCTGATACAAACTATACAGAATAAAAACCAAGTATCCTATATTTGGTTCCTTATATTAATAAATTGTAATAGATAGAAGACACAAATCCCAAAGGACCAACCATTTTATTAGTTATGGATGCCAGATTATATACATGAACATTACAATGAAACATGGAAGAAAAAACAACATTTCAACTCCATTGGAAACACCCATAAACTACTAGATTAATCTTACAAATAATTCTTAATATACTTCTTCACATCCTGGGGGAAAATAAAAGATAAGAAAGGGGTGAGTGTTGATTCTAAATAAAGGTAAGTAATATAGTGGAATCATATATAATAAGGCATAGTGAATAATTAAATGTACACAAGCCATTAAAACATAGTCTTAAGAATAATATGGTTGGAATAAAATATGATTAAATAATTCCCAAATAAAACATAACAATGGATATTATACTAGTCGGATAATCAAATGGACAATCAATTAATAGTTTCATAATGTGGAAATACATAATTCTGGACAACAGAAACAAACCATCAAGGACTCATCCAAGAAATCATACGAAATGGGTAAAAAACCATTCTAGTTTCTTAACTATACAATTTACGTACAACCACAGTTTGAAACCATTTCCATAGGCTAGAAAATTGGTGAAATATCATATCTCCATGGTTTTCCTTATCTATGGTGTATAACGTTTTGGTAGTAGGGTTACCCAAAAACCATGGTTTTAATGATGGAAAAAGGTATCCTTGTACTACTGTTAGACTATGGAAATAGAGGGACTATTTTTATGGTTTTAACCGTGGAAATGTGTATTATACTACCACAATTTTAACCGTGGAAATATACCCCTTTTAAATAAAAACGACAGTGGTACAAAATTACAGAAACCCCTCCAAAATCTACTTGCACCTGCAGCATAAGAATACATTTCAAAAAATTCCACTAACTACTTGCAACATCTCATTTACTGATAAATAAAAAAACTTATACATATAAAATTGAAATTTTATAAAAATTTAAAAAGAATGATAGAAACAAAAAATGTCAGTATTGTTGCTCCAAAATTTCATTGGAATCATCATCATCATTTCCACAGATATCAACAATATCAACACGCGCACCACCAATATCAATATCATCATCATCACCATCAACACCCTCTCCACTATCTTTAGCCTCTCTACAAGAAACTTCAGCCTCTCTACTGACATCTTATACTACAAAATCGTCACCATCCTCATACATCAAGTGCATAATCGATAAATATCCATCCACTATTGCTACACCCTCTGGAGAAAGTGAAGAAAATATAGATGATATCACCTTGGGTTAATTTTATTTTTCTGCATCTTTTGATACTCTTCACTAGCCTATTCATTTTCTATATCAATGGAAGTAAGTAATTTTTCTTTGATAACCATTCCTAAAATATTTCTAAAATATTAAATACCTGATAACCAATATTTAGATGGAACAATTTTTTTTGTTTTATAATGAACTATGTCAAAATGGTTGTCACATAGAACTTGATATTTATTATCATTTGGTCCAAATGTGTATGGTTCCTTCACCGCTAGAGCTTAAAGAGCATCCCCTAAAATTGGTGTTACCATTTTAAAAGAGAGTCAAAAAAATAAATAATATAATATAAGAATATAACTTATAAATAAATATTTATGTTTTAAATCTATGGTATTTTTTTGTTTTTTTGTTTCAAGGTAAAAACAAAGAGAACATTAAGTTAATTCCAACAAAATCAAATGTTAATTGTTCAAGAGAGAAGAAACAATGTAGGTTGACATTAAAAAAATAAGTGGGGAATGTTCTATCTAAAAAATCACATACACTTTAATTCTAAGAAAATAACAATAAAATAAGTTACATAAAACCACTTTCAATAAAAACTAAGAGTAAATATGCATTTGGAATTTTAACAGTGAAGACAGAAAAAATTGTGATTTCACTATGCACCACATAGTCGATTATTAGAGAAATCATCATTCCCCTATCTATATGTGGTGCTAAATTTATCATGATCAAACTATTTTCCATTTTCCACCACAAAAGCGATTGAGAAGCTGCGGTTTTTTGGACTTCTCAAGGAATATTCATAAGGGTACAAACTCTTCATTCTTGAAAAAATTGGTTATCTTCAATCTTAGTTCTTTTTTAGTAAAGGGGAACAATGAAGAAATGGGGGGGGTGAAGATTATTAGAATGGAATATTGTTTGGGAGTTCCAACTGGGTTTCATACATGTATACATTATGACATAACTTATGACATTGAAGGATGTGCTATGAATTTGTATAATCAACCCCTACTAGAGTTCAATTAGAGTCAAGATAAGAATAGATGGGTTTTGGGGATAAATATATCATTAGAATGAGAGTATTATGTGATAACATGACTAACAATATGGGAACAAGTTGGATGTTTTAAAACCATAATTCATACATGTTGGACCATGATTATATGCCACACATAGACCATTATTTATTTGTTATTTTCAGAAAGCCTATTAGACATAATATTTCTAGACTGAGATGTAACATTTTCTATAGGGAAGATTCTCTTGAGTTTTGTGATGTTTTTCACCCCATGAAAAAGACAATAGGGGTTATTAATTGTGTTGTCATAAAGAAAAATGATGGTAGTTCATCTAGTTCACCATTAGATTGAAATGTGCTTGTAGCTATTGGGGATACTAGTATAGGAAACACACTTTTCTGCAGTTTTGGTGTGATTATGTTGAGTGATTTATGTGTAAAATGGTTTTCTCACATTTCCCATTCTCTTTGGACATTTACCATGGAAAATTTAGTATTTTAAAATATTGATGATGATCTATGGGAAGGATGGGGTGAAGAATAAGATTTAAGGAGCATTGAATCATACTTTTTTGTTTACTTACATACTATTTTGGAAGCAAGGATTATTCAAAACATAGTTTGTGTGGTAGATGAGCGACGCATCCAGAGTAATGAAATTGAAAGTGGGAAGGGATATGGAGACAAAAATTCCCACCTTGAGGACAAGGTGTTTTTCAAGAGGGTTGTAATGTTAAAAGGTGGGGCATAGTTAGTGAGTAGGATGTAATAGAGTATCCATAGTGTTGTGGGTTTTTAGTGTTGGGTGTGGGATGTCAGTTTAGATTGGTGGGATGAAGCATGATTTCTATAGATGGATACTATAGAAGAGATACCAAGGGTAGTGTTTTGATAGTAATAAATAAACTGTTATGAGAATTACTATTATTTGATATTATTTGTTGTTAGAGTTGATGGGTAGTTGATATAATGATGGAATTTCTAAATGAATGTGGATCCTTGTTCAGTAGATAAAAGTATTTAATGATGTGTTCTAGATTATGAAATTAAATTAAGTGTAAAAACTATTTTATCAAAATGGTTTCTCAAAAAATTTATTACCTAAAGGTTTTTTCTCAATCATATTTTATCCCAAAATTTTTATCCAAGATAGATTCTAGTTGAAATCCTTTAACTGAATACATTTAAGGGCCTGTGATGTAATGAGATTAATTATAGAGTCATTGTTGACAGAAAGAAAGAGAAAATCAGCTTTATTAAGATAACTTTAGATGTATAGGGTCTTGATGTACCAAAGGATCATAGTTCCTTGTTCTTACTATGGGATGGAGATCACTATATAGTAGTCCACTAATTAAATATCAACATGATATGATTTAGATATTTCCACCTTAATATAAAACTCATGAGGATTCCCCAGTGATTCGATAAGGGATTCTGAGAGCTCAGTGGATAGGTAAAGGGAATGAAATATTAGAATTCATATAGCAAATATATCAATGTACCAAAAAACATCATTCAAGGATAGTGGAATGAACTTCCTACTTTGATGTTTTTCTAAGTTTTAATGTTAGATAGGATTCATGGATTGATAGGGAAAACCACCCCAAATTCTAAGGGGATGAAATATTCATTTCACATGGACCATAAGAGTTGAGATTCAAGAGGTTATGAGACTAACTATGAAATTATGGTCTTGACAAATAGTCAACTAGCTAGTTTATGGATGGATGGACCCTAATGGATTTGGATCTAGCTGCTAATAATTTTGGTGGGAACGATATGTTTCCAGTCTTAATGTCTATATTTTATATATGATATGGTATAGGACTAGATCTTGGATCCAAGGCAGGCCTCGGTTATTCATCCCTCAGCATCATCCTCAGCAGCCTCTCTCATTAGTGGAATGATGATAATCCAACTATCTTAAGTATTCTTATATTTCATATAATTCGAAAAGCCGAATTATATTGACCAAATTATATTTCCCTTCATCATATAGAGCGTGTTCTATTTTATAGGTCAATACCAATCATTATAATTTCAATATAATGAAATGTAAATTGGGCTGTATTGATTTGGGATCTCTCTAAGGTTCTTCTTCAATAAAAAATTACCCCAGAAAATTGTACATCATAAACTTAAAATCTCCATTGATTCACTTTCTAATCTAAAGGAATACATAGAGAAGTGGTGGACACTATTTCATCTAAAAAGAATGATATGTGAAGCATAACATATATAAAGAAATTTCAATTATAAAGAAAATACTGAGTTTCTATTTAATTTTAGAGTAATAGATACTTTACTTTGTGCTACACGATAGAACATATAAAAATGATAAAAAATTTAAAAGCATTTTTACAATTGTTTCTTCTATTTCCAGATTCATAGAAGTTCCATATTTTTTTTCCTACTAGAAAAAAATATTGATGATCTTGGAACACATAACTCAGTATTTAAGGAACGTTTCTACATGAAAATTTAACATAAATCAATGAAAAAATAAATGTATATTCAATGTTAAATAATATATTACCTGTGATAGTTCGTGATCTTGAATTGTAGTTCACCTAGAGTGTGAATATATTTCATGGTTCCATTATTAATTATGTTCCTTTTAGATAAATACTATTATTAAAAAATAATAAACTAGAATTCAACAAGTCAAAATAGATAAAAAATACTCATCTCAACTTAACAATTCAACGAGTTCATGATATAACTCAAAAAACTATGTCTGAAAGGAAAAAATGAACACAATATCTTCTAATTAATCCATCCACTTTAGAAAATTGATATTAATGAAAAAAATTGTTAAAAACATTAAGACTATAAATTACCTTGAAATAGGAACTACTCTAATATGAAATTCATTATTTTTATTATGAATGTGGTCATTCAATGAAGATCATTATATTTTCAATATCTGTACCTCTTTTTTTTCATCCAACATGAAATTCAGGCTTGTAGGCCCGCCACATCTCTCCCAATTCCATCGACATAGTTTTATTAGCATGCAGACCATCCGAGATGTTATATATAATCTTAATAATAAACAAAATTGTCAATAATACATTATAAAGAAATTTAAAATTAATTTTAAAAAATATATTACCCAAATTTCTGCCCATGCCTGGTCTTTTATTTCATGTTTGAATTTTCTACAATCAATTTCTTGAACTAGATTACTATTGATATGTATGTTAGATGTCCCCATGAAACTTTGTAATTCATTACCATTTTATAAAATAATTTTTATTTCCTAATTATACTGAACCATGATTTCTGTGTGTTTATTTCATACAGTATACATCTTTTTATGATCATGTATTTTCATATAAGTTGATCCTGAAAAAAGAAATGAATATTTAATACACATATATAACTGAAATTTAACAAATTTTTTTTAATTTCATTAATTTTTAATCATTTACCAGTATCACTATTTGTTTCCACTCGATCATTCACACTATGTTGGGGGGAAGAAAATGTAGAAGTGTACTCTATAGTAGACTACAAATGATGAGGTTGGGTAGGAGGGTATATGTATATAGGGGGAATAAACAATTGATGTGTACCCTATAGATATAAATGTGGGTAAGGATAAAATGATTTGGGATGGAAGGAGATGGACTACCCTAAAAGGTAGCAGAAGGTAATATATCAAAAGGATGACTGAACATGTATGGGTAGGGCATATAAGTGGGGGGAATAATGGGAGGAAAGAGTCCTGGTCACTGCAGAACCACAGAATGTGAGCCGCTACATGTAGGGCCTATCCTATATTTTGGAGTGCCTGAAGTATACTCATTGAATGAAAGATTACATCTTGATTATTCTAATTCATATTTAATATGATTTGTGTAAGGTTCATATATAGTCAATAAATAAATAGGGTATTCACTAGAAAAACCATATTTTTTAGGCCAACATCTCTTAACTGGTGATCGTTTTCCTCTATTTTTTTATGAACCTCATCATAAGATATAATAACTTGAAAATTCCCAAAGTGATGTGAAAATTTTAAAAATATAACAAAACCTCAAATAAATATAAATATACCCTGAAAATACATATTATATTTCAAGACTTTACATCATCAATTAGGTTTTTTCATTATCTTGTTTACTCACAAAATGAAAACATTACAAAACAAAATTAGCTGCTACTCTAAATTTAAAACTAAGCTATCTAATTGTTTTCTGGTGTCTTGTGGGATTTTATTCTTAGATAACCAAAAAACAACATGAAATTTTGAGAAGTGGGCAACCCTAGGGATTAATGTTGTATCAGGAAGTTAAATTGATCATTTTTCGCAACCATATACAAAACATAGAAACAATATGAATTAAGATAACTAGTATAATATACTTAACAAAATTTTGTATGTACCATTTTTAAATCTTTTAAAAAACATGTATCAATTCAGAATAATATAAAAAATACATACAAACATTTAACTCTTTTCATCATCGGTTATAATTTCTGGACGACAATCCATTCTCTCAATTGAATCATCAGTATCATCGAATGGTAAATTTGAGTAAATACATACCAGTTCATCCAAAACATCACCATAATAGAATCCTTAAGAAAAAAATACATGTAATGACACCAGTATTGACACAAAATTGAAGTTTTGAAGGTTTATTTAAATAAAATACATGTCAAGAATTTGAGACAAGAATATACAGCTCAATTGTTCGTCTCTCACGTCTCATATTAATCACTCAAAAAACAAAACAATCTATATAAAAGTAGTATTATTTCATTGAATCAAACCAGTTGTATTTTATTATAGCGATATGACCATGTGCATAGTAATCTAATAAAAAAATTTTCCTAACAACCCCATAATATGAAATATTTTCTAATTGAGGCTGTCTGTCAGATGCACTAGCCTAACAATCTATTTTTGCACTTATTGTAACACCATGATGCTGTGATTCCATGTTTGTTCCAAAACTATTTATAATTAATTTAAAACTATTGAATACTACAACTTTACAATCATGAACAAAATTGTCCAGACCAAACAATAATGCCCTTATTTTATCAGATACATCATCTATCAGAAAAAATTAGGCTTCAAATATATCAACAATGAATATTGAAAAACTACCAATAATTTTGTAAGGTAAGAAAAAGAAATTTTTACATTTTAATTCAACCAAGCATGAAATTTTTTACTTTGTAATTGTTACCACCTATTAATAGATAAAAATAAATTTGATCTTTTTATAATTTCCCTATGTTCTCTGTAAATATAAAAATTTAATCAAATAAGAAACTATAGAAAAATATACCACAAATATATATATATATATATATATATAATTTTACTTGATATAATTTTCAACCACACCATAGCTGAATAATACCATATGATGAGCCATTTATGACTTATATATATTCAAAGTACAAAACTTGTATGATCTAGATATCACCCCCCTCTTTGGGGAATTGATAGAAACATTGGCTCAATGGGATCATACTATTCATCTTCAGTTCACATTGACTGATTAGATCTTATAGTGACATTATCCAAACACATTGAACAAAAATCCCTGAATTCATTCACTAAATAACCTTTCACAATAGATCCATCAAGATGATTTTTATTTATCACATAATATTTTAATTTAAACATCATTATTTCTATTGGATATATTTAGTGACTTGAAATAGTACCACCCAAAAGAACTTTGGTTAGAAGATTCAAGGTCTGAGGTGACATACATCTGAAAATGATGGGGGAATATTTTTACCCAAGTCGCAAAGAACAATCTGTGCATCTTTCTATATTTTTTTTTCACAACACTTTTTTTCTATATTTTATCAAAATGATCTCAGTAAAAGTGACATAATCAAATCACAACAACCCTAACATTATGTGATAGTAAATATCGAATGGTAATAAGAATAAATTCATGTAACATGATATGGTAGACATTAATTTTAATGGATTATAGTTTCACATCTTGTGTATTCACTCATTTAGAAATGTTACTCAAATAACCATATGAATCCCATAAAATTTCAAGGACTTGAAGAATTTTTTCTGTACATTTTATATTGAAAAACAATCTAAAGGGACTTTCAACTGATTCTGACCAATTAACTCAGGATGATGTCTTGGTTTTATACCCTAATCCATTAAATCATGATGTTATCACAAATTCTATTTTATCTGTTCCTTTATATATAAATGAATTTAAAGTAATAGTTCACACAAACGATTCTCAATATTTATTATGTCCAAGTAGTGTTGCATCAAATTTGATGTCTAATACATTAACTCAAAGAATATACTTTTCTTTCTCGAATTATTTTTATAATATAAAGGAACATTCATCAACTTCTTTTTAATTTAACTAACTCTTTACAAGAAATAACTCAAATAATCATCTTTTTAAGGATATTACCTCCAACATTCATTGAGGTATTTTATCTGTGTCTATAGAATTATCAAACTGTCTTCAATTTTTCCTGTACAGAGGATCTATTTGTAGAAATTTTAAATGACCAATGAAATTTAATGTTCACTAAAAAATTAATATCCTAGAATTTTTATTTTTCGTACATATAGTGAAGGATAATATCCCCTTGCTACTCCTACCATACAACATTCCATATGTAGGTTAATTTTTTATTTTCCATAATAATGATTCACAAAACCTAAATTATTCTTTTTAAATGCGTCATATGCATGCACTCCAATGGTCCAAATCTCCTTCAACTCAACTATTAATGGTTTAAAATACATGACGATATCATTTCTTGGATAATTGGGTCCAAGAATCAATATACATATGATAGTAACTAGATTTTTCATAAACATCCATGATGGAAAATTATAAATATGAATGATAACTGGGCATGTTCTATGTGCAATATACATCTGCTAAAATGGGTTGAAACCATCACCTGACAATCTCAATCTAAAATTTATTAGGACATCGAAAAACTCAGGATGTAACCTATAAATTTTTTCCACACTAACCCATCAAAAGGATGAACTATATCATCATGATCCTTATTTCTTTCATTTCATGCCACCACATATTCTTATCTATTTGTTCTAATATAAAATGTATCTGAAGTCTGGGAATAAATGTATAGTGCTACATCACTTTATGTAGTACTCGATATTGAGTTCCATCTTTATTAGTCTTCCATCTCAATGTACCACATTGTTTTCACTCATTTATCTTGAAACTACCCTTCCAAAAAAGACAAAATATTTAAGGCATGCATTGATTTTATTACTTGAAAATCTAAATTTTCCAACCAAATTTGATGCCATATAATCATTTTAAAGAATACATGTATCATTTGGTAGAATGTTCTTAAAAATGATAAGTAGATAGTCAATCATAGTATTAAAAAATTCACACATTGTTTTCCTATGATTTAATCCCATTAAAAACTCTAGTTTTGTCATTTTTTCACATAACTGGTATACTGGGGTATTCATATCTTATAAAAAAATTCTAACATGCTTAAAATAATCATTCAGATCATTAAATTAAAATGGTTTTCCAATATTCATTTCCTCTTCCACCAATCTACGTGAAGTGTTGGCTTGAGTAACAAATGGAAAATGATCAGAAATCAAATTTTCCTTTCTGATACTTTCATCTGTATCAAAGTCATTCTCCATTTGAACATTTTCTCCATTGTGATACCAAACAAGTTATTCATTATAAAAACATTTTATTGTGATGTGGTAACATAATTACCCATTTTTTAACCATGGTATTCATATAACACCAAAATATTTCATTGTACAATATCTCAGTAGAGTAATTCAATAGCTCACGCTACACACAACATCAAGTTTGATAGCACCAAAACTTACCATACTAGCCATTCAAGAAGATGTTATGAATAGTATAAACTATATTTTGAATCTTTTATATTCTATATAATTTTGTCATCCATATTATGTGTTTATTTGACATAATATAGGAACAAATTTAATTTTTCAGATAAAGGAATTTTTTTTCAAAAAATGCAATTTTACCGCATATTAATGGTGAACCATTTTTAAAAGAAATATTTGACGCTTATATAATAAATTTGAAAAAAAGAAACTTTTTTATTTATAAGTGGGACATAAAAATTTAGTTTGGATAAAATTTTGGTGTTTTTCTGATAACTTTCATATTTTAATGAATAATGAAAGATTCTAAATTTTAATTAAAAATAACTTTTTTAATCTAAATAATTTATAGTTTTAAATTAAACATTTGAATTGTTTTGAATTATATTTATATTATATTTTTATCATTTAATAACATATAGGTCATTATACGTAATTTCACATATAAATTGGACATAAACAATTGTCAATCTTTTGATAGTTTTTACTTAAAAAACCAGCTTTCTAGTTTTGAAAACAAGAATTAATTTTAAATTAAAAAAAAGAAAATTTTATGTTTTTAATTTGGTAAAATTTACATTATTATTGTTTTCGGAATATCAAAATTAGCTTTGGGTGAATTTTTGGTATTTTTCTGAAAACATTTAATTACTGATGAATGTTGAAAAACATTGCGTTATTATTTAAAACTGACTTTTTTAATAATTTTTTATTTTATTTAAATTTATTTTATGTAAAAAGAGATACATAATACCTATAAAAGTTCAATATAATTCATTGGATCAATTTTATAATATGATTATATATATAAAATAATATTGAACTTTTTATCGTCTTTTACCTAACTTTTAGCCACGTTTTCAATTTTGCATAAAACTTAATTTTACAACTTCTATGAGTTTAATTTATAAATTCCGAGTGATACTATTAATATTTGTAATTAAAATGTGGTTCAATAAGATGAAAATAATTTTTTCTGAATAATAACTTTTGACATTCATTTATCACGGTTAAAAGTAAATAAGGTAATTAGGGGTAAAAATGATATTATTATTACTACCATAACACGTGTCCTAATTAAATTCGAAAAGTCTATTTCGACCAAAATAAACCTTAAAACCAAAATATGATCCTTTATGTCTAGTTTTATTATATTAGGGCATTTATTAGTATTTTATTTAAAGTATAGTTAAAATGTTAAATTCAATGTATAACAACTAAACCATTTTTAATATATGGTTATACATAAGATAAATTAGACTATAAATATTCATTTAAAATATAAAAATATTTCTTACACAATGGTATTTTACTTATAATTTTTATACATTAAATAATTATTTGTATATATGAAACAATGATGATGCAGTTATTAGCTTCTTAATGAAATATTAAAATACTTGATATTATAAAAATTAAAATAAATATACTTTTAAAGTTTTGATGCAATCCACAAATTTTAATGGTTAATATGACATGTTAGGGTTGATTAAATTTATTTTTTATGTATTCATGTTTGGATGACATCCGCAAAAACCAAATACTAAATAGTGTCAAAATTGACATAAATTAGTTTTTAAAACAAATATTATATTATTAAATGATATAAAATTCCAAAAAATATAAGGTTCGGTGAAAATACTTATATAATTATTAATATTTAATTGGTGGACCACTTTGGGTTCTCTTGTAATTTTATAGTATGTTTATTAACCATTTATTATAATAATACAAGAGGACATTATAAAAGATAAAAATTTTAACTCAGAGTAAAATCTAAAAGATATGGTTAATATAGGGACCTAAACATGTCCAAAACCTATTGGTTTAGAGTATTTTGCCCAATCACCAAATTTTATTCGAAATAAATCATTTTATAACTATTAGAAATGGAATATTTTTATAATAAAATAATCTTTCAATCTTTTCCAAAAAGTGACCCTAACCTCTCTTATTAAAGGGTACTTCCCCTTCTCTCAAAATCACACATCAAAATCCATTTGGATCAGACAAAAACTGACCAAATATCATCTCAAATACCCTACCTTTGACCTAGATTCCTTAAATTGATCATAAATCCATCCTATGGAGCCTTTTGATCAAATCAAAAGGAAACACCCGAAGAAGAGGTAATAATTTCACCACCTCTTTCAAAAGTATTTTCTTCTTCCACTTCCTATTTCTTTGTTTTTTCTATAGCAAAATAATAATTCATGTACCTTATACATATTATGATGTTATTATAAATAGGTTACAACCATATTCATTATTCCATCCATCCAATGAATGATAATTTCACCATGTGAGCGTACGTATGGCTTACCGTCTCAACGTTGTGGTGTAATTTGTTATTCAACAGTATGTTATTTGGATGGATATAATGATGAGTAATATGTATATAAATAATGTAAATAACATGATATTGTCTCTGTAAAATTAATATACCATCTAATTCCACATCTTTTAATCATTATGTAAATGATATCATCGCTCGTGAGTACGTACGAATTACCATCTCCACGACACGATGAGATTCATTTCCTCATTCACCATTCAAAAATGATTATAAAAATATATATTGTTCTTAAGTATGTGATATATGACATAATAATTTTAATGAATATATATATATATATATTCATATCTATGTGTGTGTGTTTTTTTGTTTACATATATCTTATTCACTTAGTTCTGTTCAGTACGATATGAAAATGAAAATAACGTTTATGCATACGTACGACCTACCATCTCCATACACGTTTTTTTCCATTTCATATATATATATCTATTATACAAATTTATATTCTAAATATATATGATATATAAATAATTTTTTAAATTCTGGAAGTATTTAAATCAAGATCTAAGTGATACGATGACAAATAAAAAGTTAAAACACGTATGATAAAGAAAGAAATTATTAACCAAAATGTTTATATAATATGAAAGTTATTATTAAATAGAAATTATAAAGTCATAAATGAATCATGTATGATATAATAAATATGATTATGGTTCTGGTATTATTTAATAACATACTATTGTAATTATACAAGAGGTTAAACATACCCTCAACCAAAGGAATGTGCAAGGTAAGGGTTAATTTATCAATCTCATTTTGATCCGAGATTGATTATGTGTAAGTATTTACCAGGAAATTTTTATTATCCATATCCATTTTTCATAAAAATGATTTCAAAATGAATATTATAATGATTTTTGGTTGTAAGATTTTTCAATATCATCATTTTAAATGTTTTAAAGATTTGTCTTTTTAAATCATTTTTATCAATGTCCATGTTTTCAAAATGTTTTTAAGGATTTATTAATATGGACATAAATGTTTTGAAAATATAATTCTTTTCAAAAGTTTCAATGTGATATGGGACACTTTGATTAATAAATACCTTTTAAATTACTTCCTTTATATGGCTTTTAAACGATTTCATAAAAAAGGATATTTCTATCAAAGGGTTTGAATGAGTATTTTCAACTATGTCAACATCCGTTTTAGATATTATTGTTGATTGTGGTTGA
Source organism: Viscum album (assembly GCA_963277665.1). NCBI lineage: Eukaryota > Viridiplantae > Streptophyta > Magnoliopsida > Santalales > Viscaceae > Viscum > Viscum album. Next base: position 1,049,329,196 of record OY728130.1, on the reverse strand, counting down.
TTTATTATAAATACAGTCTTCAATAATATATTGAATGAGTTATGATATGTTTGACTATTAATGTGATATTTTTATGCCATTCATGGTTTATGGTTAATGTATTAACATTTAATATGCAGGTTTTAATATGAATGTTTATGTTTTGTTTCAACATTTTCGTATGAGGAACGCATTGGACTTAGTATGTGATAGGTGGAGCCTGCTATAGGTTTTATATGAATTGGTAGGTCTCATGAGACAAAATAGTGTCTTTGAACAAGGCCTTGATAAAAAATTTATTCGTAGTCTTGGCATTTGGCCTTGACTATGTGGTAATGATGTCCAGTGTTAGGCATTCCCTCCTTATAAAATTAATTATTACATGTGATTATTCGACTAGTAGAATACCCATGTGCATTTTTATATGGTATTTTTCGATTTAATTTTCCATATTATTTTTATGTTTATGTTTAAAAGGATGTTGTTTTATTACAAATCTTGCCTTAAATGATTATATATTCCACTAAATTATTTACCCTAACTGATCATCTGAGCTCACCCCTTTCTTTTGTTTTATTTTCCTAGGATTCCAAGAAGTGTATTATGTTTCATATGCAGGGTTATTCTATGGGAATAATGGAGTTATAAAATGAATATTTAAATTGTGATATCTGTTAGAAAGTGTAATTTAACATTCATATATGTAATCTATTTTGCAAGACTGTTAAACAAATCAGTCTTTCGAGACATGATTCTTTGTAATCATGCCAATGTATTAAAATAATGCACTGGCTCTGGGCTTCTAGGGTTGGGGAGGTACAATTGGTATCAAAGTATTTTTTTCACCAACCTTGAAAATATATTTAGATAAACTCTAATTAGAAAACATAACACTAAGATAGAAGTTGAGGATTAGTATAGAAGAAGTTCCTAGAATTTTGGTAATGAAGAGATTTTTTGGGGTTTTCCAAGAAATACATCCCTGTCTAGATACAAGAAGGTAGAGGTGGATCTGGAATAGATGTATCTAGGAGTGAAAACTCTGACAAGGTGTTTTGGTCTTGACCATGGGTATCATGGTATACCACAATGAGCCTTGCTGCACTCCTGGTTATGACACTCCTGGGGGATATGCATAGGATAATTTACATTTTACTTACAAACCATTATGAAGGATTTATGAGTAAATACATCTTCAAAGAAAACATTTTTATGATTATACATTATATGCATAAACATTCCAATTTACATTATGTATTTTTCAAGTTTGTAATTAGACATTGTGGTTCATAAACTAACCTAGTGTATTCCATTATTTAGAAATGGTGCCCCATAGATGGAATGAGAACTCAAGTAATACGCATGATCCAAAAAGTAGGAAGGATCATATATTTAATTGTATTAAGACAAAATTTAAAAAGGAAATAGTCTCCCACATATTATCATCACATGAAGAAATAGTATCAGGTGTTAATAAGTTATGTAATGAATTCCCTAAGTCCAATGGCTTTGAATGGAAGCTAGAAAAGAAAAGGATGGTAGAGAGAAAGATGGATAAAGGGCATAAGGGAAAGAAGGAATTTCCCATATGTGATAACTCTAGAAAGAATCACCTTGGTAAATGCTTGAACGGAATAGGTGTTTGTTACAAGTGTGGGAGAAAAGGACACCAAGTACATGATTGCAAGGGAAAGAAAGAAGTTTCAAATGTACAATGCTTCATCAGCACGGAGTTGGGACACTACGTGAATAAATACCTCAATCATTAGAGTATACAACAAATGATGTTATTACCACATATGAAGAGGAATGACTAGTGTGCTTATGTTGATATTAAATAATTATGTCATTTGAGTGTTGTATCAACGATGTAGTAGTTATAATAATCATGTAGTATATAAGGATTGTATTGGAATACTATTTCATTGAGGATTTGAGATTGAATAGTACCATGAAAAGTGACTCAATAGAAAGTAAATCTTTATGGAAAATACATGGTTTAAGGAAATATAAATTTTAATATGGTCCTGATACTGTGGTATTGTTTTTTAATAAGGGATGATTGATTTTGGGAAAATTATATTGGCTAATCTTGACTACCTTGAAAATGATTAATTATTGGTATATTCTGTCATTGTTGGAGTTTAAAAAATTTTGGGATATAAGGAGTTTTTATTGTACTATATAAGGAATAAGGGAGCCTAAATGTAATCAATAAGGTTTTATGGTAATTCATTGTGTTACCATGATTTAAAATAATATATGATAAATGTATTCACATATTATTACATGGCATAAAAGATCTTCATTATGTTTACCTTCCTTATAAAATTTGGATTGTGAGTTTGGAAAAAAGTATTTTGGATAAGACTAAAGGTTTCAATGGATTAATTTTAACATTGGATACTATTGTTATGGTTAATTAAGTTCTTATGATTATTATGGGATTGTCATAAAAATGACTACCCGGAGGTTGGGTGAAAACCCGTCACGTCTGACAAGGCCGCAAGACTTGAACATGGAACCCAAGGGCTACAAGGGTGCATCGCCTACCATTGGCCTATGTGATGTCATGGTATGTATAATGTAGTTTTTTATATAGTTTGAAAAATGATTTATAAATTAATTATTTTTGGAACCCTATACAATTATGATAAATAGAATATTTTTGATTCTATTATCTTTTGGAATGAAAGATGAGTTTGTGGTAGGAATTAATTGAAGGATGAAACTATAATTTTCAAGTATACATATTTACCTCTTATCATATGAATAAATTAATTCTCAATCATTAGTTAAGAGACCTTAAAACCCAAAATTTTATATCGTAATACCTTATGTTTTGTTGAACCTGTGATATTCTAAATCATCGTAGATTGATGTCTTTGAGGCCCCCAATTTTACACTTGTTTGTGATTGATGACCTCAATAACTACCTATAAATATTTAAGTTTTACTTCCAAATATGTGCCTATAATTTCCACTAGTGTTATCCTAATTGAGATCATAATTGGGTGGTGAATTTTTCATTTCACTTTTTATCATATTAAGTGTAATTTTTAACCCTATTTTCGATGTAAGTTTTCCAAAAAAGTTTTTTTCTACTCTAACATTTTATTTTTGAATAAATAATTTATAATTGCAAGGTTAGAATTTATTAAATGAGGGAAAAATGTAACACACCGGGATTTCATAGTACGTTATCTCATTAAAATAATTCAATAGCCTACGCAACACACAACACTATGTTCGAGCGCACCACAACATACCAAACTAGCCATTCAAAAAGAGGTTATGAATAGTATTAACTGAATTTTAAATCTTATATACTCTATATAATTTTAACATCCATATTATGTGATTCTTTTACATAATATAAGAACAAATTCAATTTTTCATATAAAGGAAGTATTTTAAAAAAACGCAATTTTACCGCATATTAATGGTGAACATTTTTTAAATGAAACATTTGACAATAATGTATTAAATTTTACAAAATAAACTTCTTATTTAGAATTAGGACATAGAAATATAGTTTTGATAAATGTTTGGTGTTTTTCTAATATCATTCATATTTTGATGAATAGTGAAAGATGCAAAATTTTAATTGAAAACAAATTTTTAATCAAAATAATTTATAGTGTTAAATTATACATTTGAATGGTTTTGAAATATAATTAAATTTTATTTTTATCATTTTATACAATTTAGTTATTATAAGAAATTTCACATATAAATTGGACATAAATAAATATCAATCTTTTGATAGTTATTACATTTAAAAAAATCCACCATTTGGTTTTGAAAACAGGAATTAATTTTATATTAATAAATAAAACATATAAGTTTTTAATTTGGTAAAATATACTTCATTTCTGAATTTAGAAAATCAAATTTAGCTTAGGGTGAATTTTTGGTATTTTTCTGAAAACATTCTATTTTTGATCAATAGTGAAAACACTGTGTTATTATTTATAACCGACATTTTATTTAAACAATAATTTATTTTATTTAATTTTTTAAAAATCAAAATAGATACATAATACCTATATAATTTCAATATAATTCATTGGAGACATTCTATAATAATATTATTGGTATAAAATGTTATTGAACTTTTTACCGCATTTTACCCACTTTCTAGGAATGTTTGCAAATTGGAATAAAACATAATTTTACCACTTATGTGAGTTGAATTTCAAAAATCCGAGAGATACTATTAATATTAGTAATTATAATGTGGTTCAATAAGATGAAAATAATTTTTGGTGACTAATAACTTATGACTTTTATTTATCACAGTTAAAAGTAAATAGGGTAATTAAAGGTTAAAATGATATTATTATTACCCTAAAACATGTTCTAATTCTATTTGATAAGTTTATTTAGAGAAATAACAACCTTATAACAAAAATATGATCTTCTAGGTCCACATGGATTAGATTAAGACATTTTTTATTATTTTATTTCAAGATGATTTAAAAGTGTTAAATTCAATGTTTAATAACTAAATAATTTTTATTATAGGGTTATACATAAGATAAATTTAAATATAAGTATTCATTAGAAATATAAAAATATTTCGTACACAATGGTATTTTATTTGTAATTTCTAGAAATTATGTAATCGAATGTATTTATGAAACAATGATGATGCAGTAATTACCTTCTAAATGAAATATTAAAATAATTGATATTATAAATATTAAAATAAATAGAATTTGACTGTTTTGATGCCATAAACGAATTTTCTAGGTGAATATGACATTTTAAGGTTGATTAAATGTATTGTTTTATAAGTAATCAAGTTTTCATGACTTCCACAAAAACTAAATACTAAATAGTGTCAAAATTTACAAAAATTGGTATTTAAAATAAATATTATATTATTAAATGATATAATATTCTTAAAAGTATAACGATTGTCCAAAAGACATAAATAATGATTAATATGTCATTTATTAACCACTTAGTGTTCTCATGTATTTTTATAGTAACTGTATTAACCATTTATTAAAATATTACAAGAGGACATTGTAATCGTTAAACTTTTTAAACAAGAGTTAAATCTAAAAGAGAGGGTTATTATGGTGACCTAAAATTGTCTAAAAACTATTGGTTTAGAGTATTTAAAGAATTACCCTCAAAATATTCTAAATAAATAATTTTCTAACTATTAGACATGGAAAATGATTTTATAATAATATAATATTTCAATATTTTCTAAAAGTGATTCTAACCTATCTTATAAAAGGGTACTTCCCTTTCTCTCTAAATCACACATCAAATTCCATTTCTCTCAGCCAAACCATACCAAAAGGCCCACCAAACTACCCTCCCTTTGACTTAGAGGCCATAAATTGATCAGAAATCCAACCTATGGAGCCTTTTGATTAAATCAAAAGGAAACACCTAAAGAAGAGGTAATAATTTCACAACCTCTTTCAAATATCATTTCTTCTTCCACTTCTTCTTTCATTGTTGTTTCCATACCAAAATCATAAATCCAGTACCTTATACATACTATAATGTTATTATAAATATGGTACTACCATATTCATTATTTGATCCATCCTATGAATGATAGTTTCACCATGCGTGCGTACGTATGATTTACCATCTCCACGTTGTGGTGTAATTTTTTATTCAACACTATGTTATTTGGATGGATATATTGATGAGTAATATGTATATAAATAATAAAAATAACCTGATAATATCTCTATAAAATTAATATACCTTCCAATTCCAGACCTTTTAATCATTAAGAAAATGATATCGTCGCTCGTGTGTACATACGGCTTACCGCCTCCACGATGCGATGAGATTTATTTCCACATTCACCATTCAAAGATGATTATAAAAGTATATATTATTATTAAGTATGTAATATATTTCATAATAATTCAAATGAATATATATATATATATACATATATCTTATTTACTTAGTTCTGTTCAATACGATATGAAAATGGAAAAAACATTTATGCGTACATACGACCTACTGTCTCCATAAACAGTGTTTTCAATTTCATATATCTATATGTTATACATATTTATATTATAAATATATATGATATATAAATCATGTTTTATATTGTGCATGTATTTAAATCATTATCTATGTGATATGATCAAGAATAATAAGCTAAAACACGTACGAAAATGAAAGCAATTATTACCCAAAATGTTAATTTAACATGGAAATCATTATTAAATGGATAGAGTGAAGTCATAAATGAATCATGTATGATATAAAAAATATTAATATGGTTATGGTATAATTTAATAACATAATATAGTCATTATAATTTAGGTTAAATGTACCCTCAACCAAAGGAAAGTGCTAGGTAAGGGTTAATTCATGAATCTTATTATTAGACAAGATTGTTTATGTGTAAGTATTTACTAGATAATTTTATCATCCATGTACATTTTTTATAAAAATTATTTCAAAATTAATATTATAAATATTTTTTGATGGTAATATTTATCATGATCATCATTTTAAATGATTCAAAGATTTATCTTTTTAATCCTTTTTAATTAATGTCCATGTTTACAAAATGATTGGAAGAGTTTATTTATATGGACATGAATGTTTTGAAATGATAATTCTTTTAAAAAGATTAAAAGTGGTATGGGGAACATTGATTAAAAAATATCTATTAGATTACTTCTTTTATAGTGGTGTGACTTTTAAATGATTTCACCAATAAGGATATTTCTCTCAAAGGGTTTTAATGAGTATTTTCAACTATGTCAACATCATTTTTGTATATTTTTCATGATTATGTTTGATTTATTATAAATAGAATCTTCAATATTATATTGATTGAGTTATGATATGTTTGACTGTTAATGCGCTATTTTTATACTATTCATGGGTTATGGTTAATGTATTGAAATTTTGAATGCTATTTTTAATAAAAATGTTTATGTTATGTTCCATAATTTTCATATAAATAATGCAGTTGACTTAGTATGTGATGCGTAGAGCCCACTATAGATCATCGATGCATCGGCAGGTCCCATGAGACAAACTAGAATCTTAGAACAAGGCCTTGACAAAAATTTTATTTGAATTTTTGGCACAAGGCCTTGACTATATGGTAATGATGTCTGTTGTTAGGCATTCCATCATTTTGAAATTAATTATTAAATGTGATTATTTGAATAGTAGAATATCCATGTGCATGTTTATATGGTAATGTAAGATTTATTTTTTTCATATTAATTTCATGTTTATGTTTAAAATTATATTTTTCTATTACATATCTTTCCTTAAAAGTTTATATCTTCTTCTAAATTATTTACCCTTACTGAGCATCTGAGCTTACCTATTTCTTACGTCTTATTTTCCTAGGATTCCAAGAAGTGTATTGTGTTTAATATGAAGTGTTATGATAAGGGAATAATGGTATTCTCAAAGGATTATTTATGTTGTGATGTATGTTAGAAGGTGTAGTGTAACTTTCATGTTTGTAAACTATTTTCCAAGACTGCTAAACTAATCGAGCCTTCAGGAGTTGATTACTTGTAATCATTCCAATGTATTTAAATAATGCAGCAGCTTTGGGCTTTTGGGGTCGGGTGTAACACTTCCAAGGAAATAGAAACATGGGAATCAAATAAATATTTCTTTAGAACCAATATTTCTTTAGAACCAATATTGAATGAAAAATACAAAAAATATTCCAACTCCATCGGAAACTCATCAGAGATCCGATCAACATTATACATCTAGAATATATCCATTATAATATGAATTAATAAACAATTTTTACAAGTGTTTATGGTAAATAAAGACATTGAAAATCATCCATGCTTATGAAATGTAGTATATGGAATCATTAATTTAGTATCTAAATTATTAATGAATTCATAAGTATGACACATTAATTATAGAATAGATAAAATTTAATTCATTTATAGATATTTAAAAGATGTTATTATTTTTGAAAAACCCAGAGGTTTAGGTATCATTAATTTATAGATGATTTTTCAGTTTTTTGATTAGAATGATAATTATTATATTATATAGGTTTTACTATAGTATAAGTAGTTGAATTAAGACTCTCATTACAAAAATGAGTTGAACCAGTAAAAAGAGTTTATATATTTTGGGCGAACTGATTTTTTTAGTCTAATTCAGTCATAATTTATCACTTTTACCAACCAGTATTCCATGTCTTAATCTGCAAATATCTTTTAATGGATGATTTAATCAAATTAATTCCTCTAATTTGATTTCTCCATATTAATATAATTTTCACCCCACAACCATAATTACAAGGAACACAAAAATAAAATTCAATTATTAACTTAATATTCCAATATGACTATCATAAAAAAAATATAGGTCAAAAATACATCAATTACCATAGACTTTCTAATTATCAAGAAAATATTCCTTTTCAATTACAAAACCATTAAATCCATTAATTTCATTAAATACATAATTTAATTTTCATCAATGTATTATAAATCAAATTAATATACTATGAATAATTTTATCCTTTTAAACCAAAAATATATGTTAATAATATTCCTAATTAAGTCTCATGAATTAATCCTGTGAACATACCTAATTAAATGTAAACAACTCCAAAATAACTCCAAAAAAATACTATCCTAGTTAAATAAATTATCTAAAACCCAATGAAATTGATATAATATTATATATACATAAATATAAGTTAATTTCATCACATTAATTAGAATGAATTAATTACAGAACTCATGTATTTTTTATAACTCTAAAAAGCATGTTTTAATATATATAATATTCCATATTTAAATAATATAAATGTTAATTTTCTGTCATTACACGAAATCTATAGTTAATAAAGTGAATTTAAAATATAAATCATTAACTAACTCAAAAACACTAGTCTTTCCACACTTTTATCTCATTTACTGTTAGAAAAAACTCTTCCACCTACTAAAATAATGATAAACTATTCTTAATTTAATACATAATACCTTCCCAAAACATTATCTAAATCTAAATATAACGAATCAAGTTATTTTATAGGCTTATATTCCATAAACGCTTCTCAAGAAACATAAGTAAATGTTTTCAAGCTAAATGCATAAACTATAACATTATCATTTTCTAAAATATATGAAATATCTAAATTATAATCATATAAGAACTATACCCATATCCACTAATCATTATTTATGTCATGATAAGGGAATACACAATGAAATATCTTACTTTCAATTATTAAACTGTGATAGATCAACCATGGGATACTAGTATGTTCCAAGGTTTCTAGATATTAGTAAGTATTTTAATGAATAAGTCACAATCATCAGTGATATACATTATCTAAAAAAGAGACTAAAATATTTGAGATATAAGTGGAAGTAACATTTTATATCCTAATGAAAATATAATAATATATGCAAAACAAAAAAAAATTAATTTCATAATAAAACCATCTCACATCAAACATAACATCATCACCTAATGAAAAAAAATCACATCCATATTGTATCGGTATAGGTGTTAACAAAAATAGAAAATATGATTTTCTGACATAATCCATAACATTTCCCATGAACTATATATTCCAAACATTGAATCAATTTCCATTGAATAATCTTCATCGTATTCCAAAATGTAATAGTTTATAATTTAATATGAAAAAAATACAGCTTATAAAATGAAAAAACTCACATTATGGTATGCAGGTATTTGAGTAAACCTTAGCAATTCACCTGAAGGAATAGGTGAATCACAATAAAAGGGAGCTGATAGGGTTCTTCTATGAGATAAAGAGTGGGTAGGGTTCTGTCGATAGATTTGGAGAGGGTATGACTTGATGTCTTGAGATAAGGGTATGGTTATAATTCTTTTGTGTGAGATGATTCACAAGATTAGGGAGAAACCATGTTCTTCCCAAGAGAAGTTAAGTAAGGAAATAGAGTTTTATCAACACCTAATCAGGTACATCATGAGATTAGTATGGGCTTCAATCGTCTGAGAGAGGAAAGGATAGGTCAAGGGGTTTAATCTCAAATGTGGTAGGGAAAGGGGAAGGTGGAAGGGGTTTGATCTAGAGAGCTGTAGGAAAAGGGGTTCGATTTAGATAGAAGGGAGTTTTGGTGGGGGTTAGTGTGATATATGTCCAGCTAATTTCCACGGTGCACATAAAACCCACTTAATTTTTTTTTCTACTACCACTATTAATTAAAATATGATAATACAAGTGTGGTAGTATCCTTATTTTCTAGCGGTGTTTGTCTTATGGGACCTACCAATGAATTAAGGGTCTATAGTTGGCCCCAATGGTATCATAATTAGTCTAATTCATTACTTATATAAATGGGGTTATACATAAACAACATATACATCTGAAATGTAAATAACATTCCCCAATATGAAAACATAATCACTAACCATTCTAAGTAGTATGATGAATGGTATCAAGATACCAAATTCACAATCTAATTTATCATAAAAAAATTAATAAAATATGGTAGATGATAAAAATAATATATCAATCATAATAAACCATTAAATTAAATAGAGGTGTTGAAATATATGAATGTACTGTAACAAAATCAATGAAAATTTATTGAAAGAAATAAACCCTTCACATTAAATAGATTTTTTTTTTTGTGGAAAAATCAATTGTATTTTTCATAATTGTTTGTATAGAACATAAAATGAACAAATCTGTGTTTTCATAACAAAATGAGTGAATTAATAAAAATAATGGATTCTTAAAATAGAATATGGATATAACATAAAAATTTGTAAGAAATTAGGAATTTCCCATTAAACGAGTTTACTTGTTGGGAAGAATTGTGAAGGGAACCTTGTGAAACATGTAATTCCCAAAAAATGAAAGATAAAATTATCTAGATATTTGAGTATGGATCATATAAATAGAATATATAATACGATCACAAAAAATAAAGAAGAGTTATACTGGGGTAAAAAGAGAGATAACATAACCTGAATGAAAAATGGAGGTTCAGGAATAAAACCCTTACCACTTGGTAATTTATCAAATTGTGTGATAAAAAATTAATAACTGAGATATGTAACATTAAATACCATGATGACAAATATATTAAAGATAATATATATTAAAAATTAGTATACATACATGAAATAAAAGAAATAAGTGGTGAATAAATAAAATCTCATGGAAATAAGAGTGAGATGAGAAACCCCTAATAAAGATCATATCATTAGACTTAGGATAAATCAATGAAATAATTATGTGTGAAGAATATTAAAAATCAATATAATTGGGTTTAATTTATAAATAAATTAGTGTTAACTAACATATATTCTTGAAATAACATAACCAAAGAAATATATGTTTAACTAAATGAATGGAAAATGAGTTAAGATATCCCTTACATTATTTCCGAATGCGTTCTTCACTTAAACATAATGTACTGAATAATATAATTAAATCCGTTAATTAATTATTTCTGAATGATTTATACATGTAATTTATTATTTATATTTTTATTATGTTCATTTAGGGATTTACTAAAGAGTTATAGAGCTTAATTTTATCATTGAGGAGCATTCATTTTCTTGGTTTTCATGATTGGTTTTCTTGTTTATAAGTAATAGAGTTCATCTAAAATTGGTATAATTATCTAGAATTTAAATTAAAAAATAATATCAAACATCTAGAAGAATAATTTTTTTTATAATTTTTTTTTTATTTTTTATTAGGACGTGTCATTTGATAAAAAATTACTGATAATAATTTTGATTATTTGGGTGGTTTTTCAATTACCACGAAGTAGTTTTATTGATTGAATTAATATTATGTAAATATAGATGTTAAAAAACATTAAATATGTTTTAATAGATATATTATAGTATTTTTTAACCATAAAAAAGGTTTCATGACCATAAATTAAGGATAAATTGATGAACAAAAATCTATTATCCACAAAGGTTGAAAATTGGCACATCACTGACTATAACTTCATTTTTAAAATAAATGAGAGATAGAAAGAATTTTGATTAAGGAAATTGTAACACCCCATGGTTTTATAAATATAAATTGAAATGCATGAAAATTTGTTTTATGTGGATATTTATAACTATACATTAAACATAATTTTCCCACTTATGTATTTTGAATTTGAAAAAATAGACATACATGGTAGAGATTAGGGTGATATTAATAGTCTAATAGAATTAATTTAATTTTCGATAAATAATAGCATACCATTATAAATAGTAACCTACCCTTATAAATAGTAACATACCATTATGAATAGAAATATGAATCTTATGAATGGTATCCATACCCATGAACATATAAATAAAATTGGGCACCTTAAAAATGAAGATAAATATTTTAAGTGTTTGTATTTTTCGATAAAATATTAATTTTAATTAAATATTAAATTTAGCATATTTAGAATTTTTTTTGTAATAATGGAGTTCTTTTATGGATTATACACATCAAAAAATGGTTAGGGTGATTTTTTGTTATTTTTTTGAAATACAAGAATTTATGGTGAATAGTAAAATACATTAATTTACCGTATAAATGCATTAAAATTTAAATTAACTATTATGATCGTCATGAGTGATGAAAGGACCCAAATATCAGACTCACATTCATATATTACTATTATTGGTTATGAAATACTCACTATTACTTGTCTTGAGAGGAAATAATAAATTAATAATTATAATATTAAGAAAACTCTCCTCCCCTACACTATATAAACTACCCCTCACCCCCTCTTCCTCCCAAACTAGTCAAGCATCAATCCTTGACTAAATTTTGAAAAATACTCTTCCCTAGCCCTCTACTCACGTCTTTGACCTTGTTGTCTCTAAAAAAGTCCAAAAAAACGTTTTACTGAGTTTCTCAAGGAGGAGTACTCAAGAGGTGAACCTCTCTTATCCTTTCATTCAAATTCTTTTACTAGTTTTATTCTTTTGTTGTCCTCTAATTAACTCCCCTCATACAAATGACATGATAATTCTAGTAACATACATGTAATGGATTTTAATTAATCTAATTAAATATTTAATCATAATATCTCTTTCCCCTCATTTTATACTCTAAATGCAACCATCGTCTGAGATATGTTAATTTATCACACTCAAGGAAGACTGGTTTTTAATTTTCATTAATGTCTTCAATACTAGTCAAGAAACCTTTTTAATGGTTGAAATAGATTATAAAATATTCATTTTATCTTATTTAATGTTCTTTAATCCTTACAGAGTAATAATATGTAATAATAATTCAAAACAAGTTCATTGTGCCCAAAACCGCCACACCTAATCAAAGAATTTATCATTAACTTATCGAATGAGTCATCCTCATGGTATATAACCAAAATAATTATAAGATAATTTATATATTTTTAATGTAACTAATAATATTTATTAAAAATTATGTATTTTTATCCACATTTCAAAATAACTTCCATTCATGAATACATGTAAAAAGATCATGAAAACAAAGGGAGAACATTCTTCCCAAACAATAAAATGGAACCTCTTAAACCCATAAAAGGCCATTATTAAACCTAATAAGGTTATAAAATATCAATTACATGTTTATAAGGTTCTTTAATTATTAACTAATGAATCTAAATTTTATTATTCAGGTCGTTAAGAACCTTCAATAACACCTTCGAGAAAAAGGTAAGTGATATGTTAACTAAATTTCCATTCATGAGTTAAACATCTTTGTCATTGGTTATGTTTCTACAAGGATATGTGTGAATGGACTATGATTTTTTTATACTATCTAAAAAATTTTATTTTTTGGGTTTATAATTTTCACACATAAATGTGTCATTGATTCATTCTCACTTTAATGACACGATCTTTGTAAGGGATACTCTCTCTCACTTTTATTCAAGAATCCACCATATCATGTGTGCTTTAATTTTTAATTAATAATGATGCTATCTATTTTCACACCTCCCCCATACTTACCTTATGATATATAAATGTTTGGACACCCATTTAACTATCTTTAATCCCCCAAAATAACACCTATTACCATACCGAAATGTTTGTAAGGTGTTTTCTCATCTCACATTCAATTTCGTGAGATTTCAATTTTTCGCCACTCATTTCTTATATGTGGTATCTGTGTACTTAAATTTGAAATATAATATCATGATTATTTTTATATTCATGGTATTATGTGATTCATTCCATGAATATTGTCTTTTGTTCATACAATTCAATTGATTACAATTTGGTAACAGGCTTTGTCTCGGTTTTCTATTTCGTTGTGACTTACTTTGAATTATGCACCTAATAATTCTAATGTGGTGTACCTACTACACATTTGAGATCACTTTTAATTTGAAATTATATTTCTATTAAATATCCATATTATCCTATCATGGATATGATTATTGTCTAATCCATATACCATTTTACATATGGTGTTTATTTTGAATGTTGTTTTAATTGTGGTAGTGTTGATTAATATGTATCCTCTATTATATAAGGATAATTTAAAAGAATATTTTTTTGGTATTGAATCTATTTGTATTGAATTATTTTTACATGCAGTGATGGTTAGTATCCACTATATATTTTCGATGCATCGATAGGTCTCGTGAGACAATCAGTTGAAGACAAACCCTATAAATTTGTCTCTAAAAATTAGATGGGTTTTTACCCACAGAATTAAACCGTGTTGATGGTATAATGGTATCATATGATAGATTGATGAATTCAGATTAATAATCATTATCTTCATGAATTATCAATTATTATTATTCATGAACCTTTCACTATGACAAAAACTATGTATGCATTTTCATTTTTAGTTTATTAATGGCAAGAGTTTTTCATTTATTCACCATGTCATATTGACTATGCCAAGTTGTTTATGATTCAATTGTTATTAATTCATGATTCTGATATTTTTAACCCTTAATAAGAATTTGAGATCACCGCTTTCAATTGTTTACATTCTGAAGTTTATGAATATGAGATCACTTATTGAGTTTCCATAGATGCAGTTCTTTAGTTTTTGTTATGTGTTGTACATTGTAACCTTTCACAATGTAATCTACCTTAAATTATATGTATCTAGTTTCATAAAAACAAATAAAATGATTATTCATTTGGGATTTAATTCCTTCTAACCATGCCAATGTAATAAGTAATGCACCGAATCCGGTTTAGAAGGGTTTAGGGGTTATAGTTGGTAATAGAGGAAATTTAGTATCAAACATGGAAACTAGATTAGAAAATGTAGATTAGGGGGAAAACCCTAAGGTAGTATTTGAGGATAAATGTACAAGAACATCCTGATATTTTGGTAAGGAATAGATTATGTAGATATTTCTAGCAAATACATCATTGTCTGGATACAAACAGGTAGAGGTGGCTCTAGCACAGATGTACCTAGGAGTGAAAACTCAGATAGGGGGTTTCGAGCCAGACCTGGGGTATCCTAGAACATAAAAATGCACCTTTCTGCACTCTTGGTATCGAATCTGCAGGTGGATATGATTAGGATAATTTATATTTTCACTATAACCATTATGAATTATTTAAATGTAATTTTTTCCTCAAAAAAACCATGTTTATGAGATTATCTATGCATATAATTTTAAATTATGCTAAGTATTTATGTTTTTGAGATTATAAATTATGATTCATAACCTAATATTTTGTATGAAATTATTTATAAATGGTGCCTAATGGAAGAAGGGGAATCAATACTCGTAGAAAAATTTAGGGATTATTAGTTTTTTTAAAAATATGGTTAGTCTATATGTCTATTTTCTATGTTAAATCCTTGTAATATAATGTTTAATACCAAGGAATGTCAGTTATATATGAAAGAAGTAGGATCTAAAATGACATTCATATCCCTTCCTGTTGACTTTCATGCAATAATTATTGCAAATTCATGTTCAAGAAATTCTAAAACATTTTCTAACATAAAAACCACTTGCAAGAAATTCTTTGAGATATAAAACTCCGCCACTAAACCACAATACCATCGCGGATCATGGGTTGTATTTAATCAAATCCTATTTTCTCTATATTTTCTTACTTTCAATGAAGGTAACTTTTAGAAAAGAATTTTCAAATATGTTACCTTATCACAATATTTTGAAGCATATTATGATTATGAAAAAGGTGATGAAGAAGGAGAACCTTTCCCAACTTATTTATATTTGATTTTAAAATATAGTCTTTCAACACTTACATAGGGAATTTTTAAAGGAACATTTATTGATGGTTTCAACTCAAACTCAATCTTACTATTTTATAAAAGTCATGTTTTTTTTGAAATTATATGTCATACATGATTATTTTAAAAAACTATTTTCTTGTGAACACCCATATGATCAATGTGGTACAAGGTGTATTTGGATAACAAATGAAAATGATTTTTAAGGATCTCAAAATGATTTTTTCAATGCATGGTCCTTTTATTTATGTGAGAAATATGATGATGAAACCATATGGACACCATGATCAAGGTACCCACAATTTTTAAATAAATAAATAAAATTTTGAGGACGCAATTTCCAGAAGGTGGGGCTAATGTAACACCCCATGGTTTTCTAAAAATAAATTGAAATTCATTAACTTTTTTTTAATTAGATATTTATAACTATACTTTAAACTTTATTTTCCAACTTATGTGTTTTTAATTTTGGAAAACAGACATACATGGTTGTGATCATGGTGATATTTAGTGTCTAATAGAATTAAAATAATTTTTTGTGAATAGTAACCTACCATTATGAATAGTAACATACCCTTATAAGTTGTAATATGAATCTGGTGAATGAAATCCATAACCAAGAATGTATATATAAATTTGGGCACCTTAAAACTAAAGATAAATATTTTAAGTGTTTATATTTTTTGATTAAATAATGAATTTAATGGAATATTAAATTTATCATATATAGAAAATTATTTTTTAAAAATGGAGTTCAATTTTGGATTCTAGACATCAAAAAATGGTTTGGGGGAATTTTTGGGATTTTTTTATATACATGAAATTTTGGTGAATAATCAAATACATTAGTGTACTGTTTTTGTACATTATAATTTAAATTAACTATTCCAACAATCATGAATGATGTAAGCACCCAAATCTCAAACCCATGTGCATATATTAATATTCTAGATCATGGAATATAAACTATTTATTGTCTTGAGAGAAAATAATACATTAATGATTATAATATTAAGAAAACTCTCCTCCCCTCCACTATATAATCCTCTCTCACACCTCTTCCTCCCACACCACTCAGTCTACATGACTTTCCTATATTCTGCTAAATAGTCTTCCCAAACCCTCTTCCCATGTCCAAGTCTTGATGGTCTCAGAAAAAGGAAAAAAAGGTCTTAAATAGTTTTTCATGAAAGAGTACTCAAGAGGTGAACCTCTCTTCTCTTTTCATTCAAATTCTTTTACATGTTTTATTCTTTTGTAGCCCTCTCTAATCCTATCCTCATAAAAATACCATGATAATTTTATTACCTTACATATACTGTATTTTCCTTAATATAATTGAATATTTCATCACAATCTCTCTCTTTTCCCCTCCTTTTATACTATAAATACAAACACCGTCCGAGATGTGTTAATTTATCACACTCAAGGAAGATGGGTTTTCAATTTCCATTACTATATTCAATACTTTTAATGAAAAATTTTTAATGGTTGAAAAAGATAATAATATGTGTAATTCTTATTATTTAATGTTCTTGAATCCATGCACACTCAAAATATTGAATAATAATACAAAACAAGTTCATTGTGAAGAACATCGCCAAGCCAAATCCGATCGTCATTAATTAACTTATCGAATGAGTCATCCTCATGATATATAAATAAAACCATTTTAAGATAACTTATATCTATTTAATTTAACTAAAAATATATTTTATCAATTCTGGTTGTTTAAAAACACTTCAAATGAACTTCCATTCATGAATACAAGTAAATGGATCATCAAAACCAATGGAGAAAATCCTTCCATAACTATAAAATTGAACCTCTTAAACCCATGAAAAAGGCCATGAATGAACCTACTAAGGTTATACCATATCAATTAAATTTTTATTAGGTTAAATAATTATTAATTAATGAAGAAAAAGTTTATTATTTAGGTCATTAAGAACAATCTAGAACACCTTCGAGCATAAGGTAAGGGATATCTTAACTCAATTTCCATTCCTGAGTTAAACATCTTTTTCATTGGTTATGTTTTTCAAGGATATGTGTGAAAGGCCAATGATTGTTTTACACTATATATACAGTTTTATTTTGTGGGTTTATATTTTTCACACAAAATTTTTTCATTGATTCAGCCTCACTCTAATGAAACTATCATTATAATGGATCCTCTCTCTCACTTTTATTCTAGAATCCACCATATCTTGCATGCTTTTATTTATAATTACTAAGGATGTTTTATGTCCTCTCACCTCCCCCATACATACCTTATGATATATAAATGATGGAACAGTCCTTTACCTCTCTTTAATGCTTCATGAGAACACCCATTACCATGCCAGAATGTTTGTAATGGGTTTTCTCATCTCACATTCAATTCCATTAGTTTTATATTGTTCACCACTTTTTTTGTATTATTTATATGTTTACAAAAATTTGATATATAATATCATGATTCTATTTATATTCATGGTATTTTGTGATTCCTTTTACAAATATTTTTTTTCATACGATTCAATTGATTACAATGTGGTAATGGGCTTTGTCTCAGTTTTCCATTTCATTGGGACTTTGTTTCGTGCACCTAATAAATATTATGTGTTGTGACTACTGCCCATTTGAGATCACTTTTAATTTCAACTTATTTTTATATTAAATATCAATATTCTCATATCATGAATATGATTATTTTCTAAGTTGTATACCATTTTACACACGTCATTTATTTTGAATGTTGTTTTAACTGTGGAATTATTGATAAATATGTATCCTCTATTCTATACAGATAATTTAAAGTCATATTAGTCTTTTATAAAATATATTTATAAATAATTATTAGGACATGCAGTGACTGGTGGGTCCTTCTATAGCCCCTCGATGCATCGATAGGTCTCATGAGACAATCTTTTGGCGACAAACCCTTTGAGTTTGTTTCCAAAAATCATATGGGTTTTTACCCACTGATATAAATCATCTTGATGGTATAATGTTATCATGTTCCAGATGCATGACATAAAATTAATAATAATTCTCTTTATTCATTATCAGTTATTACTATCTATGAGGTTTTCACTATAACAAAACCTATGGATGTCATTTCATTCTCAGTTTATTAATGGTGTGAGTTTTTCATTTATTCACCATGCCATATTGACTATGAAAAGCATTTTAGGATTAAGATATTATTGATTCATGCTTCCTCTATTTTTAATCCTTACTGAGTATTTGAACTCACCCCTATTTTTTCCTTCATCAAGTTATGAAGAGGAGATCACTTATTGAGTTTTTGTGGATGCAATTTTTCAGTTTTTGTTATATATTTTACTTTTTTACCATTACAAATGTAATTTGAGTTACATAAATGTATCAAGTTTTTTAAATAATACTAACGTGATTGTTCCTTCACGATTTCATTCCTTCTATCCAGGCCAATGTAATATGTTACGCACTAGCTCCGGTTTAGAGGGGTCGGGGTGTTACACATATTCTATTAAAATGATATCATTAAATTATATATACGATAATGCAGATATAATTATCATTTTGATATAAGAGGCGAGGAGAGTATAAGAAATGAAAACAAAAATTGAAAGGAAATTAAAAGAAAAGAAAGAGGATTTAGCTCTTGATTTATCCTCATTGAGAACATCTTTAAGAGACCTTACATTGGTCTTTTGTAATGACCAAAACCTCCTGGATGTGTGGAAGAGACTTGGGAAGAGTATTTATTTTTAATTTTGACATGATTCTAGGATTATAGGTGTGAGGATATGTTTTGGCGAGGGGTGGTATATTTACAGTGGAGGAGAGGGGTGTTTGTTGAATATTTTATTCATCTGTTTATTAGTTTTTGTTCAAAACTGTGAATAGTTTGAAAATTATTTCAAAATATATTAAAATAATAAAGGAATGATAGAGATTATGGGGATTAAATCATTCATGACTCAATGTATAGTGTATTTAACTAATAATGTATTTATACTGTAAATTACTGTATTTTACTGTTAAACAAATTTCATGTATTTTAGAAAAATCCAAAAAATTCATCCTAATAATTATTCAAAAAGTTGAATTAAATATATGAACTCAATTTTAAGAAAATAATTTTCAAAATTAGAGAAATTTAATTTTTAATTAAAATCATCATTCCCTTAAAAAATACATATTTCTAAATTATAACTGATTTTATAACACATTTAAAAATTGACTAATGTCTCATAAAATTTCTCTAAAATCATAATTGAAAAAATATTTATTTATGAATGCATTTGGTAAAAATAAAATTTATTTTAGGCGATTTTTTTAATTATAAACAAGTAATTAATTATTTATGACTTTCAAAAATACTAACACTTAATTTTTGATTTATAAAATTTTTACTTACTTATAATATGATATAATTATATCATAACTTTATTTATATGATGAAACAATTTTATATATACATTCATAGACGGGGTTACTATTCATTTGGCAAATTTACTATTCATTATAGTCATATTACTATCAATAAGAGTAAAATTATTTTTGCAAAGGGTCAAGATACAATTCACCAAGAAAGTTATGTTGATCCTACAAAACTATACATATCATAATGATAAAAAAATGTGTCTATCCATTTTTGAAAATTAAATTCACAGAAGTAGAAAAAATATGTTTAATGCTAACCCTATAAGTGTGGTAAGAATGGAGGTAAAAAGAACATTCAAAATTTCAATATGCCCTTATATGTAATTTCAATATAAAAATGATTCCAATGAAATAAATTTGAATAATATATGTATAATTGAACTATTGTGACATTCAAAATAAATTTAAATTATATTAATTATTTAAAATAAAAATGCCATTTAATTTTCTCTATTCATAATAATGAATCTTCTTATAAAAATATTGAAAATTTATCCTATGTTAATTTTTATAAAAAAAAATTTATATAACAAAACATTTTACATTTCATTTTAAATATTTTTTATCTATGTGAAAAAATTATAAATAAAATTTAACATTAGTTATTATTATTAATATTACAACTCTTAACAGCTAGTTTATAACTATATTGTTTAAATAAGTTTTATTAAAAGTGTTTTTTAGTAGAGGTCATTGTTGCATGGATTAAGTTCTATATTAATTTTTTTAAAATCTTTTGGGTGTTACAGTTTTCACATGCATGATATATTGAAATACTAGTGTCCAGAGGTAGATATAGAGGATCAACATGAGAGATAATATATTTTCCCATCAAACTCTGAAGAAACAAATTAAGAGAGGACTCCCTGCAAAGTCTCCATATAAAGTGAAGAATGATATTTTTAAAAGAGTATTTGATGGCTATACAAATCTATGAGAACAAATAAAAATTATTACCCCTTGGTAGTTTTTAAAAAAATATATCTCAACAAAATCTAAGATCCATCAAGCCACTGATAAAAAGATTCCATGTAGGACTGGCTTTAATATCTTTACTGAATAACATGATGTTTTTGATTTCTAGGACACCCTTATCTATATTTATGCAATATGTATTCCATGAAATAGTGACCAATTTTATTTCCAGGGTGTTGAAACTCCGAAAGAATTTATTCATGTAGGAATTAATGTATTTGACCAGAGGAATAGTCCATTTATAAATCATAAAAGAATGACCCAGTTTGGAGACAATAATGTATTTATCCAAAAAGATCTTATCAGCCATGGAGAGAGAATTTATTTTCCAAAAATAAAGTTGGTCCTTGATTTTATAAACAATATAGTATAAATGAATGGCCTTTGGTCCTCTCTAGAAAATTGGAACTCCAAGATAATTATTTGGTATGATCCTTCTTTGATTGCCAGTTCCAAATTTTTTTGATAAATTCAATCTATTGTAATTTCCTTCCTGAAAAAAATAATTTTTTTTGTCAATTTTTAACATTAACTAAAAAATAATCATAATGAGAAAGTTCCCTTTTTAGATATTAGATATATCTTTTACCTCTATGGAAAAATTTGATCATGTCATCATAATAAAGGATATGAGTACGAGCATCTAGATTCCATAAAGTAAGAATTGGTTTATGTTTTCATTTATCCATCATATATGTGAGAAGAATGCAATGATAATATTCTTATATGGATAAAATAATGGATTAAATAGTTTCACCATTTATAAATTTCTTAGAACATTTAAAATACATTTTTGGAGAACCATTAATAAAAATAGAGATGTGAGAATACTCAGAAAGAGATTTCATCTAATTCAAAAAAATGTCTTTGATGCTGAAGTGGTGAAGTAATTTATAAATAATTATCTAATATGCAGTGTCAAAATATTATTTGATACCCATATTTAGGTAAATACAACCACCTATGGATGTTTTATTAAGGATTTCGACACATTCTGAGGTCATGCTAATGAAATCTTGGATATTTCATTCATTCATTAAACCAAACTAGTTCCAATAGACAATTTTAATTCCAATTATAGTGAGTATATTGGAAAGGAGTCAGGTGATAATTTTATAACTAGTCTTGATGAGATTAAGGGGTCAAAGAACATGTATCTAAAATGTATTTTCAACCATGTGAATATGGGTGAGGAATTGTGGATTAAGGCTATGAGTTAAAACCCATGTAGATATGAATGTTTTAACCAATATGAAGACATACCAATGAATGATGTCCCAATAATCATGGAAGAAAGAGTTATTAAAACCATCTAGTCGGAAGGCACTATCAGGTTTAAGGTAAAAAACTACTTCTCTTATCTAAAGGTCAAGTGGGATACTAGTAGTCCTGTTGTTATCCTCATCACTGACCATTCTTGTAATAATTACATCATCCATGTCCTTATTTAGATATGTACCCTTAAATAGATTTGAGAAAAATGTTACAATATTATTTTAATGGGATTATTCATTGTCAATGAATCTTTATTATTCTATTAGAAGAGTTAGAGGTCTAAAATCCTTTCTAGTTCTTTGCAAATAGTTATAAACTTTTGTGTTTCTATCATCAATTTTTAGCCATTAATCTTTTAATTTCTCATTTTTAGTTTGTTTTTGAGGGAGAGTAGAGAATTTAGTTAATAGGAAAGCTCAATTTCTTGATGAATATTCACCTAAAATCCATAATAGGTCACCCCAAATGGAAACTGGTTATGTCTAGGTTTAAGAGAAAATAATATCATTCCCTATCGTGTTGTAATTGTCTTTGCATCATCCCTTTATGTTGTACTTAAAAAAATATAGATTCTTGCTGCAAGAGAAAGAATAATGTTCCCAATGATTGGAATTTGAAAACGTAATCACCAAATTTCTAAAATATATGTGT
The DNA here is from genome assembly GCA_963277665.1 of Viscum album. Taxonomy (NCBI): domain Eukaryota; kingdom Viridiplantae; phylum Streptophyta; class Magnoliopsida; order Santalales; family Viscaceae; genus Viscum; species Viscum album. Next base: position 1,049,305,708 of record OY728130.1, on the reverse strand, counting down.
GATATCCATGCATCATTGAATTTGAAAGGAAATTTTGGTTTGAATATCCTAGTAATGAGGCTGACCAAATTAAGATAATGGTGAGAGTTAATCCTTGGGTGGGTGAGGCTTGAGATAGTCTCTCATTCCCAAGAGCAGGATCCATAGAGAAGGCTCGATCAAGTTTTCTAGTAACCATTATACTATTATGCCTTATATACCATTTTTATTTTTCTCCAAGAAGATTAATCAAAATTATATTGTTCCCATCAATGTTGGTATTTAACTCACTTTAGGACAGGGTGCTAAGAGAAACTCTCATTATTTTCCTACGAAACATGATGCCATTGAAATCACCAAGTCTAATCCAAGATCCTTTAATACCATTGTTAATGAGATTTATATTATTTGAAAGCTTTCTCCTTTCTTGATATTTATTCTTTTCAGAAATGAAGTAGTATAAGTGTACATTTTCAATGACATCTTAATAGGTTATCATCTATTCATCAATGTTAAAGGATAATGAACCACTAATAGAATGTTGAGAAAATACCCTTATGTTCTACATATTACCAAAAACACTGTTGTTTCTGATTAATCTATATCCTATATTTTATAGGATAGAAAATCCAAGAGAGTAGAATTTCATAGGCACATGAATTCCTAGAAATTTTGGTTCTTGAACTTGATTATTTCTATGTGAAAATGTGGAAGTGTATGTGTTTGTGACTCCATGAATGTTCCAAAAGAATATATTCACATGAATATGTATTTTGGGGTGGAATCTTATTTTTTCTTTCCTATAAATTTAATTTTATTGTTTTATTTTCTGTTTGGTTGAACCTTTGTAGTGTCATTCCTAGTAGAGTCATAATGATCTATTGGAATAATAGTTATTTTAGGATATTTAATTCATTGACTAGTAGCTTCAGTGTTTTTAAAATTAACTTTTACATAGCTTGTGTTTTGAGTTATATCAATAGCTACAAGAATTTCAAGATTCACAGTTTTTTTTATGGGAGAAGCACTAGAGTCACTTAAGAATATATAAATAGTTTGTGTGGAAAATACTATGTCATTAGAGAAAAAAGTGTTGGTGTCTTGTTCAATGGAAAACAAATTTTGTTTCATATTTATATCATGTTTCACTGGATTGTTTCTTATAATAAGAGATGAATATTTACAATGACCTTTATGGTTTGGGTTGGGGCTATCACAAGTAGAAGAAATACCCTATGATGGATTTCTAATTCTAGGCCATAAGATTCTACCCCTTGTTGTGATCACTGATATGACATTAGTCCATATCAAATTCATGGGATCATATGTTTTAGTAGACAGAGGATAATCATTAAGTTTATCCTTAAAAGGAGATTGTATACTTTTAATTTTAGTTGCAGGTTTTTTTTAGTGGAATTTTCAGTGTTCACTTTATCAAGATATTCAAGACATCCAACTATTTGTAAAATTTCAAAAGTAGTCTTTTTATTTCAATATTAAATTTCACAATCACTAATAGATTGAAAGGATGTGGTAAATTTTAGAAGATGTTTTCAAATAGTAAGAGTTATGTTATCTTCATTATCATCCTTTACTTCCCCTTCAATAAGAATGGCCCTTGATTTATTGGTTCCAGGATGAGGTTTTTGTTTCTTTACCCATTTAGTGTCCTCTATATTCTTTGATGAATCGCCTTTTTTATGAAAATAATTTTTTTTATTTCTTCTAGACACTTTATTACAAGAAGTATCATCAGGAGGTGGCCTTACCTATTTTTTGTAAAACCCTACAATTACAAAATGAGTGTCCAAAAATTTTGCATACATTATAAAATGGAGGCTTATATTCATACTCAAAATTGATATCACCTTTTTAATCAATGGAAATGAATTTAATATTCTCCATAAGAGTTGAATCTATGTTAGCCTTAACCTGTATACAAGAATAGATACCCAGTTCTATAATTAGGGTGCATTAGTCTAATTTCAAAGTAATTCTAATACTGGAGGAAATTTCATTCAATATATCCAGATTCCAAAAAACCCGATTCAAACCATAGAGTTTAATCCAGATTTGGTATGAGGTATTTTTTTTTGATAAAATTGGTTGAGGTTTACATCCCAGTCTAAAATTATCAATACCCTAGGATTTAGGGTTTGGGTTCAGAAATTCCAAGCTTATCATAATTCATCCTTTCTTTTTAGGATGATATGAAAATAACATTTTTTGATCGAGATTATTTCCAATTTTCAAATCCCCAGAGGTGTGAAATTCAAAATTTTATAGCATTAAAGGATCAAGTATTGTCTCTTGTTGAATACATAATTCACCATACTAAGACTAATTTGCACATATCTGACCTTTTCTGATGATATTCGGGTGACACAACCACTGATAATCCCCCATTGTCTATCATTATAAAATGTGGGTGGTTTAAATGAGGCATTAGAAAAGAGATCTCAGCCTTGAACTACTTCCAAAAACAAGATACCTCTGTGTATAAAAGTATCATTTTCCATACTCGGATCCTCATTTGGGGTATTATATTTTTGTTCATTGGAAACCAATTCCTTAAATGAACATTGCCATTATAGATTTAACTAGTCAATGTGAGATGAAAAATATAAAATCGAAGAAGAATCATCTCATTATATCACTGAATCCAAAGAATGAACTTGTTGAATATTCAAAGCCATGTCCTCCGCAAAAGACATATTCTGAAATATGATATAACTTATAATGGTCCAATTTTTTTTGAATCACTTCCCCCAAAGGAACCCCCACTGCACCAATAATGAGGCATGGGAGATAATGACCCTTGAGTCCTTCCTCGAGTAGGCCCCAAGTTGATAAATAGAATTGATGGTGTAAAAATCTGACAATATGGGAGCCATTAACCTCTATAATATAAATTGGATTGGTTTATAAGATGAATCAAACCTGATAAATTCCATGAAATACCATCCCACAATTCATGTACAAATAAGGCCAATATATATAAATGTATCTAAAGTAAATACCCAGAAGAAAATATAATGTAGCGACACAACCATTATCCCAAGGTTTGAGCTAGTAATGTCTAGCATGATTCATGAATACCTATAGGAAACGTAAAATAAATTTATATATTTACGGTGAGAATACATGTATACTTAGTAGGATGACCAAAGTCCCTCTTGAACATGTGAATGAAGCATAATAATGGACCCTTGAGAAAACAATAGAACCAAACCATGCCTATATAGGCATACTAACCAAATCCATCCTCAATATGGATCCTTCACTAAATATCAAATCCAAGTATAATCACATAATAGGAATAATATCAGTAAAGGGTTTCTCACATAGATTTGTTAGTGGGATGCCACTCTCAACCCCCATTGACGTATGTCCTGGCACTCCCACCACCTCATTATATCACATCATGTGAAGAACTGCATATGAAACTAAACATCACATCACATATCGCCTAAGGAAAACTAGGCCCAAGTAGCCCTCATGAATCTATCCATCAAATATCCATAGTGGTAGGATATTAGAAACATAAATGGAACCAATATAATTTCCTCTTCTTAACATGCATAACATCCACCATAAACCATTTGACAATCTCATCTGAAAACACATGGGTCAACACAACTCAAATTTTCTAACGACTCTTGGGCCATCACCCCATAAGCATGATCATATCACACCTCACTAAAAAACACATTGTCTATCTCATAAAATCTGTGAATTGGTACTTTTGAATTATGTCCATCAAATATAATTCATGTAATCTTCTTTTGAATGTGGAATTAGGGAAGATAAGGTAGCTAGATAACCATCCTTACTACTGAGACGTTGGGAAAACACCCCCAAAACCTTTTTTTTCCAGCACTAGGTGATCACTATGGGTGGGGTACATGTATAAATCTTAATGACCATAAAATTATGTGTATATATATATATTAAACACAATACCATCCTAATGGCTCCCAAGATGCACTAACCATTCACTAAGATCCTCTACTTCCACTAAAAAAACTATACACATTACACCACATAGGAAACACCAGTGCCACAAACCACACCCCACTTTTAGTCCACATTTATAAAATTTATATATTCAAATTAAAAATTAATTCCATCCAAATATAATTCATTAATTAGGTAATCACATTCTATTATGTAATCAAAATCTCATGTCGTTCCACTTTCATTATTACAATTCACATTCCATTACTATCATACCAACTTGAACTACATAGCACACAATAAGAATCACATAACCAAAACCTAGAAACCACATCCCCTTCCACCTTCCAATACATCACAACCGCTTTCACAATCTCACTACACAATAGCACTACAACCACCATCATAGCCCCAACGCACAACTGCATCACACATCGCCCTATACTGCATCACAACCACATATCAGAACCACACCACATATCCCAACACCACATCTCATCCACACAAAAAAATAAATTCCCACACAGCACATTGAAAAAACATCTATAACACCCAAACAAGTCCACAAACTTATTACACATTACAAAGAAAAGATAATTTTCATATTTGGAATAGGGGATCTTAACCAAATTTACATCATAATTTAAGAGAATTCTAACATGGGTCATATATCTAGGGAAATTTTTTTATTATTATAATATAATCTGTTAGATAATACCCATTTTGGTTGAAATCAAAAAATCACAACACACATAGTAGAAACAAAAAAATCATTCAGCTCAAACAAGGCCCCAAATGGCCACAATTTTCAGAAAGGCATTATACCTGTGCAATCATAATAAAAGATTGTAAAAACTATTGATTCACATTCCCCTTCCCCATTTTTAGTTAATATATACAATTAAATTATCTTTATTAATTTGGATGTAACATTATCCCTATAGGTAAATAGAATAAACCCCACCAAAAAATACCCATAAATAGTAATAATGGATTATTCTATACATGGAAGAAAGAAGCATCACTTGACTCACTACACCAAAATATGGGGTGCATGATAGAATTGACACTATAAGGAACATGAACCCTAGAAACCATGTTACATGGCCCCAAGGAAAGGATACTGAATGTCTCATCTCAAGGGAATGAAAGTGGAAAGGGATGAAGTGTAGGATATTCATCATTAGAGTAGAGAAATACATAACGTTTCAGATTCCAGATTACAATAGATTTTATTTTCTAGATTTTTAGGATCTCTGTAAATTGAATGTAAAAGGAATCTTTTATACCCTTGATTACCACAAAAAATCATGGTTATAAGTATCCTTGAAGAAACGATCATTGAATAACTTGGATTCATAACACCGATGGACTCACAATACCATTTCCAAGCGACTGGGAGAAGAATTCCATGCACCTGAAAGACCATATAACTGATTCCCAATGTAACGTTTTATGTTTTCATAATCCTCAAATAGTTGAACTACCCATGTAGCTGAACTCCCAACTTATCTGGACTCACCAATTAGTTGAACTACACACGTAGTCCAAATTATCCATGTAAATAACCTCCCCACAAAACCAAATTTCCTATGTAGCTGGACATCACATGTAACTGAACTCCCGTGTATCAAAATTCCCCATGTATCCAAACCCCCCATGTAGCTTATTTCCTAAAATAAAATATTCCTATAGATAATTGATTTTCTCACAAAGCTAATTTGGTAGGTTGAGAACAGCTTTATAAAAAAAATGGTAAAAGGCCACAAACACCCTCTATACTCCTCCCATTCTTATCTAAACACCACTAGACTACCCCTAATTTCCTTAACCACTAAATTTCCCACCATTTAAGGGGTATTAAGGTGTTGTTGGTTCAGATACCAATCAAAAAATTCTCTTCAAAAAAAATCAAAACCAACATAGAAAGAATGACAGAAAAAGTCCCAACAACCACCCCACGAGATACCTCTCAAAGATCTCATAATGACTAAAAACCAACCACCTAACAAAAACACTATCCACATGAATCTTCTCTATATCATAACAATAGGCATAATAAAATCATCCTCCCCAAAATAGAAAACAAAAACATCTACAATAAACTAACTACACCCCCTAAACATATGAATCCAAGAATTTCATCATCCATGTGAATATATTATCCACTCTGGGTAGCACTGACTCACCCATGCATGTTTAATCATATTAGAATATAATAATTCACTATTAGAAATCAGGTCCCCAATTTTCATATGTTAGAGTTTTATCACACATAACACACCAATAAAATAATGAATCTAATGAATACAATATGATCAAACATTACACATCAAATCCCCTAAAATAATAATCAAGTAATTCCCTCTCCCATGTGAAGATATAATCTGCTTCAAGTAGCACTAACTCACCCACAAATTTTTAATCACATACAAGTATAAAAATTTTAATTACGGGGTCAAGTTTCGCATTCTTTATATGCTAGAATTTTTAATCACACCCAATATAAGGAAACATAATAAGAATATCCACACATCATGAAAGAACCAAATACAATGGTACCTGAATAATTGAGTATAACTCAAAAAATCTCTATCCCCTATGGTGCTACAACTCTCTATATGTACAACAGACCACACATAGCTCTTATGCCTCTCGGAATATTGCCACATCTACAACGACACTATAGCTTATTTCCCTGACCATGAGGAACATCCTAAGGTCTACCTCCACTAGCTCTATATGCTCTCGGTGGAGCATAATCATTATTATCCTACTACTGAAATTGTTTTTCTAGAAACTAGTGATTGAAACACCTATGAAAATGAACACCTCTATCAACATGAGCCTGGAGAACCACTGGGAATTTGTTAGGGTGATTTACCTAAACCCCATAGAAAAATAACACCATCACCTATCCCTTTTGAAAATCATGGAAACCACTAGATGTTGAAGGTAGAAATGGGGGATAATAAGGGTGAATCCTGATTGGAAAAAACATTGAAGGACCTAATGCTTGAGACCCTCCATCAACCATTGTACTCATTAAGAAATCCTAATGGATCACCTCACATGGTAAAACTTCTCATGAGTGCATCCACCTGATCACCTAGTACATCTTCTAAACCTCTAGATACATTGGAAACATAAAAAGAGTAACAACAAATAGTATTGAATGATAGAGTTCCATGTCAAGACATATGTCATGAGAGTCATCAATAGGAAAATAATAACGAGAAAAGAAAATTAGACCCATAAACATGATTCTCATCTCCCATACTGACCTACTCCATTAATGAATGCATATTAGATCATGTTACGTTACTAACATAATGGTTAATAAATGAATATTTTCTTTGAACTCATTATAAATGATTACCCATGAAACATCATCCTCCTTCCACTCATCCAGATTCCACATCTACAACTTACTCAAAACTCCTAAAATCAGAGTAATTTGACAAGGCACCCAATACCATACTCGGGTCCAGATCAAATAGAAGGAAACCCCAAGCTCCTCTAACTAGCTCTCTTCCTCTTCGTCCGAATCACTTACCTCGTACTTCCCTAAATATTTTCATTGAAAATCATGTGATTTTATTTTCCACTGATCATCTTCCTTAACTAGATCAATCCATTGACGATCAACTACGTCAACTTACTAAATATCCACCACATGAACCACATGATGATGACAACCAGAAGCCATAGCTAAAAATGTAATCAAGTATTTCCAAAACTCAGTAATAATCTATTTTAATAAAATTTATATAATTCATTATAATCCATTTTAACTTCCCAAAATAGAGAAATCTCAATTCAAACTATAACACAAGTCATCCTGATGCATGTACCACTCATCAGTCTCAACCCTGGAAGCAGATCTACCACACTTGGTTATTAAATAAGATCAGAGACCATACACTAGATCTCGGGGTGGCCTATAATACTATGTCCTTGCCAGTAGCCCTAGCCTATGTCACATACCATGGTCAAATTTCATGATTATGTTACCAACCCATGAAACCCTCATAGTTCATAACTCTATAATCAATCCTTACTGTCATTAATTAGCATATAATACCATTATATCATGACCCAACCATCCAAAATTAATCCATTGGGGAGAATAATGAAGAAAGATAAATAATGACCCTCTGTCACACCCCTAGGCGTCCTTAAGTTGGAGACTTGAATAAAGAGTTTAAAAATATCACAATATGGGTCAAATTATCTTATATAATATAGATCAGATATATAGATAACAAGTATCAACCACAAGAAACTCAGTGAAAAAAAATTAAAAATTGATGTTAAAAACCATCCAACAATGTTTATATAAATAATACTAATAAAAATAATATTATCCAAAATAATTACCCAAAAGAAAATCAAAATTAATGACACAAAACTAATCAATATTAAAAGCTAGTAATGTCTATCATGGTCAATGAAGTCCTCCAGCAAACCTAAAAATTAGTTTATATACATTGGGTGAGAATACAAGTATACTTAGTAGGAAGACCAAAGTATGTCAGGAATATGTGTAAGAAAGATACTAATACACCCCTAAGAAAATAATATAACTAAACCAAACCAATACAATAATACGTTCCATGATCATCCTCACCATGGATCACTAACGAAATATTTATTCAATGTATAATAGAATAATAAAAATAATATCAATAAATGGTACCCCAGAACACTTTCCCACTGGGATAAAAATATCAAACCATAATGATGTACGTCCTAATGCTAAAACCTTCTTTGTATATCACATCATTCCATGAACCCCATGTGAAACTGACCCTCACATATCATCCAAAACTCCTGGACCCTAAGCAAACCACATGCATATGACTATCACATAACCACAATATTAGGGTATTGAAAACATATAAGACATCAACCTAATGACCGAATTTTATCATACATGACTCCAACCATAAAAAATATCATTATCTCACATAAAAAAGTTAGTACAACACATCTCATATCATCTGAAGACACCTGGGCCACTACCCCACCAGAAAAACCATATCACACCATACCCGAAAGAACATTTTCGATATCATCACATCTCGATAGTGACACTTTTTACTTGAACCCATTACATCTTGTGCATGTTATCATATCTTAGAACAAAAAATGATACAAAATTATGTTGATCAATAGTTCATTAAAGTAAAAGGTAATAATAATTTATTTTGTACACCATTTATAAAAAATGATACAAAGTTATGTTGAAAAAGGGTACCAATTTTCTTTAAATTAATGTACAAGAAATATTAGAACGTTGGATATTTTCTTGATGGCATACACATAGAATTAATAGATGGGGCGGTGTTATTGAAATATTAATATATATTCAAGACAAACCAAAATATGGAATTAAGGCTTGGTTTGACATGTTTTTCATGGGGATAAAGAAATAATTATTACTGGTTAAGGGAGAAAGATGAACTTTTCTTCGTCCTATAGCTCACACTCTATCCAAACAAGAAAATTTTCAATTTTTCATGATTATTAAATAGTGTAAATGTTATAAATGTATTTTAATCAAATACCAAAAATGTATTATTAATGAATTTTAAGAACTTATAAGGTCTAAAATAACATAAAAACCATGTTTTTATGGAATGATTCATTCCAATAGTTTTACATTGTTTTTTTACAAAATTATACTACATACATTAACCAAAACATGATTCCTTTTCAACAAAATTTGTAATAATGTTATAAAGAAGAATATGATTAATGAAATTTCAGTTACATTATGTTGATTTGATATGTTCTTCCCAAAAAATCATTAGATAAAATGATCTACCTTATGATTCACTTATTTTGAGTTATTTGGTAATGTAGTCCTCTCCATTATAGATAAATGTACCCTACTGAATATATATGAAGAATTTTAAATATTAAATCTAGAATCAAAGTCCAACATGAGGTTGTATTCAAAAGTGAAATATTATTAAAGGAGTCATTGAATTATTTACCGATTACCTATCATGTGTTGATAGTGTTGGTTTCTCATAATCTAGTCACAATAGTTGTATAATGTGTGAATGAATTTTTAGAAGAGATGTTTTTTCAGCTACTATAATGATTAGGAGCATTATCCCCTTTACATTATACAATATCAAAACAGCCCAGGATTCCCATACATAGATATTGTTACTTTTTAAATCAAATTCATTACATTACATGGACACATGCCTTAGGACCGTAATAGTTTAGTGCCTTTGGAAACCATGATCATAATATTCTAAACCAATAAAAGATCTTCAAAATATCCCAAATATATCTTATCACATATGAATCATCTTACACATACCCTACCTAAAACATTCTTCAAGATCTCAGGGAAGGGAACATAAGAAATTGTGGGCTTAGATGATTAGCAAGGGTAAACAAAAGATATGTCAATATAAGATCATATAAAAGAAAAATATAGTAATAAGGGTATGTTATTATGAACATAACATTAAAATTTCATAACCAACCTATCATGGATCTTAAATAATAGTGATGGAATAATACATTACCATTTCAGAAAATATGGTCCATAAGATTGAGAAATAATCATAAGTCAATCATAAACTATAAGGTCTTTTCATATAAGTGCGGATTCAATATAAATATAGAAAAACAATTCATATTTTAAGGTAAAATACTGATACTATTATAATAGGGGATGAATAGTTATCACATGTTTCTCATTGTGGATCAGGATGCACATGTTTCCTATTACCGATTAGGACACACCTATTTATCATACTGGATTAGGATACACTTATTTCTTATAGTTGATCAAGACAGATATATTTCCCAAAGTCAATCAGGTCCATTTACCTTTTCCCCATTATTATCTCATGAGATTTAATGATTTATCCAATGCATTGGAGGGAGACATATGTCTCTCATATCACATAATGAAAATCATTCAAAGGTGTACCACAACATCATAAAACATTCATTATATCATAATCCATAAAATGAATTTGTTTTCATAAAAATTTAATAATATCATAAAATATGGAAAATATAATAGATCCCCAATCATTCAGTTATGGAATAACCCATGATAAATAATCGGGTTTTATGATAATTATACCATGGTATAAACTGTGAAAGAGAGGTAGGTTTCACGAACATTTTTTCCTAATAAAACATTCAGAGAAAGTGTAGAAATGGTATCCTTGGTTCATATACCCATTAAATAATATTTAACATCAGTGATAACAACTTTGGTAGAATATAATTTTGAAACATTACTGTAGAAATTTATTGAGGAAATTATATTTTCATCAAAAATTAATTTTTAAAATAGAAAACATTTTGAAAATTATTTTCTTTAAACATAACCATGAAAAAAATATAAAATAAGATTTAAAAATAATTTAAAACAATTATTTACAGAAATATCCATTTTTTTCTTTGAATAAAAACCTTTTTAATATTTGTTAGAAAACATGGTTTTTGAAGGAATATGGTTTTCGGCTGAAAAGTCAATTTTTTCAACAAAAAAAAAACAAATTCATTTGTACTCTTGAGTACACAGAGAAAAATGAATGGAAAACATGTATTATCATAAAATAATGAAGATTAAATAATTTTTATGAGAATTTTCATGATATATATAATGATATTTAAAAATTAGTGACTTAATCATAACCAATCTCAATAAACAATGAGATTATAACATAAAACCCTTACCAATTTTGTAATCTTGAATCACAATCCCAATAAAATAATTATAATAAATGAATCTAAAAATATTATGAAAATAATCATATTCATGATTAACCATGTCCAATTGGTTTTATATACACCACATAAAATAAATAGGTATTGAATATGGCATGTGACTCACAAAAGTAAAAAGTGAGACCAAAATCCCTTACCGATTTGGTAACTTTTGAACTGTAAACCCCATGATATAGATATCCTCAAATGGATATATAAATAATATTGATTTTAAATATAATTATCATAAAATACAGTAATGGGTATTATATACATTACTTAAAAGAAACATGTGGTGAATATGGCATTTTTCTCACATGAAACCAAATGGAGACGCAAATCCCATATCGATTTGGGAACTTTTGGGTAGTAAACCCCATGAAGGATAGATCCCAAAATGTATATGTAAATAACATTAATTTTAAGTATAATTATTTTTAAATAAATTCTTAGATAATATATAAACCACATAAAATATTTTTTTTATTGTATTTCATTTGTCTCATAGAAAATAATAGCGAGACAAATTTCTATTACCTTATTGGTAACATTTTAAATGTAAACCCCCAGAAAGAGAGATCTTAAAATAGATATGTAAATACTAATAATTCCCATTATAAGAATAATAAAATACATTCATGGGTGGTATACACACCACATAAAATAAAAATGGGATGAAATTTTCATGTGTATCACAATAGTAAAAAGTGACATGAAAATGCCTTACCTAAAGTCCGGAATTTCATCATACTCATTAAAACCTAATATTATTTAGTTATCCTAAATAGGTTTTCACTAAACGACTTTATAAGATGGATTTATGACCAAAATGAGGCTTTCAGGATTAGGGGTGGGATTTTCGAAATTTATTTGGGAAGGAATTGGTTGGCCCAAAAGGTTTTGATGGTGTCAAGAAGAGAGGATATGGGTGACCTTTTATAAGTGGGGGATATGAAACACTTGGATTTTTTGAAAATAATTCAGTTCTCCTACATTTTTCTTAAGTCAAACCTGTGAAAAATAAATCATTATAGAACCTTAGTGGTGTAATGGAAAAATTATGCCCATACAATAATTTTTAGGCAAGTTCATTATTAATTTTAACTCATATCATTTTAGTTTAACCCCATGTAAACCAACTTTCTACCTTTACCATGATAATTAATTTTTACTACATTCAGTATTAATTTAATTAAAAAGTTAATATTAATTTATTAAATAATAAAAATTATTGTAATTCTAAATATGGAATACATTTTTTTAAATTAGATTTAAATAAGTGTAGAATTTAAATTTAAAATTAACCTTGTAGACATGACAAATGGGTTTATGAAGAGAAAATGCTCAAATGTTTTAATAGTTTTTATATAAATATTCAATATGAAATTGATTAAAATGTAATAATATGGATTAATTGATGTAAAATTGAACCAATTTTACTTTAAAACCAATTTAAAATATAATTTTACTTTATAACTAAATTAAACGAAACGGCAGTTTCCAATTAATATTCAGAATTTTTAACTATTCATCAAAAAATGAATCTTTTCAAGAAAATCTCCAAAAATAATCCTAAGATTATTTTACTAATATGATTTAAAAAAGTGATTCTTATTTTTCCAAATAAGGTTTATAAATATGTGAATGTTTATTTTGAAAATAATTGTGACATAAAAAGGCGACAAAACTATTTTTTAGAAAAATATTGATTTTATGTGTAAAATTAGTTTTATTATTATATATTTTCTAGAAAATGGTTAAAGATAATTATAATAATTTTATTTAATATATAATATATAAATTTTATTAATATTATTCAATATAAATGATTATTTTAATTAATCATGGGAAAATCTGTTTTTGTGAATAAAAATAGTTTTTCAGAAAATGATTTCCTTAATTTTCAAAAGCTTTTTATTTTCATAATAATTAATTGATCCACAATTAATTAATTAAAAATAAATTCTTAAAAAATTTATTTTTCTGTTTATATTATCATTTATAATTAACTCCCATGGTTACCCTTATCGAGCATCTGATCTCACCCATTATTGTGTTTCCTTTCCCTAGGTTATCAAGAAATGTTATAACTATTGTATATCTACAAAGAGCACTATATGGGGAGATGTTTGTCGGAATTTTTAAAGATAATTCACATAATAATAAGACTGATTTTCAGTATCCAAATACCCTAATCATATAAGTTCATTGGACATGTATTATATAATTAAATGAATAATTGTCAAAAAAATATGTGATATTTATGTGTGAAAATCCTGGGTCATTATGGTTGGTATTATCAAAAATGGTTCAATCATTATTCCAAAATTAGGATTTCAAAACACCAGTGGAACCACTAGGTTATAATTAATTATAGGGTATTATCCTAATTTTTTTGTAAGGAATATATTAAGTGTTTTAAATATAAATACTTCCTTGTCTGGATACTACAAGTGGATGTCATTTTAGTACAGATATACCTAGGGGTAATAACTCTAAAAATAGTGCGTTAGTTTTGACTCAAGCATTACCTTGCTCAACATAATGAGACTTACTATGAACCTATTTTTACACTCCCATTAGATAAGCTTTAGTAAATCCATATTTTCGTTACAATTCATTATGAGGGGTTTCATTATATTATTGATATATATGACCAAGGATAAACCTATGGTGTTATTTATTGGGAATAATGTGTCTTAATTTATACATCCTATAAATAATTATCCTAGATTAGGTGGATTTACACCATTATTAGTGTCACTCAAACTACGATTTTTGGTTTCAATCAATGGTCAGAACCTAAGGAATTGTGCTAATACTGAACGTGATGGACAACGCTCCAATATTACACTTAAGAAATAGAATTAACTTGGAGTTTGGATGTAAAAAATTCTTTCTATGATCACCATGCTTTTTCAATCCATGAATCATGTTGATATTCAAAATGATCAAAGGACGGAACAATAATCTATTGAAACCTTCATGAGTTAACATCCAACTACTATTAGTGGTTCACCTAATCCACTAGTACTTGAGTGATGGATATACAATATTGAGAATATATTTTATATTCTCTAGTGTTAAAAAAAAGATAAAATTGTGTTAGATATTTATCATTTGGAAAGAGATAGGGATCAAGTATGGAACACCCTTAGGAATAGAAGTCAAGAGGAAGAAATTGACTCTATAAAATTAAATGCTCTCTAGATGATATTTCTCTATATGTACATCCCTCATATAATTTATACGTGGATGTAGATATAATTTCTAGATATCAAGAAAAAGGATGATGGATCCATTGAAACATATAAAGACAAATATAAAGGGCTTGCAAGGTACACTTCTGGTTTAATCATCAATCCATAAATAAAAATTGATTGATTCTTTAGTGGCGTAAAACCCAGTCAATAAAAGTTATTGTATACAAGAGACTTGAGTATATTTGAATAAATCATTTGTTGTGCACTGAATGTAGAAATGGAAACTACAGATTTATACTATTCTTATCGGGTAGATAATAAATTGAAAATAATGTCTCAATAAAATTCAAATACATTACACAGTGGAAATAAATCCCAGCCATCTAAAAGCAAGAAATTTTTAAATAAGAATCAAGGGAATATCCAAACTAGAAAGTGGCGGCGCTTTAAATGTGGAAAGGTTGGTCATAATGACTGTGAATTTTGAAAAGTGATTAGTGGAAAAATTATTGTAAAGATGGAGAATTGGACACTTGTTAATGAAACAAACACACTCTAATGACTTAAATATAAAGACTATGGGCATTATTCCATCTATTTAATGAATCTGAAGGTCCTAAATGACAAGATTCAATATCCACCTAAGCCTAATGAAAAAGTGAAATCTCATGTGATCACGACTATGGGACTGGGATATGAGAATGATGTGATGAAAGTTACACTTTCCATCCAATATAAAAAATCTAAGGTCTTATGTGATTTTGAGTCAATCCACTATTTTATATATAAATAATTTTATAACATTATTGAATTACTATCTGAATGGTTTGATACTAACTTAGCACTGAAAATGCAAAATGGAATGATGGTTTCATCCAAAGACTATAGTTCCTCTTTGACTGATGTTTGTGGGATAATACTTCCTGAAAATATGGTGATTTTCCATTCAGTTTAATTTTATGTGATTTTGGGAATGCATTGGATTTATTTATATAAGGCCCATATCAATTACTAAGGGAGGGAAGTAATATTTAATATTCCAAATGAACCCATGCACCTTTATCAATGTGAGTATGAATACAAACATCAAATGGAAATTAGTTATACCATATGGGTATTAATACCTACCCACAAAGGATGTTTTTATCCAATGGTTAGGGAAAAAATCAATATCTAATACATGTCAATGGTTTGGGAGTTTTTTTGATGTATTTCTAGAGAAAGTTTCTAGTCTTCCTCTAAGTCATGACGTTGTGTTCCGAACAACCTTTGTGATGTTTTCTATTAACATTTTTTTTATTTTTTGACAACTAATATTTGAAAAAAAATATTTTTGATAAAATGGGAATGTTTATAATGGGATTAAACATTTAATACATTCCATCATAATAAATAATTCATTCACAATGAACATAAATTAGACTAAATATAATAAGGACGACCATACTAACTCTGAGAAATAATACTGGACAGACTAAGAGATGGAAACTCATATTGGTGCTGAGATGGAAGAGCATACCAGCTTCAATAATGAAAATTGGATTGACTTCAAGAAGGAAGATCATATTGTCTCTAAGAAGAAAAATCAAAATCACTATAAGAAGGATGATCAGACTAACTCTAAGAATAGAGATAATTAGGCTAACACTGAAAAAAATCAAATTAAAGATGATAAATAAAATCATTCTAAATATGAGAAATATAATAATACATAAGCTGAGAAAGATAATTAAATTAAATTTGAGAACTATAATCAGACTGAACCTCAGTAAGATAATCATACTAAATCTGAGAAAGATAATAAAATGGAATAAGAGAAATATGATTACACTAAATTAGATCAAGATAATAGGACTAAAGCTGAGTAAGATAATTTGACTAAAATAGAAATGATAATCAGACTCCATCTGAGCTAGTTTATCATATTGAAGAAAAGTTAAAATGTTTGAGAAGACTGATTTCAAAGAAATATTTAGAATGTTTAAAAAATTAAAAGTTAGAGTTTAAATTATTGTGTTTTTAAGAGTATGAAAATGTGTGTAATAGGTCAAAGATTTTAAATTTCATACTTTGGATTTTTTGTGTTGCCTAAAAATAGAGGCATCGTTCATTCACACTTAGTAAATTTCATGTGTTTGGAAAAGACAGAGCACGATATTTATATTTTTATGTTTTTATTTCTAGAATAAGATTTTATATGAAGGTAGGACTATATGAATTTTTTTTTCTAGAATAAGGATGATAATTTTGATCATTTGAGAAGAGTTTTAGTTTTGTAGATTGAGACTATGTGCATCGTACTGAGTCCATCAGACTGAATTGATCAGAATGGGGAAGATCATATTGAGTATTGGGGAGTCTCTAAGAAGCACCTGTTTTTATCCATAAAGAAAAAAATATTTAATGGGGGTAATATTGAGAAAAGATTCATTGTATTTAGTCAATCATATTGAGTAAATAAGATTGAGATCATTGGACTAAAGACCATTAGACTCAGAGTCATCATACCCAGGAACATTTGTGCCACAAATTGAAAAAAAATTATTCTTATATTTTGGATCAATTTTTTTAGAAACCTTGTAAACTTATGGGAGATATTATAACAATTCCTATTGAGGTATTTAAGGTTTCTAACGAGATTTTGATGTTGTTGTATCCACTTATTCATAATAGTGAATTTCTATAGCCTGATATCAGTATTTCAAATATAAATTTTATTATATTTTAGTATATTGATTTCATTATTGAATTGATCCATATTTTCAATTTTGGAATTGATTTAATTATGTTATGTTTAATGGAAGGATGCAAGGGATATTTGGAAAAGGAGAGAAAAGGGATAGAAATTGGAACTAAATGACACTTCATGTCGCTTCACTTCTCTTTGAATGCAACACCCATTTTTTGAAGATGAAACATAGGTGGAAAACTAGAGTTGAAGAACTACTTGTCATTTATTTTATTACAAGGTTTCAATTCATGAGGAAACATCAACCAATCAGGTTATTTCATGATTCCATTACACATTGTGAAATGAGTATACATATTTTGTAACCTAAATACGTGTCGTAAATGATAAGGTTAGAACTAATATGAAAATACATTACTGTCATGGATTACATTCTGTTTAAATTATTACACTTCATGAATATTTAAAGGAAAAGAAAAATAATTGATGTTGAGGTGTGGGTTGAGAAGATAAAAATTTCTTAATCATTCGTTCACACAACATGAGGTAGAATTATAGACTAGAGGGAGAAGTGTGACACTGATAGTTGAGACACATAAATAAAGGGATAATATAGAGCTCTACTTCCCCACCAATCCTAACCACTTCTCTTATTTGGGTACCCATTCTTCTCGTTCTCATCATGCATAGCGTTATCAAGTATTTTTCTTCCTGATGTGTTATTTGATTCTAGGGGGATGTTCTTCAAGGGTTTATTTATTTTTTTTCATCCTATTTTTGATTTTTGGAACATTTTTTATCAATTAGAAATATATTTATTTTTGTATTACATGGACATTATTGATTTCTAAGGATTTTATTTCATTACATCAATTAATTTGACATTTCTGTGTATGAACAGAATGAAATCTAGGTTAGTTACATATAAATAGGGTTACAGGTTGCCTATTTTTGTACATGAATCTATTATATGTTCATTACAATGGTGAAATCAAAGCATTGGTGTATGGTACCTAGACCAATCATCCCTACTATACTAATTCTGAAAACAACCCTAAGTAAATCCTACATAAAATGAATCCCTAGAACACGAACCCAATTATACATCAACTTGGAATGTCTATCTCTTGATATTCATCCTATTATTTTTTTCTGTTGTTTTCTTTCATAAAAAAACTAATGAATTTAAATTTCAATTTCATTATTTAATTTAGATCATACATATCAACTTTATGGTTTTCGTACTCAAACATCCCATCTAATATATTTCTAGTAGTGTGTTTGAGTTTTATAAAATATTTAATTTGTGTAACCCTATAAAAATTAATGATTCCCAATGGGTTTTCATATTATTGATCTATTTTATGGGGATGGTTGTCACTATGATTATGTTAATTAAGAGTACTGATAATTTTTTTAATTTTCATTCATCATTTTACACTTGGTATTTTCTTGTTGTAGTTTCAGGTAATAACCCATTATACGAATACTTCACTGATGGGAATGATAAAGTTGAAGATGTCGCATTCAAACTAGAGTTGGAGAATAATTTACACTATAATAGAAAGGAAATGTAATAGTCTAAGAAAGAAAAAACATCATGGATGAAAGGGATCAATTCCAAGGATTTGAGGATGAGTTGGGCTAGTTATTAGAAATAGATGTTTAGGGAAGAAATCTAGGGGTTAAGAACTGATCAACTATAGAAGACCCTCAAACACATGGTTTAATCCAAGAATTATCTTACTCCCAATGTATATTCATTATTTCAAAATCAATCCAATAATCATTCAAAAGATAAAACATTCCATACAATTTACTAGGCTACCTCATGAAGAACCCAAGCAACAGATTAGATGTTCCATGGAAATAAAGGAGACATTCCATGTTCAGAATGTCACAAGTAATGATATAAGACTACACCTCTTCGTATTCTCATTGAAAGACAAAGTGCGTGAGTGGATCCAAATTTTTCGTTCAACTCAATCACCACATGGGAGGATCTGGTAAGAAAATTATTAACAAGTTTTTTACAAACCTAAAAATCAATGGATCTATGGGTAACTATTTTAAGTTTTTATCATTTAAATAAAGAGTCATTATACAGTTCCTAGGAATGATTTAATTTTTTATTAAGATTATTTCTTCCTCAAGGAATATAAATGTGGATATTAATTCAAATATTCAAAATAAGATTATCACCGCAAAATTGTTTAGTATTTGATGCTTCTAGAGGATTTTGGAATATGTGAAAATAAAAAGAGGATAGCTACAAGTTATTGGATGAGATGTATAAAAATATGTTATAATGGAATATAGGAGAATGTAAGGAAAAATAAGTACCCATGGTAGAAAACAGGTGGGTTTCCACCCAAATGAATTTCATTTCAAATAAAATAAAAGTAGTGATGGACAATCAATTTCCCCATGGTATGTATTGTGAAGATGAAAATTTTCTAAATTATAATTATCAAAATTATGTATAGGGATGGGGGAACAAAAAACAAAACAAATTTAATAGTATAATTAAAATCAAGGACATGGTTTTTATCCAAGGCAACAAGGTTTTCAACCTCAACTCCAAGGGCCAACAATGACAAGTCAAGTCTTTTCACTAGAGGAAACCCCTGTTAATTTTATGAACAAAACTAGTGCTAAAAATATATAATTTTCTATATAGTCCAAGTATCAAGGAACTATGATCAGATATTTGAAAATAGACTCAAAAACCCTATAAGCTGCAATGAGTAACATAAAAGGTCATGTTAGTCAGATCACCGAACAACTTAAAGAAATACCAAGAGGAGAAATTTCCAGATTCCCCGAAAAATATCCTCATGAAGATGTGAAATATATATTTCATAGAAGTGAAAAGAATATGCAAGTATATGGTATACCATATTAATAAAATAATAAAGCACAATAAATGGAAGTGAATAAGAAAATGACCAGAGAAGCTGAGGAAAATAATGATGAATAAGAACCACCACCATACCGAACACCACTACAATATCGTAATTTGTGTTGGTATGTGAAGATTGATGAAATAAAACATAAATTTTTATCGATGTTAAAAAACATACACATCAATATCCCATTTACTAAGGTAATCACAACCATTATTGTCTACACAATGTTCTTGATGGAATTAGCAACGAAAAAATTGAATCTTGAATAATTAGACACCATTACACTGTTTTGAAAATTTTCATTAGTAGTAAAAATCCTCCTACCAAATAAAAATAGTGATCCAATTAGTTTTTTCCATTGAAGTTAATATTGTTTCGAATGAGTTGGGTGGTGATTTATGTGATATAGGTTCCAATGTAAATATAATTTCACATGAAACATTTAGGAACCTGGGATTGAGAGAGATGAAAACAATATGAGTTATGCATTAACTCATTGATAAAATTGAAAGACATCCTCAATGGCTACTCAAAGATGTCATCATGAAAGTATATAAGCTCTGTGCACCAAAAATTGTTTTTAATGGACATAGATGAAGAAAATATATGTCTAATCATGGGAAGATATTTCATAGCTTAGGGAAGGGAATTTTTTTATGTTCACAATGCAAAACAAATATTAAGAGATGTTGGATTGATGGTAATGTTTAATTTAAATAATGGAATGAACAAATAACTAGAAAATATTAATGTATTCTCGAGAGATAATATAATTGAATTAGTGTATGATGTTATCTATAGAAGAATATCTGGTGTAATCATATTGAATGTGAAGAAGAAAGTATGAAAAAGATGAATAAAGGTAATAAACTACTGAAAAAGATGAAGATAGTGGGGTACGTTTCTACTAATATGAATTAAAATAAGTGGAAAATTTTTGGATAGTTAGTGAGACACCATTTGAGTTTTTAAGAAGGTATAAGAACTGCTGGATGGGGCCCATGGAAATTGAAAAAGTATTAAATAATGGAAGAGTGAAATTAGTTTCATAGAATAAGAGATGACTCATCTACTGAGCAGAATAATAGTTCAATTTTTTTATCCAAATCAGGTAACCTCTTTCCTGGCATAAACTACATGGCGACGCAGAAGTCAGGGTCCAGCCAACAATGTTAAACAAAATCAATTCCAGGAGACAACCTGAGTTTTTCATATTTTGATTATTTATTTTCTATTTCTTGGAGAAATCAATCATCCCTTAATATTTTTAATTTCTTTATTATAAGATGTTATTTCACTTGAGTAAAATTAATTTTTTGCAGTATCATAATAGTTGGAAAAAAGTTTAATCAAGCAGTAGGAGAAGAAGCTGAAGAATAGTTACACATCGTGAAGGGAATTTACCCATTGTGAAAAGGTGCAGATAAAACCAGTATAAACCATATTTTATGTTTCAATTTAAAAATTAATTTATAATTTTTTTTAATTTTATATCATACTCACCATAGTTTAATTTCTTAGAGTCTTAACGTCCAGTTGTAATCTCTCATTTGAGTCGCACTTTACTCAACTAAACTAGGATACATAAACAGCCCAAGATAATCATCATTCCATTAATTTAAATTTTTGTTTTAAAAAATTTAATGATAAAAATTGGAAAAATAATTAATAGAAATAAAAATTTGTATTATGATTTATAAAATCAAGATTTATTGGAGAATGTTAATTATTGTAATTAATTTGTTTCTAAATATTTGCATACATTTAATTTCTAATAAATGTATTAATTGATAATATTATTCATGTACATTTCCTTAGTAGTTGACCAAACCATTTGTATCGTTCCTAAGACATAAATTGATATTTTTTTTTCAATTCATTAATTTTTATATTTCTTGAGAAACATTGGAATATTTTGATATAGAACCTTTCATTTTATCAAAACTCTGACTGAAAAAAATCACTTTTAAAGAATTGAGGCATTCTTTTTTTATTATCTGTTATCCTGATACACACATTGTATTAATAATATTTTACCTCATTGAATCCATTAACAACATTTTTAGGTAATAACCAATGTTAAATGACCATGTTATCCATTCCTACCTACCTCTAATTTTTTTTTCAGGATATTTAAAATAATAAGTGTGCGAGAGGAACATTATTGGTTATACCTAGATATAATTTATTGTGAATATTTGGGGGGTGGGGTTTAGTATGATATGGGGAGAGTCCATAAAATCTTTCCCTGTATCATTTTATTCACCTCCATTGCTACAAAATATATGAAAAAAAGTTGAAAAAAATGAAAAAAATAAGTTCGGTTTTGGGAGGATAAAAAATAAACATTTTCCAAAAAGATGATCTTTTTATCATATACCATTAGCTAGTGGATGTGATATTTTTCATTATTACAACATTATAAATAGAAAAAAATTTAAAAATAAAAGAAAAGAGTGAATGGGTGGTTGATTCATTCATTATGATTAAATTTATAATGGACCCACATTGAGAAATTTTGGAGGAAGAGTGAGATGGAATCTATAGAGGGATTTTTTATTAATATTATATTTTTATATCATTCTAAATGATTTAAATTCAAAACTCATTTCCAAGAATTACATGATACATATCAATTACATACCTATCCTAAAGCCTCATTCTCATTTGACCCATAACATTGTATCCTACATGATTTATTGTGATCTCTAACGTTACTTGATGTAGTTATTAGATTCTTGGAAATAATATTGTAAGTGACATGTTTTTAAGGAATGTTCTGAATTATATTAAAATTTTTTCCTTGATAATTAGTGAAAAAATACAATGTGTGGTAAGTTAAAAATGGAATTCATGATTATAATTAATATAAAAGTGAAAATGTTAGATTGAAAATGATTTGATATTTAAAAAGATGAAAAGTAAAATACTTGTTTGGATTTTTTCTTTTAAAAGTGAGGTGTTGAGGAATTTTATTATATTAAAATTGAACACTTCATTATCCATTTAATCAATTGATTTTATTGAAATTTAATTTAATTACAATTAGAGAAGGGGTTATTTTTAGTTTGTCAATATTCCATCCATGAGGATATGTCTAAATTCAAGTGTGGGGGGATTTGATATCTGTGTTTCAGGCATATATTTTTTTAGTATTTTATTATAATGATTTATCTATTTAAACTAATAATCATTAAAATTTTCAAATATATTTACTTTTTTTAATTTTATGGAATGAGGAATTGAATATTATAAGATGGTGTAAAAAGGGATGGAAATTGGAACTAAAACACACTTCACACCACTTCACTTCACTCACAACATGGAAAAATATTTTTGAGGAAGTAACATAGTTTTAAAACTAGGGAAGAACAAGTATGCATCCTATATGTTATTACATGATGTGAATTCATCAGGATGTTTTTTCCGACTAGAACATGTTGTGGGGACTTTTCACAATGTTAAAATAAGTTACACATCCTGTAATCTAAATAAACATTGTGAATGACTATGGTAAGAAAAATATGAAAAGTCTTTTCTAACAAGGATTACATGTCGTGTAAATTATTACATGTCTTGAATATTTCAATAGACAAAAAATGATGTTGGGGATGAGATTTAATGACATCCATACTTTTTAACCCCTTGGATTCTGAGCAGGTGGTGGGATTGCGGGCCATAGGGGGCAGTGTGATGTTGTCAAATAAGACAGACACAAATATATTGACGATCCAAATCCCTACTTCACCACTATTCTGCACCACATTTCTTCCTCAGTTAACTATGATGATAGTTCTCATTATTCAAAGCTTGATCTAGTAGTTTTATTTTTGTCAGTTAATGTTATTATAAGGGTATGTGGGTCTAGGGTTTATTTCTTTTTTTCTATTCTTGTTTTGGATTACTAAAAAATAATTTATCGATTATAAATATCATTTTTTTTAATTACAATATTTTTCTTATGAGGATTTCATTTCATTGGAAAAATTAATTGGTCAATTATTTCTATGAACATTATGAAATCAATGCGATTTTTATTTAAATAGTGTTTTGGGTTGACTAGTTTTACGATTGAATCAAGTAGATGATCATTTCAATGCTACAATCATAGGATTAGGGCAATGTTCCTAGGCTAAGAATCCATGATGATCGAATTCGGACACCAAACCTAAATAAATCCTCTATAAATTGAATCTCTAGTTCCCAAGTATAAAACTAATTGAACCAAGAATGTATCTTTCTTGATATTCAACCTATTCTTTGATAATGTTTCTCTCATTATCTAAAGAATCAAAATGATTATATTTTATGTTTTTAAATAATTTATAACTTATGTATCATCCACATGGGTTCTAAACTCTAGATTTCCTAGTACTATATTTCAATTCGTTCATCTGGGTTTTATAAATTATTAAATTTTGGTAGCCCTATAGGAATTAACAATGCCGTGTAGGTTTTCATAGACCTCCATGGGTGGCTATGGAAATGATATATGTTCTCACAATGAGGTCAATCCTTGAAAATATTGTGTGCTTTACATGCATTCCTAACATTTCATAAATGATTATTTAATAACAGATGATAAATAATTTAATGTTAATAGTTTATAGGGGTTATGTTTTTTAAAGTAATAAAACTCATAAAAATTCAACCTATGATTAAACCCCCCTCTAAATTATTTTTTCATGATTTTTAATTTCAATAGGTATCTGATCCTAGGGTCCCTTATTGAATCTTAATTAGGGATAATCTCGATTCTATAACTAGTAATGTAATTCCTACACTTGATGGAAGAAATTATAATTGATCAGAAAATAGGATGGTTTTTTATCTCATATCGCTTTTCTAAGAATTTGTGGATGCTACTATAATTGGGTAAGAACCTATTCAGAAATATGACTCGATGAATTTTAATGAAAATAGAAATAATGATATTTATGGAAAGAATAGAAATTATATATTTATATCCAAATCGGGATGTTTTATATGAAGGTGATGGGTCTCAAAACATCCAAAAGTATGTGGGATAAGCTGTAAATTATTTTTGAATGAAATACTAATGTGATGGAAAGAAAGTTGAAAATATGTAATAGTAAGAATAAAGAGATAATAATAAAATATGAAGAATATTTGGATGAATAATTCACTAGATAAAATGTTTTTCCAAGATCAAAGGATTTGGTGATGTCTATGAATATTCAATAATTCTGAAAAAACATATGAGAAACCTTTCAGAAAGGTTTGATTCTAAAATTTCTTCTTTTAAAGATAAGGATAATTTACCTATTGATGAGTTTCATAACATTATTTTTCCTTATGAAATGATAAAAGATATAATGTTCAAAAATAAGATAAAATATGAAAATGATTTTGAATCTTTGTGAGAAATGATAATTCAATATTTTATAGATTTTGATCATTATGAATCTTAATAAAAAGATGATGAAAAGATAAATTAATAAATCTTGTCTTTTATATCCAAGAACCCTCAAAGAGGAAGAAGAAAATATGGAGGAAATGTTCCTCTAAAATGTCTTGAGTGTGGTGGAATTAGAAACTTTTATATGATTTTTTCTAAATATAAATTTGGATAATATCCATATGATTATGATGAAAAACATCAATGGAAGAAGTGGGAAAAATTTTAAATAATAAATTTCACCCAATAAATATAACAAGAAGTTCAATGGAGATAAAATCTGTATGTTGAGTAAGAAAGAAGAATCAGAGTCAATAAAAAACAATTTATCAGAAGATAAATGTTAAAAAAATAGAACATTCATTAAATATTTTGAGAATTCTAAAGAGTCCTAAAACTGTAATTAATGAGTGGAAAATTCATAGAGAGAGTATCAACTCAAAATATAATTTCTTACATGTCCTAGAAAAGGTCTATCAAGGATGAAATCAGAGTGATAAAGAAATATTTTGAATAATTTTTTTATGGAAGAAAATATTTCATCAATAATGTGGAAAAATATAATCAACAGATCATAACTTAATAATGAAGAATTATTTAACATGAAAAGAAGATTTAAGATATCAATAAAAAATTCTTTTCTAAGGATGAATAAGTCAATATGTTATGATGTAATCTTATTGAGTCCAAAATTATCTTGAGGATGTTGAAGGAAAAAATAAAATAACATTGAAAGTGAAAGATGATTTTTCTATAGTTTATGAGAAATATCAAATAAAGAATTAATTAAAATCCTCACCCGCCACAAATATTTTTTCCAATGATTTCTATAATATTATAGGTTTTTAAAAGATTTATGGGAATGCATGGAAGGAAAAGGGCTTTGAAAATCCTATTTCAACCAGAAAAGATGAAAAATCACTCTATATTTAATTTGGTCCATATCCATAGATTGTTGATGTAGGAAGAAGTGATTTACATCAATAATGTTCCTACAGAAAAGATCTCACATCAATAGAAAATCATGATTTGATTACTATTTTAGGTGATGTGGAACCTATGCGAATAGGTATTATAATATTTGGCATAACATGTCACTTCCCAAAAAAATGTTTAAAGAAATATCATGAAATGGTGTGAGGAGGATGAATAACTTTCCAAGACCATTGGAAGTTAAAAAAAAAATACTCATGATGTTAGAAACGTTTTAAAAAAAATCAATTAGAATGTATGGAAGAAGTTTGTGGAAGAAGTGATTAGACTGTTCATCATACTGAAAGTTGTACAAAACTTCTTCTGTAATAATTTTCTGATGGTAGAAAATAAATAGGATTAGAAAAGAAGAAATTTTATGAAATATTTTTTTTTGTCAAAAAAGATTTGAAACCAAGTAAAATGAAATAATCCTGGATAATTTATTGAGGTTTTTATTCACAAATTATGGGAGATATAAAAATATTAAAACATGTTGAATTTCCTGTTGGAGGATCAATAACCTTTGGTAATTATAGTTACATAAAAATTAGAGCTTCTAGAATGACTGAGTTGGAAGAAGAAAATTTTAAATATTAGGATTTTTTATTTTTTTCATTGGATAAAACCTAACATACATTGTGTATGTCAAAATTATGATGATGGAAAAGAATTAATTTTCAGAAAATATTTTTATATCATCAAAAGTTATAAATATGGAAAAGTATTCACAAAAGAAGAAATAACATGTGGCAATGTTTTTCAAATTATAGAGTTTAATAACACCATTTTCAAGAGTACTGAAGAAAAAAAGAAATTGTTGGACTTACAACATAGGAAAATTGGGATAAAATGCATTGAATGTTTTTCCTAAAGTTAATGTTTTCCATTATTTTATAGAATCAAAAAAAAAGATATGAATATTTTTGTGTTGCTTTTCAGAAAGTGAAGATGACTAGAGGGAGTTTTAAGAGAGTTGAGATTTAGTCTAAAAGACAACTTGAAATTATTCATTCCATTTTATTTGGTCCGATGAGACATAAATAAATATACTAATATTTATACTTTATCACTTTTACTGATTATTTCATTCAGATGAGAAACATCATATCTATGAAACACAAGTTAGAGGCTGTGGAAATGATTAGTATTTTTAGAAAAGAAGGTGAGAAATAAATGTGGGTTTATATAAATAATCTGAGAACATATAATGGTACTTAATTTGAATGAAATACTTTTAGAACACATATGATAAATAATGGTATCAAACATTAGTGTAGTTCTCTTTACAATCCACAATAAAATATATTATCAGAAATAAAGAATAGAAGTTTTGTGGAAATGGGATGAAGTGTGTTAGTGTAATACAAACATTAAATGTTCTACTAGAGAGAAGATATTAATATTGATATACATATTCATAATAGATGTTTTCTATGGTATAATCCAACATTAATTCTTATGAAATGTCACATTAAAGAATCAATCATCGAGGAACATCAAAGTCTTTGGAAGTCCATGATTACTTAAGTCAAAAATAAGGATTTTGGAAAGTTTGATGAAAAATATGAAGAAAGAATTTTTATCGTTTATTCACCATATAGAAGAAGTTAAAAATGTTGTAAAAATGATCAAAATGTTTTCAGATTCCTATGATGTGGAAGTACCTAAAAATAAAAATTCCAAAACAATAGTTGTTTAGAATGCTAAAGATGATAAACTGGAGGTTTCAAATCATAGTGAATGTGATTCAAATCATCCTTATCAGGATTTAGTAGAATCATGTGATGGGGATAGATCATCTTAAAAAGAAACATTGAGATCTCCTACCATACAGAAACACGTGGAGGCCAAAAATATTCATGAAAATAAAAAGGTTCTAGTTAATACCAGAATAATGTTTAGATTAAAAAATCATACATTACTTATACCAATAGATGAATCATAATTATTTTTAGAAGTTATTCAACACAAATAATGGGTTGATTTTATAAATTAAGACATGGATCAGATTGAGAAAAATGAAACATGGGATCTTTGTCCATAGTTAAAAAATAAAATTGTTATTGGAAGAAAATTGTTTTACAAAAACATGTTGGATTAACATGTAGAATTTTCAAGAAACAAAGCTAGTCTAGTTTGTAGAGACTATTCACAGGTGGAAGGTATAGATTTTGATGAAACATTTCCCCTGTTGCAAGGTTATAAACATCTATAATGTTTCACGTAGTGGGCTACCAATGTAATTAAAAATTATATCAGGTGGATATAAGGTCATAATTTCTTGGTGATGATAGTGAAGAAGAATTTTACATTGAAAACAATTGTGGTATTCTACTTGATGAGCATGAAAAAAAACGTTTTAATCTAAATAATTCTTTGTATGGGATAAAACGATCTCTATGTGCACAATATTATAAACATTATTTTTTCTGAGAATGTTGATTATTTTAATCAAAAGCTGATAGAAACTTATTTTTGAATGTTTTTGACTTTGTAACACTAATTTCAGTTACTTATGTGGATGATAATATTTTTGATAGTGATAAAGAAATAGTTTTTAAATAATTCTTATGGAAATCAAGAAGATTTTTGAATTGACAATGTTGGGAGAATTAACTTCCTTTCATGCCTTAAAATTTCAAAAAAAATATAAGAATGTTTTTCTATCTCATGAAATGTATTCAATGGAATTGTTAAAGAAGTTTAGGGTAATAAAATCCAAATAATATTATACTCCAATTTCAGTGACCATAATGTTGAGTAAATTTTAATTAGAAAAATTTTCGAATTGGAACGACTTTTGGAAGCTAATAGGAAGTATATTTACTTTACACCTTCAAGGCATGACATTATTTATGTGTTTACTTCGTGTTCTAGATATCAAATTAATTCGAAATAATAACATTGTTGGTAGAAAAGTTAATTCTAAGATATGTAAAATAACAAACATCACATAGGATTTTATACAAAAGAAATTGTGAAATAATGTTTTAGGTCAAAACTCATGCTGATTGGGATGGAGATTATAAACATAGAAAATCAGCCTCAAGTTGAACATTTTTATTGGGTGAATGTTGTGTGTTCTGACATAGTAAGAAATAAAGTTCAATAACATTGAGCATTGTGGAATCAAAATATGTTGTGGCTACTCAGGATTGTACTTAGATGCTGTGGATAAATGTTGTGTTGGGAGATTTTAAAGTAAAAGTTTCTAAAACATTAAAGAAAATATTTGATAATCAGAGTGAAATTGATATTTATTAACATAATATATATCATAAAAGATCAAAACAAATTCATATAATTCTTTTCTCTAAGAAAGATAAGGTTTCTGCTGGATATGTTTTGCTGGAATATATCTCAACAAAGTATCGAATTGAAAACATCATCAAAAATGCAATGCTGAATGAAATGTTTTTTGAGTTATGGCTGAAAATTAATGTTCATATTCCTCCAATGACTTACTAAATCTCTTAAGGAAGACCCCCACTATACTTTGGATTATTTTAACAAAGGGTGAGATAATGTAACATCTTTTTAGTTTTTAATAAGTTTTCACTTGTCTTACTTTGTAAGAAATTTTTATTTATACTTCTTAAATTAATTAGACATTATGGTAATCATAAAATGGGGGAGAGAAAAAGTAACGGGAGAGGAAAACATAAAAGTGAGTGGGAGTTTATTTTTACATGGTAAAAAAAATTTATTATCACTGAGGGATGGAATTATTCAAAAATATTACTTTAATGAGTTACGTGGTGTTAAGAAACTCTCTTTTGAGAAAGGATGTGTTTTGGTAAAAATGTAAAAATTTGAGTTTTGAATTTTTTTAGATATAAACAATTTATTAATGAGTGTTGTAAACAAATCCAATGTTGGAAATTGATGAATCTCCGTTATTCCTTTTATTAATATTGTTTTTGTATTTGACAAAAAATAATCCTTTGTAAATAATTACATTTAAAACGGGTGAATGTTGGGAGTCGCTATAAAACTACAGATTAGAGGCAATTTTTAGAGGGGGATACGCACAACACCCTCAAATTTCATTTTAGAGTGGTGTATATATAACTCCCTCTACTAGTAAAAATTAAAGGGGGTACACAACCCCCACTAATTTGTTTCATCATTTATTTTGTAATATATGCTTGGATATTAGAGGTTGTTGTGCCAAAACCAACAGAAATATAATTACTGGTGCCCAAATATGTTCGATTGGATTTTTGTGGGACTATATATATAATATTTGTTTGGATGTTAGAGGATGTATATAAAAAATTGTAATTTTATTTTTTAAAAGGAAATAGTGGGGGTTTACAACCCTCACTAATCTCTTAAACTAAAAAGGGTCCATGAAATACTATTAATCCCTTAGAAAAGATTCGGTTTGAACCCCTTCTAATTTAAGAATTTACAAGATGTTATGATGCCTCTCTAATATATGACATTAAAGGGGTTTTGAACCCCATATAATTTATTACATTGAGGTGGATATCAACCCCCTCTGATTCATGAAATTATCGGGGGTTCAGGAACCACAGGTAAACCCTTTGATTATAGTGATTTTTTAACCACCTCAAAATTTTTATTTGGTTTTTATAATAAATGTCATATAAATTAAAATTTTGTAATATATATCTGTGTGTGCGTGATTACATATATATATATATATATATTACATAAATAGATTATATAAATGTATTTTTAATAAATTATATATATATATATAATGTCATTATATAAATACTTTAAATAATTACTTATACATACAAAGAAAAAAGTATACGTATATAAATAAATGTATACATAATAAAAGTGCAATTAAAATAATATTTAGTCAAATTTATACAATTTATATATTGTTTTATAAATAATATACATTTATAATATGATTCTATTATAAATATATTATATTAAATACATTTTATTATATATATTTATGTATAAGTGCATTTATATTATATTAAGTATACAAAAAAATATAATATATACAAAATAAAATAAAATAAAATATATTTCTATATTATATTTAAATTATAATGATTATATTATAAATATTTTTTAATAAATATATTATTATATATATACAATATATAATTATTATATACATATTTTCGTGTAGCGTATTAATTATAAAACAACATAGTAAATATATAAATGTATCATTTCAATATATTATATATTTCTAATTATATGATTGTATTTATTTATAAATATATCTATACAAAAATATAATTTCATAATTTTATTCACATATATATATATAATTTATAAATTATATTTCATATAATATTAATTATATATAATATATAACCATAGAGATATTATTTAAATATATACCTAAATATAATTTATTTTATGAAATATTTCATATAAAAACCCAAGCGTGTAGTTTTTAAAATTTATATTATTATGATAATAAATATATTTTTAAATAATATGTGTCTGCTTTTATAATATACATAATTAATATTATATGATATACAATTCATAAAAATAATTATATATTTATTCACACAATATTATAGAACAATATTTATTTAAATACATATATTTTTTTTACATAATATTATATAATCAAAAACATTAATATATGTTTATATATATTAATGTGTATAATAATAAATATATTTATTGAATAACATTTTATAAATATTTCTATAAATTATATTACATATAATATTAAATATATATTTTTATAAATTGTATTTCATATAATATTAATTAAATATAACAAACATATTAGTTATATGTAATATAAAATTGTATTCCATATAAAGTTATATAAATATTTTTAAAAATGATATTTCATATATAATATTTTAATTATTTGTGTTTTATAAATATGTATTGCATATAATATTAATTATATATTAATTATATATTTTTATACAATTTATAAAAGAAAATAATTATTAATGTACATAATAAAAAGTATATTATTTGAAATAGATTATATAAATATATTTTTAAAGGCACTATATAAATATATATTTAAATAAATTCTATAAATATATTAAATAAAGTGTAGGGTCTTGAAAATTCCACTAAGGAGAAGACATACCACCGAAATCACTTTTTTGAAGGAATTAAGAAATTCTATAAGTTTATCAAGAATTATGAAACTCAAATTGGGTTGTATTTATTTGAAGGAACTTGAAGGAATTCAAGTTTTCAAATGGCCCACATACCATAACAGAGAAAGGTATGTGAAGAAGATGGATAACAAACAGTCAGGTATGCTGGATGGTTCGTGAACCACTGGGCCGTGAAACGATGGCTAGCGAGCAGGGAAAACCACGAACCGCGTTAACTGAAGGAGTTCTGCATGCAAGACCGTTCACACACTGTGCCACGAACCCCTCAGTTCGCGGATTATGTGGAAGAGCAGGGTTCCACAAATTATTATCACAAACCAAAGTCTCTGCAAACCCCGGTTGACCAAGTCTTACACGGGTTAGAAAATTGTTTAAATTTGGCCTCCGCAAATGGTGCGACATGCCCAATAGATATGATCCCTCTAATTCTCTATAAAAGGAGCACGGTAGAAGAAGAAAGGGGAGAGGATATGGACAGAGGGATGGACGGGTGATGAAATCTTGGGGGAAACTCAGGGGTTACACTTCGTCTTCTGTCTTGTTTCATTGGTGAAGCACAAGCTGTGAACCACTTCTTCTGTAGGTATAGCCAGCTGTTAACCATAAAAATGGAGAATTGAATAATAATAATGGAACCGCGAACCCAACATTTAGACCATAAACTAAGTAATTCTCATGGATGAATTTACCATGAAAGGTAATTCCCACGAACCTCCTTCAATATGGTGCTCCACGTAGTGTACCATTACGTGGATGGAACCTTGCGCCGCGTACCCAATCGGTACGTGAATGTAATCCAAAACGGCATGGTGAGCCGCATACCACCTTGGTACATGGTTGGTGACACCCATGACCATGTACCACACTGGTATGCAGATGTCCCTCCAACCCCTATACCACTACGTTATACAGAGCCTTCCCCATCCCGCATAAGAAACCAATACGCGGAATGGGGTGTTTTCGGGTATCCTTCCCTCGAGTTCAAACTTCACCCCTCCATTAACGTTTAGTCCTTCATAATCCCTCTACTAACCAGTTCTCCAGTAGTAGTCCAAAGCCTTCTCCAAAGCTGCCAGAACCATATTATTAGGCCATTGGGTGCATCAACACCCCCATTGAATCTACATACCCACGGTAAGCATAGTCACAAAGGCCCTCCCAAAAAAGGAATAAGCTTCAGGAATGCCTATATGGCTACATTCCCACAGTAACCTAGAGTCCAATCTTGGGTGGCCAATGTGAAATTCCCCATTCTCGGGATTAGGGGTGATCACTTTCTTTTCCATTCAATGAGGAACATTGATCAGTCGAAGGGGTTATGTTCCCTCCCCCCTTTGATAAAGGCGAAACTCCCCCCCTTCCCAGAACGTGCTATGGGGACCTCCCCCTAAGGTTATTCCTCAATCTTCTGAGGAAAGTCTGGGTGAAATTTAATTTCATTCCACATTGAATGGCTCATCGATCCGTGCCCTCACCCAGGGTCGCCCTAGCATATTTTGCTGCGGGATCTCCCTCCCCCACCAACAAGGAGGGAGAAATGTGTATTGTTGAATCTCTCAAATCCTCTGGTTTCTCACACCGATCATGTCTCACATTAGAGTAGAGGTTTGTGAAGGTCACAAAATAATCACGCCATCTGAACTATGAGAACTCTAATAATTTTTTAAAACAAGATATGTAGAATGCCTACTAGATGGCCCAATTTCAATGGGTTCCCATCATAAAAGGGTTCATCCAATCACGTTTCTCAAATGGGAAGACTCAATTCGTAAGCCCCCCACCATCTAAACTATGAGAACTCTGATTTCTGATCAAAACAGGATAAATAGGATGCTTAATAGAAGGCTCGATCTCAAAAGGGTGCCCATTCCAAAAGTGTCCACCCAACTTTGCCTCCTCAAATGGGTATCATTCATGCATAATCCCCACACATCCAAACTACGTGGGATCTTATTCCTCTCTGGAGGATACGTAGGAATCCCTCCATGTGGGACTAACCCAACATTAAGTCACCTTACGACTCCTAGATGATGATAAATTCCAAATCACCTTATTATATGGCTAAGTCGGTGTCACCTATGTGGCATCAAACATACACATGCTCATGACGATCTTGAAAGTTATGGGTAGCCCGTAGAAACACTCTTCATGATTGAACCAAGGATACACAAACATATGAACATGACATAAATCTATAATAGTGTCTTGGAATAGGCCACAGTCCTCCCCCATAAGTGTGCAATGATCCTGACATCCCAGCCTCTCGACCAATGGAGTCCTCAAGTGACGTTGGCCAAATCGTCAGCCAATGAGTGCCTACCTTTGGAAACCATATCCTTGAATCAAGGATACCAGGGATGTTGGGTGTTTGAGGATTCGTTAATAAATAATTTTATGACTATCTGAGGATGTTATATCCAAGAAAGACCAATTTCTTGAGTGCTTGACCCCCATGCAATCACCCGTTGGGACCAACAGTTCCCTATAAGGATAATTCGACCTTCTTTGAAGAATAATGAAATCGAAGGGTCTAAATGAAAGAGGAAAAACTCGAAAGGATCCCATATATATGGAAAATAGGACAGGTGATGATCCAAATCATTCCATCTCCACACTGCCCGCAAAACACGCCTCCTCGGAGAGGTAACAAAAATTGTGATCCCGACGTGAATCTTTAACCAAGGTGGTTGTTCTACCCAAGATGAAATAAAACAAAAGAATACTGCATGTTAGGCCATTTTGTTCACCCTAGTGTAAATAAAACGTGCCACCTTAGAGGCAGAACAAAAATTGTGAAATCAACATGAATCCTTAACCATGGTGGCAGTTCTACCCCCAATGAAAAATGATAAAAGGATACTACACGTCAGACCATTTTTTCACCCAGGTGTGCGCAAAACGCGCCACCTCCATGGTGGAACAAAAAATGGTGAACCTAACATGAATTCTTAACCATGGTGGCATCCTAACCCCACATAGGCCCTTTCACCCCATAGTAAAAAAGTGGAAAGGGCCACGCTGAATCTCCAAATATGCATGTGTTTAATGGAATGATACTTTGTCGATTTTTAGTAGTCTGTATGTCAATAATATATTACAGGTTACAATAGAGAGACCTTAGATCCAAATGACAATGCCACGATCCATGAATAATTACTCATAACCGGTCCTACGGGCGGTCAGCGCCTCAACGAAGTGCAAGACCCCTTGGCCAACCCAGAGTATTCAATGATTGGTGTCCAATAAGATGATCAAAGAGAACCACTAAAATGGCACACTTCCCATACTAGAGGCTACAGGACAAGACCTCCAGTCTATGATGGTCCGCCATCCACAACTTCAACCGTTTCCAGTGCCTCAACACATGGCAGCCCTTATGGTCATTTCAAACTGTTTCGCGATCCCATCCCTGGAACGTCACAATGACTACATCTCTTACCTTAGTGAGGCAGATGAAGTCAATCCTAACCACTTCATCCCAGCTGCACATGGAACCTACCCACGGTCCCTTGCTAGAAAGAATCGCTGCCAACACCAGATGATCTGACCTCCTCCCATTAAGGAGGACCTAATGCTGAGGGAACTTGCTAATGTCTCGGAGACCCGATCCCCTCAAGCTTCCCACCAAGGGCAGAAAATATATAACCCGAGACACACTATCACCCTAGTTCCTGGGGAGATGTTCTATCATACTAACGCAATGAAGTTCAATGTAAAGACACCAAACTATGCCCTATCCAGTCAATCCCAACCCAGAAAAAGGGAGGAACGATACAAGCACATTCATGTTTCTACTAGTGCTCGCAGGTCCCATCAGCTAGACAGAGTGGCAAACTATAGGTAGATGGAAACATCTACCAACGTACAACAAGCCTGCCATCCAAATATGGTGGCACTCAGCTATTTTCAAGCACAAACACCTTTTGATGAACTTCAAGCCTGACATCAAAAGAGGGTAGCAATAGGTTATACGTAGGCACAAATACCTGCTGATGCATACCAAGCCCGCCATCTGAATAGCAAGGCAACCAAATATGAGCAGAGTCAAATTTATGTGGATGCATACAAAGCCCATGAGAAAAATACAGTGGAAAGTGAATAGATGATAATCCATTATCTTTAATATAAATACACTTGTCCAATATGGTGGATACCATAGAGAACAACTGGTGACACACTCGCTACGTTGTCCTGGAACAGGATAATTTCTAGTATCTACTAGCATCTCATGGAAGACCGATGCAGGTGAAAACTCCTGATCCGACATCGGAATGGCCCTTCATACCCAATGCATACAAAGATGTATCTCTGCACATCCTAAACAAGATGGAGGATCAAATGTCGATTCCAGACCATATTCTCCAAACATGCCAACATATTATTGAATCAGTGTAAAAGGTGAGAAATTGGTCCCATGACCCGATTTCCTCGAATGGAATGACTCACTCGCAAAATGATTTAGTCAATATGGAGCCGTTATGCAAATCTTCTATATTTCAAGAGGGTCTATGGAAATATCCTATGACATACGGACAACTAAAATGGAAATAAATACCCATTCCAATTGGGGGACGCAAGTCCACCTTGGTGGCCACTCTAGGGCAGATATATATCCCTAAAAAAACTCAAAAGGATATTTAGCATATCCATATGACATCACGGGACCCAAAAAGATAGGGAGACATATATGAAGGCCATTACCAAAATCAGATGGCCCCGGTTACCCACAAGAGTCCACCCAAAAACAAAATGCACCCAAAGAAATTGGAAAATGAAGAGCTTGTACATGATCCTGCTCTGTTGGAAACTGGGGTTCTCAATGCCCTCAAACATAAATAAACAAAGTCTCAAGACCCTATCATTCCATGACCAAATTATAGAAGTGGCATTAGAAGTTGTAGAGGACCTCATAATAATGTCGCAACTAGCAGCTCTGAGGGTCCTCTATAGAGCACCATCGGGGTTTAATCTATGGGTCAAGAGTGATTGATCATGAGAGCATATCTCTTGATGTGTGTCAGGGTATCCCTCCCCCCGACCTGAATATTAGATGGAAAGAAGGACCTCACCTTGATATCATCCACTATGATGGCCCTATTTAGGGTATATGTTGGAGATATGATTCTACCTATAGTCAAAAATCAGGTCATTATGGTTTTCCTCTCCATGACGACAGTCATTGTGAAGGCCCTCCCCACAAAGAAATTTGCTGTGAAGGCCCCCCCACAGTAACACCTAGAAATGAGAAAGTACTCATTTCATTGCAGTACATCTTAAAGGTCCTCCTCCAGATGTACACTGCATAAATTCTTCCTTCAACCTGATATAAAGTCATTATTGTAGTCCTTCCCATGATGACAGTCATTAAGAAGGACCTCCCTGCAATGAAAGTATCTATTAAGGTCCTCCCCATAGTAACTCTAAGAAACAAGAAGGTACTCCCCTTATAGCAGTACATCCCGAAGGACCTCAGTATGATGTACGCTGTAGAAATTCCCCCTACATGAAAATATCAAGTCATGATGGTAGTCCTTTCCATAATGACAGTTGCTATTAAGAGCATCCCCATACTGACGTCAAGTAGCAATAAGGCCCTCCCCTTGCTACAGCCCTCCCGGAAGGTCCTCATTGGGGTACACACCGTCAGTAAAATATATGTGGTCACGCATCAAGTTACCATGGTAGACATCGCCATCACAACACCACTTGAAAGGTCCTCCTCAAATCTAAAATACATGCTGTCAAGAAGGTCCTCCACATGTCGTAACAGATATGAGAAATACCTCCTATGCTAAGGCACTCATAAAGAAGTCAGACACATCGTGAACTGCATCTATAATGAGTGATATTCTTTGTGAACCAAATGACGGCCTTAGGGAACGTTCATCTTTTGATCCACCCTCGCGGCATCCACAAATCGATAAGTCCCCCACCAGCTTGTTTTCTTTTAAATAAATCACCAAGAAGAAATCAAGATGCGAAAATAAATTAGAGGAGCCTCCGGATGAAAAACATCGTGATGTGTTTATTGTGAGAAGACGACTAGCTAGGGATAATATACCAGTGACTTATTATACTATGAACACTTCCCACTTTGACATAAAAGGTGATTTTTCTGGGGAATGCATGCATTCCATTCACCTAAATTTATGGAAAAGTCTTCGAAAGATGAAATTAAAATTCCTACTGTATTAAGGGTACGTGGACCATGTCCACACAATAGAGGAGTTTTGTCGTTTGATCGACTTGAAAGCCCTCCCATACACCAGGAAGCCACATTCATAAAGGAAAAAAGAATAACCTTGAACTGGATTTCCTCTATTAACTTCATAAATTGCATCACCTCATTGGAAATTCCCCGACTGGAGTTCACATTTAGTGGTGGTGAGAACATGAAGCTTTACACATCTCTCCATATCCCATTCAATAGACCCTATTGGAAATGAAATACTGCAATGTCATCACCCAGAGCTTACAATCAAATGAAACCCCTACTCAGGAAATTTATAATACTCAATAAAAACCAACCTAGAGTAAGTCTAAAAAGCTTTAGGTCCAAAGAGATGACGCCGTCGAAAAACATTTGAGTCAGGAAACCGGGAACATCCAGCAGGCTTCCTACCTAAGGGAATCTAACCAGCAAGTAGTGCTCATGTCTTTTAAAGACCATATATACCATGCATGTCCAATTCCACACTCAGATTATACCCTCATGGGAGTAAGTGAAATTGAATGGGTGGAAATAACAGTGGATACCGCTGCGATACAGGAACAACCCCACCCCACAGGGTTGGAATAATTTTTAAATAAAAATTCTCCCATAAGACCAACAAATCCAGGCCATAGCGTAGAGACTATAGAAT
Source organism: Viscum album (assembly GCA_963277665.1). Classification (NCBI taxonomy): domain Eukaryota; kingdom Viridiplantae; phylum Streptophyta; class Magnoliopsida; order Santalales; family Viscaceae; genus Viscum; species Viscum album. The sequence goes on along the minus strand of OY728130.1, from coordinate 1,049,265,864 downwards.
GTGAACAACCTCATACTGTAGGGCTAGGGGAATTTTTACCCCAAATCCCAGCATGGTAGACATTTTTCTTCCACCGTATAGGAAGAATGATGTACAGAGGAGTTACCCATTCCACCCTTTCTCGTGGTCCACACCCTTAGAGAAAAAGGCACGTTAAGAGGTTATACCAAGGCCCCCTTCAAGTCAATCTTCATCATGACACCTGAAGAATACCACAAAATGGATAGAGAAAGTCCACCAAAGGGCACAAGAATCCTTCCTACCATTTTTCACTAGGTACACAACCCTTAAATGTTGTACACCTTAGGGAACGTTGGGAGCATCAACCCCAACGATATAATAGGTTGTTACATGGTGGGAGATGGTGAAAAAGAATATGGTTCCCTCCTAGTGAAATCCCACACTGACTTTGATGGTGTGCAAACCTGGAACCCAAGGGTACACCTAAATCTGGGTGCCCCCTCAATCAATCTAACATTTCCACCCCCAAGAAACTCCATCAAAGAGAAAAATTAATCCATGGTTTTCTATAACCCACATCCTCCTCCCCATGAGAGAGTGTACCTCACCCTTGAGGAAAGGTTCACCAAGAAGGAGGAAGAAATAAAATAGATTAGGTGAATTAATGTCAAGCTATGTTGATGGAGTTATCTCATCGGATGTGTTCCCTCTGTGGAACGTCAGCTGATGATCCCAGAAGAGGTTCCCATATCCCATGCAATCATTCCAGTGAATGAACCCAAGTTCGAAGGGAAGTTCAACCAGGCCCTGGAAGGACATCAAGACTTCCTACTATTGGGAAGGAAGTTGGAATATACCTCGTCTACCAACAAATGATGCCCCTAGCTGGGTATCAACCACAAATTCTAGTTGTGCCAGCATTCCCAATCTTGGCCCTTGTGGCACCAGCTAATGATCAAACATGACAGGATATGCATCAAAGGATCTTAAACACTATTTAGGAGCTAAAAATTGACTAGAATCCAAGGAGGGGCGACATGCTCCAACACCACTAGAGCACAAACCCTACCGAGAGTGGTTGAGAATTGTTCTGCCACCACCAAAATTTAAGAACCCCGTATTATCAGTATTAAAGGGCTCAGGGGACCCGAAACAACATTTGATGCACTATTCTTCTTACTATGACCACATGATGGGCACTCTCGAGAATCAAGAAGCAGAAAAAAATTAGGTGTTTCGTATAAACCCTATAGGGTTTATCTTTTTACAGTATACTAGCATGCCAACTAATTCAATTACTGGCTGGTAGGATCTCCGGAGATAGTTTCTCTTCATGTTCAGTTCAACACTACCCAAGACGATGGTCAATGATCTCATGAACTACAAGCAGTGAGAGAATGAGAGTCTCAGACTTCATTTCCAGATGGAAAGGCCTGACATATTCCCCGAACAGGCCACTCCCACATAATGAGATTCTCTCCATGTCCATCTATAACCTTCAAGATGAATTGCGAATGCCGCTCATCCATGGTAATTACACTAGTGGGTTTGGAGACATCTCTACCATCGCCCAAAGGATAGAAGACTCTTTGTAAAGGACTAAACTGAAGTCCCGAGTGGACCTATTAGCCTTGGTAAAAGAACAATAAAATCTAAGGAAGATTCTATCACACTGAAGACACCCCAGACACTATCTTTATCTGCGAGCCCTCCACCAAACCATGCGGGGCCCCATGGACACCAACAACCAACCCCACCTCAGAAAGATGAGGGAAAATTCTCTAAAATAAATTAGTTATACAAATAAATAAATTTATTTTATTTTCTCCAAGATGTTTATGTCCGCAACTATTTCATTCCCTCCATGAATTGCAATATACTTCATCTGCGATAGCCGAAGCATGCCGATGAAGTGTGTCTCAATAAACATTCAAATTATTTTCTCTATCACCAGATACTAGGACGCAGCATCTAGGAATGATTTTTTTTCAAGGAAATCCTAAAAACGATGGTGGATTTCATGAAAGTCAAGTTGGGCCCGCCACCATCACAAGTGGCATATGATTCCACATCTAACTCAAGAGAGGAAGAAGAATGGAAAACTATCACAGAAAAGAAGGAGAAAAAGTTTGAAAACTAGATGGCCCAAAAGACTATCAGCAGAGTCCATGGAATCCTCTAAGCATAGTTTAATCAACCTACTATGCCCATAAAAAATCCTAAAACCATACAACCATCCTCCTCATCCCTACAGTCCACTAAATGCTAGAAGGGAAGAGAGAAAGAGCAAGAATATGATATGGTTCCAAACACAATGTTAGGGTTTACAATTTTGGACATCATGGCAAAAGACTTGGTACAATGAGCACCGCCCCAGCAAATGGTATAATAAGAACCGCCCAGCCAAACTGTTCAAAGGGCACCGCCCGAACAAATGGTACCATCAGAAGGATGAAGTCATACAAGAACAGTATCAGATCAAGAACTGATCTTTGTCTATATTAATGTCATTCACTTGGTGGAAGCCTACTCCGATGAAGACAATGTACATGAACAAAAATTCACCATGACCAATTGGAGAGCTGGAGGAGGAGGCCATTGAGTATGTAGGTTTCCTAGAAGGCATTGTTGTGGAAGGAGTCAAATTTCTAGCCATGACACAAGTCATAATGTTAACATCGTGGAAACTCACAAAAGGACCCTCAAATAGACTTAATGAGAACCAGAATGATCCTTATCCCCCAGCATAGCAAACTCAATCTTAGTTATATTGTAATATCCATCTAGGGAAGAACTAGTACTGAACTGCCCAAGGTATACAGGCAGACCAATCTGTCCAAATGTGGAAAGCACTACAGCCCCGTTGACCCCTACCACAGAGGTCGAACAATATATGTCCAATGATCAAGCCCCTAAAGTGTCTATGAAAGAGAAACCCTAAGCCGAGAAGCTCTGACCATTAGATACGAAGTATGAAATTTTAAAGTAGTTTGATTTAGTACCTGCAATGATTTCAATCCTAGACGTGTTGAGTTTGTTCTCAGATCTTAGGGAGGCGCTCAATGAAGACTTACTAAGTCCCCAAGAGTTCAAGACCGAGGTAGTAGAGGCTAAGGTCTGCCAAATTGAGACCAGTCCCGAATAATGTCAGCCCATTATATTTTTCACAGATAGATATGAAGACGCCCTCATTCATGGGCACATCAAAACCTTATATGTGTCTGGAAATATAAATGGAATTGATGTTCAGAGGATCTTCATCGACAATGGCTCTAGAGTTAACCTCCTCCCACTGAGAACACTTCATCGAATGGGATATGATGAAGAAATCTTGAATCCCTAAACCAAAACACTCATGGGATATGAAAAAAGTGTGTAGAAACTATTGGAAAGAATCATGCTTAAAATATGGCTCAGTGATCTCATATCAGATTCTGAGTTCCTAGGGGTACGGTGAAGTATGACCTTCAATGTTCTGATAATAAGGCCTTGGCTACATCAACATGATTCACTTCCTTCCTCATACCATCAGTGCATCAAATATTGGACTAATGGAAAAAAGGGACATTCCATGCTAATAAATACCCATTTGAGTTCTATGAGTCACATTACATTGACTTAAGGTTTTATGAATCAGAAGAAAAACATCTTTCGTTTGACGACGTTTATTGGATTAATGCGCTGAATAGATTGGAGATGGTTCCCTCCAATCCCTTCTAGTAGCTTGATGAGGATTACGTGCTACCTGTAAACCTAGTTGTATGCATAAGTGCAATCCCAGATACTGACTTATTTGTCTGCATGGTCTCTATTACGACCACCTAGTCCAAAGACACAGAAGAGCGGGATGACTCCCATGTTGTTAGGAAACTCCCTATCAAAGATGCTCCCAGCCCATCCTTAGGGCATTATACTACCCATGCCTCACACAGTATAGAAAAAGATGGTTTATTTCCCAATATTGTAGAAGTTATCTCAAAAATCCATTCTCTATCATAAGTGGAAGACGATGAAGATAAAGAAGAAAAGGTGGCATAAGACCTCAAAGATGCCCCTCCAACATTTAAAGAAGTTGTTTCCAACACTATAGATGACATTAAGGAGATAAATATGGGAACTAAAAATTACCCAAAACCCACTCTAATCAGTGTGGTGATTATTTTTGAAGAACTGAATACATATAAATCCTTCTTGAAGAAGAATCAAGATGTGTTTTTCTAGAATTACCTAGAGATGACATGCCTTGATCCTAAAGTTAGTACCCATGATATGGGCTTACCAAAAGATCACCAGGGCTATAAACAGGCTGCCAGATGAACCCGCATGATGCACGCTCCTAAATAAAGGCTGAAGTCGACAAAATTATCAATGCCAACTTCATACAGGAGGTCCAATAACTAATCTGGATGGCCAAAATTGTCTCTATCTTAAAGAAGAATGGATAGATTAGAATCTTCATTGACTTCAAGGAACATAATCGGAATTTCCAAAAAGATGACTTCCCAACCCCAATAACATAATTCTTGTACAATGGAATAGATGGATACAAATACCCTCCTTCATGGATGGTAATTCTATGTATAATAAAATCTAGACTGCCCGAGGAAATGAAGAAGATACAACTTTTAGGGTCCCTAAGGGTGTGTTATGTTATACAGTGATTCCCTTCAGTCTAAAGAATGTCGATGCCACATATCAGCACACCATGCATCTCATCCTCAATCCCTTTTGGGGAAATGTCATCGAGTGTTATGTCAACGATCGGGTGGTTATGTCATGACAACATTCAAACCACCTGGCCAACCATGAAACTATCTTCCAAAAGTTTTGAAAACATAGTTTAAATATGAATCCCTCGAAATGATCCTTTTTTATTACATTGAGAATATTTCTCATATTCTTCATAAGCCAACGTGGCATCTATGTCAACCCGAGAAGACAAAAGCCATTCTTGGCATGTCCCCACCTTGAAACCTCACCGAGTTGAGAGGTCTCTAGGGGAACCTTGCCTATATTCGGCACATCATAGGCATCCTTGCTGGTAAATGTTTACCTTTCACCAAGATCATGAAGAAATGAGTTACATATGATTGGGATAATTATTATCAAGAAGCATTTGACAACCTCAAAAGATATATCCTAAGCCCGCTAATGTTCATGCTGCTAATTGATGGGAGACCGCTCATTTTATATGTGACTACCCAGGGATTGTCATTAGGAAAATTCCTTGCACAAAAAAATGATTCCAGTAGTGAGAAAAACCTATACAACCCTTTTAGGAAAATGATTGTTTCCATAACTTGGTATTCGAAGATTAAAAGGATTTTCATATCCCTAATATTCACGGTTCAAAAAATCAGGCATTACCTGTAGCACCATGGGGTCCACCTGGTCTCTTGTTGAAACCTACTCAAGTATATCCTCATCCTTCGCATGATAAATGGGTGCCTATCAGGATGGATGGTCATCTTAAAGTAGTTTGACATATGGTACGTGCCCCAGAAGTCCATTAAAGGACATGAGTTATCAGACTTACTGACTGAGCTCCCCTTGGAAGAGATGGCACCATTGGATACCAAACTTCTATATGAAGAAGGGTTTCCCATCGAAGTGAACCCCCATGGAATATTAGATGTACTTTGATGGTGCTTCTTGAATCCCAATAGGGAAAAGGATGGAGGATCCCTAGCTTAACCAAGTGTGGCTTGGAGTTGTACTTGTATCTCCTGAAATTTACATCTTTCCTTAATTTTTCCAACTTTCAGAAGGATGTTTACAAAAAGGAAGCAGAGTATCATGCCCTCATTGCAGGCCTTGAATTGGAACTCCAGGTGTAATCCAAACACCTTAAAATAAAGAGGTTTTCAGAGCTAATCATCAAACATGTCAATGGTGACTATGCTATCAATAAGGAAGTGTTGGTTCCATTAATGAACCATGTTAATGAAATGACGGATGAATTCCCATCAGAACCACCAATTACTCATGTTCATCAGTTAGAGAATGCTTAATTAGACACTTTGGAAAATATAGCCACATTCTTGGATGATCCCAGCTGAGATGAAACAGTCATTAGCATTCATCACTGTCGGATGATCTTGTAGTTCATCTAGAACAATATAATTTCAATTGATGAAATTATCAATGTAACTAAGCCTTACGGTTATACCACTTGTTGGATGACACCCATCACAAATTACCTTCAGGACGGGGAACTCCCACCAATTAGGGTTGAAAGGGAGCAGGTACGAAGTTGGACAATCAATTTTACCCTATACAATGGGGTGAACCAAGAAAAGGTTCTCTACAAACAAGGCCTTAATGGAGTCCTTCTCGATTGCATCAATATAAAAGAGATTGTAACTATCATTAAAGAAGTTCATGTCAGATCTTGTGGATCACACGAGTCTGCAACCAAGCTCTCTCATCAAATATGAAGGCTTGGGTATTACTGTCCCACAATGATATTGTATTGCACCATATTCACTTAATGTAGCCATTTCTACCAAGTTCAGGCAAATTTTATACACCGCCCCCTGAGTTTCTTCATGCGGATAAATACTCTTGGCCATTTGTCACCTGGGGGATGGATGTTGTGGGGTTGTATCATCATCCTACATTCAAAAAATTAAAGTTCATACTCACAGTGACCGACTTATTTTCTAAATGGGCTTAATCCATACCCATTAAGGAAATTGGGGAGAAAAACATTGTCATCTTTGTGAAGGCCAACATCACCAGTAGATTTGGTGTCCCACATACAATACTGATAGACAACGGAAAAACTTCTACTCTGATGAACTGGAGAATTTGTACTGGGAATATGGAATCAGGGCCAACCGGTCATCCCTCTACCATGCGGTAGCCAATGGGTAGATAGAATCACTCAACAAGACTAATCCCAACATACATCAAAATATGGTTGAAATGGATAGGAAAATGTAGCCAAACAAGCTCTTTCATGCTTTGTGGGCTTACCAGACCATGACCCACACTGCCTCTTAGGCAAACTCGTACTCACTTGTATATAGGGAAGAGGTGGTGTTACCCATAGAAATCCAAGTTCCCTCACTTCGTGTGACAATTTGTGATCAAATTGACATGGAAGAGCAATCCTAGATAAGATTATATGAATTAGAGCAGTTAGACCAAAAAAGGTTGTACACTCTGCACCGTTTGGAAATCTACCAAAACTGGATTGAACGAGCCTTCAAAAAAAAGGTTCTCCTTAGATATTTCTTTGTAGGAGAAATTGTGTTATTCCTCAGAACCCTGATGATACTAGGGAAGAATCTCTCGAAGCTTCAACCAAAGTGGGAAAAACCACATGTCATACATTGGGTCTATTCTAATGGAGTGTACGCCCTGATATCAATGGATGGAAAGATCATCACATCTCCCACAAATGAGATATTCTTAAATAAATACTTCGCATAATGACCAATCACCATATCATGGTCCAAACTCTAAGACATTAAAATATTATTTTAAAATGTGCCAATGCCAAAGTCCAAGCTCTACGACATTAAACTATTAGTCATGAATAAAATAAATTACCCAAGTATCATGGTCCAAACTCTAAGACCTTAATCTATGAGTTAAAAATTCCCCAATTCCAAAGTCCATGATCTACAACGTTAAAATATGAGTCATGAATAAAAAACAAATGCCCCAATATCATGGTCTAAACTCTACGACCTTAAAAAATGAGTTGAAAGAAATGCTTCAATATCATGGTCCAAAATCTATGACCTTAAACTATGAGTCATAAAAGATTCCCCCATGATAATGGCCAAACTCTAAGACCCACAACTATGAGTTAAAAATGTACCCATGGTCCAAAATCTTTTACCCTAAACTATGAGTCATAAAGTATTCCCTCATAATAAGGTCCGAAATCTAAGACCCTAAAATATGAGTTAAAATTTTCCCCCTAATCCAAACACTACAACTCTAAACTACGAGTCATAAAGGATGACCCCATGTTAAGGTCCAAACTATAAGACCCTAAACTACGAGTTAATAATTTCCCCATGGTCCAACCTTTACAACCCTAAACTATGTGTCATAAAGGATGCCCCCATGATAATTTCCAAACTCTAAGACCCTACACTATGAGTTAAAAATGTCTCCAAGGTCCAAAATCTATGACACTAAATTATGGGTTATTAATAAATTCCCCCCATTTCATGGTCCAATCACTAAGACCTTAAAATATTATTCATCATCCTTTCCACATGACATTAGACTGTAAGGAACATGTCCTTTCCGTAAGAAGTTAAACTACATAGCATAAAATGTCCCAATTACATGACAATAAACTGCATGATCATTCACAAAACTACATGGGGTTAGATTCCTGCACTCATAGGATATGTAGCGATGCCTTGTTTTTTGATCATGTCCTAGAATACAACAAAAAAATTCCTCCTTCACGCCCCTAGTCAACCCATATTTAGAAAGGATACCATTATCACTTTTTATTTCTCACACTGAGAACAACTGCTGTGAGCTTCAGAATTGTGATACAGATTCTACTATGAAGGTAAAATATGGAGAAACATGGAAGATATGACAACCATGAGGGGTAGAATGAAAAATCCCCTACTTGTTGGACTGATCCAAATCATTATATTACACACATAGAACTATGTACAACTTTATTCCTACCCCACACGATACATAGTGATGCCTCGATCTTCAATCTTGGACCAGACCCACCAGGAATGAAAGTGAAAAGGAACCCATCCTATTTTACATCACCTCAAACATACAAAAAAGACTATGTAACCACTCCTTGTTTCTCACATCGAGTATAACTCATGTGAGCTTCAGACCAGTGGTATGGATTATCTTATGCTAGTAAACCATAGAGAAGTATGGTAGGCCTGACACCCATATCAAGTAAATCTAAAATTCCCTCAAGTGTCCCAAACACATAAAAAACGTTTTTAGGAAACATCATGAACTACGTGTGGCTTCATTATTTATCTCTTAGGGTACGTAGTGACACTCAGATTTGAGATCATAGCCCAACCACCATCAGAAAAATTCCCATTTCCCACATACGATGGTCAGACCTATGTGGAAGCTCCAAGAAGGTCATGGTTAATAATGGTCTAGCTATTCTCACATTCCCATGAAATCCTTTCATTTTTTTCACACTCTATACCATGGAAAAAATTGGATACTCACAATCATCCAATGCCATATATGATATAAGGCTAGTGTCCCGTGGACACCTTTGATTAACTGTGCATATCGTGCCCCGATGTCTCTTCATACGTCTCCCACAAAAACAGCAGTCAATCAAAGGAAAATCCATCCCCATGAGAGTCCTCTCCTTCTTCATTATGACTAATGGTTTTCAATCTCCATGTCATCCCTCCAGATTCATGTCACCTTGAGGACTATGGTTTACACCTTCTACCATCACTCATATCTAAGGAATGGAGAAACACCATGACTGCGATTAACTTGAAACTTTTGAAGGCCTCTGTAACGCCCAAATCATCCTCACATCATGACATTAAACAGTAAGGCACAAACTTTAGCCTAAAAATCCCCTAATATTGAATTAAAAATACTTATACGGTGACATTAAACCATTGTGATTTCTTGTTTGTCACACCGAGCATAGATCACATGAGCATAGGAATATTAGAAAAATATCCATAGTGACACTATAGAAAAATAGCCTAGGAATTTTGTCCTAGTAGCACGACCCTAAAAGGCATGTCATAGTTCCCTCCCCCAAGAATAACCCTGTGTCCTGGCCTTGTGATATTAAACAATCGGGTATCCCAATGATAGAATGAATACATGACCCTATGTACAGGTCAACACTACGTAAGGGAAACCATTCCATGAGTAAATCCCAACCCAAATGTCCCAAATATGTCATGGTATACCCATTCCATATTGAAAACTTCATGGTTTAAGTGATCTTGAATCACCATAACCCTCCAAGTCTATCTGGGATGGAAGGCTAGTGTCATGCGGACATCTTTGATTAACATGTATATAATGCCCAAGTGGCTTTGAATATGTTGCCAACAAAAATGGAATTCAATCAATGGAAAATTGATCCACAAGAGAGTCCTCTCCTATATCAGTAAACCTAATGGCTTCCTAGCCTTATTCCATCCCTCCTGATTTAAGGTCCCTCAATGTCACTGTTTAAATTTTCCCCCTTTCACACATCTTAGATATATTATAACATATGGGCCCGATTCACCTATGGTCTCTTTTGAGGATTCTAAAAGATATCATCTTTTCTTGATCAAATTGAACCATATGAAATGGAATAGTTCCCCCACTCATTATCAGGTTTCCCTTAAGAAGTTCAGCTAAAAAGCCTCCTCTTGGGACTAGGGGAACCTTGGTCGAAGGTCACACACTGTATTTAGAATGTTCCTAATCTCTATAATCCTAAAAGGTCATTGAAGGAGGAAGGCCAGTGTCTTAGGGACACCATTTCGTGACTCTTCATGTCATTCCCCGATGGCTCAGTATACATTTTCCTCCAAAACGGACATCAACAAAACAAAAATTCTTCTCTAGGAGAGTTCTTTCCCGCATCCTTACGCTCAAACGATATTCACATCTTGTCACACCCCAAGATTTGGAAAAATCCTAGATTAAGGCTTATGTACCTCCTTTTTCCCAGGTGAACCTGACATAGAAAATACTCTTAACTGAACTGAACAATGGTATGATTTCCCTGACACAACTAAGAAATATGTGAAAATTATTTTATACTCAAGGCCGATGTGAATGTTTCTAATGTTCTTAGACAACACTATTAAATCCATCCACCTATTGTGGCTCTCAACTTCAATATAAATCCAAAATGTGGAAAATCACAACAGGCCATCGGGAATGGAAGGCCAGTGTCATGGGGACACAATTTCTTGACTATGCATATCATGTCCGAGTGGCTCTACATATGTCCCCTACAAAAATGGTCATTAATCAAAGGAATATTCATCCCTATGAGATTCTTTTCCTTCCTCTATATTCCTAAAGTGGCTATTGAGCCTCATGAATCTCTAGAATCCATAAATCCATGGTCAAGAAAAATTCCTAACCTTTTTCAGAAGGATATTAGAAAATTTCCAACTAATGGTCCCGAGTCAGGGCCTTACCCTGTGGAATTTTGTCAAATATGTTCAACCTTAAACATTAGTAATACCTTTTAATGGGAGGACTATGTACTACCATATAAAGAAGAGACATTATTCTCACTAGAGGGAAAATCTGCTGAAGGAAACTCTGGGTAAAAGTCTAGTATATGTTCACTAAAAAAACACATCAAGCCTTCAGAAAAGGCGTAAATCTTGTTAGGCCAAAAACCCAAAAAGGGTGTCCTATGAAAAATCCATTTTATTCCCTCTAATACCATGTTGAGAAGGATTAGAAAAAAATTAGGTTATTAATGAAAATGGAACAAATGTTCTTGAGGTTTTTGACAAAACCTCAACAATAGTATAACTACACTCTTTGAGTCCCTTGTCTCAGGAAAAAAATTAGATCGCGTTTTGGTTATCAAGGTTTACTAATTTCATGTAATATTTTATAATTTACAATTGATTGAAAAAATGATGACATGAAGAGATTGTTGTTCGGAGTGGACACTCAAGTGTGGGAGTGAATTGAGATCTAATTAAAATTTTTGTTTTAAAAACCTTGTCTTAAAAGCCCCCAATTAAAATAAAAAATTAGACTGTAGTGAATTTATACCAAAGTAAAGGTTCTGTTTGGTTTTCAAGGGATTGATTATTTCCCAGCTAATCAAATCAAGAGAGTTGATTAACTTTTAAAACTAACTTACTTATTTACAACTAATATAAACACTTGCGAGTTTAATTATCAAAGTGAATTTAAAACAGTTTTGGTTTTAAAGTAATTAGCAGCGGAATAAAAAATAACTTTTAATATAAATAAGCACATCAGATTTAACCAAGAGGTTCAGTCTCAAGCTGAGACTTAGTCCTCTCAAAACTTCATATAAATGTGATCCACACCCTGGATCGGGGATAAACAACAGTATACAACTGTCCAGGTCACACGACCTCTACCACTGTTATCTGTGGGAATAAAAAACAATAGCAACCAGATGTACAGGTCACACGACCACTACCACTATCCCAGTGGGAAATAAAAGATGTAAGAGTGTTGAGTGAGGATTTACAAATCCTCCAGTTAAAGCACAGGAGACAGTGTGTGTTTTAAATACAGCAGATAACACACACTGCTCAATATGTAAAAAGATAAATCACAGAGAAAATATTTAGAGTTTAGAAATGGCTCTAGTGATTGTCGTGCAGTTCTGGACTCCTTTGATTGATCAGAATTTGCTCTGATTCCGCTTCTGGTTTTTTTTCTGGAAAATAGAGTACCGTCTGTTTCCTTGACTTCCAGGTGTAGATACAATCGATGAAGCTCTTGTGTTATGTTCTCGTTCTTAGCTCTTCACTGGTATGTAGTAATGAATGAGTTCTTCATGTAAGTTTAGTATTCTCTTTGCATTCACACTCAGTTTTTCTTCCAGCACACCTCGTGGAATGTATGCCTCTATGTATTCATCTATTCATGCTCTCTTTGTAGTAGAACATCCTTCCTTTATTTAAAGCACGAGCTCTGAAAAAAGATGATTTACTTTTTGCAGTTATGAGGTACGGTTCCCTGACATCCAACAACCTTCATTAAATAAATGACAGAGCATTAAAATATTCCTAATATAACCGTTGGTTAGATTAAATAAAGATAAAGAAATTAAAGAAGTGTCAGGTTCTGTCTCTGGAACGGTAGCTCTTGATATCGGTAGACTTGTGTTATGGTAGGTGTCTGTATCGGTAGACTTCATTTTTAATGGTAGAATTTGTATCGGTAGACTTTATTTGTAACGGTAGACTTTGTATCAGTAGCTGCAACTATAAACTTGATCACATTAGTATCCATGGACTTATAACGGTAGTTGTCGCTCTGCCTTGTATAGGTAGCGGTAAGTCCCTATCGGTAGCTTCCTTGATGTATATGTAGACTTTTCATATCGGTGAACTTCAGCATATCAGTAGCTCTGTATCGGTAGCTGTCGACTTCGATGTAGCAGTAAACTTGAGTACCAGTGATCTTTTAACTGTAACTCTATCGGTAGACTTGTTGTACCGTATCGGTAGACTTTGATGTAGCGGTGAAATTTGAGTACCGGTGAACTTGATGTATCGGTGAACTCCATATCGGTAGCTCTATTTGATATCGGTAGCTCTAAGTCATAACGGTAGCTACTGTTCTGTATTAGTAGCTATAAACTGTTTAAGCATACTATTGGAAAAATGTGTTAGGTCAGAGTCCATATATCCAAAAGACTTATATTAATCATAATTGAAAGTAACAACATATAAAAAAGCATATTTGAGATGTATCAAACATAATTAAGATATAAATAAAATTTAGTTGGGATTATCAAAATATAATAAAGCAACTCAATTCACATAGGGTTCAATAATCTCCCCCTTTTTGATAATCACAACTTATGCCAAGAAAATTGAAATAGTATCATAAGAAAAGGTGGAAAAGAAATTTTCATCAGGGGAAAAGGTTCCTTTGAACAAAACTTCCATATTCCTCCCCCTTTCAAGTCTTAGTTCCTAAAGTCTCTGTTTCTCATTCCCCCTTTGTGTGTTTCTCCCCTTGTTAACTCTTAGGTCTCATTGCTTATTGGATCTCATTTTCTCATGTTCACATTTTCTCCCCCTTTGTGATTAACAAAAAGAATGGTAGCAGAGAAAAGATAAATATTAGCAGAGAATAAATGACAAAGTAATAGAAACTCAGTAAAGTAGAGAATAAAGAGGAATTTCATGAATACAGAAGATACACTGATAAAATCAGAAAAAAATACAATTGAATCCTATCAAAAAGATCTAGAAACACTCAATCCTCCTCTGGAACATGTGTCTTTCCCTTAGGATCAGCAGAGGGTTTTGGAATAGCTGAAGGCATAATTGGTGGTTCAGCTACAGAAACTGTACCGGATCTGAAATCTGAGCTCCTCTGAGTGATCATCGGTGTCAAGATCCTGATGGCTTGAACTGGAGTCAATTGAGGAGTACTCCCAGAGGAAGAAGCAGGAAGGGAAAGAGGTACAATCACTGGTCTGGCGTCCTCATGCAGGAAGAGGAGCAACATGTTTTAGAAATCCATTATAATGCTTCCACCTCTCTCCATTGCAGACACAAAATCATCCCTGTTTTCAATGAATTTGTCCAAAGCAGGAGTAAGCTCCTTGAGCTTACTAAACCGTTCTCTGAAGGCCTGGGTAACTGGAGGTAACTTCATATTCTCAATCAATAGGTTTAAATGGTTTGTCATTTGGTGCTTCTTATAAAACTTTTCAAAATAAGCATCCACCTTATTCTTGATTGCCTCTTGAGAAGCAGTAGCTTCCTGCAGGTGATCACGAACAAAACTACTAACTTCCATAGTGGTAGCAAGAATCTAAGTATCTGATGAACCACTGGGACTGGCCTTAGACAATTCTTCTTGAATAATAGTGCGGATCTGGTCAAGGTTCACATTGGAGCTGGATGAGGGAAGAGGTTTCATTGAAAAAGCCACTATCTCCATGAAGGATTGAGTCAGACTACTAATGACCTTCTGAACAAGGTCATCCTAGATGTTCAGATGTTCTTTGATTGACTTTTTAAAGGCCTCAAAAACTTCCACAAACTATTTGACCACTTCTTTGATATATCTAATGTCATAGTTTACTTGATTTTGAGAGCTATGCATGGTAGTCAGAGAAGCAATCGATTGTCTCAAGGAAACTACAGCTCTTGTCCAACTCTCAATCTGAGTTTGGCACACTTTAAGTTCATCCATCATTTCTTTCAAAGGACTGGACACACCACATCCAATGGATAACTCAGGGGATTTCTCCATGATTTTCATCTCTTCAACCATACTTTTCTTCATATCTTGCATTGATTCCCTTATTGCTTCTTTCAATTCAGCTTTTAAGGACTCAAGGTCCTCCTTGGTTTCCACAGTTTCAGCCATAGTGGGTAGGGTAACTGATTCCTTTTGGGTTCGGTCTTCCTCATCAGAATCTCCATAAGAAAGTCCAAGAATCATATATCCTGGATCTGATGTCCAACCTTAAATGTCATATAGCACTGATACTGACCCAAGATTCTCCCCACACTTGGAACATTCTCCTGAGGTATCACTTCCAACTGTTCTTCCTAAGGTAATTCTGCAATTTCCTCTACAACTGCAGCAAATTAAATAGCCATTTGTTCTGATTCATTAATGACTCTCTCATCAATAGGTGCTGCTGCTGCGTCTTCCTGATCAGGCACTGTCCGGACTGTACTGACTATTAGAGGACTCAAACTGAGCTGTTTTTCAACATATTCCTCATAATCTGCTTCACCATCAGCCTCCTTTTCTCCATTAACATCATGATCTGATTCGGTTGTCTCATCCTCATCAGAGGTGTCCTTGACAACATACTAGCATGCTTCTTCTCCTTCTACTGTAGTCTCTGTATCATTGTCCTTCAAGACAGTTTCTCTCTTTGGTAGTTCTTTTGGAGGGCTAGCTGCTCTATATGAAATAACTTGATGCACATGACTAGGGGTTAAGTCTGGGTCGCCTCCTTCCTCAACTGATGTATCAACCTCCTCAGCTTCATCATCACTGTAGACCAGTTCTGGAACATCTGGTCCAAGACCAGGATCCCTCACATCCTTTGGTCGAGAAGGATGATCCACAAGAGTATACTTCTCATAGATTTTTCCATCATAATTCACCCATGATTTATTCTAAGGATTCCAGCTGACTTTCATGTATTTATAGACAGTTCTTATAATAAAGAATTTGTCCTTAACCACTACCAGCTCATCCTGAGGTCCAGCAACCTCTTTCACTTTTAGCATCACAGAAATCAGCTTTGAGAAAAACAGTTCATTTGATTTGGACTTCATTCTAGTCATCTCTTCCACTTGAACCATAATCAATCTACATAGATTGATTCTCACAATGTGCTTCAAAAAGTATAACAGATATATATCTTGGAATCTCAAAGTGGCAAAGCTTCCTCTTCTCAGACTAACAACATGCTGAATAAATTTAAACAAAAGCTTATCTTCTCCTACTATCTCTGCAGCAATCACCTTTCTAGGGGTCCCATTCCCTGTAAGCTCCAGCAAAGCATCTTCATATTGAAACACATCACTGGTTGAAGGTATAGATTTTGAATAAAATGCATAATCTCTTTCATGTGGAACTCTCAAGTTCCCAGCCCATTCTACTGAAATAAAAGAAACTTCATGTCCATTCAAATAAGAAATCATTCAGCTTTCTTCCTCAGACTTTTCAAAAAGAACGAATTTGTAGAACTATTTTACCAGCCCTGGGTAATAAGGTCCATTGTTGTTCGCGAAGCACTCAGTCCAACCTTGTTCTTCAAAAACATTAAGAACCAAGGACATGCTCTCCATGAGCCGTTCTGCACACACCTCTTTCTCAACAACAATTTCTCGCTTTGAGAGATGCAGGTTTATTGGATTCCTTCGAGCTACACTTCCACTTCCACTGGGACTACCATTCGATACTTTTGTCTTTTCGCTTGTGGCTCATCACTCCCATCTGTAACCTGAGGTCTCTTGACGTGGGCCATTACAGATTCGAGGTTTAAGGTTTTGTGGCTTGAGAGGGTTAGGTTGGAGGGATTCGAACAGATGATTTCTCGGTGAGATTGAGTGAAATCTAGACTCGGTTTAATATCATTTAGGATCCACAAATAAATTAAATAATATATATAAAAAAAATTGATGTCTTAGCTTTACAGAAGTTCAAACAGCGCGAGATGTACCGGTAAAGTCTTCTAACAGTGAGGTCTCCTAACGGTGAGAATTTTCTAATGGCGAGGTCTCCTAACTGTGAGAATTTTCTAACGGTGAGAATTTTCTAGCGGTGAGAATTTTCTAGCGGTGAGAATTTTCTAGCGGTGAGAATTTTCTAACAGTGAGAATTTTCTAACGGTGAGAATTTTCTAACGGTGATAATTTTTTAATGGTGAGGTCTCCTAACGGCGAGTTCTCATAACGGTTTCAAGGGTAAGTTATCATTCCTAATTCATGTCTAATGAAACTTAATCTTACTGAACGTAATGGATTAGTGAAAATATCAGCTAATTGATGTTCAGTGCCTATAAACTCAAGTGTTATATCACCTCTTTGATAATGATCTCTTAAAAAGTGTTGTCTAACATCAATGTTTTTAGTTCTAGAGTGAGAAACATGATTCATTGTGATGTTAATCGCACTAGTGTTGTCACAGTTAATTGAAACATGCTTGAAATCAAATCCATAGTCCAGTAAAGTGTGTTTCATCCACAGAATCTGTGCACAGCAACTACCAGCAGCTATGTATTCTACTTCAGCAGAAGATAATGCAACTGAGTTCTGTTTCTTACTACACCATGATACTAGGGATTTTCCAAGTAAGTGACATGTTCCAGATGTGCTCTCCCTATCTAACTTACAGCCAGCAAAATCAGCATCTGAATAACTTATTAAGTCAAATGATTTTCCTTTTGGATAAAACAAACCCAAATTTTTAGTATACTTAAGATATTTAAAAATCCTTTTAACAGCAAGTAAGTGTGATTATTCAGGATTAGCTTGAAATCAAGCACACATACATACACTAAACATAATATCTAGTCAACTAGCAGTAAGGTAAAGAAAACTCCCAATCATACCTCTGTAATTAGTTTGATCAACAGGTTTCCCAGATTCATCAATATCCAATTTACAGGTGGTACTCATAGGTATTTCACGTTCCTTAATACTATCCAAGCCAAATCATTTTAACAAATCCTTAGTATATTTACTTTGTGTTAAAATAATACCATCCTTAGTTTGAAAAATTTGAAAACTAAGAAAATACATAAGCTCTACCAGTAAGCTCATTTCAAATTCATTTTGCATTATTTCTGAAAAATCAGTACATAAAGAATTCTTAGAAGATCCAAAAATAATATCATCAACATAGATTTGTACTATTAAAACATCTTTTGAAATCCTTTTTATAAAAAGAGTGGGATCAACAATTACTTTTGTAAATCCTTTTGAAATAAGAAAGTTTGAAAGCCTTTCATACTAAGCTCTCAGAGCTTGTTTTAAACTATATAAAGCTTTAGAAAGTTTGAAGACATGATTCTGAAAATGAGGATTTGAAAAACCAGGTGGTTTTTCTACAAAAACATCTTCAATAATAAAACCATTTAAAAAAGCACTTTTCACATACATTTGATATAACTTGAAATTCAGATGTGATGCAAAGGAAAGTAAGATCCTAATTGCCTCTAATCTAGCTACCGGTGCAAAGGTTTCCTCATAGTCAATTCCTTCATCTTGATTATAACCTTGTGCAAGTAGCCTAACTTTGTTTCTAATGATGTTACCAGATTCATCAAATTTTTTTCTAAACACCCATTTTGTGCCTATGGTTAAAGTGTCCTTAGGTCTTTCCAGTAATTTCCAGACTTTGTTTCTTTCTAATTGATTTAGTTCTTCTTGCAGAGCCATTACCCAAAATTCATCATTAATAGCATCATCAATGTTTTTAGGTTCAAGTTGTGATAAGAAGGATTGATGTTCAACCTGATTTCTAAGAGAATCTCTAGTTTATGTTGCTCTATCAAGATTTCCTACAACAGCTTCTAAAGGATGATTCTTTAGAATTCAAGTTGATCGAGTAAAGGTAGGACTAGAAATTTCAGGTTCATCAACAGGTTTGGGAATCAACAGAAACAGGTTCTGGAAAATTTCCAGAACTTGATTTTTTTACTATAGGTCCACTGTCCTTATAATTAAGGTTCAAAATAGATATATCATCTTCAAGATTTTCAAGAGAGGTCTTAGGTTCATGTGGATCAGTTCCATCAAATTTTATGTGAACAGATTCTTCCACACATTTGGTTCTTTTATTGAAAAATATATAAGCTTTACTAGAAATAGAGTATCCTAGTAAAATTCCTTCGTCACTATTTGGTTAAAACTTGTCAAGATTATCTTTAGTATTAAGAATAAAGACTTTGCAACCAAAAACTCTAAAGTAGTTAACCTTGGGTTTCCTATGGTTCCACAACTCATAAGGGGTCCTTTTAAGAACAGGTTTGATCAAGACTCTATTAATAACAAAACAAGCTGTATTTATATCTTTAGCCCAAAAGTAAAAAGGTAGGTCATACTCATTAAGCATAGTCATAGAAATTTATTTCAAGGTTCTATTTTTTCTTTCTACTACACCATTCTGTTGGGGTGTCCTAGGGGCAGAGAAATTGTGACTATAGCCACCGTGTGAGTAGTAAGATTCAAACTCATGATTTTTAAACTCACGGCCATGATCACTTCTCAGGGTTTTAATTTTAAGTCCACTATGGTTCTCTACAGATTTGGAGTATTTTACAAAGCAAGAACAAGCTTCACTTTTGTGAGCTAGAAAATATACCCATGTATATCTAGAAAAGTCATCTACTAAGACATAGAAATAGTGCTTCCCATTTAAAGTAGATACTCTAGAAGGTCCAAATAAATCCATGTGAACCAACTCGAGAGTTTGAGAATTTGACACTTCTTTCTTTTATTTAAAAGAAACTTTATGTTGCTTTCCCTTTTGACAGGGATTACAAACTTTGTCTGCTGGAAATTCAAGTTTGGGTAGGTCCCTAACTAAGTTCTTCCTAGAAAGTTTTCTAAATGAATATACATTGCAGTGTCCTAATCTTCTGTTCCAAATCCAAGACTCTTTATGAAAAACATTTAAACAAGTAATATTCTTCTTAACAAATGAATTTAAATCAACAGCATAAACATTTTCATTTCTTAAAGCAGAAAACACTAAAACATTTTTAGAATTAATAACATTGAATGAATCGTTTTCAAATTTAACATAAAAACCTTCATCACATAACTGAGAAATACTTAACAAATTATATTTAAGTCTATCAAAAAATAAAACCTTAGAAATTAATATTGAGTCAGTGTTACCAATCTGGCCTAAGCCGATGATTTTTCCTTTTGAGTTATCACCAAAAGTGACAAACCTCCATCAATTCTGAGTAAGATTTTAAAGCATGAGAAGTCTCCTAACATATGTCTTGAACATCCACTATCCAAGTACCAGGACTTTCTATAGGAGCTCTTTAAGTAGGTTCCCTACAAAACAGATTTAGACAAGAAATGATTTTGGTACCCAGATCATCATGGGTCCAGACAGGTTAGCCAATAAAACATTAGGTACCCAAATTTGTCTAATGGGTCTCATAAAATTTGTAGAATCAACAAATTTTGAAAGATAAACCTTATTAGATCCGTAACTAATAATATAACTAGTTGAAGCATATGAATTTTCCGAACTAGCTACATTCTGTCCAGATTTAGGAATGAGTTTAGTTTTGGTAATTTTTCTTTTTTCAGGTTGGTATCCTATACCAGTAGTGTATCCAGGTGCTATTTTCTTACCTACCATCTGAGTAAGAGTATCTTTACCATTTGTAAATTTTTCTATGTCTTTCTTAAGTTGATCATTAGATAATTTCAGTTTAGTGTTTTCTTTAAGAAACTGAGCATTCTTTTCCATTTCAATATCAAGATCAGATTTATGTTTAACAGTTAAAGTATACTATTTCTTTAAACCTTTGTATTTGTCTTTCATCTCATTACAGCTTTCTTCTAACATATCGCAATATTCAAACAGTTCATATTTTGACATGTTTTCTGAGTCAGAATCATCTTTAGAATAATATGAATTTAAAGTAGGAGTTTCAGATGTTACCTCAGATGTGTTTGTCATAAAACACATGTTTGCCTTATTTCTGTGTTCAGTTTCAGAAATTTCAGATTCAGTGGAGCTATCCTCAGAAGCACTCCAAGTAGCCTTCATAGCCTTTTTGCACTTACTTTCCTTGTAATCATATTCCTTATTGTACTTCATCTTTGGACAGTCCGCTTTTATATGTCATTTTCTTTTGCATGTATAGAAGAAAACCTCATCTATTTTGTCAGATTTCTTCCAATCCTTTTTCCAATGTCCCTTGTTATCATACTAACCTTTATAATTTGATTTTCGGAAAAAATTCTTCTTCCTATATAACTTCTTAAACCTTCTGGCAATGTGATCCATCTCAGCATCACTGTCAGAAGCACTTTCACTTTCTTCATAGCTTGAACTTTCATTTATAGCTTGAAGCTCTTCCTTATCCTTGTTCTTTGAAGTTTATGTCTTCAACGCAACAGACTTCCTTTTGGTTCATCTTCTTCTTCTTTGTTCACTTTGAGTTATTCTTCATATATCCTCAGTTTTCCAATTAATTCCTTGACTGGCAGTTCACCAATATCACACTATTCTCTAATTGAGACAGAATATCCTCTCCATCTTTCAGGTAGACATCTTATAATTCTAATAATTTGTTCCTTTGATGGAACATCCTTTCCCAGAGAGATCATTGTGTTGAAAATTCTGTTGAACCTGAGATACATATCAGAAATGGGTTCATCAGGCTTCATCTTAAAATTATCATACATAATAGTATAAGTGTTCAATCTCATTTCCTTAACATTAGTTGTTCCTTCTTGAGAAACAGCTAAGGTATCCCAAATTTCATAAGCAGTTTTACAAGAAGATATTCTATTAAATTCCTCATCTCCTAAAGCATGGTACATGGAATTCAAATCTTTGCAATTATTATTTTAGGCTGTCTTAGTAGCTTCATTCTAAGTAGATCTAAAAGTAGTAGGTATTTTATATTCTGATTCTATAGCAGTCCAAATATCAAAACCCATGCTCTCTAAATGATTTTTCATCTTGATTTTCCACTAAGAATAGTTAGTGCCATTGAAAAATGGTGGTATATTGGTAGAAACACCTTCAAGTCTATTATCCATGATAGCTTACTTAAAGAAAATATTTTAAAGAGATGAAAATTTAGAAATAATAGAAATTTTAAAAACTTTAAAATACAACTAAAATCACAGTTGAAAAATAGAGTACAAAATATTTTAAACAATCCTATGATACCAAATGTTGGTCGGAGTGGACACTCAAGAGAGGGGGTGAATTGAGTTCCAATTAAAATTTCTGTTTTAAAAACATTGTCTTAAAAACCCCCAATTAAAATACAAAATTAAACTGTAGTGAATTTATACCAAAGTAAAGGTTCTGTTAGGTTCTCAAGGGATTGATTATTTCCCAGCTAATCAAATCAGAAGAGTTGATTAACTTTTTAAAATAACATACTAATTTACAACTAATATAAACACTTGCGAGTTTAATTATCAAAGTGACTTTAAAATAGTTTTGGTTTTAAAGTAATTAGCAGCGAAATAAAAAAGAACTTTGAATATAAATAAGCACAGTACATTTAACCAAGAGGTTAAGTCTCAAGCTGAGACTTAGTCCTCTCAAAACATTATATTAAAGTGATCCACACCCTGGATCGGGGATAAACAATAGTATACAACTGTCCAGGTCACACGACCTCCACCACTGTTATCCGTGGGAAACAAAAATAACAGCAACCAGCTGTCCAGCTCACACGACCTCTACCATTATCCCAGTGGGAAATAAAAGATGAAAGAGTGTTGAGTGAGGATTTACAAATCCTCTAGTTAAAGTACAGGAGACAGTGTGTGTGTTAAATACATCAGATAACACACACTTCTCAATATGTAAAAAGATAAATCACAGAGAAAATATTTAGAGTTTAGAAATGGCTCTAGTGATTGTCGTGCAGTTCTGGACTCCTTTGATTGATCAGAATTTGCTCTGAGTCCTCTTCTGGTTTTTTGTCTGGAAAATTGAGTATCGTCTGTTTCCTTGACTTCCAGGTGTAGAGACAGTTGATGAAGCTCTTGTGTTATGTTCTCGTTCTCATCTCTTCACTGGTATGCAGTAATGAATGAGTTCTTCATGTAAGTTCAGTCGTCTCTTTGCATTCACACTCAGTTGTTCTTCCATCACACCTCGCGGTATGTATGTCTCTATGTATTCGTCTATTCATGCTCTCTTTGTAGTAGCACATCTTTCCTTTATTTAAAGCATGAGCTCCGGAAAAAGATGATTTACTTTTTGCAGGTATGAGGTACGGTTACCTGACATCCAACAACCTTCATTAAATAAATGACAGAGCATTAAAATATTCCTAATATGACCGTTGGTTAGATTAAATAAAGATAAAGAAATTAAAGCAGTGTCAGGTTCTGTCTCTAGAACGGTACCTCTTGATATCGGTAGACTTGTGTTACGGTAGGTGTCTATATCGGTAGACTTCATTTGTAACGGTAGACTTTGTATCGGTAGACTTCATTTGTAACGGTAGACTTTGTATCGGTAGCTGCAACTGTAGACTTGATCACATCAGTAGCGGTGGACTTGTAACGGTAGTTGTGTCTCTGCCTTGTATTGGTAGCAGTAAGTCCCTATTGGTAGCTTCCTTGACGTATCGGTAGACTTTGCATATCGGTGGACTTCAGCATATCAGTAGCTCTGTATCGGTAGTTGTCGACTTCAATGTAGCGGTAAACATGACTACTATTGAGCTTTTAATTGTAACTCTATCGGTAGACTTGTTGTACCATATCGGTAGACTTTAATGTAGCGGTGAACATTGAGTACTGGTGAACTTGATGTATCAGTGAACTCCGTATCGGTAGCTCTATTCGATATCGGTAACTCTAAGTCATAATGGTAGCTACTGTTCTGTATCGGTAGCTATAAACTGTTTAAGCATTATATTGGCAGAATGTGTTAGGTCAGAGTACATATATCCAAAAGACATATATTAAGCATAATTGAAAGTAACAACATATAATAAATCATATTTGAGATGTATCAAACATAATTAAGATATAAATAAAATATAGTTGGGATTATCAAAATATAATAAAGCAACTCAATTCCCAGAGGGTTCAACAGAGATGGAGAAGAGATATTTAAAATCCAAATCTGTTTCATTAGGCTCAGCCAAAATGGAGGAACATACCCAATTCAGCGTCTCTCCATAGTGAAAAAGGGTGGAGGGTACATGCTGTAATTTGGGGAAAAGATACAATATGGACTGATTCTCCCTTTATAAAATAATGGTGAGTGATTTCCATGGGTTGTCAATGTTTTTTTCCAAAGATGTTCTTTCCTCCATTTCTACTTTGACTATCAGGTGCACCTGCTCTAGGAAAACTTTAAGGCTCCAACCTTTCTTTTGGACGGATTCATGATTGGCATGCAAGGAGGCCAGTTTCTCCCTCAACCAGGATGCACAGGCTTCACAATCCTACATATCCTCCTCTTATGATGCCACTAAATCATCGGACTTTACCTCTTTGGTCGTCAGATGATCAAAGTATTCTGAAATATCACTAATGGTTTCCACCTGGTGATGGGATTAATGAAACCTAGCCAGTTTGTCCTCATAGGAGGTGAGGTATTCTCAAACAATGAAAATTTGTTAAATAAGGATGTGAAGGTGCTGATAATCCAAGCCTCCGGAACCCATCTAAACAAATAACCACTAGAAATTGTCACCCCCATCGGCGAAATTGGCTTGGGGTGTCTCCATGGAATGTGAATTTAACTGGTGCCATGCCTCTTTGCGTACTGCTTGGGGTCTCACCCTGACATCGGTACTTCAATCCTCCCCCGCGGCCACATGTTTGTATGCGAGAAGCATTTCCATAGGAGTGGGGAGGGACCTAAGTCTAGTCACCAAAGGCGAGAGACCCTCTTTCACCTCATATGGACAATCCTTTAGAGATAGATACGAAGGAATAACTATGGTATCCCAGATGATTAGCAATGCTCGGTAGGTGACCGTCTCATCAAGATCATGGGAAATATCCATAAGAGGGGGGTAGTCTGACTTTCTCCCTAAAAAATGGGTTGTACTGATGAAACACCAAACAGATTCTTTTGAAGACCGATATAGCGCCTTCTCTCTATATGATCAGGAACAAGAGGTGTATTCATTTTGGTTTTTGAAGGGACATATGTGGAAGGTGTTGTTGTTACAGCTCTCACGACTAAGGGAATGTGTGGAATAGTTTTTTGGGATAGGAACGTGACAAGAAGAAGCTAAGGGTTTTTGTACCCATTGAACTGGATCTTTCCACATCCCCGTGGGGTAACAATCGACCCATAGTTGGCTATAATCTAGGGATAGGAAAGTGGGCCCTGTCATGTTGGGAATGATAATCTCTCTAGTAGTTCCTTTGTTAATCATCACAATCCACAATTTACAGAGAACCACATGATGATATTCTCCCCTTATTCAAACAACTGGAAAAGACATAGTCTATTAAAGTAAACAAAACTACCTGAAAATCCAATAGGAGTGGTAGGGTTCACAAATAACTACTTGGTATACACTAGAAGTGAGCATCCCTTCCCAAAGATTGATGATTTGTAAAAATTCATCCTCGGAACTGCCCTTTTCACCTCTCAATGATCTGTGAGGGATAGGATGCAGTGAAAACAAGAAATGATAGGCATGATTCATCAGCCCGACTGCATTGGTAATAGTTAGAGTCTGGGGATGAAAAGTAGAAATGATGAGAACAACTAGATGAAAGTCGGAATGGGGAACCTGTGCAATATTCCTATATTCATAATAGGGGAAGTGTTCCTCCATCCACCCATACAAAAAATATAAAGGTCCACTGAGACTATGTAGAGACCTTCCTTATTGAATATGTCATAATAATTCATAAAGTCCATCTAGGGTTGGAAGTACCAAATTAATGGTTTGACCCTCCACTAGTATGGCCTCCATCGTCAAGGTGAATGCTCAAATTCCGTTGTATACATCATAGGATGGGAAGAACCAACCACTTATGAATATGGAGAAAGAATCGGCTAACCTAAGCGCAGTTGAAATGTAGGGTCGAAGCACATATTCCCATGTGGCATACTGCTAAACATTAAGGTTAGAAAAATATGACCCTTGAGTTTGGAGGGACTGATGGGTTGGGTGAGTTTGACTATAGAACACTTTCAGCATAGGCCCATTCATCTACAAGAATACCCTTATACATGCTTTGAATGGAATGAGGGAACGTGCTTTGAGGGGATGATCCAGTGATCCTGCTTCCAAGACCAGTAATCTCTTTGTCGGAGGAGACATGTGATCAGTGTGATTCCCTGTGGCGGCTACTAAGAGAAATTTTTTGTACATCTCTCCAAGTAAAGGGAGACCACCAAGCTAGTATATGTCCCATATACCAATCCCCACTTCTCCATGCAATAGATGAAATGTGTTGGTGCTCCAACTCCAACGACTCAACAATTACAGAAGGATTTAGCCTAGAGAGAAGGTTTCAAACTGAGACACCCAGGCCACCACATACAAGCCCACCACTTCCAACTGATCGGGGGACTCCAGACAAGTCTGATGCACCCAGAATGCCCAAGCCCACTCATCGGAGAAATATCCTTAGGCCTGTAAATACCACATGGTACTCCACCCACCACTAGGATTTTATCAAGAAAGGATGATAATGGATGGATATTCTCGGATGTACAGTCTCAAGACACCATTGTGGAAACCATGGTTGCCTTGAGTCGATGCTGATCCTAGAAATATGAAAACGTTTTCCTAAGTAGGGGTGGCGATGACTTCTCCAGTTGGGAAAATTTTTGAACGATCATGATCTCGCGGTGCCTCTAAAAGGATGAAAGGGATATCGGGGTCAGTCAATGGAAGAGGCACATCTGCAAGAAGGCCAATCCATACTGTGGAAGCTTTACAGACAATAGATAAGCTAGAAGCAATGACATTAAAAATACAATTATAAAGATGTCACGGGGAATGATGTGGGTTTGAAGATTATCTTCTCTACTCCTCACCATGGCAGCCCAAGTCTTCATAGATTTGTCAGTATCATGAGAATCATCCAATGTAACCTTCATAGGATGATCTAGAAGACGATGAGAAATCAATTTGATAAGAATTGTTGGGAAAAGGCTATGAAAAAATGGATAAATTACTTAAAGCATGTCCACAAAAGGGCTCCGTGTACTATTAATAAAAAACGGTACGTGAAAAGAGAATTACACATACATCATAACACGTGAAAGAAACTCCACCAATAGATATGGTATGCAGATATTATCTACTACGTATATCCATGGAATACAGAATGACCGTGAAGTGTAGGCCCATGAACCGTTGCCCGGTGAATAGAAAAGTCCATTGAATGTAGAAACTGTGAACCTCAGCCTCGATTAAGTTTGAATTCAGATGTTGTGGAGTAAAATTTAAATTCATATTTATAGTTTTGATGTTCGCTATGAGAAAAAGTTAGCCATGTAACATTATTCTATTTGGAATATGGACTTTAATTTTTAAATTTCCACAATCCCGTTTGCGGAAACCAAAATGTGGTACGCGGATGGAGAAAAGGCGAAGAAATTGGTACGTGAAACATAAATAGCAGTTCCTGAACACAATTTTTGCAAGGATCATGGTACAAAAAGGTGAAGGAGACTAGGAAATCGAGAAGACTTTCTCTGTGAGAAACATTAAAAAACAAATGTCATGGGACACTATATATAGGTTTGGCCACATCCTACCAGGTCAAACTGTTCTACTGTGAGCCATTTCAGTTTATGACCCCTTCTACATCATAATAGTACCATTTTCATTCCAAAAAGACACCATTCCGATAGGAGGTATTTGTAGGGTCTTGAAAATTCTACGATGGGGAAGAAATACCACCAAAATCACTTTGAAGAAGGAATTAAGTAATTGAAAAGTTTATCAAGGAGAAGGGACTCAAATTTAGTTATATTTATTTGAAGGAACTTGATGGAATTAAAGTTTTCAAATGGCATGCATACCATCACTAGGAATGGTACACGAAGAAGATGAATCATGAACGACTAGGTATTCGGGATAGTCTGGGAAAATTTGGCCCACAAAACAATGGCTAGTGAGAAGGGAAAACCATGAACCACATCAACCGAAGGAGTTTTGAGCAGAATACCATCCGCATACCATGCCACAAACCCCTCCATTCATGGATTAAATGTATGATATGGGTTCTTAGAACCACTATCGCAAACCAAATTCTCCACAAATATTGGTTGACCGAGTCTTCCAAAGGATAAAAAATTGCTTCAATGGGACTCCACAAATGGTGTCGGGTGCCCAGTAGAAACAATCCCTCTGATGCTCTATAAATGGATCACAGTAGAATAAGAAAGGGTAGAGGATACAGATAGAGGGAAGAACATTCAGTGAAATCTTGAGGGAAACGTAGAGGTTTCACTCCAGCTTTCGTCATGTTTCCTCGGCGAAACACAAACTGTGAACCACTTCATCCGCTGGTATAGCCTGCCCTAGACCATAAAAATGGGGAATTGAAAAATAATAATGGAATCACGAACCCAAATGGTAAACTGAGATCTAATGACTTTTCACAGATGAATTTACTGTGAATGGTAATTCCCCCAACCCTCCATCAATACGGTGCTCCACATAGCTTACTATTACATGGACTGAACTCGACACTACGTACCCAATCGGTATGCAGATGTAACCCCATGCGGCACGATGAGCTACGTACCACTTTGGTAAGTAGTTGAGGATACCCATTCCCACGTACCACACCTGTACGCAGATGGACCTCATTCTTACATACCACTACGGTATGTGGTTCCTTCCCCATCCTGCATAAGAAACCAGTATGGGGAATGCGGTGTTTTTTTGTATCGTTCCCTCTAGTTCTAACCTCACCCCTCCATTACCGTCTAGTCCTCCATATTCCCTCCACTAACATGTTCTCCTGTTCTAGGCCAAAGCCTCCTCTAAATCTGCTAGACCTGTATGATCATGCCATTGGTCACATCAGTGCGCCACATTGAGTCTATATACCCACAGTATGTGGAGTCACAATGGACCTCCCAATAAAGGAATGGGCATCAGGAATTCCTATAAGGATATATTCACATTGTAACTTGGATTACAACCATGGGAGGACAATATGAACCTCCCCATTCTCGGGATTAGGGGTGATCACTTTCTTTTTCCATTCAATGAGGAATAATGATCAGTCAAAGGTGTTATGTTCGCTCCCCCATTTGAGGAGGATGAAACTCTAACCCTTCCCAGAACAGGATCTGGGGTCCTCCCACTAAGGTAACTCCGCAATCTTCCAAGGAAGGGCTGCATGGCCTTCAATTACATTTCACATTGAAAGGCTCATCGCTCCACGATCTTTCCCATGGCCACCCCGACCTCTTTGTCTATGGTCTCTCCCTCCCCCACTAACAAAAAGGGAGGCATGCACATTGTTTAATCCTTCAAATCCTCTTGTTTCTCACCCTAATCATGACTGAAGTGGGCTTAGATGTTTTTGAGGGTCACCACATCACCACACCATATGAACTATGAGAACATCGATTCATGATTCAAACAGGATACTTAGGATGCCTACTAGAAGGCCCGACCTCAAAAGGGTGCCCATCCCAAAACAATTCAACCAATCACATTTTTCAAATGGGAAGCTTCCATGTGAAAAACCCAAACCATATGAACTTGGAGAAATCTGATTCTTGATCAAAATAGGATACGTAGGATGCCTACTAGAATTCTTGGGTTCAAAATGGTGGTCATTACAAATGGATCCATCCAACTACACCTCCTCCATTGGGAAGCTTTCATGCGTAAGCCCATACATATGAACTACATGGGTTCTGATTTCCCTCCCCAGGATATGTAGGAATCCCTCATTGTGGGCCTGATCCTAATATCAAGTCACCTTTCATCCCAATGGATGATGATAAACTCTAGAGAAACTTATAATATGGCTAATTCGGCATCATCTCCATGGAATCAAACATATTCATGCTCACGACAATCATGCAAGTTAAGGGTAGCCTATGGAAACACTCTTTGGAAATGAACCAAGGATTCAAGAACATATGAACACGACTTAAATCTATAAGAGAGTCCCAGAATAGGCCAAAATACTCCCCCGGATGGCTGCGGTGAGCCTAACCTCCCATCCCCTCCACTAATGGAGTCATCAAGTGTCGTGGGCCAAATTGTCAGCCAACGAGCACCTTACTTTTGAACGCAGGTCCATGAATCTTGGATACTAGGGTCTTTGGGCATTATTTGATCTATGAATAAACACGTTGGAGACCATCCTAGGAAGTTATATCTGAGAAGGACTGATTTCATGAGTGCTTGACCCACACACAATCACCTGCTGGGACCAACAGTTCCCCGCATGGTTAATTCGACATTCCTTAAAGGACAATGATGCTGAACTGGTTAAAACAAAGTAGTGTAAAACATTATAGGATCCTATCTCTATAGAAAATGGGACATGATATAATCCTTGTCATTCTATCTCTTAACTCCCCCGAAAATGAGCCACCTCAGAGGCAGAACATAAATACATTTCAATTTATATATATATATATATATTATAAATATGCATCTACATAATATAAAAATATGTATTTATGTATTAATAATGTTCATATATATATATATATGTGTGTGTGTGTGTGTGTGTGTGTGTGAATATTTATAACATAAATATAATTATAAAATAATATAAATTTTGATTATATATTATATGAATATTAAGAGTGGGATTGGCATTAAAAATCTAAATATTTTTAATGAGTCCCTTCAAGCCAAAATCACTCGAAACCTGATCCACAATGAATCTCATTCTATTTCTTTCAACCAAAATAATTTTCCTGATAATTTAAAGAAAGGAATCATGAATTTTCTGAACTCTTTCATTTTTCATTCCATTTATAAAGTGTATAACAATATTATGACCAACTCTAGATGGATGGTTTCTAGGAACTCCTCTATAAACTTCTGGTTGGACAACTAGACTAGTGATTCCCTAATATCAATGGACCCTAAAGAGAAAAATTTTAAAAGTACTAATAACGCTATCATGGATGTTCTTAATTATCATCTTGATAGTATCTCAACGTATGTTTTTCTTTTTCTTTTATGACTATCAGTTTTCTCCTATGAATGATTTTCTAATCTGGGAACCTTCACATAATGTATTACTAGATTCAAAATTCTTTACAACAACTATTTTCATAAATCTAGAAATGATTATAGCTAGATAAAAAACATTGATAATCCATGGATAAAGCCTTAAAGATTCAATCATATTTGGAATATTATATACAATAGGGTCCCCACCGATACTTTTCTGCAATATTTTCAGATCCAAATTTTCTCAAAATTTCCTATCTGTAATCAATATATAGAAGATTCTAACTATCTATTTATTTCTTGTGCAATTTCCTCTGCTCTTTGGAACTAGATTTTTAAAATATTTGATTACATGTGGTTTATTTTTGACTCTATCTATAATCAACTAAAGCATTGTTTAGATATGGATAACTATAAACAAATCAAAAAATTATTTCATATTATAGTTTTTGAGCTTCATCATGTGTTCTGGTATGAAGGAAATGAAATTCCCCACAATAACTTATCACTTATCCTTAATGTAAGATAGATGAAGATCCTTATTTCTTTATGTGAAGCTATTTTGATTCAGAAGGAATATTATGACAATATAGAAAAAGGCTTCATGATTCTGCATTTACTATATGTTGATGGAGTTTTACATCAGCCGTGACTCACTTTTGAATTTTTCTATAAACCTCTATTATCTGGATGGAATAAATTTAACATGGATGATGTTTCTAAAGGAAATCCGAGCCACACGGGATGTGAAAAAATCTTCATGGATCATCTTGGTCAGATCCTTTATTTCTTCTTTCAATGATTTGGTAATGTCTCATCTCAAGAGGCTGAAATGATGAGTGTGATCCATGCTATTTCATTCACTAAGCATCATGCTTGGGACAACATATGGATTGAAAGTGATTCGACTACCATAGTGAAAGTGATTTGGAATGGTGTGATTCACTTGGAATGGTCGATTACAACATGTTGGATGGATTTACTACGCTCACTCCACAACACCAACCATATTAACAATCATATCTATCATGAAACAAATATAGTTGTAGATGTCCTCACCAATAGAAGAGTAAGTCAGGATATTACATGGCTGGATGATATTCTAGAAGATTTACTCCCCCTTTATGATAAATATTGTAAAATGATCCCATATTTTAGACTCTTGTAATCTCTTTTTTAAATAATAAATTCTTTTTAGTATTTTTGTACAAGGCATCAATTTCATATAAATATTTATTATATATAATAGAAAATTGTATTTCATAAAACATTAATTATTTAATATAAAATAAAAAAAATTAATAGTATAAAAATGTATAGATTAATTTTTATAAATATATATAGGCAATTCATTTTTATGTAGTCAAATATATATTCAAATATAATTTCTTCAAATCATCATTTGTATATACATAAATATACTAATGTGTACTAATATTACTTAAATCTATTTTCATTGGTGGTTAAAGTTATGGGACATGGCCTACTAGTCACAAGTTTTGAACCCGTGGGAAACATTTTTTATAACCATGGTGTTAATGGGCAGGGACATGTGAACGAGAGGGAAGAACAAGTGGGGAGTTAGGGGTGACACTGTGTGTGGGTGGGGACTGGTGAAATATGAGGGGACTTGTGGGGGGGGGCTAGCACCAAGTGAGGGGTGGGACTACCGAATTAACATGTGGGGGGAGTTGGGGTCTTATAGGTGAACAAGGGAAAGGGGGAACACCCGGAATAGGGGGGACTCAAATGTGAACTAGAGGGAGGCAAGACTAGCCATAAGGCGGTGTTTTCTTAAAACAAATAATTTGATATTGTTTGAGATCCGCCTCAAATATTCATTATTTGGAGACAATTTGTTGGGGTTAAAACTCCCTCTAATTAGCCCTGATATGGAGGCAGTTTTATGAACTGCCTCAAATTTAGGAGGATTACCTCAATTAACAATGGTTTGAAACTACCGCTAATGTGTTAAATATATTAGATTGGGATAAAAACCCCTATAAAATGGTATTATGTGGTCAAATTAGAGGGTGAATTAACCACCTCTAACACAACCTCATTTAAATTAGGCTTAACATTACCAATGGATACCAAAAAAACCTGTAACAATAGTAGGTATATATATTAGTGGGTGTTCCTCATAAAAAAACTAATTTTTAAGGGTGGTTATAATTCCTTCTAAATAAAAAATAACCCCTTATTACGATGAATTTTAGGATGACTCAAAGGATGAAAATTAGACTTAATATGAGAAGGAATATGAGACTAAATCAAAGAAGGAAAATCAGACTGACACTGAGAAGGATGATCTACCTGACCATAAGAAGGAAAAATGAAGTGACTCTAAGAAGAAACATAAGACTGACCCTAAGAAGAATGATAATCAGACTAACTCTAAGAAGGATAATCATATTGATGTTTAGAAAGATAATCATACTGAATCTGAGAAAGATAGTCATACAGAAGATGAGAAATATAATCTGACTAATGCTGATCAAGATAATCATACTAAATCTGAGCAAGATAATCAAAATAAGTTGACCTAGATAATCAGGAAGAATATGAGAAAGATAATTTGACGGAAGCTGATCAAATAATTTGACTAAAGCTAAGCAAGATAATCAATCTTAATATGTGAAATATAATCAGACAAAAGATGAGAAATATAATCAACCTAAAGTAATGTTAGAATGTTTTAGAAGACTAATTTATGATAAATATTGAAAAGGTTTTATGAATTTATAGTTGGAGTTTAAATACGAGTGTTTTTCAAAGTCATTAAACTTTAGTAGGAAGGAAAAGTTATTTAGTTTCACACATTTTATGTTATATGTAACTTTTAAATGAAGGCTCATTCCATTCACACTTTGTAACTAAAATGAGGGTGGAGAAAATGGAGCCCTACATATT
Organism: Viscum album; assembly: GCA_963277665.1. Classification (NCBI taxonomy): domain Eukaryota; kingdom Viridiplantae; phylum Streptophyta; class Magnoliopsida; order Santalales; family Viscaceae; genus Viscum; species Viscum album. The sequence goes on along the minus strand of OY728130.1, from coordinate 1,049,231,945 downwards.
TCTTCCCATGTTTTTATGTCTACACTTCGATCTGAGATGAAGGTTTTACTGTTGAATGTTTTTATAACTAGACATAGGATGATCATTTTGATATTTTGAGAAGAGTTTCAGTTTTTTAGATCGATATTGAGTTCTTTGTACTGAGTCTATAAAACTAAATTCATTTGGCTGAGGATGTTCAGATTGAGGTTTGGGGAGTTGCTGAGAAGTTAATTTTTTTATTCCAGAAAGAACATAAAGTTTATTATGGAGAAATTTGATAAAGGTATCATCATATAGAGTTGATATGATTGAGTTAATCATAATGGGTTCATTATATTGAATGCCATCAGATTTAAGGTCATCAGACCTAGGATATTTTGTGGAAAAAATTCAAAAATACTTTTTTATTTCATTTTTCCTCAAATTTTTTTTGTAATAAATATTATAAACTAACTAGAGTCAGTATAATAAAACCTATCGAGATATTAATGTGTCTAATGGGAGTTGGAACAAATTTTATTTACTTCTTCTTAATATTTAATTTCCATAGAACCATGGGAGAGGCTATGGAATGGATGTGGGTTCTCACACCAAGGCAACACATTGTAAATATTGCGTGATTTAATTGGTTTCCTAATTTCTCATGCATTTGTATTTACAAACATATGATAAGGAAATGAATCCTAACATGTTTTAGGGGTTTATTTTCTAAAGGCAGAGAATCTAATAAACTGAAAACAAATGATTCAACCCCCACCCTCTCATTTTTTTGATCCTTTGTAACTCCATATTCTCAATAGATCTCATACCTAGTACTGTATATATTTTTAATAACCATTATAGATTGTCCTAGATTGAGTTGTAAGAATTAAAAAAGAAACTCTATGAGAATATTGATAAGGTATTTATACACTATAGTGCATCACCAAGGGGTTATCCAATACTATTTTTATAAGAAATATTTTTTCAACATGCCATTACATATTATTTATTACTTTACTAGATCACTATCATGAACATATATCCCTTAAATCGCATTAATGATTTGTTTGATCAAATATAAGTATATTAGTACTTTTTAGAAAATGATCTGTGATCTGGTTAATATTAATTGTGGGTAAAATATGAAGAAATACACTATAATACCTTCCATAAGAGGTAAATTTATAGTGGTTCCTTTTGGTCATAAAACCCCCTACAATATTTTGGAATTTAATTAATACAGACATTAAATATTAACATGATCAGTTTGTAGTAGTTTTTATCAATGATATTCTTATATAGTCTTGGGGAAATGAAGACAATGAAGATCATTTGAGGATTATTATGAGGACCCTATGAAAGGAAAATTTATTTGAAAAATTTAACAAGTGTGAATTTTAGATTTAGAATGTTTCATTCTTGGTACATATAATCTCTTGTGGAAGATGATTGGTGGATCCATCAATGATAAATGTTATTGAGAGTTATCCTAGACCAACCATAGTAAATGAGATTCATATCTACCTAGTCGTGGCAGGTTATTATCATTTATTTTTTGTTAATTTATCATGGAAGTATAATCCACTCACTAAGTTAACTCAAATTGGATTCAATATCAGTTCACCAGTCCTCATACTTCCTTATAATAGAGAAGTGTTTGTAATCTACAATGATCTCTCCAAATGGGAAAATTATGTGTCCTCAGGAAGAATGATATGGTGATAGCTTATTCCTCCCACCAATTGAAATTTCATGAAAAAAATTAACCAACTCAATATTTGGAGTTACCTATGGTAATTTTTTCATTAATGAAATAAAGTAATTATCTTTATAAATAAGGTTGCGAGATATATAATAAGCATCAAATGCTAGAGTATATATTCACTCAGAATGAGTTGAATATGTGCCAGATATGGTGGTTACAGATAATAAATGATTATGACTGCTCAATACAATAACACCATGGGAAAGTGATGAAGGTGTTTGATGATTTATGTTTATAGGATCATGTAATATTATCCATGATGAGTATCACTAAATATTTAATATTTTTGGACTTATAATGGATGGAATTTGAGATCGTAAACAATATATAAATATCTTATATTTCTCAAATGAGTGTTCAACAATTTATTCAATAGAATGAAAAGGAGGCGTAGAAGGAAGACATGGAGATGTAGAAGAAGGTGAGTGATGTTACTAAGTTTAACCTTGATGGTGATGGATTGATATGTCTCATAAACCAGTTATTCATTCCATCCATACTGAATTTTAATATGTAGCTATTAGAGGAGGATCATAGTTCTTTATTTTCTCGTTATCCAATAAATACAATGATGTATTGATATTTGAAATAGTATTTCTAGTGGGATGACATGAAGATAGAAAATTTAGAGATTTTACCTTAGTGATCAGTATGTTTAAAGTCAAAAAATTGTGACAAAGTTCTTTGTAGATGTTGTAACAATTACCTATACCCGAATGGAATTGGAAAAAATCACCCTAGTTTTTTTAGTGGACTCACCAAAACATCCAAAGGGAATCATGCTATAAGGGTTATAGTCTACTTCCCTATGAATTCTACAATAATTATTGCTATTAGGGAAGACTTTAACATTAATATTATTTCAATAATATAAATTGAGGAAGTGATAATATTGAATGGTGTAGTACTTTCTATTGTGACTGATTAGGATTCAAGGATTACCTCAAAATTCTAGAAAAGTTTTTAACAAATGCTTAACATAGAGTTTTGTATTAGAACTACATATTATCCTAAAAAATATGGTTGGTATGAGAGAACAATTTAATCCATAGAGGATAAGTTGAGATCATTTTCTCAAGAATTTAATGCAGTCAGGGTCAACACTTTACTCTAATTGAGTTTTCTTACAAACATAGCTTTCACTTGAACATTAATATGGTTCCTTGCAAAGGCGTCAATGTAATGAAGTGTAGAACTCCAACATTCTATAATGAGGCTGGTGAAAGAAATTTATTGGGACATGAAAAAGCAAAAAAATTATCAAACAAGGTTATAGTTATTTATCAACACATAAGGGGAGCACATAGTTGACTAAAAAGTTATGACGATAATCCTAAATGAGATCTAGAGTTTGTGGTTGGAGACATGGTATTTCTACAAATTTATCTATGTAAAAAGGTTATGATACTCTTATTGAAATGGAATATGAGGAAAAGTTATATTATCCCCTTTTGTATTCTTGATTGTATCAGGATATTAGCTTACTATTTGGAACTACAACCAAATCTCTCTCATCTCCATGATGTGTTCCATGTATGTCACTATAGGATGTACATACCTGATTCATCATATGAAATAAACATATAGGTCGTACCAATGTAGATTGATATATCTTATGAGGAGCATCTAGTAGAGATTCTAGATAATTGAGAGAATGTTCATTATAATAAGGCCCCTCACGTAGTCAACTTTTTTTTGGTGAAACCAATAGTTTGAGGAATCTATATGGGAACCTATGGATATGTTGAAGCATAAGTATCATCATTTTTTAACAAAATGATGAAATTTTAAGAGATAAATGTAACAATATGGGTATTTATAGAATAATACCTATTAATATATATTAATATTTACGAATAAGATATTAATTTTTTTTAATGGGGTGATTTTTATGATAGTGTACTTGACACAAAACAGTGGGTTTCTTTGAAATCTAACGTTGCAAAAAACACTAATTCATACAATACAATTATACAATAATAATAATTTTACTTTTAATGTTAGTTAATGCCTATCCATTGTATTTTTAGGAAAGAATAGAACTAACTACAATATGATTACACATGTTTGTTAATTTTATTTACATTTATCCATTAAATTTTAGATGCATAATATGAGAATGAATCTAAATTTTATTATAAAATACTCTAGTATTTTAAAAGGGAAATTTTAACACATTTTGATTGAGAACAATTTTTAAATCAAGTTATTTCCATTTTACTGTACTATATTTGACAAAATAAACTTCTTCTTTGGAATAAGTACATCAAAAATTACCTTGGTTGAAATTGTTGTATTTTTTTGAAAAAATTCATAGATTAATGAATTGTGAAAAAATGTGTTTTTAATTCAAAGATGCATTTTCATCTAATTTATTTGTATTGATAGATTATTTTTTGATTTGGTTTTAATGTATATTCATTTTATGTTTTTATAATTCAATCCAATTTTTGTCATTGGAAGTAATTTTACATTTAAATTGGACATAAACATATGCCAATATTTTGATCGTTTTTACTTCTTAAAAACCCGCCTTCTAGTTCTGAAAATGAGAATTAATTTTAAATTAAATAATGGAACTTCTGTGTTTTGAATTTGTAAAAATTGAATCCATATTTGGAATCATAAGGTCAAAATTTTTTAAATATTAACCTTTTGTTTTTGGACACTATTAATATTAACTTCAGTAATTATTTTTATTTACTATGGTTAAAGGATAAAGTATATAAATAAGGGTAAAAATAATACTATAATAATATAAAACTACCCTAAATTGTGTCCTAATCTTATTGGATGAGTTATGGAAGACCAAAATAATCCTTATTCCTATCCTTTGACATTTCAGAGCCACTTGGTTTCGATAATGACATGTTATAATAAATAACTTAAAGTAAAGAGAAATATACCATAAACATGTATCTTTTTAATAAAACATTTTAATATAGGTTAATAGAACTGATGTGGTTGACTATAAATATTAATTATAAATATATCAAATTTCAAACATCATGGTATTTTATTTATAATTTTTACACATTAAATAAATAAATTTATTTATGACACAATGATGATGCAATGAATACCTTATAAATGAAATATTCAAATAAATGATATCATAAATATATAAATATATGTAATATGAAAATTTTTATTCCATACCTGAATTTCTATAAGATTATTAAAAAAAAATTTAGTTAATTTAGTTTTTTCAAATTAATAAAGATGTTATGACTTTCACAAAAATCAATTACTAAATAATGTCAAAATTTCCATAAATGAGTTTTTAAATAAAATAATATTGTATTAAATGATATATTAGTCATAAAAATCTATGATTCATTAAAATGAATTAGATAATGTTAAAAATTTCATTAATGATCCACTTGAGGTTCTCTTGGCATTGCATAGAAACAATATTAACCATAAAGTGTATAAATACAGGAATACATGGTAAGAGTTAATTTATGTAACCAAGAATTAAAGCCAAAATATAAGGTTAAATTTGTTACCTAAACTTGTCCAAAACGTATTTTTGGGATAATTTTGATCCATCCTCATTTTACCCTAAAAATATATCACTTTGGATCTATCATAATTTGAAAATCAATTTATAGTAAAATAATATTTCAAGAATTTCCTAATGTGCCCATCCCCCCTCTTATAAAAGGTCATTGCCTCTACCTACTTACAAACACCTCCAAGTCCCCTTGAATAGTCCAAATTCTTCTCAAATAAGCTCCAAAAATCCCTCCATTCCTCTTAGAAGCCTTACCTTGGGAATAAGGCATTTTTAGAAAACCGTTTTTCTCAAATCAAAATGAGTTACCTAATTTAGTGGTAATGTATTATATTTATTGAATGTGGGTGCCCCCGAACCAACTTGTGTTGTGCATTGATTACCACTACATGTATGCAGTTTGTTATATATCCATGTGTTTATCATTTCATAATAGTATATATACTTCTACATCCACTTTGTTTATGGAAATTTCATTAGATTACATATCGTATCAAAGGGTTATAGAATATCCCAGGCTTCGATGTAAACCTTGATATTCCGTGATAGTAATCTTAAAGTAATGTCCTATGGTTTGATTAAATGATTTTGAAAGTAAATATATGATGAGAGACTATTCTGTGCTGGGGGAACATAAGCATAGAGACTTCGTCTAATAGAGTTCAAACTTGATCACCTCTAGTAGCTGAGATCCTGAGAACTAACTAACATAATAGAAACACCACATGTTTTAGGTGTGATTGGTCATTTCTATCTGGGATATGTGTAATGGTCTCCAGACAAGGGATCATCATCAATGTAAGCCGTTTAATTGTGTACTTTTATGCAAGTCCAAAACCATGGTGATAAAGTCTTGGTGAGGTTGTTTTTGTTGGTTACATTATTGGTGACATGATATTGATTGAATGGTTAAGATATGATTTTTCTCCTATGAGTTAAAGAAGAGATATCTCGGGCCTTATTGGTTAGGATGGTAGCACCTTCATTAAATCCATGGCCATGGTAGTGGAAGGTATGATCATTCAGACAGATTGAAAAATAAAATAAAGCAAGGCAATGGATGATGACAGTAGTGTGCATTCTGATTTATTAAGATATCGATGATGAAGTGATTATATTACATATACCAATTTTGTAGTAAGGTAGTCGTTGCTTTGACATTACCTTATTTCTATAGGAGGATCGATGGGTTGTAAGACCCCACTCTTGGTCGATGAATATCATTCACTGCTATTGGGATAATTGCCTAGAGGGTCACACACTATAGAGATTTTAGAATCTGCCCTATTATGTGAAATAGAAATATAGAACCTGGTGGGCCCCATTGTGGGGTCTGAGTTTTATCGATGTTCTATGGATCACCGTGCAATAAATAATTTCTTTAATTATTCAAGTTTGGAATAATGTATTTCATTTATTTATAACATGTATTTACAATAGATTATGTTAATACAAAGATAAAATATTATTCGTAGGGATTTTAATATCTCGGGAATGTTTAATATATTCAGGAAACCTGGGTCGAGTAAAAGACTCAAATTTATCATGAAATATATATTTATTATATATATATATAAATAATTTAGTGATAAAATTTAAAAAAAATATTTATGAAATAATTTAATTTTTCATAAATAAATATTTATAATACTTATACTATGAATATCTATTAAACGAGGGCTAGGAACCCATACCAGGTATTTTAGATATTCCCTATATAAGTAAGAGAGGGGATCTTCCCATGTAACTATTCATGAATTCAAATTGAGAGACCATCTCTCTTAATGAATTATAGAGAGATATTCCCTCAGGAAAACAATATCATTAAGTTTCTTCTTATTGGATCGAAGAATATTTCTTGCGGTGATCACTGCTGAGACGAAGTGGTCATTGGTGTACTTCCCTAGCACCCATATTCCGATGAACGACATGTGGGAAGATTTAAGATTCATGTGTGGAAGATATAGAGGGATTTGACATCAAAGACATTGAGAAATGGTCAATGATCTCCTGAGATGGACTTAGTCACGCAAGATCCGAAAAATGATCAAGTTCGATTGTACTTTGTGCTCTGTAAAATCTATATGTGGTCCTCAGACCGTACAAGGATAAGATCACTAGAGTCAACATTGTTACATCGCTCCAGTGATGTGATAAATTTAAAAATCATGGCTCATAGTATTTTTTTGCCTATCCTGATACCTAACAGTGGTATAAGAGCGACACATGATTTGTCAGAGGTAAAGGAAAATTTAAATTTCATTATAATTAACTATGAGGTATTAAATAAGATCCAACAGATCTTACCATATGTTGATCTATTTCTGAATGGACAATTTGTGGCCATTTAAAATTTTTAATTTGACTGATTTTATCGGTTTTATGTTCTTTGGATTTTTTTTGTAGGACGCGTTGTTTAATTTATTTATGTGTTCTTCAATGTACTGAAATCCGGCCCTGTTTTGGCTGGAATCCAGTCACCAGAATTTTTCTATTGGGATTGTTTTTAGGGGATAAATAAAATATATTATAATAAAATATCATTTTATTTTTCTCATATAAAAAATGGAATTACATTAGACTTTGGGTCAAATCATCTTTTTTATATTCTTTAGACATTATAAATTTTAAAATAAAGATAGTGAACATGTAGAGACCCGAAGCTTATCGTACATGGACATTACATTACTTTTGCGGAATACTTAGTACATAAAAAAAACACACACACAAGGATCATAATAGTTTAGTGTCTTTGGAAACTCGGAATATAATCTTCTAATCGTGGTGAAAGATTTTCAAAATCTCCCATAAAGATCTTCCTTTTCTTTACCTAAAACCTTTCTTTATATCCTGGGGAAAAGAAAACATAAAAGGGTGAGCTCAAATGCTCAGTAAGGGTAAAAAAAAGATATATCAATCACATCATATACATAAGCACATAATTTTTGGAAATCTCAACCTGCAAAAGAGATCATAATTTCATAACATGGGGAAAATCATGGCAGTGAAATGTAATCACAATAATCATAACCTAAAACATGAAACTATGTGGCATTCACACATAATCATAGAGAATCATTTCTTGTTAGTCAAGACTCATTTCCAAGACTATCTTAGTGGACAAAGTCCCTTTCTGAATCGAGTAACCCTCGTTTCAGTCCTGTTTCACTGAACCGGTATAACCTACCGTTCCAGCCCTGTCTATCTCATGAGATATAAAATCTTTACCCAATGCATTGGAGGGAGATATAGGTCCCACCCATCTTATAATGAATCCTTTCTTATGTGTGCCACATAATCATAAACCATACATCATAGCGTAACCCATGTAATAAAAATGGGATTCTTAAACAACATGACATCATAAAACCATTCATATAAGATAAAGGAATTCATAAACATAATTCCATCACAACATAGTCAAATCAATGTAAAAATATGGATAGAAACAGAACCCTTTATTATCTTAGATGGAAAATAATTTTGATAATACACTTGAATTGAATTCTTGAGGAAAATATCCTTTCTTCTTCAAAATCAATTTCTTTTCAAAAAACATCATGCAATTTTAAAAGAAAAATATTTTATTGAAAATAGTCATGAAATCTTTTAGAGGAAGCTTCATGAAAATAAGGCTTTATAAAACAGTAAAAATCCGTTCGTTCCGTATAAGTTAAAAAAAACATTCTTCGTACTTTTGTCGGAAAAGTCAAAAAGTACCTCGTACGAAAAATGACAAAAGATTCCTTTCATACATATTACTAAAACTCACCGAAGGGTAAAAATGGATTTAAACAATTGTAGGTGGATGTAAATGATATTACATATTGATGAAACATGGATGTGGATGATAAAATACACCCCAGTAAATACTTACGAATAAACAATCTCGGATAAAAATGAGATTGTGATATTTCCCTTACCTTAGGTCCGATTTGCTTCGTAAGTGTCCGAACCTCCTGTATAATGATTTAAATCATGTTATTGACTTATTCCAGAATCATATTCATTGTTATTATATCATATATGGTCCACTTATGACTTTATATTACCCGTTCTTTTGTAAATTCATGTTAAAGTAGCATTTTGGGTAAAATCGTCTCATTTGTCGTTTGTGTTTTTAACTTGTAATTATTCATGTGATTACTTAGATCATGATTACTTAATTCCAGAATATAAAACATGATTTATATATATATATTCAGAATATACATATATAATAAATCAGTAAATGGAAAGAAATACACCGTTCATGGAGACGGTAGTCCGTACGTACGCATGAACGCTGTTTTCGTTTCCTTATTGAATTGAATGGAATTAAGTATATGACATACATATAAATATAAATAATTACAGTATCATTATTAGGTAATATATTTCATTAGTACTTATTATATATACTTTATAATCATTCATTAATGGTAAACCATTGAGAATGAATCTCATCGCGTCGTGGAGACGGTATTCCGTACGTACGCACGCGCCGTGATTTCATTTTTTCCGTAGGATGGATAGAAGGAGAATTAGGGTTGTTTCATATTTATAATAACATATCAGTATGTAAGTAATACTGATGTTATTACTTTGTTATGAAACAACTACAGAATAAGAAGTTGAAGAAGAAATAAATTAAAAAGATCGGTAATGGTTATTACCTCTTCTTTGAAACGCCTCTTTGAATCCTCCACTTAGGGAACTAAGATTGGTCTTTGAAGAAGACCAGGACCTCTAGGATTATTATAGGGAAGTGGAGAAGGGATTTTGGCAGAGTTTTGCCGAGCTTGAGTGCTCAAATTGGTGTGAGGAGGAAGGGGGAGGAGGTGCCCTTTTATAAGGGAGGGGAGGGGCACCTTAGGAATATCTCAAAATATTATTTTATATTAAAGTCAAAATCGGTTTATAATGGTTCCAAAGGGTCTTATTTCGAAGCTAAAGTGGGGATGGGTCGAAATCCTATCAACCAATAGTATTTAGACAAGTTTATGATATTATTTTAACCTTATCAACTAGATTTAACTCTAAGTTAAATAATTTAACTTTTACCGTGTCTTTTTGTTTTCTTTCACTACATGGTTAATACACTTACTATAACATGCCAAACGAACCCCAAATTGTTTATTACTAATACATATATCCTTATCTAAGTCATTTGGCCGAACCTTAGATTTTTAGGAATAAAATAACAATTAATAATATAATATTTGATTTAAAAACTATTTTGTGTCAATTTTGACACTATTTGATATATGATTTTTGTGAAAGTCATAACAGAATTATATGTTCGAACCAAGTTGATTAAATCAACACTAATATATCATAGTAACCTAGAAAATTAGTGTAATTCATAAAAAGTCTCAAATTACATTTATTTTGGTGTTTATAACATCAATTATGTCAATATTTCATAAATAAGATAATTACTGCATCATCATTGTGTCATAAATAAATTAAATTATTTAATGTCTAAAAATTATAAATAAAATTAAAATATGTAGGAAATCTTTTTATCTTTCTAATGGAATATTTATAGTCGAATTTATCTTATGTATAACCCCATATTAAAAATGATTTACTTATTAAACTTTGATTTTAACTATTTTAACCCTTCTTTAAATAAATTAATAATAAATGTCCTAATCTAATCCAAGTGGGCCTAAATGGTCATATTTTATTCATAAGGTTGTTTTTGGTCGAATTAAACTTATCCAATAGAATTAGGACATGTGTTAGGGTAATAGTAATATCATATTTACCCTTAGTTACCCTATTTACTATTAACCGCGGTAAAAAAAGTAAAAAGTTACTATTCACCAAAAAATTATTTTCATCTCATTGAACCACATTTTACTTACTGAAATCAACCGTGTCTCTCGGATTTTTTGAAATTCCATTCACAGAAGCGGTAAAATTAAGTTTTATGAAAAATTCAGTTTTATAACTACCACTTAGTAGTTTCACTATTCATCAAAAATTGATGTTTTTCAGAACAATGCCAAAATTTCATCCTAAGCTATATTTTATATTCCAAATTCAAAAATGAAATCCATTTTGAAAAATAAAATTTAAAAAATTTCAAAAAGTGGTTATTACTATTCATAACGGCTAGTTTTAATAACATTTTAATAGCATATCGCTGTTTAGTGAAACTCGTTATTGCGTACTACACACGCTATCGAGGAAGGTCGCGATTGCGTGTAATGCAAGGCAAGTCAAGGATGCGTGTTGTGCAAGCTCCTTTTGGTGTAGCGTACAACACAAGACATTAGTGAAATAAAAAGAATATTTTTCATAAAATCTCGAGCTGTTACATTCTACCCCCCTTAAAATGAATTTCGCCCTCGAAATTCGTCGGGGTTATAAATGGTTTACTATTCTAAAGTTTCTTTAATAGAATCCCACATCGTAAAAAGGAATACCAAAACATGGCTTTAAAAACTAATGTATGAAATGTAACGATTACCCAAATAAACTAATCGCTGGGTTTCCACATAGGTAAAAATATGGATATGGAAGAGAAATCTAACCATCATGTTCTGATGGAGAGTGGTAGAGAACATGGCTATGGAAAAGCCAGTAATAAAAAATCCATATATTTGTGATGATATAAGGTACCATCTGATTCATCAGGTATAAGATCACTAGGACAACATTATTGGTTTTCAAGATCATTTCCCTAAAGTTGAAAATTTGAATTAGAATAAATACTTACTTTATTTTGGTACAATCTCACTGTTGTTCGTGCCTTGAACAATTTCCACTTCATATCTTAAATAAATGAAGTTGAATTTGTTATTCGTGAAGTGTTAGCAGATTATGTGATAGAACGACGGGTCATTCCATCTGTCTCAAACAAAAGGTTAGCAAAAATTATATACATAAGTCGGTCTATAGTGAGATTAATCATATATGGTTCCTAAAATGGGCTCATACTTCATATATCATACTTCTTAATATAATAAAACTAGTTTCTACTAAACAGGGATTTCCTGTAGGCCAGTGGTAGGTGATAAAGGCCAGTCGCACTTCGGTTGTGGGTTCAATTCCCACAGCCTTGTCCGACGCGATGGGCTGTCACCCGTCCTGCAGGTTGTCCTTTTTCTAAAAGTATATTACTATAACATCCCATCAATAATATCGAAAAAACTTCCATCCTTAAACAATACTAACTTATTTCCAATATAATCCATTCTAATCTTTAGGATTATCCATAATACTGCAGTCCACTCTCATAATATAGTGAAAACGATTACCAGATATTTAATACTATCGTTAATCCCCATATATATGTCTTGTTGGTCACATTCCAAACATTCAGAGGCCTTAATCATGTATTCTCTTGAATACCCATTGAAGCATAGTGAAAACTTGAATGTAGTTAAAAGTTAACACCTTCCACATACCAAAATCCTCAAAATTTTATATACTCAAACCATGATATCACTTAGTCCTTATATTAATCATGAGCTCATGAATACTATTAAACATTTCATTTTCTCGTTTTCCCTTCATTATGCGCATATCATCTTATTTCCAAAATATATCAATCACTTTGAATACCACATCAATAAATATTGCAATACTCAATGATACAACATTATTTCGAAATCCCATTACATAAACACTTAATCATTCCACCACATCATTGTCATATTCAACATTGCCAATAGTGATCGCATGTGACTTCCCTTTGTCCATTGAGTTTAGTGGTTGCTCATGTTGATCATCACTAACCCTTGGATTAGGGTATTTATTAGCATAATGCCCCATTTCCTTGCACTTGAAGCATTGAAGTGTTGGTGGTGCGTTCTCTGCAGTGTTTGATTTATTCACATCATTAGAAACCCTTTTTCCATTACTTCGACACTCAGCTGCTCGATGACCTTCTTTTCCACACTTAAAACATTTTCTAGTCCCTTTAAGACAATCTCCACCATGCTTCTTTCCACACTTTGTGCATAAGGAAACATTCATTTTCTTTTCACCATTATTCTGAGATTTCTCCTTGAACTCCATCTTTTATTTTTTGTCAAAACCATGAGATAGATATGTAACACCAACTTCCATTTCTACCTTGATAGCACAACGCACAATTTCTTCATAGCTACTGAAGTCTCTTATAGCTAATGCCCTTCGAAGACTTGGTTTTAAGCCACTGAAAAATCGATCAACTTTACTTTCAGGTTGGATGATAATGCCAGATGCATACCTTGCAAGTCTTGTAAAATTCGCTTCGTATATACCAACAGATTCATCATCCTTTTGTTTAAGTTCAAGAAACTCCTTCTCCATCTTAGTTCGAAGAATACGAGGGAAGTACTTATTGAAAAATAAGTTCTTGAACTCGTCCCATTCCATGGACTCAATTTCACCTCTTTGCCTTGTATTCTTGATAAGATTCCACCATTGATCAGCTTCACCTTCCAAACGATATACTGCTAAGATGAATTTATCACGTTCAGAACATTGAAGAACTGAAAATATCTTTTCAGTGGTACTGATCCATTGTTCAGCAACATGTGGATCAGAAGACCCACTGAAAGAAGGTGGACGTTGCCTCATGAAGGACTCAATAGAATATTGTTCCCTTCTCTGCTCATTTGGAAGTCCAGAATGATTCATAGCTTGTGTAAGTATAGCAATAAGATTTTTCACTCCATCTCCCATAACATTTGTTTGTTCAGGAGGACAATCATTGCATTGTCCATTGCATTGATCAACACAGTTCCTTCGGGTTCCAGCAATCGTCTAAAACCCAAAAAGAATAGTGTGAGAGGCAAAAATCATGCTAGGGAAAACAACATAATAAAGGGGGAGTACCTTCAATATCTAACATCTTAGGTTTAATTCTATGATCGTTAGCATAGTTCTAGTACTATAACTTATACGTCTACTTAACCTTAGGGACATCCCTAGACATACCGTAGAAATATCTCTAGGGATCTCACTAACGTTTTCGCATCCTAGTTTCCAAAGGTTGACTAAACGTTTCCTCTGATACCAACTGTAGAGACCCGAAGCTTATCGTACATGGACATTACATTACTTTTGCGGAATACATAGTACATAAAAAAACACACACACAAGGATCGTAATAGTTTAGTGTCTTTGGAAACTCGGAATATAATCTTCTAATCGTGGTGAAAGATTTTCAAAATCTCCCATAAAGATCTTCCTTTTTTTACCTAAAACCTTTCTTTATATCCTGGGGAAAAGAAAACATAAAAGGGTGAGCTCAAATGCTCAGTAAGGGTAAACAAAAGATATATCAATCACATCATATACATAAGCACATAATTTTTGGAAATCTTAACCTGCAAAAGAGATCATAATTTCATAACATGGGGTAAATCATGTCAGTGAAATGTAATCACAATAATCATAACCTAAAACATGAAACATTGGGGCATTCACACATAATCATAGAGAATCATTTCTTGTTATTCAAGACTCATTGCCAAGACTATCTTAGTGGACAAAGTCCATTTCTGAATCGAGTAACCCTCGTTTCAGTCCTGTTTCACTGAACCGGTATAACCTACCGTTCCAGCCCTGTCTATCTCATGAGATATAAAATCTTTACCCAATGCATTGGAGGGAGATATAGGTCCCACCCATCTTATAATGAATCCTTTCTTATATGTGCCACATAATCATAAACCATACATCATAGCGTAACCCATGTAATAAAAATGGGATTCTTAAACAACATGACATCATAAAACCATTCATATAAGATAAAGGAATTCATAAACATAATTCCATCACAACATAGTAAAATCAATGTAAAAATATGGATAGAAACAGAACCCTTTACTATCTTAGTTGGAAAATAATTTTGATAATACACTTGAATTGAATTCTTGAGGAAAATATCCTTTCTTCTTCAAAATCAATTTCTTTTCACAAAATATCATGAAATTTTAAAAGAAAGATATTTTATTGAAAATAGTCATGAAATATTTTAGAGGAAGCTTCATGAAAATAAGGCTTTATAAAACAGTAAAAATCCGTTCATGCCGTATAAGTTAAAAAAAACATTCTTCGTACTTTTGTCGGAAAAGTCAAAAAGTACCTCGTACGAAAAACGACAAAAGATTCCTTTCATACATATTACTAAAACTCACCGAAGGGTAAAAATGGATTTAAAAAATTGTAGGTGGATGGAAATAATATTACATATTGATGAAACATGGATGTGGATGATAAAATACACCCTAGTAAATACTTACGAATAAACAATCTCGGATAAAAATGAGATTGTGATATTTCCCTTACCTTAGGTCCGATTTGCTTCGTAAGTGTCCAAACCTCCTGTATAATGATTTAAATCATGTTATTGGCTTATTCCAGAATCATATTCATTGTTATTATATCATATATGGTCCACTTATGACTTTATATTACCCGTTCTTTTGTAAATTCATGTTAAATTAGCGTTTTGGGTAAAATCATCTCATTTGTCGTTTGTGTTTTTAACTTGTAACTATTCATATGATTACTTAGATCATGATTACTTAATTCCAGAATATAAAACATGATTTATATATATATATTCAGAATATACATATATAATAAATCAGTAAATGGAAAGAAATACACCGTTCATGGAGACGGTAGTCCGTACGTACGCATGAACGCTGTTTTCGTTTCCTAATTGAATTGAATGGAATTAAGTAGATGACATGCATATAAATATAAATAATTACAGTATCATTATTAGGTAATATATTTCATTAGTAATTATTATATATACTTTATAATCATTCATTAATGGTTAATCATTGAGAATGAATCTCATCGCGTCGTGGAGACGGTATTCCGTACGTACGCACGCGCCGTGATTTCATTTTTTCCGTAGGATGGATAGAAGGTGAATTAGGGTTGTTTCATATTTATAATTACATATCAGTATGTAAGTAATACTGATGTTATTACTTTGTTATGAAACAACTAATGAAGAAGAAGTTGAAGAAGAAAGAAATTGAAAAGATCGGTAATGGTTATTACCTCTTCTTTGAAACGCCTCTTTGAATCCTCCACTTAGGGAACTAAGATTGGTATTTGAAGAAGACCAGGACCTCTAGGATTATTCTAGGGAAGTGGAGATGGGATTTTGGCAGATGTTTCCCGAGCTTGAGTGCTCAAATTGGTGTGAGGAGGAAGGGGGAGGAGGTGCCCTTTTATAAGGGAGGAGAGGGGCACCTTGGAATATCTCAAAATATTATTTTATATTAAAGTCAAAATCGGTTTATAATGGTTCCAAAGGGTCTTATTTCGAAGCTAAAGTGGGGATGGGTCGAAATCCTATCAACCAATAGGATTTAGATAAGTTTATGATATTATTTTAACCTTATCAATTAGATTTAACTCTAAGTTAAATAATTTAACTTTTACCGTGTTTTTTGTTTTCTTTCACTATATGGTTAATACACTTACTATAACATGCCAAACGAACCCCAAATTGTTTATTACTAATACATATATCCTTATCTAAGTCATTTGGCCGAAACCTATATTTTTAGGAATAAAATAACAATTAATAATATAATATTTGATTTAAAAACTATTTTGTGTCAATTTTGACACTATTTGATATATGATTTTTGTAAAAGTCAAAACAGAATTATATGTTCGAACCAAGTTGATTAAATAAACACTAATATATCATAGTAACCTATAAAATTAGTGGAATTCATAAAAAGTCTCAAATTACATTAATTTTGGTGTTTATAACATCAATTATGTCAATATTTCATAAATAAGATAATTACTGCATCATCATTGTGTCATAAATAAATTAAATTATTTAATGTCTAAAAATTACAAATAAAATACCATTATGTAGGAAATCTTTTTATATTTCTAATTAATATTTATAGTCTAATTTATCTTATGTATAACCCCATATTAAAAATGATTTACTTATTAAACTTTGATTTTAACTATTTTAACCCTTCTTTAAATAAATTAATAATAAATGTCCTAATCTAATCCAAGTGGGCCTAAATGGTCATATTTTATTCATAAGGTTGTTTTTGGTCGAATTACACTTATCCAATAGAATTAGGACATGTGTTAGGGTAATAGTAATATCATATTTACCCTTAGTTACCCTATTTACTATTAACCACGGTAAAAAAAGTAAAAAGTTACTATTCACCAAAAAATTATTTTCATCTCATTGAACCACATTTTACTTACTGACATCAACCGTGTCTCTCCGATTTTTTGAAATTCCATTCACAGAAGCGGTAAAATTAAGATTTATGAAAAGTTCAGTTTTTTAACTACCACTTAGTAGTTTCACTATTCATAAAAAATTGATGTTTTTCAGAACAATGCCAAAATTTCATCCTAAGCTATATTTTATATTCCGAATTCAAAAATGAAATCCATTTTGAAAAATAAAATTTACAAAATTTCAAAAAGTGGTTATTACTATTCATAACGGCTAGTTTTAATAACATTTTAATAGCATATCGCTGTTTAGTGAAACTCGTTTTTGCGTACTACACACGCTATCGAGGAAGGTCGCGATTGCGTGTAATGCAAGGCAAGTCAAGGATGCATGTTGTGCAAGATCCTTTTGGTGTAGCGTACAACACAAGACATTAGTGAAATAAAAATAATATTTTTCATAAAATCTCGGGCTGTTACAGAACAAAACCCCAATTGGGTCTTATATTTAAAAAAAGGGTGTTGGGGTTTGGTTTTTGAAAGTAAGAAATAAAAAAAAGGGGGAAATAAGAGGACCCCATCATGTCTTTTTCCACGTGAAAGGTGCCTCCCCACCCCTTCTAACCCTAGCGGCATTCACCTCATACTGCACTAAAAGATGATCTTGTTGCTGGACTCATCCGGCATCCCTTTGTGCCTCATTGAAGCACCAAATTGTCCAGTCATTCAATTTTTTTTTCAAATTCATTTAATTTATTTGAATTCCCCGGTACTATTTAAATTTATTGTAGTTTAATTTTAATTGAGCTTTATTTATACAAACTGGTATGGATGTAGTGACCTACCCAAGAATGATTGGTTTTATTTATTTTATTATTCATTCAATTTATACGATGATTATAATAATTAATTAGATAAATGATGTTCTGTGAATTGTATTTATATTCAAATATGTATAGGGGTCTGCACATCCAATTCAATAGTTTTATTTTGTACCCCTGGAGCCCCTCACATGCGTACGAGTATATTTTTAATTTTATGGCGAGGATTCAAGATGTGGACCTCGCCATGTTGAGGCGGTAATCCAGACGGGAGCCAACCACATTGCACCGGGTCTATCTGCGATGTGAGTCAGGTGTTAACTCAGGTATGGGGGACCCATTGTCAAGATTGATCCATTATGGATCTATCAAAATATAATTCCCATGACACGTCAGATTTCAGGATTTACCTTTACATATTGTTTGTTATTTTATATGATTGCATGACAAATCCATTATCACATAGAATAGTAAATGATATAAATAACACATAAAGAAGTGATGCATGTATTTATATTTCATTTTCAGTTGTGACAATGACTATACAGTTTGAACATATAAATATAAAAGGATTACATTCGTCAATAAATAAAAAAATCCCTCAAAATATATATTAAGTCATAATGCCTTGCAGTACTCACATTTGAAAAAACACGGGTTTTTGGGGTGCTCTTCATCCATATTTGAGAGTTCTTTTTACTACCAGGGCATTTTCATGAGAGAATTTCGACCACTTAGCTAATGTTCATAGTGAATGATTTTCCATAGCTAACATGCTATCAATTTATAGGAAAGATGTTGACGGAATCGGGTTCGGATTTCAAAAGTTTGGTCTTTAATCAACAATTCAAGGAACCACGAGCCATGTTGGTGGCCAGTCATATGCCTACCTTGAAACACTCAGAGTAGAGGCATAGCTATAACTTCTAGACTATGAGGGAGGTTTTTAGGATCCTTTCCCTTAGAGTACTCAAGAGAAAGAGTATTCTGAATCTAAAAGTGATGCCTATTATGGTTCGCTAAAATATTGGGAGAAATAAAAATGACAATTAATTAATCATAAATGTGAAATGATAATCACGATAATGTACTAAATATTAATGTTTATGTGATGTATATTTAAAATGGAAATCACTAACACCAAAAGTAATTTATCACTACGATCAATTATCGATAAAAAAATAGCCTAACTGTCAATACCTTTCCAGAGTGGTACAAGAGCTTGCGCATTGTACAACTCCATGAAAAGAGGTTATATGTGTAAGAATCATTAGTTCCTTCTAAGCCTCCTCATAGAGAAAGTATGGAGGAAATGATACAATGAAAAATAATTTAGAGGAAGCACTTGATGTTCAATGCATTGTGTTGTCATCCATGTCCAGCCAATTGCAGAAAATGCATGAGGATGAGGATTCCTACAAGATGCTTTCACATATTACAGAATTATATCATGAGAGGGCCAAAAAATAATGGTATGAGATCGCACATGCCCTATATAGCTGTAGGCTAGCAGAAGGGAACTAAAACGGTCCTCATGTACTCTTGTTGATTAGGAATATGGAGAGGCTTGAATCCCTTGGGTTCAAATTGAACCAAGAACAATAATTGGATATCAATATTTCCTATTTACTTCCAATATTATCAACATTAATTGTCAACTATAATATGAATTATTTGACAAATTCTCTCTTGGGGATTTTTCCTTTAGTTATCCAAGCTGACAAGGATATGAAAATAACTAATTCATCTTTCTTTATGGTGAACAAAAAAAGGGCACAAAAGGGGTCTATGTCCATGTTAAGTCCAAAGACACCAGTGAGTTGTCCTTCAAAGAATCTAAATATTCAGAGGCAGATTAATGAGAAGGAATCTATCTACTTTGGATGTGGTAAGAAATTCCACTAGAAGAAGAATTGCAGAGTTGGAATGAGAAATCAAACTGATGCTTCTTATTTAGGTACTTTTTTTCATTAAATGAAATCTATATTTATCTACACGTTGGGTATTGATATATAATGTGTCTCACACATTTGAATTCATATACATGGACCATGTAGGTTAAAGAAGATTTCAAAAGGTGAAGTGGATCTTTGAGATGCAAATGGTGCAAGATGGTTGTAACACCACAAGATTTTATGAAAAATATTATTTTTCATTTCATTAATGGCTTGTGTTGTACACTACACCAAAAGGAGATTTCACAAAATTCATCCCTAACATGGCTCGCATTACACGCAAGCGCGACCTTCCACAATAGCGTGTGTTGTATGCAATACTGAGTTTCACTAAACAACGATATGTTATATAAACTAGCCGTTATGAATAGTAATACAAACTTTTTGAAATTTTATAAATTTTATCATTAAAAATGGACTTCATTTTTGGATACAGAATATCGAAATTATCCTAGGGTGATTTTTTGGTATTTTTCTGAAAACTTTCAATTTTTGATGAATAGTGAAAACACTGGGTTACTATTCAAAAACTGACTTTTTATTTTAATAATTATTTATTTAATTTATTTTTTTATGTCAAAATTGATACATAATACCTATATAAGTTCAATGTAATTAATTGGAGTAATTTTATAATAATTTTAGATATATAAAAATTTTTTATTGAACTTTTCACCGTCTTTTACCCATCTCCTAGGAGAATTTGAAAATTCACATAAAACGTAATTTTACCACTTCTATGAGTGGAATTTCGAAAATCCGAGAGACATGGTTAATATCACGGACTAAAATGTGGTTAAATGAGATGAAAATAATTTTTGGTGAATAGTAACTTTTTACTTTTTTTACCACTGTTAAAAGTAAATAGGCTAATTAAGGGTACATTTGATATTATTATTACCCTAACACATGTAATAATTCTATTATATAAGTGTAATTCTACCAAAACCAACCCTAGGAATAAAATATGACCATTTAGGCCCACATGGATTAGATTAGGACATTTATTATTAATTTATTTAAAGAAGGGTTAAAATAGTTAAAATCAAAGTTTAAAAATTAAATCATTTTTAATAAAGGGTTATACATAAGATAGATTCAACTGTAAATATTCATTATAAATATAAAAATATTTCCTACATAATGGTGTTTTATTTATAATTTTTAGACATTAAATAATTTAATTTATTTATGACATAATGATGATGGAGTAACTATCTTATTAATGAAATATTTACATAATTGATGTTATAAGTACCCAAATAAATGTAATTTGAGACTTTTTATGAATTCCAATAATTTTATAGGTTAATATGACATGTTAGTATTGATTTAGTTAACGTTTTTCGAACTAATAATTATGTTATGATTTTCACAAAAATAAATTACCAAATAGTGTCAAAATTGACATAAAATAGTTTTTAAAATAAATATTATATTATTAATTGTTATTTTACTCCTAAAAATCTAAGGATCGACCAAATGACTTAGATAAGGTTATATAAATTAATAATAAAAAACTTGGGGTTCGTTTTTCTTGTTATAGTATGTTTA
Source organism: Viscum album (assembly GCA_963277665.1). Classification (NCBI taxonomy): domain Eukaryota; kingdom Viridiplantae; phylum Streptophyta; class Magnoliopsida; order Santalales; family Viscaceae; genus Viscum; species Viscum album. The sequence continues at coordinate 1,049,210,192 of OY728130.1, read as the reverse complement.
TTAACCTTATAGTGTTAGAAAACAAGAAGACACAGTAAAAGTAAAATTATTTAACTTAAGGTTAAATCTAAATGATAAGGATAAAATAGAAACCTAAACTTGTCTAAATTATATTTTATGAGAGTATTTCGACTCATCCCCACCTTAGCTTCGAAATAACTCAATTTGGAGCTATTAAAAACCGATTATGACTTTATAATAAAATAATATTTTTAGTTTTTCAAAAGGTGCTCCTCCCCTCCCTTATAAAAGGGCACCTCCTCCCTCTCTTCCTCACACCACTTTTAGCCTTCATGCTCGGCCAATCCCTGAAAAATTCTCTCATAAACTTTAATATAAACATCCTAGAGGTTCGTGTCTTCTTCAAAGACCAATTTTAGTGCCCTAAGAGAAGGTCTCAAAGAGGCGCTTCAAAGAAGAGGTAATGTCTGTTACCGATTCTTTCAACATTATTTCTTCTTCCACTTATTCTTCTTCTTTGGTTGTTTCATTATGAAGTAATAACATCAGTATAAATCATATACTGATATGTTATTATAAGTATCAAACAACCCAATTTCACCATCAATCCATCCTACGGAAAATGAAATCACCACGTGTGGGTACGTACGGAATACCGTCTCCACGTCGTGGTGAAATCTGTTTTTCCACCGACACCTTACATGGATGGGTATAATGGTGAAAAGAATAACTATATATGGTTATTATAACATCATAATGATTCTAATATATTATACCATTCACTCCAATTCTATTCAACAATTATGGTAAGGATATCATCGCTCATGCGTACGTATGGACTACCGTCTCCACGACGCGATGAGATTCATTCTCTTTGTTAACCATACATGAATGATCATAAAGGTTATATAATGAATAATAATGAAATATATGAAATAATAATGCTACTTGATTTATGTATATATATATGTATGTCATCTATTTAGTTTCATTCAATTCAATAAGGAAACGAAAACAGCGTTCGTGCGTACGTACGACCTACCGTCTCCATGAACGGTGTATTTCATTCCTTTTATCAATCTATAATATATATATGTATATGATGAATATATATTATATATAAATAATGTTTTACATTCTGGAATTATGTAAATTAGGATATAAGTAATAATATCAAGAAAAACAAGTCCAAACACGTACGATAAATAAAATAATTTAACACAAAACTCTTCTTTAACATGGAACTTTCAAAAGAATAGGTAATATAAATTCATAAGTCAACCATATATGATATCATAACAATGAATATGATTCTGTAATAAGTCAATGACATTATTTAAATCATTATACAGGAGGATCAGAAACGTACGAAGCATATTGGACCTAAGGTAAGGGATAATTTTTCAAATCTCGTTTTTATCTGAGATTTCTTATTCGTAAGTGTTAACTAGGGTTATTTCTATCATCCATGTCCATGTTTTAAAAAGGTGTATTCATGTATGTTTAAACTCATTTTTACCCATTTGACTTTTACCCCATTGTATGGAAGGAATCTTTCTTTTATTTACCCTACAATGTAATTTTTGACTTTTCCGACAAAAGTACGAGAAGAATGTTATTTTAACGTATACGGCATGAAAGGATTTTTACGGTTTTATAAAGCCTTATTTTCATGAATCTTCCTCAAAAATATTTCATGAATATTTTAAACAAAATCCTTTTATTTTAAAATTGTATGACATTTTGTGAAAATAAAATGATTTTGAAGAAGAAGGGATATTTCCTCAAGAATTCATTTCAAGTGTTTTATCAAAACCATTTTTCATCTAAAATGACATTATATCATATGTGTATGTTTCAAGTATAATGTCTATATGATTTACATGGTTTAACTTTTCTTATGATGAAATGATATCCATTTGTTTTATATGGATTATGTTATGATGGAATGATGTTTATGAAACCCATTTTTATTCTTTGGGTTATGATGAATGTTTTATGTTTATATTGTGGAACATGTAAGAATGATTTCATTATGAGATGGGTGGGACCTATATCTCCCTCCAATGAATTGGGTAAAGATTTATATCTCATGAGATATACATGGCTGAAACGGCAAGTTAAACCGGTTCAGTAATACAGGACTGGAATGAGGAGTGAACTCGATTCAGAAAGGGACTTTGTCCGCTAAGACTGTCTTTGCAGTAATGCCTTGACTACTATAGAAATCATATCATGTGCTTAATGGTTGCCACAATTACATGTTTTATTCCTATGATATTTTATCATGATTTATGTTCCTTTATGATATATTCCTTACGTACTTCCAAGATTCATGTATTTTCTCAAGATTTTGATGTTTAGATTTTATGTTCAAGTTTTTGCATTCAAATGTTTATGGATTGTTTTATGTTCTCTATATTTAAACTTAATGGGAATTTGAGCTCACCCCTTTTATGTTTTCTTTTCCCCATGATATAAAGAAAGGTTTTAGGTAAGAAAAAAAGGGGAAGATCTTTATTGGGAGATATTGAAGATCTTTCACCACGATTAGACGATTTTATTCTGTGTTTCCAAAGACACTAAACTATTATGGTCCTTGTGTGTCTGTTTTTGTTATGTACTAAGTATTCCGCAAAAGTAATGTAATGTATATGTACGTCAAGCTTTGGGTCTCTACAGTTGGTATCATAGGAAAGGTTTAGTCAACCTTTGGAAACTAGGATGCGAGAACTTTAGTGAGATCCCTAGAGATATTTCTATAGTATGTCTAGGGATGTCCCTAAGGTTAAGTGTAAGTATAGGTTATAGTCCTGGAATTATGGTAACAATCTTAGAATTAAACCTAAGATGTTAGATACTGAAGGTACTCCCCCTTTATTATGTGTTTTTCCATAGCATGATTTTTGCCTCTCACACTATTCTTTTTGGGTTATAGACGATGACTGGAACCCGAAGGAACCGTGTTGATCAATGCAATAGACAATGCAATGATTGTCCTCCTGAACAAAAAAATGTTATGGTAGATGGAGTGAAAAATCTTATTTCTATACTTACACAAGCTATGAATCATTCTGGACTTCCAAATGAGCAGAGATGGGAACAATATTCTATTTAGTCCTTCATGATGAAATGTCCACCTTCTTTCAGTGGGTATTCTGATCCACTTGTTTTTGAACAATGGATCAGTACTACTGAAAAGATATTTTCAGATCTTCAATGTTTTTAACATGATAAAGTCATATTAGCAGTATATCGTTTAGAAGGTGAACCTGATCAATGGTGGAATCTTATCAAGAATATGAGTCCAATAGATGAAATTGAGTCCATGGATTGGGATGAGTTCAAGAACTTATTTTTTCAATAAGTACTTCCCTCGTATTCTTCGAACAAAGATGAAGAAGGAGTTTCTTGAACTAAAGAAAAAGGATGATGAATCTGTTGGTATATATGAAGAGAATTTTACAAGGCTCGCAAGGTATGCATCTGGCTTTATCATCCATCCTGAAAGTAAAGTTGATCAATTCTTTAGTGGCTTAAAACCAAAACTTCTAAGGGAATTAACTATAAGAGACTTCAGTAGCTATGAATAAATTGTGCATTGTTCTATCAAGGTAGAAATGGAAGTTGGTGTTACTTATCCATATCATGGTTTTGACAAGAGACGAAAGATAGAGTTCAATGAGAAATCTCAGAATAATGGTGAAAAGAAGATGAATGTTTCCTTATGCTCAAAGTGTGGAAAGAAGCATGGTGGAGATTGTCTTAAAGGGACTAAAAATTGTTTTAAGTGTGGAAACAAATGTCATGAAGCAGCTGAGTGTCTAAGTAATAGAAAAAGGGTTGCTAATGATGTGAATAATCAAAATACTGCAGAGAATGCACCACCAACACTTCAATGCTTCAAGTGCAAGGAAATAGGGCATTATGCTAATAAATGCCCTAATCGAAGGGTTAGTTATGATCGACATGAGAAACCATTTAAGGAAAAGGACAAAGGGAAGTCACATGCGATCACTATTGGCGATGTTGAATATGAAAACAGTGTGGTGGAATGATTAAGTGTTTATGTAATGGGATTCCAAAATAATGTTGTATATAGTATCGTGGAATATTGGAATATTTATGTATTGGTCTACTGTGGTTTTCAATTATTTTATGGTACCGGTAACCATGGAAAGTGATTGAGAGATTTTTGGAAAAAAAGATGATATGCGCATAATGAAGGAATAAAGAGAAAATGAAATGTTTGACAGTATTCATGACCTCATGACTGATATAAGGAAATATTTATATCATGGTTTGAGTATATAGAATTTTAGGGTTTTGGTATGTGGAAAGAGTTAACTTTTGACAGCACTCATGTTTTCACTAAGATTCAATGGGTATTAATTTTTCAAGAGAATACATGATTAAGGCCTTCAAATGTTTGGAATGTGACCAACAAGACATATCTTATGATATAGAGGGATCAACAATGTTATTAACATGCTTGTTATATGAAATATATGGCAATCGTTTTCACTATAATATGAGAGTGGACTGCAGTATTATGGATAAGCCTAATGAATGGAATGGATTATATTGGTCATAAGTTAGTATTATTTAAGGATATAAATTTTTTCGATATTATTGATGGGATGTTATAGTAATGTAGTTTTAGAAAAAGGACAACCTGCAGGATGGGCGACATCCCATCGCGTCGAACAAGGCTGTGGGAATCGAACCCACAATCGAAGTGCTACTGGCCTTTATCACCTACCACTGGCCTACAGGATGTCCCTGTTTAGTAGAAACTAGTTTTATTATAAGAAGTATGATATATAAAGTATAAGTCCAAAATAGGAATCATATATGTGTAATATCACTATAGATGGACTTATGTATTTTTGATAACTTTTATAACCTTTTGTTTGAGACAGATGGAATGACCCATCATTCTATCACATGATCTACTAACACTTCACGAATGAAAAATTCAACTTCATTTCATTAATAGACGAAGTGAAAATTGTCCAAAGAAACTACCAACGGTGAGACTGTACCAAAATCACGAAAGTATTTCTTCTAATTCCAATTTCATCAACTTTAGGGAAATGATCTTGAAAACAAAAAATGTTGTCCTAGTGCCCTTATATCTGATGAATCAGATGGTACCTTAGATAATCACAAATTTATGGCTTTGTGATTTATGGATTTTTCATAGCCATGTTCTCTACCACTCTCCATCAGAACATGATGTTTAGATTTTTCTTCCATATCCATATTTTCACCTATGTTCTCCTATATGGAAACCCAGTGATGAGTTTGTTTGGGTAACCGTTATGTTTCATAATTTAGTTTTTAAAGACATGTTTTGGTATTCCTTTTTACGATGTGGGTTTCTATTAAAGAAAATTTCGAGTAGTAAACCATTTATAACCCTGACGAATTTCGAGGGCGAAATTCTTTTTAAGGGGGGTAGAATGTAACACCACGAGATTTTATGAAAAATATTCTTTTTAATTTCATTAATGTCTTGTGTTGTACAGTACATCAAAAAGAGCTTTCACATCAAACATCCATGACTTGGCTTGCATTACACGCAAGCGCGACCATCCACGATAGCGTGTGTTGTACGCAATACCGAGTTTCACTAAACAACGATATGTTATATAAACTAGCCATTATGAATAGTAATACCCAATTTTTGAAATTTTATAAATTTTATCGTTCAAAATGGACTTCATTTTTGGATTCAGAATATCGAAATTATCCTAGGGTGAATATTTGGTATTTTTCTGAAAACTTTCAATTTTTGATAAATAGTGAAAACACTGGGTTACTATTCAAAACCCAACTTTTTATTTAAATAATTATTTATTTTATTTAAATTTATTTTAGGTCAAAATTGATACATAATACCTAAATAAGTTCAATATAATTCATTAGAGTAATTTTATAATAATTTTAGATATATAAAAAAAAGTTTATTGAACTTTTCACCGTCTTTTACCTACCTCCTAGGAGAATTTGGAAATTCACATAAAACATAATTTTACCGCTTCTGTGAGTGGAATTTCAAAAATCCGAGATACACGGTTAATATCAAGGATAAAAATGTGGTTCAATGAGATGAAAATAATTTTTTGTGAATAGTAACTTTTTACTTTTTTTACCACTGTTAAAAGTGAATAGGGTAATTAAGGGTAAAATTGATATTATTATTACCCTAACACATGTCCTAATTCTGTTTGATAAGTGTAATTCGACCAAAAATAACCTTAGGAATACAATATTACTATTTATGCCCACTTGGATTAGATTATGACATTTATTATTAATTTATTTAAAGAAGGGTTAAAATAGTTAAAATCAATGTTTAATAACTAAATCATTTTTAATATAGGGTTATAAATAAGATAAATTCGACTATAAATATTAATTAGAAATATAAAAAGATTTCCTACATAATGGTGTTTTATTTATAATTTTTAGACATTAAAAAATTTAATTTATTTATGACACAATGATGATGCAGTAATTATCTTATTAATGAAATATTGACATAATTGATGTTATAAATACCCAAATAAATGTAATTTGAGACTTTTTACGAATTACACTAATTTTATAGGTTAATATGACATGTTATTATTGATTTAGTTAACTTTTTTCGTACAAATAATTCTGTTATGATTTTCACAAAAATAAATTACCAAATAGTGTCAAAATTGACATAAAATGTGTTTTTAAAAAATATATTATATTATTAATTCTTATTTTATTCCTAAAAATCTAAGGTTCAGAAAAATGACTTAGATAAGGTTATATATATTAATTATAAACAACTTGGGATTCGTTTGGCTTATTATAGTAAGTTTATTAACCTTATAGTGTTAGAAAACAAGAAGACACAGTAAAAGTATAATTATATAACTTAAGGTTAAATCTAAATGATAAGGTTAAAATAGAAACCTAAAATTATCTAAATTCTATTGGATGAGAGGATTTCTACCCATCCCCACCTTAGTTTTGAAATATCTCAATTTAGAGCTATTAAAAACCGAATATGACTTTATAATAAAATAATATTTTTAGTTTTTCTAAAGGTGCCCCTCTCCTCCCTTATAAAAGGGCACCTCCTCCATCTCTTCCTCACACCAAATTGAGCCTTATATCTAGGCAAAACCCTGCCAAATTCTCTTCTACACTTCCATATAAACATCCTAGAGTTTCTGTTCTTCTTGAATGACCAATTTTAGAGCCCAAAGAGGAGGTCTCAAAGAGGCGCTTCAAAGAAGAGGTAATGTCCGTTACCGATTCTTTCAAATTTATTTCTTATTCCTCTTCTTCTTATTCTTTAGTTGTTTCATTATGAAGAAATAACATAAGTATAAACCATATACTGATATGTTATTATAAGTATCAAACAACCCTATTTCACCATCTATCCATCCTACGGAAAATGAAATCACCACGTGTGCGTACGTACGAAATTCTGTCTCCACGCCGTGGTAAAATCTATTTTTCCACCAACACCTTACATGGATGGGTATAATGGTGTAAATAATAACTATATATGGTTACTATAACACCATACTGATTCTGATATATTATACCATTCACTCTAATTCTATTAAATAATTATGGGAAGGATATCATCGCTCGTGCGTACGTACGGACTACCGTCTCCATGATGCGAAGAGATTCATTCTCCATGTTAACCATACATGAATGATCATAAAGTTTATATAATGAATAATAATGAAATATATGAAATAATAATGCTACTGTATTTATGTATATATATATTTATGTCATCTATTTAGTTTCATTCAATTCAATAAGGAAACGAAAACAACGTTCATGCGTACGTACGGCCTACCGTCTCCATGAACGGTGTATTTCATTCCTTTTATCGATCTATAATATATATAAGTATATGATGAATATATATTATATATAAATCATGTTTTACATTTTTGAATTAAGTAAATTATGATATAAGTAATAATATCAAAAACAACAAGTCCAAACATGTACGATAAATAAAATGATTTAACCCAAAACGATGCTTTAACATGGATCTTACAAAAGAACGGGTAATATAAAGTCATAATTGAACCATATATGATATAATAACAATGAATATGATTCTGTAATAAGTCAGTGACATTATTTAAATCATTATACAGGAGGTTCGGAAACGTACGAAGCATATCGGACCTAAGGTAAGGGATAATTTTTCAAATCTCATTTTTTTTCCGAGATTGCTTATTCGTAAGTGTTTACCGGGATTATTGCTATCATCCATGTCCATGTTTTAAAAAGTTTATTCATTTATGTTTAAATTCATTTTTACCTATTTGACTTGTACCCCATGGTATGGAAGGAATCATTCTTTTATTTACCCTACAATGTACTTTTTGACTTTTCCGACAAAAGTACGAGAAGAATGTTTTTTTAACGTATACGGCATGAAAGGATTTTTCCGGCTTTATAAAGCCTTATTTTCATGAAGCTTACTCCAAAAGATTTCATGACTATTTTAAACAAAATCATTTTCTTTTAAAATTTTATGACATTTTTTGAAAAGAAAATGATTTTGAAGAAGAAAGGATATTTCCCCAAGAATTCATTTCAAGTGTTTTATCAAAACCATTTTTCATCTAAAATGACATTATTTCATATGTGTATATTTCAAGTATAATGTCTATATTATTTACATGGTTTAACTTTTCTTATGATGAAATGATATCCATTTGTTTTATATGGATTATTCTATGATGGAATGATGTTTATGAAACCCATTTTTATTCTTTGGGTTATGATGAATGATTTATGTTAATGTTGTGGCACAAGTAAGAATGATTTCATTATGAGATGGGTGGGACCTATATATCCCTCCAATTAATTGGGTAAATATTTATATCTCATGAGATATACATGGCTGGAACGGCAAGTTAAACCGGTTCAGTAATACAGGACTGGAACGAGGAGTGAACTCGATTTAGAAAGGGACTTTGTCCACTAAGATGGTCTTGGCAGTAATGCCTTGAATACTATGGAAATCATATAATGTGATTAATGGTTTCCCCAATTACATGTTTTATTCCCATGCTATTTTATCATGATTGATTTTCCTTTATGATATATGCCTTACATACTTCCAAGATTCATGTCTTTTCTCAAGATTTTGATGTTTAGATTTTATGTTCAAGTTTTTGGATTCAAATGTTTATGGATTATTTAATGTTCTATATGTTTACCCTTACTGGGAAATTGAGCTCACCCCTTTTATGTTTTCATTTCCCTAGGATATAAAGAAAGGTTTTAGGTAAGAAAAAAGGGGAAGATCTTTATTGGGAGATATTGAAGATCTTTCACCACGATTAGAAGATTTTATTCCGAGTTTCCAAAGACACTAAACTATTACGGTCCTTGTGTGTCTGTTTTTTATGTACTAAGTATTCCGAAAAAGTAATGCAATGTCCATTTACGTAAAGCTTTGGGTCTCTACAATGGTAGCCTTGGTAGTGGGAGACAATCACTTAACCTTGCATATTGGTTTTGATCTATTTTTAAAATAAATTATTATGTACCTTCCATAACCAGGAACATTATCTCTGGGTTGATTTTAGACATTATGGGATTTTATTTCATATTTGGAATTAAATTTTGTATCTTTTATAGGGTAACATCTACTATAGTATGGAACATCTTAACAATGTTTTGTACATGTTAGAACTCAAAAACCCTATAATAGAAATCGATGAAAAAACTGGACAACTTGGCTCATATATCACCCACCAATGGAATGTCAGGCTAGGTCATGTAAACGAGAAGTGATTACTAAGATTACATCAAGAAGGGTATTTAGGCTCGGTACAGTTAGAACCCTTGGGTATATGTTAAGATTGATTAAAATTAAAAATGACCAAACCAATTTTCTCAAGTAAGGTGGAAAGAGACAATGTAGTACCGGAATTAATACATACTGATGTATGTGGTCCATTTCTAGAAGATGCAAAGGGTTGTTTTTCATACTTCATTACTTTAACTGATGACTATAGTTGGTATGGATATATCTATTTATTGATGTATAATTTTTATTCCATTTTTATTTTTAAAGTGTAATAAAATTATGTATAAATCCAACTTGGTAAGAAGATAAAAGAAATCCACTCATACCGAGGTGGAGAATATCTTAACCAAGAATTCATTGATCACTTGAATGAGTGTAGATAATATCCCAAATCATGATTCTATATAAACCACATTGGAATGATGTTAGTTAAAGGAATAATACAACCTTTCATGATATGGTTAGATCAATGATGAGTCATGCAACTCTTTTATTATAATTTTGGGGATACACTTTGTAGACATAAGCATATACCCTTAACCAAGTATCAACAAAAGCTACAGATAGAATTCCATATTTGTTATGGTATAGAAAGAAACCCAGGTTGACACAAATTTGTGTATGGGGGGGGGGAAAGGTATTTTTCAAGACATTACCTAGTGACAAATTACCATCTAGAAGAATGAACTTCATCTTTATAGGTTATCCTAAGGAAACCAAAGGATATTACCTATATATCCCTTTTTATAGAAAAGGTTTTTTGGAAAGACACACAATATTTCATAAAAGGGAAAACATTTCTATTGGAAGAAGTGGGATAAATATTGACTGCAATGATGTTAATTCTTCAAATGCACAAGAGGTGGTAGAGGAACAATTTTCATAAGATCAAATGGAAGAAAAAGTTGTTCTTGAGACACAAATATTTCATAGGTCTACACAAGAGGTTAGAGATCATCAGAATTATGGTTTTATTTTCTATATGTCAGGTGAAATATTAGTCCTTGAGTATGATGAACCTCTAACCTTCAAGGAAGTAGTAGAAAGAAAAAAAAACTAAATGGAAAGAATCCATGCATTTGGGGATGGAGTCCATGTGACAAAATCATGTTTTGATTTTGGTATACCCTCCAGCTAATGTAAATCCCATTGGATACAAATGGGTATTCCAAAAAACTAGACATGTATTGTGAGGTTAATACCACAAAAGAAAGACCGGTTGCAAAGGGTTTCAGGTAACGTCAGGGCATTAACTATGATGATAACTTCTCACTAGTAGCAATGATTAAATACATCAAAATATTTCTTCAATAACAGTATTACATGATTATGAAATTTGGAAAATTGGTCTCAAAACATCTTTTATAAATTAGAAGTTGGTTGAGGATGTCTATATAACCCAACCCAAAGGGGTTTTCAAGTTATAGAATGTCAATAAGGTATTCAAGATTCACAGATCCATTTATGTGTTAAAATAGGTATCTTCATCATTGAATGTTCATTTTGATGAGGCCATAAGTGAATTTGGTTTTCTAAAAACTGAAAGTGAGCAGTGTGTCTATAAAAAGTCTAAAGGGAATTCCATTGTTTTCCTAGTGTTATATGTTGATGACATATTAATTATGTGAAGTGAGGTGAAAGTCTTATAGTCAATTAAAACCTATTTAAATGAATGAATCTATATGAAAGACTTAGGTGAAGCATCAAAAATTCTAGGGATCAAAATCTGTGTATATATATCTCAAAGGATGGTTGGGATAATTCAAAGTACATATATTGACACAGTACTCGAAAGGTTAAATATGGAACAATCTATGATAGGATTGTTTCATTTGACACATGGTATTATTATCTCCAAAAAAGGTGTCCAAAAACATAGGATGAAATTGAAAGAATTAGTAGAATCCCTTATACACTAGTAGTGGGGTCTATCATATATGACATGCAATGTACTTGATTTGATGTCACCTTCACTTTAATCATGGTTGGTAGATATTCAGAAAATCTAGGAGTTCTTCATTGGGAAGTTGTTAAAAATATACTAATGTTCTTGAGGAGTATAAAGGATATGTTCATGGTGTATGGAGGATATGGGGAAAAAGTAGTGAGTGGATACACTTATTCTAGTTTCTAGAAAATCAAAATGATCTGAAATCCTAGTTAGGCCACATCTTTTTCCTGAATGGTGGTACAGTGAGCTGGAGAAGCTCAAAAAATGTTGTGGTTGCCGATTCTATAACTGAGTTTGAATATATTACAGCTTTTGATGCAGCAAAAGAAGGAGTCCATATTCACAGCTTTATCTTAGACAATGGTGTTATTCCCATCAGTGCATACCCAATTTCAGTGTATTGCGATAATACTACTATAGTGGTGCCTTCCAAGGAGCCCAGGTCCCACTAGAGGACAAATCATATTCTTCAGAAATATCATCTCCTGGGGGATTTTACTCAAAGTGGTGAAGTTGCAGTTAGCTGAGTATCCACATGGAACAATGTGGAAGACCCCCCTGACTAAATCCATTTCTTAGTAGAACCATGATTTTATTGTGAGAACTATTATATTGAGACTTATTAGTAGTTTTATCTAGTTAAAGTGGGAGTGTTGAATGTGGGTTCCCTAGAACTAACTTGTGTTGTAATTTTATTACCACAAAATATATGGAGTTTATATATATATTTGTGTGTGTTTATATTTCCATAACATTGTAGACACTTCTTCAACAATATTGTTTATTTAAATTTCATTAGATTATATGTCATATTAAATGGTTATAGAATATCCCTAGATATAATGTGAACCTTGAGATTCCATGACAGTAATCATAAAGTAATATCCTATGGTCCATTTAAATCATTCTGAAAGGACACAAATGAAGTGTGACATTCAGGTGATGGTGGCTCATAAGAATTGAGACTTCTTCCCATGAAGTTCACACATGATGATATCTAGTAGTTGAGATTATGATGAATTAACCATATAATAGGAAAACCACATCATTCTGGTGTTATTGGTTGTTCGTATCTGCGAACATGGGTAATGGTCTCTATACATGAGATCATTATCAATTTATGTCATTTAATTATATACCTTGATGGAAGTTGAAAACCATGGTGATAAATTTGTGGTGAGGTAGTTTGTGTTGGGTATGTCATTTGTGGCCTAACATTAATTTAATTATCAAGATAATATTTTTTTCTTTCATGTTTAAGAAGAGATACCATGGTCCTGGTTGATTAAAATGGTAGCACCATCATTAAATCCATGGCCATGGTAGTGGTATGTAAGACCATCCGGACAACTCAACAAATAAAATTAATCAAGATAAAGTTCGATGAGACTAGTGTGCATTTGGCTTTAATGAGATATCAACGATGAAGAGATTATATTACAATGATTATGTTTGTAGGAATGTATTCATTCATCTAACTTTATATTATCACTATAAGGTCCACGATGGGTTTCTAGAACACACTCTTGGTCGGAAAATATTATTCACTACTATTGGGATAAGGGTCCAGAGGAGGAAACACTATATTGCTTTGAGAATATACCATATTCTTTGGAATAAGAATATAGAACATGGTGGGCCCCAACAAGGGGTCTGAGTATTATTCATGTTCTATAGATCTCCAAGTATTAAATAACTTCTTTAATTATTCACGTTTGGAATAATACGTTGAATTTTTTGATAACATGTATTTACATGAGATTATGTAAATACAAAGATAAAAAATTATTCGAACGGATTTAAATATCCCAGGTTAGTTTATTATATACAGAATATGTGAGTCGAGTTAAAGAATCCATTTTTTCACAAAATATATTATATATATATATATATCAGTTAGTGATAAAATTATAAATATTATTTATGGAATAATTTAATTTTTCATAAATTAATATTTATAATACTTATACTGTGAATAACTATTACATAAGAACTGAGAACCCATACCGAGTATTATAGATATTCACTATATACGTAAGAGAGAGGATCTTCCCATGGAATTATTCATCCATTATAATTGGGAGCCTCTCTCCCCTCTAGAATTCTAGGGAGATATTCTCCCATGAAAACATGTTTTTTATGTTCCTTCTTTATGGATCGATGACTCTAGATTGCGGTGATCACCACTGTGTGAAATTGGCAGTTAATTTACTAAGATAGAACCAAGATTCTGATGAACAATGCACAAGCATATTTAAGAGGGTAGTGTGGATGATCTAGTGGGATTCGACGTCTGTGTTATAGAGAAATGCTCACCGACATCCAGTGACGAACTTACACACGGTACATACGAACAGGGTAAATGTTTGATTTATTTTGCGCTCTTAAAAATCCAAGCATGGTTCTTAGGCCTTATTTAGATAAGATCACCGGAGTTGACATTAATACATTTCTCTGGTGGTGTATAATTTTTTAAATTCCCAACCCATCAGCTTTCGCTACCCGTCCCGGTACATAACACTCTCAAGATCCTTTCATTTATTTTTTTCCTTATCCAACCCCCTAAAATGTTTTTATTCCATTATTTTATAATAATAGAAGTTTCAACTATATAATATGATGTTTTTATGCTATGTTTTTGACCTAAACTTACACAGAAATCCATCTAATTAATATAGAACATATTGTTTCTATGTATGGTGAAGTACTCCCTCACGAAATGATGATTGGCCAATTTTCTCCTACCACCTATTGTGGCGGCCACTATGATGGAACTATATTTATATATGATAAATTTTATATTTATATTTTTTTCTACGATTATTTAATTTTTATTATACCCTACCTTTATGCTTTCCATAATTTGTAACAATGTTAATTTCATTTGAGGATATGTGGACTACTACCCCATCAATTTGATATGACTCATTCATTCCATACATGGAATGTATAAAGGAGGGCGATAACGAAATTATGTAAAATATGTTCCATATAAATTATTCTAGAACTATTATATACCAATTTATCATTTAGTTTTAATTCCTTTAAAATTACAAAGAATATGATGTAGCATTCATGAGTTCTTTCAACCTACTATCTCCTTGAACGATTTATTTCCTTTCTTATCTCAAAATATTATGGATATTCTAAATACATATATACATGATATATATGGTATTTAAATCATTAATAATATTATGGGGATGGAAATTTTTTCTCATGTAAAATTTACATAAAAATAATTTCACCATGTTCATTTTGGACTCAAGTAATAAATATCGAAAAAACATCTGATATGAAATTAAATAATTATGTAATTTTCATTACATGGTAATAAGTGATGACCTTCATTATACAGTTTATAATAAACACCTTTTACATTTACTTTCATTTAAAAAGTATATTTTTTTTACAAAGTGTTTTAATAAATTATAGAAGGAATGTTTGCAATGTATGTGTCTACAATGACCTCTCTGCTACCATAACCATTATTTTATATTTGGATTCCCCTATAAGATTTATTGTTTCTAAAAGGAAAATGAAATACCTTATTCTATTTTGGGTGTTTTGGTACTGAAAAAGGATTTGAAAATGGAATTACTATTTTAACATCTTGCAATTATTTCTTATGATTTCAAATTATATATTATGAGTGAAATGTTGATAATTGAAATTATATAGGTTTTATGATTATATAAGGGTACTTGGACATTTGAAAAATGGTTATGTGATAAAATAAATATGGGTGGTTATGTGATAAAAAAGATGGGTGGATCTGTTATAAACCAATTATGGTTGGTTACGTTATAACCTCAAATGAATTGGGTATGGAATTTGACCGTATGGGTATTCTCTTTATAATAATTATATGTGTGGAATTTGACTATATGGCTAATCCATTTATGTAATATTATGTCCCAAGTTACCTTTTTATATTTTATATTTGCTTTATATGGGTTTTATGGTCAACTTTTGGTTAATGAAATGGCAAGAAATGAGCTTATATTCTGTGATGAGTATTTAATACTTTATAATGGTGAAAATTTTTACTTTATGATAATGTATTCATGGTTTACATGTGTTAACAAGGGTAACCATTTTTCATTCTTTATGTATCTCTTACTGAGATTGTTATGATTATCCAATGTTTTGAATTGGTATTTATTGGATTTTAAAAGAGAATAGATTGATGGATGGGATCGGGGAAGCATTATGATGTTTAAACAAGAAAAAAACCATATTTCTTTTAATAGTGTTTGTTTTATGAAAAAAAAGGATTTTATGTACACATGTATACATTGTAATATTTGAGATGTTATGTAATAGTTATGGCCCAATTTTCTAAATCTCTAAACCTGAAAAGATCATCTATGTTATTTAAAGTCAAATTGTTGACTTATCTCAATATTAAGTAATGTTTAATGCAAGGGCCTTATAGTTGGTATTTGATATTGGTTTAGATAACTTTAAGAGTTATAATATTGTTAGTAGAATATCCATAAAATATTTTTTACATTATGTTCAAATTGAAATTATATATAATTTTAATATTACCATGTTGCTTCATATAAGATATGTTTTTTTAAAATGTTTCTCTATAGAGGAAACACATATGTTGTACTGGGAAGGCATACAGAGGAAAACAACCTTCTAAATCAACATTTATGAAAATCATGAATAGGGAATTTCATCAGATTCTTGATTAGTTTGTGGTGGGGTTTATAAACGACATTTTATTATATTCTAAAAGTTAGGAGGAACATGAAAGTCACTTAAATATAATTTTTAAAACCTTAAAATAAAAGAAACCATACAAAAATTTTCGTAAATGTGAATTCTGGTTACAAATTATTTCATTCCTTAGACATATTGTTTCTTATGATAACATAACTATTGAACCTTATAAAATAGATGTTTTTGAATAGTGTCCAAGACCTACCAATATCATATTGATTTGTAGTTCTATTAGATTATTGGTATATTACTGAAGGTTTGTTGAATTTTTTTCTCATTTATCTATCCCACTAAATAATTTAATGCGTAAGAAAGTTATGTTCATCTTTAAAAAGTAATATAATTATTGTTTTCAAGAAATGAAAAGAAGATTGGTAAATGCTCCTATTTTAGCCCTGTCTTCCAGGAATGGTGAGTTTTTATATATAGTTATACTTAATTTAAAGGAATTTTTGGTGTTATAATGAAAAAGGATATGGTAATTGCTTATGATTTACATCCTTTGAAACCCCATGGGTTAAATTTCCCTACCCTTGATTTTGAATTTTATGCTATTTTTTATTTGTTAATTGTTTGGAATCATAATTATTACGGAATAATGTGTGAAATATATATGGATAACAAAATTTTTTAAGTATATATTCACTCAAAAATAATTGAACATGAGATAGAAGAGATGGATAGAATTAGTTAAGGATTATGATTACATGATTCATTACCATCCATGAAATTAAAATAAATTGGCCGATGTTTTGAGATAAAAAAGTAATGCTACATTAATTATGTTAAATTCAAAAGAAGATCAATTGGTTAATGACTTGATGAATTTTTTATTGGATGTTATAGGGGCAGGAAATTCCTCTATTTTTTTCAGGTGTCATTGAGATAATCTCTATCAGACAAAATTAAGAAATCTCAGAAGGAAGATAGTGAGTTACCAAAAAAGGTAGAATCTATTCTGAAAGGTAAGATACCACAGTTTAACATTGATAAAGAGTTTTTTAGATATGGGAAGATATTTTGTGTGACTTATTATTCTTAGGTAAATAAAGATTATTTATGTAAAGATCATAGTTCTCCATTTTTAGTTATTCCTAGAAGTATTAAGATATAGGGAGATCATCGACAGTATTACTGGTGGGATGAATTGAAAAGTGATATTGTTAACATCACCCTGAGATGTTTGACTTTTAAATAGGTTAAAGAAGGGAGGAAGTTATCGAAGGGGATTCTTAATCCTGTTTCAGTTCAAGAGTGTAAATTAGTAAATATATCCATGGAATTCTTTGTGGGATTATCGAAGACATCCTAAGGTAATAAATCAATCTGGGTTATTATTGATCAATTGACTAAATCTGATCATTTTACTCCAATTCGAGATAATATATATCTAGTTCAACTTTCTCGATTGTATATGAAATAGATAGATAGGTTACATAGGGTTCCCTCTCAATTGTATTTGATCATGAACCCTGGTTTACATAGAACTTTTAGAAATGCCTTTATAACTTTTTTGGTATTAAATTAAATTTCTGTATAAATTTTCATCCCCAATCAAATGGGAAGTCAAAATGAACAATTCATATGTTTGAGGATATTCTATGTACTTCTTAATTGGATTAAAAAGTAAGTTGAGATCAACATCATTATTTTGTTGGCTTATCTTAAAATAAATGTTTTCATTACATTATCTATATGACATCATTTGTGGAATTCTTTGGGAAGATATGTCAAACTCTAGACTTAGGGGATGAAGTAGGTGAAAGGAAGATGATGGGAATAGAATTGGTACAAGAGGTGGGAAAATAGTTTAGTAGATTCGAAAAAATATGAGAATAACTAAGAGCATGCTGAAAATTTATATAGATAACCATAAGAATGATATTTAATTTGAGGTAGGTGACCATGTCTATATAAAAGTTTCACGATGGAAGAGTGTGATGCATTTTATTATATAAGGGAATTTGAGTCTGTGATTCATTGGACCCTATGAAATTCTTCAAAATGTTGGATCAATTAAATACCAAGTGGATTCTTCAAAATGTTGGATCAAAATTTACTTTGATTGAATTTTTTTTTATTTTTATGATAAAATTTATTTTCTAATAAATATTGAAAAATACTGCTTTTTTAATTCAAAAATGCATTTTCATTTAATTTATTTGTATTGATAGATTATCTTTTGAATTTTTTCTAAATTATATTTAGATGATTTTTTATCATTTAATACTATGTAGGTTATTAAAAGTAATTTTAAATTTAAATTGGACATAAACAAATGTCAATATTTTGATAGTCTTTACTTCTTAAAAACCGGCTTTCTAATTTTGAAAATGGGAACATATTTTAAATTAATTAATGTAAATTATGTGTTTTGAATTTGGAAAAATGGATTCCATATTTGGAATAAGAAGGTATAAATTATGTATATAAGTACCATATATTTTTGGACATTACGAACAGTAACTTCAGTAATCAATTTTATTTACCAGAGATAAATGATAAATTAATAAAAAAGGGTAAAAATAATATTATAATAATATAAAACTACCATAACACATGCCTTTATATTATTTTATGAGTAATGAAAGACCAAAAAAATCATTAGGATAAACATTTTTTTTTGGAGCCTCTTTAGTGTGATACTGACATGTTATGATAATTATTATAATGTAAAGAGAAATATAACATAACCATGCATCTTGTTACTATTTTTTTAATATAGGGTAATATAAACAATCTCTTTGATTATAAATATGAATTAAAAAGAAACAAATATTTCATATATCATGTTATTTTATTTATAATTTTATGCATTAAATAAATAAATTTATTTTTGACACAATGATGATGCATTGATTATTTTATTAATAAATGATTCAAATATATGATATTATACATGTTAAAATATATCTAATTTGATAATTTTGATTCCATAAATAACTTTTTTGGTTTCTTATGACTTGTTATATTTTATATAATATAGTTTTTACAATTAATCTTATTTTTTTGACCACAACAAAAATAAATTACTAAATAGTGTTTAAATTGACATAAATGAGTTTTTAAGACAAATACTATTTAATTAAATGATATAATAGTCATAAAAATATATGATTTGGCCAAATTAATTAGATAATTTTAAGAATTTAATTAATGATCCAGTTGAGGTACTTTTGGAATTTTATAGTTACTCTATTAAACATATAGTATAAAAATACAAGAAGACATGGTAAGAGTTAATTTAATTAACTAAGGGTTAAAGCCAAAGGTTAATGTTACATTTTTTACCTAAACGTTTCTAAAACCTATTGGTTGAGAGTATTTAGACCCATAATCATATTATCCAATAAATAAATCCTTCTTTGATATTATAATTCGAAAATAAATTTATAAAAAAATAATATTTCAAGACCTTCTTAAAGGGCCCCAACCTCCCTCTTATAAAAGGCCACCAACTCTACCCACATAAAAACACCTATAAAGCCCCTTTTTACATCCAAATTATGATCAAATAATCCCCCAAAATCCCTAACTTTTTTATATAATCATTACCTTGGGTATAAGGCAATTCAAGGAATCATTTGGGCTCAAATGAAAAGGAGTTACTCGATTAAGAGGTAACCTCTTCTCTCAAACTCCTTTCATTTATTTTATTCCTTATCCAATACCATGACCTCTTTTTTACATTATTTAATATTACCACAAGTATAATTATTATACTAGGATGTTTTATGCTAATTGTTTTACCTACACATAAACACACTCTCGTCTAATGGATATAGAACATACTATTTTTGTGTATGACAAACTACTGCCTCCCGAAATGATGATTGTTCAATTTTCTCTAACCACCTCTCATGGTTTTCATTAAGATGGAACTGCATTTATATACGATATATATTATATTTATATAGTCTCTATTATTTTTTTAATTTTTATTATAACATAACTTTATGCTTTCAATGATGTTTGAATATAATGAATTTATTTGAGTAAGTGTAGATTACCACCCACTAAAAGTTATGTGACTCATTCACGCCTTACATGGAATGGATACATGATGGAGTTAATAAACATATGTAACATATGTAACATATATAACATATATATTTCATTATAATTATAATATAATTCTATATCATTTAGTTTTCATTCCTTTAATATGATATTGAAATGGAAGTAGCATCCATGCGTACGTACGACCTACCATCTCCCTGAACGGTGCATTTCATGTATTATCTCTAAATATTATGGATATTATAAATTCAAATATACTGAATATATATGATATTTTAATCATAAGTAATATTATGGATATGTAATTTTTACTATATGGACTAATTATATCAAAAAAAGTTCAATAAATTCATTTTCAACTCATGTACCGAATATCAAAAAAACGACCGATATTAACTTATATAATAATGTAATTTTTATAACATGGTAATAAGTTATATAAAAGGAATACTAAACTTGAAAAATATTCTCAGTAAATTATAAGTGAAACTAATTTAAATATTCATGAAAATAATTATTGTACATAACAGGTCAGACATAATGTAAGGGACTTCCTCTGAATCTCATTTTTTAGGCATATTTTAATTTATACACAAACTTCATTAAAATGGGTATAATAAACCCTTTTGACTTATAATTTATTTAAAAAATTATATTTTTATAGAAATAATTTTACTAAATGAAAAAATTTATACTTTTAACCTATGTGGCGATAGTGACTTCTCTGCCACCAAAACTGTTATTTGATATGTGGATACCTATATAAGCTTTAATGTTTTTTAAAAGGAAAAGAAATATCTTATTCTGTTTCTGGGAATTTTCTAATTAAAATGGACATGAAAATGGATTAAATATTTCAATATCTTGAAATTAATATTTGTGATTTCAAATGAAATATTATGAGTGAAATGTTGAAAATTTCTATCATTTTTTGTTTTGTAATTATATAATTGTTCTTAGACATTTAATGGGTGGTAATGTAACAAACCATAGATGATTGGTTAAGTGATAAACCAAATATGGTTAGTTTCATGATAAATCAAGGATGTGTGGTCAAATTATAACCTCTAATGAATAGGGTATATAATTCATCTATATGACTATTACATTTGTAAGAATGATATGTGTGGAAGTCGCCCATATGATTATTCCATTTAACTATGATTATGTCCTATGTTAACTTTTTATTTTTTATATGTTCTTTATATGATTTTTATGGTAGGTTTTTTGTTATAAAAATGTAATAAATGCACATATAACTATTAATGAGTATTTACTACTTAATTAAGGTGATTTTTTTACATTTTGATAAAGTGTTCACAATTTACAAGTTTTCTCAAGGATAATAGTTTTTCCATTGTTGTGAATGCCTTATTTATCATTTTATTATCATACCAATTTTTGAATTTTTTTCATTATATTGTAAAGGATAATATATTCATGGATGGGTCAAGGAAAGTTTATGCTGTGTAATCATTAAACGAAACCTTGTTTCTTTTAATAGATTTTTTTTATGAAAAAATTAATATCATGTAGAATTTTCTACTTTGTAATTATTGAGATGTTATGTAATAGTTATGGCCAAATTATATAAATATATAAACCTCAAAATATACTCAATGTGAATTAAATTAAATTAATTAACTCATCTTAAGATTAAGTAATGTTAAAGGTCGTGGCCTTATAATAACTTCATTTTAAGATTGAGGGGGGAGGATTGTAACACCATGAGATTTTAAGAAATATATATTTTTCAAATAAATTATTTTTTATTATAGATTTACATATAATTAACAATGGGTTTCTTTGATTACTTTTGTTACTACAACACCGAATTTTAACAAACCATGATATATTATATTAAAATATTCGTAATTATTATATCTTCACCATTAGAATTGATGGTATTTATAGAATTAAATAAAATATTAAAATATATGATTCATATAATTTTAAATTGAATTATTTTTTTATAAAATAATTATAAATGAAAATATAAATCAATAGAAAAAAAATAAATTCTTTCTAAAAAGCTATATTTTTCTAATAAAGAGACTTTGTCTCGTCTCTACACAGTTATTTTAAAAATCATTTTTTACTCTTAGAAAGTTAATTAGAAAAAAAATTATAATTTTGAAATAATAATGTCTATATTATACTATAATTAATAATTAATTATTTTATTGTATTTTTTATAATTTTGAGGAATAGGTAAAATACTAAAATTTATAAAAAATGTCATTTATTTTAAAGGATTTAAAAAATTATAATTTTATTAAAATGAATTTAAAAGTAAAATTAAAAAAATTATATTATAATTAATCTAATATAGGTCATTATAATCAATGATATGTTCAATTTTAATATACAATATATTTATACATTTGAAAATTTTTCCTTCGGGAAAATGTTTTTTTACTATGTCAATGGGATTAATTTTAAATTATATTCTGTAATATATATGATTTGAATTTGAAAAAATTGATTCCATATTATTAATAATATTAATTAATATTTTCCAACATGTTAAAAATAATGTTTCTCCATAATTAATAGTGAAATTGTGAAAATAATTGAGCACAATTAAAATTAAAATTGGTTTACAGGGGGTTAAACTAAAAAGATAAGGGTGATATTTCAATTAAAACTTGTTTTAATCCTATTTTAATTCCATATTTCAATCCTATACTATCCCAAGTTATAATAAATGTCCATTTGGGATATTTTTACATAGTAATACATTTATCATTTTGGAGACTTTTGGAAAAATTTCAAGTAGTTTCCAATAAGGTTCCTTTCCCCGTATATAATAGGATATATACCATTATTTCCTATCCAAACTCCAATCCCCCTTTATTTCAACCAATACCTTTAGAAAACCCTTCCTCATTTTTCTTACCATTCCGTAGATTTATTTTTTTAGGAAACCTTTCTAGGATGGCTCTAGCGTGTAAACCTAATGAGGGTCTCCCAATAACAAGTAATGCACATAACACTACAATATCAATTTATTTCATCATTAAAATCATTAAATTACTATTAAAATATTATAAAATAATAACCTCCGTATAATCCATATACTTATAATTTTTTATATTAATATTATGACCTATATCAATTTAAAATTCTATCAAATTGGAATCAAAATCATCGTTCATGTGTATGTCAGACTACCCCTTCAGGAACATTCATAATTCATTTTCCATAGCCACATCCCAAAGTTTGGTAAAATGACAGATTTGGTATATTTCTATTATATTTTTAACATAATTTCAGTTTGGAAAATTTAATATCTCATAAACTATTTTTACTTTCCACTTCCTGGGGGAAACACTAATGTCGATCTTGTGTACGGTAGACTACCATCCCACAAAGCGACGCGATTCATTCTAAATAAATAATTTCATGAAAGGTAATAATTATTATTTTAATAACAATATGTTATATATATTACATCATAATTGTTATATAAAATTTAATAATTAATTACTTTTCTTTCATTTCATCCATCAAAATATGGAAACAACGTAGATGCATACGCACGACCTACCATATCCATGAATAGTGCATTTCAACTTTCTATATCTAGAATTTATGAATAAATTTATAAATTTATATAATGAATATATATGATACTAATATAATTTTCAACATTATGGAGATGATGAAATTATAATAAATGTATTGGGGCCTAAAATTCAAAACCAAAAAATACATGAAAAATGAAGCAATTATTACCCAAAACATGATTTTAACAAAGAATTTTGAATAAAAGGCAATACAAAGGGAATAAGTAAATCATATACGGTGTGATTAAAAAGATTAGTATTTTATAATATATTTATAATAATAATATATCTATTATATAGTATGTTTTAATTTGTGTTAAGGAATTCAAGGATAAATGTAAGGGAATTATATCTCACTTTTATTTTCTCTAAGACACATTCCATATTCACCACATGTTTCTATTATGGGGGGATTATTAATCCCATGAATTCTTATTTTGATCATTCTACTAAAATTTATTTTTTTTACATATCCATTTTTGTATCTCTATTTTATGTGTTTTACATGTTACCAAAGTTGTAATGATCTTATACTACAATCTCATCGTTTATTGTGATTGTTTAGGATTAATTATTCAGTATTTATATATCATGATATAACTATAAATAATTCTCATGAATCTTTTTATCATATGATTATTTCTTGTAAAACATGTTTTAAAATCATTTTCATCTCTTTATGTACATAGTTGATCAAAATTATTTTTTTTATAAAAAATTAATTTATTTTTATCATTAGTTGAGAATAATTTTCCAATCATATTCATATTTTCTAAAAATGTTTTTTCAGAAGGATTTCAATATACCATTATTAATGTTTAAAAATATTTTTAACCATGTTCTAATTTGGTTACAAAATTTATTAATAATAAATATTATTATCAATTTCCGACCAAGGATGTTTTAACTTTTATAGAAAATGTGAAATTAATCATTATTTTAAAATATAAAAATGTGAAGAATTATCCACTCTAATGATGGATCAATGATTTGAATATTACATTACATGATTTCAAGATTAATTTTAATGGAAATAGATGTATTTATATTTTGTAAATATTTTCAATTTACTGTGATTTTCAATGAAAGTATTTTTATAATTTTTAATGTTTTATGAAGTGTTTTTAAGTGAAAAGGATATTTTCCTAAATAAAATTTTGAAGGTATCTTTCAAAATAATTTTCATATAAAATTATATCCTTTGTTTTTATTGAATCTTTAATATGAATATGACCCATGGATGACATTCTTATTCTTTCCCTGAATGGTTTATGTTTATAATCACAATTTTTTATGAAACTAATTTCTCTTGTAAAGGTTATACCATTATGAAATGTTTATGAAACACATTCCTTTTCCCCAGGTAATGCTATGATGAAATGATTAAATTTGTTTGAAACTTGTTTTCTTTACGTGGGTTATGATATTATGATTTGATGATTGTTTTTTGGTATTTCATCACATGTAAGTTTTATTTTAATTATATCATGGTTTGGACCAATATATCCCTTCATTTAATTGGGTAATGGTTTATATATTATGGTAAAATGATGGTAAACAAGTCGATCTACTTGATCAACTATGGATAATAGGTGCGCCCTAATCCAAAATGAGAACAGGAGATGAGGCATGATCTACTATTCTGATTTTCTTGGTTTTTAACAGTAAAATATGGAATGGTTTCTATATTTATGATCGTGAGACACTTTAAAGACTTGAGATTGCGGTACATGATTGATTTATTATTTTTTCTCACTCTTATAGACCATGTCTTTTATAATGATAATTCTTTGTTTATGACCAATATTTATGAATTATTACAGTTTTTGAATGTACTTTGTAAGTTATTTTCATGATCACATAACCTTATTTTTTGTTTATTCTTTCATATTATATTGTATTGAAATATCCAATGTTTACTATTACTGGTCATCTGCGAACACCTTTGTTTTGTTTCCTTTACATATGTTATGAAGAAATGTTCTATGTAGGGGGTTTATATAAAGATTAGTAAATTGGGATTTATTTTTGGGGTATTTTGAAGATCATTCAATAAATAATAATATTGTCTGTCTCATCTCTGAAGACACTAGACCTATATGGTCCTCTAGCATATATTATGTAATGTAATGAATATTTGTCTTAAAAGATGTATTATTTCTATGTGAGAATATAGGATCATTAAATAAATGGATATAATGTCTCTATTTTTTGGAAAAATATTAAAAATAGAAATCATGAATGATAATTGGTGCTTGAAATTGTTAAACATTATTTAATGATGGAGAAATGCGAATAATGATAGGAATTGAGATAAATAATTCAATACCAAACATGATACTTAAAATAAAAAACCTAGAACAAAAATAGATTTAAAGGATATTATAGCTCATATATAATATAGAATGCTGCTTAAAAATTAATTCAATTTTTGGTGTATTGACCTGCAATCAAATCCGCTCTAAATTAAAGAACATAATATTTTATTTAGGCTGTATCAATCACTCATTGAAGCATAAATCCTTATTTTCAAACCTTATATATTAAATTTCATATATAGATAGAGTGGTAATAAAATGATGTTATGAATTAAAACATGCACAGTTAGATGACTATTATCTATATAATTAAAAATATATTTGTATTTATAATATATATTTCTTGCTCATTTAATGGAATTATAATAAATAAATATATATTTTTTCTGATCTACTGTTTTTATACATATTTAATTTTTATATCTTAAAACAATATGTTTTAATATTTTAAATAAAAGAATGCTTTGGAACTCTAATATACTCACAGTAGTTGAATTAAATTTGTTTGAACTAAATAAGGAATTAAAGTTAGCATGAACTTGCTGAAATTTTGGTGTCTGAAAGGAATATAGGTGAAGGTTGATATGTCTATGATATATTTTTTAATGACAAAATATAATTCATTATTATTTAATAGTGTTTTATAAAGGAGTAAAAAGATGTATATTGAAAATTTATATTGAAAAAAGGTAATAAGAAATGAATCTCTGTTTGTAGATTTGAATAAATGAAAAATAATGAATATTTTACATGTTTTGGGTGTAGAGGAAGCACACAATGGGTGATGCCAAAAATTAATTTTTTCCACAATAAATTATCAATCTGA
Source organism: Viscum album (assembly GCA_963277665.1). Lineage (NCBI taxonomy): Eukaryota > Viridiplantae > Streptophyta > Magnoliopsida > Santalales > Viscaceae > Viscum > Viscum album. The sequence goes on along the minus strand of OY728130.1, from coordinate 1,049,182,966 downwards.
GTTCTATATGATGATGAATTCCCTGCTCCATAGAATTGAGTGAAGGAAATATGAAATGATGAATTACACTGGAACCAAGATATTTGATATCAACACATATTTTAATAGTCAATTTAATTAGATAAAGAATTTCCTCTATGGAATTATTTCATCATTGATGTGTCCAGTGACAGATCTACAGAGTACCATCACTATATTGTATAATTAAGGTGTATATTTATTGTAATGGTGATCGACACGTGTTCCACAAATCTCCAGACATAGTTGAAGGAGTCTCCGTGTGTTAGCATCAAATATCCTTTTTATTGCATCGTCTGCCTTTGGTAACATTGAGAATTTCTTCTGAATCATTCTCTTTAGTTTGGTGGAGGATAATTCCTCTCCATTATTTGGTGTTTTTTTGGAGAAAATGTGCTCTCAAATCTTGAGAGGGTTCTCCAAGATAGTTATGCATAATAAAAATGGAATTGGAACTCATGAGAAAATAACACTATTTCATATTTATATTTATATGTTGAAAATAAAATAATTTCACATGTTCTTTTATTTGTTTATATAATCCTAGAAAGAACCCATATCTAATAATAATAATAATAACATTATTATTTCTCAACATGTGATTAAATTGAAAATTATAATTAAATATTATTTAGTGAAATACTATTCAAAATTTATTATTTCTCACTGGTCTATTAAACTCGGTCTTCCATTCCTATCCAATTTTTTCAGGCCTCGAATAATACAAATTTAATTATTTAATAAATATCACCTCATTATTTTTTTTATAAATACATAAAAATATATTCACTAAAATGAAAATAAATATTTATTCAATATTATACTCACAATATATTCTCTTGAATAATTTATGACAGAATAAATTCAATAAAAAAATATAGGAATATTTACAAATCCTTTTGCATGAATAATATTTATTCAAATTGTTAAATAAAAAAATATTATTTAAATGAGATTCTGGACAGCATGAATAATATTTATTCAAATGGTTAAATAATTAATAAAAATCTATTATTTAAATGAGATTCTGGATACACTTAGTGTGTGACATTCTAGGCCTCTTTCTCAGTAGAATTTGGCCAAGTAGCCTAAATACCAATGATTGAATATAACAACACACCAAGGAACCCATTGAGATAGAAGTTAATTCCACAATGACATTTCACCTCTTTTAAAAACTTATTGTGTAATATAATCCCTTTATCATAATATCTCAAATCAATCAGGTTGCATGTCAGTGCCATCAACCTATATGATTGATATCTCTTTCAATGAATTTTCAAAAATAGAACATGCCTATATAACACCATGTACATGGATTTATTTAGTCTATATAATTTCCATCAATGGTCCTAAGATATTTATTTCTATTAAATAACATAAAGAATAAATCATTTCTCACATTATTCATTAATTCAATATTACTCGTGACAAACTGAACATATTCTACCCCATTGCGAACAAATGTCATCATGGTTTTCATTAACAAGTAAATGTTTGAAACACATAATACTCATTAATAATAATCATAAAGACTAATTACCAATAGAAATGTGCTCATATGGGAACATAAAATGACACATAAATGTGGATCTTCTTTTTGGCGAGTCTCATTCCCATAACATCCCTCTAAATATTACCTAGGGAATACACTACGAGAAGGTTCCTCAAAGTGCTATGAGTTTCCACCCTTGATATCCTATATTATTTTTTCCCTCAAAATAAATCATTTAGTTCTAGAAAATATATTCATGAATAGTGTCATAGCACGTCCAGTTTCTCATCATAGTAGGGAACTGATATGACCTTTTAGTGCGGAAACTACTCTTAAAAAATTATTAAATACAATGTTATATAGGAGAAAAATTATGACGTGATAATTATATTATTAATAATAAAAATAGTGAATGAAATCTATCATAATTTGAATAAAAGTTTGTTGTAGGGCACTAACTCCTACAGACTCCCACTTGCACTAGATCAAACTGCTAACAAACATCAGTCCACTAGCTCTCACATGATAATCATGATTTTTATAAGATATTCTTTTAGTCAATAGGTCTAATAGATTTTCTTCCATGGGAAATCTACTCACTGCATCTTCACCCCTTTGATAAAAATCCCTCAAAAGGTGATACTTCTAAAGTATGTTCTTTTTTCACCAGTGTGACCATGGCTCTTTTGAAAGAGCCGCCACTAGATTATTATCAAGACAGAATGTTATAGGGTCTTTACTGCTTGGTACCACATCAAGATCTTGGAAAATGTTCTGAATCTAGAAGGGCCCCTTGGCATCATCAAAAGCTTCTATATACTGGTATTCCACTATAGAATAAGTGAAAAATAGATTCTTTGAACATTTATGGCTCCAAGATCATTAGATGAGACAAAAACATATCCTTATTGTGACATCATATAGTTCTAATCTATCTGAAGACAAGCATTAGTATAACCCATAATGACGAGAACCTCATCTCCACTAGACACCAAGAACAAATCCTTAGTTACCCTCTTATACATAAGGATGGCCTTGACAGTATTCCAATATTGTTCTCCAATATATTATTGATATCATCCTACCATACTCAATGCAAAGGCAAATAAAAGTCTAGTTCATAACATGGATTACATGATTGATTCTATCATAGAATTTTATGGGATCTTACTCATAATATCTTTATCATGTTATTTCTGATGACACATTTTCTATGAAATATGTAAACCATGTGACCCTAGAACTAATATCCTCTTGGATTGTTCCATACTAAATTGCTTTAGTATTTGGTCAATATATATATTTAAACTTAGACCTAGCTATATAATGGATCTATCCCAAATGATCATGATGCCTAGAATTTGGGTTCTTAACCTAAGTCCTTCAGGGCGAATAACTTTTTTAACAAGTCCTTAATAGATTGTATGATTGTAATGTCATTTCCAAAAAGTAATATGTCATCAACATACAGTACTAGGACAACGAATGAATTCCCATTAAACCTCTTGTAAACACATGAATCAAATTAAATCTTAATGACATCAATTTATTTTATGGATTCATCAAATTGAATGTTCCATGGCCTATATGATTTCTTCAATCCATAAATGGACATCTTCAACTTGAAAATCCTTTTTTGGAATCACATTGAGTGATAAACCCTTCTAGCTATGTCACATAGACATATTCATGAAGGTTCCAATTATGGAATGTAGTTTTGACATCCATCATAGAAATCAAATTGTCATTGATAAATGTTATATCATGTATAATTATGATGGATTTAAACATGTAAACGGGTGAAATGGTTTCATCATATTCAATTTGTGGACACTATTTAAACCCTTTATCTACTAGCCTTGATTTGTAAATACTTACATTACCTTCCATTTCAAAATTCCCTTTGAATACCCATTTGAATTCAGGAGGATTTACATGAACTTGTGCATCAAACAGAACTCTAACATGGTTCGGATACATGGAATCCATTTCTAAATACATGGATTTTTACCATCTTGTAGCTTATGATCTCTCTACTACCTTTTTAAAAAAGATAGGATTATAATTTTCATGAAATAAGTAGTCACCATCCTTGATTACTAGAAATGAATATCTCTCTTATTCTCTTACCTCTCTTGAGATTCTATGTATTACTTCTATTTTAGGAACTACTTCTTCCATGGGGAACTGTTGAATCTGTTCATGTAACAACTCCTTCGTATCTTGTGCATCTACTTTGTTGACCTCACCTATTTTGATAATCTCAATTATGTTTTAATATGTTTTGAATATATTTTCTATATTTTAAATTATGTTGACAAAAACATAAAAACAATTATTGGAATATGTTAATAAATGATTATCTATGTTTATACATGTTTTGAAATAATACCAACTCACTCTGGATATGATTTGCATAGAACAGATAAGTGTTATGTTTTTGAGTCACTGATAAAGACCTACCGATACATAGTCACTGATACAGATATAGTCTATTGATAAGAAAAGATCGCCGATAGACAGATTCCACTGTTATACTCAAGTATACTGATACAAACAGACAGCTACCGATACAAGTCTACCGTTATAGAAAAGGTCACCGGTATGCAGACAGTTACCGTTTCAACTGAGCTACCGATAGAATAAGTCTACTGGTATGCACAGGTCGACCTACACAGAGTAACAACCACCATTATAAAGTCAACCATTACAAGATCACCAGTATGGGTTACTGACACATATGTTCACTGTTACAAAAAGGTCATTGATAGAAGGATCCACCGATGGAAGGAGCTACAAACAGAAGGAGGCACTGATGGAAGGAGCTACCGATAGAAGGAGCCACCGATAGAAGGAACTACCGATAGATGGTTCTACCAATAGAAGGAGCAACCAATTCAAGAGAGATACCGTTACAGAGACTAATAGTTACTGATGCAAGACCTACCATTACACGTCCACCGCTATAAGCTCACTGATACAAAGGACTACAGATGAAAACTAGTCACTGTTTCTCTAAACCCTATTTCTATTTGTTTATTTATAAATGGTCAATTTTGTTGTTTTTAATGCATCTATTATTAATTAATGATAGTTTTTGGCCTTTCAAGAAATAGTACCTTGTACCTGTAAAATGGTAATCGTTCCCATTGTCCAAGCTGAGGACATATATATAAAAGGGAACCTGGAAAACAACTGGTGTACAAGAGTCGATCAATCTTTCCATGCACATACAAAAAAATATTCTGGAGATACAAAAGGACATAAATGCATAGAATAAGATGGAATAATACATACTAAATCTGTAGTACCTAATCATTCAATGAAAAAAGAGCTCCGACGACTTCACCTACACTAAAGTTGATCAAGATAATCAACCTGGATCTAGAAGTCAAATACAAAAATGACACTCTGTTTTTCATGACCAAAAACCAAAGAAGGACTAAAATATTCATCTGAATCAATCCAAGGAGACCAAAGCATCAATCAAAACACATATACCATTCTAAACTCATCACTATTTCTTTCTCTATTGTGTTTCATTTATTTACATTTTGAGCAGTGTGTGTGCTCTGTATTTTCAAAAACACTATGTCTTCTGTGATGAACTTGAGGATTTATAAATCCTCACTCAATCTTTCCCTTACACTTTAGTATCCCAATATGGATAGTGGTAGAGGTCAATTGTGACCTGGATAGCCAGTAAGCTGTTGTTATTTTTGATTTCCCATGAAGAATTGTGGTAGAGGTCTGAGGACCAAGACAGTCTGAGTATTGTTGTAAAACACAATCCAGGGTGTAGATCAATGTTTATATAAACTGTTTGAGAGTACTATGTCTCATCTTGATAATGAAACTCTTGGTTAAAACTGTTGTTCTTGTTTATTTTTGTTAAAACTATATAGCATATTCCACTGCTAAGTACTTTGAAATATAAATCTTTTTTAATATAACTATGATAGTTAAACTAGCAAGTGTTTTTATTTATTATAACCTAGTAGGTTAGTTTCAAAATATAATCTAGAATTCATATTATATTAACTGAGAACTAATCAATCTCTTCAGAACCTTACAGAACCTTTACTGTATTACAAATTAACTACAGTTTAGCTTGTTATTTAAATTGAGGGATTTTTAGTAGAAGTCTTTTTAAATAGAAATTTCTAATTAGGACTCAATTCACCCCCCCTCTTGAGTGTCCACTCTGATAAAAATTTTGTATGAGAGGTTTGTTTATTAATAACGGATTTCCAAACACTCGGTTTTTCAAATTTGATTTTTGTTATATTTTTAAGATCTTAAATTTTTTTATTTCTAAATTTTATCTCTTTAAATATATTTGCTATAATCTAATTATGGATAATAGATTATAAGGTTCTCCTACCAACAAGACACCTTTCTTTAATGGTGTTAATTATGACCAATGGAAACAGAAAATGAAAATTCATTTAGAAAGTATAGGATTTGAAATCTGGACTGCTATAGAGACTCAGTATGAGAATCCAAAAACTGAAAGAATTACTTGGGATGAACCTACGAAAATAGCTTACAATAACAATTGTAAAGCAATGAATGATCTGTATTGTGCTTTAGGAGATGAATAATTTAATCGAATATCTGCTTGTAAAACTTCTTATGAAATTTGGGATACTTTGGGTGTTTCTCATGAGGGAACAACCAATGTTAAGGAAATGAAACTAAAAAATTGTACTATTACATATGACAATTTTAAAATGAAACATGATGAACCTATTTTTGACATGTATCTCTAGTTCAATGAAATTGTAAATACAATGAGCTCAACTGGAAAAGTTGTTCCTTCAAAAGAGAAAATAATGAGGATATTAAGATGTCTGCCAGACAGATGGAGAGGCACAATAGTTTCAATTAGAGAATCCTGTGACATTAGTGCTTTTCCTATTAAGGAACTCATTGGTAAATTAATGATGTATGAAGAAGAACTAAAAGTTAAAAAGGAAGACGACGATGAACCAAGAAATAATTCTATAGCTTTCAAGACATTTGCTTCAAAAAATAAGGACAAAGGAAAAAATTCAAATTGAAAGTGATAGCTCAAGCTGTGATGATAGTGCATCAGATAGCGATGTTGAAATGGCTCAGGTAGCCAGATGTTTCAAAAAGTTTTATAGAAAGAAGAATTTTTTTTTCAGAAAATCCAATTATAAGGGAATGTATGATATTAAAAGTTATTGGAAGATGGATTTGAAAAGAACTGATAAAAGTGATGACATAGTACACTATGAATGCAAGAGGAAAGGACATGTGAAAGCTAACTGTCCAAAATTAAACTACATGAAGAAATATGAGTACAAGGACAAAAAATATAAGAAAGCTATGAATGAAACCTGGAGTGCTTTAGAAGACAGTTCTAGCGAGCCTGATTCCACTCAGGATGAAAAATCTCAAAAATCTAACATGTGTTTCATGACAAATACATCTGAGGTAACATTGGATACTCTTACATTAAATTTTTAATTATTCTGTAGATGATTATGATTATGAAAATATATCTAGTGAAGAGTTATTTGAATATTGTAAAATGCTATAAGATACTTGCAATGATCTAAAATACAAGTATAAAACCATAAATATCAGTGTTCCTTGACTAGTACCGTTAAATATGATCTTAGTATAGAAAAGGAAAAGAATGCTCAACTGTTAATGTAGAATACTGAACTGAAATTTTCCAATGAAAAAATTAGAATAGACTTACAGAATTTCACAAATGGAAAGAATAATCTAACTCAAATGCTTGGAAAACAAGTTTCACCAAAGTACACTACTTGGTTAGGATACCTACCTAGATAGATACAACTTGTAAAGAATAAATTTAATCTAAAAACTGGATAGTTTGCTACTAGTTCAAGTTCTGGAAATTATGTTGCTTCATGTAGATTTTCATATTCTACTAGACCAAACAGAATACATTATTCAAAATATTTTGAACCTGATAGTTATGGGAAGCATATTAGACAAATATGGGTACCAAAAGTTTTTCTTTCTAACCTATCTGTACCTAGTAAAATCTGGGTACCAAAATCATATTCTGTCTAAACCTGTTTTGTAGGAAACTTGCTTAAAAATTTCCTGTTGGAAGACATGGTACTTGGATAGTGGATGTTCAAGGCATATGACCAGATATTACTCATTTTTAAAAAGTTTAATCAAGTTTTATGGAGGATATGTCACCTTTGGTGATAATTCAAAAGGAAAAAATCATAGGATTGGGAAAAATTGGTAACACTGATACAATTTTAATTTCTAAAGTTTTATTTGTTGATGGATTAAAATATAATCTCTTAATAATTTCTCAGTTGTGTGATGAAGTATTTAATGTTATGTTTGAAAATGATTCTTGCAATGTATTGGATTCTAAAAATGCTTTGGTGTTTACTGCCTTGAGAAATGAAAATGTATATGCTATAGATTTAAATTATTTAGCTGAACAAAAGGTTACTTGTTTAAATGCTTTTTATAAAGAGTCTTGGTTATGGAATAGAAGATTGGGAGATTTCAATGTTCACTCACTTAAGAAACTGACTATGAAAAATTTGGTTAGAAACCTACCTCAACTAAAATTTTTATCAGACAAAGTTTGTACTCCCTATCAAAAGGGAAAGAAACATAAAGTTTCATTCAAATCCAAGAAATAAGTTTCAACATCTCAACATCTCAAGTTGGTTCACATGGATTTATTTGGACCATCCAAAGATTCTAGTTTAAATGGGAAGCACTATGTCTATGTCCTAGTAGATGACTTTTCTAGATATACATGGGTATATTTTCTAGCTCACAAAAGTGAAGCTTATTATTACTTTATGAAATACTCCAAGTCTGTAGAAAACATTAGTGAACTTAAGATTAAAACCTTGAGAAGTGGTCATGGTTGTGAGTTTTAAAATCATGAATTTGATTCATAATGCTCACAAAATGGCTATAATCACAATTTATCTTCCCCTAGGATACCTCAACAGAATGGTGTAGTTGAAAGAAGGAATATAACCCTTCCAGAAATTGCAAGAACTATACTTAATGAGTATGACCTACCTATTTACTTTTGGGAAGAATCCATAAATACAACTTGTTATATTATAAATAGAGTCTTTATTAAACCTGTTCTTAAAAAGACCCCTTATGAACTGTAGAATAATAGAAAATATAAAGTTAGTTACTTCAGAGTTTTTAGTTGCAAAGTATTTATTCTCAATACTAAGGAATATATTGACAAGTTTACTTCCAAGAGTGATGAGGAAATATTTCTAGGTTGCTCTATAACCAGTAAATCTTATAGAGTCTTTACCAAAAGAACCAAATGTGTGGAAGAATTAGTACATATCAAATTTGATGAAACTAGTCCGCATGAACCTAAGTATTCTACTAAAAATCTTTAAGAAGATCTTTCTATTCAGGACCTTAATAATAAAAATAGTGAACCTTATGTAAAAACAAGTAATTATGGAAACAATACAGAAACCATTTTTGTTGGAACCAAACCTACAGAAGAAGATGAATTCTATATCCCTACCTAGAACAGTCCAAATAAGATTATAAAGAACCATCCTTTAGATGCGGTTGTGGAATATTTAGAAAGAGGAACCCAAACTAGATCTTATCTAAGAAACAAGGTTGAACATCAAGCCTTTATTTCTTAGTAAGAACCTAAATATATCAATGATGCAATCAATGATGAATTTTTTTAATATATGTGCAAGAAGAATTAAATCAATTTGAAAGAAATAAAGTCTGGGAATTAATTGACAGACCTAAGGACAGTTTGACCATAGGCACTGAATGGGTTTTTAGGAATAAAGTTGATGAATCAAGGAACATACTTAGAAACAAAGCAAGGCTAGTTACACAAGGATATAGTCAAGAAGAAGGAATAGACTATGAATAAACCTTTTCACTTGTTGCTATATTAGAAGCTATTAGGATTCTACTTGCCCATACTGATCATCTGAATTTCACGTTATATCAAATAGATGTTAAAAGTTCTTTTCTAAATGGTTTTATAATTAAAGATGTTTTTGTTGAACAACCACCTAGATTTACTAATCCGCATTTTCCAAATCGAGTTTTTAAGCTTTCTAAATATTTATATAGTTTAAAACAAGCCCCATGATCTTGGTATAATAGACTTTGTGGTTTTCTTATTTCAAAAGGTTTTTCTAAAAGGATTTCTGATCCAACTCTCTTTATTAAAAGAACTTCCAATCATGTATTGATAGTACAAATCTATGTTGATGATATTATTTTTGGATCTTCTAAAAATAATTTGTGTATATATTTTTCATAGAGTGTGAAAAATGAATATGAAATGAGTTTAATGGGAGAACTCAAATATTTTCTTGGATTTCAAGTTTTTAAAAATGAAAATGGTATTCTCTTAAATCATGGTAATTATACAAAGGATATTTTAAAACATTTAGGTTTGGACAGTATTACGGAAATTGATACATCTATGAGTACTATTTGTATGTTGGATACTGATGAAACTGGAAAACCAGTGTGTAACATCCTGGACCCGAGTGCCACGCAACGGGTGCCCTGAGCCCAGTTCACCACATGACCTCAAGTGCATTTCCCCAAATTCCAGAGGCTGCCGACTAGCAGTGAGGGCCCAGTTCTGATAGTGGGGAAACTATGCCCTCATTTTTCAAAGTATAGCGCAACAGAATTTAACAAAAACAAACAATGACAACGGAAGCAGTAAACATACACAACGGAAATAAACTACAGTAGTGGATACAACCAACAATATATAAATGATGATGCTACATGTTTAAAGTTCTAAGAAAACTGCCAAGACATGTTATACATCAATACAGTACAGAAGAAAGGAGAGTACAACAAGAAAAGAAAACAGCTGGCAGCGGCGTCGCGAGCCTAGGATCGGTCCCATGCCTTCCTACTCATCAGAAACAGTCATGTACCTGTATAGGGACTCTTTCCCCTATCTATACCTGCAGAAATGAAATATTTTTAGGCCAAAAAGAATGAGCCAAATAGGGTGTGAGAAAGATATCTCAGTAGGAACCCACCAAAGGCTCGTGCCCAACTTCGTGCTAACATGCAACAATAGTGTGCAGTGGTAAAATACAATAAAGTAAGAAGTACTCAAAAGTCACTAATTAGCAGTTATATTTCCATTTTATTATTCATTTAAACAATTAAATATAAGAAATCACCACAGTGTATTTCTAGTAAACAACTAGTGTCCTCAGACACGTAAACTTCTACCCTCGGGTAACGAGTATCCAACACAAGATTCTGCACTCAGGCATAACAGAGTATTGCCCTCACGCGTAGGTAGTGTCTCCCACATGCACAGAATCATCTACCCACAGGCACGGAAGAAGTTTCCCTCAGGCCGAAACAACTACTTCCCACAGGATAAATAGTGCAGTGCCCACAGGCCAATCACAAAAATTTCCTTAGGCTAAATAGGTAACCAGGCCATGCCCAACATATCAAAATGTAGTAAACAAGAAATTACTCTCAAGTAAATTCTATAATTACTACATATAAGGCATACCCTCGGGTATCCCGGCCAAAAAGCTAAATAGTGAAACACACCCCCAGGGTGGTTCCAGATCCAAGCAATGATCCCAACCAGCATTTTATTATCAAATTTTAATCACTTATGCAATTCTAGGCATTAAATATAGCAACGACCTCAGCCACCCGACACCCCAACATTGGTTCAGGGCACAAAAACGCACAGAAATGCAAGAAAGTTGGAAAATAAGACAAAGCCACCTACCTCATACCCCAACAAACGTTATACCCGAACTCCGACTCCAGAAATGCCCATAAACGGCATAGATCTTACAAAGAACAAAACCCATTCAAATGTAAATAACATCCCCTTGAGAAAGATTTGGTATGAAAGGTACTAGGAGAGGAGAGAGCTTACCCATGTGGTTTCAACGAGATCGTCTGAAGCTGAATCGGATTCCAGACGAACACCCGGCAGAACATCAAAGGGTCGACCGTCCTCCTTGGCACCAAAATGGCTCAAACGCCTCCTCTGCCAAATGAGGAGGCTACTGCCTCTTTTAAGCCGAAAAAACAAAGTACACGACATGTACTTATGATTACATGGAGTTTACCTCTTTCATTTAACTGTTCCCCAGGTGGCACCGCCACATTGTTCATCCATCGACATGAGTACACGACATGTACTCTCAAGTACACGGCGTGTACTGTCGCCAAGATGGTGGCGACTCCACCGCCTTACTGTTTAAGCTTGCCGACTGACTACACGGCACGTAATGTACAACTACACGACATGTAGTCGGTTCTTACTCCCCTCATCGCTGACATGGATACACGCCCCATGTACTCATCCCCACACGGCCATAAGTACACGGTGTGTGGAAACATTACACGGCGTGTAGTTCCAAAATTTTGGATTTTTCCCCATTTTCCATATTTTCTCAAAAACACTTAAGGAAAAGGAAAAATAAGAATCCCGTACCTCAAAAATAAGAACCGTGTTCATACAAACTTCCCCCCTTATAGCAATTCGTCCCCGAATTGCCCTTCCAAGGGTGGCGAAGATAAAGCTCAGAACAACTCTGGCCACTGAGCACGTACGTCAGCCTCCCTCTCCCAGGTCTCGTCCGGCACTCGGCCATGCGGCCATAACACCTGTGTGAGAGGAACTGACCGACCTCATAGAACCATAATTCTTCTGTCAATGATACAGATCGGATGCTCCTCAAAGGACGCATCATGCGGAAGCTCAACCTCCTCAGGCTGAAAACGCTAGACGAGTCTGAATGGTAGCGACGCAACTGAGACACGTGGAAGACGTCGTGCATGGATCGGTACCGCTGCGGTAACTGCAACTGATAGGCAACCAGCCAGACTCTCTCTAGAATCTCAAATGGTCCCACATACCTCGGTGAAAGCTTACCTTGTCTCCTGATCCGTTTGTGTCCCAGCCTCGGCAAAACACGCAAGAAACCCTGATCCCCGACTACAAACACCAAAGGTCTTCTACGACGATCAGCATAAGACTTCTAACGAGACTGCATAGTAGCCATCCACTTCTGAATCAACTGGACCTGCTCAGATGTCTCCTGCACAAGCTTTGGCCCCAGCAAAGCTGCCTCACCTGCCTCTAACTAGCACAAAGGTGATCGGCATGGCCTACCATATAATGCCTCGTATGGTTCTATCTAAATATTTTCCTGAAAACTATTGTTTTAGGAAAACTCGACTAATGGTATATGATTCTCCCAAGAGCCCCCAAAGTCTAGGACGCATGCGTGCTGCATGTCCTCTAGCACCTGTATTATCCGCTCTAACTAGCCATGTATCTAAGGGTGGTATGCTGTGCTCAGAAGCACCTATCTACCCAGTGCTCTCTGAAAACACTACCAGAAACGAGACGTAAAGAGGGTGTCCCTATCTGAAATGATAGAACAAGGGACCCCATTAAGACGTACGATCTCTCGGATATAAAGCCTTCTGATCTCATCCACACCGAAGGTCTCCTTGATCAGTAAGAAGTGAGCTACCTTCTTGATCCTTTCCACATCAACGCACACGGCGTCATTGCCTCGAGGTGACCTCAACAATCCCATTACAAAATCCATTGTGACATCATCCCATTTCCACTCTGGAATGGGAAACTGATGTAACAGCCCAGATAGCCTCTGGTGCACCGCCTTCACCTGTTGACAAGTGGAACACCTCGTAACAAAACCAGCTATCTCTCTCTTCATCCCCAGCCACTAGTACTGACGTCTCAAGTCTCGGTACATCTTGGTAACCCTTGGATTAACTGCCCAAGCTGAAGCATGATACTCCCGCATAAACTCCTCGCATATATCCCTTGGACCCCATACATGTCCATGGAAACGCAAAACCTCATCATTGCCTATCGTCCAACTGGGAGGAGGGTCCTCACTTTCCACCGACTCCCATAGAACTAGTCCTTCTGAAACCTATAGTTGTCTCATCCCCACTCTGTCCAGGAGGGTAGATGACACATCTAAAGAGGAAAGACAAGTCTTCCACTGACTATCTTGCACCTCTAGATGCATCTTTGAGAAGAAATCCATGAGCTTCCATTCACCACTGGCCTCCTGCACTGCCTGTATCAAAGTCTTCCTGCTCAGTGCATCAGCTACTGCATTACCTTTACTAGGTGTATAGGCAAGCAAAAAATCGAAAGACTGTTGGTACTCGACGCACCTTCTCTACCTCAGATTCAGGTCACGCTGAGTAAAGATATACTTAAGGCTTTTGTGGTTGGTGAAACCACAAAATGCTCTCCTAATAGATAGTGTCTCCAATAGTGCAACACATGAACAACTGCAGCCAACTAGAGATCATGTTTCAGGTAATTCCTCTAATGTGGCCTCAATTGCAGAGACCCGTATGGAATGACTCTATCTCCCTACATCAACATTGCTCCCAGCCCAATCCCTGATGCATCACAGTAAACTGTATAGCTCTTTCCCTTCTTTGGGAGTATCAGGATCGGTGCAGATGTCAACCTTCCCTTCAGGTCCTGAAAAGCTGTCTCGCAAGCTTCTGACCAAACAAACTCCACACCCTTCTTAGTCAGACCCGTCAACAGTGCTACTAAGTGGGATAAATCTTGTATGAAGCATCTGTAGTAACCAGCCAGCCCTAATAAACTCTGTATCTCAAAAAAGTTCTTAGGATGCTCCTAGGAAACTACTACTCTCACCTTCTCTGGGTCTACTGCAACTCCTGTCTCAGAGATGATATGACCCAGGAAGTGAATCTGGTCTATCCAAAAGTGGCACTTCGAGAGCTTAGCATATAGCTGATGCTCTCTCAGTGTACTCAATATGATCTCAAGATGGGTGGCATGGTCGTGTCGAGTGTGAGAGTACTCCAAGATGTCGTCCACGAATACCACCACAAAGGAATCAAGATACGGATGGAACACATGATTCATTAGAGCCATGAAAACCGCTGGCGTGTTCGTGAGTCCGAACGACATAACCAAGTACTCGTACAGACTATATCTGCTCCAAAATGCTTTAATCGGTATATCCGATGGTCTCACGCATAGCTGATGATATCCGGATCTCATGTCAATCTTCAAGAACACTCGTGCTCCACGAAGCTGATCAAACAGATCATCAATCCTCAGCAAGGGATATCAGTTCTTAAACGTCAACTGGTTCAGCTTCTGATAATCTATGCAATGTCTGAGGGTACCATCTGCCTTCTTCACAAAAAGGACAGGAGAAACCCAAGGAGAAGTATGGGGTCTGATAAAGTCTTTTGCCTGCAACTCCTCTAACTGCCTCTTGAGCTCCTGCAACTTAGGTGTGGCCATCCTATAAGGTGGAATGGACACTGGTGCTGCTCCTGGAACAAGCTCGATAGAGAAATCTACCTCACGCACTGTAGGTATACCTAAAAATTCGTCTGGGAAGACATCCCTGAAACGATCGACAATTGGAGGGAAATCTATCTGACAAGTCCCATGATCATCCTGATATAAGCTCACTATCTGGGCTGTGACTCCACCTCACCCATGATACTCTGGTCCAGCTCGACTCACCTGAACATCCCATTTTCCCTTGTATAGAAAGTCTCCGCCCTCTGGTGATGTGAAACTCACCCTGCGACGATATAAGTCTACAAAGGATCAAAAGGAAACCAACCAATCCATCCTGATAATGACATCATAGCTCTTCATCTCCAAGACATAGAGGTCCCAAAGGATGTGACACCCTCCAACCTTAAGGGGGCACTCCTTACACTGATGCACACCAGCCTTCCTAGTCCCCAATGGAGTTTCTAGCGTCATGATATCAGAAGAAGAAGAAACACAGAGCCCAAGGCTCTCCAAAATGGGCACAGATATGAAAATATGTGTAGAACCCGTATCGAAAAGTACTGAAGACAAGACAGCAGCTACTAGAATAGTACCTCTAACTGTCGAAGGTCCGGGATCCTACTCCTGCTGGGTCTGTTGCACTACATATGCATGTCCAGTTCCGTGGCCCTATGACATAGACTGGCTAACCTGAGTTGTCCTACCCTGCTGCATCTGAGATCCTAGTGTCTGGATACCATGACCATGACCACCATCTCTGCTTGTACACCCTGATGTAATCCAGTTCTCGGACTGGTAAGAAGCCACTGGTCCTACTCCCTCACGCGGATTCTACTCAGAACCCCTCTCACTAGACACTGGTGGAAACACCCTACAAAAGCATTGTAGATGACCCATCTTGCCGCAAGCTCGGCACTCCACTAGGTCTCTTGGAAACTGAGGCCTCTTGTGCCCCACTCTACCACACTGGTAGCACATAACTTGGCCACCTGAAGCATTCTTCTGACTGGTACTGCCACCCTGAGATAAGTCCATCTGTCTCTTCCTCTTGCCAGCAGAAATAATACTAGTAACTGGTGCTGAACCACCCTGGCCCACACCACTAGATTCCCACATGTTTCTCTCTGTAATAAGCGCCTGATTCACAATCGTGTGTACAGTAGGAAACCTGAAAATATTTACCAGTGCTCGGATGTCATACCGAAAACCATCTTCAAAACATCTGGCTCTCGACATCTCATCACCCACCAGCACGGGTGAAAAACGCTGAAGCTTCGTAAAACGAGCAGAATAGTCCTTCACCGACATAGCGCCCTGCTACAGATTCATGAACTCTCATGCTCTATCTGCCCTCAGCATATCGGGAAAGAAGATGTCATATAAGAGTGCCTAAAAATCTTCCCATGCCATGTCCCTGTGATGCTCTGACTAGGTGGTAACATCCTACCACCTCTTGGCAGAATCACGTAGCATATATGTCGTGAGCTTGACCCTCCGCCCTGGAGGCATCTCAAGATGCTAGAAAATAGTCTGCATCGACCCCAACCAAGACTACGCAGCCTGCGGTCCGCCATCCCCTAAAAATGTAGTCGGATGCTGCTGTTGGAAGATACATGTCAGCTCAGCCATAGATGTGGAAG
This sequence comes from Viscum album, assembly GCA_963277665.1. NCBI lineage: Eukaryota > Viridiplantae > Streptophyta > Magnoliopsida > Santalales > Viscaceae > Viscum > Viscum album. The sequence continues at coordinate 1,049,166,456 of OY728130.1, read as the reverse complement.
CCTGTGGTGCACCCTGAAAGGTCTGCATGAACCACATAAACCCTTCACAGAACTGCGCCTCCGCGCCTGTGTCTGGTATTGCAGCTGGGGCCGCATCTGGCTCTACTGGAGGATCAACTGGTAGCCCATGGCCCACCATCTCTGGATTATAATCGTCTCTGATCTCCTGGAGAACAACTCGCGGTCGTCTAGGCAGCATGACTCTACATGGTCAAAATCACCCCTCAGATTCAAGATTATTAAGATCGGAAAGCGAAGGGACCATAATGGAAACAAGTGGAAGAAAGCATTCAATATTTTAAAATCAAGACTACATGGCGTGTACAATGACTACACGGTGTGTACTTGATTTCCCTTCCCCTACCCGAGTCCTTCTACACGGCTTCCATCGAACAAAACTACACAGCACGTATAATATCTACACGGCGTGTACAGTGTTATTTTCCAATTGCCCGTGTCGTCTGTGACATGGCCGACTACTCAGCATGACACTACACGACATGTTACACCCACACACGGCATGTACACCACCCTGTTTCCCAGCCACACGGCTAACTCCACACGGTCTGTCCTCGTATAAGACTACATGGCGTGTCCCCCAGGTACATGGCGTGTTTAGGGAGAGGTGACGCTGGCCCATGTTGTTAGCTACACGACCGAGTCCCCAGGTCACACGACACAGAATGTTTATTATTGATATGGTGTGTTCTTTCAAGGAGTTCAATGACTTGTGTTGTTAGTTACATGGCCGGACTTCGGGTCACACTACACGGCATGTCCATTCGGCACACAACGTGTTTTACCCAATCCTTGACCTACCCCGTGTCTATGCCCACACGGATTGTGTCACGGGAAGAGACTACACGGTGTGTACTCAGGGTACACAGTGCGTACTCAAAAGGTTCATTTTTTCCCGAATATAAGAACATACACGGAGTGTATAAAAAAAATACTACATGGCGTGTATATTGGGTTTCCAGGCAGTATGCCTTAGAAACATCACCAAAACCTAGAAAATACTGAAACTAACACCTAAGTGTCAAATTCTGACCCGTGGGGGCTCATAATTCCCATGAATCAGAGTCTGACATCTTATATGTGTTATAACCAACAAACAGTCAATGATCCATCAAATTCCGGTTAATGGGGTCCCATACTCCCCAAAAACCGAGGTTTTATGTTCATTCTATAAACATTCTCACATAGAATTACCCTATCACATAGAAGGTATTTTATCAGAGCGGCTATCACAACAACATGCTTTTCTAGCACAACAATTATCACAACAACATGCAAATTTCTAATGCACCTACATGGCATGGAAACTATGCATGGCATGTGATATCTAGCATGTTCCTATATGATGCATGAGATGGAATACCCTCATCTCATCGGGTTGCAACTAAATAGAACCCATAGATAAAATATAAACTGCACAATCTCAAAGTGCGTCACCCATTGGTGAAAACATATCAACCGTAAAATTTCAAAATCAAAAGAATACAAAACACAAGGTAGACTGGATTTTCCCTATACACGGGTTTTCTACGCTCGGGCACAACTTATTACCAACTACCGTTCCGTCCTATCCCTGACTACAACTCCAAATAGTAAGTCAAAGAAAAGAAACTCCTCTGATACCACTTTGTAACGTCCCGGACCTGGGTGCCATGCAACGGGTGCCCCGAGCCCGGTTCACCACATGACCTCAAGCGTATTTCCCCAAACGCCAGAGGCTGCCGACTAGCAGCGAGGGCCCAGGTCTGATAGTGGGGAAACTATGCCCTAATTTGTCAAAGTGTAGTGCAGCGGAATTTAACAAAAACATACAACGACAGCGGAAGCAGTAAACATACACAACTGAAATAAACTATAGTAGTGGATATATCCAACAGTATATAAATGATGATGCTACATGTTTCATGTTCTATGAAAACAGCCAGAACATGTTATACATCAATACAGTACAGCAGAAAGGAGAGTACTACAAGCAAAGAAAATAGCTGGCAACGGCATTGCGAGCCTAGGGTCGGTCCCATGCCCTCTTACTCCTCAGCAACAGTCATGTACCTGTATAGGGACTCTTTCCCCTATCTATACTTGAAGAAAATAAATCTGTTTGGGCCAAAAAGCATCACCAAAACAGGGTGTGAGAAAGATATCTCAGTAGGCACCCACCAAAGGCCCGTGCCCAACTTCATGCTAACATGAAACAATAGTGTGCAGTGGTAAAATGAAATAAAGTAATCAGTACTCAAAAGTCACTAATTACTAGTTATATTGACATTTTATTATTCATTTAAAACCATTAAATATAAGAAATAATTACAATGCATTTCTAGTAAACAACTAGTTTCCTCAGACACGTAAACTCCTACCCTCAGGTAACGAGTATCCAACACAAGAATCTTCCCTTAGGCATAAAATATTTTTGCCCTTAGGAGTAGGTAGTGTCGCCCACAGGCACAGAATCAGCTGCCCACAGGCAAAGAAGAAGTTTCCCTCAGGCCGAAATAACTACTGCCCACAGGCTAAATAGTGCAGTGCCCACAGGCTAATCACAATAATGCCCTCAGGCTAAACAGGTAACCGGGCCATGCCCAACATATCAAAATGTAGTAAACAAGCAATTCCTCTCAAGGAAATTCTACAATTACTACATATAAGGCATACCCTCGGGTATCCTGGCCAAATGGCTAAACAGTGAAACACACCCCCGGGGTGGTTCCAGATCCAAGCAATGATCCCAACCAGCATTTTATTATCACAATTTAATCACCTATACAATTCTAGGCATTAAATATAGCAACGTCCTCAGCCACACAACACCCCAACAAGGGTTCGTGGCACACAAATGCACAACAATTGGAAAATAACACAAAGCCACCTACCTTATACGCCAACAAACGTTATGCCCGAACACTGACTCCAGAAACGCCCAAGAATGGCGTATATCTGACGAAGAACAAAACCTATTCAATCGTAAATAACATTCCCTTGGGAAATAATTGGTAAGAACGGTACCAGGAGAGGAGAGGTCTTACCCATGCGGTTCCAACGAGATCATCCGAAGCCGAATTGGATTTCAGACGAACACCTGGCGGAACATCAAAGGGTTGACCGTCCTCATTGGCTCCAAAATGGCTCAAACACCTCCTCTGCCAAATGAGGAGGCTACTGCCTGTTTTAATCTGAAAAAACAAAGTACACGGCGTGTAATTCTGAGTACACAACGTGTACTTATTTCATTTAACTGTTCCCCTAGCGGCACCGCCACACTGTTCATCCGTCAACATGAGTACACGACATGTACTCTCGAGTACACAATGTGTACTATCGCCCAGCTGGCGGCGACTCCACCGCCTTACTATTTAAGCATGCCGACTGACTACATGGCGTGATTGGTACCACTACATAGCGTGTAGTTAGTTCCTACACCCCTCGTTGCCGACATGGCTAGACGCACCGTGTACTCATCCCCACACGGCCAGAAGTACACGGCGTGTGGAAAAATTACACGGGGTGTAGTTCCAAAATTTATTATTTTCCTCCATTTTCCATATTTTCTCAAACACTTAAGGAAAATGAAAAATAATAATCTCGTACCTCAAAAATAAGAACCGGGTTCTTACAAGTGGATCAAACCAACTACAGTGGTATGATAGGGAGTCTACTCTATCTTACTACTAGTCGACCAAATATTATGTTTTGTGTGTGTATGTGTGAAAGATTTCATGATAATCCAAAAGAGTATCACTTTCATGCTATCAAAAGAATTTTCAAATATCGTAAAACATACTACTAACATAGGAATATTTTATCCAAAAGGAAAATCATTCGATTTAATAAGTTATTCAGATGCTGACTTTGCTGGTTGCAATTTAGATAGAAAGAGAACTTCTGGAACATGTCATATTCTAGGTAAGTCCTTGATAAATTGGTGTAACAAAAAGCCGAACATTGTTGCATTGTCTATTGCTGAAGCAGAATATATTACTACTGGTAGTTGCTGTGCACAAATTCTATGGATGAAACATACATTATTGGACTATGGATATCAATTTAGACATGTATCTATAAAATGTGATAACACAAGTGCGATAAATATCTCTAAGAATCCTATATCTCACTCTAGGAATAAACACATTGATGTAAGGCACCAATTTTTGAGAGATCATTACCAAAAGGATGATATTACTCTTGAGTTTATAGGTAGAGAACATTAATTAGCTGACATTTACACCAAGCCTTTAAGTTCAGATATGTTAAGTTACATTAGACATGAGTTAGTAATGATAGACATTATAGAGCCTAATCCTCACCGTTAGCCTAATCCTCACTGTTATCCTAATCATCACCGTTAGCCTAATCCTCACTATTAGCCTAATCCTTAATGTTAGCCTAATCCTCACTGTTAGCCTAATCCTCACCATTATCCTAATCCTCACCATTAGACTAATCCTCACCGTTAGCCCAATCCTCACCTTTATCCTAATCCCCACCGTTAGCCTAATCCTCACTTTTAGTGTAATCCTCACAGTTAGCCTAATACTCACTGTTATCCTAATCCTCACCGTTAGCCTAATCCTGACCGTTAGCCTAATCATCACCGTTAGCCTAATCCTCACTGTTAGCCTAATCCTCACCGTTATCCTAATACTCACCGTTATACCTCAATGTCAGTGGACCTCACCGATAAAAATACCTCACTATCAGAAATCCTCACAGGTATGTGTTACCGTGAGGTTGCGCTGTTTTAAACTTCATACCTTTAGCCGTTGGAATCTGTATCCTTTGTATTATACTTATTATGTTTTATTTATTTTTTAATTCATAAATGATAAAACATAAGTCTTTCCCTCTTCTCAATCCACCTCAAACACTTAACCTTCAATCATTATCTCTCAAACCTTCATTTCTCTCAATCCCTATGCCTCGCGATTTGAAGAATGGTAAGAGTGAAGAAGCCTTCAGACAGCGAAAAGGATGACAAGCGGAATTCCAAGAGACTCAAATGAGATTCTAGTGGTGGAAGTGAAGTAAATAAGCCTACAAATCCACATATCATTCAATGGAAAATAGTTGTTTCGAAAGATCTATGCGTGGAATGGTTGATGACCAGTAAGTTATTGATTCTAAATGTTCTTGAAGAGTAGAAATGGGTGGAGTGCTTCCTGAATAACAATGGTCCGTATTATCCGAAGCTGGTAAAGGAATTATATGAGTTTGTTCATTTTGAGAAATCAGAAGATGAGAACCAAATGGTATCAGTAGTGAATGATAAGATAATATATGTTTTATCTATTGAGTGGGCTTAGTGATTGAAAGTTCCAAATGAAGGAGAGTTTGTGTATTTTTAGAAATTAGTACCTCCTACTAGTGAAATTTTTGAGTATGAAGAATCTTTGAAAGAATTAATTGGAAATGGTACACCAAGAAAGGCAGTTTCTAAAGAAATGAATAGAGAGACCCGGTTGCAATTCAAATTCATTCAGCATGTGTTGAGTCTAAGAAGAGGAGATTTTTCAAATCATAAATTCCATGACATATTCTTGTTATATCTGCTGAGGCATAGTGTCAATGTGAATATGTGTAGGCTTATGATGATTCAAATTAAAGATATGACCAGGATGAAATCGAAAATTAATGCTCTATTCATTGCAAAGATGATTTCTATGATGATCAAGTTAAGAGGTGTGGCTCTCAGGATGAGATTGTGGTTATGAATGAAAAAATTTTGTATTACCAAAACTGTTTGTAAATACATAAAGATTAATTGGAATCCGTGGAGAAGAGAATGGTTCAGGGATGAAGGGAATTTTTATGATAATTTTAATCCTGTGGATAATCCGTCTAGGCCTATGGATGTGAGGGATCCAAGTCAAGGACCAGATGAAAATAAACATGCGTATAGCAATGAGAATGATACTGATGAGGAGGATATCTCTATAGTTGATGGAAGGGATCCAGACTTGCCTCCATGTCCATTTGCTGAAGTTGTATCATCTTGAAAGGAAATAGTGTTGGAATTAAGCAATGAAAAAGACCTTATTGATGAGGAAGACCAACCTGATCTAGAGAATGAGGAAGAAGTATATGAAAATAGAGAACATATTTCTGATAGTTCAGATGTGAGTATACTGAGCTTAAGTCCACTGATTGGAAGTTCTGTTGTGCCTATAGAGGCTGTTCTGGTTTAGATGACAGAACCTGTACCCATTCCTGATGAGCCTCCTGTTGGTGAAATGGAGATGGTTGTGGAGGATTCTTTTGAGGAAGATCAGGCTGTTGAGGTAGCTATTGATATACATATACAGGAGAATGCACAGATTGAGGGGGATCATCCCTCCAAAAACGTAACTGTATCAGTGGCTCATGATATTTAAGACTGGGCCGAAGACCTAGGTTTTGTAGTTTTTGGGTTGGAGTATCCTGATTCTGAAGATGAGACACCCATCAGTAGACCACAAATTAATTATAATATCCTTTCTGAGTTTTTACCTGAAAATGTGGTAAGAAAAGCTGATTTAGACCAGTTGAAGTCTAACCATAAGGACACATTTGTGGAAGAGATAAGAAGAATGGAAACCTCATTAATATCATCAATTCAATTTGTTATGAATGACTCTGTGTCTAGTATTTTGTCTAAAAGAGCACCTATATTTGTGCCTGAAAATCTGGTTACTAAGGATGATCTTGAGTCTTTAAAGGCCGAGTTGAAGGAGACATGGATAGCATCTATTGCAGACATAAAGAGATGTGTTGTTGAAGAGCTGAGAAAAATGGAAAGATCATTTGAACTCTCTCTTGGATGTACTGTGTCAAGCACTATGACAGAGATGGTGAATGATGTCAAAGTATGTCTTTTTCAGATTGAAGCATGCACAGAGGATATTATTGCATTGAATCAATCACCTGCTTCTTTCCATCCATTGGTTTGTTCCCAAACCCATGTTTCCACTGACATAAATTATATCAAGAGTGTAGTAATGTAGTTTTTGGATGGGTTTGAATCCTTTAAGAAGACTATCAAGGATCATGTCAGTACACAGGATTTGGTTGTCAAGATGTTAATAAGTAGTTTAACCCAATCAGTTAAGGAAACTGTTGCATTCACTATCAACCCTCTTGGTTCATACAATGCTTCTATAGATGTTGATCAGATTCGAGCAGTGTTGAGAGAAGAGTTTGGACAGTCTTTGACTAGTGGCTCTGTAGACTCTACTGCCTTGAACCAAGTGGTGACTACCACTAGTGATGTAAGGAAAATTGTTTAGGATTTTATGAGAGAGGACACTGCTTCTCAGACATAAGAAAAGGAAAAGGTGGATTACTACATCCAAATGGTATATACTAAACATCAATTGAACAATCATTTCAAGCTTCTATTGAAAAATTTGAAGCTACCTCTAGTCACTCAAGCTTTCAGAGAACAAGTCAGCAATATCAGGGAGTTGAGTCCTACTCTAGACAAGTTTCTGGAGAACAAGTATGACGTTATCTCTATTATTGAACAATGAGGAGGAATCATTATGGACATTAAGAATATTTTGCTTCCATTTTTACATGTAGACAGTACTCCTATCATTGTACCTCCAGCTCTGCCTGCCTCTACTCAGTCTGCCTCCATTCCTCAGATGACACCAGCTCAAGCAATCCGTAGTCTTTCTTCTATGATTACCCAGAGAGCTACACATTATAGGCCTGACACTGTATCAGTATCTCAGCCTCCTCTAATAATCACTTGTCTTCCCAAGCCTCCACCTACTTCTACCCAGCCTGAATCCACTTCTGATTTCAACGGTAAATCCAAATCTCATGTTGAGGAAGTGGATTGAATAGTGGCTAGGACATTTGATTGGAATCACACTTTTGTATTTCTATGTATTTTTCCCCAAGAAATATATAATATCTTATTATCTTATATTGTTTACTACTTTTTTCTAATCACAATGGGGGAGAAATATGATAATAATATACTTCTACCGATGGTACATTTATTGTACAAAGGAAAGGGGGAGAAATATGAGCATAATATATTAGGAGAATAAGATATTTTACCTCTGATATAGTGGTTTCATACCTCTGTTACATTTTCATGTAACAGTCTATTCATTGATAAATTTGGCAATGTCTTTTCCCACACTGAGGAGTGAGACCCAATATATTTTACACTGATATATTAATGATTATTTTGGATTATAATGCCATAATTTGTGATTATCAAAAAGGGGGAGATTGTTTGCCTCATCTATCTTTGATAATCTCAATTATGTTTTTATTTGTTTTGATAATCAAATCTATATGTTAAATTATGTTGACAAAAATATCAAAATAATTATTGGAATATGTTAATAAATGTTTTTCTATGTTTATAAATGTTTTGAAATAATAATAACTCACTTTGGATATGATTTTCATAGAACAAATAGGTGTTATGTTTTTGAGTCACTGATACAGACATACCGATACATAGTCACTGGTATAGATATAGTCTATTGGAAAAAAAGGATCATAGATGGACAGAGTCCTCTGTTATAATCAAGTCTAATGATTCAAATAGACAACTACAGATACAACTCTACCATTATGGAAAAGGTCACCGGTATGTAGACAGTTCCGATTACAATTGAGCTATCGATAGAATAAGTTTATCGGTATGCACAAGTCGACTGACACAGAGTAACCACCACCATTATGAAGTCCACCATTACAAGATCACCAGTATGGGTCACCGATACATAAGTTCACCAATACAAAAAGGTCACCGATAGAAGGATCCACTGATGGAAGGAGCTACCGACATAAGGATCCACTGATGGAAGGAGCTACCGACAGAAGGATCCACCGATAGAAGGAACTACCAATAGAAGATGATACCAATCGAAGGAGCTACCGATTCAAGGGATATACCATTATAGAGACTAACAGTTAGTGATAAAAGACCCACCGTTACACGTCCACCCCTACAAGCTCACTAATACAAAGAGCTACTAATGAAAACTAGTCACAATTTCTCTAAAGCATATTTTTATTTGTTTATTTAGCAATGTTCATATTTGATATTTTTAATGTATATGATATTAATTAATGATAGTTGTTGGCATTCAAGGAAACTTTACCTCATACCTGTAAAAAGGTAATCATTCCCATTACCGGAGTTGAGGACCTATAAATAAAAGGGAACCTAGAAAACAACTAGTGTACAAGAGACGATCAGTCATTCCATGCACATACAAAACAATATTATGGAGAAACACAAGGACTTACATGCATAGACTAAGAAGGAAGAATACATACTGAATCTGTAGAACCTGAACATTCAAGGAAGAAATATATCCATTGACTTCACCTACACTCAAGTCGATCAAGCTGATCAACCTAGACCTGGAAGTCAAATACAAAAACGACACTCTATTTTTCTTGACCAAAACCAGAGAAGGACTCAAAGCTTCATCTGTATCAATCCAAGGATACCAGAGCTTCACTCAAAACACATAGAGCATTCTAAACTCATCACTCTTTGTTTATCTCTATTGTTTTTCAGTAATTTTCATTTTGAGCAGTGTGTGTGCTCTATATTTTAAAACACACTCTTTCTCATGTGCTGAACTAAAGGATTTATAAATCCTCACTCAATCATTCTCTTACAGTTTAGTATCTCACTGTGGATAGTGGTAGAGGTCAAGTGTGAGCTGGATAGCCTGTAAGCTGTTGTTATTTTTGATTTCCCACGAAGACCTATGGTAGAGGTTGGAGGACCTGGACAGTCTGAGTACTCTTCTAAACCCTGATCCAGGGTGAGGATCAAAGTTTATATAAACTGTTTGAGAGGAATAAGTCTCATCTTGAGACTGAACCTCTTGGTTAAAACTCTTGTGCATGTTTAACGTGGCTAAAACTATATAGCATATTCCGTTGCTAAGTAATTTAAAATTTAAATCTATTATTAAGCAACTCTGATAGTTAAACTATCAAGTGTTTGTATTTATTGTAACCCAGTAGGTTAGTTTCAAAAGCTAATCTAATCTTCAGATTAGATTAACTGATAACTAATCAGCCTCTTGAGAACCTAACTGAACCTTTACTATATTACAAATTCACTAAATCTTAGCTTGTTATTTATATTGGGGGTTTTTCTTAATAGAACTCTTTTTAAACATAAATTTTTAATTGGAACTCAATTCACCCCCCGCTTGACTGTCCACTCCGACCAACATACTTCATCAAATTCAATCTTTCTCCCAATATCCCTTTTCAGGATGCCCCCCTCAAGAAAAATTTATTCTATTCCAACAATCACATAATTTTTATATGGGTTGTATTGGTCTTATCCCTTTATTTATTTGGGATACCCCATGAAGATACACTTCATGCCCTGGGTGAAAGTTTGTTTCTTGAAAATTCCTTAAAAGGCATCACAACCCCATACATGTGTATGTGTCAAAACAAACATCTATCTACTCCATAGCACAAACAGAATTCCATTTGCTGATTTAGTTGGTGTTCAGTTTAATGAGTTTTCTTTAGTTTTAGTGCATATCTCCCAAAGGATAATTAATGATCTGAATGAATCATCATAAACCTTACCATGGCCAACAAGGTATGGTTCCTACATTGAATATCACCATTACAATGTGGTGTATATGATGGAGTGAGATGATATAGAATCCCAAACACTCATAAAAAGTTGATGGACTCTTGATTAAGATATTTACCACCTAAATTAGATAGAGTCTTTTTATCTTCACATGATGCTGATTCTCTACTTCATTCTTGAAATCCTTGAAATTATCAATGTACATGGACTTATACCTCATCACGTAGGAATATCCATATATTCTAAAGTCAATAGTAAAAGTTACTACATAAGAATATCAACCTCAAACTTCTATGGAAAATGGTCCACACACATTAGTGTGTACTAATCATAGAATATCAAGGGACCCTTCACCCTATCCATCAAATGGTGGTTTGGTTATTTTACTTTATAGAAAAGCATTACATCTATCAAGTGGTTTTAGCTCAGAAGAGTCTAAACAACCATCTTGATAGAGATTTATCAAATGCTTCTTGTTTAATTGACCAAGATACTGATGCAAATAATGGTTGTTATATGAGTCATGTTAATATGATTTGTTATCAAATTTCAAACACCTGGATTTTGTAATTTAATACATAATGATTTTTATTTAAATACGCCATACCATAAAAGTTGTTATCTTTATAAAAGAAACAACTTTTATTTTCAATCATGAAAAAAACCCATCTGTTTCAAAACATGACTTATAAATTATGTTCTTGGTTACTGTAGTTAAATAATAATTGTCTCTTGAAACCAAAATCCTTCTTTTTTGAAGTTAAATTTAGTGATCTCCAATAGCCAGAGTAGCTATCTTCACACCATTGGAAGCTTGTTGATCCAACTCTCATCTAGTAATCATATGGAATCTACTTGGGTCCTGAATTAAGATATAGATTTGAGAAACATATTCTATATCGAATAACCAATATTTTGAAATAGACTGATTTCAATCAATAATGATCACACAAATAGCTTCCCCTTGCTTTTGGGTATAGTTCCTCTTCATGTGGCCTGACTTTCCACATCAAGAACATTCTGCCTCATTTACATTTCCCTGGATCTGGAACTTCTTCTTCTTGTAAGGATGTTGATCAGTAGATTTATACAATTTATAAATATTATTCCCCTATTTATTTTCTTTCATTTTAGAATTCACCATATAGAATGTGGGTTTATCACAACCCATGTTGTTATACACTTGGATAATTAATGTAAGAATTTTTTAATGGCACTTATCATTATTTGTCATATTTTAATTCACAATTAAACTAGATAAGTTTTTTAGAAGTGTTTAAATTATATGATCTATACGCAAATCATTTGGTAATTTAATCCCTAAGATATCGAGGCATTTAATTAAGATGATGAGATTGAATACAAGAGGCCTAGATGGAAAAAACTCTCTAACATTATTTGAAAATAATGCATTAGAGATCTCATACCTCACTTGGTTTTCCTTCTCTTGATAGAGATCCGAACATTTAGACATCATGAAATAAGAATCTATATCTTCATGTTTCAATAAATGTTCGGTTGGCATGGATGATATCATGTAGAATTGAATATCTATAGAAAAATTCAACTGTTTATCATAGAGAGAAAGTTCATCATCACTTTCATCATCACTAGGTGCAACTTGAAGAGGATTTTCTAACACATAAAATTTCCTTTCATGGTGAAGGATGGCGTGTAAACACCCTTTCCATTCAAGGGAATATGCTCTAGTGAGAAGGTTTTCATTCTCATGTGTGGATCACAATGATATTTTTGATGTAATTTTTAATGCCATTTCTCAAAATGATATGAGAAGAGAATCATTACTATATCTAAAAAAATTTGAAAATTAAATAATGGATATATTTATTAGTCTACCACTATATTATAAAAACCCTATAAAAGTCACCATTGGATTCAAAATATCATATTTCATGGACGTTCTAGTTGGAAGGATTTATATTCCCCTTATCATTACCCCATCTTCGGTTTTTCAAACAACATGAATGATTTTTTGTAGGATTTCAAAATTCCAAATGCATTAACTCACTATTCCTTGATCCATTGATTGGAATCCAAAATAAAGAATTCATTTAATTCAATTACCTAAATCTTTTACTCTTAGTTAAACCATTTCCTACTTTTCCAGTCAGCCCTTGATTTCAACTACATCAAGTCATCCCAAAAAATCCAGTTATAATTCCATGATTATTGAATGAACCCCAACTTTGTTGGGTCACAGAATTTTAAGTATGGTTCGATTCGAACTAAATTAATTCAAGGCTATACCAACATAATATTTTGTTGAGGGATTTTATAATTTTATTTAGCAATTGACAATTATTATCTTTATCACATGTTTGTTAACATTAACTGATATTACTAAAGTGATTAACGATATATTAGATAATATTTACACATAAGTAAATTTATTTGAGTTCCATCTTTCATGCTTGTTAATTCATTAATTATGGGATCAAAAAATAACATCTATAATAAAATAACCATGAAAATTGTATGAAATGAAACAATGGTTGTGATCATGAACATATTCTAATGGAAAATTTTACCTGCCAGTTGATAGACTAACCACTAACCGAGGGAAATGACACCTTGAACAATCGAGGTTCGTGTTTAGACTTCCATGTATCCACCAATGTATCTCATCGAATTAGTTTATCCTTAGCTCCAAACATAAAATTACTCTATTATATTGGGAGCTCCACCCATTACATATGCCTTTTTCTCATACACCGGTGAAGGGAAATGGGATTACATAAAAGAAACCACATGATTGATTGACCTAAAATTAGGGGAGAAACCATGAAGAAAAAAAATTCAATTTAATAATATATTAAATGAAACCAATCACATACCGAAGTTATAAGCTGTCTCATGATCATATAATTGTATGCACAAAATCATGCATTTAACAAAACAATCATTCAATTCATAATCATTATTATTTAAGAAAAATCATGCTTGAATCGATTAATTATTATCTTTTATAAATGAACCAATTTATCTTAATTATTATCAAATTTCACTTTAGATTCTCATTAATTATAATTTTAAACAAATTAAATAAATTTTATTATAAGTATCCTTGTACAAAATTTTACCTTGGAGGAAAAATGGTGAATACCCACCCAAATCAACCCAACATGTATTACACCTGTATATTATTTTACTCTTGTGACAGATATCTTGCATGAAATATCTTGTATTTTCCCAACGTCTACGTCATTGATGATTACATGAATTACATGATTTTTTGGTCACACGTTATGCGTCAATTCACACAGTGTAATAACTTATAATATAGATCATACATGATATAAAGATCTGAATATTATGTAGATATTTATTAAACATATATATATTAATATATATCACACGACATTTCCTATCTTTACAACTACAGACATGTACTTGCCTCAGGGTTCACATTGTATAATAAATAGAATTTTTAAATCCGTATAACTTGTTAAAATACCCGGCATGTTGAACTAAATACAAAATGCGTAAATAACCATATATTTTACATAATTATAAATAATTATGTTCCCACTCTTATACAACGTGTAGGTTCTGGGTGAATTATAATCATGAAATTAGCTATTCCCAGCTATAATTTTTTTCTATAATTGATGATTAATCTATGATCTATACGATGATGAATTCGATGATCTATGGAATTGAGTCAAATAAAATGGAAAAAAATAATTTTACCTAAAAAAGACATAGAATATAAAGACATATTATGTATAATTAATTTAATTAGGCAATTAATTTACTCTAAGGAATTATTTCATTGTTGATGAGTCTAGTGACAGGTCTGTAATGCAATATTTTTTTCTTGTAGAAACCAAGTGTAGATTTACTCTAGCGGTGATACACATGAATTCCACAAATCTCTAGATGCCACTAAAATTGTATTCTAGGGCTTGCATAGAAGATCCTTACGCTTGCATCATCTACCTTTGATCATCTCAAGATTTTATTTTAATGCATTATCCTTGATCCAGTGGTGAAGGATTGTTCTCCATTATGTGGAGTGTTCTTGGATAAAGGGATATCTATTGGCTAGAAGTTATTCTCCATGATTGTTGTTCAAAACCAAGATGAAATTGGATCTCATGAAAAAATAATATAATTGGGTATTTATATTTCTAGGATAAAAAATAATAATTCCACAAGTTCCATTATTTATTTATTTAATACTTGAAAAAACCCATGTTTGATAAAAATAATACTATTATTATTTCCAAACATGTGTTGTACTTGTGAATTATAATAAAATATTTATTATTTAAATAATATTCAGTATTTATTATTTCTCATAGATCCATTAAACATGGTCCACCATTTATCCACAATATTTATTGGTACTTGAATAACATCTTTGTATTTATTAAATAAAAATAAATTCATTATTTTCCAATAATTAATAAATAATATATTCACCAATTAGAAAATAAATATTTTTTATATAACCCGCTCACAATATATTCTCTTAAATAAATAGTTATAGAATAAATGTGATAAAACATACATGAATAATTATTAATCCATGTTATGGAATAATGTTTTTCAATCTATTAAATAATAACAAATATTATATTATTTAACTGGGATTTTGGATGCACTTAATGTGTGCTCATCTAGGCCTCTTTCTATGTGGCATTAGGTGAAGTACCTTAAAGTCCAAGGTTAGCATCTAGAAACATGCCAAGGCACATAAAATAAAATAAATTAGTGCCATAGGGACATGTCACCACTTATGAACACGTAATGTGTAATATAATACCTTTATCACAATATCTCAAATCGAGCATGTTGCATGCTAGTGCCATTAACATATATGCTCAAAATCACTTTATTTGATTTTTTGGAAATACAATGTTCCTAAAGAACACCATTTAAATGGATTTGTTTAGGCATTATCATTTCAATCAAAGGAATGTGATATTAACTTCAATTAAATAATGTAATGGGAAAATCCTTTCTCAAATTATTCATTAATTAATTATTAATCGTGATGCTCCAAACATATTATACCACACTGTGAACATCAACCGTCATTTTTTTGGTCGATAAATCAAAGTAAATGAATCATAATACTCATTAATAATAACAATAATAATTTTTGAGGAGCAATACATACATCCATATATAAGAAAATCCAATGATATATAAATTTATATTTCCTAATAGAGGGTCTCATTCTCGTAACATCCTACTAGATATTTCAAATGCAATTCACTATGAAAAAGTTCCTCAAAGACGTATGAGTCTCCACATTTGATATCCTATATAATTTCTATCCCTCAAATGATATTATCTAGCTATAGTACATATATTAAATAATAGTGTTATAATACTTCCGGGTTCTCATCATAGTGAGGAACTACTACGTCCTTTAAGTGTGACTACTAAACATAGAAAATTACCACATAAAATATTACATATATGAAAAATCATGATGTAATTTGTAGTTTATTGACATTTAACTAAATGAATGAATGATATCATAAATTAATAGAAGTTGGATCTAGGGAACCAAATCCAACATATTTTATAACTCATTAAAAGTAATGTTGTGTAGGGAAAATATAATTATTTCACTGAAACTGTTATTTTATATAACATACCAGTGGAAATGAAAATACATAGGAATCATTTCATAATTATGTAATAATTAGAGTTGTTTCCTAAAAAATTATTTATTTAAATTGAGAGATACATGAATATAGATTATAAATGGGATAACCAATGTTGTACCAAACTTTCTACGAAAATTAAACAAATCCTTGTAAACTGAAATTTAAAGGATGTACTTGCTGGTATAGAATATGGATTGTTGCATTATTCATAATGTGTATTGAAATAACATGTAATCAACTCTAATATAAATTAGTGAACATAAAATATTATTTAATATCTAAAACCATATTTTGAATAATAAACCCATATCATCCATGTTTATATATTTTCTTTCTTATAATGATAAAACTGTCCCAAAATTACTTTAAGTAAGAAACAAAGAAAAAATTAGAAGACTAGGAGTTACATACAACCAAATATATTGGTATTTTGGATATATATATTTCATGTTTAATATAATTTTAATAAAAAAGAAAATTTCTTTATCCATTAGTTCTATATAATTTTAATAAATATATTATAAAACAATGTGTTATAATATTTAGTAGAATATCTTTCTCTTGGACTCCTATATGCTCATAATAGTTGTCTACAATGTTGTTAAATCCGCACGGTGTAATATGGTGTAAAAGTTTCTTGGGTGAGTGGTATGAGGCATTGGCCTCTGGAAACTATGGTGTATCCCATGACATGATTAAATATTTATATATATCAAAAATATTTTAAATTTTAAAAAAAATAATTCAATAAAATTAATACAAATTAAAGTATATAGTGATAGTTTTGGTGAGTTTCTAGGTATATTTTGGGGATGTTTAATTTTTTAGAGTGTAATGTTTTATCACATCATTAAATGTATTTTTAATTTTATTAATATCCCACCTATATTTAATATGGGAAATAGTAGCATTCGATTTCCACCCTGATTTCCACCCCTTTCACAAAGAGCCCAGATTCCACCCATTGTCCCCTATTGTAGCACCCCAAACATTTTATGGTATTTTTCTCTTAAATACATTCTATTCATCACTTTGTTCGTTTGAAACAAAACTATTTTATTTAAGAGATAGTCAAAACCTATCCATTAGATATAAAGTTTCCACTTCTATGTTTTTAATCTCGAAAAATGGTCATCTAGAGTTGTGATCAATAAGTCATTTGGAGTCTGATAGAACAAACTTGATTTTTGGTGAATAGTAACATACCCATATGAATAGTAATATGAATATTAATATGAACCTTAGGAATAGTAAATAATAAAATTATTTCATTTTCTTAAGGCAAAATGATAATGCGATCTTAATTAATTTTTCAATGTCACATAAAACTTACTACACTTAAAGATTGTTATTTTTCAAATTAACTATGACCTTATTTAAAAATTAAATTAATAATATTTAGAAAGTTATTTTTTAAAAATTTATTTCAGTTTTTAATTCTACACATCAAAAAATGATAGGGGTAAATTTTACGGATTTTTCCGAAATTTTTGAATTTTTGATGAATAGTGAAATACAGTAAAATACTGTATATTCAATTTATCAGTTAAATACTATATTTATGAAATCATAAGAGATTTAAGGCCACTTGGTTCGAACTCACATGCTATTATTACTATTAGGGGTCACATGAAACAATACTATTGGTTGTATTGATGGAAATAATGAAATAATGAAATTACATATTCAAAATTTACCCCACTCCTCCACTATAACCCCCCCCCCCACCTCTTCTATTCACTCCTCTAAGACTTGAAGCTCCTAAAGGTTCTTCCCAATAATCCTCCCATGTCTCTTCCCCACGTCCTATAGCTACTGGTCTCACCAAAAGATGAAAACCAAATCCCTTAAGAAGGATCTCAAGGAGAAGAGATCAGGAGTTAAACAACCTCTTTTATTTTCTTTCTTTTATTTCATTTTATCTTATTCTATTCCATTCCCTTTATCTTTTGTTGGGAATATTTATTAAATATTCCCTCTTACTGTCCATATTATGTATGAATTATGAGATATTCAATTCCTCTCATCAAACTATTTTTATGAAATTTTATGAGACGTCGTTTGGCTGTCGAATTTTCGTGAAAAATTTATCAAGTTTTCTTTATTTTAAAGATTCCATTATTTTATTCTTCTTTCCTCGCCTAATATTAAAAAATAGGAATGTATTCTCCAGAATAATTTATATTATGGATGTTATAATGTTTATGTAAAATTCCTCACCATTATTCTTCTTATCTCTCACTCATTTAATGAATAAAAACATTGTCCGTGATGTGTCGAATTACCGACATCGTGGACGTTGTAATTTAAATTTACATTAATTATTTAAATACTGGTCATGAAACCAAATATATGGTTGAACCAGGTCATAATATATGTGTTTTATCTTGATTAAAATTCTAGAATATTTATACATACATAATATGTAATAATAATACGAAACAAGTTTATTGAGCACAAAACTGCCAATCCAAATTCAAGCGTTTATTTTTAACTCATCGAATTAGTAATCCTCATGGTATATAACCATAATCATTATGAGGTCGTTTATATATATTTAATTTCAATAATAATTTATATTAACAATTCTGGATGTTTAACCATATTTCAAACCAACTTCCATTCATGAATACAAGTAAACGAATCATGAAACCATGTAAAAAAGGCATCCAAAACAATAAGATTTAATATCTTAAACCCATCAAAGAGTCCATTAATGAAATTAATAAGGTTATATAATATCAATTAAATTTTTATTAGGTTTTGGAATTATTAATTAATTAATCTAAATTTGATTATTCTGGTTGTTAAGAACAATCGAGAACACACTAGAGAAAAAGGTAAGGGGTTTCTCATCTCACTTTCATTTCTGTGAGATTTCCATTGTTCACCAAGTATTCCTTATATTTGGTATATGTGTACTTCCATTTGGCATATAATAACATTATTCTAGTTATATTCATTTTATTGAATGATTCACTGGATTTTCGTTATGTTTTGGTCATTTGATTCGACTGATTACATTATGGTAAGGGACTTTGTCTCAACAACCTTTTCGTTGTGACTAACTTTGTATTGTGCACCTGATAATACATTTGTGCTGTACCTACTTCCCATTTGAGATAACTTTTAATTTGAAATTATATTTATATTAAAGATCCATAATCTCATGTCATGGATATGTTTTTTTCTTAACCGTATACCATTTTACATACAGTTTTTATTTGGAAAGTTATTTTAATTATGAAAATATTGATGAATCCGTATAATCTACTCAATACGGATATTGGAAGGGCATATTTATCTTATATTGAATCAATTTATAATGAATTATTTGGACATGAAGTGGAAGGTGGGGCCCTCTATACCCCCTCGATGCATCGGTAGGTCTCATGAGACAAAATAGTTTGGCGACAAACCCTTCGAGTTTTTCCCCAAAAAATCAGACAGGTTCCTACCCATAGATTTAAACCATTTTTACGATATTATGGTTTAATGTGAAAGATACATGACGTCCAATTAAAAAGAATTATCTTTATTCATTATCAGTCATTTTTATTATTCATGAGGTTTTCACTATGACAAAATCTATAGATGCAGTTTCATTTTCAGTTTATTAATGGCATTAGTTGATCATTTATTCACTATGCAATATTGATTATGTTAGATATATTGTGATTCAGTTATTTGTGTACTCATGCTTCCACTATTTTTAAACCTTACTGATCATTTGAACTCACCGCTCTCATTTTCTATCTTCAACAGGTGATGAAGAGAAGGCCTTTTATTGAGTTCATGTGGATGTGGTTTTTAGTTTTTATTATGTATTATATTTTGTAACCTTTTCCAATGTAATGTGAGTTACATTATAGTGTATCTAGTTTCTTCAAGACTACTAAACTGATCGTTCCTTCTAGATTTTCATTCCTTCTAACCATGTCAATATCACAAGTAATGCACCGGCTCTAGCCTAGAGGGGTCGGGTTGTTACAGTTGGTATCAGAGGATGTTTAGTAGAACACTTGGAAACTAGACTAGGAAATTTATAGTTGGGAACAAATACCTAAGGTAGTATTTGAGGATTAACATACAAGAACATCCTGGTATTTTTGAAAAGAATAGATTATGTGTATATTTTAAGCAATACGTCCCTGTCTAGATACGAGCTGGTAGAGGGGACTCTGGCACAGATGTATCCTAGGGGTAAAACCCAAAAAACCGCTTTGAGATAGACTCGAACGGAAACTGGTGCACGACAACGGGCCTTGATGCACTCTTGGTTATGATATTCCCAGGGGATATGCTTAGGATAATTCATGTTTCATTTACAAGACATTATGAAGGAGTTAATGTAAATTTTTCAATAGAGGAACAATGTTTATAAGATTAAGTTATGCATAGAATTTAAATCTATGTTGAGTGAAAAAGGATTTATTTGACCTAGTGTTTCTCCATGGGGAGCCCTGGTCTTGTTTGTAAAGAAGAAAGATGGATCAATGAGGATATGCATTGATTACAAAAAAATAAATGCTATTACAATAAAGAATAAGTATCATCTATCCTGGACTGATGATTTATTTGACCAACTTCATGGAGATCAATAATTTTCAATGACTGAACTTCGATCCGGATATCATCATTTGAGTGTGAGGAAGGAAGATATTCCAAAGACAACCTTTCGAACTAGGTATTGGCATTACGACTTTATAGTGATGCCTTTTGGACTGATGAATGCACCTTCTGTTTTCATGGATTTAATGAATAGAGTTTTCAAGGAACATCTTGATAACTTTGTTGTGATATTCATCGATGATATCCTCATATACTCAAAACGATTTGAATACCATGAGAGTCAATTGCGAGTTATTCTGGGAACTCATAGAAGAAATCAATTATATGGGATGTTTAGAAAGTGCGAATTCTGGCTTCAGTTAGTTTATTTTCTTGGGCATATTGTCTTGAAGGATAGAATCCTAGTTGTTCCAGTGAAGACAATGGCAATCCATGATCGTCCCACACCAATAAACATAACTGAGGTACACAGATTTATTGGATTAGCAGGTTATTATCGGCATTTCGTGCAGAATTTTGTCTGACTGGCTAACCTGCTAATGAATATCACAGGTAAAGGAGTTATGTTTGTGTGGAAAAATGAATGTACAAAATGATTCGATGAATTGAAAAGATGATTGGTAAATGCTCCAATTTTGACTCTTCCATCTAGAAGTGATAGATTAGTAATATACAGCGATGCAACAAAGAATGGACCAGGTAGCGTCCTTATGCAAAATGATAAAGTTATTTCTTATGCATCAAGGCTGTAGAAGACTCATGAGAAAAAATATCCAACTCGTGATCTTGATTTAGTGGCCATAATCTTCGCTATGAAAATATGGAGGCATTATCTCTACGGAGAGAGATGTGATATTTATACGGACCACAAGAGTATGAAATATATTTTCACACAAAAATAACTCAATATGAGGCAAAGAAGATGTCTCGAGTTACTCAAAGATTACGATTGTTCAATGCACTACCACCCAAGAAAGGCGAATAAGGTGGCAGATGCATTGAGCAGGAAAGATCATGGCCTTCTAACTCAAATGATGATTGAAAGAGATACATTGTTTATGGATCTACTAAAGATGGATATAGTAATTTTTAAGGAAGGGGATGCATCACTCCTCTTCCAAATGATTGCTAAACCATCTTTACTAGAGAAGATAAAAATTTCTCAATCTGATGATGAGAATCTGTACAAGAAAATTAATGCTATTAAGGACGGAAGACTGGATAACTTCATGTGTGAAGAAGGAGTTACGAAGTTTGGGAAGAGGTTATGCATTCCATCAATACCTGATCTATAAAGGGAACTGTTAGACGATGGTCATAGCTCAAATTTCTCTATACACCTGGGTAGCACCAAGATGTATAGGGATCTGAAGGAATATTTTTGGTGGGATAATATGAAGCAAGAAATTTATAACTATGTGTCAAGGTGTCTATTTTTTCAACAAGTGATGGCAGAGAGACAACATCCCAAAAGAGTGTTGCAACCTCTACCTATTCTTATGTGGAATTGGGATATCATTATGATGGATTTTTTCACCGGACTACCAAGGACACCTAGAAGGAATGATGCAATATGGGTAATTGTTGATCATCTCACAAAAACAGCACATTTCCTTCCAATAAGAGAGGATTTACCACTTGAGTTCCTGGAAGTACTTTATATTAATGAAGTTGTGAGACTTCATGGTGCACCTATATCAATTGTCTCTGATGAAGATCGCTAGTTTACGTCAAAATTCTGGAAAATTCTCCATAAGGATTTGAATACTGAGCTTCATATGAGTACCACAAATCACCCCCAAACCGACAGACAATATGAAAGGACTATTCAAACTCTAGAAGATATGATGAGATCATGTTCTCTAGACTTACAAGGTATATGGGATCAATACTTTCCATTGGTGGAATTTTCATACAACAATAGTTTCCATTCTAGTATTAAAATGTCTCCATATGAAGAATTATATGGAAAGAGATGTCGAACTCCAACTTGTTGGGATGAAGTTGGTGAGAGGAAACTTATAGGCCAAGAACTTATTGAAGAGACCCTGATAAAGTTGAAGAAAATACAAGCCCATATTAAAGCATCCCAAAGTAGGCAGAAGAGTTATGCTGAAAACTGGAGAAAGGACTTGGAATTTCTTGTGGGAGATAATGTATTTCTGAAAGTATCTCCATGGAAAGGTGTATTAAGGTTCGGTAAGAAACGAAAACTGAGCCCCATGTACATTGGAACATTTGAAATTTTGGGAAGAATTAGAGCTTTAGATTACCGTTTAGCGATGCCGTGAAATATCTCCAGATTTCATGATGTGTTCCACGTATCGTTGTTAAAGAAGTACATGCCAGGCCCAACGCATGTACTCACATATGAAGAAATAGAACTAGAACCTGATTTATCATACTTTGAAAAGCCTATGAGGATTCTAGACAGAAGGGAACAGGTATTGAGAGATCAAACAACTAGTCTAGTAAAGGTTCTTTGGAGAATTCGGAATATGAAGGAAGCAACATGGGAACCAGATGATTTCATGAAGAAGAACCACCCACATCTTTTCGGTGGGCTATGTATATAAAATTTCGAGGATGAAATTTCTGAAGGAGGGAATAATATTGAACCACAAAAATTGTATGGTGTTTTTATCTTAAATTCATTCTATTCACCACTGTATTCCGTTGAAACAACACTAGGTTGATTAGGAGATAGTCAAAACCTGGCCATTAGATATAAATTTTCCACTTCTATGTTTTGAATTTCGAAAAATGGTCATCTAGAGTTGTGATCAGTAAGTTATTTGGAGTCTGATTGAACAAAATTCATTTTTTGGTTAATAGTAACATTCCCTTATG
Organism: Viscum album; assembly: GCA_963277665.1. NCBI lineage: Eukaryota > Viridiplantae > Streptophyta > Magnoliopsida > Santalales > Viscaceae > Viscum > Viscum album. Next base: position 1,049,142,789 of record OY728130.1, on the reverse strand, counting down.
AATAGTAATGTGAATAGTAATATGACCCTTATGAATAGTAAATAATAATATTATTTTATTTTCTTAAGGAAATATGATAATGGGATCTTTATTAATTTTTCAATGTCACATAAAACTAACTGCACTTCAAGATTGTTATTTTTTGAATTAACTATGAACTTATTTAAATATTAAATTAATAATATTTACAAAATTATTTTTGAAAAATTTATTTCACTTTTGAATTCTACACGTCGAAAAATGGTAGGGGTGAATTTTTGAGATTTTTCTGAAATTCTTGAATTTTTTATGAATACTGAAATACGGTAAAATAACGTATATTCAATTTGTCAGTTAAATACACTATTTATGACATCATAAGTGATTTAAGGCCACTTGGTTTGAACTCACATGACATTATTACTATTAAGGGTCACATGAACCATACAATTTTTTGTCTTGATGGAAATAATAAAATAATGAAATTAAATATTTAAAATTTACCCCTCTCTTCCACTATAACCCCCCACCTCTTATCATCACTCCTCTAAGACTTGAAGCTCCTCAAATTTCTACCCAATAATCCTCCTAATTCTCTTCCCCACGTCCTAGAGCTGCTGGTCTCACCAAAAGACCAAAACCAAAGCCCTTAAGAAGGATCTCAAGGAGAAGAGATCAAGAGGTAAACAATCTCTTTTATTTTCTTTCTTTTCTTTCATTTTATGTTATTCTCTTCCATTAACTTTAGCTTGTGTTGGGATATTTCATTAAATATTCCCCCTTACTGTCCATATTATGTATGAATGTTGTGATACTCTATTCCTCTCATAAAACTATTTTTATGAAATTTTAAGAGACGTCGTTAGGCTACTGAATTTTCAAGAGAAATTTATCAAGTTTTCTTTCATTTTAAAGATTCATTTCTGTTCTTCTTCTTTCCTCACATCATATTAACCGAGAGGAATGTATTGTAACACCCGAGATTTTTATCAGAAATATTTTGTTTTTATGTTATATACATCATCAAAGGAATCTTTCACTACACACAACACTAGCTTGTCTTGCTTTACACACAATCACGACCTTCCTTGATAGCTTGCGTTGTACGCAATACCGAGTGTCACTAAACGATATATTATTATAATATTGTTATGAACTAGACGTTATGAATAGTAATACCCAATTTTTGATTTTTTATAAATTTTATTTTTCAAAATGGAATTCATTTTTGGATTCGGAATATCGAAATTAGCCTAGGGTGAATTTTTGGTATTTTTCTGAAAACATTCAATTTTTGATGAATAGTGAAAACACTGGGTTACTATTTAAAAACTGAATTTTTATATAAATAATTATTTATTTATATTAAATTTATTTTAGGGAAGAATTGATACATAATACCTATATAAGTTCAATTTAATTCATTGGAGTCATTTTATAATAATTTTAGACATATAAAAATTTTATTGAACTTTTCACTATCTTTTACCCACCTCCTAGGAGAGTTTAAAAATTTACATAAAACGTAATATTACCGCTTCTGTGAGTGAATTTAAAAAATCCGAGAGACACGGTTAATATCAAAGTGTAAAATGTGGTTCAATAAGATAAAAATAATTTTTGGTGAATAGTAACTTTTTACTTTTATTTACCACGATTAAAAGTAAATAGGGTAATTAAGGGTATAAATGATAATATTATTACCCTAACACATGTACTAATTCTATTGGATACATTTAGTTCAACCAAAAACAACCTTAAGGATAAAATATTACCCTTTGGATCCACTTGGATTAGATTAAGACATTTATTATTATTTTATTTTAAGAAAAATTAAAATAGTTAAAATCAAAGTTTAATAAATAATACATTTTTCATATTGGGTTATAAATAAGATAAATTCGACTAAAAATATTCATTAGAAATATAAAACGATTTCCTAAAAAATGATATTTTATTTATAATTTTTATACATTAAATTATTTAATTTATTTATGACACAATGATGATGCAGTAATTACATTATTAATGAAATATTAACATAATTGGTGTTATAAATACCCAAATAAATGTAATTTTAAACTTTTTATGAATTCCACTAATTTTTTAGGTTTATATGAAATGTTAGTATTGAATTAATTAACTTTTTTTGAACTAATCACGGTGTTATGAGTTTCACAAAAATCAAGTACCAAATAGTGTCAAAATTGACATAAAATAGTTTTTAAAAATATATTATATTATTAATTGTTATTTTATACCTAAAAATCTATGGTTTGGCCAAATGACTTAGATAAAGATATATATATTAATAATGAACCACCTGGGGTTATTTTTTCTTATTATACTATATTTATAAACCATATAGTGTAAGAAAAAAAAGACGTGGTAAAAGTTAAATTATTTAACTTATAGTTAAATCTAAATTATAAGATTAAAATAGTTACCTAAACTTGTCTAAATAATATTAATTGAGAGGATTTTGTCCCATCCCCACCTTATCTTTTAAATAAATTCATTTGGAGCTATTAAAAACCAAATATGACTTTATTATAAAATAATATTTTAAGTTTTCCCAAGGTGCCCCTCTCCCCCCTTATAAAAAAGGCACCACTTCCCTCTTCTCTTCAAACCCTTTTGAGCCTTGAAGCTCAGAAAAACCCTGAAAATTCCCCTTATCAACCTCTCTAGTTACATAATATAGGTTCAGGTATTCTCAAAAGACTGACTGTAGTGCCCTATGAAGATGTTTAAAGGAGGTGCGTCGAGGAAGAGGTAATCTCTTCTACCGACTCTTTCAAGTTTCTTTTTTCTTATACTTACGATTCATTAGTTTTTTCATTATAATGTAATAACATCAGTATTACATATATATTTATATGTTATTATAAATATGAAACATCCCTATTTCACCTTCTAAACATCCTACGGAAAATGAAATCACCGCGTGTGCGTACGTACGGAATACTGTCTCCACGCCATGGTGTAATCTGTTTTCGACCACCACCTTACTTGGATGGTTATAATGGTGTAAATAAATAACTATATGTGATTATTTTAAAGTGATAATTATTCTGAAATATTATATATACACTTCAATAAAATTCCACGATCATGGGAATGATATCGTCGCTCGTGCATACGTACGGACTACCGTCTCCACGACGCGATGAGATTCATTCTCCATGTTAACCATTCATGAATGATTATAAAGTATATATGATAAATAATAATGAAATATATGACATAATAATGATACTGGATTTATGTATATATATATTTATGTCATCTACTTAATTCCATTCAATCCAATAAGGAAACGAAAACAGCGTTCATGCGTACGTACGGCCTGCCGTCTCCATGAACGGTGTATTTCATTCCATTTATCGATCTATAAAATATAAATTTATATGATGAATATATATTATATATAAAAATCATGTTTTACATTCTGTAATTAATTAAATAAGGATATAAGTAATTATATCAAGAACAACAAGTCGAAACACGTATGATATATGAAACGATTTTACCCAAAATGCTGCTTTAACATGGAATTGACAAATGAACGGATAATATAAAGTCGTAAGTGAATCATATATGATATAATAAATAATATTATGGTTCTGTTACAAGATAATAATAAGTTTAATCCCACTTTATAGGAGTCTCGAACACATATCGAAGAAATTGGACATAAGGTAAGGGATAACATTTTAAATCTCGTTTTTATCCGAGGTTGTTTATTCATAAGTATTTGACGAGTTTATTGTTATAATCCATGCCCATGTTTTCTAAAAATGTTTTCACGTATGTTTAAAGTCCTTTTTACCCATTTTTTCAATTTACCACATGTTATGAAAGGAAACTTACTTTTTCTTACCACACGAGGAACTTTTTGACTTTTCCGACAAAAGTAAGGGGATAATGTTTTTTTAACTTATATGGCGTGAATGAATTTTTATTATTTCATAACGCTTAATTTTCATGAAGATTCTTCTACAAGATTTAATGAATATTTTCAACAATATCTTTTTCTTTTAAAATCACATGGCATTTTGAGAAAAATTAAATGATTTTGAAGAAAAAAATGATATTTTCATCAAGAATTCATTTCAAGTGTTTTATCAAAACCATTTTCCATATAAGATGAAATTATTTCATATGTGTATGTTTCAATTACAATGTCTCTACGATTTACGTGGTTTCACTTTTCTTATGATGAAATGATATCCATTTGTTTTTTATGGATTTTGTTATGATGGAATGAGGTTTATGAAACCCATTTTATTCATTGGGTTATTATGAATGATGTATGTTTATTTTGTGGCACACGAAAGAATGAGTTCACTATGAGATGGGTGGGACCTATATCTCACTCCAATGAATTGGGTAAAGATTTATATCTCATGATATAGACATGTCTGGAACAGTAAGTTAATCCAGTTCAGTAATACAGGACTGGAACGAGAAGTGAACTCGATTCAGAAAGGGACTTTATCCACTATGATGGTCTTGGAAGTAATGCCTTGGCTACTATGGAAATCATATCATGTGCTTAATGGTTTTCTACAATTACATGTTTTTTCCCATGCTATTTTATAATGATCAATGTTCCTTTATGATATATGCCTCACGTACTTCCTTGATTTATGTCTTTGCTCAAGAATTTGATGTTTAGAATTTATGATCAAGGTTTTGCATTCAAATGTTTATGGATTGTTTCATGTTCTCTATGTTTACCCTTACTGAGCATTTGAGCTCACCCTTTATATGTTTTCTTTTCCCCAAGATATAAAGAAAGGTTTTAGGTAAGAAAACAAAAAGGGGAAGATCCTTATGGGAGATATTGAAGATCTTTCACCACGATTAGAAGATTATGATCCGAGTTTCCAAAGACACTAAACTATTATGGTACTTGTTTGTTTGTTTTTATTATGTATTATGTATTCCACAAAATTAATGTAATGTCCATGTACGTCAAGCTACGGGTCTCTATTGTTGGTATCAGAGGAAAGGTATAGTCAACCTTTGGAAACTAGGATGTGAAAGCCTTTGTAAGAACCCTGAGGATAAGTCTATGAATAGTACACTATCATAGTGTTTTAGAAATGGCCATGAATCACCTATGACAAAACCTAAAGTGTGAAATTTTATTCTTGATTATGTGGTTTTACTATTATGATTAATGTTTCTCACAGTATTCTTATTGGTTTTAGTCAATGGTCGGAACTCGAAGGAACCGTGTTAATGCTGAATGCGATGGGAAATGCAATGATTGTGCCCCTGCGCAACAAAACGTTATGGGATCTGGAATGAAAAATCTTGTTGCCATGCTGACACAACATTCTTAAGCTATGAACCATGCAGGACTTCCAAACGAGCAAAGGAAAGAGCAACATTCTATTGAATCCTTCATGAGTCAGCATCCACCTTCATTCAGCGGGTCTTCTAATCCATTAGTGGATGAACAGTGGATTAGTACCACTAAAAGGATATTTTTAGTTCTACAATGTTCTGAACATGACAAATTCATCTTAGCAGTGTATCATTTGGAAGGTGATGCTAATCAATGGTGGAATCTTATCAAGAATACGAGGCAAAGAGATGAAATTGAGTCTATGGAATTGGAGGAGTTTAAGAACTTATTTTTCAATAAGTAATTCAATCATATTCTTCAAACAAAGATGGAGATGGAGTTTCATGAACTAAAGAAAAATGATGATGAATCTGTTGGTACCTATGAAGAAAATTTTACTAGACTTTCAAGGTATGCTTCTAGTATTGTTATCCAACCTGAGAGTAAGATCGATTGATTCTTTAGTGCTTTAAAAACAAGTGTTTGAAGGGCATTAGCCATAAGGGAGTTCAATAGATACAAGGAAATCATTCGATGTGCTCTCAAGGTTGAGATGGATATTGGAGTAAACCATCGGTCATATGGGTTTGATAAGAAGAGGAAAATGGAATTCAAAGGGAAATATAAAGAACACACTGAAAATAAGATGAGTTTTCCCTTATTCTCAAAGTGTGGAAAGAATCATGGAGGGAGTTTCCTTAAAGGGACAAGTAAATGTTTCAAATGTGGAAAAGAAGGTCATCGGGCATTTGAATGCCGCAATGATGGGAAAAATATGTCAAGTGATGTGAGCAATGAAAAGGCTACAAAGAGTGAACCTCTTACACTTCGATGTTACAAGCGCAAGGAAATGGGGAATTATGCTAATCAATGACCTAATCCAAGGGTTGTTGATGATGATCGAAATCAATAAACTCTTAATTATAGAGACAATGGAAAGTCACATGCACTTTCTATCGGCGATGTGGAGTATGATAACGAAGTGGTGAAAGGTACAATTACAATCCACTCTAAGGTAGAAAATGTTTTATTTGATCTTGGATCCACCCACTCTTTTATTTATGAAGAATTTTCTATGGGTATCACCATACTACCTCAACAATTAGGTGTTCAGTTAGCTGTGACAACCCCTAATGGCTGAACAGTCGCATCAAAAGTTTACAATTCTTATCCTATTTATGTTTGTGGGAATGTGCTTCCTGAAAATCTTGTGATCCTTCCTATAGTGGAATTTGATGTTATTCTTGGCATGGATTGACTTTCTTTATATAGAGCTCATATCAATTTCCAAAGAAGGGAAGTCACATTTCATATTCCAGATCAATCTATGATCATATATCAATGCAAGGATGAACATAACCTTCCAGTGGAAATTTCGTCCATCTTATGGGTCTTGATTCCACTAAATGAATGTTATTTATCTCAAATGGTTGGATAGAAACTCACGATTAAGAATACACCCATTGTATGAGAGTTTGATGATGTCTTTCCGGAGGAATTTCCAGGTCTTCCACCAAATCGTGAAGTTGTGTTTTCAATATAACTCATACCAGGTCCTATGCCCATTTCAAAGACACCTTATAGAATGGCCCCAATTGATTTGTAGGAATTGAAGAAGAAACTCCAAGAGAATATTGATAAGGGATTCATACACCCTAGTGCATCACCTTGGGGAGCACCTATTCTATTTGTTAAGAAGAAAGATGGATCAATGAGACTTTGTATTGATTATAGAGACCTTAACAAGATCACTATCAAGAAAAAATATCCTCTTCCACGCATTGATGACTTATTTGAACAACTATGCGGAGCTCAATAATTTTCCAAGATTGATCTTCGTTCAGGGTATCATCAATTAATGGTCAAAAGGGAGGATATTCCAAAGACAGATTTCTGTACAAGTTATGGACACTATGAATTTATAGTGTGTCCATTTGGTCTTACTAATGCCCCTGTTATCTTCATGGATCTGATGAATAGAGTCTTTAGAGACTATCTTGATTAGTTTTGGTAGTCTTTATAGATGATATTCTTGTCTATTCAAAGAGAAAGGAAGAACATGAATATCACTTGGGAATTGTATTGAAGACCCTGAGAAAGGAGAATATTTATGACAAATTTACCAAATGTGAATTTTGGATTCAAAAAGCTTAATTTTTGGGTCACATAATCTCAAAAGAGTGGATAACTGTGGATCCAGCAAAAACAGAGGTTATTGAAAGATGGCCGACACAAAAAACAGTAATTGAGATCCGATGTTTTCTTGGTTTGGCTGGATATTACCGATGTTTTGTGAAAGATTTTTCACGATTATCTAATACACTCACCAGGTCGACTTGAAAAGGAGTTAATTTTGTTTGGACAGAGGAGTGTGAAGAGAATTTCAAGGAGTTAAAAAAAAGGTTATCTAGTGCACCTGTGCTAACACTGCCTTGTAGTGGAGAACGGTTTGTGATCTACAGTGATGCATCCAAGAAGGGGCTAGGGTGTTTTCTCGTGAAAAATGATATGGTGATAACATATTCGTCACGACAGTTGAAGATCCATGAGAAAAATTACCCAACTCATGATTTGGAGATAGATGTTGTCTTCTTTGCATTAAAGATTTGGAGGCATTATCTTTATGGTGAAAGGTGTCATATTTATACTGATCATAAAGGTTTAAAGTATATTTTCACAAAAAAGGAGCTGAGTATGCGTCAAATAAGATGGTTAGAGCTGATTAAGGATTACAAATTCTCAATTCATTACCACCTTGGGAAAGAAAACAAGGTGGCAGACACATTAAGTCGACAAGACAATGCTAGCTTATCCATGACGAGGATCACAAAAGATCCAATATTTATGGATTTACAAAGGATGGATCTTGGAATTATAATGGAAGGGGAGAAATCTAATCTTTCTCAAATGAATGTTCAACGATATATACATGTGATGATTAACGAGGAACAGAAAGAAGATGTAGAGTTACAAAAGAAGGTGAGAAATGTTCATGAATTCAACCTCGATTGTGATGGGATAATAAGGATCAGGAATCGGGTTCATGTTCCTCCCATCCCAGAATTGAAGAAGGAGCTACTGGATGAGGCTCATTGTTCTTCATTCTCTATTCATCCTAGAATCACAAAGATGTATAGGGACCTGAAAGAGTACTTCTAGTGGGATGGCATGAAAAGAGATGTTGCTGAATATGTCTCTCGATGCTTACTTTGTCAGCAAGTTAAAGCTGAGAGACAGAAGTCTAAGGGGATGTTACAACCATTACTCATACCAGAATGGAAATGGGAAAACATCACTATAGAATTTGTCCCTAGACTTCAAAAAACATCCAAAGGAAATAATTATATCTAGGTTATAGTTGATCGTCTTACGAAGTCAGAACACTTCATTGCTATTAGAGAATATTTCTCTCTGGATCATCTTGCCAGGATATATGTCAAGGAAGTGGTAAGATTTCATGGAGTACCACTTTACATTATATCCAATCTGTATCCAAGGTTTACCTCAAAGTTTTGGCAAAGTCTTCAGTATACTCTGGATACAGAGTTGAGTTTTATCACAACTTATCATCCTCAGATAGACGGTCAGTCTGATAGAACAATTCAAACTCTAGAAGATATGTTAAGAGCTTTCTCTATAGATTTCAAAGGTGGTTGGGATAAACACCTACCTTTGGTGGAATTTTCTTATAATAATAGCTTTCAGTCCAGTATTCAGATGGATCCTTATGAAGATCTCTATGGAAAGAAATTCAGGACTCCAACATGTTGGGATGAAGTTGGTGAAAGAAAGATATTTGGACCTAATCTTATTAATGAGATGGCAGAAAAAGTCATATCTATTCAACAACACATAACAGTAGCTCAGAGTCAACAAAAAAGTTATGCCGATAACTAATGAAATGACCTAGAGTTCGAAGTGGGTGATAAAGTGTTCCTATGAATATCTCCTTGGAAGAGGGTAATGAGATTTGGGAAGAAGGGAAACCTGAGCCCTAGTTATATCGGTCCTTTCAAAATACTGGATCGTGTTGTGATGGTAGCTTACTGATTGGCACTTACACCGAATCTCTCTCAAGTTTACAACATGTTCCATTTATCTCTCATGAGAAAGTACATACCCGATCCTTGACATGTACTAAGCTCAGAAGTTATACCGCTGGAGAAAGATCTTTCTTAAGAAGAATAGCCGATAGAGATTCTGGATCGTAGCGAAAACGTTCTACGGAACAAGACCACTCTCTTGATGAAAGTTTTATGGAGGAACCAAAAATTATAAGAAGCTACATGGGAGCTTGAGGATATGATGAGGGAGAGGTATCCTCATCGGTTTGTTATGAAGTGACTAATTTCGAGGGAGAAATTTATTTTAAGGGGGGTAAAATGTAACACCTAAGATTTTTATGAGAAATATTTTGTTTTTATGTTATATACATCATCAAAGTAATCTTTCACTACACACAACACTTGCCTGGCTTTCTTTACACACAATTATGACCTTCCTCGATAGCTTGCGTTGTTCGCAATACCGAGTTTTACTAAATGATATATTATTATGATATTATTATGAACTAGCCGTTATGAATAGTAATACCCAGTTTTTGAAATTTTATAAATTTTATTTTTCAAAATGGACTTCATTTTTGGACTCAGAATATCGAAATTATCCTAGGGTGAATTGTTGGTATTTTTCTGAAAACATTCAATTTTTGATGAATTGTGAAAACACTAGGTTACTATTTAAAAACCGAATTTTTATATAAATAATTATTTATTTATTTTAAATTTATTTTAGGTAAAAATGGATACATAATAACAATATAAGTTTAATTTAATTCATTGGAGTCATTTTATAATAATTTTAGACATATAAAAATTTTATTGAAACTTTCACTTTCTTTTACCCACCTCCTAGGAGAGTTTGGAAATTTACATAAAACGTAATATTACCGTTTCTGTGAGTGGAATTTCAAAAATCTGAGAGACACAGTTAATATCAAAGAGTATAATGTGGTTTAATAAGATAAAAATAATTTTTGGTGAATAGTAACAGTTTATTTTTATTTACCACGCTTAAAAGTAAATAGGGTAATTAAGGGTACAAATGGTATTATTATTACCCTAACACATGTCCTAATTCTATTGGATAAGTGTAGTTCAACAGAAAAATACCTTAGTGATAAAATATTACCATTTATGTCCACATGGATTAGATTAGGACATTTATTATTATTTTTTTAAAGAAGAATTTAAATAGTTAAAATCAACGTTTAATAACTAAATTTTTTTTAATATAGAGTTATACATAAGATAAATTCGACTATAAATATTAATTAGAAAGATAAAAATATTTACTACATAATGGTATTTTGTTTATATTTTTTAGACTTTAAATTACTTAATTTATTTATGACACACTGATGATATATTAATTACCTTATTAATGAAATATTAACATAATTGATGTTATAAATACCCAAATAAAATTAATTTTAGACTTTTTATGAATTACAATAATATTCAAGGTTAATATGATATGTTATTATTGATTTAATTAATTTTTTTCTATCTAATCATGGTGTTATGAGTTTCCCAAAAATCAAGTACCAAATAGTGTCAAAATTGACATAAAATAGTTTTTAAAAAACATATTATATTATTAATTGTTATTTTATTTCTGAAAATCTAAGGTTCGGCCAAATGACTTATCTAAGGAAATATATATTAATAATGAAACAATTGGGGTTCTTTTGGCTTGTTATAGTAAGTTTATTAACCATACAGTGTAAGAAAATAAAAAGACACGGTAAACGTTAAATTATTTAACTTAGAGTTAAATATAAATGATAAGGTTAAAATATTAACCTAAACATGTATAAATATTATTGGTTGAGATAATTTAAATCCATACCAACCTTATATTATAAATAAATCAATTTGGAGCTATTAAAAACCGAATATGACTTTATTATAAAATAATATTTTATGTTTTCCTAAGGTGCCCCTCTCCTCCCTTATTAAAAAGGCACCAATTCCCTCTTCTCTTCACACCCTTTTGAGCCTTAAAGATCAGCCAAAACATTCCAATTATTCTTATAAACCTATATAGTTACATAATATAGGTTCAGGTATTCTCAAAATATTAACTCTAGAGCCCAAAGAAGAGGTTTAAAGGAGGTGCATCGAGGAAGAGGTAATCTCTTCTACCGACTCTTTCAAGTTTCTTTCTTCTTCTACTTTCTCTTATTTAGTTGTTTCATTATATTGTAATAACATAAGTATTAATTATATACTGATATGTTATTATAAATATTAAACAACCCTATTTCACCTTCTATCCATCCTACGGAAAATGAAATCACCGCGCGTGCGTACGTACGGAATACCGTTTCCACGCCGTGGTGTAATCTGTTTTTAACCACCACCATAAATGGATCGGTATAATTGTGTAAATAAATAACTATATATGATTATTGTAAAGTTATATTGATTATGAAATATTATATATACACTTAAATACAATTCCACGATCATGGGAATGATATCATCCCTCGTGCGTACGTACGGACTACCGTCTCCACGATGCGATGAGATTCATTCTCCATGTTATCCATTCATTAATGATTATAAAGTATATATAATGAATAATAATGAAATATATGAAATATTAATGATACTGGATTTATGTATATATATATGTGTGTATGTCATCTACTTAATTCCATTCAATCCAATAAGGAAACGAAAACAACGTTCATGCGTACGTACGGCCTACCGTCTCCATGAACGGTGTATCTCATTTCATTTATCGATCTAGCATATATATATATATGTATATGAAGAATATATATTATATATATAAATCATGTTTTACATTCTGGAATTAAGTAAATATGGATATAAGTAATAATATCAAGAACAACAAGTTGAAACATGTATGATAAATGAAACGATTTTACCTAAAACACAGCTTTAACATGGAACTGACAAATGACCGGATAATATAAAGTCGTAATTGAATCATATACGATATAATAAATATTATTATGGTTCTATTACAAGTTAATAATATGTTTAAACCCACTATACAGGAGTCTCGGACACATACGGAAGAAATTGGACATAAGGTAAGGGATACATTTTCCAATATCATTTTTATCTGAGATTTTTTATTCGTATGTATTTAATGGGGTTATTGTTATCATCCATGCCTGTGTTTTCTAAAAATATTTTTATGTATTTTTAAAGAACTTTTTACCCATTTTTTTAAATTTACCACTTTTTAGGAAATGAATCTTACATTTTCTTACCACACGAGGAACTTTTTGACTTTTCCGAAAAAAGTACGAGGAGAATGTTTTTTTAACTTATATGGTGTGAAATGATTTTTATGGTTTCATAATGCCATATTTTCATGAATATTCATCTAAAATATTTCATTACTATTTTAAAAAAATCATTTTCTTTTAAAATCACACGACATTTTGATAAAATTAAATGACTTTGAAGAAGAAATAATATTTTCATCAAGAAATCATTTCAAGTGTTTTATCAAAACCATTTTCCATATAAGATGAAATTATTTCATATGAGATGGGTGGGACCTATATCTCCCTCCAATGCATTGGTTAATGCTTTATATATCATGAGATAGACATGGTTGGAATGGTATGTTAATACGGTTCAATAACACATGACTGGAATGAGGAGTGAACTCGATTCAGAAAGGGACTTTGTCGACTCAGATGGTCTTGGCAGCAATGCCTTGGCTACTATGGAAATAATATCATATTCTAAATGGTTTTCCACAATTACATGTTTTTTTCCCATACTGTTTTATCTTTATTTATGTTCTTTTATGATATATTCCTCACGTACTTCCAATATTTATGTCTTTGCTCAAGATTTTGATGTTTAGATTTTATGTTCATGTTTTTGCATTCAAATGTTTATGAATTGTTTTATGTTATCTATGTTTACCCTTAATAAGAATTTGAGCTCACCCTTTATATTTTTTCTTTTCCCCGGGATATAAAGAAAGGTTTTAGGTAAGAAAACAAAAATGGGAAGATCTTTATGGGAGATGTTGAAGATATTTCACCATGATTATAAGATTATGATCCGAGTTTCCAAAGACACTAAACTGTTACTGTCCTTGTGTGTTTGTTTTTGTTATGTATTAATTATTCCGCAAAAATACTGTAATTTCCATGTACGTCAATCTTCAGGTCTCTACATGTGTGCTTCATAATCTTATATATTCTGGATGTTCTAATGTTTATGGAAAATACCTCACCAATATTCTTCTCCTCTCCCACTCATTTAAGGAATAAAAACATTGTCTGTGATGTGTCGAATTACAGACATTGTGGATGTTTTAATTTAAATTTATATTAACTCTTTCAAGTCTGGACATAAAACCAAATATATGGTTTAACAAGGTCATAATATATGTTTTTTATCTTGATTAACATTCTGGAATCTTTATACGTACATAATATGGAATAATAATAAGAAACAAGTTTATTGAGCACATAACTGCCAAGCCAAATTCATGATTTTATTTTTAACTCATCGAATGATCCATCTCATGGTATATAACCAGAATCGTTATGAGATAATTTATATCTCTTTAATGTCTCTAATAATTTATATTTACTATTTTGGATGTTTAAAAATATTTCAAACCAACTTCCATTCATGAATACAAGTAAACGAATCATGAAACCAAGTAAGAAAATGCTTCCAAAACAATAAGATTTAATCTCTTAAACCAATCAAATAGGACATTAATGAACATAATAAGGTTATACAATATCAATTACATGTTTATTAGGTTCTGTAATTATTAATTAATGAATATAAATTTTATTATTTAGGTTGTTAATAAAAATCGAGAACACACTAGAGAAAAAGGTAAGGGGTTTCTCATATCACTTTCCTTTCTGTGAGATTTCCATTATTTGCCAATTATTCCTTATATTTGGTATATGTGTACTTATATTTATCATATAATAACATAATTATATTTATATTCTTTTTATTCAATGATTCACTTGATTTTTAGTATGTTCTGGTCATTTGATTCGACTGATTACATTGTGGTAAGGGACTTTGTCTCAACTACCTTTTCGTTGTGACTAACTTTGTATTGTGCACCTGATAATCCTTTTGCGGTGTACCTACTACCCATTTGAGATCAATTTTCATTTGAAAATATATTTATATTAAATATCCATAATCTCATGTAATGGATATGTTTGTTGTCTAAACCGTATACCATTTTACATATGGTGTTTATGTGGAAAGTTATTTTAATTATGAAAATATCAATGAATCTGTATACTCTACTCTATATAGATATTGAAAGGGCATATTTCTCTTTTATTGAATCAATGTATAAAGAATGATTTGGTCATGCAGTGGCGGGTGGGTCCTGCTATAGCCCCTCGAAGCATCGGTAGGTCTCATGAGACAAAACAGTGTGGCAACAAACCCTTCGAGTTTGTTTCCAAAAAATAAGACGGGTTTCTACCCACATAATTAAATCGTTTTTACAGTATTATGGTTTCATGTGCCAGATACATGAAGTTCAATTAATAATGATTTCTTTTATTCATTATCATTTATTATTATTATCCATGAAGTTTTCACTATGACAAAATCAGTGGATGTAGTTTCATTTTCAGTTTATAAATCCCATTAGTTGTTCATTTATTCACTATGAAATATTGATTATGTCGGATTGATTCTGATTCACTTATTATTGTACTCATGCTTCTGCTAATTTTAACCCTTACTGAGCGTTTCATCTTACCCCTCTCATTGTCTATTTTCAACTGGTGATGAAGATAAGGCCTTTTATTGAGTTCATGGAGATGCAGTTTTTAGTTTTAATTATGTATTGTATTTTGTAACCTTTTCCAATGTAATGTGAGTTACATCAGTGTATCTAGTTTCTTAAAGACTACTAAACTGATTGTTCCATTGGGATTTTCGTTCCTTCTATCCATGCCAATATCAGAAGTAATTCACCGGCTCCAGCCTAGAGGGTTTGGGGTGTTACACCTATAGCCCCAAATTTTTAACCCATGATTTATACCAATATAGCCCCAAAAACCAAATATCCACAATTTTCCATATATCCTTGACATACACCCCTTTGTATCCTTGATTTCCAACCCAATCACCACCACATTTTCTAAAATTTTCCACAATTTTATTTTAGGGGTATAAATTTATGATGAATGGTGCCTTAGTGCCTCATATGATGGTTCATCATGTATGTGACATTGGCGCAACTTTGTGAGGGTACAGTTCCCCACCAGTGTCGAGCTGATATTGGTGTTCCTTACAACACCAGTCACCATGGTGTGCGCCTCATGGTACCTTCGAGAATACTGGTTGAAAAAAATTTGTGTGTACTAAATAGAGAATCAAATCTAGCATGAACCTGCTAATATTATGGGGCTAAGAAGGAATGGATGGAATGGTGTAGAAGTTAGATTTGTATTTTGTAATGGGAAAGTAGAATTCATACTTATGTAACAAATCTATATAAATGGGTTTAAATGATGAAAACTAATTTTTTTGATTAATATAAGTTAATTAAAAATGAAACTATACCTATAGATATTCATAAATTAATAAATATTATTATTCACCATATCATAAGAAATAATTTTATGTTGGGAGAATATAATTGTTTCATTTAACATTATATTTTTTATAACATAATAGTAAGAATGAAAATCATTGAGATTCATTTTAAAATTTGGTAATAATTAAAGGCGGTTCTTAAAAATTAAATATTTCATTAATGAAGAAGATATGGAAAGAAAAATAAAAATTGATATGGATGATATAGTACCAGATGTGCTACTACAATTTGTAATGCCCTGACCTGGATGCTACTAATTTGGCTCCCTAATCCAGTTCACCACATGACCTTAAGTTCACCTCCTCATATGCTAGCGTATACTAACTAGTATTGAGGGTATAAAGGTTGTATAGTTGGTAGAATATACCATTATATTAGAGTAACACATCAGAAAAATAACTAGACATCATCATAAGTAGTAAATAAATAGAGAGAAGAAATAATAAATAACTGAAATGCAGACATACTGTAATAAACACTAAAATGATAAAAAAATCCCAAAAAACCATGTCATGCATACCAAACTGGCCACCCATGGGCCGACCATACTTATAACCATAAAATAAAAAACTAAAATTATTGTACATGGATATACTACTGTCTCTGAGCCAGACCACATACTCAGTTTCCAAGACACTGTCAAGATGCTCTATCCCAACAATAAGAATCCATGAGAGTGGATCCACTAGATCAGGAATCCATGGGCCTCATACTTATGCATCATTCAGTATTTTCAAAACCTAAAACACATGCATAATGTCTTCACACACACCGAGGATGATGTATAGTAGTGTGAGATAATCTTAGTAGGATACCCCAATGATGAACCTATAATATTCTTCCATGGGTGTATGCTCATGAAATATTATAATCCTAGATAAGACATATATAACAACCCAATCCTCATACATATGTGATTACATGAATTTAATACTAATTAACCATCAATTACAAGTTAATTACTATAAAGTCTAGTGCCTTTCGAAAATTTGGTACATAACTGGAATGTAGGAAAACCAAAATAAAAATATCATTTATTTAATCTCCATAATGTGATCCTAACTTCTTTTATTCTATTACATATTCATAGGATAACCTGGGGAATCTATGAACAATGGGATGATAAAAAAATCCTAGTTAGAAAATAATCATAAGAATAAAGCATAAAACATGGGATTGAAGGCATAACATGATGACATAAAAAGTAATAAAATATAACGAAACATAAGAAAGAATAAAATTCCAATCACGGGATCATGTAATAATGGAATAAATGTGATGTGAAAATACTATAAAACCTGACATAATAATGAGTAAAGTATATCTTCCAAGACTACAACACATGGCGTATAAAGTCCCATAAAGGAATCAGGTTCACTCTCTTTCCCAATATGACATATTAGGAGACTAAACATTTCTAATGAAATGGATCACTATCTTGGTTTACCCATAATAAAATGTTCATGAATATGTGTTAAAAATGAATAATCAAACATAAAAAATATATATAAGGTTTAACAATGGAAAGAAATTAGTATTATAATTATTTCATAAGGAAAAAAAATGGGTGTGTCATAATGGTGGCCATGAAAGAATTGATTTAAATCATTAATAGATTTTAATAAGGTAAAATAAGTATATTTTATGATAAAATGTGTCAAAGTAAGTTTAAAACATATAAAATTAGTGTTTAATACACTTTATAAATGATCCACTTTAGTGCGGTTTTAGGGAAAATATTAAAGAGACTTTAAATTGGACAAAGAAATAATTGATTTCATAAAACCAAAAACGAACTAAGATAGTTATTAATTATATAAAGATCCATTTTAGGAAAATATTTCTGACTTACAACATATTTTTAATGGTACTTGAAAATGTGTATGAAATTGCGAAGTTCCCTTTAACTGGGTGTTCTTTTTTGTAGGAATTAAAAAGTGATCATTATAAATCAAATATTTCCCTATGAAGAAAGAATAACAAATATATATACATGTTTTTTTAATAAACATAAAAAAATTAGAGGAGTAAATAATAAAAATTAATAACTCTATTTGATTAATGGGAGAGAAATCAAAGAGAAACCCTAGCCTAATTTCTGAAAGTGTTATGACCTGGCACTTAATGTCTTAGATAATGAAATTATATTTATTAATAATTTAATTCAAAACATATTCAACATATGTTCAATTTGTTATTATTTTATTATATTCAATTTTTTCAATTTCATTGAGTTTTAGTGTTTAATTTTTTCATTCCAGAGTCTTCGTTTCATGGATTTCATGATCGGTTCCCCTGTGTTTTATTATGGAAGTACTTTTCAAATTGTAATTACTCTTAGTAATTTAAATTTATGGAATTAGTTAATTTCCATAAATTAAGTGGTTCCATATATCATTTTATTTTTTTTAAAATGAGCATTATTAATTATATAGAACACTGATAAAAAAAATGATTAGTTTATTTGGATGGTTTTTTTAACCATCATAATACAGTATCATTTTAATTAAAAATATTATTATATACTAGTTACTTAAAATTAAATAAGTAATAATAAACATATTATAATCTATTTTAACAACTTTTTTTTATTTCCCTCCTTGAAGGAGGTAATTGAAAATTAAAACACATCATCCCAGATAGTGGGAAATCGATACAACACGGATGATGTTTTCTTTAAATAAAGGATGAGTGGAGAGATTTGATGATGGATTATTCCATTAACACAATAAAATTTTAGTATATAAAACATAATAGAGTTAACATTACATTGTTTGATTGTTAGGTGAGGAGATGATAATAATAGAAAATAAATGTAGAAGAAAATAAAAAAAATGAAAGAGGATTTTACCTCTTGAACATCTACTCCTTCAGAACCTCTTTAGGAAAATTATGTTGGGTATTTTTTGGGGAAAAAAGGCTCCAGAACATGGGGGGAGAGGCTTAGAAAGAATATTGGGAAGCATGTTTCCATGATTTAAGGATTATAAGGTATGATGAGAAGAAGTTGAGAGAGGTGGTATTTATAGTAGAGGAAAGGGGTGATTTTTGATTATTATTTTTATTTATTTATTATTACAACTCATGAATATAGATAGTGTAGATTAATATGAAAATTTATAGTAACTAGTTCATGTTAGTTCTAAATAATGGTCTTTATATTATCCATTCAACATCCATGACTCCATAATTCATGTATTTAACTTATACCATAAATTACTGTATTTCACTATTAAGAAAGAATTCGACAATTTTAGAAAAATTCCAAAAAATCACCGTCACCATTTTTCAACATTAAGATTTCAAAAATAGACTACATTTTAAGAAAATAATTTTATAAATATAATTAATTTAATTTTTTTTATTAAAATCAATATTTAATCATAAAATATTGATATTTATTATAATAAATGATTTTATAACACATTGAAAAATTAATTAAGGTCACAAATAATTTTAAAATTATCATAAGACTAAAAAAATTAAATTATGAATCTATTTTATGAAAATAAATTTTCTTTTAAATAATTATATTAATTATAAAATTGTAAATAAATAAATACATTTAAAAAAAAAATAAAAACCCTTAATTTATTATAATAAAACATTTATTTACTTATACAATGATATAACTGTATCATATTTTTTTATAAGATACCTAATTTTTATTTATACATTCATAGGTGAGGTTACTATTCTATAGTCTAGTATACTATTCTTAATTTCCACATAACTATTCCAACTATCAAGTTACTATTACATCTGTATAGGTTGTTTAATTTCAAGAAATACTTCTTATTTCATTAATTATTCATTTATTTAGTTTTTTCTGTGTTATATATGTTCTTTTTATTTGATTTATACTTTATAATATAATAATAATAATTGAATTCGAATTGATAAAATTCTAGGTCATTACATTGTTCCTCTCTTATGAAATTTCTCCATTGAAATTTCGATTTATATTCTATGTTGAAAACATATTGGAGGAATTATCCTCAATTGTTTCCTCATGTTCCCATGACTCTACCTAATACTTATAGAGATGCCATAGTACACTGACAAGGTATGTGGTCTTATTTTATTGAAATTTAAATCTACAATTTATGATCTCTATCGGTTTCTCCCTGTGAGAGAGATCATTTTCCAACTGTATCACCTTCGAATTTAGTACATGTGAGGAACCTGATATATACTTCCTTATGAGAGATACATGGAATAAATCATATACTAGAGACATTTAAGATATATGTTCTATTCAATAGGACAGAAATTTGACACGATCATAAATCTCTATGTGGCTGATGTACTCAGGACTTAACTTTCCTTGCATCCCAAATCTCATTCTCTACTTCTGTGGGGATATACAGAGGAGTACCATTTCTCCAACCTTAAACTCTAGTTCACATCGATGATTATCAGCATAGATCTTATATGGACTTGGGGATACCTTGATATGCTATAGATTATTTTTACCCCTTTATACTATTTCCACGACCATTTTAGGTCCTAGCGGCTTCTGTTCACCAAAATCATCCTAGTATGGTAGTTTTCAAAATATTTTTCACAAATTGATTCATTTGGAGCCATCTGAATTCTTGAGTGGAAAAGATTATTATAAGAGAACTAGAACATAGGCAAACATTGGTCCCATCCTGCCTTGAGGTCTATATAACATTCTCTCAATATGTATTATATTTTCGAAATAATATAATCTAATTGGAAATCAGTCTGAGTGTGAAAAAGACATTCTGAATTTCAAATTCATGTTTGGAGCATGTTAGAGACTTTTTTGAACCATTGAGGTAAATATCAGATCTCGATCAGATACAATCAATATTGGTACTCCAGGAAACCTCACCAATTCTTTAAATTATATTCATGTAATTTGATCAGGTGACAAGTCCTATTGAATTGATATAAAGTGAGATTTATTTATAAGATGACCAAGAAATACCCAAATTAAATTATTTCATTTTGTTTTCTTTGGAAGTCCATTAACAAAGTCCATGGTGATGTTTTCCCATTTAAAAGTTGGTTTGTGTAATTGTTTCATAACCCCCTTATAATTTTTCCATTAATCCTTCACTTATAAAAATACTAGGCTCTTCAATATATATATATATACAGTGATCTCCTTCTATATATTGTCCCACCCATAGTGCTGCTGGAGATCTCAATACATCTTTGTTCATACTAGGTAATTAAAAAATGTTGTTCAATATACATCATTAAGAAGACAAATTTTTATATATTTATTTTATGATATACATAATTATTACTCGCATCCTATCTCTGTATCCTCATAAATTTTGATCCATGCAGATTTCCCATTTTTGATGGCTTCCAACTTCTTCAATATTTCCTCATCATTTATCAGAGAAACCTTTATTTTATCCATAATGTATGGCTAAGAATTAATTAGAGAAAGTATTTATGATTTATATTCTTTAATTATTCCCATTTCCATCTTCTACATGAATAATAATATTGGATCCTTCTCAATTATTATCATTGATAAATTTATAGGATCCTTTCTGCATAGAGATTTTTTTACTTTATTTCATTTACTAGAATGATAGTGGATTGATCGGTCATAATCCTAGATCAGCTACAACAATATTTTCTATCTCATATCAATATCTTTATATTCACATATGTATTTGAGGATCTTATGATCAGTATATATCTCACACCTCTTTCATTTTAGATAATTCCACCAGATTTTCAATGAAAAGATCACATCAAGGAACTCCAAATCATGTGTGGGATGATTTTTCTCATGAATTATCAACTACCTTGAAGTATAGGCTATTACATTATCACTTTAATCCATACACAACCTAATCCCTTATTTGAAGAAACACAATATACCACATTGAGTTTCCCACTTGTCGTCATTGTCATTACTAGTGCAGTGATAATCCTATTTTCCAACTCCATAAACTAGTATTCACATTCACTTGTCTTTATTCCCTTATGATTAATCTAGGTTTATGGTTTTGATGATGTATTATTTTATTAACACAATAGAATTAATTATATAAAATATACTAGAGTTATCATACCTCTTTAGGATAGGGAGGTATGAGAGGGTAATAATAGAAAATAAATTGAAAAGAAATAAAATGAAAACGAAAGAGGATTTTACCTCTTGACCTTATTCTCCTTGAGAACCACCTTAGGGAAATTGGTTTTGGTCTTTTTTTAAGATCAAAGGACAATAGACGTATGCGAGAGGTTTGGGAAGAGTATTCAGAAGAATTTGGACAATCTTAAAGGCTTAGAATATGTAAGGAGAAGATGTGGAAAAGGGTGGTATTTATAGTAGAGGACATGAAGTTTTTTTAATATTTTATTCATTTGTTTATTATTTTGGCTTAAGAAAATCAGTTAAAATTATTTATGTGACTTATTTTTGTAACCAGTGTATTTGGTTTTGAACAAATTATTCTTACATCATCCATGAATCATCCACGATTCAATAATTCATGTATTTTTCTTATACTGTAAATTACTGTATTTCACTATTCATAAAAAATTCCTCAATTTTATAAAAAATTCAAAAAATCACTATAAATTATTTTATGTCTAGATTTCAAATGTTCATAAGAAAAATATTTTAATTTATGAATCTATTATTTTTAAAATAAATTTTATTTTATATTTTTATATTAACTATAAAATTGTAATAAAATATTTACAATTTTCAAAAATACTGACACATAAATTATCATTTTTTAAACATTTATTTACATTTACCATGATATAAATATATCATATTTTCATTTATATGATACTCAATAATTTCATATAATTTCATAGGTGATGTTACTATTCTAATTTTTGGTTTACTATTCCTAAAGGTCACATTACTATTCAGACTGTCAATTTACTATTCCATCAGTATAAGTTCTTTAATTTCAAATAATACATATTTTATTTATTATTTATTTATAAAGTTCATAATTTGTTATCTATGTGCTATTTATCTAATTTATACTATATAACATTATTATATGATGGGAAGTTCTTTTGGTCAAATTCTGGGACATCAATACACAACTGGATGATGAAGAGATATAAATATCATAACAAATTCTAGAACCAATCATTGAGTTTGTAATCCAGATCATCTGGAAACAATGTGATACTATAATAGTATATGTATTCATGTATATATATATTCCCACACACACATAGACACACACACAGATATATATATATATATATATATATATATATCTTCTCATATACATATATATATATATATGAAAGGTATAAAAACATGAAAAAATAAAACCACATTATGCCTTTGGAGCCATGATCAGATCAGCTGGATATCATGTAAAAAGGGAATTGAGATAGATGTCATACAACTCAAGACTCTCTTTAATAATTCTATCTATGGGTCTTTAATCCCAATAAAAAATACCTACATTGGCCAATTCCTGAAATGTCTATTAGCAAGCTACATCACCATAGGGGGATACATATCCTAGACCTGGGATCACCCATACTCAACTTAATACACTTTAACAAAGGATGTAATATACCAACATAAGATCCTTTAAATAGTGACTATGATATAATTCATTCCACTAATTCCATGTGTAGACGCAGAAAAGCGCTCAAGGGATGAAGAAGGTTTCTAAACAACAAAGTGCAATCATATTCGGATCTAGGGACCCAGTCCGGGGGGCCTGGAGGGGTCGCACAAAAAAAATTCGTAAGTGTGTGAAAAAATATGCCCCGCACGGAATTTTCTAGGTTTCATGAGAATTCTTCGGCATGGGTGTGAAATATTTCACACCCCCCGCCCCGCACGGTTGACATTTCACTTTGCCGACATCATCGGGCAGTTATTTCGTGCATTCCTGTTTTCTATGCTGCTGAATGCCTATAAATAGAAGGTGACCCTTCAACTTCCAAAGAATGATCTGAACCAGCTCTCATACATGAAATTCACCTTCCGTGAATGCAAATATGGCTTTCAGATAGGGTTATTTTCATTCCAAGTCACCTCGGGGTCTGCCTTCGCGTGATATCCCCTAAGTTTAAGACTGAATTGCAATCCCTTCAGGGTCTACCCCTTGTGCGCAATCCATTCCACTTGCGTAAAGGCTATACAATTGCACACAATCACCTTCAATTCTGCACACCACACTCATTGTGGGAAATCCCCTTCAATTGCGCACACCACACTCATTGCGTGCAATCCCCTTCAATTGCGTGCACACCAATCATTACGCCCAGCCTCTTCCGATTGAGCACAATTCATACTCCTTGCACGCAATCCTTTATATTTGTGTGCAAATCCTTGAATCCATTTGTGTGCTAATCCTCATTGATTTCGTTCCAGCCCAGTGTTTTATGCACAGGGCTACTTATTTTGTGCACATGCCCCAAAGGTTGCGTGCAATTCCCCAAGACCCCTCACCTCGGTGCTCCCCAGGAATACCTTTGCGCAAGTGTCTGATGCCATTCGCGGGTGTCTCTCACACCCCAAGCATCCACATCATGCACCGTTTCCCCGTATGACCTTCTAGTTTCGTATGAAGTATCTTCAAAGTCCCCTGGACGATACCACAAATTGGGTTGCTTTTCCTCATGCTTCGTCACATAGTCACGCTAATGGATATTGCTTCTTTTCATAGCCACACTAACGTGGAACCCTCGATGGTTCGATCCATGACGCCCCACTGCAATGGTTTTTTTGGTGCCTTCCCTCCCACAAGGATCAGAGGGTACCGGTTATGTAAGACATAGGGGTGCGGAGCGCACCCACCTCGTCCGAGCTGCAGGACGTTAAACTGCCAAGCACCATCATCCTCAGCACATGATGTTAAACTGTGACCTCACCTCATGCCACACACACAGGTCCCCCTACCTTGGACATTATCTATACCCACTCGTCTCATGGGGATGGGATCACCTCCTCACAGGGGATGATATCCTCTTTATCAAAGTGGTGTTTTTCCGTAGGGAAAGGGCATCCACCTTGGCGTAAGACCCCAACTTTTCTCGCAAGAGGTATCACCCTTGCTACTCCTTTCATCTTCAGTCCCCAGGGCCAGCAAAGGGTGTGGTGGGGAAAGGTGATTCTCCTTTATTCGGTTCCAAGTCCCTCTCTCACTGCGCTTTATCGCCCTCGGGCCTCCATCTTGGAGTAATCCCCGACTTCTTGGGCAGCTAACCACGTGTAAGCCCCTGTTTCCTCTTTGGGATGCTCCATGCATAAGCCCCACCCCACTTCCCATGGATGCACCTTTCGTGACGTTGTCGTCAGTTCTCTAGTATCTCTTGTTTCTCACACCGAGCACGACTCACGTGAGCTTATATTGAGTACCGACTATGAAAAACACCTTAGGCCACCTCAGAGTGTAAGCCCCAACCATCCCAAACTATAGGGACTTTGATCCATGTCAAGGCATGGTATGTAGGAAGCCTCCATGAGGTTCAATCCCCAGCACCTTGGGCCACCTTAGAGTGTAAACCCCATACCCATCCAGAACTACGAGGAATTTGATCCTTGTCAGGACATGGTATTTAGGAAGCCTCCATGAGGTTCAAGCCCCAACACCTTGGGCCGCCTCCGAGTGTAAGCCTCATACCCATTCTGAACTATGGGGACATTGATCCATGTCAAGGCATGGTATGTAGGAAGCCTTCAAGAGGTTCAAGCCCCAACACCATGGTCCACCTCAGAGTGTAATCCCCATACCCATACCGTACTATGGGGACTTTGATCCATGTCAAGGCATGGTACATAAGAAGCCTCCACGAGGTTCAAGCCCCAACACCTTGGGCCACCTCAGAGTGTAAGCCCAAACCATCCCGAACTATGGAGACTTTGATTCATGTCAAGGAATGGTAAGTAGGAAGCCTCCATGAGATTCAAGCCCCAACACCTTGGGCCCCCTCAGAGTGTAAGCCCCATAACCATCCCAAACTATGTGGACTTTGATCCATGTCAAGGCATCATACGTGGGAAGCCTTCACGAGGTTCATGCGCCAACACCTTGGGCCACCTTAGGGTGTAATCCCCAACCCATCCCATACTACGGGGACTTTGATCCATGTCAAGGGATTGTACATAGGAAGCCTTCACAAGGTTCAAACCCCAACACCTTGGGCCACCTAAGAGTGTAAGCCCCAATCATCCCAAACTACGAGGACTTTGATCCATGTCAAGGCATGGTATGTAGAAAGCCTCCATGAGGTTCAAGCCCCAACACCTTGGGCCACCTTAGAGTGTAAGCCCCAACCCATCTGGAACTACGGGGACTTTTATCCATGTCAAGGCATGGTATGTCGGAAGCCTCCATGAGGTTTAAGCCCCAACACCTTGGGCCGCCCTAGAGTTTAAGCCCCATACCCATCCCGAACTACGGGTAGTTTGATCCATGTCAAGGCATGGTACGTAGGAAGGCACCATGAGAATCAAGCCCCAACACCTTGGTCCACCTCAGAGTGTACACCCCATACTCATCCCGAACTATGGGAACTTTGATCCATTTCAAGGAATGGTATGTAGGAAGGCTCCATGAGGTCCAGGCCCCAACACCTAGGGCCATCTCAGAGTGTATTCCCCATACCCATCCCGATCTAGGGGGACTTTGATCAATTTCATGGCATGGTAGGTAGGAAGCCTCCATGAGGTGTAATCCCCAACACCTTGGGCCACCTTAGAGTGTAAGCACCAACCACCCCTTACTACGGAGGCTTTGATCCATGTCAAGTCATGGTACGTAGGAGGCCTCCACGAGGTTCATGCCCTAAAACCATGGAATGCATCAGAGTGTAAGCCCCAACCCATCCCGAACACAGGGACATTGATCCATATCAATGAATTGTACGTAGGAAGCCTCTACGAGGATCAAGCCCCAACACCTTTTTCCGCCTTAGAGTGTAAGCCCCATACCCATACCGAACTATGGGGAATTTGATCCATGTTAGGGAATGGTATGTAGGAAGCCTCCACGTGGTTCAAGACCACCATCCATTAATACCCCAGGTCCACCTTCACGTCAATTTACCAACCCCATGGGCCACCTCAGAGCATAAGCTCAAAATTCTACTTGAACTACGTGGACTTTGATTCCCTGCCATGGGTATACATATAATGTCTCTTTGAGGCTCAAGCCATAAACCATCATCACCCCATGAAGGTTCCATCCCATTCACCATATAATTCACAAAACCTTCCATCACCTATCCTGATCCCCACCCTGTCCGCCACATCTCGATGGGATCATTCCTCCCCTACTCTCCATTCCATCAAACAACATTTGGGAAGCCACCCACATGTTGGTCCTAATATCGACGTTCCCTCCAGGGGTTTCCTCCATCTGATACACTCTAATCAGTGTTCCAATCAGTCCGATCCTTCCGCAGTGGACGTTAAACTTGCGGCATACCCTGTGTTAAACATGGGATGCTGAGGAAAACCTCAAATACATGCCAATGGAATATGATTCACCACATTTGATGTGGGATTACTCAAGATTTTGTGCCCTATAGAAGACCTATAATAATGGACAAGAATATAGACATGCCAATCCCACAGCGTCCAGACACGCCAGTGGTGCCCAACGTGACTACTCCCCTAACTGAAGGTTGCTGCCCTGACCGGACCCCTTGGAATGTTCTGACAGAATCAGTGTAATTAACTAGTGTCTATAAAGATATGGAGTCGGGAAGAGTTTCACGGACAACGTCTGAAATCTATGAAAGAGACCCGGACTAGGTGATGAGCTCAGAGGAGGAATCCTTAGAAGGAAGAACCGACATCCCATCATCCTGTTTCGATCAAGAAGCAGACATCCCTAAATAAGGAGTGGATGTTGCCCGCCTTTGGAAAGCGGGAATGTGGGGCAACGGTCGTGCGTCCTCCGTGTGGTGGATGCGCACGTTCTCGGATGAATGCGTCAAAAAAAGAAATGGTGATCCTAATGTGAAGATCTTCTCCTCCGCATGGAGACTAGTAAAGTTCGAGGAATTGGTGGGTTAGCATGTCACAAGACCCCGACACCCGGCACCAGGTCCCACCTAGAAAATAGCGGGCCTCATGTGAAACGCTCTAGAAGATGGGGCAGTCAGGAAATTGAGCATTCCATTCTGCGACGTTGTCTGCGTGGATACCTCTTACCAGCCACAGATGACAGAACGACGCTAGGGAAATGGATGTCAATTTATTTTCCTATCACTATTAATGTGTTCGTCACCCTGCTTTCAGGAATTAGGTAGTTGCATCTGGTACCCGATCAACACTGGACCACCAGCGAAGGGGCAGGGGAAATATCGATATGGCTACCCTGCACGGTTCTGCCTCTTCCATGATGGCCACAACTGCCATGACTTATTGTCTCCCACACCCCCTCCCCCATCAGAAATTATCTAGTGAAGGGTAATTAATGGCCTTGTATGCAGGTATGAGGAGGAGGGGATTATCCGTACCAGGGATATGACCTGCTTAGATCTTGAGGTGGATGCGCCTTACCGTCAACACCACCCCCGAGGGCCGCACAGGGAGCCGCTACTCCCCAGCCTGACATTCAATCCTTTCCAGAGCTTGTCCTCAGAATGCATTGACAACCCTTTCCCTACGCCATCGAGGTAGGGCATACCCGGGTCGGCCTGATCGGAGTCCCTCTTCAAGGGTTCCTAGCGAGGGTCCCCACCAGGCTATGTCAGCATCACCGCCCAGTTCCCCAAGCCAAGGAGAAGGTAATCCACATGCCTCCACCACCAGATCCAGTTCATCTGACCCAACGTCTGTGTCAGGTGAAAATGGAAGAGGATGCCCACCATGGGGCGTCGACGTCAGCGACTTATGTGACCCGATCCACCACTGAATCATATCCCCAACTCCTTGCATACATTGATCAGGGGCAGCTATACTCCCTACCTATATCTAGGCCCCCAACCAACCCACAAGCAGGCTGGGTAGACTCTCTCGGTTGCTAGCATAGGAAATGGATACTACAGAACAATCTGTGGCAATGCCACATATTTCGGAGGCCCACTCAATACCGCCACTATGGAAGGTTCAGGCCCTACCTACTTCCAACATCATCTTGGAGGTATGCCCCATGCCACCTTCATCCTAATCGAGGGTCTCCCCCACGACAGCAACACTCTGTAAGGGGGTCTCTTCCGCACTCACTACATTGTGTATGGGGTCACTCCCCCAGCCATAGACCACAGGTATGGATATGTTGCAAGTCCGGTCACTCTCCAACACGGAGGTCATCCCCGTGTGCCTTTCTACATTTTCCCCAACATTCCTTGCATCGCGGCCCACCCTATCGGGAGCTCTCTCCGCCCCATCACCGACATGACTGAAGGACCTCCTCATGCCGAAAGTGGTCCTTGCCCCAAATATGAACCCAGGGGAAGGAGAGATGGTGCTCACTGCCTCAAGAAGAATTCTGGGGAGGGTCAAACAAGAATCAAACCAGTCTGCTTCTCGGACTCCGAGGCGGAAACCTCACCTCAGTCCCATGAGTCAAGGGCTGGGGTAGGAATGAGGTTCATCAACCTCGTGCTCCCGTAATATGAGGTCCATATGATACCTATATCCCTCTGACGAAATAAATAGGAGGACGGGAACCTGGCATGTCCCTAGGGACCGACCGCGCAGTCACTACCGTCATCTCCAGATGCGCCCTCTACCTTGACTAGAGATTGCGGAGAGCTATTTTGGGGGTCAATGGAAGAAGAGTCGCGACATAGCTCACGCTCGGCACGCGTTGATTCTGTGTTAGGAGATTTGGTCACTGGTCCATCCTATCATGATATAGAGTCCAAGACATTACAATCCTCAGAGGATAGCCTGAGGTTCAGTGGCCAGTCAGCCCACTCGCCGTATTCCCCGCCGGTTAGCCCGCCGTCCCAGCAGTCTGCCTCAGTTCCGCTACCAATTCCTTAGTCACCCCTAGTTGATGAGTGGAGAAATAAATGTCTAGACCCTGAATTTGAGCCGAGGATCTTCTTGGACTATCCTCTCAGTGGACCACTTCCTTGAGAAGTTTTGGTCGGTCGTAGGACCAAATTTTTGTGCACCAGAATCTCTCACCCCAGAAGAGTTTGAATGTTTCTGTCAGACCCTCCAGTCAACTCACACGTGTATTCACCACCAGGGAGTGAATTATCTGAAGATCCAAGTCCACATTGAATACATCGGTGAACAATGCCGTTTGGTTGACCTGGCCACACTCCATGTGGTCCAACACCCTGAGTAACCTGGTCACCACAGGGCCCTCCAACAGCTATGCATTCAGACTTTCCAAGTACTACGCAAGTTTTTTAAGGAGGATACCCCATGTGAAATTCAATGTTTGGGGGAATTACATTTCCCTCCTCTTCAGTTCTATTCATTGGCATCCCAACTTTCTAGGCGACATTGAAGACATACCCCCGAGAAGATTTGCAGTCAACATGACCGATCAGTCAGGAGGGAAAAATGAGTTGGAACTTCTTGATGGGAACCACCTCCCTGAAGAAGTGCCACCATTACTGGACCCATCATGGAGGATTAATCATCAGCAAAAGAATATCCTAGGTCTCCCTATGACCACTGGTGAACTAGTTCAAAGCCGGAATCTCGGTAAGGGAAAAGAGCACGTTAGAGCTATCAAGAACTCGGACCCATCCGCTTTAGTGAAAAAGGCAGAGGAGGATCCTGAGAAGGCCAAATTGTGCCAATAGTTTGCCGAGAAGAAGAAGTTGGTTGATGAAATTATGGATGAATGCATTGCCGAGTGATGGCCCAATTAAGGTGATCCTAGGCCAGGGCAGCAGGGGTAGGGACAACTACTCCTTGGCGAGTTTCCCCATGGAAACCCTAATCATGTCACTCCTGTAGACAAGACTGAAGCCAGAGCTCATGGTAAGAGGTCACGGTATACCATGACACACCCTCCTAAGCAGCACGACAATCCATGAAACCCTTCTCGGGATCCCTCGGCCGCACCAAGGATTGCTCCACCAGTCGCTCCATGAGCCGCTGAGAATTCCTACCGCATTGAAGAACCCAACAATGCACTCGTGGTTAGGGACCCCCATCAAGGAATGGACCCACATCCAAATGATTGAATGTTGGCACTCATATCTCACCTAGAGGCATTGGAAACATGATAGGCGGCAATCCCACCTGATGAAAATCCATACCCGGCATGGGTGGATGACATGCCATCACCCATGGGACTTGGGAATCCCAACTTCTCCCCCTTTAACTGGACTGAGGACCCGCCCCAGCAGCTAGCCCACTTCAACTGAAGGTGTGGGCCTATTCTAGGGACTCCAGTGCAGAAGGTGGCAACCATGATCCGCTATTTTGTTCAGACACTAGAGGGGCCAACATTTGTCTGGTACAACCAGCTCCCCGTCGGATCCGTGACCATCAAGGAGGACCTTCATAGGAAAATCCTCTAATAGATAAGCTCTACCACCCATAATATGAGTATCTCAGACCTCTTCAAGTGAAAAAAATGCTCTGATGAGCGAGTCGTGGACATTATCGCCCGGTGGAAGGGGCTCACATACTCTCTTGACATGCCACTAACACATGATCCATTACTAACGATGTGTGTGTGGAATGTCAAGAAAAATCTGGTTCCCCCCCTTATCACTCAAAACTATCTCGTAGGGTTCCAAGACTTCTCAGATAAGGCCCAGCACCTAGAGGAAGCCCTGCAACTGGCCATCCAGGCACGTCCGTTGCCCCCTGTAATCCCGCGAGGAGGGCTTCCAAAGTCGATCCCACCGCGGTGGCCCAAATAGAATCCCATAGGCAACTAGAATTTCTACCAATAGTACCAGAACTACAACCTTTCCAACGCCCTCCACTTCAGACACAACCTCCATTTCAGCAGCGTCCTCACAATTGGTAGGTGCCCTCACATAATACCCCACCACCACCTAGATGAGATAATAATGTTCTGCCTCCTTGACAGGCTCCTCTGTCCCCTCATCAGGGTTAGGATCCTAGAGCCCCATTTCCAGAAAGAATAAATCAGACCCACTCTCTCAACAGGGCTCATGTCCTCGGTTACTTTGGAATCACCTTGAACTAGGGAATTGTATACTTGCCTGGGTGCAGAAATCCAGAAGAGGCGAATCTCACTGATCACCCCAACTACAGCCCGTATCACCAGATTCTGGGGCACACCCTCAAGAATTGCTATGTGTTCAAGGAATTGATTTAATACCCGATTGAAGAAAACATAGTCCGGTTGTTCCCGGCCCCGACACAATTAGCGGGTGTCTTCGTGAGATCAGATAGCAGTAGCGAGAGCGAAGGATAGTGGTTGTAGGTTTCTAACCATGGGTCATAGAAGTATAATTACTGGATGGATCGAAAAGTAGTCTCCCATGCCCAAGGCATTATCCATGCACGACTGAATTAGCTGAAGACTTC
The DNA here is from genome assembly GCA_963277665.1 of Viscum album. Lineage (NCBI taxonomy): Eukaryota > Viridiplantae > Streptophyta > Magnoliopsida > Santalales > Viscaceae > Viscum > Viscum album. Next base: position 1,049,110,369 of record OY728130.1, on the reverse strand, counting down.
AAAAGATACGACCACCACTTATGTATCATCATACCAGCCGACCTCTTCCCAAAAGATCAAGCATCAGCATCGCAAGAAAAAGCAATGCGCCCCACCAATGATATCATCGTCCCGCACTCTCGGCGACATCATGCATCATGATATGGGAATTCCGAGAAGAATCTGACCAGTGATGGAGGACCCTTCAAGTGATAGTAAATGGTACGCTTTAGTTAACATCATCGAGTTGGTATACCCTTATATGACTCCCGATGAGGGGGAGCCCCAGACGAACCTCCCCAACGTCCCCAGGCGACACCATCGTCAGTAGATCCACGACCATATAGGTTAATGGGGCACGTCAGTTGGCACCTCTAGTCAGGTTGTGCATGCCACTGAGACCAGACAGCAGGCCCAACGTAGACTTCAGCATGCGTAGCCTCTTCACCCGGTGTCGACAAGCCCGCCTCCACCACCGTTTGTGCTACTGGATCAGGAAGAACCACTTCGGCTAGGCCGTGACTAGATTCTCCCTGGTACAGGCTGATATCAGTCATCCGGTCCTCATCCGATAGCTAATATTTAGGCTTCAACTAGTGAACAATGGGATATGCCCAGCACAAGCCAATCGCTGGTTCGGCCGGTAGGGCCTGCTACGACTAATGTCACAGAGCGGCTTCTTGCAAGAAAGAGTTCAAGCTTAGCGTGGAAGTATGATTTTCTCAACTACCTCGCCAGCATCCCAGCGAGGCATTCCATCCTTGAATCCATTCGCTTGTCACCAGATATGCGTGATTTCGTCGCTGAGGGTTTAAGGATCCCCCTCCAGTTTGAGATAGAGGTAGCAGCTGCGGAAGCCATTCACGATGAAATAGTTGATAATGCTGAATGTCATTCCATCATTTCATTCTCTGGAGAGGATGCAGTCTCTCTCATAAAGGGGAACGTCTGCCCGTTGTACGACATGGGCCAATTTAACGGCGTGGATATTCACCACTGTCTTATTGACAATGACTCTGGGATCAACCTTATCCTGAGACAGACACTACGAATGCTAGGGCTATCCGAGGATGACCTGACTCTCTCCGATTTATGAATCCTGGGATACGATAGGACAAAGCAGACTCTGTTCGGCAAGATCCATTTGAAGACCTAGTTTGGTGGTCGGGTTGCAAGTAGTGAGTTTGTGGTTGTCTCCCAGGACACCGTGTATAATGCGTTGATGGTTAGACCATGGAAGAACCTACATGTGAAAGTACCCTCATCATATCAATAGTGCCTCATGTACTCCCTAAATGGTCTAGTAGCCATACTCCAAGGTGATGCATCTCCTTTCGCTTCTTGTGAAGCTCGTTATCCGGACGCTGACTGTTACAAGAGAAAGGATAAACAAGTCTGGGAAAGTGATGTTGAGTCGACCACCGCTACGACTAACCCTTAGGTAGTCCTGAATGATGCATATGTCTTCCCGGTCCATCATTTGGAGGCCACAACCCCCGATATGAGGCAATGTTTTGTTGTTTCCAGGATAAGGGGGAACCATGATCCCAAATCCGGCTCATGGAAATGACAGTACATCATACTTATTTTTTTAACCAGGATGGAATAAGTCGAATCCGGCCAACGTGCCACCACTTCTTTGATATTATCAAGCATGGACCCTTGGGCCGGAGACCAGATGGTATCATGTATAGAGCCTTCATCGTTATGGTCTCGACAGTGCCAGAGTTCCCTGATGCAATAAATACTTCCACTCAAACTGGTACCAGCCTCCCATTGTAGTCAGGTAACTCAGAAGCAACTCCCCCATGTATGATCCCTCTGTAAGTGGAGAAGAGGTTATAGAGGATTCCCCTCTTGAATTTGAGGAAGGCGTCTCTGCGACGGTCGATGAGTTGGTACAGGTGAACCATGGAAGCGAGGCAGACCCGAGACCCACATTGATCAGTGTCGCCATGCCCCCTGAGGAGTAGCAACGATACATAGATTTCCTAAAACATCACCATGGAATGTTTTCCTAGAGTTACAATGAGATTCTAGGAGTAGATCCTCATGTATCCATCCACCGCCTTGGTCTTCTGGAAAATCATCATGGGTTCAAGCAGCCTCCTAGGAAGATGCACCATCCTCACGGTGCCATGGTCGAGGTCGAAGTTGACAATCAGGGCCAACTTCGTTAAGGATGTACAGTACCCCAAATGGTTGGCCAACATTATACCAGTCAAAAAGAAGAACAAACAGATCATAGTCTGTATCGACTTCTGCAATCTCAACCGCCATTGTCTGAAGTATTATTTTCCCCTGCCGGTGACAGAATTGTTAATCAACTCTACGGCTGGGTTCCAAGCCCTCTCCTTGATGGATGGTTACTCCGGATATAATAAGATCCCAATGTCCCCAGAGGATGAGGAATCCACAGCCTTCAGGGAACCCCAACGTACTTTCTATTACCAGGTTATGTCTTTTGGCCTGAAGAATGCAGGTGCCACATATAAGCGGGCCATGCATCGCATATTCAAGACAATCCTTGGAACATTGGTGGATTGCAATGTGGACGATCTGGTGGTCAAGTATCGTCAGCATCGGGACCATCTCAAGGACCGTGAGAAAGTGTTCGGCTTCCTCCATTCCCACCACCTAAAGATGAACCTGTTAACGTGTGCTTCTGGGGTTACCTCTGGTATGTTCCTCGTCTTTTTTGTCAGGCACCAAGGCATCGAGATCGACCCAGAGAAGATCAAGGACATACACCAGATGCCTCCCCCGAGTAATATTCAGGAGCTTAGAGGTTTCCAAGTCCACTTAGCCTACTTATGCCGATTCAATGTGAATATGGCCAGAAAGTGTAAGCCCTTTTCCCAACTCATGAAGAAAGGCTCGGCCTATGAGTGGGACGAGGAGTGCCAGAGTGCCTTTGATAAAATCAAGGATTATTTGCTCCATATCCATTCTTGATGCCACCCATCTCCAGGAAACCACTAATACTATATGTGACTTCCCTAGAATGATCTCTTGGGGCCCTTCTCACTCAAAAGAACAATGAGGGAACATAAAAAAGTCTCTACTACCTCAGCCGCATGCTCCTCGATACGGACACAAGATACTCCCCCATAGAGAAGAGCCGCCTCGCTCTGGTATTCGCAGTACTGAAATTTTGAAATTACTAGCTACACCATGAGGTACAACTGGTCTCTCGGGTAGCCCTGCTGAAGTATATTCTGAATCACCCCATGTTGACTGGCCCTCTAGCACGGTGGGCGGTAATCCTCCAGCAGTTCGATATCAGGTTCATCCATCATAAGTCTATCAAGGGATATTCATTGGAAGACTTTCTAGCTGCCCATCCAACTCCCGCTGACCGTTCATTGGACCTGGATTTATCTGATGAGACAATCCTCTCAGTAGATCCTACCATCCCATGTTGGCAAATGCACATTGATGGTACCTCCCGAAGCTCCACTGGTAGGAGGATCAAGGATCCGCGACTCAACAGAGTAGGCCTAGGTATCATCTTTATTACCCCTGTGCAAGATGTACTGTTGTACTCATTCCTTTTATCAGAAGGCTACACTAACAATGACATAGAGTATCAGGCCCTCATTACTGGCCTCGAGCTGGTCATCGAAATCGACATGCCCCATTTGCAAGTGAAAGGGGGCTCCAATCTAGTTATTAAGCAGGTAAATGAGATCTATGTTGTTAGGAAGATAGAGCTCGTACCATTTTTAGAGCGTACCCTCCAGCTAATGTTCCAGTTCCCATCTAGACCAGAGGTTACCCATGTCTTTCGGTCACAGAATGGTCGAGCGGATGCCTTGTCCAGCTTAGCTGCATCACTTACAGAGCCTGAATAGGATGATTTGATTATCCATGTGGCACATAGGAGAGTCACAGCTCCTATTACCCTGGATGGTGATGACATCCCATAGGTAATCCATTTTACTGTCAGCGCCTTTGCGTCAGGACCCCCAGGTCATCCAGATGTAGTGATCAAAATGATTTCCGATTGGATGACACCATTGGTTGAATACCTCCGACACAATAATCTCCAGTCTGACCGGGCTATGTGCGAGCGAATATGATGCCGCACAATGTATAATACCTTCCATAGTGGTCCCAGTCAAGAACATATCCTCAAAAAGCACAGGTTTGATGATTTTTTCTCCGTTGCATTCAGGGGGTTGAGATTCCACAAGTCATGCAAGAGGTTCATGTCGATTCCTGTGGTCCCCATCAGGCTAGGCAAAAACTGTCACACTAGATCCGGAGGTTAGGGTATTTTTGGCCGTCCATGATCCACGACTGGATCAAGTTCACCAAGAGGTTCCATGCATTCCATGTTCATGCTAACATTGTGCATCGGCCACCAGATACTCTCCACACTACCAAGTACTCTTCTCCCTTTGCAATCTGTCGATTGGATGTCATAGGACCATACCAACCGGCAACGGCTCGCCAATGCTAGTTTATTCTAACCAATATAGATTTCTTTTCCCAGTGGGATGAATATGTTCCGCTAAAGGAGGTCATGAACCATTCAATCGTTGACTTTGTGAGTTCCAATATCATCCATTGGTTTGGGGTTCCTCACACTATCCTCACTGATAACGGAACCAACCTCTGAGCATCCGTGTTTGAAAATGTTGTACGCAAAAGTACAACATCAATTCGAATCAAACCTCTCGCTACCACGCGTAGGAAAATGGGCAGATCAAGGCGTTCACCAAAACCTTCTCTAACACATTGTATAATATTGTTGGTAAGAACAAGAAGAGTTGGCCGGATAAGCTCCCCAATGACCTCTGGGCTTATCAGATAATGACTCGTAATTCCACCCAATTAACACCATATTCACCAGTATATAGAACTGAGGCCATCCCACCAATCAAGATTTAGTTGGCCTCATTGGACATAGTGGTTTATGACGAAAAAGCACCAGATAGGGTGGTTGAAATACTTCTAGCTGAATTGGAAGCACTTAACGAGAAAAGGCTTCATGACCTGCACAATCTAGAAAGGCATCAGAGTAGGATGGATCGACCCTTCAACAAGAAAGTTCGCCTCCGATATTTCCGGCAAGGAGACTTGGTGATGGTTCTAAAAACAGCAATGATACCTTGTAGGAAACCACCAAAGTTGGAGCCCATATGGGAAGGACCTTTCATTGTTCATAAGGTTTTCCCCAATGAAGCATACTCCCTGGTGACCATGGATGGTGAGCGTATAACTCCTCCCACTAATGCCAAGGTCCTCAAGAAATACTTTGCCTGAGCTTGTTGGTCCTGCACGACCATAAACTACTGGTCCTACACGACCTTAAACTGCTGGTCCAAAATGACCTTAAACTACTGGTCCTGCACAACCTTAAACTTCTGGTTATGTACGACCTTAAACAGCTGGTCCTACATGACCTTAAACTGCTGGTCCTGCACGACCATAAACTGCTGGTCCTACACGACCATAAACTGTAACACCCCAAGATTACACAGTGTGTTATTTCTTCAAAATAATTCAATAACTTGCACTGCATGCAACAACGAGTTCAATCGCACCATGACTAACCAAAAAATCCATTCAAAAGATGTTATGAATAGTATTAAATAATTTTAAACTTTATATAATCCTTATAATTTTAAAATCCATATTATGAGTTTCTTAGACATAATGCAAGAACAAATTCATTTTCAGTATTACACTTTTATCAACTTTTAATAGTGAACCTTTTTTAAATACAATATTTTAAACTTTTTGACTAAATGGGGACATAAAAAATTTAAAATGAAACATCCCAAGCTTCCACGGTACGCTTTCCATTGAATAATGTGATAGCGTGTGTTGTATGCAACACCGAGTTCTAACACACTATAACCAACCAAACTAGCCGTTATGAATAGTAATACATACCTTTTGAAATTATATATATTTTATATTTCAAAATGGACTTCATTTTTTGATTTGGAATATTGAATTTAGCCTAAGTTGAAATTTTGGTACTTTTCGGATAACGTTAATATTTTGATGAATAGTGAAAATTACTAAATTTTAATTAAAAACAACTTTTTTAATCAAAATAATTAATAGTGATAAATTATGAATTTGAGTGGTTTTAAAGTATATTTAGAATAAATTTTTACCATTTAATATAATGTTGTACATTGGACATAATTTTACAATTAAACCAGACATAAACAAGTGTCAATCTTTTGATAGTTATTATCTCTTAAAAACACGCTTTTTGTTTTAACAACGGGAATTAATTTTAAATTAATTTCTGCCACTTCTGTGTTTTGAATTTGGAAAAATGGATTCCATATTTGGAATCAGGATGTTTAAATTGTGTAAATAGGTAACTTTTATTTTTAGACATTTTGAATAATTACTGCGGTAAATATTTTATTTACCATGGTCAAGGGTAAATCCGGTAAATAAGGGTTACAAAATAATATTATAATAATAATAAATTACCCTAAAACGTGTCCTAACCTTATTGGTTGATACATGTCCGACCATGGGCATCTTTGGGTCGATTTTGGGACCCCATGGAGCCACTTGTAGGTGATAGGGACACTTTATTTTAATTAAGTTAAAATGAGTAAAAAAATGACATAAGCATATATCTTTTAGAAAAACAATTTTTAAATAGGGTTATATATGTTGGAATTTCGACTATAAATATTCATTAGAAATATACAAAGATTTCCTACATAAATATATTTTATTTATAATTTTTAGACATTAAATAATATAATTTATTTATGACACAATGATGATACAGTAATTACCGTAATAGTGAAAAATTAAAATAATTAATATTATAAATACACAAATAAATATAATTTGAGACTTTTAATGAATTAAACTAATTTTATTGGATAATATGACATATTAGGATTGATTTAATTAACTTTTTTTTGAAGTAATAATTCTTTTATATGTTTCAAAAAAATCAACTATTGAATAGTGTCAAAATTAACATAAAAGGGTTTTTAAAACAAATATTATATTATTAATTGATATTAAATTCCTAAAAAACTAAGGTTCGGCCAAGAGACTTATATCAGGATATTAGTTTCATTAATTGACCACTTGGGAGTCGCATGGATGTATATGGTATGTTTATTAACCATATAATATAATAATACAAAGAGAGATTGTAAAAGTGAAACTAATTAACTTAGAGTTAATACTTAAAGATAAGGTTAATCTAAGCATCCAAACCTGTCTAAATTCTATTGGTTAAGTTTTTTTAGACCCATACCCACCTTATTCTTTAAATAATCAACTTTGGAGCCATTAGAAACCGAATATGAATTTATTATAAATTAATATTTCTAGCTTTTCCAAAAGTGCCCCTCACCCCTCTTATAAAAGGACACTTCTCCTTCTCATTTCTTCACACCTTCAAAGCCTTTTGGTTCGGCCAAACTATACCCAAATACTCTCCCAACTTCCCTTACTACAACCTAGAGGCCTTAGTTTGATCAGAAAGCCACCTTAAAGAGCCCTTTTGATCAAATCAAAAGGAAGAACCCGAAGAAGAGGTAATGATTTCACCACCTTTTTCCAAGTTCCTTTCTCTTTCCAATTCTTCATCCTTTGTTATTACCATTCTAAAATAATAACTCTAGTATAATATATATACTGTGATGTTATTATAAATATGGTACAACCATATTCAGTATTCTATCCACCCTTTGAATAACATGTCACCATACGTGCGTACGTACGGCTTACCGTCTCCACGTCGTGGTGTAATTGTTATTCAATATATTTTTATTTGGATGGGTATAATAATGATGTGTAACTAATGTAAATAATAAATATATCATGTTAAGGATTCTGTATATATGATATACCATCCATTTATATATTATTTTAATATCAAAAGAATGATATTGTCGCTCGTGCGTACGTACGGACTACTGTATCCACGAACACGATGAGATTCATTCTCCATCGTATCCATTCAAGTATAATTATCATTTGATGATTTAAAAATGATTTTTATGGACATGATATCATTATGGATATGAATAAGATACAAACTATCCATAAAAAACATGGCTTATGTAACAAAACATATAAAATAAAACGAGTAAGTTAACACCCGAAACGACGATAATTCTATGATATTATTAACAAATCAATGTTTAAAGATCATATATGATATCATATTAATATATATGATTCTTGTATAATTTAATAACAATTATTTCACCATTATACAGGAGGTTAACCTACCCCAACCAAGGAAAAGTATAAGTTAAGGGTTATTTCACAATATCTTCATTATCCGAGGTTGTTTATACATAATAATCTACTGGGATCTTTATCTTCCACATCCATGTTTCTTAATAATGAATTTCAAAACATTTTTACTATTTACTAGAATATGGGTTAAAGTCATTTATACAATTTTTTGACTTTTTATAAGAGGATTATAAAGGAATCTTTCTGTCATTTTCCAAACAAGTTGTTTTTTATCCTTTTTGACAAAATTAAGGTAAGATAGTTTTTTTAACTTATACGGCGGGTGCGGCTATTTACTGCCATTATAAAATAATCAAATCTTCCCTTACATGCTTATAAGGATATTTTAAAAGTAAATGTTTTATTTTATAATTATTTGACTCTTAAATGATTTCAAAATGAATATTTTAAGAATTTATGAAAGGTACTCTTTATCAAAATCAGAATTTTAAATGTTTTAAAGATTTATCATTATAAATCTTTTTAATTAATGTCCATGTTTTCAAAATGATTTTAAGGATTTATTTATATGGACATGAAGCCTATGAAATTATATTTCTTTTCAAAACTTTCAAAGTGGTATGGGATAATTTGATTCAAAAATCTCTTTTAAATTCCTTCCTTTATAAATGTGTGACTTTTTAATGATTTCGAGAAAAGAGATATTTCTCTCAAACAGTTTTTATTTCATCTATGTCAACATCCTTTGATGGATTTTATGCTTATTTGATGTTGATTTATTATGATACAAAACTTTTGTATTGTATTGAAGGTTTTGTGATATGTTTTACTGTGGATGTGTTATTTTTATACCATTCATGGTTTATGGAGAAAGTGTTGACATTTCTTATGCTAGTTTTAATATGAATGATTATGTTATGTTTAAACCTTTTCATATGGGAATTCATTGGACTTAGTAAGTGACGGGTGGAGGCCGTTATAGATCCTCACTGCATCGGTAGGTCTCATGAGACAAACTAGTGTCCTGGCACAAGGCCTTGGAAAAATCTTATTTGTAGTCTTGGCACGAGGCCTTGGCTATGTGGTTATGATAGTCTGGCATTATGCATTCCATAATTATGAAAGTGGTTATTGATATTTCATGTGATTATTCGATTAGTAGAATATCCATGTGAATAATTAAATGGCATTATTTCATTTTATTTTTTCCATACTATGTTGAAGTTCAAGTTTAAAAGGCTTTTGTTTTAGTTATACATTGCCTTAAATGTTTATTCTTATTTATGAAAGTTTCCGCTGTATTGCTTACCCTTACGAAGCGTTTGAGCTCACCCCTTTTCTCTGTTTTATTTTTCCCAGGATTCCAAGAAGTATATTGTGATTGATAAGAAAGGTTAAGATAAGGTAATAATGGCATTAACAATGGATTATTTATTTTGTTTTGTAAGTTATGAAGTGTAATGTAACATTCATGTATGTAATCTATTTTCCAAGACTGCTAAACTAATTGGTCCTTTGGGACTTGATTCCTTCTAATCATGCCAATGTATTAAAATAATGCACCGACTCTGGGTAACTAGGGTCAGGGCGTTACAGTTGGTATCAGAGGAAGTTTAGTACAAACCTTGGAAGCTAGATATAGATAAACTCTGATTAGAGCACATAGATTTAAGATGGACTTTGAGGATTAGTATATAAGAACTTCCTAAAATTTTGGTATTATGGAGATTTTGTGTGTTTTCCGAGCAATACATCCCTGTCTGGATACGACCAGGTAGAGGCGGCTCTGGCATAGATGTACCTAGGGGTAAAACCCGAAAACACCTCTTTGATCTATACTCGAACGGGAACTGGTGCATGACAACGGGCCTTGCTGCACTCTTGGTTACGACACTCCCGGGGGATATGCTCAGGATAATTCTCATTTTCTTTACAAACCATTATGAAGGGTTTATGAGTATATACTTCCTCAAAGGAGACATTTTTATGATTATGGATTATATCCATAAACTATTTAATTTATGTTATGTGTTTTACAAGTTTGGGATTAGGTATTGTTATTCATAAACTAATCTAGTGTATTCCATTGTTTAGAAATGGCGCCCAGTAGAAGGAATGAGAACTCCAGCAATGCACATGATCCAAAGAGAAGGAAGAATCATATCTTTCATGGTCTTAAGCTAGAATTTATAAGAGAAATAGTCTCCCATGTATTATCATCATGTAAAGAAATAATATCATGTGTTGATAAGATAAGTAAAGAGTTTACTGAGTCCTATGGATTTGAAGGGAAGTAAGAGAAGAAAAGGATGAAAGAGGGAAAGATGGATAATGGGAAGAGGGAAAAGAAGAATTTTCCCATATGTGATAATTGTGGAAAGAAACACCCTGGAAATTGCCTGAAAGGAATGGGAGTTTGTTATAAGTGTGGAGGAAAAGGGCACAAAGTACGTGACTGCAAGGGTAAGAAAATGGTTTCAAATGTACAATGATTCAGTTGTAAGGAGTTTGGACACTATATGAGCCTATGTCTCAGTCATCAGACTATGCCGCAAATGATGCTATTGGATAATAATCAAGTTATGATACTACCACAGATGGAGTGAAATGATTAGAGTTCTTATGTTGATTATGTCATTTGAGTGTTGTATAAATAATGTACTTGTTATAATAATTATGGAGTATATAAGGATTGTACTGCAGTACAATTTCATTATGGACTTGAGATTGTGTGGAACAAAGAAAAGTGACTCAATAGCAGGTTAAATTTTTGGAAAATATATGTTTGAGAGAAAGATAAACCATAATATGGTTCTGATACCGAGGTAGTGATTTTAGAATAATACAATATTGTTTTGGATAAATTATATTGGATATTATTGACTACCTTGAAACTGATTAAGGATTTGTATATTCCATCATTGTTGGGGTTTACAACATTTTTGGATTGAAGGAGTATATCTATTAATCTATAAGGAATAAGGGATCATGAATGTAATCAATAAGGTTTTATTATAATTCGGGATGTTGCAGTGTTTTAAAAGAATACATGATGAAGGTGATCACAGGTTATTACGTGAGAAAAAGGATCTTCATTGTGTTTACCTTCCGTATAAATTTTGGACTGAAGTATTTTGGATAGTTCTAGTTTGGATTATTTTGGATTGCCATAAAAGGATAACCCGGAGGTCGGGCGGCAACCCGTCGTGTCTGGACAGGCCACGAGACTTGAACCCACAACCGAAGGGCGACAAGGGTGTATCACCTACCACTGACCCATGTGATGTCCAGGATTAAATAATGTAGTTTTTTTAAAAAATATCTGGTAGATGAATTATAAATTCATTTTTTTGAAACCCTATAAAATAGGATAAATATAATATATTTTTTTGGTTCTATTATCTTTTAGAGTGAAAGATGAGTTTGTGTTAGAAATTAGTTAAAGGATGGAACTCTACTTGTCAAGAATATATTTTACTTCTTCTCTTATTCTATGAAGAAATTAATTCTTATACTTTATTTAAGGAATCCTAAAACCAAAAATGTGTTATCCTAATACCCTATGATTTGTTGAACCGATGGTATTTCGAATCATCATAGATTGATGAATTTAAGGACCTCAATTTTACACTTATTTATGATTGATGACCTCAATAACTACCTATAAATATTTATGTTTTTCATCCAATTATATGTCTCTATTTGCCACCATTGTTCTACTAATCAAGATCATAATTTGGTGGTGACCCTTTCATTTCTATTTTCCTCATATTAAGACTAAATTTTAGTAACCCAATTTCCGATATGGGTTTTCCCACAAATATATTTTCTATTTTCATCATTTTATTTTCGAAGAAAAATTTAAAATTTTGAGGACGCAATTTATTGAAGGAGGGGAGAATGTAACACCCCAAGATTTCATAGTGTGTTATTTCTTCAAAATAATTCAATAACTTGCACTACACGCAACATCGAGTTAAATCGCACCATGACTTACCAAAAAAGCCATTCAAAAGAGGTTATGAATAGTATTAACTAAAATTTAAAATTTATATAATCCTTATAATTTTAAAATCCATATTATGAGTTTCTTAGACATAATGCAAGAGCAAATTCATTTTCAGTATTGCACTTTTATCAACTTTTTATAGTGAACCATTTTTAAATACAATATTTTAAACTATTTGACTAAATGGGGACATCAAAAATTTAAATTGAAATATCCCATGCTTCCACAGTACACTTTCCTTTGAATAATGTGATAGCGTGTGTTGTACGCAACACCAAGTTCTAACACACCATAACCAACCAAACAAGTTGTTATGAATAGTAATACCTACTTTTTGAAATTATATATATTTTATATTTCAAAATGGACTTGATTTTTGGATTCGGAATATCGAATTTAGCCTAAGGTAAAATTTTGGTACTTTTCGGATAACGTTAATATTTTGATGAATAGTGAAAATTACTAAATTTTAATTAAAAACAACTTTTTTAATCAAAATAATTAATAGTGATAAATTATGAATTTTAGTGGTTTTAAAGTATATTTAGAATATATTTTTACCAGTTAATATAATGTTTGTCATTGGACATAATTTTACAATTAAACCGGACATAAACTAGTGTCAATCTTTTGATAGTTATTATCTCTTAAAAACACACTTTTTTGTTTTAACAATGGGAATTAATTTTAAATTAATTTCTACCACTTATATGTTTTGAATTTGGAAAAATGGATTCCATATTTGGAATCAGGATGTTCAAATTGTGTAAATAGGTAACTTTTATTTTTAGGCATTTTGAATAATTATTGCGGTAAATATTTTATTTACCATGGTTAAGGGTAAATCCGGTAAATAAGGGTTAACAAATAATATTATAATAATACTAAATTACCGTAAAAAGTGTTCTAACCTTATTGTTTGATACATGTCCGATAATGGTCATCTTTGGGTTGATTTTGGGACCCCATGGAGCCACTTGTAGTGATAAGGACACTTTATTTTAATTAAGGTAAAATGAGTACAAAAATGACATAAGCATATATCTTTTAGAATTTTTTTAAAATAGGGTTATATTTGTTGGATTTTAGACTATAAATATTAATTAGAAAGATAAAACTATTTCCTACATAATGATATTTTATTTATAATTTTTAGACATTAAATAACTTCATTTATTTATGACACAATGATGATGCAGTAATTACCATAATAGTGAAAAATTAAAATAATTGAAATTATAAATACACAAATAAATATAATTTGAGACTTTTAATGAATTAAACTAATTTTATAGGATAATATTACATATTATGGTTGATTTAATTAACTTTTTTCAAAGTAATCATTCTGTTATATGTTTCAAAAAAATCAACTATTGAATAGTGTCAAAATTGACATAAAAGAGTTTTTAAAACAAATATTATATTATTAATTGATATTAAATTCTAAAAAATCTAAGATTCGGCCAATAGACTTATATCATGATATTTTTATCATTAATGGACCACTTGGGGGTCTCTTAAATGTATATGGTAAGTTTATTAACCATATAATATAAAAATACAAAGAGACATTGTAAAAGTGAAACTAATTAACTTAGAGTTAATACTTAAAGATAAGGTTAATATAAGCACCCAAACATGTCTAAATTCTATTGGTTAAGTGGTTTTAGACCCATAAACACCTTAAAATTTAAATAATAAACTTTGGATCCATTAGATCCCAAATATGAATTTATTATAAATTAATATTTCTAGCTTTTCCAAAGGTCCCCCTCACCCCTCTTATAAAAGGGCACTCCTCCTTCTCATTTCTTCACACCTTCAAAGCCTTTTGGTTCAGCCAAAATCTACCCAAATACTTTCCCAAATTCCCTCACTACAACCTAGAGGCCGTAGTTTGATCAGAAATCCATCCTAAGGAGCCCTTTTTATCAAATCAAAAGGAAGAACCCGAAGAAGAGGTAATGATTTCACCACCCTTTTCAAAGATCCTTTCTTCTTCCACTTCTTATTCCTTTGTTATTACCATTCTAAAATAATAACTCCAGTATCATATATATACTGTGATGTTATTATAAATATGGTACAACCATATTCAGTATTCTATCCACCCTTTGAATAACATGTCACCATACGTGCGTACGTACGGCTTACCGTCTCCACGTCGTGGTGTAATTGTTATTCAATATATTATTATTTGGATGGGTATAATAATGAAGTGTAACTCATGTAAATAATAAATATTACATGTTAATTATTCTGTATATATGATATACCATCCATTTATATATTATTTTAATATCAAAAGAATGATATTGTCGCTCGTGCGTACGTACGCACTACCGTCTCCACGAACGCGATGAGATTCATTTTCCATCGTATCCATTAAAGTATAATTATCATTTTATGATTTAAAAATGATGTTTAAAGACTTGATATCATTCTGGATATGAATAAGATACAACCTATCCATAAAAAACATGGCCTATGTAACAAAACATATAAAATAAAACGAGTAAGTTAACACCCGAAACAACGATAATTCTAAGATATTATTAACAAATCAATGTTAAAAGATCATATATGATATCATATTAATATATATGATTCTTGTATAATTTGATAACAATTATTTCACCATTATACAGGATGTTAACCTACCCCAACCAAAGAAAAGTACAAGGTAAGTGTTATTTCACAATCTCTTCATTATCTGAGGTTGTTTATACGTAATAATCTACTGGGATATCTTTATCATCCACATCCATGTTTCTTAAAAATGAATTTCAAAACATTTTTACTATTTACTAGATATGGGTTAAAGTCATTTATACCCTTGTCTAACTTTTTATAATAGTTTTATAAAGAAATCTTTCGGTTGTTTTCCAAACAAGGTTCTTTTTAACCTTTTCGACAAAATTAAGGTAAGAATGTTTTTTTAACTTATATGGTGGGTGCAGCTATTTACCGTCGTTATAAAATCTTCAAAGCCTCCCTTTCAAGCTTATAAGGATATTTTCAAAGTAAATGTTTTATTTTATAATTATGTGACTCTTAAATGATTTCAAAATGAATATTTTAAGAATTTATGAAAGGTACACTTTATCAAAGTCAGAATTTTAAATGTTTTAAAGATTTATCTTTCTAAATATTTTTAATTAGTGTCCATGTTTTCAAAATGATTTTAAGGATGAATTTATATGGACATGAAGTCTATGAAATTATATTTTTTTTTTCAAAAGTTTCAAAGTGGTATGGGACACTTTGATTCAAAAATCTCTTTTAAATTTCTTCCTTTATAAATGTGTGACTTTTCAATGATTTCGAGAAAAGAGATATTTCTCTCAAATAGTTTTGATTTCATCTATGTCAACATCCTTTGATGGATTTTAAGATTATTTGATGTTGATTTATTATGATACAAAAAGTTTTTATTGTATTGAAGGTTTTGTGATATTTTTTACTATGGATGTGTTATTTTTATACCATTCATGGTTTATGGATAAAGTGTTGACATTTCATATGCTAGTTTTAATATGAATGTTTATGTTATGTTTAAACCTTTTCATATGGGAATGCATTGGACTTAGTAAGTGACGGGTTGAGCCTGCTATAGCTCCTTGATGCATCGGTAGGTTTCATGAGACAAACTAGTGTCTTGGCACAATGCCTTGGAAAAATCTTATTTGTAGTCTTGGCACGAGGCTTGGCTATGTGGTTATGGTAGTCTGGCATTATGCATTCCATAATTATGAATGTGGTTATTGATGTTGCATGTGATTATTCGATTAGTAGAATATCCATGTGAATAAGTAAATGGCATTATTTCATTTTATTTTTTCCATACTATGTTGAAGTTCAAGTTTAAAAGGCTTTCGTTTTAGTTATACATTTCCTTAAATGTTTATACTTATTTATGAAATTTTCCGCTGTATTGCTTACCCTTACGAAGCATTTGAGCTCACCCCTTTTCTATGTTTTATTTTTCCCAGGATTCCAAGAAGTATATTGTGATTGATAAGAAAGGTTAAGACAAGGGAAAAATGGAATTCATAAAGGATTTTTTGTGTTGTTTTGTATGTTATTAAGTGTAATGTAACATTCATGTATGTAATCTATTTTCCAATACTACTAAACTAATCAGTCCTTTGGGACTTGATTCCTTGTAATCATGCCAATGTATTAAAATAATGCACCGACTCTGGGTAACTGGGGTTGGGGTGTTACATAAACTACTGGTCCTGCACAACCTTAATCTGTTGGTCCTGCACGCACATAAACCGCTGGTCTTGCACAACCTTAAACTATTGGTCCTGCAGGACCTTAAACTGGTGTTCCTGTACGACCTTCTATTGCTCGTCCTGCACGACCTTAAACAGCTGGTCCTGTACAACCTTAAACTGTACATTTCTGCATTACCCTAAACTTCATGCCAGTCTTACATGATGTTAAACTGCACCTTCAAGAACTACGTGTGGCTTGATTCCCATCCTTATGGGAAACATAGGACTGCCTGAACATTTAGGTTTTGGGTCCAACCCCGTCTCTTAGAGGGATATGTAGGTCTGGTATAGGGTTACACCCTCCTTCTATTTGGGTTTTTAGAAACCATTCCATGGCCCCCTTTTTCTCCTGAGAGTTCGCCATATCTTTGTTCCATACTCATATATGAATTGGCTACTCTCAAGTTGATCCCCATCGACCCTTTGCAGTGGTTCACCGATGTGATCAAGGGTACTTGGTTCTAGGACCTACAGTGTCAGATTCAACTTGGTCAAGTTCCATTCACTTTTCAGGCTTCATGTTCCCCTTCATTTGGGCCCCCATTATCTTCCACACGTGAAGGGACCACCAAAACTGCATGGATGCTAGGCCTAAGGTCTCTCCTACCATTACGAGACAACGTCTCCCGAGGGTTTCAGACAAAAAATCGATACATGTCCCATGTTTCGAACATGGTTAGCGGTCGACGCAGATTTATTTATCGCCATTTCAGGCTAACGCGACTGGATGCTATGTTTCCCACACAGTCAGCAGTAATCCTCTGTATCCATTCCAATCCATTAAGGCCCTGAATGTTGTTTACATGATTCACATTATGTTGTACCCCATCATATTCAGTTTGAATTTCGACACTCCTGGCACTATCCCTCAGTGCTCCTCCAAACGTCAGGGGGACAAAGCTGCAATACGGTGTCCTTCGAGGCTCCCATGGTCCAAGATCTAAGACCATAAACTAAGATCTTCTCTAAGCACTACGTGCAGATCGATTATCATCCTCATGGGATACGTAGGATCACCCGGACATCATGTTTCCGGGTCCATCACACCTGGGAGCTAGCTTCTCCTTCCCCATATCCTCTAACCCTTACTAGCCTATTGGCCTGAGAGTCTTTTCCCAAAGTTTCTCACGATGATTATCTGGACTTGTGTCCTCATTCACGTATGGTATTCTTTATCATTTCATGCACATTGCTTCACAAGTCCAAGCCATATGACTTTAATCTGTGCTATCTGGTCCTATCACATGACCCCAAACTATGATAATATCATACTGACTTTATGGTGAAAAATGGCACTGCATTGTGAAAACCTCATTATAGGGGACATCGCGTTGGGTGTCGATCATCCACCACACCATTTGTCAATGCCTGCATACAAATTGATTCTCATGACGATGCCAGAAATTTATACCCTAGGCTTGTCGCTTCGCAAAAAAAACTAATCTCCTTACAAGAAAAACAATATACATCAAATACAGCTTCTTCTAGTGTGAGAGCTAGACCTGCATTCCCCTTTCATCGTTTTCACTAGTACCTTACTGTGCCACTCTACAGAACTATGTATGGCTTGATTCCCATCATTATGGGATACGTAAGAATGCTTGGGCATTTCCACATGGGGCCAGACTGGCTTTCATTTTTGGTCCCTTGACCTAAACACTTCCCCAAAGAACACATGGTAATCTGGACTTATATCATCATTCACATATAGTTTCATAATCACCTTACCATGTGTCCCCTGGATTCCATACTGATCCATAGTCCGAGTTCTAAGACCTTAAACTAAGACCCTTCCCAAAATTACGTATGGCTTGATTCCCATCCTTATGGGATATGTAGGAATTCCCAAAAATTTCATCTCCGGTCCAGCCCCGGGAATCACAAATCCCATCCTTTCCCACTGTCATCCCATTGGCCGGACCCTTTGGGGAGTTGTGTAGCTGCATCATTTTCCCTGAACAAGTTTAGGATGCCCCATAATGACATTGGGAAGTGACGGTTCCCTAAAAAAAGAGGTACTATCTCAAAGTAAGAATGATCTATGATTAGATTAATGCGCCTACCTAATGTGCTTCCACCACGGTGGCGTAATTTCATGAGTATTGGATTCTGTTTGAACAAACCAACCCTTCAAATTCCAAACTTTGTGGCCCTTTATTCGGACCCTCATACTCTTTCATGTCTAATGGGACCCCCTAACAACCTGTACTCATGCCACATCGTCTCACCTACCATCCTGGGCCAACGCCTCGAAATACGTTGGATGACACTTTATGTTAGGTCCTGTGTTTCGAACATGGTCAGCGGTCGACCCTCATTTGTTCTCCCCATTTCTGTCTAATGCAATAGGGATGTTGTGTTTCGAACACGGTAAATATTTGTCTATTATCTCCATACTTATCTCACAATGTTCCAAATTTGGGGTAACATGATTTACATTTTTCATCTCCATTTGTTCTGACTGATTCCAATTCCCCTGGAATTGTCCCACTCGTGCACTAGAGCACATTGAGAAGACGATACATCGATCGTTATGAGGAACTCTTCCTTTAACCAGGACTCCATCTTCTCCTCGAAAATATGAATTTGAATATCGAATTCCTAAAACTTGGTTGACGCTCCCGCAATCAAATGAAGTAATAGTTTGAGCATCCCTTGTTTCTCGCATCGGGTATGGCCCGCATGAGCTTATGAATGGATTTATATTTATATCAGGATTATAGTTGAGCAAGTTAAACCAAGGGGACATGTGAATAAATTTTTCCATACATACAGTTTAAAATACTACGTAGTAAGGCAAAATAAGTATATGGGTTCGGCCAAAACATGGACCTTAATGGTCGGCTTCTTAGATGGATCGTTCCAACGCCACTACCTTTTGGCTGGTGGCCTTCAGAACTGCTTACCACACCTTGAGGACCCTCTCATCATCAGTGGCCATGAAGCGCAGTTCATTGACCCAATCCCGTGATCGTGCTTGTTCGGTCTGAAGTTCAGTCATCCAGTGAATTTCTTCCACTAGTTGCTCTGGGGCGTCTGCCAACTGGACCCTCAACTGCTCCATGAGCTCAGAACAGTTTGCGATGAATATCTCATTTTATTTCAACAATTCTTAGAGGCCTCAAACCTCATTATCCGCCTTCAAAAATTCTAGGGTACTCTCTGACTCCTCCCAAAACTAGGTGACTTCGGAGTGACAGCTGCTCTTTCACTTCTTCTCAGCCATGTAGTCATGGATCATCGAGTGAAGGCATTGAGCATCTTCCCCTCCAGCACATAGGAAACATAGCTAGGTGTGGAGTGATCCCATCCGCTTCAGCCATTCCATATGAGGCTGAATGAGAAACCACCTAATGCACTTCCATACATTGTGTCGTGTCATCTGGCTCTCCTCGACCACTTCCAAATCTCAATCATTAATTTCTTTGGGATCAGCAGGCTAATAGATAGGAAAAATGGCGAACAGGCTAGCAGCATGGTCTTCCTCAGATATTCCTCCCTGGGAGTTGGGCTCTTCAACATCTGAGTGACCTTCCTCTCTCGCCTCGACCCTGGTGGAACCATCGTCAACTTCCTGCCCTACCCTGACGACAGTTCCACTGGTGTCCACCGCTCTCTGCTCAGCAATTGTCGGGGGCGACTCAGTTTGGAAAGCATGTCCTGGATAAGGCAGAATGTTTTCCACTGACTTGATTGCGGATGGCTTGATCTCAGCAGTCCGACGAGCCTCCAATGCCATGATCACTGTACAGATAGGGTGCACCCTGATCAATTGAGTCCTCCGATGGTAAGTACATGTATCAAAGCAAGGAACTTACAGGAACCCAAGGCGCCGGCCTCCTGTGTTCTGACTGCTATGGGAACCGTCATGGTGGGGGATCCCTCAATGCTCGTCAGTTCGATAATGGGCGTCGATGAGCCACCTTGTTCTATTGAAGCTTCCCCCTTCCATCGACTGGAGACTCTTGATTAGAACCAATATGCTCCTGAGAAGGATACAGAGGGTGGATTATGGAATGAATAGGAAAGAGAATAAGAGGAAGAGGATGCGTAAGGGTTGAAGCACACCTCGAGTCATTCAATCACATCCATATCATAGCTGACTATCTCGCTGCTCTCTCAGAGACTCCCTTGGTGGAACGCCCCATGAGACCCTTCACCTTCGGGATCCTCTTCTCCTTCACCTTCTCTTTCTACCTCATACTCTTCTGTCTCGCCATCCTCAGACTCATCATTGTTGTCATCATCCTCTGAAAACATCATTTCCAGATCATGATCATGGTTCAGAATCAATTTCACCATGAATGATGTCTCCTCACACCGACCCCGTTGGTGTGCGTACATGTACATGGCCATCAGATATCCATTCTAACGATGGAAGTTTACTCTGTCGACAATCCGGACAAGCCCAACATCTGGCATTTAGACCCTGTCTCGCACTATCTTCCACCAGAGGGCTTCATTACTCACCGACTGCTATAGGGTTATCCAGGAAAACCATTGCACAGGAATATTTCATCATGAGAAGGTTGAAGAAGATATCTTATTTTCTTCCCAGGGAGTTATCTGGCCACTCCGTGGGACCCTTCTCCCCATGGCGATGAGGGTGTGGCCACTCTATGTGACGTCCCCACTACTGAGTTCCCAGCCTGTGCATGCCCTGTTGTCCGACGTACTTTTGGACTTCCCCCTCAAATGGTACACTGCCTGCTCTCCCGCCACTCGGGTTCCACACTGGCGACCATGAGTTGTCGAACTCACATCCGCAAAATCCCCTCAGGGTATGATATTGAACAATGTTCAGCATACTCAGTCATGATTCCATCATTATCTCTGGTGGGGGGAAAGGTGATGACGTCGCCACAACCATAGGGTGTGAACATCAACCACAGTTGATGAAGAACACATGGATTCCTTTCTTCTCGGATGTCTTTGTATAATTTTTTCGGCATCTACTAGAGGCACCCAAACTGACTGACAATCCTAGATGGCACATAAGGCTCAAAGAAGGTCTTCCCATCAATCCAGGCCACAATCACCCCTCCTCTAATGCTTTGGATGTACTCCTTTTGTTCAAGTGAGCCTTTCCCATTGTTTAATATTTGGCCAATCAGGGTGGGGAATGGGTTGAAGGATAAGTTGGCATGATTACCAATTCTGATCCTTACTCCCTCCTCATTGAGTGTCAATGGAATGACCCCGAAAATGTTCAATAGGGAAGGCCGTGTTCCATTACCTGGAGGACGAATGAAATTTGGGTAGGTATATCCACCGCAATGAGAAACAACCCAACCATATAAGATTTGGAAGGGGCCACAGATTCCCCTAGGTGACCCCCATCTCGTGATGCATCCCAAAATGGCATACAGACGAGCCAACACAGGGACCCACAAATTGAATCTTTTTTTGGAAGCCATAATGCCAGCCATCACTAGGGTTGCTGGACGGACACCCATCCTTGCATCTCTCACCGGAAAGAGCCACCCACTCCAGAACGTGGCGAGAAATCTGTCGTACCGAATATTCGGGTCCCGACTCTCGTTTATGCTATAGCCCCATGACTGGTAGTGCCCTGCCTCCAGGATCCTCTAGTATGATCGAATCTTGATCCTCTGTGCCACGGTTGGACACCGTCTCCCTTGCCCTAACATCTTGACTTCTGGGTCCATTTCAAGGAACAAGCTAAACTGGTCCTTGTAAACGATGTCTTTTAGGAAATCCTTGACCCCCAGCCTCTCATTGGCCAGCTCCAGCAGATTCCACGTCAGTATGGGGGTTCTTGATCTGTCACCCCAGGTGCTCATTAGCCGAAGGAAATCATCATATTGGTGGCCCTCCAAAGGGATACCCCCGATACATTGAATGTCCCAATGACTGATACCAACTTCCCCATGATGAATAAGGAAGGTATTGGCATCGGGGGACCACCGTGTGAGTAGCTCTGGACAGAGCTCGTGCTGGTGGTAGAAGTGAAATTGAAATGTCCACACTATCTCAAATAAGCCAATATGCGGCAGCTCGGCCCCAAATTGGTCAAATGTATGGAAAACCTAGTACACTTAGGCCCATTCACTGATGAAGTTGCCTCTGAACTATAGGTCCCAGTCCTGGAACCAGGGATTAGCCTCGTTAGTGATGCTCTGAAGGAAGGTGCTCTCGTAGAGGGTCAAGGAGCTCTCTGCAATAGGGTCACACCCTGAGATGGTCCTAATCCTGGGATTCATAACATAAACATCCATATGTATGGTTTCCTTGGAAGGATGACCATTTTTTGTGATGTTGTAGCGAGGGATATCATCCTCACTGATCACCCATGACCACAGTGTATCCACCTCAAAACCCGGCAAAGGGACCTCCTCCAGGATACCGAAGATCCATAAAGGAATATTGATGGACATGTCGTACTCCTTTTGGGTGGTTGTTAGCATAATAAAAAGGGTATGGTTATTGAATACAACCCTTTTGGGCTCCATACACCACCGAGTTGGCGACCATTTTAGCCCTTCGAGCAGTGGATTCTCCCTCATCAGCCTGGTTTGCGGTCATCTTCTTACAACAAGTCTGTGAGTAGTTGGCGTAGAATATGAGAGGGTGGCACAAAACATCATTGGTCGTCGTGAAATATCTGAAAGCGGTGCAAAAAACCCCAGGTTTGCGCGTAAAATAATACCTAATCTCGGTGGAATTTCGCGTAGCCATAGCGGTTTTTCGCGCAGCTCCGGAGGAATTTTCACGTACGAGAGCATTGGTCTTGTCAGGAGAGGAAATTCAAATGGACCATGGGACCCACTACGGCATTTATAGACAATGTCTATTTTACACACCCACGTGAAAATCGGATTCCACGCCATCTGGAGTTTTGCGTGCTGGCCAGGTCTTTTGCACGCAAGGAGCCCACAGAGATCTACATTTCAGTGTGTCCCTCGGAATCCAACCACTGCGACACCCCACTGATCCCATTTCGAGGGGGGGGGGAGATTTGTAAATTCTGAAAAGTGCTCAAGGGATTAAGAAGGTTTCCAAACAATAAAGCGAAGTCATATTTAGATCCAGGAACCCAGTCCGGGGGGCCCAGTGGGGTCACGTGAAAAAAATTCATAAGTGCTGGAAAAATTATGCCCCAAACAGAATGTTCCTGGATGAGTGAGAATTATTCGGTGTGGGCGTGAAATATTTTTCACCCCCTACCCCGCTTGGTTGAAATTTCGCGTCACCAACCACGTCGCACAATTATTTCACGCGGGCTTGTTAACCGCATGGCCGAACGACAATAAATAGAAGGCGACCCTTCGACTTCCAAATAAGGGTCTGAACCGGATCTCATGTGAAAAATTCGCCTTCTATGCATGCAAAGATGGATTTTAGGTACGATTCTTTTTGCACAAATTCGCCTCAGGGTCCGCCTTCACGTGAGATCCCCTTGGTTTAAGACTGATTTGCAATCCCTTCGGGGTCCACCCCTTGTGCACAATCCATTCAACTTGCGCGCATGATGACCAATTGCCTGAAATCACCTTCAATTGTGTTCACCCCCTCATTGCATTAAATCCCCTTCAACTGCACCCACCCCATTCATTGCCTGAAATGCCCTTCAATTGCGCGCACCCCAGTCAATGCGCCCAACCTCTCCCGATTGCGCGCAATTCGTACTACTTGCGCACAATACTTTATATTTGTGCCCAAATCATCATCTCTATTTGCATGATAATCCTCATTGATTTCACACCATCCCAGTGTTTTCCAAGCATGGATACTTATTTCTTGTGTAATCCCCAAAGGTTGTGTGCATTTCCCTAGGACCCCTCACCTTGGTGATCCCCAGGCATACCTTTGAGAAAGTGTCTGTTGCGATTCACGTGTGTCTCTCACACCCCAGGCATCAACATCATGCACTGTCTCCCCGTATGACCTTCTAGGTTCATATGAAGTAACTTCAAAGTCCCCTAGATAACACCTTCCATTGCGTTGCTTTGACTCATGCTTCTTACAATAGGCATGCTAACGTTTTTTGTTTATTCGCATAGCCACACTAACGTGGTCCACTCGATGGTTTTCTCTATGACGCCCCCTAGCAACGTCATTGCTGATGCCTTCCCTCCCATAAGGAGCAGAGGGTACCATTTATGTAAGTCCTAGGGGTGC
The DNA here is from genome assembly GCA_963277665.1 of Viscum album. Taxonomy (NCBI): domain Eukaryota; kingdom Viridiplantae; phylum Streptophyta; class Magnoliopsida; order Santalales; family Viscaceae; genus Viscum; species Viscum album. The sequence goes on along the minus strand of OY728130.1, from coordinate 1,049,085,742 downwards.
AGAGCGCACCCACCTTGTCTGAGCTACAAGACGGTAAACTGCCAAGCACCATCGTCCTCAGAACATGACGTTAAACTATGACCTCACCCCATGCCACGCACGCAAGAACCCCCGCCTTGGAAATTATCCATGCCCACTCATCTCCATGAGTATGGGATCAACCCTCACAGGGGATGATATCCTCCTTATCGGAGTGGTGTTTATCCGCGGGGAAAGGGCTTCCACCATTGCGTAATCCCCTAGATTTTCACTTAGAAGGAAACACCCTTGCTTCTTCTTTCATCTTTGGTCCGTAGGGACAACGAAGGGTGTGGTGTGGAATGGTGCTTCTCCTTTATTCAGTTGCAAGTCCCTATCCCACTGTGCTTTGTCTCCCTTGGGCCTCCATCTTGAAGTAAGCCCTGACTTCTTGGGCTACTAGCCACATGTATGCCCCTATTTCCTCTTTGTTCTGCTCTATTCGTAAGCCACACCCCGCTTCCCATAGACGCACCTTTCAAGACGTGATCATCAGGTCTCTGATATCTCTTATTTCTCACACCGAGCACGACTCACATGAGCTTAGAGTGAGTACCTTCCATAAAAAACACCTTGGTCCGCCTCATAGTGTAAGACCTAACCATCCCAAACAACAGGTACATTGATTAATGTCAATGCATGGTATGTAGGAAGCCTCCGTGATGTTCAAGCCCTAACACCTTGGGCCGCCTCAGAGTGTAAGAACCATACCCATCCCAAACTATAGGGACTTTGATCCACGTCATGGGATGCTACGTAGGAAGCCTCCATGAGGTTCAAGCCCCGACTCCTTGGGTCTCCTTAGAGTGGAAGCCCCATACCCATCCCGATCTATGGAGACTTTAATCCATGTCAAGCCATGGAACATAGGAAGCCTCCATAAGGTTCAAGCCCCAACACCTTGGGCCGCCTCGGAGTGTATGCCTCATACCAATCATGAACTATGGGGACATTGATACATGTTAAGGCATGGTACGTAGGAAGCCTCTATGAGGTTCAAGACCCAACACCTCGGGCCAACTCACTGTGTAAGCCCCAACCATCCCGAACTATGTGGGTTTTGATCCATGTTAAGGAATGGTAGGTAGGAAGCCTCCCTGAGGTTCAAACCACAACACCTTGGGCTGCCTCAGATTGTAGGCCCCATACCCATCCTGAACTACGGGGAATTTGATCCATGTCAAGGGATGGTATGTAGGAAGCCTCCACGAGGTTCATGCCCCAACAAATTGGGCCACCTCAGAGTGTAATATGAAACCCATCCCAAACTATGGGGACTTTGATCCATGTCAAGGCATGGTACATAAGAATCCTCCACAGGGTTCAAGACCCAACACCTTGGTCCGCCTCAGAGTGTAATTCCCAACCATCCCAGACTACGGGGACTTTGATCCATGTCAAGGCATGGTATGTAGGAAGCCTCCATGAGGTTTAATCCCCAACACATTGGGTCGCCTCAGAGTGTAAGCCCCAACCCAACCCGAACTACGGGGACTTTGATCCATGTCAAGGAATGGTACTTAGGAAGCATTTATGAGTTTTGAGTCCCAACGCCGTGGGCCACCTCAGAGTGTAAGCCTTATACCCATCCCGAAGTTCAGGAACATTGATCCATGTTAAGGAATGGTACGTAAGAAGCCTCCATGAGGTTCAATCCCCAACACCTTGGGCCGCCTCAGAGTGTAAGACCCATACCCATCCCGAACTACGGGGACTCGGATACATGTTAAGGCATGGTACGTAGGGATCCTCTATGAGGTTCAAGCTCCAACACATGGGGAACCTCAGAGTGTAAGCCCCAACCATCCTGAACTATGGGGACTTTGATCAATGGCAAGTCATGGTACGTAGGAAGCCTCCACGAGGTTCAAGCCCCAACCATCCTGAACTACGGGGACTTTGATCCATGTCCAGTATTGGTACGTAGGAAGCCTCCACGAGGTTCAAGCCCCAACACCATGGGCCACCTCAGAGTGTAAGCCCCAACCATCCTAAACTACAGTGAATTTGATCCATGTCAAGGAATGGTACGTAAGAATCCTCCACGAGGTTCAATCCCCAAAACCTTGGGCCGCCTCAGAGTGTAAGCCCCAAACCATCCTGAACTATGGGGACTTTGATCCTTGTCAAGGCAAGGTATATAGGAAGCCTCCATGAGGTTCAAGCCCCAACACCTTGGGCCCCCTCAGAGTGTAAGCCTCATACCCATCCCGATCTACAGGTACTTTGATCCTTGTCATGGCATGGTACATAGGAAGCCTCCACGAGGTTCAAGCCCACCATCCATCAAGACCCAAGGTCCACCTTCACGTCGGTTTACTGACCCCATGGGCCGCGTCAGAGCGTAAGCCCCAAATTCCACTTGAACTATGTGGACTTCAATTTCTTGCCATGGGGATACGTAGGAAGTCTCTTCAAGGATCAAGCCCAAAACCATCATCACCCCAAGACGGTTCCATCTCATTCCCCATCTAATTCACAGAACCTTCCATCACCCATCTTGATCCTCACTCAGGCCACCACATCCCGGTGTGATCATGCCACCCCTACTCTCCATTCCATCAAACAACATTCGAGATGCCACCCACATGTTGGCCCCAATATCAGTGTTCCCTCCAGGGGGTTCTTCCATCTGATCCACTTTAATCAGTGTTCCAATCTGTCCGATCTGTCCCTGCTAGATGTTAAACTTTAGGCATACCATGTGTTAAACATGGGAAGCTGAGGAAAACCTCTAATACATGCCAATGTCATATGATTCCCCGCGATTGATGTGGGATGCCTCGGGCTTCCGCGCCCTTGAGAAGACCTATAATAAGGGACATAAGATAGACATTCCAATCCCCCAGCGTCCAGACACACCAATGGTGCCCAACATGACTACTCCCATATTCGAAGGTTGGTGCCTGGACCGGTCCCCTTGAAATTTCCTGACAGAATATGTGTAATTAACTGATATCCATGAAGATATGGAACTGGAAAGAGTTTCACAAACAACATCTTAAATCTATGAGGGAGACCTGGACAAGGTGACGAGCTCCGAGGAGGAATCCACGGAATGAAGAACTGACATCCCATCATCTCGTTTCGATCAAGGAGTAGACGTCCCTGAATAAGGAGTGGATGCCACCCACCTTTGGAATGCGGGAATGTGGGGCAACAACCGCATGTCCTTCGGGTGACGGATGCACGCACGCCCCAAAAAAAGCATCAGAAACACCATGTTTATCCAGTAAGATGTTTAACTCCTAGGCCTCAATCAATATGTATTTATGACATTAACACTGAAATGATTCTTAAGGGGTTAACCCCTATGTAATATGTAAAAATAATTCTCTCTAGATTAGATTACATTCTTGAAATTTATTTATATAAACATATCAATGTCCCCAACTCCTGGAAGTACCTATGGGTTATATAGCTGATAGAATGCATCCTCCCAATCATAGGGAGAACTTGAGTCATCGGTTGAGGAGATCATAATTGTAACAACCCAAAATATTATAACTGAAATTTCCCTTTTGATATAATTATATTTATTATTTTGTAAAATGGATTTAGAAAACAGATGTACTACATTTCTGTTATTATGATCAATTGGATTTAAAAGACTGATATGTATCATTACTATTGATAATATAACCATTCTATAGTGATCACGTGACTAGAGTAAATATAGGGTGTTAATAAATCCTTTCAACACAGACAAAGGAGGTGATAGCCTCAACCAGTAGGATAATTCACCATAAATCCCATTTACTAAAGATTCTAAGGGAGATAACATTTATAGGCCTTTCCCTAGACAAATCCCAAGCCAAGATCCAACAAATTAAGCTTGAGTGATACCATTTATGGGAGAAGTTCATGCCTATCAAGATCACAAACCAAACCATGTTCACCGAATGGCCCTATGAAAGCCCCACCATCACACACCATACTCTTAGGGATTTTTCTAGTGTAATAAACGGATATGTATAAAGACCCTAGAATTATGATTATGTTCACTATTATTTTATTGAATCATGAATGTGTTTTAATATAATATTTTTTTAATACAAAAATAATATTTTTGTTTAATATTAAAAGGAATTATGAAATATATTTTGATGAATTAATAAAAAATATTTAAATAAGTTATAATGAATAAATTACTTTTATTAAATATAAATGGTCATATAATTTTTATGATGCCAAATGTAATTTTTATTAATGTTTAAAAACTATTTTCTCTAAAACCCATCCATTTTTAAAAAATGTTGGTTTTTATTTTAAATGTTAAAAATGAAATGTTTAGAAAATTATTTTGACAATATGTATATTTTTTTGGAATCAGGATGTACAAGTCATCCAATAGTGAATTTGTCATAATTTTCTGAGACTATCAAATTTTTGGGTAAACATTAAATATCATATAAATATATTATGTTTAATGACATCATAATGTCCCAATAGTGATGTAATAAATTCCATGAAAGGGATATTAGGCCAAATATAAGTTATAAATTTAAAATATTTTTATTTTATAATTTTTAGTTATTTTTTAAATCCTTAGTGAATCCTCCAAAATATATAACATTTTTTCTGATTTTATGTACATTTATTTAATAATGTGACTCACCTACGCATAAGAAATGATAATATTATAATATCTTCACCCCATGTCCTTATAAAATAAAATTTTCCACTCCTCTTAGGTAATAAAAAAGGGGAAAACCATGGGAAGGATTGTGGATTGGAATATTTAATTATATAGATTCCAAAGCATATGTTTGTGAAATATTAAATAATTCCCCTGTCATTTCCTATATAAACCCATCAAAGATCCAACTTATCTTGACAAATAATTCTTGGAGTATGTTTTTACTCTGTCTTCCCCTCTCTATAATCCTCCCATGGCACAAAATCTCTTAACAATCAGATATTCAATATTTGAAGTTCCTTACTTAGTTAAGGGTTCCTTATATTCTCATTTTTATCCAAGTTTCCTCATATTGTTACACCTCTTTATTTTCATTTAATATTTTTTGGGTATGTTTTTTAGCATCCCCCATATTATCGTTATTATGTTTTAATAATTAGATTCCCCTTTTCATCTCATTAATCCCTCCCACGTACACCTGTTTCCATGCCGAAATTTTATAAGAGTTATTCCATTTCTCTTCTTTCATCATGTTTCTTTATTATGTTTGGCCTTAAATATCCAATTTACTTATGTCGGTACATGTATTTATATGACCCTATTAAATTTAATTTCCTATATATATGATAAGAGACATATTTCACTCTCATCAACTGTTTTTATGAATTTTTATGTCACCTTGTGAGGTTGAAGAAATTGCACCATGGAACTCCATTCCAAAACAATTTTGTAAGTGAATACCATACCCATTCCATATCTACGGTGTTCACTTTAATACACATATACCTTTTGGTTGATTACTTATAAGTATTTATTCCAAACCTATTGATCATATAATAAATTATGAAGATGAATTAATCTACGCTTTATAATCTATGTGGTAAACATAAGCATGAGAATTAAAAAAATGTGATGTGTGCGCCCAGAATTATATAACGCTCCAATGAATTGGGTAATGACTAGTGTAATGATACAAAATGTTGTGATAGTTGTTTACCTGATTCATTTATTTGACTTTTCCTTCAATATTTCCTGGTAGTTTATCCTTGACTTATGATCTAATGTTTTATGTTGTTTTCGCATTTCCATGTTGTGATTATCATGCCATATCATGAATTTAAGTTTATGTTTCTTTTATTCGCCATTGATATAACTATTTTCTTACACGTGTTGTCTTCCTCATGTTATTCCATTTTTATTTCCTTACTAGGCTTTATAGCTGACCCCTTTCTTATGTATGTCCTCAGGTTATCCCATGCAATGTTAAGTACGTAGGAATGTTGTGGTCTTGTTAATTAATTTTTCAATAATTATGTTGTATTTCATGTTTAAAGTTATTATGTAGTGTTTTAATTTCACACACTATACTTATCGATCTATAGGGTTATATTAAGTATAATTTTATGTCATTAAATAATGCATGATTGTAGTAAAAAGTACATGGTTGTTATAGTTGGTATCATAGGAGTGTTTAGTTATTTATGGGATTAGGATTAGAAAAATTTAGTGAAATCCTTTGGGATAAGATTAAGTATATGAAAAACAGCCTTAAAACATAGTGAGTATAGAGTTAGCGGTTCATCATGCAAAGAAATCCCTATCTGGATACTAACTAGTGGATATGGGTCTTACAGAGATATATCTAGGGGTAAAACCTAAAAACCCCACTTTCATCTAGACTCAAATGGGAACTGGTGAATGACAACGGACCTTAATGCACTCCTAGCTCAATACTCATGAGGGATATGCTTTGGTAAATTCATAATACAAATACAAACCGTTATTAAAGGAACAATAAAAGCCTATAAGAATATATTTTAGGAAAAAGATCATGGATAAATTATATTGAAGCATATAAATTCATATGTTATGAAAATAATGGTAATATATAAGTTACCCCGTTAATTTCATTTGATTCCCCTTTAGTGTTTAATAGTTTAAAATACTTACCCATAATTTTCCTCTTATTCTAACTAATGTCTAGTAATAAGAGGAATCGGGCTAACAACCGATGTAGAGATCAATGTAATGACTGCCCTATTGAGATTCCAAATCCTATGGGATCAAGATGCTCAAAATTTTTCATGATACTCTATCAGTTTACTCATGTTTTGAATAGAAACCTATATTAAGAAGAACGACCACCACCCCCCTAAAAAAGAACAAGTCACAATCAAGACCTTCATGAGACAATGTCTTCAAACTTTTAATGGATCATTTGATCCCTCATTCTCCGAAAAATGTATCAACTCCATTGATAATATCATCTACATCCTTTAATGCTCTGAAAAATTCGAATTTATTATGGATTTTAATCTTATGGATGGTGAAGCTAATCAATGGTGGACCTTGATCAAAAAATACGAAGCCCGATGTAGTGATCAAAGCGATTTGATTGAAGGATTTCTAGAAAATGTTTTTCGATTAATATTTTTCTCACAACCACCATCTTAAGATTGAAGGGGAAATCCTTTACCTCAATCAAAAACAAAATATGTATCTATTAGAGTGTATGCAGGAAACTTCATAAGGATTTCATGATATGCCTTCAAATTTTTCTTTACCCCATTATGCATGCTAACCTGGTTCTTTAGTGGGATAAAACCTATCATAATGAAATACCAAGTGATCTATGACGTTTATAGATATGAGGAAATTTTAGGATGTTCCCTAAAATTCAAAATAGAGATTTTCAAATCTAATGGCTACCATAGGAATAATAAGTGGAAGGTGGAGTAAAATTATAATATTCTGATAGGGATATATAACCCTTCCAAATAAATTTGAACACCCCAGCCAAAGGTTTCGAATGAAGAACCCTATAAATATCTTAACGGGGAAGAATAAATACATTAGGTTCATAATGGAAGGGAACATGGTCATCGATTAATGAGAAGAAACCTTCTACTATGACAGAGGAAATAAATGATTTGGTAAACCGTAAACACATTGTACATTGGTAGAACGGTTTGGAACTGGTTCATTTATCTAAATAAATTACTAAGACCTGGGTTTTTAGAGGCAACCATCAACCTCCAAGGCAACAAGGGAGATATGTTTTCCATCACTACCACCAAATTGAATTCTGAAAACAATGTGGTGACATGTATGCTAGTTATTGAAACAATAATATAGAACATTATTTTTGATTCTGGTTCTATGAATTATTTTATATCCTGAATGTTTATTAGAGCAATCACAAAAATAATGGAAGTACATATGTTAGTGAAAACAACAAAGGGGATAATTATAACATCCCATGTATATAACTCCTCCTCGATCACAGTTTGTGGATTGAAGTTCCTAGTAAACCTTATCGCACATCCATTTTCAGAATTTGATGAAATTAATGGAATGGATTAGCTTTCCCTCAATAGGGAGAACATTAATTGTAGTGGGAGGGAAATCACACTCCATTGGGAAAATAAACCCCCGATTATATGAAAGATCTTGGAAAATGATTAATTTTCTTTAGCACTATCATCCCAATCATAGATATTACAACCATATGAGCATGTGTAACATGCTCAAATGATCAATTATAAAGAAGGAACCATCCTCAAAGACACACCAATTGGGAAGGAATTCATTGAAGTGATTCACGAGGAATTTCATAGTCTTACTCCTAGTAGAGATGTTGAATTCTTGATTGATCTTATACCTAGTTCTTTTCCAATATCCAAAACATTGTATAAAATGGATATTGTGTAACTTGGCGAGCTAAAGAAACAACTATAGGAGAATCCCGATGATGGGTATTTACACCCAAGTACATCACTGTGGGGTGCACTAGTACTCTTCTCCATGAATAAGAATGGGTCAATGTGCCTTTTCCATGATTTTCATGAGCACAAAAAACCTGATAAAAACAAGTATCCTTTTCCAGGAATTGATGTATTATTTGATCATATAAATGGAGTAAAATACTTCTCGATGGTGGATCTATGGTAGGGATATTATCACGTAAGGGTGAAGAAGGTAGGTATCCCTAATACTTATTTTTATACAAGGTATGGCCATTATGAGTTCACAGTGATGTATTTTAGACTCATTAATTCTCCTATAATATTTATGTATCTGTTGAATAGAATCTTGATAGATTATCTCAAAAAATTGGTGGTATTACTTATTCATGATATTATAATATACTAAACAAGTAATAAGGATCATGATAAACATTTAAATACTATTTTGGAGACCTTGCGAAAGGAAAAGATTTATTCCCTGTATAACAAATGCGTGTTCTGGTTGGTGGAAATCTCATTATTGGGGAATATCATCAAAATCAATGAAATATATGTGGACCCTTCAATTAATTAGGTAATTTGAGGATTTATAATTCCAATATCAATGATATATATATGCAATTTCCTTGGATTTTCTGGGTAATATCATTGATTTGTGAGAATTTTCTCATGATTCTCAAACCCTTTCACAAAGATAACTTAGAAGGGAGTCATGTTTTTATAGAATAATGAATGTGAAGAGGTTCAAGGAGTAGAAAAGGAGGCTTATCACTACAACCATTTTCACACAACCCATAAATGGAGAGATTTTCATGGTATTTAGTGATGCTTCAAAGAATTGTCGGGGCTATGTGTTAATGAAAAATTAAAAATTCATTGCCTATGATTCAAGGAAGTTGAATGTTCATGAGAAGAACTATCCAACACATGATATTGAGTTTTATGTCATGATATTAACATTGAAAAATTGGAATCTTTACCTATTTGGGGAGAAGTGTGAAATATATACGGGTCAAAAAATCCTCATATATATATTCACACATAAAGAGTTGAATATGCGCCAATGAATATGGTATGATTTGATCAATGACTATTAATTCTCAATTCACTACCATCCAGAGAATGTGAATAAAGTGAATTATGCTCTAAGTAGAAGGGATCCAACAACTCTTTCATTGTTGTGAGTTGAGATGAATCCAATCTTCCTATAATTGAATAGGATATACATGGGAATCATTTAGGAATGAAAATATTCAATCCTTTCACAAATGATTACTCAAAAATCTCTTATGGAGAGGACATATGATTCTCTAAGGGATGATGTACGAATTCAGAAGAAAGTGGAAACTATTAAAAAATGGAAATCCATAGAGTTAAATGTTAATGAATATTGTGTTGTAATAATGGGGTCAAAATAATGGGTACCATCAAATACAAAGTTAAGGAATGAGCGGTTGGATGATTCACATAGCTCAACATTTTCTATCCACCCTAGAAGCACAAAGATGTATCGAGATTTAAAAGAACACTATTGGTGGGACAATATGAAGAAGGAGATCACAAAATATACATCAAAATGTCTTGTATGCTAGTAAGTGAAGGAAGAAAGGAAACAATTTAAGGATATAATGCATCCATTACCCATACCTACATGGAAATAGGAGAACATCACCATGGAATTTACCTCCAGGCTTCCTAAGACATCTAGAAGAATCAATGTTAGATGGGTTTTCATGGATCATCTTAAAAAGACTGGTCAAATCATTGTGGTTCAAGTGGATTTCACATTGGATCAACTTGCACAGATATACATCAGAGAAGTGGTGAGGCTTCCTGATGCAACACTATTGATTATATCCAATCATGGACCATGATTAACCTCTATGTTCTAGATGAGACTATAACATGCTCTGAATACTGAGTTAAACTTCAACATTACCTATCACCCTCAAACTGATGGCCAATATGAGTAGCCTATCTAAACACACGAGGACAAATTAGGATCATGCTCAGTAGACTCCAAAGGAGGATGGGATCAATATCTTACTCTGGTTAAGTTCTCTTACAACAACAGTTTCCACTCAAGCATCCAAATGTCTCATGATAAATATTTTAATGGGAATAGGTGTATAACACCTACATACTGGGATGAAGTTATGGAAGGAAAACTACTAGGTCCTGAAATAGTGGAGGAAATGGTGGAGAAGGTTATGACCATTCCACATCACATCAAGGATGCTCAATGTTTATAGAAAATCTATAATGGAAATCATTGAAAATAACTAGATATTGATATTAGAGATAAGTCATTCTTCTGTATATCCATATAGAAGAGAGTAATGAGATTTGGGACGAATGGAAAACTTAGTCCAAGGTACATAATCTCTTTTTATATCCTTGATCACATTAGAGAGGTGGCCAACCGACTAGCACTCCCACCTAACCTATCTCAAGTACAAGATGAATTCTATGTATCATTGTTGATAAAGTACATACCAGTCTCCTATCATGTAATTAATCTAGAGGTGGTTCCATTATAGAATGTGTGCACTTATGAGAAAATCTAGTGATGATTTTAAATCGTAGAGACAAAGTTCAACGTAATAAGAAAATGCACCTAGTCAAGGTGTTGTGGAAAAACCACACATTTGAAGAAGAATCATGGTAATCATTGGAGGTGATGAAACAATGTTACCCTCATCTATTTTAATGAGGGAAATTAAAAATTTGAGGGCGATATTTCTTAAGGGTAGAATATTGTAACAACCCAAACAATTATAATGGAAATTTCCATTTGATTTAATTAAGTTTTTTATTTTGTAAAATGGATATAGAAAAGAGCTGAACTCTATTTGTTTTATTATATATAATTATATTTAAAATAACATTATGTATAATTACCTTTGATAATATAGCCATTGAATAATGATCACATAACTAGTATTAATATCATGTTTTAACAAATCTTTTTAACATAGACAGAGGAGGTGATGGCCTCAACCGGTAGGATAATTCCCTATGATGAAAATTTATTATAGAACCCAAGGTAGATAGAATTTCATGGAATTACAGTAGACCAGACTCAAGCTGAGATCCAATAATGTAAGCATCTACGAAACCGTTTATGAGAGAAGTTCAATCTCATCAACATCACGAACCAAACCATGTTCACCGAATGGATCCATGAAAGCCCCACCATAGAACACCTTACTCTTAGGGAATATGCAAGTGTAATAACGGGATATGCATCAAGACACTAGTATTATGATTATTTACATTATTTATTTTATAAAATAATTAATGTACTTTTATTTTATTATTGTTTTTTAATCCCAAATACTATTATTTGGTTAATATTCAAACAGAGTTAAGAAATATATTTTTATGAATTAATATATAATATTTTAATTAAATACTATTTATAAGTTAATTTTGTTAAATATAAATGATCATATAATTTTAATGAGTCCAAATGTAAATTTTTAAGGTTAAAAAGACAATTTTTGTCAAAACCTGTCAATTTTCAATAAATACAGGTTTCTAATCTTAAAGTAAAAATTGGAATATTTATAAAGTTATTTGGTTAAAATTAATATTATTTTTGGAATCAGGTTGTCCAAATTATCCAATATTGAATTTTCGATAATTTTTTGAGATAGTCGAATATATGGGTAAAAATTAAATACCATATAAATATATGGTGCATTTTTTGACATCATAATGGCCCAATAGTGATGAAATAAACAATATAAAAGAGATATTGATAAAAATATATGTTTACCATTAAAATAATTTTATTTTATATTTTTTGAGTCATTTTATAAAGCTTTTGTGAATCTTCCAAAATGTATAACATATTTGATGATTTTAAGTTCATTTGTTTAATAATGCGACACACCTCCAAAAAAGTAAGGGTAATATTTTAATATATTCAGCCCATTTACATATAACATAATGTTTTACACTCCTTTTTGGAAAATACCATTTGAAAATAACATGGTATGGTTTTTGGTTTTGAATATTTAATTAAATAGATTCAAAAACATATGTTTGTAAAATATTAAAGAATACCCTTCTCATTTCCAATATAAACCACAAAAAATCACACTTATCTTCACTTAAAATATATGGATAACATCCTTTCTTGGTCTTATACTCTCAATAATCCTCTCAAGGTGCTGCAGGCTCTCAAGAATCCCCTATTCACGATTTTGAAGGCACGCACTCAAGTAAGGGTTCCTGCTATTCTTATTTCTATCCATGTTTTGTTATATTGTTACTCCATTTTATTTTCATATAAAAATTATTTTGAAGGTTTAATCACCTACCCCATACTCCCCTTATTATTTTTGAATAATGAGACACCCATTTCTCTCTCATTAATCCCGCTCACGTACACCTGTTACAAATTTGATAAGAGTTATTCTATTTATCCCATTTCTTCACATTTCATAGTTATGTAATACCTTATAGGTTCAAATTATTTATTCTAGTACATGATTTTTAAGACCATATTACTTTATATTTAATGTATATATGATTTGGGTCATCTTTCACTCTCATCAACCCTTTTAATGAATTTTTATGTCACGACGTTAGGTTGCTGAAATTGAAACATGAATCTCCATTCCAAAATAATTGTGTAAGTGAATAACGCAACCATTCCCAACCAAGGGTTCTCACTTTTAGAAAGATATAAATTCTAATGTTGGATTACACATATGTAATCTAACCCCTTGATCATGGAATAAATTATGATGAAGAATGAATCCATGATTTATGATCTATGTGGCACACATAATCATGAGAATGAAATGAATGTTATGGGTGCACCTAGAATTATATAGCACTCCAATGCATTAGGTAATTTTTATTATATTTATATGACATGTCGGGATAGGGGTTTACCTGATTGCTTTAATGTAATTTTTCCACTATTATGTCTTGGATGATTAGTCTTGAAATATGATGCAATGTTTTATGTTTTTTCCAAATTTTCATGTTATGATTATCATGTTATCTCATGCCTTTATGTTCATGTTATTTATGATCCATTGATATGCCTATTTTTTAAAATGTGCTCTCTTCCTCATTTTATTCCTTGTTTCTTCCCTCACTAGTATTTATAGTCCACCCTTTCTTATGAATGTCCTCAGGTAATCCCATGTAATGTTATTTACAAAGGAATGTTGTGGTAATGTAAAGGAGGTTTTCAATAATGATGTTGTATTTCATGTTTTAAGTTGTTATGTATTATTCTTAATTTCTAAAGACACTAGACTTATCAATATTTCAGGTTATATTATGTGTAAGTTTATGTCATTAAATCTTGTATGAATGTAATAAAAATAAAGGGTTGTTTTAGTAATAATTAAACAATTATATAAAACAATCCATCCAATATGTTCATCCAAGGAATTATTACAATAGATATCCAAGTATCACTCAAGGCATATAATAAACCAGTTGTCCTATGAGTCACTCCCCTGAATTCCTATAATGGGATTCCATGTATCAATCAAGATGTAGAATAAGCCATTTGTCCTATGAGCCCATCCATGGAATTCCTATACTGGGAATCTTTGCATCACTAATGGTGTTTAATAAAACATCATTATTATGAGTTCATAAAAGGAATTGCTAAAATGGGGATCAAATTATCACTCATGTTGTACAATGTAAGTCATAAATAAGGAGTATAAATGTACAAGGCTTCCCCTTCAGTTTGTTCAGAGAAATCTACTATAAAAAACATTTTGATTGGATCAATGGAGTAGAAATATCCATCGAATACAATCATGTAAGGGTAATGATATGGATGCCAGTAATCATGTCCAGGCATGCCAAAAAATAGAATAAAATGCCAGGCTCATTTTCCACAAACTAGGAAGCACATATGGATAACATTTCTACATCATCAGTCACCATGTGAATGCATAAATGAAGAGTGGGGATGGTCGGATTCATAAGCCCACCTCTTTTGATATATCCCCATAAGATTTCATATTTTTCATGGGTACTATTATGATAGCTGATACTTTCTCTGCTAAAACCTGAAATACAAGCTTATGGTTAGTCAAATGTTTGGGCACCCACAAATCCCCTCATGTCAAATATAGTTGAGGAATCCCGCTCCAAATCCTCGAAACAGTACAAAAAAATAGAATCCATCATTAGAGCCTCAAATGTAGATATAAGATATAGGCATACTATAATGGATCCTCTAGGTATACAAATAAAATAGGGAATCATTCTTGGGATCCTCTAGGTAAAAATGCAAACAGAGGGAGCCTGCTCAGGATCCGTAGAAACAACAAATTTTATGGGCTCCTGGGATAGAAGGGAACAACCTTCATGGGATACATCATTAAGGGAAAATTCACATAAACACTAGTTATGGGAGATAGCTCATGTCCCATCTCAGATCAAGGTCTCACATGTTGGAGATAATAAATTCGATAACTAGAGTAAGAACCTCTATGTTTGAGAATAATATTGAAACACCTCCTAGGAGTCCTCAAATCACCCAAGGGCTTCACCATTATGATCTACATGGAAAACTAATCAGAAAATAGTCTTTGTGTGTTAAATTATTACTATTGGGTGTAAAGATATATAGAATCCCTTAAAAGGGTATTAAGGGAGGATTACAAGGTGGGGGTACCCTGGTACATGACGTGTACCCTCAAAACACTAATTGTCCATGTAATCAAGATAGAAATGGAATGTAAACACCCATGTACACGATGTGTTGATCATTATCATGGAATTTATCATACATGTGGAACCTTAACTTTTAATGTTCTTGGCCTAGCTTTGTATATACCCTGGTTTTGTAACTCTACATGTCATGCAACCCACATGGGTTATGAATGTGTACTCTACACGGACATGCGTACCTACATGGGATGTCTGGACGGCTACCCAACTACCAAGATGGGTCCTAGAACATCGAATTTATTATTCCATATATGAAATGTACAACAAAAAGGTGATCTCTCCCAAAAAGGAAGAACCCTTGATGTGTTTTCTCTGAACCAATCACCTTGTACATGGGTTTTCTTGAATAGAAAACTCCCAAACACCCCAAAACCTATGTTTTCTAATTAAAATTTACAGATCGGCCCACTTTGGTTACTATGAAGTTATAGGAAGGAATTAAAAATTTAGGATGATAAATATATTGACATTTATCAAAAGGTTTAAAAAAATTCTACCTTCGGTTGGAATCTGCCGAAGCTTTAAATGTTTTTGAAATCCATGGCTGATGCAAGAAGGTATGGTTCTTACCAAGCTCCACAACATTACCACTATTCCTCTCTCTCTATGTCTATCTATTACTCTCTCTATTCGATATCTATAAAGGTGAAGTAACCCACAAATCAGAATACACAAGAATCCATGGGATAAAAGAAGAAAAAGAAAAGTAAATGGAAAGGGAAGAAAAAGAAAAGAGAAAAAAATAAAGGTTGAGGCTGGATTCGATGGAGAACAAGAGATTATGACAAACCTAGGAAAAAGTCCCCATTCTAGGCTAAATAACAGGGATAAAATTTAAATCAAATTCTATTCTTAGAGGATATGGATGAATCAACCTACATGAATAAATTAACATCTAATTAATGAAATATTAAATATAAATTATCCCATGAAAATTTGACGGCTCAAGATTCCACCAAAATCCCATTATATGGTAAAAACCCAATTTTGATAACAATAGTGCGGTCATAAATATAATTTGAGATCATATTATAGGGTGAACTACTTATTTACCCCTAAAAGTCATCTAGAATAAAAACAATTAAATTTCTGCCCAGAATTCCATTTTGAAAAAACACGTGTCCCTACAATATCCCCACCATAAACCTTTACATCGTTAAGAAGCCTTGGTAGAATACATAACCTTGCTCTCAGCCTAAGAATCTATACAACTACATTGTCTGGACTATCCAATGACCAGTCTCATAGGGTCATCAATTATCTCTAACAAAGAAGTTATTTTACTTCGACTGGAATGGTACTCCCTACTATAGTAATATCTTTATTTTCAATAGAAAACTGAACATAGATATCAATCACTCATGGAAGATGATGAATTACAACTAAAAATGAGGATTACCACCCTCAAATGGACAATAGTGAACTCCCCACCATATTTCAAAACTTATACAGCTCCTTGAGCAGAACCTCAATATGTCCTTTATCTAACCCTGATGGATACTTGAGAAGAAATGAAGTTCAACATAGAGATAAACCTATATCATTGTAATCAGGAAGATATCATGATTGATCATCATCATAACTAACTAGTAGTACACTACGATTACATCAAAATATTTTTATTACTCCCTCGGAGCCATTCTCACATTAGAGAAGGCCATACATTCCAATAACTAAAAGATGACACCACATATCCTGATATTTCCTATATAGGTCCAAACACGGGTCAACCGTCTCATGAAAACCAATACATTTTAGATGTATCCTCTACCATGTTGGTATATTTATCATTTAAAAACAACACTTGTGCATTTGTGCCCATGGAAATTATTTGAAAACATTTATCCTTAGAATACACCCAACCTATCACCAATTTATGATTTAAACGGTACCACACGCAACCAGTATGTGGCTTGATCACCTAAATTATACTCCAGTGAGTCTTCTACAACGAAAACCAAGATAACATAACTAAATGTAATGTCATTACAAACAATACAGAATATCCCTTGAATCTCCTCATCAAAATCAAGAACCTCACCTTTTCCAAGATTTATTTCATAACCACTATCCACACGTCTTCATCATAGTCATAAGAATCTACCCACACTCTAATTATATTAGAAACTATAGAAACACTAATCTAAAAGGTTAGAAAATCAAAAAATCCTTCCAACCAAATCATTTCTCATGAAACAAGAACCCTATGTTATTTATTTAATCAAAATGCATCCACATGCCAATATCACAAAACTAGAGAAATAATAATTAATTAGTCTCATTTGAGCATAAAACAAAGATGAATTTCTAAAAAATGAATCCACAAAACACTCTCTAACTTCTTAGAAAGTATTCCCTTTAGGAAAATGAATTTTTGACCTACATGGGTATGAGTCGAAACTAAATGCCTATTGGTCTTTCAACTTGACCTACTGAACACGTCTCGTAACTAGGTCACAAGGCCTAACCAACTCCCTCAGAACCCAAACATATACATGTGAGGTAAATATAAAACTAACATGTATGATAGAAAACTGTCAACCTGGCCTATAAAGGCCCTAATCCTCAATGAAAATCCCCATAAAGAACTATTACCAAGAGGTCACGATACCAACATAGAAGAGTTTCTAAACTGAAAATCACCAGTAATATGTATATAGTAATACCCAATTGCGGTCCAGTCCACAATAAATGTCCTAGTTCCTATTGGATTCAAACATTGAAATTTGACTAAGTAACCATAAACAATGGTTTGTTAATTAATATGTCATTCCAAACTATACAGGAAAAAATTGTATTAATTGTTACCAAAAAATTGAATAAACAAAAGTAAGATAACAACACCAAAAGAGGGGTCAAAACATGTGAATCACATTCCTTATTGACCTACTAGAGTCACTATACCTCCAGGGCATGATGAATGAGTCATCATACTCACCACCAAACGGCTCAATGTAGATACACACAACCTTCCATTAGAAGGAAATATATGAATGTAAGCTGAATATAGTATAATTCCACCCAAAACCTGTACAAGAAAACACCATTTAGGTTTTTGTTGACAATTGAATAATTTTCCTCTATCATCAGTAAAATCACACAATAGCTTTCCTATAATTCTAGAAATAAAAACATCTTACTAGAAAAAGTGTTTTAGAATCACTAGTGTGATATCCATCCTAGGGTCTGACACATTCTTAATAATACTTTCAATCATATCCAAAATATAAAAACAAAAGGAAAAGAACACATTTGAAACCACTTCGTAATGTCCCAACCCATAAACCAC
Source organism: Viscum album (assembly GCA_963277665.1). Classification (NCBI taxonomy): domain Eukaryota; kingdom Viridiplantae; phylum Streptophyta; class Magnoliopsida; order Santalales; family Viscaceae; genus Viscum; species Viscum album. The sequence continues at coordinate 1,049,067,330 of OY728130.1, read as the reverse complement.
TAATCCATTTTCCTGATCCAATTAGTCATAAGGCATAATGTGTGAAGCCCAATATTTCAGAAGCTACAAACTAGTAATGATGGTATAAAGGTGGTACCCTAGGGAGAATATACACTCATATTAGAGTAACAAACTAGAAAAATAACTAGATTTCATAAAAAGAAGAAAAAAAATTGTGTGTGGAAGAAATAAATAATTGAATTGGAAACATGCTGTAATATCCAATGAACTTATAACAAGGAAAAAACAACCATGTTATACATACAACACCGGTCACCCACTGGACAAACCATACATACATGTGTACATTAAAGAAATGAAATTAAAATTTCATGGATATACTGTTAACTCCTTGATAAAAAACATACCTTATCTCTAAGACACTATTGAGATTCTACTACCCAATCCTAAGAATCCACACAAGCAGCTCCACTTGATCATGCAACCACGGTTGTCTGCACTATCCATAATAAAATCTATGCTCAATCTAAAAAGTAGACAAATGGTGTTCCTGTATATTGTGATGCATGAACATGGGTGAGAAATAATATCATTATGACACCCCTATAACGAACCTATAATATGAAGCCATAAATACACACTAAATCAGTATTCTCGTCCTATTGGGGACACAACTGGAAGATAACCAGATACAAATATTAGAAGAAAGTCCGAAACTAATCCTCAGTTCAGTAATCCCGATCATCTAGACATAGTTCCATATTATAAGTGTATATGTTTTGAAATATATATATATATTCTAACATATATATATACAAATATATATATTTACATGTCCTCATAAACATACTTATATAATAATTAATGAAAAACATGAACATTTCAAATCATAGTAGATATTTTGACCCAAAATATGATGTATTGGACATACTATAACTAACTAATTTTGTAGGATGTCCTACCATTAAATCCTCACATTAATATGTCAATCTATGGGCTCCTCATACCAATAAACAATACGAAATTCCTCTCACACTAGAAATTTATTTGAGCAAGATACAACACCACAAGGGAATACCAATCCTAGATCAGGGTTCATTTGTCCTCACCTTCAATCCATGTGTCGAAGGATTCCATATATCAAATAATGAACTTGTAAATGGTCACTAATCTAGGCGTCATGCCATTAATTCCTTGTAAATCCTGTCCAATGTCAAAATCCCAGGCCCATGTCCATAGGCATTCTCAAAATGGAAACTCAAATGATTTATAAGGGGATGACACATAGGCCATCAATAAATTGAATTATATTTGAATACATGTAGATGCTTAACAATATTTCAAATAAACATATCAACATCCCCATACCCAAGAAGTTCCTATGAGCAATATAGTGGTCGCAGTGCATCCACCCGATCCTAAGGAACATCCTTGGAATCACTCAAAGGGAGCATAATCATTCATCATTTATATAAAAAGATCCATCCTATGAGTCCATCCAAGGAATTTCCAAAATGGTATTCCATGTATCAATAAAAATGTATAATAAACCATATGTACAATGAGTCAAAAAAATTCATTCCTATAATGAGAATCCAAGTATCTATCAAGGAATATAACTAATCATCTGGCATATGAGCCTATCCAGGGCAATCCTACAACGGGAATCCAAGTATCACTAAAAAAATACAACAATATATTTTGAGTTTGAGTCCTCAAAAACAATTCATACAATTGGAATATGAGTATCACTCAAGGAATACGATGTAATTCAAATCCAAGGAGTCAAAATTTCCAAGGAAAACCCTTCGTTCTGTTCTGTATAATAATGATTCAGAACCTTATGGGTTGTATATGAGGAGTAGAAATATCTAAGGCATCCTATAATGTAATACTAAAAAGTAGGATTCCATAAAGAACATCTACGAATCCCATAAAATATAACATCTCATCAGTATCATCAAACAAAAACTAGGTAGAATCTATGGATAACATAACTGCTTCATCAATAACCATGTTAGTGCATAAATAATGATCAAGGGTGGTAGAATGCTTAAACCTGCCACTACATTAACATCCTCAAGGACATCCACATTCATCATGATTTCTATGTTGAAAGCAGCTACCATCTCTACCCAAACATAACGTACTATCTCTGGTTCAGTAAAACATTAGGTCACGCACTGGGTCCCTCAAGTCAAACCCAAAAGAGGCATCGTACTTAGAATCCTCAGAATGGTGCATTGAAAAATTCTTCACACATTTTCCCCTAAATATTATCAAGAATATAGATAAATTATACACTAAATCCACTAGGTCTACACATAAGATAAGTAATCAATCATTGGAACCACTAGGATGAGATATAAGGAGAGGCATCCTTCCCGAGATGTTCGGAATCAACTATTTTCAGGGACTCTTGGGCCAGAAGATAAAATCTCGTAAGGGATATGTCAAAAAGGGAAAACCCAAAAAAATCACTTGTCATGAGAGATATTCCATGGACCATATAAGATCAATTTATCACTATCATGAGACAATAGATTCAATTATTGGAGGAAGAACCTCTCTAATAGGGAATAAGCCTGAAATGTCTCCTAGGAGTCCTCAAGTGACATCAAGGGTTTCACCATTGTATTATATAAATAAAAATACATAGAATAGACTTCAGATATGTCAAATTATGAATTATTAGTGTAAAGATACAAATAAACCATACAAAAGTGTAGCAAGGGAGGATTACATGACCTGTGTACCCTAGTACATGGTGTATACCCTCATAAATTCACATGGGTGTGTACTCCAATTAGACATGGTTTGTTAATACCCAAGTACACAACATGTTGATCATGTACATGGCAGGTAAACTATACAATAAACCTTTCCATGTACCTAACAATAGTTGGTCATGTATATAGAATGGTTGTGTACCTCTACACAATGTTCAACCCACAGGGGGTCTAACGGTGTAATCCACACTGTCATGTGCTCATATACAAGTAGTCTGTTTGGGTACTCGACTACATGACCATGTCCCAGTACATGGAATGTATACCCTATATATGGTGTGTACATCCAATATATCATATTCCTCTAACATGAAGAACTAAATAAATATGTTTTTTGAATCACATGTCATGTGAATAGGTTAACCTGAATGAAAATCTCCAAACACCCAGATAAAATGTTTTCCCAACAAAAGAAACATACTAACCCACCATGAGACCTATAAAATCATAAAAATATGTTAAAACATGAATATGATAAATGAATATTGATTTATGAGAAGAAATTAAAAATAGAATACCTTTTAGTAGAATCCACCGTAGCTTCACCATTTTTTCCAATCCATAATTGCCATACGATGGTCCAAATACTCCCAAGCTCCACATAAGTAACTCTCTTCCCCCCCTCTATTTATTTATCTCTTTCTACCTCTCCTTACCTACCATAGTAAATGAACCCACAAAGGGGTGTATGCAAGAAGCAATAGGAGAAAAGTATTTAGGAAAGGTGAAAATGAAAAGGAATAAAAAGAAAAGAAAAAAAGAAAAAGCGGTTGGGATGAACCCAATGCTCGACATGAGTTTTTGCCTTTCTAGGGAAAAAATCCTGATTTTAGACTCAATGTGGGATATAGAATCTCAATCAAATTTTTAGTTTAAATTTTATGGCTGATCTGGCCTACATAAATAAATTAATATTTCATTAATTAAATATTAATTATTAATTATTCCACTAAAATTTAAATGGATCATAATTTCTACAAACTCTTATCATGAAGTAATAACCCTATTCTAAGACCAATAGAGTTATATTAAAAATTCTATGATTATATACTTAGGGGGAAAATTATCATTTCACCCCCTATAATCATCCTAAATAAAAAAATTCATAGAATTTCTATTCAAAATAAACATGATCTATTAAAAAACCTACTCCAATAGAAGAGAAATGTAATTAAAATACAAGAACATAAAATACAAAAATGTTGATTTATAGTTATTTCAATGTCTAGAACAATAACCAGAAACCAAATCATATCCAAATTAAAGAACATAAAATTTTAATTTAACTCTGTCAATCAATCTATGATGCATAAATCTACTGTCCGTGCATATATACTCTATTTCTTATATTGATAGAAGTGTCTAAAAATGATGGAATGGAAGAAAACATGCAAAATTATAAGATCACGAGCCATATTATAAGGACTATACTTGTAAATATGATGTATATTTGTCTCATATTAATGGAATTCTAATAAAATATAATTTTTTTCTGATATATCTGTATAATATAAATATGATAAATATTGTGTAAACTAAATTTTATAGATTTAGAAAATGAATATGGTATCAAACTTCAATATAATCACAATATTTGACCGAGATTTGTGTGTAATGGAGAAGGAATCAATTCATGTCTCGTCAGCCACGAAATCTTGGTTTTCGTATTTTCTTGCTATCGACCTTAGATCGAATTTGATTCTTAATTATGTTAATTAGATAAAATATTATTTTTTACCTCTTTATTTCATTCAAGTGAATCATTATTTTTGATATCAAATGTCATCATTTTTTGGCTTATACAATTGTTCTTCATTTTGAATTATTCATTACATTATTCACAAAAATTAGTTTCCTATTTGTTATATACAAAACTCCTCAATGGATTTTGTTTTTTATTTAACGTTTTCATGTATTCAAAATTGTTACGTGTATAATTTGAAATTAGTCTAATATATGTTTTCAAAAATAATTCACAATCATAATCCGTGTGGCCCATATAATATTTTTTTGGAATTTTTACTCACTAAAACCAACCACAAAATGATCATTGACTTAGAGATAATGTAAATTATGATGTAAGTATTCCATTTCCTTTATCTAAAAAAATGGCATTTTTTGAACTGTCAGTGTTTTATTTTCAACACCATAATTATTAATTTTCAATTAGAGTCTCTGTAGAAACTAAATCAACTTAAAATAAATATAATTACTTGATATATACAAGAAAAATTGCTGAAGAAAATAGTAATTATTAAAATTATGGTATGAAACACATTTACTTAATCACAATAATCCTATAAATACACAATTATTTCTTATTTATGATCATTGAAAATCCATTGAACTATTGTATGTATACAATAGAATAATATTGTGAGTGTCTTTATGATATAATAAATTTATTACTTATTATTACAAATATAATATAATTATTATTAAAATTTGAAATTAAATTTACAAAAAACAATCAAAATAAGAATTATCCCATTATTATCATCCAAATGATGAAAATAATGATAGATTCATCCAACTAATTTTTCAATGGCTGCTGCATATACTTTACTAACTAGTTGACTTCAATAATGGTTATGTCATGTATATGATTTGTTCTGATGAATATTATGGGTGATGTTTAGGTAATTAGATGTTTTTGGGTTTAAGTGGGAATTATTCTAAATTTTTACTCCTACTACACTGGCTATTTCAAGAGGGAAAATATATCCTTCCACCATCTTCTATGGGAGATAGAGTTCTTTATATACTGAATAGAGGAGGTAATGTTCCATGTAAAAGGAGGGAGATGTAGAGTGATATATGTTTATGTACATATTTTTTCATGGGAAATTATTACCTAATTTTAAAACAAATTGAATTCCTCCATCCCCGTTTTATGTGAAAAAATAATCACAACTACTAGTATCACTGCCATTGGAGACAAAATGGAAATGACCAGAGAAAAAATTCAAATGGCTGAAAAATTCAAAATTCATAAATTCATTTTTAAATAATGTTATTTAATTAAAATTTATATAAAATTCTAAATGAAAAAAATAAAAAATAAAATAGAGCTCAAATTATCCCTATAATGGGGGTCAATGTTCATGTCAACTTTTGGAGTTGCAATGATCCCATTTTCGAGAATATGAAACTGTTGTAGGACTAATAAAATTTCAGGAAACTTTCCATCAATTTCTCTGGGGTACCATGACATAGATACTTAATGTTTCTATATCAATAATTGATACTCTTTCTTTATTATCTTGATGAATTAGAGTCTATTATGGATGATATAGGAGTCAATCTAACTATTTTAACCTATTCTGAACACAAATATACTATCCTTTTTAAAAATTCAACTCAAATGATACACTAAATTGAATATTAATAGAGGGACCATCCATGAGAGGGATTATTATATTGAATAATTCGATCAATACTTTTTTTAACTCTTTAATGGATGATATACTTAATGCTAAGGATCTATTTTATCTCGTTGAGAATAAGGGTTTCAACCCTGATGCTACTATAGAAGTCGAGTCGAAGAAGATAAAAAATAAAATGATCCTTCAAATTCAATTATGGATGAATCACAAATTTTAAAATGTTTCTTAAGATACTGTAAAATATGAACTCTGGATAATATTATTTAATACGTATAAAAAACCTTATTATTTTTGTTACACACTTAGAAATGATTTATTATATAAAACCTTCACTTGATACAACATAGACGATTGAGAGGAGTAGTGTATTTGGGGATTAGGAACGTTGCCTAATGACTTAAAACATGACACTCAACACCATTATTGAAAACATCCTTTACATGACCACTACATTCTATCGTTCATAGCATTTCATGGGATAACCTGAGGACATGCATAGAAAAGGGGTGGGCTATAAATGCCAATAAGGGAATAAACATAGAATAACATGAGGAATAAAATACATGTTAGACAATAAGAATGTCAATGGATCAAAAGAGAAACTTGAACATAAAGGCATGGCAACACATGATAATCATAACATGGATATGTGGAAACAACACTTAACATGGAATTAGCAAGTTCCAAGGCTCATTGCACATGGAGCATGAGTAAACCCTCATTTCATATGAAGCCCGAGTAACCCCTTGTTTTAGTTGAATTATCATGAGTAAACACCCATTGGACATGACTTATCATGATACTGCACATTACCCAATGCATTAGAGCTCTATTAGGGCACACCCTTCTGAAACATTACATTTCATGCATGAATGCGCCACATGGTTCAAACAACATGGAATAATTCAACATCATAATTTATTCCAAAATAAAGGAATGTGGAATAAATATATAAATCTCTATAATTAATAAGTATATGTCTCTAAAGGTGAATACCCGTGGTAGATAAGTGTTCATTGTATTCACTACACAATAACTTTCGATTGGAAAATCGCGGTGCAATTTCGGCAGCATAACGGTGTGACATTGGAATTCAAAAAAAGGTAGATGAGAGAGAAATGGGAATCTCATCATATGTACTTGAAATGGACAGTAAGGATATAACGACCCATACTTTACATACATTGTTAATACTTCAAAATTGAAGCACACTTATTATAACATATGACAAAACCACAAAGGACCGTATAGGTATAGTGTCTTTAGAAACTGGGAAACATAAACAACTAGTTCATAAATCTTCTACAGTGTCTCCCATTTATTTCATCATGTCTAGGTTCCCTTTTAGAATATTCAACTTAATATCCATCTTCCTGACCTGGAGAAAAGAAAACATAAAAGGGTGATCTCAAATGCTCAGCAAGGGCAAATAAAGGAAATAAAAATCATATCATATCTTTTTGAAAATCATAACCTGCAAAAGAGATCATAATATCTTAACATGGAATAAATCATAGGAGTGAAAATGAGATCCCCATAATCATAACATAAAACTTTAAACCTTTTGGTGTGCACACATAATCATTGTAAATCATTTCTTGTTAGTCATGACTCATTGCCAAGACTATCTTAGCGGACAAAGTCCATTTCTGAACCGAGTTCACTCCTCGTTTCAGTCCTGTATCACTGAACCGAAATAACTGTCCATTCCAGCCATGTCTATCTCATGAGATATAAATATTTACCCAATGCATTGGAGGGAGATATAGTTCCCACCCAACTTATAATGAATCCTTTCTTATGTGTGCCACATAATCATAAATCATACATCATCGCATAACACATGTAAAAAAATGGGATTCTTGAAACATCATGACATCATAAAACAAAACATATAAGGTAAATGACTTCAGAAAAATAATTCTCTTACAACATAATCAAATCAATGTAATAATAGGGATAAAAACAGAACCCTATATTATCTTAGATGGAAAATAATTTTGATAAAACATTTGAACTCCATTCTTGAGGAAAATATCCTTTCTACTTCAAAAACACTTTTCCTTTCTTAAAATGTCATAAAATTCTAAACTAAAAGAAGTTGATTAAAAAAAACTTGAAAACTTGTAATGTAAGATTCTTGGAAATAATGTTTTAAAAATCCATTCAAGCCGTATAAGTAAAAAAACATTCTTCATACTTTTGTCGGAAAAGTCAAAAAGTACCTCGTACGAAAAAAACGACAAAAGATTCCTTTCATATTCTTTACTAAAAACTCACCGAAGGGTAAAATTGGATTTAAACTATTGTAAGTGGATGGAAACAATATTACATATTGAGGAAACATGGATGTGGATGATAAAATACAACCCAGTAAATACTTACGAATAAACAATCTTGGATAAAAATGAGATTGTGATATTTCCCTTACCTTAGGTCCGACTTGCTTTGTAAGTGTCCGATCCTCCTGTATAATGATTTAAATAATGTCATTGACTTATTCCAAAATAATACTTATTTTTATGATATCATATATGGTCATATTCTTAGCTTCTTAGTAGTAATATTTCTTTGCTACTTGTTATTCGGGTGTTTATAACGTTTTGTTCTTATGCGTGTTTTGTCGAATAAATTCTTATTATTATCTTTAGGTTATAGATACCTCATTTCCAGAATGGTATTAGTGTAGTATATATCATATTCATTCATTCAATTCATTTATATAATCATTATGAAATGAAGATCATGTAGAACGAGTCGCATCACATCGTGGAGACGGTATTCCGTACGTACGCACGAGTGATGATATCGTTCCTATGATCGTGGAATTGTATTGGAGTATATATATATTATTTCATTATCAATATTACTTTATAATAATCATAAATAGTTACTCATTACACCATTATACCCATCCTTGTAAGGTGATGGTGGAAAATAGATTACACCACGGCATGGAGACGGTATTCCGTACGTACGCACACGCGGTGATTTCATTTTTCCGTAGAATGGATAGAAGGTGAATTAGGGTTTTTTCATATTTATAATAACATATCAGTATGTAAGTAATACTGATGTTTTTAATTTATCATGAAACAACTAAAGAAGAAGAATTTGAAGAAGAACGAAATTGAAAAGATCGGTAATGGATATTACCTCTTCTTTGGAACACCTCTTTCAATCCTCCACTTAGGGAACTAAGATTGGTCTTTCAAGAAGACCAGGACCTCTAGGATTATTCTAGGGAAGTGGAGAAGGGATTTTGGAAGGGTTTGGCCGAGCTTGAGTGCTCAAATTGGTGTGAGGAGGAGGGGGAGGAGGTGCCCTTTTATAAGGGAGGAGAGGGGCACCTTAGGAATATCTCAAAATATTATTTTATATTAAAGTCAAAATCGGTTTATAATGGTTCCCAAGGGTCTTATTTCGAAGCTAAAGTGGGTATGGGTAGAAATCCTATCAACCAATAGGATTTAGACAAGTTTAGGTTATTATTTTAACCTTATCAATTAGATTTAACTCAAAGTTAAATAATTTAACTTTTACCGTGTCTTTTTGTTTTCTTACACTATATGGTTAATACACTTACTATAACATGCAAAACGAACCCCCAATTGTTTATTATTAATATATATATCCTTATATAAGTCATTTGGCCGAACCTTAGATTTTTAGGAATAAAATAACAATTAATAATATAATATTTGATTTAAAAACTATTTTGTGTCAATTTTGACACTATTTGATATGTGATTTTTGTGAAAGTCATAACAGAATGTTATGTTCAAACAAAGTTGATTAAATCAACACTAATATGTCATAGTAACCTATAAAATTAGTGTAATTCATAAAAAGTCTCAATTTACATTTATTTGAGCATTTATAACATCAATTATGTTAACATTTCCTTAAGAGGGTAATTATTGTATCATCGTTGTGTCATAAATAAATTAATTTATCTGAAGTCTAAAAATTATAAATAAAATATCATTATGTAGGAAATAGTTTTATATTTCTAATGAATATTTATAATCGAATTTATCTTATGTATAAACCCATATTAAAAATGTTTTAGTTATTAAACTTTGATTTTATCTATTTTAACTATTCATTAAATAAAATAATGTTAAATGTCATAATCTAATCCAAGTGGACCTAAATGGTCATATTATATTCATAAGGTTTTTTTGGTCGAATTAAACTTATAAAATATAATTAGTACATGTGTTAGGGTAATAGTAATATCATATTTACCCTTAGTTACCCTATTTACTATTAACCGCGGTAAAAAAAGAAAAAAGTTACTATTCACCAAAAAATTATTTTTATCTCATTGAACCACATTTTACTTACTGATATCAACCATGTCTATCGGATTTTCGAAATTACATTCACAGAAGCGGTAAAATTAAATTTTATGCAAAATTCAGTTTTTAACCTACCACTTAGTGGTTTCACTATTCATCAAAAATTGAAAGTTTTCAGAAAAATACCAAAATTTCACCCTAGGCTAATTTCGGTATTCCGAATCCAAAAATGAAGTCCATTTTGAAAAATTAAATTTATAAAATTTCAAAAAGTGGTTATTACTATTCATAACGGCTAGTTTTAATAATATTTTAATAGCATATCGTTGTTTAGTGAAACTCGGTATTGCGTACGACGCAAGCTATCGAGGAAGTTGCAATTGCGTGTAAAGTAAGCCAAGATAGTGTGTAGTGAAAGATTCTTTTGATAACATAAAAACAAAATATTACTCATAAAAATCTCGGGTGTTACATTCTACCCCCCTTAAAAATAATTTCGCCCTCGAAATTCGTCACTTTGTAACAAACAGATGAGGATACTTCTCCCTCATCATATCCTAAAGCTCCCATGTAGCTTCTTCAAGTTGGTGGTTCCTCCATAAAACTTTCACCAATAGAGTGGTCTTGTTTCGTAGGACTTTTTCGCTACGATCCAGAATCTCTATCGGTTGTTCTTCATAAGAAAGATCTTGCTCCAGCGGTACAACTTCTGAGCTGAGTACATGTGAAGGATCAGGTATGTACTTTCTCAGGAGAGATACATGGAACACATCGTGAACTTGAGAGAGATTCGGTGGAAGCTCCAATCAGTAGGCTACCTTTCCAACACGATCCAGTATTTCGAAAGGACCGATATATCTAGGGCTCAACTTCCCCTTCTTTCCAAATTTCATAACCCTCTTCCAGGGAGATATTTGTAAGAACACTTTATCACCAAATTAAAACTCTAGGTCTTTTCTTCGGTTGTCGGCATAAATTTTCTATCGACTCGGAGCTGATCTTATGTGTTGTTGAATAGATCTGACCTTTTCTGCCATTTCATCAATGAGATCAGGTCTTAATAGCATTCTTTCCCCAATTTCATCCCAGCAAGTTGGAGTCCTGCATTTCTTTCCATAGAGAGCTTCACAAGGAGCCATCTGAATACTGAAGTGAAAGCTATTATTATAAGAAAATTCCACCAAAGGTAGGTGCTGATCCCAACCTCCTTTGGAATCCATAGAGCAAGCTCTCAACATATCTTCTAGGGTTTGAATTGTTCTCTCAGACTGACCGTCTGTCTGGGGATGATAAGAAGTGCTGAAACTCAACTCTGTATCTAGAGTATGCTGAAGACTTCGCCAGAACTTCGAGGTAAATCTCGGATCCCGATCAGATATAATAGAAAGTGGTACTCCATGCAATCTTACCACTTCCTTTACATATATCCTGGCAAGCTGATCTAGAGAGAAATCCTCTCTAATAGCAATGAAGTGTGCAGACTTTGTAAGACGATCATCTATGACCCAGATAGCATTATTGCCTTTGAATGTTTTAGGAAGTCCTGTGACAAAGTCCATAGTGATGTTTTCTCATTTCCATTCGGGTATTGGTAATGGTTGTAAGATCCCCTTAGACTTCTGTCTCTCAGCTTTAACTTGTTGACAAACCATGCATCGAGAGACATATTTAACAACATCTCTTTTCATGCCATCCCACCAGAAGTACTCTTTCAGGTCCCTATACATCTTCGTGCTTCCAGGACGAATAGATAACGAAGAACTATGAGCCTCATCCAGCAGCTCCTTTAATTCGGGGATGTGAGGAACACAAACCTGATTCCTGAACTTTATTATCCCATCACAATCAAGGTTGAATTCAGGAACATTTCTCACCTTCTTTTGTAACTCGACATCTTTTTCTGTTCCTCTTTAATCTTCACATGTATAGATGGTTGAACATTCATTTGAGAAAGATATGATTTTTCCCCTTCCAATATAATTCCAAGATACATCCTTTGTAAATCCATAAATATTGGATCTTTTGTGATCCTCAACATGGATAAACTAGCATGGTCTTGTCGACTTAATGCATCTGCCACCTTGTTTGCTTTCCCAGGGTGGTAATGGATTGAGCAGTCATAATCCTTAATCAGCTGCAACCATATTCTTTGACGCATATTCATCTCCTTTTGTGTGAAAATATACTTTAAACTTTTATGATCAGTATAAATATCACACCTTTCACCATAAAGGTAATGCCTCCAAATATTTAATGCAAAGATTACCACAGCTAACTCCAAATCATGTGTTGGGTAATTTTTCTCATGGATTTTCAACTGTCGCGAGGCATAAGATATCACCATATCATTTTGCATAAGAACACACCCCAATCCCTTCTTGGATGCATCACTGTAGATCACAAACCTTTCTCCACTACAAGGCAGTCTGAGCACAGGTGCACTGGATAACCTTCTTTTCAACTCCTTGAAATTCTCTTCACATTCCTCTGTCCAAACAAACTTAACTCCGTTCCGAGTCAACTTGGTGAGTGGATTAGATAATTGTGAAAAATCTTTTACAAAACGTTGATAATATCCAGCCAAACCAAGAAAACTTTGGATCTCAGTTACTGTTGTTGGTATCGACCATCTTTCGATAACCTCTGTTTTTGCTGGATCCACATATATCCCCTCTTTTGAGATTATGTGACCCAAAAAGGCAACTTTTTGAAGCCAAAATTCACACTTGGTAAATTTGGCATAAAGCTTCTCCTTTCTCAGGGTCTTCAATATAATTCTCAAGTGATCTTCATGCTCTTCCTTGATCTTTGAATTGACAAGAATATCGTCTATAAAGACTACCACAAATTGATCAAGATAGTCTCTAAAGACTCTATTCATAATATCCATGAAGATAGCAGGGGAATTAGTAAGACCAAATGGAATCACTATAAATTCATAGTGTCCATACCTTGTACGGAAATCCATCTTTGGTATATCCTCCCTTTTGACCCTTAATTGATGATACCCTGAACGAAGATCAATCTTGGAACAGTATTGAGCTCCGCGTAGTTGGTCAAATAAGTCATCAATGCGTGGGAGAGGATATTTGTTCTTGATATTGATCTTGTTAAGTTCTCGATAATCAATGCAGAGTCTCATTGATCCATCTTTCTTCTTAACAAATAGAACATGTGCTCCCCAAGGTGATGCACTAGGGCATATGAACCCCTTATCAAGATTCTCTTGGAGTTTCTTCTTTAATTCCTGCAACTCAATTGGGGCCATTCTATAAGGTGTCTTTGAAATAGGCAAAGAACCCGGTACGAGTTCTATTGAAAACTCAACTTCATGATTTGGTGGAAGACCCAGTGATTCCTCCGGAAAGACATCATCAAACTCCCGTACGATGGGCATATTATTAATCGCGAGTTTCTCACCAACCATTTGAGATAAATAACCTTCATTTAGTGGAATCAATACCCATAAAATTGAATAAATTTCCACTGGAAGGTTATGTTCATCCTTGCATTGATAGACGATCATAGATTGATCTGGAATATGAAACGTGACTTTCCTTATTTGGAAATTGATATGAGCTCCGTATAAAGAAAGACAATCCATGCCAAGAATCACATCGAATTCCACTAAAGGAAGGATCACAAGATTTGCAGGAAGCACTTTCCCACAAACGTCAATTAGAGAAGAATTATAAACTTTTGATGCGACTGTTGTGCCATTAGGTGTTGTCACAGCTAACTCAACATCTAATTGGTGAGGTAATACAGTTATACCCTTAGAAAATTCTTTAGAAATAAAAGAGTGGGTGGATCCAGAATCAAATAAAACATTTGCTACTTTAGAGTGGATGGTAAGTGTACCTTTCACCACTTCGTTATCGTACTCCACATCGCTGATAGAAATTGCATGTGACTTTCCTTTGTCTTTAGCCTTAAGATGTTGTTGACGTCGACCATCATCATCAACCCTTGGATTTGGGCATTGATTGGAATAATGCCCCATCTCCTTGCACTTGAAACATTGAAGTGTAGTAGGTTCATTCTGTGTATCCCTTGCTTTTTTTGCATCATTAGACATCTTATTCCCATTATCGCGGTATTCAAATTCCCGATGACCTTCCTTTCCACATTTGAAACATTTACTTGTCCCTTTAAGACAACTCCCTCCATGTTTCTTTCCACACGTTGAGCATAAGGGAAAGCTCATCTTCTTTTCAGTGTGCTCTTTAGATTTTCCTTTGAATTCCATTTTCCTCTTCTTATCAAACCCATATGACTGATGGGTTACTCCAATCTCCATCTCGACTTTGAGAGCACATAGAAAGATTTCCTCATAGCTATTGAAGTCCCTTATTGCTAACGCCCTTCGAAGACTTGTTTTTAAGCCACTAAAGAATTGATCGATCTTACTCTCAGGTTGGATAATAATACCAGAATCATACCTTGCAAGTCTTGTAAAATTTGCTTCATAGGTACCACCAGATTCATCATCCCTTTTCTTCAGTTCAAGAAACTCTTTCTCCATCTTTGTTCGGAGAATACGAGGGAAGTACTTATTGAAAAATAAGTTCTTAACTCGTCCCATTCCATGGACTCAATTTCATCCCTTTTCCTCGTATTCTTAATAAGATTCCACCATTGATCAGCATCTCCTTCCAAACGATACACTGCTAGGATGACTTTATCATGTTCAGAACATTGAAGAACTGAAAATATCTTTTCAGTAGTGTTAATCCATTGTTCATCAACTGATGGATCAGTAGACCCGCTGAAAGAAGGTGGACGCTGCCTCATGAACGATTCAACTGAATGTTGCTCCTTCCTTTGCTCGTTTGGAAGTCCTGCATGATTCATAGGTTGAGAAAGTTGTGTGAGCATGGCTACAAGATTTTTCATTCCAGCTCCCATATCGTTTGGTTGCTTAGGGAGACAATCATTGCATTGCCCATCGCATTCTGCATTAACACGGTTCCTTCGGGTTCCAGCCATTGACTAAAACCAAGAAGAATAGTGTGAGCAACACTAATTATAATAGGAAACCTACATAATTCAAGAATAAAATTTTCATGCCTAAGGTCTTATCCTAGGTTATTCATGGCCATTTCTAAAACACTAAGATTGTGTTCTATGCTTAGACTTATCCTAAGGGTTCTTACTAAGGCTTTCACATCCTAGTTTCTAAAGGTTGACTATACCTTTCCTCTGATACCAACTATAACGACCCACACTTTACATACATTGTTAATACTTCAAAATTGAAGCACACTTATTACAACATATGACAAAACCACAAAGGACCGTATAGGTATAGTGTCTTTAGAAACTGGGAAACATAAACAACTGGTTCCTAAATCTTCTACAGTTTCTACCATTTATTTCATCATATCTAGGGTCCCTTTTAGCATATTCTACTTAATATCCATCTTCCTGACCCGGGGAAAAGAAAACATAAAAGGGTGAGCTCAAATTCTCAGCAAGGGAAAATAAAGGAAATAAAAATCATATCATATCTTTTTTAAAATCATAACCTACAAAAGAGATCATAATATCTTAACATGGAATAAATCATAGGAGTGAAAATGAGATCCCCATAATCATAACATAAAACTTGAAACCTTGTGGCATGCACACATAATCATGGTAAATCATTTCTTATTAGTCATGACTCATTGCCAAGACTATCTTAGCGGGCAAAGTCCATTTTTGAACCGAGTTCACTCCTCATTTCAGTCCTGTATCACTGAACCGAAATAACCTTCCATTCCAACTATGTCTATCTCATGAGATATAAATCTTTACCCAATGCATTGGAAGGAGATATAGGTCCCACCCATCTTATAATGAATCCTTTCTTATGTGTTCCACATAATCATAAATCATACATCATTTCATAACACATGTAACAAAAATGGAATTCTTGAAACATCATGACATCATAAAACAAACCATATAAGGTAAATGACTTCATAAAAATAATTCTCTCACAAAATAATCAAATAAATGTAATAATAGGGATAAAAACAGAACCCTATATTATCTTAGATGGAAAATAATTTTGATAAAACATTTGAACTGCATTCTTGAGGAAAATATCCTTTCTACTTCAAAAACACTTTTCCTTTCTTAAAATGTCATAAAATTCTAAACTAAAATAAGTTGATTAAAAATAAACTTGAAACCTTGTAAATGAATCTTCTTGGAAATAATGTTTTAAAAGTCCATTCAAGCCGTATAAGTAAAAAAACATTCATCGTACTTTTGTCGGAAAAGTCAAAAAGTACCTCGTACGAAAAAAAACGACAAAAGATTCCTTTCATATTCTTTACTAAAAACTCACCGAAGGGTAAAATTGGATTTAAAATATTGTAAGTGGATGGAAACAATATTACATATTGAGGGAACATGGATGTGGATGATAAAATACACCACAGTAAATACTTACGAATAAACAATCTCGGATAAAAATGAGATTGTGATATTTCCCTTACCTTAGGTCTGACGTGCTTTGTAAGTGTCCGAACCTCCTGTATAATGATTTAAATAATGTCATTGATTTATTCCATAATCATACTTATTTTTATGATATCATATATGGTCATAATCTTAGCTTCTTAGTAGTAATATTTCATTGCTACTTGTTATTCGGGTGTTTATAACTTTTTGTTCTTATGCGTGTTTTGTCGAATAAATTCTTATTCTTATCTTTAGGTTATAGATACCTCATTTACAGAATGGTATTAGTGTAGTATATATCATATTAATTCATTAAATTCATTTATATAATCATTATGAAATGAAGATCATGTAGAACGAGTCGCATCACATCGTGGAGACGGTATTCCGTACGTACGCACGAGTGATGATATCATTCCTATGATCATGGAATTGTATTGGAGTATATATATATATTATTTCAGTATCAATATTACCTTATAATAATCATAAATAGTTACTCATTACACCATTATACCCATCCTTTTAAGGTGATGGTGGAAAATAGATTACACCACGGCGTGGAGACGGTATTCCGTACGTACGCACGCGCGGTGATTTCATTTTTCCGTATGATGGATAGGAGGTGAACTAGGGTTGTTTCATATTTATAATAACATATCAGTATTTAAGTAATACTGATGTTATTACTTTATCATGAAACAACTAAAGAAGAAGATGTTGAAGAAGAAAGAAATTGAAAAGATCGGTAATGGATATTACCTCTTCTTTGGAACACCTCTTTGAATCCTCCACTTAGGGAACTAAGATTGGTCTTTGAAGAAGACCAGGACCTCTAGGATTATTCTAGGGAAGTGGAGAAGGGATTTTTTCAGGGGTTTGCCGAGCTTGAGTGCTCAAATTGGTGTGAGGAGGAGGGGGAGGAGGTGCCCTTTTATAAGGGAGGAGAGGGGCACCTTAGGAATATCTCAAAATATTATTTTATATTAAAGTAAAAATCGGTTTATAATGGTTCCAAAGGGTCTTATTTCAAAGATAAAGTGGGTATGGGTCAAAGTCCTATAAAAAAATAGGATTTAGACAAGTTTAGGTTATTATTTTAACCTTATCAATTATATTTAACTCTAAGTTAAATAATTTAACTTTTACCGTGTCTTTTTGTTTTCTTGCACTATATGGTTAATAAACTTAATATAACATTCCAAAAGAACCCCAAATTGTTTATTATTAATATATATATCCTTATCTAAGTCATTTGGCCGAACATTTGATTTTTAGGAATAAAATAACAATTAATAATATAATATTTGATTTAAAAACTATTTTGTGTCAATTTTGACACTATTTGATATGTGATTTTTGTGAAAGTCATAAAAGAATTATATGTTCGAACCAAGTTGATTACATCAACAATAATATATAATAGTAACCTATAAAATTAGTGGAATTCATAAAAAGTTTTAAATTACATTTATTTGAGCATTTATTACATCAATTATGTTAACATTTCCTTAAAAGGGTAATTACTGCATCATCGTTGTGTCATAAATAAATTAATTTATTTGAAGTCTAAAAATTAAAAATAAAATATCATTATGTAGGAAATCGTTTTAGATTTATAATGAATATTTATAATCGAATTTATCTTTTGTATAAACCCATATTAAAAATGATTTAGTTATTAAACTTTGATTTTAACTATTTTAACTATTCATTAAATAAAATAATATTAAATGTCATAATCTAATCCAAGTGGACCTAAATGGTCATATTATATTCATAAGGTTGTTTTTGGTCGAATTACACTTATCCAATAGAATTAGGACATGTGTTAGGGTAATAGTAATATCATATTTACCGTTACTTACCCTATTTACTATTAATCGCAGTAAAAAAAATTAAAAAGTTACTATTCACCAAAAATTATTTTTATCTCATTGAACCACATTTTACTTACTTATATCAACCGTGTCTGTCGAATTTTCGAAATTCCATTCACAGAAGCAGTAAAATTATGTTTTTTTGCAAAATTCAGTTTTTAACCTACCACTTAGTGGTTTCACTATTCATCAAAAATTGAATGTTTTCAGAAAAAACCAAAATTTCACCCTAGGCTAATTTCGGTATTCCGAATCCAAAAATGAAGTCCATTTTGAAAAATAAAATTTATAAAATTTCAAAAAGTGGTTATTACTATTCATAACGGCTAGTTTTAATAATATTTTAATAGCATATCGATGTTTAGTGAAACTCGGTATTGCGTACGACGCAAGCTATCGAGGAAGTTGCGATTGCGTGTAAAGTAAGCCAAGCTAGTGTGTAGTGAAAGATTTAATTGATAACATAAAAACAAAATATTACTCAAAAAAATCTCAGGTGTTACAAAGGAGATCATGTAGATACATTTCCCAACAAATGTAATGGAATTTATATTCATAATACAAAATAATATCTTGAATATAATTGAGGAGAGAGAAATACCTTACGAAATTTCGGCATGGTAACAGGTGTACATGGAAGGAATTTAATGAGAGATAAAGGGGTCTATCATAATTCAAACATAAATATGGATGTATGGGGGAGGTTATAAATCATACCCCAACATTTATATATTAAAATAAAAGGGCATAACAATATTAAGAAACTTTGATAAAAAAAGAATGGTAGGAATCCCTTACTTGGATATGTGATCCCAAAGGCTTGGGAGAGGCCTGAGAGAGGCTCCTTGGGAGCATGGGGTGCCTTTAGATGATTATAGAGAGAGTAGGGAAGAGGTTTGATGAACTCAAAAGTCTTTTATTGAAGAGGAAGTGGGAGATTGTGTGGTTTTATATAGGAAATGAGAGGGAATTCTTTATTATTTAGGTTTGGGACCCCACACATTAAATTAATCAAAACCCCAAACCAGAAAATTATTTATTACCATGGGGTTTTTCAAAGGGGGGTGGAAAATAATATTTTAGAAGTCCAATGGATTAGCTTCTTAAAATAATAGCATTTTTTATGTGCAGGTGTGTCACAGTCTCTAGGAAAACAATTTAAAAAGGCAAAATGTTTAATAACCCTTGAAGGGTCCACTAAATCGTTGTAAAATAAATAAATAAAACCCATAATATCATTATTTTAATGGTAAAACATATATTAGATAGAGGTAATGTTAATATTAATTTATTTTAAAACTATTGGGTCATTATGATGTTGTAAAACACATTATATATTTTAACTGAATTTAATTTATACACAAAAACACGACTGCCACAGAAAATTATGAAAAATTCACCATTGGATAATTTTTATGTCCTGATTCCAAAAATATTATTCATTTTATCTAAATAATTTTCTAAATATGTAAAATTTTACTTTTAAAATAAAAACTGAAATTTATTGAGAATTCATGGGTTTTGACAAAAAAAACCTTCAAAAAATATTAAAAATTAAAATTGAATTCATAAAATTATACGATCATTTATATTTAATAAAAAATAAATTAATAATATTAATATTTTATTAAAAAATTATTTAATTCAAAAATTCATTAATTCATAAAAATAGATTTCTATGTTGAATATTAACTAAAAAAGCTATTTGTGATTAAAAAATTTTACAAAGTAACAATAATAAAAAGAATGTATATTCTCTATATAGGAATAATGTAAATAATCATAGTACTAGGGTCTTGTTACATAACCTCTTGAAATTTAAAACCCCATGCTTCCATGGGACACTTCACTTTGAATAATACAATAACATGTGTTTTACGCAACTTCGAGTTCTAACACACCACAACCAATCAAACTATCCGTTAGGAATAGTAATACCCCCTTTTTGAAATTTTATAAATTTTATCTTTCAAAATGGACTTCATTTTTGGATTCGGAATATCAAAATTAGCTTAGGGTAAATTTTTGTTATTTTTCTGAAAACGTTCAATTTTTTATGAATAGTGAAAACACTTAGTTAACGATTAAAACTGAATTTTTATTTAAATAATTATGTATTTATTTTAAATTTATTTTATGTAAATATAGATACATAATACCTCTATAAGTTAAATGTAATTAATTGGAGTCAGTTTATAATAATTTTAGATATATAAAAAATTTATTGAACATTATACCGTCTTTTACCCACCTCCTAGGAGCATTTAAAAATTTACATAAAACTTAATTTTAGCACTTCTGTGAGTTGAATTTCAAAAATCTGAGAGACACAGTTGATATCAGTAATTAAAATTTGGTTTAAAAAGATGAAAATAATTTTTGGTGAATACTAACTTTTAACTTTTATTTACCACGGTTAAAAGTAAAAAAGGGTAATTATTGGTAAAAATGATATTATTATTACCCTAACCTATGTCCTAATTATGTTGGATAAGTATAATTCGACCAAAAGAATCCTTAGTAATAAAATAAAATCCTCTTTGTTCCACTTGGATTAGATTAGGACAGTTTTTACTATTTAATTCAAAGAAGAGTTAAAAGAGTAAAAATCAAAGTTTAATAACTAAAACATTTTTAATATAGGGTTACACATAAGATAAATTAAAAAATAAATATTAATTAGAAATCTAAATAGATTTAATACAAAATTATATTTTATTTATATTTTTTAGACATTAAATAATTTAAATTATTAATGACACAATGATGATGTAGTAATTACCTAAGTAATGAAATATACAAATAATGCATATTATAAATATACTAATAAATGTAATTTGGGACTTTTTATGAATTAAACTAATTTTATAGGTTAATATTACATATTATGGTTGGTTAGATGGATTTTTTTCGACATAATAATGGTGTTATAAATTTATCAAAAACAAAATACCAAATAGTTTCAAAATCGACATAAAAGTGTTTTTAAACAAATATTGTATTATTGATTGATATTATATTCCTAAAAATCTAAGTTTCAGCCATATGATTTATATAATGATATTTTTGTCATTAATTAACCACTTGGGGTTCTCTTGGAAGTATATAGTATGTTTATTAGCCATATAATATAAAACTACAAAGAGACATGGTAAATGTCAAACTATTTAACTAAGAGTTAAATAAAAATGATAAAGTTTATATAGTGACCCAAACCAATATAAAACCTATTGGTTGAGAGTTTTTGACCCATAACCACCTTATCCTTTAAATAATAAATTTTGTATCCATTAGAAATCGAAAATTATTTTAATATAAAATAATATTTCTATCTTTTCGTAAGGTTCCCCACACCCCTCTTATAAAAGGGCACTTACCCTTCTATAAAATTCTCACATTCAAAGCCATTTGGCTCTTCCATCCCCTACCCAAATACCCTCTAAACTGTCCTACCTTCATCCTAGAGTCCTTCCTTTAGTCATAAAGCCAACCTAAGGGTCCCTTTTGAATAAATAAAAATGAAGAACCCGAATAAGAGGTAAATATTTCATCACCTCTTTCAAGTTCCTTTATTCTCCCACTTCCACTTTCTTTATTATTTCCATTAAAACTACAAACTCCATTATCTTATATATATTTTTATGTTATTATAAATATGGTACAACAATATTCATTATTCTATCCATCCTTTGAATGACATGTCACCATACGTGCGTACGTATGCCTTACCATCTCCACGTTGCGGTGTAATTTGTATTCAATACATTATTATTTGGATGGGCATAGCAATGATGTGAAATTGATATAAATAATAAATATAACATTATAATTATTCTTTATATATTATATTCGATCCAATTATACATTATTTTAATATCAAAAGAATGATATTTCCACTCGTGCGTACGTACAGATTACCATCTCCACGAACAAAATGAGATCTGTTCCCCATCATATCAATTCAAGAGTAATTTTCATTATATTATTAAAAATAATGTTTAAAGACTTAATATAATTCTGAATATGAATAAGATACATCCTATCCATGACAAACATTACTTATGTAAGAAATCATATAAATGAAAATGAATCAGTTAACACCAGAAATGACGATAATACTAAGATATTATTAACAAAAAAATATTAAAATATAAAATATGATATGATATTAAAGTATATGATTCTTATATAATTTAATAATAATTATTTAACCAATATAAAGGAGGTTAACCTACCCATGACCAAGGAAAAGTACAAGGTAATGATTAATTTTACTGTCTCTTTATTATCCGAGGTTGTTTTTATGTAACTATCTACTTGGACCTCATTATCATCCACATCCATGATTCTTAAAAATGTATTTCAAAACATTTTTTTACTGGATAAAGGGGTCAAGTATTTTATAACTTTATATGTTTTGAATGGAATCTTTCCGTCGTTTTCCAAACAAGGTACTTTACGAACTTTTCTACAAAATTAAGATAAGAATGTTTTTTTACTTATATGGAAGGTGCGGCTATTTTCTACCATTATAACATCATCAAAGAATCCCTTACAATATTATAATAATATTTTCAAAAAAAAATCTTTATAATTATGTGACTCTTAAATTATTACAATATAGAAAGAGATATTTCTCACAAAAATGTTTTGATATCATTTATGTCAACTTCTTTTGATGGATTTTATGTTTATATGAAGTTGAATTATTATGATACAAAACATCTTTATTGTATTGAAGGTTTTGTGATATGTTTGACTATGAATGTGCTATTTTTATACCTTTCATGTTTTATGGTTAAAGTATTGACAATTCGTATGCTAGTTTTAATACAAATGTTTAGGTTATATTTCATCCTTTTCATATGAGTAATGTATTTGACTTAGTATGTGATGGGTGGAGCCCACTGTAGCTTCTCGATGCATTGGTAAGACTCATGAGACAACTATACATGGAATTGGTGGAGGCCTTTCCCAATTTGATATATGTTTTTGGCCTAGGACTTAATAATTTTTAGACGTCATGGCAAGGCCTTGAAAAAATGTTTCAGAATGTCCGACATTATACATTCCCTCATTATAAAAATAATATTGATGGTTAATGTGGTCATTCGACTAGTAGAATACCCATGATTATGTTTTATTATTGCATTATTTACTCACCTCATATTCCTTCCATAAATGTATTCATTTTTATTATTGGTAAAAGAATGTGGTTTCAATTATTCACCATGCTTAATATTTATGTTATCTTCCACTGTATTGCTTACCCTTACTGGGCATTTGATCTCACCCCTTTCTTTTGTTTCATTTTCCTATGATATGAAGAAGTCAGTTATGAGTGACTTATAGGCATAATCTTTGAGGATTGGATGTTTCAAATGGAATAAATTCATGTTGTATTTCTTTTCAAGTTGTAAAGATGAACTTATGTATTAATAATGTTTCCAAAAATAATAAACTGATCAGTCTTTCGAGACATGATTTCCTTGTGATCATTCTAATTTAGTGAAATAATGCACCGACTCTGGGTAACTAGGGTCGGGGTATTACAGTTATTATCAAAAGAATATTAGTACAAACCTTGGAAACTAGATTTAGATAAAATCTGATTAGAGCACATAGCTCTATGATAGACTTTGAAGATTAGTTTAGAGGAACTTCATAGAATTTTTGTATTGTAGATATTTTATGAGTTTTCCAAGCAATACATCACTTTCTGGTTACGAACAGGTATAGGAGGATCTGGCACAGATGTACCTAGGGGTAAAACCAGAAAACAACGCCTTGAGCTAGACTCGAACAGGAACTGGTGCACGACAACTGGCCTTGCTACCCTCCTGGTTATGAAACTACCGGGGGACATGCTTAGGATAATTATAATTTTATTTACAACCCATTATCAAGGGTTTATGAGTATATAATTCCTCAAGGAAAATATTTTTATGATTATGGATTAGATCCATAAACTGTTTAATTTATGTTAAGTGTTTTATAAGTTTGGATTTATGTATTGTGATTCATAAACTAATCCAGTGTATTCCATTATTTAGAAATGGAGCCCAGTATAAGGAATGGAAACTCTATCAATGCATGAAGTCCATGTTGGTATTTCCCTCATTATCAAGATAATTATAGTGGAGTTGGTGATACAACTGGTGTTGATCAGCTTATCACTATATTGGGACAAATCACTCAATTTATGAATAATGACCTTACCCATACCGAGCACCTTTTTCGACAACGTGGAGGATCAATGTTAGACTACTTAATGAGGAAAAAACCACCAATATTCAATGGGAGAAAAAATCTATTAGTTGTTGAGAAATGGATAAATCCCATAGAAAAAATATTCCACGCCTTGGGGAGTAGCGAAAGGGAAAAAGTTGTCATGACAGTTTATCGCCTCACTGGAGATGCTGATCAATGGTGGTCATTGATTCAAAACACAATGGAATATGAAGAAGTGTAATGTATGGAATGGATGGAGTTTAAAGAACTTTTCTATGAAAAATACTTTCCTCGTGAACATCGAGCAGATATGGAAAGACAATTTCTATGTCTCGGGCAAAAAGAGGACGGGAAAGTCACAAAGTATGAATCTAACTTTACATGGTTAGAAACGCATGATGCATATTATATACATAACCCAAGAAGTAATATTGACCATTTTTTGATGGGTTAAAATCATTTGGCCATCAAGAATTAGTATCACAATCCTTCTCATCATATGAAGATAATGTCTCATGTTCTATCAAGATAAAAAATTAATTCTCTAAGTCTTATGAATTTAATGCAAAGAAAGAAAAGAATAGATCTGCTAAACATTCTAGTAAAGGAAATAAGGATATAGGGAAAATGGGAAGAATTGAATTTCCACCCTGCGATAATTGCGGAAGGAAGCATCCTGGTGCCTGTCTAAAAGGAAAAGGAGTATGCTACAAATATGGAAAGAAAGACCATCTTGTTGGTGATTTTAAGGGAATTAAAGATGCTACCAATGTTCAATGCTATAATTTCAGGGAGATGGGACATTATTCAAATGAATTTCCTAAGCGTCAAGGAAAGTTACTTTAGAAAAGTCCAAGCGATCAAGGCCAAGCTTATGTGATCACTACTACTGAGGTTGAATCCCCGAAAGATGTGGTGGAAGGTGATTTAATGGTTTCCTCAAGTTTAGCCAATTCATTATTTGATTCTGATTCATTTCATTGTTATATATATTTCTAGTTTTCAATGAAAAATAGATATTTCCAATTTGATTTAACAAGGGAGTTTCCAGTCAAAACTCTTAAGGGGAGTATCATTACAACAATGTTTTTTGAATCAGTTCCAATTAGGGCATATAAATGTTCTTTATCTTCTAATCTCATCATCATACCCATGATTGAATTTGATATAATCCTCTGTATGGATTACCTTTCGAACCATGATGCAAAATTTTATTATAAGAACATGGAGGTTAATATTTTTATGATTATTATAAAGAAAACCTTTCCTTTAGAGCAGAATTCTCACCACATAATACTAATCTAGATCCAACCCAAATAGCTTAACTAAATTCAATTATTGTGGAGGAAGAGAATAAAATAACTGTGGGTGAGGAAAAGAATGTTCAAATAGAGGATGTACCTATTGTGAAATATTATGTTTATGTATTTTCAGAGGATTTACCAGGATATCCTCCAGAATAAGAAATTGAGTTTTCCATTGATTTAATTCTTGGATCATGACTCATATCAAAGACCCCTTATAGAATAGACATTGTGGAATTAGTGGAACTAAAGAAACAACTAGAGTAATTGAGTAATAAGGGATTTATTTTCCCTAGTGTTTCTCCATGGGGTGCCCCAGTTTTTTTTGTTTAGAAGAATGATGGATCTATGAGGTTGTGCATTGACTACAGGGAGATCAATGCTATAATAATAAAGAACAAGTATCCCCTACCTCACATTGATGATTTATTTGACAAACTTCATGGAGCTCAATACTTTTCAAAGATTTACCTTTGATCTGGATATCATCAGTTGTGTGTGAAGAAGGAAGACATTTAGAGAACAACATTTCGAACCAGGTATAAGCAGTACGAGTTTATAGTAATGCCTTTTGGATTGACTAATTCACCCTCTTTCTTTATAGATCTAATGAATAGTGTTTTCAAGGAATATCTTGATGGATTTTTAGTGGTATTTATTGATGATATCTTGGTATACTCCAAAATCTATGAAGATCATGAAAATAACTTGCGCACCATTCTGAAAACCCTTAGATGAAATGAATTATACGGGAAGTTTAGCAAGTGTGAATTTTGGCTTCAAGAGATTTCTTTTCTTGGCCATATTGTCTCTAAGGATGGAATCTATGATGACACTTATAAGACAAAGGAAATCCAGGAGTGGCCCACACCGACAAGTATAACTGAGTTACATAGTTTTATTTGTTTAACAGGTTATTATCGATGTTTTGCCAAGAAATTTCCCTTGTTGGCTAACCTATTAACAAAGATCACATGAAAAGGGGTTAGATATGTTTGGAAAAAAGAGTGTGAAGAATTCTTTGAAAAACTGAAGAGAATATTAGTCAATACTCTTATCATGACTCTACCATCGGGGAATGATGGGTTTGTTATTTCTAGTAATTCTTCTAACAAAGGACTTGGTTGTGTCCTTATGCAGACTAATAGAGTTATTGCCTATACAACACGATAGATAAAAGTTCATGAGAAAAACTATCCTACTCATGATCTTGAGTTAGCATCTGTAATATTTTCTTTGAAGATATAGAGACATTATATCTATGGTGAAAAATGTGAGATATATACCAATCTCAAGTGTTTGAAGTATATTTTCTCACAGAAAGAACTCAACATGAGGCAAAGACGATGGCTTGAACAACTCAATGATTATGATTTCACGATACACTACAACCTGGGGAAGGAAAATAAGGTGGAAGATGCATTGAATAGAAAAGATCATGGAGTTTTTAACAAGATGAGATATGAAAGGGACCCTATTCTCATGGATATATTAAAGATGGATTTGGGAATAACCATGGAAGGTGGATCATAAATACTTTTTCAAATAGTTTCCAAACCATATTTATTAGAAAGGATAAAAATATCTCAATATGGTGATGAGGAGTTTCAAAATAAGATTAAGGATGTGAATAATGGGAGATTGAGTGACATCGTATATGAAGATGGAATTTTTAAATTTGGGAAGAGACTTTGTGTTCGGGATATACCTGATCTAAAAAAGGAATTTTTGTATGATGCTCATAGTTCCAATTTCTCAATACACCCTGGGAGCACCAAAATGTATAGATATTTGAAGGAACATTTTTGGTGGGACAACATGAAAAGGAATATTTCTGATTTTGTGTCAATATGTATGGTTTTTCAACAAGTGAAAGCTGGAAGGCAACAGCTTAGAGGATTCATGCAACCTCTTCCCACCCCTGAATGTAAATGGGATGATATCACGATGAACATTATCATGGGGCTACCAAATACTCCTAGAAGGAACGATGCAATATGGGTCATTCTTGATTGTATTACCAAGTCAACACATTTTCATGATATAAGGGAAGATTTACCACTTGCATGTTTAGAAATACTATATATTAATGATGTTTTAAGACTTCCTGGAGTACAACTATCGATTGTGTCTGTTCATGATCCCCTTTTTACATCAAAATTCTGGAAAATTATTCAGAAATCCATCGATACTAAACTTCGTTTAAGCACTTCCTACCACCCCCAAACTGATGGAAAATTAGAATGGACTATTCAAACATTAGAAGATATGTTGATATCATGCTCACATGACTTTCAATGTATGTGGGATCAATATTTACCTCTGGTAGAATTTTCTTATAACAATAGCTTCCATTCAAGTATTCTGATGGCACCATATGAAGAGTTATACTGATAGAGATGTTGCAGACCAACTTTTTGGGATGATGTTGGAGAAAGAAAACACGTAGGCCCATAACTTGTGGAGGAAACTGTGGAAAAGGTGAAGGTAATCCAAACCCACATCAAAGTATCTCAAAGTAGGCAGAAGAGCTATAACGATAATCGAAGGATGTATTTCAAATTTTAGGTAGGAGATCAAGATTTCTTGAAGGTATCTCCAGGGAATGGTGTTATAAGTTTCGGTAAGAATAGAAAATTGAGTCCCATGTACATCATACCTTTTGAATTTCTAGAATAAATTGGGGTTGTAGATTACCGTTTGACAATGCCGCCAAGTCTCTCCAAAGTTCATGATGTGTTCCACATATCACTGTTGAGAAAATACATGCCTGACCCAATGCATGTACTCACCTTTGATAAATTAGAACTGGAACCTGATTTGTCTTATTGTGAAGAGCCTATCAAGGATCTTGATACAAGAGAACAAGTGCTGAGAAAATGGATGACTCGTCTCGTAAAAGTACAATGGAGAAACCATAAGATGGAAGAGGCAACGTGGGAACCTGAGGAACTTATGATGAATAACCACTCGAGTCTTTTTACGCAGTAATACTCTAGAAATTTTGAGGATGAAATTATTTGAAGTAGGAGAGAACATAACACCATGAGCTTCCATGGCACACTTCTCTTTGTATAATACAATAACGTGTGTTGTATGCAATATTGAGTTCTAACACACCACAACCAATCAAACTAGACGTTATGAATAGTAATACCCACTTTTTCAAATTTTATAAATTTTATCATTCAAAATGGACTTCATTTTTAGATTCAGAATATCGATATTATCTTCGGGCGAACTTTTGGTATTTTTTAGAAAACTTTCAATTTTTGATGAATAGTGAAAAACACTAAGTTATAGTTTAGAACTGAATTTTTATTTAAATAATTATTTATTTTATTTAAATTTGTTTTAGGAAAAAATAGATACATAATACCTATATGTGTTCAATGTAATTCATTGGAGTCAGTTTATAATAATTTTAGATATATAAAAATTTTATTGAACTTTTTACCGTCTTTTATCCACCTCCTAGGAGCATTTGAAAATTTACATAAAACATAATTTTACCGGTTCTGTGAGTTGAATTTCAAAAAACCAGGAGATGAAGTTGATATCAGTAAGTAAAATGTGGTTCAATAAGATGAAAATACATTTTGGTGAATGGTAACTTTTTACTTTTATTTAACACGTTTAAAAGTAAATTGGGTAATTATGAGTAAAAATGCTTTTATTAATTCCCTAACACATGTCCTAATTCCATTGGATAAATATAATTTGACCAAAAACAACCTTATTAATAAAATATTAACCTCTTTGGTCCACATGGAATAGATTAGGAAATTTATTATTATTTAATTCAAAGAAGAGTTAAAAGAGTTAAAATCGATGATTAATAAATAATACATTTTTATTATAGGATTACACATAAGATAAATTAGACAATAAATATTCATTAGAATGATAAAAATATTTCCTACATAATGGTATTTTATTTATATTGTTTAGAAATTAAATAATTTTATTTATTTGTGACCCAACGATGATGCAATAATTAACTAATTAATAAAATATTAAAATAATTGATAATATAAATATCCAAATAAATGTAATTTGAGAATTTTTATTAATTAAACTAATTTAATAGGTTAATATGACATAATAGGGTTAGTTATATTAATTTTTTTCAGAGTAATAAAGCTATTATGAATTTAGAAAAAACAAAATACCAAATAGTGTAAAATTTGACATAAAAGAGTATTTAAAAAAATTATATTTTTAATTTATATCCTATTCCTAAAAATCTAAGGATTGGACAAAATACTTATATAATGATAGGTGTATAATTAATTGACCATATGGGGTTCTCTTGGAAGTATATAATATGTTTATTAACCATATAATATAAAAATAAAAAGTGAAATGGTAAATGTCAAACTATTTAACTAAGAGTTAAATCTAAATGATAAAGTTCATTTATTGATGCGAAACTATATAAAACATATTGGTTGAGTGGTTCTTGACCCATACCCACCTTATCATTTAAAGAATACATTTTGTATCCATAATAAACTGAAAATAATTTTATTATAAAACAATATTTCTAGCCTTTTATAAGGTGCTCTCGCCCATCTTATAAAAGCGCACTCCCCTTCTCTCTAATTCACACATTCAAATCCATTTGGATTTGAAAAAACCTGCCCAAATACCCTCTCAACCTTCCTAACTTATTCTTATAGGATTTAATTTAGTCATAAAGCCAACCTAGGGATCCCTTTTGAATAAATCAAAAGGAAAAACCCGAATAAGAGGTAAATATTTCATCACCTCTTTCAAGATTTTATCTTCTCCCACTTCCTCTTTCTTTGTTGTTTCCATTTTAAAATAATAAACCCAGTATATTCTATATAGTTTAATGTCATTATAAATATGTTTCCACCATGTTCATTATTCTATAGATCTTTTTAATGACATGTCACCATACGTGTGTACGTATGGCTTACCGTCTCCAGGTCGTGGTGTAATTGCTATTCAATACATTATTATTTGGATGGGTATAATCAGGATGTTTAATTGAAGTAAATAATAAATATAACATTATAATTATTTTCTATATATGATATTCCATCCAATTATATATCATTTTAATATCAAATGAATGATATTGGTGCTCATGTGTACGTACGGATTGCCGTCTCCACGAACACAATGAGATATATTCCCCATCGTATCAATTCAAGACTAATTTTCATTGGATGATTAAAAATAATTTTTAAAGACTTAATATAATTATGAATATAAATAATATACATCCTATCCATAAAAAACATTACTTACGTAACAAAGCATATAAAGGAAAATGAATCATTTAGCACCCGAAATGACGATAATACTAAGATATTATTAATAAATCAATATTAAAAGATCATATATGATATAATATTAATGCATATGATTTATGTATAATTTAAAAAAAATTATTTCACCATTATACAGGAGGTTAACCTACCCTTCACCAAAGAAAAGTACATGGTAAGGGTTAATTCTACTATCTCTTTATTATCTGAGGTTGTTTTTATGTAAGTATCTACTTGGAACTCTTTATCATCCACATCCATGTTTCATAAAAACGTATTTAAAAGGATTTTTTTTCTAGATAAAGGGGTAAAGTAATATATAACCTTATATGTTTTGAAAGGAATCTCTCTATCGTTTTCCAAACAATGTACTTTATGTCCTTTTCTACAAAATTAAGAAAAGAATGTTTTTTAACTTATATAGCGGGTGCAGCTATTTTCCGTAGTTATAACATCATCTAAGATTACCTTAAAAGCTTATAAGAATATTTTCAAAATAAATTTTTTCTTTATTATTATGTGACTCTTAAATTGTTACAAAATAGAAAGAGATATTTCTGTAAAAAAGGTTTTGATTTCATCTATGTCAACATCCTTTAATGGATTTTAAGTTTATTTGAAGTTGATTTATTATGATACAAAACTTCCATAGAGTATTTAAGGTTTTGTGATATGTTTGACTATTAATGTGCTATTTTTATACCATTTATGGTTTATGGTTAAAGTATTGACATTTCTTATGTCAGTTTTAATATGAATATTTATATTATATTTCAACCTTTTCATATGAGGAATGTATTGGACTTAGTAAGTGACGGGTGGAGCCCTCTATAGATCCTCGATGAATTGGTAGTTCTCATGAGACAACTAGATGTGGAATTGGTTGTGCCCTTTCCTAATTTGATATATAGTTTTTTCTGAGGTGTTAATCATTTTTAGACGTCTTGGCCGAGGCCTTGAAAAAATGTTTCAGAATGTCTGGAATTATACATTCCCTCATTTTGAAAATAATATTGATGGTTCATGTCGACATTCGACTAGTAGAATACCAATGATTATGTTTTATTATGGAATTATTTACTCAGATCATATTCCCACCATAAAAGTATTCATGTTTATTATAGGTAAAGGCATGTGGTTTCAATTATTCATCATGATTAATATTTATGTTATCTTCCACTTTATTTCTTACCCTTACCGAGTGTTTGAGATCTCCCCTTTCTTATGTTGCATTTTCTCAGGATATGAAGAAGTTAGTTATGAGTGACTTGCAGGCACAAACTAGGAGGTTTGGATGTTTCTAATGGAATAAATTCATGTTTTATTTCTATTCAAGTTGTAAAGTTGAACTTATGTATGAATCTTGTTTCCAATAATACTAAACTGACCTGTCTTTTGAGACATGTTTTCCTTGTGATCATGCCAATGAAATGAAATAATGCACCGACTCTGGGTAACTAGGGTTAGGGAGTTTCATAAAACACTTCATAAGACCTTATGGTAAGGTGCACGATGGTGACAGACTCTTGGGGTGGCTCGGATAACATCGCTCGAGTGGTAATCACTATCCACTTCCACTTCTCCCGTAGGTGGATCCACTCAATCTTAACATATTAAATCTCAGCTTGGGATTAGTCAATAGCGAAGCTTAGTGATTCCACCTCCTTTCTGATATTCGACAAATGGGATTCATATCAGGAAAGTCTACTGGATTAGGCAATCGCTTCCTTTGTCCATGTAAATTGGATTTGTTAAAGCATTATATTTATACTAATCATGTGATAACTGTTCAACAACTATATTAGCAATGGTCACAATTCATAGTGATATTTTAAAAATCCAAAAAACATAAGACCAAAAAAGTTTATATTTTATACAACCATTTTACATAATAAGACTTATAATCAGATCAAGAGGAATTTTCATTAATGAAATTTTGGGTCAATGGAATCATCCCCCCTTAAAAAATTTCACCCTCAAAATTTCCTTTTCCCACAATAAAATAGATGTGGCTAAATTTTCATCATCACTTCCAATGATTCCCACGCCGTTTCGTCAAACATGGGGTTTTTCCACAACACCTTGACTAGGGGAGTCATCTTATTTCGTAGAACATTTTATTTATGATCTAAGATCTTCACCGGTTGCTCCTCATATGAAAGATCATCCTCTAATTGTACTACCTTTGAAGAGAGTACATGTGAAGGATCTGGCATGTGCTTTCTTAAAAGGGATACATGAAAGACATCTTGTACTTTTTCCATAGTAGGTGGAAGTACTAGTTGATAGGCTATAGCCTCAACACAATCAAGAATCTCGAAGGGGCCGATGTACTTTGGACTTAACTTCCCTTTCATTATAAAACTCATTACCTTCTTCCAAGGAGATATGCATAGAAATACCATGTCTCTAACATTGAACTCAAGGTCGCATTGACGATTATCCCCATAACTCTTCTATCAGCTTTGGGCTGCCTTGATATACTGCTGAATAGTTTCCATCTTCAACAAAATTTCTTTGAGCATTTATAGACCTATTAGATTATGCTCACTGACTTCATCCCAATAAGATGGTGTTCTCCACCTCTTCCCATATAGGGCTTTATAAGGTTCCATTCAGATGCTCAAGTGGAAACTGTTATTATAGGAGAATTCAACCAGATGAATATGTTGATCCCATCATCCTTTATAGTCCATTGAACATGATCTTAACATATCTTATAGTGTATCAATAGTTTACTTAGATTTGCCATCATTTGGAGGATGATAGACCGCACTGAAGTTCAGTTCAGTATCCATAGCATGTTGAAGAATTTTCCAAAACATATAGGTGAATCTTGGATAACAATAAAATATAATAGATAATGGTACTCCTTGCATCCTTACCACTTCTCTGATATATATTCGTTCCAATTGATCCAATGAGAATTCCACCCAAATGGAAATAAACTTTGCAGACTTTGTATGAATATTCAAAACAAGCTACTCTGCATTGTTTCCTTGGGATGTCTTTGGATGTCCAGTGACAAAGTCCATGGTGATGTTCTCCCATTTCCATATTGGTATGGGAAATGGTTGCATCATCCCTTTAGACTTCTTCCTCTCTTACTTCACTTGTGGACTCACCATGCACTTTGATGTATACTTAGTGATATCCTTCTCCATATTATACAACCAATAATGTTCTCAGAGATCTTGATACATCTTTGTGTTTCTTGGGAGAATAAAGAAATTTGAACCATGTGCATCATCCAAAAGTTACTTCTTCAGTCCTAGAGATGATGGAATACATAGTATTTTCCCAAATCTCGCAATTCCTTCTTCATTAACATTTACCTCTAAGGATTTTCATTTTTTGATAGCTTCCACTTTCTTCTAAATTCTCACATCATCCTTTTTATTACCCTTTAACCTTTCAAAAAGAGATAGTTGAGCAATCATTTGTGAAAGTATTGATGATGTTCCTGTCACGACCCGTCCTCGGGGCCCGTGCCGTGACTACCCCAAGCCCGCCTTCCATAGGCCAGGGGCTGGCGACTAGCACCAAAGGCGTAAAATCCTGATAACTGGGAAGGCATTGCCTTTATAAAAGAAAACAAGCACCACGGAGTACAAGCGGAAGTAAAACACTAAGTACAAAAAGAAGAGCTGAAAAGTAAAAAGGGGCTGGAAATACAAGCCCAACTGTAAAGTACAACTCTAAAGGGAAAACAGCGACTGAAAAGTAAAGCTGCTACGCTGAGATGTCCACTGGAAATCCCACCTGAAGGGTGGGTACAGATAGCTCCTCTGCTCCTCGGGTCCCGCCATCCGCTCCGAGTATGTCCCGCCCAGTGGTCCACCTCCGGTTACCGCCTCGTCGTATAGTCCACCTCCAGGTACCGTCCAGTCCTCGAACCTTCGGCTTCTGTCAGCACTGTCCGTCGTCTGCAACCAACACAACGAGGTGCGGGCATAGCCCGTGCAGGGGTGAGTTTAACGATACTCAGTAGGGACCCCGAGACCCTCAAGGTCTCACTAAAACCAACAAGGATAAACACAAGAAGATCTCAACAGATAAACTCTACTTAGGTATATGCCCATACATATACCTAAGTTATCAAGTAACCCATCTCAATCATGAGGAAACACAAGGATTGTGAAAATGACGGATAATCACTACCCGGGTATATGCCCATACATATACCAAAGTTAGCAAGTGACCCATCTCAATCATGAGGTAAACACAATGATCAAAAGTCTCAGCTCAAACCAGGATTTTCATTATCGAAACCGTAACTGCTGAAGAGCTCCGTCTCTAGAGTGTACAGTGGTCCTGTCACGACTCCGAGGCCGCCGCTCACTAACCTAAGACTGCTGAAGTACTCCTCCTGTCGAGTACTGCGGGTCTGCTGCCAACTACCAGGCGCTCCGTCCGCTGAGGGTCTGCTGCCAACGCCGCTGACGGTTCGTCAAACGGACGTCCTGTCTGGAAGATATCAGCTTTCCCGTTCCAGGGGCCCGGTTGGATTTCGGGTAAAATCCAACCCGGCCATACTCCGACTGCATCCAAAACTCGGGCGGAGTATGTCAAAAGTTCCGTCTCATCAAGAGGAAGTCAACGAAACAGACGGCGCGTCAATCGGACGCCCGGTCTGTGAGTTATTGGCTTTTTCGTTTCCGGGGCCCGGTTGGTTTTTAAGGCAAAACCAACCCGACCGTACTCCACCTGCGTCCAAACCTCGGGCGGAGTATGCCAAAAGATCCGTCTCACTAAGAGGAACACAACGTGACTGACGGCGCGTCAATCGGACGTTCGTGGCTCAAGATATGAGCGTTTCCGCTCCGAAGGCCCGGTTGGTTTCGTGAACGAACCAACCCGGCCGAACTCAAAGTAATCCGAAACCTTGAGTGCGATATACCGAAACGACCGGCTCGATCCAAGGATCGCTTTGCCGCTGACGGTTCGTCGATCGGAGGTCCGAGGCTCAAGTTATGGGCCAAAAACCAATTCTGGTTCGAAACGGGGGGGTCCGGGTCCGGGCCGACCCGGCCCGACCCCCCCCCCCCGGGCGGCGCGGCGGCGCGGCGGCGCGGGTTGCCGCGGCGGCTGGCGCCGCGAGGAAGCTGCGCGCGGGGGATTTTTCCCCCGCTTCTTGGATGGCGGTGCGGCAAAGCCGCGCCGTTTTTGTGAAACAACGGCCCCCGCATGTGGGGGCCGGCTGGAAACGAACCGGGGGGCTGCTGCCCCCCCCCCCCTCCTTTAAAGAACCGCCCCCCTCATTAAGAGGGGGGTTTTGTTGAACCGGCCGGGGGATTTAATCCCCCGGTTTATGACATCCGGCCGGCCAGCTGGCCGGACGGTTTTTACCAACGGGACCGGAAATTCCGGTCCCGCCTTCGACATCCGACGCCGGCGGCCCGGCCGCCGGTCTTCTCTTCCGCCGCGGCCCGGAACCGGCCGCGGTGTTCGTCGTCCGGCGCGGTGCGACGGCACCGCGCCCCTTTTTGCCGTGCTTTGATATTCATTCAACGCGGCGCGACGGCGTCGCGTTCTTGAAGTTTCTACCTCGGCGTGGCGCGACGGCGCCGCGTAAAAATAAACGTACGGTAATCCGCGTGGTGCGACGGCACCACGCCACTTTGCTTCCACCGCAAGAATTAAACAAGAACGATGGAGGGGGTTCGGCCGTGTTCGTACGGTCCGGCCCCCCTCGCGTTAACTATAACACTTAAATAAAATATTTCAATGCCTCACGTAGACATGCGATCCACGAGCAAGAAACGGAATAATTAAAGAATTAAACAACAACCCCTACCTTGGTATAAGGTTTGAAGATTGTTCTACGTTCCGCGGAAGACGACGTCGCGGAGGTCGGGCGACGCGGTCGTCGTTCGTCAAATTCAACGACGAAGAGGCGCGTCCGAAGAGGCACGTCGTTGGCGAATCCTTGTACGCCGACGAAGGTTGTCCGAGGAAGGTGCGGTGTTCTCTCTCGTTGACACCGAAGACGAAGAAGAGCGGAGCGGCGTTCTTCGTCGGAACTTGAGCGTTCTACGTCAAGTCTCGAGGAAAGTCAAATAAAAAGGAAACAACGAACTCAAGAACCCTTACCTTGATAGTCGCACGTTGACGGAGTCGTGGAATATCGGTGTCGATTCCTTTGACATCGGAGGAAGAGTCGTTGTTGATGGCGTTCGTCCCGGAAAAGATGATGCGGAAGAAGAACGTCACGTCGCGGATATGGCGTCGCGGAAAGACCGTGTTCTTCGGCGAAGAAGTTCTTCGTTGAAGAACGGCGTTCTTCGTGTTCTTCGACAAGGTTGAAGAAGAAAGAAAAGCTCTCAACCACTTCAAGATGGCTAAGAGTTCTAACCCAACAAAATAAGACAAAGTCTTATTTTATTCACAAAAAGAATTTCAAAGGTTTGAAATTCAAAATGGCTAACTCCAAAATTAACTCACTTATTTAATATACATGAGTTGTATAATTAAAAACAAGTTAAGATATCAAGCCATTAAGAGGGAGATAGGGGAGTTGAAAAGGTGGGGGTTCGTGTGGGCCCCACCACACTTAATCCTCCCAAGGGAGGTTAAGTGGGTGTGGGTCCCACTTCCAACCTCCTTTGATAGGTTTTAAGAAGTTATAATAAAATTTGTTCTGCACAAATTTTATTTAACTCAACTAAAAACCTCAAAAATTAACTTTCAACCCGCAACAAACGCAACTCCCGAAAAGGTCTCTTTAAGTGAATATCGGTGCTGCGAGTTCATCGGTGCCCTCGGATTTCAATTCCGAGCACCGGATCAAAAGTTAGGAATTCCCGCTCGTTCGTTCACTGAACGTACCCGAGCCAAACTTCGGAAATTAATTCCGGGCACTCCGGGCCTCGGAATCAGGTGCCGTCTGAAACCGCGCTCTTGTAAAATTTTAAAGAAAATTAAGAAAAAATTTCCCTTGAATTTTACGGGTCTTTACATTACTCCCACCTCAGGGCTTTACGTCCCCGTAAAGATACATCAAAAATTAGGGAAACAAAAGAGGGTACTGAGCACGCATCTGAGCCTCCCGCTCCCATGTGATCTCCTGGAGATTCCCGTGCCGCTATCTGTTGCGCACAAGAGGAATCGATCATCCATGTAGGACCCGCTCCTGTCGATCCTCTATCTCCACCGGGACCTCCGTAAAAGTCGCCCCATCGTCAACGTCAAGCTCCACATGGTCAGGTATGTGCGTCGGGTCATGCACGTATCTCCTCAGCTGAGATACGTGGAAGATGTCGTGCACCCGGTGCAACTGAGGTGGTAGAGCCAGGCGATAAGCCACCTCACCAACCCTGCTGAGGACCTGGAAGGGTCCGATGAAGCGCGGAGATAACTTGTCGCCTCGGCCAAATTTCCGAATACCATGTCGAGGTGAGACCCGCAAGAAGACGTGGTCACCATCCTCGAACTCTAGTGGCCTCCGCCTCCTGTCAGCGTATGACTTCTGCCGGCTCTGTGCTGTCCTCATCCGCTCCTGGATGACATGGACCTCTTCTGACGTGGCCCGGACCATCTCTGGTCCCACAAGAGCTGCAAGATTTCTTCTTTGCCGATAAGAGAAACCTGGTCTCATCCCCTGGATGAACCACATTCTTTGCCTAAAACAGTCAATCCTAACATGGATAATATTAATCCATACCAAGGATGACGTCGTAAGGCCTCGACGCTACTACTAAGAGATCCAACCGTTACTCTCGCCTCCAAGGGTTGAGTCACACTGTCGGCATCAGTGTGTGGTAACTGGTCTCCTCCAGTAGATGTCTCACAAGTGAGGGTCAAGTCAACAGTCAACTGGAACCTCTTAGTAACATCACAAAAGAGGACATGAATGAAAACATCACAAAGGATGCGTCTTTTATTATTGCAGCTCATAATACAAGACGCTACACAAAATCAACATCAACATGGAACTAGAAGTACAAGAGACGTATCCACTAGTTCCGCTCCTGTCCACCTGCTTTACTGTTGCTCAAGCATTTGTCGCTGCCTCAACCTCGGTGGCTCCCTCCAAGCCTGCGGATCAAGGATTCGGACAGTCACGTGCCAGGTGACCCTTTCCGCGGCTTGAGTAACACAACCTGCTCCTTGCACGGCTAGCTCTGTTCCCACTCCGGGTGCCCTGCACCACCGGTCCTAAAACCCGAGATCACCCAACTGCTGGTCTGGTCCTCCTGGACCTCTGCATCATCTGTCTACTGCCCACAGATGACTCGGCTTCTGATCGAAAAACATGCGGCAAAGGCAGAATCTCCTGTACACGCTCGGGGTGTAGAGATACTGGCACAAACTCCACCCTGAAGAAGGTCTCGAAGTCTTCCCATGCGAAGTCCATCTCATCGCAAAACTGAAACAAGTGGCTCCACCACCTACCTGCTGCTGCGTGTAGTAGGCTCGCAGCGAGGATCACCATGAGGTCTGCTGGTGTCCTCACTAGCCTAATCACTCGAACCACTGCCTCCAGCCAGTCCTCTGCAGCCTGGGGATCCGTCTCCCCGCGAAACCTGGGCGGCCTCTAGCGCTGGAACTCGTGCAGCGCGCTCAAGCGTCGTGCATCGCCTACTGCTGGGGCTGGTGGCATCGGTGGCCCAACGTATGGTAGTACCGTTGGTGCCTCCGCTGGTGCCTCAACTGCAAGAGGGCCCTGTACCGAAGCCTCGTCGCTCGACAGACTGTCAGCACGCTCATCCCTCCGGGCTCTAGCTGGTCGTCTGAGAAAAGACATCCTGAAAGAAACAACGTAACACGATCAAACGATTATACCTGGTGAGCTGACCTGGTTTGAGCTGTTTTAAGGGGAAAAACCTTTGAAAACACACATGCAATCAGTGTTTTCGTGCACAAAGTCGGAAATCAGTTGTCAGGGTCCTGGTGTATGGATACGTCGGCCGCCCGCACCAACACTGGACTCCCTGAACTAAAAACCACACTCGGTACTCCCAACACTATTGCTTCACAGAAAGTAACATCAGAGTTATAAGTTCTGCGGTAGAACCGAACTCCTCTGATACCAATTTGTCACGACCCGTCCTCGGGGCCCGTGCCGTGACTACCCCAAGCCCGCCTTCCATAGGCCAGGGGCTGGCGACTAGCACCAAAGGCGTAAAATCCCGATAACTGGGAAGGCATTGCCTTTATAAAAGAAAACAAGCACCACAGAGTACAAGCGGAAGTAAAACACTAAGTACAAAAAGAAGAGCTGAAAAGTAAAAAGGGGCTGGAAATACAAGCCCAACTGTAAAGTACAACTCTAAAGGGAAAACAACGACTGAAAAGTAAAGCTGCTACGCTGAGATGTCCACTGGAAATCCCACCTGAAGGGTGGGTACAGATAGCTCCTCTGCTCCTCGGGTCCCGCCATCCGCTCCGAGTATGTCCCGCCCAGTGGTCCACCTCCGGTTACCGCCTCGTCGTATAGTCCACCTCCAGGTACCGTCCAGTCCTCGAACCTTCGGCTTCTGTCAGCACTGTCCGTCGTCTGCAACCAACACAACGAGGTGCGGGCATAGCCCGTGCAGGGGTGAGTTTAACGATACTCAGTAGGGACCCCGAGACCCTCAAGGTCTCACTAAAACCAACAAGGATAAACACAAGAAGATCTCAACAGATAAACTCTACTTAGGTATATGCCCATACATATACCTAAGTTATCAAGTAACCCATCTCAATCATGAGGAAACACAAGGATTGTGAAAACGACGGATAATCACTACCCGGGTATATGCCCATACATATACCAAAGTTAGCAAGTGACCCATCTCAATCATGAGGTAAACACAAGGATCAAAAGTCTCAGCTCAAACCAGGATTTTCATTATCGAAACCGTAACTGCTGAAGAGCTCCGTCTCTAGAGTGTACAGTGGTCCTGTCACGACTCCGAGGCCGCCGCTCACTAACCTAAGACTGCTGAAGTACTCCTCCTGTCGAGTACTGCGGGTCTGCTGCCAACTACCAGGCGCTCCGTCCGCTGAGGGTCTGCTACCAAATACCGGGCGCTACCCAGATAGCCTACTGAGGTACTCCTCCTGTCGAGTACCGCGGGTCTGCTGCTAACTACCAGGCGCTCCGTCCGCCGTGGGTCTGCCGCCAAATACCGGGCGCTCCGTCCACTGGGCTAGTCGACTCACTCCAAGTCGAGTAGGTCAAGCAGTCGTCAGGTCTCAGCCGGCTACACGGTCTCCGTACTCTGCACGCTCGTCTCCAGGAGGGTCCGCTCCACGAGCTACTGGTCGATACTCCAAGTATCACAAAGTCCCGCAAAGAAGTATCTCAAAAGTCCGTCTCGTCACAGGGGTCTCAACGCAACAGACGGCGCGTCGATCGGACGCCCGGTCTGTGAGTTATTAGCCTTTTCGTCCCAGGGGCCCAGTTGGTTTTCGGGTACAATCCAACCCGGCCACACTCCGACTGCATCCAAAACTTGGGCGGAGTATGTCAAAAGTTCCGTCTCATCAAGAGGAAGTCAACGAAACAGACGGCGCGTCAATCGGACGCCCGGTCTGTGAGTTATTGGCTTTTTCGTCTCCGGGGCCCGGTTGGGTTTTAAGGCAAAACCAACCCGACCGTACTCCACCTGCGTCCAAACCTCGGGCGGAGTATGCCAAAATATCCGTCTCACTAAGAGGAACACAACGCGACTGACGGCGCGTCAATCGGACGTTCGTGGCTCAAGATATGAGCGTTTCCGCTCCGAAGGCCCGGTTGGTTTCGTGAACGAACCAACCCGGCCGAACTCAAAGTAATCCGAAACCTTGAGTGCGATATACCGAAACGACCGTCTCGATCCAGTGATCGCGTTGCCGCTGACAGTTCGTCGATCGGAGGTCCGAGGCTCAAGTTATGGGCCAGAAACCAATTCTGGTTCGAAACGGGGGGGTCCGGGTCCGGGCTGACCCGGCCCGACCCCCCCCCCCCCCCCTGGGCGGCGCGGTGGCCGGCGGCGGCGACCGGCGGCGGCGGGCGGCGGCGGTGCGGCGGCCGGCGGCGGCGCGGCGGCGCGGGTTGCCGCGGCGGCTGGCGCCGCGAGGAAGCTGCGCGCGGGGGATTTTTCCCCCGCTTCTTGAATGGCGGCGCGGCAAAGCCGCGCCGTTTTTGTGAAACAACGGCCCCCGCATGTGGGGGCCGGCTGGAAACGAACCGGGGGGCTGCTGCCCCCCCCCCCTCCTTTAAAGAACCGCCCCCCTCATTAAGAGGGGGGTTTTGTTGAACCGGCCGGGGGATTTAATCCCCCGGTTTATGACATCCGGCCGGCCAGCTGGCCGGCCGGTTTTTACCAACGGGACCGGAAATTCCGGTCCCGCCTTCGACATCCAACGCCGGCGGCCCGGCCGCCGGTCTTCTCTTCCGCCGCGGCCCGGAACCGGCCGCGGTGTTCGTCGTCCGGCGCGGTGCGACGGCACCGCGCCCCTTTTTGCCGTGCTTTGATATTCATTCAACGCGGCACGACGGCGTCGCGTTCTTGAAGTTTCTACCCCAGCGTGGCGCGACGGCGCCGCGTAAAAATAAACGTATGGTAATCCGCGTGGTGCGACGGCACCACGCCA
Organism: Viscum album; assembly: GCA_963277665.1. NCBI lineage: Eukaryota > Viridiplantae > Streptophyta > Magnoliopsida > Santalales > Viscaceae > Viscum > Viscum album. The sequence continues at coordinate 1,049,024,157 of OY728130.1, read as the reverse complement.
CTTTGCTTCCACCGCAAGAATTAAACAAGAACGATGGAGGGGGTTCGGCCGTGTTCGTGCGGTCCGGCCCCCCTCGCGTTAACTATAACACTTAAATAAAATATTTCAAAGCCTCACGTAGACATGCGATCCACGAGCAAGAAACGGAATAATTAAAGAATTAAACAACAACCCCTACCTTGGTATAAGGTTCGAAGATTGTTCTACGTTCCGCGGAAGACGACGTCGCGGAGGTCGGGCGACGCGGTCATCGTTCGTCAAATTCAACGACGAAGAGGCGCGTCAGAAGAGGCACGTCGTTGGCGAATCCTTGTACGCCGACGAAGGTTGTCCGAGGAAGGTGCGGTGTTCTCTCTCGTTGACACCGAAGACGAAGAAGAGCGGAGCGGCGTTCTTCGTCGGAACTTGAGCGTTCTACGTCAAGTCTCGAGGAAAGTCAAATAAAAAGGAAACAACGAACTCAAGAACCCTTACCTTGATAGTCGCACGTTGACGGAGTCGTGGAATATCGGTGTCGATTCCTTTGACGTCGGAGGAAGAGTCGTTGTCGATGGCGTTCGTCGCGGAAAAGATGATGCGGAAGAAGAACGTCACGTCGCGGATATGGCGTCGTGGAAAGGCCGTGTTCTTCGGCGAAGAAGTTCTTCGTTGAAGAACGGCGTTCTTCGTGTTCTTCGACAAGGTTGAAGAAGAAAGAAAAGCTCTCAACCACTTCAAGATGGCTAAGAGTTCTAACCCAACAAAATAAGACAAAGTCTTATTTTATTCACAAAAAGAATTTCAAAGGTTTGAAATTCAAAATGGCTAACTCCAAAATTAACTCACTTATTTAATATACATGAGTTGTATAATTAAAAAGAAGTTAAGATATCAAGCCATTAAGAGGGAGAGAGGGGAGTTGAAAAGGTGGGGGTTCGTGTGGGCCCCACCACACTTAATCCTCCCAAGGGAGGTTAAGTGGGTGTGGGTCCCACTTCCAACCTCCTTTGATAGGTTTTAAGAAGTTATAATAAAATTTGTTCTACACAAATTTTATTTAACTCAACTAAAAACCTCAAAAATTAACTTTCAACCGGCAACAAACGCAACTCCCGAAAAGGTCTCTTTAAGCGAATATCGGTGCTGCGAGTTCATCGGTGCCCTCGGATTTCAATTCCGAGCACCGGATCAAAAGTTAGGAATTCCCGCTCGTTCGTTCACTGAACGTACCCGAGCCAAACTTCGGAAATTAATTCCGGGCACTCCGGGCCTCGGAATCAGGTGCCGTCTGAAACCGCGCTCTTGTAAAATTCTAAAGAAAATTAAGAAAAAATTTCCCTTGAATTTTACGGGTCTTTACAGTTCCCATCTTTATGATTCCCATGTCCATCTTCATCAAATCTATGAGGATTGGATCCTTCTCAATTCTAATAAATGATAGAATCACTGGGTCTTTTCTACTTAGATAATCTGCCACCTTGTTCGCTTTCCCAGGATGGTAATGGATTGAGCCGCTATAGTATTTGATTAGATCTAACCATCTTCGTTGGTGGATGTTCAACTCTTTCTAAGTGAATATATACTTGAGTATTTTGTGGTCCATATATATTTCACACATCTCCCTAAAGAGATAATACCACCAAAATTTTAAGGCAAAGATCACTGCAGCCATCTACAGATCATGAGGTGGATAATTTTTCTCATTAAATTCTAATTGCCCTAAAGCATAGGAAATTACTATGTCATTTTGAATCAACACACATCCAATGCCATTATTCAATGCATCACTGAATATCACAAAAAGTTATCCACTTGTGTTTAATGTGAGAACGGACGTAGTAATAACCCTCCTTTTCAACTTCTTGAAGCATTCTTCGCATTCATCACTCCAAGAAAACTTTACTCCCTTATGAATTATCTTGATAAGAAGGTTTGAAAATTGTGAGAAATTTCTCACAAATCATCGATAATATCATGATAACACCAAGAAGCTATGAATGTTCATTACCGATGTTGGACTCAGCCGTCCCTCTATTGTAGTTGTCTTAGAGGGATCCATAGATATCCCATTGCTTGTGGTGATATGGACCAAGAATGATACCTCCTTCAACCAGAACTCACACTTTCTGTACATTGCATAGTGCATATCCTTTCGAAAGGTCGCTAGTACAGTTCATAGTTTCTCCTCATGATCCTCTTTGAGTTTGTAGTATATTACAATATCTTCTGTATAGACTACAACAATTTTTTTGAGGTAATCTCTAAAGAATATATTCATCAAGTCCATGAAGATTTCTTGATCATTAGTGAGTCCAAAAGGTGTTACTATGAATTCATAAAAATCATATCATGTATGAAAAACAGTCTTGGGGATATCTTCCTTCTTCACCCTTACTTGATAATACCCCGAATGCATGTCTACCTTAGAGAAGTATTGTGCTCCCCGTAGATGATTGAACAAGTCATCAAATTCATCGGAGATGATAATTGTTCTTTATCCTGACTTTTTTAATATCACGATAATCAATGCAAAGGTGCTTTGACCAGTCCTTGTTCTTGGTGAAGAGGACTGGTGCACCCCATGGTGAAGCACTTGGCCATATAAACCCTTTATCAAGATTCTCCTGTAGTTGTTTCTTCATCTCCTCAAGCTCCATAACTTCCATTCTATATAGATTCATGGATATTGGCAATGCCCCGGGTATAAGATCAATTGATAATTCAATATCTCATCTAGGAGGAAGACTAAGAAATTCCTCGGGAAACACTCAGTGATTTCCTCACAATATGCATGTCTTCAAAGATGGTTTCCTCCTTAGACTCAATCATATAAGCCAGATACACTTTCTTTTATTATAGCAATATCCATGCTTAAGATGATGGAGCTAAAGAAGATTTATCTTCCTCCTTGCCCTTGTACCGAATCGGGGGTCGATTATCTTCATGGATATTGATTAACCACTAATGGAAATTTATGTTTGATCTATATTGGTAAATCCAATCCATGCCGATAATTGCATCAAATTAAACTAGAGGGAGTATGATGAGGTTTTCCAAGAAGTTCAATCCACCGATTATGATAGGGGAGGAGTTATATTTATATGATGCAATGATTTCCATATTTCCCATACTCACCGACATCGTTACATCCATAATTTCTGTTGGTGTTGGGATTGTTAAACTAATCGTTCGGGATATAAAAGAATGTGTAAAAACTGAATCAAAATGTATGTTCACTATTCATGAATGAATAACTAGTGTACCTGTCACCACTTCATTGTCGGCATTCACTTCAGTGGTAGTGATAAAAAATTCCCACACTTTCTATCTTGAAGGTTTTTGGTTACCTCCGAATAACCTTGGTTTAGCGTGCTGATTTGAAAGGTGCCTTGGTTCTTTGTTGTTGCAGAAATGAACAACTCGTTGAGAGTCGAATAGAGCATTCCTCTACTTTGTCACAAATGTGGGTTTTTTCCTAAATTTAATAGCTAATATCCCTTCTCTTCCACACCAAAAGAATTTCATCGTCCCCTTTAGGAAATTTCTAGGGTGCTTCTTTCCACACCTTTGGAAAGCGGGGTGCTAGATTTTCTTAGCACCGTTGGATTTTTCCATCAGATCACTAGAATTGAAGTCCACCTTATGCTTCTTATCCCTATGATACCCCTGAGATTTTCCAATAAACATTTCAACCTTGAGGGTACATCAAACAGTCTACTCATTGTTGTCGAAGTCATGGATTTCTAGGGCTTTCTATAGGCTAGGTTTCAACCCACCAAAAATGTGTACAACCTTGAATTCGGGGGTAGTGACAAAGCCGGAGGCATCTCCTGTAATTGTTGTAAAGTATTCCTAATATGATCTTAATGATTCTTCATTTTTTCTCTATAGAAATGAAGTCTCTTTCCATCTTATTCAAGAGGGTGTGATGAAAATATTTATCGAAAAACGTATTTTGTAAATCATTCCATTCCAACGCCTCGATCTCTTCCTCAGGCTTCGTATCTTCTATCAATGTCCACCATTAATCAGCTTCACTCTCCATGCAATAATCGGCCAGGATAACCTTCTCTTGTTCATAACATTGAAGGATGGAGTAGATCTTTTCAATGGATTTGATCTATGGTTAGGTGATTGATGGATCTGGTGATCCATTAAAAGTAGGAGGCATTTGTGTAACACCCGAGATTTTTATGAGTAATATTTTGTTTTTATATATCATCAAAGGAATCTTTCACTACACACTTTCTTGGATTACTTTACACGCAATCACGACCTTCCTCGATAGCTTGCGTCGTACGCAATACCGAGTTTCACTAAACAACGATATGCTATTAAAATATTATTAAAACTAGCCATTATGAATAGTAATAACCACTTTTTGAAATTTTGTAAATTTTATTTTTCAAAATGGACTTCATTTTTGGATTCGGAATACCGAAATTAGCCTAGGGTGAAATTTTGGTATTTTTCTGAAAACTTTCAATTTTTGATGAATAGTGAAACCACTAAGTGGTAGGTTAAAAACTGAATTTTTGCATAAAACTTAATTTTACCGCTTCTGTGAATGGAATTTCGAAAATCCAACAGACACGGTTGATATCAGTAAGTAAAATGTGGTTCAATGAGATAAAAATAATTTTTTGGTGAATAGTAACTTTTTACTTTTTTTACCACGGTTAATAGTAAATAGGGTAACTAAGGGTAAATATGATATTACTATTACCCTAACACATGTCCTAATTCTATTGTATAAGTTTAATTCGACCAAAAACAAACTTAGGAATAACATATGACCATTTAGGCCCACTTGGGTTAGATTAGGACATTTATTATTAATTTATTTAAAGAAGGGTTAAAATAGTTAAAATCAAAGTTTAATAAGTAAATCATTTTTAATATGGGGTTATACATAAGATAAATTAGACTATAAATATTCATTAGAAATATAAAAATATTTCCTACATAATTGTATTTTATTTGTAATTTTTAGACATTAAATTATTTAATTTATTTATGACACAATGATGATGCAGTAATTATCTTATTAATGAAATATTGACATAATTGATGTTATAAACACCAAAATAAATGTAATTTGAGACTTTTTATGAATTCCACTAATTTTCTAGGTTACTATGATATATTAGTGTTGATTTAATCAACTTGGTTCGAACATATAATTCTGTTATGACTTTCAAAAAAATCATATATCAAATAGTGTCATAATTGACACAAAATAGTTTTTAAATCAAATATTATATTAATAATTGTTATTTTATTCCTAAAAATCTAAGGTTCGGCCAAATTACTTAGATAAGGATATATATATTAATAATAAACAATTTGGGGTTCGTTTGGCATGTTATAGTTACTGTATTAACCATATAGTGAAAGAAAACAAAAAGACATGGTAAAAGTTAAATTATTTAACTTAGAGTTAAATCTAATTGATGAGGTTAACATAATACCCTAAACTTGTCTAAATCCTATTGGTTGATAGTATTGCGACCTATCCCCACTTTAGCTTCGAAATAAGACCCTTTGGAACCATTATAAACCGATTTTGACTTTAATATAAAATAATATTTTGAGATATTCCTAAGGTACCCCTCTCCTTCCATATAAAAGGGCACCTCCTCCCCCTCCTCCTCACACCAATTTGAGCACTCAAGCTCGGCCAATGTAACAGCCCAAGATTTTATGAAAAATATCCTTTTTTAATTTTACTAATGTCTTGTGTTGTACGCTTCACCAAAAGAAGCTTGCACAACACGCATCCTTGACTTGCCTTGCATTACACGTAATCACAACCTTCCTCGATAGCGTGTGTAGTACACAATACTGAGTTTCATGAAACAACGATATGCTATTAAAATAGTATTAAAACTAGCCGTTATGAATAGTAATAACCACTTTTTAAATTTTAGAAATTTTATCTCTCAAAATGGACTTCATTTTTGGATTCGGAGTATCGAATTTAGCCTAAGGGCAAATTTTGGTACATTTCAGATAAGTTTCATATTCTGATGAATAGTGAAAATTACTAAATTATAATTAAAAAACAACTTTTTTAATCGAAATAATTAATAGTGATAAATTATTAATTTGAGTGGTTTTAAATTATATTTAGAATATATTTTTACAATTTAATACAATGTTGGTCATTGGATGTAATTTCACATTAAAACCAGACATAAACAAGTGTCAATCTTTTGATAGATATTGTTTTTTAAAAACACGCTATTTGTTTTAACAGCGGGATTTATTTATAAAATTAATTAATGAAACTTCTATGTTATGAATTTGGTAAAATAGACTTCATTTTTGAATTCGGAATATGAAATATAGCTTATGATGAAATTTTGACATTGTTCTGAAAAACATCAATTTTTGATGAATAGTGAAACTACTAAGTGGTAGTTAAAAAAACTGAACTTTTCATAAAACTTAATTTTACCGCTTCTGTGAATGGAATTTCAAAAATCCGAGAGACACGGTTGATGTCAGTAAGTAAAATGTGGTTCAATGAGATGAAAATAATTTTTGGTGAATAGTAACTTTTTACTTTTATTTACCACGGTTAAAAGTAAATAGGGTAATTAAGGGTAAAAATAATATTAATATTACCCTAACACATGTCCTAATCCTATTGGACAAGTTTATTTCGACCAAAAACAACCTTAAGTGTAAAATATTATCATTTAGGCCCACTTGGATTTGATTAGGACATTTATTATTATTTAATTCAAAGAATAGTTAAAAGAGTTAAAATCAAAGTTTATTTACTAAAACATTTTTAATATAGGGTTATACATAAGATAAATTCGATTGTAAATATTCATTAGAAATCTAAAAATATTTCCTAGATAATGGTATTTTATTTATAATTTTTAGACATTAAATAATTTAATTTATTTATGACACAATTATGATGCAGTAATTATCTTATTTATGAGATATTGACATAATTGATGTTATAAACACAAAACTAAATGTAATTTGAGACTTTTTATGAATTCCACTAATTTTATAGGTTACTATGATATATTAGTGTTGATTTAATCAACTTGGTTCGAACATATAATTCTGTTATGACTTTCACAAAAATCATATATCAAATAGTGTCAAAATTGACACAAAATAGTTTTTAAATCAAATATTATATTATTAATTGTTATTTTCTTCCTAAAAATATACGTTTCAGCCAAATGACATAGATAAGGATATATGTATTAATAATATACAATTTGGGGTTCGTTTGGCAAGTTATAGTATGTGTATTAACCATATAGTGAAAGAAAACAAAAAGACACGGTAAAAGTTAAATTATTTAACTTAGAGTTAAATCTAATTGATAAGGTTAAAATAATACCCTAAACTTGTCTAAATCCTATTGGATGATAGGATTTCGACCCATCCCCACTTTAGCTTCGAAATAAGACCCTTTGGAACCATTATAAACCGATTTTGACATTAATATAAAATAATATTTTTAGGTATTCCTAAGGTGCCCCTCTCCTCCCTTATAAAAGGACACCTCCTCCCCCTCCTCCTCACACCAATTTGAGCACTCAATCTCGGCCAACCCCTGACAAAATCCCTTATCCACTTCCCTAGAATAATCCTAGAGGTCCTGGTCTTCTTCAAAGACCAATCTTAGTTCCCTAAGTGGAGGATTCAAAGAGGCGTTTCAAAGAAGAGGTAATAACCATTACCGATCTTTTCAATTTCTTTCTTCTTCAACTTCTTCTTATTTAGTTGTTTCATAACAAAGTAATAACATAAGTATTACTTAAATACTGATATGTTATTATAAATATGAAACAACCCTAATTCATCTTCTATCCATCCTACGGAAAAAATGAAATCACCGCGTGTGCGTACGTACGGAATACCGTCTCCACGCCGTGGTGTAATCTATTTTCCACCACCACCTTACATGGATGGGTATAATGGTGTAAAGAATAACTATACATAGTTATTACAACATCATATTTATTCTGATATATTGTATAATCCACTCCAATTCAATTCAATATTTATGGAAATGATATCATCGCTCGTGCATACGTACGGACTACCGTCTCCACGACGCGATGAGATTCATTCTCAATGATTAACCATTAACGAATGATTATAAAGTATATATAATAAGTACTAATGAAATATATTACCTAATAATGATACTGTAATTATTTATATTTATATGTATGTCATCTACTTAATTCCATTCAATTCAATAAGGAAACGAAAACAGCGTTCATGCGTACGTACGGACTACCGTCTCCATGAACGGTGTATTTCTTTCCATTTACTAATTTATTATATATGTATATTCTGAATATATATATATAAATCATGTTTTATATTCTGGAATTAAGTAATCATGATCTAAGTAATCATATGAATAATTACAAGTTAAAAACACAAACGACAAATGAGACGATTTTACCCAAAACACTACTTTAACATGAATTTACAAAAGAACGGGTAATATAAAGTCATAAGTGGACCATATATGATATAATAACATTGAATATGATTATGTAATAAGTCAATAACATGATTTAAATCATTATATAGGAGGTTCGGACACTTACAAAGCAAATCGGACCTAAGGTAAGGGAAAATATCCCAATCTCATTTTTATCCGAGATTGTTTATTCGTAAGTATTTACTGGGGTGTATTTTATCATCCACATCCATGTTTCATCAAAATGTAATATTAGTTCCATCCACCTAAAAATTATTTAAATCCATTTTTACCCTTCGGTGAGTTTTTAGTAATATGTATGGAAGGAATCTTTTGTCGTTTTTCGTACGAGGTACTTTTTGACTTTTCCGACAAAAGTACGAAGAATGTTTTTTTAACATATATGGAAAGAATGGATTTTTAAAACATTATTTCCAAGAATCTTCCTTTATAAGTTTTCATGTTTATTTTTAATCAACTTCTTTTAGTTTATAATTGTATGACATTTTAAGAAAAGAAAAGTGTTTTTGAAGTAGAAAGGATATTTTCCTCAAGAATGAAGTTCAAGTATTTTATCAAAATTATTTTCCATCTAAGATAATAAAAGGGTTCTGTTTTTACCCCTATTATTACATGGATTTGATTATGTTGTGATGGAAACATTTTTATGAATTCCTTTATCTTATATGAATTGTTTTATGATGTCATGTTGTTTAAGAATCCCATTTTTATTACATGGGTTATGCGATGATGTATGATTTATGATTATGTGGCACATATAAGAAAGGATTCATTATGAGATGGGTGGGACCTATATCTCCCTACAATGCATTGGGTAATGATTTTATATCTCATGAGATAGACATGGCTGAAATGGTAGGTTATACCGGTTCAGTGAAACAGGACTGAAACGAGGGTTACTCGATTCTAGAAAGGGACTTTGTCCACTAAGATAGTCTTGGCAATGAGTCTTGACTAACAAGAAATGAATCTCTATAATTATGTGTGAATGCCACAAAGTTTCATGTTTTAAGTTATTATTATTGTGATTACATTTCCCTGCCATGATTTATCCCATGTTATGAAATTTTGACCTCTTTTGCAGGTTAAGATTTCCAAAAGTTATGTGCTTGTGTATATGATGTGATTGATATTTCTTTTGTTTACCCTTACTGAGCATTTGAGCTCACCCTTTTATGTTTTTTTCCCCAGGATATAAATAAAGGTTTTAGGTTAAAAAAAAGGGAAGATCTTTATGGGAGATATTGAAGATCTTTCACCACGATTAGAAGATTACGTTCCGAGTTTCCAAAGACACTAAACTATTACGATCCTTGTGTGTGTGTTTTTGTTATGTACTAAGTATTCCGCAAAAGTAATGTAATGTCAATGTACGTCAAGCTTCGGGTCTCTACAGTTGGTATCAGAGGAAAGGTTTAGTCAACCTTTGGAAACTAGGATGCAAATACGTTAGTGATATCCCTAGAGATATTTCTAAGGTATGTCTAGGGATGTCACTAAGGATAAGTATACGTATAGGTTATAGTACTAGAATTACGCTAACGATCATAGAATTAAACCTAAGATGTTAGATATTGAAGGTACTCCCCCTTTATTATGTTGTTTTCCCTATCATGATTTTTGCCTCTCACACTATTCTTTTTGGGTTTTAGATGATGGCTGGAACCCAAAGGAACCGTGTTGATCAATGCAATGGAAAATGCAATGATTGTCCTCCTGAACAAACAAATGTTATGGGAGATGGAGTGCAAAATCTTATTGCTATACTTACACAAGCTATGAATCATTCTGGACTTCCAAATGAGCAGAGAAGGGAACAATATTCTATTGAGTCCTTCATGAGGCAACACCCACCTTCTTTCAGTGGGTCTTCTGATCCACTTGTTGCTGAACAATGGATCGGTACCACTGAAAAGATATTTTCAGTTCTTCAATGTTCTGAACATGATAAAGTCATCTTAGCAGTATATCATTTGGAAGGTGAAGCTGATCAATGGTGGAATCTTATCAAGAATACAAGGCAAAGAGATGAAATTGAGTCCATGGAATGGGACGAGTTCAAGAACTTGTTTTTCAATAAGTACTTCCCTCGTATTCTTTGAACAAAGATGGAGAAGGAGTTTCTTGAACTAAAGCAAAAGGATGATGAATCTGTTGGTATATACGGAGCGAATTTTACAAGACTTGCAAGGTATGCATCTGGCATTATCATCCAACCTGAAAGTAAAGTTGATCGATTTTTCAGTGGCTTAAAACCAAGTCTTAGAAGGGCATTAGCTATAAGAGACTTCAGTAGCTATGAGGAAATTGTGCATTGTCCTATCAAGGTAGAAATGGAAGTTAGTGTTACATATCCATCTCATGGTTTTGACAAAAAACGAAAGATGGAGTTCAAGGAGAAATCTCAGAATAATGGTGAAAAGAAGATGAATGTTTCCTTATGCACAAAGTGTGGAAAGAAGCATGGTGGATATTGTCTTAAAGGGACTAGAAAATGTTTTAAGTGTGGTAAAGAAGGTCATCGAGCAGCTGAGTGTCGAAGTAATGGAAAAAGGTTTTCTAATGATGTGAATAAATAAAACACTGCAGAGAATGCACCACCAACACTTCAATGCTTCAAGTGCAAGGAAATGGGGCATTATGCTAATAAATGCCCTAATCCAAGGGTTAGTGATGATCAACATGAGCAACCACTGAAGGCAAAGGACAGAGGGAAGTCACATGCGATCACTATTGGCAATGTTGAATATGACAATGATGTGGTGGAATGATTAAGTGTTTATGTAAAGGGATTTCGAAATAATGTTGTATCATTGAGTATTGCAATATTTATTGATGTGGTATTCAAAGTGATTGATATATTTTGGAAATAAGATGATATGCGCATAATGAAGGGAAAACGAGAAAATGAAATGTTTAATAGTATTCATGAGCTCATGATTGATATAAGGACTAAGTGATATCATGGTTTGAGAATATAGAATTTTGAGGATTTTGGTATGTGGAAAGTGTTAACTTTTAACTGCATTCATGTTTTCACTAAGGTTCAATGGGTATTCAAAAGAATACATGATTAAGGACTTTGAATGTTTGGAATGTGACCAACAAAACATATCTTATGATATATGGGGATCAACGATGGTATTAAATCTCTGGTAATCGTTTTCACTATGTTATAAGAGTGGACTACAGTATTATGGATAAGCCTAAAGATTGAAATGGATTATGTTGGACATAAGTGAGTATTGTTTAAGGATAGAAGTTTTTTTTCGATATTATTGATGGGATGTTATAGTAATGTAGTTTTAGAAAAAGGAAAACCTGCAGGACAGGCGACAACCCATCGCTTCGGACAAGGCTGTGGGAATCGAACCCACAACCGAAGTGCGACTGGCCTTTATCGCCTACCACTGGCCTACAGGAAGTCCCTGTTTAGTAGAAACTAGTTTTATTATATTAAGCAGTATGATATATGAAGTATAAGTCCATTTTAGGAACCATATGTGATTAATCTCACTATAGATCGACTTATGTATATAATTTTTGCTAACCTTTTGTTTGAGACAGATGGAATGACCTGTCATTCTATCACATGATCTGCTAACACTTCACGAATAACAAATTCAACTTCATTTATTTAAGAGATGAAGTGGAAATTGTTCAAGGCATGAACCATAGTGAGATTGTACCAAAATAAAGAAAGTATTTATTCTAATTCAAATTTTCAACTTTAGGGAAATGATATTGAAAACCAAAAATGTTGTCCTGGTGATCTTATACCTGATGAATCGGATGGTACCTTAGATCATCACAAATTTATGGATTTGTGATTGTTGGCTTTTCCATAGCCATGTTCTCTACCACTCTCCATCAGAACATGATGGTTAGATTTTTCTTCCATATCCATATTTTCACCTATGTCGAAACCCAATGATTAGTTTATTTGGGTAACCGTTAAGTTTCATACTTTTGTTTTTAAATATTGGTTTTGGTATTCCTTTTTACGATGTGGGTTTCTATTAAAGAAACTTTCAAATAGTAAACCATTTATAACCCCAACGAATTTCGAGGGCGAAATTCATTTTAAGGGGGGTAGAATGTAACAGCCCAAGATTTTATGAAAAATATCCTTTTTTAATTTTACTAATATCTTGTGTTGTACGCTTCACCAAAAGGAGCTTGCACAACACGCATCCTTGAATTGCCTTTCATTACACGTAATCGCAACCTTCCTCGATAGCGTGTGTAGTACGCAATACTGAGTTTCACGAAACAACGATATGCTATTAAAATATTATTAAAACTAGCCGTTATGAATAGTAATAACCACTTTTTTAAATTTTAGAAATTTTAGCTCTCAAAATGGACTTCATTTTTGGATTCGGAGTATCGAATTTAGCCTAAGGTGAAATTTTGGTACATTTCGGATAAGTTTCACATTCTGATGAATAGTGAAAATTACTAAATTATAATTAGAAAACAACTTTTTCAATCCAAATAATTAATAGTGATAAATTATTAATTTGAGTGGTTTTAAAGTATATTTAGAATATATTTTTACAATTTAATACAATGTTGGTCATTGGATGTAATTTCACATTTAAACCAGACATAAACAAGTGTCAATCTTTTGATAGATATTGTTTCTTAAAAACACGCTATTTGTTTTAACAGCGGGATTTATTTATAAAATTAATTAATGCAACTTATATGTTGTGAATTTGGTAAAATAGAATTCATTTTTGAATTCGGAATATGAAATATAGCTTAGGATGAAATTTTGACATTGTTCTGAAAAACATCAATTTTTGATGAATAGTGAAACTACTAAGTGGTAGTTAAAAAAACTGAACTTTTCATAAAACATAATTTTACCGCTTTTGTGAATGGAATTTCAAAAATCCGAGAGACACGGTTGATGTCAGTAAGTAAAATGTGGTTCAATGAGATGAAAATAATTTTTGGTGAATAGTAACTTTTTACTTTTATTTACCACGGTTAAAAGTAAATAGGGTAATTAAGGGTAAAAATGATATTAATATTACCCTAACACATGTCCTATTCCTATTGGACAACTTTATCTCGACCAAAAACAACCTTAAGTGTAAAATATTATCATTTAGGCCCACTTGGATTAGATTAGGACATTTATTATTATTTAATTCAAAGAAGAGTTAAAAGAGTTAAAATCAAAGTTTATTTACTAAAACATTTTTAATATAGGGTTATACATAAGATAAATTCGATTGTAAATATTCATTAGAAATCTAAAACTATTTCCTAGATAATGGAATTTTATTTATAATTTTTAGACATTAAATAATTTAATTTATTTATGACACAATTATGATGCAGTAATTATCTTATTTATGAGATATTGACATAATTGATGTTATAAACACCAAAATAAATGTAATTTGAGACTTTTTATGAATTCCACTAATTTTCTAGGTTACTATGATATATTAGTGTTGATTTAATCAACTTGGTTCGAACATATAATTCTGTTATGACTTTCACAAATATCATATATCAAATAGTGTCAAAATTGACACAAAATAGTTTTTAAATCAAATATTATATTATTAATTGTTATTTTATTCCTAAAAATCTAAGGTTCAGCAAAATGACTTAGATAAGGATATATGTGTTAATAATATACAATTTGGGGTTCGTTTGACATGTTATAATAAGTGTATTAACCATATAGTGAAAGAAAACAAAAAGACACGGTAAAAGTTAAATTATTTAACTTAGAGTTAAATCTAATTGATAAGGTTAAAATAATACCCTAAACTTGTCTAAATCCTATTGGATGATATGATTTCGACCCATACCCACTTTAGCTTCGAAATAAGACCCTTTGGAACCATTATAAACCGATTTTGACATTAATATAAAATAATATTTTGAGGTATTCCTAAGGTGCCCCTCTCATCCCTTATAAAAGGACACCTCCTCCCCCTCGTCCTCACACCAATTTGAGCACTCAAGCTCGGCCAACCCCTGCCAAAATCCCTTATCCACTTCCCTAGAATAATCCTAGAGGTTCTGGTCTTCTTCAAAGACCAATCTTAGTTCCCTAAGTGGAGGATTCAAAGAGGCGTTTCAAAGAAGAGGTAATAACCATTACCGATCTTTTCAATTTCTTTCTTCTTCAACTTCTTCTTCTTTAGTTGTTTCATAACAAAGTAATAACATCAGTATTACTTACATACTGATATGTTATTATAAATATGAAACAACCCTAATTCACCTTCTATCCATCCTACGGAAAAAATGAAATCACCGCGCGTGCGTACGTACGGAATACCGTCTCCACGCCGTGGTGTAATCTATTTTCCACCACCACCTTACATGGATGGGTATAATGGTGTAAAGAATAACTATAAATAGTTATTAAAACATCATATTGATTCTGATATATTGTATAATCCACTCCAATTCAATTCAATATTTATGGAAATGATATCATCGCTCGTGCGTACGTACGGACTACCGTCTCCACGACGCGATGAGATTCATTCTCAATGATTAACCATTAATGAATGATTATAAAGTATATATAATAAGTACTAATGAAATATATTACCTAATAATGATACTGTAATTATTTATATTTATATGTATGTCATCTACATAATTCCATTCAATTCAATAAGGAAACGAAAACAGCGTTCATGCGTACGTACGGACTACCATCTCCATGAACGGTGTATTTCTTTCCATTTACTAATTTATTATATATTTATATTATGAATATATATATAAATCATGTTTTATATTCTGGAATTAAGTAATCATGATCTAAGTAATCATATGAATAATTACAAGTTAAAAACACAAACGACAAATGAGACGATTTTACCCAAAACGCTACTTTAACATGAATTTACAAAAGAATGGGTAATATAAAGTCATAAGTGGACCATATATGATATAATAACAATGAATATGATTCTGGAATAAGTCAATAACATGATTTAAATCATTATACAGGAGGTTCGGACACTTACGAAGCAAATCGGACCTAAGGTAAGGGAAAATATCACAATCTCATTTTTATCCGAGATTGTTTATTCGTAAGTATTTACTAGGGTGTATTTTATCATCCACATCCATGTTTCATCAAAATGTAATATTTTTTCCATCCACCTAAAAATTATTTAAATCCATTTTTACCCTTCGGTGAGTTTTTAGTAATATGTATGGAAGGAATCTTTTGTCGTTTTTCGTATGAGGTACTTTTTGACTTTTCCGACAAAAGTACGAAGAATGTTTTTTTTAACTTATACGGAAAGAATGGATTTTTAAAACATTATTTCCAAGAATCTTCCTTTATAAGTTTTCATGCTTATTTTTAATCAACTTCTTTTAGTTTATAATTGTATGACATTTTAAGAAAAGAAAAGTTTTTTTGAAGTAGAAAGGATATTTTCCTCAAGAATGAAGTTCAAGTATTTTATCAAAATTATTTTCCATCTAAGATAATAAAAGGGTTCTGTTTTTACCCCTATTATTACATGGATTTGATTATGTTGTGATGGAAACATTTTTATGAATTCATTTATCTTATATGAATTGTTTTATGATGTCATGTTGTTTAAGAATCCCATTTTTATTACATGGGTTATGCGATGATGTATGATGTATGATTATGTGGCACACATAAGAAAGGATTCATTATGAGATGGGTGGGTCCTATATCTCCCTCCAATTCATTGGGTAAAGATTTTATATCTCATGAGATAGACATGGCTGAAATGGTAGGTTATACTGGTTCAGTGAAACAGGACTGAAACGAGGGTTACTCGATTCAAAAAGGGACTTTGTCCACTAAGATAGTCTTGGCAATGAGTCTTGACTAACAAGAAATGATTCTCTATGATTATGTGTGAATGCCACAAAGTTTCATGTTTTAAGTTATGATTATTGTGATTACATTTCACTGCCATGATTTATCCCATGTTATGAAATTTTGATCCCTTTTGCAGGTTAAGATTTCCAAAAGTTATGTGCTTGTGTATATGATGTGATTGATATTTCTTTTGTTTACCCATACTAAGCATTTGAGCTCACCCTTTTATTTTTTCTTTTCCCCAGGATATAAAGAAAGGTTTTAGGTTAAAAAAAAGGGAAGATCTTTATGGTATATATTGAAGATCTTTCACCACGATTAGAAGATTACGTTCCGAGTTTCCAAAGACACTAAACTATTACGATCCTTGTGTGTGTGTTTTTGTTATGTACTAAGTATTCCGCAAAAGTAATGTAATGTCAATGTACGTCAAGCTTCGGGTCTCTACAGCCAACCCCTGAAATTTTCTCCTCTCTACTTCCCTAGAATAATCCTAGAGGTCCTGGTCTTCTTAAAAGACCAATCTTAGTTCCCTAAGTGGAGGATTCAAAGAGGCGTTCCAAAGAAGAGGTAATATCCATTACCGATCTTTTCAATTTCTTTCTTCTTCAACTTCTTCTTCTTTAGTCGTTTCGTGATAAAGTAATAACATCAGTATTACTTACATACTTATATGTTATTATAAATATGAAACAACCCTAATTCACCTTCTATCCATCCTATGGAAAAATGAAATCACCGCGCGTGCGTACGTACGGAATACCGTCTCCCCGCCGTGGTGTAATCTATTTTCCACCATCACCTTACAAGGATGGGTATAATGGTGTAATGAGTAACTATTTATGATTATTATAAAGTAATATTGATACTGAAATGATATATATATATACTCCAATACAGTTCCACGATCATAGGAACGATATCATCACTCGTGTGTACGTACGGAATACCGTCTCCACGATGTGATGTGACTCGTTCTACATGATCATCATTACATAGTAATTATATAAATGAATTTAATGAATAAATATGATATATGTTACACTAATACCATTCTGGATATAAGGTATCTATAACCTTAAAAGAAGAATAAGAATTTATTCGGCAAAACACGCATAAGAACAAAAGGCAATAAGGACCCGAGTAACAAGTAACAATGAAATATTACTAACAAGAAGCTAAGAATATGACCATATATGATATCATATCAATATGTATGATTCTGGAATAAGTAAATAATATTATTTAAACCATTATACAGGAGCTTCGGACACGTACACAGCAAATCGGACCTAAGGTAAGGGAAATATCACAATCTCATTTTTATTCGAGATTGTTTATACTTTATCATTTACTGGGGTGTATTTTATCATCCACATCCATGTTTCCTCAATATGTAATATTTATATCCTTATAAAATAGTTTATATTCAATTTTACCCTTCGGTAAAGTTTTATTAAAGGATATGAAAGGAATATTTTGTCATTTTTCGTACGAGGTACTTTTTTGACTTTTCTGACAAAAGTACGAGAAGAATGTTTTTTTTAACTTATATGGCATGAATGTATTTTTAAAACATTATTTCCAAGAAGCTTAATTTACAAGTTTTCAAGTTTATTTTTAATCATCTTCTTTTATTTTAAAGTCGTATGACATGTTATGAAAGGAAAAATGTTTTTGAAGTAGAAAGGATAATTTCCTCAGGAATGGAGTTCAAGTATTTTATCAAAATTATTTTCCATATAAGATAATAAAAGGGTTATGTTTTTATCCCTATTATTACATGGATTTTATTATGTTGTGATGGAAATATTTTTATGAATTCCTTTATCTTATATGAATTGTTTTATGATGTCATGTTGTTTAAGAATTCCATTTTTATTACATGGGTTACGCTATGATGTATGGTTTATGATTATGTGGCACACATAAGAAAGGATTAATTATAAGATGGGTGGGACCTATATCTCCCTCCAATGCCTTGGGTAAAGATTTTATATCTCATGATATAGACATGGCTGGAACGGTAGGTTATACCGGTTCAGTGAAACAGGACTGGAACGAGGGTGACTCGGTTCGGAAAGGGACTCTGTCCACTAAGATAGTCTTGGAAATGAGTCATGACTAACAAGAAATGATGTTCCATGATTATGTGTGCATGCCACAAAGTTTCAAGTTTCATGTTATGATTATGGGGATCTCATTTTCACTTCTATGATTTATTCCTTGTTAAGATATTATGATCTCTTTTTCAGGTTATGATTTTCAAAAAGATGTGATATGATTTTTATTTCCTTTATTTGCCCTTGCTAAGCATTTGAGCTCACCCTTTTATGTTTCTTTTCCCCAGGTCAGGAAGATGGATATTAAGTAGAATATGCTAAAAGGGACCCTAGATATGATGAAATAAATGGGAGACACTATAGAAGATTTATCAACCAGTTTTTTATGTTTCCCAGTACCTAAAGACACTATACCTATATGGTCCTTTGTGGTTTTTTCATATGTTTTAATAAGTGTGCTTCAATTTTGAAGTATTAACAATGTATGTAAAGTATGGGTCGTTATAGTTGGTATCAGAGGAAAGGTATAGTCAACCTTTGGAAACTAGGATGTGAAAGCCTTAGTAAGAACCATAAGGATAAGTCTAAGAATAGAACAAAATCTTAGTGTTTTAGAAATGGCCATGAATACCCTAGGATAAGACCTTAAGCATGAAAATTTTATTCTTGAATTATGTGGTTTTCCTATTATAATTAGTGTTGCTCACACTATTCTTCTTGGTTTTAGTCAATGGCTGGAACCCGAAGGAACCATGTTAATGCGGAATGTGATGGGCAATGCAATGATTGTCCCCCCTGAGAAACCAAACGATTTGTGAGCTGGAATGCAAAATCTTGTAGCCATGCTCACACAACTTTCTCAAGCTATGAATCATGAAGGACTTCCAAACGAACAAAGGAAGGAGCAAAATTCTGTTGAATCCTTCATGAGGCAGCGTCCACCTTCTTTCAACAGGTATACTGATCCATTAGTTGCTGAACAATGGATTAGTACTACTGAAAAGATATTTTCAATTCTTCAATGTTCTGAACATGATAAAGTCATCCTAGCAGTGTATCGTTTGGAAGGAGATGCTGATCAATGGTGGAATCCTATTGAGATTACGAGGCAAAGGGATGAAATTGAGTCTATGGAATGGGACGAGTTCAAGAACTTATTTTTCAATAAGTACTTCCCTCGTATTCTCTGAACAAAGATGGAGAAAGAGTTTCTTGAACTGAAGCAAAGGGATGATGAGTCTGTTGGTACCTATGAAGCAAATTTTACAAGACTTGCAAGGTACGCTTATGGTATTATTATCCAACCTGAGAGTAAGATAGATCGATTCTTTAGTGGCTTAAAACCAAGTCTTCGAAGGGCGTTAGCCATAAGGGACTTCAATAGCTATGAGGAAATCGTTCGATGTGCTCTCAAAGTTGAGATGGAGATTGGAGTAACCCATCAGTCACATGGGTTTGATAAGAAGAGGAAGATGGAATTCAAAGGAAAATCTAAAGATCACACTGAAAAGAAGATGAGCTTTCCCTTATGCTCAAAGTGTGGAAAGAAACATGGATGGATTTGTCTTAAAGGGACAAGTAAATGTTTTAAATGTGGAAAGGAAGGTCATCGGGCATTTGAATGCCGCGATAATGGGAAGAAGATGTTTAATGACGCAAACAAAGGAAGGGATACACAGAATGAACCTACTACACTTCAATGTTTCAAGTGCAAGGAGATGGGGAATTATGCCAATCAATGCCCAAATCCAAGGGTTGATGATGATGGTCGACGTCAACAAAATCTTAAGGCTAAGGACAAAGGAAAGTCACATGCAATTTCTATCAGCGATGTGGAGTACGATAACGAAGTGGTGAAAGGTACACTTACCATCCACTCTAAAGTAGAAAATGTTTTATTTGATTCTGGATCCACCCACTCTTTTATTTCTGAAAAATTTTCTAAGGGTATCACCGTATTACCTCAACAATTAGATGTTGAGTTAGCTGTGACAACACCTAATGGCACAACAGTCGCATCAAAAGTTTATAATTCTTCTCCGATCGAAGTTTGTGGGAAAGTGCTTCCTGAAAATCTTGTGATCCTTCCTTTAGTGGAATTTGATGTGATTCTTGGCATGGATTGGCTTTCTCTACATGGAGCTCATATCAATTTCCAAAGAAGGGAAGTCACATTTCATATTCCAGATCAATCTACGATCGTCTATCAATGCAAGGATGAACATAACCTTCCCGTGGAAATTTCTTCCATCTTATGGGTATTGATTCCACTAAATGAAGGTTATTTATCTCAAATGGTTGGTGAGAAACTCATGATTAAGAATATGCCCATTGTACGGGAGTTTGATGATGTCTTTCCGGAGGAATTACCGGGTCTTCCACCAAATCGTGAAGTTGAGTTTTCAATAGAACTCTTACCAGGTGCTTTTCCAATTTCAAAGACACCTTATAGAATGGTCCCAATTGAGTTGCAGAAATTAAAGAAGCAACTCCAAGAGAATCTTGATAAGGGATTCATACTCCCTAGTGCGTCACCTTGGGGAGCACCTGTTCTATTTGTTAAGAAGAAAGATGGATCAATGAGACTCTGCATTGATTATCGAGAACTTAACAAGATCACTATCAAGAACAAATATCCTCTCCCACGCATTGATGACTTATTTGACCAACTACACGGAGCTCAATACTTTTCCAAGATTGATCTTCGTTCAGGGTATCATCAATTAAGGGTCAAAAGGGAGGATATACCAAAGACAGCTTTCCGTACAAGGTATGGACACTATGAATTTATAGTGATTCCATTTGGTCTTACTAATGCCCCTGCTATCTTCATGGATCTAATGAATAGAGTCTTTAGAGACTATCTTGATCAATTTGTGGTAGACTTTATAGACGATATTCTTGTCTATTCAAAGAGCAAGGAAGAGCATGAAGATCACTTGAGAATTATATTGAAGACCCTGAGAAAGTAGAAGCTTTATGCCAAATTTACCAAGTGTGAATTTTGGCTTCAAAAAGTTGCATTTTTGGGTCACATAATCTCAAAATAGGGGATATCTGTGGATCCAGCAAAAACAGAGGTTATCGAAAGATGGTCAAGACCAACAACAATAACTGAGATCCGAAGTTTTCTTTGTTTGGCTGGATATTATCGACGTTTTGTAAAAGATTTTTCACGATTATCTAATCCACTCACCAAGTTGACTCGGAAAGGAGTTAAGTTTGTCTGGACAGAGGAATGTGAAGAGAATTTCAAGGAGTTGAAAAGAGGGTTATCCAGTGCACCTGTGCTCACACTGCCTTGTAGTGGAGAAAGGTTTGTGATCTACAGTGATGCATCCAAGAAGGGATTGGGGTGTGTTCTTATGCAAAATGATATGGTGATAGCTTATGCCTCACGATAGTTGAAAATCCATGAGCAAAATTACCCAACACATGATTTGGAGTTGGATGTGGTAATCTTTGCATTAAAGATTTGGAGGCATTACCTTTATGGTGAAAGGTGTGATATTTATACTGATCATAAAAGATTAAAGTATATTTTCACACAAAAGGATTTGAATATGCGTCAAAGAAGATGGTTGGAGCTGATTAAGGATTACGACTGCTCAATCCATTACCACCCTGGGAAAGCAAACAAGGTGGCATATGCATTAAGTCGACAAGACCATGCTAGTTTATCCATGATGAGGATCACAAAAGATCCAACATTTATGGATTTACAAAAGATGGATCTTGGAATTATAATGGAAGGGGAAAAATATTATCTTTCTCAAATGAATGTTCAACCATCTATACATGTGAAGATTAAAGAGGCACAGAAAGAAGATGTCGAGTTACAAAAGAAGGTGAGAAATATTCCTGAATTCAACCTTGATTGTGATGGGATAATAAAGTTCAGGAATCGGGTTTTTGTTCCTCCCATCCCCGAATTAAAGAAGGAGCTGCTGGATGAGGCTCATAGTTCATCATTCTCTATTCATCCTGGAAGCACGAAGATGTATAGGGACCTGAAAGAGTACTTCTGGTGGGATGGCATGAAAACAGATGTTGCTGAATATGTCTCTCGATGCTTGGTTTGTCAACAAGTTAAAGCTGAGAGACAGAAGTCTAAGGGGATGTTACAACCATTACCCATACCCGAATGGAAATGGGAAAACATCATTATGGACTTTGTCACAAGACTTCCTAAAACATGCAAAGGCAATAATTCTATTTGGGTCATAGTTGATCGTCTTACAAAGTCTGCACACTTCATTGCTATTAGAGAGGATTTCTCTCTAGATCAGCTTCCCAGGATATATGTAAAGGAAGTGGTAAGATTGCATGGAGTACCACTTTCTATTATATCTGATCGGGGTCCGAGATTTACCTTGAAGTTCTGGCGAAGTCTTCAGCATACTCTGGATACAGAGTTGAGTTTCAGCACTGCTTATCATCCCCAGACAGACGGTCAGTCTGAGAGAACAATTCAACCCCTAGAAGATATGTTGAGAGCTTGCTCTATGGATTTCAAAGGAGGTTGGGATCAACACCTACCTTTGGGGGAATTTTCTTATAATAATAGCTTTCACTCCAGTATTCAGATGGCTCCTTGTGAAGCTCTCTGTGGAAAGAAATGTAGGACTCCAACTTGCTGGGATGAAGTTGGGGAAAGAAAGCTATTAGGACCTGATCTCGTTGATGAAATGGAAGAAAAGGTCAGATCTATTCAACAACACATAAGAGCAGCTCAGAGTCGATAGAAAAGTTATGCCGACAACTGAAGAAAAGACCTAGAGTTTGAAGTGGGTGATAAAGTGTTCTTACGAATATCTCCCTGGAAGAGGGTTATGAGATTTGGAAAGAAGGGGAAGTTGAGCCCTAGATATATCGGTCCTTTCGAAATACTGGATCGTGTTGGGAAGGTAGCTTACCGATTGGTGCTTCCACCGAACTCTCTCAAGTTCACGATGTGTTCCATGTATCTCTCCTGAGAAAGTACATACCAGATCCTTCACATGTACTCAGCTCAAAAGTTGTACCGCTGGAGAAAGATCTTTCTTATAAAGAACAGCCGATAGAGATTCTGGATCGTAGCGAAAAAGTTCTACTAAACAAGACCACTCACTTGGTGAAAGTTTTATGGAGGAACCACCAACTTGAAGAAGCTACATGGGAGCTTGAGGATATGATGAGGGAGAAGTATCCTCATCTGTTTGTTACAAAGTGACGAATTTCGAGGGAGAAATTATTTTTAAGGGGGGTAGAATGTAACACCCGAGATTTTTATGAGTAATATTTTGTTTTTATATATCATCAAAGTAATCTTTCACTACACACTTGCTTGGCTTACTTTACACGCAATCACGACCTTCCTCGATAGCTTGCGTCGTACGCAATACCGAGTTTCACTAAACAAAGATATGCTATTAAAATATTATTAAAACTAGTCGTTATGAATAGTAATAACCACTTTTTGAAATTTTATAAATTTTATTTTTCAAAATGGACTTCATTTTTGGATTCGGAATACCGAAATTATCCTAGGGTGAAATATTGGTATTTTTCTGAAAACTTTCAATTTTTGATGAATAGTGAAACCACTAAGTGGTAGGTTAAAAACTGAATTTTTGCATAAAACATAATTTTACCGCTTCTGTGAATGGAATTTCGAAAATCCGACAGACACGGTTGATATCAGTAAGTAAAATGTGGTTCAATGAGATAAAAATAATTTTTTGGTGAATAGTAACTTTTTACTTTTTTTTTCGAGGTTAATAGTAAATAGGGTAACTAAGGGTAAATATGATATTAATATTACCCTAAAACATTTCCTAATTCTATTGGATAAGTTTAATTCGTCCAAAAACAAACTTAGGAATAACATATGACCATTTAGGCCCACTTGGGTTAGATTAGGACATTTATTATTAATTTATTTAAAGAAGGGTTAAAATAGTTAAAATTAAAGTTTAATAGGTAAATAATTTTTAATATGGGGTTATACATAAGATAAATTCAACTATAAATATTCATTAGAAATCTAAAAATATTTCCTACATAATGGTATTTTATTTGTAATTTTTAGACATTAAATAATTTAATTTATTTATGACACAATGATGATGCAGTAATTATCTTATTAATGAAATATTGACATAATTGATGTTATAAACACGAAAATAAATGTAATTTTAGACTTTTTATGAATTCCACTAATTTTATAGGTTACTATGATATATTAGTGTTGATTCAATAAACTTGGTTCGAACATATAATTCTGTTATGACTTTCACAAAAATCATATATCAAATAGTGTCAAAATTGACACAAAATAGTTTTTAAATCAAATATTATATTACTAATTGTTATTTTATTCCTAAAAATCTAAGGTTCATCCAAATGACTTAGATATCGATATATAGTTTAATAATAAACAATTTGGGGTTCGTTTGGCATGTTATAGTAAGTGTATTAACCATATAGTGAAAGAAAACAAAAAGACACGGTAAAAGTTAAATTATTTAACTTAGAGTTAAATCTAATTGATGAGGTTAAAATAATACCCTAAACTTGTCTAAATCCTATTTGTTGATAGGATTTCAACCTATACCCACTTTAGCTTCGAAATAAGACCCTTTGGAACCATTATAAACCGGTTTTGACTTTAATATAAAATAATATTTTGAGATATTCTTAAGGTGCCCCTCTCCTTCCTTATAAAAGGGCACCTCCTCCCCCTCCTCCTCACACCAATTTCAGCACTCAAGCTCGGCCAACCCCTGAAATGTTCTCCTCTCCACTTCCCTAGAATAATCCTATAGGTCCTGGTCTTCTTAAAAAACCAATCTTAGTTCCCTAAGTGGAGGATTCAAAGAGGCGTTCCAAAGAAGAGGTGATATCCATTACCGATCTTTTCAATTTCTTTCTTCTTCAACTTCTTCTTCATTAGTTGTTTCATGATAAAGTAATAACATCAGTATTACTTACATACTTATATGTTATTATAAATATGAAACAACCCTAATTCACCTTCTATCCATCCTACGGAAAAATGAAATCACCGAGCGTGCGTACGTACGGAATACCGTCTCCACGCCGTGGTGTAATCTATTTTCCACCATCACCTTACAAGGATGGGTATAATGGTGTAATGAGTAACTATTTATGATTATTATAAAGTAATATTGATACTGAAATAATATATATATACTCCAATACAGTTCCACGATCATAGGAACGATATCATCACTTGTGCGTACGTTCGGAATACCGTCTCCACGATGTGATGCGACTCGTTCTACATGATCATCATTACATAGTAATTATATAAATGACTTTAATTAGTAAATATGATATATGTTACACTAATACCATTCTGGATATAAGGTATCTATAAACTTAAAATAATAATAAGAATTTATTCGGCAAAACACGCATAAGAACAAAAGGAAATAAGGACCCGAGTAACAAGTAACAATGAAATATTACTAACAAGAAGCTAAGAATATGACCCTATATGATATCATATAAATATGTATGATTCTGGAATAAGTCAATAACATTATTTAAACCATTATACTGGAGATTTGGACATGTACAAAGAAAATCAGACCTAAGGTAAGGGAAATATCACAATCTCATTTTTATCCGAGATTGTTTATACTTTGGCATTTACTGGGGTGTATTTTATCATCCACATCCATGTTTCCTAAATATGTAATATTTATATCCTTATACAATCGTTTATATTCAATTTTACCCTTCGGTAAATTTTTAGTAAAGGATATGAAAGGAATCTTTTGTCGTTTTTTGTACGAGGTACTTTTTTGACTTTTCTGACAAAAGTACGAGAAGAATGTTTTTTTAACTTATACGACATGAATGGATTTTTAAAACATTATTTCCAAGAAGCTTCCTTTACAAGTTTTCAAGTTTATTTTTAATCATCTTCTTTTATTTTAAAGTCGTATGACATGTTATGAAAGGAAAAATGTTTTTGAAGTAGAAATGATATTTTCCTCAAGAATGGAGTTCATGTATTTTATCAAAATTATATTCTATCTAAGATAATAAAAGGGTTATGTTTTTATCCCTATTATTAAATGGATTTGATTATGTTGTGGTGGAAATATTTTTATGAATTCCTTTATCTTATATGAATTGTTTTATGATGTCATGTTGTTTAAGAATTCCATTTTTATTACATGGGTTACGCTATGATGTATGGTTTATGATTATGTGGCACACATAAGAAAGGATTCATTATAAGACGGGTGGGACCTATATCTCCCTCCAATGCATTGGGTAAAGATTTTATATCTCAAGAGATAGACATGGCTGGAATGGTAGGTTATACCGGTTCAGTGAAACAGGACTGGAACGAGGGTGACTCGGTTCGGAAAGGGACTCTGTCCACTAAGATAGTCTTGGAAATGAGTCATGACTAACAAGAAATGATGTTCCATGATTATGTGTGCATGCCACAAAGTTTCAAGTTTCAAGTTATGATTATGGGGATCTCATTTTCACTTCAATGATTTATTCCATGTTAAGATATTATGATCTCTTTTGCAGGTTATGATTTTCAAAAAGATATGATATGTTTTTTATTTCCTTTATTTGCCCTTGCTGAGCATTTGAGCTCACCCTTTTATGTTTCTTTTCCCCAGGTCAGGAAGATGGATATTAAGTAGAATATACTAAAAGGGACCCTAGATATGATGAAATAAATGGGAGACACTGTAGAAGATTTATGAACCAGTTATTTATATTTCCCAGTTTCTAAAGACACTATACCTATACGGTCCTTTGTGGTTTTGTCATATGTTGTAATAAGTGTGCTTCAATTTTGAAGTATTAACAATGTATGTAAAGTATGGGTCGTTATAATTTGTCTCATTAAGCTCTCAATATAAACTTGTTCTTTCTTGGGGGGGGGGGGGTTGAACAGTCCTCCTGACCCAAGTTTCTATTCAAATATTAAGTTAACTAATATAGAATTGTGACAATTCTTTTTGATTACTGCTCCCATTGGAATGAGAATCTCAATTTCACAGTCACCACATTGATCCTCATAATGGTTGTTAGCCCGAGTCCTTTTACTGTTCATTGGATGGAATAGAAGGAAAGTTAGGGTTTACACATAAAGGGTAATCCATTGACAAAATAGATGACATAAAAATAGCATTTTTTTCTTTACTTATGAATCTGTAGGCTTCAATTAATGTTATCCATTATCTACTTTCTTACATATATTCTTAGGGGATGTATTTTAATTCCCTTAATAATGGTTCATACCAAGATTATGAATTTACCAATGTATATCCCCCGGGAGTGTCGTAACCAGTAGTGCATCAAGGCACATTGTCATGTACCAGGATACCGTGGGTCAAGCCTGAAACTTCTTATCAGGGTTTTCACCCCAAGGTACAACTATTCCAGAGCCGCCACTACCTGGTCGTATCCATATAGGGATTTATTTACATTATACACCACTTATTAAATACCCACCAAAACATAGGGTTGTTATTATTATAATTAGTCTTGTCTCTAAGGCTTCACCAGGGTTTTCTAATCCTAATCCAAAAAATAACTAAACCTATACTCCAATACCAACTATCTCAACCTTGTTCTTTTTGTTACACAATTAGACATGATTTATTACATAAAACCCTCACTTTATACTAAAAACATATAGAGATGTCTAGTTTCATTGGGGCTTAGTAACATTACATAACGACTTGAAACATGAAACACTACATCTTTATAGAAAACATACTTTACATGACCACTACATTCCCTCATACTTAGCATTTCATGGGATAACCCGAGGACACACATAAAAAAGGGGTGAGCTCTATAATGCCTGTAAGGGAATAAAAATGGAATCAGATGAGGAATACAATACATGTTATACAATAGGAATATCAATGGAGCATAGGAGAATCGTGAACATAAAGTCATGGTAAAACAGGATAATCATAACATGGAGATGTGGCAACAACACCTCACATTGAATTAGCATGAGCCAAGGATCATTGCACATGGAGCATGAGTAAACCCTCATTGCACATAAAGCATGAGTAAACCCTGATTTCACTTGAATTATCATGATTAAACACCTGATTTCACATGATTTATCATGATACTAAACTTTACCCAAAGAATTGAAGCACTATCTGGGCGCACCCTTATTAAATATTTCATTTCATGCATAAGTGTGCCACATGGATCATACAACATGGAATCATTCAACATCATAATTTATTTCATGATAAAGGAATGAGTAATACATTCATGAAACTCTATAATCAATAAGTCTATGTATGTAAAGGTGAATATCATTCATATATAAGTGGACATGGTATTTATTACACAATTCGTTTATCTTGGAATATCACTGTGCAATTTCAGAAGCCTAACGGTGTGATAGAGGAATTCATAAAAAAGGTTGATGAGAGAGAAATGGGTGTCTCCTGATATGTACAAAAAATGGAATGTAAGGGATTGATATAGATACATGTCCCAACAAATTTAATGGAATTTAGATTCATAATATAAAATAAGTTCTTGAATGGAAATGAGGAGTGAAAAATTTCTTAAGGAATTTCGGCATGGTAACAGTTTTACATGGGAGGCATTTAATGAGAGAGAAAGGGGTTTATCATCATTAAAACATAAATATGGCATCATTTGGGAGGTTAAAAATCATACTCCAAAAATTATATTTGATTACAAAATGGCATAATAATATTAAGAAACTTGGATAAAAAGAGAAAGGTTGGAATCCCATACTTGGAAGTGTGATCACAAAGGCTTGGGAGAGGCTCCATGGGAGCTTTGGGAACCTTGGGAGATTCTGGAGAGAGGTGGTAAGAGGCTGGATGAACTCTAAATGCTTTGAGTGAAGTGTATGTGGGAGCTTTGGATGGATTTATATAGGAAAGGAGAGGGAATTATTTATCATTTATGTTCAGGACACCCCACATTAAACTAATCAAAACAACAAAGAAGAACATGGTTTGGGCACATGGTTTTTTCCAAAGGGATGTGGAAAACAATATATTATAAGGACAATGGCCTAAATTATTAATATAATATGGTTGCTTATGTGGAGGCGAGTCACACTCTCAAGAAAAACAATTTAAAAAGAAAAAATGATTTATAACCCTTGAAGGGTCCAATAAATCATTGTAAAATAAATCAAATTAACCTAAAATCACATTATTTTAATGGTAAAACATATATTGGCCTAACATAATGTTTTTAGTATTTTATTACATCACTATTGGGTCATTATGATGTCATAAAACATATTATATATTTAAATGGTATTTTATTTTTACCCAAAAACTAGACGGTCTCAAAAAATTATGAAACATTTACCGTTAGATAATTTGGTCATCCTTATTCTAAAAATAATATTAATCTTATCAAAATAATTTTATTAATATTTGAATTTTACTTTTAATATAAAAACGGAGATTTATATAAAATTCATGGGTTTTGACAAAAACTGCTTTCAAACCATAATAAATATTACAATTTCATTAATAAAATTATAAGATCATTTATATTTAATAAAAATAAAATTTAAAATAAAAATATTTTATTATAAGATTATTTAATTCAAAAATCCATTAATTCATCAGAATAGATTTCATAGTCGAAGATTAACTAAAATACTATTTGTGATTTAAAAACTATTTACAATGTAAAAATAATAAAAGAATGTATATTACTTATACAAGAATAATGTACCTAATCATACACCTATATAAAACCTTAGGGTAATGTGAATGATGGTGACAGACTCTTGGGGTGGCTCAGATAAAATCACTCGAGTGGTAAATTTTAGCAAATTCCACTTCTCACATAGGCGTTTCCGCTCATGCATAACGTATTCAAACTCGGCTTGGTCTTGGTCCAGAGAAAAGACCAGTGACGCCACCTCCTTTTTGTTCACTGAAAAATTGGCTTCATATGGGTAAATCCCACCGGATGAGGCCATCGCTTCCTTTGTCTGAGTAAATTGGATTTGTTAAAGCCTTATATTTATACTAATCATGTGATAATTGTTCAACGACTACATTACAAATTGTCATAATTCTCAAAGATATATTAAAAATACAATAACATAAGACCAAAGAATTTAATATTTTATATAACCATTTTATATAATAAAACATTTAATCAGATCAAGATGAATTTTCATTAATGAATGTTTGGGTTGTTACCATATGTACCACTCAAAGTCCATTCAAAACTAGATCCATCTATTAAAAAAAATTTATGTCGTCAAATACAATGATAATGGTTTATATAATAATACACTGGAGATCTCCAAATACTATAAAAGAAATAATTGGATGCATGTATGATTCTAAATAATGATGATTAGGAAAACAATATTCTATGTACTCTTCACTATAGTTGGGATAAGGTGGTGGTCTCCCCAGAAACTCAATTCTTAGAAGAAAACATACATTAAGAAAGGTAAAGGATACACTATTAAATAATATGTCATGATGTAAGGACACAAGTTATAACAAAACACCAACTATCATCATAGAGAAGAATAGGGACAAAAGGTGGTGATTGAGAAGCATGAAGTAGAGGTAAAAATAAGTGAAAATAAAAGTCCATTGATGGTATGAGGGAAACATAAAAATGTTATCATTTTGCAATAGAGGTACACATAGTGAAGAAAATTTGAAAGTCACTAAAAGATAAAGGACAAGGTGTAACCAAAAAATATGAAACATAGATACATATGTAACAATCACTGGATATGTTTTTCTTTTATTCAGTAACATTGAATAAGTGAATTTTATTCACACATTAGGGAAATTAATGTAATGTCAAGTTAACATTGTAGTGTAGTACCACTTCACTCCCCATCGTATGTATTTTCTGAATTGTTAGGTTGGTGAATTTAGTTAAAACAAGATGGGTAATACTAGTTTGAATAAGATAATTAGCATACATGACAAGAATTTCAAGATAAATATTGGATGTATAATCACCCGAAAGGATAAATGATTGTTTCTACGGTCATTACACAATTTTTTGTCGATATTTCCTTTAACACACAAGGCTATGAAAACTTCTTTAGAAATGGGGCATGGGTGATGAAAAAATATTCCTTCATTATTTCTTGAGGAAAAATATGTGGTATATTGTAGAGAATTAATGCAAAGATACTTATAAATAGAATCAACATAATAGAGGGAGAGAGAGTGGAATTATTAAATATGTTACATAATAGTCTCAACCACATGTGTGAAAGAAACTTATCAACCCTGACATAGACGGAGTAAATTTTTGTTGAAAATAATGTATCAAAAGATCCATGAGATTATTACTTGTAGGAGAAGAAATCCAGAGTCAATTATGCAATTCTTCATCATGGATATCAAAATTATTATATCTGATACACTATAATGTATATGATGCCATAGGGGTGGGTTAACCTATAGCTAAAAATTTGAACCATTTTTTGATGATGCTTCTCATAAGTTATGGGAATTATTTTTATGAATGATGGACCAAATTATAGAATTTACCAAGATGTTCTTCTTCATAATGGAGTGTTAAAATTGAATAAAAGTGACATACCATCATTCATAAAGAAATGAGATTAAACATCTATAGAGTTTGATTCTAATTATAGGATCCTGTGCATCCAACATGTGAGGAATGTCCCATGAATCCCATGCCAAAAAAGTGTTGCAAAAAGGATGAACAAAACCATAATGGAAAAGTTCAAGGGGATGTTGAGTTCTATTAATCTTCATAAGACATTTAATACAGAATTTTTTTGAGCTTTATTTTTCCTCATTAATATATCACCATCAATCCCTCTAAATTTTGAGTTTCCATATATTTTATAGTCTATTAAACACATATTAATCCGGTTTATGAGTATTTCGAGTTTTTAAATTTTCTCATGTATCCAAATAGATCAATTAGAAACATTATTGGAGATATATTATTTAAATAATAATTTACTATGGAGATTAAGAGTATAGATATAATATTTTTAACTCAAAAGAGAAGAAGGTGATCAAAAACATAAATTCCATGTTATGTTAGAACCAGATAATTGAGAACATTCAGGATACCAAAATACCTCAAAGAAAATGTTCCAGTGAATCAATTCCTGATCCAACACATATACCAATACTGGTACCATCAATCATTGATGTAGAGTCAGTGTAGAAAAATTCATCGGCAATAAATCAGGATATAGTAAATGAGGTGATTGAGTAGTGGTAGATGAAATCCCCTCCACCTAAAGATTAATAATAATCATAAGATCTTAGTGATGGTTCCCCTATGAGGCCCAAAATGACACTGTTTTATTTCTATAAATATTATATTATTTTATTTTAGATAAATTCAGTTTTCTACAGAGGTTTTTTTGATTATATAGTTCTATAATTGTTTCTTCATTGGACCATTTATGCATGGCCACCATATGATTTGGTGGACCAGGTACATAACCTTTAGATGAGATATTACTTCTACTCACATTTTGGTGAATTGTGTAGGGATGCCTTTACATGATTACATGGTTAGATTTATGTAGGGGCCTTCTTATTTCAGTTTTTCAGGCATGTTTTGGTTCTTAAGGTAAATACAATGATTTTTTTGGACCATGTGAGTTTCGGGGAAAACTATGCCAGAACCTTCCTAAAAATGGGGCAAAACACCAGTTATTTACTCTATATTGACATGAACCATTAGTGTTCATAGGGATGGTCCTGACTAAGTAGCCTAAACTCATATTAGAGATGTGGTGGAAATTATTTATGTAATCCCCAGTCAAATAATATTACAAGTAGTCTAATTTTTTTTGATTGCATAGAATGTAATATCATGACATATGATCCTTTCTTTAATAATATCCACTCAAGTAGAAGTCCAATTCCATCCCATATTTTTTCATAGTACCATGGTTTGGGAGTAGGTCATTGCTTTATCTAACCACAAAATCCAATAACAATGAGGTTTTATAGTAATGTTTTCCAGGATTCACATGCCATATGGGTATTAAAATCCTTTCATAGGGGGCTGTTATAAATTCTCAACTATTTTCATGAAAACCTATATTATGTGAATGAAAATAAGATATACAAACCAACAACCAAACATAGGCACTCTATACCCTTACCCAGTTGTGATATTCTAAAGTTTTGTGAGTTTATTTACATTTCTAATTACTAAAACAAGATCTTCGTGTTATAAAATCATATTGGTTGTGCCATTCGAGTTAGTCTGTGTATTTTATATTTTGGTAATTCTATATATTATAAATATTTTTTTGGAATTTTCTGGTCCCGTAAGTGGATATACATGTGTTCATTTCATGTTATTGATCATATGGACATTTAAATGGATAATAAATCAGTATATTGAGATCCTTCAAATGAGGTAGTGGTCGTGGGCCATGTATCAACACAAAGATTTTGAGGATCATAAAGGGATTTATGAATATCGATGTATATTGGGATTTGTGTTAATATGTTGGAAAAATCCTATTGGTGAGGAATAAGATAATTCCATGTTGGAGAGGAAAAAATCATGATAGAATTATGGGTATTGGAAAATTAAAATCACCATAATTTATGGGGTGTATGAATCAAAATATGGGCACATGCAGTAAAATTCACCTCCAACATCTCCCGTGACCAATCGATAGAATGGAATTAAAACACCCTTTAAGTTGTGTATCAAGGATTTTTTACAACACTATTTGTTTAATTTCATAGTTGGACATAAAATCAAATGGATTCCTGGTGGACATTTCTGGTGTCCCATTAAAGACATGAGTGTTCATTATGATTGAAAGCCATTCCATCTTAAGATTCAAACCCATCCATGAGGGAATTATATAGAAAATAGAAAGGAATATGGATTATATCTGATCACTATTTTCCAATCATTCATCATCTCATCAACCATTTCGTCCTAGTTTTAATATTTACATGATATCAACATTTAGTCAAATATGATTCTGAATTATGTTGATAGACTAAATTTTAATTTATTTGTAGTAATTATTTAATTAATGTCAATCATTCCTGTTTATATTCAATAATGTCATCTTTTTTTGGTTGAAATGATATTTAATTATTTGAATTATTATATACATTAATAATAGATTGTTTTATGTTCACTAGAAATTTACTTCTTATTTGGAAGCATAGAAACTCCTCACTGAATTTATTTATAGAATTTTACATTTCTTCGTATTCAAATTTTTATGCAGTTTGAAAATTTTATATTTTATGTTTTCAAAACAATAAAATTTCCAATATTCCAATGGCCTAGTTAGTATTTTAGGAAATTAATAATCTTCAAAACCTACCATAACATGATCATTGACTTAGAGGAAATGTAAATGGTGGAATACATATTCCATTTCCTTTATCTAGGAATAACTATCTTTTTTTTCACAATTATCATTGTTTATTTTTAACACATCCAATATTGATTTTTATTTAGGGTCTCTCCATGAACTAAAAAAGATTTAAAAGACATATAATTAATTGATATATTTGAGTTATATGGTTGAAAAAGTTGGTAATCACTAAAAAGGATAATATGCACCTTAGTTATTTTAACACCACCATCATAAACATACATGATAATTTATTATTAATGAGAATATACCTATGATTTCACCATTGTAAATATAAAGTAAATAAAATGGTTTTTTAAGTAAAACTATAAGGTGAGTTTCTATAAGATATTCATAATATAAATATTTTTCCATAACATGTTTCAAAATTTACTATGCATTTATTTTTAATTCCATGCGAGAAGTCCAAGGTAAGTATGTGTTGTTCGTTTTTTGTGAAAGTGATTAAAAATTTATACTCATAAAACAATGGATATTTCAAGAGGTTCATGATATCCTTATACCATAATATGTGTGAGAGAGTTCTTTGTATAGTAAAGATTGGTGGTAAATTTTCATTTAGAGGGAGGGGGTTGTGGAGAGGGTGTGTGTTTTCATGAAAATTCATTCTTGAGAAATAAAGCCCAAATTTAATTCCTAATTTTATTCCTCCATACCCATTCTATATAAACAAAGAATCAGAATTATTGGAATAAAATCCATTAGATTCAAAATGGAAATTACCAAAGAAAACATTAAAATGGAAATAAAATTCCAGATTCCTAAATTCATTTTTAAATAGTGATTTTGAATGATCATTTAGAAAAAGGTGAAACAAAAAACAACATCAAATATGGAGATAAAACGAGGTATGTAAGGGTGTTCAATCATTAAATCAATATGAGGTGTTTCACTGGACCCATACTATAGAAGATGACACTATTTGAGCACTAAATGAATTATGAAACATTACAGAAATTACTCTAGTGTGCCATGCCAGTGACACATAATTGTTTATTCTCAATCATTGATAATCATTCGAACTTATCTTCATTAATTACTATAAATTTTAGATGATCCTGGAGTAAATTCCACTATTTTTAGAATTATGAATACGAAATTCTAAATTTTTACTAGATTCTTCTCAAATGTTTTATCGAATTGAATTTCAATGGACCGTTCATCAAATATAGGTATGATCAAATTGACTACCTCAAACTACTCCCCATAGAAGTCTGTAATAGAATATCTCATTAATGCTAAGAATCTATTTAAGCTCATTGACAACAATGGTGTTACTAATACCCAAATATTTTGAAAATAGATATTTAATGAATGAAACACTGAGTCCCGAGAAAACAAATTTTTATATAATATATCTATTAAACAAAAATTTGTCTCTTCTATGTTTTTAATTTCAAAAAACAGTCATCTAGAGTTTTGGTCAGTATGTCATTTGGAGTTTGATAAAACCAACATAATTTTTGGTGAATAGTAATATACCCTTATGAATAGAAATATGAATATTAATATGACCTTTATGAATAGTAAATAATTATATTAATATATTTTTTAGGGTTACAAGAGAATCAGATCTTCATTTATTTTTCAATGTGATATAAAACGAATTATAGTTTTAAAATTGTTATTCTTGAAATAAACTATGATTTTATTTAAAAATTAAATTAATAATATTTATAAAATTATTTCCAGAAAATGGAGATCATTTTTGAATTCTACACACTGAATAATTTTTAGGGTGAATTTTTGGTATTTTCTTAAAAGACTCGAATGTTTTATGAATAGTGAAATATGGTAAAATACCGTATATAAAAATTATCTATTAAATACATTATTTATGCCATCATGAGTGATGAAATCCCACATGGTTCTAACTAACATGAAATTATTACTATTATGGGTCACATAAATCCATACTATTAGTTTTCTAGAGGAAAAAATAAAATAATGAATAAAATATTCACAATTCACTCCTTTCATCAACTATAACCCCCCCCCCCCCTCAATCCCTATCTTCTTCAATACTCTAAGCATTTAAGTTTCTAAAATTTATTCCAAAATACACTTCACTAGTAACTCCCCACGTAAAAGAGATCTTGGTCTTTCCAAATTTCCAAATCCCCTTCCCTTAAGGTGATTATTAGGAAGGTGAATTCAAGAGGTAAATTCAAATCCTTTTTCTTTCAATTTCATTTCATGTTCCATTAAATTGTTATCCTATTCTCACCTCCTATGTCCAAATGACCATTATAACTCCTGTATCATCTATATAGTGGAACTTTATCATGTTAATTAATGAAACATCATAAATATTCTTACTCTTCCTTTTATTTCATAAACAAACTCATCGTGCGTGAGGTTCCAATTTACATCTTTCATGGAAAATAGAGTTTCATAATTCAATTTATCATTAATTACTGGTCTAGAAACCATTTTCATGGTTGAACCAGACTATAATATATGTATTATTACCTATTTCATATTTTTGAACTAGTATTTGTACATAAAATTAAATCATATGACCAAAGTAGTTCCTAATAATCAAAATACTACTAAAATAATCTAAGCAGTTTTCATCTAATGATTCATCCTTATACCATGTAACAAAATGATATAAATGACCATTAACACCTATGTATGATCATAAATAATATGTGAATTCAATAATGGATATTTTCATCTATTCCACATGAACAACATTATATAAAAACAAGTGAACTGATTATGCAAATCAAGAAAAAGAACACTATTTAATGATGGAATTAAATATTATAACTAATTAATAAGGAAATAATGGAGATAATAAAATAAATAAATATCTAATATATTATTAATTAATTTATTAATAGGTCAAATGGTATATTATAGGACATTAGGATCATTAGCAGAACACATTTGGACTTAAGGTAAGGGTTTTTCACCAGAACATCCATTATAGTTCGGGTTACTTTTATTATCTAATCACCTCATTTAAATTATTATGTATTATTATGTACTCCTTATAAATTATGTGAGAGTTCAATCTATATGTATATCGACCATAATACCTCTTATTTTATGGAGATTTACATGTTTTATAAGGATCATTCAATATTTTTTCCTGAAATAGAAGCCTGATTCAAGGGAATTTCTTAAATATTTACCTATTTTAAAGGGCACCCATTATTACATTTTTGGAAACCATTATATTTATAAAATAAATAATTTTATTGTATAAATAATATCTCACTTCACATCTAGTTTTATACAAATATTTTTATAAAAGAACTATTCTTTTCAACGTAAAAGAGTATTTATCTAAACAATTGCATGATGATTTTATAAGAGTATCTTAGTCTTTTTCAACACTCTTGATGATTATTATGAATGTTATTACCTACCATATTTAATTTAATTTTTTATTATAAGTTTGACTATGGATGTGATATCCTAAAACCATTCACCAATTTATGCAGAATGGTTAGTGTTTATGCTTAATGTTCGGGGAAAGTTATTTACATTTCATATGTTAGTTTCAATATTAATGTATATGATGTTTAAGTTTATCCCCTCTCATATGAGGAATACATTGGACTTATTATTTTATTGGTGTGGTTGTCTATATACCCTTGATGCATTAGTAGGTCTCATGAGACAAATAGACATGGACTTGGTTGAGGCCTTTCCCATATTGAGATATTGTTTTGGTTAAGGCCTTAATCAATTTTAGACGTCTTGGTAGATGCCATGATAGTACGATTCATAATGTCTGACATATGAAATTACCTCATCATGTTTCTAGTAATTCTAAGTTAATTTGGGTATCTGACTAGTAGAAAACCCATGATGGTGTTTTATTATGGCATTATTTACTCAGCTCATATTCCGACCATAATGTGTTCATTAATATTATTTATAATGGATTTTTTTTTCAAATATTCCCCATGTCTAATATTTAAGTTTATGTTATCTTCCACTATATTTTTTACTATTGTTAAGAATTTCAGATCACCCCTTTCTTTGTTTCATTTTCCCAAGATATGAAGAAGTATTTTATGAGTGACATGAAGGCATAATCTAGGGGGATTGGATGTTTCTAGTGGAATAAATTAGTGTTGTTTTTTTACATTGATGTTTTAATGTTCAACATATATATGTATCTTGTTTCCAAATATACTAAAATATCTATTCCTTTGTGATACTAACTTATTGTAATCATGCCAATGTTATGTAATAAGGCACCAGCTCTGGGCAACTGGTGTCAGGTCGTTACATTTTTTATCAAAGGAAGTTTATTAGAAAACGTGGAAACTAGATTTTGGAAATATTGTTTAGTGAAAAAATACCTAAGATATTTTTTGGGGATAAAAGTACAATAAAATACTGGTATTTTTGTATGTAATATATTATATTTATATTTCTAGAAATTATATCCCTATCTGGATACAAAAAATGGATGTTGTTCCGGCATAGATGTACCTATGTGTGAAAAATCTGAGAAGGCGTTTGTGGCTTAACACCGGGTATACTGGAACACGACAATGGGACTTATTGTGCACCTGGTTTGATAAATCTATGAGATATTCTTAGGATAATTTATATTTTCTTTACAAGTCATTATGAAGGATTTAAAAGTAATTTTTCCCTCAAAGAAACCATGTTTGTTATTATTGGAATACCAATTCATAGGATTTCAATTTATGCTAAGTATTTTTCTATGTTAATATTATACATTAGGATTAATAAACTAATATAGTTTATGACATTATCTAGACATCACACATATTGGAAAAAATAGAAATCACATTAACACGTGTATTCCATGTAGATATTTTCCTCCGATACAAGATAATGATGTTGGATCTAGAGATGAAACTGGTTGAGAGAAACTTATAACTATACTGGGACATCTTACTTAGTTTAGGAACAATAATCTTACCCATATGGGAAATCTAGATGCACCATGTGGAGGAACTTTGTTAGATATCTTTATTCAAAAACAACCTCCATCATTCAATGGGACCATAAACACATTTTTAGTTGAATAGTAAATAAGTTCCATAGATAGTTTATTTCTTGCTTTTGGGATGTAATGAAAGAGAGAAGGTTTCATGGTATTTTATCATATATCAGTTGATGTGTATCAATGGTGGTTATTAATCCCAAACACAATATAGGAGAAAGAGATAGAAGATATTGAATTGAGGGACTTTAAGAAAATATTCCTAGAGAAACACCTTCCTCATGAACAACGAGCGGATAATGAAAGTCAGTTTCTGAGTTTGGTGAAAAAGAAAGATGAGAATGTTTCAAATTATGAAGCTAATTTCTCAAGGGTAACATGGAATTCTATGGACTAATTATGAAATCTAAGGAGAAATATTCATCGATTCATTGATGTCCTAAAGCTATTCCTCTGATGGTAACTGGTCTCCAAATGTTTATCATCATATAAAGATATTGTTTCATGTGTTATCAAGATAGAAAAATATATATACATATTATGACATTAAGGGAAATAAAGAGAAGAAGAGGGCCTCTAAAAACCCTAGAAAAGAAAATAAATAAATTTGGAATAAGTGAATAGTTTAATTTAAACCCTAGAATAATTGCAGAAGGAAACTACCTAGAATCTACTGTAAAGGAAAAGAAGTATGCTACAAATGTGAATTAAAAGGACATATTTTTGGTAATTTTAAGGGGAAGAAAGAATCTATTAAGGTTTAATGATATAATTTTTAGGAGATGGGACACTATGTTAATTATTGACTGAATAGTCATGGAAACATTCCACATAAAAAGACAAGGGAGTAGGGAAACACTTATGCGATCACAACCGCTGATATTGATGTTCCTAATGATGAGGTGGAAGGTACATTAATTGTTTCCTCAAACATATCCAATGCATTATTTTATTCTGTATCATTTCATTCTGTCATATCTTCCATGTTTTCCGAGAAAATTAGATATTTCCAATTTGATATAATAAGTGTTTTTAGTAAAAACTTTGAAGGGAAGTATCATTGCAACAAATATGTGTCGGTAATCCCCCAATATGGCATATAAACATGATTTATCTACTAATTTTATTATTTTACTCATGTTTGACTTTGATAGAATCCAAGATATGGATTGGATTTCAAAACATGATGCCAAAATTTATTGTTAGAGGAATGCAGTTACAATTTTGTGGGATGATATGGAATCCCTTATCGTTAGGGAAGAAACATCACCATATGATTCTCATCTAAATCCACCCCCAGTTAGAAAAACTGAATTTAATTACTAGGGATGAAGGGGAAGTAATAACTGTTGGTGAGGAAAAAAATGTTCAGATAGAAGATATATCTATTGTTCAAGAATATGTTGATGTGCTTCCAGAGGATTTACCTGGACATCCTACATATTGGGAAAATGATTTTTCCATTGACTTAATTCCTAATTCAATACCCATATCAAATACCCCTTACATAATTTCCACTATGGAATTAGTGAAACCAAGGAAACATCAATAATAATTGAGAGATAAATGATTTATTTACCCCTAGAGTTTCACTAGGGGGAGCCCCTCTTTTTTTTGTTAAGATGCACGATGGATCTATGAGGTTGTGCATTTACTACAAGGATATCACAACTATAAAAATTATAAACATGTATCCCCTAACTCACATCAAATATTTATTTGATCAACTTCATGGATCCCATTATTTTTTGAAGATTAACCTTCGATCTAGATATCATCAGTTTCTTGTGAGAAACGAAGACAATCCAAAAAACGTATATCGATCCAGGTATGGGAATTATGTGTTTATAGTAATGCCTTTTGGACTAACTAATGCACCATCTTTTTTCATGGATCTAATTAATGGATTATTCAAGGAATATATTGATGGAGTCATAGTGGTATTTATTAATGCTGTCTTGGAAAACTCCAAATGTTATAAAGATCATGAACTTTACTCACGAACTATTCTTAAGTCTCTTAAAAAAAT
Organism: Viscum album; assembly: GCA_963277665.1. Lineage (NCBI taxonomy): Eukaryota > Viridiplantae > Streptophyta > Magnoliopsida > Santalales > Viscaceae > Viscum > Viscum album. The sequence continues at coordinate 1,048,982,378 of OY728130.1, read as the reverse complement.
GAATTATATGGGATGTTAAGCTAGGGTAAATTTTGGCTTCAATGAGCTTCCTTTATGGGCCACATTGTCTCTAATGATGGAATATCTATTGATCATGTGAAGAAAAAGTTTGTGCAATCGCCTACTCTAATGTACATAACGGAGGTATGTAGTTTTCATTGTTTAGCATGTTATTATAGGATTTTCATTCAGAAAATTGCCTATTTAGCCTACCCAATGACCAATAATACATGTAAAGTGGTTTTGTTCATATGGAAAAAATAATATAAGGATTGTTTCGAAGGATTGAAGAAGATGTTAGATAATTTCCAATCCTAACCCTACCATTATGGATTGATGGGTTTGGGATTTATAATGATGCATCAAAAAAGGAATTGTTAATTTCCTTATGCATAATGATAGATTTATTGCCTATGAATCTAGGTAGTTAAATATTAATGATTAAAAAATCCCACTCATGATCCTGATTTAGAAGCAGTAATATTTTATCAGAAGATATGGAGGCAATATCTCTATGGGGAAAAATGTGATATATACACAGATCACAAGAGTCGTTAGTATATCTTATCATATAAAGAAATCAACATGATGCAACAAAAATAGCTTTAACTACTCAAGGATTATGATTGTACTATACACTACTAACTAAGAAAGAAAAAAAAGGAATCTGATGCATTGAGAGGGAAGGATCACGGAGTTTAGAACAAAATTACGATTAACAAGGATCCATTGTAAATGTATCTAGTGATGATGGATATGGGAATTATCAATGTAGGTGAAACATCAATACTTTTTCATTTGATTTCCCAATAATCTTTATTTGATAGGATTAAAAGTTTCGAGCCCAATAAAGAGAACCTTCAAAAGAAAATTGTTGTAGTGAAAGATGGGAAGTTGGATGACATTGTGTGTGAAGATGGTGTTCTGAAATTTGGGAAGAGGTTTTGTGTTTTAGCTATACCCATGATAAATATTGAGTTATTTTATGATTTCCATAGTTTGAATTTATTTATATATCCAGGTATCACTATGATTTATTGAGTTGTGAAGGAATATTTTTGGTGGGATAACAAGAAGAGGGAAATTATCGATTATGTATCAAGATGTTTAGTTAGTCAAAAAGTGATGGATGAAAGTCAACATCTATAAAAAGTCATGAAACAATTACCTATTACTATGTGGAAATGAGATGAAATCACCTTGTATTTTTTCACTGGATTACCCAAAATATATGAAAAAATGAAGCGATATGGGTAATTGTCGACTGACTTAGGAAATCTGCACATTTCCTCACTATAAGAGAGTATTTTCCACTGGAGCACCTAGAAAAACTCTATATAAATGAAGTTGTGAGCCTTCATGGAGCACCAATAAATTTTTTCTAATCATGATCAATGATTTACTTCAATATTCTAGAAAATTATTCCGAAATATTTGGATACTAAGATTCGTTGGAGTACAACTTACCACCCACACACTGATGGGAAATGAAAAAGGATGTTCTAAAATATAGAAGACATGCTGAGATCTTGTTTAATCAACTTCCAGGGAATATGGATCAATACATATCATTAGTGTAGTTTTCCTCAAATAATAGTTTCCATTAAAGTATTCAAATGACACCATTTGAAGCATTGTATGGGAAAAGATGTTGTACTCCAACGTGTTTGGAAGAAGTTGGTTAAAGGAATCTTGTGGGACCAGATCTTGTAGAGGAAACAATAGAAAAGGTAAATACTATTCAATGTCAAATCAAAGAAGCTCAAAGTATAAAAAAGATCCATGTCGATAATCAAAGTAAGGATATGTAATTTGTAGTGGGAGATCGTGTTTCCTTGAAAGTATATCCAAGGAAAAGGTATTATATGATTTGGAAAGAAATGGAAACTAAGACCTAGGTACATAGTCCATTTTGAAATTTGGGAGGTAATTGGAGTGGTTGCATATCGTTTGGCTATGCCACATAGCCTATCAAAAGCACACAATATGTTTTATGTATCATTGATAAAAAGTAAATGCCAGACCTGACACATGACCTCACTTCTGAAGGATTAGAATTGGAACCTGACTTATCTTACTATGATGAGCCTATTCAGATTTTAGACACTAAAGAACATGTTTTGAGGAATCAAAAAACTCATTTTACGATGATAATTTGGAGAAATCATAAAATCGAAGAGGAAACATGGGAACCAAAGGATATTATGATGAAGACCTACCCAAATCATTTTGTGAGGTAACATTCAATAAATTTCGAGGGTGAAATTTTTGTAAGGAGTGGAGAATGTAATACCCCAATGTTTTGAAAATAAATATTGAATGCATGAGACAACGAGTCCCTACAAAACAACAAATTTTATAATCTAGCCGTTAAACACACCTTTGTCTCTACTATAATTAGAATTTCAAAAAATGGTCCTCTAGAGTTGTGACCATTATGTCATTTAGAGTATGATAGAACCAACATGATTTTTGGTGAATAGTTACATAACCATATTAATAGTAATATGACCCTTATAAATATTAAATAACATTATTATTTTATTTTATTACGGTTACATGATAATGAAATCATGATTAATTTTTGAATGTGATATAAAACAAATTATATTATTCTTATTTTTTGAATAAACTATAACTTTAAGTAATAAATAAATTAATTATATTTAAAAAATGATTTATAAAAAATGGAGTACATTTTTTTATTCTACCATTCGAATAATGGTTAGCGTTAGTTTTTGGTATTTTACAGAAATACATGAATTTTTGATGAATTTAAAAATACGGTAAAACACCATATATACAAATTATCCGTTAAATACACTATTAATGACACCATAAGTGATGAAATATCACTTGATTATAACCCACAGTGACTTATTACTATTACGGGTTAGATGAATCAACATTGTTTATTGTCTTGTGGGAAAAAAATAAAATAACGAAAAAAATAATCAAAATTTAGTCTTATCCTCCATTGTAACCCCCCTCAATCCTTATTAAATTAAGTTATATTAGCCTTAAAAAAACTTAATTTTCATCCCAAATAAACTTACCTTTTCACACCCCACCTATAAGATCTATTGTAATTTCCAAATGATCAAAACCCCTTCCCTTATAGACATTCTAAAGGAGGTGTATTCAACAGGTAAATTCACATCTAATTTCATTTCAAGTTCCATTAAATTGTTTTCCTCATCTCACATACTCTATAAAAATGACCATGATAACTCATGTATCATCTATATACTGGAATCATAACATGTTAATGGAAGAACCATCGTCAATATTCTTACTCTCTCTTATTTAATAAACGAAATCATGGTTCGTGAGGTTACATTTTTCAACAGTCATGGACAAAGAAGTTTCATTCATCAATTCCTCCATCATTACTGGTCATGAAATCATTTCTATGGTTTAAGTATACTATAATATATGAATTATAACCTATTTAATATTCAGTATTCGTCCCATGTACATAATTTTAAATCACATGACGGAACTAGTTCCTAATAATACAAATACAAATAAAATAATCTAAGTGATTTTCGTCTAAGGATTAATACTCATGTGATGTAACCAAATGGTATAAATGACCATTAAAACTGATAGATGATCATAAATAATATTTTAATTCAATTATGGTTATTTACATATGTTCTACATGATCTATATTACATAAGAATAGGTGAACCAATAATGAAAATTAAGAAAACAAACACTCAGGAACAACGAAATTCAATCTTATAACTAATCAATCAGCGAATAATAGACATAATAAAATAATGATAAAATAAAAAAAATTTATAATATGTAAATAATTAAGTCATTATTAAGTCAAATATTATATTCCAGGACCTTATGTTCCAGTGTGGAACACATTCGGACTTTAGGTAAGGGTTTTCCACCAGAACCCCCATTTTCATTCGGGTTATTTTTATTGTCTACATAACTCATTGAAATTTTTATGTATTATTATTTAATCCTCATAAATTTTATTGGAGTTCACTATATTTTTTTTAAAAACCGTAATTCCTCTTATTTTATGGATATTTACACAATTGAAAAGGATCATCCCAAAATGTCTCCCAAAATACCAGACCGATTCAACCGAATTTCTATACTTATTACCCATTTTAAAGTGAACCCATTACCATATTTTTGGAAGGAATTATCTTTATAAAATTAATCATTTTATTTTGAAAATATATTTTTACTTCACTTCTGGTTTTATACAAATACTTTTCAAAAATAAATCTTCATTTCAATGTAAAAGAGTATCTATCTCAAGAATTACTCTGAGATTTTATAAGAGTATCTTCATAGTTTTACACACTCTTGTTTATTATTATGTATTTTATAATCTATCATATTTAATTGAATAGTGTATTATTAGTTTTACAATGGAATGTCTTATCCTAAAACCATTCACAAATTTACTCCAAATGGTTATTTTTATGCCTAATGTTCGGGGAATGTTACATACATTTCATATGATAGTTTCAATATGAATTTATATGTTGTTTATGTCTATCCCACCCATATAAGGAATTAATTGGACTTATTATGTGATGGGTGTGGACCGTTATATCCCCTTGATGCATCTATAAGTCTCATGAGATATATAAATGTGGACGTGGCCCAGGCCTCTACCATTTTGATATATGGTTTTGGTCGTGGCCTTAATCATTTTAGAAGTCTTGGACAAGGCCTTGATGGTATGATTCATATTGTACAACATGTTCACTTCCCTCATTATGAAGCTAGTAATATAATGTTCATGTGTTTGTTACACTAGTATAATACCCTTGATTATGTTTTTATGGCATTATTTACTCAGCTCATATTCCATCCATAATGTGTTCAGGATTGTTATTTGTAAAGGCTTGTGTTTTAAACTATTTACCATGGATAATGTTTATATTTATGTTATCTTATGATTTATTTCTTACTCTTACTAAGTGTTTGATCTCACCCCCTTCTTATATTTCATTTTCTTTGGATATAATGAAGTATGTTATGAGTGACTTGAAGGAAAAATCTAGGAGGTATTGATATTTATAATTAAATAAATTAGTTTTGTTTTTTCATTTCAAGTTGTAATGCTAAAATTATATATGTATCATTTTTCCAAATATACTAAACTATTCATTCCATTAGGATACACATTTCTTGTTATCATGCCAATGAAATGAAATAAGGCACCGACTATGGGAAACTGGGGTAGGGTCTTTACAGTTGGTATCAAAGTAATGTAAGTTGAAAAATTGGAAACTAGATTTTGAAAACATAGATTAGGGATAAAATCCCTAAAATAGTTTTTGAAGATAAACATACGAGAACGTCCTAGTATTTTGGTTAAGAATAGATCATGAGGATATTTCTAGAAAATAAATCCATGTCTAGATACTAAAAATGGATGTGGTTCGGTCATAGAAGTACATAGGAGTGAAAACTCTAACAAGGAGTATCGGGGTTGACCTAGGGTGTACCGTTACCCGACAACAGGACTTACTGCGCACCTGGTTTGAAACAACTATGGGATATTCATAGGATAATCCACGTTTTTATTATAAGCCATTATGAAGGATTTAAATGTAAAATATTTTTCAAAGAAATCATGTTTGTGATTATGGAAAAACCTATTAATAGGATTTAAATTTGTGATAAGTATTTTTCTATGTTATGATTATACATTATGATTCATAACCTAATGTAGTGTATGCCATTATCTATAAATGGAACCTAGTGGAAGAAATGTAAATTTCATGAACACGCATAACCCATGTTGGGATTTCCATCCAACGCAAGATAATGATATTGGATCTGGAGATGCAACTAGTGTGGAGGAACTTCTAACTCTACTAGGATACCATACTCAGGATATGAACAATAACATCGCCCATATTGATCATCTAGATCCGCCACATAGAGGTGCTTTGTTAAATTTATTTATGTGATAACTACCTCTATCAATCAATGGGACTAAAAACCAATTTTTAGCAAGAAATGAATAAGTTCCCTATAGAGTATATTTCTTGATCTGGGAAGTAATGAAAGAGAGAAGGTTTCCATGGATGTTTATCATCTATTAGGATATGAAAATCAATGGTGGTCGTTAATCCAAAACACAAAGGAAGAGGAAGATATTAAAGATAAGTAATGGGGAGACTTTAAGGAAATCTTTGTAGAGAAATACATTCCTTGGGAATAGTGAGAATATATGGATAAAAAGTCTCTGAATTTGAATCAAAAAGAAGATAAGAATGTTGAAAAGTATAAAGATAACATTACAAGGTTAGAAAGTCATGATTTGGACTAAAAAATAAATTTGAGGAGAAAGATTGATCAATTCATTAATGGCCTAAAGTCGTTACTCCAACTGGAACTAGTCTCCCAAATTATCCCATCATATGAAGATGTTGTTTGATGTGCTATCATGACAAAAGATAAATTCCCTAAGTCTTATGACATTAAGTGAAATCGGGAGGAGAAGAGGGCTACTAAAAACTATAGAAAATGAAATAAGGGAATATGGAAGGAAGGATGAGTTGAATTTCCACCCCGTAATAATTGTGGAAGGAAACACCCTATTTCCTACTTAAAAGGAAAAGGTGTATGCTATAGATGTGGATAGAAATGCCATCTTGCAGGTGATTTTGAGGAGAATAAAGAAGCTATTAATGTTTAGTTCCAGAATTATTGGTAGATGGGACACTATGCTAAGGATTTTCCAAAGTGTTAAGGAAACATTTCATAGATCATCTTATTCTTTAATATTTTCCCAGTTTTCCATGAAACATGGATATTTACAATTTTATTTAATAAGGGATTTTTCAGTGAAAACTCTAAAGGGAACTATCATTACAACAGTTTTTTGTCAAGAATTACCTATTTTGGCATATAATGGTTCTTTATCTACTAATTTTATTGTCATACCCATGATTTAATTTGATATAATCCTCATTATGGATTTTATTTCAAACCATGATGCGGAAATTTATTGCAAAAGGAAGAATGTTAATTTTTTTATCATGATGTGGAATCCCATATCTTTTGGGAAGAAATGTCACCATCAAATTCTCATCTAGATCCACCCCTAGTATCTCTAAAGAATTCAATTATTTTGGAGGAAGGGGATTCAATAACTATATGTGAGAAAAGGAATGTTTAGATATAGGACACACCAATTGTGCAAGAATATGTTGTTGAGTTTCCAAAGGATTTACCGGGACATTCTCTAGAGCAGGAAATTGAGTTTTCCATTAACTTAATTCCTGATTAAAGAGCCATATTAAATACCTCTTATAGAGTGTCCACTATGGAATTAGTAGAATTGAAGAAATAACTATAATAATTGAGTGATAAAGGATTTATTCCCCTGAGTTTTCTCCATGTAGATCCCTAATTATTTTCATTAAGAATAAAGATGGATCTAAGAGGTTGTGCGTTGACAACAGGGAGATCCATAATAAATAAATAAAGACCAAGAATCCCCTATCTCACATCCGTGATTTAATTTATCAACTTCATGGAGCTCAATATTTTATGAATATTAAACTTCGATATGGATATCATCATTTGCTTTTGAAGAAGGAAGACATTCCAAAAAATGCATTTCAAACAGGGTGTGGGCATTAGGAGTTTATAGAAATTCATTTTGGACTGACTAATTCACCCTTTGTTTTCATGGATCTAATGAATAGAATTTTCAATGAATATCTTGATGAAATTTTGGTTATATTTATTGATGATATATTGTTATACTAAAAAAGTTATGAAGATCATGAAAATCACATGTGCACTATTCTGAAGACTTAGAGGAAATGAATTATATGGTATGTTTAGACAGTGTGAATTTGGGATTAAATCTGTTTTCTTTCTATGACACATTATCTCTAAAGATGGAATATCTATTGATCCTATGAAGATAAAGGCAGTAAAATATTGGACTACTCCAATGAACATAACTGAGGTACGTATTTTTATTGGTTTGATAGGTTATTATCAGTATTTCATTCATAACTTTACCCATTTAGCCAACCAAATGACCAATATTACACGTAAAGGGGTTAAGATTGTATGGAAAAAATAATGTCTGGAATGTATTGAAGAATTTAAGAGGAGACTATTGAATTATCCAATCATAAAGCTACCATTGAGGAATGATGGGTTTGTGATCTATAGTGATGCATCCAAGAAAGGACTTGGTTTTTCCTTTTAAAAAATGACTGAGTTATTGCATATTCATCAATGAAGTTAAAATTTCATGAAAAAAAACTCTCCCACTCATGATTTTGAGTTAGCTGCGGTAATATTTGCTCTGACGATATGGAGGCATTATCTCTATGGAGAAAAATGAGAGATATACACGGATCACAAGATTCTGAAGTATATATTCTCATAGAAAGAACTCAACCTGAGGTAGTGGTGGTAGCTATAAATACACAAGGATTATGATTGTACTATAAAATACCACCTAGAAAATGAATAAAAGGTATCTGATGCATTGAGAAGTAAGTGTCTTGGTGCTCTAAAAAAATATGGATTGACAAGGATCCTTTGAACATAGATCTAGTGAGGATGGATATGGGAATTATCAAATAATCTGACACATCACAACTATTTCATTTTATATACCAACTATATATATTAGATAATATTAAAATTTCTTAGACTGACTGTGAGAACCTTTAAAAGAAAATTAATGTTGTGAAAGATGGGAAGATGGATGACATTGTGTGTGATGATTTTGTTCTAAAATTTGAGAACATGATTTGTGTTCCAGCTATACATTAGCTAATGAATGTGTTATTGGATGATTCCAATTTTTTTAATTTCTTTATACATCCGAATATCACTATGATGTATATATATTTGACATATATTACTGGTGGGAAAACATGAAGAGGGAAATTATGTATTTTTATCGAGATGTTTAGTCTTTCAAAAAGTGAAGGCCGAAATGCAACATCCAAAATGAGTCATACAACCTATAATTATTTCTATTTCGAAATGGGATGACATCACCATGTATTTTTTTCACTTAATTACCCAAAACTCCATGGAAGAATGATGTGATATAGGTCATTATGGATCGACTTACGAAATCTGCACATTTCCTCGCTATAAGGGGAGATTTTCCACTAGAGCACCTAACAAGAATCTTTATGAATGATGTTTTGAGACTACATGGAGAACATATATCAATGGATTATGAAAATTATCCACGATTTACATTGAAATTATCAAAAAGTATTAATAATGTTTTGGATACTGAGCTTTGTTTGAGTACTACATACCACCCACAAAATATCGGGCAATCAGAAAGGATAATTCAAACCATAGAGGATATGTTGAGGTCATTTTCACATGTCTTCCAAGGTATGATGGATCAACACTTACATTTAGTAGAGTTTTCCAACAATAAAAGTTTCCATTCAAGTATTCAAATGGAACTATATGAAGCATTGTGTAATGACCCGACCCCAGTTTCCCAAAGCTGATGCTTTATTTTAATACATTGAAATATAAACAAGGAATATGCATCCCAAATTACCAATTAGTTTATTAGAATTTGTAAACAAGATACATATATAATTTCAACATTACATATTTAAATGAAAACAACACTAATTTATTCAATTAGAAACATCCATACCTCCTAGATTATGCATCAAGTCATTCATGATTTACTTCTTCGTATATTGGGAAAATGAAACATAAGAAAGGGGTTATCTCAACAATTCATTAATAGTATGAAATACAATTGAAGATAACATAAAAATAAACACTAGACATGTTGAATGAATAAAAACACATTCCTTTACAAATAATAAACACGAACATATTAGGGCATGAATATGACCTAAGTAAAATAATTCCACCATAAAACATAATCATGGGTATTATACTAGTAGAATAACCAAATGAACCTTAAATTACTAGATTCATAATGAGATAATTGTATATGCCAAAAAATATTGAACATTTTGTGACGGTCTCACCCAAGACATCTAAAAATTATTAAGGCCTCATCCAAACCATATATCGAATTGGGAATGACCTCATCCAATTTAACATCTATTTGACTCATGAGATATAACGATGCATCGAGAGGCTATAGTGGGCACACCCTTAACATACCAATTCCAATTAATTATTCATATTGTATATCTAAATATAATTATCATATACATTTATATTGATACTAACATATTAAATTTAAAGAATGTTCCCCAGTCATTGAAAATAAACTCTAACCACTCAGAATAATAAGGTGAATGGTATCAAGATAGAACATCCATAGTATACTAGTCATATAAAATTAAATAAAAAATTGTGTATGATATCATAGGATATAAATCTTAATGAAGTAAATGATTCAAAATTGTTTTTTGACATATATCAATATTCTTTTAAATGTGACCACTGAAAATTACTTGAGGGAAATAATCCTTAAACAATACAAAGTGTCCCTTACCACCTGGAAACAATCAAATTATAATCCCATATAATATCATGAGAATATGGATACTATTGATATGATATACCAAAGGTCTTTAAATACACCACAATATAGAAATAATTTGTGAACAAATCATATATCAAATAAAAGTTAAGGTGAGAGGAGAAAAATACTTTTTTACTTTTTAAGGAAGAGTTATCTTGGAAGATCATTTATATTTCCATTAAATTAGATTGAAAGAATGACTATAAAATAAAATAAAGTAATAGGACATATAAATTATATTTTAGGCATAAATTATGTCCCACTGATGTGAAATAATGTCAAAATAGTTCTTAAGATTCTATAGAAATAAAACATTTTAGAGAAATTTAAGGAAAGTATTAAAGATAATTTTAAAGCAGAAAGGAATATATTTGGTCTTAAATAGAGAAATGATACAAGATAATTATTCATGATAAAATTAGTGTTTTTATAAATATAATGGCAGATTTAAACAAATTCTGGTGTATACATGAAAATGGGAAGGAATTTGAAAATATCCCTAAAATCAGGTTTGTTTATCGAGATAAAAATTTTGAATTATCATTTTAAAAAATGTAAATATACATAAAATAAAGAATTATTATGGATTGTAAACATATATACGACATTAAAATATAATTTATGTGGTTTAAATATAAATAAATAAGAATTTTATTGAGTTAAGTAGATAATAAGACTAACCCGAAGGAAAATGAAGGTTTGGGTAGAAATCCCTTTACCACTTTGTAATCAATCGATTCGTATGCCCCAAAATTAATAATATTCAAATTATACATTTAATACAATGAAAGTAAATATATGCAAGATAATTTATATAAATGGGCTGTATACATACACCATACACAAGTATTATTGGTGAATATGGAAAATCTCACAAAAATGGAAGTGAGATGATGAAACCCTTACATTATGTTTGAATGTGTTATTTCTCCTAAACATAAAGTACATTAATATGAAAATATAAATATTAATAATTTATTTAATAACATATTATACATGTATTTAGTTTATAATAATTCTGTTTAGTTCATTTATTTCCTTATTGATAAGTTATTTTATTGAATTTCATTATTCCGTTGTGTTCGTTTTCATTATTTTTATAATTGGTTCACTTGTTCTGCAGTAATGGAGTTCATGTGGAATGGATTTAAGTCTCCATAATTGAAATTAAATATTATTTATAAACATAAATAAGTTTTAATGGTCATTTATATCATTTGGTTACATGTAATGAAGATGAATCATTAAATGAAATATTTATGACATTCACTTAGATTATTTTAGCGGTATTTGGATTATTAAGAAATAGTTTGGTCAAATGATTTGATAATATGTACGTATAATGGTTACTGAATATTAATTAGGCTATAATACATATATTAATTTCTGTTTCTACCATCAAAATTGTTTCATGACCAGTAATGAAGGATAAATCTAATAATTAAACTTCGTCGTCCACGGAGGATATAAATTAGAACATCATGGACATTGATTTAATTTATAAAATAAGAGAGAGAGAGTAAGGATATTAATGATGATTCTTCAATTAACATGGTATAATTACATTATATAGATGATAATGAATATATAATGGTTATTTTGACAGATGAGGTAAGGATATTATTACAAAAGAAGATAAATTGAAATGAAACAAAATAAAAAAGAAAGGTGATTTAACTGTGGAAATAACCTCTTTGAGAACATCTTTAATGGAAGGAATTTTGTTATTTTTGAAAGAAAAAGATCCTATAAGACGTGATGAGTGACTATATATGTGTATTTTGGTAGAAATTTGAGGATATTCAAGGTTTATAGGAATGAGGAGAAGAGGTAGTGGGGGGTTATAGTGGAGGAGAGGTGGGGTTACATAATTTTTTAATCCTTAGTTTGTTAATTTCCCACAAGAACAACAATAGTGATGATTACATGACCATGAATATTAATAAATGCATGAGAGTTATAAAAAAGTGGGCTTACATAAGTGATGATTTCATAAATAGTGTATTTAATTGATAATTTTTATATACAATTTTTTACTGTATTTCACTATTCATCCAAAAATCTAGTTTTTCAGAAAAATACTTAAAATTTACCCTAACCATTTTTCAATGTGTAGAATCCAAAAATGAAGTCCATTTTTCAAAATTATTTTCTAAATATGATATATTTAATATTTAATTAAACTACTAATTTATTCTAAAAATATTGTTTTAAAACATTTATTAACTTATTCCAAAACACAGGTATATTGTACCTCTAGTAGAATGTTATTTATATACTATCACATGTAAGGTTACTATTCATTAAGTTATATAACTATTCATAAGGGTATGATACTATTCATAAGGGTAGGTTACGATTCACCAAAAATTAATTTTTTCTTAATAGACTCCAAATAACTTACTGATCGCAACCGTGTAAGTCAGATTTTCAAAATTCAAATCACAGAAGTGACAAAATTATTTTTACATAGCATGGTTAAAAAAAGTGGTTTTGGTAGAGAATTTTTGATCCTTTCATTCTATAAAATACCTATTTGTAAATTCATGGGGTGTTATATTTATCCCCACTTTAGAAAAAAATTCATCATTGAAATTTTAAATTGATCTTCGAAAGTTAATGGTTGATACAAGAAAATTACCTTATGGAAAACCACCTCAGAAATAGGGTTAATAAAATATCCTCCTTAAAAAGGGTTATGGGATTTTATGTGGTCACCTTAAAAATTATTCTTTCGAATTAGGTTACATTAGTTTGAAATAAAAACCTTGACATGAAGGAAAGATCTAACTATGACGTTCTAATGGAACATGATAGAGGACTTGTCTAGATGAATGTTGATTACTAAAAAACTATAAACTAAAAAAACCAATCAATACTATCAATGAATATTATTATTGGAAAACATTTTATTTGAGACTATTTTTCTTGAGTCAAGGAATTTTTCCACACTATAAGAGTAAAAATATACATTTATACTTACAAACATATTCTTTTATTGCACTTGACGTATCTATACCTTATCACTTAGCAGAGGTTACACCATTTTGGGAAGCAATACAATATCATCTAAAAGGTCATAAAATTATCAACTTAAACAACTTCAAAAATGGTTATAAATTCTAAAATATAATGACTCAACACATTATAATGATGACCTATAAATTTTGATGATGAACTTAACCTTAACCCTTAATCAACAAGCAGTGGTTCTAAAATTTACATTCCACACATGTGAATAACTTCATCATGTGTCCTCTTGAAATATGGTAATAACTTGAATAATGATAAAACACATATTGGAAACACGCATTCCTATGTATTCCTTTAGTAAGATACATTTTATTGGATATATTCCTTAAAATCAAAAATTGTTGTAAACTCCATCGATGATAGCATAGACTACTTCTCGACAGGTCAATAATCAGTTCCAAGGTAGTTAGTACTTATTAAAAACAATCATTTCATCATCAATATCTCAACATTAGATATGTAATAAGGGTTATCTTTCCCTTAATCATGTTTTTTCTAAAAAAGATTAACATTCTACAAAATAACCTTTTCTTTTGTACAATTAATCATACAACTTAAAATCCAAAATGAAATAGTAATGTATTATAATAATTATATATCTCATAATTCATAAAAACAGTACATTCCTGAAAAAAATTGAAATGAGAAGATTCTTGACTAGGTTTATTAATCATTCTACTTCATCTCTGGTAGCATCATAACATGATCATTATCCAAAATCATTATTTGGGGTATGTTCCTTTGATGCTTTGGGCATTGATTCGGATAGTGTCTTATCTCCTTGCAGTTGAAGCATTTAATATAGGGAAATTATTTCCATGTCTTGAAATTATTATCATTGTAGACTTTTTCTCCACGCATGAAGCAAAATCCTTTCCCCTCATGCATATTCCATGAGTTTTCCTTCCACAATTATCACTTGTGAAAAAATATATCTTTCCCTTATTTCATTTATCCATGATTTTCCCTACCATCCTCTTCTTCTTTTTCTTCCCTTCAAACCCATAGGACTTAGAGAAGTCCTTACATACCTTGTCAACACATGATATTATTTCTTCAAATGGTAAGGATATATGGGAGATTATCGTCCATTGAAATGATGGATTAAGACCATCAGGGATATGATATTTCTTGATATTCTCATAACATAAGTGGGTTATGTTTCAATTCCTTATACTAGGCGCCATTTATAATCAAATTAATATTATATATTAGCTCATAAAATTATTAAGTCTCTATATCTCTAAACATTTTATTAACACATAATATAAATTTATGCATAATAAATCCCAGAACCATATACTATAGTTACAATGGTGTACAAATCCTTCATATTGTATTTTAAAGGCAATGTGAATTATCCTAGTCATATCCCCCAGGAGTGTCAATACCAAGAGTGTAGCAAGGCATGTTGTTATGTACCAGGATACACTGGGTGAAGCCCAAAACTCCGTGTCAGAGCTTTCACTTCCTGGTACATCTACGCCAGATCCACCTCAACCTGTTTGAATCCAATCATGTATGTATTTCCTAGAAAGATCCACATAATCTATTCTTTACTAGTATTCCAATACGTTCATTTATGTTTTTCCACAAATACTACCTTAGGTTTTATTACCTAATCTACATTTTCTAATCTAGTTTCCATGTTTTCTACCAAACTTTCTTTGATACCATAAGTAGGGACCCGACCGTAGTTTCCCAGAGCTAGTTCCTAATTTTAATACATTGTCATATAAACAAGGAATATGCATCCCAAAGAACCAATTAGTTTATTAGATTTAAGAAACAAGATAAATTTATTAGTTCAACATTTTATCTTGAAAGGATAACAACACTAATTTATTCAATTTGATACATCCATTCCACCTAGATTATGCTTGCAAGTCATTCATAATTTATTTCTTTATATCCTGGGAAAATGAAACATAAGAAAGTGGTGAGATAAAATGCTCAGTAAGAGTAAGAAATATAGAGGAAGATAAAAAAAATAAAAATTAGGCATGGTGAATAAATGAAAACACATGCCTCTACATATAATAAACTTGAACAGATTTGGAAATGAATATGATCTCAGTAAAATAATTTCATAAAAAAAAATAATGGGTATTATACTGGTCGAATAACCACATGAACTTGTATTTACTAGAATCATAATAAGGGAAGCGCATATGCTGGAAATTCTGAACCATTTTGTCATGGCCTCATTGAAGATGTCTAAAAATGATTAAGGACTTGGCCAATACCATATATCGAATTGGGAAAGGACTTAGTAAATTCAACATTTATTTGTCTCATGAGACCTACAGATGCATCTAGAGGCTATATTGGGACCCAACCATCACATACTAAGTCCAATTCATTCCTCATATTAAATGGATGAACATAATTAACATATACATTCATATTGAAACAAATGTATGAAATATAAATAACATTCCCCAACCATTGAACATAAACACTAACCATTCTAAATAATATGTTGAATGGTATCAAGATAGGACATCCATAATCAAACTAATAATAAACCATTAAATAAAACATGGTGTATTATATCATAGGGTATAAACATCAATGAAATAATAGATTCCAAAATGCTTGATGACATAGATGAAGATACTTTCAAATGAGACCATTGAAAAATACTTGGGGGAAATAATCCTAAAACCTTGCAAAGTGTCCCATACAACCTTGGAACATTAATTTCATAATGCATTAGAATATAATTAGAATAAGGATACGCTTGATATGATATAACAAATTATAAGGCCCCATCCTTAAAACATACTTAATCTTGAGTTATTAAAATATTAAACCTTGAGGATCTTTTCGGGTTTAGAGTTTTAGAGAATTAGATCATAAAACATGCATTAAATTCCATATATAATCAAAGTGGTTACATAAAGATAATATTCTTCTTTCCCATAAATGGAAACATATTTAAAATAAAACATGGATTCTTTCTTGACACTCCCTTGACACTATCATCATATCATGTACCTTTCCCATGAGCTGTGAAAAACATTTCAAAAAAACATGGGATGAGCATAAAAAGCTCAGTAAGGGATATAAAATATATATGGAAAGGAAACATGGGTACATATATACATTAGAATGAAATCATACTTTACCCATAAAACATAATCACTTCAACATACCTCATAAAATCATGAATAAATCATAGAAATCATAAGACATAAAGGTAACTTGAGGCATTCATAACATTCTTACGTTGGGAGTAACCCTCTTGGTTACCTTTGGAATACCCATCACAGTATAATCCCTAAATCTCTTCGGAGAAACCTTAACGTTACACTCCCTCGAGTTACCCAATGAATTTGAGTGCTATATCGGGCTCACCCGCCATTAGTTTATCATGGAACCACCCGTCTTCATAATAATACCCAAGAACCTCAACATAATCGTATCACATAAAACATGCATAAAGGAAACATAACATTTCCACCTTTCAAACACAAGATATCAATACAACACATTTATATAAAAACATTATGAAAACCATTTTCAATACCAAAATAAAAGAAATGTAAAACATGGTATTTATTTTTCTTTTAAAAAAAGGTATGTCTTGTAGAGGAAGCCAAAACTCAAATAACGGTCACAGCGGCGGAGAAGTCATTGTCGCCACATACGTATGACAAAAACATTCCCTTTTGTCGTTTAATAAATGCTTCGTATAAAAAAGATTCTTTTTGAATAAACATAAAAGTAAAATGGGTTTATACACCGTATAAAAGAAGGTTGTGTATAAAACAGAATATGCCTCAATGAAAGGAGATTGAGACGAAGTCCCATACCTCGGGTCCGACTTCACTTAGTCGTTCTTTAATCTCCTGAATAATAAACATGAGTTAATTTCTACTTGTTTAAGAACCTTTTTCAAGTTAATTATTCCTTTTATATCACTTATTTTCATGTCATGAACACTATGTAATTATTTAAGTTAATAACGGTCGTTTTAACAATCATTGGTACTGGAGTCAAAAATAAACCCATTATAATTACAAGTTGTTCATGTATCCATTATATCCAGAATTTTATTCATGATTTAGATATCATATATGTCATATATATCCAGTACATGCTTTCATTTATAATTACAAGGCACACACAATCTCTTCCCAAACCTCAAAACCCAATCATTATCAATGTTGAATTCAGGAAACTTACCTTTCTAAACCAGCTCTACCTTTTTCTGCAACTCACTGTCCTGCTTCTGTTCTTGCTTGATTCTGTTTGATAGAGAAGATTTCACTGATACCTGAAATAAAACAGAAGGACATCCTGCACCAACAACTTCTATGCCAAATTCCATCAAATCCTTAACCAAAAGATCACGTTCTAAACGCAACATTATTAATGAAGCATTACTTTTTCGACTCAAAGTATCAGCCACTTTATTTTCTTTTCCCGGATGGTAATGAATTTTACAATCATAATCCTTGATTAATTCCAGCCATCTCCTTCGTCTCATGTTTAACTCTTTCTGAGTGAATATATACTTCAAACTTTTCTGATCAGTATATATTTCACACTTAACTCCATACAAATGATGCCTCCGAATTTTTAAAGCGAAAACAACAGCAGCTAATTCCAAATCATGTGTAGGGTAATTTACCTCATGAGTTTTCAACTATCGTGAAGCATAAGCAATTACCTGATCATTCTATATTAGGACACAACCAAGTCCTTTCAATGAAGCATCACTGTAAATAATAAACTCACCATTCCTGAAAGGTAGTTCCAAAACTGGAGCATTCACCAATCTTATTTTCAATTCCTGAAAACAATCATCTCATTCTTTTGTCCAGATAAACTTAACACCCTTCCAAGTTAGCTTAGTCATTGGACTAGATAACCTTGAACTATTTCTAACAAACCTTTGGTAATATCCTGCCAAACCAAGGATGCTACGAATCTCAGTTACATTTGTGGGTCTTGGCCATTCTTCAACAACCTTTGTTTTTTCAGGATCAACAGTTATCCCATCTTTAGAAACAATATGACCAAGGAAAGAAATTTGTTGCAACCAAAACTCACACTTGCTGAATTTCCCATACAATTTCCTTTCTTTCAAGTTTTTCAAAATAACCCTTAAATTTCTTTCATGCTCCTCTTTACTTTTAGAAAACACCAAAATATCATCATTGAAAACCACCACAAACTTATCCAAGAACTCATGGAAAATTCTATTCATTAAGTCCATGAATACAGCAGGTGCATTGGTTAGCCCAAAAGGCATTACTAAAAATTCATAATGGCCATATCTTGTATGTAACACGGTCTTTAGAACATCTTCTTCCTTTACCTTCAGCTGATGTTCCCCCGATATCAAGTAAATATTTGAAAATTACTAAGCTCCCTGAAGCTGATCAAACAAATCATCAATATGAGGCAAAGGATATTTGTTCTTAATAGTGATGTTATTCAGGGATCTATAATCAATGCAAAGTCTCATTGAACCATCTTTCTTTTAAACAAATAAAATAGGAGCACCCCACGGTGATGTGCTAGGTTGAATGAAACCTTTCTCTAATAAATCATGCAATTACTCCTTCAACTCTAAATGTTCAATTTGAGCCATTCGATAAGGGGTTTTTGAAATTGGCTTAGCATCAGGAACTAAGTCAACAATAAACTCAACTTCCAGATCTGGTATTATTCCAGGCAACTCTTCAGGAAAAACATAAGGATACTCATTTACCACTAGCACATCATTAAAATGAACAGTTCCTTTATTTTCAACGATGTGTACAAGGTAACATTCATTTCCATCTTTTACAAGTTTCTTGTCCTCTTGATAAGTTATCAACAGTAAGGGATCATTCTTGTACAAAAACTGAATGTCTTTTTGAAAAGAAACTTCTTTAGCTCTACAGTGAATCTTAGCATGGTAAATAGAGGGCCAATCCATACCCAGGATAACATCAAACTCTACTAGAGGTAGAACAATAAGGTTTGCAAGTAGGTTCTTTCCACAGATAAGGATAGGAAGATTATTATAAATTCTTTTTGCCTCAACATTTCCCCCAGGTGTTTTTACCAAAATTTCAGGAGTCATTTCATGAGATGGTATTCCCATTTTACAAGAAAAGGTTTCAGAGATGAAATAATGTGTGGACCCCAAATCAAACAACACACTGTAATAATCTGAAAAAACAAACAAGGTACCTGATACAACTTCATTTGATGGCCCGAAAACTACTGAAGAAGTTGCAAAGGATTTCACCACCCCTTTCTTCTTGTAGTCTAACTGCTTCCCAACACTCAAGCTCTTTTTCGAACACTCGTTTGCATAGTGACCCATATCATTTCACTTAAAACATTTCACCAATTGTAAATCAAATTTGCTCTTACCATCACCCTGATCTTTTTCAGTTCAATCACGAGCCTTATGTCCCATCTTACCACTTCGGTAGCACTTTACAGAATTTAGAAGACATTCCCCAGCATGCCTTTTTCCACATTTATCACAAACTGGAAACTTAGTTTTCTTACCATCAGAATTTTCTGAAGAATTCTTACCTTTCTCCTGCCACCTCAGTCTCTTCTAGTGTTGGTTGTTATAGAACACTTGATAATCGTCAAACTCCATTTCCACCATCTCAACACATCGAACAAGCTTTTCATAACTTTTAAACTCACGAGAAGCTAATGCCCTTCGATATTTTGGCTTTAATCCTAAGAAAAAACGGTTGATTTTATTATCAAAGTCTCAGATAAAATTTGGAGCATACCTTGACAATCGAGTGAACCTTTCTTCATAGGTAGCCACTGAGTCTTCCTCTTGCCTCAATTACAAGAATTTCTTTTCCATCCTAAGTCGAACAGCCTTAGGAAAATACTTCTCAAGAAACATACCTTTGAATTCATCCCAGTCAAGAGCATCAATCTCATCGGCGTCCCTGATATTTTTAACCATAGACCACCACCGATCTGCCTCACCCTCCAAATGGTAAATAGAAAGGCTAACCTTTTGATTGTCTGAACACCCCATGACATCGAAAATCTTCTCCAGTGCATTAATCCACCCTTCTGCTAACATAGGGTCAGATGATCCTCTGAATGATGGGGGATGTTGCCTCATGAAATGTTCCACCACTGACATGTTCCTCTGCAGTTGATCTGGCTGATCTCGTGCATCGATACCACTGCCATTTATCGCTTGAGTCAACTACGCCATTACTGCAACAAACTGTTCAGTTCCAATTCCGACCATCTCAAGATGCTGATTCGGAAGTTTATTTCCTTCTGCATGCCTTCCTAGCACTGCTTCCCTATTTCCTCTACGGAAAACCATTCTGAACAAACATGTCTTAGATGAAGGAACATGGTAATCTTCAAATGCTATATCAATTCAATTTAACCATAAAAAAATATTTTTGGATAATCATTTAATAGAATTCTAACTCCTAAAGTTATATAAACCGACCTCTGATACCAACTATAAGGCCCCAGCCTTAAACCTTACTTAATCTTGAGTTATTAAAAGATTACACCTTGAGGATCTTTTCGAGTTTAGAGTTTTAGAGAATTAGATCATAAAACATGCATTACATTCCACATATAAACAAAGTGGTTACATAAAGATAATATTTATCATTCCCATCAATGGAAACATATTTAAAATAAAACATGGATTATTTCTTGACACTCCCTTGACACTATCATCATATCATGTACCTTTCCCTTGACCTGTGAAAAACATTTCAAAAAAACTTGGGATGAGCATAAAAAGTTCAGTAAGGGATATAAAATATATATGGAAAGGAAACATGGGTACATATATACATAAGAATGAAATCATACTTTACCCATAAAACATACGCACTTCAACATACCTCATCAAATCATGAATAAATCATAAAAATCATAAGACATAAAGGTAACTTGAGGCATTCATAACATTCTTACGTAGGGAGTAACCCTCTTGGCTACGTTTGGAATACCCATCACAGTATATTCCCTAAATATCTTCAGATAAACCTTAACGTTATACTCCTTCGCGTTACCCAATGCATTGGAGAGCTATATCGGGCTCACCCACCCTTAGTTTATCACAGAACCACCTGTCTTCATAATAATGCCCAAGAACCTCAACATAATCGTATCACATAAAACATGCATAAAGGAAACATAACATTTCCACCTTTCAGTCACAAGATATCAATACAACACATTGATATAAAAACATTATGAAAACCATTTTCTATACCAAAATAAAAGAAAATTAAAACATGGTATTTATTTTTCTTTAAAAAAAAGGTATGGCTTGTAGAGGAATCTGAAACTCAAATAATGGTCACGATGGCAGAAAAGTCATTGTCGCCGCATACGTACGACAAAAACATTCCCTTTTGTCCTTTAGTAAACTCTTCGTATAAAAAAGATTTCTTTTGAATAAATGTAAAAGTCAAATGGGTTTATACACCGTATAAAAAAGGTTGTGTATAAAACAGAATATGCCTCAATGAAAGGAGATTGAGACGAAGTCTCATACCTCGGGTCCGACTTGACTCAGTTGTTCTTTAATCTCCTGAATAATAAACTTGAGTTAATTTATACTTGTTTAAGAACATTTTTCAAGTTCATTATTCCTTTTATATCACTTATTGCCATGTCATGAACACTATGTAATTATTTATGTTACTAACGGTTGTTTTAACGATCATTGATAGTTGAGTCAAAAATAAACCCTTTATAATTACAATTTGTTCATGTATCCATTATATATAGAATGGTATTCATGATGTAGATATCATATATGTCATATATATCCAGTACATTCATGCATTTATAATATTACATAATCATTTAGAGGTATGAAATGAAATGCACCGTTCATGGAGACGGTAAGTCGTACGTACGCATGAACGCTACTTTCATTTCTATTTCGTATTTTATAGAATGGAATCATAATGATATAAAGGTATGTTATAATTCCAGTGTAATATCATATATAATATCATAACTCAATCCTTTATACATCCCACATATGGTATTAACGAATCAAATCACTTTGAGGGGGCGATAGTCCGCACTTCCCTAAATGAAGATATCGCGTTTACCCATAATGGAAACCATAAAGGTATGACCAAAATGAAAAATACAGAAGCTTAAGGAAAACAGAAACATATTATATATCATATATAAATATAGTTCCATCTTAATGGCCACCTTTGAAGGTGTTAAAAGAATGTTGAACAATCATCGTTTTGGGAGGCAGAAATTCGCCATCCACGGAAATTGTATGTTCTTTAACCATTAGATGTAGTTGTGTGTAAGTGTAGCTCGAATCCTTATTATAACAACATTATAGTATATTTATGATACTGTATTTGTTACAAAAGAAAAGAATAAAAAGAGTTTAGGGGGTTGGAGAAGCAAAATCAAACAAAAGGACTCAAAAGAAGACATTACCTTAAAATCGGGTAACTCTCTTAGATTCGAGCTCAAAGGCTTCCTTGGGAAGACTTCTGCCCAAAGTGATGCTTCAAGGAGTACTAGAGGGATGTGGAGAGACATAATGGTCAGGTTTTGGCCGAGGAAAAGGATTTGGGAGTGTGGGTAAGGAGGTATATGTGGGGGCCTTTTATAAGAGGAGAGGAGGGGCACTCTTGGAAGGTAAAGAAAAGTCACTTTATTTTAAAATGGTATTCGGCTTTAAGAGGTCCCACATTGATTTTCTTCGAGGCTAAGGTGATAAGGGTTATAAATCCACCCATCCAATAGGTTTTGGAAATGTTTAGGTCTTATATTATACATTATCATTCCATTTTATTTAAATCGTTAAATAATGAGGTCATCGTTGCAACATCATGATGTCATAAATAATTTAATTTATTTAAAGTCTAAAAATTATACAAAAACTACTATGATGTAGGAAATCTTTTTATCCTTCCAATTAATTTTTATAATCAAAAATCTGATCTTTATAACCCCATGTAAAAATTGTTTTAGTAAAACATATCATGTTTGTGTCATTTTTACTTTTACATTAAATAAAAATTTATTTATGTCATTTCCCAAAAAAAGAGGCTCCATGGGGTCCCCAAGTTGACCCATGGATTTTCTTGGTCGGCCATTACACATCCAATTAGGGTAGTACATGTGTCTAGGACATTTCATTTTATGAAAACATTATTCTTACCTTAAACTACACTAATTACCTCTAATCGCGATTAAGAACTTAAGAGTTACTTTTCACCAAAAAATTATTTTAATCTCATTGAACCACATTTTACTTATTAATTACAACCATTTATGTAGGATTTTTGAAATTCAAAACACATAAGTGGTAAAATTTCATGTAAACGAAAAATCAGTTTTTATAGGTACCACTTAGTGGTTTCACTATTCATCAAAAATTGAAGTTTTTCAGAAAAATACCAAAAATTCACCCTAATCTATATTTGATATTATTAATTAAAAAATGAAGTCTATTTTACAAAATTCAAAACATATAAGTCACATTAATTAATTTAATAATTAATTCCCGCTGTCATGACAAATAGCGTGTTTTTATGAAACAATAAGTATCAAAAGATTGACACAATTTTAAGTCCAATTTCAAAGTGAAATTGATTCTAATGACCACCATTGGATTAAATGGTAAAAATATATTCTAATTTAACTTCAAAAACAATTCAAAAGATAATCTAATCATATAAATAAATTAGAATAAAATTCAGTTTTGATGTAAAATGCAGTATTTTTCACTATTCATTAAAAAATGAACATTGTCTGAAAAATACCAAAAATATATCCAATGTAAATTTCAATGTCCCAATCATAATGAATATGTTTATTTTGAAAAATATAGATTATAAAATTGTCAAATGTTTGATTTAAAAAGGGTTTGCCATCAAAAGGCAGTAAAACAATCTTTTAAGAATATTAGTGTATTCCATGCTTAAGATTGTATTTAATTTCATTTTAAGCCTCTCAAACACTATCTTAATCATTAATAGAAATAGATAAAAATATATATTATTCATTACTTACTTGGGATGCTACACAAATGGCAGTAAATACACTACAATATAGAAATAAGTGGTGAACAAGGCATATATCTAATAAAATTTAATGTGAGATGAGAAAAATATTTTTTACTTTCGAAGGAAGAGATATTTTGGAAAATCATTTATATTTTCCTAAAAATAAGATTATAAGAATGGATAAACAATAAAATAAAGGAAGATGATATCAAAATTATATTTTTGGCATAAATTATGTCCGACTAATGTGAAATAATGTAAAAGGATTTCTTATGATTCTTTAGAAATAAAACATATTAGTGCAATTTAAGGAAAGTATTAAAGAGAATTTTAAAGTAAAAAGAACCATTTATTATATTAAATCCAGAAATTATCCAAGATCATTTTTAATCATAATATTAGTTTTTTTATAAAAATAATGTTGGAATAAAAATGATTTTTGTGTACAATTGGAGATGGGAAAAAATTTGACAATATCCCTTGAATCGGGTTTGTTTATCCGGATAAATATTTTGAATGATCCTTTAAAAAAATGTAAATACACATAAAATAAAGAACAATTATAGATGGTAAACATATATATGAAAATTAAAACAGAATTTATGTGGTTTAAATAAGAATAAATAAGAATTTAATATAGGTCGGTACTGCATAATATTAACCCGAATGAAAATGGAGGTTCGGGGAAAATCCCCAATCGATTTGTAATCAATCGATTTGTATACACCAAAATTAATAATATTCAAATGAAACATTTAATACCATAAAAATAATTTTATTCATGATATTTTAAATCAATGGGCAGTATACATACACTATACACAAGTATTAGTATTGAATACGGAAAATCTCACAGAAATGGAAGTTAGATGAAGAAACCCTTACCTTAAGTTCAAATGTGTTCCGATCATGAACATAAGGTCCTGGAATATGAAATCAAAATTACTAATATACTCTTTAATAACCTATATGAAATTTATTAATTATATCATAATTATTTTTAGTCCATTTATTCTCATATTGATAAGTTATTATATTGAATTTCGTCATTTCAGAGTGTTTATTTTCTTTTTTTCATAATCGGTTCACTTGTTTTATGTAAGGGAGTTCAAGTGGAATGGATGAAAATATCTAGAATTGAAATTAAATATTATTTAGGACCATCTAGACGTGTTAATGGTAATTTCTATTATTTTCTTACATGGAAATAGAATGAATCATTAGATGAAATACTTATGACATTTACATATATTATTTTAGTATTATTTTGATTATTAGGAAGTAGTTTTGTCATATGATTTAATAAATTGTACGTCTATTAGTTCATTAATATCAATTAAGTTATAATACATATATTATTGTCTTTTTAAATCATAAAAATAGTTTCAAGACTAGTAATTATAGAGAAATTAAAGAATGAATCTTCGTCACCCACAATGTTTGTAAATTAGATCCTCTAGTATATTGATTTCGTTTATAAAATAAAAGAGAGAGAGAGAGTAATGATATTGATGATGGTTTTCTATTCACATGATATAATTACAGTATATATATTATATGGTATATATCATGTTCACTTTGATGAACTTGGTGAGTAGAGTATAAAAAAAGAAGATAAATTGATATGAAACTAAATGAAAAATAAAGTTGATTTACATGTTGAAATAACTTCTATGAGAACCTCCTTCAGGGAAGGGGTTTTGGTCTTTTGGAAAGACCAAGAGATTCATGGACATGGGAAGTGACTATGTAAGAGTATTTGGGAAGAAATTTTAGGAGCTCCAAGTTTTATAAGTGTGAAGAGAAGAGGGATTGTGGGGGGGGGGGGGGTTATATTGGATGAGAGAAGGATTTTCCAATTTTTTACTCATTATTTTATCAATTTCATTATAGACCATAAATAGTGGTGATTACATGACAAAAAAAAATAGTAATAAATGCATGTGAGTTTGAAACAAGTGGGCTTACATAACTTATTATGTCATAAATAGTGTATTTAACTGATAATTTGTATATACTGTAATTTATCTTATTTCACTATTCATAAAAAATCGATTATTTCAGAGAAATATTAAAAATTCACCCTGACCATTTGTGGACATGTAGAATCTAAAAATGAATCCCATTTATTAAAACTAATTTCCTAAACATAATTAATTTAATATTTAATTAAAATCATAATTTATTCTAAAATAATAGTTTTAAAACAATAATTTCCTTATTCGAAAACATAAGTATATCATACTTCTACTTGAATATTAATTATATACTATCATAGTTAAGGTTAGTATTCATTAGGATATATCACTATTTATAAGGGCATGTTACTATTCATAAGGGTATGTTACTATTCACAAAAATTATGTTTTTTTATCGGACTCCAAATAACTTAATGATTGAAACTGTTTATGTCTAATTTTAGAAATTCACATCATAGAAGTGAAACAAATTTTTTACTTGTCTAGGTTATGAAAAAGTTGTCTTTGTAGAGACTCAGTGATCACTAAATTCTATAATTGATCTATTTGTAAATTCATGGGCTGTTACACATTGTACGGGATGAGATGTTGTACACCAAACAGTTGGGATGGATTTGGTGAAAGGATGCTTGTGGGCCCAATGATTATTGAGGAAACACCAGTAAAGGTAAAGAATATTCAAGGTCATATCAAATAAACTCAAAGAAGACAAAATAGAAATGCCAATAATCGATGTAATGATCTGGAATTCCAAGTTAGAGATCATGTTTTCTTGAATGTATCTCTATGGAAGGGTGTTGTATGATTTGGAATGAAAGGGAAACTGATACCTAGTTAAATATTCCCTTTTGAAAATTTTTAGAGGATTGTAGATGTTTCATATTATTTTTATATTCAACCAATCTTATCTAAAGTACAGAATGTGTTCCATGTGTCATTGATGAGAAAGTACCTTCAAGAGCCAATGCATGTCCTCACATCTGAAGGTTTATAATTGGAACATAAATTATCATAATGTAAATAGACTATATGGATTCTGGACACTAGTGAACAATTTTTGAAGAATTAGACAACTCATCTTATAAAGATACATTGGATAAATCATAAAATTGAATAGGATACATGGGAGCCTGAGGAGCTTCTGAGGAAGACCCAACCACATCTTCTTGTGAGGTAATATTCTGTGAATTTCGAGGCCTGAATTTTTTGTAAGGAGGTGGGAATGTAATACCCCAAGGTTTTGAAAATAAATATTGAATTCATGATACACTGAGTCCCTAAAAAACAAAAAAATTGTAATCTAGCATTTAAAAACAACTTCACATCTTTTATGTTTTCAATTTTGAAAAATTGTCATCAATGGTTTTGATATGTAAGTAATTTAGAGTCCGATAGAACCAACTTAATTTTTTTTGAATAGTTACATACCCTTATTAATAGTAATATAAATAGTAATATGGACCATATTGATAGTAAACAATATTTTTATTTTATTTTATTAAGGTTACAACATAATGTGATCTTGATTAATTTTTCAATGTGATATAAAACAAATTATAGTATTTTTATTTTTCTAATAAACCTTGATATTATGTTAAAATTAAATTAATAATATTTATAAAATCATTTTCAAAAAATGGAGTTCAATTTTTAATTCTACCCATCGAATAATGGTTAGGGTGAATTTTTGGATGTTTTCATAAATACTCGAATTTTTTATAAATAGTGAAATACGACAAAATACCATATATACAAATTATCAGTTAAATACTCTATTTATGACATAATAAGTTATGAAATACCACTTGATTCTAACTCATGTGCACTTATTACTATTATGTGACACATGAATCAACACCATTTGTGGTCTTGAGGGAAATAATAAAATAATGAATAAAATATTCAAATTTCACTCCTCTCTTACAATATAAAACCCACCCTCACTCCCACTTCTCTTCAATACTATAACAAATGAAGCTCCACAAAGTTACTCCCAAATACCCTTTCCAAGTCACTCTCAATGTCCATGAGCTCTTGGTCTTTCCGAAACACCAAAACCCATTCCCTTAAGGGGATTCTCAAGGAGGTGGAATCAAGAGGTAAATTCACATCCTATTTCTTTCAATCTCATTTAATATTTCATTATATTATTATCCTCTCCTCACCTCCTCTTTAAAAATGACCACTATAACTCTAATATCATCTATATAATATAATTATATCATGTGAATGGAAGAACCATCATCATTATTCTTACTCTCTCTCATTTATTTCATAAATGAAATCATCGTCTGTTAGGTTCCAATTTATAATCTTCATGGATGATGAAGTTTCGTTAATCAATTTCTCCTTCATTAATAGTGAGGAAAGAATTTTGATGGATGAAACAGAATATAATATATATTATAACCTATTTGATGTCCAGAAACCAATAAATGTACATAAAATTAAATCTTATGACCAAACTAGTTTCTAATAATCAAAATATTGATAAATTAATCTAAGTGATTGTCATCTAATGATTCATCCCCATGAAATTTTAAAAATTATATAAAAGACCTTTAAATCATATTTATGATCATAAATAATATGTGAATTCAATTATGGAGATTTACATCAGTTCCATATGAACTCCATTACATCTAAACATGTGAACTGATTATTAAAATCAAGAAAACAAACACTTCGAAACGACAAAATTAAATATTATAACTAATAAATAAAGACATAATGGACTTAATAAAATCATGATAATCTAAACACATGTCTAATAATTATTTAATTATGTTATTAATAATTTAAATTTTATATTCTAGGACCTTAAGTTCATGATGAGAACACATTCAGACTTAAGATAAGGGTTATCCACCTGAACCTCCACTTTCATTCAGGTTATTTTTATTGTCTTATAACCTCATTTAAATTAATATTTATTATTATTTAATCATCATAATTTACATTTTATTTCACTATATATTTTTACCAACCATAATGCCTCTTATTTTAAGATGATTTATATGTTTTAAAAGGATACTTCGAAAATTCTTCCTAAAATACAAACCTGATTTCAAGGAATTTCTCAAATTGTTACTTATTTTAAAAGGCTCCCATTAATCTATTTTTTGAAACCATATATTTATAAAAAATATAATTTTATTGTGAAAATAATATCTTAATTCACTTCTAGTTTTATAAAAATATGTTTCTAAAAGAACTCTCATTTTCAATGTAAAAGTGTATTTATCTCAAGAATTGCTCGATGATCTTATAAAAGTATCTTCATCTTTTACAACAATCATATTCATTATTATGTATATTATCATCTACCACATTTAATTTAATGGTTTATGATTAGTTTTACTGTGAATTTTCTATCCTAAAACCATTCACCAATTTACTCTTAATTGTTAGTGTTTATGCTTAATGTTAGCGGAATGTTATTTACATTTCATATGTCAGTTTAAATATTAATGTATCTATTGTTTATGTTCATCCCCAGTCATATTAAGAATGAATTGGACTTATTATGTGATTTATGGGGACTACTATATCCCTTCAATGCATTGATATGTCTCATGAGATAAATAGACGTGGTCTTTGCTGAGGCCTTGCCCATTTTCAGATATGGGTTTGGCTGAGGCCATCATCATTTTTAGACGTCTTGGATGAGGCCTTGACGATATGTTTCATAATGTATGGCATAATCACTTCCATAATTTTGAATCTAGTAATTTAAAGATCATGTGGTTATCTGACTAATTAAATACCCACGATTATGTTTTATTATGGAATTATTTTTTTCATATTATATTCCTACTATAATGTGTTAAAGATTATTATTTTCAATGGAATTTGTTTTTAATTAGTCACCATGCCTAATGTTTATGATTATGTTATCTTACAATATATTTATTAATCATACTATGAATTTTTTCTCACCAATTTCTTATTTTTCATTTTCCTTGGATATAAAAAAGTTATGAGTGTGTTGCGAACATAATCTAGGAGGCATGGATGTTTCTAATGGAATAAATTAGTGTTTTTTTCTGTTGAACTGATATATGTATCTTGTTTCCAAATAAACTAAACGATTTGTTCCTTCAAGATAAAACTTTCTTGTAATCAAGCCAATGTAATGTAATAAAGCACCAGCTCTAGGCAACTTGGGTCAGGTCTTTAAAGTGTTTACTCTGATAGCCCAAAGGAAGCTGAATGGATGAATATAAACAGGATAATGATCATTAAACATCCCTAATGGATTAATCACACTGTTTACTATATTTCTTATGAAAATGGGGAATGTGATATCTGGATTAGTTAGAGAATATGTACCACTCTGAGGACTTTCAAAATAATATACTCCTATTAAAGAAGATGGAAAATCATCAAATAAAAAGTCAATGATATATATAATAACAAACAAGGGGGTTAAAAATCATAGTACAACCATTAGTGGTGGGATGTATGTTTTTTTACTAATGATGATTATGAATACCAGATATTATGCACACTTCTCAATAGCTGGGTTACAGTGGTGGTCTCACCTATAACCCAATCCCTATAAAAAGACATATCTTAAGAATGGTAAAGGACAAAAAATTCAACAATATGTTAGTATAGAAGGACACAGGTTATAAAAAAACAGGCTCTCATATTAGAGAAGAAATATAGAATACAAGGTGGTGGTTTTGGATCTTGAATTTTGAAGAAAAAATAAGTGTAAAGTTTGGTCCATAGTTATTTGGAGGCTAATATAAACATTTTAGCATTGTGATATAGAGGGAAAAATTTATAAGAACTATTGAAAGTTAATACAAGTGAAGGTCCAAGGTAGTAACAAACATAGATAAAATAACGATCGAGGTATAAAAATAATATGATACATTTCTCTTTTCTCTAGTAATTCTGAATAAGGGGATTATATTCACACCTAAGGGAAAAGAATTAAATGGATTGTTGATATTGTAGTATTATAAAACTTTAATCTACATCATAATTGTTTTTGGAATTACCGAGTAAGTGAATTTTTATCAAATAAATTTGGTATTACCATTTTTATGAATCTCATTGAATTTCAATATTAATTTTGAATACATAATCACATTCAAGGATATATGATGTTTTATATGTTATTGAATCAATATTTTATCTAGGAAATACATTAACCAACAAGGATATGGAATCATCTTTAGTTATGGAACATGGAAGTTGAAAACAATGTTGGTCGGGGTGTGTATATCAATAATGGGAGTGGGGAATTTATCTCCCAATAAAAATGTCTATTTAAATAAACTTATAAATAAATCCCCAAATTTGATAAAATGGCTATTTAATAAAAATATTATAATTATATAAATTTAATAAATCAAATAATTTATTAAAAGCATGATTAATGATGAGTAAGATATCTTATAAATATCTTAACCTTTAAAATTAACATAATCAAAATCATGAAATAAACACAAATTAAGACTAACTGTCATT
Source organism: Viscum album (assembly GCA_963277665.1). Taxonomy (NCBI): domain Eukaryota; kingdom Viridiplantae; phylum Streptophyta; class Magnoliopsida; order Santalales; family Viscaceae; genus Viscum; species Viscum album. The sequence continues at coordinate 1,048,950,351 of OY728130.1, read as the reverse complement.
GAAATAGTATTGATTTTTTTAATTCACCTGAAGTTTTTGCAATCTTAAATGAAGAATGAACAACTAATAAAATCTGATAAAAAATGTATCATAATTAAAATAAGGGGTTCAGACTTAATACAATACATAATCCCCACCACTTTTCAATCCCCTGATTCGAAGAAGTTATTTTAACAATAAACATGATCTACTGTATATATCATGTTTTACATAAAACATCACACAAGTTGTCTGGGATCAGTGCCTCTTCCATTGTTATACATGGTATAGAAACAAGATAAAAGTCATAGATGACCTATTACAGAGTTTTCATGGGTATAAAAATGAATAATGTTGAGAGAGTGTTTCAAGAACACTTAAATTTAAGCATGCTAGAATGTGTGTTCAGATAACATTGAAATACAAAACATTGCTCAATTTTAAGGCATAAATAGAAAGATAAAATGAGTACAGATGAGAAAAGATGAAACTTCATGACCTGAATATATTTATATTTCTAGAGGTCCTCATATTTTTTATATTTGATGATATCGAATAGGTTCTTGAAAATGTGTTGGAAAATAGAGTATTGTAGATTCTGGAAAAAAAGTTCTATTTTATATAAGTATATGTCTAGTGAAAAACTTCACAAAGGTGCGTTAGGATACATATTTATTCCAGTATATGATGGTTCTTATTCTTTTTTATTCTCCACACATTCACCCCATAATCTAATTCACACACAGACACACACAACTGAGTTCTTCTCTATTTATAATTATCTATGACGAATTATCCATTTTAAAATAATAATTAAAAAAACACAGATCATCTTATGGAGCAGTAAATTACGAAAGGTTTGACATTTCCTCGAACGAATTAATGGAGTGGTTTAATAATAATCATTATTAAATCCATGTGTGACTAAATCTGTTTAGTTCCTTAAAGTAGCTATTGGAGGAATTAAATTTGAATATGAATTGCTAGATAACAAAGGTAGTAGGTTGGATATAGATCCTTATTGGTTTTAGATCAAACTAATGGAAGCATATAATGGTGGAATATTTCATGAACTAATAGTAGATGTATCTAGTGGTAGATCAGTTCTAATGGTATATCAACTCTAGTGGTAGATTAACTCTAATTTTAGATCATTTGAACTAACAATTGATGTGTTCAATAGTATCAAATCTTATCTAATGCGATGAGTATTTACCAAAAGAAATGAGCATTGGAAGCATAGGCTAGTATTAGCACTATCCAATGGTAGGTCAACTAATGATAGATTCTGACATAAGATATTTAGATGGTAGATCATTCATAGATAGATCTATCAATGGTATATCTGCTGAACTAATTGTAGACAAATGTATCTTGCAGTAGATGTTTCAATGGTATATGTTTTCCAGCAGTTGATATGTATTGACTGATGGAAGATCAGTTTTACTAGAGTTGGATAGGATAACGTAATGGTAGATCATTACTCAGGAATGTTTTTCATAAAAATGATTCAATTATAATATAATGTGTATCATATTAAAAATACATAAAATATAATTTCTGATCCTTAAAATAAGGAGGTGCTTACAATCTCTCCATTTTTAATGATCATAAATCATGAAAATTTATAACCATGTATATAAAGACAAAAAAGAGATATGTATAGATGAAAAAAATGTTCTTCTTGACATCATAATAAGTAATCTGATGTGTTTATTTAAGAATACATTAAAAATAAATATATTCTTAAATGTTATTTAATTTGATGTTTAGATAAAAATAACGAAACATTAAATTACATAAAAGTATTTCCACCTTTTGGGATTATAAAATAGGTAAATAAATAATAGAAATATAATAAGGGATTGAAATTTGAATAAAAGATAATATTCTTAGGGAAAAAATAAATGATTACATTTGAAAAAATAATACTAGGGTAAATACAACACCTATCAAATTATACTCCCAATAAAAACCACTATCATCTTTATGAGAGGAAGGAATCAATAAATATTTCCCATTTCCAGATATTGGAGCTATAGAGGTTTATGATGAGGGTGAATTGGTAGAGGTAGGATGTTACCTGATCACAACTAGGCTAAGATACCAAAAATATTTGGTTGGAGTCATCCTGAATGGTTGGAACTGTAGAGGGAGGGGAGATGATGAAGGTTTAGATGTAAGGGGAGACATGATAATTGCTTTAGGTTCCATGATTGTGATACCATAAACATAAAAAATAGCTTCCTCAGGTTGGAAAAGTCCATAATTATATTTCCTCCACTCTCTATAGTCATGTATAAATACTTCTTCTCTTTTATAAATTGTTTGAGTAGTGGTGTCAAAACATTAAGCTGCTTCATATTATATTTGAATGTTTTAGTCATAACAGGCATCCATAGATTCCCAAACATAAATTTAAATTGGGAATTGAACTCATTCATTGTTTAAATTCAATATTTGTTGCATTTTTTGGCCTTAATGATAGTCTTCCTATCCCTTCAATATTTCTTTGAATACTCCCTAGACCATTTATATATGTTCCCAAAATGGGCCTTTATTAGCCAAAGATCCTCCTGATGAGAGATTTTAAGATCTACCAAGATAGCATGAATCTCCTCCATTAGAAAAACTTTAATCATATATAAAACAAAAAAATATAATATGGAGTAGTGGGAGCAGAAGCACCAATTATAGGTAAGGTGTCCAACCTCTCTAGAAGGGATATTATTCCTATAAATAATCTACCTCCAATATCTCCCATGATGGATTTATCTTCTTCCATATCATTTTCCAACATCCTATTCTCAATATCTAATTATTTCATCATTATGATCATCTTGTGATTAAATTGATAAATCATTAACTAAAATATCCATATAGTATATGTTTCGCGGACCATGATCTCTCATGGAGGTGAAGATCTAAAAAGCCCATATTTATCTGATAACAATCTTACTCTCAAAGAATCCATGTAATATTTTAAACATATAAAACAATTTCTTTTGAAACATGAAATAAATGTAATTAAGGTTAGGAACTATAGAATGAATCATCCATGAGTTAGATTGAGTAGCTTATCCATGCTGAGCATCAACTAATGAAACATCAGTTGTAATGGATTCCTATTTTTCTACCTCATAAATCCTCTAAATTAGAGATCCTATAGGATATTTTCCAATTATAGGGATAGAAATTCTCCCATGTTCAAGTGGACTTCCAAGGTCATCATCATCATGATAAAATTTAACTTCATAATCAAAATTTTCATATCTGATGCCCTATAGTTCGGAACTATAGTTGGCTCCCCCTTTGATTATGCTTCATCCACATCTATGGCTAAAACAACTGGTTCATCACTATGTACCCATTTAGAATATCTAGATGTTTAGGAATCATAATATTCAATTCCAATCTATTCAACTCTTGTGGACATCTACCCCTTGACATGTGACCTATCCTTGGATATAGAAAAATGGACATCCTCAGTCTGAATTCCAAAAAAACTAGTTTATCTCTTTGGTTTCCAAAAACATTTCTTCCAAAATAAATATCTTCATCTCTTAGAGTAGATCCATTGAAAATAGAAACATACTTGGAAGAAGTGGGTCTATCCTCATCAATAGAACTTCATATAATAGAATATCTAGGTGAGTTATGTAACTTATCTCCCTCGTCATCATCACCTCCACCATTACCATCTGATGCACCAAATCTTTTAGAATTTTCGACTACTTATCTTGAGCTCTCGAAATAACTTTTAGGTTGTTCTTCATAGGAGACTTCATTCTCTTCCTATTATCCTTCACTTAGAATACTTTCCCTAGTAGGAAGGGAGATAGTAGGGATAACATCTCTATAGGTAATAAAGGGTCTCTTGAACACATCAAGATCACTACATTCCTAAAAATAAGTAGCCCCTGACTCTTCCTATCTAGATTCAGGTACTTTTTTACTCAACTTCATTATCTGAGAAATAATCTACAACTTCATGTGGCTCCAATACAGGATCAACTATTACTTTTCAACTTGTGGGGTGCACCATAGGATATATATCCCTATAAATATTATCATTGTACACCAATGCTTTTATTCACCATAGTTTCCAATATACCTTTAACATATTATATTTAAATTGCATAGAAAAACCAACAAAAATGAAAATTGTTTCTTCATACCCAATAACTAATCCTTGGGATTCTAACATGGTTGTAATAAACATAAAATTGATCATTGAATTTTACATAGATGGGGCCATTCACATCTCTATCCTATGTACCATTAAATATCTATGAAGATTTATTTTGTCACATATTTTAATAAGAAAAATAATAATATCATCTTAAAACCAAATCATTCTAAATTCTACTTTCCCAGGGCAAAGCATTTCCTAGATGAACATGAACATAAACTGATACTCTCCATTGAGTTCTTTTATTGCATTACTTTCTAATGATTAATTTTCAGTTAATTATATCAGTTAATCCAAATAATCATGATGTTTAATGTGAAATAGAATAAAACCTTGATATTCATTAAAATAACCATTATAAGAACCATGCTGATATATTTCCCATTTCTTTAATCAAAAGGATATGACTTTACAGTCAATATGAGATTTAATTACATCCTTTTTAGTGTAAAAAACAAAATCTACAAATTGGTAGAATTGGATATCCAACATCAGATAAAATAGTCCATCATTATTTGAGTACAATTCAATATTTCCCTATTTTTGGATCACATTTAACACAAAAAAACTCTCATGAAATCAACCAATCATCATTTATTTCTTTTATGAAAATGGAAAATCTAGATGAAAATTGTAGTATTTTTTTCAAATTTTACTGCATCATGACTGTTTTATCCCCATGATTTCATAGGCAGATGTAAATCATTTAAAAAATATATAGTATAAAAGTTTACTCTCTACATTTCACTAAATCAAAGGGAGACTAGAAAATCATGAGGGTTGCAGGTCGAGAGAGAAATGAAGTTGAATTGATCAAAAAATGCAAGAGAGATAGGGTTATCAAAATCATATTTTAGATTCTTTTTTATCATTTAAGGATTTCAAATTTTAAAAAATAATAGTACATATATAAAAATAAATAATTCACATTAAAGTTCAATTATAAACATAAACTAATAGAATATGTCATGTAGTAGATAATTAGAAATATTTAAATAGTGAATCTCTAATGGTGGATCTCTAACAATGGATCTCCAATGATTGATCGTAAAAAAACATCATAGAAAATAAAATTGGAGACAGAGAACTAACAAATGTTTATCATACGTACTTAATGTTTGGTACAACATAGTCTAACAGAATTAAATGGATTTGTGAATTTATCATCTTGATGATGTTCAGTTCATATGAAATCTAGAGTTATAACACCCTTTTGAAAATGATCTCTAAAAATGTGATGTCTTTTATCAATTTTTTTGTTCTAGAATGATATAATCAATTCTTAGAGATATTTATCTCACTTGTGTTTTCAAAATTTATAGTTACTTGTCTATATTATAATCTTTAATATATAAAATTGTGTTTCATCCACAAAATTTGTGCACAACATATTTTTACAACTATATACTAATCCCTAGTACTAGAAAATGGTACATAATTTTTCTTTTTACTAAACCAAGAATCAAGTGACTTTAAAAAAAGGCAACATGTTCTAGAGGTATGTTTTCTATCTATCATACAACCACTATAATCAACATCTAAATAACTCACCAATTTAAATGCTTATCCTCTAAGATAGAAAAAATTTAAATTGGTTGTATATTATAGGTATTTAACAATTAATTTTAAAATAAGTAGAGGTGATTATTTAGTATTTTATTGAAAACATGGGTAAATAAATAAACTAAACATATTATCATGTTAGGTAATATTTAAATATAGCAAAATTCAAATCATACCTCTATAATTGGTTTGTACCACTGATTTCTTAGTTTCCTCAAGATCTAGCTTACTGGATGTACTCATGGGAGTATCACTACTTTTTGTGTTATCTAATCCACAATGATTTAAGGTAAATTTGGTGTACTTACATTGATTTAAAATAATTACAACTTTATATTAAGTTATTTTAAAACCAAGGAATAATTTTAACTCAGCAATTAAACTCATTTGAAATTCACTTTAAATTATATTTTAGAAATCCATACAAAATTAATTTTTAGAAGATCTGAAAATTATATCAGAACATAAACTTGAATAACTAATATATCTTTTGAAATAATTTTGATAAACATATTAGGTCCATCCATTTATTTATTAAAACCATTATTAATAAAAAAACAAGCTGATTCTATCATACCAATTTTTGTGTTCCTATTTTAAACTATATAATGAATTTAAATTTTAAAAAATGATTTGGAAAATGTAAATTTTGAATAATATGGGTTTGTTAAAAAAACATCCAAAACAAAATAACCATTTATAAATATACTTATAACATCCATGTTATATAGTTTGAAATTTAAATGTGCTACATAAGTAAGATTCATTCTGATCACTTCATATCTAGGTACTGGTGAAAAGGTTTCCTCATGGTCAATACCCTCTTCTAGAATATATAATTTTGAAAAAATTATAGATTTATTAATAACTACAGTACCTGAATCATCAACTTTTATTCTAAATACCCACTTAATGACAATGTTCAAAGCATCTTTATCTCTATATATTATTTCCCAGACTCCATTTATTTCAAATTTATTTAATTATTCTTTGTATTACATTATCCATAATTCATCATTAATAGTATCATGATCTTAGTTCCAAACTCTTACAAGATGAATTGAGGTTTAACTTGATTTTTAAGATAAGCTATAGTATTGGACCCGCTAATCTAGGTCTCAAACTACAGATTTTAAGGAATGATATCTATAGGAAATCACATTTATATGAAAAGAAGGGTTGGTTATCTCATTGTATTATATAGGTTAAGAAATAGGTTTTTATTCAACACTAGATGATTTTTATTCTTGTTTTGTTGAACTCTAAGAAGTTTTATCATCTATATTTAAATTATAAATATCATCTAAATGGTTTTCTAGAGGAGTTTTAGGTTCTTTTGGATCAATTTCATCATATTTGACAAGAAGTGATTCCTATACTAACTTATCACTTTTAATAATTACTATGAATGATTTACTTGAATAGAATATCCAAGGAAAATTCAGTCACCAATATTGGAATAGAATTTATTTATACTATCCATCATGTTGAGAATAAATACTTTCCAAAAAAACAATAAACTTATTAACCTTATGATTTCTTCAATAACATAATTCAGAAAGTGTTTTCCTTAGAGGAGGAAAAATAAAACTCTATTGATTATGTAAAAATCTATATTCATATATCCTTTCCAAAAGTAAATAGGTAAATCATTTTCATTGATCATGGACTAGGAAATTTCTTAAAGGGTCCTATTTCTCCCCTACACTATATCATTAATATATCAATTACTTTGAGTATAAAATTTATAATTATATATATTTTTTGAGAATGAAGATTCAAATTATTGTTTTCTAAACCCAAAACAATGATCACTTCATAATGTTTTAATCTAATATTGACTAATATTTTCAACAGTTTTAGAATACATAGAAAAATAATAACATGCATCACTTTTTTGAGCTAGAAATAACACCCAAATATTTCTCGAAAAGTAATTGATTGGGACCAAAACATAGTACTTCCCATTTTATATAGAAACTATAAATTTTCCAAAACATTCCTTGTGATCAAACTCCATGGGTTGATAAGTATACATTTTTATCGTTGATTTGAAAGTGGTTTTTTTTGTTTCCCTTTTTTGACATGGGTTACAGAATTTATCATTGGGAAATTATATTTTACCATGATCCTAAACGAATCCTTTAATAGCTAGATTTAAAAGTAAATGAATATTTTAGTGGAATTGTATCATTTTTCCAAAGAAAATATTCATTTTGAAATAAAACTACACGTTAAATGTTTTGAGAAAACAAGGACTCTAAATTAACATCATAAATATTACCATTTCTCAAAGGAGAAAAAATAAAACATTTTTTTAATTAAAAAATTTCTAGAATTATACTCAAATTTAACATGAAAACCATCATCACATGGCTGTGAGATTCTAAGAATATTATACTTTAATCCATCTATAAAATTAAACTTTGAAAATAAAAATTGTATTAGATTTATCGATTTGACTTTGTCCAATTATTTCCCCGTTGGCGTTGTTATAAAAAGTGATTTGTCCACCATCCACTTTAATTATATTTTTAATCATTAATAGTCTATGTTCCTGTTTTTATAAATTCTACTATTTATAAACCATTAATTATTATAGTATTATTTTAATCAGGAGGCCGATAAAAATATTTTAAACCGAAAATTACATTGGTACCTATATTTTATTGAGTCCAGAGATGTACGAAATAAGTGATTTTAGAATCCAAAAATGCTTTACAAGTATTGTATAAGCATAATTAAATATTTTAGAAATGAAGAACTTATTTAATCTAACATAATAATCCTTATTAGAACTAAAACTAGGAAAACATTATCCATAATGATTCTTCATTGTCTTAGAAAATATCATATTCTAATAGAATATTTATTAGTGGTTTTATTTCAAAGAATATTGGTTAAATAATTTTTTCCATTTGTAAATATTTACAAATATTTGTCTAATTGATAAATTAATAATTTAATATCAATATTTTCATTTAAATTTTTTGAATTATTTTACTTTTCTATATTATAATCAGTTTTCAAATGGGTAGAAAAAATATCATTTTTCAACAATATTTTGTATTTATCATTTTGTTCATTAAATGAGTCCTCCATCAAATTAAAATATTTAATAATTACATCATATGACCTTTTTTATTCACTATTTTCATTTTCAGAAAGGTTAGAAACAAAAATTTGAGATGTATGTAAAATATTTGATACCTCATATATTCTTTTCATAAAGCACGTATATGTTCTATCTTTTTTATCTTGTCTTCTTGAGTCTAAATCACCTGAACTATCCTAATAAGAACTTCCATTTTCATTAATATATTTATCATATATTTTATCCTTGTCCTCATACCATTTCATATAGTTTATCTTAGGACAGTTAACTTTGACATGGCCTTTTCTCTTACTTTCATAATAAACTGTTTCATTTATAGTATAAAACTTCTTACAATCCATACTCCAATTACCTATATTATCATACCTCACTACAGAAGTGGGTTTCCAGAAGAAATTATTATTTTTTACAACATCTTGAAAGATATATTCAAATATTCCATTTCTTCATCTTTATCACTAGGTTATTCTTCATTACATGAAGTTTCATCTTTTATCTTCACTTTTTTCTGAGTGAGTAATCTTGAATGCTATAGAATTTATCTTTGGTTGAAAATACTCTTATTTTTTTAATTTTAGTTCTTCTATATTCATTATTAGCTTTCAAATGTGTTAGTTTACTGGAATTGTACTAATGTCACAAGATTTACAAATTGATTTAGATGTTCCCCTCCATATTTTAAGTAAGAACCAGAGATGTCACATTAGATGATATTTGTGAGTAATCTTTTTTCCCACTATATGCATCATGTTCACTATCTAATTGAACCTAAGATACCTGTAAGATATATGTATTCACAAATATTTATCTTAAATGTATCATATTTAATAGTATAACTGTTTAAAATCATTTCATTAAAATTATATGTTCTTTAATGAGAAACAACTAGTGTATCCCAAATTTTCAATGAAGTGACATGGGAATAAATTCTGTTAAATTTTTACTCACCTAAATCATATAATAAAGAATTCATTGCTTTAAAATTATTATCAAATTTAATTTTAGTATAATCACCACAATTTGCTCAAGAAATTCTTTGTTTTTCACATTTATCTTTAATTGCATTCCAAATATGAAATCCTATACTCTCTAAATTTATTTTCATTTTAATATTTGTCTAACCATAGTTAGTTTCATCAAAATAAGGAGGTATATTAGTAGTAGTTCCACTTTACCTATTGTTATACACAAAGAATAAAAGATACAATAAATAGATATTTCAAATCATTTAAAGACAACTAAATCATATTTAAAATTATATTTTAATGCCCTCTGGTACCAAATGCTGGTTGGGGTAGCACAATAGGAGGGGGTGAATTGAGTTCCTAATAAGAAATTATATTTAATATAATTAATTAATAAATTCCCCAATTTGATAAAATTATCCAATTAATCAAAATAGTATAAATATATAAATTTGGTCATTCAAATAATTTCTCAGAAGCATGATTAATGCAGAGTTAAAATATCTTATAATATCATAACTATTGAAGTTAACCTAATCAAATAAGACACATAAACAAAAAATAATACGGACTATCAAAACACAATTTAAGATAATGATTTTAAATCACATTCAAGTTTGAACTTATTAAATATAAAAAAAACTAATCATAACTAATAAAACAAATAGTAGAATTAAAATAATGGGTCAAGTATCATGCTGAGACTTAATCACCACAACATGGAAGTCACCCAATAAAAAAATAATTTATTTTATAACAAACATGATTTAAAGCCTAGATCATGTTTTATAAACAAAAATACATATTTTGTCTCAGATCAAGGCCTAGATCCAGCCTCATGCTGAGACTTAATCCCCATAACATGGAAATCACCCAATACAAAATTAATTTATTTTACAATTAACATGATTTAAATCCTAGATCAAGTTTTACAAACAAAAATACATATTTGGACTTAGATCAAGGCCTATCTAATAGTTATAAGTGGGATAGGAACCAGATACTGCTCACGGAGGACATATTCCACATTCTTTATGGGTATACGAATGGAAACATTTGAGAGTGTGTGTCACACACCCTCTGGTTTCTGCACATGAGATAGTGAGTTTAGATAAATAGTTAAATTAAACTCACTTATCAAAATTAAGGAATAAACAGAATGTTCAGATGAGTATATATGTGAAAAGATGATGTTGATTAATCTGAATTGAAATGAGTATCGTAGGGTTCGGAAAACACCTTCTATTTTCAATATATAGCTGTCAATTTACCATTTTAATAATTTTTTAGGATTCATATCTGATCTAACATATGCAGTTTTGTATTCTGTTGTCTTCTCCACACATCCGCCCACAATCCACCGCACTCATGCACAAGCATGTTCCTCCTAATTTATTACTCTATAGGCGTAATTATCTATTAAGGAATAATAAATATAAAAATATTGGATCCTTGTAATTATCACTAAATTAGAATGGAATGAATTTTTCTTAATTGAATTAGTTGAATGGTTTAAGAGTAATGATTATTAAATATACATGCATCTGAAAGCATTAAACTCCATAAACAAGCCATTGGAGGAAATAATTTCAAATAAAAATATCTAGATAATAATAGTAGAAAGATATCAGTTGATCATTACTATAGGTAGTTCAAACCATCTATATTAGTGGTATATGTGATGAACTAATTGTAGATATGTTAAACAGTATATTAGTTTTGAAGGTAGGTCAACTCTGGCAGCATATTAACAATGACATAATAACATTACCTTATAAAATTATACTTTTCATGTCTTCAGAGAAAGATTGTGTGTATCATATTAAGTTAATACTGTATAATATTTCCATTTTTTGATTGTTTCAGTTCCCAAAAGGGGAAATATATTTCTCTATTCATTGGTTTTTATTCCAATAAATAGGAGTGGAGACTTGAGGGGATAAAATTCAATTGGATGCAAAACAACCAAAATTTTCAATCAGAGGGACCATTCACTGGATAATCAATGGGTTCTACATCATGAATTTTGATGGGTTAAGTGAGAGATATCAAATGATAGAGTTTCTATTGGCCATGTATCCTAATCAATAATTTGGGGAGCGGAGGTGGATTATTTAATTTCAATGGATATTGGGATTAATGGCAATATATATGACACGACCAATTTCTGAGGATGAAGAGAATTCCATAGAGGATATGGATAAATTCATGATATAATTTTTCATATTTGAAAATTATATTCATCATGATGGGTGTGGTATTTGGTAGAAAAGACATGTTGTTGACGCTCCTTTCCATCATAGAGTCTAACGACTGAAAAAAAGGAAATACCTTAGTCCAAAGTGATTCATCCTTTGAATAAACATCAAAAATTGATAAATGGATGAACAAGGAGAACATTGACCATAGGTCGCGCAAGTTCCCTCATGGTTGTGCAAGTACTTGCACGCTGCCTAGTGGTCGTGCAAGTCTACTTGTGCGACGCCTTATGGTCATGCAAGTGACTTGCACGACCTAAGTGATAACTGCCTGGTAACCGCCCAGGGTCTTCTCCTGCCTATAAATAGACCTTGTGGGCCCCCCATTCGGGAGGATCTTTTTTTCAGAAACTCGGATTGAAGCTCCCGATGCCCAAGTCTCTTATCAAAGCTTCCGGAACACTTCTAAGGTAATTTCTTACCTAGAACGGAAGATCTAAAGAGAGGGAGGATGGCCTAAGTGTTGAAACTCATCAACACTTGCGCGCCTGAATGGCCAGCCCTTAAGGGAACTGGTCACACTTGCACGCCACCTTATTCCTTCAATAGAATTTGTGCGTCCCTTTTCTGGAAGAACCTCAAGGGGATTCTAAAGGGTTTAATAAAGAGTCGCTCATGTATTTCAATTCTGATTGAAAATCGCGCAAGTACACCATGTGTCGCGCAGGTATACCTGCGCGACCAATACTTGCGCGCCCACGCAAGACTTTCGCACCTTTCAAGACTTGCGTGCCCCTACCTTTTTGGGTGCCCATCTTTCCCATTTTACCCCTCTTATTCCATTTCACTTTTCCTATTCAAGATTCAGTCTTCAAGATACTCTTTAAATCCATTTATGGCATGATTTCTTGATTTGAATTCCTTATCTGAAAGGAATTCGGTGGAATATCTCACAAAACCTAGTGATTTACATCTTTATGTCACCAATGATTGATATTTCATTCATTCAACCTCATCCTTTAAGATGAGAGAATCCTTAACCTGGGTCTACTTTTCAGGAATAATCCCCAGTTATAAGTCCTTTAATCTGGGCATCTTCCTCAGGAGTAAGCCCCAAATTCTTAAAGTTCCCAAACTTGGGCATCCTCCTTAGGAGTAAGCCCCAAACCTTAATTCCTTAAACTTGGGCATCCTCCTCAGGAGTAAGCCCCAATCATAATCCTTTAACATGGGTCTCCTTTTCAGGAATAAGACTTAGTTATAATCTTGGGCTTCCTTTTCAGGAGTAATCCCCAAGTCCCCTAACCTGGGCCTCCTTTTTAGGAGCAAGTCCCAGTCATAATCTTGGGCTTCCTTTTCAGGAGTAAGCCCCAAGTCCCCTAACCTAGGCCTCCTTTTTAGGAGCAAGTCCCAGTCATAATCTTGGGCTTCCTTTTCAGGAGTGAACCCCAAGTCCCTTAATTTCTCTTAACCAGTCCTAAATTACGTTTGATATGGGGTTCCTTCTCAGGAGTAAAACCCAATTATCAATCCTCTCTTAATTTGGGTTTCCTTTTCAGGAATAATTCCCAAGTTAGAGTATTCAAATCTCCATAAAGCACATATACCTTTATGGACCCTGTTCCTGGATTTTCTCCCTAAAAAAGTAAATCTTAAACCTTCATCTATCTGGGCAGTCATACATGCATAAGCCCCAAACAATTTCTTATGATTGCATCTTTCATGGCACAATTGTCTAATGTTTACCAATACCTCTTTTTTCTCACACCGAGCATGACTCACGTGAGCTTAGAGTGTAAAAGTAATTATGAAATTCTTCTTTGAGCCATCAATCATAAACATCATACTTCATTACTCAAACTACGTGGGTTCTGATTCCTTTTCCAAAACAAAGGATACGTAGGTAGCCCATTTATGGGTTCGATCTCAACTTTAAAATAATCCATGTCCTTCAGAATGACGAAAAACTTCAAGTTCCCCACTGAGTGGCTTTAAAACCAGCCTGGTCATCATAATGACTAAGAGACTTTTATATAAATGTTTTGAAGGATACCATTGACCAAGAATCTCTAAATAGATACAGATGATTCTCTATTGATGAAGAACCTCGAATACATATAAAAGATTCTCTAAATTTCTTGCATATTTAATCATTGATTGTTAAAACTAAAGGAAAGCTCATTTTATACTGGGTAATGTAATAAGGATTCACGAAGATAACTTAAATATATAAAGAGAGTCCCGGAGTAGACAATAATTCCCCTCAAAAAGGTGTGATGAGTCCGACCTCCCATCCTCTTGACCAATGCAAATTCCTAAGCCTCATCAGTCCACAAGCTAATGAGCGCCAACCTTTGGAAAGTAGGTCCAAACGGATGTGGAATCATTGGATGTTTCCGGTTCTACGAACAAACCCACTAGAAACCGATCGGAACGTTTGAATCTCCCATCCAGGAGGTCATCCCCGAAATCCGTGCGAAACAAAAATGGTGAACCCGACGTGAATCCTTAACCATGTTAAAGTGATGTTCTTCTTATTTGTTAGGCCCCTTGGGCCAACAAATCAATCATTGACATGTGCTCATCCAAAAGATGCAGTGGCCGGATTCATCTTGATTATGTCTGTTATATGGAATAGGCACTCTTTTCTCAAGATCTTCTGCAAAATGGTTTTCCTTAAATTCACCCCCGTGAATACTGCTGCTGTGAACACCTCTACTGTGAGGTCTGCTACTGTGAAAACCAATGCTGCTACTACTGCTGGAACGTCGTCCGCTCTGAGGATGACATCACCAACTCAGCATCTTCAACGCTGGGTTTCTAATGCACGGGTTAAGGAGTACCGTCACAATGGTACTATCCCAACTCTGGAGGCTGCTCGTCAAGCCCTCCAAGTTAACAACTCTACCTGGTCGTCCGGACAATGGCGGCCAGCGATCAAGAAGCAGGCGGTGCTGACTACCGTCTCCAACCATTTCGGGTCATTATCCCCGGAACGCAATTTCCATTCACTCCCTTACTCTGAGGAAGTGAATGAGAAGGTCCCTCAGGGCCTTAATTCAAAAAGACAGGAGTCCTTCCCGAGGGCTCCCATCAAAAATCGCCGCTAGACTCGTGCGGTAGTACGCCCTCAACATGATGAGGGTACCGACTCCAGGCATTCAGCTCAGGTTCCTCGAACCCGAGCAGGCAAGATGAACCGCCAGAGACGGAATCCGGTTAACAATAGGCAGGTTGTCATCCCTGCCATCTCCGGAGAAGTCCACCAACCTAACATGGTGGCAAATAACGAGCAGGCACAATCACCTATCCGTTTTAATTCCACTGTCCAGCTGACTCGTCTGGCAGCATCACGCCAATCCCGCCAGGAAATTCCGGCGGAGTACTATAGGCAGGAACATACACCTGCTTATGCATCATCAGTTAGTCAGCAGGCTCGCCTGACAACATATGATGGAGTCCACCAACCTAACTTGGTGGAGAACAATGAGCAGGCATACACACCTGCCCGTTTTAATTCCGCTTTCCAGCAGACTCGTCTGGCAGCATCAAGCCAATCCCGACAAGAAATTCTGGCGGAGTACTATAGGCAGGAACATTCACCTGCTTATACATCACCAGTTAGTCAGCAGGCTCGTCTGACTACATATGACGGATCTCGTCAACCGCGTTTGGCGAAGTGTAATCAGCAGGCACATACACCTGCTAATACAAATCAAGCCTACCAACAGTCTCGCTTGGTAGAGCACGGAGAAGTCATTCGGAAAGTCCCGACGACAAACAGGAGGCAGACTCAACTCTTTGCCTCCACACTTGAGTACTGTCAGGATTCACTGATAGGAAAAGGAGGACAGGAGCAGGCACATACACCTACTCCAAGCTCGGAATGGGCGTATATCCCCGTTCCGGTGGCTGAAGTCACCAAACATATTTGGTCAATGGTGAAAGAGCAGAAGCAAATTCCTGCTCATATTCTGGATTCTTGCCAGGATATCATAACAGCTTCAGCATCACCTCAGGGACAGACAAATAAATCTATCCCTAGCAGTGGAGTGACACATCCACGATTCACTCCGGAACAGACACACACATTTGTTCCATTCCAAGAGGGTTATGGGGCATACTCCCCCATATCATACGGACAACCAAGTCAGGCACATACACCTGATTTTAGTGGAGATCGTCAGCCTAACCTGACCATCGTTCCTGATCAGGCACATACACCTGCTCAGAGTAACCACTTTCATCAACAAGTGGTTCCTAAAGTGAGTAAGAAGGCATCTAAGAAAAGATCCGCCCAGCACAGTCAGGATATCAAAGGCCAGTCTATAACAAGGCCTTGCTCGATGCTGGAGTTCTTGAAGCCCTCAGACATTTATCTGTCGGAATTCAAGATTCTACTCCCTCAGTTCCCAATAACGGGAACATTAATTCTGAAGGTCTTCAACAGACACTTCCTCATGAAGTCTTGCTTCATGAAAATTCGGTCAATCTTGAAGTTTCTTCTTCAGATGAGAGCCACGGGAACCCTCTGTGTGGTCAGAAGACCAAGGAGCAAGAGATCTCATCTTTTGCTGTAACCCATTATGGTGGTCCTCCCCATGATGATGAACTTCGCTGCGAAAGTCCTCTCTGCAGTAGTGATTCACATTGCCTGGAAAATACTCCAGTGGATAATGTAGTGCCGAGAAAGCCCTCTTATCTTGAGGCACTTGCAAATGCGAAACCAGTCATGTCTGATGCTTTATCGCTAACAAGTAAAATACTTTCTCAATCAGAAGATAGCCCAGGGTGTAGGTCATTCTCCGAACCACCCCTAAGTCATGCATCTTCTAGTTTGATCAATGATCTCTCTACCAATCTTGTTGAATCCAATAAATCAACAAGGAAACACCAACTCTGGTCAAAACAGGTAGAAGAATCATCATTTAATGATAAAGAGGAAATGGTGAACATGAGGAAAAAACTGGCAAAAGGTGAAGTACCAGTAATGTTTTGGCCTTTGGTTGACTCCCAGTACGACATTCCAAAGATATTGACGGATGATGGAATCCATGATATTCGTCTCAACATATGGAAAACTCTTTGTCAATTAAAGAAGAAGGTATTATCTTATGATGAATATAAAAATCATATTAAGATAATAGAAGGGCTACAACGTCAGATTGATTTGGCATCTCTATTAGTCTCTCAGTATCCGAAGGCTGAAAAGTAATAGAGAACCCTTCAACGTTAATTCCTTTGCGCACTAAGAAAATTGCGTCAGTTAATTGCCAATGATCCATCTGATGTTCATATCAGAGGATGGGGTGTTTACGGAGCACTACATTTCACAGTGCTTTCCAGTCAGCAAAGCCCGCCGAAAATGGTCTCATGCAATGTTATTGCCCATGGCCGGCCACAGTCAATGGGCTTTGTTCATAATCAAAAGCTTGCTCAAGAACAGGCTTAAACTAGTTCCTCCCAAAATCAAGTATATAGAGAACAAGTTGTTGAATTGCTCCTACATCAAGCAGGCGAGAATATTGCACAAGCCTCTCGTCTGGAGAAAACACGTCATCAAATGATAGAAGTTTCTGAAATCATTCAACGGTCTGTTGAACCAGGTGATAAAAGTGGATACAGGTTAATGCATCCAGCTAATTTCCGAACTAAGATTCGCAAGATCAAGAGAGATTTTAAGAAGATCTCAGACATAGAATGTCAAGAGTCACCCCATCTTGTCAGACTGGGGACTTCTATAACCCAACCCTCAGAGTCAACAAATGGGATTCGAGGAGTTGAGCGGAAGCGGCAGGAACATCCCCAGTCCACTGGACTGGGGACTTTTTCAAATCCTCAATCCCTCCCTCAGAGAAAGTCAGTATTCTCTCGATTAGGGAATAAGCCTCAAGAGGAACGAAGATCCAAGCTATCAGGATATTCTCTCCATGTGACGGTTCTCCAAGAAGTTCCTAAGGGATCAAGTCAACGGAATGCCATGTCTCATCATGGACATAGAAGAAGACAATATCACAGAAATGCTGATAGAAAGAATTCCATGCAATATGCATCCATTAATTTCATCAATGTCGTTGCTGCTGATTCACCAGATGAGGCTCAATCAGAGGGATCAGACGAAGAAGTTCCTACTCAAGAAGTTGCGCACACAGACCTAAATGAAGAAGGTGTGCACACATGTAATCAAAGGGTTACCCAAAATCTGGGTATTCCTTCAAGTAACCCACTTCCCCCTCTCCGAAAAGGATCAAATAAGGGGAAAGGAAAGAATCAGGTTACTTCTCACCCTTCCTATGAAGGAGGTCAATCGCTCTCATTAGAGCAAAGGTTTTCACAATAGGAGGAAGAAATGAAAGAATTAATAAAGTTGAATGCAGAACTACTTTAGAGTAGTCTTCTTCTTAAGAATGTTGTAGTCCGACAGCCGAAGGAATTTGTTGTCACTACTGAGATGGATCAGGAATATCCTCCTTTATCAGTACACCCTCAGAGGTCTAATCCTACGGGTCAAACGCAACAATGGTTGGCAGCACTACCATCAGTTGCAGCACCAACCACCACGTCTGTCCAAGCTCCATTCATTGCACCTACCCAAAACCAAGTTCAACCTGATGTTTCTCAAAAGTTAATAACTACTATTGAGTCATTAACTGCTCGGTTAGAAACTATGGAAGGCAAATGGGCGCAAGTTCAACCTGAAAAGAAAGTTTACCTTGAATGGGTAGATTCAATTTCTCCTCCATCCAGTTTTGGAAACCCTGTTTTCCCTACTTTCAATGGATCAGGCGACCCTGAACAACATTTGACGCATTATGTGTCTTGTTGTGATCCTATGATGGGAACTCCAGAGCAGCAAGAAGCAGTGAAACTCAGATGCTTCGTGCGAACCTTGCAAGGACCAGCTTTTTTCTGGTATACAAGCTTGCAATCCCGGTCAATCATCGGATGGGAGGATCTTCGTCAAAAATTCCTTCTTCAGTTCAGCTCAACATTGCCAAAAACGACAGTTTTCGATCTTAAAAACGGCAAGCAAAGGGAGAATGAAAGAGTCTCTGATTTCATTGCTCGTTGGAAGGGATTAACATATTCCCTGAGTTTAGCACTCCCTCAGGAGGAACTGTTGCCAATCTGTGTGGCAAATTTGCGTGAAGAATTACGCACGCCATTGATCCCTGTGAAATACACAGGTGGGTTTCGAGACCTTACTTCAATCGCTCAACAGATTGAAGATTCCCTTATACAGGCTAAGGTTAAATCTCGTATAATTCCATCAGCTCCAGGAAGGAGAATGGGTAAAGCGGAAACTTCTATAGTTATGCTTAAACAAGCACCTGTATCTATTTATACTTCAAAACCTTCATCTTCTCGAAGGGCTCCACCTCCTGAACGCCAACAACAAAGGCTGTTTCGTCCAAATGATCAAAGAGATCAAAGACAAAAACAATTTGAGGATTTGAAGAGTAAAACATACTCTTTCCGAAGTGAGCAAGTTCCTGGTTACTTCATTTCAGATCTGGAAAATAATTTGGTTCAATTACCAGTGCCCAAGAGGCCAAACAAGGAAGGAGATGAAGACCATCCCAATTATTGTCCCTTTCATCAAATGTTGGGGCATCCCATCCAGGAGTGTTTTGTCATTAAAGACCTCCTGCAAAAGATGGTCGACTTGGGACAAGTCAAATTGAAGGGTTCTTCAGCTCATGTAGTGTGTATTACCGCTACAGATCCAGAGGAAGGAGGTGAGTGGCAGGAAGTCAACAGCAAAACTGCGAAAAAAAATATGATGATTGGATGGTCAGAAAGACAATCAATCGGACCCATTCCATTTTGCGAACACAATTGAAGAAACCAATTGTGTCTCCTACATAATCTGCAGTAAAGTCTCCATCAAAAGACAAATCCTCAAAAGGGCAGCGCAATTCAAAGAAGAAAGAGGAATCAGAATAAGATGAGTATGTATCAAAGCCTAAATTGTCTTTGACTCTGGCAGATTTCATGCCTTCTACTTCAATGCCACGGGCCCCGTCCCACCAAACGGCACAGCCTAAACATGCTAACTAGGCAGAGACTTTATCAGACGAAGAGTTAATTTTTGGTTCTGTTAATATGATTCAATTAACAGATCCATATTCCAATCTTGATGAGCCTGAATTCCCTGTATAAAATAGGGGAATCCGAGGAAGTTCTAGAGGTTTAGGATACAAGGTAAGACGTGGATCTTTCCGAATCCACTACTCTAATTCTACCCCTGCTAGCACTGTATATGCAGCAGAAACTCGTGGTAGAGCCCTTCAGCGAGATCAAAAAGAACAAGCAAGTTCTTCTGCCAATGACCAACTCAGTTTTGGCACAGTTATTTTGGAAGACCGATTAAAGGTTCCATATTCTTTATCTCAGCAAGTAAATGGATCTAATCTGTCTAATCTTCCAAAACCAAGGATGTTTCCAACTTCAATACAAGATGCATCAGCTTCCAAAGCATCTGCTTCCAAGGTACCTGTTAAACCGCATATTCCTATTGGGAAACGTAGACCTCTAGATCAAAAGTATGATATATTTAAACACTTGGCCCAAGTACCATCCATGTTATCAATTTTGGATGCTTTGAATCTGTCAAAAGATCTTCGGGAAGCACTCATCGAAGCTTTGTCAAGTCCTCAAGAGTTTGAAGCTGAAATTGCTGCAGCTGAAATCTATCACATAGAGAATAATCCTGCACAATTCCATGTAGTGATATCTTTTACTGATAAAGATGAAGATGATGTTGTTCATGGGCACATAAAAACTTTGTACTTATCTGGCAAAGTCAATGGTGTAGATATTCGAAGAGCTTTCATTGACAATGGTTCAGGAGTCAACCTCATGCCCATTCGTACACTTCGTCGATTGGGCCTCACAGAATCTGATTTATCACCTTATACCATGATGTTACAAGGATATGATAAAAATGAACAAGAACCACTGGGAGACGTTACACTCAGAACTCGGTTTGGAGATCTAGTATCCAATTCGGATTTCATGATTATTGATCAAGACTCAGCTTTCAATATCTTTCTTGGAAGACCCTGGCTACATCAGCATGCAGCTATTCCTTCATCATACCATCAATGTCTCAAATACTGTTTCGATGGTCAAGTTGGAACATTGTATGGTGATAAGGCCCCGTTCACGACATGTGAGTCTCAATACATTGAGGCGGAATTTTATCACATGAAGGGAGGAGAAAAATCTACAATGAAGGAAATTACCAAAGTTAATGCTCCATATGGTTTGGAGAAAATTCCAATAAATCCATTTTCACATGTGAGTACAGATTATGTGTTACCTATAAGTCAAATTGACAAAATAGGCCCAAATCAAAATAATCTTATGGAAAGATCCATAATGTCAATTACGGCAATCGAGCCAGACAACATGGGAGAAATTGGTAACCTACCAAGCAGTGATGAAAGCATAAGTGAAGACGTTTTCATTTCATCTGCTAAAGTCCAACAAGTCTATACTTCGCTAATCAGGCCAGAATAAGTTATAGCAACACCAGAGGTGAATAATGATGTCGATTCTCAATCCATCATCTCCTCTTTATTTCCCAAAGAAGACCCTTTATCATCAATAGGGTCGGAAATGGAAGCTTCTTCTTCAAAATGTGAAAATTTTGACATCTCTTATGATCATGAGAATTTAGTTTTGTCATCTACTTTTCAAATAGAAACGGAAGAAATAGTAAGTGATGAAGAGGAAGAGGAAGATCTTAGATATGCTCCTCCAGCATTTGAAGAGGGTATCTCTACCACTGTGGATGAACTCAGAGAAGTAAATCTGGGTACAGAGAAAGATCCACGCCCCACTTTAATTAGTGCGGCCATGACCCTTGAAGAGCAAGTGATGTATATTTCTTTTCTAAAGCAAAATAAAGATATTTTTTCTTGGAATTATGCAGAAATGCCTGGGCTTGATCCTGATGTTGCTACTCATCATTTGGGTTTACCAAAAGAACATCGAGGTTTTAAGCAAGCCGCGAGAAGAACACACCCAACCTATGATTCCAAAATTGAAGCTGAAGTGGATAATCTGATCAATGACAACTTCGTCAGAGAAGTTCAATATCCCAAGTGGTTGGCTAATATTGTCTCTATAAAGAAGAAGAATGGACAAATTAGGGTTTGCATCGATTACAGAGATCTTAATCGGTATTGTCCTAAAGATGATTTCCCAGTTCCAATTACAGAACTCTTAATTGATGCGACGGCTGGCTATGAAGTACTTTCATTCATGGATGGATATTCCGGATATAATCAGATCTGAATGGCCCCAGAAGATGAGGAATATACAGCCTTCAGAGCTCCTCAAGGTGTGTTTTGTTACCGGGTGATGCCCTTTGGTTTAAAGAATGCAGGTGCAACATATCAACGCGCCATGCATCGTATCTTCAAATCTCTTTTTGGGAAGTTTGTTGAATGCTATGTAGATGATTTGGTGGTTAAATACAAACAAAGTTCTAATCACTTGGCTGATTTGGAAGTCATATTCCACAAGCATCAACAACATTATTTGAAGATGAACCCCTTAAACTGTGCTTTTGGGGTAACCTCAGGAAAATTCCTCGGCTTTGTTGTACGCCATCGTGGTATTGAAGTCTATCCTGAGAAGACCAAATCAATCCTTGGTATGTCACCTCCTCATAATTTGAATGAATTAAGAGGACTTCAAGGACACTTAGCCTATATTCGGCGTTTCATCGCCAATTTGGCAGGCAAAAGTTTACCCTTTACCAAATTATTGAAGAAAGGAGTCACTTACCAGTGGACTGAAGAATGTCAAGAAGCATTTGATGTTCTCAAGAAATACCTCTTGAGTCCACCAGTACTCATTCCACCTGTTGAGGGTAGACCGCTTATCCTCTATGTGACAGCTCTAGAGCGATCATTGGGTGCCTTTCTCGCTCAAAAGAATGATGCTAGGAATGAAAATAGCCTCTACTATCTCAGTAGAACTATGCTTGAAGGAGAAACCCGGTATTTGAGTATTGAGAAGTGCTGCCTGGCATTAATCTTTGCAGTTCAGAAACTGAGACACTACCTGCAACATCACGAGGTCCAATTGGTATCTCGTAATAATCTGCTCAAATTCATCCTTAGTCGTCCAATTCTTACAGGACGTCTGGAAAGGTGGGCAGTTATTCTACAGCAGTTCGACATTCAGTATGTGTCTCAAAAGGCAATTAAGGGCCATGCTCTGGCTAATTATCTGGCTGAACATCCTTCAGTGGAAGACACGTATTCAGATATTGAACTCCCTGATGAGGAAGTTTTCTCTATTCAAGAGAGTCCTCAAACATGAGAAATGTATTTTGATGGTGCTTCCAGAAGTCCAACAGGGAAGAAAATGTAAAATCCTAAATACAACAAAGTTGGTTTAGGAATTGTGCTCATTTTTCTAGATAAGGCAGTGTTACCTTATTCCTTTTTGTTGTGGGAAGGTGGTACCAATAATGAAGCTGAATACCAAGCTCTCATTACAGGCTTGGAGTTAGCGCTTCAAGCACAAGTGAATCACTTAAAGGTGAAAGGTGATTCAGACCTGGTAATCAAACAAGTCAATGGGGATTATGCCATCAGAAAGGAAGAATTAATCCCTTTGTATGATTATGTCAGAGAGTTAATGTCGGAATTCCCTTCAGAACCGACATTTTCTTATGTCCCAAGATCACAAAATGCTCAAGCTGATGCACTGGCTAATATACCCACAGCTTTAGCAGATCCAAATCGGGACGAGACAACCATCAGTATTTCCCACCGTCATGCAATTTCACCTTATGTTCAAGTCAGAACAGAGGAAATTAATGAAATTAGTCCCATTCCTTAACCATATGGTCATATTACAGGATGGATGTCACCTATCAGGGAATACCTTCAAAATGGAAGACTTCCACCTGATAGAGCCGAGAAAGAACAAATCCGGCGACGTGTGGTCAATTTTACTCTTTATGATAGCCCAAACCACCTCGAGAAAATTCTCTAAAAACGTGGTTTTGATGGAGTTCTCTTCAGATGTATTGATTGTGAAGAGACAATGGCTGTCATAAAAGAAGTGCATGTAGGAGTCTGTGGTGCCCACCAGTCTGGACATAGACTGTCTGATCAAATTAGAAGGCTTGGATACTTTTGGCCTTCAATGATACAAGATTGTGTTAATTTCACAAAGAAGTTTCATTCATGCCAAGTATATGCCAACTTCATTCATCAACCTCCAGATTTTCTTCATACAGCTAAATACTCATGGCCATTTTCCACATGGGGAATGGATGTGGTGGGACCTTACCCTTCAGCTACGGCCAAGCAGTTTATGTACATTCTTACTGCTACTGATTTCTTTTCCAAATGGGCAGAGGCAATACCTCTCAAAGAGTTCAGTTCTAAATGCATTGTTAGCTTCATCAAGTCTAACATCATTACTAGATTTGGTGTCCCTCATACCATATTGACGGACAACGGCACCAACTTCTGTTCTTCTGAGGTGAAGAAATTGTATCAAGAATACAACATTAAATCCAACCATTCATCTCAGTATCATGCGGCAGCCAATGGCCAAATAGAAGCTTTTAACAAGACTCTTTCAAATATACTGCAAAAGATGGTTGATAAAGATAACAGGTCATGACCTGATAAACTCTTTCATGCTTTATGGGCTTATCGGACTACCACTCGCAATGCAACGCGGTCAACTCCATATTCATTGGTATATGGAACAGAAGCAGTCTTGCCAATTGAAGTTCATTTTCCCTCACTCAGAATAGCCATTTGTGATCAATTATCTATAGATGAGCAATCCCAAAAGAGGTTGAATGAATTGGAACAGTTAGATGAGAAAAGATTGTGCACTTTGCACCACTTGGAAATCTATCAAAATCGAATAGCACGAGCTTTTAACAAAAAAGTTCGTCTTCGTTCATTCATTCAGGGGGAATTGGTATTGGTTCTCAGAACACCAATGATACCAGGAAAGAATCCTCCCAAGCTTGAACCAAAATGGGAAGGACCTTATTCAATACATAAGGTCTACTCCAATGGAGATTATTCATTAATCTCAATGGATGGAAAACTCATCACGACTCCAACCAATGGAAGATTTCTGAAGAAATATTTTGTATAAACACAAAATATGGTCCCCAGAACCAAGACTCTTACAATTGGTTCATACAGAAATGGTCCTGTATGACCTTAAACTGCACTTTCGTCCAACATGACATTAAACTGTAGAAACGAACTTGTCCCCGCAACATGACATTAAACTGTGCAGCACCAGTTCGTCCTTGCTATATGACGTTAAACTATACAGCAATGGTCCAGTATGACCTTAAACTGCAACTTCGTCCCACACAACATTAAACTGTGAAAAAGTTCCCTAAACCATCCAGCATGACCTTAAACTGCATCATCCCTAGTCCATGTATATGACCATAAACTATTTGCAAATCCCTTATATCCAGCAACACGTTAAACTGTGACGTCCTAACTACATGACGCTAAACTGTATAAAAGTCCCTCACGTCCGGAAAGACGTTAAACTATATAATAATCAATGGTCCAACATGACATTAAACTGAACCATCCATGGTCCATGCATATGACCTTAAACTATTCGCACTTTCGTCCAACATGACATAAATGGTGTGTTATTTTGTCCTTACTGCATGACATTAAACTGCACAGTCTCCCTTTCATCCAATATGACGTTAAACTGTTTTATCCCCATCGTCCTAACTACATGACGCTAAACTGTGCAGCACCAATAGTCCTAACTGCAAGACTTTAAACTGCATAGTCCCTCTATATGTCCTACATGACATTAAACTGTGCATCGTTAAGGTTATTGTGACCTCTTGTTTCTCACACCGAGTATGACTCACGTGAGCTTAGAGAGAACATCAACCATAACACTCCCTTTGGGCCACTAACCATGTGTAAGTCCCAACAACATTTTAATTAGATCATTGTCCCCAAGAACAACTTGATCATTAATTCATTCTTTAATTGAACTACACAGACTTTGATCCTTGCCCTCCAGGATGGGTATGTAGGCAACCTCCCAGGGTTCAAGCCCGAAAACAATCTCTTCACATCGGTTCACCACCATCTCATATGATGTTGATTCATGAAACCGCACCTAGAATCAATATCTTTACATTGATTCACTTTCATCCTTGTTATACGACGTTAAACTATACAACACTTTTGTCCGATATGACAATAAACAACAATATTCTTTGATCTCCTCACTTGAGAGAGAACTATTATTGACATTGATTTTTCAATCATGTTTCATTTCAAAAAAACTACGTGCATATATGGTAATGCCTAAATTGTTTATCTCAGGTTAAACCATCATTGCACTAAAGTCCCCTTTCACCCTTCACATGTACGAACAAAATTTGTACAAAGGGTAGTTCTAGAACTACGTGGAATTGATTTCCATCCTTATGGGATACGTAGGAACATTCGAGTGTCCCTCGAATCCAGTCCCAAGTCTTTTGGGCCTAACCCCAAATTTCACTTTCAGTCCCTTAGCTGAAAAGTCCTCATGAAAACACACACTGTGTATTCATTATTATGGTCCGAATTCTATGACCCTAAACTATGATTTCTCATACTTTCGTCCTGCACAACGTTAAGCTAAATTTCAAGAACTACGTATGGCTGGATTCTCATTCTTATGAGATACGTAGTGAAGTCCAATTTTCAATTCACGACCCAGCCACAACATGATTATGGTTATCATTGACCTATGTATCTTTATATACATTGGAAAATACCCATCTTTATATGTTATAATCCTAACCTTAAATATTTTCAGATCTTCATTACCCTTTTCATGACTTCTAGTCACAAAAATGTCAAACTTCTGAGAAATCTTTTGCCTGACTATGCAGCACGTGCCCATAGGTGGCATTGCATAAACAGTCCACATAACAGACTTGTCAGCCGAAAGATGCTATTTATTTGACCATGCAGCCAATGCCCTTAGGTGGCCCTGCATATTTCAACCCCCTAATGGGTTTGTTAAATAATGGTAACTTCATTCTTGGGAAGAATTCATATTTTGTCCTTATTTGTCTTAAACAAAAGTATGTAGGGATCCGCAACAAATAGCCATCCTTAACATATTTTTCCCATATCCTTTTTCATGATCTGAAAGTATTCAAGTCTATGGTTTATTCTTCTTCCCTACGTTTGGGTCAGACCTTCGTAGGAGTGATATTCATCTAGTTCTTCGATATTCTTGTTCAGAAATATCTTCTCCATATTCAAGTACCTCTTTCCATACAACAAACTCTATACTTTAGAAAATTTGAATCTCCATAAACATTCACTAGATTTTAGCACTAGGAAAGTAAATTTCTAAGAGTTCTTTCGCCTGACTATGCAGCACGTGCCCATAGGTGGCCTTGCATAAACAGTCCACATAACAGACTTGTCAGCCGAAAGATGCTATTTATTTAACCATGCAGCCAATTCCCTTAGGTGGCCCTGCATATTTCAACCCCCTAACAGGTTTTGTTAAATAATAGTAACTTCATTCTTGGAAACTACTTCTTCTAATACCTTTTAGCTCTTTTCCATATCATTCCTCAGATTCAAATATTCTTAAGCCATAGTTTACATTTTTTCTCTCATACTTCAGTTTGGTAATATGTTTTCAGATAAATTTTCAAGGAATTGTGTCAAGCTTAATCCATTTTGGTCAAAGCTATTTCAACCTTAAACATTAGCCCCTTTTTGTCCGACATGCATGACATTAAAGTGCCAGATTTCATGTTTTTCTTTTCACCTCAGAGTCAAATCCTCTTTTCTCTCCGGATCCAACTATGAGGGGGGACTTTTGTTGACGCTCCATTCCGTCACAGAGTCTAACGACTGAAAAAAAGGAAATACCTTAGTTAAAAGTGATTCATTTTTTGAAGAAACATAAAAAATCGACAAAGGGATGAACAAGGAGAACATTGCCCATAGGTCGCGCAAGTTCCCTCATGGTCGTGCAAGTACTTGCACGCTGCCTAATGGTCGTGCAAGTCTACTTGTGCGACGCCTTATGGTCGTGCAAGTGACTCGCGCGACCTAAGTGATAACTACCCGGTAACCGCCCAGGGTCTTTTCCTGCCTATAAATAGACCTTGTGGGCCCCCCATTCGGGAAGATCTTTTTTTAGAAACTCGGATTGAAGCTCCCGACGCCCAAGTATCTTCTCAAAGCTTCTGGAACACTTCTAAGGTAATTTCTTACCTAGAACGGAAGATCTAAAGAGATGGAGGAAGGCCTAAGTGTTGAAACTCATCAACACTTGCGCGCCTGAATGGCCAGCCCTTAAGGGAACTGGTCACACTTGCGCGCCGCCTTATTCCTTCAATAGAATTTGCGCGTCCCTTTTCTGGAAGAACCTCAAGGGGATTCTAAAGGGTTTAATAAAGAGTCGCTCGAGTATTTCAATTCTGATTGAAAATCGCGCAAGTACACCAAGTGTCGCGCAGGTATACCTGCACGACCAATACTTGCGCGCCCACGCAAGACTTGCGCGCCTTTCAAGACTTGTGTGCCCCTAACTTTTTGGGTTCCCATCTTGCCCATTTAACCTCTCTTATGCCATTTCACCTTTCCTATTCAAGATTCTGTCTTCAAGATACTCTTTAAAGCCATTTATGGCATGATTTCTTGATTTTACTTCCTTGTTTGAAAGGAATTCGGTGGAATATCTCTCAAAACCTAGTGATTTACATCTTTATGTCACCAAAGATTGAGAGTTCATTCATTCAACCTCATCCTTTTAGATGAGAGAATCCTTAACCTGGGTCTCCTTTTCAGGAATAATCCCCAGTTATAAGTCCTTTAATCTGGGCGTCTTCCTCAGGAGTAAGCCCCAAATTCTTAAAGATCCCAAACTTGGGCATCCTCCTCAGGAGTAAGCCCCAAACCTTAATTCCTTAAACTTGGGAATCCTCCTCAGGAGTAAGCCCCAATCATAATCCTTTAACTTGGGTCTCCTTTTTAGGAATAAGACTCAGTTATAATCTTAGGCTTCCTTTTCAGGAGTAAGCCCCAAGTCCCCTAACCTGGGCCTCCTTTTTAGGAGCAAGTCCCAGTCATAATCTTGGGCTTCCTTTTCAAGAGTAAGCCCCAAGTCCCCTAACCTGGGCCTCCTTTTTAGGAGAAAGTCCCAGTCATAATCTTGGGCTTCCTTTTCAGGAGTGAACCCCAAGTCCCTTAATTTCTCTTAACCAGTCCTAAATTATGTTTGATATGGGGTTCCTTCTCAGGAGTAAAACCCAATTATCAATCCTCTCCTAATTTGGGTTTCCTTTTCAGGAATAAGTCCCAAGTTAGAGTATTCAAATCTCCATAAAGCACATATACCTTTATGGACCCTGTTCCTGGATTTTCTCCCTAAAAAAGTAAATCCTAAACCTTCATCTATCTGGGAAGTCATACATACATAAGCCCCAAACAATTTCTTATGATTGCATCTTTCATGGCACAATTGTCTAATTTTTACCAATACCTCTTGTTTCTCACACCGATCATGACTCACGTGAGCTTAGAGTGTAAAAGTAATTATGACATTCTTCTTTGAACCATCAATCATAAGCATCATACTCCATTACTCGAACTACGTGGGTTTTGATTCCTTTTCCAAAACAAAGGATACGTAGGTAGCCCATTTATGGGTTCGATCCCAACTTTGAAATAATCCCTGTCCTTCAGAATGACGAAAAACTTCAAGTGCCCCACTGAGTGGCTTTAAAACCAACCTGGTCATCATAATGACTAAGAGTCTTTTATATAAATGTTTTGAAGGATACCATTGACCAAGAATCTCTAAATAGATACAGATGATTCTCTATTGATGAAGAACCTCGAATAAATATAAAATATTATATAAATTTCTTGCATATTTAATCATTGATTGTTAAAACTAAAGGAAAGGTCATTTTATACTTGGTAATGTAATAAGGATTCATGAACATAACTTAAATCTATAAAGAGAGTCCTGGAGTAGACAATAATTCCCCTAAAAAAGGTGTGATTAGTCCGACCTCCCATCCACTCGACCAATGCAAATTCCAAAGCCTCATCAGTCCACAAGCTATTGAGCGCCTACCTTTGGAATGTAGGTCCAAACGGATGTGGAATCATTGGATGTTTCTGGTTCTACAAACAAACCCGCTAGAAACCGATCGGAACGTTTGAATCTCCCGTCCAGGAGGTCATCCCTGAAATCCGTGCGAAACACATGTGAAAGAAATAAATTTCACCTCCTTCACCTCACATGAGTTGTCTATAGCATTTCATGGAAACGCCCTAAAAATTGTATCAAAGACCTTCTAATAATCTCATGTTTATTGATTTTACAACTGGTCCTAGAATCAGCTGGATTGATGGTGGACCAATACGACCTCCCACTATGGGAATAAATTTTAATTTCAATTGGGAGCCATGCCATCTTGCACTGTGAACCCATCCATGTGGGAACAATATAGAAAATTTTATGGAATATGGATAAGTTGATATCTCATTTTTTCATTATTTATTTTCATAATCAATCATTACATCTTAATTTCTAGATTTCATTTCTATTGACCATCAATCGAATTTGATTCTAATTTATGTTAATATAATAAATTTAAATTTGTTTTTAGGTATTTATTTGGTTAATATCAATCATGTTTGATTATATTTCATATTGTCAATGGTTTTTTGGTTTACATGATTATAAATTATTTAAATTGTTAAATATGTTTATTTGATATTTTTGTTTATTCACAAGAGATTTATTTCTTCTTTGGTATCTGAGTATCTCATTATGGAATTCTGTTACTGTATTTTTTGTTTTATGTTATTAAAAAGTTGTTTTTTATACAATTTGAAAATTTTATATTTAATTTGTCCTAAATAATATAATATGTGGTATTCATGTCGATCATTTCATATGTAAGGAAATTTTTAATCTCCAAAAACTAACCATCCTGATCATTGAATTAGATACAATGTAAATGACGGTCTACACATTCCATTTCCTTTATCTACGTAAAACCAACTTTTCCCCCAAATTCATTGTTTTATTTTTAACAACTCGTTCAATTGTTTTATATTAGAGTCTCTATAAAACGTAAATAAACTTAAAATACCTTTTATTCATTGATATACGTGAGTAGAATGGTTTGAAAAAATAGTAATGACTGAAAAGGATGATATAAACCTTTGTTATTTAGTCACAGAAATCCTAAATATACAACATTAATTATTATTTATGATCATACACCTATGATTTACATATTTTATATATTACAATAATTTTGGGGAGGGGGATTACAATGAAATAAAGAAATAAAATTCACCTACAAGTACCTAGGGAGACTAGATCCTTTAATTTACCTATTATTTATATACAACAAATAAATGGAGTCACCAGTAATATTATAAGGTGAGTTTATATTTTATATTCTTAATCAATTATTTGTTACTAAAAAATACTTTACAATTTACTAAAATTTTATTATAAATTCAAAATCTATATTCAATAAACCATCTCGATAATCTATATCCTATTATAATAGACCACATGAAATGAATTCAAATGGAGTCATACAACTTCCATGATGCATGTTTTTCAATGTCTAGTGCATCAAATACACCGACCCATTTACTTAAAAAATGGATATTTCATGTGCATGAACAACTTTACTTAATGCCTTAGTAGAAGTCAATCATAATTTGATATTGTTGGATTTAGGTGGAAGTTATGTCAAATTTTTACTCCTCCTATCATGGAAATTTTTAGAGGGCCATGAGATTGTTCCACCATTATCTGTGACAGTGATTTATTAGTATAATAAAGAGAGGTGGTGTTGTTCCATGGATAGAAATGAAGGGTTTTAATGAGTATTCATACATAATTACCATTGATAAATAAAGATATTATTTTATTTCCCATGATAATCCTCCATACCCATTCCCTATGATAAAAAAACAATATATAGTGTTATCATAACCATTGTTGTCACAATGGAAATGATTAAAGAAGACATTCTAATGGTAGAAAATATTCAAGATTCCCAAATTCATTTTTCAATACCATGATTCAGAATGCTTATTTTGAGAAACATCCAATAGCATTAATGATATAAAAAACAAAGATAAAAGGATCCCTATATATCTGGTCAATGTATAGTTCCAATCGAGGTGTTGCAAAAACACCTTTATAGAGATGACATCACTATTATTGAACTGAATTTTTTTTAGGTTTTGTTCCAAAAATTTCTCTGACATTCAATGGTAGTGATACGTCATTGGTAAATCTCAACCATTGATGCAATTTCGATCTTATCTTGATTCATAATTGTATATTTTTGTTGATCTAGGTTTCGATCCAAATATTTTTAACTATTATGAAAAAAAAGTACACTTATTATCTTTTCCAAATTCCACTCACCTGTTTTATTGAATTGAATTTCGGTGGAGGGTCCATATGAAGACGGGATGACCATGATGACTACCATGAACTACTAATTTTTAATGTCTCTAATGAAATATATCATTTGTGTGAATGTTCCATTCAATCCTAGTGAAACCATTTGTTTCAACCCAGTTCCATAAAGGAAGCCGAGTGGTAGAAGCTGAACATGAATACAATTGGTCAAATTAGCTACAGGGTTAATCATAGAATTTACCATCATGTTTCTCATGAGACTCTCAAATATAAAAAATTGATTATACTATATAATAATTACTTTTATAACTCCCTTAAAAAAGAACCATTTTTTGATGAAATTCATAAATCATTAACTATAGAGTGAAATATATATAGAATAACACACAAGCGAGTTCTATAACACCCTTTTAAAAGGGATACTTAAGTGACTAAATGTTACAACTTATATCAAAATGGTGCATATCTCAATTTCAGGAGACTAACTAATTATAAAACCATAGTTATGTGTGATTGGATTAAAGTTTTTTTAGGATCGGGGACCTTCTGGGAAGTTTCCCAGGATGTGTGTGACTGAGGACAAAGCACACTAAAAGAACACGTGTTGTCCTGTAGGGATGTGAAGATAGTCATTTGTCGGATATGCAAACCCAATATATAATAGCTTATGGTGTAAATAATGTCAATAAAGGCATTTAAAGGGTCCAATGGGGTTAAATGACCATTATCATGTCCCAAAGAGGCTAGGCATGACAAATGGTGTCAGGAGAGATACCCAGTTGGAAGTGCAGAGGTACTACCTAGGTTTGAGGTATGGGATCCTCAATGATGGTATTGTTCTTTAATGGGTGAGTATCTAATACCCCTAGAAATGTTATACATATGAAACTAAATCTTACTCCCCATATCAATAATCAACTCGATTAATTTCGAGATCCTAGACTAAACATTAGCTACTCTAATTGGATTTTATCAATGACATAATATTAATGATTCCTTATTATATTTTTTTCCTATATATATTTCATAATTTAATTACCTCTATTTTTTTACATTCCAATTCTATGAATACATTTAAATGGTTATATAATATAATATATTTTATTTTGGGGTTTTTTCACACATCACATGTTATTAAACACATTAGGTTTTTAGGGAAATAAAATATAAATTCAATAATTTTTGGGTATTACATTCTCACCCAAAATAATATTCTTCCTCATTATTTTTTATTATTTGTGGTTATGGAAAATAGTTTATTGTTCCAAAAAGATACATAAGATCCAATTTTTAATTTATAATTAGGTTTCTAATATTATCCCAACTATGATAAATACCCTAACAGGGGGGTTAAATCTAGATATTACAAATTAAAATAAATTCCACATAAAATCACATTTCATCATTAAAAACAAACCTATCCCTAATTATAATATATGTATATGAAAATAAATGAAAGCATGCATGAGACAGAAAAAATTTACTTGGTTCACCCTGACCAGGGTACGTACATGGATAATACATTGATAATGTTATGATATACTGAATGCAATAAGGATGACTACAAAAAAGAGATTATGGCTACATCAACTCAATCCCTAGCCTATCTACCTTTCTATTGTTCGGAGCAGACTCATTGTCCCTTATGGTTTACAAAAAATAACATTATTAAATATAACTACTCTCTCAATATATGTATTCTCACTTCCCCTTCAAAAGAATACCCATTTATAACATTAATCAATATTATTTACACATCACTTAGTTCATCATTAAATTCCACATTCATGAACTAGATGAATACCACTTTAGCATAGATTCAATAGGAAATCCCTTCTATTTACCTAACATTATTTTCGTGAAACCATTAGATGTGTTTTGTGAAACATTAACATCTTTAATGAATCATTAATGGTTTTTCCACAGAACTCAATAATGTGTCCAACATTCATACTTTTCACACACCACCCTTGGTCATGTAGACAAAAGATTTTTTCTGCATGTAACAAAAATTTGATTCATTTATTTATGAAACTATTTTTGCCAAAAATCTTAAACTTTTCATAAAATTCATATACTATTTAGAACCAAGATATTCTCTATGATCTGAGATACTAAAATGAGATGGGTACCAACTTATTTCTATACTCATCTAACCATGCATGAACAACCCTTCTGCGCATTTTCTTATGCATGCAACATTTTCATGAGCATGTAATTTTATGTTTTGATATCATATTTATCACATAACTCTCCTTAATGGGAGTAATCCACTATTTATCTTGTTTTTCTAAAAAATTTCTTTTCACACACTTTCAAAACATGGGCTTAATATTTTCATTTTCCATATTTTTATGCGAGGATCCTGAATCATGACTTGCGAACAACCTTTTGAACTACATTATTTACCCAAAATTCTATACATATGGTCTATTATTTTTTTAATTAATATTTTTCAATATACCCATTCATTAATAACTTCGGAACTATAGAACTGGCCTTAGAAGAATTCTTTTTCATCAAACAAAATCAACACAAAACACAACAATGTAACCTTGAGGTATTTTTTCCCAACAATATCCAACTTTGGGTTTGTTGAGAATTAATCATTTTTATACATCGTTAATGATTCTTACATCTTCTTCCAAAATTAGCTTCTTAAAATTTTGATATTGATCGAGTATTTACTCAAAAGACACATAGTAATCCCACACGACCTATTCTTGACAAGAGAAACAAGAGTAACCTAAAATGTTTATCAACGAAACACTTCATTCCAGCACCAGTAATGTACATTCATCATGAAACTAATTTTATGTGATATATATACTTTGATATATCATATTTATCATCATAAAATTTAAATCTCCCACTAATTCAATTATCCCCCTTTCACCTTCTCCCCTATCTTTATTAATACATTTTACCACTTTTATAACCACAACTTCTCCCAATTTATCAATCAACCTGATGTACACTCTTTTGTGTTATATAACAGGTTAAATAACATAGGTCAAAACCTTAGGGAAAAAAGAAATCATGAATTGATGAGATGGGGTCCCACATACCCACTTTTTATGTTTTGTGAGTTTTCTGAACTCAAAGAGACAATCGATGAAGTTTAAGTGCTTCTTGGGTAAAAAATTTATCTGAATGCCTATAAACTGTAGTTTTCTAGGCACATAATCCAAATTTAGAAATCCATGACCAACCATATCCATGATAAAATTATAATTTATTTCAATGTGATTTTTCCTTGAGTGATGGATTGGTTTATTTCTAATATTTATATCACTTTAATTATCGCAATGGACTTCGATCGAAGACTTCACTATAGCTTCCATATCTTTAAGATAGTTCTTCATCCATAATAATTGCATTCAATCATGTGTAGATGTAATATATTCCACCTTTTTGGTGCCTAATAAAATGGAATCCACTTCATTACTTATCTAAAAATTACATAATATTCCAAGATAGAATGCACTACATACGAATGATTATCTTCTTTTGATGAACCATCCCATTCTACATCCCTATATCCCAATAATTCCTACTCATATTTTACATTATATAGAAAAATATAATCTACTATTCCATTGATATACTAATGTATTATTTAAACTATAATTAATTTTCTTTACTTGGGTTTACATTGATTTTGTGATGCTTAGAATTTGGAATAAATAATATTTGGTTTTTTCACTATCAAGTATAATAGATTACAAATAATTTTTTATATTCTATGAAATTAATTGCATTTCCTTCATAATATCATGATAGTTTCATCCAGGTTGTGAAAAGATTCGTCATATCCCTGTATTAAGCATTATCTGGTGTACCAAAGACTATGTCACTGACATACACTAGCACCAAAATCCTATGATTACTATCATTATTAACATATATATTGAAATCAACTGAACCTTTATTAAAACCATATATCTTCAAAAAAATGATAAACTATTTAATACCATGATATTGATTCATGATCCAGTACATATGGATCTTTCATAGGGTGAGGAATAGTTTTCTCATATTCAGGAATAAGAAAACCATATATATTCTCAATAAAAACTTCTTCTTCCAGAACCCCATTTTAAAATGCATACTTGATGTTCATCATGTAATATTTGAACATTATTTTCACTACTCTGTCCATGAATAATATGATTTTATCTAGCCTCACAGTAAGTGAAGAAACTTTATCAACATCAATACCCTCTATCTGGAAGTACCCTTTGTACCCAATTCATTCTTTATTTTTAATCACTACATTGTTTTCCTTATATCTTGTTATGAAATACCCATTTTTTCATGATGAAATTCTTATCCATTCGGCTCAAAACATTCTCCCATGTCCCAATCTTATCAATTTGGTAAATCTATTAATTTATATCCTACACCAAATTATCATCACTAGACGATTCATTAAAACATTTAGGCTCTACCTGAGATAGAAAATATGCATACATGAAGGACATCATCCTACAAGACTGAATTGGTACTACCTGATCACCAATGATGTTTTTTTCTATTAAAATGAGATTAGTTCTTCAATTTTCATATAGTTATAGATTGTAATTCCTTCTATCCATCATTATTTAATTCTTATGAATCAACATTTTACACTTCCACTACCACAAAATTTGGTTTCCGAAGTGCCACACTTTATCAGAGATAAAAATAATGCTGATAAAGGGGGGCTTTTATCGGCACAAAAAAGGGCTGATAGAGGGCATTTTGAACAGTGCTAAAAAAGAGATCTTAAAAGTGACCCTTTATAATCACTTTTTTAGCACTGATAAAAGCCTCCCCCCTTTATCAGTGCTTTTTTTGGTGCTAATAAATGTTCCCCCTTTATCATCACTTTTTTAGTAGCGCTGATAAAGGAGGGGTTATATCAGCACACATTTTCCTAGAGCTGTTAAATGTGTATATTTCAAAAAACAAATTTCATTAAAAATAATATATTGATATATATGTTTATTGATATAGATATAAATATAATAAATATTGTTTAAAAAATGTTTTATATCGATTTGATATGTCGTAGACCCAAAATGGACACCCCGAAGTAGAAATTATATCCATTTTGTATGGATTAAGGACCTTATTGTACATTGAGGAATATTAGAAGGTTTTACAATGGTCACCGTAGTGTAGGTATGGTCATAATATTCTATTTGATATGTGGTTGAGGAAAAACGGACACCCAGAGTAGAAGTTATGGAAAAACGGACCCCCTGAGCCAAACTTATGACCCTTAAGAGGGTTTTTGGTACTTTTTAACCTCAAAGAATGTGAGAAGGGGTTTGATGATCTTCGGGGCATGTAACCTTTTGAAAGCTTCGATCTTATATGTGGTAGAGCCAAAACGGGAACTCGGAGTAGAAGTTATTGTCGTTTGAAATTTTGCAACTCTCGTATTTCCTAAAAACCTAAGAAACAAAAACCCACAAAAATGGGCATAATGTCTAATCTAGTGGTCTGTTTGAGTGTCACGACTATTCAAATCGAATCTCGTAAAATGAGTGATGACCGTTTTTAGTTTAAACCATTATAAGATAAGTGTAATGATAGATATAGCAGTTATATCAGTCCAAAAAATCCTAACTTCAAACAACCATAACTTTCCCTCCGGGAGTCCGTTTCGGCTCTAACGCATTTCCAATCAAAGTCAGAAAAACTATCTACAAATAAGGTTTACATAGGAATATTCATAGTCATGTTGGAAACCTAAAAATTTCCAAAAACTACCAGAAGGCCTCCAAAAATCTGTTTCGGTGTCCGGACCCCTATCAAATTTTTCTTAAAAGTGTCATAAATTATTATCTATGTGTCTATTTGGCCTCTGAAACATGTGATATTGTATTTCATTCCATGAGATTCAGTTTAAGTGTTCGTGTAGCTGAGAAGGACACTTGGAGAAGTAGTTATGTCTTTTTCAATGACTCTGTGATTTGTTAGGTTTTTTGAGACCCCGTTTCTAGCACTTTTTTATATACATATTAATATATAATATATGTAAATATATATAATTATGTATAATTAAACCTACAGATATACATATAATATATATTTTTCTGTATTTGTGTTGTATATATGTATATATATATATGTATTTATTTATTTATTTATAAAAATACGGATAAGAAAACATATTTTATAAATGTATTTAAAACTAATCTTATAAATATATATTAATATATATTAATATACAAATAAATATACGGATAAAAATTTATAACTAAATATATATATATATATATTAATTGATATAAATATATATTAATATACAGATATATATATATTAATTTAATTAAATATATATATATATATATTAATATGTCTAAATATACATATGTGTTAATATATGTGTTTTTTTAAAAATATATATTAATAAATGAAAATCAAAGAAATATGTTGGAGTGGTAAAGGTTTAGGCGTGCATGAAAGAGGTCTCGAGTTCGAATCTTGGGGGAGGAAGGTCACACACATAGGTGTGGGGAATTAACTAGCATTGTTAAAGGGGGTGGGGCAGGGTGAAGCTGGCCTAGGGTGTTCATGGCATACTATGGGCAGTTGGCACTATTAAAGGGGGGATTCAAGTGCTGTTGAATCCCCCCAGAACTGCAAAAAAATATATTATATTTAAATATTTTTTCATCTTTAATCTGTGCTTTTAAAAAGCGCTGATAAAAGGGGCCTTAATCAGTGCTTTTATGAGTGCTGATAAAAGGGACCCTCACTTTATCTTCTACCTGATTAACAGTGCTTTTTAGCACTGTTAATAGACTTCTCTAGTGTTGATAAAGGCCATATTTGTAGTAGTGTTAAACTACCCTTGAGGTGTTAACCTCCTCATCACTTTCATTATGGAACTGTTCACTATGTTGTTGTATATTATGTTCATAATCAACTGTAGTGACATCATTTCTTTTTACTACCCTTCCAAAGCTCCTGTAAAAATATTAATATAATTTTTTATTTTCCATGTATCCAAGAAATATCCCCTCATCTCTATGCGATTCAAATTTACCGCGTTTCTTCTCATTGAGAATAAAACATTTAATTACAAATACATGAATGTATTTCAATTTTGGATACTTCATATACCATGTATCATATGGATTATTTTCTTCCTCTAGAAATAACAGATCCCTGTTGGATATATATACCGATGTCAAGACTACTTCCTTCCAAAATTTCTCTAGTAGGTCCTTTTATATAAGCATTGTTCTAACTATGTTGTTTATGATCTAATTTATCCTCTCAAAAACTCCATTTTGTTGAGAAGTTCTCACAATTTAAACTTGGTGACTTATTCCATGTTTCTGGAGATAATATTTAACATTCCACTTTGTGAATTCTATACCATTATCAGAATGAAACTTCAAAATCATTTTCCAAGTATCCTTTTAGAATATATCTGATACTATTTTATATAATGGAACACATCAGACATGTGGGAGATGAAAAACACCCATTCCATCCAACGAAAATAATCAATGAAAATAATGTAATACCTCTTCCCATCATTGGATCATGGTGATATTGGTCCACATAAATCACAAAAAACCAATTCACTCACTCAATTTAATTTTTATTCTTTTTCCTTGTACGTAATCATTATATTATTATATTATTTACAATAATCACACATATGAGTAAATCCTCTTAATAGAATAGGGCGATCTAGAGCGGCATCACATTTAGAAAGATCTTACAGGGATGTTTGGAATAAATGAAAAATTAATTTTTACACTGCCTATTTTCTTCTTCTCTATATTAAAATAAAATATCTTCTTCTCCACTTACTAGGTTGAGATTCCCCTTTATTATTTTTCCATATAGAACAACTACACTATCTCTTAATTTTATGATACATATATTCTAAGTAAATATTATTTCATTCCCCGAGTAATATATTTGAATAAAAATAATTTTTTTACTGAGATCTTCAATAACTAATACATAAGCATGTCTCGTTTATTTTCCCCAAACTTCATCTTTTCTCGAGCTAATAATTATCAAGCCTTCATCATATCCAAATTTGACAACACCATCCCTATCATTTTTAATGCCTGTAACAAGATCCTTATTACATATCATATGGAATGTAAATCCACTATCAAGGATTAATACACTAGAATGATCAGATGCTTTAAGGTAAATCTTCACAACCAAACCCTTATCAACACCTTTCATTCTGATCCATGATTTTTAGTTCATACATTATACGGATCAATAATATTTTTCTTCCTCAGAGTATAATGAATCAGATTCATCTTATAGAGATAGAAATCAATTTTTAATTTTTATCTCATTGGATGGAACATTAAGTTGCTACTTATGACCATATTCAGTCTGATTTGGAAATTTTCTCTACAATATTGATATGAAATATCTTTCCATGAATTCAAATACTTCACCGATTAAATATTGAAAATTAAATGATATCATGGGATTTTGATAAATGTATGACTACATATGTTTTTCTAATTCCCTTTGATACCTCTGGTCTATCGAATAGATATTTTGGGAATCTACCATATTTCCACAACAATACCACCTAATGTAGGTTTTATTCCTATGTGTCTCTAATGTAGTACTAGTTTTCCATTTGGTTATCTAAATATTTTGGTTTTGATTCATACAGAAATCAATTTTAAATCCTATAGTGGGTGCATGTGGTCTAACATCAGTCTCCATATGTCTTTGTTTCTGATGAGGCCTCGTACACACCTTATTATTTCTCTTTGATTACTTCTTCTTTTCTTCAATAACTCTATGATCCAATTTAATATTTTCTATCCCTATATTAATATTACTTAAAAATTTCATATCATGAGTCAAGATTCTCCGATAATGTTCCATCATTCTTTTTTGTATAATGAATTTATTTTCAATTTCTTTAATACAATTTACTATTTCCTTTCACTGTGTTATTTAAACAATTGATTACCCATTTTTGTTCCTGATCATTGAAATTGTACTCACCAATCATTACAAAGTCCTTAGGAGATTAAGAATTATGATTCTTGATTTATTCCATCATCTCAAACATCTATTCTCCATGCTATTTGATATAGAATAAGGCACCAAGAACACCTTTGTTCGCTAACATCATTTTGGATCTCCAAACATCTATCTCTTTATGAGTGTCTTCTAATTTGAAATTCATATTAACTATTACATAGACATATTATTATTCATTTTTAATTTATTCCATTTTATGGGACATACTGAAAGAGTGCTTTCATGGGCGCCCTCAAATGATTAATGTGATTTTGGAGTACTTAGGTGCAGCAGAGTGGCTGGCCAAGGTCGTCTCTTAAAGGAGAAAGTGAATTAAAACAACTTCCTAGAGGTATTATAAAAATATATTAGAATTAAAACACTACATGAAATGAAGGGGGTGGTTGTTTATCATTTATAAAAAATGAAGAAGTTTGCTGGAAGAAGATTTCAATTTTTTTGTTTTTAATTTTTAAATGAAGTTTGATTAAAAAGACACAACACGAAGATGATTTTTTTAGAAAATATTTTAAAATGCGTAATCGATCTAACTCTACCTCGTCAATATATTATTAATCATTATCATTTAAATTAAAATTAACTTAATTATGATCCCTTAATTTGTTAAATCCCTAACCCTACGAGAATTAACTTTACCACAAAGATGAAATTAATTAAACCCTAGGCTAGCTTCGGAACATGCTCTCGTAGCACCCTGTTTTGATTGATGTTCTGAGGCTAGCCTATGGTAAGTGGTAAATTAAGGAAAATAACCACTCTTGAAATGAGGATTAATTGAGTTTATGGATTATAGTTGAACTCAACAAATTGATCCCGTGTGGTCTTGTATTACCGATTAAGATCGCGCTCTCACAATTCACACAAATCCCGACCTCGCGTGTTTTGTGTTAATTGTTCAATTGCTCACTTAGTTTCTTATAATTTAAAAACTCAATTAATGGATCATGTTCAGTGAATTACAATATATCATTGATTCAAAATAAATGAATGAAGAAGGTGATAGGTAGATCGATTACTAAAAATAACTACTCTTCCATGGGCGGTGTAGTCATCGTAGAAGCGAATTGCATTTGCAATAGTTAAGAATGGATATAACCCAATAACGCTTCTACTCCTCAGTTCTAGACCAAAGAGGAAGATTAATGAAGAATAAAAATGAACAAAACAGAGGAAAATATAAGAAATTAAAGAGGAACTAAGAAGTTTGTTGAAAGAGAAAAAACATTTCAATAAAGAGGAGGAAGAGAATTGCAATTTGGAGGAGATCCTAGCTTGAAAGCTTCCCTCCTCCAATGGTGAATTGAAATTGAAAGGAACCACTTCACCTCTGCTCCCAATCCTCTAAGGCACGTCCCAAACCCTCCAAATGAGAAAAACACTAATTTATAGAGTGGATGGGAGGCTAGGTTTAAAGAGGTTTCAAGTGTGAATGTGAAATCTCGGACAAATATTTTAATACAACTTGCACCACATATTTGACCTCCAAAACGCGTGAACCAAATCTCCTTCTAGAAGGTTGATTTGTGAGAAACTGAATCCGGGAGCACCTCTCAAAAGTTGGGCCTAATAAAAGCAGTTATTAAGAAGTTATGGTCCAAATAGAGAACCTATGTCCATTTGGGTGAGTCCAACCCAACTTTGATTTCATGACCCATTTTCAACAACCCAATGCACTCTTTAGCTCTAGTGTCCAGAATAAAAGATGTAGAAACATAAGTTAGAAACACTATTACAAAATTTAAAATTCAAATAATAAATATAAAAATATTTATCTTCGAAATACTATAGTGCACTATAAACGGTAAAACTTGAATTTTCACTACATTTTCAAATGAATGATCAAATTCCAAACATTTATAAATAAACATATTTAGCACAATGTGATGAAATTTTATCATTTATTATTAATAAAATATTCAAAAAAAATAGTGTTTTATCAACTCCCCCACACTTACCCTTTTCCACTCTTGGGAAAAACCTCATATCAAGTAAACATCAATATCAAATCAAAACAAATTTTAAAACCCTTATCTTTGAGATCCAACAATTACACACCAAGAAACAAAAGATATCATGCCTCATAAAAAACCATTATTTCAAGTTATTCATTTATATCATTCAATATATTTCCACTTTATTTATCCTCCCATGCACAAAACACTTACCTCTCTTGAATTTTCTTTTATCACACAAATATCAATTTTTTTGCAGTGTCTTTCTCATCCAAACTCATACAAGGGTCACCATTGGCTTGATAAACTCCTACATCGCCACCCGATGTGAGTCAAGGATGTATGTTTATCATGAGGACTTTTCAAGGTTGTTTTGTGTCTTTTGGTTGGTAGGATTTACATGAGAAAAATTCTGAGGGTGAATGAGGAGGGCTTGACTCTTTTTGAAGCAAAATTGTATTAATCTAATTTTCACTTAAATATGTTATTATCCTCAATCCCCATAGTACCAATTCATCTCCATCATCATGAAAAATAATGGAATTGGCACACCATTCAACATTTCCGCAGTAAAAATGTCAATCTTCTCAAACATGATTTTCTTAAAAACTATAGATAGGCACAACTTTCTACATCAATTAGAATCTCTAGAAAAGGAACAACTTT
Organism: Viscum album; assembly: GCA_963277665.1. Classification (NCBI taxonomy): domain Eukaryota; kingdom Viridiplantae; phylum Streptophyta; class Magnoliopsida; order Santalales; family Viscaceae; genus Viscum; species Viscum album. The sequence continues at coordinate 1,048,906,201 of OY728130.1, read as the reverse complement.
CATTATAATGATTTTATTCAGAAACAGAGAAAGATCTTCAGAATTTAATTTTTCACCCAAAGTATCACAGAATGTGCAAGCACAACACAAGATAGCTTTCCCCACACTTAAGCTCAACTAGATTATGCAATTTCACTTCAAGAGTTGGTTGGATAAGGAAAATTGGCTTGTAATGTGGCTAACCTAACAGGATGTTAATGGATTCTAAGGGATAAAAGGATTAAATGTTCATGGTAGGACATTATAAAAAAGGATTATTTGAAATATGGGCTTTAATACCAAACAAATGCCTCAAAAATTTGTATATAAGTAACTCAAACCCTCATGTTTTGACAGAAATAAATCAAATTTTGGTTAAATCAAGAATGGTTTGGTTCTCTGAAGAAGTGAGGGGAATGTAAAGAATATGAAAGTAATGGTTCAGAAGCCTCACAGGAAAGTGATTTCAAATATAAAGACTGTGAGATGTGGCATGGGATTCAAAATTCAGTGTAAGTTTCATGAAATTACTAAATATTTGAACTTGAAACAATGTCATTTTCAGTATTCATTTATGCCCAGTTTTATGGGATAAATTGTTTCACTCATTGATATGAATTTGAAAATTGTGATGAGAATACTTTTAGCTCAAAAATTTCAAAAACACAAAGAAAATTGAAAAATATACACAAAATTTTTTAAAAAACACACAATTCTTTTTGTTTTTTTAATAGGAAACCAATTGAAATTACTAACCTAAAAGGTTCCCTCCCCCAAACTTAAAATATTGCATTTTCCTCAATGTGAATCCATGAGATGATATATGCACATGAAACGCATAATTTTTAAATAGTACAAATATTATAAAAGTGAAAGCGTTAAGAACAGCCTGATGAGCTCAAGTGATGATGGGGTCATGCAGTGTGATAAAATCCACTGCCTCAGTACGAAGTCCCTCAATGTATCTCTTCAAACGTTGCCCATTGACTGTAAAGCTCCTTCCAGTGTCCTCTTGTGTGATCTACACTGCAACCTAAGGAAAAACATTAGATATAATATGAGGACCTAACCATTTGGAACGCAACTTACCAGGCATGAGCTTCAGTCATGAAATGTAGAGAAGGACGTTCTCTCCAACATGAAACTCCCTTTGTTGGATCATTCTATCATGATCTGCTTTTGATCTTTCCTTGTAGAGCCTTGAGTTCTCATACGAAGAAAATCTAATCTCCTCAAGCTCTTGAATTTGCAGGTTCCTTTGGATTACAGCTTGGGCTAAATCCATGTTGCATTTCTTTATAGCCCAATAAGCCCGATGCTCAACTTCCAGGGGGAGATGACACACTTTACCAAAAACAATCTGAAATGGGGACATAACAATGGGTGTCTTGTATGCTATCCTATAAGCCCACAATGCATCATCAAAGCGCTTTCTCCAATCCTTCCTATTTGGCTACACGGTTTTCTCTATTATTTGTTTCAACTCACGATTTGAAACCTCAGCCTGGCCATTTGTTTGGGGGTGGTATATTGTTGATGTTATGTGTGTCACCCCATACTTTGGAAGGAAGGAAGAAAAATTCCTATTGCAAAAGTGTGTCCCTTGGTCACCGATGATGGCCTTTGGTACTCAAAACCTGTAGAAAATTTGAGCCTTGAAAAAATCCACTACAACCTGAGAATCATCAGTCCTGGTGGCCTTGGCCTCCACCCATTTACTCACATAATCAACAGAAACAAAAATATACAAAAATCCAAATGATCTAGGAAAATGACCCATAAAATCAATGCCCCATACATAAAAAATCTCATAGAATAGTATGGGTTGTTTGGGCATCTCATGTCTCCTAGAAATGTTCCCAGTGTGTTGGCAACGAGAGCATGACTTAAAAAACACATGGGAATCATGGAATAAGCTAGGCTAATCTAATCCAGAGTCCAAAACTTTCCTAGCTGTCCGTTGGGGTCCAAAGTGTCCACCACAAGCAAGTGTATGACAGAATTGCAAAATAGACTCAAACTCATGATCAGGAACACACCTCCTAATAACATGGTCACTACACATGCACCATAGGTATGGATCATCCCAAACATATAATCTTGACTCACTCTTTAATTTTTGGACATGATGTTTCTTTAAATTTTCATGGATTTTAGATGAAACATGGTAGTTCACTAAATCAGTATACCAAGGATGTGTACCAGAGATGGAATAAAGATACTCATCGGGAAAAGTGTCCTGAAGTGGTACCTAGTCCAAGGTGTCATCCTCTAGTGTGTGAGTAAGCCTACTCATGTGGTATGCCACCAAATTCTCTGACCCATTCATTTCTTTTATCTCGATGTCAAACTCTTGAAAAAGGAGCATCCAACGGATAAGTCGTGGCTTTGCATCTGGATTCATTAGGAGGCACCTCAAAGCTACATGGTTAAAAAAACAACTACTTTAGAGCCCAATATATATGAACGGAATTTATCCAAAGAAAATATGGCAGCATGAAACACCTTTTCTGTATTAGTGTAGTTTTATTGGGCTGAATCCAATGTCCTTGATGCATAGGCAATCACATGTGAACATCCTTCAACCCTCTGAGATAAGACAGCTCCAACCGCGAAGTTGGAGGCGTCACACACAAGCTCAAAAGGAATCTCCCACCATGGGGGTTGTATGATAGGTGGAGTGGGCAGACGTTGTTTTATCTCATCAAATGAATTCCTGCAAGAAACATCAAACACAAAATCAGAATCCTTTTGAAGTAATCTTGAATAGGAAGAGCAATTATACTAAAATCTTTGATGAGGTGCCGATAAATTCCTGCATGCCCTAGGAAAGATCTAACATCACGCACACAAGAAGGATATGTTAAGGATGAAATAATATCTACCTTTGATCTATCATCCTCTATCCCATGTTTTGACACTACATTCCATAAGACAATGCCATGCTCTACCATGAAATTACAATTTTCAAATATCAAGACCAGATTCTTCTCAATACAACGATTCAAAACCTTTCACAAACTAATTTTCCATTCATCAATTGAAGACCGATACACTGTAAAATCATCCAAAAATACCTCCATCCAGGTCTCAATAAAATTAGAAAAAATAATCACCATGCATCTCTGGAAGGTACCTCAGGCGTTGCAAAGTCCAAATGGCATTCTCTGGTAGGGAAATCTGCAAAAGGGATAGGTGAATGTAGTCTTCTCCTGATCCTCCGGAGATATAGGAAACTGAAAATATCCAGAAAATCAATCCAAGAATCAATACTGTGTCTTCCTAGCTAGTCTCTAAAGCATCTGATCAATAAATGGGAGGGGAAATGGTTTTTGTCAGTGGAATGATTTAGTTTCCTATAATCAGTACACGCATGCCAACTATTTTGTACCCTAATTGGAACTAACTCTTCTTTATCGTTTTTAACAACAGTAACACCACTTTTCTTAGGCACAAACAGAATTGGACTTACCCACTGAGAATCTGAAATGGTATAGATTATACCTGCCTAGAGCAATTTTTCAAATACTTTTTTAATAACCTCCAAAAGTGCTGGATTGAGTCTCTTTTGTGGTTGCCTCACTATTTATCCCCATCCTCTAATAGAATCCTATTCTTGCAAATAGAGGGGATAATACCAGATATGTCAGCCAAGGTCCACCAAATTTCCCTAATGTTCTCCCTCAAAATAATCAAAAGTTTTTCTTCATATTCAAAAGGGATATTGCTAGCAATGATAATAGGTAATTTCTCACCACTCAACCAGTATGAGTATTTGAGATTTTGTGGTAATGGCTTGAGTTCCAGTGTAGGGGGTGGTGTATGGATGAAGACATAGAAGGAACTGAAATATGTGAACAAAGAGCATTAGTATCAGAATATAAATCATCAAAATCAGAGAATAAAGCATCAAATCCATCAGCATACTCAACAGTCATGTCATAATCAAAGTTCACATGATCAAAATCAGAGTATGATTCCATTTAAAAATCAAATCTTATAGAGACTTTTGCAATAGAAATAGGTGTGGAAGTACTCATAGACATAAAACTGGAACCAATACTCATAGTCTCCCTAAGCATAGAACAATAAAATTCCATGGGGTTTTTATTTGGTGGTTAAAAATGGGAGATAAAAAATGCAGAGTGATCCTCTGAGGGGTACTTCATGGAGTCCATAACATTAAAAATTACAATTTCATCTACAAACTCCATAGAAAGTGTACCCTCATGAACATTTATGATAGTTTTTGTATTTTTGAGGAAGATCCTACCTAAGATAATGGGGTCATGAGAACTTATCTAATCATCCTCCATGTTAAGCACATAGAAGTCTTCTAGAAAGATCATGTATCTTACCTGGACAAGTACATCCTCAAGGACTCCTGCTGGATATTCCATAGCTCTATTCGCCAACTGCACCACTACTCTCATCGGCTTCAACTCACCACCCTGTAATGAAGAGAATACAGAGTTATGCATCACATTTATTGAAGATACTAAATCAAAAAGAGCATCATATATGTGAAACTCCCCTATGGTACATGGGATGGTGAATGTCTCAGGATCCTTTCACTTTGTCAGCATTTCTAGAGCTGGTTTAATAAGTGCGGACACATTACTTCCAAGATTGATCCTCTCATTTCCCTTGAGACCTCTTCAATTGGTGCAGAGTTCTTTTAAGAATTTGGCATACCTTGGGATTTTCTTAATGTCTTCAAGTAGTAGAATGCTGATCTCCACATGCTTGAATGTGTCCAAAACCTCTTTTTGAATCGCCTGTTCAGCCCATATTCTTGGTTTGGACAACCGTGTTTGGAAAAGGAAGGGTTTTAGTAGGAATATCATCAATATTTTTCTTACCTTTATCTTTCTCCTTGGATTGCACATCAGTTGGTATGGAATACGGCTTTTCTAGATTTGAGGTGAATCTAGGTGTAATGGAAGGTGCATATGTATCGTTAATTTTCTTCCCACTTCTCAATGTGATGGAACTAACATTCCCCTTTGGATTTGGAGTGGGCTGGGAAGGAATATTTCCATAATTCTTACTTACTAGTTCATGGTGGGTAGGGGTAATCTGGTTCATTTGAGTCATCAACTCCCTCAACTACGAACCTTGACTCTTCATCTCATTCTGTTGATTAAAAAGATTTTTTTTCAAAAGATCATCAGTGTGAGAGTCTGTCATGTTTTGTATATTCCCTTTTTGTTGTCTTGTTTATGCCTGGGCTTCAAATCTCCTTTAGGGTTTTTAGAAACCCTTTTAGTAAGGCGGAGGCTGCTAGATGTTTTGTTGAAAGGGTGGCCTTTTTTTGCTGAGAGCCATACCTTATGTCCGGTTGATCTTTCCACCCTTGGTTGTATGTTGGAGAAAATGAATCAAACTTTTTTTTGGGATATGATTGTTGTTTCTGCTAAAATGATCTCCCTGGGAATACTGCTGCGCAATCCTCTGTCTCTTGTAGTTGTGGGCAACAGTCAGTTGGGTGGCTTGTCTCAGTGTAAATGCCAAAACGCCTTGAAGGAGTGGGTCGGGATGTCTTTTGATCCAAAGCAATCTGCCTCACCATAGTGTTCAATTCTTCCAACTTGGTATCAATAAAATGACTTTCAAGAGAAGAAGGACTTACCTGATGTACTCCCCTGACATGTGGTGTACTTATATCACCAAATTGGTTGGAGTTTTGGGCCATCTTGTCGATCAATGCATGTGCAGCTACTAGTGTTTTATCCACCAATGATCCTCCAGCTGCAGCATCCACCATGCTCCTCTCCATGGGTGTGAGTCCTTCATAGAAGTATTGGATGAGGAGTTGCTCACTGATTTGGTGATGTGGGAATCTTGCACACAACTTCTTGAATCTCTCCCAATACCAATACATTGACTTCCCTTGTGATTTCTTGATCCCAGATACCTCTTTACAAATTTAAGTGGTCCTTGATGCTGGAAAAAATCTCTACAAGACAAGACGTTTCAAATCGTTCCAACAAGTTACATCTTCGGGTTTTAAATAATACATACAGTCTTTCGCAGCTCCATCAAGTGAGAATGGGAACGCTCTTAATTTGATTTTGTCTTCAGAGAAATTTCTATGGTTTAGGGTTGAGAAAAACACATTAAACTCTTTCAAATTTTTATTTTGATCTTCACTGGAGAGGCCACGAAACATTGGAAGTAAGTGAATTAACCCAGATTTTAGTTCAAAGTCCGATTTGAGATTTGGGTATGCAATACAATTTGGTTGATAGTTAATATCAGGTGCATCCAATTCATGAATGGTTCTATATATCTCATTGTTATTATTTCCACCCATTTGTTCTTTTTCTAGGTTTTAATTTGAATTTCTTCCAATGTCAATGTTTCCAGAAGGGAGGAATTCACCAACTGATTGAATATTGAAACTTCTCGTAGACTGAGAATGCCTTATTCATGCCCTAAAGATGTGTTCAATCATAGGGTCAAGATCTAAGAGATATTTTGGATTAGTTTGTGTCATAAATCAATGAAAGATGATAAGAAGGAAAGTGGGCTATAGTAAAATAAAAATTAGAAGTTAGAGTTGATGGTACAAAAAGAAGAAGAAGAAAATAAAATAAGAAGAAGAAAAAAGAAATCTGATTGGGTAAAGAAGGAAGAAAGAAGAGTGGAAGATAAAAAAATGTAAAATAAAATAAATATCTCTAATTGGTTGAAAAAATTACTTACCTCCCCGAAAACAACGCCAATTTGAAAGAGTGCTGTCATGGGTGCCCTCAAATGATTAATGTGATTTTGGGGTACTTAGGTGCAGCAGAGTGGCTGACCAAGGTCGTCTCTCAATGGAGGAAGTGAATTAAAACAACTTCATAGAGGTATTATAAAAATAGAATATAATTAAAACACTACTTGGAAGGATGGGGGTGGTTGTTAATCGTTTATAAAACTTGAAAAATTTTTCTAGAAGAAGATTGCAATTTTTTTTGTTGTTTTTAATTTTGAAATGAACTTTGATTAAAAAGACACAACAAGAATATGATATTTTTTTGAAAATATTTTAAAAGGCGCAATCGATCTAACTCTACCTATTCACTCTATTATTAATAATTACCATTAAAATTAACATTCACTTAATTATGATCCATTAAATTTTATAATCTAGAACCCTATGAGAATTAACTTTTCCACAAAGATGAAATTAATTAAACCCTAGGCTAGCTACGGAACATGCTATCGTAGCACCCTGCTTCGATTAGTGTTCTAAGGCTAGATAATGGTCAGTGGTAAATTAAGTCAAATCACCACTCTGGAAATGAGTATTAATTGATTTTAGGGATTTTATTTGAACTCTATAAATTGATCCCGTGTGGTCTTGTATTACCGATTAAGATCACGCTCTCACAGTCCACACAAATCCCGACCTCGCATGTTTTGTGTTAATTGTTCAATTTCTCACATAGTTTCTTATAATTTTAAAAAATAATTAATAGATCTTGTTTAGTGAATTACAGTATATAATTGATTCAAAATAAATGAATTAATAAGGTGAGAGGTAGATTGATTACTAAAAATAACTACTCTTACAAGGGCGGTGTAGTCATCGTAGAAGCGAATTGCATTTGCAACGATTTAGAATGGGTATAACCCAATCACGCTTCTACTCCTGAGTTCCAGCCAAAAGTGGAATATTAATGAAGAATAAAAATGAAAAAAATAGAGGAAAAAAGAAGTAATCAAAGACTAACTAAGATGTTTTTTGAAAGAGAAAAAAACATTACAACAAAGAGGAGGAAGAGAAGAGCAATTTGGAGGAGATCCTATCTTGGAAGCTTACCTCCTCCAATAGTGAATTGAAATGGAAAGGAACCACTTCAACTCTACTCCCAATTCTCAAAGTCACGTCCCAACCCCTCCAAATGAGAAAAACCCAAATTTATAGAGTGGAGGGGAGGCTAGGTTTAAAGAGGTTCCAAGTGTGAATGGGAAATCTCAGCAAATATTTTAATACAACTTTCACCGCCCATTGGACCTCTAAAACGCATGAACCAGCTCTCCTTCCAGAAGGATGATTTGTGTGAAAATGAATCCCCGAGCTCCAATAAAACTTTGGGCCTAATCCAAGAACGAATTAAGACGTTATGTCCCAAATACAGAACCTATATCCATTCTGGCGAGTCCAGCCCAACTTTGCTTCATGGCCCATTTTCAACAACCAAATGCACTCTTTAGCTCTAGTGTCCTGAGTAAAAGTTGTATAAAATTAAGTTATAAACACTGTTACAAAATATCAAATACAAATAATAAATATAAAAATATTTATCTTCGAAATACTATAGTGCACTATAAAGGGTAAAACTGGAATTTTCACTAAATTTTCAAATGAATGATCAAATCCCAATTCTTTTCTAAATAAACATATTTTGCATAATGTGAGGAAATTATATCATTTATTATTAATAAAATATTCAACAAAATAGTTGTTTATCACATACCTACAAATTTTACCATTTTATTTTCTCCACAATCTTTACCGTTCTCCATCCCATTAACCATAGATTCTTCTGAACGACCATTTTTCTAAAAACAATATTTTTTTATGAAATTAATATTAATATTTTTCTTATCTTTCACATGGGATAAAGAAATCATCATGGGAATTTCAACTTCATTTTTATCACCATCTTAAATCATCATTTGGAACCATGATAAATGATTTTCAACCATTCCCCATTGAAATAATTTAAGTTTATGTTTCCAATTGAACCTTCCTTTTCCTCATTTATAATTGGAGAAATGGAATTCCATCACCTTATTTGTCTCTTATTCTTAGTGACCATATTCTATAGTGAGCTTTTTCATGGCCTTTAATTACAATTATTTTTAATTCCCTTTTTCCATATAATCATTGTATTTATTTCTCATCTCACATTCAATAAGAGTACTATGCAGGCTATCAAATGTCATCTACTTTGGATTGTTAACTTCTAATACAGAAATATTAATATTTAATTAAGGTTTAATTCTTCTCAATATTCATTTAAAAATATTTACATCTTTATAAATTTACCCAAGAGCACACATGTCGTCCAAAAAATCATTCAACCGATCAATGAATGAATTAATAGATTCATTTGGGAGAATTCATATATACTCATAATAGGTTTTATAGAAGTTAAATCTTTGCCTCTCTGAATTTTGAGTCACAGACATAAATTTTTAGTTACTTTTCCCATATAAAAGCTTATTTCATACAATAAATCACCTTCATATAGATTTCATTGCATACAAATCCCCCTAAATATTTTATTCCACAGGGGTCTGTATCGAATTCCCTTCGGTCCGCTTTTGATAAAGCACCATTATCCATAGTAGACGAAATACCACACATCACTACTGTATAAAAATCAACACCTAAAGATAAAAAATTTTATTGTATCAAATAAGTCCATAAATGAAATTTTTCCCATAAATTATGAAAATACATTTATGATTGACAAACATCATTTATTTTACACTCCCTTTCCTATATAAATGTTTGAATAGAAGTGAAAGAACACATATGCACAAAATATTTACTTGCTTCACCCTCACCAGGATATGTCCAATGAGGACACAATGCCAATGTTTTGATATAATAAATCCACTAAGGATCAATTCCCCAAATTATTTCAGGCTATATCACTTCAATGACCAATATATCCACCTTTACAATGTTTGGAGCAAACTCGCTCTCCCACCTGGTTGAAACCAATCAAAATTTGACATATCATTACTCTCTGAATTGAAGTGTGCTCACTGATCCTTGATAAAAATACCCTTTATAAAATAAATAAATATGTATAGCACCTCATTCAGTATATAATTTACTTTGAAATTAAACAAATTAATGAATAAAACATTACCACATATTCACTAAGAAATCCCTTCTATTTACCACATATTTTTATTTCATGAAAATATTAGATATATTGCATGGAACTACAACAATATTTTCATGAAATTTAATTTTTTCATGGAACTCCAACTTTCATGAACATTTCATACTTTATTCACACATCCCTTGGTTATATAGAGACAATTTATTTTCTTCATGTTACATTTATTTGACTATTTACTTTTCACAAATCTTCTTTCATGAACCTTTTATTATTTTTTGGAAACTCTTACATGGTTTAGAGACATGATATTCTATAAGGGTAGAGCTACTAAAATGATGGGGGTGGACACCTATTTTTAGATTAATCCAAACTTACATTATTAATCATTGTGTGCTTTTATTTATGCATGAAACAACTTCTTGAGAATAGAAATTAATTTTTTTCATCGTATTTTTTTAGAAACTCTCTTTTGTGTGTGCACACAACTCTATCTATTTGTGTTGTAAAAACATCATTTTACGAACTATGAAAACTTGTTTTCAAAACATTACATTATAGTATTTTTATGTGATGATTCTAAATATTTTCTTGTTTGAAACATTTTTAATCACCATAACCCTTGTACACAACATTTTTACTTTTACATGAAAGTAATTCCATTGAAACAAACACCTTTTTTCATCCACTAGATTTCAGACACCAAATCTTTGGTAAACACGAGGAAATAATTCTACATTATATAAACATCTTTCTATACAACCAATATGGAATCCATTTTTTCATGCATCTTTTCCAATATACCTTGTCATCAATCTCTCTGGAAGTCCACAACTATCCTAGGAAACTCACTTTTTCAACAAAACCAATCAACCCAAAACACTTTAATGTTACATTGATGGATTTTTCCCAACACATAACTTAACAATTTAGAAAATCTAAAATTAATTATTGGTTATAAATACCCATAGGATAAATTAACATCAATATTAAGTTCATTTCCATATTTAATAGATGATAAAAATTTATTTTAGGACATGTAATGAGATTTTCCAATATGAAAATTGACATGATCCCATTATAAATAGATAAAATCTATTCCCAATTACACGAATAATTATGGTGATATGATATATATTTGTAATAATTAACATCCCACAACCCATTTATTAATATTTATATAATTTTGTTCCAATAGTAAAACAACTAGGTTTTTTATTTGTAATTATTTTCAAGTAGTAGAGGTGGTAAAAATAGACATCTATAAATCTAGATTGGGTAATAAGTGTACCTTACACAACATAACTATAAATTCCTAACTCAATAGTAGAAATTTCATAGGCTCTTCCATATTCACTTGGATTAAGAGGACCTTAATACATATTTTCCTCAATAACCCTTGGATCAAAGAACTAATTTTCAGAATTATAAAACTCCATGTAATTGAAGCAATAATTTTTTGTTGTTATAATCTCTCCATTTCACCTGTGAGGTTGATGGGAATAATTTATACACTTACAAAAAAAATTCCTTCCCTTCATGAAAAACCAAAGGTGTCTCTTCCCACAATATTGATAGGTAGGGTATTAAATATTATTTCATTCTCTATCTTTGTCCCATGAAATTTTGTGTGACTACATCCTTTTATTCATTAGTATGTCTGGAAAATCAACTATGTTTTGGTTATTAATCAATATTCTTGATATTTTTTTGGGAATAATCCCATGGTTTATCACATTAGTTATTCCCTATTATGTTTTCCATTATAAAAATGTCCACATTATCCATGAAGTCCATTATCATAATGATTCCTTAAATATTAATCAATTTCCAATTAAAATATAGTTAACATGAGGGATAAAAATTATAATAAAATAATTATATATAAATATAGGGAGAATTTGTTTCAATGATGTATCACTTTAGAACACTATCATGTTAGACCATAATGGTTCTTGTTCAACTAATATCATACTAAGATCAACCATTATCAATCTTAGTTTATCAAATATCTATATTTTATCCACCCAGGTTAGGTTGAGTTGGGTTCATTCATATATCATAACCCAATAAAAAAAATAAATTTCCTAAAATACCATGAAATTTCTTAAAAAATACCAAACCAAAAAATCAATGAAATATATTCTCTAAAAATACAACATAACATTTACATAGGAAAAAACATATCAATTAATATATAACATAACTCAAGAATCTCTATGTTTATATGTAATTTACCAATTTTTATTTTACTATTAGGTTATCAAAAAAATGTATTAAAATCATTCATAATAGTTTTTAGATATCATATAATCAACCAAATTATTTTCCATTAAAGTGTCTATCCAGGTGTGCGGTATAAGGCCCACTCATCATACACTAGAGTAAAAATTGTGTTAATACTCAACTAGCATTTCCTAGGGTGATTACTACTAGGTGAACCCATGCCACAACCACATCCACATTCCAATATCAACACAAAATTTTAATTTCCTAGAAACCACTAAATATATACAATACCAAAAAGTGGAAACATTATTCTATACTTAGAAATAACTATAGACATATCCATATGGTTTTTATGGAAATTACTTTACACTCATCCATATACAACAAAAAATATTCAATATTACATAATTCAATATAAAGGCTTATCTATACCATTAAAAATATGATCAACCTTAACATATTGACCCTTAATTTTTCAAAAAAAATCATTTTAACCAATAAATTTATCTAAACCCTACCATGTTTCCAACTGTACAACGCAGAACATGAACTTCGGGATCCGATGCTAAAAATATAATAGATACATAATAGCATTGATAACAACAATAAATTATAGTTTTCACAATCCCATAATTACAAGACATAATAAAATTATTTTATTAATGTATATTCACATTAGATTTTATTTTTATGGATTTATATAATTAAGAAAAATCATAATCTAAAAAATCTTATGCCTTTCTCAACAAATAGAAAATTTCATAGTTATATAATAAATCACATAATCCATAATATGTGTTCAACATATCCTTGAAATTCTCCAAATTTTATTTAATTTTAGAGATATCATGTGTAATAATTTTTTTTATAACATGGGGAAATAGAAACATAATAATGGGAGAGTTCAAACTCCATAATTTAATATATAATAAAACAATTCCATAATAAAATGAAACTGAAAAAACGATTTTTCTATATTTCTCAAATGAATAAATAAATTAATGTATACCAATAAATAGATCATCATAGATTAAATTAATTATAAAAAAAACTATTTATTTCATAATCGATGACATGACGATCTAACCATTTGGGTCATGTGTCTAGGAAATGTTTTGTTCTATGTAAGCATACACCAAAATACCAAAAGCTAGTTTGTCTCGTGAAACTTATCAATGAATATAGGTGATATTTTATGCCCCACACATCACTAATTAATTCCAAATAATTAATCATATAATGTAATGAATAAAATATTCAATATGTATCCAACATTCCTTAGTAAATAAAAAAATACATATTGAAATATTGAGTATATAGGTTGTCAAAATTTTACCAATCAATAAATGGAATATCATTCCAACAAAGAATTCTTAAAATTAATAACATATAGTGAAATGGGTATATTTACTCACATATTATTTTTCCAAATATAAATATTTATAGTTTTTTATGTGAATTCCATTCCATAAAAAGAATACAAAATATTTTATTCATAGTGGACAAGAATTGGAAGAAAAATAATTCCTATAACCTGTGGATGATTAGTCATGAAAAAAAATATAATTTCCATGAGATTATCCACGCAAAATAAAATATCATGAGACAGAATATCCTTTCAATATAACTCCCATATATGTAAAAAAAATTCACAAAATTTTAAAAATGTTTTTATAAAATACTTTAAATAATATCATAAAAGAATAATTTTTGAGTAACAATAAGAAGAATTTTTAAAAAATGTGATGTATTATTTTTTAAAATATCCACTTTTTAGAAGGAACTTAAAAACATGACACTTGGGAAATATATAAAGGTTATCTAATGGAATCATGCGTGTATGATAAAAAAATTATCATGGAAGGTGAATTTGTTTTACTACATTTAAATAACTTTGTTGTAAACCCTCCCCATAAAAATAATGAGACTGTATCATTTTAAAAACTAATAAAGATAAATATGAATATATTTGGAAATAATACCTAACTAGGTTTCAAAATAAGAATTAGAACATTGGCTAGATGAAAAATAGCGGTAGGGAGGGAAAAACATCATTAAAGTGGATGAGAATTATTCTCAAAAATGACATACATTTTAAAGAATAAATTAATCAATGTAAAATTTTTCAATTAAAAATTCATTATACCCAAATATAAATTGAAATTACCATGAAATAAAATCCAATATTGGTATCAAAAAATCATGGAAGAAATAAATTCAAGAATATGCATTATAACTCAATGAAAGGGTATTGTGTTAAGAAACACCCTTACGAATTCTGTAAATATTGAATAAGAGGAATATGATAATGGGATAAAGAAATTAAATTTTAAACACCAATAATGAAACATTAATTATTATTTTAAAACTAAATATTTCAATTATTAAACCAAAAAATAATGTTTGGTGTGTAATAATAAATATATCTCGAAGAGAGTATGTTGAGAGAATGTATCTTTAAGTTGTCATAATATTTAGAACTGAAATTAAATGGAAGGTAAAAAATGAAATGGATTTTAAAATACCATATATTTCTTTAAAATTATTATAAAAATAAATCATTATTCAATAATTACACTATACGAAAACAAGACCATAATAATAATCCTATCTCAATGAAAAAAAATTGAGATAAAAAAACTCTTACCTTAGGTCCTGATTCATTCTTTGTGTGCACATAATGCCTAGAATATTATAATTATTATTATTAGAAACTTTTCTAAGAAACCTTTCCATATATATTTCATTGTATATGGTTTATTTATTATCACATATCATTTATTTATTAGTTAGTTTCAACTTCTGTTGATTACTGTGAGGTAATTCATAATATTTTCCTTAAACATTATCCAAATATTAATCATGGTAAAAAGTATTGGAAAATAGATTCATTTTAAATATAATTTTATATTTTTAGGTACGATATTATTGAATAGTAACGCATTTTTTACATTTTCATAGGAAGGCATTGACATGCATTCGTGGGGTCAAAAGTATTCTAAATATAATCTAGTGATTACGTTGTGGTTGGTCGGTCTATTTCCTTGAATCTTCTATTGAATATTAATCATGGTCCTATAATCTACTGAATTTTTTATTTTTCTGAATTTTATTAATCCATTATTATAATATTTATTCATTTTCATAGGTATTCCAAAAATGGACTCAAATTATGAATGGTTCCTAAATATGATTATTTTTGGTACCTGACCATTTATTATTAATATCACTTATATATGGTCCAATATTATATTTACATGATATTATTAGATTTATAAAAAAATGTTTTATTCATTAAATACATTTTATATGATAAAAATTTTAGGTGGTAATGTAACATAGTACACTTCATTCATGGATGTGGTAGTCCGCTCGTACACATGAGTATGTCTTCCTTTTTGAATGGTTTTGTTTGATGGTAGAAAATTGATATTAAATTAGTATAATAAAATTTAATGATATTATTAATACTGATGTTATAATAATTTCTTTGATATAATATGATTGATATGGTAGAATAACTAATGAATTGAAAGAGTTCGTTTTAGAACGCTACCTCTCCCTTTAGACATTTCTGATTGGGTAACAACATAAGGATCATTTTCATGGTATTTTGGAAATAAGAAGGTATTTAGAATATAGGGAGAGTTTTTATAATATATTAGGTTATATTTTTATTTTAGAGAATTATTTGTAATGGGTGAATAAATATGGTTTATTTTTTCCCTTTTATAAGTAATGAAAATAGTAATTCTTGTAAATCCCTGTTACATTTAAAATGATGTAATAACACGATTCAAGGATCAATGGCTCCAAACGAGGTAAATAATGAATTATTTGGTGAATAATGATCAATAAATACAACAAAATTCATTTAAAAACTATATTTAAAAATGTTCTATGTCTTTTAGAAATAGTTTTTTATAGCTTAACATTTTTTATTTTAGTTGTGCAACTAGATTTTATCCATGTAATTTGTATTTTAATGAAATTATAAGGTAACCATTTATAATATATTTTTATATTATAAACCCAAATTTATTATCCATATAATCAAATTTAATTAATATATAAGAGAAAAATAAATTTTTAATTAAATAACTTAATATATAGAAATATTGTGTGGTAGAAATAATGATGTTTTCACCATTAAGTGTTCTAAATATTATATTAAATTATTTACCCATAAAATTAGTGGTAATATATATATATATAATCATCTTTTCAATTTCATTATATAAAATTTAACTGTTTAATTTTATAAATAAAAATTATGCAATATTAATAAAATAATTCTTTGAAAAGAACTCATTTCACATTATCATGACCATTAACATTAATCTTAAAAATCACAATTTTATTCTTAAAAATTTAAATAGAACATATTATATAAAATTAATATGTTGAAATAATATATTAAATACATTTTTTTATATTTAATTTCTATAATTAATGAAAATTAATTTTAATATAAGTGAATAAAAAATAGAATAAAATATTGCTTCTATTTCTAAAAAATTATATTTGGGTTTTAAAAACAAAAAATTGTATTTTAATATGAACCATTTTAATAACTAAATATATTTATGGAATAAGAAATTTTTTTTATATGTTTTCATGTAATACGTAATTCATTATAATATTATTAAGATTACATTATTAATAAAAATTGTATTTTTTCTATTTAAAAAATAAACTATTTTTGAAAATATAAAAATATTCACCATGATCTTATATTTTTATTCTGAACTAAAAAATAAATCCCATTTAGTGAAATAAAATTTATAAAATTTGATAATTTATCTTTTGAATAAAAGAACTAAAATATAATGAAAATTTCTTATATATGAATGTGATTTCATAAAATATTAACTATACTTATTTTTATTTCATATTAATTTGAGATGATTTAAATGTTATTAAATTATTCTTAACAAAAAAAATATTTTCTCAATAATTATATTTTTATCTAAAAATAAATCACATAAAAACTAATTTTTAGAAAAGTTTTATTTTAAATATTAATTCAGTCTTATTAGATATTTAGCTATATTAATTTAATGTTACCAAATAATTATTATTAAAAATGAACATTTATTTTATATTTCTATAGATATTTCACAATTTTATTAACTTTATTTTTACCTACAAATGTTATGAAAACATTTTAAAATTTTGATAATGTTTTATGGTTCATTTTGATTTGGTTTCGAGTGCATTAAAAGCTATAAAATACATTAGGTTTTGATAGAAATGAATTGTTTAATTTTTAGTCAAGTGTTGTTACATTTTCCCCCTCAAATAAATTATATCATAATTATTTTTAATTATTTTTCTTTAAGGAAATAAATTCATTATATCCATTAGATAGATAAGTTACACAATCTAATTTCTAATGAGATGTAAAAATTTCTATTTTAAATACAATGAAACTCATTATTGGTTATCAAGACCTGTAGAATTAATGTATTTTCCATAATATGTTCATAGAAAACATCAATAGATGATCATGGGTCATTTTAATACATTTTGTGAGATTTACCAATATAAAAAATCTTATGATCATTATTCAATTAGATTCAATATATTCCAAATAACACATTGAATATAGGGAAGAAGAGATAGATATTTAAGAATTATATTCTCAAAAACCATAAAAATATTCATTTGATTTTGTTACAATAGTTATATTAGCTAATAGTTTTACTTATAATTTAATTTTCAATAGTTGAGGTGGTGAAAATAGACATCCATAAATCTATATTGGGGGATAAGTTTTCCTTACAGCAATTAATTTCCATTTCCATCCTCAATAGTAGTCATTATATAGGAAATTCCTTATTCCCTTGGTTTTGGAGGCCATTTATGCCAATTGTCCTTGTTAACCCATATATTTTGGAAATTATTTTCATAATTACAAAACTACTTGAAATTATAGTATTAATTTTTTATTTAAATTCTCTTTCCCTTTTACTTGTGAGCATGGTGTCCATCATTTTCACTGATATAAGAAATATTTGAATTCCATTAAAGAAATCCCTAAGGTGTTTCCTCCTAAATTGATGATGTATAAGAAATTCAATCCTTTTTTCCTTCATCATATTTGTCACCTACACATCCATGAGAGTCCAAATCTATCTTCTTTATTATTTTTAAAAAATAAACATAGTTGATGCAATAAATAATCATTCTTGATAGTCAATTTAGTATTATAGTCGGGTTTCTCACTTCATTTCTTAAAACATTAGGTTTAATATTGGGACAATACTTAAATTTTCCATGGAATCCATTATTAACTTGATTCCGTTAGGCTTCATCCATTACTAAAACTAAAATATTTAACATGAGTGACCAACATTAAATGATAATTATTATAGATAAAAAAAATTTAAGTTTAAACCCAAGAAGTCTCACATTATAATAAAATCATTTTGGTATATAGTTCTTCTAGTTCAACATATATCAGTCATTTCTTAACCAATATAATTATATGTTCATCCTAGGAATCATTAGGTTGGGTTATCCCATATATATTATCCCAATCCCCAAAATTGATGTCCCAAATTACAATAAACATTCATAAAATATTTTAAGCCACTAAATAGTTGAAGTATATGTTCTTAAAATCCAAAATACTCTTTATCAATGAATTCACATTTCAATATAAATTAACCTTAACTTATGAATCTATATTTTTCAATTTAATCTATTGATTTGAATTTTTCTATCATGTTATATTACATAAATATATTTAAATCCGACATAATGGTTTTTAAAATGCTTATGATCAACCAATGAAAATCTTTTGGGAGTGTCTAACCAATTATTTAGTCTTTTGATTACTCGTCATTCACCGGTGTGAATATTGGGTTAATACCCATCCATTTTTTAGGGTGATTACCCCTAGTTGAATCTGGGCCTAAAGTGAGTCCACATTCCGGTATAAAGTCAAGGATGCAATTTACTAGAAACCACACTGTATCTACTCTTCCAAAACTTCATGATCTTATTCATTACATAGAATTATCCCTTAGAATTATCCCTATTATTTCCAATGAATTTCCCTTTTCGTAATCACTAAACTATATTAATTATTGAATGTTACCAAAAATTACATAAAGGGTTATCTCTGACTTGGAAATTATTATCAATTTAACATATCAATCCTTATTTTATAATTTAATAAATTCTTAACCATTAACGTAATCTAAAAACAACTCTGATACCATCTATAGTACCCCATATTCAGACTCTCAGAACAAGTGTTGAAAAAACATACATTAAAAATTCTCTTTGATACCAATTGTAGATTATGGATATATCTATCCCATAATTACATTACTTAAAATAATTATGGCATCACAATATATTACCAAGACCTTTTATGTTTATGGATTTTTATTATTTTGAAAAATTATAAACTGATAAAGAAAATATCTTTGTCAAATAATTTTATTCTTTTAAAATATATAAGAAATTACTTAATACATAATATGTCCTCAATATCTCCTGTAAATTTCCCACACAAGATATACTACCTGATATTCCACTAGTTATACATTTCTTCAAGACATTGGTAAATATTAACATAAGTAGGGTTGAGTTAAAATTCTTTAATAAGGATAAAAATAATAAATAATAATCAAATATCATATGTGATCATACGACAAACCTAAATAATATTATAGGAATTGATAAAAAAATATGATATAATAAATTAATGAGAGTAAAAGTAAAATGTATCCAAGGTTGAAAAATAACTAAATAAACTCATGCCTTATAATAACAAGTTAGTGATAAAATGCATAAAAAAAATTTGTAATTCCATTCTTAAGACAATATATCTTGGTCTTATACATCATGATCAAATAATTGCATCCCTATGTCTGGTAAAGATTTTATTATGTACAGAAAACACCAAAATATCCAAGATAGTTTGTTTAATGAGAATTATGGACACATCGTGGGGCTATCTTTGTGCCCCAAATGTCAATAATTAAGTTCAATTTATTGATAATATGATGGGGTGAATAAACTATATAATATATATCCAACATTCGACAGTAAAAAATAAACATCCATATGGAAATAATAAGTGTACTGATTATTAATATTCTTGGAATCAATTATTGGAATTTATTTCTACTTAAGCATCACTAAAAATAACATCTAATAGAGTAATGTGTCTATGATTATGTCAATAATTTTCCAAAATAAATCAATTTATGTGTTTCTAGGATAATTCCCCTAAATCATGGGATATAAAATTATAGTATTCAGAGATTAAAGACATTGGAAGAGAAATAATTCCTATACACAATAGAAAATTAGGAAAGAAAAAATAGTTATGAGTTCTATATGAGGATAACCTCCCAAGAGAAAATAGAATGATAAGGTTTAAAAGTTAATCTATGAAACATAAATCCCATATATGAATATTTTATTAACCTAAATTAGATAATTGAAGTGAAAATTTAAAGTGTTTTTACAAAATATTTTCAACAATGTCATAAAATAAGACGTTATGAGTCTATTTTAAAAGTCAATTCGTAAAGGTGTTTTTTTTGAAAATATTTATGTTTATAATTAATACTAAATAATATATCCTTGGAAAATACATAATGGTTTTACATATGAAGCATTGTGTGGACAATGAAACAAATTATTATGTAAGGAGAAACATTTCTAATACTTCAAAATATCCCTATTGGAATATGAAATGCTAAAAAGGATTGAATGAAAATTCTGTTAAAGTAGCTAAACAATATAAATATTAAGACAAAAGGAAAATATACATAATTTTGTTTCAAAATAAGAAGACTAACATTCGTGAGATTGGAAAATATGGACAATGAGGGGAATTCATCATTAAAGGGGACATGAATTATTATCAATAATGATATACTTTTTTAGGAAGCAAATCATCAAGGAAAAACTCTTTAATTAAAAATTAATTTTCCCCAAATATAAACATAAACTATGATGAACTATAATCATGGTGCATAAGTAAGAAATTGTGGAGAACGATATTTAATAAGAATCAATATAGGTAATGAAATGGTGTTATGTTTAGAAACATCTATATGACTTCGGTAAATATTGAATCAAAATAATATGAAGGTGGGGGAATAAAATGTAATTTGAAATACTTTTAATTACTTTTCAGTAATTACAATATATGTAAATGTGGATGTAATTACACTATAAAATAAAATTTTGGGCTTTTTACTAAATAAATTTCAAGGATTTCCAATTGAGCCAAATAACCCTTATAACACCATAATCATTTTATTTTAAAATACATTGAAATTATAACATGGGATGGATTTATAAATATCTTAAATTTCAAAAAAAAACTTTGACAAAATGAAATCCATTACCAATACATAATCCCTCAAAAAATAAGTAAGTGGGTAATATGAATCATATCTCAATGAAACAAAATCATGATAAAAAACCCTTATCTCGGTTGCTGATCCCTTCCATGTTTGCACCTACCATTTAGAATAATAAAACTAATATTAATAAAAATTTTATTTAGATCATTTTTTTCTACATTTTTTTTCTATGTACAATTCATTAAATATTTATACTTATTAATAAAAGGTTTTTCATTTCTAGTGACTATTTTGAGTTGGCTCGGTCAAATTGCTTTAAAATACCTTGATCTAATTATTATGTTCAAATGTGTCAAATAATAGCTTCATATAATCCTTAATTTTATAGTTATAAGTTATTTAATATTCCATTAAAAAACCTATTCAATTTTAAATGTATTTGAAAAATGGACTCAAATTAAGATAGGTTCTTTGGTATATTTATTTTAGGCAGTTATGTTTACTATGACCATTTATTATTAATTTCAATTATATAAGGTCAAATATTATCTTTATGTAATATTAGTATTTTCAAAAATATCAGTTTTATACCCAAAATATTTTTTAAAACATTTCCATGTAATGTTGTAATAGAAAATAGAACATGTTGATCTTGGAGGTAGTAGTCGACACATACACCCAATGAAGACTTAATTTTTTGAATGGTCTTATAGAAATTAAAAAAGTGGAATTACAATATCATAATGGAATTTTATCATATTTTTAATACATAAGTTATTTTAATTTTATGTATAGAATATGATTGATATAGTAGAATTAGAAATCAATTAAAAGAGTTTGATTGAGAACATAACATATCCATTTGGATGATCGTCACTGGGAAATAACTTAATGATCATTAGAACGGTATTTTGGAATGACCGTGGTTTATAGTGTAGAAGTTATTCTTCATAATCGATAAATAATTTTTTTTGAAATTATCCCCTTTTATAAGTGAAGAAAATGGAATTCCATTAAATACCCATAACATTTTTAATTATTACATGAAAATATTCAATGTTCAATGGCCTCAATTGTCGGAAATAATGAATTTTGGATTTTAATATGGTCAAAGACGTTTATACCATTCTTTTAAACACATGTTTTAAACATATGTCATGTTTTTAGCACTAGAATAATATATTTTACCATTTTCCTTTTTAGTTTGGTAACTACAAAATTAATTTATATTTTATAAAAAATATAAGGTAACCCTAATTAGATACTTTTGATATAATGGACCAAAATATAAGATTTATATAATTTATTTTATTTTCTATATATTATAAAATTAACTTTTAAATTAAAATAATAATATATAGAAAACGAATTTAGATGAAAAAAATATTCTTTTCAGAATTAAGTATTATTTACATTATATATCATTAACTACCAACTAAATAAATGAAAATATATTTCCATATATACATTTAAACATCACAAAAAATTTGATTATATATAATAGGTAAATTTAATCAATTTGATTAAAATTGAAAAATATTAAAAAATGAATTCATTGGAAACATCCCAATCCCAATTATTATGGTGGTTAACTTTAATCACTGTAATCACACTTCTATGGTCAAGAATATAATTTAAAATTTTAAATAAAACAGAAATAATAATATAAAATAAAAAATAAATTTTTTTGATTTAATTTCAATATGTTATGAAAACTATTTTTTAATAATAATAAATAAAAAATCAGGTTAAATATAATTTAGATTTCCAAAAAATTAAATATGGGTTTTATAAATTCAAAACAGTGTCCTAGAATTAATTATTTTAATACAAAAATATATTTTTTTCTAATAAAAATTTATAATTTATTATATAATCATTACTTCATGAAAACCCAATAAACATTAAAGTATTAGAAAAACAATATTTTTTTTACAATTCAACAAAAAATTCTCTATTTCTGAAAAGTCCCAAAACTTATTCTTAATATATATTGTTATTTTGTATCCAAAAATGAATTTAATTTTGTTAAATTCCAATTATAAAATTTAAGAATTTATCTTTTATATAGAAACATAAAAATATAGTGAAAACTCTTTTTAAAGGAATGTAAATTTTTAAAATAATTAGTATTCTTATTACTATTTCCAATAAATTACTAACAAAAACTTTCTTGGAATGTTATTCTTACTAATAAATTAATTTGTTCATTATATGATTTTTTTCTTAAAGTCAGTCTAATAAAAATACAATTTTAAGAAAAGATACATTTTAAAATCATGTAGAGTTCTTAATATTTATTTTGCTAAACTAATTGAATGTTTTCAATGATTTTTTATTAATAATGAACTTTTATTTTTATTTCTACAAATATTTCATAATCCAGTTTGATCAATTTTTACCCTCCAATTCTATGACTACATTATAAATATTATATAATGATTCAGTATTTGATTTGGATAATTATTATACGCATCATATGCTATCAATGACATTATATTTTAAAGGAAATAAAATATATATTTTTAATCTTGTCGGGTTACATTCTCTATCCCATTAATAAATTGATTTCTAATAATTTAAACTCACTGTATTAATGGAATATATTTAACTAAATCATTGAGATTGATAAGATCCAATGGTAAATTTCTAATGATGTATCAGCTGTACCATTTTAAATACTATAATACTCATGTTTGGTTATCAAGACCTATATAACAAATTTAATTTCCATAGGAAGTTCATAGTAAACATTTATAGATGAAAGTTTGTTGTTTTAGGACATGTATTATGATTTCCCAATATGAAAACTTCTATCAACCATTTTTTGAGAGATCCAATGTATTTCTAAGACCCCGTTGTATTAAGGGAAGAATAGATAGTTAAATTTAAAGAAACATCCTACAATCCATGATGGATATTCATATGATTGGGTTTCAATAGTTCTACATATGGGTATTTTATTTAGAATTTAAATCACAGTTGTTGAGGTTGTAAAAATTGACATTAAAAAATATGGATGTTTTTAAAAGGTTAGGGTCGAAGCCTCAATTTATTGTTAAAGTAAAGACCTCTTTAAGTCTGGGTAGAGGGAGACGCATTACATATCCCGAAGTCCCAAGGCCAATTTTCCTAAATACAAGGCATGAGAGCCCATTTTTTGGCCCAAAGGACCCCTTGGCGAGCAATACTGCTTCAGTACATGCACTGTTACATTATCTGCTACAATGTCGCTGCTACAATTCCCTGCAATAATGCCACCGCAGCTACAATTCCACGGCTACTACAGTACTACTACAGTACCCCAGAAATTCTTCCTTTCCCTGATTTGATCTTAGGTCATTTGGATGCCATGAAAGAGTGTATACCACTTCTGTATAGGGTCGTTGGGAAAAATACGGATTGAAGAGTAACTGTACCTTCCACTATATAATTAGCACTACCCACCTAAAAAGTAGTCATTACCTTGACACTTTCTTATTACCTTGGTTTTATTGGTGATTGGTCCCTATTTTCTTCGATAACCCTTGGATTGTGGAATTTATTTTTAAAATTATAAAACTACTTACAATTGAAAGAGAAATTTTGTGGCTCTTATATTTACCTTTCACTTGTGAGAATTATGGCCTTAATATTTACACATATATAAAATCCATATTCCATTCAATCAAGAACCAAGGTTTTTTGTCCCAAATTAGTAACACATTATAAATTTAATCTTCTTTATATAATAATATTTCTTTAGGTGAACTTACATGAGAATACATCATTCTCATCTTTATTGTGAATTAAAACATAACTAATTTCACATTTATAATGGTGATTCATTAAAACTCATTTAAAATAAAAATAATGTATATTAATTTAGTTCTCATCCCTTTATGTTTCTCTTTGGGATAGTCAATACATTTTATATTGAATTAATTTTTAACATGAATCTTATAGACATAAAACATTACTAAAACTGAAATATTTAACATGAGTGAAAAACAATAAATTGTTATTATCTTAAATAACAATACTGAAATTTAACCCAGTGATATATCACATTAAAAATATATCTTGTTATTTTAAAGTTATCAAAGCTCTAATTGTATCAGATTCTTTTCAACCAATATCACTATCAAATGAACCAATATCATTATTGGTTGATCCTATGTTACATTCAATTGGGTTCTATAATACATATTAACCTAATCCATAAAATAAATGAAAAAAATTACCATGATTTTTTTTATATTCTAAACCTGAAAATCATTGAATACGATGCTCTCAAAATCAAATATACCCTACATCCAATGTAGCACATTACAATTAATATGAATCTTTAAATATTAATATCATTTTTTCAATACATGTTTTTCATGGTCATTTTACTATTAAGTTATATAGCCAATATAAATTCAAATCCCATATAATGGATTGAAAAGAGAATATGATAAACCAAACCATATTCCTAAAAAGTGACTATCCAAGTGTATAATATTAGGTCCACTCATCATTAATTAGATGGAAGATTGGTTTAATACTCAACTAACCATTTTTAGGGTGATTACCCCTAGGTGCATCTGTGTTATAGCCACATCAATATTCATATATCTAGACAAGGATTTAACTTCTTGGAAACCACACAATCATTAACTAACCAAAACTCCCGAACATTGCTCTATATTAACACAACTATCACAAAGGGTTATTTATATCATTGAAATTATGATCAACCTTAACTTATCAACCCTTAAGTTATTCTTTACTAACATCCTAACAACTACAGTTATTTAGACACGGCTCTGATACAAACTGTAGCAACATAGACCCACAATCCCAGATGTAGTTTTGACAATACATTTTTTAAAGACTTGAATTGAAACCAATAATATATTATACACATAATTTTACCAAAATTAATATATTAAATAAAATATTACATTAAAATACATTCCCAATAACAGTAATTTTAAAAGATATAGAGATTTAGGAAAAATCATAAACTAAAAAATCCATTTTCATTCTCAAATAAAAAAACAATTTCCACAATAAATGAATCAATTTAATCCATAATAATTATTCAAAATATCTATAAATTCTTATTCAAGATATACCACTAGACATTTCATTTGTAATACATTTCACCATAACCTTGTTGTAACCTTATGCTTCAATTATAGTAGTTGAACATTATTTTTTTATAAAACTATAACAAAATTCACATTTTAAAATTTTATGGTATCAAATTTATTATTTATTGGATAAAGAGAGATTTTTAACTTGGTTAAAATATGTCTATAATTAAATTTTGTAAAATTCCCTTAGAAATAATTTGATATGAATAAAAAAAGGAAGTATTAAAATATTTCTCCTTTTGTTAATAATAATGTTATATAATATGTATAATTATAAAATTACTAACTATATTATTTATATAAATAAATATAATATCTTTTTTATGTAAAAGGGTATTTTTGTATAATTCATTTTTCATAATCCCGTTTTTTATTAATAGAATTGTTTCTGTTTAAATGATAATAGTGTCTATCCATTTTAATAGTCATTAAATATGAATGATTTAAATGAAATTTATATATTCTATTTATATATATTGGAAATTATATACATATATGTTCTCCACTAGTAATATAGTTAGTGTAAGATCATTCTATGCAAGAAAAACACATTTCTTGGAAACCTATTTTTTGACATGATTTGTGGGTTTTTAAAAAAAAAACTATTCGTACTCTACGAAGTAAATTTTATAAAACATATTCCATATTTATAATTATATTAATATAAATTAGTTAATATGTACATCATAATTTTTTATCATAATGAATAGTAAAAATAATAAAAATTAATTACTATGGTAAAAGGAAAAATGTTTTCCAAGGGGTTAATGTAAAAGGAAAAGTGTAAACATAACTTAAAAATTTATAAAAATATATTATTTTGTTTTATTGTAACTCTATCCATGCCCCCTTATAATATGAACCATTTTGTAGCCCTATGTTCAAGAATGTGTAATGAAATCAGTGAATAACTATGAAAAATTTCAAGTGTGCCACACACCTCAATTATTAAAGGGGACCTGCTCCCCTCAATTATTCCCAAAACTCAGGCCATTTGGATCACCCAAAACTACCAAAATATATCCAAAACCATATTATACACTATCTAGATGTTTTTTCACTTCCAAAATCCTAACCTTGGGATGCTTAATAAGATTTCCAAAAGTAGTTCTACCATGAGAAGGTAATCATCTACACCAATCTCATTATTTTTATTTCTTATTTTACCCCAATAATGTATGTATTAAAAAGTTAAATTTAATAAAACATTATCTCCCATATACCAATATTTTATTATTATTATGAAATAATAGTTATCCATCTCTTTCTCTGTTAAATGGGAAGCAAAACCGTCTCTTGTGTGTACAACGAACTACCACCTCACAATCTGATTTAATTTTTTTCATCACAAAATGATATTGAAAGTCATAATGGAGGAATTAATTTATATATATGATACTTTTGACATTATTATTATTCAATAATATTTATTAAGAATCCACTTCATTAATGTTTCACCCATTAAGAAAATAATAACAACACTCATGTGTAAGTATGAATTACCTTATCCACAAAGAAATGTGATAAATTTTTCACTTACAAATATGAATAATTTTTCCAAAGCTAAATAAAATTAATAAATATGATCCTAATAACATTAATATCTTTCCATAGATTATGGAATAATAAAACATGCCCATAGACAAGATATTTCACAGAAAAACATGGATGAGAAAACAGGGCAATCAACACCAGAAACATAGAAGAACCTCAACTTGGTTTGTGAGGAATCTTCATGTGAATCCGAGAGACCTAAGTAAAAATATGATAAGAGGAATATTAATGGGTTACTGTAGTAGTATTGTAGATTGTACTTTAGTAATATTGTATCTGGTATGGTAGTATATGTTGTGCAAGTACTATAGAAGGCATTGTTCGGAAATATAGAAGTCAGAACTATTCATCCATTTTAGCCTTTAAGATGCCAGTTTGGTCCTTGGGTCCTTCAAGGCCTTTGGGACACCCACATCATTTGTTCCTGTAATTATTTTAGGTTATCTCAAGGCCTTTGGTGTAACACCTGAATGTTTTTATGAAATATTTTCTCCAAAAAATTTTAATTGTTCAACAGCTTTCATTGCACGCAATCATGAGTTTAAACGAACCGTGAGATGCCCTTAGTATTAAATAACCATTCATAACTAATATTTACTCTATTGAGAATAAATATAACTAACCTATTAAAATGTATGGTGAAGTCATTCGGTACAAATTATTTAGTAAAGATATAAATCAATTATATTTTTTGTATTTTTTCTTATATTCATAAATATAGTGAATTAATATTATAAAATGAAATTAATTAAATATATATGTTTTATACTTAATAATATATGTTTTATATCCAATGAATAAATAATTTTTTCATAGGGTTTTAATAAACACTATTTGATGTATAAACCCTATATTTTTTAAAAAGGTAATTTTCATCCTTCAAATGAAGAACCCTTTTCAATTAAAATTTTGACAAATTAATAATTTTTATAGGACAAAAAAAACATTTCAATTGGAATAGGGATATATGAATTTACTTTGGATTAAATTTTATCATTTTTCTAATTAAATTCTAATTTGGTTGAATAGTAAAAAATACAATAAATTTTAAATAAAACAACTTTTTTCATTGAAATAATTTATATAGATAAACTATAAAATTTAATGCTTTTAAAGTATAAATGGAATATATTTTTTTCATTCAATATAATTTTTGTCATTAGTATTAATTTTACATTGAATTCATATGTAAAAACATTTCAATATTTTTCAATGTTTTAACATTCAAAACTCATTCTCCGTTTCAAAAAATGGAAAAAAAAAATTTAAAATAATTACCAAAACATATGAGTTTTGAATTTAAAAAAATTCATTCCTTATTTGAATTATTTTTTTTCCAAATTATGTAAATATATTTATTTTATTTTTGGCCATTATGAATAGTAACTTCAATAATTTTTATTAATAAGGTATAAGGGTAAACCGGGTAATTAATGGTAAGAATACTATTATACAATAACCCTAATGCTTGTCTTCATATCATATTTTGAGTCTATTTCAACCAAAATCATCTTTAGGTGAAAATGGTATCCATTGGAATCTACTTGGATGAGAATAAGTGATTTAAATTACATAATTTAACAAAAATTAAAATATGTCTCAATCAAGTTTTAATAATTGAATTATTTTTTATATATGGTAATACATAAGATAAATTTGATTATAAATGATAAATTTAAAGTTAAATTTTTTTTTCTCCATCATGGTTATTTATTTTAAATTTTTTTATAATATATAATTACAATAAAAACATATACTTTGATTATGTAAAAAGTAATTAATTGACGAGAAATCATGTTTTATTAAAATACTAATAATAATAAAAAGACTTGAAACCTTGACCAAATAGAATTGGTCAAGTATTTATCTACCATAACCATCCTAGGGTCGAGTTAGTGAACATTTGGAGCCTTATAGAATAGATTGTGACACTTATATTATATTATTTAAAGCGATGTTCAAGTTGTAACATTCATAATTTAATAAGTATAACATTATAAATGATTGATTTTACAGAATATAAATTCGACTAATTATATTTTTCTAAAATATGGTATATTTATATTCATTATAGTTGTATATTTTTAAATTTTATTCCATAAATAAGTCTACTAAATAATTACACAAAAGTGATGTAGTAATTATTTTATTAATGGAGGTATAAAATAAATGTTATTAAAATATTAAATTTAATTTAATTGTTGTTAATTAATATGTAAGATGAATTTTAAATTTTAATTTTACCTATTATGAATATAATAAAATAGGTGGATTTATGTTATCTAGTTATCCTAATATTTTTAAAAATCAATAAATTGAATAGGTTCAAAATTGAAACTATTGTTTGTTTATCAAAATAATGTTTTATTAAATTATTTAAAAATCATAAAACATTTTTTGAAAAAAATATAATAATTATGATATGGTATAAAATTTTTTAAGGTATTCATTTATAGTCTAATTTTCATCAAATAAGTAAATATTGAACCGTTTTAATATTGAAATATCTTCTTTATTTTAATTAAATTCTAATAGATTAAATAAGTGATAATTAAAAATATAATGATTAAATTTAAATAAACACTTGTATAAATTATTTTGGTTGATGATATTACAACCTTATATCATATAATATTATAAATTGGGAAAATTTGGTGGTTTTTGGGTAGGTTTTGATTTTATTACAAATTAACATTTTTTGAGATCCCAAACGTGTCTCTTACCTCAATTATAAAAGGGAACCTCAGCCACCACCTATTCAATTCACATTGAGCATTCAATATCATCCATACAATATCATTTTCTATTATAAACATCCCTAGTTACATTATAGATATTCTATTCTTCTTCAAAGACAAATTATTGTTCTCTTTGAGGAGATCCAGTTGAAGCACGTCAAAGAAGATGTAATCTTCTCCACCAATTATTTCAAACTTTTTTCTTTTCTACTTCCACTACATGATTTGTTTCATTATAAAGTAATAAATATTGTATCCATTATATACGTATATGAAACTATAATTCTTAAAAATATATATTCTATCTTCTATCCATCCTACGAAAAAATCACCACGCATGCATACGTACGACTTACCGTTTCCACACCGTGGTGTAATATGTTTTTCAACACTGCCTTACAGGGATGCGTATAATGATGAAAATAATAAATATATATTATTATTACTACATGATATTTATTTTTTAATACTATACACTATCCACTTCAATACCATTCAAAAATTATGGGAATGATATCGTCACTCGTGCGTACAAACCACCTACCATATCCATGATGCGATGTGATTAATTATACATGATATTTTTTAAATTATGATTATATAAATGTTAAGAATGAATAAATATGGTATATATTATTTTAATATATGTTTTTAGTTATATAAATATGACGTATGATGGAGAATGAGAACATGTTCAACAAAACATGCATAAGAACATAAAGGAGTTAATATCCTAATAACGAGTAACAATGAAATGTTAATATCAAAAAGATGATAATTTGATCATATATGACATTGTAAATATGAATATTATTCTTGAATAAGTCTATAAAATTATTTAAATAATTATACAGGAGGTTAGGATACATATAATGGATATAAGGACTAATATATGTGATAATTTTTCAATCTCATTATAATTCAAGATTGTTTATTCATAAGTATTTACTAGAGTATATTTAGAATCCACATCCATGTTACATAAATATGTAATAATATTTTTTAATTATATAATTTTTTTAATTTAATTTTACCCTTTAGTGAATTTGTACTTAATTCTATGAAATAAATCATTTTTCATTATTCGATATGAGGTAGTTTCTGAATTTTCTGAAAAAGTACGAGGATAAAGTTTTTTAATTTATAAAACATGAAAAGATTTGCATGTCTTCATAAAAATATATTTCCATGATCATTCTTCTATAATATTTAAATAGTTTTTTCAAATAATTTTTTTTCTATTTAAATTGCATGAACGTTTGAGAAAAGTAAAAGTTTTTGAAGCAGAAATGATATTTTCTGGAAAAATTAATATATAGTGTTCTATAAAAAAACTTTTCCCTCTAAGATGAAATTATTTAATAGGGTTATGTTTCTATCCCTATTTTTACTATATTTTTATTATATTTATTATGGAATTATATTTATGAAATCCATTTATTTTATATGGATTATAATGTAACGATGTTTGAGAAATCCATTTTATTCATTGGGTTATGTTATGATAGATGATTTATGTTTTTGTAGAACATGAAATTATGAGTTCCTTATGAGATGGGTGGGACCGATATGTCCCTAAAATTTATTTGGTTAATATTTATATCTGATGACGTAGTCGTGGATAGAATTAGAAATGATATCATTTTAGTAATACAGGGTTGGGACGAGGAGTAAACTTTGTTTAGTAATGGACATTGTCTGCAATAATTTTCATGGAAATGAGCCTTGACTAATATGAAATTATTTTCTACGCTTATGACCATGCCAAAAAAAATTCATGTATTATGTTATGAATTTTTGGATTATGATCATTGATTCTTACAAACATTTATGATTTATCCCATGGTATGATATCACAATCTTTCATATGTAGGACAAGATTTTCAAATGTTGTGTTCTTATGACTTATTAATTTTATATGCTTGATATCTCTGATTTTTAACATTAATAAGAATTTTATCTCAACCTTTAATATTTATATTTTCACATGGTTGTGAAGAAAGGTATTAAATAAGATATTTCAAAAGGTGGTCTAGTTATCAACAAATAAGTGGGAGGCAATGCAGATGTCTTATGAACCAGTTGTTTATGTTTCCCAATTTCTAAAGACACTATACCTATACGGTCCAGTAATGGTTTTGATACAGATAGTAATGAACATTATTAAATTTTGAAGTAATTTAAATGTATGTAAATTATACGGCACAATATTCAGGCATTTTTAAAGCCTTTGGGCCACATGATATATAGAAGCAACTAGACAGACTCTATAATGGAATATGATCTAGAAGAGGATTCAGAGAAGGAACATTCACCCGATAAATATATCCTAATTTGGTGAAGTATGGTGTATAGAAATTCCCATTGGTATCAGGAATGTGCATCCTTATATAGGATAGCTAGTCGAACTGCCTTGCAAAGGTGGAGAGATGACATTATAATATAAACACTGGGTATGTGAAGTTATATGTAGTCATTGTACATGTTGTATTCCTATAATAGCTTCAAGTCATGAAAGGGTTACCCCTAATACCATAAATGTGGGATTTTCAGAAATGAATAAAAAATTAAGGCCATCAGGTTATTCAGGCTGTTAACACCTGAAAAAATAGAAATAATGAATAAATATTAACAAATGGGAGATAATATGGTATAAAGGGATAATATATGATATTATAAATATTCATATATTTATGGAATAAATTGATAACATGTTTAAAACCATTATACAGGATGTTAGAGTACATTAAACTAAAGTAAATTGTGAGTTGAGGGATTTAATCTTAATTTACACTCCAATGATACGTATTTCGTATTATGAACTTATTAAATTTTAAGTGATGTATATTCTTACTAAATTATATACATAATATTAATACCTATTTATTAATGATGTCTTTTATTTAAATTCATGTTTCTTCTTTCAAGGGGTTATAATTCAAAAGCTTCCAAAGAGAAAAGAATTTATTTTACAATCGCACTTTATTTTGGGATTGTTTATATTTTAGTTGAAGGAATATTATAATTTATCATTATAAGATCAAATAATTTTATTATCCTCTTACTACTGGAAAGTTGGGTTTTCCCAACACTTGTATACCAACGGTTCTACAGAACCATTAGTATCAGTGTTTTTTACCAAAGGTTTGTAAAAATCGTTGGTAAATCATGGTTTGGTGAGGGATTTCACAACAGTTTGAAGAAACCATTGGGAAATCCAAAAGGTTTTCACCCTTTACCAATAGTTTGAAGAAAATAGTTGGTAAATGCGATTTTTCCCAATTCTTTTTACAAACCATTGGGAAAGGTCTCTTCAAATACTTATGATTTTCTGAAGCCCCTATAGCACAACACACAACTCATTTCCCCCAATTTCCAGAAGCCCTAGTGCGCATGTGTACCCTAACCTGAGTTCTTCCATCCAATCAGCTGAAACTCCCCCATCCATGATATACTCTTTAAACCTCTTCCCAAATACAAAAATAAAAGCCATCTTCCTCCGATTTCAACAATTATTTCAATATCTAGAAAGATCACGTCATGTTTTTTTATTTTACGGATTTTGGAAAATTTTATAATTCACACTATTTGATATTGAATCAATGACTAATACATTAATGGTAGATGTCTATGAGTATATAGAATATGGTTTATACACCATCCCTTAGAAGTATCACTGTTTTGTGTACTTTATGATGTGTATAGTATTATTGACATACTTTATTGTTAATCTCAAATTTAAAAATAAAGGTTTCTGTCTATACTTTATGAAATTAAACCTCTTTAAGATCCATGAACAAGCTATTACTGTAGAAGCCTAAACATTATCCAATAATGGGGTGCGCTTGACTTGGGAATTTTTTCCCCCAAATACCCAGCGCCCCAACTCTCAGAAGTTTAGATTGTAGACCTAATCCAGACCTCCTCCCAATGTATTCTCAGCCGTGAAATACCTTCTAGCCGAATATCCTTCTTCAATGGAACAAATTTTTATTTCTACACTTCAAATTAGTAAGTGTTATCTTAGTTTTAGTGTTATTCCTCTTTTTATTTTATGTTTGATGTTTTGATTTCAGTTAAATTAGAGTTATTGTTGTTGGAGTACCGAACTATTTATATGGTTTATATTTTTTGTTCTATACTTCATACATAGTAAATGGTCTTTTTAGAGGGGTTTGTTTAGTGAATGGGGTAAAGGGTTTTTTCATGTTTTTGGTTTAGTGGGGGGTGGGCTGTCCAGGTGGGGGGTGTGGGGTGTCCAAGGGGGGTGGGGGTGGCCTGTCCTGGACACCTCGTACCCCCTGGACAGCCCCCCCACTCATGGAAAGCCACCCCCACCCTCTAGACCCCCCGACCCCCCTGGGCATCCTCGCCACCCCTGTGGATAGCCCGCCCACCCCCCTAGACACCCCGTACACCCCTGGACAGCCCCACCACCCCCGTGGACATCCCGCCCACCCACCCCATACCCCGCTGGACAGTCCCACCCACCCCCTAGACACCCCTCCCCCCATGGACAGCCCCCACCCCAAGGGATAGCCTGCACACCCCCCTGGACACCATGTACCCCCTGGACATCCCTGCCACCCCCGCCACCCCCTAGACACCTCTTACCCCCTGGAAAACCCCCACCCCTAGAAAGCACCCCCCCCCCCCCACGCCCTGGAAGCTCTCGACCCCCCTAGACAGCCCCGCCATCCCCATGGACAGCCCGCCCACACCCTTGGACAGCTCGTGTCCCCCTTGGATAGCCCCCCCTTGTTGACAGCCCACCAACCTCACCCCCATACACCCTCCCACCACCCCCATGAACACCCCCATCCCCCTGATGCCCACCCCCTAGAAATCCCCCCCTAACACCCCTGACCCCACTGGACAGCACCGCTACCCCCATGGATAGCCCGACCACCCCCCCTGGGCAGCCCGACCACCCATCGTGGACAGCCCTCCCACCCCCTGGATAGCCCGCCCACCCCCTGGACACCCCAGACCCCGTGGATAGCCCCTCCACCCCCATGGGTAGCCCCGTCCACCCCCCTGGACACCCCATACCCCCCCCAGACAGCTCCACCCACCCCCTAGACCCCCTGCTCACCTCCTTGGATAGCCCTCCCACCCCCCTGGACCCCCTACCCCCTGGATAGCCTGACCACCCCTGTGTACAACCTGACCACCTAGACACCCCAACCCCCTTAGACATCCCCCCACACCCTAGACACATTCGACCCCCCGAACAGCCCCACCACCCCCTGGACACCCCGCACCCCCTGGACACCCTGCACCCCCCTTGGAAAGCCCCGCCACTCCCATGATCCTCATCCTATTTCTCATCCTAATATCCATGAAGAAGTTAAAGTATAAAACTCATGTACTCCCAACATGACCCTTAAGGATTATGTATTCCATGATCCACTTCAAATATCTTACTAGACAATCCTTGAATATTGGCATTAGAAATTTTGTATCTTATTTTCTCATATACACTGTATTTTGTTTTATTTCTTAATATGATTCTCATATAGACTAAGGTGTCAGTTATATGTTCATTTAAAGTAAAAAAATTTGATTTACATAAATATTTTTTGATTGAACTTCAATATTATTGAATTCCATTGAAATGACTTATTGCAATTTATTTACAGAATGGATAGAAGTTGGATTTACGAAACTGATCAGATTTCAACCGATTTTCCAAATAATTTGAATAGATTTCTAGATTTTTTATTTGACAAGGCTTCAGATACTGGTCACATACACTACTCATGTTATAATTATGTTGGAACACCTTGGTTGAGTTGTGAAGTAGTTAGAAATAATATAATCAAATATGGTTTCCAAACAATCTATTATGTGTGGTAACACAATGGAGAGAAAATGGAATCTCAAAATGTTGATGATCCAAATGATAGGACTGAATTGGATAGTTTTATATATGATCAGTTTCCATTTATTCGGCATCATGAGAAGGAATGGATTTCCAACCAACAATATTTTGATACAAGCACACATGACGCATCAAATGAAAATGATGATGTTGATAGGGTGAAAAAATTTAATTATGTTGTGATGACTTCAGTGTATCGGCAATGTGGTAAAATGCAAAAGTTGGAATTTTTAATCCGATTGTTTCATAGGAAAACTATGTATGAGATTTCAAATACAGCAATTGATTACATAATTACCTTCTTGAAGGAATTACTTACAGATGATTTAGATATTCCCTCGAACCACTATATGTCATGGAAGTCAGTTGATGAACATGGATTCTCAAAAAAATCATGCTTTCCCGAATGATTGTAGCTTATTTTGGGAGGAAACTGCTGAAAGAAATGATTTTATCAAATGTGGAACCTCTCGATGGAAGCCAAAAGATGATGGAACACCATCTCATATGCCACAAAAATTAATGTGGCACTTTCCATAATCTCTATATTACAAATCCATTTCATGTCTGATGAAATATCTTTAAAAATAAAATAGCAAGACTCCATGAGAAAAAAAGAATAATGAAGAGTTGGTTCACCTTGCAGATGGATTTTCATGGAAGATATTTGAAGCTTGATATCCTGAATTTGCAGCTAATGTGCGTAATGTGAGACTGGGTCTTTCATGTGACGGTTTTAATCCATTTGTGAATATTCTTACATCGCACAACACATGGAAGGTTTTCATACACATTTATAACCTTCCCCCATGGTTGTGTATGAAAAAGCATTAAATTTGCTTGATTATACTGATATGTGGCCCTTCTAATCCCGACAATGATATAGATGTATATATGAAACCATTAATAAAAGAGTTGAAACCTCTTTGGGATGTGGGTGTGCCACAAATGATGCATGTTCGAAAGACATATTTCAGATGCCTGATGCGCTTATGTGGATGATAAATGATTTTCTTTCTTATGAAATGATGTATGGGTGGAACACAAAATGAAAATTGTCATATCCTCTTTGTATGAAGAATACTCGATCGAGAAGACTGAAATATCATTGTAGTTTTAGACTTATGGGACATCGATGATTCTTTCCAATGAACCATCCACATAGAAACAATCGTTGAAGATTTGACAATACCATGGAGACTAACGATCCACCTCAGTGTATGTCTAAAACTGATGTGCATAATGAATTGAAAGATTTCCTTTATTTATTTGGGAAGGGTTTTATGAAATCTAGAAAGAGGGAAAATGATTCCAATGATACCTGTTACAATTGGAAGAAGAAGAGTATATTATTTGAGTTTTCGTATTGGTCAACAAACTTGTTACATCATTGCTTATACTTAATGCACATTGAAAAGAATATATGTGAAATGTTGCTTTTGATTCTTCTAAATGTCAATGGGAAGACAAAAGATGATTTATGATCTCAGTGTGACTTGGTAGATTGGGGGATCAGACCAGAATTTCATCCTTTCTGTATTAGTGAAAATAAATGGTACGTTTCATGTGCTTCTTATGTGATGACACCTACTGAAAAAAATGAATTTCTAGAAGTGATATATACTATTAATGTTCTTGATTGTCATTCATGAAATATATCAAAATAGGTCAACAGAAAAGAGTTGCAGATGAAATCTTTGAAGACTCATGATTATCATGTCCTTTTTCATGAGTTGATTCTAATAGAAATCTATTATCTCCTGTTCAATAATGTAAGAGTCTCAGTTATTCAGTTGTGTTATTTGTTTAGAGATCATTGTGCTAAGAGGTTTTCCAAATCCTTCTTGCAAAAACTGTTGGCAGAGACACCATTAATTTTGTGTGAGTTTTAGAAAATATTCCCTCCATCATTTTTACATGCATGTGGCATCTGATTGTCCATCTTCTAACTGAAATACTTCATAGAGGACACATTTCTTTCCGTTGGATGTATCCAACAGAAATAAACATGTGCACATTGAAATAATATGTTTGGAATAGGAATTATCGCGAAGGTTCTTTTGTGAACGGTTACTTGGATCAAGAATGTATGGATTTCTCCTCAATGTATTTGTCTGATGGTACTATGAGATTAAACAGACCAATGTGAAATGAAAAAGAATAGTATGGGAAAATTGAACCCATTTTTCCATCACTTCCTCATACAGGATAAATTCCTGGATCATATACATTAACGACATTAATCCTTGAAGAGAGAGAGATGGCACATCACACCGTGTTGTTCAACTGTGATTTTTTCGATGAGTATATCAAGTATGTAAATTGTACATGTATCTCTTATATTATCTATTTCCATTTAAAATATTTGTTAAACTATTATTATTTTTATCTATAGGGAACATAAGAATTAATATATAGAAAGTATTGTTCTTTATCTTTGAGAAGGAAAGATATTTTTCATAGCAAAGGGTTTTCTGCTTGGTTGAAATTGAAGGTAAAAATATTTCTGTAATAACTAAATAAAAATAATTTTTAATTAAGTTTACTATTTTTTTATATTTTAGGTATCGAGTTTGCCTACAGACTCTATTTTTGAGGAAATAAGAGCTTTGACTTTTGGTCCTACTACCATGGTTCATTCTTGTAAATCACTTGTGATCAATGGATACAAATTTATTTTCACCGAACGAGCAAGAAACATGAAAACACAAC
Source organism: Viscum album (assembly GCA_963277665.1). Classification (NCBI taxonomy): domain Eukaryota; kingdom Viridiplantae; phylum Streptophyta; class Magnoliopsida; order Santalales; family Viscaceae; genus Viscum; species Viscum album. The sequence continues at coordinate 1,048,866,790 of OY728130.1, read as the reverse complement.
ATGATGATGCTATTCTAACTTCCATAACAGACTGTTATGCAAGTTTATCGGATAACAGACCTCGTTCTGAAAATGTATCTTATTTTGGAGTCGTGGTGAAAATAATAATTTTGGATTATTACTCACATGGTCGAGTCACAATGATGAAATTTCAATGGTTTGATTCAATGATTAGGCAAGGAACCTTTATTGATGATTGTGGATTTCAAGTTATTGACATGACTCGCACTCTTGGCACTGATGAACTATATGTATTGGCATCAATGGTGAAACAAGTTTTTTATGTCAGAGATCATCGTCATCCTAAATTAGGTTTAATTGTTGAAGTAAATCCCAGACATGTTTTTGATGATGGTGATGATGATGTTGACACTATCCCTACTGCAATTTTAAGCAATCTGTTTATTACAAATGATGACTCCAACAGATAAATTTTCAGAGTTGATTGTGAACCCGAAGTTGTGGTGGGAAATATATATAATCATACATTCGTGTTCTCACCTACATGTTTAACCTACATCATTCAGAGTGTGTATCCTCGTAATTACCTTCAAACCACCATAAATCTTCTGTTTCTTTATGTTTTTCTTATCATAATGGTTTTTCTTTATTTTGTTTTTTGGGTTAGACGTTAGTTATCTATTTTTAATTACTTCCATATTTGTTTTCATTGCAGGAAATGACACCCATTGAAGAGAGGTGGCAGAAAAAGATAACATCAAATAATCGTCGCATGACACAGATGGGTGTTCTTCCATTCATCCATGTTGTGAGTATTTTATTTCAAATATATATATTTCAATTACTTATAATATCATGTTTTTACTTTTGTGATAAACTTTTTTTTTCAGGATCCACCCCCAAGACGAGAGATATCCGACGAGGAGCTTAATATTGCTCCCAGTACAGAGGCTGGTGGTGGGAGGGGGTGGTGTTAGAGTTAGATGATCATATAGTGGTCCTGGTACAGAGGCAGGTGGTATGACGGCTCGTGATGTGAGAGTTAGACGATCCACTGGTCATACCTGATTGAACTATTCCCCTACCACAGATGTATCTTCTATGCCCCATTTTGATCCTGGTGTGTCTTTAGGGACACACGGGATATTTAGGACTTCGAAGTTTACACTACCAGTTGGCCAAACGTTTGTGCCATCATATTTTTCTTCTGGTTCCTCATCTTCGAGCTATTATATTCCACCTTCTTCGACTCCTGCTCTGACACAGTATGTGGATGAGTAGCATACACTCAGGGACACTCCACCAGTACATGATATTCCTTCACCTTCTGCACATCCATTAATGCTCATTGATCCGACTACCACATGTATATTTATATAACTCTAACAAATTTTTATACCAAAATTTATTTTTATTATAACTTGTACTGATATTTTTTTTATTTAATAATAAATTCATCTACTGATAAGAGGTGGGGGAGGGGGAGTACACGCTTGCATGTGGTGTGGAACCGCCAGACACAGTTTATGGTTAAATAGAATAATGATGGATAGATGACTGATAAATCTGGGCAAGAATGTTGGGGTTTTTTGGCGACGCTATCCAAATACTCCGACATCATTCCGGTCATCCCTCTCTCTTGGAGACATCTTCCACACAAATTCAAGGATAATGCATGGGCACAAATATGGTTAAAAAATCTATTGGATTTAATGTAGTATTTTTTTATTTATATGTATTAGTATATTGGGTGTCATCTTCGGTATAACTTCCCTGATGAAGAAGGTGCACAACCAGCACATTTAAAGGAGCTAAGAGAGCTTTAGAGAGCTTATAAGCATGAGATGTATGTTCGCTAGTGTGATTGAGTGGGCACGGAGTTAGAGACATTACCTATCGTGGATGACTGCCCGATAGAGCAATATCGCCAAATGATTACCCATTGCGCGACTACCAATTTTAAGGTATTAATCCCGTTTTAGGTATTTAAATGATAGTTTTCATATTTTTCATTAATATTATCTAATTTATTATTAAAAATTATTTAGGAATCTTCTAAAAAAAATAAAAATTTTTTTATTAAAAGCAATACCTGTACACTTTGGGGTGCACTACTATGTCAGATCATGAGAGGCAGCTGATACGATATAGTAGTTTATAATTTATATTTAGGACATTCCCTTTTTATTGTTTCCTACATAAATTATGTGATTTATGGAATATTTAATATATGATTATAATTTCACTTTATATTGTTTCAATTTCATTACAGAATCACAAATTTAATATTGAAGGATGTATCCCTCGAGCAAATATTTTTTGCTCGAGTAGAAGGAAAAAATATGGAACTGCGGTTAATGAACCGACACAAGAAAATAATGTAAATTTTTAATTTGTTTATTTCAAAGTTTAATATTTATTTTGAAATTTAATAATCTATTAAAATTTTTAACAAGCTACTTTAGAGGACCTTGATTCCCAGGATCATGAGAATTTAGCGCCACATGATCATTTATATCAGGTTTTGGGAGATGAGCACTCTGGTCGAGTACGCTGCCGACCTTGTAAGAATATAGTCCCGGTGAGGTATTGGTCCTCTCTAGGTATCCATTCTAGTACCACCGAGTTGGAACATGTCAAGGAGCATGCAAGACAGTCTGATAAAAGGGTCACAGAGTTGTAAGTACAAGTTCAAACGAGGGACAACGCATTTATGAAACTGATGAAAGCTTTATCTTCATCCCTTCCACCAGAGGCCAGCGCAGCTTGTTAGACATATATGTCGTAGATGGGTGTATTATCCAATGCACTAGGTGGAATTTCTAGTGGCAGTCGAGATGATGACATTCCTGGTGATGACGAGGATGCTGAAGAGGATGAGGGTGAGGATGAGGATGATGAAAAGGGATAGGATGGGGCCCAGGGTGAGGATGGGGCCGAGGATGAGCATGGCGATGATGATGAGGACGACGAGGAGGACGGAGATATCAGAGAGGATGAGGCCGATGATGGCAGTGGTGATGGTGATGGTGGTCAGGGGCAGATTGATCCACTACATTTTTGGATTCTATAAAACTATTTATTTTTTAACTTGGCTTTTCACTCTGGTATGGATATTTTCTAATTCAGTATAACTCTTTATTTTTGACCAAATATGGATGCCTCTTTAATTTAATAATGCTTTAAATTGGATTTAGATTCTTTCTTAATTCTTTTTAATTATATTGAATTGCATATCTTGAATAAGTTTTCCTTAATATAATTGATTCATTTGATAAATAAAGTCATGTTTTTATATTAAAACCCCTCTAACGGAGGTGTGCTGTCTGCAAAAACTCATAGTGATAGTTTAGGGTGTGATAATTTGACTCTCAAATAGTAGTTTCAACTACCTAGTACAACTTTTAAAATCAACGAATATAATATATATCTTTATCATACCAAAATCCTAAATCAAGAGTCTATTTTTTATAACATAAGATCAGTTTCTATAATATGAAGAAAAACTACATAGGATTTATTCGGAATCCTTGTCGGAAGATGCTGCCCCTCGGATGTCACTGGACTGGGATAATATGCCACAGTCACGCTACAGGGACAGCGCGGTCACGACCACGGTCACTCCGCGGTCACGCCTCAGTTATGTCGGGATTTGTCCCTGCTCTAGGACGACACCCCGCAGTGGTTCGCAGTCCTGTCAAAATTCGATATATGATACCTAGATAGCTTTTTAGATATATTTTCCAACCTCCGTCCCGGATAGCCCCCCCCCCCCCGAACAGCCCCCCACCAGCCTTAATCCGAGGTACGGTGTGGCCGGTACCACTCAAAGTGTCTTTCTTTTGTTTAAAATGGATACTCTTTTACGTAAAAACAACTAGCATATGAAAAAATATCCAAAGGAATTCAGATTGTGTTGATAATTTTGGAAAACGATACATGGGTCATTTATGATGTGTACGAGTCAACCCCACCTCAATCTGAGGCACGGTGTTGCCGGAACCACTCAAAGTGTCTCACTTTTATTTGATATAGACAACATTTTAAGTGAAAACAAAAACTGGCATACAAAAAAATGACCAAATGCATTCGTATTGTGTTGATACTTATATACAATGATCCATGGGTGAATTGTGAAATATTTGGCCAGACGGCATGTCAATCGGAGGTGTCGTCTGCCAGCGCTGGCCGAAAACGCTCTATGCGTGTCGTAAATGGCCAAAACATGCGTTTAACGGTCAAATGCATGCTAAACAACATCATAATGACTTTAAATCACATGAAAACACCCAAAATATTATTCTTGAGGTGTAAGAGGAGACGGAATGTTATTAGAATGTGCGGTTTGCGTGGCACGGCAGAATATTTGTTTTTTAGTTGTTTGGCGCACTTGAAAAGCATGCGTGGGGTGGTCGAAACTAGCCGAACGACATCGAAATTCCTTGAAATTGGATGACAACAAAGTTTGGGTGAATTTTGAAATGGTTGGCTAGAAGGCACGTCAATCAGAGGTGGCGTGTGGCAACGCTGGCCGAAAACGCACTTTGCATGTTGTAAATGGCCAAAACATGCGTTTAACTATCAAATTCAAGTAGAACGACATCAGAATGACTTGAAATCACACTAAAACACCCTAATTATTATTCGTGAGGTGTAAGAGGAGACAACACATCATTCGGACATGCGGTTTTCGCGGCATTTCTAAATATGTGTTTTTTAGGTGTTTGGCGCGCTTGAAAAGCGTGCATGGGGTGGTAAAACCGGTCGAAAGACCACGTAATGCCATAAAATCGGCTAAAAAAGGGTGGGCGAATTGTGAAATGGTCGGCTAGACGGCACATCAATCAGAGGTGTCGTGTGACCGCGCTGGCCAAAAACACTCTCAGCGAGTCGTAAATGGACAAAACATGGGATTAACGGTCAAATGCATGCCGAACGACATCAAAATGACATAAAATCAAACCAAAACACCCTAATTTTTATTTTTGAGGTGTACAAGGATACTCCCTGTCATTCGGATGTGCGGTTTGCGCAACACAACTGAATATGTGTTTTTTAGGTGTTTGGCGTGCTTGAAAAGCGTGCGTGGGGTGGTCGAAACTGGCCGAACAACCTTAGAATGCCATGAAATCGGACGAAAAAATGGGAGGCTGAATTTTGAAATGTTCGGCCAGACGGCACATCAATCGGAGGTGTCGTGTGACTGCGCTGGCTGAAAATGCACTTCGCGTGTCTTAAATCAAAAAAAACATAGATTTAACAGTCAAATGCATGCCGAACGACATCAGAATGACTCGAAATCACACAAAAACACCCTAATTATAATTAATGAGGGTTATGAGGAGACTCCATTTCATTCGGACACGTGATTTGCATGGCACAGCTGAATATGTGTTTTTTAGGTGTTTGGCGCGCTTGAAAAGCATGTGTGGGGTGGTCGAAACTGGCCAAACGACCTCGGAATTCTATGAAATTGGACGACGACAAAGGGTGGGTTAATTGTGAAGTTCTCGGCCAGACGGCACATCAATCAGAGGTGTTGTCTGACCGCGTTGGCCGAAAATTCTCACTGCATGTCGTAAATGGCCAAAACATGCATTTAATGGTCAAATGCTTGCCGAACGACATCGGAATGACATGAAATCACACGAAAATGCCTTAATTATTATTCATTAGGTGTATGAGAAGACAGAGCATCATTCGGATGTGTGTTTGGCACAAATCGGCTGAATATGTGTTTTTTAGGTGTTTGGCATGCTTGAAAAGCGTGCGTGGGTGGTCGAAACAAGCCGAACGACCCCGTAATGCCATTAAATCGAACGACCATAAAGGGTGGGTGAATTGTGAAATGGCCGGCTAGAAGACACGTCAATCAGAGGTGTTGTGTGATTGTGCTGGCTGAAAACGCACTCCGCATGTTGTAAATGGCCAAAACATGCATTTAATGGTCAAATGCATGATGAATAACATCTTAATGACTTTAAATCACACAAAAACATTCTAATTGTTATTTGTGAGGTGTATGAGAAGACGCCACATCATTTGGACACACGGTTTGCTTGGCATGGCTGAATATGTGTTTTTTAGGTGTTTGACGTGCATGGAAAGCGTGCGTGGGGTGGTCAAAACCAGCCGAATGACCTCAAAATTCCATGAAATAGGATGAAAATAAAGGGTGGGTGAATTGTGAAATGGTCAGCACGACAGAACGTCAATCGGATTTGTCGTGTGACCTCGGTGGCCAAAAACGCAATCCGCGTGTCGTAAATGAACAAAACATGCATTTAATGGGAAAATGCATGCCTAATGACATCAGAATGACTTGAAATCACATTTAAACACCATAATTATTGTTTTTGAGGAGTATGAGGAGACGACACGCCATTTGGATGCGCGGTTTGCACGACACGGCTGAATATCTATTTTTAGGTGTTTGGCGCGCTTGAAAAGCGTGCGTGGGGTGGTTAAAACTATCTGAACGACCTCAAAATGCCATGAAATCGATCGACAACAAAGGGTGGGTGAAATTTGAAATTTTCTGCCAGATGGCATGTCAATTAGAGGTGCCGTGTGACCACGCTGGCCGAAAACGAACTCTACGTGTCGTAAATGGTCAAAACATGTTTTTAATGGTCAAATGCATGCCGAACGACATCGGAATGACTTGGAATCATATGAAAACAGCCTAATTATTATTCGTGAGGTATAAAAGAAGACAAAACATCATTCAGACGCGTGTTTTCTACTGCACGACTGAATATGTGTTCTTTAAGTGTTTTGCTCGCTTGAAAAGCGTGCGTGGGGTGGTCGAAACTGGACGAACGACCTCAGAATTCCATGAAATTGGACGACAACAATGGATGGATGAATTTCGTAGTGTTCATCCAGACGGAACATCCATCGTAGGTGTTGTGTGACCGCGCTGGCTGAAAACACACTTCGCGTGTCATAAATGGATGAAACGTGCCTTTAATGGTCAAATGCATGTCGAACGACATCAGAATGACTTGAAATCGCATGAAAACACCCTAATCATTATGTTTGAGGTGTATGAGGAGACGAAATGTCATTCAGACTCACGTTTTGCACGACACAATTGAATATGTGTTTTTTAGGTGTTTGGTGTGCTTGAAAAGCATGTGTGGGGTGGTCTAAACTAGCCAAACGACATCGAAATGCCATGAAATTGGACACCAATAAAGGGTGGGTGAATTTTCAAATTTTCAGCTAGACGGAATATCAATCAGAGGTGTTGTGTGACCGTGTTGGCTGAAAACGCACTCCGTGTGTCGTAATTGGCCAAAACATGCATTTAACTGTGAAATGCATTCCAAACAACATCGGAATGACATGAAATCACACAAAAACACCCTAATTATTATTCATGAGGTGTACAAGGATATGAAACATTATTCGAACACGACTTTTTCAGGGAACGACTGAATAAGTGTTTTTTAGGTGTTTGGCGCGCTTGAAAAGAGTTCGTGGGGTGGTCAAAACCGGCCGAATGACCTCAGAATGTCATGAAATCAAACGACAACAAAAGGGTGGGTAAATTGTGAAATTCTCAGCCAGATGGCACGTCAATCGTAGGTTTCGTGTGATCAAGATGGTTGAAAACGCACTCTGCATGTCGTAAAAGGCCAAAACATGCATTTAACAGTCAAATGCATTACGAATGACATTGGAATGACTTGAAATCACTCAAAACCTTCTAATTATTATTCATGAGGTGTACTAGGAGACGCCACATCATTTGGACGCAGGGTTTGCATGGAACGACTGCATATGTGTTTTTTAGGTTTTTGGCGTGCTTGAAAAGTGTGTGTGGGGTGGTCAAAACCAGTCGAACGACTTCGGAATGCCATGAAATCGAACGAAAACAAAGGGTGGGTGAATTAGGAAATGTTCGGCCAAATGGAATGTCAATCGGAGGTGTCGTGTGACCGCGCTGGCCAAAAATTCTCTGTGCGTGTCGTAAATGGCCAAAACATGCATTTAACGGTCAAATGCATGACGAATGAAATCAGAAAGACTTGAAATCACACGAAAACACCATAATTAATATTCGTGAGGTGTACAAGGAGATACCACATCGTATGGTCGCATGGTTTGTGTGGCATGGCTGAATATGTGTTTTTTAGTTGTTTGGCGCAATTGAAAAGCGTGCGTGGGGTGGTAAAAACCGGCCGAATGACCTCAAAAAAACATGAAATTTGATGAAAACAAAGGGTGGGTGAATTGTGAAATGGTCGGCTAGATGTTATGTCAATCAGAGGTGTTGTCTGATCACGCTGGCCAAAAACGCACACTACGTGTCGTAAATGGCCAAAACATGCGTTTAACTGTCAAATGCATGCCAAACGACAACAGAAAGAATTAAAATCATACGAAAACACCCTAATTATTATTCTTGAGGTTTATGAGGAGACATCACATCATTCGGACGTGCAGTTTGCGCGACACGGTTGAATATTCCTTTTTTAGATGTTTCGCGCACTTGAAAAGCGTGCGTGGGGTGGTCAAAACCGGCCGAACGACCTCGGAATGCCATGAAATCGGACGAAAATAAAGGATGGGTTAATTGAGAAATGGTCAGCTGGACAACATTTCAATCGGAGGTGTCATGTGACCGCGCTGGCCGAAAACACACTCCATGTGTCGTAAATGGCCAAAAGATGCGTTTAACAGTCAAATGCATGACAAACAACATCGGAATGACTTTAAATCGCATGAAAACACCCTAATTTTTATTCATGAGGTGTAAGAGGAGACACCATGTTGTTAGGATGTGTGGTTTGCGTGACATGGCTGAATATCTGTTTTTAAGTGTTTGACGCGCTTGAAAAGCATGCGTGGGGTGATTGAAACCAGACGAATGACCTCGGAAAGCCATGATATTGGACGACAACAAAGGGTGGGTGAACTGTGAAATGGTCGGCCATACAGCACGTCAATCGGAGGTTTCATCTGACCGCAGTGGCCGAAAATGCACTCCGCGTGTCGTAAATGGCCAAAACATGCGTTTAACAGTCAAATGCATTCTGAACTACATCTTAATGACTTAAAATCACTCAAAACACCCTAATTATTATTCTTGAGGTGTACGAGGAGACGACACGTCATTTGAATGCGCGGTTTGCACGACACTGCTGAATTTGGGGTTTTAGGTGTTTAGTGCGCTGGAAAAGCGTGTGTGGGGTGGTTGAAACTTACCGAACTACCTCGAAATTCCATGAAATCGGACGACAACAAAGGGTTGGTGAATTGTGAAATGGTTGGCCAGACGACACGTCAATTGGAGGTGTCACGTGACTGCGCTGGCCGAAAACACTCTATGTGTGTCGTAAATGGCCAAAACATACGTTTAACTATCAAATGTATGTCGAACGACATCAGAATGACTTGAAATCACACAAAAACTCCCTAATAATTATTCTTGAGTTGTACGAGGAGAAAACACATCATTCGGATGCACTGTTTGCGCAACACAGCTGAATATGTATTTTTAGGTGTTTGGCGCGCTTGAAAGTGTGCGTGGGGTGGTCGAAACTGGCCGAACGACCTCAGAATTCCATGAAATCAGACGAAAACAAAGGGTGGGTGAATTTTGAAATGGTCATCTAGATGACACATCAATCGGAGGTGTCGTGTGACCATGCTGGCCGAAAATGAACTATGCGTATCATAAATGGCCAAAATATGCGTTTAATGGTAAAATGCATGCCGAACGACATTGGAATTAATGAAATCACATGAAAACACCATAATTATTATTTGTGAGGTGTACGTGGAGACGCCAGGTCATTCAGACGCGCGTTTTGCGCAGGACAGATGAATATGTGTTTTTTAGGGGTTTGGCGTGCTTGAAAAGCATGCGTGAGGTTGTCAAAACCGGCCAAACAACCTCAGAATTCCATGAAATCGGACGAAAAAAATGGTGGGTTAATTTTGAAATGTTCGGCCTCACAGAACATCAATTAGAGGTGTCGTGTGACTACGCTGGCTGAAAATGCACTCCGCATGTCGTAAATGGCCAAAACATACATTTAATGGTCAAATGCATGCCGAACGACATCATAATGACGTGAAAAAACATGAAAACCCCCATATTATTATTCATGATCTGTACGAGGAGACTCCACATCATTCGGATGCTTGGTTTGCGTGGCACGACTGAATATGTGTTTTTTTGGTGTTTGGCGCGCTTGAAAAGCATGCATGGGGTGGTCGAAATTGGCCGAACGACTTTGGAATGCCATGAAATCAGACAAAAACAAAGGGTGGGTGACCTTTAAAATGGTCGGCTAGACCGAACATCAATCAGTGGTGTCGTGTGACTGTGCTGGCCGAAAACGCTCTCTGCATGTCATAAATGTCCAAAACATTCGTTTAATGGTCAAATACATGCCGAACGACATCCAAATGACTTGAAATCACATGAAACACCCTAATTGTTATTCGTGAGGTGTAAGAAGTTATTTCACGTCATTCGGATGTGTGGTTTGCATGATACGGCTGAAAAAGTGTTTTTTAGGTGTTTGGCGTGCTTGAAAAGCGTGCATGGGGTGGTCGAAACTGACCGAACGCAAGGAACCTTTATTGATGATTGTGGATTTCGAGTTATTTACAAGACTCTAAATCTTGCCACTGATGAACCATATGTATTGGAATCAATGGTGAAATAATTTTTTTATGTCAAAGATCATCGTCATCCTAAATTAGGTGTAATTATTGAAGTAAATCCCAGACATGTTTTTGATGATGGTGATGATGAAGTTGACACTATCCCTACTGCAATTGGAAGAAATCCATTTATTACTAATGATGACTCCAATAGCTCAATTGTTAGAGTTGATTCTGAACCTGATGTTGTTGTGAGAAATATATAGAATCATACAGTCATGTTCTCACCTACATGTTTCAGCTACATCATTCAGAGTGTGTATCCTCGTACATACCTTCAAACCACCATAAATTTTCTGTTTCATTATGTTTTTTTATCATAATGGTTTTTATTAATTTTGTTTTTTGGGTTACACATTAGTTATCTATTTCTAATTACTTCCATATTTGTTTTCATTCCAGGAAATGACACCCATTGAAGAGAGGCGGCGAAAAAAGATGACATAAAATAATCGTCGCATGACACAGATGGGCATTCTTCCACTCATCCCTATGGTGAGTATTTTATTTCAAATATATATATTACAATAACTTATAATATCATATGTTTACTTTTGTGATAAACCTTTTTTTTCAGGATCCACCCCCTAGATGAGAGATAACTGACGAGGAGCCAAATATTGCTCCCAGTATAGAGGCTGGTGGTGGGAGGGGGTGGTGTCCGAGGCAGACGATCGTCTGGTGGTCCCAGTGCTGAGGCCGGTGGAATGAGGGCTCATGGAATGAGAATTAGATGAGCAACTGGTTGTACCATATTGAACTATGCCCCTACCATAGACGTATCTTCTACACCCCATTTTGATCCTGGTGTGTCTTTAGGGACACATGGGATATTTAGGCCTCTGCTTTTTACATTACCAGTTGGCCAGACGTCTGTACCGTCATCTTTTTCTTCTAGTTCATCATCTCTGAGCTATTATATTCCACCTTCTTCGACTCCTACTCCGACATAGTATGTGGATGAGGAGTGTACACTGAGGGACACTCCACCTATACCAGATATTCCTTCTGCTTTTGCACATCCAGTGATGCACATTGATCCCACTACCACATGTATATTTATATAACTCTAACAAATTTTTATACCAAATTTAATTTTTATTATAAAATGTAATGATATTTTTATATTTAAGAATAGATTCATCTACTGATAGGAGGCGGGGTGGGGGCGTACTCGCTTATATGCGTAATGGAAACACTAGACACAGTTTATGGTTGAATACAATGATGATGGACAGATGATTGATAAATCTGGGTGGGAATGTTGGGGTTTTTTGGCGACGCTAGCCAAAGACCCAGACATCATTCCAATCAGCCCTCTCTCTTGGATACATCTACCACACGAATTCAAGGATAATGTTTGGGCACAAATATGGGTAAAAAATCTATTGGATTTAATGTAGTATTTTTTTTATTTATATGAATTAATATATTGGGTGTCAGTTTTGGTATAACTTCCCTGACAGCAAAGGTGCACGACCAGCGCATTTAAAGGAGCTAGGAGAGATTTGGAGAGATTATAAGCATGATATTTATGTTGGATGGTGTGATATAGTGGGCACAGATTTGGAGACATTACCTATCACAGATGACTGCTTGATAGAGAAATATCTCCAAATTATTACCCATTGGGCGACTGCCAAATTTAAGGTATTAATCCCAATTGAGGTATTTAAAAGACAGTTTTCATATTTTGCATTAATATTATCTAATTTATTATTAAACATTATTTATAAATCTTCTGAAAAAAACATTTATTCAAAGAAATACCTCCACACTTTGGGGCGCGCTACTATGTCAGATCATGAGAGGCTACTGGTACAATATAGTTGTTTATAATGTTCCTTTAGAACATTCCCTTTTTATTGTTTCCTACTTAAATTATGTGATTTGATGAATATTGAATATATTATTATACTTGAACTTTATATTGTTTCAATGTCATTACATAAGCTCAAATTGAATATTGAAGGACGTATCCCTCGAGAAAAATTATTTTTCCCAAGTAGAAGGAAAAAACATGGAACTCCGGTTAATGAACTGACACAAGAAAAGTTTGTAAGTTTTAATTTGTTTATTTGAGAGTTTAATATCTATTTTGAAATTTAATAGTCTATTAATATTCCTAACAGGATGCTTTAGAGGCCCTTGATGCCCAAGAGCCTGACAATTTAGGGCCACATGATCATTTATATCAGGTTTTGGGAGATGAGCACTCCGGTCGAGTACGCTGCCGACCTGGTACGAATATAGTCATGACGAGGTACTGGTCCTCTCCAGGTATCCATTATATTACCACCGAGTTGGAATAGGTCAAGGAACATGCAAGACAATCTGATAAAAGGGACATACAGTTGGATGTATAAGTCCAAATGAGGGACAAAGAATTTATGAAATTGATGAAAGCTTTATCTTCATCACTTCCACTAGATGCCAGCGTGGCTTGTCAGATATATATGTCATCGATTGGTGAAATATCCAATGTACCAAGTGGAAGTTATAGTGGTGGTCAAGATGATGACGTTCTTGGTAATGACGAGGATGCTGAACAGGACGAGGGTGAGGATAAGGATGAGGACGAGGGTGAGGATGGGGCTGAGGGTGAGGATGGGGCCGAGGGCAAGGATGGGACCGAGGATGAGCATGGGGATGATGACGAGGACAACGATGAGGACAGAGATGTCAGTGAGGATGAGGCCGATGATGATAGTGGTGATGGTGATGGTGATCAGGGGAAGATTGGTCCATTACATTTTTGAATTCTGTATAACTCTTTATTTATGATCCTGGTTTTTCACTCTAGTATGGATATTTTTGAATTCAGTATAAATCTTTATTTTTGACCAAATATGGAAGCCACTTTAATTTAATAATGCTTTAAATTGATTTTATATTCTTTCTTAATTCTTCATAATTATATTTAATTGAATATCTTGAATAATTTTTCCATAATATAATTGTTTCATTTGATTAATAAAGTCATGTTTTTATAAAAAAAACACCTCCAACAGAGGTGCGCTGTCTGCGAAAACTCACAGTGATAATTTAGGGAGTGATAATTTTACTCTCAATTAGTAGTTTCAAATACCTAGTACCACTTTAAAAAACAAAGAATATAATATAAATATATTTATCATACCACAATCCTGAATCAAGAGTCTGTTTTTTATAACATAAGATCAGTTTCTATAATGTGAAGGACAACTACATAGGATTTATTCGGAATCTTGGATGGAAGATGCTGCCCCGCGAATATCTCTGGACCAGGCCAACACGCCGTAGTCACGCCACTATCACGCTGCGGTCAAGTCATGGTCATTCCGCGGTCACGCCGCAGTCACGCCGTGGTCAAACAGTGGTCATGCTGCGGTCAAGCCACAGTAATGTCGTGATTTGGACATGCTCCAGGACGACACCCCGTGGCAATTTTCAGTCCTTTCCAAATTCGATGTATGATACCTAGATAGAGTTTTGGATATATTACCCAACTCCCTTCCTGGATAGCACCCCCCTAGACAACCCCCCCCCCACCCACCTCAATCTGAGGCACGGTGTGGTCGGTAAAACTCAAAGTGTCTTTTTTTGTTTAAAATGTATACTCTTTTAAGTAAAAACAAATAGCATACGGAAAACCAAAAAAATGCATTTGGATTGTGGTGATACATTAGGAAAACTATCCAGGGTTCATTTGTGACGTGTACGAGTCAACCCTGCCTCAATTCAAGGCGTGGTGTTGCCGGCACCACTCGAAGTGTTTCACTTTTATTTGAAATGGACAACTTTTTAAGTGAAAACAAAAACTGGCATACGGAAAACCGACCAAAAGCATTCATATATCATTGATACTTAAACCCAATGATCCATGGGTGAATTTTGAAATGGTCAGCTAGATGGAACATCAATTGGGGGTGTCGTGTGAATGCGCTGTCCGAAAACGCTCTCGGTGTGTCGTAAATGGACAAAACATGCGTTTAGTGGTCAAATGCATGCCGAACGACGTTGGAATGACTTTAAATCATAGTAAAACACCATAATTATTTTTTGTGAGGTGTAAGAGGAGAAGCCACATCATTCGGACGTGCAGTTTGCGCGGCACGACTGAATATGTGTTTTTTAGGAGTTTGGCGCATTTGAAAAACGTCTGTGGGTGGTCTAAACTAGCTGAATGACCTCGGAATGCCATGAAATTGGATGAAAACAAAGGGTGATTGAATTTTTAAATGGCCAGTGAGACGGTACGTCAATTGGAGGTGTTGTGTGACCGCGCTGGCAGAAAACACACTCCGCGTGTCGTAAATGGCCCAAACATGCGTTTAACGGTCAAATGAATTCTGAAAGGTATCAGAATGACTTGAAATAACACAAAACACCATAATTATTATTCATGAGGTGTATGAGGAGATGACGCATCATTCGGACATGTGGATTATGCGGAACAACTGAATATTTGTTTTTTAGGTGTTTGGCATGCTTGAAAAGCGTGCGTGGGGTGGTCGAAACTTGCCGAACGACCTCCGAATTCAATGAAATTAGACGAAAAAAGGGTGGGTGAATTGTGAAATGTTTCGATAGATGAATCATCAATCGGAGGTGTCTTGTGACCGCAGTGGCCGAAAACGCTCTCGTCGTGTCGTAAATAGCCAAAACAAGCGTTTAATGGTCAAATGCATGTCGAATGACATCAGAATGACTTGAAATCAAACAAAAACACCATTATTATTATTTTTGAGGTGTACGAGGAGATTCCATGTCATTCAGATGTGCGGTTTGTGCGGCACGACTGAATATGTGTTTTTTAGGTATTTGGAGCGCTTGATAAGCGTGCGTGGGGTGGTCGAAACCGGCCGAAGGACCTCAGAATGCCATGAAATAGGACAAAAACAAAGGGTGGGTGAATTGTGAAATGGTAGGCCATACGACACATCAATCAAATGTGTCTTGTGACCGCGCTGGCCGAAAACACACTCCATGTGTCGTAAATGGAAAAAACATGTGTTTAACGGTCAAATGCATGTCGAATGATATCAGAATGACTTTAAATCACACAAAACACCCTAATTATTATTTATTAGGTGTATGAGGAGATTCCACGTCATTCGGACATGCGGTTTGCACAGCGCGGCTGAATATGTGTTTTTTTGGTGTTTGGGGCACTTGAAAAGCGTGCGTGGGGTGGTTGAAACCGGCCGAACGAACTTAGAATGCCATGAAAATAGGCGACAAAAAATGGTAGGTGAATTGTGAAATGGTCGGCCAGACGGCACGTCAATCGGAAGTGTTGTGTGACCGCGCTAGCCGAAAATGCTCTCTGCGTGTCATAAATGCCCAAAACATGCATTTAACAGTCAAATGCATGCCGAATGACATAATAATGGATTTAAATCACACTAAAACACCAAAATTATTATTCTTGAGATTTGTGAGGGGACAGAACATCATTCAGATGCGCGGTTTGTACAGCACAGCTGAATATGTGTTTTTATGTGTTTGATATGCTTGAAAAGCATGCATGGGGTGGTCGAAACCATCCGAACGACCTTGGAATGCCATGAAATCGGACGAAAACAAAGGGTGGGTGAATTTTGAAATGGTATCCTAGACAACACGTCAATCGGAGGTGCCGTGTGACCGTGTTGGCCAAAAAGGCACTCCCTGTGTCGTAAATGGCCAAAACATGTGTTTAACGGTCAAATTATTTCCGAACGACATCATAATGACTTGAAATCACATGAAAACACCCTAATTACTATTTTTGAGCAGTATGAGGAGAATCCACGTCATTCGGAAGAGCGGTTTCCATGGAACGACTGAATATTTGTTTTTTAGGTGTTTGGCGCGCTTGAAAAGCATGCATGGGGTGGTCAAAACCAGCCGAACGACCTCAGAATTCCATGAAATAGGACAAAAACAAAGTTTGGGTGAATTTTGAAAAGGTTGTCCAGGAAGAACATCAATCGGAGGTGTCGTGTGACCATGCTAGCCGAAAACAAACTCCGCGTGTCGTAAATGGCCAAAAGAAGAATTTAACAGTCAAATGCATTCCGAAAGACATCAGAATGACTTGAAATAACACGTAAACACCCAAATTATTATTCGTGAGGTGTACGAGGAGATAGAATGTCATTCGGATGTGCGTTTTGCACGACATAACTAAATATTTGTTTTTAGGTGTTTGGCGTGCTTGAAAAGCGCCTGTGGGGTGGTCGAAACTGGCCGAATGAAATTGGAATGCCATGAAATCAGACGACAACAAAGGGTGGGTGAATTGTGAAATGGTCATCTATATTTCATGTCAATTGGAGGTTTTGTGTGACCGTGCTGGCCGAAAAGACACTCCACGTGTCGTAAATGGCCAAAACAGGCGTTTAATGGTCAAATGCATTCTGAACGACATCAGAATGACTTAAAATCTCATGAAAGCACCCTAATTATTATTATTGAGGTGTAAGAGAAGTATCCACATCATTTGGACGCACGGTTTGCATGGCACAGCTGAATATGTGTATTTTAGGTGTTTGACTCGCTTGAAAAGCATGCATGGGGTGGTCGAAACTGTCCGAAAGACCAAGGAATGCCCCGAAATAGTACGACAACAATGGGTGGGTGAATTGTGAAATGGTCGGCTAGAATACATGTCAATTGTATGTTTCATGTGACTTCACTGACCAAAAATGCACTTCGCATGTCGTAAATGGCCAAAACATTCATTTAACGGTCAAATGCATTCCAAACGACATCGAAATGACTTGAAATCACACGAAAAAACCCTAATAATTATTTTTGTGGTGTACGAGGAGATTTCATGTCATTTGGACACGCGGTTTGCGCGGAACGACTAAATATGTGGTTTTTAGGTGTTTGGCGCGCTTGAAAAGTGTGCGTGGGGTGGTCAAAACTGGCCTAACCAACATGGAATGCCATGAAATCAGACAAAAACAAAGGGTGGGAGAATTGTGAAATGTTTGACCAGATGACACGTCAATCGGAGGTGTCATGTGACCTCACTGGCCGAAAACGCTTTCTGCGTGTCGTAAATGGCCAAAACATGGGTTTGACGGTCAAATGCATGTCGAAGGATATCAGAATGACTTGAAATAACATGAAAACACCATAATAACTATTCGTGTGGTGTAAGAGGAGACGACACATCATTCGGACACACAGGTTGTGCAGCAAAGCTGAATATGTTTTTTTAGGTGTTTGGCACGCTTGAAAAGTGTGCGCGGGGTGGTCGAAACCGGCTGAACGACCTCAGAATGCCATGAAATCAGACGACAAAAAATGGTGGTGAATTTTGAAATGGTTGGATAGAAGACCCATCAATCAGAGGTGTCGTGTGACCGTGCTGGTCGAAAATGCACTACGCCTGTCGTAAATGGCCAAAACATGTGTTTAACGGTCAAATCCATGCCGAACAACATCGGTATGACATGAAATCACACAAAACCCCCCTAATTATATTTCGTGAGGTGTACGAGGAGATGACACATCATTTTAACACGTAGTTTGTGTGGCACGACTGAATATGTGTTTTTTAGGTGTTTGGCGCACTTGCAAAGCGTGCGTGGGGTGGTCGAAACCGGGCGAACGACCTCGGAATTCAATGAAATCAGACGACAACAAATGATGAGTGAATTGTGAAATGGTTGGATAGACGGCACGTCAATCATAGGTGTCATGTGACCATGCTAGCTGAAAATGCACTCCGACTATCGTAAATGGACAAAACATGCATTTAACGGTCAAAAGCATGTCGGAGGATATCATAATGACTTAAAATCACACAAAAACACCCTAATTAATATTCTTGAGGTGTATGAGTATAAGACACGTCATTCAGATGCGGGGTTTTCATGTAACGGCTGAATATGTGTTTTTTAGGTGTTTGGAGCACTTGAAAAGCATGCATGGGGTGGTCAAAACTAGTCGAACAACTTCGGAATGCCATGAAATCAGACAAAAACAAAGGGTGGGTGAATTGGAAAATTTTCGGCTAGGCGGCACGTTAATTGGAGGTGTTGTGTAACCGCGCTGGCTGAAAAACGCTATATGCATGTTGTAAATGGAAAAAACATGCATTTAACGATCAAATGCATGCCGAACGACATAATAATGACATGAAATCACAAGAAAACACCCTAATTGTTATTTGTGAGGTGTATGAGAAGAAAAAATGTCATTCAGACACACGGATTGCACAGCACAGATGAATATGTGTTTTTTAGGTGTTTGGCACGTTTGAAAAGCATGCATGTGGTGGTCTAAACTGGCTGAATGACCTCCAAATGCCATGAAATTGGAATAAAACAAATGGTGGGTGAATTGTGAAATGGTCGGCCAGACAGCATGTCAATCGGAGGTGTCGTGTGACCGCGCTCACAAAAAATGCACTTTGTGTGTCCTAAATAGCCAAAACATGTGTTTAATGGTCAAACGCATCCCGCACGACATCCGAATGACTTAAAATCCCATGAAAACACCCTAATTATTACTTCTGAGATGTATGAGGAGACGTCACGTCATTCGGACGCGCGGTTTGCGCGGTATGGCTGAATATGTCTTTTTTAGATGTTTTGCGGACTTGAAAAGTGTTCGTGGGGTGGTCGAAACAGGCCAAACGACTTTGGAATGCCATGAAATAGGATGACAACAAATGGTGGGTAAATTGTAAAATGGTCAGCTAGACTGTATGTCAATCGGGGGTGTCATGTGACCGCGCTGGCCGAAAACACACTCTGTGTGCCGTAAATGGCCAAAACATGTGTTTAACTATCATATGCATGCCGAACGACATCAGAATGAATTGAAATCACACTAAAACACCCTAATTATTATTAGTGAGATGTAAGAAGAGACACCACATTCTTCGGACGTTCGGTTTGCACGGCACGACTGAATATGGGTTATTTAGGTGTCTGGCACGCTTGGGAAGCATCCGTGGGGTGGTCGAAACCGGCTGAATGACCTCAGAATTCCATGATATCAGACGACAACAAAGGGTGGGTGAATTTTAAAATGTTCGGCTATACGACACGTCAATCGAAGGTGTCGTCTGACCGCACTAGCCAACAATGCACTTTGTGTGTCGTAAATGGCCAAAACATGCGGTTAACGGTCAAATGCATGCCGAACTACATCGGAATGACTTGAAATTACACAAAAACAATCTAATTTTTATTAATGAGGTGTATGATGAGACTATATTTCATTCAAACTCACGGTTTGCGTGGCACGACTGAATATGGGTTTTTTAGGTGTTTGACGCACTTGAAAAGCGTGTATGGGTTGGTCGAAACCAGCCGAACGACCTCTAAATGCCATGAAATCGGAAGGCAACACAAGGTGGGTGAATTGTAAAATGGTTGGCAAGATGGAACATCAATTGGACGTGTCAAGTGACCGCGCTGGCCAAAAAAGCTCTCTACATTTCGTAAATGGCCAAAACAAGCATCTAACTATCAAATGTATGCCGAACGACATCGGAATGACTTGAAATCACACGAAAACTCCCTAATTATTATTCGTGAGTAGTACAAGGAGACATCACATCATTTGGATGTGTGGTTTGCGCAGAACAACTGAATATGTTTTTTTAGGTGTTTGGCGTGCTTTAAAAGTGTGTGAGGGGTGATCGAAACCAGCCGAACGACCTAAGAATGCAATGGAATCAGACGAAAACAAAGGGTGGGTGAATTTTGGAATGGTCATCTAGACATCATGTCAATCAGAGGTGTTGTGTGGCTACACTGGCCGAATATGCACTCCACATGTCGTAAATGTCCAAAACATGTGTTTAACGGTCAAATGCATGCCGAACGACATCAGAATGACTTGAAATCACTCGAAAACACCCTAATTATTATTCATGAGGTGTACAAGGAGACACCATGCCATTCGAATGCGTCGTTTACGTGACACAACTGAATATGAGTTTTTAGGTGTTTGGAGCGCTTGAAAAGCATGCGTGAGGTTGTCGAAACTGGCTGAACGACCTCAGAATGCCATGAATTCGGACGATAACAAAGGGTGGGTGAATTGTGAAATGGTCGGCCATACGGGACGTCAATCAGAGATGTAGTGTGACCACACTGGCTGAAAATGCACTTCATGTGTCGTAAATGGAAAAACAAGCATTTAACTGTCAAATGCATACCAAACTCATCAGAATGACTTGAAATCACACAAAATAACCCTAATTATTATTCGTGAGCTGTACAAGGAGACGCCACATCATTCGGATGCATGTTTTGTGCGGCACAACTGAATATGTGTTTTTAGGTGTTTGGTGCACTTGAAAAGCATGTGGGGGTTCTCAAAACAGGCTGAACGACCTCAGACTTCCATGGAATCAGAGGAAAACAAAGGGTGGGTGAATATTGAAATGGTTGGCTAGACAGAACATCATTCTGAGGCACGGTGTGGCTGGTACCACTCAAAGTGTCTTCCTTTGTTTAAAATTGATACTCTTTTACGTAAAAACAACTGGAATATGGAAAACAAACCAAAGGCATTTGGATTGTGTTGATACTTTTGGAAAACGATACATGGGTCATTTATGACGTGTACGAGTCAACCCCGCCTCAATCGAAGGAACGGTGTTGCTGGCCCCACTCAAAGTGTCTCACTTTTATTTGAAATGGACAACATTTTAAGTGAAAACAAAAACTGGCATATGAAAAAATGACTAAATGAAATCGTATTGTGTTGATACTTATATACAATTATCCATGGGTGAATTGTGAAATTTTCGGCCAGACGGCCCGTCAATCGGAGGTGTCGTCAGCCGGTGCTGGCCGAAAATGCTCTCTGCGTGTTGTAAATGGCCAAAACATGAATTTAACGGTCAAATTCATGTTGAACGACATCAGAATGACTTGAAATCACATGAAAACACCCAAACTATTATTCATGAGGTGTACGAGGAGACGGAATGTCATTTTAATGTGCGGTTTGCGTGGTACAACTGAATATTTGTTTTTTAGGTGTTTGGCGCGCTTGAAAAGCGGGTGTGGGGTGGTCGAAACTAGCCGAACGACCTCGAAATTCCTTGAAATTGGATGACAACAAAGGTTAGGTGAATTCTGAAATGGTCGGCCAGACGGCACGTCAATCGGAGGTGTCATGTGGCAACGCTGGCCGAAAATGCACTCTGCGTGTCGTAAATGGCAAAACATACGTTTAACTGTCAAATTCAAGTCGAACGACATCATAATGACTTGAAATCACACGAAAGCACCCTAATTATTATTATTTAGGTGTAAGAGGAGACGACACATCATTAGGACATGCGTTTTTTGCGGCACAAGTAAATATGTGTTTTTAGGTGTTTGGCATCTTGAAAAGCATGCCTGGGGTGGTCAAACCGGCCGAAAACCACGTAATTCCATGAAATCAGACGAAAACAAAGGTGGGGGAATTTTGAAATGGTCGGCTAGACGGCACATCAATCGGAGGTGTCGTGTGACCGCACTGGCCAAAAACACTCTCGGTGAGTCGTAAATGGCCAAAACATGGGTTTAACGATCAAATGCATGCCGAATGACATCAGAACGATTTAAAATCACACGTAAACACCCTAATTTGTTTTGAGGTGTATGAGGAGACTCCATGTCATTCGGACACGCGGTTTGCACAACACAATGGAATATGTGTTTTTAGGTGTTTGGCGTGCTTGAAAGGCGTGCGTGGGGTTGTCGAAACCGGCCGAACGACATTGGAATGCCATGAAATCAGACGAAAAAAAGGGCGGGTGAATTTTGAAATGGTCAGCCATACAGCATGTCAATCGGAGGTGTCGTGTGACTGCGCGGGCCAAAAATGCACTCCGGGTGTCTTAAATAGAAAAAACATGCATTTAACAGTCAAATGAATGCCGGATGACATCAGAATGACTTGAAATCACATGAAAACACCCTAATTATAATTAATCAGGGTTATGAGGAGACTCCACATCATTGGGACACGTGGTTTGCACGACACGTCTAAATTTGTGTTTTTAGGAGTTTGGCGCACTGGAAAAGCGTGCGTGGGGTGGTCGAAACTGGCTGCACGACCTCAGAATGCCATGAAATTGGACGAAGACAAAGGGTTGGTGAATGGGGAAGTGTTCGGCTAGACGGCAGATCAATCAGAGGTGTCATGTGACCGCTCTGGCAAAAAATTCTCTCTACATGTCGTAAATGGCCAAAATAATCATTTAACGATTAAATGTTTGCTGAACGACCTCAGAAAGACATGAAATCAGACTAAAACACCCTAATTATTATTCTTTAGGTGTATGAGAAGACACAATGTCATTCAGATGCGTGGTTGGCACGACACGACTGAATATATGTTTTTTAATTGTTTAGAATGCTTGAAAAGCGTGTGTGGGGTGGTAGAAACAAGCAGAACGACCCCAAAATGCCATTAAATCGAACGACCATAAAGGGTGGGTGAATCGGGAAATGGTCGGCTAGAAGACATGTCAATCAGAGGTGTTGTGTGACTGTGCTGGCTAAAAATGCACTTTGCGTGTCATAAATGGACAAAACATGTGTTTAATGGTCAAATGCATGCTGAACAGCATCGTAATGACTTGAAATCACACACAAACACACTAATTATTATTTGTGAGGTGTATGAGGAGACGCCACATCATTCGGATGCGTGGTTTGCATGGAACGGCTGAATATGTGTTTTTTTGGTGTTGGGAGCGCTTGAAAAGCATGCGTGGGGTGGTTGAAACTAGCCGAATGACCTCTAAATGCCATGAAATAGGATCCAAATAAAGGGTGGGTGAATTGTGAATTGGTCGGCCAGACGGAATGTCTATCGGAGGTGTCGTGTGACCTCGCTGGCCAAAAACGCACTCCGTGTGTCGTAAATGGCCAAAACATGCATTTAATGGTCAAATGCATGCCGAATGACATCATAATGACTTGAAATCACATTTAAAAACCCTAATTATTATTCGTGAGGAGTATGAGGAGGCAACATGCCATTCAGAGGTGTGGTTTGCGCGGCACGGCTGAATATCTGCTTTTAGGTGTTTGGCGTGCTTGAAAAGCGTGCGTGGGGTGGTCAAAACTATCCGATCGACTTCAGAATGCCATGAAATCGATCGACAACAATGGGTGGGTGAATTTTGAAATTTT
Source organism: Viscum album (assembly GCA_963277665.1). Lineage (NCBI taxonomy): Eukaryota > Viridiplantae > Streptophyta > Magnoliopsida > Santalales > Viscaceae > Viscum > Viscum album. The sequence continues at coordinate 1,048,843,007 of OY728130.1, read as the reverse complement.
CATCAATATGGCATGTCAATCAGAGGTGTCGTGTGACCACGCTAGCCGAAAATGCACTCTGCGTGTCGTAAATGGTCAAAACATGCATTTAATGGTCAAATGCATGCCGAATGACATCGAAATGAGTTGGAATCATATGAAAACAGTGTAATTATTATTCGTGAGGTGTACGAGAAGACAACACATCATTCAGATGCGTGGTTTGTGCTGCATGACTGAATATGTGTTTTTTAGGTTTTTGGATGGCTTGAAAAGCATGCGTGGGGTGGTCGAAACTAGCCGAACGACCTCGGAATGCCATGAAATTGGACGACAACAAAGGATGGGTGAATTTGGAAATGGTCAGCTAGACGACACGTCAATCGTAGGTGTCATGTGACCGCACTAGCTGAAAATGCACTTCGCGTGTCGTAAATGGCCAAAACATGCGTTTAATGGTCAAATGCATGCCGAATGACATCATAATGACTTGAAATTGCACAAAAACACTCTAATAATTATGTTTGGAGTGTAGGAGGAGAAGAAATGTCATTTAGACTCGCGGTTTGCGCGGCACGACTGAATATGTGTTTTTCAGGTGTTTGGCGTGCTTGAAAAGCGTGCGTGGGGTGGTCGAAACTTGCCGAATGACATCGAAATGCCATGAAATTGGACACCAATAATGGGTGGGTGAATTGTCAAATTTTCAGCTAGATGGAAAGTCAATCAGAGGTGTCGTGTGATCGTGTTGGCTAAAAACGCACTCCGTGTGTCGTAAATGGACAAAACATGCATTTAACGCTAAAATGCATTCCAAACAACATCGGAATGACATGAAATAACACAAAAACACCCTAATTATTATTCGTGAGGTGTACAAGGAGAAAAAACATCATTCGAACACGACTTTTGCATGGAACGACTGAATATGTGTTTTTTAGGTATTGGCGCGCTTGAAAAGAGTGCATGGGGTGGTCAAAACGGGCCAGATGACCTCATAATTCCATGAAATCGGACGACAACAAAGGATGGGTAAATTTTTAAATGTTCATCCATAGGGAACATCAATCAGAGGTTTCGTGTGAACACGCTGGCCGAAAATGCATTGTGCATGTCGTAAATGGCCAAAACATGCATTTAACCATCAAATGCATTCTGAACGACATCGGAATGACTTGAAATCACTCAAAAACTCCCTAATTATAATTCTTGAGGTGTACAAGGAGACGCCACATCATTTGTACGTAGGGTTTGCATGGAACGGATAAATATGTGTTTTTTAGGTGTTTGGCGCACTTGAAAAGCATGCATGGGGTGGTAAAAACCAGCCGAACGACTTCGGAATGCCATGAAATCAAATGAAAACAAAGGGTGGGTGAATTAGGAAATGTTAGGCCAAATGGAATGTCAATCGGAGGTGTCATGTTACCGCTTTGGCCGAAAATTCTCTGTGCGTGTCGTAAATGGCAGAAAAATGAGTTTAACGGTCAAATTAATGACGAATGATATCAGAATGACTTGAAATCACACGAAAACACCCTAATTATTATTCGTGAGTTGTATGAGGAGATTCCACATCATTTGGTCCCACGGTTTGTGCGACATGGATGAATATGTGTTTTTTAGTTGTTTGGCGCGCTTGAAAAGCATGCGTGGGGTGGTCAAAACCGACCAAACGACCTCAAAAATCCATGAAATTGGACGAAAACAAAGGGTGGGTGAATTGTGAAATGGTCGGCTAGACGGTATGTTAATCAGAGGTGTTGTGTGATCGCGCTGGCCAAAAACGCACACCACGTGTCGTAAATGGCCAAAACATGCGTTTAATGGTCAAATGCATGCTGAACGACATCAGAATGAATTAAAATCACACGAAAACACCCTAATTATTATTCTTGAGGTTTATGAGGAGACATCACGTCATTCAAATGTGTAGTTTGTGCGTCACGGTTGAATATTTCTTTTTTAGGTGTTTCACGCACTTGAAAAGCATGCGTGGGGTGGTCGAAACCAGTTGAACGACCTCGGAATACCATGAAATCGGACAACAATAAAGGATGGGTTAATTGAGAAATGGTCGACCAGAAAACACGTCAATCGGAGGTGTCATGTAACCGCGCTGGCCGAAAACACACTCCACGTGTCGTAAATAGCCAAAACATGCGTTTAACAGTCAAATGCATGCCAAACAACCTCTGAATGACTTTAAATCACACGAAAAAACCCTAATTATTATTCGTGAGGTGTAAGAGGATACACCATATTGATAGGATGTGCGGTTTGCGCGACACGACTGAATATGTGTGTTTTTAGTGTTTGACGTGCTAGGAAAGCATGCATGGGGTGGTCGAAACCCTCCGAATGAACTCGGAATGCCATGATATCGGACGATAATAAAGGGTGGGTGAACTGTGAAATGGTCGGCCATACCACATGTCAATCGGAGGTGTCGTCTGACCGCGCTGGCCGAAAATGCACTCTGCGTGTCCTAAATGGCCAAAACATTTGTTTAACTATCAAATGCATGACGAACTACATCGTAATGACTTAAAATCACTCAAAACACCCTAATTATTATTCATGAGGTGTATGAGGAGTCGACACGTCATTTGAACGTGCGGTTTGCACGACACTGCTGAATATGGGTTTTTTAGGTGTTTAGCGCACTGGAAAAGCGTGTGTGGGGTGGTTAAAACGGACCGAACTACCTCAAAATTCCATGAAATCGGACGACAACAAAGAGTGGGTGAATTGTGAAATGTTTGGCCAGACGACATGACAATTGGAGGTGTCATGTGACTGTGCTAGCAGAAAACACTCTCTGTTTGTCGTAAATGGCCAAAACATGCATTTAACAATCAAATATATGCCGAACAACATAGGAATGACTTGAAATCACACAAAAACACCCTAATTTTTATTCTTGAGTTTTAGAAGGAGACAACACATCATTCAGATGCCCGGTATTCACGACACGGCTGAATATGTGTTTTTTAGGTCTTTGGCGTGCTTGAAAAGTGTGAGTGGGGTGGTCAAAACCGTCCGAACGACCTCAGAATTCCATGAAATCAGACGAAAAAAAAGTGTGGGTGAATTCTGAAATGGTCGGCTAGACGACACATCAATCAGAGGTGTCGTGTGACCGTGCTGGCCGAAAATGCACTTCGCGTATCATAAATATCCAAAACATGCGTTTAATGGTAAAATGCATTCCGAATGACTTTGGAATGAATAAAATCACATGAAAACACCATAATTATTATTTGTGAGGTGTATGAGGAGACTCCAGGTCATTCAGACACGCGGTTTGCGCAGCACAGCTGAGTATGTGTTTTTTAGGTGTTTGGCGTGCTTGAAAAACGTGCATGAGGTGGTCGAAACTGGCCAAACGACCTCGGAATGCCATGAAATCGGACGACAAAAAAGGGTGGGTTAATTTCGAAATGGTCGGCCACAAGGAACGTCAATCAGAGGTGTCGTGTGACTACGCTGGCTGAAAATGCACTCCGTATGTCGTAAATGGCCAAAACATGCATTTAATGGTCAAATGCATGTCGAACAACATCATAATGACTTGAAATCACACGAAAAAACCATTATTATTATTCATGATCTGTATGAGGAGACTCCACATCATTCGGATTCTCGGTTTGCGTGGCATGGCTGAATATGTGTTTTTTAGGTGTTTGGCGCGCTTGAAAAGCGTGCATGGGGTGGTCGAAACCGGACGAACGACTTCGAAATGCCATGAAATTTGACAACAACAAAGGGTGGGTGAATTTTGAAATGTTCAGCTAGAAGGAACATCAATCAGTGGTTTCGTGTGACCATACTGGCCGAAAACGCTCTCTGTATGTCGTAAATGGCCAAAACATTCATTTAACGGTCATATACATGTCGAACGACATCAGAATGACTTGACATCACACGAAAACACACTAATTGTTATTCGTGAGTTGTAAGAAGAGATGTAACATCATATGGACATGTGGTTTGCGCGACACAGCTGAATATGTGTTTTTTAGGTTTTGGCATTCTTGAAAAGCGTGCGTGGGTTTGTCGAAACTAACCGAACATAAGACACCTTTGTTGATGATTATGGATTTCGAGCTATTGACATGACTCGCAATCTTACCACCGATGAACCATATGTATTGACATCAATGGTGAAGTAATTTTTTTTGTCAAAGAACATCATCATCCTATATTAAGTGTAATTATTGAAGTAAATCCCAGACATGTTTTTGATGATGGTGATGATGAAGTTGACACTATCCCAACTGCAATTGGAAGAAATCCATTTATTAATTATGATGACTCCAATAGCTCAATTGTTAGAGTTGATTGTGAACCCGAAGTTGTGGTGGGAAATATATAGAATCATACAGTCGTGTTCTCACCTACATGTTTCAGCTACATCATTCAGAGTGTGTATCCTCATACTTACCTTCAAACCACAATAAGATTTCTGTTTCTTTATGTTTTTTTATCAGAATGGTTTTACTTAATTTTGTTTTTTGGGTTACACATTAGTTATCTGTTTCTAATTAATTCCATATCTGTTTTCATTTTAGGAAATTACACCCATTGAAGAGAGGCGGTGGAAGAAGATGACAGAAAATAATCGTCGCATGACACAGATTGGAATTCTTCCACTCATCCCTGTGGTTAGTATTTTATATCAAATATATATATTTAAATAACTTATAATATCATATGTTTACTTTTGTGATAAACTTTTTTTCTTAGGATCGACCCCCTAGATGAGAGATAACCGACGAGGAGCCTAATATTGCTCCCAGTACAGAGGCTGGTGGTGGGAGGGGGGTGGTGTCAGAGTTAGACGATCATCTGGTGGTCCCGGTTCTGAGGCCGGTGGTATGAGGGCTCATGGAATGAGAGTTAGATGAACAACTGGTTGTACCCGATTGAACTATGCCCCTACCACAGACGTATCTTATACACCCCATTTCGATCCTGGTGTGTCTTTAGGGACACAGTGGATATTTAGGCCTCTGATTTTTACACTACCAGTTGGCCAGACGTCTGTGCCAGAATCTTTTTCTTCTGGTTCATCATCTCCGAGCTATTATATTCCACCTTCTTCTACTCCTACTCCGACACAGTATGTGGATGAGGAGCGTACACTGAGGGACACTCCACCTATATAGGATATTCCTTTATCTTCTGCACATCCAGTGATACACATTGATCCAAATACCACATGTAAATTTATATAACTCTAACAAATTTTTATACCAAATTTTATTTTTATTATAACTTTTAATGATATTTTTTTATTTAAGAATAGATTCATCTACTGATAGGAGGCAGGGGAGGGGGCATACTCGCTTTCATGCGTCGTGGAACCGTTAGATACAGTTTATGGTTGAATACAATGATGATGGATAGATGATTGATAAATCTGGGCAGGAATGTTTGGGTTTTTTGGCGATGCTAGCCAAATACTCCGACATCATTCCGGTCAGCCCTCTCTCTTGGAGAAATCTACCACACGAATTCAAGGATAATGCATGGGCACAAATATGGGTAAAAAATATATTGGATTTAATGTAGTATTTTTATCTATTTATATGAATTAATATATTGGGTGTCAGCTTTGGTATAACTTCCCTGATGGCGAAGTTGCACGACCAGCACGTTTAAAGGAGTTAGGAGAGATTTGGAGAGCTTATAAGCATGATATTTATATTGGCTGGTGTGATAGAGTGGGCACAGATTTGGAGACATTACCTATCACAGATGATTGCTTGATAGACCAATATCTCCAAATGATTACCCATTGGGAGACTGCCAAATTTAAGGTATTAATCCCAATTGAGGTATTTAAATGAATGTTTTTATTTTTTGCATTAATATTATCTAATTTATTATTAAAAATTATTTTGAAGTCTTCTGAAAAAAACATTGATTCATAGAAATACCTCCACACTTTGGGGCACACTACTATGTCAGATCATGAGAGGCAGCTAGTACAATATAGTTGTTTATAATATTTCTTTAGGACTTTCCCTTTTTATTGTTTCCTACTTAAATTATGTGATTTATTGAATATTGAATATATTATTATACTTGCACATTATATTGTTTCAATGTCACTACAGAAGCACAAATTGAATATTGAAGGACGTATCCCTCGAGCAAATTTTTTTTCCCAAGTAGAAGGAAAAAAGATGGAACTCTGGTTAATGAACCGACACAAGAAAAGTTTGTAATCTTTAATTTGTTTATTTCAGAGTTTAATATCTATTTTGAAATTTAATAATCTACTAATATTTATAACAGGATGCTTTAGAGGCACTTGATGCCCATGTTCCAGACAATTTAGGGCCACATGATCAGTTATATCAGGTTTTGGGAGATGATCACTCTGTTCGAGTACGCTGTCGACCGGGTAAGAATATAGTCATGATGAGGTATTGTTCCTCTCCAGGTATCCATTCTATTACCACCGAGTTGGAATAGGTCAAGGAACATGAACGATAGTCTGATAAAAGGGACATAGATTTGGAAGAATATGTTCAGATGAGGGACAAAGAATTTATGAAACTTATGAAAGCTTTATCTTCATCACTTCCACTAGATACCAGTGCGGCTTGTCGGATATATATGTTGTCGATGGGTGAAATATCCAATGCACCAGGTGAAAGTTCTAGTGGCGGTCGAGATGATGACGTTCTTGGTGATTAAGAGGATGCTGAATAGGATGAGGGTGGGGATAAGGATGAGGATGAGGGTGAGGATGGGGCTGAGGGTGAGGATGGGGCCGAGGGAAAGGATGGGGCTGAGGATGAGCAAGGGGATGATGATGAGGACAACGACGAGGAAAGAGATTTCGGTGAGGATGAGGCCGATGATGACAGTGGTTATGGTGATGGTGATCAGGGGAAGATTGATCCATTACATTCATGAATTCTATATAACTCTTTATTTATGATCCTGGTTTTTCACTTTAGTATGGATATTTTTGAATTCAGTATAACTCTTTATTTTTGACAAAATATGGAAGCCTCTTTAATTTAATAATGCTTTAAATTGATTTCAGCTTCTTTATTAATTCTGCTTAATTATATTCAATTGAACATCTTGAATAATATTTCCTTAATATAATTGTTTCATTTGATAAATAAAGTCATGTTTTTATAATAAAACCCCTCCAACAGAGGTGCGCTGTCTACGAAAACGCACAGTGATAATTTAGGGAGTGATAATTTGACTCTCAATTAAAAGTTTCAACTACTTAGTACCACATTTAAAAACAACAAATATAATATATATATTTATCATGCCACAATCCTGAATCAAGAGCCTATTTTTTATAACATAAGATCGGTTTCTATAATGTGAAGGAAAACTACATATGATTTATTCAGAATCCTGGATGGAAGATGTTTCCCTACGAATGTCTCTGGACCGGGCCAACACGCCGTGGTCACGCCGCAATCACTCCACGGTCACGCTGCTATAACACTGCGGTCAAGTCGTGGTCATGCCGCAGTCATGCCACAGTCCCATTGCGGTCACGATGTGGTCACACAGTGGTCACACCACGGTCAAGCCACAGTAATGTCGTGATTTGGACCTACTCTAGGACGACACCCTGCGGCGGTTTGCAGTCCTGTCAGAATTCGATGTATCATACATAGATAGAGTTTTGGATATATTACCCAACCTCCTTTCCGGATAGCCCCCCCATACAGCCCCCCACCCGCCTAAATATAAGGCACAGTGTGGTCGGTAACACTCAAAGTGTCTTTCTTTTGTTTAAAATGGTTACTCTTTTAAGTTAAAACAACTAGCATACGGAAAACCAACCAAATGCATTCAGATTGTGTTGATAGTTTAGGAAAATGATCCAGGGTTCATTTGTGACGTGTACAAGTCAACCCTGCCTCAATTCAAGGTGCGGTGTTGTCGGCACCACTCGAAGTGTCTCACATTTATTTTGTAATGGAAAACATTTTAAGTGAAAACAACAACTGTCATATGGAAAACCAACCAAACGCATTCGGATAGAGTTGATACTTCAACCCAATGATCCATGTGTGAATTGTGAAATGTTCGGCTACATGGAACGTCAATCGGAGGTGTCGTGTGACCGCGCTGGCCGAAAACGCTCTCCGCGGGTCGTAAATAGCCAAAACATGCGTTTAATGGTCAAATGCATGCCGAACGACATTGGAATGACTTTTAATCACACTAAAACACCCTAATTATTATTTGTGAGGTGTAAGGTGAGAAATCACATCATTCAGAAGCGTGGTTTGCGTGGCACGGCTGAATATGTGTTTTTTAGGTGTTTGGCGCGTTTGAAAACATGTGTGGGGTTGTCTAAACCAGCCGAATGACCTCTGAATGCCATCAAATTGGACGAAAACAAAGGGTTCTTGAATTTTGAATTGGTCGGCTAGACGGGACGTCAATCGGAGATGTCGTGTGACCGCGCTGGCCAAAAACGCACTCCGCGTGTCGTAAATGGCTAAAACATGCGTTTAACGGTCAAATGAATTCCGAAAGGTATCAGAATTACTTGAAATAACACAAAAACACCCTAATTATTATTCATGAGGTGTATGAGGAGATGACGCATCATTCGGACACGCGGATTGTGCGGCATGACTGAATATGTGTTTTTTAGGTGTTTGGCGCGTTTGAAAACCATGCGTGGGGTGGTTGAAACTAGCCGAACAACCTCGGAATTCCATGAAATCAGACGAAAAAAATGGGTGGGTGAATTGTGAAATGGTCAAATAGACAAATCTTCAATCAAAGGTTTCTTGTGACCGCGGTGGCCAAAAACGCTCTCAGCGTGTCGTAAATAGCCAAAACATGCGTTTAATGGTCAAATGCATGCCGAACGACATCAGAATGACTTGAAATCACACAAAACACCATTATTATTATTTGTGAGGTGTACAAGGAGACGCCATATCATTCCGATGTGCGGTTTGTGCGGCACGGATGAATATGTGTTTTTTAGATATCTGGAGTGCTTGAAAAGCATGCGTGGGGTGGTCGAAATCGGCCAAATGACTTCAGAATTCCATGAAATCGGACGACAACAAAGGGTGGGAGAATTGTGAAATTGTCGACCATACGACACATCAATCAAATGTGTCTTGTGACCGTGCTGGCCGAAAACACACTCTGTGTGTCGTAAATTGCAAAAACATGTGTTTAACGGTCAAATGCATGTCGAACGATATCAGAATGACTTTTAATCACACAAAACACCCTAATAATTAATAATGAGATGTTTGAGGAGAATCCTTGTCATTCGGACACGCGGTTTGCGCAACACGGCTGAATATGTGTTTTTAGGTGTTTGGCGCGCTTGAAAAGCGTGCGTGGGGTGGTCTAAACCAGATGAACGACCATAGAATGCCATGAAATCAGACAACAAAAAATGGTTGGTGAATTGTGAAATAGTCGGCCAGACGAAACGTCAATCTAAGGTTTTGTGTGACCACGCTAGTCCAAAATGCTCTCTACGTGTCTTAAATGGCAAAAACATGCATTTAACGGTCAAATGCATGCCGAACGACATCATAATGGCTTTAAATCACACGAAAACACCAAAATTATTATTCTTGAGGTGTATGAGGGGACAAAACTTCATTCGGATGCGCAGTTTGCATGGCATAGCTGAATATGTGTTTTTAGGTGTTTGAAACGTTTGAAAAGCATGCATGGGGTGGTCGAAACCGTCCGAACGACCTTGGAATTCCATGAAATCGGACTAATTCAAAGGGTGGGTGAATTTTGAAATGGTCGGCTAGATGACAAGTCAATCGGAGGTGTCGTGTGACCGTGATGGCCAAAAAGGCACTCCCTGTTTCGTAAATGGCCAAAACATGCGTTTAACGGTCAAATTCATGCCTAACGACATCAGAATGACTTGAAATCACATGAAACCACCTTAATTATTATTTTTGAGCAGTATGAGGAGATTCCACGTCATTCGAAAGAGCGGTTTGCATGGAACGGTTGAATATTTGTTTTTTAGGTGTTTGGTGTGCTTGAAAAGCATGCATGGGGTGGTCGAAACCAGCCGAACGACCTCATAATGCCATGAAATATAAAAAAAACAAAGGGTGGGTGACTTTTGAAAAGGTTGGCCAGAAAACACATCAATCAAAGGTGTCGTCTGACCACGTTGGCCGAAAACGCACTCCATGTGTCGTAAATGGCCAAAACAAGCGTTTAACAGTCAAATGCATTCCGAAAGACATCAGAATGACTTGAAATGACACGTAAACACACAAATTATTATTCTTGGGGTGTACGAGGAGACAAAAGGACATTCAGATGTGCGGTTTGCATGACACAGCTGAATATGTGTTTTTTAGGTGTTTGGTGTGCTTGAAAAGCGTGTGTGGGGTGGTCGAAACTGGCCAAATGACATCGGAATTCTATGAAATCAGATGACAACAAAGGGTGGGTGAATTGTGAAATGGTCATCTAGATAGCATGTCAATTGGAGGTTTCGTGTGACCGTGCTGGCCGAAAACGCACTCCACGTGTCGTAAATGGCGAAAACATGCGTTTAATGGTCAAATGCATTCCGAATGACATTGGAATGACTTAGAATCTCACGAAACACCCTAATTATTATTTATGAGGTTTAAGAGAAGTCGCCACATCATTTGGACACGTGGTTTTCATGGCACGACTGAATATGTGTGTTTAGGTGTTTGGCTCGCTTGAAAAGCGTGCGTGTGGTGGTCGGAACTGGCTGAAAGACCAAGGAATGCCCCGAAATTGGATGACAACAAAGGGTGGGTGAATTTTGAAATGGTCGGCTAGACGACACGTCAATTGTATGTGTCGTGGGACCACGCTGACTGAAAATGCACTTCGCGTGTCGTAAATGGCCAAAACATTCGTTTAACGGTCAAATGCATGCTTAATGACATCGGAATGACTTCAAATCACACGAAAACACCCTAATAATTATTTGTGTGGTGTACGAGGATATGACATGTCATTTGGACATACGGTTTGCGCGGCACAACTAAATATGTGGTTTTTAGGTGTTTGGCGCACTTGAAAAGCGTGCATGGGGTGGTTGGAACCGGCCAACCAACATGGAATGCCATGAAATCAGATGAAAAAAAGGCTGGGTGAATTGTGAAATGTTTGACCAGAGGACATGTCAATCGGAGGTGTCATGTGACCGCACTGGCCGAAAATGCTTTCTGTGTGTCACAAATGGCCAAAACATGCGTTTAACGGTCAAATGCATGTCGAAGGACATCGTAATGACTTGAAATAACATGAAAACACCATAATTATTATTCATGTGGTGTAAGAGGATACGGCACATCATTCGGACACACAGGTTGCGTGGCACAACTGAATATGTGTTTTCAGGTTTTTGGCACGCTTGAAAAGTGTGTGTGGGGTGGTCGAAACCGGCTGAACGACATCAGAATGCCATGAAATCAGACGACAACAAAATGGTGGGTGAATTTTTAAATGGTTGGATAGACGACCCATCAATCAGAGGTGTCGTGTGACCATGCTGGTCGAAAATGCACTACGCCTGTCGTAAATGGCCAAAACGTGCTTTTAACGGTCAAATCCATGCTGAACAACATCGATATGACTTGAAATCACACAAAAACACCATAATTATTATTCGTGAGGTGTAAGAGGAGACGACACGTCATTCGAACGCGTAGTTTGCACGGCATGGCTGAATATATGTTTTTTAGGTGTTTGGCGTGCTTGAAAAGCGTGTGTGGGGTCGTCAAAACTGGCCGAACAACTTCAGAATTCCATGAAATTAGATGACAACAGAGGATGAGTGAATTGTAAAATGGTTGGCCAGACGGCACGTCAATCAAAGTGTCGTGTGACCGCGCTGGCCGAAAATGCACTCCGACTATCGTAAATGGCCAAAACATGAATTTAATGGTCAAAAGCATGCCGAAAGACATTAGAATGACTTGAAATCACACAAAAACACCCTAATTATTATTCTTGAGGTGTACGAGTAGAAGACACGTCATTCAGATGCAGGGTCTGCGCGTAACGGCGGAATATGTGTTTTTTAGGTGTTTGGAGCACTTGAAAAGCATGCATGGGGTGGTCAAAACTACCAGAAAAACTTCAGAATGCCATGAAATCGGACAAAAACAAAGGGTGGGTGAGTTGGGAAATGTTCGGCCAGGCGGCACGTCAATCGGAGGTGTCGTGTGACCGTGCTGGCTGAAAACACTCTATACATGTCGTAAATGGAAAAAACATGCATTTAATGATCAAATGCAAGCCGAACAACATCATAATGACATGAAATCACATGAAAACACCCTAATTGTTATTTGTGAGGTGTATGAGAAGAGAAAAAATTATTCAGACATGTGGTTTGCACAACACGGATGAAAATGTGTTTTTTATGTGTTTGGCACGTTTGAAAAGCATGCGTGTGGTGGTCAAAACCAGCCGAATGACCTCCGAATGCCATGAAATTGGACTAAAACAAATGGTGGGTGAATTGTGAAATGGTCGGCCATGCGTCACATCAATCAGAGGTGTCGTGTGACCGTGCTGGCGAAAAACGCACTATGTGTGTCCTAAATGGCCAAAACATGTGTTTAATGGTCAAATGCATGCCGAACGAAATCTGAATGACTTAAAATACCATGAAAACACCATAATTATTATTTCTGAGATGTATGAGGTGACGTCACGTCATTCAGAAGCGCAGTTTGCACGGTACAACTGAATATGTATTTTTTAGGTGTTTCGCGCGCTTGAAAAGAGTGTGTGGGGTGGTCAAAGCCGGCCAAATGACCTTAGAATTCCATGAAATAGGATGGGAACAAATGGTGGGTAATTTTAAAATGGTTGGCTAGACTGCATGTTAATCGGAGGTGTTATGTGACTGCGCTGGCTGAAAACGCACTCCATGTGTTGTTAATGGCCAAAATACGTGTTTAACGGTAAAATGCATGGCGAATGACATCCGAATGACTTGAAATCACACTAAAACACCCTAATTATTATTCGTGAGATGTAAGAAGAGACACCACATTATTCGGATGTGCGGTTTGCGCAATACGACTGAATATGTGTTATTTAGGTGTTTGGCGCGCTTGGAAAGCATCCGTGGGTTGGTTGAAACTGCTCGAATGACCTCAGAATGCCATGATATTGGATGACAAAAAAGGGTGGGTGGATTGTGAAATGGTCGGCCATACGACACATCAATCGAAGGTGTCGTCTGACCGCACTGGCCGACAATGCACTCTGCATGTCGTAAATGGCCAAAACATGCAGTTAACGATCAAATGCATGCCGAACTACAGCGGAATTACTTGAAATCACACAAAAACAATCTACTTTTTATTAATGAGGTGTATGTGGAGACTATATGTCATTCAAACTCACGGTTTGCACGGCACGACTGAATATGGGTTTTTTAGGTGTTTAGTATGCTTGAAATGCGTGTGTGGGGTGGTCGAAACCGGCCGAACGACCTCAAAATTCCACGAAATCCGAAGGCAACAAATGGTGGGTGAATTGTAAAATGGTTGGCAATACGACATGTCAATTGGACGTGTCAGGTGACCGCGCTGGCCGAAAAAGCACTCTACATGTCGTAAAGGGCCAAAACAAGCATTTAGTTATCAATTGTATGCCAAACGACATCAGAATGACTTGAAATCACACGAAAACTCCTTAATTACTATTCACGAGTTGTACAAGGAGACATCACATCATTCAGATGCGCGGTTTTCACGGAATTACTGAATATGTGTTTTTAGGTGTTTGACGCGCTTTAAAAGTGTGCATGGGGTGATCAAAATGGGTCGAACGACCTCAGAATACCATGAAATCAGACGAAAACAAAGGGTCGGTGAATTTTGAAATGGTCGGCTAGACAACACCTCAATCAGAGGTGTCGTGTGGCTGCACTGGCCAAAAACGCACTCCGCATGTCGTAAATGGCCAAAACATGTGTTTAACGGTCAAATGAATGCCAAACGACATCAGAATGGCTTGAATCCACATGAAAAGACCCTAATTATTATTCGTGAGGTTTACGAGGAGACACCATGTCATTCGGACGCGTGGTTTTCATGACACATTTGAATATGCGTTTTTTAGGTGTTTAGCGCGCTTCAAAAGCTTGCGTGAGGTGGTCGAAACCGGCTGAACGACCTCGAAATGCCATGAATTCGGACGACAACAAAGGGTGGGTGAATTGTGAAATGGTCGGCCAGACGGGACATCAATCAGAGGTGTAGTGTGACGACGCTAGCTGAAATCACACTCTGCATGTCGTAAATGGAAAAAACATGCATTTAACAGTCAAATGCATACTAAACAACATCAGAATAATTTGAAATCACAAAAAAAACCCTTATTATTATTCGTGAGCTGTACGAGGAGACGCCACGTCATTCGGATGCGTGGTTTGTGCGGCATGGCTGAATATGTGTTTTTTAGGTATTTGGTGCACTTGAAAAGCATGCGTGGGGTGGTCAAAACCGGCCGAATGACCTCATAATTCCTTGAAATCAGAGGAAAAAAAGGTTGGGTGAATATTGAAATGGTTGGCTATACAGAACATCAATCGGTGGTGTTGTGTGACCGTGCTGGCCGAATACACTCTATGCATGTCATAAATGGCCAAAAGAAGCGTTTAACAGTCAAATGTATGCTGAACGACATCATAATGACTTGAAATCACACAAAAACACTCTAATTATTATTCGTGATGTGTACGAGGAGATGTAACATCATTCAGACACATGGTTTGAGCGGAACAGCTGAAAATGTGTTTTTTAGGTGTTTGGCGCACTTGAAAAGCGTGTGTGGGGTGGTCGAAACCGAACGAACGCATTCATATTGTGTTGATATTTTAGGAAATCTATCCATGGGTTATTTGTGATGTGTACGAGTCAACCCCACCTCAATCAAAGGTGTGGTGTTGCCGGAACCACTCAACATGTCTCTCTTTTGTTTCAAAAGGACATCATTTTAAGTGAATACAACAACTGACATACATAAAACTGACCAAATGCATTCAGATTCTATTGAAACTTTTGGAAAATGATTCATGGGTCATATGTGATGTGTAAAAGTCATCTCCATCTCAATACGTGGGCCGGTGTGGCCGACACCACTCAACGAGTTTCACTTTTGTTTTAAATGTACATGATTTTAAGTGAAAACCACAAATAACATACTTAAAACTGACCAAACACATTCGGATTGTCTTGATATTTTAGGTAAACGATTCATGGGTCATTTTTGACAAGTATGAGTCAACACCGCCTCAATCCAAGGTGCGGTGTGGCCGACACCACTCAAAATGTTACTCTTTTGATTAAAATGGACATCATTTTATGTCAAAACAACAACTAACATACGAAAAACCGACCAAATTCATTCGGATTTTGTTGAAACATTAGGAAAACGATCCATGGGTCATTTTTGATATGTACGAGTCAACCCCGTCTCAAACAGCGGTGCGGTGTGGCCGGAACCACTCAAAGTGTGTCACGTTTCTTTGAAATGGACAACATTTTTAGTGAAAACAACAACTGACATACAGAAAAAAGACCAAATGAATTTTGATTCTATTGATACTTTAGTAAAACAATCCATGGGTCATTTGTGATGTGTATGAGTCAACCCTGCCTCAATCCGAGGCACGATGAGGCTGGTACCACTCATAGTGTCTTCTATTTGTTTAAAATGGATACACTTTTAAGTAAAAACAACTGTCATATAGAAAACTAACCAAACACATTAGGATTGTGTTGATACTTTAGGAAAATTATCCATGGGTCATTTGTGACATGTACGAGTCAACCCCGCCTCAATCCGAAGCATAGTGTGTCTGGTACTACTCAAAGTGTCTCTCTTTTGTTTTAAAAGGACATCATTTTATGTGAATACAACAACTGAAATTTACACTCATCAACTATAGTCGCAAACTCTTTTTCATGAGTTGGGTAGTTTCCCTCATGGGGTCATAAGTGACGAGACTCCTAAGAAAATACCTTTTCACCATATATTATAATAAATACAAGTTCAATGCAAAATGCATCACAAATCATTACATACCCAAATCTAGGACCAGAAAAAAATGGAATTTGAGCCAATTTCAAACTCTTATTAAACACTATTAAGTATTTCTCAGACTATTCTACCTTTTAGAATTTTATGGGGAGGTTGGTGGGCTGTGCTAGGTAGGGGGGTTCTGTAGGGGTGAGGTGAATTACTACTGGGAGAGTGGTTGTCATGTGAAGATTGAAATGGGTGTAAATAATGTTTTAGTTGTTGAAATTGTTATTAACTCTACTGGATGATTTTTTTCATATGAAGATTGAAATAGTGAATTGTAGTAAATGACATGGTTGGAAGAGTTTGATGGTTTTATGTGTTTTTTGTGCTATTTTAGGAGTTTTTTATGCTGTTTAAAGTCTGTGTGTGGTTTTTGTGATATTTTTTACGCAGGTGTATACTGGAGGGGCTATTGGAGGGATGTTGTGAAACAGTTCTGGAAAAACACAATACCAATGGTTTTAAACCATTGGTATAATTGTTCTGAAAAAACATAATACCCATGGTTTTCAACTATTGGTATAGAAAAACACAATACCAGTGGTTTAAAACCATTGGTATAATAGTTATGAAAATACAAAATACCAACAGTTTTAAATCATTAGTATAATTTGAGAGAAATTTATTTATACCAACAGTTTTTGGAAACCATTGGTAAAAATGTTATACAAACATATACCAATGGTTATCCTACAACCATTGGTATATCAGTAAATACAGTGCCCTATACAAACGGTTTAGATCAAACCGTTGGTATAGGGCTTTCCTCATGGCTTAATACCCTACGGTTTGGAAAACCATTGGTATAGCCTATACCAATGGTGTTCCAGCCTATACCAATGGTTTAAAACCGTCGGTATAACCTTATTTTCCAGTTTTGTATGGTTGTTTAAGGTGTATCCCTATTTTCTCCCAAAATTTCCTCTATTTGGTATTTTTATTTTCAAAATAAATGTAAATAAAACTAATTTTATTTCTCTTTTAATAATTTATATTTTTCTTCCATTTCCATTTTTTTCAAATTATTTTACCAATTTACTTTTATAACTTAAATGATTTATTAAGGACATTTTATGCTATCCATGATTTTTTAAATTGATTTAAGGAAATATTTTTATTGTTTTTTGAAATAGATACTTTCAAAAAAAATTCAAAGTAATATCATTTTAATGTATACGATGATAATTGGCTTCACCATAATAGTAACAATTTTATAAATTTTAGCTTCTTATACATGTTTTAAATGGATTTAAAAATACTATATTTTATTATTATTTTCAAATATTTTAGTTACAATCCATTTATTCTTCCAATGTACATGATTTTATTACAAAACATATATTTCTAGTGAACCGGTAGTCATTTCTTTAAAATTAGTTGTTTTGTAGTCATTATCTTATATTGAAATATTAAATTATGTATGATCATTTTAAATTAAATCTCCCTTAAATATTGATATTATTTATCAGGTATATACTTATTTTAAAATCATATATCATTTTTAAATACAGTCTTTTACTTTAAATGTTATATAATTCACTAGGGAAAAATTTATATTTGATATTATTTACACAATACTTAAAATTATTTAAAATGAATTTTTTTATTTATTAAATTACTAATTAGATATATGAGGTATTATATAGACATGTAGTGATGGATCGGGCATAAAATTATATAACAACAAGATTCATTGATAGGTCTCATAAAACAAATTAGTTGGAGAAATTAAATAGGGTTTTACCCACAACATTAAAATATAATAGAATAATGTATTAATGGTATTTATATCATGACGTGTATGACCATGAAATCAAATATATATAATTTAATTCATTGATAATTCAGTTATTATTGTTTTTCATGATATTTTTACATCTATATTATCCATGGATGCATTTAGTGCTCATGTTATTTATAAAATAGAAGGATTTTTCAATTATTTACCTTTCCATATTGATAATTCTTTATTTACTAATTATAGATTATACATTACATAACCCTTACTGAGTTTTTTAGATCATTTTTGTTTGTTTCCATTCCCTTGGATTTGTAAAATAATTCATTGAATGAGTTTAAGGATGTTGAATGTTTTCCATTATTATGTTTTTTTATATTCAATACAAAATGAGTATCATATATGTATTTATCTCGAAAAGACAACTTAATTAAGGGGTCCATTGGGATTAGACCTATTATATCGATTAAAATTAATTATGTAACCACCAAAATTGGGTAACTAGAGTTTGGGTTATTTCTCTATGTCTCAGAGAAAGTTTATTAGAATCCTTGGGAATTAGATTTATGAAAACATAGATTAGGGAACATAACCATATGATATAAATTGAAGATATGAACAAAATAATATCATAATAATTTTTAATGGGAGATATTATGTGTTTTTTTCTATCAATACTAACCTACATATATACTACAAGGGGTTTTTGTTTTGGAAAAGGTTTAACTAGGTTGAAAAACAACAAAAAGGTCAAATTGGCCATTGACTCGATGCTAACATAGTGCCAAAAATGGACCTTACTGCACACCAGGTTTGACACTCCTAGTAGATATTTTTCGTGTAATTTACATTTCATTTAAAAACCATTATTAATAATCTAAAAATATTTTAATAATTTAATTTTATTCCAAGAGAGACCAATGTTGTTATTATGAGATTAAAAATTCATTTTTTTGATTTATTTTAAGTGTTACACAAAATTCATAATTATATATTATGATTTAAAATTATTAATTTATAGACCAAATCCAATAAATTAAATTATTTATAAATTTATCATCGAATAAATAATGGTTTCAATGTAACACCCAAAGATTTAATAATACGTTATCTATTTAAAGTAATTCAACAGCTTGCACCACACGCAACACCGAGTTTGAGTGCACCACGACTGACCAAACTTGCCTTTTAAAAAAGCGGTTATGAATAGTAATAACTAAAATTTAGATTTTTTATTATACATATAATTTTTACATCCATATTATGTTTTTCATAGACATAATATTAGAACAAATTCAATTTTTTAGATAAAGGAAGTATTTTTTCTGAAAATGAAATTTTATCACCTTTTAATTGAAAACCCTTTTTATATACAATATCTGAAACTTTTAAATATTCAATTTGAAGAAAATAATCTTCTTAATTAAAATCAAGACATAAAAATTTTATTTTAGATAAATATTTGGTGTCTTTCTGATAACTATCATATTTTGATGAATAGTGAAAAATACTAAATTTTAATTGAAATTAATTTTTTTTAATCGAAATAATTTATAGAGTAAAATTATGAATTTGAGTGGTTTTAAAATATAATTTGATTATATTTTTATTATTTAATACAATTTATGTTAATTTAAGTAATTTTACATTTAAATTGGACATAAACACATGTCAATATTTTGATAGTTTTTACTTTTTTAAAACCCGCCTTTTGGTTTTAACAACGAGAATTAATTTAAAATTAATTAATTCAACTTAAATGTTTTGAATTTGGTAAAATAAACATTATTTTGGAATTTGGAATATCAAAATTAGATTAGGGTGAATTTTTTGTATTTTTTTGTAAACTTTCAATTTTTGACGTATAGTGAAATACATTGCGTTATTGTTTAAAACCTACTTTTTATTTAAATAATTATTTATTTTAAGTCAAAATAGATACATAATTATTATATAAGTACAATTTAATTCTTTGGAGTCATTTTATAATAATATTAGATATATAAAAGTTTATTGAACTTTTTACAAACTTTTACCCTCCTTCTAGGCACATTTGCAAATTTGCATATAACATAAATTTACCACTTCTATAAATTGAATTTCAAAAATCCAAGAGATACAGTTCATATCAGTAAGAAAACTATTGTCCAATATGATGAAATTAATTTTTGGTGAATTGCAACTTTTGAATTTTATTTAACATGGTTAAAAGTAAATAGGGTAATTAAAAGTAAAAATGATGTTATAATTACCCTATCACAAGTCCTAATTCTATTGGATATGTGTTTTTTGGACCAAAATTAACCTTAAGAATAAAATATGAACCTATTTTATCCACTTGGATTATATTAGGAAATTTATTATTATTTTATTTAAAGAAGAGTTAAAAGTGTAAAATTCAATGTTTAATAACTAACCATTTTTAATATAGGGTTAAAAATAATATAAATTTGACAATAAATATTAATTAGAAAGCTAAAAAAACTTCCCACATCATGGTATTTTAGTTATAGTTTTTATACATTAAATAATTAAATTTATTTATTACATAGTGATGATGCAATAATTACTATATTAATGAAAGATTAAAATAATTGATGTCATTAATATCAAAAGAAATGTAAATTGATATGTTTTATGCATTCCAAGAATTTTATATGATAATAAGACATTTAGGGTTGATTCAATGAATTTTTTTTCGATGTAATAATGTTGTTATTACTTTCACAAAAACCAAATACTAAATAGTGTAAAAATTGACATTAATGTGTTTAAAAAAACATTTTATTAAATGATAATATACACTTAAAAATATATTGTTTGTCCAAAGGGATCTGATAATATTAGATATGTCAATAAAAAACCACTTGGGGTTCTCTTGTATTTTTATTTTATGTTTATTAACCATTTCTTATAATAATACAATAGGACATGGTAAAAGTTAAATTATTTAACTAAGAGTTAAATCTAAAAGATATAGTTAATACAGTGGAATAAACATGTCTAAAACCTATTGGTTGAGATGATTTTGACCCATAACCACCTTATCATTTATGTAAACCAATTTTTATCCAATAGAAACCAAAAATTATTTTACAATAAATTACTATTTCAAAGTTTTCTTAAAGTGACCCTCACCTCTCTTATAAAAGGGTACTTCCACTTCTGTCAAAATCACATCTCCAAAGCAATTTCGCTCAGCCAGTCCTACCAAAATCTCCTCCCAACATCCCTCAATTCAACTTAGAGGCCTTCCCTTGAAAGTAAATCTAACCTATAGTGCCCTTTTGTCCAAATCGAAAGGAAACACTCAAAGAAGAGCTTATTATTTTATAACCTCTTTCAATGTTCTTTTCTTCTTCTAGTTTCTTTTTCTTTGTTATTTAAATAAAAATAAAAATAACTCTTATACCTTCTACATACTTTGATTTTATTATAAATATGTTACAACCATATTCATTCATTTATCCATCCTATGAATGATAATTTCACCATGCATGTGTACGTACAACTTACCATCTCTACGTCGTGGTGTAATTTTTTATTCAACACTATGTTATTTGGATGGATATAATGATGATTAATATGTATATAAATAATGAAATTATAATTATAATTTATTTTTAAAATTAATATACAATCAAATTCTACACCTTTTAATCATTAAGTAAATGACATCGTCGCTCGTGTGTACATACGGCTTACAGTCTCCACGACATGATGAGATTCATTTCCACATTCACCATTCAATGATGATTATGAAAATATATATGATTAATAAGTAAGTAATATATGACATGATAATTCCACTAGATATATATATATATATATATGTATGTATGTATGCACTTACATATATCTTATTCAATTATTTCCTTTCAATACGATATGAAATTCGAATCGTCATTTATGCGTATGTACGGCCTACCATCTCCATAAACAGTGTTTTCCACTTCATATATCTATCTATTATAAATATTTATAATTTATATATAAAAATGATATATAAATTATGTTTTATATTCTGTATGTATTTAGATAATTACCTAAATTATATGATCAATAATAAAATGTTAAAACATGTATGATAAAAAATCCATTATTACCCAAAATGATAATTTAACATGGAAATAATTATTTAATGGGTAATATAAAGTCATAAATGAATCATGTGTGATATAATAAATATGAATACGGTTCTGGTATAATTTAATAACACACTATGTTCACTATACAAGAGGTTAAACATACCCTCGACCAAAGAAAAGTACTAGGTAAGGGTTAATTCCTTAATCTCATTATTATCCGAGATTGTTTATGTGTAATTATTTTATAGGACATAATTATTATACATTTCCATGTTTCATAACAAACATTTCAAAATTATTATTTTAAGGTACTCTTTAATTAAAACATCTTTTCAGTATTTTAAATATCTGTTCTTCTAAATCTATCTCATTAATGTCCAAGTTTTCAAAATTATTTTAATGATTTATTTATATGAACATGATTGTTTTAAAATGTTAATTCCTTTCAAAAGTTTCAATGTGGTATGGGAAAAATTGATTCAAAAATCTATTTTAAATGAATTCTTTTATAAATGTGTGACTTTTATAAGATTTCACAAAAAGGGATATTTCTCTCAAAAAATTTTACTGATCATTTTCAACTATGTCAACATCCTTTAATAGATATTATTACTGATTAAGGATGATTTATTATAGTAAAATAATTTTAGATGCCGAAAAACACTCAAGGGATGAAGGATGTTTTTTTTGTGACAAAGAAAAACCATATTTGTACCCGACGATCCATTCCGGGTTCTCGGAGGGGCCGCTCAGAAAAAAATTGGAGGTGTACGAAAAGAAGTCAATTACATGGAAACTGTGGGATGTACTGAAATTTTCCATGTGGTAATAGAATTTTTCCACACCCTGACTAAGGGAGCGGCAATTTATGCACAACCTCCCTGTGCAGTTGAAATTGCACACTACCGACATCTACGTGCAATATTTCACACATGATCATTTTTCTTCCCAGACCCGCAATCCCGAGTGATTATAAATAGAGGTTCGCCCCTTCAACTTCTGGGCTGAGTAATCTGAACCATCTCTTTCGCATAAAATTCATCTCTCAAGGGCGCAAAAGATTTCTCTCAGGTACTAAATGTTTGGTGCCAGGTCGCCCAGGGGTCCGCCTTTGCGCGAGACACCTCAGGGTTAATCCACAACCAAATCCCCTCGAGTCTAATTCCCCACAGGCAATTTTCCAATTATGTGCAATCCTTTCTATTTTTTCGCAATTCAATCCAATTTCATGCCTGCCCTTTTACATGTCGCCCTGGCCGTTTTCGTGCCACCTCGGCCTTTTTCACGTCCAGTGACTGATTGCGTGCCGCCCCAGCCTTTTGGGAATCCACCAACCAATTTCACACCATTGTTTTCATGTCATCCCAGTGTTTTTTGAACACACAGTGCCATTGCATGCCGACCTAGCCTTTTCACACACGACGCTTAATTGCACACCAGATTGGGGTTTTTTCGTTCCATTGTCCCTTTTGTGCTCAAACCTTTCTCCTTGTGCGCCCGTGATGTCTCCCTTTAGGGCATATTTTTCGGGCGCCTCCTGCAACAAAAACACCTTCGCCATATACTATCTTCTTGTACGACCCTCTATGTTTGTACGGTGTAACATCAATGCTCCATGAATGATACTTCCTGTTGTGTTACATCACCTCAAGCTTCTTCATATAGGCACACTAATGAATATTGCTTCTTCGCATAGCCACGCTAACATGGACCCCCCAATGGTTCGCTCCATAAAAGCCCCTATCCACGACATTTACAATTCCTTCCCTTCCCCAAAGGGCAAGCGGTACTAGTCATATATGTCCTAGGGGTGTGATGTGAACCCACATCATCTGACCTACTTGACATTAAACTGCCAAGCACCATCATCCTCAGCACATGACATTAAACTGTGACTTCCACCCATGCATCCTACGTGGGGAGTGGGAAACCACTATGGTGAAAGCCCCTAGATTTCCTTGAAGAATGTATCATACCTGCTCCTCCTCTCTTCTTGGGCACCAGGTCCCTATCCCATTGGGATTTGTCCCCATTTTGTCCCCCACTAGAGTAAGTCCCAATCTCCATCTTTATGGGCCTCTAACCATGCAAAATCCCATGTTTCCTCTCTGGGATGCTAACCACGTGTAAGCCCCTGTTTCCACTCTGGGAAGCTAAACATGCATAAGCCCCTGTTTCCACTTTGGGCTGTTAACTATGTGTAAGAACCACTACACTTACCACGTGTTCACATTTTGAGACCGGATCATCAGGTCTTTCCATATCTTGTTTCTCACACCAAGCATGACTCACATAGGGTTAGAGAAAGTACCGAACCTGACATCCTCCCTGGGCAGCCTAGAGTGAATGCACTACACCCACATACCTGAACTACGAGGTCTTTGATCCTTTCCAAGGTGGGGTACGTAGGAAGCCTCCTTGAGGATCAAGACCACCACCCATTGGTAACTCCGACTACCTTCTTGTCGGTCCACCAACAACCTGGGAAGCCAAGAGTGTAGGACCGACACCCATAAGAACTATGAGGACTTTGATCCTTTCCAAGGCAGGGTACGTAGAAAGCCTCCCAGAGGTTCAAGCCCACCAACCATTGGACCCCAGGTCCTCCTTCACATCGGTTCACCTCCCCCCATGAACTACATGGACTTTGATCCTTGCCAAGGAAAGGTACACATGAAGCCTGCATAAGGTTCATGACCAACACCTCATTTGATCCCACCACCTTCACATATGTTCCCATCCCTACATAAACTATGAGGTCTTTGATCCTTTCCATGGAAAGGTATGTAGAAGCCTCCATAAGATTCAAGCCCGATATCCATTGGTTTTTTCCAACCCCCATTCATGTCGGTTCGCCACACCATCCTGAACAATGTGGTCTTTGATCCTTGTTAAGGAAAGGTACGTAGGAAGCCACCATGAGGTTCAAGCCCACCACCCCCCGGTCATCCTGACAATTTTCACGTTGATTCAAACCCATCAAGAGGTAAGTCATTGTGACCTCAATCAGTAGTAAGCCATTGTGAACCTATTAAACAATTAGTCGTTGTCATCCCTATTCATTGGTAAGCAATTGAAAACCCTATTTTGTGGTAATCTGTTGACATCCTGAACCAGTGTGAAGCCGTTGCGACCTCATCCAGCGGTATGCCATTAAAAACCCCAATCGGTGGTAATATGTTGTCAGATGAACTATGTTGACTTCAATTCCCTACCAGAGGGATACGTAGGAAGCCTATTCGTGGCTCAAGCCCAAAACCATCGTCATCCTCATGAAGGTTCCATCCCATTCACAATCCACTTCATGGAACCTTCCATTATCCATCCTGATTCTTACTAGGGATGCCACTTCCCGGTGGGATCATGCCATCCCATTATCCATTCCATTTAACATCATTTGGGAAGGCATCCACACGTTGGACCCAACATCAGCATTATCTCCAGGGGTTGCACCCATCTGATCAACTTTAGTCAGTGTTTTGATCAGTCTGATCCATGTCCGTTGGACGTTAAACTTGTGGAATACCTTGTGTTAAACATGGGAAGCTGAAGAAAACTTCAGATACATTCCAATGGCATATGACTCCCCATTTTTGATGTGGTATGCCTTGATATTCCACACCCTAGAGAATCCCTATAATAAGGGACAAAAGATAGACACGCCAATGTTCTAGCATCCAGTCACGATAGTGATGCCCAATGTGACTACTCCACTGACTGAAGGTTGCTACCCTGATCGAACCCCTTGGAATGTCCCGAAAGAAGCACTGTAATTAGCTGGTTTCCATGAAGATATGGCGCTAGGAAGAGTTTCATGAACAACATCTTCAATCATTAAGGGAGACTCAGACTAGGTGATGAGTTTTGAGAAGGAATCTAATGAAGGAAGAACCAACATCCCATCATCCCATTTCGATCAAGGAGAAAATGTCCCGGAACAAGGAGGGGATGTCACCCACCTTAGGAAAGAGGGAATGCAGGGTGAAAAAACTGTTCCATTCGTACTCAATCAAATGGACGCACGCGCCCCAATGAAAGAGTTGGAAACATAAATGGTGAACCTGATGTGAAGATATTATCCTCAATATATAGATTAATAGTTCTTGAGTCATCAATGGATTGACGTGTCACCAGATCCAATTATCTGGTGCTAGGTCATGATAAGAAAATAGCGTGACTTCCATAAAACTCACCAGAATTGGGGTAGTATAACATTGGACATCCTGTTCTGCAACGTTGTTAGCGTGGATCCCTCTTACTAGTCATGGAAGATGGGATGGCGCTGGGGCTTTGGTCATCGATTCCATTTTCTTTCAGCACTCATGAGTTAATCTCCCTACTCTCAGAAATCTAGTTGTTGCACCCAGAACACGATCACTACCTACACACCGATGTAGGGGTAGGGGCGACATGAACACGGAAGTCCCACATTGTTCCACCGCTTCCACGACGGCCTCTTCACCCATGTCCATGTGGATTCCACACACCATCTCCCAATATGAGGTTATCCAACGAAGGGTAATCAATGAAATCATGCACCATTACGAGGAGGGGGGAATAATCCTGACTCGGGATATGGCCCACCTAGATTTTGAGGCATTTATGCCTCATCATCAATGCCTCCCATGAGGGCCGCGTAGGGATCCGCTGCTCCCCACACCGATATAAAACTGTTTCATGAGCCTTTCCCCGGAACGCTTTGACGACTCCCTGCCTTACAATGATGAGGTAGGTGACGTACGTCATAGCCTGGTCAGAGTTCCATTCCAGGGGCTCCCAGCAAGGGCTCCCACCTGGCCGCATCTGCAACGCTTCCCGGTATTACTGGATGAAGAGTAGGTAAGCAATGTATCTGCACCACTGGCTCTGGTTCGTCCGAACCGACACCATTGTCAGGAGCAAGCTGAGGACACCCACCAGGGAGCGTCAAAATCAACAAATACTCTTCCCCGAGCCACCACCAATGCATATCAACAGTTCCCTGAATACACTGAGTAGGGGAACATATATGCCCAACCAAGATCGAGGCCCCAACTACCCAACAGGCAGGCTGGGTTGACTCTCTTGGTCGCCAGAACAGGTAGTGCCCACCGTGAACCAACCTGCTACAATGCCACCCAGTATGGATGTCATCCCTATACCATTACCATGAAGAACATGGGCCTTCCCCACTTCGAGGATCGGCATGGAGGTCCACTTGTACCACCTTGAATCTGAGTAAAGGTCTTCCCCACGACATTGACTCTCAATATGGAAGCCTATTTTATGCTAACTACACTGTGTATGGAGTCATTCCTCATTCCCCCGAATGACAGTGTGTGGAAGTTATGCATCTCGTCCCTCTTAGACTTGGGGACCCTCCACATGTCATCATAATAGTTGGGGAAGGTCCTCCTCTCCTTGGAAACCAGATGGGTGAAAGATAGCATTGCTCTACCCGCACCCAGCACAGAGGTCCTACCCGTGTTCAGCTCGCCTAGTACATGGACCCTCCTCATAATGAGGTTGTCCGGAGAAACAAGCATGAAGGTCCTCCCCACGTTCCTGGTAGTTTTAGTGGAGGTCTCACCCTCTTCATAACTACCCATGGAGGTCTTACCCATTCCCCCTTTGGCATCTATCCCAGTGCTCCTCACACCTTGGATTACTCATGTGGAAAACCTCTATGCCCCAGCACCATTGTGGCCAAAGAACCTCGTGTCAGAAATCTACCATGTCCTAAGTAGCCACCCATGGGAAAGAATGTGGGTCGTCACTGCCATAAGAAGAATTCTAGGAAGGTCTAGACAGATATTAAACTAGTTCACTTCTCAAACTCTAATGCGGAGTACGACTCACCACAGGAACCCTCCTCTTGCTCATTCAGGTTTAGGGAAGGGAAAGGAATGAGGCACATCAGCCTAGTACTCCCAGAATGTGAGATCGATCATATTTTCACATCCCTCCATATGTATTTCTAGGAGGATGAAAAACTAGTGACCCCGTAGGTTGCGGTCATGCAATCACCACCGTCGTCACCAGAAGCGCTCTCTACATCGAGAAGAGATCACATTGAACTATTCTGGGGACCCATGGAAGGTGAGAAGCAATGTGAGCTATCACTAGTGACCTTATCCCATAAGCTAGAAACTATGACCGTCAGACTATATTATCATAACATAGTGGCAAGGTTTCTACACTCTTCGGAGAACAGTCTGAGATTCAGCGGCCAGTCAGCCTGCTAGCTGTAATCTCTACCGTCCAGCCTGCTATCCCAGCGGTCTGCCTCAGTACCGCTGCCTATTCTTCAGCCACACCCAGTTGATGAATGGGGCCATCAGGGGCCTGACCCTGAATTTGAGCTGAGGAGCTTATGGAACATCCTCATAGAGGACCACTTCCCCGAGATGTTCGGGCCCGTAGTAGTGAAAAGTTTTCATTCACCAGAATCCCTCACACCAGAGGAGATTGAATGTTTTTTCCAAACCCTCTGGAAGATGCACTTTCGCCTCCATCATCAGTGTGTGGTTTATCCAAGAGTCAAGAGTATTTTGAAGACATTTTCAAGAAATATCATCTAGTCGATCTGGCTGCACTCCCTATGGATCACCACCCCGAGGGTTGTGCCGCCAACCGCTCCACAAGCCGCTGGGACTGCTTACCATATTGAAGAACCCTCTAACATGATCGCTTTTAAAGATCCCCATAAAGATAGGGAACCCCGCCTAGATGATCCAATGAAGGCACTCATTGCCCGCCTTGAGGCATTGGAAACACGATAGGTGGAAATCCTGCCTAATGGAAAGCCATATCTAGCATGGGTGGATGATATCTTGGCACCTCTATGTTTCGGGAATCCCACCTTCTCCCCCTTTAACGGGACGGGGAACCCTCCACAGAAACTACCCCACTTCAACTAAAGGTGTGGGACCATGTTAGGGACTCCAGTGTAGCAGGAGGCTGCCAAGCTCTGCTACATTGTCCAAACATTGCAGGGGCCTGCATTTTTCTGGTACAACCAGCTTCCCATTGGATCCTTAACTAGTTGGGAGGACCTTCGCAAGAAATTACTCTACTTTTTCAGCCCCACCACGTGGAAAAATAGCATCACAGACCTCTTCAAGTGTAAAAAAAGTCCTGATGAGCATGTCACAGACATCATCACCCGGTGGAAAGGGCTTACACATTCTCTTAACATTCCATTGACTCCGGAGAAATTACCGACGATGTGTGTAGGAAATGTCCAGACGTAGCTAGTTCCCTCTCTGATAACCCCGAACTAGCCCTGGGGATTTCGAGACTTCTTCGATAAGGCCCAATGTCTAGAAGAATCCTTGAAAAAGGCCAGCCAGGCACACATGTTGCCTCCTGTAATTCCCACAAGGAGGGATGTTTGAGCTGAGCCCACCACGGTGGCCCAAATATATGCCCCCAGATAGATGGAATTTTTACCAGTGGAGCCACCTCCACAACCTCTCAAGGGCCCGCTACCATAGATGTAGCCTCCATCCCAGCAGTGGCTTCCTCAAATTTGATAGGTTCCCTTGCAAAATGTGTCACCACTGCCTAGGCGGGACAATAAATCTCCACCTCCTCGACAGGATCCTCCAGCTCCTCGTTAGGGCCAGTCCCCAAGGACCCCCCTTTCTAGATAGATGAAACATAACCTACTCATTCAATGATAATCAGGTCCCCAACTATTTTTGAAGTGCCTTGGAGCAGGGTATTGTGCATTTGCATGAGTGCAAAAGGCCAGAAAAGGCCAATCTCACTGATCGCCCCAACTATTTCCCCTATGAACAGATCCTGGGGCACAAATTCAATCAGTGTTATGTGTTAAAAGACTAGATTCAAGAGAAGGTCGATAAAAATAGATTCTGGTTGGGCTCGGCCCCTGCACAAGTGGCATGCATCGTCGTAAGGCCAGACAACAGTAGCGAAAGTGAAGGTGAGTGGCCGCAGGTTTCTAACTGTGAGTCCCAGAAGTATGAGGACTGGATGGCTTGAAAAAATATTTCCCATGCCCATGGTATCATTCATGCATGCCTAAGTTAGGAAAATCCTTCAGAGGTTGCAGCTACCACTTCTGCATCGTCATCTTAGCCGGACTCTTTCCATAAGGTCAAGCATCGACAACACAAGGGAAGGCAATGCATCGATCCAATGCCATCGTCGTCCTACACTCTCAGCGACTTCATGCCTCTAGAGAGGGGGATTCCTCCTAGAATCCTCCCATCTATGGATGAATCATCAATGGATAGTCAAGGGAATGCTTCAGTTAATACCGTGGAGCGGGTAAATCCCTATAGGACTCCCGACAATGTGGAGCACCATGCAAACATCCCAAACGTTCCCAGCCAACGCCAAAGTCAGCGAAGCCGTGACTACATGGGTTGTTGAGGCACATCAGTTGGAACCTCTAGCCAGGCCGTGCAGGCCACTAAGACCATAAATCAGGCACATCACAGAACTCAATACGTGCATCCTCTTCATCCGGTGTCTTTGGGCCCTCCTCTACCGTCGTTTTTTCTACTAGATTAGGAAGATCAACTTCAGTCGTGCTGCGATCAGGCTCTCCATGCTATATGAAGATCTCAATCATCTGAACCTCATCCAGTAGCTACTATGTGGGATTTGACTAGTGAGCAGTGGGATATGCCTAGCACCAGTTAGCCTTCGGCCAAGCCAGCATGGTCCACCATGCCTCCTATCACAGAATGGCCTCATGCAAGTAGAAGTTCACACTTAGAGAGGAATTATGATGTTCTCAAGCACCATTATAGAATCCTAGTGAGGATTTCCATCCTCAGGGCCCTTTGTCTATATTCAGACATGTGTGAGCCCCTTGCCGAGGCTTTAAGAATCTCCCTCCAGTTTGAGACGGAGGTAGAAGCTGCATAAGCCTATCATGCTGAAGTGGTCGAGAATAATAAATGTCAGGCCATCATTTCATTATCTTGATAAAATGAAGGAACTCCCATACAGGGGAATATCTACAAGATGTACATCACTAGAAAATTTAACGGCATGGAGGTTCGTTGCTGCCTTGTTGACACCGGCTCCGGGATTAACCGTATCCCGACACAGACATTGTGGAAGCTTGGGTTATATGCGGATGAATTGACTCCCTCTGACCTGAGATGCAAGGATATGACATGATAGAGTAGATCCTAGTCAGTATGATCTGTTTTAATACCCAGTTTAGTGTCCATATAGCTAGAACCGAGTTTAAAGTTGTCTCCCAGGACACCGCGTACAATGCATTGATTGGTAGACCATAACTCCACCTGCACATGGCAGTTCCCTCATCGTATCACCACTGCCTAAAGTACCCCCTTAATGGTCGAGTAGGAATACTACAAAGAGTTGTGTCTCATTTTGGATCTTGTGAATCCCACTACATGGATGCCGAATATTACAAGAGAAAGGAAAAGCAAATTTAGGCCACTGAGGTTGAACCCATCACGTTTGCAGCTGACCCCTAGGTAGGTCTGGATGATGCCTACATCTTCCAGATCCATCGATTGGAGGCCACGACCCCCCAACATGGGGCAATATTTTTTTGTCTCTTTTACAAGGGGGAAACATATTCCCATGTCTAAGAGATGACAGGAAATGACCTCGTACTCCTACACAAATCAGGCCCAAGTGATCCCGGAGTCTTCAACCCACGTAAGGTATCGGGATGTCCACCCCATGGAAACAACAGTACATCATACTTGCCTGTTTTGCTGGCCTGGAATGAACCAGCTGAAGCCGACTCGCCACTATTGCTTTTATATTATCATGCATGGACTCTTGGGCCGAAGACCATACGAGATCGGATAATAAACTTCCATTGTTATGGTTTTGGATGCACGTGAATCTCCTGATATGATGTCCACAACCATCCGGATGGAAACTACCTCTCACAGATGTCTGTAGGCCCAAAGGAGGCGTCTCCCACTAAAGATCCCTCATTCGTCAGCAACGAAGTGGATTTAGAGGATGCTCCCCCGCCTTTTAAGAGGGTGTCTCCACGACGGTCAATGAACTGGAACTGGTGAAACTTGGTTGTAAGGTAGATCTAAGACCCACATTGATTAGTGATGCCATGCCCCCATAGGAGTAACAGTGGTATGTGGAAATCCTTAAATAGCACCTTGACATGTTTTCCTGGAGTTACGATGATATTCTAGTACTAGATCCTCATGTAGCCATCCACCACCTCGGTCTTCCGACAAATCATCATGGGTTCAAGAAGCCTCCTAAAAATATGGACCCCACTCATGGTGCCTTAGTCAAGGATGAAGTTGAAAAGCTCATTAGAGCCTACTTCTCTAAGGAGGTCCTGTACCCCAAATGGCTGGCCAATATTATGTCAGTTAAGAAGAAGAACAGGCAGATCAGATTCTGCATCGACTTCCGCAATCTCAACTATCACTGTTCGAATGATTATTTTCCCCTTCTTGTGACATAATTGAGGACCATTACTACAACTGGGTTCCATGCCCTCTCCTTCATTGACGATTAATCCGGATACAATCAGATCCAAATGGCCCACAAGGACGAGGATTCCACAGCTTTTATGGCGCTGCACGGTATGTTTTGTTTCCAGGTCATGCCCTTTAGCTTAAAGAATGCTGGTTCCAACTATCAGCGGGCCATGAATCTCATATTGAAGAAAATCCTTGGGACATTGGTGGAATGTTATGTGGAAAATCTGGTGGTCAAATTTTTCAAGTGCTAGGACCATCTCATGGACCTTGAGAAATTGTTCATATTCTTCTGTTCTCACCACCTAAAGATGAACCCATTGAAATGGGCCTTGGGGTCACCTCTGGGATGTTTCTTGGCTTTTTTGATAGGTATCGGGGCATCGAGATTGACCTAGAGAAGATCAAGGCAATCTTCCAGATGCCTCCTCCTAGAACTATTTGGGAGCTTCGAGGTTTCCAAGGCTATTTATCTTACATACACCGATTCATTGCGAATCTGTCCGGAAAGTGTATGAACTTTTCTCGTCTCATGAAGAAAGTCATAACCTATGAATGGGACGAAGAGTCCCATACTTTGTTGGAGGAGATCAAGTTTTATCTGCTACAGTGTCCGGTCTTGATGCCAACCATCTCCAGAAAACCGTTGATCCTTTATGTGACCGCCCTAGAATGATCTCTCAATTCCATTCTCGCCCAGAAGAACAGTGAGGGGATGAAGAACAAACTATACAACCTTAGTTGTATGCTCATCGATATGGAGACCAGATACTCCTCTATCAAGAAAATCTTCCTTTCACTCATAGTTTACATGCAGATGTTGCGACACTACTTGCAGCACCACAAGGTACAACTAGTGTCTCGGGTAGACCTACTGAAGTACATCGTAAGCTGTCCCATGCTAACAAGATGACTATCATGGTGGGTGGTAATCCTTTAGTAGTTTAACATCAGGTTCAAGCCTTAGAAGGCTATCAAGGGACAAGCATTGGAAGATTTTCTTGTTTCCCATCCAACCCCCGTGGACGAGTCCCTGGACATGGTTTTTCCCATTGAGGCAATCCTCATAGTAGATTAGGCCATCCCGTGTTGGCGAATTCCCTTCAATGGCACCTCCCGGAGCCCCACCGGTAGACGGATCATTGATGAAAGACTCAACAGAGTAGTCCTGGGTATTATCTTTATTACCCCAGCTCAAGATATTCTTCCATATTCATTCCTGCTATTAGAAGGCTACAACAATAATGAAGAGGAGTATCAGTCTCTTATCACTGGCCTAGAGATAGCCCTCAAGATCGATGTTCCCCATTTGCAAGTAAAAGAAGATTCTGAACTTGACAACAAACAGATCAACGTTGACAACGTCGTTAGAAAGCCATATCTCGTACAATTGTTGGAATGCACTCTCTAGTTAATAGCCGAGTTATCATCTCATCCAAATGCTACTCATGTCCCTAGATCTCAAAATGGTCAAGCTGATGCCCTAGCCAACCTGACTACATCACTTGCAGAACCCGAGCAGGATGATCCGATTATCCACGTGGCACATTGAAGAGTTAATGCACCCGTCTCCTCATATGATGATGAAAACCTATGGGTAAGCCATCTTACCACCGGCGCCTCCACGTTAGGACCCCCAGGTTCCTTATATTTAGTGGTTGATGTTACACCCGACTGGAAAGACCCTTTGTCCAGTATCTCCAAAATGGTTACCTCCTGGCTAATCGGGCCAGGTGCGAGCGCATCTGATGCCGCACGTTGCAGTTTACCCTCTAGAGTGGTCCCAGTCTTGAGCAGATCCTCTACATGAGAACATTGGATGGTGTTATCCTCCATTGCATCTAAGGAGTCGAGATTTTTTAGGTCATTAAGGAGGCTCATGCAAGTTCCTACGGCACCGACCAGACTGGGCCGAAGCTATCTCATCAGATCCAGAGACTGGGGTACTTATGGCCCTCCATGATCCATGATTGCATTGAGTTCACCAAGAGATGTCACGCGTGCCAAATTCATTCAAACTTGATGCATCAGCCGCCAGATCCTCTCCAGTCCACCATGTACTCTTGGCCATTTCGGTTTGGGGACTCGATATTGTGGGACCATATCCACCTGCGACATCTTGCCAGTGTATGTTCATCCTGACTGCTACAGATTTATTTTCCAAATGGACCAAGGTAGTTCTTCTCAAGGAGGTCAATGCTCATTCTATCATTGACTTCGTGAGGTCAAATATCATCTACCAGTTTGGAGTTCCTCATACCATCCTCACTGGTAACCACACTAACTTCCGAGTAGTCGAGCTGATGAAATTGTACGCCAAGTATAACATCTGTTTGAACCATACATTCCGCTATCATGCGCAGGCAAATGGACAAATCCAAGAGTTCAACAAAACCGTCTATAACATTTTTCTTAAAATGGTTGGTCAAAATAAGAGGCTTTTTCTAGACAAGCTCCCCAATTCTCTATGGGCTTATCAAACAATGACTCGTAATTCCACCCAGGTGACCCCATATTCCAAGATGTACCGAGCTGAGGCCATCCAGCCCATCGAGATTTAGCTGCCTTCATTACGCACAATAGTCTATAACCAGCAAGGACCATATAATTTAGCCAAAATTCTTCTGGATGAATTGGAAGCACTTAATGAAAATAGGCTTCGTGCCCTGCACAATCTGGAAAGACACCTGAACAAGATACCGAGGGAATTCAACAAGAGAGTTTTTCTCTGCTCCTTCATGCATGGTGACATGGTATTGTCCCTGTAGACACCAATGATCCCTAGCAGGAAACCACCCAAGAAGGAGCTGAAATGGGAAGGACCTTACACAATTCATAGGGTTTATCCCAATGGTTCATACTCCCCGGTGACCATGGATGGTGAGAATATAACTCCTCCCACCAATTCCAAGTTCCTCAAGAAATACTTTTCTTGGGCCTTATCAGTCCTGCATGACCCTAAACTGCATACTGGTGCAACACGACCTTATAATATATGGTCACACATGACCCAAAACTATATGATGGTCTGACATGACCCTAAACTGTTTAGGTCTTATAGGATCCTAAACTGATTCATCCTTCACGATGTTAAACTATATTTTTTCCTACAAGACATTAAACTGTACCCTTAAAACTACATATGTCTTCATTCCCATATGCATGAGATACGTAGGAATTCTCAGATGTTACGACTCGATTCCAGCTCCCAAATTCTTTTCTACAACTATTCCCTCTGTGTGTAGTTCTCTTGGAGGACCATGGAATAGTGCATGATTCTTTATCCCCACTCATATAAATATTGCGATGAGTGAATCATGTTCCCACTCCACATTCTTCTATCCTCCCACGTCCTCATCATATGACGCAAAAATGCATGGCCTTCAAGAACTATGTGTGGCTTGATTCCCATATTTATGGGATATGTAGAAATTCCTAGACATGTCATCTGTTAGCCCATCCCAAACTCTAGAATCTCCCTACAGATTGAGAGAAATCGTGTGGTGCAGACTTTTTACCCAATTCACGTCGAGCTCATCTCAATCTTTCCATATTTCCCACTAGATGGAGGTGTTCGCCTCTTTCACAGACGGGTACAATTATGCTTCACCCACAACTTTGATCTGGAATCCCACATCTTACCCAACCATAAGGGCCCACTAATGTCATGGATATTAGGAATAAGGGCTCTCCTACCACTTCGGGTCAATGACCTCAAGGATGTTGAGAAACATGCCGATACATGTCCCGCGTTGCGAATATGGTCATCGGTCGATGCTCATTTTTTGTTCCCATTCCATGTCACTATAGGGATGATATTTTTTGAACATGGTCAAAACTTATCCTTGGTTGTTAGTGCCACCCCAAGATGTCCCAATCATTGAGTGTGGTGGTTCATTTTACCCCGTTGTATCTCCAAGCGACGAACTCCTTTT
This sequence comes from Viscum album, assembly GCA_963277665.1. Classification (NCBI taxonomy): domain Eukaryota; kingdom Viridiplantae; phylum Streptophyta; class Magnoliopsida; order Santalales; family Viscaceae; genus Viscum; species Viscum album. The sequence continues at coordinate 1,048,806,709 of OY728130.1, read as the reverse complement.
GTGTGATGCCAGCTATTAGACCCCTATATGATATGGAGAGCCGAGTCTGAATCCTTGTTTCCCCCACCGGGAACTGCTCACATGGGATTAGGAGTTGTGATAAGGCGGTAACCATACAAGAGGTCTTATGGCTACCATTGGTCGGGATGCCTAGCCTCAGGCCCCTTGGCCTTTTCGGAACCTTGGCCCTAGTACTCATTTTTGGTTGTGTGGTGTGGAATGGGATAATGTCCTCATTGACGTCAGGCTATGTCACCATGCCACACATATCTGTTTGAGACATCCCTCTTATCACTTATCATCCATACTGTGAGCACATGCCTTGCTGCGCTCCACATGCCCAATCTCGGGCCCCCGACCCAAGTCTTAACTCTTAAAGGATTGTACGATGTGTTATGGAATTATGTCCTCATTCATGTCAGGTTACTCACCGCGCTGTACATATCCTTGGATGAGATATATTATCCATAATCATCCTCATTGCAAGACACTAAACTATAAACTGGCCGAGACTTTCCATTTGTGGCCCAGCCTCAGGCCCCTTGGCCTTTTCGGGCCCCAACCCAGGTTCTCACTTAGGGTTGTACGATGTGGTATGGGATTATGTCCCCATTCAGGTCGGGTTACTTGCCGCGATGTACACCTCCTGTATGTGGGGTGTCTCACCCATTTGAGTCCACACTGTATGACAAAAAACTACACATTACTCCTTTCAAGAACTATGTGTGGCTTGATCCCCATTTTCATGGGATACGTAGGACCGCCCGAACATCTAGACATCGGGTCCAATCCCATATCGTAGAAATCATCCTATCATCTTGGCCCCTTGGCTTGAACACCCCTATAGAGAGGAATATATGGTGTGGTAGGGGATTATTTCCTCATTCCCGTCGGGTTTTGTAACAACAATGTTATTTACCTCCCCCTCCTGAGAGTTTTCCACCCCTTGCACTGTATTTGTATTTACAAATCGGTCGCTCTCAAGATGATCCCCTCAGCCCTCTTCGGAAATTCACTAATGTGCCCAAGGGTACTTGGGTATAGCACCTAAAATGTCGGATTCCACTCGGACATGCTTTCACCCATTTCTCAGGCTTCGTGTTCCTCTGTATTAGGGCTTACATCACCTTTAACACCCAAAGGGACCCCCAAATGGCATGGATGCTAGGCCTATGGGCTCTCCTACCATTATGGGCCAATGTCCTCAAGGGTTTCAGACATAAAATAGATACAAGTCTCACATTGTGAATGTGGTCAGTGGTCGATGCTTATTTCTTTGTCCCCATTTCAGGCTAATGCAATATGGATGATGTGTTTCGAACATGGTCAATAGTTATCCTCCATCGTCACGCCAACCCCATTAAGCCCAAAATGTCTGTTACATTATTCACATCATTCTCCACCTCATCATGTCCATGAATAATATATAAACTCCTAGTACTCTTCCCCAGTGTGAATCTGCACGTTAGGAGGAAAAATCCAGTATAACGCAATCATTCGGGGCTCCAACGATTTCCCCTTCGCATGTTATTCACATATTGAAAATGCCCTATCCGCCCTTGATTCCTACACCAAGTTTGACTCACGTAGGCTTAAGGATTGTTTTAAGGTCTGCCTTTACTTGGGACAGTCCTACTTCTCTCTGGTTTGAGTTCAATGACCTTAAACTAAGATCTTTTCATATTTTTCCTTTGTGAGAACTACGTACATCTGGATTCCCATCCTTATGGTGTACGTAGGAACGCCCAGACATCTCGTCATTGGGCCCAGCTAAGTTCCTCTAATTTATCTCTTCTTCTCTTCCTTCTAGGCCCCACCCTTATAGGGACTCATAGTGTGGCATGTATGGGCTTCTTCCCTCGTTCACGTCGGGTTTGCAATATCCACTTCACATTCACCCCCTCTTAGGAGCTAGTCCCTCCTACCTATTGTCCAACATGACATTAAACTATATTTTATCCTGCATAACATTAAAAGGAACGTTCAAGAACTATGTATATCTTGATTCCCATCCTCATGGAATACATAGGAACACCCAGTCATCTCATCTTCAGGTCCATCTTAGTTAAGAGCTAGTCTCTCCTACTTCCTGCCCTCTTACCTCTTTTTCGACCCTTGGCCCAAGGTTTATTTCTTGGAATCATTCATGGTGTGGTATGGTATTATTTCCAAATTCACACTGGGTATACTTTATTCCACTGTGCACATTCCCCCTTCAGCCTCGTCTCTACTATGTCTATGATGCACGACGTTAAAATGCATGGCTGGTCCCGCCACATGACTGTAAATTGAGACAATATCATCCTCGCCGCACAACGAAAAATAGCACTGAATTGTGATGTCCTCACCCAAGGGAATGTCATGTTTGGTATCAGTTATACACCGTGACATTTTTCAACGCCTACATAGGGATTTATTTTTGTGGTGATACCCGGACCCTCCATCCTAGGTCCATCGCTTAAAAAAACTCATTCATCCTAAAGGACATACAATATCTATCAAATACAACTTCATTTTGTGTGTGGCCTAGACCCGAACAACCTTATTATACATGGAACGGTATTCCACCATTCCATATTATGAACATTGTTAGGAATGATCCTCATCCTCAATGGGTACGTAGGAACACCCGTGCACTTCTCCTTAGGCACAGTTTAACTCTCGTTTTCGATTCCTCGACCTAAAACCTTCCAAGGTAACACATGGTGGTCAGAACCCCAAGTTCCCATTCACGTCGGGTTTTATAATTACCCCACCATGTGTCTCCCGCATTTCCTACCATCCATGGTCCGAGCTCTATGACTATAAACTAAGACTGCACTGTACCCTTTCTTCAAGACATTAAGATTCATGACATCTCTCAGAAATATGTATGGATTGATTCCCATCCTAATGGGATATGTAGGAATTCACATGCATCCTGTCTCTGGGTATAGCCCTAGGAATCATAATTCCTGTTACCCCTCCTTTTTCGGTCCCTTGACCTAAGCTCCATTGGGGAAACACGAAATTGTAGCTTTACCATGGACAAGTTCAAGATTCCCCATGACATCATCAGGAGGTGACAATTTACTCATCCGATAGGTCTTATTTCGAGGAATGGTGGATCCCTAATCAGAACGAGGTACCCACATAATGTGTTTCTACCACGGTGCTGTAATTTTAAGAGTGTTGGACTCTAGTCGAACAAACCTTCACTCCACTCCTGAAGCTTTGCGTGCCCTTTATTAGGATCATCCCCCTTTTTCAGGCATAGAGGAACCCCCTATTTGTATGGATGCATGGACTATGGCTCTCTTACTTTCATGGGATAACGTTTCGGAAGACTTTCGGAAGACTAATGGATGACATTTCGAGTCGGGACCTGTGTTTCGAACATGGTCAGCATTTGGAATTCATTTGTTATATCCATTTTAGGTTAACACAATAAGGATACTATGTTTTGAACACGTTCAACTATCATTCCCAATAATCATTCCATCACCAAAATGTACCAAATCATTGGTATTTTGATCCACTCCATTCATCCCCCCTGTTTGGATTTATTCCAGTGCCCCTGGCATTACTCCGTTCATGCACAAGAGCACATTGGGAAAGTGAAAATTTGACTATTCTTAGAACATCCTTCTCCAGTCAGGTCTCCCTCTTCTCTTTCCAGGAATTAGAATTGGCCTTTCATACATCGAGTGCCCGAATCATGGTTGACACTCCTATATTCAAATGAAGTAATAGTACGAAGGTCCCTTGTTTCTCACATCAGGTGCGACCCACAAGAGCTTAGGAATGGATTGCTATTTATTTCAAGAATGTAGTTGAATTCATTAAACCAAACGAACAAGTAAATAAATTTATCCATACATGAAGTTCAGAATAGGAAGCAGTAAGGAGAATTGAGTTTATGAGTTTGACTAAAATAAGGCCCTTAACGACCATCTTCTTGGATGGATCACTCCAGCGCCGCTACCTTTTGGATGGTGGCCTCTAGGATTGCTCCCCACCCCCAGAGGACTCTTTCTTAATTAGAGGCCGTAGAGAGAAGTCCACTAACCCTAGCTCTTGCTTGCGCCTGTTCAGTTTGATGTTTAGTCATTTGGCGACCCGCCTCCACTAGTTTCTCTTGGTGGTCTGCCTGTTGGGCCCTCAACTACATCACAAGCTCAGAACAGTTTGCAATGAAAATATGCTTTTCCATCACCTGTTATTCAAGGAGTGATAACTCTTGTTCTATCTTTATGAATTCTTTGGTACTCCCTGACTCCTCCAAACATTGGGCAACATTGGAGCATCGGCTGCTCTCGTGCAGCTTCTCAGCCATGTAGTCGCAGACCATCGAATGAAGGTGCTGAGCATTCACCCTTCCAACACAGAGAAAGCGCAGCCAGGTTTAGAGTGATATCATCCATTTTAGCCATTCTATCTAGGGCTAATTGAGAAAGTGCTTGATACACTTCCACCCTTTGCACCGCGTCATTCGGCTATCCTTGGATGCCTATGAGTCATAATCATCAATCTCCTCGATATCTAGGGGCCGATAGTCAGGGAAAGTAGCCAACAGGCTAGCAGTAGGGTCCTCTTAGAGTGTTTCTCCCAAAGGGTTAGTCTCTTTAATGCCTGGGCGACCTTCCCCTCTCATCTCAGTCTCAGTAGCTCCCTCTCCAACCCCCGACAATACCCTGACCTGAGTACCACGGATGTCCATCACTCATTTATCACTGAGTGCCGTGCCCAGCTCAGTTTTAGAAGTGCATCCTAAATGGGATGACACATTTTCAATTGAATCAATTTTGGATGACCTTGGTTTGGCAGCCTGACGAACCTCCAAGGCTGTGATTACTACAAAAAATGAACACCATGATCAACTGATCTCCCCGACGGTAATTAACTGGGGTTGAAGTAATGAAAATACAAGATCCCAAAGCATAATCCTCCTGTGTTCTAGCCACTATAGGAGCTTTCATTGTAGGGGATCCCTTAGTGCTCATCATCTCAATAATGGGTGTCAGATCCCCACCCTGTTCTATCGGTGCCTCCTCCTCCCCTTCGAATAGAGACTCTTGGTCGGTGCCAGTATGCTTTTAAACATGATAAGGAGATCTGATTGAGGTATAAAAAAATAATGAGGGGAAAGGATAGACAAGGGAAGAGAAGTACCTCACGTAGCTCAGTTATATCTATATCAGAGCCAATTATTTATATAGTCTCCCAGAGACTCCCTTGGTGGGACGCCCCCTGATACCCTCCACCTTCAGGCTCCTCTTCTCCTTCACCCCTCCTTCACCTTCCCCTTATTCCTCCTCTTCCATCTCAGCACCCTCCGGCTCATCGTTGCTGTTTTCATCCTATGACGACATTTTTTATGGATCATACTCTTGGATGAGCATTACATTCACCATGAAATTCAGATCATCACGCAAACCCCATTGGTGTGTATTCACGTCCATGGCTATCAGATATGCGTGACTATGATGAACTTTCACCCTTCCAATAACCCAAAGGAGTCCGACCTCTGGCAGCTGGATTCAGTCTCACACTATCTTTTTCCAAAGAGCTTTAGTACCCATTGATAGCCTCATGGTCATCCAGGCTGACCACAGATCTGGAAAAATTTCATCATTGGAAGGTTGAATCAGATACCTTATCTACTTCCGGAGAATCTCCATGACCACTCCTTAATCCCCTCTCCCCACAAGTGATGAATGCACGGTCACACCACGTTCATCCCCGCTAATGAAGTCCCTACCTATACGGGATCGAATTCTTGACGTACTTCTGACCTTTCCATCCCAACAACACTTCATTTGCTCTCTCGCCGCCCTGGTTCTACAAGAGTCGCGGGACGAACTCTCATCCTTGCGTCACCCACTAGTAAGAGCCACCCACTCAAGAATGTGGCAAGAAATTCTGCTACCTCTATATCAGCGTTATTCCAATTGGAGACCATCTTCTTCCGATGAAGTCTTAGGGTGTCCACACGAAATATCAGGGGTTGGCACGAAATATTAGGGGTTGTCGTGAAAAATTCAGGGTTGGCATGAAAAGGCTGGGCTGGCACACAAAAATAGGAGTTGGCCCAAAAACCCCAGGTCTTCGCATAAAATGGCATCCTAAATCATGGGATTACGTGCAGCCGAGATGACTTTCCATGCAAATCATGGAATGTTTTCATGCGCGAGAGTTCGAGACTTGTCGCATGAGAAATATTCATACAACAGAGGGACCCGAGAAGGCGTTTATAGGCATGGAGTTGGGTTTTCACGCGTGCACGAAAAGTGGATTACACGACGCCCATCGATTTTACGCACCACTTATCGGTTTTAGGCGCCGCTCTTGTTTTAGCATGCGTGGGTCCCCAGGAGTCCTGAATCTCTGTGTTTCCTTTAGAATCCGACCTTTGCGGTCCCTTTCCGATCCGATTATAATGGAGGGAATTTATAGATGCCAAAAAATTCTCAAGGGTAGAAGGATGTTTTTGTGCGACAAAATGAAGTCATATTTGTACCCAGTGATCCATTCTGTGGGGCCTGGAGAGGCCACATGAAAAAATTTCAAAGGTCCAAGAAAAAATTCTATCACGTGGAAAACTGCGGGATGCATGGAAGTTTTCTGTGCGGGTGCGAAATTTTTCCCTGCCCCGACCACAGGAATAGCAATTTACGCACAACTGCCCCATGTGGATGAAATTGCGCACTGCCAAAATCTGCGCGCAATATTTCACACGGGCTCATTTTTCAATGAGGACCTGCTATCCCGAGCACCTATAAATCGAAGGTCAACCCTTCGAATTCCGGTCCGAGGAATCTAAACCGTCTCTCCGGTGCGTAATTCATCTCTCGTGCACACAAAAGTTGGTTCTCAGGTACTGAATTTTTCGCGCTAAGTCGCATGGGGGTCGAACTTTGCATGAGACCCCTTGGGGTTAAACCACGTCCAAATCCCATCGAGTCCCATTCCCTGTATGAAATTTTCTAATTTCATGCAAACCTTCATTTTTCCAGGCAATACCTTCCAATTGTGTGACCTTCCTTTTCTGCACTGCCCCAGACATTTTCACACCGCTGCGGCCTTTTTCGCGCAATGAATCCAATTCCGCGCTGCCCCGTCCATTTGCGCATGCACCGACCAATTTTGCGCCCTTCTTTCCAGGCTGGCCCGATGTTTTTCGCGCACCCAATTACATTGCACGCTAGCCCAACATTTTTTGTGCATGATGCTCAATTGTGCGCCGAACTAGTTTTTATTTCGGAACTATCCCTTTTGCACACAAACCTCCCTCCTTGTGCACCTGTGATGTATCTCTTCTGGGCATCATTTTTTGGCACCTCCTGCACCCAAAACACCTTCTCCATATACGCTTTTCTCATAGGACCCTCTAGGCTCATACAAATTAACATCAAAGTCCCGTGGATGCTACTGCCCATTGTGTGGCTTCACCTCATGCTTCTTCACATAGGCATGCTAATGACTATTACTTATTTACATAGCAACACTAACATGGACCGCCAATGGCTTGATCCATAACACCCCCTAGCCACGACATTGCTGATACCTTCCCTTCCCCATGGGGGAGGAGGTACCAGTCATGGATGTCCTAGGGGTGTGTACTGAACTAACCTCGTCCGAGCTAGAAGGCGTTAAACTGCCAAGCACCATCATCCTCAGCACATGATGTTAAACTGTGACATCCCCCATGAATTTTATGTGGGGAGAGGGCAACCAATCTGGTGTAGGCCCCTAGATTTCCTTTCAAGAGGTAGTATCCCAACTCCTCCTCTCTTCCTTGGTGCCAAGCCCCTCTCCCGTTGGGCTTTGTCACAATTCGGGCCTCCAAACTGGAGTAAATCCCAATCTCTATCTTTCTAGGCTGCTAACCACGCGTAAGCCCCTGTTTTCTCTCTGGGATGCTAACCACACCTAATACCCTGTTTCCTCTATGAGATTCTAACCATTCATAAGCCCTTATTTCCTCTTTGGGATGCTTTCTACGTGTAATCTCCACTCCACTTCCCGTGTATGCACCTTTCGTGACCCGATCGTCAAAACATTGTTGTCTCTTGTTTCTCACACTGAGCATGAATAATGTGGGCTTAGTTAAAGCACTGACCATGACATCCTCCCTCGACATCCTAGAGTGTAAGCCCCACACCCACATCCCTAAACTACGAGGTCTATGATCCTTGCCAAGGTAGGTTATGTAGGAAGACTACCTGAGGTTCATGCCCACCAACCATTGGACACTCCAACCCCCTTCACGTCGATCCACCAACACCCTGGAAATACTAGAGTGTATGATCCACATCCATCCAAACTATGAGGACTTTGATCCTTGCCAAATAATGGTACATAAGAAGCATCACTGATGTTCAAGCCCACCAACCATTGGACCCCAGGTCCTCCTTCACGTCGGTTCACCGACCCCCCATGAATTAAGTTGAATTTGACCCTTTCTAAGGTAGGTTATGTAGAAATACTCACTGAGGTTCATGCGCAACAACCCATTTTTTCTGACCACCTTCATGTCGGTTCCCACCCCAACCTGAACTAAGAGGTCTTTTATCATTTCCAAGGCATGGTATGTAGGAAGCCTCCACGTGCTCAAGCCATACTTCCATTGGTTGTTCCGACCGCCCATCATGTCGGTTCGCCACACCATCCTGAACTACATGGTATTTGATCCTTGCTAGGGTATGGTACGTAGGAATCCTTCACAAGGTTTAAGACCACCACCCAAGGTTCGTCCCGAAAATCTTCACGCCCATTCGACCCCATCCAGCGGTAAGACGTTTGGATCTCAATCAGTGGTAAGACATTGTGACCCTATTTAGCGGTAATCTATTGAAATCCCTATTTAGCAGTAAGCCATTGACATACCTATTCAATGGTAATCCATTGACATCCTGAACCAACGGTAAGCCGTTGTGACCTCATCTAGCAGTAAGCCATTGAAAACCCCAATCAGTGGTAATCTTTCATCAGATGAACTATGTGTACTTTGATTCCCTACCACAGGGATACGTAGGAAGCCACTTCAAAGCTCAAGCCAAAAACCATTGTCATCCTCATGAAGGTTCCATCCCATTCACCATCCACATCATGAAACCTTCCATTATCCATCCTGATACATACTCGGGCCTCCACATCCTGGTGGGATCATTCCATCCCGTTCTCTATTCCATTTAATGACATTGGGGAAGCAATACACATGTTGGACTCAACATCGGCATTCCCTCCAGGGGTTGCACCCATATGATACACTCTAGTCAGTGTTCTGATCAGTCCGATCCATCTCTTCTAGATGTTAAACTTGCGGAATGCCCTATGTTAAACATGGGAAGATAATGAAAACCATAGATACAAGCCCATGGAATATGAATCCCTATTTTTGATATGGGATGCCTCAGTATTTCGTGCCCTCGAGAATCCCTATAATATGGGATAAAAGATAGACACACCAATATTCCATCATCCAGACACGCCAGTGGTGCCCAACATGACTACTCCCTTGACTTAAGGTTGCTGCCCTGACCGAACCCCTTGGAATGTCCCGACAGAATCAGTGTAATTAACTGGTGTCCAGGAAGATATGGAATTAGAAAGAGTTTCAAGAACAGTGTCTTAAATTTATAAGGGAGACTTGGATTACGTGATGAGTTTCGAGGAGGAATCTAAGGAATGATGAACCAAAATTCCATCATCCCATTTAGACCAAGGAGAAAACTCCCCTAAACAAGGAGGGGATGTCTCCTACCTTTGGAAAGTGAGAATGTGGGGTAACAAAAATGAACCTTTCGTAATAAGAAGACGGACGTGCACGCCGTAGGGAAAGTGCCTAAAACAATCAACCATACTGTATTGAATGTGTTATGATATTTTTGACCGTGGATGTGATATTTTTACACCCTTCATGGTTGATGGTTTAATTATTATCATTTTTTATGATAGTTTTATTATGAATGTTTATGTTAAGTTTCAACGCTTTCATATGAGGAATTTAGTGGACATAGTAAATGATGGGTGGATCCCACTATATCTCCTCAATGTATCAGTAGGTCTTGTGAGACAAATTTGTTTCTTGGCACAAGGCCTTGACCAATGTTTTATTCGTAGTCTTCGCATGAGGCATTAACGTTATGGTAATGATGTCCGACGTTAGGCATTCTATCATTATGAAATTAATTATAACATGTGATTATTCGGTGATTAGAATATCAATTAACATGTTCATATGGTAATGTTTGATTTATTTTCTTCATATTATGTTCTAGATTATGTTTGAAAGGATGTCCTTTTTATTACACATAATGCCTTAAAAGTTTATAGATTCTGCTAAATTATTTACCCTTAATGAGCATATGAGCTCACCCCATTCTTATGTTTTTTTCCACTGATTCCATGAAATGAAATATGATTGATATGAGGGGTTATGTTTTGGTGATAATGGAGTTCTCAATGGAATATTTATGTTGTGTTTTATGTTTGAATGTGTAATGTAATCTTCATGTATGTAATCTATTTTCCATGACTCCTATACTAATCGATACTTCGGGACATGATCCCTTGTAATCATGATAATGTTTTAATATAATGCCCCAACTCTGGGTAACTATGGTCAGGGTGTAATAGTTAGTATCAGAGGAATTTTAGCGACAACCATGGAAATATATTTAGATAAACACTAATTAGGAAACATCACCCTAAGATAGAATTTAATTATTAGTACATAAAAACATCCAAATGTTTTAGTAATCTAGATATTATGTGGGAATTCAATGAAATTCATCCATGTTTGGATACAAGTAGGTAGAGGTGGCTCGGACACATATGTAACAATGGGTAAAACCTAAAAACACCGCTTTGAGCTAGATTGAAACGAGAACTGGAGCTTGACGACGGGCTTTACTGCACTCTCTGTTATGACATAGGTGAGGGGTATTATTAGGATAATTCACATTTTATTTAAAAACCTTTATAAAGGATTTATGAGTAAATATGTTAGAAGAGAAACAATTTTTATGACTATTAGACTAGTTGTGTGAAAATATTCAATTAATGTTGATAATTTTTCTAGTTTTTGGATTATACATTATGATATACACTAACCCAGTGTATTTCGTCATTTATAAATGATATCCAATAGATGGAATGTGAACTCCAACAATATGAATGATCCAAAAAGTAAAAAGGATCATATCGTTCATGGTCTTAAGCAATCATTTTGAAGGGAAATAGCCTCCCATGTATTCTCATTATATGAGGAAATAATATCATGTGCTGGTAAGATATGTAATGAATTATCTATGTCCTAGGGATTTGAATGGAAGCTAGAGAAGAAGATGATGATAGACAGAAAGATAGATAAAGTGATGAAGGGAAATAAGGATTTTTCCCATATGTGATAACTTTGGATAAAATCACCCTGGGAAGTTCTTGAAAGGAATGAAAGTTTATTATAAGTGTGAAGAAAATTAACACCATGTTCATGATTTCAAGGGTAAGAAGAAGGTTTCAAATGTACAATGAATTAACTGTAAGTAGTTTGAACACTATGCAAATCAATGTCCCAATAATCAGAGTATACCCCAAATGATGCTATTAGATAATAATCAAGTTATGATACTACCGCATATAAAGAGGTCTAATTACTGTTTCGTTACTTTTATTAATGAATTTTCTAATTTAAGTATTGTATTAATGATCTACATATTATAATAATTATATAGTATATAAGGATATGACTACAGTGCTATTTCATTTAGGATTTGATATTGTGTGGTACCATGAAAAGTGACTAAGTAGCTAGTTAAACTTTTTGGAAAATGTATGGTTGAGTGAAAGATGAAACTTAATATGGTTCTGATACTGAGGTGGTGTGATAAAACACTATTTTATTTAATATTTTATTGATAATAATTGATATAATTTATTCACATTGTGTTAAATATGTACAATTAGAAAGTATTTGGGATTAGATCATTCATTTTAATATTTGATGAAAATTACTGTTTTACCCTTTAAAAATCACTGTAGTATTTCAATCATAAATATATTTATTCTAATAATTTGTACTTAATATTTTTAATTGTGTTCTTTATTTCATGGGCTACAAATTTTTTTCAGGACACTAGATCAAAAGAATAAATTTGGATGGAGTAATTGGGCCATAATGTCAAAGGTGGGCAGGACACGTCAGAATAAAGAAGCTTCTGTATTTCGGACATACCTCCTTAATCTAGGATTGGATTGAGCCCAATTTTTGGGAGAAGATAAAGAACCCATATACTCACATAATATCATCCTGGAAGAAGAGCTGATTCATGGGTTTCTGTGGTCAAATAGGCAGTGCAAGTTGGATTAAAATATTTGGGCGAATTTCCACATTCACATTTGATATAACATGTAACCTCTCCTCCCCTCCCCTCAATAAATTAGTGTTTTTATCATTTTTAAGGGTTGGGACATGAATTGGGATGTTTATGTCAGAATAGAATAGGTTTCACTCCAATTATCCAACCATTGTAAGAGGGTTATCTCTTGAATAAAGGATCCCCTTATCAAGCTCACCTCTTCTCCTTCTTTTTCTTTATGTTGTAATGCTTTTCTTATTTCAATAAACAATTAGTTTTTCTTAAATATATTATGTTATTTTCAATTTTTATATTCTCTTAATCTTCCTAATTGGGTTGGAATGATGAGTGTAGATGATATTGGGTTCTACCCTTTCAATCCTTAGCTCATGCAAAACGTCTCCATGATGACCACACCACCCATGGAAGAGTTGTTTTTTTAGTGATCGATCTATCTTCTACCGTCTTCCTTTAAATATTTTGAATCATTGAGATACTTTAATTCATTTAATATGATCTATGAATTGTGTTTTTGAATTTTAAGAAACTAAGAAATCAATTGAATAATTAACATAAAAACACTCGTGGTCGATATTTTGTGTAAATTGTGAGAGCACGATCTTATTCGGCAATGAAAGACCCCAAGGGATAAATTTTTAGAGTTCAAATATAATCCCTAAAAACAATTCATACTCATTTCCATAATGGATATGTGCTCTAATTAACCACTTACCATAAGCTAACCTTAGAACAACAATAAAAGAAGGGTGCTGCGATTGCGTGTTCTAAAGCTAGCCTAGGGTTTAAGTAATTTCATCTTTGTGGTTAAGTTAACTCTTATAGGGTTCGAGGGTTAAAAAATTAGGGTATCATAATTAATTGGATATTGATTTAAATTATAATGATTAATAAGTAAATGAAGATGTAGTGTTATATCAATTACTCCTTTGAAATATTTTCTAAAAAAATATCTTTTTATTGTGTCATTTTAATTAAACTTCATTTTAAAACTAAAAAAAATGCAGTCTTCTTCAAGCAAAAATCTTCTAGATTTATAAGCTATAAACAACCCCCATCCTTTTAAGTAGTGTTTCAATTTTATTCGCTTTTATTTTTATAATACCTCTGAAAAGTGTTTTTAATTCACTTACTCCTTTGAGAGACGACCTTGTTCCACCACTCTGCTGTACCTAAGTACCTCAAAATCACACTAATCATTTGAGGGCACCCACGTCAGAGCTCTTTCAAATTGGTGTCATTGCCAGTGAGGCAAGTAATTTTTTCAACCAATTAGAGGTATTTATTTTATTTTACATTTTATTCTCTTCCTCTCATCTTTATTCCTTCTTTACCCAATCTGATTTTTTTTTCTTCTTTTATTTTCTTCTACTTATTTTGGGACCATCAACTCAGACTTCTAATATTTATTTTACTGTAGTCCACTTTCCTTCTTTTCATCTTTCATTGATTTATGAAATGTACTAATCCTAAAGATCTCTTAGATCTTGATGCTGAGATTGAACGTAGCCTTAGGGAATGAATCAGACATTCTCAGTCTACAGAAAGTTTCAACATTAAACTAGTTGAAGAATTACACCAATATCAGAACATTGAAATTGGAAGAAATTCAAATTCAACCATAAAACAAGAGCCAATGGCTGAAAATAATGGAAATGAACTTAATAGAAACATTCGAGAATTGGCTACACCTGATATTAACTATCAACAAAATTGTATTGCATACCCAAATCTCGAATCGGACTTTGAACTAAAATATGGGTTAATTCACTTACTTCCAAAGATTCATGGCCTCTCTAGTGAGGATCCTTGTATAAATTTGAAAGAATTTAATGTGGATTTCTCAACCTTGAAATCAAGAAATGTATCTGAAGACTAAATAAAATTAAGCGCATTCCCATTATCACTTGATGGAGCTACGAAAGATTGGATGTATTATTTACAAACAGAAGATGTAACTTGTTGGAACGATTTAAAACGTCTTTTATTGGAAATATTTTTTCCAGAATCATGGAAAAATTCTATTCGTATAGAGATATATGGGATCAAGAAAGCACAAGGGGAATCAATGTATGCGAACTGGGAGCGATTCAAGAAGTTGTGTACAAGCTGCCCACATAACCAAGTCAGTGAGAAACTACTCATCCATTACTTCTATGAAGGAATCACACCTATGGAGAGAAGTATGGTGGATGTTGAGTCTAGAGGATCATTGGTGGACAAGACACCAGTAGCTACATGTGATTTGATCAACAAAATGGCCCAAAACTCCCTTCAATTTGGAGATAGAGGTACACCACATGTATGGGGAGTATATCAGGTAAGTCCTTCTTCTCTTGAAAGTCATTTGATTGATACCAAGTTGGAAGAATTGAACACTATAGTGAGGCAGATTTCTTTGGCTCCAAATACATCACAACCCACTCCTCCAAGGCCTTGTGACATTTTCACTGAGACAAGCTACCCAACTGACTATTGTCCCCAACTACAAGAAACAGTAGATTGTGAAGCATTATTCCCTGGAAGACCATATCAACAACAGCAACAACCACATCCCCAAAAGAAGTATGACTCCTTTTCACCAACATTCAACCAAGGGTGGAAGGATCAATCAGACATGAGGTATGGCTCTGGGCAATAACAAAGGCCCTCTTTCGAAAAAACTCCAGCAGCCTCCACCTTACCAGTAGGGTTTCCAACAACCCGAAAGGAGATTTGAATCTCAAGCCCCAACAAGCCAACAACAAGGGAATCCCCTAACCAATATAGATTATAACAATGATGAACTTTTGAAGGAAATTGTTCTTAATCAATAGAATGAGATGAAAAGTCAAGGTTTGGAGCTGAGGGAGTTGAAGACTCAAATGGGCTAGATTGCCACCGCCATCCATGAACTTGTAAGTAAGAATTCCGGAAATCTACCTTCCCAACCCACTCCAAATCCAAAGGAGAATTTTAGTGACATCACATTGAGAAGCGGGAAGCAATCAACTAATAATTATCAACCTATCATTCCACTGGGATTCACCTCAACTTCGGAGAAGCCCCATTCCATACCAACTGATGAGAAACCCAAGGATAAAGATAATGGTAAGAAAAAGATTGATGATGTTCTTCCTAGACCCCTTCCTTTTCCAAACAGGGTTGTTCAAACTAAGAAGATAGCTAAATAGGTGATTCAAAAAGAGGTTTTGGACACATTCAAGCATGTTGAGATCAACATCCCTCTACTTGAAGCCATCAAACAAATCCCAAGGTATGCCATATTCTTAAAAGAACTCTGCACCAATCAAAGAGGGATCAAGGGAAATGAGAGGATCAAACATGGAAGGAATGTCTCAGAACACATTACACCAACTCTAGAAATGCCAAAAAAGTGCAAGGATCCTGGGACATTCACCATCCCATGTACCATAGGGGAGTTTCACTTCTCTGATGCACTTTGTGATTTAAGAGCTTCAATAAATGTGATGTCTCACTCTATATTCTCTTCTTTATAGGTTAGTGAGTTGAAGCCGACGAGGGTAGTGGTGCAATTAGAAAATAGAGCTAGAACATATCTAGCGGGAATCCTTGAGGATGTACTTGTCCGGGTAAGAGACATGATCTTCCCAGAAGACTTCTATGTGCTCAAAATGGAGGATGATCAGGTAAGCTCTCATGATCCCATTATCATATGTAGACCCTTCCTCAAAACTGAAAAAACTACCATAAATGTTCATGAGGGTACACTTTCCATGGATGTTGGAGATGAAGTTGTAATTTTTAATGTTATGGACTCTATGAAGTACCCCTCTAAGGACCATTCGGCTTTAGTTATCTCCCATTTTGAAGCACCAAGTAAAAAATCCATGGATTTTGATTGTCCTATGCTTAGACAGATTATGAGTATTGGTTCTAGCTTGATGTCTAAGAGTACTTTCACACTTTTTGTTGATGGTAAAACCACTCTTGGATTTGATTTTGATGTGGATTCAAATTCTTATCATATAAACTCTGATTATGACATGGCTGTTGATTATGCTGATGGATTTGATGCATTATTTTCATATTTTGATGATTTTTGTTCTGATGTTGATGTTCATTGTGAAGATATGTCTGTTGAAACAATTTCTCCATCCATACATCACACCTACATTGGAACTCAAGCCATATCCCCTAAATCATAAATATGCATTCTTACTGAGTGGTGATAGATTACCTGTTATCATTTCTAACAATCTCGCTTTTGAACATGAAGAAAAACTTTTGAATATTTTGAGAGATAACATTAGGGAAATTGGTTGGACATTGGAAGACATATCAGGTATTATCCCATCTATTTTTATGCATAGAATTCTCTTGGAGGACGGGGCTAAACCGATTAAGAAACCACAAAGGAGATATAATCCAAAACTTTTGGAAGTTGTTAAGAAAGAAGTTGAAAAATTACGTGCGGCAGGAATCATTTACCCTATTTCTGACTCACAATGGGTTAGCCCTGTCTAGGTTGTGCCAAAAAAAATTGGTTTCACTATTATATAAATTGAAAATGATGATTTAGTTCCTGTGAGAGTACAAAACAGTTGGCGAGTGTGTATTGATTATAGGAAACTAAACCAATCCACTCGTAAGGACCATTTCCCACTTCCATTCATTGACTAGATTCTTGAGAGACTTACAGGTAGGACACATTATTGTTTCTAGGATGGTTTCTCTAGCTATTTTCAGGTTCCCATTAAAGTAGAGGACCAGGAGAAGACACCATTCACCTGCCCATTCAGTACCTTTTCTTACCGAAAGATGCCATTTGGACATTGCGATGCCCCAGGTACCTTCCAGAGATGCATAGTGAGTATTTTCTTAGATTTCCTTGAGACCTTAATGGAGATTTTTATGGATGATTTTACAGTTTATGGATCCTCATTTGATGAATTTATCTCTAGTTTGGGTGATGTGTTGCATCATTGTATTGAAAAAAAATCTGGTCTTGAATTTTGAAAAATGTCATTTTATGGTCGAAAAGGGAATTTTATTAGTTCATATAGTCTTTCAACATGGAATTGAAGTTGATAAATCTAAGGTAGACATTATTTCATCCCTGACATATACTACATGTGTGCGTGGTGTTCGATCATTAATTGGACATGCTAGATTTTATCGACGCTTCATTAGAGATTTTAGTAAGATCGCTCTACCCTTATCTCAATTGATTCAAAAAGATATAGACTTCATATTTCATGATTCATGTTGGGTATCATTTGATGAGATAAATAATTGTATGACCACTCCACCGATCATACAGCCCCCGCGGTGGGACCTTCCATTTGAACTTATGTGTGATGCGTCCAACTTCATGGTTGGAGCAGTATTATCTCAGGGGGTGGAGGGCCGTTCACATGAGATCTTGTATGCATCAAGGACATTGGATTCTTCCCAATCAAACTACACCACAACAGAAAAGGAGTTTCTTGCTATTATTTTTGCTTTAGATAAATTTCGTTCATATTTATTAGGATCTAAAGTAGTTGTTTTTTCTAACCATGCAGCTTTGAGGTACCTCCTAAAGAAGCTAGATGCAAAGCCACGACTTATCCATTGGATACTCCTTCTTCAAGAGTTTGGCATCGAGATAAAGTATAAGAAGGGGACAGAGAATTTTGTGGTAGACCACATGAGTAGGCTTACTCACACACCAAAGGGTGTCACCTTTGACCTGGTACCACTTCAGGACACTTTCCCCGATGAGCATCATTATTGCATATCAGGTACACATCCTTGGTATGAAGATTTAGTTAACTACCTTTTTGCCTCTAAAATCCTAGTAAATTTGAAGAAGCATCAAGTACAAAAATTAAAAGGTGAGACTAGGTTTTATGTGTTGGATGATCCTTACCTCTGGTGCATGTGTAGTGACCAAGTCATTAGGATGTGTGTTCCCAATCATGAGTTTGAGTCGGTTTTGCATTTTTGTCATTCAATTTCTTATGGTGGACAATTTGGACCCCAACGGACATCTAGGAAAATTTTGGACTCTGGATTTTATTGGCCTAGCTTATTCAATGATGCCCATGTATTTTGTAAGTCATTGTCTCGTTTCCAACACACTGGGAATATTTTTAGGAGACATGAGATGCCCCAACAACCCATACTATTCTATGAGATTTTTGATGCATGGGGAATTTATTTTATGGGTCATTTTCCTAGTTCATTTGGATTTTTCTATATTTTGGTTTCTGTTGATTATGTGAGTAAATGGGTGGAGGCAAAGGCCACTAGGACTGACGATTCTCATGTTGTAATGGATTTTGTCATGGCTCAAATTTTCTGTAGGTTTGCAGTACCAAAGGCCATTATCAGTGACCAAGGGAAAAACATTTGAAATAGGAATTTTTCTTCCCTCCTTCGAAAGTATGGGGTGACACACAAAACAACAACACCATACCACCCCCAAAAAAATGGACAAGATGAGGTTTCAAATCGTGAGTTGAAAAAAATATTGGAGAAACCCATGCAATCAAAATAGGAAGGATTGGAGAAAGCACCTAGATGATGAATTTTGGGCTTATAGGACAACATACAAGACACACATTGGTATGTCACCATTTCATATTGTTATTGGGAAAGCGTGTCATCTCCCCGTGGAAGTTGAGCATCGGGCTTATTGGGCTATAAAGAAATGCAACATGGATTTGGCCCAAGATAGAATCCAAAGGAAGCTGTAAATTCAAGATCATGAGGAGATCATATTGTCTTCATATGAGGACTCAAGGATCTACAAGGAAATATCAAAAGCATATCATGATAGAATGATCCAACAAAGGGAGTTTCATGTTGGAGAGAAAGTCCTTCTTTACAGTTCACGAATAAAGCTGATGCCTGGTAAGTTGCATTCCAGATGGTTAGGTCCTTATGTTGTGACAAATTATTTTCCTTATGGTGCAGTGGAGATCACACAAGAGGACACAACAAGTAAATTTACAATAAATGGGAAAAGTTTGAAGAGATACATTGAGGGACTTCCTACTGATGCAGTGGATTTTATCACACTGCATGACCCCATTATCACTTGATCACATCAGGCTGTTCCTAACCCTTTAATTCTGTTATTCTTTTTACCATTTAAAATTATACATTTCATGTGCATATATCATCTCATGGGTTCACATTGAGGACAATTCAATATTTTAAGTGTGGGGTAGGGAACCTTTTAGTTTAGTAATTTCAATTGTTTTCCCAATTAAAAAAAACAAAAAAAAATTGTGTGTTTTTATTTTTCAATATTTTTTGTGTTTTTGAAATTTTTGAGCTGAAATGATTCTCATCATAATTTTTAAATGCATATCAATGAGTGAAAAAATTTATCCCATGAAACTGAGCTTAAATAAATGTTGAAAATAACTTTGTTTCAAGTTCAAATATTTAGTAATTTCATGAAAAGTACATTGAATTTTGAATCCCATGCCACATCTCACTGTCCTTATAATTGAAAACACATTACTGTGAGGCTTCTAAACCATTATTTTCATGTTCTTTACATTCACCTCACTTCTTGAGAGAACCAAACCATGCTTCATTTAACCAGAATTGGATTTATTTCTGTCAAAACATGATGGTTTGTGGTACTTAAGTTTAAATGATTGTGGCATTTGTTTTGTATTAAAGCCCATATTTCAAAGAATCCTTTTTTATAATTTCCTACCATGAAAATTTAATCCTTTTATCCCTTATAATCCATGAACAACCTATTATGTTATCCAGATTAAAAGCCAATTTTCCCTATCCAACCAACTCTTGAGGTGAAATTGCATAATCTAGTTGAACTTAAGTGTGGGGGAAGATATCTTGTGTTATGCTACCACATTCTGTGATACTTTGGGTGTAAAATTATATTCTGAAGAGATGTGTTTTCTACTGAAGAAAATAATTCTATTGAAAGCTGTTCCTTTTCTGGAGCTTTCATGATAAGTGAAGCTGTGCCTTTTCCTGAGCTTCTAATTGATGTAGAAAGCTGTGCCTATTTGGAGCTTTCTAGAAAATCATGTTTGAGAAAATTGACATTTTAGTTGCTGAATGATGAATGGTGTAAACTTTCTATGAATTTTCATGATGATGGAGCTGAATTGATGCTATGATTATTAATTAGGAGAATAAATTTAATTGAAAATTAGATTAATGCAATTTTTCTTCAAAAAAGAGTCAATCCCTCCTTATTCAGCCTCAGATTTTTTAATATCTAAATCCTACCAACCGAAAGCCACAGAACAACCCTGAAAAGTCCTCATGATAAAAAAATGTCCTTGACTCAGATAGGGTGGTGATTTTGGAATTTATCGAGCCTATGGTGACCCTTGTATGAGTTTGGTTGAGAAAGACATTGCAAAAAAATGATATTTGAGTGATGAGAGGAAATTCAAGCGAGGTAAGTGTTTTGTGCATGGGAGGATAAATGAAGTGGAAATATATTTAATGATATAAATTTAGAAAATGGAAAAAATGTTTTTTATGAGGCATGATATCTTTTGATTCTGGGTGTGGAATTGATGGATCTCAATGATATGTGTTTTAAAATTTGTTTTGATTTGATATTTATCTTTACTTGATATGAGGTTTTTCCCAGGAGAGCAAAAGAGTAAGTGTGGGGGTGTTGATAAAACACTATTTTATTGAATACTTTATTGATTATAATTGATATATTTTCTTCACATTGTGTTAAATATGTACAATTAGAAAGTATTTGGGATTAGATCATTCATTTGAATATTTGATCAGAATTCCAGTTTTACCCTTTCAAAAGCACTGTAGTATTTCAATCATAAATATTTTTATTTGTATTATTTGTACTTAATATTTTCTAATTGTGTTACTTATTTCATGGGATACAACTTTTATTCAGGACACTATATCAAAAGAATACATTTGTATGGAGTAATTGGGCCATAAAGTTAAAGGTGGGATAGACACGCTAGAATGGAGAAGCTTCTGTATTTCAGACATAACGCCTTCATATGGGCTTTTATTGAGCCCCAATATTGGTAGGATAAAGAGGAACCATATCCTAACATATTATTTGTCTGGATGAAGAGATGATTCATGCATTTCTGTGGTCAAATGGGCAGTGGAATTTGGATTAAAATATTTGTCCGAATTACCACATTCACAATTGAAACCACTTGTAAACCCTACTCCCCTCCCCTCAATAAATTAGAGCTTTTATCATTTTCAAGGGTTGGTACGCACATTGGAAAGTTTAATTCAGAAGATAAGAGGTTTCAATCCAATTATCCAACAATTTTAAGATGGGTAGCTCTTGAATCAAGGATCCCCTCATCAAGACTTCCTCTTCTCCTTCTTCTTCTTCTTGTTGTTGTAATGTTTTTCTTCTTTCAAAAAACTCTTAGTTTGTATTAAATTTATTCTGTTATTTTAAATTTCCTTATTCTATTAATCTTACTAATTGGGTTAGAATAAAGAGTGGAGATGAGATTGGGTTCTACCATTTCAATCCTTTGCTCATGGAAAACGTCTCCACGATGACCACACCACCCATGGAAGAGTAGTTTTTTTAGTGATCGATCTATCTTAGACCCTATTTATTTAATTATTTTGAATCATTGAGCTACTTTAATTCATTTAATATGATCCATGAATTTTGTTTTTAAATTGTATGAATCTAAGAAAGCAATTGAACAATTAACACAAAAACACGCGAGTTCGAGATTTTGTGTATATTGTGAGAGCGCGATCTTAATTGGTAATGCAAGACCACACGAGGTAAATTTGTAGAGTTTAAATATAATCCCTAAACACAATTCATACTCATTTCATGAATGGATATGTGCTCTAATTAACCAATCACAACAAGCTAACCTTAGAACAAAAATCAAAGCAGGGCACTACAATTGCGTGTTCTAAAGCTAGCCTAGGGTTTAAGTAATTCCAACTTTGTGGTTAAGTTAACTCTTGTAGGGTTCGAGGGTTAAAAAATTAGGGAATAAAAATTAATTGGATTTTTATTTAAATGATAATTATTAATAAGTAAATGAAGATGTAAGTTAGATCGATTACTCCTTTGAAATATTTCCTAAAAAACATCTTTTTATTGTGTCATTTTAATCAAACTTCATTTTAAAACAAATAAAAATCAATCTTCTTCCAGAAAACTTCTTCTAGATTTATTAACTATAAAAACCCCCATCCTTTTATGTAGTGTTTCAATTTTATTCTTTTTTTAGAATTCCTCTGAAAAGTTTTTTTAATTCACTTCCTCTTTTGAGACATGACCTTGGTAAGCCACTTCACTGCATATAAGGACCTCAAAATCACACTAATCATTTGAGGGCACCCACGACAATGCTCTTTCATGGTGATTTTGTAATAAGAGATTATTTATTTTGATAAAGTATATTGGATATTATTCACTACCATGGAACTAATTTATGGGTTGTTTATTCCATCATTGTTGGAGATTAAAACAAATTTGGATTTAAGGAGTATATTCATAATTCGATGTTTTACAAAAGGAATAAGGAAGAATGAACGTATTCAATAGGTTTTTCGAGCAATTCATTTTATTACTTTTTCTTAAGAGAATAGATGATGAAGGTATTGACATGTATGTTATGTGACCTTCCTTATAAATTTTGGACTTTGAGTTTGGACTGATGTATTTTGGATATGTCTAAAGGATGGAATAGATGAAGTTGGAATCTGGATAATATTGTTTAAGGATAAAAAAATCCTTAATATTATTTTTGGATTGTTATAAAAAGGAAAACCCAGAGGTAGGGTGACAACCTGTCTCAGCCTGTACGACCATGAGGCTCAAACCCTCTACCGAAAGGTGATAAGGGTGCATCACCTACCACGAGTCTAAATAATGTCCGCGTTTATATAATGTAGTTTTTTTTAATGGAATGAAAGATGAATTATAAATTCATTTTTAGAACCCTATACAATTAGGTTAAATATAATATTTTTGAGTTCAATTATCCTTTGGAGTGAAATATTGGTTTGTGGTATAAATTATTTAAAGTATGGAACTTTTGTTGACAAGTAATTTTTTTCTTATTCAATGGAAAAAATAATTCTTAATATTTTGGGAAAGGATATTAACCCCAAAAATTTGTTAACCTAATACCTTATGATTTTTTGACCCAATGATATTTTAAATCATCATAGATTTATGGCTTTGAGTCCCTCAATATGCCATTTATTTTTCACATGTTTTTGATTGATGAACTTAATCACAACCTATAAATATTTTAGTTTTTCCTCTAATTATGTGTCTCAAATTTCTGCCAATTGTTTCCTATTTGAGATCATAATTTGGTGGTGAATTTTTCATTTCCCTTTCCCTATTATTAATAATAAATTTTATTAAAACTATTTCCGATGTAGGTATTCCACAAAAGTATTTTCTATTTTCAACCTTTTATTTTTGAATAACAATTTAAAATTGTGAGGACACAATTTATTAAAGGATCATAGAATGTAATCCCCAAGGATTTCATAATACATTATCTCTTTAAAATAATTTAATAGCTTTCACCACACGCAACACCGGGATCAAGTGCACCATGACTTAACAAACAAGCTGTTCCAAAATTGGTAATGAATAGTATTAAATACATTTTGAATTTTATAAATTCTATATAATTTTAACGTCCGTATTATGTTTATCTTAGACATAATATCAGAACAATTTCAATTTTTTAGATAAAGGAAATATTTTTTCAGTATATGAAATATTACAACCTTTTATTGGAAAGCACTTTTTAAATCCAATATTTGACACTTTTATATATTCAATATGACAAAAAAAACTTCTTCTTTAGAAGCAGGACATAAAAATTTATTTCTGATAAATTTGTTGTATCTTTCTGATATCTTTCATATTTTGATGAATATTGAAAAATACGAAATTCTAAATGAAAACAACTTTATTAATCAAAATAATTTATCATGTTAAATTATAAATTTTAGTGGTTTTAAAGTATAATTATATTATTTGATTATAATTTAATATAATTTAGGTCATTATATGTAATTTCAAATTTTAGTTGGACATATACACATGTCAATCTTTTGATAGGTTTTACTTTTGGAAAACCTGTTTTTTTGGTTTTGACAACATGAATTAATATTAAAAAAATGAATGAAACTTATATGTTTTGAATTTCGTAAAATAGAACTAATTTTTGAATTAGGAATATCAAAATTATCTTATGGTGATTATTTGTAATTTTTTTTTGTAAACTTTCAATTTTGGATGAATAATGAAAAAAATAAGTTATTGTATAAAACCTATTATTTATTTAAATAATTATTTATTTTATTTAAATTTCTTTTAAGTCAGAATAGTTATATAATTTATATATAAGTCCAATTTAATTCATTGGAGCCAT
The DNA here is from genome assembly GCA_963277665.1 of Viscum album. Lineage (NCBI taxonomy): Eukaryota > Viridiplantae > Streptophyta > Magnoliopsida > Santalales > Viscaceae > Viscum > Viscum album. The sequence continues at coordinate 1,048,781,964 of OY728130.1, read as the reverse complement.
TTTATAATAAGATTAGATATATAAAATTTTGTTGAACTTTTTACCGTCTTTTACCCACCTTCTAGGCACATTTGCAAATTTGCATAAAACGTAATTTTACCGCATCTGTGAATGGAATTTCAAAAATCTGAGAGACCCAATTGATATCTGTAAGTAAAATGTGGTTCAATAGGATAAAAATATTTTTTGTTGAGTAGTAACTTTTTCATTTTATTTACCATGGTTAAAATTAAATAGGGTAATTAAAGGTAAAAATGATGTTATAATTACCTATCACAGGTCCTAATTCTATTGGATAACTTTTTTTCAACCAAAATCAACCTTAGGAATAAAATATGAACCTCTTTGATCCAATTATATTATATTAGGACATTTATGATTATTTTATTTAAAGAAGAGTTAAATAATTAAATTTATTCATGATAAATTGATGATGCAGTAATTACATTATTAATGAATGATTAAAATAATTGATGTTTTAAATTTCAAAATAAATGTAAAATGAGAATTTTGAGGCATTACATGAATTTTATAGGTTAACAAGACATTTATGGTTGTTTTGATGAATTGTTTTTGAAGTAATAATGTTTTAATGAATTTTGAAAAAGCCAAATACTAAATAGTGTCAAAATTGACATAAATGCATTTTTAATAAAAATACTATTTTATTAAATGATAAAATACTTCTAAAAATATAAATTTTGTCCAATTTAATTATATAAGATTATATTTTCAATAATGAATAGTTTGGAATTAAATTCTTTTTTATAGTAAGTTTATTTACCGTTTATTATAATAATAAAAGAAGATATGTTAAAAATTAAACTATTTAACTATGAGTTAAATCTAAAATATATGATTAATATGGTGACCTATACATGTCTAAAACCTATTGGTTGAGATTATTTTGACCATCCCCACCGTATCTTTGAAATAAATAAATTTGGAGCCATTAGAAACTGAACATTATTTTATAATAAAATAATATTTCAACTTTTCCTAAAGAGACCATCACCATTCTTATAAAAGGGTACTTTCCCATATCTCAAAATCACACATCCAAATCCATTTGTCTCAGCCCAACCCTACCAAAATCTCCTCCCAAATTTTCCCACTTCAACCTAGAGGCCTTTCCTTTAGAATAAAGCCAAACTAAGGTGCCCTTTTGTTCATATCAAAATGAAACACCCAAAGAAGAGGTAATTATTTTATCACCTCTTTCAATGTTCTTTTCTTCTTCCAGATTCTTTTTCTTTTTTATTTCCATACAAAAAAAATAACTCTCGTACCTTTGACATAATATTATGTTATTATAAATATGGTAAAACCATATTCATTATTCTATCAATCTTATGAATGATAATGTCACCGTGCATGTGTACGTACGACTTACCGTCTCCAAGATGTGGGGTAATTTGTTATTAAACACTATTTTATTTATATTGATAATTGGATGAGTAATATATATATATATATAATAAAAATAAAATTCTAATTTTTTTTATAATTAATATACCATCCAATTCCACACATTATAATCATTCAGAAAATGATATCGTCGCTTGTCTGTACGTACGACCTATCGTCTTCATGACACGATGGGATTCATTTCCACGTTCACCATTAAAAGATGATTATAAATATATATATTATTAATAAGTATGTAATATATGACATAATAATGCTACTGGATATATATATATATATATGTATGTATGAATTTACTTACATATATCTTATGCATTTACTACCCTTCAATATGATATAAAAACGGAAACAACGTTTATGCGTACGTATGGCCTACCGTCTCCATAAATGGTGATTCCCATTTCATATATCTATCTTTTATAAATATTTACATTATAAATATATATATGACATATAAAACAATTTTTATATTCTAGAAGTATTTAAATCATGATCTAAATGATACGATCAAGAATAACAAGCTAAAACACATGCGATAAAGAAAGCAATTATTACCCAATATGTTAATTTAACATGGAAAGCATTATTAAATGGGTAGTTCAAAGTCTTAAATGATACATGCATGATATAATAAATATTCATATGGTTCTGTTATAACTTGATAACATACTATGGTCATTATACTGGAGGTTAAACATACCCTCGACCAGATGAAAGTACAATGTTAGAGTCAATTCCTCAATCTCATTATTATCCGAGATTGTTTATGAGTAAGTATTTTATAGGACATATTAATTAAAAATGTCCATATTTCATAAAATTCATTTCAAAATGATTATTTTAACGCAACATTTAATTAAAAACTCATTTTAAATGTTTTTAATATTTGTTCTTCTAAATATTTCTCATTAATGTCCATGCTTTCAAAATTGTTTTATGGATTTATTTATATAAAAATGCTTATTTTAAAATGTTAATTCCTGTAAAAAGTTTCAAAGTGGTATGGGAAACTTTTATTCCAAAATCTATTTTAAATGACTTCCTTTATAAATGTGTGAATTTTATATGATTTCACAAAAATGGATATTTATCTCAAAAGGTTTTACTGATCGTTTTCAACTATGTCCACATCCTTTACTAGATATTGTTCTTAATTAAGGTTTATTTGTTATAATACAATCTTCTATATTGTATTGAATGTGTTATGATATGTTTGACTTTGGATGTGCTATTTTTATACCCTTCAAGGTTTATATTTGATGTATTGACTTTTCTCATTCTAGTTTTTATAGGAATGTTTTTGTTATCTTTCATCATTTTCATATGAGGAATACAGTAGAGATAGTATAAGACAAGTGGCGCCTTATATAGCTTCTTGATGCATCGTTAGTTCTCATGAGACAAATTAGTGTCTTAGCACAAGATCTATAGAAATATTTTAGTGGTAGTCCGGGAACGAGACCTTGACTACGGGGTAATGATTCCCGATGTTAGGCATTCCCACATTAGGAAATTAATTATTACATGTAATTTTTTAACTATTAGAATAACCATGTGCATTTTTATATGGTAATTTTTGATTTATTTTCTTCATACTATGTTCATGTTTTTTTTAAAAGGATGTTGTTTTTATTACACATAATGCCTTAAAATTTTATAGCTTTCACTAAGTTATTTTCCATTACTAGGCATCTGAGCTCACCCCTTTATTATTTTTTGATTCCTAGGATTCCAAGAAGTGTATACTGAATGATATGCAGGGTTAAGATATGGTAATAATGGTAACAGAATATTTATGTTATGTTTTTTTAATGTGTAATGTAACATTGAAGTATGCAATCAATTTTCCATGACTGCTAAACTGATCTGTCCTTCAGGACTTGATCCCTTGTAATCATGAAAATGTATTAAAATAATGCACCGACTCTTGATAACTGGGGTCAAGGAGTTATATTCCACACTCATGGTCAATGTAGAAATTTCCATTCTCAACAATCCAATTCAACAGCTATTGGAACTGAGTAGATCATGGATATATTTGGGTAGCTTAATTATGTTATGATGAAGAACAGTTCATGAATTGGGAAACCTATTATTTTGAATCATTATTCTCTAATATTTGATCGATTCATGTCCTAAAATCCACCATCATTATGTGGGACCACTAATCAAGTGGTATTTGAGAAATGGATTATGTCCCTTGAAAATATATTTGTCCCTAGAGATTTTTTAAAGGAAAAGGTTATACATGAAGTATACCACATCAATGGTGATTCTAATCAATGTTTAAAAGTGGCCTATAATTATAGGGAGGAATATGTAATAGAACACATAAAAAAGAGAGAATTTAAAGAAACCTTTTTTGAAAAATATATACCGCATTATCAACGAGTTGAAATAATTATAAATTTACATAGATTAACATATATGTGAAAGTTACATTGATTAAAATAAAAGAGAATAAAAGTAATTTAGAGCATGTGGATAACCTTAAAAGACTACATAGATATACTATGTGTTATATATGATATATGGAAATCAATATTGACCATTTAATTAAAAGGATTTGGACTAGTCTTCGAAAGGTGATGGTTTCTTAATATTTTTCATCATAAGATAAAATAGTTAATACAATATCATAACATAGAAATAATTTTCCAGAGCCTATATATTCAAGGGGAATAAAGAGAATAAGAATTTTAATTTACACTCTAAAAAATGGAACTCATCATAGAAGAAAGAGAAAATGAATAAATTTCCATCACATGATAAATTTGGTAAGAAAATCCTAGAAAATGATTGAATGACATAGGAGTTATTTAAATGTTTGGTGATGAGGGTTATATGGATATTGAATTCATGTGATGTAAACAAATGAATAATTTATAGTGATAAAACTATAGATAAATGGTGAATTATTTACAGCATTTCCCCAAGAATCGATTAAAACTACTATTTGACGTTCCATGGGGTGAAATCCATGAATATGGGATCAATACTATTGAGGATGATTTTTCTAAAGATGGGGTGGTAGATAATTTAATTGTATCTTAAAATTTAGAAAATTATTTATTTTATTTTGGATCCAATAAATATTTTATATATTTATCTTTTCCTCTGAATAATAGGTATTTACTAGAATATTTATATGGAAGTTATCAGTCAAAAATCCTAGTGAAAGTCCCACTATGACATAGATATTCAAGGAAGATCACATTGTGGCACATAAACATGCTCTATTTTTTTATTTATTATTATATATATGTTCCACTATAATATATTAAATGTTATATATTGGCTCTACAGATATGATGAAAAAATTTATTTCTAAGATATTGAAATTATGAATCAAGATGTATATATGGAATTCATTATCTTTAGAGTTGATACATCATCATTTGAGTAATGTATTTATCCACCACATTAGCTCTTCTAAATGAGATTCTTGGGTATGAATAAAAAACACGTTCTATGGATGGAAATGGTAATCTAAAATACAAGTTACCAATATTTTATTGGAATATGTTAATAAATTACCTAAAAAAATACTCAGAAATCCCCCAGATTATGATGTGAAGTTTTCCATAGATGTAATCCCTGTTCCATGACCTATATCAAAGACTCCAAATAGAATATAAACTATATAATTAGTTGATTTGAATAAAAATCAATAGGAATCTTGTAATAAGGGATTGATATGATCTATAGTTTTACCTTAGGGGTCCCATGTTCTTTTCATTAGTAATAAATATGGATCTATGAGGCCATATATTAATTATATGGAAATAAATTATATTATAATAATGAATAATTATCATTTTCCTCTAATTTATAACTTATTCTATCATCTTCTCAAAAATTAATTTTTTCAAATATTTTACTTAATTATTGCTATCATTAATTGTAAATACTGAAGGATGATATTTCAAGGAAAACACTCCCAATGTTGTATAAACATTATGAGTTTATAGTAATTCTAATTCGATTGACAAATGCACAATTTTTTTATGAATCTAATGGATAAATTATTAAAATAATGTCATGATAATATGTTTGGTATTCATTAATGTAATAATGGTGTAATATAAAAGACATGAGGATCATGAAAACCACTTGAAAATATTATATAAGAATAATAGAATAAATGAGTAATATGGTAACTTTAACACGTATGAATTCTAAATTTAATATGTTTCTTCTCTCAGACATATTTTATCTAAGGATGTAATAATAGATGATCCTATAATGAGAAATTTATTCAAAGAATGGCCATAACCATCGAGGATTAGTTATGTATGTTGTTTCATTGATTTGGAAGATTACTATCCGTGATTCAAGTAAAATATTTATTGATTGGCTATCTCGTTAATAAATGTTACACATAAATGGGTTAGAGTTATATTGTAATGTAACGTGATGAAATTTTTGAACAATTGATTTGGATAATGGTCAATGACATAATTTTGAATCTTATATTAGGAAATTATGGAGTTTTGATATATAATGATTCATTGAAGAAGGGTTTTTTTGACCTTATATTGAATAATAATGTTATTTCATATTCATTAATTAAGTTAAATATTGATTAAATTAACTATTTAACCAACGATATTTATTTTTAATCTATAACAATATATATAATGATATAGATAAATTATATTTTAAGAGACATTTGTCAGATATTCGCAGACCATAACAACATGAAATACATAATTTCATAAAAATAGATCAATTTGAGGTAAATATGATGGCTCGAGCTACACAGGGACTATGATTTCTCATTTAACTACCACCTATGAATTTAAATAATGTATTTTATGTGTTTAGTATAAAATATCATTAAGTCTTGACTGAAATGAGGATTGAAATGGATCTTTTGTTTTTGGACCTAGTAAAGATGTATATGAGAATTATTATTGAAGGGGATAATTCTCCCCATTTTCAAGTGAATGAAAAACCATATTTATAGAACAATAGAAAATTCTCTTAATCTAGTGATGGAAACTTTCAAATGAAAATTAAATTTTGAAGGATATGAAATTGGATAATTTTTTTTGTAAATATTGAATTCTGAAAAATGGAAGGAGGATACATTTTCTATCTATACATGAGATAAAAATGGAATTGTTGGGGGATTCCAATTAATTGAATTTACCTAATCACAATTTTCATAGAAAGATGTATAGGTAATTGAGGGAACATTTTTTATAAGATAATATTATGTGGGAAATTTTTTATTATATATCAAGATGATTGTTTTTTCAACCGATTAAGGCCAAGCGATAACATCCAAGAGGTTTCATTAAACATAATACTATTTCCTTATAGAATTGGGATGAAATTTATATGGACATTTTCAATTGATTACCAATTAATACTTGGAAAAATCGTATGATATGGGTTATTTTTGATCTCCTAACCAAATATGAACATTTCATTTCTATAAGTAAATATTTATCTCATTAAAAAATTTCAAAACTCAATACTATGGATTTTGAAAAACAATATTATAAACATATATCAATTACATCTGATCATGATAAAAAATTTATATTGAGATTCTAGGAAAGTCTAAAGAAGGATTTGGATACTTTGTTTTATTTTAGCACTTCTAATCATAATAAAACTAATGGATACTTTGAAAGGACTATTAAAACATTAAAAGACTTGTTGATATCATTATCACATGAATTTTAAGTAATGTGGTATTAATAATTATATTTGGTAGAGTTTTCTTAAAATAATATTTTCCATCAAATTATTCAAATGTTTCCATATGAATCATTATATGGGTAGATATGTTGTACTCATAGTTATTGTGATACAGTTGGTGAATGGAAACATGTAGGCCTAAACCATGTTGAGAAGAAAATAAATAAGCTAAAAAATATTCAAACTTATATAAAAATAGATCTGAAAAGGAAAAAATATTTATTTTGATTACTAGAGGAATGATTTGGAATTTTAACTAAGAGGTCATGTTTTTTGAATATATTACCATTGATGGTTGTTATAATATTTGTTAAGAAGGGAAAACTCAACCCCATGTACATCATAACCATTAAAATTAATGAATACAATGGTGTTATATATTACATATTGGAAATTACAATAATACTCTCTAATATACATGTTATTTTTAAAATATCATTTATAAGAATGTTCATGTAAGAACCAATTCATTTTCTTAGCTTTGAAGAAATAGATTTGAAACCTGATCTATCATACAATAAAGATCCAATTAATATTCTTGACACAAGAGAGAATGTAATGAGGAATTAGAAAACCAGATTGGTTAAGGTACCTTATGTATATCATAAAACATTGGATGAAATTTGGTAACCATAGGATGTTATAAATGCGAACCACACCCATTTAATTATAATGTAATATCCATGAAAATTTTGAGGATATATTTTATCTAAGAGGGAAAAATATAACACATGAGAATAAATTATAGTATGAGAAAATTTTTTTTTGAAAAAATATAATACAATTATCATATAATATTTAATTTTACAATATTTTTAATTTTTCAAGATAATTATTTATTTGGAACATTGTCAAAATAATCCATGAATGATTTTTGTTGAATTTTTATTAAAAATAATATTTAATGAATAATCAAAAAGGTAAAATTAAAAAATTTAAAATATTGTCCAAAAAATATGTACTAACATATATAATTATAGCATTAATAACTAAAAAATTTATGGAAATAAAGATAATATTATTTGATGGTTAAATTATGTATTTTTCAAAAAACAAAGTTTTATCAGTAAACTACTTTTTTTTCTTGAAAAACTATTTTAGTTTAAATGGGAATAATTTTTAACCATTTTAATAATAATTAATGAAGAATTATTTAGATGAAATTTATATATTATATAATAAATTTACGAATTTAAATCTACATAATGATGACTACAAGTCACATAGTTAATGTAAGATAACTTATGCATGAAGAACACATTTATGAAAATCTAATTTTTGATAATATTTGTTGGTTAATTGTTAACCTAAATTATTCAAATTATATAAATTTAATTTTAAAAATATATCCCATATTTTTATTTATACTTATTTATATTATTTTTTATGGTCAACATAATTTTTAGTCTTAATTAATAGAATAAATAGTAAAATTTAATTACTACAGTTAAGGTAAAACATGTTGATAGTGGGGTTAATATATAATTATAAGGATAAAAATGAACGACACACTTTCGAAAACCCTTTTTTTGTTTTATTTAGAACTTATCCTTGTTAATTTCTAATTGTACATATTTTTTCTTTATTTAAAAGATATTAGAATGAAATTAATGAATAAATTTGAAAAGGTACAAGTGTACCCCCCACCATAATTTAAGAGTTCACCTCCTACAAAAACTTATTCACAATTATAAATAAAAATGAAATAAAACCCATAAAATTTTCCCCCAACCATTCTTCTAAAATTATAAATGTTATTTTATTACCAAATAACAAACCCTTGTGTCCTTAAAAATAGATGCAATGGATTTTATTCTATGAGAAGTTAATCATCATCACTGACCTCCTTCTTTTTTATTTATTTTTTACCACCATAAATTAAATATTGAAAAAGAAATTACAATAACACAATTATTTATCATATAAGCTTAAATCTTTATTTTTATGTAATATTATTTATTCATATCCTTCTCCATCAAATGGGAATCAAAATCCTCATTCGTGTCTACAATGGACTACCACATCATGAAACGAGGTAATTTGTTTCCGATCACAGACTCACATGGACGATCATAATGATGTTAGTAATTTATATTTATGAAAATTATAGAATTATTTTTATTAAAAAATATTAATATACCATCCACATCGTTACCCATTCTCTTATTATGAAAATTATAAAGTCGCTCATGCGTACGTATGACCTGCTGTAGGCATGAAGCGATGTGATTCATTTTCCATGTTTAAATTTAAAAAATGATTATAAAATTAAATATGATATATTAATATTATAAATATAATATTTTTATAATTATTGATATGATGTAACTATGTCACATTCTCTATATCTATAACTTTCGCAACAAGAAATGCATGAGAAAACAAAGTAGTTATCACCTGTAAAAATAGTAAAAAAGAAATACTGTCAAATAAAGTGTGATAAGATGTTATAAAAGTATCATATATGATATTATTAATTTTAATATTGTTCTATTTTTAATTAATAATATTTTTAAAACAATTATATAGTATGGTAAGTAATGTTCAAATAAATTAAAATGTTAGGTAAGGGTTATCACCTCAATTTACCCTCCATTATGATATATTTGTTATTTTACACCAATTCAATTTTATGTCCTGTATATGATGCACATTTTAAATATTTCACATGAATACTTATTTGTTATTGATTTTTAAAGTTTCAATTCATGTTTATTATTTGAATGGGGTAAAATTCAAAAATATATATAGAGGTAAGAATTTATATTACAATTTTAGTTTCTTTTGGGATTGTACATATTTGTATTAATGGGATCTTATAATTTATAATTAATAAGATCTAATAATTTTCTTATCCTATTGATATTTAATGAGTTTCTATATTTTCACCAAAATATCCTCTCTTTACTACATGGACTATGAAAATAAATTTTTAAAATAAAAACCAATTTTATATATCTTTTAATAGGTTTTATATATTTATTCCATGTCCATATTTTTAAAATGTTTTACAAAAGTAATTTTTATTAATAAAGTATTTAATTAAAGAAATTTTAATATATCCATGAATTTTTAAATTATTTAAAATTAATATTTATAATGTTATTTTAAATCCATGTTTAAAAAAATTCGAAAGGATTGTCTTTTAAATGTGTACAATGATAATAGACATCCCCAGTGACATAACCATTTAATGAAATGTAGACAATTATATATGTTTTAAATGGATTTACAGATAAAAATTTATTATGATATTTTAGTTTAATATTTCACTTGAATTCCCTATATTATTCTAAATGATATGATTTTATTACAAAACCTATTTTTCTCATGAGCTGATGGTCATATATTATAACATATTAATTTTGTTTTTTTTAACTTCTCATGAGAGATTCATTTTCATGTGTAATTGGAAATTAAATTTCCCCTAAATATCCATATTTTTTTCGAAGAAATCAAAAAAGGTTTTACCGTATATCATTTCATCACATGTTGTTTTAATTTTAAAGTTATTTGATTGACTAGGGAAATATTTACAATACAAATTATTTATTCAATATATAAAATTATTGATAAGAAATATTTTTATTGAATTAAATCAATCACTCGATGTATGAGGAAATATTTGGACATGTAGTGATGGGTGGTTCCCAAAATTATATATCCCTTTGATGTATTAACTAGTGTCATGTGGAAAATTAGTTGGCCAAATTAAATGTATTTTTACCCACAATTTTGAACATCCTTCACATAAGGTCTGGATACTAGATAAATCATTATGTTTGAGACTATAATTTCCAAATTTAATCATTTTCATCCATGAGAAATGAATTATTATCATTATTCACAAGATTAATGCATTTATATTATCCATAAAATGAACATCATGGACATAATATTAATTAACTGATTTGTTCTTTTAGTTATTATCATTACCATATTTATTTTGGATCATTTATATAAGATTGTTTCCACTATATGTCAAATTTACGAAGAATTTAAGATCACCCTTATTTTGATTACATTATATAGGACATGAAGAATATTTTTTTGAAGGAGTTCAAGGATAATGAATTTTTTCCCATTACTATATATTGTTTTTTATTCCCAATGTAAATTTGGAATCATGTATGTTTTTCCCTCTACAAGGGAACTAAACTGATCGACATTTAAAAATTTTACCCCTTATATATATATACCAATGTAAAAATCTAACCACCAACACTCAATTACTAGTGTCAGGGTTGTTATACTGGGGAAATATAATCTTAAGAATGGGTGAGAAAAAATTTTGTATAGGTATAAACATAAGAGATAACATTTAAAAATCCTAAGTGATCATAATATGAGAATAAATATTATGGAATAAATAGATTACCAAAAATGAAATAAATGAATGAAATTGGATGTATAATATATAAATTGATGACCTATCAATAAATAAAAAAATGGACAACAATAATTGGTTCCAAATTGATAAAATTTATAATGTCAGATAGCTAATTTCATTATCGAATCTAAGATATAATTGTATTGGACATCATAATCTTACATTCAATGCCCAGTGGCTTGAGATCAATTTAATATTGGAATGCATCCTCCAAAATACACCAATGTTTTTTCCGAACGAGACCAATCAATGTATTAAGGGGTTATTTGGGCCACATAAATTACTAACAATGTCCAATATATTCATCTTATGATGGGAAAAACAAAATATAAAATATATTTCAAAAATGAATTAGTAAATACGAAACTTTAATTCTGATGTAACATGTATATAAATATTAAAAATTTCCCAAATCAATAAATTGACTTCTTTTTTATGTATGCATCTATCAAACCAACACCATATAGATTAATGATTATATTGTTAAGACCATAATTTCACCATATCAATCATTGTATGCATGTTTAGGATAATTCCATTCAATGACAAGAATTAAAAATAAGGTAACATTAAAAGAAAAATCCTACTTATACACAGGTTATGATCACATAGAAAAATTGAGCTAATAGAAAGGGATGATAAAGGTGAAATTTTTCAGTATTGATGCAAAAATAAATAAAATGGTACCCTTTTTTGAATGATTTATTTAGAAAAAATACAAGTAACCATTTATCAGAGCTAAATATTTTATTAGCTCTGATAAAAGTCATAATTCTTAAATGAACACATAATATTCTATGAAATATTATATTGTAGTATATATATAAATTTTTATTGATAAAGATATAATACATTTTCTTGAATATGATATATATAATACATAATATATAATTACACTAAATATTAATTGATTTAGTTAAAAATTATTATAAATTAATTAAAAATTAATATTAATTAATAAATAACAATCTAGTATTGACTAATAAAAATTTAATAATAATTTCATGATAGTAAAAACTGATAAAATAATTAATGAGGGGCCATTATTATAATGACACTGTCTTGACGTATATTTATTTGAAATTATATTTTTGGAATAAAAAAAATAGACCCAAAGACGAAATTATTTTTGTTGCTTCGAAAACCCCAAACACAAATTTCTAGTCTAGTGAGATATCCTCAATGTTTTCTACAAATATCATCACCATTTTTATTCCAACATAAAAAAATTATTTACATCCTAGATAAAAGAAACATATAAAAGGGGCGACATCAGAAGCTCAATAATGGAAAACAATGGAGATGTAAATCATAAAAAAATATAAGGGTACAATAATATGAACATGAAATTTTAAATTATACCCTTCATATCATAGATCATAATCTTGAGTCATGAAAATTTATAAGAAATAAATCCTTAAATAATAACATTAACATAACACATGGAATTAAAAAAATCATATAATCATAGAAAATCATTTCCATATTAGTCAAGGGTCATTTCCATGAAAATCATAGTGGAAAAAGTCCTTTACTAAACTTCATTCAATCCACGTTCTGGAACTGTATTACTAAACTGAGAACATTTCATGTTCCAACGCTGTGTTACTGAACTGTGGTCATTTCCCATTCCAACCATATATTTATGAGTTAAGATAATTTTCTATTCCAACCCTATATATATCATGATATATAAATATTTACCCATATCATTTTCAAAAGATATCGGGTCCACCCATTGAATAATTAAAACCATACATATGTGTATCAGAAAAACTAAAACCATTTATGATATCATAATCTTTGAAAAAATGGGATTCCTAAACATCATTAAATCATGACATAGCTCCTGGAAAAGAAATGGGTTTCACAAATATCTTGATAAAAATAAACCAAACACAAGAATAATAGGGATTGTATCCATGAAAAATATCCACAATAATACATATGTAATATTTGAAATTTCACATGAGAATTATTCTTAAGGAAAATACCCAGTCTTCTTTGAAAACACTTTCTTTTATTAAAATCCCATGAAATTTTAAAACGAAAAATTTAATTTGAAAATAACCTTATAATAATTTATAGGAATCATCATGGAATTAAGGCATTATTAAAGTGTAAAAATCCATTCATGTTGTATTTGTTAAAAAACATTCCTTTCATATTTTTTAAAAAAGACATAATGTACCTCATTTGAAATTTAAAAAAAATATTTCCTTCAAACCATGTAGTAAAAAGTAAAAAATGATTAAAAATTTCCATAAAAATCCATATGATAATATAAAAATATTTTTTTTAAATCATTTTTAGAAAATGTGGAAATGGATAATAAATGTTCCCCAACAAAGGCTTTAAATAATACATTCCCAAATATCGAGGAGACTATAAAATAATTACTCTTTCATTTATAAATAATAGATTCTTATAGCCCATGAAAGAAATAAAGTCATAAGTAAATTAAAATTCCATAATCTTATGGATAATACTCATACAAGACATTCATGGGTAGTATATACACAATATAGAAGTGACATGAAGTGTATAAGGCATGTGTCTCATAGAAATAAATGTGATACAAAAATTCATTATGTTAGGTATTATTTCTTTAGTACATATCTGAACCAATTGAATTATTTTTTTTAAAAATGTTATTAACTTTTTTTTGAACCATATTCATATCTATTATTATATATATGATCATTTAATCACCTGTTTGTTATTAACATTTCATTATTACACTTTTTTTGGTAGTTAACTGATTCATTTTCTTATGCATGTTTTGTCATATATGTCCCAATTCATGCACATGGGATATATATATACTTAATTTATTTAATTATATTAATTAAATATGAAACATTTTTATGAATTATATATATTTACATTATAATTTTTAATTGTGATCATTGATAATGAATTACATCGCATCATGGAGATAATAGGTCGTACTTACGCACGAGCGATGATATCTGTCATGACCCGTCCTTGGGGCTCATGCCATGAATACCCCAATCCCACCTTCCATAGGACAGGGGATAACGACTAGTACCAAAGGCATAAATCCCGATAACTGGGAAGGCATTGCCTTTATAAAAGTAAACAAAACACCACAGAGTAAAAGTGGAAGAAAACACTAAGTACAGCAGTAACAAAAGTGCTGAAAGTACAAAGGCGCCGGAAATACAATCCCAATAGATAGGTAGAACTATAACTGAAAGTAAAGTACAACAGAAAAGACAAGAAGCTGAAAGATGAAACACAGCTCCTAGATCATCGACCACAGATCCTACCTGAAGGGTAGGTACAGATGTCCTCCTCAGCACTCCACGTCCGATCGTCTGTTCGTCTGTCTCCTCCGGGTACCGACTCGTCGTGAAGTCCACCTCTAGATACTGACTCGTTGTGAGGTCCACTTACAGGTACCATCCAGTCCTCAATCACTCGGACTCTGTTAGCGCTGCCCATCATCTGCATCCAACACAACAACGTGCGGCCATAGCCCGTGTAGGGGTGACTATACAATACTCAGTAGGGACCCCGAGAACCTAAAGGTCTCACTAAATTCAACAAGGATAACCACAAAGAAGGATCTTAACAGATAACCCTTACTTAGGTATAAGCCCATAATTATACCTATGTTATCAAGTAACCCATCTCAATCATGAGGAAACACAAAGGTTATGAAATCAATAGATAACCACTACCTATGTATATGCCCATACATATACCTAAGTTATCAAGTTACCCATCTCAATAATAAGGTAAACACAAAGGTCATAGACTCAGATCAAACCAGGATTTTCACTATCAAAACTGTAACTACTGAAGAGTTTTGTCTCTGACTAGTACAGTGATCCTGTCACGACTTCGAGGTACTGATCACTATCCTAAGACTGCTGAGGTACCCCTCCTGTCGAGTAGCGCGGGTCAGCCACCGAAACACAGTAGTGCTTCCAGCCGGGGTTTGCCACCCAAACATAGTTGTGCACCCCCTAGTAGCCTACAAAGGTACTCCTTATGTTGAGTACCGCGGGTCTGTACTCAAACAAAGTAGTGCTCCATCCACCATGGGTCAGCACCCAAACGTAGTAGTGCTCCATCCACAAGGCTAGTCGACTCACTCCAAGTCGAGTCGGTCAAGCAGTCGCCATGTCTCAGCAGGCTACATGGTCTCCGTACTCCGTATGATCATCTCCGGGCAGTTCCTCTCCATGAGCTACAGTCGATAATCCAAGTATCTCAAAGTCCCAAGAAGAAGTATCTCAAAGCACCGCCTCGTCATAGGGGTCTCAACGCAACAAATGACGCGTCAATCGGATGCCCGGTCTGTGAGTTGTTATCCTTTTCGTCCCAGGGGCCCGGTTGGTTTCGTGTACGAACCGACCCGACCATATCTCAACTATACCCTGAAATCACATAGGGTATAATCATAGGGACAGCTTCTCGACGTGATCACCAACCCCGCTGACGGTTCGTCAAACGGACTTCCGGTCTGAAAGTTATCGGCTTTTCCGTTCCAGGGGCCCGGTTGGATTTCATATACAATCCAACCCGGCCATACTCCAACTGTGCACAAACCTCGAGCGGAGTATGCCAAAAGGTCCGTCTCACTAAGAGGAATCAAAAAAAGTATGTGGCACGTCAATAAGACGTCCATAACTCAAGTTATAAGCGTTTCCGCTCCGCGGGCCCGGTTGGTTTCGGGTTGGAACCAACCCGGCCGTACCCCAAGTTCTCCAAAACCTTGAGTGTAATATACCAACATGACCTTCTCGATCCAAGGATTTCATCGCAACTGACGGTGTGTCATTCGGAGGTCCATAGCCTATGTTATGGGCGTTTGAACGGATCTATCTGAAAATAGGGGGTTCGGGCCCAGTCCGACCCAACTCGATACCCCCTGGGTCGGCCCGAACCGGGTCAACCTGAACTGGGTCTGGGTCTTGACCATTAGGGCGCGGCCCAGCTTGGATGGCGTGGCTTGGCCCAGCACGGGAGTCCGGCCCAGCGCGGGCGGCCCTGCCCGACACGGGTGGTCCGGCCCGGTGCGGCTGGTCCGGCCGACGCAGCCTGTTGGCCTAGCACGGGCGCGGCCCGCGTGGCCATCGAAGAGTGGAGGGGGGTGTTGTCCCCCCTAGTTGACCAAAACGGCGTAGCTTAATTGTAGCACCTCCCCCTAAACCCGAAACGGCTTAGCCGTTACGGTCGGCCACGACTCAGCCGCGGCGGTCTCCTCCTGCGGCACACCACCTCCTTCTGCGCCTACGGTCACTATGGGACTTGTAGATTACTGCGAAGGGTTCAAAACGTCTTTGCTGCCTGCTTCGTCGTCACCCGTCGATCCGCACATCAATAAAAAAGCTACGGAGGGTAGTCGGGCCATGTTTGTTCGGCCCGCACCCTCTGTGTTAGGTGTTATCAATTGGAAAACATTTAAACACATGCTTTTAATCATTGATGAGGGTATAATTTATTTAAAATAAATTATACGAACAAGTTGAAATTAAATACCCACACACGAGGGTATAATTAACATAAAGATTATATACGAAAACCCCCTACCTTGAAATTGATGTCGCACGTCGTCGAGTCACAGAAGTCGAACGTCGCAGTAGTTGGGTGTCGCCGAAGAATGGTATCGATTCCATTGACGTCAGAAAAATAAGAAGAACGTTATTGTTGGTGTCGGTCTCCATGGTCGGCGTCTCCATCCTTGTCGCGGAAGGATAAGTGGATGGAGAATTTCGGGACCGCCAAGTTGATTTCCTTCTTCGGAGACGTAGCATTCTTCAACGAATGAGATGAAGTATGAAGGCACGTTGTCGTTGGCGATGATCACCACGGTCGGCGACTTCTCCATTGACGCGGAGGAAGAGAAGAGTTGATGGCCGTTCTTCATCGACAACGTTCTTCGTCATTGGAGGAAATCTCTCCCTCCTCTCCTTCTCCTCCTTAGCTCTCCACCAAGAAATTAAGCCCCCCAAAATAATAGAGTTCTCTCTCTGTTATTATTTTGGAACTAAACCCACGTGATATCACTCATAAAGTGAAAACACATAGATTAAATGTGGAGAGATGAATTCAAAAAGATTTGAATTAAAAGAATCAATTAATTCACTTCATTAATGAGGGAGAGTGGGTGAGTTAAAAATTAAAGAGGGAGTTAGGGAGTTATGGGGAATGTGAAGGAGTGGGGTTCATGTGGGCCCCAACTCACATTCAACCACACTTAGGTAGTTAGTAACTAGTGGCTTTCTCCCCAACTCCCACACATAGGTTAAAACCAACTAGGCTAGAAATAAAATTTAATGACAATTTTTATTCCCCTTTTTATTTAAACCACAATTTTTAACAACTCCTTCTGAGCAATCAAATCTTTGGTAAAGGTCCTCTTAAGTAATTACCAGCGTTGCGGTTTCATCGGTACCCTCAGATTTTGATTTCGAGCACCAGTTAAAAAGTAAGAAAAACTCGCTCGTTCGTTCACTGAACGTGCCTGATCTGAACTTCGGAAATTGATTCCTGCCACACCGGGCCTCGGAATCAGGTGCCGTCAGAAACCGCATACTCGTAAAATTCAAATCAAATTAAGAAAAAATTTCCTTGAAATTTCTGAGACTTTACAATATCATTCCCTTAATTGTGAAATGGTATGGAATTTAATGGTAAATATTTTTTCCAGATTCAATATAATTTTATAATTATCATATATATTTATTATTTCCATCATTATACCCATCCATGTAATTTTGTGATGAATATTAAATTACACCACGTTGAGGAGATGGTAAGTCATATGTACACATGCGTGGACCAATAGTTTTTTTGTAGAATGGATAGAAGGTGGAATCTGATTGTTACATAATACTAATAACATATAAAAATATAGGTGATAATATATATATTATATTATAATGGAATGAACAAAGGAATTGGAAGTTGAAGAAGAAATGATCATAAGAGAGTTGGTAAAGGAGATTTCCTCTTCTTCTGCGAGCTCCCTCTAGATATCCTCTTATAGACACTATAGTTGGCATTTTTTGAAGACCAAAACCTAAATAACGTGACAAATAATTATTACACGCCATATTTTATATGGATGGTCAAGAATAAAGGATCAACGAGATTCAATGAATTGAGGGAGGAGGTTCCCTTTTATAATTGAAGTGAGGGGTAATTTGGGGATTTATGTAAATATTAATTTATAATAATTTAACTATCAATATAAATGCCTACAAATGGAAATTTATTCAAATATAAGAATTTATTATTTTTTAATATAATCACAAATAGATTTTTTATGTGTTTTGTTTTAATTTTAAACCTTTAAAATTTGATTAAACGTTAGTTAACATATTTAATTTTAACTAATATAACAAATTCATTAGCATAAAATGATTGTAAAATTTAATTATATGATATCAATTAGACCATAAATAAATTATTAGGAATAATTCTAGAAATTTTTAAAATAATGTTTTTTTATTTTTATTTTAGTTTTATGATTTATATAATGTTAATAAAACATTATTTTAATAAAATATCAATAGTATCAATTTTAAAACTATGTAGTTCATAAATGTTAAAAAATATCAATATTACTGGTTAAATCTGAAAAAAATATTTTATTATATCACTATGAGGTCAAGGTTATATATAAAATTATTTTACAACATTAATTACTGAAATGTTATTTGTTTTAATATTTTTAATAACATTTATTTGATATTTCTGTAAATAAAATATTTACTACATCTGTGTTGTGTAATTTGTTAATATACTTTTATCTCTAATAAAAAGTAAATATATATAACTTGATAAAAATAAATATTCGTTATTTTATAATAATATCTGTTGTTTAATTTATATACTGTATAACCCAACAATAAAATTTATATAGTTACTAAAAACCTTAATGTGAGATCTTCAAATTCTTAATAAGGAAAATATTATAAATTCCATAATATCACACAAGTGGACCAAAACGTAAAAATTAAATTTATTACATTGCTAAATGTTTATTTAGTTGATTATTACATTTATATTTGTGCATATCATACTTTCTTCCTTATATGGAAACATAAGTGATATTAAAGATAAAGAATTGAAATTTTGTGTATTTCTTGGATTTAAATGTTATATAACTAATTTTCAGTGAAATGTGTCCATAAAATTACTTAATTTATATCTTTATGTGTTAAGTATCAAATTTCATTTTTCCACTAAAATTTTGGAATTTTAAAGATAATTTTATAGTTATTTAAAAAAAATTTTAACCTAAATTTTCCAATTAACCCATTATCATGGTAACAATATTTATAATGTTTAATATTTATATTGGACAAAACGAAAAGGGACATACTTCCCTAATTAAGAACATATAAATCCAAATTTTACATCTATTTATTTAAATTATAAAAAAAGAGCTTATAAAATTTAATTTCAGATATAGTTATTAAAATGTGATCAAAATTTGTTTTTTTCAGAAAAATTCCCTTTTAAAAAACAAAAGTTTTATTTAATAAAATCATATTTAAAATATATTTATAAAATCATAATTTTACAATTTTAATTTAAAATCAACTAATTTAAATTTAAATATATTGTAGAACATAATTTTACATTGTATATATATTAAAACAAAATACAGTTTTTCAAAAAAATTATTTCAGTATTCATCAAAACATGAAACATACTAGAAAAAAACCAAAAATTTAACAAAAGATTTTTTTTAAATTCTTATTTAATAAAATAATCTTATTTTTTGAATAGAATAAAAAAATGATTCAATGATTGGATTTAAAATAGGTTCTCTATTAAATGCCGATAAAATTATACTTATGAAAAATACATCTTTTTAATGAGAGAATTTGATTTATTGTTATATTAAGTATATTAAATATATTATGTGAATGTAAAAAATATTTGGAATAATATTAAAAATAGATATTTAATTAATATCATTCACTAATTTTAATTTTTTAAATTTATTCAGACAAGAATACTTTTAGTGGAAGATAATTAAACTATTACCATTATATTTTATCGATGTATATTTTCATTTATAAATTAATTGTAACAAATGAAGTCATCTTATGAAACATATATTATCATATGTTGTTTAATAATAATAATAAACTGTAAATTAATCGCTAGGTTATTATCTTATTTAAATAATAATAAAATGATGTTTTGTAAAAACATAGTGTTTTGGGTAACACATACATAGTCGTTGTTGCGTCTATTATAATACATCAATAAAATAAAATTAAGAAAATATATGTCATAAAAATTTCAGAAACTTAAATTATAGACACCTTAAAATTATTTTCACCCTAGGAATCTGTCTGGGTTATAAATGGTTTATTATGTGAGAGTTTATTTCATAAAAACCCACATTGAAAAATGAATACTAAAACATACATTTAAAAAGTGATAATTGAAACATAAAATTCACCCAATGTTTCTCATAACTATGTTTCCACAAAGGTGATCATAGGTGAAGATTTAGGCATAGAGGAAAAAAAATAAATAATCAGGGAGACTAATAAAGATAACTGATTATAAGAATGTGGGTGAACATGAGAAAGTTAAAAATCTTAAAACCATAAACTAATGATGCTTCAAATAGGTTATAGATATTATCAATAATGATGATAATATAAAACTATTTTTCTTCATGATCATTTTTTTAAAGTTGATTAATTTTTACTAGTGGGTATAAATACTTGATTTCAAAACAACTTAACTATTTTTGTGACTTGATCAACTTCCACATCATCTATTATTCAAAGAAATGATGTTTAATTTATTATTTCTTAAGCATTATGAGATAATGAGATCAATAAATAGAATGATTGTTCATTCCATCTATCATTGTCAAAAAAATGTTAGAATATGTTATCAAATATGTATAAACCCACCTACATAGAGACAATAATTCATCAAAAATTTAACTTAAACATTCCCTAAATGGATAATTATACAATAATTATTGAAGATGAAAATCCAAAACACTAGAAACAAGTGCACTAAATCATATTAACATTTATCTCCCTTATATCTTAAGGTAGCTCTTGGTTGTCACATGTGAATACCTTAATCATGTATACTCTTGAAAGAAGGCAATTATAGAAATTACCATTCATCCATATTGAATACATGCATTTTTCCTCATTCCAACCTTTATTGGATATATTTTTTATGTAACATCCCAAGTAAGTAATGAATAATAGATATTTTTATCTATGTCTATTAATGAATTAGATAGTTTTTTAGAGGCTTAAAATGAAAATAAATCCAATCTTAAGCATGGAATACACTAATATTTTTAAAAGATTGTTTTAATGCCTTTTGATGGAAAGCCATTTTTGAATATATCTTTTGACAATTTTATAAACTATGTTTGTCAAAATAAACTTATTCTTTATGATTGGGACATCAAAATTTACTTTGTGTGAATTTTTTGTATTTTTCTGACAATGTTCATTTTTTATTGAATAGTGAAAAATACTGCATTTTACATCAAAACTACTTTTTAATCTAATTTATTTATATGATTAGATTATGTTTTGAATTGGTTTTGAAGTGAAATTAGAATATATATTATACCATTTAATCCAATGGTGGTCATTGGAATCAATTTCACTTTGAAATTGGACTTAAACTGGTGTCAATCTTTTGATACTTATTATTTCATAAAAACACGCTATTTCCTCTGACAGCGGGAATTAATTATTAAATTAATTAATGTGACTTATATTTTTTGAATTTTATAAAATATACTTCATTTTTTAATTCAGAATATCAAATATAGCTTAAGGTGAAGTTTTGGTAATTTTCTGAAAAACTTCAATTTTTGATGAATAGTGAAACCACTAAGTGGTACATATAAAAACTGATTTTTCGTTTAAATGAAATTTTACCACTTTTGTGTTTTGAATTTCAAAAATCCGACATACATGGTTGTCATTAAGAAGTAAAATGTGGTTCAATGAGATTAAAATAATTTTTTTGGTGAATAGTAACTTATTAAGTTTTAAATCGCGATTAGTGGTAATTAGTGTAGTTTAAGTTAAAAATAATGCTTTAATAATATGAAATGACATAGACACATGTCATAACCTTATTGGATGTGTCATGGCCGACCAAGAAAAGACATGGGTCAACTTGGGGACCCCATGGAGCCACTTTGGTCGGGAAATGACATAAATAACTTTTTATTTAATGTAAAAGTAAAAATGACGCAAACATAATATGTTTTACGAAAAAAATTTACATGGGGTTATAAAGATCAGATTTTTAATTATAATTAGTCATTGGAAATCTAAAAATATTTCCTACATCATAGAATTTGTTTTATAATTTTTATACTTTAAATAAATTAAATTATTTATGACATCATGATGATGCAGCGATGACCTCATTATTTAACGATTTAAATAAAATGGAATGATAAAGTAATATCTAAGACTTACACATGTCCAAAACCTATTGTATGAGTGTATTTAGAACCCTTATCACCTTATCCTCTAATTATATCAATGTGGGACCATTTAAATCCGAAAATCATTTTCAAATAAAGTAATATTTCTTTACTTTCCAAGAGTGCCCCTCCTCTCCTCTTATAAAAGCCCCCACCTCTACCTCCTTAAACACACTCCCAAAGCCTTTGTCTCGGACAAACCCTGCCCATTTTGTCTCTCCACATCCCTATCTTACTCTTTGAATCCTCACTTTGGGCAGAAGTCTTTTCGAGGAAGCCTTTGAGCTCAAACCAATGGGAGTTTCCCGATTTTAAGGTAATGTCTTCACTTGAGTCCTTTTGTTTTATTTTGCTTCTCCAACCCCCTAAACTCTTTTTATTTATTTATTTTCTAAAAAATGAAGTATCTTAAATATAGTAGGATTTTTTTATAAGAAGGATTCAAGCTACACTTACACACACCTACATCTAATAGTTAAAGAACATACGGTTTCCATGGATGGTGAATTTATGCCTCCCGAAACGATGATTGTTCAACATTCAATTAACACCTTCAAAGGTGGACATTAAGATGTCACTATATTTATATATGATATATAATATTTTTATGTTTTCCTTAAACTTCTTTATTTTTCATTTTGGGTATACCTTTATGGTTTCCATTATGGGTAAACGCGATATCTTCATTTAAGGAAGTTCGGACTACCACCCCCTCAAAGTGAGTTGATTCGTTAAATACCATATGTGGGACGTATAAAGGATGGAACTATGATATTATATATGATATTATACTGGAATTATAATATAACTTTATATCATTATGATTCCATTCTCTAAAATACGAAATAGAAATGAAAGTAGTGTTCATGAGTACGTATGGCTTACCGTCTCCATGAACGGTGCATTTCATTTCTTACCTCTAAATGATTATGTAATATTATAAATGCATGCATGTACTGGATATATATGACATATATGATATCTAAATCATTAATACCATTCTGAATATAATGGATACATGAACAACATGTAATTATAAATGGATTCTTTTTTACTCAAGTACCAATGATCATTAAAACAACCGTTATTAACTTAAATAATTACATAGTGTTCATGAAATGCCAATAAGTGATATAAAAGGAATAATGAACTTGAAAAAGGTTCTTAATCAAGTAGAAATTAACTCAAGTTTATTATTCAGGACGTTAAAGAACGATCGAGTCAAGTCGGACCCGAGTTATGGGACTTCGTCTCAATCTCCTTTCATTGAGGCATATTTTGTTTTATACACAACCTTCTTTTATACGGTGTATAAACCCTTTTGACTTTTATGTTTATCCAAAAGGAATATTTTTTTATACGAAGCGTTTTACAAAATGACAAAAGAGAATGTTTTTGTCGTACGTATGCGGCGACAACGACTTCTCCGCTGCCTTGACCATTATTTGAGTTTCGGCTTCCTCTACAAGCCATACCTTTTTTTAAAAGAAAAATAAATACCATGTTTTACTTTTATTTTATTTTGGTATTGAAAATGGTTTTCATAATGATTTTATATCAATGTGTTGTATTGATATCTTGTGATTGAAAGGTGGAAATTTTATGTTTCCTTTAGGCATGTTTTATGTGATACGATTATATTGAGGTTCTTGGGCATTATTATGAAGACATGTGGTTCTGTGATAAACTAAGGGTGGGTGAGCCTGATATAGCTCTCCAATGCATTGGGTAACGAGAAGGAGTAAAACGTTATGGTTTCTCCGAAGAGATTTAGGGAATATACTGTGATGGTATTCCAAATGTAACCAAGAGGGTTACTCCCTACGTAAGAATGTTATGAATGCCTCAAGTTACCTTTATGTCTTATGATTTCTATGATTTATTCATGATTTGATGAGGTATGTTAAAGTGCTTATGTTTTATGGGTAAAGTATGATCTCATTCTTATGTATATATGTACCCATGTTTCCTTTCCATATTTTTAGATCCCTTACTAAGCTTCTTATGCTCATCACAAGTTTTTTGAAATGTTTTTCACAGGTCAATGGAAAGGTACATGGTATGATGATAGTGTCAAAGAAGTGTTAAGAAAGAATACATGTTTTATTTTAAATATGTTTCAATTGAAGGGAATGAAGAATACTATCTTTATGTAACCACTTTGTTTATATGTGGAATGTAATGCACGTTTTATGATCTAATTCTATAAAACTCTAAACCCGAAAAGATCATCAATGTGTAATCTTGTAATAACTCAAGATTAAGTAAGGTTTATGGCAGGGCCTTATATTTTACATATAAAATATGTAAATTTTATCCATGATAGTATAACCTTATTTTCAAAAGATCCTTAATTAGTTGAAAGGTGACTTGTAGAATCCATTTTACCTATTCTTATCTAAACTATATTTATCCAAACATCATTATCTTAGAATAATGAAAATATTTAGGGTTATATTTCCCTTAATCAAAATATCACCTATCCATTAAATAAAACTTCTATGTCATCAACACTCATTAACATATCTTTCAAAATTCTAAATTAAAAACTTATACTTGATTCAACTAAACTTATTCTTAAACCATTACTCATTAATCATAATGTTAATACTTAATACCCATTTTATATTATAGGAAATATGATTTATGAATTAATGTACCTCAACTTCAATCTATTCATTCTTCTTATATTTCATGTAAACAATACTATTATAACATCCCGTAACTTTAACATATTGTTAATGATCTTCTTATCATAAATAGTATAAAAAATACTCCCACCTCCTTCCCAATTCTATTTAATAGATTTCTACTTATTACCTAAATTCACTTATGTCCCATAATTTCAACATATGAAAAATTAAATGTTATCTATATTATTTACAGTTCTCGACATTTACTAAAAGAGAGGGGAAATGTTTGAGTAACATTTATCATAATAGAAAACCAAATAATCATAGAAAATTACTTATAGGATGTTCAAATCATGATAAAAACATTTAAATTTGTGAAACCATAGGCTAATCCTTAGAGACACCCCTATAAATATCCTTAGAATATCACTAGGTATGTCAAAATGTTTTCTCAATCTAGATTCCAAAGCTTTACTAAACCTTAACATTGATACAAACTATAACAACCCAACCATGAAATTCAGGTATATGACATAATATTTTTATAATAAAAAAACATGATAATATAATATATTAGATTAACTACTTTGGAAACATGGAACAAAAACTAATATTCTAGTGAAATATCTTCTACGTTTTCCATAAGGATCATATCCTTTTTTATTACTACCTAAAACCTTTCTTTATAACCTAGGGAAAAGAAAAACATGAAATGGGTGACCTCATATGCCAAGTAAGTTTTAAAAAAGGAGATGTGAATCATAAAGCAAACATAAGGTTAAAATAATATGAACACAAAAATTTTAAATTATCCCATTATTATTAAGGATAATAATATTGAGTCATGAAAATTCATATTACATAAATCAAAAAATAATAACTCTAAAATAAATCATAGAATTTTTTCAACCACATAAAAATATAAAATCATTTCCATATTTGTTGAGGATCATTTCCAAAGCCCATCATAGGGGAAAATGATATTTACTAAACTGAGTTCACTCACAATTGCAGACCTATATTTCTGAACAGAGATCATTTCTAGTTCCTTCCTTGTATTACATACCTAAGATCATTTCCCATTCCATCCATATTTTACTTAGCCGAGATAATTTCCCATTCCATCCGTACTTTAATGATGAGGTATTAATCTTTACCCAATGGATTAGAGGTTCATATAGGACCCACTCGACATATAATTAAAACCATACATATGTGTGTCCCAATAGCAAAAAACTTTTATCATATCATAAATTATTAAAATAAATGTGTTTCTTTATCATAATAAAATCATAAAAAACAAATGTAAAATAAATGGTTTTCCAAATATCATAATCAATGTAATCTAACCATAGGAACAATAGAGATAGTATCCTTAAAGAATATCCCTAATAAGACATATGTAACATTTTAAATATCTCTTGAGAATCATTCATGGGGAAATATCCTTTATTTATTTAAAAAAAATTATTTTCATAAAGCATCATGTAACATTAAAAGAAAAAGTTTCATAAAAAATTTCCATGAAACATTATAAGGTAAGCTTCATGTCATTATGAAATCAATGAAATCTATTAATTATGTATAAGTTAGAAAACATTCCATTCATATTTTTTTAGAAAAGTCATAATGATCATTATTTGGAAAACAATAAAAATATTTCATTCAAACCATGTAGAAAAAAATTAGAAAAATGGGAAAATATGACTTTAATTACCCATTGGATAATTGTAAAATATTTTTTCGAAATCATTTTTCGGAAATGTGGACATGAAAGATTAATATTACCCAATGAAGACTTCAAATCAAACAATCCCAGATATTGAAGATATTGTGAAATAAACACTGATCATATTATAATAAATAGATTCATATACCTTATAAAAGAAAACAATTATAAGGATATGAAAACACCATAATCTTCTAGATAATACTCATCAAATTAATTCATTGGTTTTATATACACAACATAAAAGAAAAAAGTATTTTATAAGGCATGTATGTCATAGAAATAATGGTGAGACAAAAATACATTTCCTTAGGTCTAATTTCCTTTATATAAATCCAAACCTCTAGTATATTGTATTAAATATATTAATTATGTGATTTTAAAACCATATTCATATTTATGATATCATAAAATATCATATTATAATTGGATTGTAAATAAAATTTCATTATTACTCTAAGATTTAGGTGTTAACTACTTCATCTTCATATGCATGTTTTGTCATATAAGTTCCAGTTCATGTGTGTATAAGATAGGTTTTTCATTTACATAATGATATTAAGGTAATAAGTAACATTTTTATTCATTATATATTTTTATATAATCATTCTTTAATAGTGATAATATAGAATGAACTACGCCACGTCGTCGCAATAGTAGGTCGTACGTAACCACGAGCGACTATATCATTCACTTTACTAAAACATGATAAGTAAGTTGATGGTAATTTTTTTATATAATCAATATAATATTATAATTATAATATATATTTATTATTTCAAATATTTTACCCATACCTATAATGTGGTGAGGAATAATAGTTTACACTATGGTGTAGAGAAGGCAAGCTATACGTACGCACGTGCGGTCCTTTTGTTTTTTCATAGGAATGATAAAAGGTAGAATATGATTGTTCCATAATGATAACTCAATATCAGCCTATATGTTATACTGGATTTATTAATTTATAATGGATGAAACAAAGAAAGAGTAAGTATAAGAAGAAATGATCTAAAATGAGTTGTTAAAAGAGATTACCTCTTATTCGGTGAGCTCCGACTAGATCTCCTCTTAAAGACACTAGAGTTGGACTTTTGAAAATATAAACACCTCTAGAATGTGAAGAATGATGTTGAGAAACGAATGTGCAGTTGATGGTCTAGATTCAAGGGTCATATGGATTCTAATAAGTGAGGGATGTGATTCCCTTTTATAATTGAAGTGTGGGGATCTTTTGGGATTTCTAAAAATATTAATTTATATTAATTTCATTATCAACAAAAAACAACTCCAAAAGGCCATTGATTATAATTTAATATGTGATAATGTTTTAATATCATAAAAAATAGGTTTTTGACATGTCTGTTAATTT
Source organism: Viscum album (assembly GCA_963277665.1). Lineage (NCBI taxonomy): Eukaryota > Viridiplantae > Streptophyta > Magnoliopsida > Santalales > Viscaceae > Viscum > Viscum album. The sequence continues at coordinate 1,048,753,212 of OY728130.1, read as the reverse complement.
GATTAAACATATTAATTTTGATTAACACTTACTGAATATATTTAATTTTAACTAAGCTAACAACATTTTCAGTATTAAATGATTGTAAATTATAAATATTTGATTTCAATGAGACCATAAATTAACACGTTATAAATTTTTTGACCATATTATATTATTATTTTTAAAATTTTAAGTGATTTTTAAATAATTTAATAAATCATTATTTTAATAAAATATCAAGAGTGTCAATTTTGACAATATTCATTTCATGGATTTGTCAAAATATCACGATAAAACATTAACATCAAAATAAAATCTTTTATTATATCCCTAATAAGTCATTGGAATATATAAAGGTTTTTTACCAGATCAAGTATCTCATATTATATTTATTTTAATATTTTTAGTAACCTTAAGTTGATATTTCAATTTAAAAAAATAATTACTATATTTGTGTTGTGTAGTTCTTTAATATATATATTTATATTCAAAAAACAAAAAATAAAATGAAATGATGATATAAATATTATATATTTTATAATAATAATAATATTTTAATTTTTCCACAGTGTAAACCAATATAAAAAGTTATATTTCTATTAAAAACATGATTGTGGCATCTTTAAATTATTGTTAAATAAGCTATTATAATTTCAATAATATCACCCAAGTGTCCAAAAACGTTAAAAATAAATTTTTAACATTTAAATATGTTATTAATGTAATTAATGTTCATTTATATTCGTTCATATCATACATTTGGCCTTTTTTTATTAAGAGCATATATCATTATTGACGAAGATCAGCAGAAGTACATGTGCAAAGCCATGAAGGGAAACTGTCCACCCAGAACTGGTTGGTAACGAATGGGCTTGAGGCCGCTAGCTGATTGGCCGCGTTGTTTCCTTCCCTTATTGTGAAGGAAAAGGTGTATAAAGAGAAGCATTGGCTAAGTGAGAGACTTTTCCTGATGATGGTGCCAAATGACTGGAGTCCACTGTCATTGTGATTAATTGCGTTGATTACGGTGAGATAGTCAGACTCAATGATGATATCACCCCATCCACATTCAATAGCGAGCATCATACTAGAAAGGATGGCCATGTGAAAAGTGTCCATTGAATGAATTAGGTTATATACTTATGTGTTAATGTTCTGATTTCTTTCATCCATTTTTTTTTTCATTTCTTTGGATCATTTAAATGTTTTTATAATTTTATTTTTAACCTAAATTTACTAATTTATCTATTACCTTGGTAAAAAAATATATCATGGTTACTATTCATATTGGAAAGAAATAAAAGGAAGATATTTTTCAAATTTATACCTTATGAATAAAAATTTTACATACTTTTATTTAAAATTAAAATCTTATAATTTTAAGAATTTAATTTAATAAAAAGTAGGTAAAATGTCATGAAAATGGTTTTTTGGAAAATGGACCTTTAAAAACAAAAAATGTTTTTATAAAAAAAACAATGTATAAAATCTATTTTAAAAAAATAATAGAACTATTTTAATAATTAATGAACTAATTATAATTTTAAAATAATCCAGAACATAATTTTATCTTTTAAATATCTTAAATTAAAAAACACTTTTTAATAAAAATATGAATTTCACTATGCATCAAAACATGAAGCTTACCAAAAAATACCAAAAATTAATCCAAAGTAAATTTTTATTTTCTAATTTAAAATAAGAAATTTATTTTTTCAAATACAATATATATTATTGTACAAAATTGGATTTAAAATGAGTTCACTAATAAATGGTGTAAAAGTTACCCTTTTGAAAAGTCTATCTTATTATTTATAAAATTAGATTTATTCTTTTGTTATAACTATAAAATATATTTGATGATTATAAAAAATATTTTTATGAATATATAAAATATATATTTCAATAACACAATTCATCAATTGTAATTTATTTAATTTATTAATACAAAATTGACATTGGGAGAAAAAAAATAAAAAAAAATTTATTTTCAATTGGTGTATATATTCATTTCTAATTTTTTGGTAACCAATGAATTCATCTTATAAACCATATATTTCCATATCTTTTTTAATAACAATAATAATAACCTAAAATTTAATGTATAGATTATTATTTAATATAAATAATAATAAAATCATGTTTTGTAGAATCATAGTGTTGTGTGCAACACCAACTATGCCAATATTGCGTTCAATGAAAGGAATCATATAAATAAAATTAAAAAATAGATCCCATTAAAAAATATGGGTGTTGAATTTATATGTGGGAGTTTACAATGTACACAAGAAAGGAAATTTTCTTGGAGACTTTACCCCATGACCGCCATCCAAAACCTGTAACAACACAAACCAAACAACCAGGATTGAACTACAGTACCACATGATATCATGAACACCTTCCTGTATACAATAGGTTAACGAATAATAGTGAGGGTATAAAGGAATCAGTGAGTAGAATATGCCCTCATTATCATGTCATATCACAAATATGAAACAAATAGACTATATAACAAATAATAAGAGTAACATGAAGAAACTAAAATATAGAATATATGTCATACAATAAATAATGAAACGTGATCCCATAGTGGAAAACAAAACATGTGTATATGTTTAGTAAATAAATAAATAAATAAAATTATGACATCACCCGAGATTCTATGCCAATCCCACCTCTATCTCCATAATCCACAGCTCAACCATCTTCCAGGGACCCATTTCCCTTTCTTGGATCCCTATACATGAAGAATTCTTGTGCATTGAGATTCCTATATAGGGTGTGAGTTATAAAACATAGTAGGACACCACCAATAATTGGATATCATTTGTGCTCATTTATTAAAAGTGTATTCCATAAAAAAAATGTGTAAGCAACACAACAATACAATATCGAGCACCTGTGTGAAATCTAAGACACCATGTTCCCCGGTTGAACATACTTTGGATTTGTACTAGAGGGAATTTCATGATATCAAGAGAAATAAACGACTATCCATGAGCCCCGATCAATCCTAAATTATCATGATCAAATCTACCTCTTGATATGTAGACTCCCAAATACATATATTTTTATATAAAGAATTATTTAAATGATGAATGAATAACTCCTAATGAAGATGACACCCTTTGTCACCTAATCCAACATCGATCCACATCCCACAACTGACCTTAATAATTCATCTTCCCATGCAACATATTATCCGAAATTATCATTGTGAATGAAGAATTCCTCTTATAGAGCATCTCTACTATCCTGACTAGCTCCCCTCTATCAGGTCCTATTAATACCCGCAAGATAGTTCTAATCATGGTCTAGTGACACAAAGTGCATCCATGTGAACATTAAACTTCCCTAGGTATATTATTTAATAAATATCTAACACTCCTTAATTATTTGTTGAATTTTTTTATTCAGTGAACCTAAAAATTTTCCCAAATGTATTACATTATTTTTATTAGCACACATAGATCACTATATCTAATATTTTTAGTTTCATCATTTTTTATGAATACTAAAACAAAATTATTTTAATTTATGTTAACTTATTAATTATATAATAATATTAGTATATTTTATGGGTATATAAAATATTAAATGAGGCGAAAAAGAGAAACTTAAAATATTGATCGGACCCTATAAGTTATGACCCCCTATTCAGATCCATTGTTATGATATCAATCCTAATAACCATGATTATTAATTATTTTGATCCTATATAAATTTATTTGGAACATTGTTATGCTATACTCATAACACGTTAAACATAATCATTCATACACATTTTTATAATTTGACCTATTCAAATTTAAATTATATTACATATAAAGAGTTTTTATTTTGAAATCTATGGGAGTGTTCCAAAGTTATTTAATATTTATTATTATGGATATTAAGTGTTGTATTGTATGTTATAACATCCTGTGTTGTACAACTAGTTAATTGTTACAAATTAACATAGTGAGTCCATGTGAACATGTTTTGAATGCACATTAAATGGAAATAAAACTACTTCAACAATCTCTAATGTAGTTGAATATAAGAAAATAAAAAATTTTTCATACGTTTGAAATACGTTATCTCAAAAGTTTTACATAAAGACACTCTTTATACAAGAGTTTGATAGATCTAGTACACGAAAAAAGGTTGAGGATTGTTTCAATCAATATTGTGTGAATCAATTGAGAAATTACAACACACTCGGTTGGGCTTCATCCTTTAGAACTCATATACTAGAGTGATCTATATTTCTCCTACACTAACAATCTCCATTGTAAAACTAGTTTTGTGATGATTTAATTTTTTATTTGTATTTTTAGATTAAGAGTGTGCGAGTTATATCATCCCTTAAAAAGATACATTTGTCTGGGTTGTGAATCCATTTAATACTCAGTTTATGGAGGTAACTCAAGGGGAAAATGGAAGGATTGTTTGGTGTTTTCTTTAATTAAAAAGGGATGGACTATTCAGCTTGTACCTCTATGGTAAAAAGAAGAACTATTTAGGTTGTGGCTCATAGTGGAAAAAGTTAAGTCACTCATGGGTTTATGAATACATGGGATAAAAAGGATTTTTAATTTGATTTTAACTATAGGTGTAAAAATATTACTATAAAAATTCTCTTATTAGTGTGTTTTATTGTTTTTTGTTTTTGATACGAGTGAAGAGTAGAGTAGGATCACTTTGTAATGTACAAAAATAATGATTCCTCATGTTCATTCTATTATTTTATTTTCATTATATTAATCATTTAACAATTAAATGAATTAAAATAATTTTTTAAATGGGCCTTTCTCCCCCATCATGGCCATTCTACCATCACCTATTATAGGAAAAACATGAAGCACATATTTCTTTGGGAAGGATGAAATTCCCCGAGCATCATGCTTTGAATCTTATGTTTGCGAGATATCTTTATATATTGGCTTCAATATAACCAAATAAAGTTAAAAATATTGAGTTTATTCTTGAATATTATTGTGTGATGCATCATGGAATTAAATTACATCTCTCGACTATACGTAAATAGTTGGGCCCGTTGATACTAGTTAGACCCTTTCTAAATCAACATTCAAATTCATTCTTGTTCATCTGGTTTCTATTGTTCTTACATAATATTTTCCATGACATCAATCATTTATAGGAAATAATACCCATATAATATGGGAGCCATGTTAAACTACCTCATTCAAAATGTTATTTTTGTGTTATGCCATTTGGTGTGAAAAAGGAATGGTAATTGGGTTGTTACTAAATGTTAGAAAAATCCATTAGTGGAATATGACTCCATATGAGAAAAATTCATCATGGGGGTTTTTACTTTGGGGTTTAAAAAGGTGGTTTTAAATTTTTTTTGACTCCATTTATAATGCATAGGTTCTATTTATAGTGGGATTCATTTCTCTATGTGTTTGAGAGGGTTAATTAGTAGAGTATGATCATTTATATATGAAATACTATAAAAATATATTTTTCATTTCATATACTTCTGTTTCATTTGTAATCTTCCTTAATAATTCATTTAATGTATTTCAATATTCCAATTCACCTCTCTCTGAATCATTAATAGATTCTCACACTAATACATTATATATAATATTTCTTCTGAAGAGTGATCAGTTTTGTATGTTCGAACCTCCACCTGAGCTATTTGGATGTTGATCATTCTTCTCTTCCTAGACCTTATCAAATAATCTTATTTTTTTGGATCTACCATCTCTAATACTTGTTATTACTCGATTAATTATTTAATATTCATAATTATATTCCTCTATGTAAGAGAAATATTGGGTTCTCTTATTTTTCTCACAAGGAGTGACCACATATCTGTTTTCTTATACTTTTAGTTTATACTGTCATGAACAAATATATATATATTTTTTTGAATTTATAAAATATTTATTAAAATACACACCATTACTCTATTACTCATTTTCTTTATATTTATTTTAAAAAACCCTGTGGTTATGTACTAACAATATTTATATATTCTATTTTTCCTCAGACACTTTTTTTAAACTAATTTTCTAGGAATACCTGATAGGAATAATTGATGGGGGAGAGAGTGATAACCATGAATTTATATTAAATTAAATTATTAGTGTACAAGAATTAATATGTGATTAGTAAAATAAGGAAAATAAAAAATAGGAGGAGATAAATATTTTTGGAGGTCACTCTACTATGTTGAGGTCTAACCCTTTTGGTAGTACACTTACATTCCGGTAAATAAATCTGCACCTCCAAACTCTATTGAGCCACCATGTTTATTATCTCAACCTAACACATCCAAAAACCCAATAAATTCAAACACCAAAGTCATTAATAACTTTTTAATATTACTAATACTCATAACCTACCCTCAATATATTTATAGAAGTTACACATCTACCGAAGTATCTACACAATAGATCCCATTTACTCATGTACAAACCATTCCTAACAGCCTTGGATTCACTGTGCTACCCTTCAAAAACATGTTCCTATCATTCCTCTCCCCTTTAAAAACCAACTTGTCCTTGAGGTTATGGAATCGATCTCACCACTTGTGTATAGAATTCATAGTGTTTTGATCCCACATATTTTCCCACACAACTACCCTACCATATTTCATAGTCACCGTCAATTGTTTGTTATGTAAAGAAACAAACAAAAATATGGTATAAGTGAATTAAAATCCACATTACACTAACCAACAATGAAAATACAATGTCCAACATAGTTATATATTTCAACATAACTTCTCCCATTTCGTATTGACAAGATGATTTCTGACTGAAAATTAATTTTTTTTATAAAGATAAACCCCCTTTTTAAGGGGTAAGGGGGAAGCCAAATGACTTTAAAGACATAAAAAGGCAATCTAGCCCCCCAGTTTAATGTCCAAATATGAAAAGAAATATGATTCAAAAACAATGAAATCTCCCCTCCCCAGCATCAAAATAATTAAGACGATTCACATCGTTGTTCGACTAGCAGTCTCATGCATGAATGCACGGGCATTGTACCGATGGCAAACGCCATACCCTCTCAATCATGCAATTCTAGATAGCCATGATCTGTGAAATCTCAATGCTCTGAACCTCTTCTGGGGTCTTCCATTGAGGAGAACCAGATGCAATTACCCAAAGAACGTGAACTAAAGTGCCATAAGACACACTGCCAAACCATTCCATAGATCCACAAATTCAACCACCCTAAAAATCATTACATGATTCCCCAACACTGCAAAACACTCACTGCAATAAACTTAGTCTGCCACTATAAAGCCATATCATAGTTCTCCACAACTCATCCCATTCACCAAGAAGCCATCACTGGTCATCGGAACTGAATCCATGATGACATCACCCACCACCTCCACTTCCATCGACCAGAGAAACACCAACCGAACACCAAAATGAAACCCTAATCACCGAATACAGGGACATTCGGAGATAGAAACTAAAGAAAAAACACATCCAGACTAAAAAAAATCAAACAGACACCACAAAACAAAACTGACACCGGACCACACACGAAGAAGATCTCGCCATATGCTGCTATGCTGTCACCGCCTCCAGATTTATAGCACCCAAAGACCGTAATACACCTCCCATAGCACCCAATGCAGATGTTGAAATGAGGCGCTACCCCTATGTATTCATAAGAAGGGGACCCGACCAGGACACAACACTGTCACCAAGAGAAACCCTATCTCGATCCACGGCTAGGGCGAGAGAATAAGCTGGCAATGAGAATCGCCGAGGATCAAGCCCACAAGGCACCTCCACGAATGGGGATCTGCACGCCATGAACAAGCCCAAAGAGATGTTGAGAAAGGAGCCATTGTCGTCCCCAGATGGGAAGAGAGACAAAGATAGGGGGAGAACCAAGCCAGGTGGAGCCCCTTACGGGTGCATATTCTTTCTACCTAGCACAAGATGATTTCTTAAGAACATCCTAGAAAACTACCCTTGTGTTCATCTATTCAGAATACAAGATAAACTACCTATGACCCCCATAACCATTCTAATAATTTTATTGGCACAAAAAATAAGAAAAACTGACATTATCAAAATGTTTATAAAACCAAACCTCATCTATTGAGTATTTTTTGATATTTCAACCACTATAAATGATGTAAATAACCACCACATGGGTCTCACATAGAGTCCCACTAAATACAGATCATGTCTTAAAAGGAAAATAGTATAGAAAGTGAATATATTTCCTTTTTTTGTCCAAAATTAAATGCTTTACTATACAATGTGGTGCTATTAATTTTATGTTTATAGTAGAATGATTTAATAGATATTATCTCATTTATAAAATGATCTCATAGTTTCATTAAATCGCTGAAACCTAGTGCGAGGTCATATAATTTCTTTTTTTACAGGAAATTTTGTTCCCTTTGATAAACCCCTATCATAAGCATGTTATATGTAAGGGGATATTTTTAATATAAGGCCACAAATGTTCACTAGTATGTACTAAACCACTATTTAATATGGGACTAAGATCATATAAATTCAAAGCAAAATCTATGTCACTACTACTTAATCATTATGATCTATAAGATGGAAATAACTATTTTGGTGAGGTGGTTCATGTTCCCTTTTACATTATCTATAGAACCCAATAACTACAAAAACATCACCTATGGAAATCAAAAAATCAATCATCATAAGTAGTTCAGATAGAACTATAATTTTATTTTGACACATCTCAATGAAAAAATGTATCTCCAATTAGTATGTACTAAACTTTATTTCATCTCTGCCTACAAATAAATTACCACATATCTAGAAGGTGAATTAAAATCCTCAAGAAACTGTAGGGGAATAGAAATTTTGGATCTAAAATCTATAGTTATGTTATCACATAGACCAGAAGGTATGAAGGTAATAAATTTCTATAGAAATATTTTACAACAACCAGATCTCATTAATTAATAGTGGAAACTATAAAGAGTACATGTAGAACCCTCAGGTGGTGGGATGTCTTTAGTCATCACCCCTGGAAAATAAATAATTATCTCATGCTCGAGTCCTCTGAATAACATTGTTTCAATATAAGAGAAAAGGGTTTTCAATAATAATAGGTATATATAACATGTGTATGAAAATTTGGGTGGTCTATTTTGATCCATTGTTCTGAGCTAGAGAGATGGTCTAAAGAGTCCCCTGAAACCGTTGGTGGTAGCTATTTCTCTATTTTCCGATAGCATTGTTGTGTTGATCTAGTCATCTCTTGTAAATAAATTATTATCACATGTAAATATTATTTAATAGAACTTATGAATTATATTTTTTTATCCACATTCATCACTAGTTCCACATGATACTAGTTAACTTGAAGTAAGATCTCTAGTTATTATAAGTCACTTGTTTATGGGTCAGTATGATCTGAAAAACGATGCAATGTATTCTTTGACTCATGATTCAGTTTCATTGATGTCATTTTATTATTATTAATGTGATTGATAAGAGTTATAATAGATTTCATCATGTAATTAAATGTTTATATCTATGAGAATCAATAATGATAAATAGAAAGACAATTCAAGAAGGTAAAGAAAGAAAATGGTGAAACTAGTGAAGATGGAATAACATAAAAATAACTCAAGCATCATTCTGGAATATGTTGAGTCAATAAGTTTTTCCTTATGAATTTTTCTATTCCTTCTTGTTTTGAAAATTACAAACACCTTATACTTAAGAAAATCAATATTTTACTTTTATAAGGAAAATTTCCTTCTCAATGGAATTTACCCCTACTGTATTTTCATTGCTCATATCAATATTTTTCTTAAGTATAAAAATTGTATTCATACCTAAAACCTCAGAGTCATACAATACATAGATATGAAGAATTCTATTTTCGGATTCGAATTCTGGATACGAACTCTAATGAAGTTCCACTCTGAATTCTAGATACAAACTCTAATGAAGTTCCACTCTGAATTCTGGATACGAACTCTAATGAAGTTCCACTCCGAATTCTAGATACAGACACTCATAAAGTTACACTCCAAATTATGTATACGAACTCTCACAAAGTTCAACTCCTAATTATGGATACAAACATTAATGAGTTCAAATCCGAACTTCTATGAGTTCGACTTTCGACTCTGAACTTCTATGAGTTCGACTCCGAAATTTTAAGAGTTTGACTTCAAACTTTTATGATTTCGACTCAAACCTATTATGAGTTCGACTCTAACCTTCTATGAGTTGGACTTCGAACATTTACTAGTTCGACTCTGAACTTCTATAAGTTCAACTCCGAACTCTGTAAGTTTAGGTTCTAAATTCTGGTGAAACCAAAATACAAATTACCTTAGAAATTAAGACTCTGTCTTTCTACAGAATTCAGGTCCCAAATTTCTACAAAAAAGAATCAGAATATCTCTTTATTATAGACTTCTAATTCCATTTTCTTTAGACTCTGAACATTTACTTGTTTACATTCCGAACTTTAGTTTTACTTATGATTACACTTGTTTCATTAAAAAATGATGTCATGCTATCAATTATTGACTAACCATTGGTTGAGTGAACCGTGTATAGGTCCCTCCAAAATTCAAGGAGAAAGATGACCATTTGATGAGGGAGCTGACTATTGGAGATTCACCTATAAATAAGAGCTCATTTGAAAAGAAGATACACCTTTGACACAACTTTGAGAACTGTGCTTATATGATGTTGAAGTGATCTCTATAGAGAGAGAGAGGCTCTTATCAACTCTCAAATCTTCATGCAGAATATTTGATCAGCTTGTTCAAATTTTTACTTGTGAAAACTTTCTCCATGTGACTCAGATTTTTGCTGATTACAATCGTGGGTTTCCAAGGATAGGAAGATGGAGGTTCCAACACCTTGAAGTTGAGGGATTCCTTTCTGAGGAAGACATGGGTCCTGACTACCTGATAGGTGAGGGCTTGCGGGGATAGAAATACAGACTCTGATCTCCGTATCGAGGGATTACCCTCATGTGGGTAAGACATAATTTCTCGAATGTATAAATCAAGGGACCTTTATACACGGTTGTTGGATAACCTTCTATTGGGGTTAAAAGACTTAATACTTGTCACTTGTTTTTGTTAAATGTTTTCCCACTGCATTTTGTATTGTTGAGGAAATTATACTTTCTTATACTTCCTCATCTTTGCACTCTGATATAGTTAGATTATAGATGCTTGAAGGTAGAATATTAATCTTTGTAACTTTTTTTAAGTTTTATTTTTGTAATCACTTTTCTAGAATATAGCAAGTCCTTAGTACTCATATATGTCTTGTGAATTATCATGCTTAACCTTGTTTACCATAACCATCCTAAATATTTCATAAGGGAATTTTTAAAAGGTACAATTCACCCCCCTCTTGTATCTGAGAATATAATTCTTATTTCAATCATACGTTTGGTATTATAGAGTATATCATACTCAGAGTCATACCATCCTAACATTTGGTATCAGAGCACTTGGTTCAATCTGAATTATTATCATGATTAGATTCATAAGATAATTCTCGAAATTAATTTTTCGGATCCACATTTTTGGATTCATACATCCGGATTCATATTTTTCGGAATCTGTTTTTCGGAATCATAGATTGGATTCAATTTTTCTTAGAGATACAAGTTTTTCTTGCCTAGAATATTTTCTCTTGTTTACAAAATTTTACTTCTAACAAGTTTGGGAGCCAAAGATTTTCTTAAGGATGGTTGCTTTAAATATTGGTTCTATTGACAACTAAAATCCTACTTGACCACCAATCATTGATGGAAATGATTATGAATATTGGAGAGATTATATGAATACTTTCATTATCATTACTGGGGTGGATAACATTGTCATGTTTACCAGAGGATACAAAATTTTTGACAAGGATGTTAGTGCTTTTAATAATCAAGAAAAACATGAATACCAAATCAACTATAAAGTACACAATATGTTAATTTGTTCAATGACTAGGAACATATATAGCCAAATTTCATCTTGTTAAACAACTATTTGTATATGGAAGAAACTTGAAGTTACACATTTTGGTACATCTAAAGTGATTGAGACTAGAAGATACATGATCAGAGCTGAGTATCATGGTTTTAATTTTCCTTATGGAGAACTAATTTGTAAGGAGAAACAGAGATTCATGACTATTGTGAATAGCATACAATCTATGGAAGAGAAAGGTCTAGATGATGATGATCTTGTTGATAAGATCATAGATATCATGCCTAATGAGTGGGAATCAAAGAGAACTGACATCGATGAAAACAGAAAGGTTACTCAAATTTCTCTTGATGAACTATTTGGAACTCTACTTCAACATGAAACTAGAATGAAGAGAGATGCCTACAACATAAAGAAGAAGAATGGGAATGGTAGTGTTTCTTTTACTACAACTTAAAATAACATGAAAGCGAAGAATCCTAAAGAGTTACTCCATCCAAATCTAAGAAGGTTATTATCCAATATGAATCTAGTGAAAGTGAAGTGTCAGAAAATGAGTTAGCTAATTTTGCTCGAAGGATGAACAAGATAGCTGGATAAAGAAATTTTCAATCTAAGTAAAAGAAGAATGAAAGGAAGGATAAGAAATATTCATAGGTCACATGCTAGGAATGAAAGAGATTAGGACACATAAGGCATGATTTCCCTATGCTCAAAAAAAAAGAAAGAAAAGAGGGGCATTCTGAAAGAAACATAAAGAAATATTATTAGTCCAAAGCTAAGAATGTTCTAAAAGCTAATGACACCTGGAGTGCCAGTGATGGTGACTCTTTAGATGAATCTTCTGATTTTGAATTTTCTGGATAGATGAATCTTGGTCTTATAGCCAGTCTACCTATTGATAATCATTACTTTATTGCTAAGGTACACAATGTTGAATCATTGACAAACATTTCATTAAATGCTAATGACAGTAAACATTATAACTCTTATGATGAAGAATCTTCTTCTGATGAAGAAAATACATTACCTACCTATGAAAAGTTTCTAGGTTTTCCAAACATCTTGAGATTGAGAACTCAAAACTCATGAAAAAGATTGATAAGGTAAACTCTAGGAATACTTTTCTTACTAAAGAAATATCAGATCTTTCTAAAGACCATGATATGAAAAATGCAGATTTTGAAAGTATTTCAAAAAATCTTGAAGAATTAAATTGTGAGAAGAATAAACTTTCAAATTGTATTGAAAACGTAATTTCTAAGAAATTTATTTTCGATCCTAGATCTAGTTCAAATGTTTTTGAAGATAAGAACTTTGTTATCAAACTCAAATCTGAAATATTTTGCATAAGGATGTGTTTTTCAAACATTAACCATGGTAAGGAAAATTTTGAAAAAATGTGTTCACAAATTCGACCTCGAAGGAATACTTCTATTATTTGTTACACATGTTCTAAACAAATTTTTAGTAACAACTACTTTGTTTCTCAAAGTAACCCATTTTTCACAAAGTGTCAATGTTGTGGTCACGGGGTAAAGAATTGTTCCTTAAACAAAACCCAATCTTTAAGATTTCATAAGGCTTATTTTTCTAAGAAGATGTGGGTACCCAAAATTTAACATTCTGAAATTTTCAGATCCAAGGAATTATGGATTCCAAAATCCTAAATTTTTCTTATTTTTAGGAAAATAGGGAAAGTACCAACAACAATACATGGTACATTGATAGTGTATGTTCACAACATATGACTGGTAACAAAAACTATTTCGAAAAGATCATCAAGATGAAAGGAGGAAAAGTATCTTTTGGAGATAATGCTCAGTGAGAAATTATTTCTATAGGTAAAATTGTTCTTCTCGGATAAACATTGATTTCAAATGTTTTGTTTTTTAAGGGTCTTAAGAACAACCTCATCAGCATAAGTCAATTATGTGATAAAGGATACCTTGTGAATTTTAGGAATGATAAGTTCTTAGTACACAATTCCAAGGAAGAGTTTATTCTTTCTTCCCATAGGCAAGAGAATGTTTATAAACTATACTTAAGAGACCTTAGGAGCCAAGACATACCTTGACATAGTGAAAATGGAAGATCATTCTTGGTTATGGAATACAAGGTTAGGAAACTGTAATCTTAGGAACTTATGAAAACATTCTAAGAAAGGTTTAGTTAAGGATCTACGGGAGCTTGGATTCGATTATTCAAAAGTTTTTGAACCTTGTCAATATGGAAAGAAACATAAATCAAGTTTTAAATCAATCAGTGAAGTCTCAATAACTGATGCATTATAGTTGGTGCACATGGATCTTTTTGGTCCAACACAATCTGGAAGCATTGGGGGCAATTACTATGTATTTGTTTAAGTTGATGATTACACTATATTTACATGGGTCTATTTTCTAGAATAGAAGTCTGAAACTTTTTCATATTTCAAAAGTTTTAGAGCCCAAGTAATAAATGTGAAAATACTTCCATTGAAAACTATTCATTGTGATCATGGTAGAGAATTTCAAAATTCTGATTTTGAAACTTTTTGTAGTAAAAAAGGTATTACTCACAACTTCTCAGCACCCAAGAACACCATAATAAAATGGAGTTATTGAAAGAAGAAATATAATTCTTTAAGAGATAACTAAAACCATGTTGAGTGAGTATTCCATAGCCAAACATTTTTGGGCTGAAGTTGTATGTACTTCTTGTTACACTATAAATTGAGTTTTGATTAGACCATTTCTTAATACAACTCTTCATGAGTTATGGAATGGTAGAAAACCTAGACTTTCCTACTTTATAGATTTGGTTGCAAAGTATTCATTCTAAATACCAAAAAAAACTTACACAAATTCGTACCAAAATCTGATGAAGGAATTTTTTTAGGCTACTCCACATCTTCTAAGGCTTATAGAGTTTTCAACAAAAATACTTAAACTATTGAAGAGATAGTATAGGTAAAATTTGATGAAACTAATCCTTTTGTTTTCAAACAAACCCAACATACATCTTTAGATGTGTTTTCAAAAGCTGATTATAAACCATTTATAGAAAACCCTTCTGATAATGAAAATGTTCAAGAAGACACATCTAAAACATTTACCCCAGAAGATTTCCTACCCTATGTTGATGAACAGGATTTACAAAACCAAAACTAGTAATTTCTAAAGAATAATCCTATTGATAGTATCATTGGTGATGTGAATCAACCTTTAAGTACTAGAAGTTCCTTAAGAAATGATGTAAAACACCCATCATTCCATTCCCAATTAGAAACAAAATCACTGATGATGATTTAGGTGATGATGATTGGATAAAATCCAGGCAAGATGAACTAAATGAATTCGAAAGGAATAATGTCAGGACCTTGGTTGAAAGACCTAAGGAAACTTCTGTTAGGGGAGTAAAATGGGTCTTCAGAAATAAGTGTGATGAAAATGGAATCATCATAAGAAATAAAGCTATATAAGTTACTAAAGGCTATAATCAATAAGTAAGAATAGAATATGAAGAAATCTATACTCCAGAATCTAGACTTGAATCTATTCATATTTTACATTCCTTTACAGCAGTCTCCAATTTCAAAAATTTTCAAATGGATGTGAATTGTGTTTTTCTTAACAGTTATGTTCAAGAGTAAGTTTCTGTTGAACAACCTCCTGGCTTTGAGGACACAAAATATCCAGATCATGTCTTTGGAATTACCAAAGCTTTGTATGGTCTTAAACAAGCCCCCCGAGCTTGATATGATAGAGTTACATGATTTTTGCTTCAAAATAACTATGTTAATGGAAATGCAGATCCAACCCTTTTTATAAATAAAGACAAGATAAATGTTTTTATTGTTTAAATTTATGTTGATGACATTATATTTGGTTCAACTCCGAAATCATTAACTAATTCCTTTGCAGCTCTAACAAAATCTGGGTTTGAAATATGTATGATTAGTGAGTTAACATTTTTCCTTGGTTTTCAAATTTCTCAAAAACCAAAATGAATCTACATATCCCAACATAAGTATATTAAAGATCTTCTTTGTAACGACCGAATGTTTCATTAATGGAAATCCCTCTTGATCTAATTAAATGTCTCTTTATGTAAAATGTTTATATAAAATGTCAACATCTTTGGTTTTATGTAAATAATTGTGACAATTTCTTTTATAGCCGTTGAACAATGATAACATGATTAGTATAAATATAGGGCTTTAACAAACCCAATTTACTTAGACAAAGGAAGTGATGGCCTCATCCAATAGAATTTCTCCATACGAAGACCATTTTTCGGAGCTCAAAAAAGAGGTGGCGTATTTGGGATCCACTCTGGACCTAGCCCAGGCTGAGCTTCATTATGTCAAGCTCGAACGTGACCATCTACGACAAAAGTGGAAGTTGATAGAAATTACCACTCGAACGATGTTTTCCAAGCCACACCAAGAGTCTGTCACCATCGCACACCTTACACTTAGTTCTTATGCGACTATTTTAAGGGGTTATGTAACAAATATCTAGTACTATGTTCTTGTACACTATTTTTTGTATATAATAATGAATATACTTTTTTGTCATTATTGATACATTGTAAATAGTATTTAAAGTGAAAATAGTGTTTTTAGTTATTATTTAATTAAGAATTCTATTTTATTAAATTAGGGGATTTTTGAATTAAATAATATTTTAATAAATTATTATGATTATTATTATTATTATTAAATTAATTTTATTATATATAAATGATCATATAATTTTATGAATGCAATTGTAATTTGTATTAAGGTTTGAAAGACATTTTTGTCAAAACCCGTGAATTTTTGATAAATATCAGATTTTATTTTAAAAGTGAAAATTAAAATATTTAGAAAATTATTTAGATAAAATAAATGATATTTCTAGAATCAGGACATCAAAACTATCCAATGGTGAATTTTCCATAATTTTCTGAGACAGTCAATTTTTTGGGTAAAAACTAAATACTGTTTAAATATATAATGTGTTTTATGACATCATAATGACCCAATAGTGAAGTAATAAAATACTATAAGATTTATTTTAGGCCAATATATATTTTACAATTATAATAATGTGAATTTTGGTTTGTTTTACTTAATTTTCAAAACATTAATGGACTCTTCAAGACTTATTAAACACCTTATCTTTTTAAATTGTTTTCCATGGGAGTGTGACTCACCTCCACATAAGTAACCCTATTATTTTAAGAAGTTCGGACTTTGTCCTTATTAAATATTTTTTTTCATATTCCCATTTCCAAAAATCAGGGGATGGTTTGTGGTTTGGATTAATTTAATATAAGGGGTCCCAAACCTAAATAATAAATAATTCCCTCAACTTTCCTATATAAACTAACCCAAGCTCTCACTTCCTCCTCACTAAAAATATTTGGAGTTTTTCCAACCTCTACTATACACTCTCTCTAATCCTCTCAAGGTGCCCCAAGCTCCCAATAATCCTCTCTCAAGCATCGCTCAAGCCTGTGGAAACACACTTCCATGTAAGGGTTTTTTCTTCCTTTCTCATTTTTTTGCAATTTTCTATAAGTTTTTTTCCCTTATAATTCCAATTTTGAATGTTGGGGTATGGTTTCTAACCTCCCTAATACTTCCCTATTTATGTTTTAATGATGGTATGCCCCTTTATCTCTCATTAAATGCCTCCCATATACACCCGTTACTATGCTGAAATTCCGAAAGAAACTTCTCCCTCCTCATTTGCATTCAAGAAATAATTTTGTATCATGAACCTAAATTCCATTACAATTGTTGGTAAATATATATATATGACCTCATTACTTTCCATTACATGTAAATATGATGAGGAACCCCTTTCCCTCTCTCCATCCTTTTTTATGAATTCTTATGTCACACCGTTATGGTGCTGAAATCGCAACGATTTTCTAAGCCAATGCCATTGTGTAGTGAATACCATGCCCATTTCTACATCAAGGGTATTAACCTTTATGAACATTTAATTATTGATTATAATGTTTCATGTTTGAATTCCACATTCCTTTATCATGGAATAAATGATTATGTTTTATGAATCCATGTTTTATGATCCAAGTGGCACACTTATGCATGAAATCAAATTTTTAAGAAGGGTGCACCCTTATAGCGCTCCAATGCATTGGGTAAAGTATAGTATCATGATACTTCATGTTAAATGAGTTTTGAATAATGCTAATTCAAGTGAAACAATGGTTTACTCATGCTTCATGTGTAATGAGGATTTACTCATGCTCTATGTTGAATGAGCCTTGGCACATGCTAATTCTATGTTAAGTGTAGTTGCCACATTTCCATGTTATGATAATCATGCTTTATTATACCTTTATGTTCATGTTTATCTTGTGATCTATTTATATTACTATTTTATAACTTGTATTGTACTCCTAATGTATTCCATGTTTATTCCCTTTCTGGGCTTTATAGATCACCCATTTTCTTATGCATGTCTTCAGGTTATCCCATGAAGTGCTAAGTACGAGGGAATGTACTGTCCATGTAAAGGAAGTTTTCAATATAAATGTTGAATTTAATGTTTTAAGTTTTTATGTAAGGATCCTAATCCCCAAAGACACTATACCTTTCTATCATCCATGTTTTATCAAGTGAATAGTTTATGTATTAAATCACGTTTCAGTTTGTAATAAAAGAAGGGTTCTCATAGTTGGTATCATAGGGAGGTTTAGTTATTTTTGGGATTAGGATTAGAAAACCCTAGTAAAGCCTTATAGATAAGACTATGTATAATAAAAAAATCCCTAAGTTTTGGTAAGTACTGAGTAAGTGGTTTACCAAACAAATACATCCCTGTCTGGATACGAGAAGGTTGAGGCGGCTCTGGCACAGATGTCTCCTAAGGGTATAACCCGAAAACACCGCTTTGAGCTAGACTCGAATGGGAACTGGTGCACAACAACGGGCCTTGCTGCACTCTTGGTTACGACACTCCCGAGGGATATGTTTTGATAAATTCACAGGCTTTTTATGAACCCTTATTAAGGGAATTAAAAAAATGCCCCTAAGAATATATGTTAGAAAGTAGATCATGAAAAGCCTAGGTTGAAGCCAATAGACTCATGAGTTATGGAAATAAAAGTTTATTTTTAAGTCATCAAATTTTGTCTTTGGTTTACCCTTTATGTGTTACCCATAACTTTCCTTTTATTCCAGCAAAGGGCTGATAATAGGAGGAATCAGGCTAACAACTGGTGTGAAGAGCAGTGTGATGACTGTAGTAATGAGATGCCCAATCCAATGGGAGTGGGAATCGTGAACTGTGTCATGCTTATCTCTCAGCTTACTGATGATTTGAATAGAAACACGGGTCAAGGGGAAATTCCAAACCCCCCTAAGAAGGAATAAGTCGCTATCGAGATCTTCATGAGACAAAGGCCTCCAACTTTTAGTGGATCATCCGATCCCACGATCGCTGAACAATGGATGAACTCCATTGAAAAGATCTTATCCATCCTTCAATGTTCTGAACAAGAGATGGTTTTCTACCAGCTTATCACATGGAGGGTGAAGAAGATCAATGGTGGACGTTGATAAAAAATATGATGCTTGAGGAGGAGATCGAGGTCTTGGAATGGAATGGTTTCTGAAAGATGTTTTTCGATAAATATTTTCCGTGCACCCTCTCGCTTACGATGGAAAGGGACTTCGTTTCTGTGATGAAAAATGAACAAGAATCTGTTGGAGCGTACGAGGAAAACATCACAAGGCTTGCATGATACTCTTCTGGCTTTGTCGTTACCCCTGAATGAAAGGTTGACCGCTTCTTTAGTGTGCTGAAGCCTAGCATGCAGAAATAATTAGCGATACGTGACTTTAATCTCTATGAAGAAATTGTCCGATGTGACCTCAAGGTCGAAATGGAGATCAGGGAATCACAGGGGTATCATGGGGTCAAGAATTGTAAGGTGGATTTCAATGCTGGCGGTCCGATGGATAAATCCAACGGTGCTAAAAAGATCTAGCACCCCACATGCCAAAAGTGTGGAAGGAATCACCATGTAAATTGCCTCAAGGGGATGAGGAAATGAATTAGGTGTGGAAGAGAAGGTCACCTTGCTGTTAAATGTCACCTAGAAATAACCGCAGCTGCGATATAGGAGAGGAATGCTCCGTTCGAATCTCAACGCACTGTTCATTGCTACAAATGCAAAGAACCCTGGCATCTTGCAAATCATTTCCCTAATCCAAAGGTTTTCAGAGGGAACCAACAACCTCCAAGGAATCAAGGAAGTGATTTTGTCATCACTTCTGCCGAAGTGAACCCCAAAAACGAAGTGGTGATAGGTACGCTAGTTATTCATTCAAGAATTGCGAACGTACTTTTTTATTTAGGTTCTACGCATTCTTTTATATCTTGAAAGTTTATTAGAACAATACTAGAACCCCCAAAAACCATGGAAGTAAAGATGTCGGTGAGTACGGAAAATGGGGCAATCATTGTATCCCATGAATATAAGTCCTCCCATGTTACAATCTGTGGATTGAATTTCTAGACGAACCTCGTCATACTCCCTCTGGTGGAATTTTATGCAATTCTTGGCATTCATTGGCTTTCCTTATATAAAGCCAACATAAATTGTCGGGAGAGGGAAATCAAACTCCATATGGAGAATCGAACCCCAATTATTTACAAGTGTACGGAGGAAGATGAATCTCCTTTAGCTCCATCATCTCAAGCATGGATATTACTACCCTATGAGAATGCGTATCTGGCTCAGATGATTGATTCTAAGGAAGAAACCATCCTTGAAGAAATGACTATTGTGAGGGAATGCAATGAAGTGTTTCCCTAGGAACTGCATGGTCTTCCTCCTAGAAGATATGTTGAATTCTCAATTGAAATTATACCAGGGGCTCTACCAATATCCAAGACTCCATATAGAATGGCTGTCATGGAACTTGAAGTGTTGATGAAAAAACTACAGGAGAATGTGGATAAAGTGTTTATACGCCCAAGTGCTTCACCATGGGGTGCACCGGTCCTCTTCATTAAGAAAATGGATGGGTCAATGAGGCTTTGCATCGATTATCAAGAACTTAACAAAATCACGATAAAGAAAAAGTATCCTCTGCCACAGATCGATGACTTGTTCGATCAGCTTCATGGAGCACAATTCTTCTGCAAGGTATATTTTCGGTCGGGATATTGTCAAGTAAGGGTGAAGAAGGAAGATGTCCCCAAGACTGCTTTTCGTATAAGATACGGGCACTATGAATTCATAGTAATTCCTTTCAGACTCACCAATGCTCCAACAATCTTCATGGACTTGATGAATAGAGTCTTTAGAGATTACCTAGAAAAATTTTTTGTAGTCTTTATAGATGATATTATAATATACTCCAAAACCAAGGAGGATCTTGAGGAGAATTTAAGAACTATACTAGAGATTTTACGCAAGGAGAATCTCTATGCAAAGTCCACAAAGTGTGATTTCTGGATGAAAAAAGTCTCATTATTGGGCCATATCATCACAAGCAATGGGACATCTATGGATCCCTCAAAAACAGATGCAATCAACGGATGGACGGGGCCAACATTGGTAACAGATATCCATAGCTTCTTGGGGTTAGTTGGATATTATTGACGATTTGTGAGAAATTTCCCACGATTGTCCAACCCTCGTACTAAGCTAACTTGATAGGCTGTAAAGTTTTCCTGGAGTGATGAATGTGAAGAAAGATTGAAGGAGTTGAAAAGGAGGCTTATCACTGCGCCCGTGCTCAATTTACCCACAAATGGGGAAATTTTTGTGGTATATAGTGATGATTAGAAGAAGGGCTTAGGCTGTGTGCTGATGCAGAATGATAAATTGATATCCTATGCCTTAAGGCAGTTGAAATCCATGAGCAAAACTATCCAAAGCATGATCTAGAGTTGGCGGCGGTGATCTTTGCCTTGAAAATCTGTAGGCATTATCTCTATGGGGAGAAATGTGAGATATATACTGACCACAAGAGTCTTAAATATATATACACAAAGAATGAGCTTAATATGTGCCCGAGAATATGGATATAGCTCATCAAGGATTATGAATGATCATTATATTACCAGCCTGGGAAAGTGAACAAGGTGGAAGATGCCCTAAGTAGAAAGGACCTAGTGATTCTATGAATGATGAGAATTGAGAAGGATCCAATATTCTTAGACTTGATGAAGATGGACCTTAGAATCATAAATAAGGGAACATCATCAATCATTTCACAAATTATTGCTCAACTATCCCTTTTGGAAAGGTTAAAGGATGCTCAAAAGGATGATGTGGGAATTCCGGAAAAAGTGGAAGCTATCAAAAAAGGGAAATACATATAGTTTAATGTTAATGAAGAAGGAATTGTGCGATATGGGAAAATACTATGTGTTCCATCACGTCTGGAGATGAAGAAGAAACTTTTGGATGATGCACATAGTTCAAATTTATCTATTTACCCAGGGAGCATAATGATATATCGAGATCTCTGAGGAAACTTTTGGAGGGATAATATGAAGAAGGAGATCGTGGAATATACATTAAAGTGCCTGGTGTGCCACCAAGTGAAGGCAGAGAGGCAGAAGTCTAAGGGGATGATGAAACCATTGGCCATAATAGAATGGAAATTGGATAACATCACCATGGACATTGTCACCAGACTTCAGAGGATATCCAAAGGCAACAATGCAATATGGGTTGTTGTGGATTGTCTTATAAAGATGCACACTTCACTGATATTCAGGAGGATTTTTCTTTGGATCAACTGGCACATATATATATCAGGGAAGTGGTAAGGCTACATGGAGTGCCACTATCTATTGTGTCTTACCAAGATCCAAGATTCACCTATATGTTTTTGAAGAGTCTCCAAAAATATCTGAATACAGAACGGAACTTCAGTACGTCCTATCATCCTCAAACTGATGGCCAATCTGAGCGAACTATCCAAACACTTGAAGATATATTGGGAGCATCATCAATGGAATTTAATGGAGGATGGGATCAACATCTTCCTCTGGTTGAGTTCTCTTATAATAATAGTTTCCACTCGAGCATCCAAATGGCATCATATGAAGCCTTGTATGGGAAAAGGTGCAGAACACTGGCATGTTGGGATGAGGTCGGAGACTGTAAGATTCATGGACCAAAAATGGTCGTGGAAATGGTGGAGAAGGTGAAAACCATTCAGCAACATATCAAGGTAGCCCAAAGTCGACAAAAGAGTTATGCGGATAATTATCGACGAGACCTTGAGTATAAAGTTGGAGACATGGTTTTTCTACACATATCTCCATGGGATATGGTCATGAGTTTTAGAAAGAAAGGGAAGTTAAGTCTAAGGTACATCAGCACCTTCGATATTCTTGATTGTGTTGGGGCTGTGTCCTATAGACTAGAACTTCCACCTACCATGGCCAAAGTACATGATATCTTTCATGTATCCCTCTTAAGGAAGTACATACCAGTTCCTTCACATGTACTCTCTTCGGAGGTGGTACAGTTGGAGGATGATCTTTCTTATGAAGAGCAACCAGTGAAGATCTTATATTGTAGAGAAAAAGTTCTACAAAATAAGACAATGTCCCTCATCAAGGTGTTGTGGCGAAACAACAAGTTTGAAGAAGTGACTTGGGAATCGGAGGAAATGATGAATCTGAGTTACCCACATCTTTTTTAGTGTGGGAAAATGAAATTTCGAGGGAGAAATTTCATAAGGGGGAATATTATAATGACACAAAGTTTCATTAATGGAAATCACTCTTTATCTAATTAAATGTCTCTTTTTGTAAAATGTTTATATAAAATATCAACTTCTTTGGTTTTATGTTAAGAATTGTGACCATTGCTTTTATAGACATTGAACAGTGATCTCATGATTAATATTATTATAGGGCTTTAACAAACCCAATTTACTCATAAAAAGGAAGCGATGACCTCATCGATTAGAATTGCTCCATAGGAAGCCCATTTGTCAGAGCATAGAAAAGTGGTGGCAACTTTGGGCTTCTCTCTTGACCAAGACCAAGATGAGCTTCATCATGTCAAGATCGAACATGACTGTCTACGGGAAAAGAGGAAGTTGATAGAAATTACCACTCGAACGATGTTATCCGAGCCACCCCAAGAGTCTATCACCATCTCACACCTTACCCTCAGGTCTTATACGACTATTTTAAAGTGTTATGTAACAAATCGCCAGTACTATGTTTATGTATATTTTTTTATATAATAATGAATATACTTTCTTGTCATTATTGATACATTGTAAATAATTTTTAAAGTGAAATTAATTTTTTTAGTTATTATTTAATTAGTAATTTTATTTTATTAAATTAAGGGATTTTTGAATTAAATATTATTTTAATAAAATATTATTATTTTTATTATTAAATTAATTTATTTATATATAAATGATCATATAATTTTATGAATGCAATTGTTATTTTTATTATGGTTTGAATGCCATTTTTGTCAAAACCCGTGAATTTTCGATAAATGTCGGTTTTTATTTAAAAGTGAAAATTAACATATTTAGAAAATTATTTAGATAAAATAAATGTTATTTATGGAATCAGGAAGTCAAAATTATCCAACAGTGAATTTTTTATAATTTTTTGAGAAAGTCAATTTTTTGGGTAAAAATTAAATACTATTTAAATATATAATGTGTTTTATGACATCATAATGACTCAATAGTGATTTAATAAAATACTATAAGCTTTATGTTCGGAAAATATATGTTTTAACATTAAAATAATGTGATTTTGGGTTTTTTTAACATAATTTTCAAAGCATTAATAGACCCTTCAAGACTTATTAAACCTCTTGTATTTTTAAATTGTTTTCCATGGGAGTGTGACTCACCTCCACATAAGCAACCCTATTATTTTAAGAAGTTTGGACATTGGCAATACAAAATATTGTTTTCTTCTTCCCTTTTCCAAAAACCATGGGCAAAAACCATGGTATGGTTTGTGGTTTGGATTAATTTAATATAAGGGGTCCAAAACCTAAATAATAAAGAATTCCCTCACCTTTCCTATATAAACCCACCCAAGCACCCACTTCCTCTACACTCAAAGCATTTGGAGTTCGTCATAACTCTGCCCTAATATCTATATAATCATCTCAAGGTGCCCCAAGCTCCCAAGAATCCTCTCTCAAGCCTCTCTCAAGCCTTTGGAAGCACACTTCCATGTAAGGGTTTTTTCTTTCTTTCTCATTTTTGTCAAATTTTCTTTAAGTTATTTTTCCTATTTAATTTCAATTATGAATTTTTGGGTATGGTTTCACACCTCCCTCATACTTCCCTATGTATTTTTGAATAATGGGAGACCCCTTTCTCTCTCATTAAATGCCTCCCATGTAAACCCGTTACTATGAAGAAATTCTGAAATGAACTTCTCCCTCCTCATTTACCTTCAAAAAATAATTTTGTATCATGAACCTAAATTCCATTAAAATTGTTCAGAAATGTTTCTCTATGACCTCTTTACTGTCCATTACATGTAAATATTATGAGGAACCCCTTTATCTCTCATCAACCTTTTTTTATGAATTCTTACGTCACACCATTACGCTGCCGAAATCGCACCAATTTTCTAAGACAATGCCATTATGTAGTGAATACCATACCAATTTCTCCATCAAAGGTATTCACCTTTATGCGCATTTACTTATTGATTATAAATTTTCATGTATTAATTTCACATTTCTTTATCATGGAATAAATGATTATGTTTTATGAATCCATGTTTTATGATCCATGTGGCTCACTTATGCATAAAATGAAATGTTTAATAAGGGTGAGACCTTATAGTGCTCCAATGCATTGGGTAAAGTATAGTATCATGATACGTCATGTGCAATGATTTTTGACTCATGCTAATTCAAGTGCAACTAGGGTTTACTCGTGCTTCACGTGCAATGAGGATTTACTCATGCTCTATGTGCAATGAGCCTTGGCTCATGCTAATTCCATGTTAAGTATTGTTTCCACATTTCCATGTTATGATTATCAAGCTTTATCATGCCTTTATGTTCATGTTTCTCTTGTTCTCTATTGATATGCCTATTGTCTAACATATATTTTACTCTCATGTATTGCATGTTTATTCCCTTACTGGGATTTATATCTCACCCCTTTTTTATGCATGTCCACAGGTTATCCCATGCAATGCTATGTACGAGGGAATGTAGTGGTCATGTAAAGGAAGTCTTCAATAAAGATGTTGTATTTCATGTTTTAAGTTGTTTGGTAATGATCCTATGCCCCAAAGACACTAGCCCTTTCGATCATCCATGTTGTATCGAGTGAATAGTTTATGTATTAAATCATGTTTAAGTTTGTAATAAAAGAAGGGTTGTCATATTCTTAAAAAGTATGGGTATGAAAACAGTAAAAGTATAAGTACTCTTATTGGTACCTCAAACACACTTGATATTGATGATGTTGGGAAACTAGCAGATCAATCATCTCTTAGAGGTATGATAGGAATTCCACTTTACTTGAAAGCTAGTCGACCAGACTTGATGTTTTCAGTATGCTTATGTGCAAGATATCAATCAAATCCTAATGAAATCCCATATAAAGGCAGTGAAAAGAATTATTTGCTAGAGAAAGGGAACCATGTATCTAGGACTATTTTATACTTTGGAAATTATTTTCTTTTAAAAATCTTTTCAGATGCTGACTTTTGTTGATGTATAATGGATAGAAAGAGTACATTCGGAACTTGTAATTTCTTAGGAGATTCATTAGTTTCTTGGTCATGCAAAAAAGCAACACTTTGTAGCACCTTCCACTGCTGAAGCTGAATATGTAGCAGCTTGAAGTTGTTGTGCTCAAGTGTTGTGGATTCAACACACACTCAAGATTATGGCTTGAGTTTTACTGAGACTCAAATTTTGTGTGATAACCAATGTTCCATAGCCCTTAGTAAAAACCCTTCACATAACTCTCATGCAAAACACATAGATATTAGGCATCACTTTATTAGGGATCACACACTAAACGGAGATATCATTCTTTAGTTTATCAGAATGCAAGATCAACTTGATGATATTTTCAAAAAATCTTTACCCTCCAATAGATTTGAATACATTAAACAGAAGTTAGGAATGATAACTGTAAGGTAATATTAATTCATTAACTTCTTGTTGAACCATTATCCTTACAGTAATAAACTTCTTTTCATTGGGAGAGTACATTTGTTTGTTAGTCTTTCGATTTTTTTTGTAATGAGCATTTCAAAATTTTCATAATGAGAATTTTCATAATGAGAATTTTTGTACAGAATATTTTTATAATGGATGTTTTTCTACTAGAAATTTTCATAATGAAGTTTTCATACTGGAAATTTTAGTAATGATGTTTTCGTACTGGAAAATTTCGTAATGAAGTTTCCGTACTGAAAAATTTTCGTAATACGAATTTTCATAATGAGATTTTTTGTAATGGGAATTTTCGTACTCTTACTTTTCATACTAGAAATTTCATTCTCAAACGTTTTTGCAATGAACATTTCATAGTGAGTTTTTCATAGTAGGTTTTCGTAGTTAAATTTTCTTCAAGAAGAATATCATCAATTATGAATAAACTTCCTAGCCAATCCGAAATGTATGATTTTCTTTACTTTAGTTTTCTTAGTCACTTTTTACATGCTGGTAGTTTCATTTGTTTTTGAACTTTTTCAGATTCAGTTCTTCTTAAATTCGAATGTCTTTAAAACCTAAAAAGATCATATTCATTATTTCATTACGGGTGTGTTTTCAACCATCATATCAGACCAGAGTGTTTTCAACCAGCAGATTGTTTTTAGAAGTTGAAAGGTCACCTCCATTGCCTATATAAAGGGGACCCCCATAGTTTTCCCACATTGATTTCAAAGCCCTCGCGTTCTGAAGCTCTGCCTCAGTTCTTAAAGCCCGTTCTGAATCCTTCAGTGCTCCGCCATTCATAATGTCTGTAGAAGCCACTTCCCAAGATATGTCTTCTATGAAGCCAATATCAAAATGGTTAGTCTACAGGGAAAGGTTAGTCCATCCAGAATTTTTTAGTGAGTATGATATTATAATTTCTAAGAATATAAAACTAAATGGAAGGGAAGATTTCTGCGTATCAAAACCAGGGGACCATGATGTTGTTTATATAGATTTTCTTCTAGAATTCGATGAGTCTGTTTCCTTCTATGAAAAAGATGGTAGAGAAAAATTATCTTTTAAGTGATATGGTAAGACTTACAATATTTCTTACACCAAGGCTGCAAGCTTGGAGGGTTTATCATAAGATAGTGAAGCAGAATTTTGTTCACATAAGTTTCCGGACGTGCAAAGATGTTTTATCAAAGTGAAGGCAATGGCATGCCTTGGGATTAAAGATGACCAAATAGCAATGATTTCTCATCTCTCCACCAACAACTAGATTCTCCAGTTGTGGGTTCAAGGGATTTTCATTCTGAGAAGAGGAGATAACGATATCCTAAAGAAGTGCGATATCTAAATCTTATATTTCTCGGTAAATCTAATAAATATTAATCCGATGGGGAACGTTCTTATTACAATTCAGAACATCAAGAATCACACTTTGAAAGCTCAAATTATTATGTATCCTGCTCTTATCTCCAAGCATATTATTAGGTGTCTTGATTCTTTAAAGGTTTCTTGCACCTCTAAGACCAAAATTTGTAAGATGATCCTGATATGTGATGAAACCTTAAAGAGGATGAATGTTAGTTTTTCAAAAGAGCCAGGTGAGTTTTACGATCTTCCAGAGGATGAGGCAAAAACCATTCCGGAAAATGTAGAGAAAGCAAAACCATAAAAGAAAATAGAGAAGAAGAGGAAGTTGAAACAATTGGTAGCTGATGGAAAGACTACTAAAGCTATTAAAACCCAATCTGCACCTCCCAAGCTGAAGAAACAGAAAGCATATCCGGATGAGGTGGTCGCTAAATGGAGGGAAGACAAAGAGAAAAGGAAAGAAGGGGACCCTTAGTCTGGATTGGACCCTACTGAAGCTAAATACTTAAGAAAGAAAACCGATGAATATCTTGAGAAGGTAGAAAAAAAGAATAATATGAAGAAGAAGATGTCTGAATTTGAGGTTGTGTAATATCTTTTGATAGACACAAAAATAGCTTCTGAGAAGATTCCCATTCCAGAAACCTTTGCTGTTCAACCATTACCAGAGACCCCAAGAAATAACTACTTCACTCTGGAAAAACCTAGAGAGGAAGAAGATGTTGAAAGAGTAGAAGAAGAAGAGGAAGTATAAGATGAAGAATAAGAATAAGACAGTGGTGATCTAGATGACTTCATTAAACAAGTTGAGGATTATCTAGAGAAGGATAACATATCAGAAAAACTACCACTCCGAACCCCTGAGGCTGAGTACTCAAATATTGTCACTCCGGGAAAGGGAGATGACAATGATGGTAAGAGAGTTGATGTCGAGGAAGAAGAGAAAAAAATGAATTTTCTATGGAAGAAAACTATGAGAAGCACTTTCTTGAAGAAGGAGCAGAGAAGGAGAAACCTGATAAAGACAAGATAGTTCAACTATCTGAAAGTGGGGAAGAATCTCCGATTGAATAACCCACTCTGAAAGTTGATAAAGGTAATAAAGTGATTATAGACACCCCATGAAAATATATTATAAGGAAGAAGGATGTTTGTGGTTCTTCAGGAAGAAAGTTGGTGGAAATTGAAGAAGAACAATCCCCAAGCAAGGTGTCTGATTCAGAGTCATCAGCACCGGGTCACGATTTTTTTGTTGAGTCTTTGAAGAAGTTGGTGGATACAATTCCGATATTTCCCACCATAGACTCTAGAAGCCAGAAGCTTCAATAGAACCTAAATCAGAAAGCAGAATCTGTATCTATGGTCATGGATAAGTGTGTGATGCTTGAGGTTGAGCATAGAAATTTTCTTATCAATTATGATGTCCATAGAATGTCATGAACCAAAATCAATCTATGGTTAAAGAATGTTGAAGATGACTTGGATGTGTTTGATCATTTTTAGAATGATGTAAAAGACGATTTTGACACCGAGGATTCCAAAATAAAGAATATTCAGGAAAATCTGACCCTTGAGAAAAATTCTCAGAATCCACAACTGAGGGATTTGAATAGGAAGCTTAACTTAGTTGCTCAAAGCTGGAAAGGGGAAAGAGATCTCTTGATTGAGATCGAAGAAAATCTTGTAGAGCAGGATGAAATTCTTAAGGCACACTATGTGGATCTGAGGGTTCAAGATGATTGGATTAAAGTCTTATAAAAACATACTGATGAGGACCATAAAGACTTGAAAAATCTAAAAACCTTGTTGAAGAAGATAATACCCAAGGAAAAGGAAGACAAATAGACCAATCTGATTTTTTGTTTTAATGTCTTTACTTGTAAAAATTATTTCAATTATAATGAAATCTCTGGTTGTTTGTATCTTGTGTTATTATGTACTAATGTTTTAGGTATTTTATTTCTTTTCCATTCCATAAAATTATTTTTGAAAATAAAAAACGGTGAGAAGGAAAAAGAACTACTCAAAAGGGGGAGAAAGAAAAATATAAAAGGGAGAAGAAAAATTTATATGTCAAGAACTATCCTTAATAAAGGGGGAGATTCTTATTAAATAGTTTTTCATTTCCATGATAATGAAAACTCCATTCCGGAAATTGAGAATACAATCCTTAGAGTTTCAAATCTGAAGGGGGAGTTAGTCATATTCACCATTATCCATGAAAAAAGGTAGATAAGCTTTAATTTCAAGTCTAGAAATTTTTTCTTTGTCCTTTTATTATTTTGTGAAAGGATGTTTGTGCTTTCCAAAAAGGGGGAGATTGTTGAGTCAATAAGGTTTTCCTTATGAATTTTTCCATTCCTTTTTGTTTTGAAAATCACAAACACCTTATACTTAAGAAAATCTACATTTTACTTCTATATGGAAAATTTCCATCCCAAAGGAATTTACCCCTACCATATTTTCATTTCATATATCAATATTTTTCTTAAGTATAAAAATCGGATTCATACCTAAAACCTCAGAATCATATAATTCTTAGATATGACGAATTTTGTTTTAGGATCCGAATTTTGGTTATGAACTCTAATGAAGTTCCACTCTGAATTCTGGATACAAACTCTAATAAAGTTCCACTCCAAATTCTAGATACAAACTCTAATAAAGTTCCACTCCGAATTCTGGATACATACTCTCATAAAGTTCCACTCTGAATTCTGGATACAAACTCTCACAAAGTTAAACTCCGAATTATGGTTACAAACATTAATGAGTTTGACTATGAACTTCTATGAGTTCGAGTCCAAGCATTTATGAGTTCGACTTTGAACTTCTATGAGATCTACTCTAAACTTTTATGAGTTTGACTCCAAACTTCTATAAGTTCGAATCCAAAATTTTATGAGTTCGACCGAACTTCTATGAGTTTGAATCCAAACTTTTAATAGTTCGGCTTAGAACTTCTATAAGCTCAACTCCGAACTCTTTAAATTCATGTTCTGAATTCTGGTGAAACCAATCCATGAATTTCCTTAGAAATTCAGACTCTGGAATTATACAGAATTCTGGTTCTGAACTCCTACAAAATAGAATCTGAATATCTATTTTTTATAGACTTCGAATTCCGTTTTGTTTAGACTCCAAACTTTTATTTTCTTACATTCCAAAAATCAGTTTTACTTATGCATACACTTGTTTCATTACAAAACGATGTCGTGCTTTCATGTATTGACTAATCGTTGGTTCAGTGTCACATGTACAAGTCCGTCTGAAATTCACGGAGAAATATGACCGTTAGAGGAGGGAGATGACCGTTGGATCTTTGCCTATAAATAAGATCTCATTTGAAAAGAAGCTACTACATTGAAACAAATTTGAGAACTGTGCATACATGATGTTGAATTGATTTCTAGAGAGAGAGAGTGGCTCTTATCAACTATCAATGCTTCATGCAAAAATTTTGAATAGACTATTCAAAATTTGACTTGGGAAAACTTTATTCGTGCGACTCCAATTGTTGCTGATTACAATTGAGTGCTTCCAGGGATAGGAAGACAGAGGTTCCAACACCTTTAAGTTGATTGCTTCCTTACTGATGAAGACAGAGGTTCCAACTACTTGATAGTTGAGGTCTTATGGGGGTAGAAAGATATAATTCGATCTTCATATCAAGGGCTTACCTTGGTGTGGGTTAGACAGACTTTCTTGAAAGTATAAATCAACAAGACTTTATCCAAGGTTGTTGGATACCCTTCTCTTTGGGTTAAAAGACTTATTACTTATAACTTGTTTTTGTTACAGGTTTTTCCGCTGAATTTGGTGTTATTGAGGAAATTATACTTTAATATACTTCCTCATCTTTTTACTTTGATATCGTTAGATTCTATACGCATTAATGTAGAATCTTAAACTTTGTAACTTTTGTTATGTTTCATTTTCGGAATCAATTTTTAGGAATCTAGCAAGTCTTTATTACTCATAGAGGTCTTGTTAATTATCTTGTTTAACCTTGTTAAACATAATCATCCTAAAAATCTCTTAAGGGAATTTTTAAAAGGTACAATTCACCCCCCTCTTGTATCTAAGAATCTCATTCTTATTTTGATCCTATGATTGGTATTACAGAGTATATCATACTCAGAGTCATACCATCCTAACAGAATAATGAACATAATCATGAATTTTTAAGAACCTCATTCTATACTCTCTCTATAATACAAAATGAAATCACCAAATTTATAGGAATCTGAGAGGGAGAGATAATGATATTAGTGAATTTTTGCCGAATACTCGTAACATCGTACATGAATTAACAAAAGATCAATAGAAAATGATAAATAATAAAAGAGGATAATAAGAAAAATATTCTTAGGGTTGGACTCTCCACCAAGATGAGGCCTAATCCTATGGATGTCCTAGATACACTCCAGAAAAAACATCTATACCTCCCCATTATCCTTAACCGCTATATTTATTATTCCATCCGAACCTAGACATCAACATATATAATACATACTTCAAAGACAGAAATACCTATAATAGTCTCCCAATAATCTGAACTTACCCCCCAAATAGATATCGTAGTATTCCATTTGTAGTATCATACACAAAGTATCTCCCCTACACTGACACATGACCTACATCCATTATCATTAGCCTCACTATTCTGTACATCCATCACACCATCAGATCAATATACTTTACATTATCTTTTTATTAAAATATCATTGTAATATTGGTTAATATCATTATTTAAATTCATTTTTTTAACTACTTCACATGTTAATGATATTATCATTACCCATATCATCTCAAGAAAAATAACTCATAATTTATCCTTCAAAACGATTTAAAGGCATGCATAAAATCAATCATAGTTGTGACTCATTCAATAATACTACATTTCTCCCCAGAAATATTTATTTTTAATCACACACTATGGAAGTGAAAACTCTTTATAACATGAAATCCTCTCAATATAAAAATTATACTCACCTCATTTATTATTAATAAGACTCTTCATAGCACACCACTTGTCTCCACAGTGTAAACCACCTGATGAAACTTGTTTAACTATCTCAAAATCCATTATAGATTATGTTTTATATAATCATGATTATAATGTGTAATAAATAATTATATTTAATGAATATTATAAAATCACCATCATTAATAATTTTCCTCAAAAAAATTAATATTTTTGTTTTTTAGAATTCACAAATTTTTTAATATTACGAACCTTATAAAATCTCTTGTGTGATTCAATCCACTTTCCTATATTTAGATCATATGCTATTTTATAAGGTTAAAATAGTCTTGTTATGTTTTCATTAATCTCTTTGTACATAAAACATATCCTTAACAAGATCGGTGATCCACTTTGTGAAGTCTGAGATGATCATTATAAAGTAACAAGTAATACATAAAAACTCATGAATCATCCATATAGATCATAGAGTCATCCTTATGATGTTAAAAATGTTCCTTGCTAACATAAAAATACTAATTATGGAGTCATCTATCATAGTTATAAATTTACATCTTTTTCTTTTTATGGAATGTATAATTCTTAAAGGAAACTAATGAAGTAAAAATGAATCTTATAAAATATTACCTTGCTAATTTTTTTTCAACTGGGTGAACCTAGTAATGTTACTTAATTTATTATTTTCCAAGATGTTGGCTTATGAAAAACCATTCAATGTCATGAGATCATTTTTATGAAGGATAATAAAGTTACGAACATAGTTTCTTATATAATAAGTAAATAATAATTAGTGTAATGAAATTATTTTGTTCTACCCAAATATTTTACAATATATATTAACAAAAAATAAATCATCATTCTCATGTGGGTTTGAGAGTGACTATATGAGAATTGTAAAGGATCATGTGTAGTGAAATTTATTTTGAAATTTTTTCATCAAATTGGATTTATAATATATTCATTTTATTACTTCATATATTTTAGTCATGAACATTTTATGTTGTTTTCTGTGTAACATCACATTTTATTATAATTTGTAAAATTTTCTCAATTCCCGCAAATGGTAAACATTATGCATAATCAATGTTTTAGAAATACAATGAATATATTTCTCTAAAATATAATTTTATTACCTGATTTATCATCATGTTTTTTTTTCATTTTTCTCTTCAAAATAAATGTTGGGTTAAATATATTATTTCAAAAACAACACTAAACCAAAAAAACTACAACACATTTTTTTGAAGATGACTGTAATTATTTTAAAGTATTTTTTGAATTCGAGGGTATACTAAAAGGTTAAAAAATAATAATATATATGTCGAAATAATATGAAAGGACACTATTCATAATAATTCACAATCTTAATTACGTTAATGATGCTAAATAACTAATATGATAATTTTATGCTTAAATGTGTATTTTTTTTAAAATTTGGTATTTCTATGATTTATTTTAAAATTATATATATTAAGATAAAATAATGGTAAAAATATTTTTGTTATTAATAATACAGTCACATTATTTTAACAAGTGTATAATGATAAGTAAGAATAATAAAATGGAATATTTGAAAGTAATTTTCCTATAAAAACATGTTTTCATTGTATATTATGATTTTAAATAAATTTTAAAATCCTAAATATTAAATTTTGAATTTGGAAAAATGGAATTAATTTTTGGATTAAATATAAAAACATTACGTTATGATGGATTTTTTATTAATTTTTAAAAATATACATTCTTAAGTGAATAGTATAAATGTTTTTTTAAAAATATCATGACTTTTTTAACATCACTATGAAATATGAATTGCATTAAATTTTTTTGAACTAATTTTAAATACCAAATTTTAAACTTTTAATTTCACCTAAACGCATTACTTTTACAAATATTTTTTAGTCATTTATCTTGGAGTTTCTAGATTTTGGGGATTGAGAACATCGATATTGGGGGCAATGGACCCTAGTGTATGTGTGGAAAACAATTAGAAGAAGTTAGGCGGCTTACTACATGAGTGGGATTACTGAGGGAAAATTGGTTTTTAATAGATTGTGATTGGGGTTTCTAATATTTATATGGTTTCTAGATGATATGTGGTTTTTGGAGATACTTGTTCCATCCTGATTGGCCAACATTTTTCTGATAGTATGACCAAACCATGTAGTTTTTCCAGGTTAATAAAAACTTTAATTTTTAACCATTTTTCATATATGAAAATTTATTTATCTATCCCTAATTTTTCCCCCTAATAGTGTATACCCTATATCTTATGAATTTGATCTCTCATTCGTTTGATTTTGGAGGACTTCATGCTTCATTCTGTGATTTTCTTCCATGTATTTTTCAATTTCTAGTGATTTCTTATGTGTAAAACTTGTTAATCTTTATCATTCCATTTATATATATCTTGGAATCACTAGATTTTAATTTTTACAAACCAAGGTTTTTTATAGGGGTTTTATGTTATTTCTTTATGTCATGGGGGTGCAAGGACCTATCCTACTTGAATCTTGTGGTTTCCATCGAAGGCGACAATTTTTTTTGGTATCAATGAAGGTGTCCCTATTTAAGGGACATTTTAAAAGGAATTTAAATTATTCTTGATTTTACTTATATTTTGTTTACTAAATTTCGAATAAATTGAGATTATATTAATGTTATATCATTGTATGTTTTGATTCCAAGATTGGGTTTGCAATATGAAGGATTAAAGATGAATTTTAAAGGATGTGGTATTTGATATACATCATGTGTTTCTTAAAATATATCAAAGATTTTTTAATTATTCAAAAAGGTTTTTAATATAGGGATTTAAATGGATCTTGAATTCTATTGAATTATTGACTTTTTATGGTAATTAAATGTTTATAAAATATACTTTTAAATTAATTATGTTATTATAATTTTTTTGTTTATATGTTTTGAATTGAGAAGAAAACTAGAGGTTATGGGTGTGTGTGTCATTGGTTTAGATGGATAGAAATAAGGCCTTGGTTTTTAACCAGATATGGGATGTTTTCAATGTGGGATAATAGATCCCATTCAGGGAAAGTTCACCATGGATCCAAGAGAGACCTTGGATGTATTGTTATCCAAGTTTACCAAGGGGTCCCATGGAAATGATGTTTCCAA
This sequence comes from Viscum album, assembly GCA_963277665.1. Classification (NCBI taxonomy): domain Eukaryota; kingdom Viridiplantae; phylum Streptophyta; class Magnoliopsida; order Santalales; family Viscaceae; genus Viscum; species Viscum album. Next base: position 1,048,716,652 of record OY728130.1, on the reverse strand, counting down.
GTTAGATGAGTAAGATATTAGAATGTTGATCTCAAGGAAGAATTGGGGGAATTTCCAAAATGGTTGAGTTATCATAGATAATAGTGAACCTAAGGTGATTCTGAGTCACACAAGAGAACATTTTTAGAACCTAATAAGCCTATTTACTATTTCCAAGTTTGTTTTCATATTCATTATGTTTGCTACTAGTGCCTTATTTGGTAATGATATATTATGTTCATACACTATTTACATGATTGTTTTATGTTATGGTGATTAGGTTTACACCCATTATTATTTCTTTCATGGGTATATTGACCATTTTTACATTGGCCAAATTTATTTACATATTTGATCGCTTTTTCCATGTTTTTAAAAGACGGTTTATTGGAGAAAAACTATTTGGGATTTTAAATATTTTTTCCCAGTTAACATGCTATTAAAAAGTGATATTGGAGTTAAAAATGAATTTTGAAACTAAACTTAATGGTTTTACCATGTAAAGTCACTATATACATTCATGGGGTTATATTGCTAGGATTTATGCCTCATACCATAGATATGTATTTGGGCATATGTATTCATTTTTTTATGACATGGGTATGGAAAATTTAATCATGTTATTCAGTGGCACATATTCATTTCCAGTGTCTATGGTTTTTTTGTATGGTGGATACATCAGTTCAACGATTTTAACCCTAATAAATTTTTTTTTGGAATTTTATTGTTGGGATGTTATGTATAGGATGTTTGTTTTCTAATTCCTTTATTTGAGTCATGACTATGGATATAATGTGCATATGTAATTTTTATAACCAGTGGTGTGTTGATGTGATTATATCCATTTTAAAAATATGCTATGTTCACTCTATTTTATCATTTTATATGTTTAATTATTATCATTGTTTAGAATTTTCTTTTAATTCTTGGATGGTTCATTCTAGATTATCAAGGGTATATCCTTCCAAAAATGGTTTTATGTGAGGATATATATCTTATCTTTAACCAATGTAAACCAGGATTGTGCATCAGTCTTTGAGGAATACTGTCTTGGGTAATGGGTCTGGTCAAACCAAGCTATTTATCGATAATAAATATATTTTTATATGAGAAATTATACATTTATAAAAATTTATTCCAATTTATAATCTTGTATTTAACATTTTAGAACATAAGTTAATATTTTATCTCAAACTATTTTAATGTGTTATATTTTAATTATAGTAGATTTATTTTTTATAACATTTAGAAATTATATTGAATAAAATGGAAATCATATTAGGATTGAGATTGATTAAATTATATATAAATTCTAACTTTTTAAGAAAAAAATAAATTACTTTTGTAAAAATTAGTTACCATGGTAAAAACCAAAATTATTATAGGGATAAACAAAATAGGTAAAAATAGAAAACATGTACAATATATATATATATAATAGTGTATTGGGAATCGATCAACCATAAATCATCACCCCTCCATTATTGTTAAATTATGGATACAATTTGGTTTGAATGTAACATGTCATTTTTATAATTTTATGGGTATTTACATAAAAGATTTACCATTCACTTATAAAAGGAACACACACCCACCCCACTTCTCATCACACAAAAATCCTTTTACCTTGAAAAGTCATCCAAAAATACCTCCCTAACACTTATATATGTTAAATTGAAGTCTTTATATCATCAAAATTCTAATTTTAATATTCTAAATCATTTTGAAAAAATTGATTATTCATGGGAATAAAAGTAAATTATAAATCACATCTTTTCCATTTATCTTAATTAATTATTCTACCACCTATAATCCCATTACCCTAATGATAATATAATTACTTCAATATCAAATGTATACTGAATTTTTTTGGTTTTAAGGTAATAATCTTTTTATACCTTCCCCGATAATTCAAAAATAAAAATAGTGTTCTTGTTTACATGTAGACTACCATATGTAGGAATGATGTGTTTTCATTTTCATCATCACCTTACATGGATGGTTCAAAGAGGGTTTTTAGGAATAAATATTATATTTGTAAGATAATTATGTTTATAAAATGATAAATTAATTTTCAAATTTTTACCCTATGTAAAATGAATATGTCATCTATGTGTACATATGTACCAGAACCTCTATTGAACTATGGTTTTCATTTCTCATTATCATAATACATGAATGATTACAAGAACATATATAATGAATTAAATTTTTTTCTATAATAATAAAAATGGTTTTTAATTAATATTTTAACATTTCCATTGTTATTAGTGCACCAACTCTTCCAGTTTTAAAATTACCAATGAAAGTTTTTCATTGATAATATCTTCACAAATCATGAAACAAATTGATTGGAAATAAATTAAATAATTATATATCATTATAGAAAATAAATTATAGTTCCCTTAACAAACAATGAATGATGAAAAGTTTATTAAAAATGGGTATTGACATCAATATCTTCATTATTATATCAAACATTGAAAATCAATAAAACCTGATGATGAAATGAAACTACAACTAACTATTAAATTAATAATATATAATTACTATTAATGTGCATAAAAGGTATAATAAATTAATAAGGTTCATAAATAGGTTATAAATATGGTTATATATATTTTATAAGATGTTAAAGAACCATCTTGTATGTTAAGAGAAAACTAAATGAATTTGGGAAACTAAAATGTGTTTCATTGACATATAAGAATTCTTCTTGAACATAATTAATCCTAGTTCTCTAAATTATTTGATTTCCCATATTATAATATATTTTTCTAAGGTAATTGATTTTTTAATTCAAATACTCATTCCATGATTAACCTTTTAAAAAGATAAAATGTTGTTAAAATTATTTTGATTCTCTATAATGATGATTTATTTACAGTATTCATGTTCTATTTTCCTGCCAATATTCTTATTTGAAAAACCAATTATGCTTTATAAAAAATGGAATTCATTTTCATATTTTCATATTTTGAAAATGAATATTTATTATCATTATTATGATTTGGGTTTCTATAATGTTCTATGAATCTTTACTTGGATACCATCTTGTAGTTCCTCAAGACGTTAGACAGAAGACCTCAAGTGCGCCTCCCCAAATGCCAGAGTCTACCAACTACCAGAGAGGGAATATGGTGTGTCTATGGGGATACTATACCCTTACTAATTATAGTGTAGTGTAGATATACATATATATATATATATATATTGAATAATAGAAAAAAAATAAAAGATGAAAACTTATAAGAATAAACTAAGAATGATCAGAAAACAATAATTGAAATCCTTGTTATATGGAGAATCAAGTAGAGATTATTCCCTGAAATGTTTCTACAAAAATGTAAGAATGTAGTGGAAGGGGATACAAAAAATATAACAAATAATAAAAAATATATAAAAGGGTAAAAATACCTACTACTAGAATCCCGAAGTTGGGCTATTTCCTCTCCCCGCATACTCGATCCTAGAACCATTAGTAGATCAAGAATAAAAATCCACACAATTACCCATTTCAATATGTATTATCTATAAGTACCACCTGTGTACCAAAGGTTGCCTAAATAGGGTGTTATATATAATCTTAGTAGGCTCCAAAAAATGGTTTCTATATCAATCCTTTATGTTCATTATAAAATGAGTAGTGTGTCATAATTAATAAATGAAAAATAGAGATAAATAAATAAATACATTGGACATGGGTCCCTCATGGAAACCCATATTATTTACCCACATCAACCTATGCTTGTGATTTTGAACTACAATATCATTAAAATGTTAAGTGGGGAGGTATTATGTAAGAATGTGGACTATCCACATGCCTTTGTTTGGTCTTGAACTATCCGTCCCTAGGTTTTCAAAAGAAAAGGATAATTTATCATCTGAAATCATTGAATTTGTTTTTAAAATACATTGAAAACGTTTTTAGTACAATATAGAGTGTCACCATGATCTTGTCCTTAAGAATTCAGAGATAAATTCCAAGTATCACTCGAGGGGCTCGGTAAACGTCCAATGGCTAAGGAGTGCATCAAAGGTGACCCAATAGTAATGTCCCAAGGGTCACTCCAGGCATGGGGTGATAATGTGAAAACTAACCTCTATGTTCATATCTGGTGTCACACATAGGGGAGTTAGTATTGTTTTTGTTATGGTAAAACAATCATTCCATTGTGATCATTCAAGGGGTATCCCCTAGGTAACCAGTTCCAATCATCTAGAGGTATAATAGAAAATTCATGGTGAGCCCATTCTAGAAATATATAGTGCCTCACCCAATGTTCATACAACACATTAAAAAATTCTAACAAGAAGGAACAAAGAGTCCATCATAGGGGTCCTTATATCAGAATCCATCGTATCACCATTGAAATTAATGAAAAATCATTAAACAAAAAAAATTAATATACAATGTCTTACATAAAGTGTCATTTCAGTTGATTCTAGAATTTATATCAAAATAGGAAGTTTGTTCAGGGAATTCCCATAATGAAATCCATTCATTTTATAATTTATATGACACATAGTGTAATTACTAGGCCAATTAAATTATTTCAACATAATTTTTTATGAAAAATAATTATTTATGTGACTACACACCCAAGGAGAATTTGAGAAATATAAAAATATTGAAAAAATATTCCTCAAAGGTAGAACACACCCATTATGGTGGTACAAACCATGGCCATCAAACCAATAGGATGATTCTCCACTAGCTAGGTACTAATTTGGCAAGGCAAGGATTCAAATTAATATATTTTATCAAATTAGAGGAGATAACAAAATTTATAATCACATGGAATGACAAATACTATTATATAACACAACTAAATAAAGTAAATTAACCAAGAACACCAATCATATCCTCATAGAGCTTCCCTCGTCCAATATATATCTTCAATTCGATATAGGTTATAAGAAATTGAAGAAATAATCAAATTCCTAGAACTAGGGGAAAATAGATTTCACATAAATAGTGCTATTGAGTATTAAAGAAATAAAAAATAGAAGGGATATTGTTGAAGATCATATTGAGAACATTCCAACAGATTCAATATTTAGTGAAACATGCATCAGATGGAGGATGTACCTTGATCCATAAGTTCAGAGCGAGGAGAGATCATATTAGGGGGAGGAGAGTGCTTTATCCAATAAAATAGATAAATGAATAAATTAAAAGGTTTAATGTATTAATGAGGTGTAAAATGGTAATTTAACATTCACTCCTTAGGAAACAAGGTTTTTTCACATGTTTGAAAAAAAAGTGAACCAACTCTACACTAAGACACTGCTTCAATGGGGAACCCTTCATGGCTAGGATCACAGTTTATCTAACTATGTAAAACCTTGTAAATATTTCACTATTGAAAACCTACATTTGTAACCATGGGGATGCACCTAGGGTTGAATGGTTTTATAAAAACATTGTGGCCCCCAACACCCCATGGTTTTCAACCGCATGATTTTGGGGAACTGTGTGGTATGGGCTTCCTGATTTCTACTAAATGTGAATCCCATTCCACCACATATAATATTTGGGCTTCAAGCTCTGAACATTCCCCCAAACACACTCGATACATTCTTGAATACATTCAACATCATAAACAAGGCCAAAAAATGAATTTGTACAAAAACTAAATTGTATATGCCATGAGAAAATCGAGGATGTCACAACCTCCCATATTTAAGAAAAAACAACTAGGAGTTTCCCTTCCGAAGGTGGAATGTTTTCATATAAGAAATGATTTGGCCACTATTAAGGTACAATGGCTTCCCACTCCCAGGTCTCATGTACATGTACATACTAGAATAAAAGCAAGACAAGAAGAACTAATCTACCTTAGAGAGCCTTCATTCTTTGATCAAAGATACATATCAGATGATCCTTGAAGGATACATCCAAATACAACTCAATATACATGGGATAAAATGAATTATATGGGTTGGAATGATACTGACGAAGCTGTGATTTGTGGAAGACACCATACATGACCTGTTACTTACAAGGTAAACACAACTGATAGGCTACCATCCTTACTCAGTCCACTATCTAAAATGTTATAAAATAACTAAGAGATAACTTTCCATATGTATGAATTCATATATGACCCAATCTAGGGGATTCACTTAGAATGAATTGATTTTCACCTCTAACTCTAGAGTTATACAACAAAAAATGGTATTATAATTCTTCTTTGAATGAGATATATCCATACACTTCTGAATCAGCTTGATTTTTTATGAAGTCTCCTAAATGAAATGAGGACCTAGTAATGTTGTCTCATATATATATAGTGAGTAAATAAGTGAGCATCATGGTCTATTAATGGGCATCATACGAAGCCATATGAATTGATACAAGAATGTTTTTATTATATGAAAACAGAACAAGATGAATTTTATTTCCCCATTAACCTCCAAAACCAAGGGTGTATTCCCATATCATATTGTCAAAAAACCATACCATTCGATCAGAAAACCTATCAGTCTAAGGGTGATGTACTCTACAGAAGAGCACATGCGAACCTAGTGCATTTTTCAACCCTTGGCAGGACTGTGATGTAAACTGGGCATCTTTGTCTGATATGATCAAACAAGTAACACTATAAAGACTCACAGTCTCTCAAATGTAAAGCCTCTCAAGACCATATACTAAAATGGTTTCCCAAATTAGAAGGATGTGTGAAACCATGATCATCCAATTTGTAATAACCTTTACTGTCACAACCCGGCCCATACCAGGGCTCAATCTGCAATAACCCCAAGCTCACCTCCATAGACCAAGGGTTGTGGACTAGTTATGAAGGCCCAAAAACCGCAAGAAGGCCTTTTCCTAAGAACCTAGACACACACACACACACAGGTAGAGAACTCAATGAAAAAGTAAAGAGGAAAAGAAAACAAGGTACCAAAATTGTATAAAAATGGAACTAAAAAAATTTATTTGACCTCCAACAGTACAAGTACATGAAAAGAAAATTAGAAAGGGAAAGGGGAAAAAATACACAGCCAAATTGAAAATTGAAACAACTCGACAATATGTGAAAAATTAAAATAGCTGGAAGAGCCCCAGTCTTGAATCCCAAGTTATGACCACCAAACGCGGTACATGCAGCCTATATTCGTAAGCTCCTCAGATATCATAATCAAAATGTCTGTCGTCTGCAAGGGCACACCAATTGCAGGAAAATCCCAAGAAGGGGTGAGTAAAATAATACTCATTAGGATGCCCCGATGTCTCAAGGGAACAACAATAGATGTGCTTAACAGGATAGTAGTAAGAGAGAACAAGGAACAACAATAGCGATCAAAAAGAGTACATATCCACCAAATAATAGATATAATCGCTCAAAGAAACCCAAATGAGAGAGTAATGGGATCTCCATCTCATAACTCACTCTAGGTATATGACTATACGTTTACCCAGGGCATTTAGATATGCTCTAATCTTAGACCCGTAGTCTGGAGACAAGTCATACAACTGCATACCCCCACACTAGGGATTCAGTTCTATGATTCCATGAAGCACTCATCTGGGAGAACTCACTCCATGAGTCTCATAGCTCTGATAATGTCAATCTGGGATGTATCATTCATCAGAAAGGTCATGAGAGATAGATACACTCATTACGGGAGAACACACTCTTGAGTGGGAATGATCCCGATTCACAGATGAGGATCGCCAACAGGTCCTTAGAGGATACCACGACTCATCCAGATTCACCTACTAGTTAGAGGATTGGCACCCTGTTGGAATAGTAACATGGATTCCTAACTCTACCTAGGGTCACTAATGGATAGAGGATCTCACTGTGGGCCTCTCAGGGGGGATACCTAACTCTATCTCAGAAATTACTATTGATGAGATCATACTAATGTAAAATGAAAGGATACCTGACCTCTAGGGGAATGAGCAGAAGGAGAACTAACCCAAACAAAACAGGTCCAAGGTACACTGGACAAGAAGATCAAGTCATGTACTGATAAGTACATGGCTTTTAGAAATGTCACACACCTTGTATTCTGACACCATGTTCTACCTGTGTACAACGGCCCATGTATTAATGATTGTCATGTACAACAAAACTGCACGACATGTATAAATGACCCCCCTCCGTGTTAATGTATTTGGGGCCTGCTTCGTGTACGCTGGTCATGTGCCCGTACATGATCTCATCCCATGTATGTAAACCCGTGTAATCCGTACATGGGTTGACTCGCGTTACTTTCCTCATATGGTTGTGTGATGGAGTACCGACTCCAATGATAGGAAAACCATTTCAAAAGAAAACAACCCCGCACTCATGAAGTGGGGAGTCCTGTTTCTACCGGAGCATAGGGGAAAGGAATAATTGTGCCTTGAGTCATTAAGGGAGTAGCCATCCCAACTCTCACTAAATAAATTCCCAGGTTCCGCTCCTTAGGATATTGGCTATACCTCAACCACCAAAAAGTTCTACATGGGAGAAACCCGAAGGACCGCCATGTCATAATGGTTCCAAAACGACAGACGATGTTTAAATCGGATGCCCAACCTATATATAATAGGCATTTTAGTACTGGGGATCACTTGGATTTTAGTTCAATCCAACCCGATTATACTTCAAATGGCATTGGATAACTGAACGGGTCACACTATTGCAATCCACACAGAAAAACACATGAGATGTACTACCGAATTGTCCAAAATGGATACCCGGTGAAAATGTTGCATTTCACCGCAACATGTGAAAACTGGGCCTCATGGGGCCTACAGTTCAAACTCGACCTAAAATATCCAAAATTGGTCTTGAATGATTTGTCTTAATTTCAGGGGTGCAACAAAACAGATGGTTCATCATTCTAACACCGCATGAGGGAGATATATTGGATACAAGATCTCGTAATAATAATGATAATATTATTATTGGGTGTTTCATGGAAATGAGCAATGAAACCAAATTTACTATCAAACATTATTCTTGAGGCAACCATATTAATGATAGGATCACATCACAACTGACATCAAGTCAATCAGACGTCTCAAGTAGAAGTGAAGGCGGGTCGAAGATTATTAAACCTCTACATTCAAGAGAGTTTCGGGTAATTGTTCTAAAAAACCGAAAAATGCATCCAATATTGGACCCATAAAATCTATCTCGAAGTCACGACCGCACTGCCACTGACAGTTTGTGAAACTGAGGTCACACGAAGAAGATACAATCAAAATACCATTTTTTACAATGGAAATTATAATAACATAATTATATTATTATTATTTTTAATTTAATTTAATCCCTTAAATCCTTATATCCAAAATCCACGCACCATTTCCCCCTTGCACATTCGAATCATTCACCCCTAAATTACTTATTTTATTTCCTTTTATTTTATTTCCCAAATCACTTTCTTCTCTCCAATCTACAGATTCATCCCTAAACTCTCACGCTCCAACCTAACGAACCGGATCCCGCATCATGCCTCACACGGCTGCTCTGCACAAACATCATCTGTTTTCTTCCTGAACATCTCTCCAATCGGGATTCATGCCCCTTCATCCTGCTGCTATCCCAGATTCCTACATGCACCACCTCAAGCCACCTCAGGATGCTGCTTTTCTGAACCGCCTCGCCAGACGCATACCGCAACCATGTCCGATGGCCACCATGCCCTTTCCAGAATCGCACCACCACAATAGCCCTTCTGTGGGCCATTGCAGCTTCATTCTATGCCCAAAAATGTTGATGACTGCATATTCATGATCCTCAGGTCAAGAAATCTGTGTTCGTATGTCACGCTCAATGAAACATTGAGTTTTTAGCGTGCTTAATTATTTTGCGATGAAGAACACACCAAGAACGCACAGATAATGAAATAGAAAAGGTCATGGTTTTAATGTTAATCAATGGATGTGTTTTTTTGGCCATTGTCATTGAAAATCACGAACATGAGGAATTAACATATTGATATTTATAACACTTCAATATTCTCAATCTCAATATAATGGAGATGAAAGAATTGATTCAACCCATTGTTTTATTGATCTACGAATTAATTCATGTAATTCACGTTCATATTAAAATTCAACCAGGGTAAGGAATCCACAAAGATTAATCCTACCTTAATTTTGATTGATCGTTGTTGAAGATCGTGATCATCAAGATTCGTTCAGTGTTGACGAAGATCACACTTGGACAATGATGAGAAGAAGATACTGCATTTGTTGTTCTTCGATACGCCTGAATCCAAGGCTTCATCAACATTTGTCAACAAAGAGGAGAGGAGAGGAGAATAGGAAGAGTATTTGGCAAAATGGGTTATGAGGCCAAGATCTCATAACCATGAATTTATAACCTCTCACCAGGTTAATAGAAATTTCTCAAACAAGTAAATAAATAAATAAATAATTATTTAATTATTCTCCCACGATGGCACATATGCCGAACACCCGATACCGAAAAATGGTTATCCCATTATTAGGGTAAAACTGACATTCTCAATTTAGCAGTGGTATATGATTTTTTATATGAGTCCTTGCCTGAGAGATAATAGGGTTTGAGCTATTAAATGAATTAATTAATAAATTAATTTATCCATTTAATATTTAGGCAAGAGTGAGGGGTCCGAACATCCTGCACGACTTATTTTTTGTCACGCTTAGGGGATACACTACATTCCAGACCCAAATGTGGTCTCATATTTTCGATCTGATCAACCGTTTAAGGGATAACCAATTTTATTTACTTAACCACGCGTACGTAATATAAAAACACTTAACATTTTTATAAAATTGATTTCGGGCACACCGGGCTTTGGAATTGCAAGTCGTCTCAGTGGCCATCTCTGGAAATATTCTTAGAATAATTTCAATGTCATATTATGCCAAAAACCAAGTCTCTACACCTACATCCTCACTACCTCGAGGGGATCGTATCAATCCTATGATGAAATCCACTGCGATTTCATGCCATTTCCTTAAAGTAATTGATATTGGATATAGAATACTATGGGTCATTTCTTCTCTTCCTTCACCTACTGACAAGTGGCACATTGAGGGATGAAGCGTACTGTCTTCTTCTTTATACATGGCCACCAATACTGATAACACATGTCTTGGTACATCTTGTTAAGATCAGGATGAACTACCCAAATAGATCATTGAGACTCCATCATCAACTCTTCCCATATATCATAAGAAACCCAAACATGGCCATGGAAGAGTAATGTTTACTTTTCATCAATGTCCAAACCATGATATGGATTCTCATCAAATATTCTCTATATATAGATGAAAACTTCAGAATCTGATAACTATCACATACAAACTCACTCTCTAAGTGAGGATGTTATTGAAAAATCTGCTAAAATTGGTTACCCTGCTGTTATTGAACTTCTAGAATAATCTCAAAGAACAGGCCCTCAAATTCCACTCCCTATGGTCTTCCTTAGCAACCTACGTCTAATTTATCTAGTTCAAGGTATAATCTCAAGAATTACCCATATCGAGTATGTATGAATGATCAATGTCAAAGGATTGAAGGTACTCAACCCAACTATGATGCGTAATATTCTTGTCTCATAGTCTGGAGATTTATTTGAGGCTTTTATGATCTGTTTAAAAGATAAATTGTCCAACTAATAGCTAGTGCCTCTATATATGATGATAATGTACCATAACTACTAAATTTAGATTGTTTGTAGGGTAAATCTGTCATGTGTCCTTAGCTAGGGTGATCCATATGATGCATCCCAATCACCCTGTATCATTATTTCACATATCCCGATTCCTAATGCCTAAAAAAAGATTACATAACTTCTTCCTAGCTCATGAAGAACCAAGATCATCACTGATGTGAGTATTCCCTTTAACTCATGGAATGTTGACACACAATATTTATTAGATTAAAATTTCTCACCCTTCTTATTAATACCTAAAATTAGATCTACTAAATGGTTGAAATATTGAATTAATATCCAGTAATAGCCATACAATCCTATGAAATTGTGTATGTAGAACACATTCTAGGGATGCTATCAAGAATCCATAGTGCTAACCTTCTATGGGTCAGCTATTACACCTTCCTCTGATATGACATGAACCAAGAACTGAACCTTTATAATCCAAAAGTCTCATTTCCTAAGAATCACATAGAGTGGTCCTCTCCTAGTGTACTCTTCATGATCTCAATATAGTTGGAATGTTTTTTTATGGAATGAAAACAAACTAAGATGCCTTTTATGAAGTCTACCATTAATGAATCTAGATATTGGTGGAAACCCCAATTCATTAGATCCATAGAGACTACCAGGGAGTTCTTTATGCCAAATGACAAATCTAGATACTTGTATGACACATGCTTATCCTAAGAAGTGGCAAAAAACAATTAAATCCCTCTAAGGGTGCAGTATTAGTCAGAACCGTAGTTTATGTCCTCTATAGAGTAGTTCTTTAATCTAGGTGTCATGTTATAAATAAATAAGATCTAAATATTAAATAAAACTAGATATATTGGTGAATTTAAAATGAGAGTGACGTTATTGGATTCATGTTGGGTTTTCCCTATTGTAATATCATAATAGTTTTTGTGAAAAAATCTATATTTTTGTTTTATATCAAATAAATTATATGAATTTAATAATAATTGTTTCTTCGATTCATCATTGATTTTATTATATTTTAAATTATATAAATCCCCATGGATTAAATTTAGTTAAATAGTTAGTTAAAATCTAGAATTTATTTTCCCTAGATAAGGAAATTTTTCCAACTTAATTTCCTAACATGTTCTAGTAATCACTGAACAACTCCCTTACTTTAACATCTTTATAAATACACAAATTGGTGGAAAAAAATAAATAAGCCAAATAATGTTAGAAAAATATTTAAATCAATTCAATTTAATATTTATGAAAATATTAAAATACAATCATATTTAGTTAAAATTCAAAAATAGACTAAATTGAAACCATTAAATTAAATGAAAATAAATATTTCGATTTGAAATTTTCCTCTACTCGAAAATGAAAAAATTAAATAATGCTTCCCTTAACTCAATCACTAAGGATTATACCCATCCATGAAGGATTGTTTAATCAAATATAAAAATATACCAGACATGGTAAACAAATCAAATAAGTTAAGGGAAGACATGGAGAAAGGTAGCCTCCTCTTCTTAACATTGGATCTCTTCGTTGGTTGTATTGGTGCTTAGCCTTTTTCCATGGATGCAGTGGAAAGGTTTGTATTCCTTTGGAAGGAGAAGATCACCTCCTTTTTTGGGTGATGATGGGGGACCCATCCCCCCTTTTCAATGATGGAATTACACAAATGTGTGAGGTTTAAATTTAAACCCCCATGACCATCCTTATTTTGAGGAGGTAACACCCATGTGGGTGAATGGTTAGGAACCAAGTAGGTGGCATCCACATGGGGAGTAGACCACCGCCCTGGGTAATGAGCTCAATTCTTGCATCTGTATCAAGTGGTGGGAAACTCATGTTGTCTCTTAGGTGGAAACATGGGCTATGTGGGAGAATATGCCATGCGGTAGATGGTTCATAGCAGCCTACATGGGATATGGTTGCTCTATGGTCGAGATATCCTTGTTTCAAATAGCTTTAATAGTGGCTAGATGAGACCTTGATGCACACAAATGTCAACCTTAGTAGAGAAGGCTACCATGTGGCACGTACAAACTATCTTAGGTGAATTAGGATGTGTGAAGATAGCATATGTGTTTCTCCATGGATCAGCCATGGTGGCCTTACCCTCATATAGACTTTTAAATGGACAGTCGAGATAAAACCGAGAAACAGCGGCCTAATTATGGACATGTGACATCAAGGATTAGTAATTACAAGTGGAGGTTTCACAATGGTGTGAGATGGGGTCATCCTCCCATTCGGTGATGAACATAAGAAGTGAAAGTATGGCGACGTAGATCATAGAGTAGAAGTGGTGATCTGGATTCTAACAGTGCAAAGAAGGAGATTAGGTGGTGGTTGCATGCATGTAGCTGTTCCCAATGATGCCCCCTTGCACCCAACTCCAATGTTGGGCCCTCCCTCACGGTCTCATGGCTGGGAGACCCTCATTTGTTCTTTTAAGTGGCGTGGTACTCCTAATTGAAGGCCTACCAAGCCTAAAATTTAATTTTTTTTACAATGGTAAATAAAAGGAGTTATCCAAAATTTAATGTACCGGATTTTTGGTGTAACATTTTGAAATATTATATCAAATTATAATGAGACCAGTTGTTTTTGACGGCATGCAATTCCGAGGCCTGGAGTGGGCGAAATAATTCTTTGAAATAAATTTAGGATTTTAAATAGTAAGTGAATTTAGTTATCCTAAAAAAAGTAGAGTGACATTTTAATGGGTACCCAAATCAGAAATCTAAGGGAACCTTTGTGATCAGAGTAGAAAATTTACCTTTGGTGGGGCCTAAAATCGACCAACACGGGTCGATTAGAAAAGTTAGTTTTGAAATTTTTAATGAAAATAACATTAATTAGTAATTTATATTATTTTAAATGTTTCTATAATGCATCAATGATTATTTCCTTTTAAATAATAAGGAGCCATAGGATAGAATCATAACCTTGGAAAACTCCAAAGAAACCTTTGGAGCCTTAGAGGGGATCCAAACATGGAGAATTCTTGATGAATGACGAAAAATGATGACGTGTGGATTGTTGCACATTGAGATCGAATCTGGAAAGAAAACCACTCTTCCTCGTCATCAACGTTGGAGGCTGGGGTTTGTTATTTTGATTTTGTTCTTCCTCATTATTCGATTAAATGATAAACATGGATCAAACCATGAACAGTTTGATCCTCGGATCATGTGTTTTTTTGGGAGGGTGTTATTACTTTACAATTCATTTGATGTTTGATTTGGGATGTTGATTTTTTATTATTTGTGTTATTGTCATTTGATTCATCTTGGATAATCATTTAAAACGATTTCTAATTGACACATTGACAAATGATGGGGGAGGAGCATTCTTATTTGGTTTATTGACTTATTCGTCCTTTTAACCCCGTGTTCTTCACGATCTTCACTGGGTTATGAACAAAGAATCATTGTGAGTCCATTTAACAATGAAACAATCCCAAAATCAGAGATCAAACATCGCAATGATCTAGTAGAGGTGAGACGAAAATGGTGGATGATGAATCAGCTCGGATCGATAAGGATCGTTCTTCGAGCGTTCTTCATACGGGTGGATCAAAACTTGTTTTCAAGGCCGATAGGAAGCCTGAAAACAACGAAAACAACATTGCGATGTCGTGGTGACATTGAATATGGAGTTTCATGGAAAAAGGTTTTTTAGAATGAAGATAGAATCATCACAATGGTGTGGTGAAATAGCTTTGTGATTCAAGAAAAACCCAAAACAAACTGCTTGTATCTTGAAGAACATGCCTTGTGGGACCGGAATCAGCGAAATGGGTTTTCTTTATGCACAAGATGAAGAACCCAATGTTCCTCTAGGTGGAAATGGTGTGTGGGCCCCAACCAATGACGACTAGAGTTTTGGGTGATAGGAAGCACTGGCATGATGTGTCCTCTAAAAAACATGACATGTGGGTCCTTACACAGAACTCAATGTGTATCTCAGAAGGCACACAGACCCAGGGTGGCATACACAGCCATGTACTCCACCACAGAGCCAGAACAGTTCGGTTATGTGGGGTACCCCTTGTACCAGTTACATGTGATAGAATATATGGGTTGAAGTTGTGTACAGTCACATGGACAATGTAAATAGAGGGGACATCAGTTACTCGGACATGGCATGGTTCGTCCTACACACAATGTACTTTCCTTTTTTACATGGCGTGTCCCCTCAGACTCAGTTCATTACGCACAGACAGTACCCAGAGTCACGAGACATGACTTATAACCTCTTCTATACTCCATGTATATTCTAGGACATGGATTTATCCTCTTGTTCACCATTCCATGGAAAGGTTTCATTTGGTTAGTTCCTCTATTTTCCATATTACACTGAAGGCCAGGTTTCATTTCCATCAACTAGAGTATGATCCCTTCAGCATAACTTTGTAATCTAGAGTCAAGTATCCCTCTGAGAGTCCTAGAGGAAGATTCAATATCTACTATTGACCCTAGGTAGATTTTGGTATCAACGTGACTAATCCCACAGTGTGCTGATCCTCGGCTTAAAAGGAGAGTCCGGATGAGTCACGGTAACTGCTAAGGCCCTATCAATGATCCTCATCTACCTATCATGTTCTTTACCAACTCATTAGTGTGTTATCATAGAATGAGTATATCAATCTTTCATGACCTTTCCCGATGAACGGTACTACTCAGATGAACATCATCATATATTTCAGACACGTGTAGTGAGTTCTCCTAGACAAGTTCTTCATGGAATATTCAAACAGAATCCCTAGTGGGGGTATGCTGTTGTGTGAAATATCTTCAGACTAAGGGTCTAGAATTTGAGTATATCAGGATTGTGTTTGCCTTTAAATATGTTCAGTAAACATATACAATGTAGCTATGATTTTTCCTTTACTTTGGGTATTTCATTGTGGTTTTTGGGGTCATCTACTGAGTGTTTTTATAGTCACCCTTGCACGGGCTTTGCCCAAACATGTCTTGTTTTTGGAAGACGAGAGACCTTTTGATAGAGTCCCGGGTAGACCAGGATTAGACCATGCTCTATGAGTTCCCTACAGGCTGAGGTGTTCCTACAGCCATGAGAATCAGTCACAATACCTCTTTGTGCATACTGGTAGGACATTGTAGTTTGAAAAATCATGTGTTTTGGTGGGCTTGTATTCTAGCATAGTTTTAATTTTTCTCACATCACTTCCATTTTACTATATTGTTTGGGTTTAGTTCCATGCATGCATTTTTTTCTTTATTTGTTTTTTCATTTCATAATTTATGGTCATAGAGATGTGTGCGTGTGTAGAAATACGTCGTAAATGCCTCCCATGTTAGTGATATGCCTACTAAGTGCTAGGCACAAGCCCCTGGCTTAATAGAGGTGGGATTGTGGTGTCATTTCATAGACCCCATTGGGATGGGTCAAGACATAGTGGTATCAAAGCTAGTCAGTTCTACCTTTGGACCAAGAGTCTGTGAAATTGGGTAGGGGCAACCTTTTTAAGTGTTTCGAGTATTACATTTAGGCATGGGACTCCGGTGTTGGTGTGGAAAGACACGTATCTATACAACAAGACTCTGATAACCTGGTTTTCGTCTCGGAACATGAAAAAAACTATTTGTGGGGAAATGAAATAGTGGTACATGAATCAAATATAAATGGGTTGTGTGTTTTTATATCTTTTGTGTCAGCTATCCAGATATACTCACTGACCGTGGTACAACATGTTTCCTTATAATATTTTACCGCAACATATACCCATTAGGATTCAGCAACGCAATCACTATGATGAACCCCTTAGTGGAGAGGCTTAGATATAGGGACATGTTTCCCTGGAACTACCTCCAAGTGGTGCACATGCAATACCACCACTAGTGGAGTAGCCTGTGGTACTTGCAGTACCGACAGACGAGGGGAATAGGGTGAGAACACCTAATTATTTATAGAGATTGAGAACCCTCAGGTTCCGAGGCATTCTCAAACCTTATGTGGATAAGGACTAGATTGAGTCGTGTAATAGAGTTTTCGGTCTTGTGAGGAAACCAGCAGACCAGATGGTGTTCTTGGGAGCGATCCTTCTTTAGGGTTTAGTGGGATGATGGTGGAGCCTGACCACACTTACTCAGGATGTGGAGACTCTTACATGGAAGAAGTTTGAACAACTCTTTAAGGAGGAGTTATCTCTAGTAACATTGAGAGCGATGCATATCCAGGAGCTTCTTCCGCTCCAATAAGGTAGTTTTACAATTACTGACTATTCAATGTAGTTCAACTACCTTTCCAGATACTTGATGGATATGGTTAGGGATCAGTACATGAGAACTCAGACCTTTGAGTGAGGTCTACGATGGGAAATTTGAGCTATAGTCGTGACTCTATCCATTTTATATTAATGTTGGAGTGCTTGAGTGGTCCGTGGAGATCAAGAGATTCTTTATGGAGTAGAGGAAACTGATGGTAGTGAGTATTAGTTAGACAGGTGTGGAGACCTAAGTAGTAGAGAGATGATGTCAGGAACAAGGTTAATGATGTGGGAGACATCACATGGGGTTCAATGATAGGGGATAGATAGTCCATGACCATCATGCTAGATCCATTAAAAATAGGGAGAGGCGATGCTTCTTGTGTGACGGTAGGGGACACATCACTAGAGACTATCCAAGCCATCATGATTCTGACAGAGAGGTGGTGGATAGAGGACTGAGGTAGATGTAGTGTGTGGAGTAGATAGACCTGCTCACATAACAGATGTGGAAGAGGAGTAGGGATAGTTCTAGGTGGTGAAAGGCACTTTGATCTACTTCCACCACCTCCCCCAGTAGGTCCTCACTAGGCTGAGGGAGCTGGGGGATAGGGGCAGGGACAGCTACTTGTAGTCGATGCGTATGACCTAGGGACTCCAGGGATGATCTATGTTTCAATCTATGTCTTCTATCCCTTATCTTCACTAATAATAGAAATTGTTTTAATTTATTGTTTCCTCTCCACAATTCTTGTGAAAAACCGTGAGATTCTGGTTGAGATGATGACCTGACCCTTATGCTTGGAGATACATATGAGAGGGGAATCAATGATCACACACTAATGCAGATAGTGTGATCTAACCTGAGGAGGTGAGTGTTTCAGTTGGAAGCTCTTGGTGGCAGCGTCGAGGCCTTACAAAATCATTATCGGGATGGATTGGCTATCTATGATCCATGACTAGATTGATTTCTTTAGAGGAAGAGTTTATTGTGTCAACAGTGATGGGATGAGGTTTTACTTTTTCATTTAAAAGAAAATCTAGGGAGAACATAATGGGCTCAAGCATAAGAGGGTGCAACCGAGAATTTATGAGTTTTCTAGCCATACCTTCGGAGCAACATATGTGGTCTGCTTCCACTTCTCTATTGTACTAGCAAATTACGAGGATGTCATTCCCAAAGAAGTTCCAGGACTACCTATTCACTAGGAGATAAAATTCTACATCGAGTTACACCTTGGGACAACACCAATATGCTCACCAATATATCAGATGTCTCCCACAGAGCTTCTTCAGCTGATGGTGCAGCGAGAGGATTTTCAGAGGAAGGGGTTCATGGGACACATCGTTCAACCCTAGTTGGCCTGAGTTTCATTTTCCAAGAAGGAATATGGGAGTTTGAGGTTGTGAATCTATTACCAGCACCTGAACTAGGTGACGGTGATGAATAAGTATCCACTGTGGAGGATCGACGAACTCTCCGATCAGCTAAGAGGGGCACAATGGTTCTATAATGTTTATCTTCGATCATGTTACCACTTGTTATGAGTATAAAAATAAGATATACCGAAGATTGATTTAGAATGCCACTAAGGTCACTATGAGTACTTGGTGATGCCTTTTGGTATAATGAGCATCCCTGATGTGTTCATGGGACTAATGAAATAGATATTTCAGCTATATTTAGACCTATTCATAGTGGTATTCATCGATGAAATCTGTTTGTAAATGGTGTTAGAGGAAGAGCACCAAAGACACATATGTATGGTTCTAGAAATACTCAAAGAGAACTAGCTTTATGGGAAGCTCTCAAAGTGCTAGTTTAGAATTCAGGAGGTCCCCTTTTTGGGACTTTCCATCTTAGCAGTTGGAGTAGCTGTGCACCTAGCCAAGCTGTAGGCAATGTTATCATGGGAACCTCCTCAAAGCGTGACAGAGGTTCTGAGCTTCCATGGGTTCGAAGAATATTACTAGAGATTCATTCTTGATGTCTCCCAGATATCAGCACCGTTGAAAACCATGACCAAGAACAGGTAGCCATTTGTCTGGACGTAGAACTACCAGTAGGCTTTTGAGTTGTTGAGACAAATTTTGACGAGTTCCCCAAACTAATTATTTTCAGAAGAGGGTGTCAAGTACGTGGTTTTCAGAAACGCATCAGGGACTGTGATCGAGTGTGGCCCGATGTAGGGAAAAAATGTGATAACTTTTGGTTCATGTCCACTTAGGCCACATGAGTAGAACTATGCAAACCATGATCTTGAATTGGAAGTGGTAGTCTTTTCATTGAATATATGGAGAAACCTTCTTATGGGTGAGTAGTTTGTCATCTACTCTGACAACAAGTGAATCAATTACATCTTCTCGCCAAAGGATGTGAATATGAGGTAGATGAAATCGCTATAGTTCCTATAGGACTACGATTCTAAGATCATATATACTCATCGGAAGGGGAACAAGGTGGAAGATACTATTAGTTGGAGATTGAGCTCGTAGCTATTGAGTGAGGCAATGGAGTAGTTGGCATCATTACAATTATCCTTCGTGCACAGAGAGAATGCAACTTACCTTTATTCGATGGTTGTCATGACTCCACTCATACAACGTGCTAGAGAGATATGGCTAGGGTATGTCAAATGTGAGTCTTTACATGCCCAGTTATCCACAAGACATGCTCTTTATGGATATTAACTTGGTGGGGAACACATTGTTCTTTTCAAAGGATGCATGAGCATGCCAGTGGAATTTTGGGAAGAGGATCTGAGGGAGTTTCACATTTCTCCCTTGGCGATACGTCATGGAGTGTAATAAATGTGTGAGGACCTATGGAGTCCATTTTGTTGGATAGGTTTGAAGAAGGTAGTATCCGAGATTGTTTCTCAATGCCTTACGTGCGAGCAAGTGAAGACTGAGCAGCAGGTTCCAGTAGGGTTATCCCACCCCCAGGACGTGCCACAGAGGAAGTGGGATGAAATATTTATGGACATCGTGACATGATTACCATTAAAGTTCATGGGACACGATTCCATCTGGGTACTCATTGTCTGAATCACCATGTTGGCTCACTTCCTAGCTGTCAAAGAGAAATGTTACATAGAAATTGTGAGATTCCTTCATGTGTATTAAATAGTTCTGCTTCATGTTGTACCTTCGATTATATTTTCAGGTGAAGACACCCAATTCACATCCCGGTTTTGGGATGGACTACGTGAGGTATTCTAGACCCAGCTACGCATGAGCATGGTGTTCCATCCTAAGATAGATGGTCAGACGGATATGAAAATTCAGGTTCTAGAGGATATGTTGTGATCCTATATCATGGACTTTGGTCGTAGTTGGGAGGAAAACCTGCCACTAGTTGAGTTTGCATGAAACAATAGCTAGTAATCCACCATTGGTATGGCATAGTTTGAGGCTTTATATGGGAGACCCTGCCAGTCATCGCTTTTCTAGACCAACCTCGGAGAGTCAGCACTAACGGGTCTAGAGTTGGTGTGAACTACCACTGAGAAGGTGAAAATCATCTGCAATCAGATGAAGACATCACATAGATGTTAGAAGTCTTATACTGAAAGGTGATGGAGACCTCTGGAGTTTGAGGAGGGAGATGAAGTCATCCTTTAGGTATCATCTCAATGAGGGTTTTAGAGATTTGGCTGGGGTGGAAAGCTACCTCCAAGGTTCATAATACCATTCCAAATAACATATAGAGTTGGTGAGGTGGCATACTGCATAGATCTACCTCTGTAGTTGCATCAGGTTCATGATGTCTTCCAAGTGTTGCATCTAAGGATGTATGTGCATGACTGATTCCATGTCATCGACTGGGGCAAGTTGGATAGTCAGGATGGAGCATCCTTTGTTGAGTACCCAGTGGAGATTGTGGATCTGTAAGATAAAATCTAATGTGGGTGGTCGATTCCATTAGTGTGTGTCCGGTGGTAGGAATGAAATATTCTTAAGAGAATGTGGGAGGAGGAGTCTCAGATCCATGCCCAGTCCCCACATCTTTTTTAGTATCCATTTTTATGCGTTTTCAGGGACACAAAGCCCCAAAATGGGGAGAATGTAATGTCCTAAATTATTTGTGTATAATATTTAAATATTATATGGAATTAATATGAAACCAATTATTTTTACAGTGTGTGATTTAGAGGCCTGGAGTTCCTATAATAATATATTGAAATAAATTTAATTTTTTAAACAGTGCGCATGAGCATTTTTCCTGAAAAAATGGAATAACTTTTAAATGTTTATCCAGATCAGAAATCTGAGGGCACCATTGTGATCAAAGAAGTGAATTTACCTTAGGTGGGGCCAAACATCGACCAGTGTGGGTCAACTGTAAATGTTACTTTTTGGAATTTTTAAAGAAAAAATAAATTAAAAATTTATTCATTTTAAAAGATTCCATAATGCAACGACATTTATTTTCATTTAAATAAGTAGGATAATGGGGCTAGAATCATAACCCTGGAAAACTCCCATGAATCCTCTAGAGATTTGGAGAGGAGATAACTGTGGAGGATTCTTGACGAACATGGATGAACCACGATGAATGGATCATTGCACATCGAGATGAAATCACAGACAACAATCGCTCTTCATCTTCATCAAAATTTGAGGTAGATGTTTGTTATTTTGATTAAGTTCTTCCCCATTATTAAATTAAATGACAAACACAGATCAAACAATGAACGGGTTGATCTGCAGATCGTGCGTTCTTCTGGAAGGGCATTATTACTTTTCGTTTTTTCGAGGATTGATTCGTGAAGTTGATTCTGTGTTAAGGGTTTGATTATCATTTGATTAATCCTATTTAATCCTTCTAATGTGAGTGAATATATGTCAAGATAAGCGATGGTGGAGGTTCATTCCTATTTTGTTTATTTACTTCTTCTTCTATTTAACCCTGCATTCTTTGCGTTCTTCGTAGGGTTATGAAAAAAAGTTCATTGAGTGTCAATTTTATAGCACAACAATCCCAAATCAGAGATCAAACATCACAAAAACCCAATGGATGTGCGACCATGAGGGTAGATAGTGAATTGGATTAGCTCTTGGAGTATTTTTCTTCAAGAATTCTTTATATGGGTGGTCCCAAACATGTATTCGGGGCTGATCAGAAGCTTGAAAATAACCGAAACAAATTTGTGGTGTTGGGGAATCCTAGAATATGATGTTTGGTGGAAAATGAATTGTTAATACGATGATTAGAGAATCACCGAGGCCTGATGATGTAGTTTTGGGATTATAGAAAATTTTAGAACACACGGTGTGTATCTCGAAGAGAATACTATGTCAGACTGACAGTTACTATGGTGTGTACGATGCACGCTATGATGAACACAATGTTCCTTTGGGGAGACTCAGTCTGTGGGCCACAAATAGTGGCAGTTGGAGTTTTGGGCGACGGGGAGCAATAACATGGAGTGTTCTCTGAGGAACATGGTGTGTGGGTCCTTACACATGACTCGTTGTGTATCTCAGAAGACACAAAAACATAGGATGGAGTACACGGCTATATACTCCACCACACAGACAGACTAGGCTAGTTACGAGATTTACCCCGTGTACCGGTTACATGAGATGTCCTACATGGGTTGAAGCTGTGTATGGGAAGATGGCTAGTTTACAGAGAGAGGACTCTGGTTACTCAGAAATGGTGTGTGTTCCATCCTATATTCCATGTACTTACCTTTTTCAAAATCATGTCCCCTCTAACATTGGATGTTACAAATGGGAAGCACCCAGAGTCACTAGACACGACGTGTGAACTCTTCTACACGTAGTTTATATCCTTGGACATTGATTGATCATCTTGTTCACCATTCCTCAGACAATTTTCGTTGGGACATTTCACCTTATTTTACCATTCCCCAAAATCTCATGTATCATTTCCATCCATTGGAGTATGATCCATTCAGAAGGGATTTCAGATATATAGTTAGGTATCCCTCTTAGGGGCCAAGAGATAGATCCCTTATCCATTATTGACCTTAGGTAGAGTCATGTATCAACATGACTAATCCTACAGGGTCTCAATCCTCAATATGACATGTGTATCCAGATGAGTCATGGTATCTTCCAAGTCCCTAGCAGTCATCCTCGTCTATGTATAGTGATATTTACCAATTCAGGAGTGTATCCTCCTAGGATAAGTGTATCTATCTATCATTACCTTTCCCGATGAAAATTACTTCTCTGACGGACTTCTTTAGAGCTCTTAGACTCAATAAGTGAGTTCTCTCAGATGAGTGCTTTGTGGAACCTTCAAACTAAATCCCTAGAGGGGATTTGTTGTTGTGTGACTTGTCTCTAGACTACAAGTCTTGGTTTTGAGTATATCTGGATTGTGATTCTCTTGCTATATGTTCAATAGACTATACCATGTAGGGATTATTGCAACTATACTTTGTGTATTTATTTGTGGTTTTCAGCATCCTCTACAATGTATTACTATACTTACCATAACACAGTCTTCACTCGCACATGTCATGTTTTGTGGAGATGAGTGGCCTTTTGATGGAGTCTAGGGTGGACCAGGACCATACCATTCATTCATAGATTCCTACAAGCCGATGTGATCCTACGACCATGAGAAGTAGTTCCATTACCTTTTTGTTCTTACATGATGGAATTTGTAGTTTTCAGACTCCTGATTTCGGTGGGATTGTATTCTAGCCCAGTTATACTTTTTTTCACTTTATATCTGTTTTACTCTGTTGGTTTTGTTTAGTTGTATGCATGCATTTGGTTCCTTAGTGGATTATATATTTCAACATTTGTGGGCCTAGATATGTGCATGTGTGTACAAATACTTAGTTAATGTCTCCCATATTAGTTATATGCCTACATGGTGTTAGTCACCAGCCCCTAGAATATTGGAGGCAAGCTTGGGGAGTCATGGAATAGGCCCAATAGGATGGGTCCTGACACAAATAATCAATAATGTTCAAAGAGAACTAAAATTCAAATCCAAAATGGCATGTCTTCATTCCTTTAAATCATTTTCCAATTGAGAATCCAATTTTCCATAAATTCCTAAACCATTGAAAATAAAAGAGGTTATCCTTAATATACACTCAAAAATCATTCAAATTTGAATAAAAATATAAACATTATTTTTTCCTATCATATACCCATCACATAAACTATGCCAGTCCTCACACATAAAATCTCAACATGGAATATCTAGGTTACAAATGTTACGAATATTCAAATCACAATATAATAAAATCAAATGATTACCAATTTCAAATAAAATACTCAAAATTCATATAAAATATCCATTCAAATTCACAGTTTTCAATGAAATAGAAAATTCATGTATTTTACTTTTCCCCATTGAAAAATGATGAGAATTATCTTTTCATTCATTCAATCTCATCAATTAGTTATTATCCTCCTCCAATGCCCCGAAGGCCTTCATTTTTTATTTATTTTCATAATCCACCTTTCAAGGGGTGAGGTGGAACCCTTACAAGGCCCGTAGGAGTAAGTATTACATGCCCCATAGGCCTTTGAGTAATTCATTGCCCGTAGGCTTCAAACATTACGTACAACCCAAACTAACTACTAGGAACTGCTCCCCCCCAACATCTTCATCGTGAAATCAGCTCTCCACCTTCACATGGATGTTCGGATAGGCATTCCTGTGCATGCACAGGCTTTTCCCGATGGAAGGTTCCATACCCTGTCATTCTTGCAATTCGTTTAGCTTCTGTTGTGGTGAATGTTTCTTGCTCATCCTCCATGTAGAGATTCTTCCTTGTAGGTTGTATGGTTTGAATCTGCACTTAAGGTGGCTCAAAGGCCTTGAGGTGGCCCAATGGCCTTATGGACCCGAAGGCCTGGGTGACCCGAAGGCCTTACAGGTCTCAGGGACCAAATCGGTGGCCCGAAGGCTGAAACAAGGGCATATTCCCTACTTCTACAGTGCCAAATAGTGCCTGCTACAGTTCCCACTACAGTACCTGCTACAGTATTGCACAGTTCTAGCTACAGTACTGCTACAGTACCCCCCGAAAATTCTACCTCCGCCTGGATTTGATCCCCGGTCTCTTGGATGCACTTATGGAGTCCTTACCAATCGAGCTAAGGCTCATGTGCAATTCATTATTATCAAATATCCCAAATCACGATTAACCACACATGATTTTTTTCACTAATATCTCATGATATAATTCTAGTAGATTTATGACCATATCATGAGAACATTCTGCATATCCATATGCTTATATATGAACTAGTTTCTCAAAATTTTTATGAAAAAATACAAATAAAATCATATAGTATTTTCAATTTAGGTTAAAATGTTCTAAGTCATATTGTTGATAGGAATTCACTTTTTGAAAATAATGCTCAAGGAGGAGTTTTATATCTTAATGAATAAATCATGACATTCAATGTAAAATATTAAGCAAATTCTCCCCTCAATATATATCGACTCCCAACATGCCAAATGTCCAAATTATTGATTGTGATCAGTTTAACCATAATGAATGATATTTCAATCCCTTGAATACATATATAAATATATTTAATAATTTTTTCTTTTTTAAGTAAACATTGTAATTTTTTTTTAATTTTTTTTGAAATTTATGATTATAATAATCCTCAAATCTACTATATAACTACATATGATAAAAAAACATAGTACTAGTAATCAGGTTTCTTAGATTTCCCATATGACAACACATTTTCTCTTTGTTTTTTCATTTCCATTTTTTTATATTCATGAGGGGAACAAAATCCATTAAAATTATTGATTGAAAAAAATAAAATTACCATAATAAGAACCCCCACACATCTTTCTTTCAATATAAACAATCTCATTCACCATGATTCTCATCACCCTCTCACTTCAACTTCATAATATCAATCAATTATGAAGAGTAGGGTAGGAATGTATTGAATTGGATTTAAAGATAGGGTATTACTATAAAGGCCACTCATGGTATTAATGGTCTAAATAAGTATTATGGTAAATGTGGTATTTTTAGGATAAGTGGTTATAAAAAGATGAGCCTATCATTTTAAATGCATTTTTTCACATTCATGCATTTGAAAATATCAAATGAAATTTGTAGCAAGTGGAATGTCCCAAGATCACCCTAAAAATATACTCCGGATAAAATACAAAGTAAATGGTATATAAATCCTCTTAGGAATGGATATATGATTGAGGAAATTTACTCAAATAATTATTAACAATAATAAATAAATTCATATTATGTTTATAAAACAAATTCATGAAAAATGGTTAGGAAATTTAATTTACCAAAATCAATCAATTCCATCAAATAATGAGTCATCATTTTAATATCCATGCTTCACATGAATCATTTAATTTTCCATTTTACTCATTAAATTTAAAAAATATTGAAATCTGAAACATGGAATCAAAGGGTTCTTAATAATATCATGTTTCCTAAGTAAAACATTAATTCATGCATGGGTATGCAATTTTGAATTTATAGAAAGAATAAGTTGTCAGAAAAAATGTATGAAGTCTAAAAGATAGAAAATGAAAATGAACTCCCCTCTAAAATAATATTATTGGTTCTATTCCTACATATCTTGGGTATGCACAAATGTTTCTTTATTTGGTGGTATTTGAAAATTAAGACATCTCAAAATAGTGTAAGAATAATTCATAAATTCTAATAAAATAGTAAAACTCAGGCTGCCTCTTGAAAGTGACATTGGTAAATTTCATTGGCTCAACCTCACATCATTAGAATAAATCTATGGATGGGTTGGAGAAGGTTTACCTCATCAATGTGTTCTTATGGTTAACATCATTCAAATGTCTTTAGTATTTCCCCATTCATAGGCATTCGGTTTCCTCCTCCTTCCTTATGAACCTAAATTTCCCCAAAAGGATAAAAATTATTAAAATTAAAATATACTTCCCTCCCATAAAGAATAATACCGTACATTAAAATTAGATTTTAATTATTGATCAGAACATGGCCTTTAGGTTGAAGGGTATTTTGTTGAATCAATTTTTCATGTTCCACCTCAGTTCTATCTATTTAAATTATTTAATTTTCAAATGATTCTCTTCTAATTTTTTTCAGCTCCTATAGCTAATGTTTCCTCTCTTTAATATCACTCACCAAATCCAAATTCAGCTTTTTCATAGCACATTATACTTGGTGCTCCCACTGAACTGGTATTTGATTGCAATTTCCATAAATCAACTGATATAGGCTCATACCAATGGGTATCCTATATGCTATCCAGTATTTCCATATAGGGTCATCAAGCCTTTGTCTCCAATTCTTCTAGTTTGGATACACTTTTTTTTTCAAAATTCCTTTAATCTATTGGTTTGAAAAATTATCTTTTCCATTTGTTTAGGGATGGTAAAAAGTGATGCTTTTGTTGTGTACCCCATACTTTATTAGCATAGCCTCCGTTATTTTATTGAAAAAATTTGTCCCTTGATCACTGCTGAATTCCCTTGGCACTCAAAACCTACAAAAAATCATTTTCCCAGAAAGAAATCACACAAAAATTTAGCATCATCAGTATTGGTGGATTTGGCCTCCTGCAATTTTGATACATAATCAAAATAAATTAAAGTATAATATTTACCAAACGACATATAAAATGTTACCATAAAATTAATACAAAAAACTTCAATGATTTTAATATAAATGATATGGTTTTGGGGAATCTCCTATCTCATTGAAATGTTTGTAAAAATTTTATATTTATCAAATTTTTATAAAAAAAGCTTGGATATCATTAAAAAAGGTAGGAAAATATATAATGAACTCTAATATGTTCATATCCATTCATTGAGGTCCAAAATGGCCTCTACAGGAAAGGGTATGAAAAAATTGAAATACAGATTCTATATCACTTGCCAGAAAACATATTCTTATGAATTAGTTATTGAAATTTTTTCAGATAATGGGATCCTCCCAGATAAAAAATCTAGATTCATCTTTGAGTTTGTTCTTTTTCTGGGAGTTAATGGAAGAAGGTACCTCATATGTGGACATATAATTTACTATGTTAGCATACCATGGATATTCATTCTCTAGGATGTGGAGATAATCTCTATGTATCTAATCATTGATTGGGATCAACTCTAAAATTTATATTTTAGTAGTGTTTGGTAGCTTACTTTGATGATAAAATACTTGGTTTTCAACTCCATTTTTATTTAATCTCAATATGGAAATATTTAAAGGTAGTATCCATCACACAATCCATGGTTTTTCTTCATCCTTATTCATGAAATACATGAATGATGCATGGTATGAAAGTAACACTACATTAGTTACAAGTAAATATGAAATTAATTTATCTAATGCAAAGACAATGAAAAAAAAATCCTTTTTAGTTTATGTGTTATTGTCCTGAGTGGAATCCATGGTTATTGAATAATATGTTATGACTTGGGGTTTTCCTTCAATTCTTTGCTAAATGATATGTCCAAGAACTATTCCCTTTTCAACCATGAAATTATATATTTCAATGGTTAAAAAAATCAGTCTCTATGAATAATTTCAAAACATTGTCATGATTTTCCATGAAATGATTAAATGAATTCCCATAAAAAAGTAAAGACATTGTGAAATAAATCATATAAGTATTATATTTGATCATATAAAATACTTACCATACACCATTGAAATATACCTGTGGAATTTCACAATCCAAAAAAGCATCCACTAGTATGAAAAGTTCAAGAATGTATTGATGAATGTCTTCTTCTCTTGTTCTCATGGGGAAACTGAGACTAGAAAATATCCCCAAAATCCAACCCAAAAGTTCATCTGATCATTGAATGGGATTAGAAAATGATATTTTTAGGTGACATGGTTTTTCCATCTATAGTAAATTCAATCTCTCTGTCTATTCTATAATCTCATGTGAATGAATTCATTATTCTCATCTTCCACAATGGTCAAGCTAGTTTTCTTTGAAACCGCATGGATGAGGCTAGCCCATTGAGAGTCAGAAATTGTGTAAATTACATGTTATGATAAATTATTTGTAAATTATTTCCATACAACATCCATGATGGTGGGTTTCAGTCTTTTTTGAGGTAGCCTAACAGGTTGAGAGTGCTCTTCTAAAGAGATTTTATTTGTGAATACCTATGGTTTGATCTTAGGTATATCTCCTACAATCATTCATTTACCTCATAAAATTATTTTTAGATGTTCAATTTGTGTGTTCTAATTGTCCCCTGATATATTATTGGAAGTGATCAGAAAAACAATTCTCCATTAAATACTACACATATTTCAAATCACATTGGAGTGATTTTAATTCAAGACATGGTGGATATTATATAGATGACATTGAATTCACTTCTCCTATATGAAAATATAGTACTCTTTTAAAAATGTGTAGCATATTAGTTTCATTAAGAAAATTATCAATGAATTCAAAGATGATGTATGAGTTTTCAGATTTTTGTATACTCTCTACTCCGACGATGAGATTTTCTAAAGCCACGAATTCTCACAGAATTCATGAATCTTCAATTGGATAACTACCATGTTTATGGGATATTTCAAAGAGGTAATGGTTGTTTGATGGGTATATTTTTGATTCATGGATATTTATCTTCACCTTTTTATCTTTTAGCTCCATGGATAGGGTTCCTTTCTATACATTTATGTTTGTATTGTCCATTTTAAGGAATGTTCTTACCAAGATTGTGGGTGAATTTCCTTTTTTATTGTCTTCTAACTTAGTGAGTATGTAATTGTTTGTAATAAAATTATGTCCTCCAACTCCCACAAGAAAATCTTCCACAAATCTAGCTAGAAAAATAGTTAATCAGTTTCCTAGTTGGATAAAAAATATTATGGTCTTTAGTCGACATATTTTCAATGATGAGAAGACAGAATTAGATATTAAATTTTTTAAAGCACTATGGTCACACAATTTATTATAAATATTTAAAGAACCCATTTCACAGGGAATATAAAATTTCGTCAAATCTTGACATTTTTGGGTCATGGTGGCATGATCTATAGTTGGTCACTTCTTCCAAAGTGGATTATTTCATCCCCATCACACTTTTTTCTCTTGGTGAATATTTATTTTAGAAACACCACATATTGTGGGTTTTGGTGGATTTACTCCACTAAGGGAGTGTAGATTTCAACATTTTGGAAGGTTTCATGGATCTCATTTTGATGTTTTTCTTCTTCAATCTTTGATGATTGATCCAGTACAGAAAAGAGTAGCACCTTTTTGTATTTTTTCTCCTTTTGTTTCATTTTCACTTGTGTTTTTATACTCTTCATTGGATGGATGATTTTTTATTTTGATTTCTGTTTGGAATCACCCAACTTACATGGATCAAGTGGGGGAGGTTCCATAGATCTTTGAGTAGTGATTTCTCTACCATTCATATTTGGATTAGAGATAGTTTTCTCTAGAAGATATCATTGAATTATGGTCAGAAGTTTTGTAAGGCTATAATTTTTTTTCCAAGATTTTCACAATCTTCTTGAGATCATAAATATAAATTTCAAGGGGTTTTGTCTAAGAAAACGCCAAAAGATGTTTAAATTTTTTTTATTGGAGAGGTGGTGGTGGAATTTGTTTTATTGCTGGAAGGGATACTTGCAAGATTGTTCCAATGCGGTATTGTTTTTATATTGTAGCTAAAATGGTGGAATGTATTGGTTCTATTGACATAAAAATACTTATTGGGAATTAACTTATATCCATTATTTATTTTATGGAAATTATACTTGCTGAAATGTATCCACAAAACATTCTATACCATGTATCTTATAACATTGATCCATTCAATTATTGGGTGATGAACAAATCCAAATACTTGAGGTGAAGATGGTTTCTCATTTAATTTTATAACATCCTTTTCTCTCAAAATGATTTTCAATTCTTGAATTTGGGTTGTAACGAGATGTGATGAGTTAGAAGTGCTTACCTCATGTATACCAATTTTAACAGATCTTCTTTTAATGAATAATTATGAATTAGTGTATATCTTTTTAATGTGAATAAATGATTATGTGTGTGATTTTCAATTAAATATCCCTGATGGTTGCATCCAAACAATTATAATCATTTTAATTAATCCTTGGTAGATTAAGACTTGGAAGTGGGGCTCCTACCCCTGTTTGATGTGGACATCTTTGCCTAATATTCATTAATTGAAAGCTATAATCATAAAGAGTCTCTCCAGTAGATTATCAAATTAAGCATGTCTCCTTTATAATTATTGAGATTTTGTAGGTTGGGATAAATATGGTCATGAAACATTGTTGGAGGTCATATCAATCTTGAATATATCTAGGTTGTAATGTATAATACCACCCCTAATCTACCCCCACAAGTGATAAAGGAAGTGTCTTCCATGTGAATTTATCACTTTCTAATACAATGAGTTCAAAAATAGAAAAAATAGAACTGAAATCTTGAAAATTTTGATTGGGATCCTCATATACATGTTCATGAAATTTATGTAGCAAAGTAATCATTTTAACTTGTAAATCATAATCATTTTTTATTTATACATGGTTAATCAATTTTCTATATTTGAAAATTGTGGGGAATAGAGGTCCCTCAAGGATTATTAAGGTTCCAGTTTCATTATTGGATGTTCCTTTTGGACACCTGACACTTCTATGTTCATTTCTTCAAAAAAAAAATTAGAAATAGAATTCATACCATTTTCTAACAATGTTATATCTATTTCAATGATTAAATTGAATAGTTCATTATTATATGACCTATTATAGTAAATTTAGATTTACAGTTTCTCCAAGACAGTGGAACTAGTTTTGAAACATGATTATCATGAGGTGTGAAAAAAACAATTATACCCCATAAGAGTGTAGTATGCGGGATAAAACAATCATGTTCTTCCAAATAAAAGTGTTTTAATCTAGTTGTAACTTTATAAAAAAACATGAATGATTGTTTTAGGAAAAAAGAATCTTTTGAATTTCAAATTCGAGTGAAGTGATTGGATATAAGGTGGGTTTTCCATTTTGTGATGTCCTCATATTATTTGAAAAATATTAATCTATTTTTTTAGATAAAAATAATTAAATAATTTTAATAAAAATTGTTCTTTGATTCACCATTTGTTTAATAATATGTTAATGTGTAAAAATAAAAATGGAAATCTTCAAATTACCTAGGAAATACCAAATTTGGAATGAATTCTCCCAAAATAAATAAATTAGTACATCTTAATTTATTTACGTGTTTTAGTAATAACTAAACCCCTCCATTACTTGATTTTCATTATTAATTATCCAATTTGTGATAAAAAAATAAGTCATGTAATGGTATAATGATATTTAAATCAATAATATTTAATATTTAATAAAATATTAAAATAAAATCATATTTATTTTAAAATCAAAAAATAAATTAAATTGAAAACCATTTAATTAAAAGAAATAATGATTTTATTTTGAAAACATTCAAGAACACAAACATCGCAAAATTGGATCCCAATTCCCATTCCCCAATCACTAAGGAAACTATTCCTCCAAGCAAGAATGGGTCATAAAATATGAAAATAAACAAGATATTATAAAAAATTGTAAGATGAGAAGGGAAGGATAGGAAGAAATGAGTCTCATCATCTTGGTAGTGGATCTATTCCGAGGTGGTGGTGGTTCTTTTCCATTTTCCCAGGATGCTTTGGATGGATTTTTATTCCTTTTAAAGAATGAGATGACCTCTATTTAAATGTGAGGATGGGGGAGTCCTCCCCTTTTTTTCATGAAAGAAAATCATGGGCGAGGGGTGGGGGAGGTAAAATTTAGACTCCTAATAACTTGTGATCTTATAAGGATGTACACAATGTGGGTGTAGATGTTTAGGCCCTAAATATAAGGGATCCACATTATGGGGGGAGACCCTAGCCCCTTACCCCCTCGATGTGCATGAGCTCACTACATACATGGGTGGCCAGCGCTGGGAGACTCTTAATTACTCTCACACTACAATGAAGGTGGAAATGTGAAGACACTGTGTAGTGGATAATGCATGGTGTTCTGTATGGGAAGTTGTGGAATAGTAGTCGGGTTCACCATGTCTCCTCTATACTTCATTGTGGATGGTGTAGATCATGATGCATGCGTTAGTAGAAACTAGTAGGTCATGCAACCAATCATCATGGGTGAGCTTTTTTTGGTTCCAAAGGAGGTGTGGTACTGGTAAGTCTGGGTCTTCATGGAATACTCACCCTCTTCTAGAGTAAGAAGTTGCTGGAGGATATCAAATTGAAAAAGGTGTTATCCTGATGATGAACAAGGGATGTTGGTGGGAAATTATTAAAACTAGGGTGTTCCATGGTGTGTGAAATATCGGGTCGTCATATAATTTGATAGTGGTGGTTAATAGTGGTGGTGTGGTGATGAGGATAATTTAGAAGTGGCAATGATGGGTGTTCTAGTAGTAGTAGGAGACTACCTATGTGGTGGATACATGCATATTGTGATGTCTAGTGATGATTGGGTGAGGACTAGGGAAAATATTGAAACAACCTAAGAAAAGAGGAGGTGTGTGGTGAGGTATATGTGACAAAGCACGACAATGCATGACAAAGAATGTTAGTGACCAGATCCCACGTCAAAATAATGGGATGATCCATGATCATTTATTACCATTCCTATGGCTACATCCCCACCATGTAGTCGGACTGGAGACGTAGGACTCCTATAGTCTTGTGGGGTCTACCCTATCCCATATGAAGCCCCCTCCCACTTCCAAATGGTGTATCCCAATGCATTGGTTCTGGTTCATTATGGATGATTTACCCACATGATTTTACCACCCAATTGCTGTGCATGGGCTTGATTCCCCCATAAACCCATCACTCATGATGAGCTCTCCTTAGGGGCATCGTGGTCGAGCTTACCTCCCTAGGTCACCTATGTGGTGTGGGGATCTTGGTTGAATGCCGAGAAATAATAGACTATAATTATTTGTAATGGAAAATAAAAAGAGTTAGATAAATAATCAATAAGGTTCAATGAGAAAAAAAATAAAATCCAAAATGACATGTTTTAATTATTTTAAATCCATTTTCAATTCACATTCAATTATTCTCATTAATTCTGAAAACAACGAAAAACTATTTTATCATTAAAATATATAAAAATCATTGAAATTGTAATATAAATATGCACATTATTATGTAATGTCATCGTAAAATCCATACATTCTTCTGAATTCTATACATGGAATGTATTGTAGAGACCCGTAGCCTGACGTACATGGACATTACATTACTTTTGCGGAATACTTAGTACATAACAAAAACACACACTAAAGGATCGTAATAGTTTAGTGTCTTTGGAAACTCGGAACGCAATCTTCTAATCGTGGTGAAAGATCTTTAATATCTCCCATAAAGATCTTCCCTTTTTTTTTACCAAAAACCTTTATTTATATCCTGGGGAAAAGAAAACATAAAAGGGTGAGCTCAAATGCTCAGTAAGGGTATACAAAAGAAATAAAAATCATATCATATCTTTTTGAAAATCATAACCTGCAAAAGAGATCATAATATCTTAACATGGAACAAATCATAGAAGTGAAAATGAGATCACCATAATCATAACATGAAACTAGAAACTTTGTGGCATGCACACATAATCATGGAAAATCATTTCTTGTTAGTCATGACTCATTTCCAAGACTATCTTAGTGGACAAAGTCCCTTTCTGAATCGAGTAACCCTCGTTTCAGTCCTGTTTCACTGAACCGGTATAACCTACCGTTCCAGCCCTGTCTATCTCATGAGATATAAAATCTTTACCCAATGCATTGGAGGGAGATATAGGTCCCACCCATCTTATAATGAATCCTTTCTTATGTGTGCCACAAAATCATAAACCATACATCATAGCGTAACCCATGTAATAAAAATGGGATTCTTAAACAACATGACATCATAAAACAATTCATATAAGATAAAGGAATTCATAAAAATATTTACATCACAACATGATCAAATCTATGTAATAATAGGGATAAAAACAGAACCCTTTATTATCTTAGATGGAAAATAATTTTGATAAAACACTTGAATTGAATTCTTGAGGAAAATATCCTTTCTTCTTCAAAATCAATTTCTTTTCACAAAACATCATGCAATTTTAAAAGAAAGATATTTTATTGAAAATAGTCATGAAATCTTTTAGAGGATGCTTCATGAAAATAAGGCTTTATAAAACAGTAGAAGTCCGTTCGTTCCGTATAAGTTAAAAAAACAATCTTTTTTACTTTTGTCAAAAAAGTCAAAATGTACCTCGTACGAAAAATGACAAAAGATTCCATTCATATCTTTTACTAAAAACTCACCGAAGGGTAAAAATGGATTTAAACAATTGTATTTGGATTGAAATAATATTACATATTGATGAAACATGGATGTGGATGATAAAATACACCCCAGTAAATACTTACGAATAAACAATCTCGGATAAAAATGAGATTGTGATATTTCCCTTACCTTAGGTCTGATTTGCTTCGTGTGTGTCCGAACCTCCTGTATAATGATTTAAATAATGTCATTAACTTATTACAGAATCATATTCATTGTTATGATATCATATATGGTTCACTTATGACATTATATTACCCATTCTTTTGTAAATTCCATGTTAAAGAAGCGTTTTGGGTAAAATCGTTCCATTTATCGTAGGTGTTTTGATCTGTTGTTCTTGACATCATTATTACTTATATCATGATTTACTCACTTCCAGAATATAAAATATGATTTATATATCATATATATTCAGTATATATATATATATAATAGGTAGATAAATAAAATGAAAAACACCGTTCATGGAGACGGTAGTCCGTACGTACGCATGAACGCTGTTTTCCTTTCCTTATTGTCTTGAAATGGAAGTAAGTAGATGACATACATATGTATATATATACATAAATCCAGTAGCTTTATAATGTCATATATTTCATTGTTATTTCTTATATATACATTATAATCATTCTTAAATGGTTAACATGGAGAATGAATCTCATCGCGTCGTGGAGACGGTAGTCCGTACGTACGCACGAGCGATGATATCATTTCTATAAATATTGAATTGAATTGGAGTGGATTATACAATATATCAGAATCAATATGATGTTGTAATAACTATGTATAGTTATTCTTTACACCATTATACCCATCCATGTAAGGTGGTGGTGGAAAATAGATTACACCACGGCGTGGAGACGGTATTCCGTACGTACGCACGCGCGGTGATTTCTTTTTCCGTAGGATGGATAGATGGTGAAATAGGCTTGTTTCATACTTATAATAACATATCAGTATATGAGTGATACTGATGTTATTACTTCATAATGAAACAACCTAAGAAGAAGAAGTGGAAGAAGAAATAAAGATGAAAGAATTGGTAACGGTAATTACCTCTTCTTTGAAGTGCCTCTTTGAGACCTCCTCTTAGGGCACTAGAATTGGTCTTTGAGGAAGACCCGAACCTCTAGGATGTTTCTAGGGAAGTGGAGAAGAGATTTTGGCAGGGGTTGGCCGAGCTTGAGAGCTCAAATTGGTGTGAGGAGGAGGGGGAGGAGGTGTCCTTTTATAGGGGAGGAGAGGGGCACCTTAGGAATTCTTAAAAATATTAATTTATAATAAATCTAACCCCACTTAAAAACCTCCAAAAATGACTCATATTCGAAGATTTGATGCGATAGTGTTGTAATATCATCAACCAATCAAATTTAGACATGTTTGGATCTTATTTTAAACCTTATCAATTAGATTTAACTCTAAGTTAAATAATTTAACTTTTACCGTGTCTTTTTGTTTTCTTTCACTATATGGTTAATACACTTACCATAACATGCCAAACGAACCCGAAATTGTTTATTATTAATATATATTCTTATCTAAGTCATTTGGCCGAACCTTATATTTTTAGGAATAAAATAACAATTAATAATATAATATTTGATTTAAAAACTATTTTGTGTCAATCTTGACACTATTTGATATATGATTTTTGTGAAAGTCATAACAGAATTAAATGTTCGAACCAAGTTGATTAAATCAACACTAATATATCATAGTAACCTATAAAATTAGTTGAATTCATAAAAAATCTCAAATTACATTTATTTTGGTGTTTATAACATCAATTATGTCAATATTTCATTAATAAGATAATTACTGCATCATCGTTGTGTCATAAATAAATTAAATTATTTAATGTCTAAAAATTTGAAATAAAATACCATCATGTAGGAAATCTTTTTAGATTTTTAATGAATATTTACAATCGAATTTATCTTATGTATAACCCCATATTAAAAATGATTTACTTATTAAACTTTGATTTTAACTATTTTAACCCTTCTTTAAATAAATTAATAATAAATGTCCTAATCTAATCCAAGTGGGCCTAAATGGTCATATTTTATTCCTAAGTTTGTTTTTGGTCGAATTACACTTGTCCAATAGAATTAGGACATGTTTTAGGGTAATATTAATATCATATTTACCCTTAGTTACCCTATTTACTATTAACCGCGGTAAAAAAGGTAAAAAGTTACTATTCACCAAAAAATTATTTTCATCTCATTGAACCACATTTTAGTCCTTGATATTAACCGTGTCTCTCGGATTTTCGAAATTCCATTCACAGAAGCGGTAAAATTAAGTTTTATGCAAAATTCAGTTTTTAACCTACCACTTAATAGTTTCACTATTCATCAAAAATTGATGTTTTTCAGAACAATGCCAAAATTTCATCCCAAGATATATTTCATATTCCGAATTCAAAAATGAAGTCTATTTTACCAAATTCATAGCATAAAAGTTGCATTAATTAATTTTATAATTAAATCCCGCTGTTAAAACAAATAGCGTGTTTTTAAGAAACAATATCTATCAAAAGATTGACACTTGTTTATGTCTAGTTTAAATGTGAAACTACATCCAATGACCAACATTGTATTAAATTGTAAAAATATATTCTAAATATACTTTAAAACCACTCAAATTAATGATTTATCACTATTAATTATTTCGATTAAAAAAGTTGTTTTTAATTATAATTTAGTAATTTTCACTATTCATCAGAATATGAAAGTTATCCGAAAAGTATCAAAATTTCACCTTAGGCTAAATTCGATACTCCGAATCCAAAAATAAAGTTCATTTTGAAAAATAAGATTTACTGGATTTCAAAAAGTGGTTATTACTATTCATAACGGCTAGTTTTAATAATATTTTTATAGCATATCGTTGTTTAGTGAAAATCGGTATTGCGTACTACACACGCTATCGAGGAAGGTCGCGATTGCGTGTAATGCAAGTCAAGTCAAGGATGTGTGTTGTGCAAGATCCTTTAGGTGTAGCGTATAACACAAGACATTAGTGAAATAAAAAAGAATATTTTTCATAAAATCTCAGGCTGTTACATTCTACCCCCCTTAAAATGAATTTCGCCCTCGAAATTCGTCGGGGTTATAAATGGTTTACTATTCGAAAGTTTCTTTAATAGAAACCCACATCGTAAAAGGGAATACCAAAACTTATCTTTAAAAACAAAAGTATGAAACGTAACGGTTACCCAAATAAACTAATCACTGGGTTTCCACATAGGTGAAAATATGGATATGGAAGAGAAATCTAACCATCATTTCTGATGGATAGTGGTAGAGGACATGGCTATGAAAAAGCCAAAAATCACAAAGCCATAAATTTGTGATGATATAGGGTACCATCTGATTCATCAGATATAAGATCACTAGGACAACATTTTTGGTTTTCAAGATCGTTTCCCATTAGAATAAATACTTACTTTATTTTGGTACAATCTCACTGTTGTTCGTGCCTTTAACAATTTCCACTTCATCTCATAAATAAATGAAGTTGAATTTGTTATTCGTGAAGTGTTAGCAGATCATGTGATAGAATGACGGGTCATTCCATCTGTCTCAAACAAAAGGTTAGCAAGAAATTATATACATAAGTCGATCTATAGTGAGATTAATCATATATGGTTCCTAAAATGGACTTATATATCATATGTCATACTGCTTAATATAATAAAACTAGTTTCTACTAAACAGGGACTTCCTGTAGGCCAGTGGTAGGCGATAAAGGCCAGTCGCACTTCGGTTGTGGGTTCGATTCCCACAGCCTTGTCCGAAGCGATGGGCTGTCGCCCGTCCTGCAGGTTGTCCTTTTTCCAAAACTATATTACAATAACATCCCATTAATAATATCGAAAAAATTTTATATCCTTAAACAATACTAACTTATGTACAACATAATCCATTCCAATCTTTAGGCTTATCCATAATACTGCAGTCCACTCTCATAACATAGTGAAAACGATTACCAGAGATTTAATACCATCGTTGATCCCCATATATCATAAGATATGTTTTGTTGGTCACATTCCAAACATTCAAAGTCCTTAATCATGTATACTCTTGAATACCCATTGAACCTTAGTGAAAACTTGAATGCAGTTAAAAGTTAACACTTTACACATACCAAAATCCTCAAAATTCTATATACTCAAACCATGATATCACTTAGTCCTTATATCAATCATGAGCTCATGAATACAATCAAACATCTCATTATCTTCTTATCCTTTCATTATGCACTTATCATCTACTTTCCAAAAGTATCTGAATAACCTTCCATGGTTACTGGTACCATTCATCATACACTTTCAAAACTTAAGGAAAGACAACAGTGTAACAATCCTTAGATGTCTCCTTATTCCATGAGATTACTTATACAACATTACACATGATAAACATGTAATCATTCCACTACATTCTTAGACCATTGACCGAGCTTCAACATTTCTTTCATTTCACATATCATTTGTAGTCTCATCATCATCATCCACATAAATACTACCCATACGACCATACTGATTTTCTTCATGAGACTTTCCCTTATGGCATTGGTTTGCATAATGCCCGTACATTCCACATTTAAAACATTTAACCATTGTTGATGTTGTAGCAATACCATTATCCTCATCCCTGGTGTTAACCGACCCTTTTCCTTTGCACTTACTTGCTTTGTGTCCTTCTTTTCCACACCCAAAGCATCTTCCAGTTCCCTTGAAACATTCTCCTTGATGCCTCTTCCCACATGATTTACATAGGGGAAATTGAACTTTCTTTCCTCTATGATCATCATGGAACTCCATCTTTCTCTTATTAGTCGAGTCAGGAAACTTACCAAATTTTACTTTATTGATCATATTATGAGATTTCTGATTCGGCATAATAATGATCTTTGGACTTCCAAATCCCATTTCATTTGGTTGCTCATGAATAATATCATTCCATTGTCCATCATTTCCTCCATTATCGTGAATCACCTTGTTTCCAGCCATTTTCTAAAATCCAAAAAGAATAATGTGAGAGGCAAAAATCATAATAAAGGGGGAGTAACTTAAATATCTAACATCTTTGGTATAATCTAATATTGTTACCATAGTTCTAGGACTATATCCTATACGTATACTTATCCTTAGGGGCATCCCTAGACATACCTTAGAAATATCTCTAGGGATCTCACTAACGTTTTCGCATCCTAGTTTCCAAAGGTTGACTAAACCTTTCCTCTGATACCAACTGTAGAGACCCGTAGCCTGACGTACATGGACATTACATTACTTTTGCGGAATACTTAGTACATAACAAAAACACACACTAAAGGATCGTAATAGTTTAGTGTCTTTGGAAACTCAGAACGTAATCTTCTAATCGTGGTGAAAGATCTTCAATATCTCCCATAAAGATCTTCCCTTTTTTTTACCAAAAACCTTTATTTATATCCTGGGGAAAAGAAAACATAAAAGGGTGAGCTCAAATGCTCAGTAAGGGTATACAAAAGAAATAAAAATCATATCATATATTTTTGAAAATCATAACCTGCAAAAGAGATCATAATATCTTAACATGGAACAAATCATAGAAGTGAAAATGAGATCACCATAATCATAACATGAAACTAGAAACTTTGTGGCATGCACACATAATCATGGAAAATAATTTCTTGTTAGTCATGACTCATTGCCAAGACTATCTTAGTGGACAAAGTCCCTTTCTGAATCGAGTAACCCTCGTTTCAGTCCTGTTTCACTGAACCGGTATAACCTACCGTTCCAGCCCTGTCTATCTCATGAGATATAAAATCTTTACCCAATGCATTGGAGGGAGATATAGGTCCCACCCATCTTATAATTAATCCTTTCTTATGTGTGCCACATAATCATAAACCATACATCATAGCGTAACCCATGTAATAAAAATGGGATTCTTAAACAACATGACATCATAAAACAATTCATATAAGATAAAGGAATTCATAAAAATATTTACATCACAACATGATCAAATCTATGTAATAATAGGGATAAAAACAGAACCCTTTATTATCTTAGATGGAAAATAATTTTGATAAAACACTTGAATTGAATTCTTGAGGAAAATATCCTTTCTTCTTCAAAATCAATTTCTTTTCACAAAACATCATGCAATTTTAAAAGAAAGATATTTTATTGAAAATAGTCATGAAATCTTTTAGAGGAAGCTTCATGAAAATAAGGCTTTATAAAACAGTAGAAATCCGTTCGTTCCGTATAAGTTAAAAAAACATTCTTTTTTACTTTTGTCGAAAAAGTCAAAATGTACCTCGTACGAAAAATGACAAAAGATTCCTTTCATATCTTTTACTAAAAACTCACCGAAGGGTAAAAATGGATTTAAAAAATTGTATTTGGATTGAAATAATATTACATATTGATGAAACATGGATGTGGATGATAAAATACACCCCAGTAAATACTTACGAATAAACAATCTCGGATAAAAATGAGATTGTGATATTTCCCTTACCTTAGGTCTGATTTGCTTCGTATGTGTCCGAACCTCCTGTATAATGATTTAAATAATGTCATTGACTTATTACAGAATCATATTCATTGTTATGATATCATATATGGTTCACTTATGACATTATATTACCCATTCTTTTGTAAATTCCATGTTAAAGAAGCGTTTTGGGTAAAATCGTTTC
Source organism: Viscum album (assembly GCA_963277665.1). Classification (NCBI taxonomy): domain Eukaryota; kingdom Viridiplantae; phylum Streptophyta; class Magnoliopsida; order Santalales; family Viscaceae; genus Viscum; species Viscum album. The sequence continues at coordinate 1,048,673,732 of OY728130.1, read as the reverse complement.
ATTTATCGTAGGTGTTTTGACCTGTTGTTCTTGACATAATTATTACTTATATCATGATTTACTCACTTCCAGAATATAAAATATGATTTATATATCATATATATTCAGTATATATATATATATAATAGGTAGATAAATAAAATGAAAAACACCGTTCATGGAGACGGTAGTCCGTACGTACGCATGAACGCTGTTTTCCTTTCCTTATTGTCTTGAAATGGAAGTAAGTAGATGACATACATATGTATATATATACATAAATCCAGTAGCTTTATAATGTCATATATTTCATTGTTATTTCTTATATATACATTATAATCATTCTTAAATGGTTAACATGGAGAATGAATCTCATCGCGTCGTGGAGACGGTAGTCCGTACGTACGCACGAGCGATGATATCATTTCTATAAATATTGAATTGAATTGGAGTGGATTATACAATATATCAGAATAAATATGATTTTGTAATAACTATGTATAGTTATTCTTTACACCATTATACCCATCCATGTAAGGTGGTGGTGGAAAATAGATTACACCACGGCGTGGAGACGGTATTCCGTACGTACGCACGCGCGGTGATTTCTTTTTCCGTAGGATGGATAGATGGTGAAATAGGCTTGTTTCATACTTATAATAACATATCAGTATATGAGTGATACTGATGTTATTACTTCATAATGAAACAACCTAATAAGAATAAGTGGAAGAAGAAATAAAGATGAAAGAATTGGTAACGGTAATTACCTCTTCTTTGAAATGCCTCTATGAGACCACCTCTTAGGGCACTAGAATTGGTCTTTGAGGAAGACCAGAACCTCTAGGATGTTGCTAGGGAAGTGGAGAAGAGATTTTGGCAGGGGTTGGCCGAGCTTGAGAGCTCAAATTGGTGTGAGGAGGAGGGGGAGGAGGTGTCCTTTTATAGGGGAGGAGAGGGGCACCTTAGGAATTCTTAAAAATATTAATTTATAATAAATCTAACCCCACTTAAAAACCTCCAAAAATGACTCATATTCGAAGATTTGATGCGATAGTGTTGTAATATCATCAACCAATCAAATTTAGACATGTTTGGATCTTATTTTAAACCTTATCAATTAGATTTAACTCTAAGTTAAATAATTTAACTTTTACCGTGTCTTTTTGTTTTCTTTCACTATATGGTTAATACACTTACTATAACAAGCCAAACGAACCCCAAATTGTTTATTATTAATATATATATCCTTATCTAAGTCATTTGGCCAAACCTTATATTTTTAGGAATAAAATAACAATTAATAATATAATATTTGATTTAAAAACTATTTTGTGTCAATTTTGACACTATCTGATATATGATTTTTGTGAAAGTCATAACAGAATTAAATGTTCGAACCAAGTTGATTAAATCAACACTAATATATCATAGTAAACTATAAAATTATTGGAATTCATAAAAAATCTCAAATTACATTTATTTTGGTGTTTATAACATCAATTATGTCAATATTTCATTAATAAGATAATTACTGCATCATCGTTGTGTCATAAATAAATTAAATTATTTAATGTCTAAAAATTTCAAATAAAATACCATCATGTAGGAAATCTTTTTAGCTTTCTAATGAATACTTACAATCGAATGTATCTTATGTATGACCCCATATTAAAAATGATTTACTTATTAAACATTGATTTTAACTATTTTAACCCTTCTTTAAATAAATTAATAATAAATGTCCTAATCTAATCCAAGTGGGCCTAAATGGTCATATTTTATTCCTAAGTTTGTTTTTGGTCGAATTACACTTGTCCAATAGAATTAGGACATGTGTTAGGGTAATATTAATATCATATTTACCCTTAGTTACCCTATTTACTATTAACCGCGGTAAAAAAGGTAAAAAGTTACTATTCACCAAAAATTTATTTTCATCTCATTGAACCACATTTTAGTCCTTGATATTAACCGTGTCTCTCGGATTTTCGAAATTCCATTCACAGAAGCGGTAAAATTAAGTTTTATGCAAAATTCAGTTTTTAACCTACCACTTAGTAGTTTCACTATTCATCAAAAATTGATGTTTTTCAGAACAATGCCAAAATTTCATCCCAAGCTATATTTCATATTCCGAATTCAAAAATGAAGTCTATTTTACCAAATTCATAACATAAAAGTTGCATTAATTAATTTTATAATTAAATCCCGCTGTTAAAACAAATAGCGTGTTTTTAAGAAATAATATCTATCAAAAGATTGACACTTGTTTATGTCTAGTTTAAATGTGAAACTACATCCAATGACCAACATTGTATTAAATTGTAAAAATATATTCTAAATATACTTTAAAACCACTCAAATTAATGATTTATCACTATTAATTATTTCGATTAAAAAAGTTGTTTTTAATTATAATTTAGTAATTTTCACTATTCATCAGAATATGAAAGTTATCCGAAAAGTACCAAAATTTCACCTTAGGCTAAATTCGATACTCCGAATCCAAAAATAAAGTTCATTTTGAAAAATAAGATTTACTGGATTTCAAAAAGTGGTTATTACTATTCATAACGGCTAGTTTTAATAATATTTTTATAGCATATCGTTGTTTAGTGAAACTCGGTATTGCGTACTACACACGCTATCGAGGAAGGTCGCGATTGCGTGTAATGCAAGTCAAGTCAAGGATGTGTGTTGTGCATGCTCCTTTTGGTGTAGCGTATAACACAAGACATTAGTGAAATAAAAAAGAATATTTTTCATAAAATCTCAGGCTGTTACATGTATGATGGCCTCACACCTCCCAAATGGTTTCCTGAAAAAAAAAATTATATGGGAGAATATAGTCCTTCCACAGAGCAAGTCAAATAGTTTATCTATTCGAGGAAGTGAAGACTGGTTCTTCACAATAATCTAGTTCAAACAGCAGTAATCAATGCACAATCTAAGGGTACCATCCACCTTCTTAGAGAAGTGAACTGGTGAACCCCATGATGGTGTGATGGATCGAAGAAAACCCATTTCCTTTAGATCATCCAGCTACTTCATGAGTTCGTGGAGCTCTATTGGTGATATAATTTACAGATAAATGGAAACGGGTGTCATTCCTGGCCGAAGATCGATGGTGAAATCGACAACACTCTTAAGACGTAAGCTGGGGAAATGAACAAGGGAAATATCCCTAAAACGATCCAATACTTGTGGAATTTTATAAACCTCACTCACTGATCACTTATTAAGAGAATATCCTATGTTTTTTAAATCCAACCATCCCAATATGCTATGTTCCATATTGACTTGACTGGATATCACATTCAACTTTATGGATATACATGTTTCCATCAGGTTATGTTTACTACATCTAATGTAAATAGAAATCCACATTGGCTCAATAAGAACTGATCCAATCTATATTGATAATTATGTCAAGGTTGATAATATTCATGATTAAGAAACATTGTAGAAAATGGCACTTTGAAATATCAAGGGGATCTTCCTGGACTAGTGTATACCCTAGACTCAAACTCCTTATGGGGTTTCAAGGGTCATAACGCTACTATAGTACTCTATCACGAAGACGAAACATCAGATATTCATAGAAGATAGAAAATACTGTGATTCACCTCTTTCAAAAAAGGGTAAAACTAAAGTAGAGTCTACCAGAATAGTATCACTAACCATAGTGGTCTTTATAAGTAGGATGGACAACATTTATATGACCAAAACCTTGATCTTAAGATGCTTCCTAAGTTTATTGAGCATGTCCTCTTTGTTGTCGTTAAATCTAGGATCCATTATTACTACATCGATGTACACCCCATCTACCTGATCTACTGGTAGAATATCATCTAATTTCTAGTTGAGGAGTCACTAATCCTCCACCTGAATCTGGTGATGGCATAGAAACCAACTCAAATGGAACTAGTGGAAAAGACCAACAAAAAATTATGAGGTGACCCATCCCACCACAATATTAGCACTCAATTATGTTCCACATACTCTAGGGATTGTTGTGGCCTGACCTTCCACTCTTGTGACACACCACATTGTTTTTAGTACATTACACCTAGTGGTACCACCCCCACATGTACCCTTTTTGTGATGTTGGAAAAACTACTACTCATCTCAAAAGAAGAACTCCCATATTTTGCTTCACCTGACTGCCTCAGGTTTTACTAAGTGATAATATTTGGATTCAATATTTATGATATGGTGTTTAGTTGAATGAAATTCACATATGAGCGTATGGAACAAAAAATCCACTCGAAAAATTTCCTCACAGTATGCAGATAATCACAAGACATTGTCAATGTGATGCACTACAATTTTGTAATGTGTGATTAATATTCCATCACCGACATGTCAACTGGATTATGGTGCCTAGACTCTTGGGCACAATATGTTCTTTGGGTTTGAAAAAGAAATAGTCAAAGAAGGTTGTATGAATGGGTTCCAAGACCATACCTAGATGTCGACTAGTTTGAGTGAGGACTTCAAACCAACGATTTTCTAAGTAACACCGAATGTAGGTCACAAGATTCACCCTACACTACATAGGCATATAAATATTCTTAATGAAAAATAGCATGGCTCTATCCATGATTCAATTGATTGAGGTCGACCATCCCTTGAGAATTCGAGATTATTCTACTACTAAAACACTCGATTCGACCCTATCATAGAAGGGATAGAATAGAGAGCATCCTAAATAGACTGTATAAATTGATAAAAGTTATCCCAAAAAATGGGCAGTATTACTTAGTGGAATGTCTACAGAAGGTGTCTCGGGTGGTACTACATGAGATACCATGAGTTTATTAGGGATGACCACCTTTAGTGTATTCCCATCACCACTCTATTAGCATACAATATGAGGTCCTCATGGTGTAATATCTCTATAAATTCCATGAACATGACTTAGAGGAGATTTATAACAGATAGGGAATGTGATAGAGAAGGAAAAATAAAAATCCTACCTATAAGTGTGTTACAACCATTATCATACTATAAGAGCTAGGTTTGGGTGATCAGAACGAGTCACTGAAGAATCATAGGGTATATGGCCTAATTATCGACACTAGTTCTAGTAAGGTTTAATGACTCGTGTCAAACGCATATAAGGTTACCAATTAATTTTAATGGGTTTAATAAATATAATTCATTTATTTATTTAATGTTCCTTATAATGTTTAAATAATTTAAATTTCTATCTCAAATTTATAAGGTCCCACGAACCATATAAATTAGATTGTGGTTTCCATTTTGTTTTAACCACAACACGTTCCATCCCATGTGGTTGATGGTCTTTTGATCAACGTGTGACATAACTAACTACAAAAGCTTTATTCTTAAACATATTCCGGAAAACCATTTTAGGTTAAGGAATACACTTTAATTTTCAGTTATGTTTTTTCTATAATGAAATAAGTATTGTGTAATTTATATATATTATAATCAAATCGCCTCATAGAATAACAATAAAGTAACACACATTATTCACATATGAAACAAGAAATGCATGCTGATAAATAAATATGGAAGGGAATAAGCATTGAATTTTAATTATGATTGTGTCTAGTATGATAAATATATTTGATACATGATAGTATCATCATTTCAGGGATTATCAACCCTTATTAATAATATCGACATTAATAAAAGCATAAAATTAGTGTTTCCCCCATGGTTAAATCTAAGAAACTGTAAAAATTAAAGATACAACAACATTAACATTTCCTCGGTAATTTGGGTTTCCCTTGTATGTGGGTTAACTACTCCCAATAACATTCTCATTACCAAATTCTATTATACTTGTCTCATATATAAACCCAAATTGTCAGAAAAAAACAAAAAATGGCTCTAATATTACTTTATATCATCCCACCCTGGAATCCACTTAGTGGTTCCCTAAGATAGATGCCACAAGGCCTCAAGTGCACCTCCCCAAACATGAGAGGTTACCGGATAGTAGAAAGGGACTAGTATGTTTCCATGATAATAGTGTTAGTTAATTCGATAGAGCAGAGAATATAAATATAAATAGAATAATAGATAACAAATAGAAGCCTAAAAATTATAATAATAAACTAAATATAAAAAATAAAAACTAAGTGGAAGCTATGTACTAAGAAGACATATGTAATGATGCTAATAATTTTTTCTATAAAAAATTATGTATTCAGTGGAGGGATGAAAGCATAGTCCACATAATAAAAAAATATACAAAAAAGAATTAAAATAGAAACTTTACGCATCTTGAGAATAGATTCAGTCCTCCTCCCCCCATCTCCATCATAATACAATAAAAATTTCAATAATATTATGTTTCACACTTCCCCTTGTCAATACCTATAGTCATAAATTATACTTGGGTACCAAAGGTGGTCTAAGAAGGGTGTGATATAAAATCTCTACTGGCCACCACAAAGAGTTTATAGATCAATCCATTATCTGAATTACAGAATGAAAAGTTCATTTTAATTAATAAATTCAAAATAGTAATAATTAGATAAATACATAGGAATGGGATACGACTTGTAAATTCGTCCAATTTAACATCATTAGCCTAATCCGGTGATTCTAAAACAAAGTATCCTAAAATGTTGAAGTAAAAGATGTATAATTTAAGAATATGAAATATCTGGAATCTTGTGATTGGGAATGAAGGTTAGGCGTATTTTTTTTCAAAAGGAATGGAGCTTTAATCATTTTAAATCATTCATTTAGTTTTTAAATTCTATTGACTAAATTTTTAATAAAACATAGATAGTCACCCTAAGTCTGACATTAGATATAAATAGAGAAGAACCATGTATCGCTTGATGGTCTTCATAAAATTTCACTGCCTAAGGAGTCCACCGAAGTATACCAGTGAATGAAGTCCAAAGTGTCAATCCAGGAATGGAGTGATAATTTTTAAAATAACCTTAGTCTGTACCAAGTATGATACATAGGGGATCATGTATATTCCATGTAATGGTACAACCATTGTTCCATAGAAACCATCCAAGGGTATCTAATAGGGAAATGGTTTCCATCGTATGAATATAAAAAAATCATGGTGATTCCATCTTAGGAAAATATATTGTCACCCCTTGTATCCTTAAAACCAATTAATAAATTATTACAAGAAGGCATGAAGAGTCGACATAATGGGTCCCAAAGTTAGAACCCCTTATACCAGCCTAAGATAAAACATTAAAGCATTAAATAAATCAACACATATAAAACAATTATAATAAAGTGCCATTTAATTTGATTCAGATATTCCTAGCAGAATAGGCATATTCGTTAGGGCATTCCCATTGGGAAATCCATTCATGTTATAAGGCATAATCAGTCATGTCCTAATCCCATGGCTAATCCAATTAGATCATTTGTAATTAATCACCATATGGAATTTGTTATTCTGCAACACACCCAAGGGTTTTTTGAAAAATTTAAAACAATGGATAAAATAGCCCTCGAAGGAGGAGCACAACCATTGGGGTGAAACAAACTATAGATGTCAACCATGTGGATTTATTCACCCCTAGATTGGGTCACATTAGATCATATAAGGATTAGAATTAAATTTATTTAACAAATTAGAGTTTATTCTAAAAAGTTTTGTCACAAAAAATAAAAAAACATATTATATAATTCCACTAAATGTGGTAAAAGAACCTAGACCACATATATTAACCTAATATAGCTTCCCCCATCCATCACCGACCATTGATTTAAGCTAGGATGGATAAAATAGAAGATTCCTTCAAATGAAACAAAAATAAGGAAAAATAAATGGAAGTTAAATAGAGAAGAATAAGGTAGAAGAAATTAGAAATAAAAGGTAGTGTATTGAATAGATTACTGGGATCTTTCTAATGGATCTACCAGTGAGTGAAACAGACATCAGATGGAGGAGGTATCTTAATAACTTTTTGTGAGGGAGGAGAGGTCATATGTGAGGAAGGAGATGGTTTCATCCACTAGAGGAGAGAAATAGAGAAATTAAAACACTTAATTGATTAATTATGGGTAAAATGTTAATTTCATCTTCACCCGTAGGGGCACATTGTTCGGCATTACTATTGTCCAAACCGTGCACCAAGACAGTGCATCAAAGGGAATGAATGAATGGATTTGGGTATATATTATATAAATGTATGTAAATAGTGTAAAATGACACTTTCAAAAACATGTAGTTGGTTGCACGGGTGTGTACCTAGTGCCAGATAGTTGCATACAAACTGTGCGGCCCCCAACACCCCACTGCATGCAACCTCACTATTTGGGGAAACCATGGGAGATGGGTTACACAGTTTCTACTAACCATGTGGCCTAGTCTACCTCTTACAATTTTAGTGCTCTAGGAAATGAACAAGCCACATAACACACTCATATACATCCTTGACATAGGAATCATAAAAAAGGCCACACAATGGAATTTTAACAAAAAACGAATAGCCAGTGCCTTAAGAGAATTTGGGATCTTACTGGTGTATTTTAAAATATTAAAATGGGTTTTACATTCACAATAATTTTTTTTATCTCACTCAACATTTACATTAGAAGAAATTAATATTTTTTGAATAATGCATTATTGATATTTATTTCAAATTAAATTTATCAAAAAGTATTCAATTCAAGATCCCAAAAGTGGTCATATTGAACATTATTAGTGACATGTTATCCATATGATAGTGTGAGTAAATGTTTTATGAAGTTTATTTTATGTTAAATCCAAAATATCTATATTCAATGAATTAATATATTATAAATAACCTGTTAATTTACTTTTTGAAATACCTATATTGGATGATTGAAATTTTTGAATCGACTGATCCACTATCGATATCACATTATGAAATCTCATTTGGAAATGATATAAAACAGATTTTATTTCTAATGGTTTTCATGATATGATTAATGATAGATATATTGTGGAACACATACATACATATGATTGAAATATAGGATCCAATATCACCCTATAATGAATTTATTATTTTACATCTTATAAGATAATGATTTTATGTGTGAAAATTATTTATATATTCCCAACATGATGTTTGGGAATTATTATTATGTTCAAAACCTGATATGTGGAAAATATTTATATGTTAATAGCATGATGTGGGGAAATTTATTTTATGTTCCAAACAATTTTTTGGAATGACTTAAATCTTATCCTGTTCAGGATGTTAGGATTTCCTATAATTAAGTAGGTACCACACATTTATGCCAAAAACATCATATTACATGTTTATGATATTATATGTGGCTCATTTATATGGACCCACATTCCCTCATTATTATTCCATAATATATGTTGGATCATTAGTGATTAGATGGAAAACTCATATTGGTTTAAATCCATTTTAATGAAGATAATTCTCCCTTGATCATGTTTTCTAAATCTAATAATCCAACAATTGATGAAATGTGGATATATTTTTCCATTAATGGGTATTTGAACTCACTCCTTTTTATGATCTCCACTCTCCAACTAATGGATATGATTATAACCCCAATGATTTCTAGAATATGGTCTAGTGTGGCATGATATATAGAGAAAAGTTCATTTAATTATACAATATGTTGTTTATAAAGCTAATATATAAGGACAACAAACCATCAGTTCTTGGTATAGTTAGATTAATCATGAGATGTAATGTTTTAAATTTTGAGAATGAAAACAATATATGCCAGATTTGTTTGGGTCACCTCAATTGTTATGGTAGAAGATATTTGATTACTAAGAAAATTTAGACTAATATATCTATTTAATGATAATTAATATTTGTTCAGCAATGGATGATGCATTGAAAACCCATTTGTGTCTATTCCAAGGACCAAGGATATATCTAAAATCTAATTAGATCATATAAATTAACTATAGTAAAGGTTTTTATCCAATGTTACTAAGTAGTTTCATCTTGAAAGAGAATCAGAGAAGGGACATAACATGAATATACTTTTTTGGTCTATGCCGTCACCCAAGTTATGTGGTATCTAAATTCATGCCTACATTAATTCGAACCCTCTGTGCATTAGGGGGAATTTTTTCTTATCAAATCTATGTTATAATCAGTTTAATGTTATGTTAAATACTCAACCTATAAATATATGTCAACATAATAATTAAAATATTCTTAAGATTATGTTGGATTATGAAAGTAACAAGCATTTCGATGAAATTTATTTTATAAAATATAAACTTTAGGTATATTGAATTCTCATAAAAAAATTTGTAGGTGGAATATACCAAAATAATTAATGAAATTTAGGATGTGAGTTTGACCTGGGTTAGAACTCTAAAAGGTGACACTACACACTTACATGCCTCAAGACTACTGAATCATGGTTCAACATTGATCCTATTTTTTTTGTATTGAATGAAGTTACATTGCACATTCAATACGCGATTCCAAACTTCATTCTTTTTCTAGATGATATAGTTCTTATTGCTGTATACAAATTGATAATCAATTTAAAGTCAAATATTTGGGCATAAAATTTTGAATCGAAATGTTTACACATTAATAGAGATAAAATAAAATATATAGAGTGTTGTTTTTGTAATGAATTATATTATATCATTATAAATATTATATTGATGGGCCACATTATTTCGAAATATGTACTGTTTTGAAATTTGGACACATTTCAACAACGTCATGGAGATATTAATAATGATATTATTAATAGGATTAAAAGCGGAGTGAACAAATGGATATAGTATTATGAGGAGCCTTATGATTGTAAAAATTATTTTAAATTGAAGGGAAAATATTATAGGACTATTAATAAACCAACTATTCTATATGGTATGTGGTTATACATTTGAAATGATATCTTGAACAAAAAATAAGGGTCCTTGTAATGAAAATGTTTTGATGGACAAGTGAAGATACTAAGATGAATAATATTATAAATTATTTCATTTAAAGTAAAACTAGAGTGAATATGGTTTATGAGGTGATGAATGAGATAAGATTAACTTTTTTTGGACTGGTTAAAATTAGAACAAGGGATGCACCTATTAATAGGATAAACATAATGATATGTTGAATTATAAAAAGAGGTTTAAGTATCCTTAATAAGTCCCATAAAAGATCATCATGAATTATTATTTTATAAATGATTTCAATGGATTTATGGGTTTTAATAGATCTAATTAGATTCATTTGATCCATATATATTACAAAATTCAATTGGGATTAGGTCTTGTTTGTTTTTGTTTTTTGGTTATTGAATCATCGGGTACGTAATGATTCTTAAAATACTCATTATAACATCACATCATCTATTAAAATTTATTAAAATATAAATTGAATGTTAATAATCTGAAATAGGGTATGTTATACAAATGATTTCCTCAAAGCCTAATCCACAAACGACGTCCACTGAAAATCGTCACTGTGGCCATTTTTTGCTGCTACATTGGACAAAATAAAATCATAGGATCCAAGATATCATCTAAAAATCATATAACATAAATAGAATTATAGATCCCTATCAAATATTCCAATAAAACATATAGTTAAGCCTATGTTTTCCCCACCCCAATGAATCATTAAGCACCAAAAAACATCCATAATCCTGTCAATGTACAATCAGAATCCAATACGACATTATCATCCATATACTTGCTATATAAAATTAATATTTTCAATAATAAATAACCTAATCTATTATATACCTCAATGAACAATGATATCAATTATACATAATGTATGGAATATGAGGAATAAATGTTGTCTTCATTTACATGTCTAGCCAAATCTTGAAAGGGAGAATCAAACAGAATAGAAGACACATTATTCAAGAGAGAGACAAATCAATTGTTGTCATGGGAGAATGAAATTCACTATAAAATTCATGTAAGATATATAAAATTAATACGGAAGAAATCAAAAGAACCTCAAAGAAACATATAATGGTCTCCAGCAAGGTAACAACCTATAATTGAATTTAGTCACGTTTACCTCTTTTGATTTTAGGGGAATAGTTATTTATATCTGTAGGAATTAGAATTTATATAGCATAATGCTCATGGTTATGGGATTTAACCCGGAGGAATAAATCCTTAATTTTTTATTGATTTAATACAATATATCCTTATTAATCTTGAATTTATTTATATATTTATCTGTAGTTCTTCTTCATTTTCTATTGTTTTCAATTTGATGATGAAGTTATACTTATTGAATGTGAACATTTTTCAAACTAGGTAGATTGTTTAAAAGAAAAAAATACGCACGCACACACACACACACTCAGAAACCTAAATGTGTCAAAAATTATCTAGATATAAGATAGAATTTGAGTGAATGAGTGGTGAAGTATTTGAAGATTTCTGACACGTGAGTGGAATGAAAGGTTTTACCTCCAAATAGCACTAGATCAAAATTTCTTACTAGGAGTTTCCCATGAAATAGAATGACAGTTATTTATTATATAATTGGGGAATTTATTAGAACATTATTAATTCACACATAGATTATTCTTAACTTAAATTTATCATTTTAAATCTAGAACTAATATTTTTTTCAACCAGTGGTTGGAGCATTATGATTACAGACACTCATTATGAACCTGTATATAGAGAGATCATATTTTAAATATATGATAACATAGAATAAGTACTCATAACCCTGTATCAATAACTGATATATATTCTAATATTTAATTTAGTAATTATCTCTCATTTTTTCAATAATTCATAACAATACAGAACCCCCATATAGTAACACTTATATTTTGAATCTATGAATTTGACCCCTTCCACAGAGACTATATAAGGTCACCATTATAAGGGTTTTAACCTCTAATTTATATATGTATATATACACACATGAAATCTACATGTATTTAAAATCATTGGCATTATTTTTTAGGATGTATTTTCAATTCATTAATAATTAAAAAATCATCTTATTTTCATGATCTAATACAGTTGTGAATTATTAATCATTTTTGATCCAAAAAAGAATTGATCCTATTGAGCATGTACTGATTAAAAAATATCATTGATTTAGTTTTTGGTTTTGAATATCATAATAACACAAATTTATATTATCAATGATATTTTTTTTAATTTCATGAAAATAATATCTGTCAAAATATTTATTCTATAAATATATTCAAATCATTTATCTATTAATAAATATTTGATAAAGTATACAGGACGCGTTTCTGAAAGTATTATGGAATCACTATTCATAACCTCAATTTGAAATTTAATGTAATGACTAGAAATCCTTCATTTTTCAAAAATAATATTGTTTATATACACTATGTTTGGAGAAACCTTATATTTTAGGAATGAGTAGTATGGTTTTTCAACCCTATGCTTATAAAGAATCATGCATCATCCACTCAATTTTTATAAACTACCCCTATGTTTTCAACCGTATGTTTTTTAATTTTTTGTCACATGAAAGAACCCTACGTTTGTGTTTTAAATGATGGAGTTTTAAATCTATAAAATCAACCAATATTAATTCAAAATTCATAACAAAAGTAAATATATATTCAAAGGATCATTATGATTGATTCAAAGTATCCTAATCACTAGATTAAATAGATTCAATAATTATGGGAAGTTATGAGTCTCTTAAATGATTTTAAGAATCAAATATTCAATATTTGTTGTGTGATATTTCTGTAGATTATTTGACATGGAGATTTTTGACCTACAATATAAATATCAAGATGTTCTACCTCGAAAGAAAAAAAAGGAGGAGATATGAAACAAATATATACCCCTTGAAAAGATATATTTGAAAAGAAAAAATGTGTACATTACTTTAAAGATACAATTTGGAGAAACACAGGTTTAGATATATCTAATTTACAAGCTATTGATGTGGTCGCTGTTATAGAATCATATTGTTATAACTTTTTATACTGGATCATCAAATCATTTTTCAAAGATAAACTTTAGAGATATACACATTTAAACCTCTATCTGGAATTTTCATTACTGTTATTTTAAGAAATCAAGTGCATTTTTTGGAGATCTAATCTCTCTTGTGTATTATTAATTATCAATGAAAATTTTCAATAACTACTATAATAGTGATGTTTACCCTTGGTTCTTCAACAAATAAATCTATGTCAATGTATTACAGTTTTTACTGCTTGGACTCAGTCATGGTAATGTGTCAGCTTCTTGTACTATGATATGGAAATTTAGTACCTTTTAAAATAACCATAAGGCCATGTAAAAGCATTGTAAAATTTTCAATTGTTTGTACTCAACTGTTAAGGTCTTATGATAAGAGGTACTGTAAGGTGAAATCAATAATCTCGATGAGAGAGTGTTAGTGGGGTGGAAAAAGGGATATGTTTTCCACGAACAACTATACATTAACATTTTCATTTTATTTTTTTCCATTAATAACCAATCTTTAAGAGAATAGGTATGTTTTGTTGCTTAAAAGGATAGGTGTTAATAATCTATCAATGTTTTTTAATAACACAATTTTCCCCTATTATGTCTTCATCTCCATCATCACCATCTCAACCTAACATGTGGTAACATAGGTAGAGATCTATTGGTATACTTTCTTCTTGAAAAAATTAATTTTTTTGATGCCCTCAGATATAAATAAATTTTTTTAATCTATTCATTGATTGTTATTTTTAATTCTATCAAATATATTTAATATATTCTAGTCAAATGAAAAAATTAATCTTTACTAGATCTAACATGAAATATATAAAGGACCATACAAATACATCGTGAAATGGATAATTATAGTTAAAGAACTTATAATTTTAATCCATTTTCACAACATTACACTTCACATTAGATGAGGTATACTATTGTTATTGGATATAAGGGAACTAATAGTATCATACATTTAAGCAGAGATGAAGGTATAAGATGAAAATATTATCAAACATAATGTAACTACTTTGAAAAGTAATATAGATGAAACATCTTACTCAAGTCATACATACAAATATTTAACATATCATTATGAATTATTAGAAATGTATTACAATAAGAAAATGAAAGGGACTGATGAAAACTAATGCACTGAATGCTAAAAAAGGAAATACAGTGGTTAATTGTCCTTTACAAAAATCTCAATGGAAATCCATTTATAAGATAAAAGGCACGAAAATTATTAAAAATACTTGGAGTGATTATTCTTGTTCACATGATGAATCATCTTCCAATTCTATGACTATACATAAAAGTATATGGAATGTCTTATGGATTATATTGATGAGGTACAATATTCTTACCCTAAAAAATCTAGTTGTAAAAAACATTCATATGATGAATTGAATATGTATTTTTCCATTTTACATGGTAAATATTATTCCCAAAATAATGATCAATAAATAATTATAAAAAATTATGATGTTGTTCAATTAGATAATTTTTTGTTAAAATAAATTACATATTTAAAAACTATCTCTACTAAATACACGTGATCTTCATAAAATAAATATTAATGAATTATTAGTTGAATCTGATACTTTAAAACAATATTATAGTACAATGATAAAAGGATAATACTATTTAAATCACATTATGGTTAAAAATAAAATTCAAAATATAAGAAACAAAATATTATTTAATGGTGAAAGGATAAAATTATATAGAAATTATTGTTTCCTAGTTCAAAGAGTAAAAAAAATGTAAAAATTTAATTGATTTTATTATGGTATTAATGTTAATTGTGAAATGACTATTACTTTAGAAAACCTATAATTTTTGTTGTTAAAACTGTTAATAGTTCAAAATAATTTTTTAACATTAATAGTTGAATAACAACTCAAAATAATAAAAATAGTGACCTAAAAAATTATTTTTTACAACTTCTGGACTCCCAATTGTGTGGGTACCAAATGAAACAAGTATTTTATGTTTGTTAGGATTACACAATTGAGCTATATCATTAATCCATTAAGTGCTTGATTGAGTGATTTATGACTATATCTACCAAAAGAGTGATAAACTCTGAAGTAGCTCATTATAGAAAATCCATAGTAATGGAATATTTGATCCATGAAGTATTTCATATTTATATATCTATATGATTATAGTGAATTAAGTAAATTATTTAGGGGAGGTATATGTATCCTATAATTGGATAAAACTCTTCTTAACTCTTTGAATCAATTCTTACTCATTTCTGATTATATGATTTTTTATAAATATTTAATGTTGATAAAAACTATTTTAATCTTTAAACAATGTGATATTTGGTTAAATTAATAAAAAGTTTACAATTTTTCATATTTAAACCTATTTAGATCATTATATTTCGTGTTTTAAAATTTTATTTTTATATGTAAGTATAAAATATGTAATACATAATATTTCGTTTCAACATTAAAAATTTATAAGGATTAATTTGTATTATTTCAACTCGAGAATGTTAAGAGTCATATGAAATGTTTCTTAAAAAAAATTCCATATTATTATTAAAATAATAAAATTGTCTATCTAACTTTTTTAAAATATCTTGTTCAAAGGCTTTGGAAAACCATTCACATTAAGATTAATCAGTTAAATACATCAATTGGAAAATAAAAACATTCACACTAATGGAAAAAAGTAATCCTTTGGATTTTTTAGAAGAAAAATCATTTTAATATGTTAATGATTTTATTTGAAACATTTAAAAAATAAACAATAAGTTCATGGGAATGAGTAACTTGATGTTTATTCATCTCAAATTCCTTAAAAATCTATCGTTCAAAGTCTGCAACATGGATGAAGAAAAAGTGAATTTACTTGTTGATCTGAATATATATAGAAGGACTTATGATGAACTACAAAAATCATCTCTACCAAAGATGGTTTTTGATTTTTCAAGAATATAATATAATAACATAAAAGTGATTTTGTTACCCAAAGAAAAATTTGAATATTTTAATGTAGAATTGTTCTAACAGAAGAAGTTAGTCAACAAAGAAGTTGTTACTAAAAATGATTTAGATTAAGTAAAAATGTTCTTAGTGGAACAATATTTGTCTTATTTGATATATTAAATAATATTAGATGATAAAAATACAATAGGCAAAATATCAAGAGTGTTAGATGATCGATGTAAAAAAGATATATATTTGGAAATTTCAGATGAAAATTTTATTCATTCCTAATTCCACATTTTATATTATCTATAATTAATTGGTGGTCTATGTAATATATCATATTTGTAATACTTTGTTAAAGACATTATATAAGTTGATTATTAATTTCTTTTCAAATTTTTATACTATTAACTATTAATAATAATAAATATAATTTTATTTTAAATCATTACATATTATTGTGAGTAATAAATACATTTCTTTAAAATAATATTGGTGAAAAATTAGTTAAAAGTGTTTCAATCCATGAAAATATTTTATTAAATGAATAACTTATATGCTATGAATTAAGGGGAGTGATTAAAAAAGGATCATTTTTATTCTTTTGGGGAGTCTATTTTACAATATTTTACACTTATCAAAATGATTTTACAAAAGCGGGATAATTTCTATGTATAATAAATTTTCATATCTTCATGTGGAGAAATATTTTCATCATCAATTCTTATTTATAGTCTTGGGGTTGATGTTTTTCTATGGGATATTTTATGATTAATTTTATAATGATATAAAAATTTGGGAAATTTATGTGCTTATTTAATTTTTTTAAATGAAGATATTTGTTTTTAATTTATTTATGGTTATATAAAATTATTCTTCTATTTTTTTGAACATTACGTAATTGATTATTAGATATGTGATCATAAAAAATGATGAGATTTTTTGGCTTGTGTTAATGAAATATTTTGATTAATTTTTTTTGGTTTTGATTCTCACAAAAAAATAAATTTATGTCACTAATGAATTTGATTTTATGTGATATTTAGGAAAAAATTATTCATTTGAATATTTTTTTTGAAATATATTCAAATCATGGATCTATAATGAAATATTTATTAAAGTATTTTGGATGTGTTTTTTAATGTATTATAGAAATATATTTACTACCCTATATTTGTATATATATCATAATGACTATTGATCCAACAGTTTTAATAATTCATATAGATCATATACAAGACATTAGGAAATATCCACATTTGGGGAAGGGAATGTATGGTTCATCACTCCAATGATGGAAAAAAATTGTATGTCATAAACCATAAATTTGTAAACAACCATACAATATTGTCCAAGATTTATGAAACAATATTTATAGAGGTAAATAACTATTCCAAGGACCGTTATGATCAATTAAAGAGCTTATGTTCAAAGGAGTAAGTCATTTTTATTTTTACGGGAAGTTGTGACTTTTATAAATGATTTTGAATTCAAATACTCATGATGTATTGTGTGATATGTCAATAGATGGTTTAACCTAGAGTAATTTGACCTACAATGTAGATATAATGAAATTATTCATCCAAAAAATAGGAGATATAAAAATTGTATATAAATGACAAAATGTTTCTTTTGAGAACAACTTGCGTGTCTTCTCCTTCAGAGCAAGATTTTAGAGACAAACACCTTTTGATAAATTTTATTGAATCGCTATTATTGTTATCAATAAAACTACATATTATTATTACATTTTATTCTCATATATCGATGTAGTATTTTAAATATATACACTTTGAATAATAAAGGTTTAACCATTTGTCTAGTACTTTCGTGTAAGTTGTTTCATGAAAGAATGTACAATATTTAGGACTTATTTTCTATTTTGTGGTATTGAAGATCAATTAAATCTATTAGTTTGTAAAAAAACTATAATATTTATCATGTTATCTAAATAAAATAAATAAATATTGATTTATTAGATGTTTGACTACTCAATCTCGGGCATGGTGAAATTTTATTTTCTTATAATAAGTTGTGGATATGTAGTTACTATTAAATTAAAGAAACACCCAATGAAATCCTTATAAAGGTGTCAACTGCATAAAATAAGTTTGCAAAACTTTTGATAAAATAACATGTATAATAAAATCACCAAACTCGTAGACAGAGTTCTAGTCAAGTTGAATAAGGAATATTTGTGCCCTATACCACTATACACCATTGTTTTATTTTCATTTATTTATTTTTGAGGCTCATTCATCTTCAAAAGAGAAGTAATGATTTGAATCATAACATTATAGGTGTTTAGAATTTATCAAATGTTCTTAAAAAACAATTCACCCCATATTATGTCATTTTATTCGTCATCTAGATCCTTACCTAGTATATCCTTCCTATCAAGAATACGATAATTGATAAATATTTATAATTTCTAAATTAAATTTTAAACTATTTCATTGCTAGATTGAAATAAAAAAGTATGGATAATAAATATAACATTGAATACTTGGAAGAGAACCATGAAAACCCTTGAGATATCTATATGCACCAAATTTTATAAATGAAAAATATCAATAATATCTACCATACTTTATATACTGAATATTAATTGAAAATTAGAGTAGTGAAATTATTACCCATGTCCCATGGCCTTGTATTAGAGGATCCAAAAAAATAAATTAAGCATTTCCTGATTGCATGTATGATATTTAATTTTAGAGTTGTAGTAGAGGAACAAGTCAAATAAAAACCACTATAAATTCTCTAATGTTGTTTTGGTTTAGAAGTGCATATATAAAATATAACCAACTGAAGCCATTAGATAGGTTGAAAATCATAAGAACTTACATCATTGATTATTTTATTCCAATGGGGTACTGACTTGAAGAAAGAGATCTACATAACCAATAAAGTCACAAGATAGATACATTTTGAGTATTTAGAGGGATTTAAGAAACTATGATCATGTTATATAAACTAAGTCATTGAGTAACATAACATCCTAGTGATATTCAAAAAAGGACTATTCAATTGTGAGAAAAATTTAACAGATGAAAATTGAATGGAAACACACCAGTGATCCCAAAATAATCATATAAAAGATAGTTTACAATTCCCAATAATTTTGTATAAATGTTACTTATCCCAAAGGATTCTGTAAGGTAATGTCTATTGAACCAGTTTTTAAAATATATAATCTTGATGGACTGTCCAATTAAAAAATAAAAATGACTCATAAACTGTACAATAAAAAACTATCACTCCTTATATTTTATGTACTTTTTTCTTCTCTAAGTGACTTGGCAGACCGATATAATCAACTATAGGACATTTATTTTTTATTTTCTATCAATAAGGATTATTTCAACTTTCCATAAATAAAAAACGTTGGATAAATAACTCAGATGTTAGGTATGGATTTTTAAATAAAGTAAATGAAGTATAACTTCCACTTAAATAACCATTCCATTAACAACCACCATATCAGAAACATTTAATGTTATGATACCAATTTTCATTCTAGCATTCTTTATTTTAAAAATATAAATCACATAACCATTATTTATCTAGTTCTCAACCCCAAATCCATAACCCAAAAAATCTAAATATATACGAATTAAAAAATAAAATAAATGAAATTGAATTTTTTTAATGAATCTAGTATAAATATTGAAAAAAAATCCTATGAAAAGAAAATATCAAACATTACATAATAAAAAACGATATGTTAGTTTGGTAACAACCAAAATTTAAAATTAAATTAAACATTATCTGAAACTACAATCAAGAAAAATCAAAACCCATAAAAGAATATAGGAAATAATTTTTAATAGAAAAAGCATTAAATAATAAATTTTAGTTGACAAATAATTAAAATAAAGGAAATTTTTTTTCCCTTCCCACATGAATGATTCAAAGAAATTATATTAACTAAGAGAGATTCAAAATAAAATTTTAGGCACATTCATGATAGTTCAATTCAACATACCAATTCTTGAATCACTTAAAAAGATTCTCTAATAATCCATGTTTATTAAGAAATTGTTCACTATGAAATGGAGTATTCAAGGAATAAGATAGAATTCTTAAGATGAAATATCTCAACTATAATTAAACCTTAATTTCCTATAAAAATATAAGAACTATGTATATTCTCTATTACCTGTACTATTAGTTTTATTTTATTCATTGATGTTTTATGTGATTTAGGACCTTTTATTAATGCAATTCATCAATATTTATCAATATATTTACATAATTGAGATATCAAAACAATATAAATTGTAGATTAGTTCCAAAGTTGAACTACTTGATTCCAATGTATAGATTAAGAACATGTGTCAGGAATGATACATAATATGATATTTCTAGCTAATTTATATGTCCTAGAAAAGGTGGAAGGGATAATAACTACAATATATCTAATTTTATTGGTAATATATTCTTGATGAAAAACATGATCATCATAATATTTTATTAAAAAAATATTATAAATTTATTTTTTAGAAAACATATTACATTTCAACATTTTATATTCAATAATGTTTCCATAAAAAAACATAAAAGTTTCACACGTCATGGAATCTTATTCACAAATAGAAAATAATTGGTCAAAGGATATTCTGAATCTGGGTAAAAAATTGAGATTTAAGAATTCAATAAGATATTAATCTATTTAAAAAATTACTATATATGAGCATGTTAATGACATAGATCATGATTTACAGATGGTAATGATTATTTTTTTCAACTGATAGTGAAACTGATAAAAAGATATGTTAAACAAATTTGTAACCATCAGGGATTCAACAATCCAAGAATGAATTGAAACAACTTCAACCATATTTAAAGTATGTATTTATAATTGGGGAAGAAAAGATACCCATAATAATCTATTGAATCTTAACCACTAACCAAAAAACAAATAATCTTAATCCTTTGGGGTGTTATTTATAAGGTCATATACCATAGTTTAGGTTACAATTCTAAACTTGTTCATCCTATCAATGCACAATATCCTATATGAATATAGTTTCAAAACTATTAGAAAATCTAAAATGATATTAAAACTGACCACGATGGTGGAATATAAAAAATAAAAATAGAAATTTTGATATGGATGAAACATATATCCCATTATGAATATACAATGAGTTACCCCATTAAAATTATTCCTACTAATTAAGCTCTAACCCTTATTCAGAGTGAAAAAATTAACTAATTGTTGTGAGAGTGTTGAATAATTTTAGTCAATATTGAATATATGTTACTGAATTAAGTGATTAAGAAATAATACATTCCTATATCATTCATTATATGAATTTATAGAAGACTATTAAGAAAGACTCATTAATATTTTATTGATGGATTATCAATGTACATCAAAGTGATCACTACTTCGAGTGAACATGAGAGAAAAATAATTACCAATCCTTACTACACCTATTCATATAAAAGGATTCCATTCAGATTATGGAATATCCCTGTGAATTTGTAAGGATGTATGGTAAGGGTATTATCTAGTTTTATTGAGAAATGTAGGGAAATGTTTTTAGATAATTTTTTCGTTTTTAGAAATTAATTTGATTATTTTTTTCAAATATGGATATGGTTTTCAAAATATTCCATGAAAAATAAAATCCAAAATTTAGAGACATAGATTTCATATATGAAAAATGATTTATACTGAGGCATGTGATTTCACATAATTTAATATAATGTGGATAATCAAATATTAAATCCTTCACTATATTAACCTAACCTACTTATTCTGAACATTCAATATCATTATAGGGACATGTAGGTTTTTTAAGATGAATCGTTAATAATATTAGTAATATTGTCTTACCATGGTTTAATTTAAATATTACTCTGAGTTCATATTTGATTAAACTTTATGGAAAGAATATTATGAGAAAAATATAAAATTTAAATCATTATCAGGTAAATCAACCAAAAAATTGAGTACTCTCTTTAGAAATATTGTTTGATGCCTCAAATAGCGATATTGGGGTTATTTTTTCCTAATGAATTGATTAATGAAATAATGATATAGATTATTTATTGAAATCATTATATTTTACCTATAATAATTATATAATAACATAATGAAATTTCATTCAATTGTATCTTTTTTGGAAATATTTAGACTATATTTTCCTATAAAAAATATAATAGTCCACTCTAATCATGTAAAACTGAGGAACTAAATGAATAAGGTTGAATAAAATATTATGTTTTTGAGAAATATGTAATTTTTAAAAGAGGTTGATATGAATATAAAAGATAAAATGTAGGAATTCTAAACCAAAATCCACTTTATGGCTCAATACAAGGTTCGAAACACTATTTTATTAAAGGAGGTGTTCCATAGTGTTTCGAAAGGGTAAAATTTATTATAAATGATCAATTCCATTCACAAATTAACAAATTAAATATCTACAGAATATAAACAAATCTACATTCAATGTGTTGGATGATTCGTATATTAAGAGAATCAATAGTGAAGAGGTCATTGGTTAATATTTATTCATGTATAATTTACATTATGTGATCAACTATTTAGTCTCTAAACTAACAATAGTTTCACATAATAAAAAGGTAAAGGAACCATGTATCATTGTATAGGTAACTGGTAGAATAGGGTTTCCAAAGGAGAGTAGAAGGAGATAGGGGTATAAGAAGAAGCTCTATAAAAGACCAATTCCCAAAGTACTAATGATGATCTAGCCCAGGATCATATCTGCAAGCTTCCAAAGATGAATTGAATTAAAATAACATCATATCGCCCAAATACAAGAAACAACCCTATTTAATATCGCATTACCTCATCAAAATTACCCCAACAAATAATAAATTAATGACTACACTAACCTTGGATAGTTATTCACTCATTCCTTCCACACATACACATCCCTAATAGAGACTACCCACATCCCAAAACCCATACATTGGATCCATCATGAAAATAAATAACTCTCCCATAGGTGAAATAAAGAAAATCTAAATCTACTCCACCATAAAGGTATACCCCCCATATTGAATATGGTAGGACACATATTCCCATTCACACTAGTTTTTCAGTTTCCATGTCACATTAAACATATTTGTTTTGAAAATTAATTCCTCTATCCATATCTTCAAGTAATGATGTATAAATAACTTCTTATAAGGAATAAAACTTCAAGGGAATTTCCAAATAGAGGGAATGTGGATAACACTATAAGAAGAAGTGTGTGATTAATTGATATAATGTTCCTTGATTTTTAACACCATGTTCAATTTTTTTTGCAATGTATAGAAGGTTTAAAGATAGCCATTCCCTGAGACTAGGGACATCAAGGCCTGGTCCTAAAAAGACTCCATGGATATCATCATTTATATATCCCCAAATAAGTGATTGACGAGGATTGTGATTAAAAGTAAGAAATCATTTGACAATTATTTTCTCTTTGGATAAATGTCATTTTACTGCTTTTTTACATCAACATGATCACCAAATTTATATACAAGAATTCCCATATGTGATGATATACTAAACATACGTTTCAAAACACTTAGAGGATAAATATTACCACTAATAAATCTCATAGTATTGTATATTAGTCCTGTAATGATTCCTATAAGAATTCCAAAATCTTTATACTGTAACTCATATAAGTGCATTAATTCCAAATCTCATGCTCCATGAAAATTATATTTGTTTATAAGATAAGATTCAATTTTTTATTTTTTACCTATATTCATGTAATATTTCTCATCAAGAACCTAATAAATTTATTGTATATATAACAATATATTTAGTAAATCATCTATCAGGAAAATTGGAAGGTCTAAAAGATTGAAACTCATATGAAAATTCCAAAAAATGATTGTGATGATCTCTATATGTTAAGCATGTTTTCTTTGTCAATAACTACCCACCATTATAATTTTACTTTTTAAAATGTTAGAGACTAAAAAATTTATCATAGGTACCATTATATTAGTGGATTCCAATTTCCATCCCTACAAGTGAACATTCCCTCATCACATTCCAAGATTCCATTGTTTCCCAAATAATTCATAATTTTAATATATAGTATCAATATGACTCTATAATATAACATTTTCTTTTTGACTGCATTGGAAAACTACATCTATTTTCAATCACCTCATTATATAAATGATGGATTATAACTATTCCACGTAGGACACAATTAGTTAAGAATGTAAAAACCATACCTTTATATATCCAATTACTTCTATATGGACATAAAATGAGAAAATAAGATAATTCACCATGCAATTAAAGATCCTCACACAAGAGAAATACATTAGTGTTATATTTTTATTTTATTATTAGAATAAATTTTAGTTTCACATATTTTGAAATGGTCATCAATAACATGTGTAACATGCATCTTTTTGAGGTCTATTGGAGACTACAATTATTATTCGCTATGAAATATGTTATCTAGGACTCAAAAATAATTTCAAATGGGAAATATATTTCATGAACATATTCTACTATAAGTTAATATATTTGGATGGTGAAATGTTCCCCTCTAATGGTCAATATGATAATAGAAAACAAGGATTATAAGAAGATACTAATGAATATGTTCACTAACTTCACTGACCACACTACAATATCCATATCATGGTCCATAAGTTTATTAAACATTAGTTCATTATTTATCACATAAAGGTATACATAATATAACCTAAAAGATCATGAGCCCAATTTATTTATTGATTAAGTATATATCATTAGGACATGATACATGGATAAAACACCAATTTTGATAATTTTCTTAACATTCTCATTGTATTCCTCAATCATTCAAAATGGCATGAGATAAACTGGGGACATACACAAGAATGTTGTTCGATGTAAAGAAAAGTAGTGGATTAAAAATATCAAAACACAATGAATGTATTACATTTTCTTCAATAATATATTCAATGGGATATAAAAGGGTTGAGAATTATAATCATGAAAAATATGTCATGATACAACATGATAAAATATAGGTAACATGGGAATATTGTAACAATGTTAAATCTGAAATCATACACATAGGCCAAGGAAAACTACCAAGATATATAAAAGGGTGGAAACATCCAATAATGGATTAGGATTACAGCCTATTCCCTTATATCACGTATGATAAGACTAAAACATTGCCTAATTCATTAGAATGTTATTAGGGTGAATCTATCATTTCCTTATCATGTACATGCATAAGTGTTCAACATAGATTATAAAAAATAAATACTCATTTAAATAATTTTATTCCGATGATATTTTTTTGTGGTTTAAAAAATTTTACTTCCAAAATAAATGAAGGATAATCAAATTTTTGAGAATAACTAGTAGTGAACATGGTAATGTGTATAAATTGAACATAAGTTTTTCACAAAAATATGTAATAAAATTTCGATAGCCTAACTAAGGTACATAAAGGTTCACTGGAGGGATTGATGAGAGTTATAGGGGTATCTTATTACATGGAAATATAATGGTAAGTATGAGGGATGTGTGAGAACATACCTCAACATGAAAAATGGAAAAGAAAGGACACAACATAAATAAGAGCTTGAATACAGTGGAGAAAGAGAAGATCCTTTACCATGGGAGGTTGTTTTCAAAGGCATGGGAGGAGCTTCTAATGTATTTGGGGAAACTTGGGATAAATATAGAGATGAAAGGTTAGATTATTTTGGTTCTATAATTTTTTGAGTGAAGATAAATGGGTGTTTGGGTAGGGTTTTATATGAAAATAGAGATGATTTATTTATTATTTCCCAAACATAGGTTTTTGAGTCCATATAATTAAGATTTCAAAACCACAAACCGTTCCATAATTTTTACCAACATGAAGTCGTTTTCATTATTTTAAAAGTATATGACCAAAAATCATTAAAATTATAACCTTTATGGTTAGTAATTGAGTAATGTTTATAAGGATTTTATGTTAGAACTGTAAAATAAAATATAATATTGGGATGATTCATAATGGGATTATGGAATTATATATAAAAATTAAAAACATTTTATTTTAAATTGATTAAATTTATTTCTTCCTAAGGAAGTTTAATGGAATTTATTACACCACTTTTGGGTATTCATGATGTTATAAGATAAATTAGATTATTTATTCCTGATTATTCAAAAATAATATTTTTTTTATCAAAGTAATTCTCTAAATTTGATAATTTAATATTTTAAATTAAAAATGCACATTTATTGAGAAATGTATGTCAGTTGGAAAATAATGTTTTTATAGATCTTATAAAAATTATATTTTCCTTTATATCATTATATAATAATTCATATTATTAAAATAACATTTACTAATAATTTTTAATAAAAATATAATTTATTTAAAAAATTAATAATTTTTTAAAATTGTGTTTTTATCCAAAACGTATATCATTCAAATTTTTTTTTGGGTTTTTTCATATCAAAATATATTTTTTAAAAGCAATTTGTTTAATCATTTATAGAGTAAAAATAATAAGGATTAAATGCAGTAATATTTTTTTTAAATATACATATTCATATTGTTATGGTCAATATACAATACACATTTTTATAGTAGAGAATTATGTAAGGGTAAGGTACATGATAGTGAGATTTACATAGGGTTGTTTAGAAAAAATGGGTTGGGACATGATCAAAATAAGATTTAACTTCTCTCGTAAATGTTTTATCTAGTGATTTAAAAGTTTGATATCATACTAGGATTGGTCAACGGAAAATACCTTTCAGGATATCTCCATCAAAATCTCTAATAAATGGGATTCGTTGGGTTTAATCTTATTGGTTGAGTAAATCCCTTCTTTAATATGTGTCAATGGGACTCTATCATAACCCTTAATATAAAATAATAATATGATCACAATTAAATGGATATATTATCAATGGTTACGATGCTTAATGGTCAATTAATTCATATATAACTTATATTAGTTCAAAATAACCTATGTAGTGCATGTTTATTCTATAACCATATATCATAATAGGGAATTTAATTTAATAACAAAGGAAATTTCCTTTATTAATGTTCCTTTAATTACATTATTAACCACTTAAGAATTTCCCCCCGGGAATTTTAATTCATACACTAAAAAGGATAAGGGTACTTTTGTTTCATTTCCTCTTCCTATTCCAAAGTTTCTTCCAAAAAATTGTTGTTCTACCAAAACACTTTTTTGGGTCATTTTTCCTCATCCATAACACTGTATCTTCAGGATATATCAACCTAACCACTTGATACACATATGAAAGGAAATTCTACAATGGTACCACCTCTTGATTTAGTACATGTGATATATATGGTATATACTTCCTCGAGAGGGATACATGGAACAAATAATTAACATGAGATATGTTAAGGGAGAGTGATAGTATATATTCCATAGTTCTGATGCGATGAAGGACCTCAAAGGGGCTGATATATCTTGGACTAGCCTTTCTTTTCTTCTCAGACCTCATGAATTTCTTCCATAGAGATATATAAAAAACACCTTTTCACCATCCTCAAACTCTAGGTTTTTTCGATGATTGTCTATATAGGTTTTCTTTCAACTTTATATAGATTTATTATGACCCTGAATAGTTAGTACATTCTCTGTTTTCCCTTTTATAAGAACACGTCTCATTAGCTTCCACTCTCCAATGTCTTCCCAATATGTTGGAGTCTGATACATCTTCCCATAAATAGCCTCATAAAGTTCCATTTGATTTCTAGAATGGAAATTATTTATATATGAGAAATCTAATATGGATAGGTGAAGATCCCAAAATCCATGTAAATCCATTGATCATGATCATAACATATCCTCTAGAGTTTTAATGTTCAATTCACATATATCTTATTACTTAGGATAATAAACAGTACTAATGCCTGACCCTGTATTCAAAGCTTTTTATTTCATCATAATTAGCTCATGGTAGAACCATTATTTCTATAATGAACAATATGTAATTGAACTCCATGAAATATTAACACATCACAAATGTATTTCATTGAAATTTGGCTTAGAGAGAAATATTCCTTGATTGTAATGAAATGCACTGACTTTGTAAGGTGGTCAGCTTCTACTCAGATGATGTTACATCTTTTAGGTTTCACAGGGAGACTATGAAATAATAGTTATTTATGTTTTTTCCATTTCTATATAGGTATGTGAAATGGATTCATCATACACTTAGACTTTTTCCATATGAACATGGCGTGTTGGAATGCCGAGAATACAAATACAAACTATACAATATCTCACTTTATGTTATCCCACAAATTTTTTTCATCAATTTTATATACATGTTATTTTTTCCTAGACTAATGGAGAAGAATTATCTATATTCATCATACAGAAGTTCACTATTCAGTTATAATTTAATGGGACACAAATCCGGGTTTTAAACATTTTGAATCTATCATTAACAATTTTGAACTTTGAAAATTTCACTACTTTCTTCTCTAAAAACACATCATCCTTCTAATTGACATTGATCTTTTCTAGAATGGATTTTTGAGTGGTTGTTTTTGAAAAGTAGGATTAATATCCTTTTATTCATCCCATATCCATCATATTCATGTATATAAAACTTGGATCCCTTTCAATTTTCATCATGGATAGAGTTGCAGGATCCTTTCTACTAAGAGAATATTTCCCTTTGTTTTCTTTTAGAAAATTTTAATGCATTGACGAACCGTAATAAATGATCATCTCTAACCACCGCTATTGGTACATATTAATTTCAATTTCTGATAATATATACATTATTCTTTTACAGTCCATATATACAAATATATATCACACCTCTCCTCATAGAGATTATTACACCAAATTTTAAATGTGTAGATCATTGCATCTAATTATATATCAATATTTGGGAACTTATTCTCATGAGTCATTAGTTGTCCTTAGGCATAGGTTAATTTTTATCCATTTTCATGAGAACCCAACCCAATCCATTTATAAACACATCATAATGGATCAGAAAACCATCCCCATTGGTGGGTAATGTGAGAACAAGTGTAGTGATAATCCTATTTATTATCTCTTCAAAATTTTCATCACATTCATCAGTCTAAAAAAACATTATTCAATTCCAAGTTATCTTGTTCAGGGGGCTTGTAAATATTGATAATACCCACAAAATAAATCATTTTACCTCGATTATCAAGGGATACAATGGATTTATGTTACAAGGGAGAGTCTAGGGAAGACTTCAATAAAATATATTCTTAAAGGATATAGAGATAATACTTCTTGGAGATTATGTTCCTCAGTAATTACACTTTCTCAAACCATAACACACATTTACTATATGTTTCATACATATTTTTTCTCAATGTCATCAATATATTATTCAAATGTTCCTAATGTTCCTACTTGGTTCTGTAGTAGATATGTATATTATTAATAATGAAGAATAAATTTTTTTTCAAGGTAATACGTAAATATTATGTTAATCTAATCCATGAGGATTCATGGGGAATTATTTAGTCTTAATGCAATCCCTGTTAACTCATAGTTCCCATTCCATGTATGAAAAAATCTAATGAGAATCCTCATTAGTCACCTTTACATGGTAATACCCCACCAAATGATCATTCTAGGAGAAATATTGTGCTCCACATGACTGGTCGGACAAGTAATTAGACTATGAAAAAGGTCACATCATTATCATGTTACTCTCACAAAAAATCTTTATCAAGGAACACTGTCCAATCCAACTTCTTGATAAAGAGAAATAGTTAACCCCAAATTGTTGAAATTAGGCGTATAAACGCTCAATTAAAATTATCCAATATTTTTGTCTTTAGTTCATTAGGTTAAAAAATAACCATTCTTTAAGGGGCATTTGGTATTTGAAAATATCTTGGTTTAAGAATGATTAAGAACACAATCTCATGGCGTAGAGGAAGACCATAAAATTATTTTGGAAATACATTATTTAAGTACCTCACAATAGGCATGTCATCAGGAATGCTATTTTCCTTAGTTTAAATCTTTTGCGATACATACGCTTGATTATAAGGAAATAATATCTATGATTGAGATATTACCAAAGAAGGTTGATCCTCATCCTAGTGATTTTACAAAATCAGAGGGAGATTTTTGATAAGTGGGAAATTTATCTCTCTAATAAATATTTGTTTTCTCTATATAATGAAATATTGTTTATACCTAATATTACATCAAATTTAACTAATGAGGCTATGACAAGGGTCAATGGAAATTTTAAAATAAAAATATTGATAGGGGAGGAGTTGTATATTTGGGATGATTTGATTTCCCCATTTGTCATATTCACTGAACAAAATACTTTCATTAATTACAGTGGTGTTTGCATAGATATACTAAAATGTGAGATATAAAAGAATATGAAGAAATAATATCAAAAATTAAGGTTGATATTCTTGAATGAATAATTAAAATAACTATCACCATTTCATTTTCAGGATCCACCTCCATAGTTGCATTGGCATTATATCATTGTAGTTATGTTAGAGGTTGTTTGCATTTATTTTCTCCATCAACACTTTTATTAGAGAATTGGGATGTATAAATCTTGTGTTCCATTCAATTGGATCACTTAAATATTGGAGGAGGGTTGACTAGATATTTATTTCATCCTATTTAAAAAATTTATAGACTTCTTCTTCCCACTTATTTTAAAATTTGAATGTTGGAATTCCATACTAATACCGGATTTCTCCATAGAACCTCAAAAATTGGACAAAAATTTCCAACTATTATCGATAAGGGACATTGATATTTTCTAATAACTATTTAAATATTTGAAATAATATAATTAATAATCATCATAATTGTAATATTCTTGAATTTTTATGGCTTTTCGTAAACTCATCTTTAGTCAAACAATGAAGTTGTTAACACAACATTTGAGGGTAATGAAAAATCCAGACATGTATCATTGAAGACATATGAAGTTTTCATCACACACCCCCATAGATGTTTCATTATTTTTCTTTATTCTATAGATTTTCCTCTCTATTTTTAGCTATAGATTACAAGGAAAATATTTATCTAAAAACATTTTCTAACATTAATTCCACTCTAGCACTTTGATCTCCTCCTTAGGATTCATATTCTACAACATATTCCACCATTGATCACAACCTCCTTTTGTATGATAAAAATCCAAAAAATCATTCTCATTCTCAGATCATGGAAGGATAGATATGATATTATCAATGTATTCGATCCTCTATTCCAAATTAAAGGGATTGGAATATCCACAGAAAATTATTGGAATTTGACACACAAAAGACTTTTTTGTAACATGATTTTCCCAAGTGGATATGGGATTTTTATTTATTCAATTATTAGTTCAAAAATTAAATAAATTGAGAAATTATCATTATAATGTTTTAATCATCTTGTTTGGACAGACATCACATTGACCCTCTCATTGGTTGCGGACACAATTTCGCCTATTTCTAACCATTGAACACAATAATGGGAAAATTAGGGACAATAATTTTAAAATTACTATTAACATAAAATAAATAAATTAAAATTAAAGGGATAACTCAAAAATGACATAAACTTTATATCCTATGAATTACTATGCTTCAATTTGAGTTATACATGTTAAATTTCATAAAATAAAATTACATAGGAATTTTTTCAATTAATAATGGTTCCTAATGAACATGTGAATTTACAAAAGCATACCCTCCATAAGAATCAATACTGGTATGTGTCATGGCCCATTTTCATGCATTACATCCCATTCGATTCTAGCTCAATATGGGGTTTTGATGTTGTTACACCTAGGTACATCTGCACTAGAGTCTCATCCACCTTTAGTATCTATGCATGGATTTATTTTATTATAAATCAATTAATATATACATTACCAAATATTAGTGATTTATTTCTATTATTAGTATTATACATAATTATTTCATCACTATTTTCTAATCCTAATCCAAAAAATAACTAAACATTCATATGGTACAAACTATGAAACCAATATTTTTATAACTCCTTATTTCATTATTTATTACATATGGGTACAAAAAATACTATATAAATGAATTTGAATCCAATTATCTTTGGGAATTTGGTACATATCTTAATATTTTGATACCAGTATAAAAAAAACTACATAAAACATCCTTAATATTCTCTTTGAATTCATTAACCTTGTATAACTGTATGGGATTACACGGGGATGTACATATGAAGGGGGTGAGATATTAAACCAGTACAGGAGTAAAAAATAATAAAATGATTACATTATTACAAGTTAAGAAAGAAGAATTTCAATTCAAAAGGAAAAGTTTAAGAATACTAATCTTGAACTATAATTCCTGATGCATCATGATAACATAAAGGTAATATAGGAATGTGGAAACAACCTTAAACCTAACATCATAAAAATGAGCCAAGGATAACTATCAAGACGTCATAACATGCTGTAAAAAGAGACATAATGTATTATGCTTAATCTATAATAATTTTTATGATGTCTCATGGAAAATAATTACCTAATTCATTAGAGAACTATCTATGTGCACCCATCATTTCTTCATTATGTACATGCATAAGTTTTCAACCTAGATCATATGACCTAAATATGAATTTAATAAATATTAATCCCATGATAAATGATTTTGTGTATAAAAAAATTGAATTCCTCAATAAATTATGGATATTTACATTTAATTTAATTCCGTCGAGTTGATATGGGAATGTTTATTCACTAAACTAAAGGTCATTATTGAAAATTGAACTGAACATCCCCTAGAAAATTAGTGGTATATAAAGGTTCATGCAAGGGACTAAATGGATCATTAATAACTTTAAAATCATAAGGGATGTAATAGGGATGTGTGAGCAGATACCCATATGTGAAAAAATGTAAAAAAAGGCATATCATAATGGATGATCTTGAATAAAGAGAAAAAAGTTAGGATTCTTTGACATGAGAGATTTTCTCTAAAGGAATTGAAGGAGCTACTTGACAGCTTGTCGGAAACTATGGAGGGCTCTATAGAGTAAATTATAGAGTATAGTCAGGTTACATGGTTTTTGAATGATGGTATATGAGATTTTCGGTGGTTCTAAATTTTAAAAGAGTGGGGGGTTTATTATTATTACCTAAATGTTTGTTGTGGACTCTAAAATAAAGTATTCAAAACCAAAAATGTTATCAAGATTCTCCTCGTATTTTTTCCAAATTAAAATGGTTTTTATTTTTTTATAAGGTCAAGAACCTAAATTCTTATAATAATACACTTGGTGAGGTCTAAGTGAGCCATGTTTATTAATAATTTATTTTAAATCATTAAATTATAATATAGGTTTTGAGGTTTTATAATATTTTTCCAAATAAACTAAAAAAGACATTATTACAAAGAATAAATAATAATTTAGTTATAGTACCTTTATGGAATTTATTCTTAACTTTTGAGCTTCAATGATGCGATAATATACACCGTTTATCTATAAAATATTTAATTTTGACCCAAAAAATAAAAAGTCTCAAAAACTTATGGAAATTTTAATCTTTTAATTTTTAAAAACAATTTATTTGAGAAATACTAGTTTTTTGACAATAACAATTTTCTAAACCTTATAAAAATTATATTTGACATGGTGAAATTATATTATGATTAATATTACATAAATATTATTTGTTAACATTATTTAATATAATTATAATTTATTTTATAAAAAAATTAAATTAAAAAATTAGATTACCTCTACATATCTCAAAAATACATTTTTATTTTCATCATATAAAAATCATTTATTTAATCATTTATAAATTAAAACAATAATGTAAAAACATATTAATTATTATATTGAATATAAAAAATAGATAATATTACTACTATATTTTACATACAAAACCCCTTATTAAACCAGTAAAGTCTCTTAGATAAAGGTGTGTGATACTGATTTAAAAATGGTGTTGTTCAGTGAATATGGATTGGGTAGTGATCTCGATGTTATTGGTTTGATCCTGCAAACTATTTTCCCCATGCTTTAGTTGTTAGATCTTAGCATGGGATTGATCAACGAAAAATCTTATTGATGATATATCCTTCATATGCTCTGGTAAATAGACTTTATAGGGTATGTCTCTACTTGTCAAGGAAATCACTTATTTTTTCTATGTCAATATGACTTTATCATAACCATTAATATATACTAATAATATGATAATTGTTCAATGACTCTTTTATCACTTGATATAACACCTAATGGCCATTTAGTTTTGATATAACTAATAATGGTCCTATATTTTGTGAACTATTCCCTCAAAATCTACCCATCCTGGGACAACAATTATGAAATGGATATAATGATCCCAAATTCCCTCTTCCAGTAGGCCATGAGTTGGTGACTTGCATCAAGGGTGTAAAAATTTCACAATGTGCAAGGTATTACAATTTATTAAATAAATAAGATAAGGAGATATGATGAATCAACTGTAAAAAACACTAGGAAATAATAATATAGAAATTTAAATACCAACAAAAAATTCATGTACAATTAAGACACATAAAGATAAAAATCTCCAATGTAAATATCTAAAAAAAACTAAACCTGTGAAACTAAAATAATCCAATGGTCTAAGCTTGTAATGTCCAACACCATCTGTGATGTCCTCCAAGAAAACTATAAATCAGTTTATATATGTAGGGTGAGTATATAACTATACACAGTAGGAATACCAGAGTCCCTACTGAACATGAAAAAGAAGCATACTAATACAACAATGACCAAACAGTAAAACGAATCCACAATTATATAGACATACTGACCATACAAATCCTCACCATGGATCACTCACCAAATTTCTCATCCCAGTATAGTAGTATAATTAGATGAATATCATTAATTGGATACCTACAACTCCTTCGCATTGTGATTCCACTATCACACCTCAATGATGTATATCCTAGAACTCACACCCACTCAAAATATCACATCATTCCAAGCACCCATATGATAAATAACCTACTCGTCCCATCTTTCCTCAAGACACTGAGGCCTCAATAATCCCTTATGCATTAGATAATTACATTACCATAGAGTTGCGTATCATGAACATGTTTGATGACAACCTAATTTACTTATCCTACCCTGGACGACAACCACGATAAACCATCTCATCATCTCATTCGAAAATGCATTGGTCAATACATCTTACTTTTCGTAAAGACACCAGGGGAACATCAACATAAGAAGAGTCAAATCACGTATTTCCCAAAGGCAAATATTCCATGTCATCACCTCTCAGCATTGGTACATTTTACTGATGGCCATCATAGCGCAGAAATATCATCATCAACTGGAAGAGGGAACTGGAAAGAGCGAGTAGGTCATCATCCATCCTCACCACTGAGATGTTTGGAGAAAAACCTACAAAACATTTGGTTATAAGAGGTAGGTGCTTGATATTGGTGGGGTACATATTTAAATTGGAAGGAAAATATAAGGTGTATATATATATCCAAAACACAAGCCCATCTTATGGGCTCCCAACAAGTGCTAACCATCTCACATGATCCTCCACTAACACTTCCAAAACTAAATGAAAGACACCACACATGAAACACACATTCCATAAGAAACTTCCCACTATTATCCCACATTTATCCAATTTGTAGATTAACATTAAAAATTAATTCCATCCCATTATCAATAATTCATTTTTCAGTCACATTCCATTAACCCAGCGAATCCTACATTCATTCCACAATCATTATTATCATTTGAAATCCCATTATTATCTGACTAAATTGAAAAACATAGCACACAACAAGTCGTATAACCCAACATTCCAACAACCAAATCCCCTTCCACCGTCCATCACACAAAACCAATTTCATATCCATGGTGTACAAACACCCCAAAACCACTATCAGAGCCCCACTACACAACTGTATCACACATCTCCCCATACCACATCACAACCACATATCACTTCCACACCATATACCACAACACCCCCATATGATACACTATAAAAAATAACATCCCACACAAAATGTTGACAATATAATAAATACCACACATCCACATCCACAAAATCATTCCACATTACACACAATAGATCATTTTCATGTTTTCAATATGGGATCTTTTTCACATTAACATAACCATTTATAGGCATTCTCAAACCTGAGATATATCATGGGGAAATCATTTCATTAGCTAAGTATATGTTGTTTGATAATTTACATTTTTTATGATATTAAATATTGACAACACACAGAGTAGGCACAAAAAATATAATTCAGTGTAAAAGAAGCCCCCAATGACCATAATTTTCAGTAAGGCATTATGCATTTACAATCACAATATCAATAATAATAAATGTTAGTAAAAACATGTTATTAACATTCCACTACACATTTTTAAAAAAATTTATCCAGTCAATTTATCATTATTAATTTTTATGGATCTATCTCTATATTGATAAACAAAAGAAACCCACCCCACATGATTCACATAAATAAAATTGAATGGGAATTATCTACTAGGAGGAAAGATGTGTCACTTGACACATTGTACCAAAATAGGGGTAACACAAGATTGAAATAGAACATGATGGGACATGAAAAATTGAAACAAAATTCAAGAAACCCAAGAAAAAGATCTTATATGGCTCATGTTTTGGGAATTAAAGTAGAATGGGAAGAATGGATAGATATTCTTTTTTGGAGTAGAAAAATATGGAACTTTTGTGATTTCAGTTCACAATATCTATGATTTACTATATTATGAGCATATTAATAAAATATAATAGGAAGGGGGATATCACATCCCCAATAATAATTTAACATCTAGGGTATAAATATCCTTGAAGAAACAGAATTTGAATACCTTGGATTCATGCTTCTGAAGGACTCACTTGTCATTTCCATTCATTTGGGGGAAGAATTACATGTGGCTAAATGCCCATGTAACCAAAACCCCATGTAACCATTTTTCATATAGTTGAACTGTCGATGTATCTAAACTATTTATAGTTCAAAACTCCCCACCTTGCCAAACAATCCATGTAGTCGAACTTACCTCGTAGCCAAATTCCACATGCAACCGAACACCCCCCCCCCCTAGATGAACACCCCAGGTAGAAAAACTCTCCACAAAGATGAACTCTACATGTTTCCAAACTCCGTATTTAGATGATTAACTAATATAGATTATTACTCAACATAAATGACGGGCTCACATAGCTGATTCGGATGACCGAGAACATCACTAGGAAAACACGGGGAAAATTCCCAAACCACCTTGTAAACTCCTCCCTTCATACTCCAAACACCTCTGGACTAACCCCATAATCCCTTAAACACTATATTTTGGATAATGAAACATGATGGAAGGTTTATGTCGTCAAATAATATACCACTAAAAAATTTATATTTCTCATTAATTGAAACCAACATAGAAGGAAAGAGTGATGAGGTCCAAAAATCCACTCCATGAGCTACCTCTAAAGGATCTTTCCCTGATTGAAACCCTACCACTAATAATACGCTACAACCACAAGCCCCTTATCTCCCTCATAAGCACTTTCATAGCCAAATAAGTTTCCATATTACCCGAACCAAAAACTTCCATAATGAACTAACTGCATGACCCTGAACATAAGAATCATGGAATTCCATCATCAATGTGAAGATATTATCCACTCTAGGTTACATGGAATCACACACAAGGGTTTAATCACATCAGAACATAATTTGTGACAATTTGGAATCATTTCATAACTTTTTTCATAAGTTGGTTATTTATCACATTTTACACACCATGAAAACAACACCTCTCATAAATAAAATGGGATCCAATGAAATATATCAAATCCAAAAGAAAATAAATAAATTAATTACCTCTCCCATGTAATGATATTATCTTCCTTGGGTGGTACAAACTCGATAGTATGGTTTTTGTCACATCATAGTATAACACATCCTAATTAAGGTCTAGGATTCCTATTGTTTAGATGAAAGAAATTTTTTAATCACAAATCACATAAGACAACAAAATAAGAGCAATTGTACATAAATAAATAACCAAAAATAGGGGAACATGACAAACTAAGCATATCCAAACTAACTATGTCCTCTATAGAGATTCCACTCCCAATACCTTCAACTGACCACACCTAGCATTTCTGCCTCTTTGCTGATGGCCTCCTCCATAACCACAGTCTATATTTAGTCCTAGATCATGAGTAAAATCCTGAAGTATACCTACCTCACATCCATTTACACTCAGTGGAGCATAGGCATGCTACCACAGTTACTAAAACGAATATGTTGGAATGTACCAGTAGAAGTACTTCTGAAACTGGAAACCCCTATAAATTTGATATTGATGAACAAATGGATATTTTTTGTGTTTAAGTCAATGTACCCCATTAAAAGAGAAATCTAAAACCCTAATACCTAAAGAATATAATGGAAACTATTCACCTCAAATGGACGAAATATAGGCTGTAAAAGATGACTCTTGACTGGTAAAAAAATAGAAGGCCCAAGTTCTTGGGACCCTCCAATGATAGTTGTGCTCCTATTAGAACACTTCTTGATCCCCTCTAATGGTAATAATTCTAATAAGTGCATCCAATTGATCAAATACTCATTTTTGTAGGATTATGTAGACATTGTAAATGTAAAAGGAGTGATTTTATATTGGATTGATGGATAGAGTCCTACTAAAAACATATCACAAGATACGCCTCATTTGAAAAATGATTTACAGAAAAGAGATGAGGATCTTTAAACATGATCCCTATCTCCCAGACTGACATACTCTATAGTTAAGGGATATTATATCCTACCACATCATTACCATCATGTTTAATGAAATAATCATTTCATGGAAATCATTGTAAAATTTGACGTAGGATACATTTTCCTCTTCCACTCACCGAGATACCATTTCCACTAGTGACACGTATCTCCTCACATGGGACTAAATTCCAAAGGGAGATATTACACAACAAGTGTAATGATCAAATTGATGGCATTCAAAAGATCCTATAACCATTTATCTACCTCTTCATAAAAAAAATTCCATTATACTTCCAAAAAACTATCATTAAAAATATGGTAATTTCATTTTACATGGATCATTATCCTTTTCAAGATTAACCCTCTAATGATCAGGTAGATCAGAATATTGAATATCTATTGGCTGAACAACACACAGATGATATGAGGAGCCTGTGAAAAAACTGGAATCAAGAATTTCATAATCAGGATAGTACGTAATTTTATTAATATTTATTTATTTAATTTCTTTCATTTTCCACATCATAAAAAAAACCAATTCATATAGGAATAAAAGTAATCATGATGTGTTTACATTTCCTAGGTCTCCACCCGCAATGTAGGTCCACCAGACTTGGTCATTCAATATGTTTAGATTTTGTGCATTGGATCATGGGGTGTTCTTAAAATCCCATGTCCTCACTGGTCTCCTAGGCCTACATCATGTTCCAAAGTCAACTGGAACTGTTATGTTACCAACACATGAAATCCTTAAAGTACCTAGCACTGCACACTATCTTCTCTCTCAACCATTACCCTCTCATTAAATTATATCACAATCCCTACCCTCCAATGATACCTTACTAGGAATGCAATGATGAAGGGCAGATAATCACCCCCAGAGTCCCTCCTTTAAGAGGACCTAGGTTAGAAACATGCATTAAGGGTGTAAAAATCTCCCACTATGGGAGGCATTACCTCTATAATATATATATTAAATCGGTAGATAAGATTTATCAACTGCACATAAATCCATGAAAAATATATAAAATAATGCTAAAAAACATCCCACAATTCATTTATTAATAATTATGATATAGATAAAATCATCCATAATAATTACCCAAAATAAAATCTAATGCAGTGATGCAACATCTATCCCATTTTCGTAGTTATTAATGACATAAATGGTCCACATAGTATTTTTAGAAACCTAAAAATCTTGTTATATATGTAGGTTGAGAGTAGAAGTATACTTGGAAGGATGAAAATAGTCTCTCAAGCACATATGATGTAACACCCCATGCTTCCATGGTATGTTTACCTTACAATAATACAATAACTTGTGTTGTACGCAACTTTGAGTTCAAACACACCATAACCAATCAAAATAGCCATTATGAATAGTGATACCCAATTTTTTAAATATTAAAAATTTTATCAATCAAAATGGAAGTCATTTGTGGATTCAAAATATCGAAATTAGCTTAGGGTAAATTTTTGGTATTTTTTTGAAAACATTCATTTTTGATGAATAGTGGAAAACACTGAGTTATAATTTAAAACTGACATTTTATTTAAATACTTATTTAAATTTATTTTATGAAAAAATATATAAATAATACCTATATAATTTCAATGTAATTAAGTAGACTAATTTTATAATTAGTTTAGATATATACAAATTTTATTGAACTTTTTACCGTCTTTTACCCACTTCTTAGGAGCATTTGAAAATTTACATAAAACAAAATTTTAATGCTTCTGTGAGTTGAATATCAAAAATCAGAGAGACACAGCTAATATTAATAAGAATAATGTTGTTCAATAAGAAGAAAATAATATTTAGTGAATAATAACATTTGACTTTTATTTACCACAGTAAAAAGTAACTATTAAAATTAAGGGTAAAAATGATATTATAATTACCCTTACATAGGTCCTAATTCTATTAGAGTAGTATAATTACACCAAAAACAACCTTAGGAATAAAATATGATACTTTTTGGTCCACCTGGATTAAATTAGGACATTTATTATTATTCTATTTAAAGAAGAGTTAAAAGAGTTAAACTCAAAGATTAATAACTAAACCATTTTTAATATAGAATTACACACAATATAAATTAGAATATAAGTATACATTAGAAATATAAAATTATTTCCTTCATAATTAAATTTTATTTATAATTTTTAGACATTATCTTGTTTAATTTATTTTTGACACAATGACGTTGCAGTAATTACATTATTAATGAAATATTAAAAGAATTGATATTATAAATATCCAAATAAATATAAATTGAGACTCTTGATGAACTAAAATAATTTTCTAGGTTAATATGACATGTTAGTGATGGTTAAATAAATTTTATTCTAAGTTATAAATTTGTTATGGATTTCAAAAAATAAAATACTAAATAGTGTCAAAATTGACATAATTGAGTTTCTAAAATAAATACTATATTATTAATTAATATAATATTTCATAAAAACTAAGGTTTCGGAAAAGACCATATATAAGGCTATATATTTTAATAATGAACAACATGGTGTTATCTTGTCTTGTTATAGTATGTTTATTAACCATATGATATATAAATACAAAGAGACATGCTAAATGTCAAACTATTTAAGTAAGAGATAAATCTAAATGATAAGGTTAATATAATGACCTAAATATATTTAAAACCTATTGGTTGAGATAGTTTCGACCCATCCCCGCCTTAACCTAGAAATAATTCATTTTAGAGAAAATAGAAACCAAAAATGGTATTATTATAAAATAATATTTCAAGCCTTTCCTAAAGTGACCATCACCTCTCTTATAAAAGGAACTTCCCCTTCTCCTGATTTCACACCTCCAAAGCCATTTGGATAATCCAAACCCATCTCAAATATCCTCCCAACTTCCTTAAATTCATCCAAGTTTCCTTACTTTGATCATAAATCCATCATAAAGATATCTTTTGATAAAATCCAATAGAAACACCCAAAGTATAGGTTATTATTTCCCGACCCTCTTTCATGTTTTTTTCTTCATCCCCTTCCTCTTTTGTTTTTTGTTTCCATAAAAAAATAATAAATACAGTACCTTATACATAATATGATATTATTATAAACATGGTAAAACGATATTCATTATTTTTTCCATCCTACAAATTATAAAGTCACCATAGGTGCGTTCGTACGTCTCAACGTCTCCACATCGTCGTGTAGTATGTTATTCAAACACTTAACTATTTAGATGGGTATTATAATGGGTATAATAGATGTAAGTAATAAATATAACTTGTTAATTATTATTTATATATGATATAATATCTAATTACATACTATTTCACCATCAATATAATGATATTGTCGCTCGTATATACGTACTGATTAGCGTCTCCACAAACGAGATGAGATTCATTCCCAATTGTAATCATTGAAGAATAATTTACAGTTTATGATTCAAAATAATGTTTATTAACATAATATCATTCGGTATATAAATCCAATACATACTATTAATTAAAAAAATTACTTACATAACCAAGCATATAAAGGAAAATGAATCAGTTAACACCCGAAACGATGATGCCACTAAAATATTATTAACAAAGCAATATTAGAAGATAAT
Organism: Viscum album; assembly: GCA_963277665.1. Lineage (NCBI taxonomy): Eukaryota > Viridiplantae > Streptophyta > Magnoliopsida > Santalales > Viscaceae > Viscum > Viscum album. The sequence goes on along the minus strand of OY728130.1, from coordinate 1,048,630,523 downwards.
ATATGATATCATAAATACATATATGATTATTTTATAATTTAATAACAATTATTTTACTATTATACAAGTTGTTAATGTACCCTTGACCATGTAAAAGTACAAGCTAAGGGTTAATTCTATAATCCCTTTACTTATCGAAAGTTGTTAATACATAAGTATCTACTGGGACCTCTTTATCATTCACATACTTGTTTTCATAAAAATGTAATTTAATAAATTTTTACCATTTACTAGACTATGGGTTAAATTAATTTATATGCTTACCATATCTGTTTTGAATAGAATCTTTTCATCGTTTTCCAAACCAGGTACTTTATGACATTTTTGAAAAAATTAAGGCAAGAATGTCTTTTTTTTAACTTTTACGGTGGGTATGGTTATTCTCCGCCATTATTACACCTTTGAAGCTTCCCTTAAAAGTTTATAAGATTATTTTCAAAATAAATTTTTACTTTTATAATTACTTGTCTTCTAAATGGTTTAAAAATAGAAAGATGTATTTCTTTAAAAAATGTAATCATTTCACCTATGTCAACATCATTTGATGGATTTTAAATTTGATTGATGTTGATTTATTATGATACAAATATTCCATATTATATTAATTTTTTTGTGATATTTATGACTATGTATGTGTTATTTTTTTACCATTCATGGTTTATATATAAATTATTGACATTTTGTATGCTAGTTTTTATACAAATGTTTATGTTATGTGTAAACAACTTCATATGAGGAATATATTGGACTTAGTAAGTGATTGGTGGAGTATGATATAGATCCTTGATGAATCTGTAGGTATCACAAGAGAAACTAATTCCTTGGCACATGGCCTTAGAAATATCTTATTTTTAGTCTTTGCACAAGGCCTTGACTATGTGGTTATGAAGTATGGCATTATGCATTCCATTTTAATGAAATTGGATATTGAAATTATATGTGATTATTTGACTAGTAGAATATCTATAAGAATAAGTAAATGGAATTATTTGATTTTATCTTTGCAATATTATGCTGATGTTTATGTTTAAAAGTCTTCTGTTTTAGTCGTATACATTTCCATAAATGTTTGTGCTTATTTATGAATGTTTTAGAAATATTGTTATCCTGACTGAGCATCTGATCCCACCCCTTTCTATGTTTTATTTTCACAGTTTGTGAAGAATTATTTAATGGTTATCATGCAGGGATAGTATAAGGGTATAAGTGTGTTCAATGGGGAAAAATTTTGTGGATGTTTTTATTTCGTGATGTAATGTAAAACTTATGAATATATCTAGTACTTTGAAGTCTACTAAACCGATTGGTCTTTTGGGATCTAATTACTTGTATCATGATAATGTTGGGTAATAATGCACCGACTCTAGGTAACTGGGCTTGGGGAATTACATTTGGTATCAGAGCATGTCTTTTTTACAATCCTTGGATACTAGATTTATAAAAATCCTTATTATAAATCCCTACACTATGATAGACTTTGAAGATTAGTATTGAAGAACATCCTAGAATTTTGGTACTGAAGATATTTTAGGAGTTTTCGAAGACAATACATCACTGTCTGGATACGAGAATGTAGAGGTGGATCTCACACATATGTACCTAGGGGTAAAACATGGAAACTCTACTTTGATATAGACTCGAATGGGAACTAGTGCATGACAATGGGCCTTACAGCACTTTTGGTTAATACACTCCTGGGGAATATGCTTAGAATTATTCACATTTGTATAAAAATCAATATGATGAATTTATGAGTATAAATTTCCTCAAAGAGAACATTTTTTTAGTTATGGATTATATCCATAAACTATTCAATTTATGTTAAGTGTTTCACATGTTCAGAATTCTGTATTGCGGCTCATAAACTAATCTACTGTATGACATAGTTTAGAAATGGAACCTAGTGGAAGGAATCAAAACTGTATCAATGCATGTAATCTATGTAGTGATTTCCCTCATACTCAAGATAATTATAGTAGAGCTGGTGATGAAACTAGTGCATATCATCTTATCACCATACTAGGACAACTCACACAGATTATGAATAACAACTTTACCCATATAGAGAACCATTATCTACAACATAGAGGATCAATGGTAGAACTATTCAAGAGTAAACAACCACAAAAAATTCAAGGGGACTATAAATCCATTTGTAGCTGAGCAAATAGATAAGTTCCTTAGAGAATATATTTCATGATTTTCCGAGTAGAAAAAGGGAAAACGTTTTCAGGGTGGTTTATCGCATCACAGGAGATGAAGATCAATAATGGCCATTGATTCAAAACACAATGGAAGATGATGAAGTATCAAATACAGAATGGAGGGAGTTTAAAGAGATTTATTTATAAAAATCTTTTCCTCATGGCCATCTAATGGATATGGAAAGGAAATGTTTGATTCTGAGACAAAAGGAGGATGAGAATGTCACAAAATATGAGGCTAACATTACCATGATAGCAATTCCTGCTGCAGATTATATATGTAACCCAAGGAGTAATATTGATCGATCATTTGATGGGTTAATACCATTTCACCAGCGAGCATTAGTCTTACAATCATTCTTATCATACAATTATATTGTCTCATGTGCTATCAAGACAGAAAAATAATTCTCTAAGTCACACGACTTTAAATAAAAGCATGTGATGAATAGATCTACTGAACACTCTGGAAATGGAAATAAGGGGAATAAGGGAATAGATTAATATCTATTTTGTGGTAAATATTTGATGAATCACACTTGTACTTTCCTAAAGAGAATGGGAGTTTGTTACATGTGTGGTGGAAATGGTCACCAAGCTCATGATTGCAAGGGGAAGAAAGAGGCTGTCAATGTTGAATGCTACAATTATAGATAAAAGGGGAATTATTCCAATGAATGTCCTAAGCACCAAGTTAGCTTACCCCAGAAAAGGTCAATAGATCATATCCAAGCTTATGTGATCACTGCTGCTGAGGTTAATGCTCCAAAAGACATGGTGGCATGTAATTTAATGGTTTCCTCAAGTTTAGACAATGATTTATTTGATTCTGGATCATTTCATAGTTCAATATCTCCATAGTTTGAAATGAAAATTAGATATTTACAATTTAATTTAACAAGGTAGTTGTCAGTCAAAACTACTAAGGGATGTATCATTGCAACAATGTTTTGTCAATCAGTTCCCATTAGGGAATATAAATGTTCATTATATGCTGATCTCATCATTATACCAATTATTTAATTTGATATAATACTTTGTATGTATTGGCTTTCAGATCATGATGCAAAAATTTATTGTAAGAAGATGGAGGTTACAATTCTCAATGATGATAATGAGTACCTTATCTTTAGAGCAGAAACGTCACCACCTAATTCTTAACTACATCCAGCCCCAACAGCTCAACTAAATTAAATTATTAGGGAGGAAGAGAATGAAATAACTATGGGTGAGTAAAGGATTGTTTAACTATATGATGTAACTATTTTTCAAGAATAGGTAGATGTGTTTCCAGAGGATTTACATGGGCATCCTCCAAAAATGGAAATTGAGTTTTCCATTGATTTAATTCCTATTTCAAGGCCCATATCGAAGAACCCTTATATAATTTCCACAGTGGAATAAATGGAACTAAAGAAACAACTAGAGGAATTGAGTAATAATGGATTTATTCTCCATAGTTTTTCTCCATGGGGAGCCCCTATTCATTATGTTGAGAAGAAATATGGGTCTATAGTGTTGTTTATTGACAATAGGGAGATCAATGCTATAACAATAAAGAACAAGTGTCCCCTACATCGTATTTATGATTTATTCGACCAAAATCATGGAGGTCAATATTATTCAAAGATTGAACTATGATTATGATTACATCAGTTGTGTGTGAATAAGGAAGACATTCCAAAAACAACATTTCGAACCAGGTATGGGCATTACCAGTTTACAATAATTCCTTTTTGTTTGACTAATGGTCCCATTGTTTTAATATATCTAATGAACATATATTTCTTGGGATATCTTGATGAAATTATAGTGGTATTAATTTACGATATTTTGGTATACTAAAAAAGCTACCAAGATCACGAAAATCACTTGTGCATTATCCTAAAGACTCTTAGAATAAATGAATTATATGGGAAGTTTAGCAAGTGCGAATTCTGGCTTCATGAGATTTATTTTATTGGCCATATTTTTTGTATGGATAGAATCTATGTTGATCCTTCTGAGATAAAGGAAATACAAGAATAGCTAGCACCGACAAGAATAACTGAGGTATATAGTTTTATTGGTTTAGTAGGTTAGTATTGATATTTCATCCAGAATTTTGTCAGATTATAAAACCCATTGACATAGCTCACATGTAAAGGGGTTAAATTTGTTTGTACAAATGAATGTGAATAATTTTTTGAATAACTGATGAGAAGATTAGTCAATAATTCTACATTGAATCTACCATTGGGGAATTATGGGTTTGTTATTTATAGTGATTCTTCAAATAAATGACTTGGTTGTGTCATTATGCCGAATGATAGAGATATTTCCTTTTCATCATGAAATCTAAAAATCATGAACAAACCAATACCACTGATGATCTTGAGTTAGAAGGTATAATATTTGCTCTGAAGATATGGATACACTATCTCTATGATGAAAAATGTGAGATTTATACTGATCGCAAGAGTTTAAAGTATATTTTCTAACAAAAAGAACTCAACATGAGGGAAAAGAGATGGATTGAACTACTCAAGTATTATGATTGCGTAGTACACTACCACTCGGGGAAGTAAAATAAGCTGGAAGATGCTTTGAGCATAAAGTGTCATGGATTTTTGAACAGGATGAGAGTTGAAAGGGATCCTATATTTACAGATCTAGTAAATTTGGATATTGGAATAACCATGGAGGTTAAAACATCAATATGTTTTCAAATGGATGCCAAAAAATCTTTATTAGAAAGGATAAAAAGATCTCAGACTGATGATAAGGAGTTTCAAAGGAAGAATAAAGCTATAAATGATGGGAGATTGAGTGACATCATATATAAAAATGGAATTTTAAAACATGGGAAGTGACATTGTGTCCATGATATCCCTGATCTAAAAATAGAATTATTAGATTATTCACATAGATCTAATATTTATATACATCATGGGAGCACCGGGATGTATAGAGATTTGATGGAAGATTTTTGGTGGGACAACAGGAAGAGGGAGATTGCAGATTTTGTGTCAAGATGTATGGTTTGTCAATAAGTGGAAGCTGGAAGGCAGCAACCTGGAGGAATCATGCAACCTCTTCCCATTCCTGAGTGGAAATGGGATAATATTACTATGGTTTTGTAATGGGGATACCATGTAATTCTATAAGGAATGATTCAATATGCGTCTTTGTTGATCATCTTACCAAGTCAAAACATTTTCTTTCTATAAGAGAAGATATTCCAATTGAACGTTTATCAAGACCGTATATTAATGAAGTTGTAAGAAATCATGGAGTACCCCTATCGATTGTTTCTGATCTTGATCCCAGTTTTACATCATGATTATGGAAAAGTCTTCAGAAATCCCTAGATACTGAACTTCATCGAAGCACTATATACCACCCTCAAACTAAGGGAAAATCGAAACAGACTATTCAAACATTAGAATACAGGTTGATATCTTTCTCACATGACTTTCACGGTATATGGGATCCATATTTACCTCTGGTATTATTTTAAAATAACAATAGCTACCATACAAGTATTAATATGGCACCATATTATGCGTTATATGGAAAGAGATGTCGCACACCAACTTGCTGGGATGATATTGGTGAAATAAATCTTATAATCCCATAACATGTTAAGGAAACAATAGAAAATGTGAAGGTTATCCAATCCCACATCAAAGCAGGTCAAGGTAGGCTGAGAAGCTATGCCAATAACCGAAGAAATGATTTGGAATTTTAGGTTGGAGATCATGTTTTCTTGAAGGTATCTCCAGGGAAGGGAGTCATACGATCTAGTAAGAAGGGTAAATTAAGTCTCAGGTACATGAGACCTCTCAAAATTCTAAAACAAATTGGGGCTCTAGCATACCATTTAGCTATACCGCCAAGTCGTTCCAAAGTTCACAATGTGTTCCTTGTATCACGGTTAAGAAAATACATGTCTGACCCAACACATGTACTCACCTATGAGGAAATTTAATTGGAACCAGATCTGCCTTATTGTGAAGAGCCTGTCATGATTTTAGATAAAAGAGAACAAGTGCTGAGAAACCAGATGACACCTCAGGTAAAATTTCTATAGAGAAACCATAATATGGAAGAGGCAACGTGTGAAACAGAGGAATTTATGATGAAGAACCACCTGAATATTTTTATGCAGTAATATTCTAGAAATTTCATGGATGAAATTATGCTAATGTGGGGAGAGTGTGACACGCCAAGCTTCCATAACACTTTTCCCTATGAATTATACAATAACTTCTGTTGTACGAAACATCGAGTTAAAACACACCACAACCAATCAAACTAGCCATTATTAATAGTAATACCCACTTTTGGATTTTTTGTAAATTTTAGCATTCAAAATGGACGTCATTTTTGGATTTGTAATATCAAAATTTTCTTAGGGTGAATTTTTGGTATTTTTCTAAAAACATTCAATTTTTGATAAATAGTGAAAAAAATGAGTTATTATTTAAAATTGACTTGATATTTAAACAATTATTTATTTTAGGTCAAAATAGATACTTAATACCTATATATGTTCAATTTAATTCATTGGAGTCATTTTATAATAAGTTTACATATATAAAAATTTTATCGAACTTTTTACCGCCTTTTACCCACCTTCTAAAGGCATTTGCAAATTTTCATAAAACATAATTTTACCACTTCTGTGAGATTAAATTCAAAAATATGAGAGACACAGTTAATATTATTAAGTAAAATGTGGTTCTATAATATGAAAATAATTTTTGGTGAATTGTAACTTTTGACTGTTATTTAACATGGTTAAAAATTAATAAGGTAATTAAGGGTATAAATGATAACATAATTACCCTAACACACATCCTAATTTTATTGGATAAGTATAATTAGACTAAAAAACATTAGAAATAAAATATTACCATCTTTGGTTCACATGGATTAGATTAGGACATTTATTATTATTTAATTTAAAGTAGTGTTAAAAGAGTTAAATTCAATGTTTACTAAATAAACCATTTTTAATATAGGATTAAACACAATATAAATAAATATATAAAAATTAATTTGAATGTTAAAAATATTTACTACTTAATGGTATTTTATTTATAATTTTTATACGTTAAATAATTTAATTTATTTATGAACAAATGATGATGCAGTAATTACCTTATTAATGAAATATCAAAATAATGGATGTTATAAATATCCAAATAAATTTAAATTTAATATTTTGATGATTTCAACTAATTTTATAGGTCAATATGACATGTTTGGGTTGGTTGAACAAATTTTATTTGTAGTGATAATGCTTTTATGGATTTCAAAAAAATCAAATACTAAACAGTGTCAAAATTGACATGATTTAGTTTTTATAACAAATATTATATTATTAATTGCTATAATATTCTTAAAAATCTATGGTTCATCCAAAGCTCATAGATAAGGTTATATATACTAATAAATATCCACATGGGTTTCTCTGGGCATGTTATAGTATGTTTATTAACCATATAATATAAAAATAAAAAGAGACATGGTAAAGGTGAAACTATTTAACTAAGAGTTAAATATAAAATATAAGGTCAATCTGATGTCCTAAACCTATCTAAAACCTATTTGTTGAGAGGGTTTAAAACCAAAAACATCTTCTCTTCTATATAATTTATTTTTGAGCAATTAGAAACCGAAAATATTTTAATTATAAAATAATATTTCAAGCTTTTCATAAAGATTATCTCAAATATCTTATAAAAGGGAACTTCCCCTTCCCTTAATTTCACACCACCAAAGCCATTTGGATCAGACACCCCCAGCGCAATTATCTTCTAAACATCCCTCAATTCAACCTAGAGGCCTCAATTTGATCATAAATCCAACCTATGGATCCATTTTGATGACCTGAAATGGAAACACCCGATGTAGAGGTAATAATTTCACCACCCTATTTTAAGTTCATTTCATCTTCCACTTCCTCTATATTTGTTGTTTCCATACCAAAATAAAAAATCCAGTACCTTCTACATAATGTGATTTTTTTATAATTATGGTACATCCATATTCGTTATTCTATCCATCCTACAAATTACAAAGTCACCATACGTGTGTACGTACGGCTTAGCATCCCTACATCATGGTGTAATTTGTTATTCAAACAATTATTTATTTGGATGGGTATAATAATAAGTTTAAATGATATAAATAATAAATATAACATGTTAATGATTCTGTATATATGATAAACCATCGAAGTACATATGATTTTTTCCATCATTATAACGATATTGTCGCTCGTGTGTACGTACAGATTACCGTACCCACGAATGTGATGAGATTCATTCCCCATCATAATCATTCACGAATAATATTCATTTTGTGATTCAAAATAATGTTTATGAACATAATACCATTCAGTATATGAATAAAATACATCCTATTCATTACAAACTAGGATTAAACAATGAAGCATATAAATTAAAACAAATCACTTAACACATGAAATGATGATACTACTAAAATATTATTAAAAATGAAATATTAAAAGCTCATATATGATAACATATTAACTTATAGGGTTTTTTATAAATTAATAACAACTATTTATTTATTATAAAGGTTTTTAAATTACCCTAGACCATGGAAACGTACTAGGTAATGGTTAATTCTATAATATCTTTACTTATCCAAGGGTGTTAATAAGTAAATATCTACTTGGACCTCTTTATCATCCACATATGTGTTTTGATAAAAATGTAATTAAAAACATTTTTAACATTTAATATACTATGGGTTAATGTCATTTATACCCTTATTTGACCTTATATGATTTGAGAGGAATATTTCCATCATTTTCCAAACATGGTACTTTATGAAATTTTCTACAAAATTAAGGTAAGAATGTATTTTTTTTTAAATTATACTGCTGGTGTGGTTATTATCCGCCATTATTAGTCCTTTGAAGCTTCCCTTAAAATATTATAAGAATATTTTAAAAATAATTTTCTTCATTTTTATAATTACAAGTCTTTTAAATTATTTCAAAATAAAATGAGGTATGTTTTTTAAAAAATAGTTTTATTTCACCAATGTAAACATCCTTTGATGGATTTTAAATTTGTTTGATGTTGATTTATTATGATAAAAATCTTCCATATTGTATAGAAGGTTTTGTGATATCATTGACTATGGATGTGTCATTTTTTTACCATTAACAGTTTTTTGATAATGTATTGACATTTATTATGCTAGTTTTAATATGAATGATTATGTTAGATTTAAACATTTTCATATGTGGAATGCAGTGGACATAGTATGTGATGGGTTGAGCCCGCTATAACTCCTCGATGCATCGGTAGGTCTCATGAGAAAAACTAGTGTTTTGGAACAAGGCCATGGAAAAATCTTATTTGTAGTCTTGGGACAAGGCCTTGACTATGTGGTTATGAAGTCTATAATTATGCATTCTATCATTATGAAATTGGATATTTAAATTGAATGTGATTATTCGACTAGTAGAATATCCATGTAAATAAGTAAATGACATTAGTTGATATTATCTTTTCCATATTATAATGATTTTTAATATTAAAAGGATTTTGTTTTAGTCTTATAAATTTTCTTAAATGTTTGTGTTATTTATGATAGTTTCCTCTATATTTTCATTCTTACAGAGAATCTGAGATCACACCTTTCTATGTTTTATTTTTTCAAGGATGTGAATAAGTATTTAATGGTTAACCTATAGGGATAGACTAAGAATATAAGTGTGTTCAAATGGGACAACATTTTGTTGATGTTTTTATTTCATGATGTAATGTAAAATTTATGAATGTATATAGTACTTTCAAGGACACTAAACTAATCGGTCTTTCAGGACATGATTCCTTGTATCATGCCAATGTTATGTAATAATGCACTAACTATGGGTAACTTTTGTCAGGGAATTATATATGAAAGAATGATACTAATGCACCCATGACAAACCAATCGAACCAAACCACACCATTATAGGCATGCTAATAAAAGCCATCCACACCATGTATCACTCACCAAATATTACCTCAATGTATAATATCATAATGAAAAGAACAGAGACAATGGGTAACCCACATCGCTTTCCCATTGGGATACAAATCTCTCACCCAAATGATGTACATCATAGTACTCCCACCTCCTATCACAACTGAAAACCTGGGTAAATCCGTCACTAAATCATTATCGACACTATCTAAAAATGCTACTATAGACCACTTTGTTAGTGCTAAAAAAAGAGCTATTAAAGGGGGTCTTTAACATACCTTTTTACTGCTATAAAGGGGCTCTTTAACAACACAAAAACGCTATAAGAGGGGGAATTTATCAGTTCTTTTTTTACAAGAGCTGATAAAAGTATTATTTTAAAAAATTATATTTTATTAAAAAATATATTTTAAAATAAAAATTTATTTATATTGATATAAATATAGTATATATTTTTTGAAATACTTTTTAGAAAAGGTAATGAAAAATTTACACATAATATATAAAATATTTAGTGAAATTTATTATAAAATAACTATTTTCTTAAATTAATAATTTTTTATTATTTTTGAGTAATACTCATTTAATATAATTTTTTTGTAACAAAATTAAAAAACAATTAATGATATTAATCAAGTAGAAAACATAAATAAAACTTCAAACAGACATATCTAATGATCAGTGTGAGTGTTTGAGCTCTACCACTTATGAAATTGAACAATGCGATGAGATCTACCCACTAAATGCAGAAGAGAACCTTTCATTTCATTTTTAAGACAAAAAAAATTCTTTTAAGGCCTCCAAAATTGAGTTTTTAGTCTGGGTACCCCATTTTTTTTAACATGAAATGTATTTTAAGAATCGTTTATGGGATACGTTTTCCCTTTTTCGTTGGAGATAGAATTTATTCCTTGGGATTACATTCGTATTAATATTATGGATTTTAAATTTTATCATTTTTCATAACTTAATTTCATTTATAATATAATATATAACAATATGTACATATATGTTTATATATTAAAATATCAAAATTTAATTTTATAAATAAATAATTAATCATATTTACTTATAAAATAAATTTATTAATATATAAACATATATAAAAACATACATATAAATATGTCAATAAAAATGTGATGAAATATATATAAATATATTGATATATCCTAAAATATAAAACAAAATAGCATAGGGTAGTGGTAAAGGTACTGATGTATATGCTGGAGGGCATAGGATTGAAATTTTCTTGAGGCAGGGGCAAACACGAGAGGGTGGGATAATCTAAAGCACTGATAAAGGGGTTGGGGAAGTGCTGATAAAGGGGTGTGGGAAGTGCTGATAAATGGGTGGGGGTGTGAAGTGTTTATAAAGGGTGAGGGATGATAAGTGGGAAAAAAATTATACACCTTTATTAGGAGGCCCTTTAATAGAGATAAAAATCACTACTAATGGACTCCTTTAACAATGTTTTTTTAGAGTTGTTTACGACACATTTAATAGCACTTTTTTAGCACTGTTAATTATTTTGTGATTGTAAATGTGATTTGATTTTTAGCACTTTTTTAGAACTGATAAAGGCATTTCTAAGCTCTGTTAAAGGCCTATATTATATTAGTTTATCTATATCACATCATACAAAACACCTTGCATGAAACTTTTCATTACATAACCAAATATGTACAATATAATGCATAGGAAGAAAATCAAACATGTGTCCTACTCCTACCACGAACAACCCCCACAAAAAACCATCATATCATATCAGCCAAAATACCAATTCCAACACATCTAACCACTCCTGACGAAATTCAATCCACAACCCCATAAACATGGTCATATAACAACTCTCTTGAATTCAAGCGTCACCTCCCCACAAGCAAGGTAATGTCATGGCTCACCTAAAAACACCTGGTCCATCTTGTCACATCTTGATAGTGTCACTTTTGACTTCTGTCCATCAAAACATGGGGATGTCATCATCTCTTGGAATAGGGAGCAGTGAAGAGTGGGTATCCAGTCATCCATCCTCACCATAGGGATGTTGGCAAAAACACCCCCAAAATAATTTGGTTGTTTACACTCAATGCACAAAATGTGTGGGGTGAGTATAGAATATTATAGGTACATACATTTCACACACACAAATACAAATAAATAAATATAAAAACATATATATATATATATATATTATGGACCCAAGACCATTCAATGTGTTAAACAATATCACTATCAATCTCACTATATACTCTTCTTCTGCTTCCTAAACTATATGTATGACACCCCATAATAAATGAACGAGCCACAAGACACTCGCCAATTTAAGTGAACATTTCACCAACTCCATTAATCTATTTTCTAATTAATATCATCATGTTATCATTAATTCATTATCTGTTCACATTTACTAAACCCAACCAAAACCTAGGTAATGCCACTTTCTATATTATCATTTCACAATCCATTAATATTTGGGTAACTTATAGATCCCAATAAATAAAAAGAATCATCAGAAAATTGACTAACAACCACTTAAAATTACACCTACAAGAATATACCAATCACTTTCAAAGTCATAATGAAAAACTAAACTACAATGAACATTATAGACTAGATAAACAACTACATCACACATCTTCCCATACCACGTCGCAACCACAAATAACATCCACATATCACATCAGAACACCCCATCTTAACTGGAAACATAAAAACACTACCCACAAACTACATTGACAAAGAAATACATACCACACACCACTTCTACAAATACATTCTACAATAATCACATTATATTATTTCATATTTGGAATAAGGGATCTTATCCCTTTCACTTCATTGTTATGGTGAATTATCCCAAAATATATATATCTTAGGGAAACCATTTCATTAGGACAATATATGTTATTGGTTTGTTTGATTTTTTTGGTGATATTAGATAATGAAAACAAACATGGTTTACAAAACCCATATCATTTAGCATAAACAAGTCCCCCAACAATTAAAATTTTCATCAAGGTATTATTCTTGTATAATCAAAATATCAATAATAATAATAATAACATATAAAAATCTGTCACTCACATTCCCATACCACCTTTTAGAATCACTTATACAATTATTTTATCATTATTAATTTGGATGAAAACATTTTTGTACATATAAAAAAATGAAACCCTACCCACTTGACACACATAATGATAAATGAAGAATAATTGCCTACCTTGAAGAAAAAATCCTCACTCGACTTGCTAAATAAAAATAGCGGGCACACACAATATTGTACTTCCAATTAAAGGAAGCCAAACCAAAGGATCTAGGGTCCAAGACACCAATGAAATACTATAAATAAAAATATTATTAATTTAATGAAAGAATAAATTTAAAATGGTATTATATTCATCTATAAAGTGGACATATATAGAATGATTGGGATTTTAGATTTCAAAATATTTCATTTAAAATGTTTTTGGGATTGTATTAAATTCCATGTGGAAGGACTCATTTACATCCTATATCATAAGAAATTCAGGTGCATAATTTTCCTTGATGAAATAGGCTTTGAATACCCAAGCATAATAATTACAATGGACACGTATTACTTTTTCTATGAGAGTTTTGGAATAATTAAATGTAGCTGAAATCACACTTAATCAAATCCCCATGTAACCATTTTCCATATATCCAAACTCCCTACATTTGTGAACTACCCACATTTCCAATATCCCAATATAGTCTAACTCCCCACATAGCCAAAATCACAGCGTAGATGAACTCCCCATGTAGCCTAACTACCCATGTAGTCGAAATCCCTGTGTAGGTGATTTCCTGAATTAGCATATTCTTCATTGCAGAATATTGGTTCCTATAGATAATTAAATTTTCCAATAAAAATATATATAAAAACAACGGGTAAGGCACCAATAACCCTATCAAGTCATCCCTTCCATCTATATACACCTCTATACATTCCCTGAACACTTTAACCACTTGATTACCCTCAATGTTACAGTGCATAAGGTCTGGACCATTAAACAAATTACCAATTTTTTGATTTTCTTCTAAAAAAATATAAAATTACAGTTCATTTAGTTTAACCAAGAAGGAAATTTCATTAATAAAATATTAGGTCGTTACACTACAACTAGCACCAAGTGAGTTATCGATATCATTTCGATTGTCTTTAGTTGCTAGGTACACCCAACTACACACATAGGATCCTCAGTCCTAGTAGCCTTCACTACATATATTTTAACCTTATATGTACCATGATGAAAAAAATTCCTATGTTTTGGTGTACATTCTTCTATTCCCTCATTTTGAACACCTATAATCCATGTATCACTGTCATGAATTATCCTTTGAATCTTTTCCATGTTGTAGCCTCCCTCTATGCGATTCTCTTACAGTTTTCATTTGTAATATCAAAGAAGATTTTACGGTTCCTAGAAAATCATTTCCCACAATTTTATACTTCAAAAATCCATAATATGATCAACAGTATTGTGAGAATTGTCATCAAAACCAGTTTTACTTTCATTATGGGTGTTACTCCTAGTAGAGACCATGCTATGAGATTCTGGAATCCAAACATCATATGATATAAAATGTGGTTGAAAAAACTATTTTCCCACATCAACATATCCTACCTGATAATCCAATCCTAAAGTGGTATCATAAAATCCGTCTTCATACCATTCAAGAGAGAAATATATCTTCAGAAGATGCTCACTACTGCATCTCCATCCATATCTAGCATGTTAACTGCAACTCACTTCCCTATATTTTATTATTATTTTTTACATTAATGATTCTAAAAATTCCAAATATAATATAATGAAATTATTTCAATCATTATATATTGTTTTTCCTATTGGATAAAAATACACTCAGCTATGTTCATCATATCTCAATCTAGTAAAAGGTTAGTGAGTTTTCTTATCCCAAAATGTAGAATGTGGATTGATTCTATACATAATCTTGATTACCATTTAAACCTAAGGTACCCTATATATCGTCCCTTCCATGACTATAAATTCTAAAATGTGTACTCTTCTGTGTAGAAAAAAAAGAAATATTCCAACACATCTTCCCTTTAGTACTCTCACTTCTCTTAGTGCAACACATGTACCTTAGTATAAGATTTAATATAAAATATTAGTTCATTCATATCAATATACGATTATTATAATAACCACATAAACACTAAATAATATTCAAAAACTCAAGGAACCATTATAATAAGCTCAGTCAAGAAAAAATCATTATAAATTTTCTTCAACTACCAAACTAGAGTAAATAAATATATGGATATTCCAACAAAAATGTAACAGTGCCTCTACCTCTTCTTGTGTATAAGAAAAGATTAAAAAGTTATCTCTACTTCCAGTCGATATATTACACTCAAGCTACACCAAACAATAGATATTTTTGTTTCATTAATTCCTTATAATGTTTGTAAATCTATAAATTTCTTGTCTACAAATAAATCATATCTCTCAGTCCTCTTCTCCCCTCTATGATTTTATCAAACTACGACCAACCAATCTCAATGAATGAACATATTTTTTAGGTCAATAGCCTAACAATAATGGTACTTAATTTGTAAAAAAACAAACATTATATTTCTATATAGAAATTATTAGAATAAAGATACAGTAGGATAGTACAAGTAAATTGTGGTAGAAGAATAATCTTCACAGAAGTCCACTTCCCTGAGTGTTAAGACCAATCCTCCAAAGGACTGTATTTCCATGCTACCTAGCCGGATTGAATCCAAAAAACAAGTTATACCCACCAACAAAATAGGAATATTTTATATCCCCTAACCACTATATCCTTCCCACAATATGCTAATAAATTAAATGAACACACTACCCCAAGGTAGTTATTCAATCTTTCCTACCACACACAATCAATTTCCTCATATAGAAAACCATAAACCACAATACTTACATTATATCTTTTCACACACAAGAGAAGTGAATTTCTCAGGGATAATATTTTTTTCCCACACATTAAGGATGCCCATGATATTTTTTGAGAAATACTAGCATTGAAAAATTACCTTGACAACATATCAATAATATATATAATTCATTAAATACAAATTAAATTCAAGGAAATCATTAATGCATTAGGAATGGAGATTATATGAAGAATTCAAGTGTATTATGATGTTGATTTTTTTAGGTTATATTTATATGTGGGGAGAATCAAAATACACAAAAACTAATTATTCATCTCTTAGTTATATTATTTTGGACTAACAATGCAACATATTGGACATACCAAGGGAAATAATATGTTCCCATGGAGCTCATTTCAATAAATGGTAAAAAAATCCTCGATGAGGAAATATGGGGTTAAACAAAAAATATATATTCCATAAATCCCATAGAAATATTTGTAGATGGATTTTACTAATGGATAAGTAAATAAGATATTATGAAAGATTGTGGATCCCAATAGGAAGGATTGGAGATAATGATTTGAATACACTTTATGCGATTAAAAAATAGATTGTATGACCCTTATTAGAATGAGTCTATATTTATTTGTTTTTTGGAAAGTGTTATCACATCCATATAGAATTGGAGCATATGACTTTTGGGTAGTAAAGAAAATAAACTTGGATTTGGTGGACAATAGATAAAAATAGAACATATAAATACAAAATAAAGAAGAAATTATAATACTTCCATTTCAAAATGATATAATTTTTAATGTAAAACCAAGATTATCAAATGTCAGATTGATTAATAAGATAGATATCCATCTATGATATAATATGTAATTGTATAATTTGAGGATAGAAATCATACTAGGAAGTATTCTATCTAGTTGGGTGGGGCACTGTCAATAACTACTGTTTCACCTTTTTATGAAGTTGAGATCACAATAAGGGGATAAATGAATAAATTGATTTTATGGGTAGAGAGTGAATAATTTAAATTAGAATTCATTGAAGAGGAACTAAAGAAGATTCAACTCATCCAATGGTTCTACAAGTAAAACCACCCCATATTTTACATTGTGTATTGTTATCCTTTTTTAGTATTTTTCCTATATTTATATCAATTCAAATAAAATTATGGGATTTCATGAGTAAATTGTGGGGAGTTGAATTCATTAATATAGTTATTGTTTTTAATGTTTTCCATTTACATTCTAAGTTCTTTTTATTTTTTGTCACATATTTCAAACATTTATATCCATAACTGAGATTGAAATTGAATAGTAGAGGGGTGGACACATTTTAAAATGAAATTTCACTTATAAAACCAACATTACATCGCCTAAAATAAAAGGTTTTTATAAAATAAATTTTTTTCATCAACAAAGTGGAAAATTGAATTCAATTTTAAGATAATTATGAACAATAAAGTAACACCTCACAGATTCTGCCTAAATTATAGTTTTATATATTTTATAAATTGGAGTAAAAATTTAATTTTTGAACTAGCCTATGAATTCGAAATATAATATGTCACAATGGGTGTGTGTTGAAAATAAAAGAAATTATTCTAGTTAGATAAATATGAGATGCACCTATCAAAACCATACAAACATGCCTTAGTTATGACATAAAACCTCATAGGATGAGTCATTTATGTAATTATTTATTTTATGATTAGATACACTCATCCAATATGTGTAAAATCAAATTCATGGGATTTAAATGTATAGATAGATATAAAGAATTTGAAACTATAATTACAACATGGTTGATGAATATTTAGAATAAAACATAGGATTTATTAGTGAAGGGTCATCTGGGATAGTGTGCTGATGATAAAAAATGTGTGAAATTTTAGAAAGGGATATTTTTTGGAAAATGATTTAATTTATCTTAATTCATTTAATCCTCATAAAGCTAGATATTGGAAGTGAGAGAAAATAAAACTTTTGTAGATATTGTCAGAAGTGATTACATGAGTATATAGAATAGTTTATTTTTATGAGAATTGAATCATGAAAATTATTCATAATATTTTGTTCATGTTATATTCATTTTGTAGACTCACACATTTTATAAATGTTTATTCTATTGTGTTTTTTGTATAAACTATCTTTTCATTGGAATTAGAAAAGATTTCATGATATTTTGAAACTGTGAACATTACTAATAAATTCAGTTTTAAGAATAAAATCTATGGAAGATTATTTTAATTCATTGATTTACCAATGTTAAATAAGATATATGATCACCAATAGAATTTGAAGCAACATATATATATATATATATAATTGAGAGTATTTTGAGCTACGAATCACATGATTCCTTGGAATGAAAATTATATGTACATGAGGGAAAAAGAAAACATTAAAATGGAAATTTTATATAAAGTTATCATCATGGGTTATATTTTTATCCATAAATATTCAATGGTTTCATTGGGGGAGTGTGTTTTAGAGAAGGGATGTAATATGCATCGAGTTCGAATGACTATACCAGTTACCACGTAATGTTATGTTATATGTCTTGGTTTCATTTATTCAAACACTTTGTGGATCCAAATTATATATTTCCAATGGTTAATATGTTGAACTAAATAAAATTTCATGATGAAATACCAAAAAATGATGTCATTACTATATAAAACATGTATAATTATTACGAATAGTTTGGTGTAACAACATTGAGTGTTGTAATGCTCTTTAATTCAGAAATTTAAATCTTCTAGTTCATTCAGAGTAATTTTAAACTCAACAAAACCACACCTCAATTACTAATACTGTATTCACTGTCATAATAATCTATATAAACATGATAACACTAAAACATGATCAATGATTCCTTATGGCATGATCCATAGACTACAATCAATTAAAACAAAACCTACATCCACTTCTCAATGCTATGTTAGAACAAATAGAATCCTAGGATCCAACACATCATAGATAGTTAACACAACATGAAAGAAATCATTCCAAACTATTATGAATACCCAAAATAAATATTTTATTACCTATGTCATTTCCAATGGAGCTTTGTATAGTACTATTTCCACCATCCCACCAACATACTGTCTGTTTGATATATAGTGTTTGTAACACAAAATTATTATATGAGATGTAGTTTTTGATGTGGAAATAATAAAAAAATAGAGATCTCTTGATGAACGCAGTGAAAAACATGGAAATAATAAAATGTATGTGGGGAAAAATCAATCTATATTCATATTTTATAAAAAAATTAAAAAAGAAATAATAATGTTGAAAAATGAAACAAAAATATAATAGAGTTTAATCAATTCTGATCATTGAAGGGTTGTATTAGCTAAATAATTCATAGAGGAATTGTATGAAGAAAAAAATGAATTGTAGTTGAATGAAACAATAAATTATCCAAGGTAAGGGAGGATCCAAAAAAGGATTCACACACCTTTTTCCCATGATATTTTTAGGACAAGTATTTTTTTACTTTTGGAACATATTTTATATTAATATGAGCATCCAAGGTTGTGTTATTTCACATTAAGTGATAAAACCATTCATTAATGAATGATTATATGGGTGATACCCTTATTACGCTTTAGTTTATACATATTTCATTACTTCTTATTATTCTATTATTGCATAGATTTATAGTAAGAGTTATCTGTGTTGAGGGTGATCTTATTCATTATAGATTTTATTAGTTTTTTATTATATTAGTGGTTATATTAATTATCTCTCTCTAATTAATACCTCTGTATATAATAGATTACGAGTTATTTAGTAGTGAAGTGTTCAGTGATTGATGGTTCATGATTAAAAATAAAGGTTCAAACTCCCCATCTCTTAATTAGATAGTCTGTATGTAATGGATGAGAATAATGATTTTATGGAATAACTGATCAATCATTACCATTTAATTCACATGGGAAGGATTTTCATCACACAATTATCATTGGAAGACAAGAAATCACTTATTGGGAAACCAATTATTAGAGTATCATGCTCACAAACACTCAATGAGTACATGTAGATGGAGAGTTCATCATTTAAAATTTTTATGAAATAGAATTGGAAATATTTCATTGGGATTAGTCATTTATCAATATCATAATATTTAATTTTTTACATAGAAATTCTTTTCCCATTATTTTTTCAAAAACAAACATGACCCCTGATACATTGACTCATATATTAGGAAATAGTCAATTTTAACCCATCCTTAGAGACAATAAATAGTTACCACTTGAAGAAAATGAAACATATATTTTATATTTGTATTTATAAACAGATTTCCTTCTTATGGATCTAAAATAATTCAAATATTGAATATAGTATAACATTTATGACAATAAATGTAAATATTAATTTCAATGAAAAATCATTTGAAAACACAACATTTTAATTTAAATTATCCTCCTTTTTTATGTTAGAAAAGGAGATGCATAAATATTGTTTTAATATAATAAAAGTTATACATTTTAACATGAAGAGAAAAAGAACAAAAAAATTAAGCCAAACATATTAGAAAAGACTAGTAATATCAAGTACCAATATTGGGATTTGGGGAGACAAGTACCTAAAATCTTATGTTATGTATAATGATATATGTTATACACCAGAAAACGTGAAATTCATTAAATTGTATAAAAAATATAGTGAATTGTAGTACATAATGACATATTAATATTAAAATATATTACATAGAATTTTTTATATATAATAATTTGAAAAAACATAAATATACCATATAAATATTACATTACATCCAATATTTGACATATTCATAAAAGATCATTATGTGAGAAATTAAAACATATGATGATTAAGGTTAACCCATACCAATATTTCTATATCATTTATTCGAACATGCTAGTTAATTCATTGAGAAATGGGCCTACCCAAATGAATAAAAATGAGATGGAGAGGTTCTGATGTGGATTAGATGAGGAGATGTAGAGGTGGAGAAGATGAAGGGGGAGATATATATTAGATGAATGAGAGGAGGCCATGGGATTTAGAGGGTTCAATCAATGACCAGTTTCTGTGGAAGCCTAAAAATATATTAGTGTAGTGTAAAATTAGTGATAATATAGATATAGTAATTATATTTATTGGGTTAATAAATCATAATATATGAAAATAGTATAATGAATACTATTTTTTTTTCATTATAGAATTTTTTTACATTCTAATAGCTATGTTTGTAATATAGTGTGGAACATTAATTTCATTGACACATAACTTGTGTTTTAAAACAATAATTATGTTTTGAATGTTTTCAAATATAACATTCAATATATGAATTTCATAACATATAACATTTATCGATGTGCAATATATGCATATTAACAAAGGTAAAAACCTCATTCAAATGTTTTTTACATTAAAATACCACACAATGATTTGTATTTGTGAGGTGAAACAAAATTCATATAGATTCATAAGAATACATTAAATAATTACAATGTGATATATGATGTTGAATATAAATGATATAATTTCATTTGATATAGATACAAAACCATTGAATAACACAGTACCATAGTATTGGGATTAAAGTTGAATTCTTCATTTGACTTAATTATGGAAAAATATTCAATTTCGATTGTATTATTGTTAGAAAAAAAATTTCACCATTAGTTTTGGGGAGAAATTCCATATCATGTGCACTACATGAATGTTACACTAAAATATAATCATGTATAGTACTATCATTAATAAATATGTGTTCACCTAATAAGATGAAGTGAATCAAAATTATATCTGTTAAATGATATAATAATTCACTCAGTGTGATTGAGATTTATTGAAAATTAATTTAGTAGGATAACTAGGTTTTTATTACTATTATTTTTGAATAAATTTTAATTGATATGGGGATTTTACATCATGGATTTTTTTACTAATTAGTTTTTGTAATAAATGTATAATTTTGAATATAGGCCCTTATTTCCCTTCTCCTGGACCTCTTCCGTGGGTCATGGTAATTGATGAGAAAATTAAAACTATAGGTCCAATGTCATGTTATTCATGATTTCAACGATGAGTGATTTTGATTTACAAAATAATGGGTTGGAGATCAGTTTCAATAATTTTTTGGGGTTTTTGGAGGTGATATCAGAATTTTAATGTGAAGCCACTAAATTTAGTTTGTTTGGTCCTAAGTTACAAGGAAATCCCATTTCGGTTTAGTATAGAATAGGTCAGTGTTTATATGTATTGTTTTATTAAATATGATTTAAATAAAAAATATGTATATACATTTATTAATTTATATATCTAGTGAAAAATGATATATATAATTAAAAATTAAATTTGAATAAAAATCTTATCTAAATAGTATCGGGTAATAGATGATACATATTATATTATGTAAATTGATTTTTAATTTAACATAGATCAATTTTGATTCATATAAATATATGTACATTAATTTTACACACATATATATATTCAATTGAGTCGGTTTTATATAGAAACACCCACACACATAATATTTACATTATATATTCAATTTCAATATTCATTTTAGAATTTCATTTTGTAACAAATATGTATAATAAATTACACTTTTAATCTGTAAATTTTATTCATTGTTTTGTTAATTTATTCATTTATAATATTATTTATTAATCAATAATATTAATTATTTTTTAATATTTTTATAATTTATTCATTTTATGTATTTTATGTCTAGTGTTTTATTTTAATTTTATCCATTTTAATAATTATTTACAAATGGTTATTCACTTCCATTTACAATTTTTAATATGATATAAGTAATTTATATAATTAATATTTATTCAGTTTCATTTTATTCTTTATCATTTATTATTTCTTTTTTAATTTACCAAATAAATAAAACATATTCATTTTTGAAATATTATTTCAATATATTGAATTTTTAAGTATTAAATTTTTCTATTTTTTAACATTCATTCATTTAATATTTTTTATTAACTTATACTACTAATTAATACTTTCTTTTATTGTAAGTTATTAATTTTTATCATTTATTTACACACATTTATTCATTAAAATTTAATTTTATTAATAATTTTTCATTTTCATTTTAACTTTTATTCTTCTTAAAATAATTAGATAACTAATAAAACTTATCCATTTATAATTATTTTTATGTAGATTAATTTTTTATTATTAAATTTCACTAATTTTTAACAATAATTCAATTAAGGTCACATATTAATTAAAATAATTTATTATTTTTTACTTTTTTATAATTTATCTATATTAATACATATTTTTTTACTATTTATTTATTTTATTTTATGAAGTTTTTATTATCACTTAACAATCATTTGATATATATAGGTTTTATTAGTGCAACAATAGTTGGCACTAATAAAAGCTATATTTATCAGTCTTATAATTCTAGTTATGCTAACGATATGACTTTATCATTGTTTTTTAGCACAAATAATGATATGTTTTGTAATGAACCAATTTTTAATCAATGAAGTTCCCTTCTTATAATTATGACTTATAGTATAATCACATAAGAGTACTTAAATGAAATAATACAAACCTTATAAATGAAGAATGATTGAAATGAAATGTATCTCTATAATTTATGGAATATATACTAATGAAATAATGACTTGAACTTTGGAATAATTTTGTGGACCTTATGAATATAAAAATAGAAAAATAAATCATAACCATATTAATGAATGTATATATTAAATTTATCCATTATAGAAGTGAAAATATGATATAATTATATCACATTATAAGTAAGTAAATATTTTAAAAAATATTAATTAAGTGTTGGTATTTTTGTAAGTCATGTATATTTAATTAAAATTTTATGATTAGTTGAATAATTTAAACAAAAATTTATTTTCATAAAATGTAATCTTAAATAAGTATTTTTAGGACTTATTAGTATAAGATAATTATATGAGACCTTAATTAATTTTTAAATTTGTTAGAAAATTAGTTTTAGTTTTGAATTTTTATTTTTCATGTAAAATATGATTCTAATTAAAAATTAAATTTATCATATTTAAGTAATTGTTATTATAAAATTGATTTTATTTTAGAATTATGATGGTCAAAAAATGTTTTTGGTGAATTTTTGGGATATTTCTAAAATACTTTTATTTGTGATGAATATTCAAATAAGATAACATTCCATAATTGCCAAATAAATGAATTTCAACATAATGCGCAAGTCTTGGATGTGGTAATTTTCCAATAATTTTATGAATAATGCTATATTTACAATTTTTATCACAATAATCTTTAATATTAATAGTATTGATAAAAAATATTAAACTAATGATTAAAATAATGGGAAAAACCTCCTATCCTCCACTATAAATACCACCCAAATTTACCTAATCTCATCACACCTCTCAAGACTTATTCCTAGTCAAAATTATACTCAAATATATCCATGAACCCATATCCCACATCCATGAGAACTTGATCACATAAAAATACCAAAACCCTTCCCTCAAATAGGCTATCAAGGAAGATATATTCAAGAGGTAAATTCCACTTACTTAATTAATTTTATTTCAATTTCATTTCTTTATTTTTCATTCCTCACCTCCATTAACCCAATGTTATGATAAATACAGTACCGTACATGTGTTTTAATGATTTCGTTATAATGGAACAATTCATCATTATCTCTACCTCCCCTCCTTTTATACTATAAAAGAAATCACAATCTCAGATGTGTTAATTTCTCACATTCTAGGATGACAAGTTTTCTATTTCTATTACCATATTCCAATATGGCCAAAAAACCATTTGTATGGTTGAAAACGAATATATTATATGTATTATATCTTATTTAATGTTATTGTACCTTCTTGAAACATGATATTAATTTATATTGAAAAATGAGTTCATTGTGATAAAAAATTCAAATTAACCCAAATAGTTATCATTAATGTTTTATATAATGATTCATTTTCACTCCCAATAAAAATTGGAATTTTATAACAATGTAATCATCTGTATGATCACTAAAAAATATATCTCTAGTTTTGGATATCCTTTCTTGACTTACATGTTTATCCATACATGTATATAAGTTTACCAATAATGAAATCCTTGGAAACAAACACTCCCAACCAATGAAATTGAACCTATTAACCCATCAAAAAGGTCATAAATGAAATTAATAAGGCTATAATCAATAAATTTAATGAAGAAGATGTCATGGAAATAATAATTAATGAATTTAATTTGGTTATCCAGGACATTAAGATCAAGTTAAGGACACCATCAGACTTATGGTAAGGGATTCTACCCGTACCTCCATTATTCCTCCTAATTGGTATATCATTTTTCTAACCAAATGAAATTATATTTTATTTTTATATAAATCTTATACATTTTATGTATATGATCCAAAAACATGTATCTAGATCCATTACTCTACCTTTTTTTGGAATATACATGTTTTTAAAAGGTTCCATGCTCAATCCTTTTCGATAAACAAGCCTGATTTGAGGGAACTTCTTTAATTCTTTCCCAATTTCAAGTGCACTCTATAAAATATTTTAAGCTACCATAGTTTTTATAAAATAATTATTTTTATTATTAAAACCTTATTGGTTCAGTTATGGTTTTATATAAAATATTATTCCCTTTTATAATTTAAATTCCCTATATTATTTTCCTTAAAACCACAATAAAATGATTTAATGCTAAAATTTCATAAATAATCTTCATACATGTTTTCAATTTTTTTGAAATCACTAACCATGATATATTACTATTTATCTTTAAAAATGACAATTTATATTTAAATAACTTTCATTCATGGAGACTTTTATGATACATCCATTTATTATGCTCTGTGAAAGGATTATGATACCCATTTCTATCAATGGGTACCCTTATGATTAGGTGTGATTGATTATGTATGACTAATTATATACAAAAAAATATTGAAGAACATGTTAAGATGGGTGTTCCCAGATATCAATTAAATTCCTTTGGGTAATGTTTAGTCTAATGAGACATTATGTGCAACAGTCTTGGTGATTAGCCTTGACTCATGATACCATGTTCTACAGTCTTGGTGGTTTACATTGACTAGTGAACCTCTATGTGCAATTAAATTTTACTCATTATAATGTCATGTTTTATGTTGATACAAAATTTTTATGACTCTAGGTGTATCGTATCCCTTGTTT
Organism: Viscum album; assembly: GCA_963277665.1. NCBI lineage: Eukaryota > Viridiplantae > Streptophyta > Magnoliopsida > Santalales > Viscaceae > Viscum > Viscum album. The sequence goes on along the minus strand of OY728130.1, from coordinate 1,048,604,203 downwards.
CCATGTTATGAATCAATATGTTTTATTATTTTTTATATCATTATGTCATGCATTATAACCCATGTGATAAAGCTTTATTCTTCTATTTAATCCCTTAATGTTATTTTTAGCTAATACCATTTTTCATGTAATTATAATGTTATCCTCTGGTTATCCTATGAATATGTATGAGAACAGTGGGTGTTTGGAGTTCTTTTTGATGATTAAATAATGAATTTTTTTATTTTGTCCCATATTTTTAGTTTTATGTACCTATTCTTCAAGGAAACTAATTTATGATATTTTTCTTGTATTTTTGTGTTTAATTATGTTTAAAATAATGTAATGATATGTGTAAAAGTATTTTTTTAGTGTAGTTGGTATCAGTAGAAGGTATAGTTATTTTTGGACAATAGGAATAGATCACTACAATATGAAAATTATGGATAAGACTAAGTATAAGAAAATATCCCTAAATTTTTCTAAGTATAGAGTATTTTGGTTATCAAGAAAATAAATCCTTATCTAGATATTAATAACTTGATGTGGGTTTGGCATAGATGTATCTATGGGTAAATTCTAAAAACACCGCTTTCAGCTAGACTTGAATGGGAACAGGTTCATGACAGTAGGCCTTTCCTCACTTTCATTTTGACACTCATGAGGGATATGTTTTTGAAAATTAAGAATCTAATTATAAACCATTATGAAGGGAATAAAATAAACTTCCCACAAGAATATAATTAATGAAATAGATAAATAATAATAAAGATTTAAACATATGTAATCACAATAGATGATATAATTTTCAATTACAAGTTAATCCTTTTACTGTTAATGTTTCCTTTTATTTTTGTTATCCAAGTATTCAAGCCCCCTAATTTCACATTATATTCACAGTTAATGGAATGAAATATAATAAAATGTTAAAACAATCAATTTGATAGGGAATGTGAATATTTCCATAATGAAATTCTAAATATGATAGAAATGGGTGCTTAATATTCATGGTAGTACTTTATTAAAAGGATAATGTTTTTTATAATTACTTGAATCATGTGGAATTACCTACTCCTCCAAGTAAAGAGTAAGTTTATGTATATTACTTCAGGAGTAAAATCCTTCCCATGTTTAGTGGATCTTCTGATCCCCTCATCACAAAAAAATTTATTGACTCCAATGAAAAGATTTTCTCTATCCTCCATTGTTTAGAATTAGATAAAGTCATGTCATAGGTCTATTATTTTGATGGGGAAGCTTATTAGTGGTAAATACTAATAATTAATTTTAATTCATAGGAAGAAATTGATTCCATGGGTTTGGATGAATTATAGAAAAAGTTTTTCAATAAATATTTTTCCCAAACCCTCCATCTCAAGATAAAATGTGAGTTTTCAATAATTATAAAGAATGATGATGATTCCATATGGGAGAAAGAAGAAAAAATCAAAATTATTGCACAATATGCCTCTAGATTATTCATGACCACCAGAAGAAAGGTGGATCACTTCTTTAGAGGACCTACGAAGCATCTAGAAAAGGTGTTAGTGATTCCAGACATTGACAGTTATGGAGAGATTTTTCTTTGATCACTAAAGGTTGAAATCAAGAACATATAATTTAAGTGGTCTCATGGGAATAGTGAAAAAACTCCAAACCATGAGTCTAATATGTGTGATTTGGAAAAAAATACCATGATGGAAATAAGATCAAACATCCCACATGTCGTAATTTTGGGATAAAGCATCCTAGGGACTATGTAAAGGGAGTAAATAATTTCTTGAAATTTTAAATAATGGGACATATAGATAAAATATTTAGAAGGGATATGATGAATCCAACTAATTTGGAAGATAAAATAAGGTTTAGATTAACACTCACCTAGTAGTGTCGTGTTTCAATTGCAAGGAATATGGACATTGTACGAATAATTTCTCTAATCCAAGGGTTTTCATAGGAAATCAAAAACCACCATTATGGAATCAAGAAAGGGATTATGCTATTACTACTGATGAAGTGGATCTAGACAAGGATGTGGTGATAGGTAGTCTAGTTATTCATTCAGGAATATCTGACATAATATTTTATTATCACGCTATTCATTATTTCATATCATGCATGTTTTGTCGAACTATTCAAACAACACCTCAAAATTTGTAGATTAAGTTATCTATGAGAACATTAAATCAGGAAATTATTGCATACAATGTATTTAACTCCTCCTTTATTAACATTTGTGGATTTAACATCCTAAAAATCTCATCAAGCTTCCTTAAGTTGCATTTTATGTTATCTTGGGAATGGATTGGATATCTTTATAAAAATCAAACATCATCTATTAGGAAAGGGAGGTCACTCTTCAAATCCCGGAGCATAGTCCAACCCTTTCTAATTATAAGGAGGAATATGAATCTCCATTAGAATCATTGTATCATGTGTGGATTTTACATAAATATGAGAAGGAATGGATAACTCAAATGATTGAGACAAAGGAGAGTATTAGGATCAAAGACATTCCAATTATAAGGGACTACAAGAATGCATTTTCTGAGGAAATGACTCGTCTTCATATTAATTGAACGGTTTGTTTCTCAATTTAACATAATATGAGATCCCTAACTATATCAAATAAACCTTATATAATTTCCACTATAAATATCTAAGAACTGAAGTAGAAATTAAATAACAATATGGGGAAGGGTTTTATATTCCCAAGTGCTTCACCATGGGTTGCACGAGTCCTATTTGTTATGGAGAAGGAAAGATCAATTAACCACTTCAATGAGTATTTTTAGCTCAATAAAATTAAGATAAAGAACAAGTATCCTCTTCCTCATATAGATGAATTATTTGATCAACGACGTGGGGACTGTTATTTTCAATGGTGGACCTTCAGTCAGGATATCACCAATGAATGGTGAGGAAGGATGACATTTCAAAAACATCTTTTCAATCTAGGTATAGAAACTATGAGTTCATAGTGATTCCCTTAATAATCTCTAATGATTTGGAAATATTCATGGATTTAATTAATAGAGTCTTTAGATATTACTTCAACAAATTTGTAGTAGAGTTTAATGATGATATTCTGATATAATTCAAGATAAAGGAGAAGGATGATGAGAATTTGAATACCGTGTTGATGTCATTCTGATGGGAGAAATTTTTTGTTTTGAATAATTATTGTGAATTCAGAATGAAGAATGTATTGTTCATAGGTCATGTTATCACTTGAAAAGGTATATCTTTGGACCCTTCAAAGACAAAATCAATTGAAGGGTGGCCCAATAGAACATTTTTAATAGAGATACACATCTTTCTAGTTCTAGATAGGTATTATAGAAACATTGTGAAGATCTTATTTTGATTGTAAAACATTATTACGAAGAATATATTGAAGGGAGTGAAGTTCATATGGACTAAAGAATGTGAGGAATTCATTAAGGATATGAAAATGTGGTTTATCACTGTGCTAGTACTCACACTCCCAATAAGTGGCGAACACTTTGTGGTGTAAATTGATTCTTCAAAGATATTATGTGAATATATAATAATGAAAAATGATAAAGTGATAGCCTAGACCTCAAGGAAATAAAAAATCAATAAGAATAACTATCACAAACATGATATGGAGTTGGATTTGGTGAACTATTATTTTAAAATTTGGTAGCGTTGTCTCTATGGGGAGAAGTGTAAGATATACACTGATCATAAGAATCTCAAATATATATTCACGCAGAATGAGAATAATATGTTCCATCAAATATGATCAGTTCTCATCACATATTAGGACTACCCAATCAACAACCATCTTAGTAAGGAGAATAAGATGGTGGAAGCTCTACGTAGAAAGAATCATGTATCTTGGTCAATGATGAGAGTTGACAATGATCCAATCTTCATAGATTTGCAGTGGATGGAAATAGGAATCATTATCGGCGAAACATTATCAATACTTTCTAAAAAATTTGGTTAAAAAAACTTATAGAGAAAATAATGGTTTCTCAGAGAGAAGATGTAGAAATTATGAATAAAGTGTAAGCTATTAGAAATGGTAAATCTTTTGAGTTCAAAATTGATGATAAAGTATTCAAATGATTTGAGTCTCGATTATGTGTGCAATCAGATCCATAGGTGAAGAAGGAAATTTTGAATTATGCATATAGATCAAACATATCTATGCACATAGGGAGCACAAAGATGTATCAAGATATCTGAGAGAATTTTTGGTGGGACAATATGAAGAATGAGATTTCTAAACATTTCTCAATGTACATATTATGTCAATAAGTTATCTCTGAAAGAAAAAGTCTAATGGTATGATGCAACCAATAACCATACCATAATTTAATAGGATGATAATTACAACAGAAATTTTCACTATAATTATAAGGAAATAAAGCCGAAATAATGCAAGTTCATTGTGGATCATCATAAAAATATAGATCACATTATCACAATTCAATAAGACATCTCATTGGATCGACTTACACAGATATATATATAAAATTGGTTGTAAGGATGCCTGGTGCACCACTATATATTTTATTAGATAGAGATTCTAGATTCACCTCAAAGATCTGTAAAATTATCCAATATTCTCTCTGCAATGAATTGAACTTCGGTTTGGCCTATCATTATAAAATATATGCCTAATCTGAGCGAACTATTCAGAGATTAGAAGACATGATTTGAGTATATTTTGTGGAATTCGAAGGAGGGTAGGACCAACATCTTCCACTATTGGAATTCATGTATAACAACAGACTCTACTCTAGTCCTCAAATGGATCCATATGAAGCCCTTTATGTGAATAGATGAAGAACATTTGCTTATTGGGATGAAGTCGGTGAGTGTATGATTATTGGACCTTAAATGGCCGATGAAATGATAGAGAAGGTGAATTTCATTCTGAATCATAACAATAAATTACAAAGTCATAAAAAGAAGTTAATATACAATCATCGAAGATACATTGAGTTCAATGTCCAAGACAAGGTATTCCTTCACATATCTCTATATAATAAGGTCATGATATTTTGGAAGAATGGATTTCAAATTTCTAGGTACATCGGCCCCTTCGATATTCTTGGTCATGTTGGAGTTTTGGCCTTTCAACATAACATCCACCTACCATGTCTAAAGTAAACATTTTAATCCACATATTCCTCTTAAAAAGTACATACTAGATCCTTCACATGTACTCTCTTTAGACTTGGTACAATTGGAGAATGAAATTTCTTACGAGGGGTAGCCAATGAAGATCTTGGATCATAGAGATAATGTTTTATGCAACACAAATACTCACCTTGTCAATGTACTATGGTGGAACCATATGTATGATGAAAAAACATGGAAACTAGAGTAAGCAATGAACGAAAAGTACCCACAACTATTTACAACTACGAATTAAAAAAAACAAATTGAGGGTGAAATTTCATAAGCGGGAAGAATGTAACGACCCAGTGTTTTATTAATGGAATTCCTTTATTATAATTGTATCTTAGAGTATAATCACACAATATTTAATATATAACACAATACAAACCTTATAAATAATGAATGAGTGAAATTAATGATATCTCTTGATGTTATGATATGTATACCGAGGAAATAGTAACTTGGCCTTCGGAATAGTAAAGCGACCCTTATGAATAGTAAACCTGGAAATTGAATAATAACTTCACTAAAGAAAGTATAAATAAAATTTATCCATCTTATACATCAAAATTTATTTAGATATATCATTTTACAAGTAAGTAGATATTTTAAAAATTATTAAATATGTGTCGGTATTTTTATGTAATGTACATTTAATTAATGTTTTATGATTATTTTAATAATTTTAAATAAAATTAATTTTCTTAAAATTTATTCAAAAATAATTATTTTTATGACTTATGATTATATTATAATTTTAAGAGACCTTAATTAATTATTAAATGTGTTAGAAAAACAGTTATTAATTTTAAATTTTTATTTTTCAAGTAAATTATAATTTTAATTAAAAATTATATTTCTCATATTTAGAAATATATTTTCATAAAATAGAGTTCATTTCTAGAATTTTACATGTTGAAAAATGTTTGGGGTGATGTTTTTAGCATTTTCAAAAATAATTGATTTTTTTGGTGAATAATAAAATATGATTATTTACAATAAATGTTAAATAAATGAATTTGTACATCATTCTTCAGTCATGGATGAGATAATTTGACATTAATTTTAAATCAAATGATTTATATAATTTTTTTGTCGTATTAATTAAGAGGGTTAAAACTCTTGAGAAAAAATATTAAACTACTGATTAATGTAATGCGAAACCCCTCCTCTCCTCCACTATAAATGTGACCCCTATTTACCTTCTCTCCTCACACCCCTCAAATTTTTTTTGTTAAATTCTACTCAAATATCTCTCTAATATTATATCCTATGACCCTACATTCTTTATATATTTAGAATACCAAAAACTCTCCCCTAAATATGATATCAAGGAATTTATATTCAAGTGGTAAATTCCTCTTTTCTTTTCATTTATTTTCTTTCATGTTCCTTTCATTCATTTTCATTCCTCACATCTTTTCATCGTAATGTTATGATAACTATAGTACCTTACATGTACATGATTTTTATTATAATGGAATATTTTATCATCATCTATCCTTTCCCTTCATTTTTACTAGAAATGAAAACACCATCACAGATGTGTTAATTTATCACATTCAGGGACGAAGAGTTTTCAATTTATATTAACGAATTCAAATCTGGGACTCCCTAACATGTTGAATGTCATTAGGAAATAATGAATATTTTGAGCCTCTAAATGATATCAAAGAAGTGGGGTGAGATACCTAATATGGAATGGATGAGAGTAAGAAGTGGTGGTTCAACCACTTTCAAGGATACACTCTTATCTGGAAAAGGGAAGGCAGATGATTTCACACCTTCTCCCTCAATGAGAAGGATGAGGAAGGACTATTCTAACACACCTCACATTGTGACTACCTCATATTATAATCTATCGAGAAAGATAAATATTGATATTCTTAAGTCCTACAATTAGAGTAAGTATCAATCTTATTGGGACACTATTGATGACTCTGAATATAAAAATGGCATGTCTTATTTTGATTTTTAACTTTTTTTTGATGGATGAAGATGAGTTCCTTTGTTTCACCCCTGCCCGTCTACTCTGTACTTTTTCTTTTATTTCAAAAAATTGTCAGAAGAATATCTTATGACTACACTAGGTGGTAGATTATTTAAGGTTATTAAATCCATTGTACATATTATACTATTTTTAAAGGAAAACAAGTTCATTGCGATAAAAAAGAAACCAACTAACCAAAACAATTATCTTTAATGTTTTACATAACGATTAATCTTAAATAAAAAAACTATACCTACCTTATAACCATTTAATCTTATGTATGATCAATAATAACATATAAATACAATTCTAGACAATCATTCTCATTTTATATGTTTTTATTTACTTGTATATAAGTAAACCAGTCATCAAAACAATGGATACACACACCCCCAAACAATGAAATTGAACCCCTTAACCCATCAAAAATGTCAGGAATGATATTAATATGGTTATAAAAAATAAATTAAATGTATAATCGTGTATTAAAATTCTAATTAATTAATGTAATTTGGTTATCAAAGACATTAAGATAATGTGATGGCCACCATCTCCCTTAATGTAAGGGATTATACCGGAATCTCCTGTATTCCTTCGGGTTTATTTTTATTTCTTTTTACTCAAATAAAGTAATATTTTATTTTTATGTAAATATTATAATTGTTTTTTATATTTTCAAAACACATGTATCATGATTCATTACTCATTTTTATGGATATAAATGTTTTTATAATTTTCCCAACTCAATTATTTATGATAATCAAACCTGATTTAAGGGAACTTATCAAATTCTTACACAATTTCACGTGTTTATATCATATGTTTTAAGAAACCATTGTTTTTATGAAATAATTATTTTTATTATAAATAAACTCTTGGATAACTTCTTGTTTTATATAATTTATTATTTCTACTTCAAATTGTTATGAACTTTAATATTTTTCATAAAACCGCACTAAAATGTTTTAGTTCTACAATTTTGAAAATACACATCTTACAAGATGTCACTTATATTTGAAATCACATTCCATGATATATTCCTATTTTTCCTTATTAATTTTCAATGTATGTTTTAATACATTTATTTCATGGAAAATTTTATGATACAACCATTTGTAATGCTTTATGTCGTGATTATGATACCCATTTCATTATACGAGTACCATTATGTTTAGGTATGATTAAATATACATAAAAAAATCACGATCATGTTAATATATGTTCAAACAGATATAACACCAATGCATTGGGTATGTTTTAATGTCATTAGATGTTATATGCAACCCTATTTTCGGTAAGCCTCGATTCGTGCTACCATGTGCAATGGTCTTTGTGGTTAACTGTGACTTATGATCCTCTAGGTTCTATGAGCCTAGACTCATGATAAATTCGTGTTTCATGTTGATTCCACATTTATATGACTCCTTATTTTATGATACAATTTTTATATGTTATGAATCCATATATTCCATTCCTTTTTATACCATTTTTCCCTGACTTCTAACCCATGTGAAAAAGCATTATTCTTATGTTTACTCCATTAATTTTATTTTCATCTCATAAATTTGTAAATGTTATATTCAATTTAAAGTATGAAGATGAATGAGAGAAATATAAGTTATGATCTCTTTATAAATATTATATAATGAATGTTTTTATTTAGTCCCATGTTTTCAGTTTTATGTACCGAGTCTTCTAACACAATTGAAATTACAATCCTTGGATTGTTTTTTAATATTTCATTATGCATAAAATCGTGTAATTATATGTGTAAAAAACTATTTTTTCTATATTTTTAATAAATTATTGTTATTTAAGTACTCACAAATCCCATCATTATTAGAAATTTTTTGAAATCATGGATAATATCCTTCCCAATCATAAATTTTCAACCCAAATTGAACCCACTTCATCACATTTGTTCATGATGTCACAGAATTTGACCTTGAACACCACTCCCCCATGAACATCTCAAACAAATAAAACCTTTAAAAACCTAGGGTATGTGATTTTTTATACTCATATTTTTTTTAGGATTCATTTTTTAATATATTTTACAATTATTTATTCCTTTTCAATAATACATCATCGATTAAACAAAAAATATAATGCATTATTTTTCTTAAATGAATGTGTCCCAACATTGATGATTTTTAGTAATTATTCCAATTAGAGGAATATTAATATCTAAATTCCATTCCCTCATATGATGAGGAATATTTTTCATCTTTTCATTGTTAGATGAAAACTTCCAATCACTTCACTCCTTAGTATGGACCTTCCTAAATGTAATCTAGTTTTTTTCCCCACTGAGATGTGGGTAGGATTTAATTTATACCTCCCCCTTTTGGAAAACTCATTTATGTTTTTTCATGTTAAATCAATTCACATGATTTTCCTATCAGAGTATCCCAATTCTCTAAATTCCCAATCATCATAATTCCTTCCCTTTTAAACCCCATTGATGATTCCTTCAACATTCATTCTATAACATATATCAATTAGTTTTTGGGACATTTATTTTTGTGTGTCCTTTCTCTTGGACCCACATTCATTATTCCAATCACCACTGGATTTTTAATCCATAATTTTCATCTTGTTTCTATTAAATTTATTGATTCATCTCATTGAGGATGACCAACAGTTTTACCAAAAACCTTGTCTCAATTACGGTGTCTCCAATAAATCCGTTGATTTCTCTACATAGATTTCCATTGAGTCCATAAATTAAAATTATGACCATCTTTAGAAAAACCCATATCTACTTCGTTTTTGTTAAACCTTGTCCCCAATTTCCACTCTAACATTTTATAAGAGTTAAATATATCTATTTTTTATATTGAAGCTGAATTTCATTTTGAGTTTATCCCATGCAATTTTACTTCTTCTCCAATCATTAGTTTTAAATGAGTATTTTTGTGATCCATCTAATACACTTCATCAATTGTTTTTGAAGGTGAAAATTCCTTCTAAGACCAAGAAATAATTTCATTGAAATTCATTGAGCCTTAATACTTTCAATTCGGAGTGTTCAAAATTTAAAAATTCATCATACAATAATTAAAGAGTTCTTCTAATTTTTTTATCTTGAGAACCATAGCATTAGACTTTTGGTTCATTGGATTTAATTTAAAGAGTTTATTTTTTAGAAAATTGGTTATCAAGGCCAGGTGATTGGTCCCCTTCAATTTATTCCTCATCTAAAAAAATATTATCTACCATAGATCCTTGTCTCATGGTCTCTAAAACTCCACCTAGATATCCACATACCTCGTAATGAATTTCTAAACCTCAATTTATCCCTATTTTTCACTCCCACCATGAAATGTAATAGAAACCATCACTGAATTATCTCAATTTTATCAAAAAAATCAAATTGAGAACCTGTACCAACAACCACATGTTTTCCATTAGGAAAAAGTTATTGAGTTTTCAATAGATCCAAATAATTTTCACTTTACTTCATTACTTATAATTCAATGATACATTAGAATATAATTATGGTCATCAAAATATTTTTAAAACAATAAATAGTTACGGAATAATGATTCTCAAATGATGAATATTAACTTATCTTATATCTAATAGGTGTTTCATACCCAACTAAGATGAATCCATGTAACTCCAAATAGTAATTTTAATTCATTATTCACATAAAAAATGTATTTTTATTATTATGATCATCAATAACCAACTATATAAAAATACCATAACATTTAAAAAAATAATGTTTTAGTGTTTCACACATAAATCCTCATTATCCTACAAAATATCTTCCCAACTGATAAACATTTATAATATAGTGTGTGAAAATTATTTATCTATTTGTTTTTCAATAGATTAAATTTTAATTAAATTCTTTTTAAATTTATAGAAATAACACATTCCCTTACATCAATGAATCCTACCAATAAAAAAAATCTCATTATAAATAATTGGAATCATATTATCATAGAATAATATTTTCATATTTTTGAAATTATTATTTAATAATGTTAAAAACGTATTACCACTACTGGGGAGAGTATGAACATTTAGACACCATTGGATGTTTATTTGCATGTTACCATTATTAAAAATGATAAATTGTTAAGAATCATCAATAAAATAAATCAAATGTCGACATTCTTTCATCATTTTTAGTCAAACATTATCATTATCATTAAATTAAGATTGAAATCAACCAAAGGGGAAATAATATTCATTGTGGATCTCTCCCCATGTGAGTTCCCCTTATTAAAATTTAATGTTAGAATTGATCTCTTGAATTCAAAGCTTTCAACAATCACCAATTTCCAAATTTAATACTACCAGATTCCATCAATCTTTTTTTTTCAGAGACTCAAAACTCTCATAATATAAGGGCGTTATCAATTTCAACCCTTTTTATAATAATGAATCTAAATATCCAATTTTAATAATTTATATAATTTTTATCATTAGAAATATTGTTGTTATTGCTTAATTTAGTTTTCAAAGTGTGAATTCCTTTATTATAAAGAAAATAATTAAATTTCATATGATTATCTATAAAACATTGCATTGAATAGGAATATATTATATTTATTTATTTATTTTTGTAGAAAAATTAATTTTTTGACCTTATAATCATGATACGATTAAAAATTGGTTGTATGTTAATCATACGGAAAAAGAGTTTGAGGATGGAGTTATAGAGGTTATAATATTTGTGGTAGAACATGTATAAAAACCTTCTAAAATATTGTTTCCTATTTTCATATTACTATAATTCACGACAAATTTTCACCGAAGAATTGGAAAATAAATTTAATTTTATAATGTAAATCCAATCTAAAAATGCTTGACTAGACATATAGAAAAAATAAATTTACATACTAACTGGGATGTTACTACTCTTTCTGGATCATTTGATATTAATACTAGAAAAATAATAATGGAGATCAAATGGATGAAATTACTATGAAAGTTGAATATTATCTTTGTGATTGTAATTTTTTTGAGAAGTTAAATTATTTTTCAAAGAGACCATTATAAAGAAGCTTTAATAAGTATAAAACATTATCACAATTATTTAAGATCTATAATTTGAATGTTTTCAGAAGATTGAGAGATACCAAATATATATAAATACTTTTTCTCCTAAATGTTCTTCTACCAGAAGTAATTGTGCTTCTGTATTGAAAATATGCTGATAAAAATTATATATTTGTTGGGTTTAATCATTAAAAATTAATCTATTTTCCAAAATACTGAATATTGTTTCGAGCTAACCATGAATCACTCATAAAATTAAATTAGTGTTATTAATATAAACACAGTAAAGATTAATGAGGCCTTTAAAATTTTGTATTATATTTTCATTTCATTACATGTTTTAGACAATGATATAGATGTCAGGAACTATTAGAAAAATAAAATAGATCATTGATACAAAAATTGAAGATGGGAAACTAAATCACCTAGATAAACTCCATAGTGGATGAAAATTGAGTACGAGTATATGGAATTAGGAAACATGAATGAAACCTTTATCTTTCATTATCTATGGATGGAATAAATATTTTATAGTGTATAATGTAGTACTTATACTACATGGTTAGTTATATTGGTAAATTAAAACATTCCATCATGTTTATTCATTAAGTGAATATACAGTATGTTATACCATATAATATTTTGTCCAAAATAATCCAGGAATAATATTTATGTCTATTTGGATATATTTCATTATGATATGAAATTCATGTGGGATAAAACTATTAAATTGTATAATTCTTTTAGAAGTGTAATGTTAAAATTTTGAGACATAGTGTATTGGATAATCAATGAATTTCATTCCTATAGAAATTTAGAATGCTACATCAATAAAGGAATATTGGGGTATCCCATTTATGAAGACTCTATACTCTTAGTTAGTTTGAAACATTCTTCAATGACTACTTATTCTATTGCATTTGTTGTTTTTACCCTGATGGCATTAATTCTAACCCTATATGACATTATTCTCTAAAAATATAGAAGAAGTTACATCAAAATAACTAATAATGAGTGATTAAAAATAGGATAATGTAAATTATATTGAAATTGTTTTTGTATTAATTTTTCATAACACTGTAAAAATTATGTTGTCAAAAGTGGTCATGTTTTTTTGAATTAACATATATGAATAATTATTAAATTAAATATATTAATTGTGGTATTCACTGATAAAAAAACTTATGGTGTAGTTTTATTATAAAAATTCTAAATATAACAGAGAAAAAGAATTTGGATTTAATGGTAGTTTGTAGAAAATTTACATGGGGATAAAGGAATAATTTTCACTAGTGAAGGGAGAAAGATAATCTTTTTTTCCTCTAGTATCTTATACTCAATCCCGAAACGGAATATTTAAAATTTTCAACTTATTTAATAGTGTAAAAGTTATAGATGAATATTAATAAAATATAAATAATTTAATGTTAAATACTATTAATAAGTTAGAAGTTCTAAAATAACACTAAATTAATTTTTTGTCAGAAGGCTTCATTCTAATAGATTTACATTAAATCATTCCTAAAACAGTAAGGCCTACATTAACCTAGCTTTAATTATTTTCAAAATAAATTTACAATTATTTTATAAACCTAGTGATGATTAGTAACTATGGGTAAGGATATTTCGGTCTTATAATGTTAATTTGATATGTTCTTCCCGCTAACATTCTTTGGTATAATGGTCCACCTTACAATTCACATGGTTTCTGTGATTCAACAATGTGGTCATCTCCACTACAGTTGAATGTTCCCCATTAAATGGTATTTAAATATTCTAAAATGTTACATCTAGAATTTATGTAAAAAAATGGCTTTATTACAAAGTGATATATTGTTGAAGAAGATGTTGAATTATTTACCATTACCTATCGGATGTTGATCACATTGGTTTCCCAAATTCTTTTCATAGAAAATGCATATTAGGGGATGTTATTTTCATATGAGATGTTTTTATATTTATTATAATGATAACGAGTTGGAACCCCTTTATATTTTACATAATTATAGCGACATTGGCTTCTCATACTTTGATGTTACATCTTTTTAAATGAAAATTCATTACCATACAAAAACACATGCATGAAGACTATAATAATTTATTTCCATTGGAAATATGGATCATAATATTCTAATGTAGTGAATGATCTTCAAAATCGCCAAAAAAAATCTAATCACATAGAAAAACTCTTAAAATTACCCTACCTAAACCTTTCATCATAGACCTAGGGATTGAAACATAAGAATGGGTGAGAAATCATCATAAACCAATCATGAACTGTAATCTCACATCATAAAAGTGCAGTATGATATAAAAACATAGAAAACCATTTCATTTGTCAAGGTAAAATTCCAATACCATCAACATAGTGGATCATTACTTATCACATATATCTCATTGTGGATCTAGACACACCTATTTACTACTAAGGAAAAGGGAACACCAATTTCCCATAGTGGATCCAGATTCACAGATTTCATGTAGTGGATCAGGACACACCTATTTCTCAATGGGGGACCATGTCCACCGACATGTTAACAATCACTATCTCATGAGATATAAATCATTACTTAATAAATTGGAATTATATATTTGTCCCACCAATATCATAATGAAAATCAATAACATGAGTACCATAATATAATAAAACAATCATCATATCATAACCCATAAAATAAAATAATTTTCATAAACACATTATTATATATTAACAAGTAGAAAAGATATAGGTTTTATAATCAATTCATTGTTTCATCCTAGCATAACCCATGAAAAATAGTGGGGTTTTATAATAATTATGTCATGGTACAACCTCTGGAAGAGTTATAGGTTTCATAATCATTTTTTCATAATAAAACATTCAGATAAAGTTTATGAATAGAATACATGTATTATATAAATAATAAATAATTAGTAACATCTATGTTCCCATATTATAAAAATAGTAATTATAAAATATTACATGATACATTTTTTATGGAAAAAACCTTTTTAGTGAAAATCGATTTTAAAAAACAAAAAAATTTTATAAAATCCAATTATTTTGAAAATAACCCTAAAAACATTTAATGGAATCAATAAAAACAATGAAAAAGTTTTATTGAGGAATATATCTTTTCCACATTGAAAAATATCAATTTCCTAAACATTTTTTGAAAACATTGTTTTAGAAAGAAAATATTTCTCGACTGAAAAGATGAATTTTATAAAAAATATAATTTTAAACTATTGAGTTTTCAAAGTGAGGAAAATGAAAAGAAAAAAATTTATTCTAATAACCTAATAATAGGGGAATAAAATTAATGATAATTCATTAGAGGTAGATTCCAGTATTTCTAATTAGATACATAATCAAAAATAAATCAAGATAAATGATGAGATTATAACATTTAACCATTACCACATTGGTAACCTTGAATAATAATCCCCATGAAATAATAGAATTAAATAAAACACAAAATATAATAGAAAAAGTTATATTTATGATATAACATGTCAAATTAGCTTTATAGACAACACATAAATGAAATATGTGGTGATTATCGCATCTTTCAAATTGGAGTAAAAGTGAGATGAAAATCCCTTAAACATTTGGTATCATTTGAACCGTAAACTCTATGAAAGATAGTTACTAAAATGGATATGTAAGTACTATAAATTTATATTACTATCATAAAAAATACATTAATTTTCATTAAATTACATAAATAAATAAACATATGTGAAATATGAAATTTTTCTCATAGAAATTAATAGTGAGAGAAATTACCTTATCAATTTGGTAACTTTTGAGCAGTAAAACCCATGAAAGTGAGATCCTAAAATTGATATGTAAATAAAAACAATTTTAAGTATAATTATTATAATAAAAATTCATCGGCAGTATATACACAACATAAATGAGAATTTGATTAGTATTTCATTTATCTCCCAAAAAATAAAAGTGTGATAGAAATCCCTTACATCTTTAATTACATTTTAATTGTAATCCCTATGATAGAGATATCTTCAAATGGATATGTAAATCCAAATAATTATCTATAGATAATATTAAAATAAATTAATGTGAAGTATATAAACCACCTAAAATAAATATATGATGAATATGGAATGTGTCTCCTGGTAGTAAAAAGTGATACATAAATTCCTTACCTAATGTCTTCAATTCAGACATAACCATTAAAACCACATCTTCTCAAGGTATCCTAGGTATTTTTTCATGAAAAGACATTTTAAGATGCATTTATTCATAGACTAATTATTTTAGGATAAGGGTAGGGATGTTGGGAAGTTATTTGGGAAGGTATTGACAGAACCAAAACACTTTGAATGTATCAAGAAAAAGAACAAATGGGGAGACATTTTATAAGTGGGGGAGAGGACATACTTGGAATTTTTTGTATGGAAATGAGATCTCTCATGTTTTCAATATGTAAAAAGGGTTAAAAATTTCAATTATATAACCATATAGGTATGATGGTTAAAATATTTCCATCTAAATTCTTTTATATTTGGAATAATTAATTTTAAGCCTTATATTTTTTTTACCCTGATAATCCCATTTTTAATATACCCACCGTAATTATTTTTTACTGTATTCACTATTCATATTGGTGAAAATTTTATTTTTCTTTATTAGATAATATATTTTATTATTCTTTTAAATAATGAATCCATTTCATTAAACTCTATTAAAATAATTGGAAAATATTAATTTATAATTAACCTCGTAGATGTTGTGATAATGACAATTTTTCAATAGAAAATGATAACAAGTTTATAAATTTTTTAATATAAACCACTATATTAAATTTATTCTAATTATGAAAAAATATATTAATTGATGTACGTTTGATGTTTTTTTACTTTAACACTAAGTTAAAATATAATTTAATTTTATAAATAAATTAAATAGAAATAATGTTTTCAAATAAAATTCTATATTATCACTATTCATACCAAAATCCATCTTTTCATATTAATATCCAAAGTTCATCCTATTATAATTTTGATAAAAAAGTTTAAAAAATGATGTTATTATTTTGAATAATGTTTAAAAATGTGTAAAAATTTGGATTTTAAATAAGTAAGCCATAAAAAGGTGACAAAATCATTTTTAGAAAAATACTATCTCTATGTATAAAATCATATTTAATCTTTTATATTTTCTGGAAAACCCATATATTCAATGATAATTAGATGAATTAACATATAATATATACATTTCATTAAATCAACTCACCAAAAGTAAATTTTTTATTTGATTGACTTAACATGAATTTATGTGTAGAAAAATAATTTTCTGGAAAATGATTTCCTTTATTTCATAAGGGTTATTTTTTTCATTTAAAACTAATAATAACCAATGAATTAATTATATATACATATTTAAACCATATATTTTCCAATTCATATGATTATGGATTGATATATCCCATGTTTAATCTTACTGAGTATTTAATATCATCATTTCTTATGTTATTTTCCATAAGTTTTGAAGAAACTTTCTAAGAATTATGTTTCTAAAATGAATACTGAATGGGTAGATATTTCTTTTTGAAGTTGGGGATCATTAATGAAATATAATGAATGATTTTCTAGTATCCAAATTCACTAAACCTATAAGATCTTATGCCATATATTATTTAATGTAATGAATATTCCTATTAAAATCTATGTTATTTATGTGTGAAATTGCAAGGTCATTATAGTTGGTATCATGGAAATGTGTTTAGATAATATTTGGAGATTAATATTGGAAATTTTTTTTGAGAACCATTAATATAATACTATGTATAGGATAACATCCGAATGTTATAGCAAGGAAGATATTATGTGGTTTTCCGAGAAATAGTTCCCAATCATGATAGTACATGCGGATGTGGTTCTAGTACAGATTTTCCTAGGGGTAACAACTATATGTAAGGAGCATCATGAATGAATCAAACATTACTTAGTGCAAGAAAACAACCCTTACTATGAACCAGGGTTGACATTTAAAGGGGGTATGCATTGGTTAATCCTCATTTTTATTTCAATCCATTATAATGGATTAAATTATTTGATGTTCATAGATAACCTATGTTAATCCTGTAGTGTTGTGAATGAAAATGATGCTCTCATAATATAGAAATTCGATAAATAATTTTCCTTCATTATATGGCATTCTATAAGGAATTGTGTTACTCAAACAGTGAATTTTGGTTTTTTCCAATGCGTGGAACCAAAAGGGATTGTGTTTATAATGAATGTGAGGAACAATGAACAGATTTTACACCTATGAAACCAAATAAAATGGGAGATGGGATACATACTCTTTTTTCTATGATCACACAACGTTCACAACCAATGAATTATGATGTGATTTATAATGATTCAAGGAGGGAACAAGGTTTTGTTGAATCCTTCATGAGACAACATACACATACTATTAGTGGGTCTCCTAATCCACTTGTAGTTGAGCGATGGATATACAACATTGAGAATATATTTTCTATTATATAGTTTTTAAAACATTAGAGTATAGTCACATTGTTTTATCATTTTTAAGGTGATACAGATCGATGGTTAAACCCTATTATGAATATGAGTCAAGAGGAAGAAGTCAACTCTATAGAATGGGATGAGTTTAGGGAGATAGTTTTCTATAATTAGTTTACTAACATACTAAATAAATTGATTTATAAATATCTTCTTGAGATAAAGAAAAATACTTAAAAATCTATTGATACCTACGAATCTAACTAGTTAAGGCTTTCAAGGTACAATTCTGGTCTTATCATCAGTACAAAAATAAAAATTGATTGATTTATTACTGGATTAAAACTATGTCTCCTAATTAAATAATCAATAAGATACATGAGTATCTTTGAATACATCCTTCATTATTTACTAATGATTGAAGTTTAAAGTCGAGATACCTACAATTCCAATTATTTTGATTATAATATAGTGATTGAATCTTATTAAAACTCGAATAAATCACTTATTGGAATGAAACTTCAGCCATATGAATGGCAAAAATGTGGAAAGAAACATATAATAATTTAATTTAATGAAAATAGCTGGTGATTTTAATTAAGAATGTTGGGTCATAATGCCTATGAATTTTGAAATGTGAGGAATGGACCAGTTAATGAAAAAAACGAGAATATTACACTAGAAAATGCACCACCTACACTCCAATGATTTAAATGTATAGAGTGCGGTTACAATTCCAAAAATTTCAGGAATCCAAATGTATTTAATGAACGGTTTCAATAGCCTCCAAATATTAATGACAATGGGAAATGTCAGGTGATCATGACTAACTGTGTGGGTTTAGAGAATGATGTAATGAAAGGTACACATATCATCCACTCTATAACAGTTAATGTCTTTTTCTATTCTGTCTCTACAGACTATTTTTTATATAAATAAAATTATATTGTTATTGAACTAGCATATTTATAGTCAGATGATGGGTTAGGAGTGAAAAACACTAATGGTATTATGGTCACATCCAAAGTCTATAGTTCCTCTCCGACTGATGTTTTTGGGATAATGCTTCCTAAAAATCATAAAATTCTTCTTTTAGATGAATTTGAGGTCATTCTAGGAATGGATTGGATTTCTTCATATATGTATCATATCAATTCCAAGGGAGGGATTCCAGATTTCATATTCCAAATAAACCCCTGATTTTTTATCTATGGGGGTTTGAATATAAAATTCTAATAGAAATTATTAATACCTTATGCGTCTTAATCCCAACCCATGAAGAATATTTTTCATTGAGGGTTAGGGAGAAAATCAACATCCAATAAATGCTTATAGTTAGGACTTTTTTATGGATTTATATAGGAATTTACGGGTATTCCTTTGAGTTATGAAGTTGAGTTCCCAATAAGAACGCATACCTAGGGCTACACCTATTTTGAAGGATCATTAAAGAATAGACCAGATTGAGTTGTATGAATTGAAAAAATTTCTATTGGAAAATCATGATAAGGTATTTATATACCATAATGCATCACCATGGGGTGAATCTATTCTCTTTGTTAAGAATAAATATGGATAAATTATAATTAACATGAATTATCATGAACTTAACAAGATCATGATAAAAAAATGTATCATCTACATCACATCGACAAATTTTTTTTGATAAATTACATTGTTCTCAGAACTTTTCAAAAATTGATATTTGATCTGGGTACTGTCATTAGATGGTAAAAAATAATGAAATATCCAAGACAACATTCTTTAATATTTAAGGACACTATGAATTTATATTTATCCAATTTGGTCATTCAAATTTGCTGACAATGTTCATGGATTTACTAAATATAGTCTCTAGAGATTACCATGATAAGTTTTTAGTAGTATATAAAGATGATATAATTATATAATCAAATTTAAAGGAAGATATTGATGATCATTAAGTATTATTATAAGGACTCTAATAAAGGAGAACTCTTTTGGAAAATAAACCAAGTGTGAATTTTGGAATTAGAAAGTTTCATTATTGGTATATATAATCTCATGTGAATGTATTTAAATGGATCTTTCAATGAATAATGTTATTGAATGTTGACAATACCAACTATGGAAACGAAGATATATAACTTCCTCCTATTAGTTCGATAATATAATTTATTTGGGGATAATATAATTGCAGTTTAATCCACACACCATGTTTACTAATAAAGGATTCATATTCCTTTGTATGGATGAATGTGATTATAATTTCCTGTATTTGAAGAGAATGATGGTTAGTAAACTGGTCTCTACACTGAATTATATTAGTGAAGGTGTTTTAGTCTATAGTGATGCTTCTAGGATGATACTTGGATGTTTCCTCATGCATAATTATATGGTTATAGCTTATGCCTCCCACCAATTGAATTTTCTTGAGAAACATTACCTAAATCATCATTTGGAGTTAGCTATTTTAAATATTCATGAAATATATAGTCTTATTATCTTTCTAAACAAATTTTTGAGATAAATATCCATAAAATATTAGTTTATATATTAATTTAGAATGATTTTAATATCATCCAGATATTATGGTCAGAGATAATCAGATATTATGCCTACAAAATATATTACCACCCTGTGAATGAAAACCAGGTGTCAGATGGTTTGATCCAAAAAGAGCATATTGGCTTATCCATAATGAGGATAACAAAAGATCCATTATTTTTGTACTTTCAATGAATGTATTTTTAGATTATAAATAATGGTGAAATAAATTATCTTTCTTAAATATGTTTTTATCCACCTATTCAAGAGAAAAGTTAAGAGACATAAAAATAAGATTTTGAAGCATGGAACATGGTGAGATATGTTATTGAGTTTAACATTGATATTGAGGTAATTATGAGTATTAGGAACCATATTTTCATTCCATACATACCAAATTTTATTAAGGAACTATTAGTGGAGGCTCATAGTTATTCAATATCTATTTATCATAGAAATATAATGATGTATAAATATTTGAAAGTGTATTTCGAGTGGGATAGAGTGAAGTGAGATATTGCAGAGTTTGTGTCTTAGTAATTTTTATGATATCAAGTTAAGATGGTGTGAAAAAAAGTATTAGGGGATGTTTCAACCATTTCCCATACTATAATGGAAATAGGAAAATAACACAATGGATTATGTAATTAGAATCCACAAAACATAATAATGGAATAATGCTATTTTTTTCTCCGCCACCTTAAAAAGTATGCACACTTCACTACCTTTATAGATTACTTTTCTCTTGATATGATTTCTAGAGTATAAATTATGTGGTAAGACTTCATAGAGTACCAATTTCCGTTATGTCTCATCAGGATCTAAGGATTATGTCAAAATTCTAGAGAATTATTAAGCAATCCCTTAACATGAAGTTGAGTTTCAGTACTGCGTATATTCCTCAAACAGATGGTCAGTATGAGATAAAAATTGAAACACTAAACTATATGTTGAGATATTGTTATATATAACTCAAAACTCTTTAGGTTCATTACCTTCATCTAGTCAAATGTTCATACCAAAATAGCTCTATCTCAAGAATTATGAAGGCTAATAATAAAGAACTCTTTGGGAAATAGTGTACAAGTACAACATGATGGAAAGATAATGGAGAAAAAAATTTATTGTGAGTTGAGAAAGATAAATAATATTTATATATTGTTATATCTAATAATCATAAAATGTAATAATCAAAAAGTTAATAAGAAATTAACACTGATAATCATTGGTGGTATCTTGAGTTTATTGTTGGTGATAAAGTATTTCTACAAATTTCTTTATGGAAAAAGCTCATTAGATTCATTATGAAATGGAAGACGAGCATTAGGTATATTGTCCCATTTTATATTTTTGATCATATCAGGATATTAGCTTAACATGTGGAATTTCCAAAAAATATTATTTAAATCTATAATGTTTTCCATGAATCTCTTTAGGGAAGTACATACCTAATCTATCACATGTACTGATCTCAAATGTCATAATACAAGAGAAAGACCTTTCATATGAGGGGAATCTGATGGGGGTTCTAAATCATAATGATAACGTGTTATTAAATAATAAAACTCACCAAGTCAACGTTTTTAAGTAGTAACAACATTTTGAGGAAGCTTAGATGAGGATCTAATGAGGCGAAAGTATCCTAATTTTTTAAACAGAATTATAGAATTTAGAAGGAAAATTCATTTTAAGGGGGGTAAAATATAACACACCTATATTTTAAGAAATATATTTTTTAAAATAAATTATCATCTTCTATATCTTTAATTTTTTTGAACAATGAATTACATTGATGACATGTGTTACACACAACACTGAATTTTAACAAACCACAATATATTATATTAAAAATTTAATATTTATTATTGACATGCCATTGGAATGTGGGGATGAATATGAATAAATAAATTATGAAAATTTATGGTTTTTACATTTATTATTTGTATTTTTTAGTTATCAATTTATTATATATTAATATTTAAATCAATAAAAATAATGGAATTTTTTTGAATAACTTTATGTTTATAAAGAAGTGATTTCTGTCTCATTTTTTCACACTTATTTTAAAATTAAATTTCACCACACTTAGAAAACTAAATAGAATAAATAAACATAATTATTTAAATAATAATTTCATAATCATATTAGAATTAATAAAAAATATTTTCTTAAAGATTTACATTTTGACGAATAGTAAAAAATACAAATATTTATTAAAAAGAATAATAAATTTTATGTGATTTACAGAGTAATTTTTTTAAAATTAATTAAAAAGTAAAAATATATAAAATATATTATAATTAATCTAATTTAGATTATTATAGTCAATTATATGTTTGATTTTAATTTTCAAATTTTTATACATTTGAAAACATTTCATTTGGAAAACCTATTTTTCACTGCATCTCTAGGATTAATTTTAAATTAATATTTTTTTAAATGAACTAGATTCAGAAAAAAGGGTTCAATATTCTTAATAATCATAATTAATATTATCAAAAATATTAAAAATAATCTTTTACTCTAATGAGTAGTGAATAAAAATTAAAATTATTTAGTGCTATTATGGATAAGATGTGTGTACACCGGGATAAAATAAAAATATAATGGTATTATATCCATTAAAAAAATTATAAATACCATTTTATTCTATGAGTTCAATCATATCCTTTCCCAAGATCGATTCTTTTGTCATTTAGATGCTTTTTAATAGTGTGGACTTTATCTTTTTGGAGTCTTTTGGGAAATTTTTTTGCAGTATCCAAGTTGTTTCCTTTCCCCTCTTATAAAAGTATCTCTCCACTCATCTCCTCTCCACACTCTAAGATACATTTATTTCATACAATACATACCTAAAACTCATAATCATGTACATTACAATTAACTTGTGTCCTTTCTTAGTGAACATTCATAAGATGGATCTAACAGTAAACATAAAGAGGCACTCCTAAGAAGAGGCAATGCTCTTAGAAATGCATTATAATTTTATTTATTATTCCAAATAATTAAATTACAATTAAAAAAGGATCATATATTAACACCTATATCTTAAATGTACTATTATTTTTTTATATTAATATTATGACCTATATCAATATACATTTCCCCAAATTGGGAAATGAAACCATCGATCGTGTGTTTGACGGACTACCACATTGCGAACCGACATAATTAATTTTCCATAAACACCTCCAATAGTTTGTTATTAATTTGGATTTAATATATTGATGTTATAATTGAATCAAAATTTGACTTTTGTAATTATAATATCACATATACCTTTTTAATTTCTATTTCATATGGGATACGCTAACGTCACTATTGTGTTCAGCGGACTACTGCCTTGCAAGGTGTGTGATTTGTTCTCAATAACACATTAAAAAGAAGGTTATAAAAATTATTTTAATAAATATATTTGAAATATATTAAACCATATTGATTTTATAAAAGTGAATAATTATTTTCTTCTCCTTTTCTCATCTTTTGAAAGATGGAAACAACATTCATGCATATGGATGGATTACTATCTCCATGAACAGTGCATTTCATATTTCTATATTTAACATTAAATAATGAATTTATGTGTTTATATAATAAAATATATTTTATTAATTTTATGTTTAACATTATAGATATTATTTATTGATAAAAAATGTATAATTACTGAAAATACCAAACCAAAACATACATTAAAAATGAAGCCGTTATTACCTTGAACACGATTTTAAAAAGGAATAATCAATAAATTGGTAATGAAAGGGCATAAGTATATCATGTATAGTGTGATAAAAATGTTTATGGTTCTATAATATATTTATCATATATATATATATATATGTTTTTAATTTGTGTGAAATTAGTCGAGGATTAATGTAATGGATTATTGTCTCACTTTTATTTTTTGGGAGACACATGCCATATTAACCAAATGTTTATTTTTCATGCAATTTATACATTCTATGGATTAATTTTTTTTATTCTCATTAATTTTTTTGTGGATTTATATTAAATTTGGTATCTTTGTTTCCCGAGTTTTGCATGCTAACAAACTAGTAATTATATTATGCTACAGTCTCATCATTTATCAAGATTGATTTTTCTTTTGTCACAAAAACTAAAATATTATTATCCACTAATCAATAATACTAATTATGTTTCTCATTATATAGTTATTTCACGAGAATAAAATTTTCTCATCATTTTACTATATTTACATACTTAATAGATCGATAATATTTTTTAACAGAAATAAATTGTATTCCATTATTCAGTCAAAAAACATTTTACCTCTTAATTAATATTTTTTAGAAAATATTCATGATTGATTTCATTATAATATTATTATTTATAATTAAATTTTACCTATGTTTAACAATGGAAAAAAATTGTTTATAAGTAATATTATTTTTGTTTTTCAAACAAGGATCATTTGACATTATCAATAATGTGAAGATGATCTTTCTATATATATATATATAGATTGTGTGTAATTCTCCACATTCATGCTGACTAAATGTTTTTAATCATCCCTTAAAATGTTTCTTGATTATGTTATATTAAATTGTTTTCATTAATATTTTAGATGTTTTTTATTTTAATTTTACATTCAATGAAAAATATTTTGAAATTATTTTATGTTTATAAAAGAATTTTTTAAGGGGAAAGAATATTTTATTGATTAAATGTTTTAAGTTATATTTTAAAATAAGTTTGCATATAAGATGAAAACCTATGATGTTAGTCATTACTTAATGTGTACATGACCCATGGATTCCATTATTATTCTTTATTTTAATTTTTTGTGTTTATGATGAATAGATGATTATGGAACTCATTTATATTCTTTATGTTAAATCTTGATGAAATGTTTATGAAACTAGTTTATTTTCCATAGGTTAAGAAATGATGAAATAAAGGAATATTTATAAAACTCATTTCCTTTATACTTGTTATGATATGATGATGTGATGAATGTTTTTTTGGTATTTTGTAATACATAAGTATGGTTTTCATTATGTGATGGGTGGGACCTATAACTAACTCTATTACATTGGGAAAATCATTATATATAATGATATAATGATGGAAAAAAATTAAATGGACTTGATAAACTATAGGAAATAAGTTCATCCTGATCGGAAATGGAAAATTGGTGATGAGGAATCATCCTCTATAATGATGGTTGTGGTAATTAACCTAGACATATAGAGTATAATAAATATTTATTATGGTGTTGAACTTTTATGACATGCAATTATGGTTCAGGATTAATTTATGATGTTTTCTCAGACTTATGAACATTTTATTTTGAAATGAAAATGCTTTAATAAATTACCCATGTTTATGATCTATGATAGGTTGGGTATGATATCTGTATGTTAATTTAATAATAACATACCCTTATCCTTATATTTTATTTTATACGAACTTGGATTTACATTTCCCATGTTCACCCTTAATGATAATCTATGAAAACCCTTTAACATATTTCCATTACCCGGGTTGTGAAGAATGTTTATTTTTTGGGTTTCAAAATAAATATTATTAAATTTGGATTTATTTTTGGGATATGATGAAGATCATTCATGAAAGATGAATATTATTTGTTTAGTCTTTGAACACACTAAACATACATGGTCCTCAATAATATATTTTGTAATGTAATGAATATTCATCTAAAAAGATGTCATATTTATGTGTGACATTAAAAGTTCCTTATAGAAAAGGTTCTAAGTATCTAGTTATGTGTAATAAATTACAAAAAAGTAATCAATAATTAGATTTGGCACTTGGAAATGTTAAAATTCCTTAAAAATGTTGAAATAGAAAAAAAAATAAAGGATTTGAGATAATTAATGTTGTACTAAAAGTGACATAAAATTTAACCGAATCCACAAAAAAACATTGAGGTGGTCCAAGAACATATAGAATATGGAATAATTATCCACAACTAATTCAATGTTCGATGTAATAAACTGCAATAAACTCTACTCTAAATTAAAGAATATAATATTATATTTATTCTCTAATAATCTATCTTTCAATCATAAATCCATAATGTCCAAGATTATATATTACATTTCGTATAATTACACATCTTTCCCAAATTGATGTAAGGGAATTGAAAATAAATAATTAGAAGAATATGATCCATATAATAAAAAATATATTGGTATTTAGGATATACATATTTCTTGAATGTTTAATGTATTTCTAATAAATAATTTTTTTCATGATCTATTAATTTTATATATTTTTAATAATTATACTACTAAAAAATATGATATATGATTTAGAATAAGAACATTCTACTTTACTCGAATATACTCAAAATAGTCATAATAAATTTTTGTGAACTTAACATGGAATTAAATCTAAGGCGAACCTACTAACATTTGGGGGATGTAAGGAATGTACGGAAATGTCGATATCTCTATGATAGATTTTTTAATTCGAAAATTCAAATCAAAATTATTTAATGAGGTTGTATAAATGAGTTAAATGAATTATATGGAAAATTTCAAATGAAATAATGTTAAGAACAAATTAAACATTATTTGTATATTGTAATAAATGAATAACAATCAATATTTTCCCTCTCATAAAAAATAATGCAGTGTAGGGAAAATTTAATTGTTTCACTGAAATTGTTCATTTGTATATCATACCTCTGGGAATGAGAATATATATGATTCATTTCATTACTATGTTAGAATGTCAGTTTTTACATGAAAAAGTCGTTCTTTAGTTTGGGAGATATGCGAATAATGATATGAATTGAGATAACTAATATTGTACCAAGCAAACTACTAAAATTAACCAAATACACACAAAAAGGAATTGAATGTAAATAATAATTGATATAAAATATATTAATTTTCTCTATTGGTAAGGTAATGTTCATTGTAATAACCTGCAATCAACTCATCTAAAAAATAATGAACATAAAATTTTATAAAATACCTGACATTAACTCTTTGGAAAATAAACCCACAATGTCCATGTTTATATATATTTGTCCTTATATTGATAAAGGATTTCTAATTTTATGTAACATAAGAAAAATTTATAAAACAAAAGATTATGATCCATATAAAAACATTTATATTGTTATTTCAGAATTATATTATTTCCATGTTTAATGGGGATATAATATAAATCACAATTTCTTTACACATTAGTTCAATTTAATTTTAAAAAATATACAGTAAAACAATAAGTAATCAGAATTAAAAGAATCTATTTATCTTGACCTTCTTTATACCCACAATAGTCTACATCTTTTTTGTCAATGGAACATGGATAAAATGTGAAAAGGCTGCTTGGGGAAGTAGAACAAGGCTCATTTATCACAAAACAAAGGCAAATTCCATGAAACAAATAATTATTACCAATTTTTAAAATTATATTAGATTAATAATACATAAATACAATTAAAATAATACAAAATTAGGCATATAGTAGTAGTTTTTCATTGTGTTTTGTCATACTGGGGATCGTTTAATTTTTTAAAGTTGCATTTTTTATCACTTCATTAAAGGTACTTTTAATGATGTCGATAGCCCGACTATATTTAATGCTTTTGATCGTTCTCCTAGATTTCTACTCCTATCCCCTATAGCCATGATTTTCATCACCTATCCCCTGATCCCCAAATTATACCTTTGGATTTACATCCTTGTAGCCTCAAATACCCAATTTACACCAATATTCCCTATTGCATCAATTTTTCCCCACTATAGCCTCGATTTCAACTCCATACGTACAACAATTCTATAGAAGGTTGGAATAGTTTTTTAGGGGTATGCATTTATGAAATCTAGAACTTTATCACCTCCTGTGATGTTGCATAAGGAACATAACTTTATCATTCCTTATTGAGATCATAATAAATCAATGGTGTTGAGGCACTCCAATTGTGCCTCACAATTCCTTTAACTATAGTGAATGCCTCAACACAACATTAAAAACACTTAGAAGAAGGAATATATTTATACTAAATAGGGAATAAAATATAACCTGAACCTTATAATAGTTGGGGGACGATATGGAATATAGGGAAAGATGGAGAAGTCAGTGATATATTTGGTAAATAGAAAATATGATTCATAATTATGTAAAAATGTTTTATAAATTTGTTAAATGATGAATTCTAAAACTGTTGTATTAACATTAGTTTATATGAAATGAAATGATTCTTTTAGATGTGCATAAATAAATAAAAATGATTATTTAACATCTCTTAAAAAATAATTCCATTTAGGTAAAATATAATTGTTTCATTAAAAGTGATATTTTTTATAACATTCTAGTGTGAATGAAAATAAATAGGATTCATTTTGTAATTATTTAATAATTTGAGTTGTCAATTGAAAAATTTAATAGTCCTTGTAGGATGGAGTTATGGGATGATATATAGAAATTTTGATATTCAATATAGTAACCAACATGTTACTAAATTTTTTAATGTGTCGACCGAGATTCCACAAATCTAGTTCCCTGAGTCAGTTCCCACAAGGCCTCAATTGCACATTCCCATATGCAAGTGGATTATGATGATATAAAAGTGGTACATTTGTTAGAATATACCCTCCTATCCTAAATACAACTAGATATCATGTAAAGAAGAAAATATATAGAGTTCTTGTGGAATGAATGAGTGAAATAGAAACATTCTATAATAATCAATGAAATTATATAAAAGAAAAATATCCATGTCATACATACAAAACTGAACTCGCACTTGGTTGACCATACATATAGTAGTACATAACAAAAACTAAAATTAGTTTAGATTGTTCACCTAATACCACCAATCTAGACCACATACCCAGTCTCCAAGAAACATTCGAGATCCTCCATCAAAATTATAAGAATCTACATGAGATGCTTTGCTTGATCATAAAACTCTTGTCCTCATCCCTATCTATCACGAAATTTGTACCAACCTAAAATGCAAACATAAGGTATGCACACAAACCAATGTGCATGTATATGGTAGAAAGATAATCATAGTAGGCCACCCAAATTATGAACTTATAGTATGCCTCAATGATTTGATGTTCATGCAATATTCTCATCCTTGTCGAGACACAACCAAATGATAAATTGATGAAAATTTCATATCTGAGTCTACAACCAATCCTCGGGTCCACAATTCCAATTTTATGGACACATCTTTATCTTATATGTGTATATTTATGAATATATATATATATATTACAATATATATATATACATGTTCTCTTATATGTACTTGTATTATATAGGAATAAAAAACAAACAAATAAAACCACAATTGATATTTGGACCCTTGATCTGATGAAATAGAAATCATGTAAAAAGGGAATTGATCTAGATTTCATATCACTCAATACTCCCATAAATATGCCTTTCTCTCATTCAATAATCCAAATAAAAAAATTATTTCTTTGTCCATTTCCCAAAAATGTATCTGAGAATGTTGATTCACAGTAGGATGATACCCATCTTAGCCCTGGGATCAGCTATACTCGGGTCCTATAACTATAATGAAATATGTCAAATACTAATGTATGATCCTGTAAATGGTCACCAAGATAGATTCTATGAGACTCATGAAATGTTAATCTAGTCGGATGTCTGAATAATTGGACTCAGTCTATATTCATTCACGACACTATGACATGGATGATTCCCAAGGGGATGAACCTTAGGCAATATGTATAAGTAATTATCTTCGGATCTATGTAGATTCTTGATATCCATGTATATAAATCGCTCAGAAGTCCCAAACCTAGGATGTACCACTAGGTGATATAGTATTCATGATGTTTCTACCTAATCCAAGGGAGAATCCTAGGAATTTCATGAGGAGATCCTAATCATCCATCAAATATATATAAATATATGGCCTATGACTCCATCCAAGGAATTCTTACAATGTGAATCTATACATCACTCAAGGTATATAATAAACCATTTGGCCTTTGATTCCAATCAAGGAATTCCTATAATTGGAATCCAATTATTACTCAAGATGTACAATAAACCATCAAGCATATGATTCCATCGAAGGCATTACAATAATGGGAATCCAATTATCACTAATGATGTATAATAAACCATATAGCTTTTTAGTTTTTTCAAGGAATATCTACAAAAAGAATCCAAATATCACTCAAGGTATACAATTCATGTTAGAGCCAAGGATTATAAATTTCCATGGCATCCCCTTCAACATATGAAGAGTAGTCATGTTTTAGACATGTATGAGTTGGATCCAAGGAGCATAAGTGTCAATGGAATCCTATAATGTATGGCTCAAAAGCTAGGACCCAGGAAGAACTATTGAAAATCCTAAATCACAGTGCATCACATTAAGCTCATCAACCACATACTATGAACTAACTCCACATAACATGGCTACGCCATAATTAACCATGTGAATTTTTAAATAAAGAGTGAGGGTGGTCAGATTCCTAAAATCACCAATACAACTATTTCTCCATGGGATTAAACTTTTAGCAAGAGTTCTACACTGACACCTGCTACCATCTCTACCCAAACACAACATACTGCTTAGGGTTAGTCAAACATCATAACACCCATTGTGTCCCCAAGTCAAACATATAAGAGCAATCCTACTCAGAATCCTGGAAATGGTACATAGAAAAAGTAGCCTAATTAGTATCCTCAAAATAAAAATGAATATATAGAAATCCAAAATATCATAATATAGGTCTCAAAATAATAATTTGATTCCTACACAAGATCCTCTAGGATGAAATTTAATTTAAGGCACCTTACTCCAGATCCTTGGAAATATTTACTTTCATGCCACCTATGCTAGAAAGGCACACCTCGCAAAGGAGATGTCCTCATTGAAAAATACAAATAATCACTGGTCATGGTAGATGTCTCATCGACAATATTAGATCAAGGTATCAATCTCAGGAGACAACAAATTTGAATATTGGAGGAAGAACATATTCATTATAGAATATGCCTGAAACACCTCCTATGAAACCTAAAATTACCATAAGGGGTTTACAATCATGATATATGAATTAGAATACTCATAATGGAGTCCCTATTAGTAAAATTATGTCTTATAAGATAAAATATATGAAGAAACCCTAAAAGGTTCATAAGGGAGGACTACACAATGTTTGTACCCTGGTTCACATTGTATACCCCTGAGACACCTACAAGGCATATACTACAAGCCGACTTGAAATGTAAAAACCCAAGTAAAAGATGTGTTGATCTTGTACGCAACATGCTACCTACATGTAGTACAATCACGTGTACCTCACATGGTTGGACCATGTATATTCCTTGGTCGCGTACCTATACACGATGTTAAACCCACATGAAGTCTGGCTGTGTACTCTACATGGCCATGTACCCCAACACAAGCCGACTTCTAGCTACATAGCCCCAATGATGAGTCCCAGTACACAAAAACTTTACCCCATACATGACGTGTACATAAAAAATTTCAATTTCCCCAATTAGAGAGAACACATTGTGTATGTCCTCTAAACCACCCATTGTGTATATAGGTTTTCCAAAATGGAAAACCCCCCAAATGCCCTGAAACCTTTATTTTATCATATAAAGATAAAGATTGAACAAATAAGGTTCCCATATAGTCATAAAAAGTCATTAAAACATAAAAATGATAAATATATTGGGATTTAATGAAATATTTAAATATGTTATACCTTTTCTTGGAATTAGCTAATGATTCACCTGTTTCTACAATCCAAGTTTGTGGCATGACAGTGTAGCTCCTACCAAGATCCATATGGGTAAGACCCTTACCATATGCCTATTTATATATGTCCCTCTCCCAACCCTCACTCTATCATGGTTAATTATCCAATGGAGGTGTATGAACGAGTGCTAGGGGAGAAAGGAATAAAAGAAAAAGGAAAAAGAAAAGGAAGAAAAAGAAATGAAAAAACAAATAGTGGACATAACAACATCAACGCTGAACCAAAGATAATGCCATTCCTAAGTAAAACTCCCCATTATAGACTTAGAAAAATGAGATGAAATCTATATTGATCAATACAATCATAATATTCATCTTAACTAACATTCAAGAATAAATAAATATTTAATTAATTAAATATTAAATAGGAATTATCCTTTTAAAATTTAAATGGCTCAAAATTCCACCAATCTCCAATCCTAGTGTAGAATCCTTATTCTATGTCCAAAAAATAAGCAGTAGAAATTTTTTTGAGATCATCCTCTAGGGAACAATTACCAATTTATACCATAGTAGTATCTAAAAGAAAAGATTTCAAATTTCTTCACAAGATTCTATTTTGAAAAAACATGGGTCCTTACAATATCCCCACCATAAACCTTCTCATCCCCAAAAAGACATGGTAGAAAATCAAATCCATTCTCTCAACCTATAAATCCTCAAAACTATTCTATCTTGATTATAAAATGACCAATATCATGGAATCATCAAAATTTTCACTTCATGTAATTTAGTTAAATGCAGTCAATATGGTACACACAACCATAAGAATACCATTATCAGTATATAAAAACCAAATATAATGCTCAATATTTAATAGGAATTAATGAATTTCAACATAAAATGAGGGTCATCACCCAAAAACCGGAAATGGTACACTCCCCACCATATGTCTTACCTTATACCCTCCTCATGCGCAACCTCAAAACATTTCATTATCAAACTATGTAAGATATATACGAAAAAATAAGCTTGGTTAAATGTCGATATTCTATTAATATACGTAGCATGATACCAAGATATGTCGTTATCAATAATTCCTATGAGTACACTAATATTCCATCAAAAGGTGTGTACAACTCCCTCTTATCCATGCTCATAAGAAAACATGCCATACTTTCCTTTAAGTAACACCTAACACCATGTTCTAGTAAAATGCATGTCAATGTCCAAACATGGCTCAATCATCTCATGACACCTAATCCATTTCTGATGTCTCCTATACCATAGATGTGAATTTTTCTCTTAACCACAACTCCGAAAAAACCATACCCATGACAAGTCATCGAAAACCATGGTCCTCAGTTCTCACCCAATCACTCACTGATTTACAATTTAAAGGGTGCCATGTGAAACCGACATGTAACTTGATCTACCAAATCACACTACAATGAGTCACCTGCTTATAAAATTTATATATCCATGCTACATTGAATATCAGTCTAAACAAGGCATAAGATCCCTTGGAAGTCATCTTCAAAATTGAGCACCTATATTGGGCCTTTATATATTATACGACCACAAGAAAGAAATAATCATTCATGTAATGATTATCTACCCATTCTTTGATTACATTATTAATAGCATAAACATTGGTCAATAGGTTGAATCACCCAAACAGTCTAACCAATGAATGCTGATCTCATAAAACAAGAATCTTGTATGCATCATCAAAAATGATAGCCATCAGCATGCCAATATCACAAAACCCTAGCAATAATAATAAAATTTGTTTAAAATTTGCATACAACCAAGATCACTGATTAAAAAGTAATCTAGAAAATATGGTCCAACACCTCACATAGGGTCCCCTTGATCAAAATGAAATTTTAACCTACAATGTTTTATGTCAAAACTAAAGGCCTCTAGGCTTATAATATTTCCATATTGATTAAGTCTAATTATTATATCACAAGTTCCAACAACCTAGAATAAAATTCAAAACCCTCTAAGGGAGTTAAAGATAAAACTAATCTACTATAGTCAATGCTATCAAAATTTCCTATAAGAGATATATTCTTATCCAAGAATCCACATAAGAAACATCTCCCAGGAGGTCAAAATACCAATAAAGAAGATATACTGAACTGAAACTCACCAGGAATCCACATATGATAAGAAACCCTCAAGTTCCAGTTCCCTAGAAACAACCTATTACCTTTCAGCTTTATACATAGTGATCTAACTATATAAATGAATGAAATGGTAATTTTTGTAAAATTTCATTCAAAAAAATGAAACAAAACATTGTATCGATTGTTACTAACATATTAAATAACTAATATGAAGAAAAAACACCTTGAGATGTAAAACACATGGTCATAAGATTCCTTATAAACCTACTAGGGTCACTGCACCCTCATGCATGAGGAATGATTCATCATCCTGACCACTAAAAAACTCAATGTACAACCACACAACCTTCACTCATAAATAACGATACAAAGTCATCCCAATTGAGTATAATTCCATAAAAACACTGTATGGGAAAACATCATTTATGTTTTTTGTCACATTTAAAATTTGACTTTCTGTCTGTAAAATCACACTCTAGACATCCTATAACATGTGAATACAACGTGAAAAATATGATGCATGAAATGGCTATTTCGTTTTCCATCCATGATTCATAATCCATCTTTACCCAATTTTCAATATCCATGATCCAAAAATATCATAATAAATCATAACATCCATACTATATGATTAATGATCAAAGTGAAAATCATAAACAAATGCAACAACTCAGTTTGAAACAATAATCACATAACCTTGGAATCCAAAAAATCATATACGAATATGTGTTTTTGATGAACTAGACCAATATCCACCATTGGTTCTGAAACATTCCTAATACTCATGTATATCATATCCCATGTAGAAAAAATGAAATGAACAAATCTTATATCACATTGAAATGTCTCGAAGATGATTCCACTTGTAAGGTTCCCTGATCTAGTTTTCCCCACTGCCCCAAGTGCCCATCCGCATACACTAGGGGCAATTGACTATCAATAGGGGTTTAAATGTGGTGCAATGTGGAAAATACAACCTCATATCAGAGTAAAATAGTTGTAAATACAATTACATAAACCCAAGTAGTAAATAAACAGTGTGTGGAAGTAGTAAATTGGTGAAATGGGAACACAATGTAATAATTAATGAAATTCAACAAAAGACTGAATAACCATGCCATATATACAACATCGGTCTTCCAGTGCGCTAACTATACATATAATTGTACATTTAATAAACTATAATAAAAATACATGGATATTATATTAACTATGATCCACACCATATTTCTAGTCCTCATGACACTATCATGTTACTCTAGCATGATCATAAGAATCCACACATTGTGGGTCCACTTGATCATGACACCCTAGGACTCATCCCTATTTCAATGAAATACTTTCTCAATATAAAAAGAAGACATAAGGACTTCACACACATCAAGGTGATCATACATTGGTGATTAATAATCTCAGCAGGCAACCCCAATGATGATCCTATAATATACATCCATAAGTGAGTGCTCATGCAATATGCTAGGCCAATCCAAGACACAAATGGATGATAAAAAGATATAAATATCATAATAATTCTCAAAACTGTTCTCCAATTTTATAATCTCAAAAATCTTAAAATAGTTACATATTCTATGAGTATATTTATGCATTGATACATATACATATATAGACACACACATGTACTCATATATATTCTAATATAATCACTGTTGAAAAATATGAACAACTCAAATCACACTAGATATTTGGACTCATGGTCTAATAAATTAGATATCTTATAAAAGGGGAATTGATATTGATTTAATACCACTTTATCTTAAAATAAATTAGTTGATATCTTATTATATAATCCCAATCAACAATACCTACATTTTATTGTGCTGGAAATTTCACCGGGCAAGCTAGGTCACCATAGTGGGATACTCTTCCTAGCCTTGGGTTACCCCGTACGTGCCTCCAATCACTATAATGATAGATGCCATAAACTAATGAATGATACTATAAATGATCACTATTCTAGATTTCATTTCTATCATTCCATGTTAATCTAGTTCTATGTATGAATCACATGTCCCGGTCCATAGATATTCATGATATTACAACCTAGATGATTCATAAGGGGATATCCATTAGGAAATCTATATAAGGAATTCTCTATTGTTACTAGTACATTCTAGGAATACATTCATATAAATTTATCAATAGACCTAACCATAAGAACTACCACTGAGTGATATTGTATTAATGGTGGGCCACATAATCCTACGGATCATCCTAATCATCTATTGAGGGGAGCATAATCAACCATCATGTATATAAAATGATATAGTCGATGAGTATATCCTTGGAATTCCTACCACATGAATCTAAGTCTCAATCAAGGGGTAAAATAAACAATTTTTCCTACGATTCCATATGTGGAATTCTTACAAAATATATCATTGTATAACTCAAATCCTACAATAAACCAGGTGGCCTATGATTCCATCTATTGAATTCCTACAACAAGAAACCATGTATCCCTCAAGGAATAAAATAAACCATCTAGCCTATGAGTTCATTCATGTAATTCATATAATAATAATACAAATATCAATCAAGGTGTAAAATTTAATTCAAATCTACAGAGTTTAAATGTCCAAGGAACCCCTTACATCCTGCACTGAGTAATTATTTATCAAAACCATATGGGCTAGATTGAAGAAGTATAAATTCCTAAGGCATCCTATCATGTAAGGCTCAAAATGTGGATCCCATAAAATGTATGTTGGTGTCCCAATAGATAGAGAATCACATCTATCTCATCACCCAAAAACCAAGAATAACCACTGGCTAAAATATTTATATCATCACTAACCACATGAATGCATAAGTAAAGAATGATGGGGGCCATAGACTAAAACAAACCCATGACTTCCACATCCTCATCCAATTACACATTCCACAATAGTTCTAACATAAAAACCACTTACATCTACACCCAAACCCAAAATAGTAGCTCAGGTTCAGCCAAACATTAAGGAATCTAATGGCTCCCTCAAGTCAAACACATGAGAGGAATCGTACTCAGAATTCTCAAAACGGTGCATATAAAAATGAATCCTACATTGGAATATCAAAATAATAAAGAATATAGAGTTATCCTATACGGAACCCACTTGGTATAATCACAAGAGAAAAAATTATAATCAAGAACATTTAGGATGAAATATATGTAGAGTTGTTATATTTGGGATCCTAAAAAGAAACTAATTTCATGGAATTCTTGTTCAGAAGGTAAAATATTACAAGGGAGATACCTTCCATGAAAAAAACATATTCACCATCACAATAGATGGCTCATGTCCCATACTAGATCAAGGTATCACTCGTAGGAGAAAAAAATACTGAATTACTAGATAAAAACATCTCCATTAAAGAATAACCTAAAACACCTCCTAAGAGTCCAAAAATCACCCCAAGGGTTGTACAATCATAATCAACGTGGAAAACTAATCACAAGGGACTCTTCATGTTTCCAATTCTGACTCAAGTATTTAGAGATATGAAAAATACCTTCAATTGGGTAGAAATGGAGGAGTAAAAAGACTGAGTACCATGGTACACATCAATCACACTCAAAACTCCACCTAGGTGTTTACCCAACCAATCATGGCTGGTAAAAACCCATGTACATGGTGTTTAAATAATTTTCAGTGATTATACCATACATGAGGCAATTTATCATGTTCCTCACATGGAATGGATATGTTCCACTACACGACATGCAACACACATAGGGTTAGGTCTTGTAATCTACAAGACCATGTTCCCCAATACAGGCAGTCGGTCCGGGTTCATGTTAAAACATCCAAGTCCCATCACATAGAATGTATAACCCATAAAAAAATATGTACTTACAAAAGATCATCTTTGCCAAAAATGAATAAAAAACTACGTGTGATCTCTGAGCAACTTTATGTGTACATGGGTTTTCCCAAACAGATTAGAAACCCATATTTTCATAGAAAAATCTATAGATCACCCAATATGGGGCTTATAAAGTGAATAAAATTCATTAATGCATGTAAAAGATAAATATATAGTGATTTATGGAATAAATTAAATATGAACTACCTTTGGGTAGAATCTGATGAACCATCACCTATTTTCACGATTAATGGTAGCAACATGACCGTCTGACTCCTCCTGATCTCTACGACAGTAACTCTATTCCCCTATCATTATTCTCTAACTTTATATCCCTATACACTCTCTATCATGGTTACGGATCCAATGGAGGGGTATACAAGATAAGATGAGGGTGAAAATAATAAAATAAAACGAACAACGTAAAAACTGAAAAATTAAAGAATAATTGAAAAGGGGACTGGGCCGGACCCAATGCCTGATAGGAGTTTATGCCCACCTAGGGAAAACTCCCCATTATAGACTAAATGAGGGTGAAAAAATCTCAATATGAGACAATGGTTAAATGATATTACGGAATTAACCAACATAAATATATTAATATTTAATTAATTAAATAATAATTATTAGTTATTATTATAAATTTTTAAAACCACATATTTAAAACAAAGAGTTTTCCTAAGGTAAACAGGCTATGTTGTGACCAATAGAGTGATCATAAAAAATTATCTATTTTTATCTTATATGACAAATTAACATTTTAACCCTTTATAAGCTTCTAAGAGTAAACAATATCAAAATGTTTTTAAATATTCTATTATGAAATAATATAGGCCATTACCAAATCAATCAAATCCAAGTGAAATGAAATGTAAAGGGCATGAAAACACATATAGAATACGAAATATTGTGTTGTAGGTAAGTCAATTTCTAGTGTAATAACCTAAAGTCATCTCATCTAAAAATTAAATAATTTAAAATTTTAATTCATATTTAACAATCACTTCATGATGTATAAATACAGTGCCCATACTTATATATTATATTTATTATATTGATAGAAGAGTCCTAAAATGATATAAGGGATGAAAATATGCATTTTCAAATGATAACAAGCCTTATTAAAACAAACATACACGTATTTTTGACAAATATTTTTTTCATGTAAATTAAATTATAAAAAAAATTTCGGATGAATTGGTTTTATCTATGTGTAATAAATATGTTGCAAGATAATTTTGTTTCTTAATAATTAGAAGAGTCATTTTGTATCAAACATTAATATATTCACAATAGTTAATAGATATTTTTGCATACTAAATAGAGAATAAATGGTAACATGAACCTATAGAAATATTGGGGCCATGAACGAATTGATGGAACAAAGGGGAAGTTAGAGAAAGTGTTATTTTCTAGAACATAACTATTTCAATGAAGATACATATGATTTATTTCATAATTTAATTTTATATATTTAAATGTGATCCTTGAATTAATTTTCTTTTTAAAAAAATGCAATGTATGAAAAGAAATCCATCTTTATTCATAATTTGAATAACTCAATAAACGATGAAATCTTTCATTTTTTATGGGAATGTGTCAAAAAAACATTTTTTTACAAATATTTTTGTAAAACATAAAACAAAAAAATACATTCAAACATTCATTTTTACAAACTAGATTATATGACAAAATTACTATTAGAATAATAAATATAAATGAACAATGAATTAGTATATGAATATGTATATTTGAGATAACAAATATCAACAGATATTGTTGGAACTATTTTTTAATGATCAAAAAATACTTTTTATTACGACATTGATGAGTTTTATTTTTTGTGGTAGTAATTTATAATGTATGAAAATTGGTGAAAACATGACAACGTTTTGGAATGAATCACCGCAAAATGTGACTCTCCATTGAGGATGTGAAATTTGGATAAGTATTGAAACCACCTACTGTCAGAGTTGACCCATGGAAATATGAAAAAGTATTGAAAATAGCATCCATTAAAAAAGAGTCACTAACAGGATGCAAACATGGATATGTATTAGAAAGACCTACCCCCATAGGATGACTCACCATCAGTTCGTGGAACCATCAATATTGGATAAGTATTGAGATTACCTACCATTATAGTTGAATTTTTGAAACGTTCTAGAATAACCTAACACCTAGTTGAGTCACCGTTGAGCATGACTTACCATTAGCCTGACTCACCATTGACATGTATCACTGTCAATTTATGTCACAGTTAGGATGGCTCACTTCCAATGATTGTATCACCATTATAATGAGTCACCATCAGTATTTTTCATTAATTTCAACTAAGAGTTTCTAACATCTATTTTATCAAATTTAGTGTGAATGATTATTTTAATCATTGTTTTTTAGAGACATGTAGAGAACATTAAAGAACAATTCAGAGTTCAGTACAAGGTGTATATCACAATGATTGTTCTTCAAATTGATATTCTTGCATGAAACTATTAAAATATGTAGAATGATCCCTCACATCAATGTGAGAAAACACACATAAAAATACACACTCATGTGAAGTTAGCTGAATCACATTTCAAGAACCAGAATAGTGACCCTAGTTGAGAGAAAACACAATTTACCATGAACTACTCAAGTCTATGAGAATGTGGAGAACATAAAATTGTCACCAACTTCCCATAGTCTAGAAAAAAAATTCAAAACACTCTGTTGTACAACAATTTTTTGAAACAGGACTCGATCTTCAATTCAATATAAAATTATGGAGTCATAACCTTCAGAGTATATCATGTATAGCAACACAACAATTCTACATATATTTATTTGACGTTTTTATCAATTTTTATTACAATATGATCAGTTTTTAATACTTTTAATTAAACACACACATTGTCTCATAATATTTATCTAGAATATACATGACGTATTCTTAAACAATAATTCTCTTATTTTCCTATGGTATTATGAAAGTGGTACCCATGTGGAATGTGTTTATTTTATTCTAACAATGTTTTGGAAGAGGTCATCATGTGGAATGGATAGGTTTATTGTTGTTTACTATATCTATTTTGTGGAACATAGATTAATTTATATAATCTTCTTGACCATAGGTGATTTCAAATTGGATAGGATTATGTCTCTTTTTGAGGATGAACCTCTATCCTTCTTTACATTGTGTGTTGTGTATTATTTTATATATAATATTTAAATTTTAAAATGTTTTAAATTGTAAACAAAGACACTACACTAATAGTTTCTATTAATTAGTGTTTATATAAGGTTTTGATTAATTAAATTG
This sequence comes from Viscum album, assembly GCA_963277665.1. Taxonomy (NCBI): domain Eukaryota; kingdom Viridiplantae; phylum Streptophyta; class Magnoliopsida; order Santalales; family Viscaceae; genus Viscum; species Viscum album. The sequence continues at coordinate 1,048,562,045 of OY728130.1, read as the reverse complement.
ATTTCTACAGTTATATTAGTTTTCATAAATACTTTAATTAAGGCTTAATAAATTTTTAGATAAATATTTTAAAAGATAAAAAATTATATCAATCTTCTATTTTGATGAAATGTAATATTTTAATTAATTTGGTGTATTTTATTTAAATCAATTTTTTATAGAAATATGTATCAGGTATTCAATTCACCCCCTCTTGAGATACTCACACCATCCAACATTTGGTATCAATTGACTTTCAAAATATTTTCCACTTTCATTTAAGTTGTTTTACAAATATTAAATTTTATCAATTATATATTTAGTTATTAAAATGGATAATAGACTTGATGGTTCTACTACAAACATACCTTATTATTTTAACATTAATAACTACGTACAATGGACGATAAATATGACTATTAATATAGAGTGTATGGTTTTTGGATTTTTTATCTGCTGTATAGGTTATGTATGAGTCTCCCAAGACTTGTAGAAAATATTGGATTGATGCAACTAACATTCCAATTACGATAATTTTAATTCAATGAATGAAATTTACTATAACATAGGTGATAAAGAGTTCAACACAATATATCCTAGTAAAACTACTTAAGAAATTTGGTATACATTGGCTATTTCACATAAAGGAACTATGGATATTAATGAATTGATATTGAATAAAAATAAAATTTAGAATTGTACTTTTAATATGAAACTTGAGGAATTGATTTTTGATATTTAACTCATGATAAGAAAAATAGTCAATACAATAATATCCCTGGAAAATCAAGTTTTTTATAATGTTCAACTCTTGTGACATATTATATTCCATATAGAGAGATCGAGAGGGAATTATATTTTTATAAGTAAATCCTACGACAAAAATAAGCTGGTTTTAAAGGAATGGATTGGGATTTTTATGATGCATGTGGAAGAAAATAAGATATATCATGATGAAAATGAAGAACGTAAGGGAAATATATTCTTTTTCAAGTCATCATTAATAATATATTAAAAAGGAAAAAGGTAAAAACATAGAATTCTAGTGAAGGGGAATCCTCTATTTATTGTGATGAGGAAATCAATCATTTGGATAAAATTTTAATGAAGTTCTACAAGAATAATAAATTATTACGAAATCCTTGTTACAAGGGAGAATTTAACAATAAAGGAACCTGAAAAAAGGATTAGATATGATATGACCAGTCAAATGAGATTACCTATAATTAATATAAGTGGAAATGACATATTAAGGATGATTGTACAAATTTTAAATACAACAAGATGTTTTAGGATAAATAAATACAATATAAGAATGATATGAAACAAAAATGGAATTTAATCTAATGATAGTTCCAGTGACTCAGACTCAACTCATGAAGTGAATTCTAACAGAGCCAACATGTTCTTCATGATAAGAGTATCTAAGGTACATACTGTATCTATTAAACTTAATTCAAATCACAAATAAAATGAAATTACTGATGATATTTATAAAGAATAAATCTGGGAATACATTAATATGCTTGAAGATATATTTAATAAAATGAAAGACAAATATAATTTTCTCATGAGGAAACATTCTTTATATATAAATGTTAAATTAGATCTCACTGTATAAAGAGAAAACAATACTCAAATATTAATTAAAAGTAATAAATTAATTTATTAAATGAGAAACTAAATAATAATTTAGGAATATTTAAAAATGTAATAGAGACACTTACAAAAATTATAGGGACAAAATTTATCCAAATATATGACTAGAATAGGATATCAACATAGACATAGAATAGTTGTAAAGATAACATTTATTCCTATGTATAATTTTGAAAAATAGGTGGAAAATTTTTATTGTAGAGGACCAATTAATATTTTCATTTAAATAAATATTCAATCTTTTTACCAAAAATCTATTTAAAAATTGTGTGTTCCAAAGAAATTAATAAGTAATATATCTGGATCGTAGAATATATGGATACCGAAATCATTTTTGGTATAATAATTTTTAGGAAACCATCATAATGAGATCCTATAAAAATTTACAGTATATGGAAAGAATATGTTCCAAACATATGAATAGATACAACATAAGTTTAAATAATATCATAATATTAGATGGAGGACATATTAACATAGTGATAATTAAAAATTAAATATAATCATCCTTGGCCTAATTGGTAACATTAACTCAGTGTTAATTTTAAAATTACTTTTTTTATGTTTTAAAATATAATAAGATTATCATTTGACAATTTCTATATGATGGTTTTCATGTGATATTTTAAAATAATCAATGTAATGTTTTTAAGTGTAAAAATGATTTTGAATTTAATAGTTTGATATATGAGAATGTGTATGCTATTGATCTTTATTCTTTGATTTCTCAAAATGTATCTTGCTTAAGTGACTTTCAAAAAGAATCTTTGATTTTTAATAATAAACCTCACCACTATAATTTTAACATCTCATGTAAATGAAGAATAATATCTTTTCCTACTTAATAATATTTGTGAAATAAATTTTAATTTTACTTTAAAAGGGTTTTTATGTTCGATAGCTTACCTGATAAGCCACAACTGGTTTCTTTGAAATCATACATTGCAGACTAATAATTTAATATTATTATTTTATATTGATGTTAACTACTAGCTGTTGTGTTGGTGTGAATGAATAAAACTAACTAAAATATGATTATACATGTTTTTCAAATGTATTTACTTTTATCCAATAAAAGATAGAGGCTTAAAATGTGAATGAATATAATTTCAAAGCATAATTTACATTAAAAGGTCAATTTACCACCTTTTATTGGGGAACCCTATATAAATATATTTTTGGTCACTTTAATATATTCTATTTAACAAAATAAAATCCTTCTTTAGAATGGGGACATCAAAATTTACTTTGTGTAAATTTATGGAATAATTCTGATAAAGTTCATTTTTTAATGAATAGTCAAACATACTGTATTTTAATTCAAAACAGTGTATTAATATAATTATTTTTTTTGTTTAGATTATCTATTTAAATATTTTTAAAGTTTAATTAGTATATATTTTTTCTATTTAATCCAATTTTTGTCTTTGGTTTTAATTTCACTTTGAATTTGGACATAAACAAGTGTCAATATTTTGATAGTTATTATTTCTTAAAAACTTGCTATTTGTTTCAACAATGGAAATTAATTTTAAATTAATTAATGAAACTTATGTGATTATAATTTGTTAAAATAGACATCATTTCTGAATTCATGCAATAAAATATAGCTTAGGCTGAATTTTTTTTATTTTCCTGAAAAACATAAATATTTGATGAATTGTGAAACCACTTAGTAGTAGTTAAAAAAACTGTCTTTTTCATTTAAATGAAATAATACCACTTCTATGAATTGAATTTAGAAAATATTACATACATGGTTGTTATTATTATGTAAAATGTGGTCCAATTTGATGAAATTAATTTTTGGTGAAAAGTAACTTTTGACTTTTATTTACCATGTTTAAAGGTAAATAGGGTAATTCAATGTAAAAAGAATAGTATAATAATTAAAAATCTATTTAACATTTGTAGTGACCTTATTATATGCGTAATGGAAAACCATGGTCATCCTTGAGTCGACTTTGATACCCCATGGATCCACTTCTGATTTATAATGACACTTTAGATTAATTAATTTGAAGTAACGACAAAAATGACATAAACAAAAATCTTTTAGTAAATTAATTTTTAAATATTGTTATATAAGTTATCATTTAGACTATATATATTTTTTAGAAAGATAAATCTATTTCCTACATCATGGTATTTTTTTATAATTTTTATAAATTTAATAAATTAAATTATTTATGACACAAAACCAATGTAGTGTTTACCCCATTAATAAATCATTTAAATAAATAAAATTATAAATATTAAAATAATATCATAAACCTATCCAATATTTATTGGATGATTTTATTTAGACCACTATTCTTCTTATCTTTGACTCTAAGGATTTTTGGACCTTTAGAAACCTAAAATCATTATATATTAAAATATTATTTTCACACATTCTAAAAGAGCCCCTCCCCCCTTATAAAAAGAGACCATTTATAACCAATTCCACACACCACTCAAGCCTTTTGGATCACCCAAACTCTACCCAATTTGTAACAGCCCAAGATTTTATGAAAAATATTCTTTTTTATTTCACTAATGTATTGTGTTGTACGCTACACCAAAAGGAGCTTGCACAACACGCATCCTTGACTTGCCTTGCATTACACGCAATCGCAACCTTCCTCGATAGCGTGTGTGGTACGTAATACTGAGTTTCACGAAACAATGATATGCTATTAAAATATTATTAAAACTAGCCATTATGAATAGTAATAACCAGTTTTTAAATTTTAGAAATTTTAACTCTCAAAATGGAATTCATTTTTGGATTCGGAGTATCGAATTTAGCCTAAGGTGAAATTTTGGTACTTTTCGGATAACTTTCATATTCTGATGAATAGTGAAAATTACTAAATTATAATTAAAAAAAACTTTTTTAATCGAAATAATTAATAGTGATAAATCATTAATTTGAGTGGTTTTAAAGTATATTTAGAATATATTTTTACAATTTAATACAATTTTGGTCATTGGTTGTAACTTCACATTTAAACCAGACATAATCAAGTGTCAATCTTTTGATATATATTGTTTCCTAAAAACACGCTATTTATTTTAACAGCGGGATTTAATTATAAAATTAATTAATGCAACTTATATGTTATGAATTTGGTAAAATAGATTTCATTTTTGAATTCGGAATATGAAATATAGCTTAGGATGAAATTTTGGCATTGTTCTGAAAAACATCAATTTTTTATGTATAGTGAAACTACTAAGTGGTAGTTAAAAAAAACTGAATTTTTCATAAAACTTAATTTTTCCGCTTCTGTGAATGGAATTTCGAAAATCCGAGAGACACGATTAATATCAAGGACTAAAATGTGGTTAAATGAGATGAAAATAATTTTTTGGTGAATAGTAACTTCTTACTTTTTTACCGCGGTTAATAGTAAATAGGGTAACTAAGGGTAAATATGATATTACTATTACCCTAACACATGTCCTAATTCTATTGGACAAGTGTAATTCGACCAAAAACAAACTTAGGAATAAAATATGACCATTTAGGCCCACTTGGATTAGATTAGGACATTTATTATTAATTTATTTAAAGAAAGGTTAAAATAGTTAAAATCAAAGTTTAATAAGTAAATCATTTTTAATATGGGGTTATACATAAGATAAATTCGATTGTAAATATTCATTAGAAAGCTAAACAGATTTCCTACATGATGGTATTTTATTTGTAATTTTAGACATAAAATAATTTAATTTATTTATGACACAACGATGATGCAGTAATTATCTTATTAATGAAATATTGACATAATTGATGTTACAAACACCAAATAAATGTAATTTGAGATTTTTTATGAATTCCACTAATTTTTTAGGTTACTATGATATATTAATGTTGATTTAATCAACTTGGTTCGAACATTTAATTCTGTTATGACTTTCACAAAAATCATATATCAAATAGTGTCAAAATTGACACAAAATAGTTTTTAAATCAAATATTATATTATTAATTGTTATTGTATTCCTAAAAATCTAAGGTTCGGCCAAATGACTTAGATAAGGATATATATATTAATAATAAACAATTTGGGGTTCGTTTGGCATGTTATAGTAAGTTTATTAACCATATAGTGAAAGAAAACAAAAAGACATGGTAAAAGTTAAATTATTTAACTTAGAGTTAAATTTAATTGATAAGGTTAAAATAATACCCTAAACTTGTCTAAATCCTATTGGATGATAGGATTTAGACCCATACCCACTTTAGCTTCTAAATAAGACCCTTTGGAACCATTATAAACCGATTTTGACTTTAATATAAAATAATATTTTGAGATATTCCTAAGGTGGCCCTCTCCTCCCTTATAAAAGGACACCTCCTCCCCCTCCTCCTCACACCAATTTGAGCACTCAAGCTCGGCCAACCCCTGCCAAAATCTCTCCTCCACTTCCCTAGAAACATCCTAGAGGTTTTGGTCTTCCTCAAAGTCCAATTTTAGTGCCCTAAGAGGAGGTCTCAAAGAAGCACTTCAAAGAAGAGGTAATTACCGTTACCAATTCTTTCATTTTTATTTCTTCTTCCACTTCTTCTTCTTAGGTTGTTTCATTATGAAGTAATAACATCAGTATCACTCATATACTGATATGTTATTATAATTATGAAACAACCCTATTTCACCATCTATCCATCCTATGGAAAAAGAAATCACCGCGCGTGCGTACGTACGGAATACCGTCTCCACGCCGTGGTGTAATCTATTTTTCACCACCACCTTACATGGATGGGTATAATGGTGTAAAGAATGACTATACATAGTTATTAAAACATAATATTGATTCTGATATATTGTATAATCCACTCCAATTCAATTCAATATTTATAGAAATGATATCATCGCTCGTGCGTACGTACGGACTACCGTCACCACGACGCGATGAGATTCATTCTCCATGTTAACCATTTAAGAATGATTATAATGTATATATAAGAAATAATAATGAAATATATGACATTATAAAGCTACTAGATTTATGTATATATATACATATGTATGTCATCTACTTACTTCCATTTCAAGACAATAAGGAAAGGAAAACAGCGTTCATGCGTACGTACGGACTACCGTCTCCATGAACGGTGTTTTTCATTTTATTTATCTACCTATTATATATATATATACTGAATATATATGATATATAAATCATATTTTATATTCTGGAAGTGAGTAAATCATGATATAAGTAATAATGATGTCAAGAACAACAAGTCAAAACACCTACGATAAATGAAACGATTTTACCCAAAACGCTTCTTTAACATGGAATTTACAAAAGAACGGGTAATATAATGTCATAAGTGAACCATATATGATATCATAACAATTAATATGATTCTGTAATAAGTCAATAACATGATTTAAATCATTATACACGAGGTTCGGACACTTAGAAAGCAAGTCGGACCTAAGGTAAGGGAAATATCACAATCTCATTTTTATCCGAGATTGTTTATACGTTGGTATTTACTGGGGTGTATTTTATCATCCACATCCATGTTTTCTCAATATGTAATATTATTTACATCCACCTACAATTTTTTAAATCCAATTTTACCCTTCTATTAGTTTTTAGTAAAAGATTTGAAAGGAATCTTTTGTCGTTTTTTTATACGAGGTACTTTTTGACTTTTCCGACAAAAGTACGAAGAATGTTTTTTTTTAACTTATACGGCACGAACGGATTTTTAAGGTTTTATAAAGCCTTATTTTCATGAACCTTCCTCCAAAATATTTCATGACTATTTTCAATAAAATATCTTTCTTTTAAAATTGCATGATGTTTTGTGAAAAGAAATTGATTTTGAAGAAGAAAGGATATTTTCCTCAAGAATTCAATTCTAGTGTTTTATAAAAATTATTTTCCATCTAAGATAATAAAGGGTTCTGTTTATATCCATATTTTTACATTGATTTGACTATGTTGTGATGGAATTATGTTTATGAATTCCTTTATCTTATATGAATGGTTTTATGATGTCATGTTGTTTAAGAATCCCATTTTTATTACATGGGTTATGCAATGATGTATGGTTTATGATTTTGTGGCACACATAAGAATGGTATCATTATGAGATGGGTGGGACCTATATCTCCCTCCAATGCATTGGGTAAAGATTTTATATCTCATGAGATAGACATGGCTGGAATGGTAGGTTATACCGGTTCAGTGAAACAGGACTGAAACGAGGGTTACTCGATTCAGAAAGGGAATTTGTCCACTAAGATAGTCTTGGCAATGAGTCTTGACTAACATGAAATGATTCTCTATGATTATGTGTGAATGCCACAAAGTTTCATGTTTTAAGTTATGATTATTGTGATTACATTTCACTACCATGATTTATCCCATGTTATGAAATTATGCTCTCTTTTGCAGGTTATGATTTCCAAAATGTTATGTTCTTATGAATATGATGTGATTGATATTTCTTTTGTTTACTCTTACTGAGCATTTGAGCTCACCCTTTTATGTTTTCTTTTCCCCAGGATATAAATAAAGGTTTTAGGTAAATAAAAAAAAGAAGAAGATCTTTATGGGAGATGTTGAAGATCTTTCACCACGATTAGAAGATTATAGTCCGAGTTTCCAAAGACACTAAACTATTACGGTCCTTGTGTGTGTGTTTTTGTAATGTACTAAGTATTCCACAAAAGTAATGTAATGTCAATGTACGTCATGATTCGGGTCTCTACAGTTGGTATCAGAGGAAAGGTTTAGTCAACCTTTGGAAACTAGGATGTGAGAACGTTAGTGAGATCCCTAGAGATATTTCTAAGGTATGTCTAGGGATGTCCCTAAGGTTAAGTATACGTATAGGTTATAGTCCTAGAATTGCGCTAACGATCTTAGAATTTAACCTAAGATGTTAGATATTGAGGGTGTTTTCCCTTTACTATGTTGTCTTCCCTAGCATGATTTCTCCTCTCACAAAATTCTTTTTGTGTTTTAGTTAATGGAGGGAACCAGAAGGAATTCGGTTAACATTGAATCCAATGGACAAATTGGTGACTATGAGCAACAAAATTGTGTAATACCTAGAGATAAAGATATTGTGATTATGCCGAATCAGTCATCGCGATATATGATTAACAAGGTGAAATTTAGTGGTATGACTAATTCATCAAAGAAGAGGAAGATAAACTATTATGCATGTTCGCATGTTGAGGAGCATAAAGAAAGGAAGATTGAGATTTCTAAAGAAGGGAAGAAGAACCTTGAGGAATACCTCAAATGGAGGGATCGATGTTATCTGTGTGGAGAAAAGGGTCATGGAGTGACAGATTGTTATGGAGTTCAATGTCTTATTTGTGGAGAACATGGGCATTACCCAACTCAATGCCCTGACCTAAAAAGTTACTTCTAAACCAAGGAAGGACTTACTCCAGGACAATCATTGAAGTGGATGGACAGAAGTGTGTATGTATTGGTATTCAAGAATAATGTTGTTGAGGTACTTTTATGGTGTACTGAAATATTTATGTTTTTGTCTATTGTGGTTTTCAATAATTTTATGGTACCGGTAACCATGAAAAGTGATTGAGACATTTTTGGTAAACAGATGATATGAGCATAATGAAGGGATAAGAAGATAATGAGATGTTTGATTGTATTCATGAGCTCATGATTGATATAAAGACTAAGTGATATCATGGTTTGAGTTTATAGAATTTTTGGATTTTGATATGTTGAAAGAGTTAACTTTAGACAGCAATCATGTTTTCACTAAGGTTTAATTGGTATTCATTTTTCAAGAGAATACATGATTAAGGTATTCACATGATTGGAATGTGACCAACAAGACATATCTTATGATATATGGGGATCAACGATGGTGGACTGTAGTATTATGGATAAGCCTAAAAGATTAAAATGGATTATGTTGGACATAAGTTAGTATTGTTTAAGGATAGAAGATTTTCGATATTATTGATGGGATGTTATAGTAATGTAGTTTTATAAAAAGGAAAACCTGCAGGATGGGCGACAACCCATCGCGTCGGACAAGGCTGTGGGAATCGAACCCACAACCGAAGTGCGACTGGCCTTTATCGCTTACCACTGTCCTACATGAAGTCCCTGTTTATTAGAAACTAGTTTTATTATATTGAGCAGTATGATATATGAAGTATAAAGTCCATTTTAGGAACCATATATGATTAATATTACTATAGATCGACATATGTATATAATTTTTGCTAACCTTTTGTTTGAGACAGATGGAATGACCTGTCATTCTATCACATGATCTGCTACCACTTCACGAATAACAAATTCAACTTCATTTATTTAAGAGATGAAGTGGAAATTGTTAAAGGCACGAACAATAGTGAGATTGTTCCAAAATAAGGTAAGTATTTATTCTAATTCAAATTCTTTAACTTTAGGGAAACGATCTTGCAAACCAAAAATGTTGTCCTAGTAATCTTATATCTGATGAATCAGATGGTATCTTAGATCGTCACAAATTTATGGCTTTGTGATTGCTGGCTTTTCCATAGCCATGTTCTCTACCACTCTCCATCAGAACATGATGGTTAGATTTCTCTTCCATATCCATATTTTCACCAATGTGGAAACCCAGTGATTAGTTTATTTGGGTAACCGTTATGTTTCATACTTTTGTTTTTAAAGATTGGTTTTGGTATTCTTTTTTACGATGTGGGTTTCTATTAAAGAAACTTTCGAATAGTAAACCATTTGTAACCCCGACGAATTTCGAGGGCGAAATTCATTTTAAGGGGGGTAGAATGTAACAGCCCGAGATTTTATGAAAAATATTCTTTTTTATTTCACTAATGTCTTGTGTTGTACGCTACACCAAAAGGAGCTTGCACAACACGCATCCTTGACTTGCCTTGCATTACACGCAATCGCAACCTTCCTCGATAGCGTGTGTGGTACGTAATACTGAGTTTCACGAAACAATGATATGCTATTAAAATATTATTAAAACTAGCCGTTATGAATAGTAATAACCAGTTTTTAAATTTTAGAAATTTTAACTCTCAAAATGGAATTCATTTTTGGATTCGGAGTATCGAATTTAGCCTAAGGTGAAATTTTGGTACTTTTCGGATAACTTTCATATTCTGATGAATAGTGAAAATTACTAAATTATAATTAAAAACAACTTTTTTAATCGAAATAATTAATAGTGATAAATCATTAATTTGAGTGGTTTTAAAGTATATTTAGAATATATTTTTACAATTTAATACAATGTTGGTCATTGGTTGTAATTTCACATTTAAACCAGACATAATCAAGTGTCAATCTTTTGATATATATTGTTTCCTAAAAACACGCTATTTATTTTAACAGCGGGATGTAATTATAAAATTAATTAATGCAACTTATATGTTATGAATTTGGTAAAATAGATTTCATTTTTGAATTCGGAATATGAAATATAGCTTAGGATGAAATTTTGGCATTGTTCTGAAAAACATCAATTTTTGATGAATAGTGAAACTACTAAGTTGTAGTTAAAAAAAACTGAATTTTTCCTAAAACTTAATTTTTCCGCTTCTGTGAATGGAATTTCGAAAATACGAGAGACACGGTTAATATCAAGGACTAAAATGTGGTTCAATGAGATGAAAATAATTTTTTGGTGAATAGTAAATTTTTACTTTTTTACCGCGGTTAATAGTAAATAGGGTAACTAAGGGTAAATATGATATTAATATTACCCTAACACATGTCCTAATTCTATTGGACAACTGTAATTCGACCAAAAACAAACTTAGAAATAAAATATGACCATTTAGGCCCACTTGGATTAGATTAGGACATTTATTATTAATTTATTTAAAGAAAGGTTAAAATAGTTAAAATCAAAGTTTAATAAGTAAATCATTTTTAATATGGGGTTATACATAAGATAAATTCGATTGTAAATATTCATTAGAAAGAAAAAAAGATTTCCTACATGATGGTATTTTATTTGTAATTTTTAGACATAAAATAATTTAATTTATTTATGACACAACGATGATCCAGTAATTATCTTATTAATGAAATATTGACATAATTGATGTTATAAACACCAAATAAATGTAATTTGAGATTTTTTATGAATTCCACTAATTTTTTAGGTTACTATGATATATTAATGTTGATTTAATCAACTTGGTTCGAACATTTAATTCTGTTATGACTTTCACAAAAATCATATATCAAATAGTGTCAAAATTGACACAAAATTGTTTTTAAATCAAATATTATATTATTAATTGTTATTGTATTCCTAAAAATCTAAGGTTCGGCCAAATGACTTAGATAAGGATATATATATTAATAATAAACAATTTGGGGTTCGTTTGGCATGTTATAGTAAGTTTATTAACCATATAGTGAAAGAAAACAAAAAGACATGGTAAAAGTTAAATTATTTAACTTAGAGTTAAATTTAATTGATAAGTTTAAAATAATACCCTAAACTTGTCTAAATCATATTGGTTGATAGGATTTCGACACATCCCCACTTTATCTTCGAAATAAGACCCTTTGGAACCATTATAAACCGATTTTGACTTTAATATAAAATAATATTTTGAGATATTCCTAAGGTGCCCCTCTCCTCCCTTATAAAAGGACACCTCCTCCCCCTCCTCCTCACACCAATTTGAGCACTCAAGCTCGGCCAACCCCTGCCAAAATCTCTCCTCCACTTCCCTAGAAACATCCTAGAGGTTCTGGTCTTCCTCAAAGACCAATTTTAGTGCCCTAAGAGGAGGTCTCAAAGAGGCACTTCAAAGAAGAGGTAATTACCGTTACCAATTCTTTCATTTTTATTTCTTCTTCCACTTCTTCTTCTTAGTTTGTTTCATTATGAAGTAATAACATCAGTATCACTCATATACTGATATGTTATTATAATTATGAAACAACCCTATTTCACCATCTATCCATCCTATGGAAAAAGAAATCACCGCGCGTGCGTACGTACGGAATACCGTCTCCACGCCGTGGTGTAATCTATTTTTCACCACCACCTTACATGGATGGGTATAATGGTGTAAAGAATAACTATACATAGTTATTAAAACATCATATTGATTATGATATATTTTATAATCCACTCCAATTCAATTCAATATTTATAGAAATGATATCATCGCTCGTGCGTACGTACGGACTTCCGTCTCCACGACGCGATGAGATTCATTCTCCATGTTAACCATTTAAGAATGATTATAATGTATATATAAGAAATAATAATGAAATATATGACATTATAAAGATACTGGATTTATGTATATATATACATATTTATGTCTTCTACTTACTTCCATTTCAAGACAATAAGGAAAGGAAAACAGCGTTCATGCGTACGTACGGACTACCGTCTCCATGAACGATGTTTTTCATTTTATTTATCTACCTATTATATATATATATATACTGAATATATATGATATATAAATCATATTTTATATTCTGGAAGTGAGTAAATCATGATATAAGTAATAATTATGTCAAGAACAACAAGTCAAAACACCTACGATAAATGAAACGATTTTACCCAAAACGCTTCTTTAACATGGAATTTACAAAAGAACGGGTAATATAATGTCATAAGTGAACCATATATGATATCATAACAATTAATATGATTCTGTAATAAGTCAATAACATGATTTAAATCATTATGCAGGAGGTTCGGACACTTACAAAGCAAGTCGGACCTAAGGTAAGGGAAATATCACAATCTCATTTTTATCCGAGATTGTTTATACGTTGGTATTTACTGGGGTGTATTTTATCATCCACATCCATGTTTTCTCAATATTTAATATTATTTACATCCACCTACAATTGTTTAAATCCAATTTTACCCTTCTATGAGTTTTTAGTAAAAGATATGAAAGGAATCTTTTGTCGTTTTTTTATACGAGGTACTTTTTGACTTTTCCGACAAAAGTACGAAGAATGTTTTTTTTAACTTATACAGCACGAACGGATTTTTACGGTTTTATAAAGCCTTATTTTCGTGAACATTCCTCCAAAATATTTCATGACTATTTTCAATAAAATATCTTTCTTTTAAAATTGAATGATGTTTTGTGAAAAGAAATTGATTTTGAAGAAGAAAGGATATTTTCCTCAAGAATTCAATTCTAGTGTTTTATCAAAATTATTTTCCATCTAAGATAATAAAGGGTTCTGTTTCTATCCATATTTTTACATTGATTTGACTATGTTGTGATGGAATTATGTTTATGAATTCCTTTATCTTATATGAATGGTTTTATGATGTCATGTTGTTTAAGAATCCCATTTTTATTACATGGGTTATGCAATGATGTATGGTTTATGATTTTGTGGAACACATAAGAATGGTATCATTATGAGATTGGTGGGACCTATATCTCCCTCCAATGCATTGGGTAAAGATTTTATATCTCATGAGATAGACATGGCTGGAATGGTAGGTTATACCGGTTCAGTGAAACAGGACTGAAACGAGGGTTACTCGATTCAGAAAGGGACTTTGTCCACTAAGATAGTCTTGGCAATGAGTCTTGACTAACAAGAAATGATTCTCAATGATTATGTGTGAATGCCACAAAGTTTCATGTTTTAAGTTATGATTATTGTGATTACATTTCACTACCATGATTTATCCCATGTTATGAAATTATGCTCTCTTTTGCAGGTTATGATTTCCAAAATGTTATGTTCTTATGAATATGATGTGATTGATATTTCTTTTGTTTACCCTTACTGAGCATTTGAGCTCACCCTTTTATGTTTTCTTTTCCCCAGGATATAAAGAAAGGTTTTAGGTAAATAAAAAAAAAGAAGAAGATCTTTATGGGAGATGTTGAAGATCTTTCACCATGATTAGAAGATTATATTCCGAGTTTCCAAAGACACTAAACTATTACGGTCCTTGTGTGTGTGTTTTTGTAATGTACTAAGTATTCCGCAAAAGTAATGTAATGTCAATATACGTCAAGCTTCGGGTCTCTACACAATTAATCTATCTACATCACTATCTTACACTTAGAAGCCTTAACTTATGAAAAAGGCACTTCAACAATATGTTTGGTTCAAACGAAAGAGAGTTACCCAAATTAAAGTTAACGGTTTATCATAACTTCTTTTATTTTATATTACTTCTCCAACCCCTAAACTCTATTTATTCCATTCATTTATAAAAACACAAGTATAATTAATATACTAGTATGTTTTTATGGGAAATATTCAATCTACACATACACACACCTCCATCTAATGGGAGAAGGACATACTATTTCTGTGGATGGAAAACTAACGCCTCATGAAACGATGATTATTCGATTATCTCCTACCCCCCCTCATGGTGGACATTAATATAGCACTGTATATACATGATATGTATTGTGTTTATGTTTTATTTATGATTCTTTATTTTCCATTTATATCATACCTTTATGGTTTCCAAAATGGGTAAATGCGTTAATTGCATTTAAGGAAGTGCAAACTATTGCCCCCTCAAAGTGATATGACTCGTTAATGTCATATGTGGGATGTATAAAGGATGGAATTAATTATATTATATGATATTATACTATAATTATTATATAACTATTTATCATTATGTTTTAACTGTATTAAAATAATAAATAGAAATGGAAGTAGCGTTCATGCGTACGTACGACTTACCGTCTCCATGAACGGTGCATTTCATTTCTTACCTCCAAAGTTTATGTACTATTATAAATACATGTATTGTTACAACCCAAAGTTCTTCAATGAAAATTCCCTTCATAAAATTATGTCATAATATCACATGAATGCACAAAATAATGAACTACTATGTGATAAGGGACATTTAAACATAAGTTTGTCACATCTGTGTTTGGAATTTTGAAAATCCGACATACACGGTTGTGTTCAAGATGATTTTTAGAGTCTGATAGAACAAACCTGTCATTTTGGTGAATAGTAACACTTATGAATAGTAAAATGAACAGTAATATTATCTTTATGAATAGTATATAATAATATTATTTTATTTTCATAAGGAAATAAGATAATGAGATGTTAATTAATTTTTCAATTAGAAATAAAACTAAGTGCAACATTAAGATTGTTATTTTTCAAAATAACTATGAATTTATTTATAAATTAAATTAATAATATTTAGAAAATTAATTTTGAAAAATGGACTTCATTTTTGAAATATATACATTGAAAAATGGTAAGGAAATTTTTTTGTTATTTTTCTGAAAGACTCGAATTTTTGATGAATAGTGAAATACGGTATAATACAGTATATAAAAATTAACAGTTAAATACACTATTCATGACATCACAAGTGATGCAAGGACACATGGTTCAAAATCACCTAAACTAATTACTATTAGGGGTCACATGAAACAATACAATTGGTTGTCTTGAGGGAAATAATAAAATATTGTATTAAATATTCAATATTTACCCCTCCCCTCCAATATAAAAACCACCCTTCACACCGTCATTCCCTCACACCTCTCAAGCACGAAGCCTTCTTTAAAATCTACCCAAATAACTTCCCTAGCCCCTCCCCCACGTAAAATAGCTTCTTGTCACATCAAAAGTCCATGAAAAGGCCCTTAAGGAGGTTCTGAAGAGAAGGATTCAAGTGGTAATTTCTCTCCCACTTCTCCTTTAATTTCCTTTCATGTTCAAGTTCATTTCCTGATCTCTCCCTACCTATCATCACCCAAATAGTATTGTAACTAAAGTTTTATACATATAATGGAATGTTATGATTCTAATGGGATATTAAATCATCGAAATCCCTTTTCCATATTTCTTTTATTTTATTAAAGAGAATGTTGTTCGTGAGGTGTTAATTTATCACCTTCAAGAACGACATGTTTTATACTTCCATTTATACCTTTATATCTGGTCATGAAACAATTGATATTGTTGAAACAGAATATTTTATAAGTATTAAGTCCTATTTAATGTTCTGGAACTGACTTATGAACTTATTACTATGTGATAAATTAAAACAAGTTTGTTGTGATCGAAAAACCGCCGAAATTGACCCAAATAACCATCATTTAATTCTTATCTAATGATTCATCCACATAGATCTAATATAATTCATTATAAGATAATTAAAACTCATGTAATATCATTAATAACATGTGATATTAGTTCTGTTTGTTTACCCATGTTCTACCCAAACATCAATTTATGAATACAAGTGAACCACCCAAGAAAATCCATAAAAACGAACATCCCCAAACAATGTTTTTAAACTCTAAAAGTAATCCAAAGGAATATAAAATGACATAATGAAACCATAATTAACCCAATTAATGTGTAAAAGGTTATATAATTACTAATTAATGAATATAATGTCATTATTCAAAACATTAATGAGAAGGAAGCATTCAGATACAAGGTAAGGGGAAATCTAGAACTCAATTTTCTTCCTTTGAGTTCTCCCTCTTTAACTCCATTTTGATATAGCTACTCCTTGAAGTTAATTTCATCATCATTATCTTAAATTTTCTGGGATATAAATGTTTTATAATTATGTTTAGGTCAAACTAAATGTTTTCCAAAAGAACTCTTCTTTTAAGAACTCTACTTTTACCTATCATCCATTGTTGAAGGGTCTTGTATCAAGTATGTTGTTCCATATTTCTTTTGGCAACCCAAAGCTTATGAATGTATTATTATGAGATGAAACCCATTACATTAAATGGGTTATTTATGTTATCTTTTTATATGTGTTCTATGTGGGAATCATGATAATGATAATGTTATAATGTGATAGGTCCACCCGGAATTATATAGCACAGCATAAATGTTTCAAAGTGACGGGTGTGCCCGGAATTATACAGTACTCCAATTCATTGGGTAAAGTGACGAATCTGATGAGTAAATGTGAAAGGATGTGTGAAAAATATTCTAGCTTTGTTCACAAGTATGTGTTGTATATAACCACTAATACATGATGTTTCATTTTTATGCATTGCCACATTTCAAGTCTTTTATTTATGTTCCTCTAATGTTCATGATTTCTATACCTATGTCATGATTATGATTACCCCAAGCCATATTAATTTTATCTATCCTCTTACTAGGCTTATATATCACCCCTTTTAATGTATATCATCAGGTGGCTACATATACTAAGGATAGGACAAGTGACAATAAGAAGCTAGAGAAGAAGAAATTAAATAAATGTTTATGCTTGATGTTGTAATTTCTATGTATGGTTCTTGTTTTCCAGAGACAGTAAACCGTTGGATCCTCTATGTGTAATACTATTATGTTGTTTACCATTAAAATGATGTAATAGTAATATAAGAAAAGTCCAGGACTCTATAGATGGTATCAGAGGAATGGTTTTGTTAATTTGGTAATTAGGATTAGTAAACCCTAGATAAAACCTCTACCATGAGACTAAGTACAAGACGACACACAAGAAAATATACATAGGGATCCTATATGTAATGTGTTTGGTATAAATTGTTTAAATGAATATGTTATTCATGATTTCTTTACTTATGTTTTTTTTAACATTTTTTATTTTAGGAAATGGTAGGAACTAGGATAAATCAGACCAACAACTCGTGCGAGGGCCAATGAAATGATTGCCCAACCTACATCCCCAATGATTTGAGAGGTGGAGTTTAAAACTTTATGGCGATGCTTACCCAATTATCTCAGGTTACAAACTATAACCATAATAATGTGGAACTTCCTTCTTTAACAAAGAGGGAGCAACTGGCTATCGACTGTTTTATGCGGTAACGACCACAGACGTTTAGTGCATCTTCCGATCCACTAGTTGCGGAACAATGAGTTAACTCCATGAAGAAGATCTTTTCTGTTCTTCACAATTCCGAGATAGTGAAGGTGACCCTAGCTGTTTATCTTCTATATGGAGAAGCTGATCAATGGTGGTCTTTGATTAAGAACACCAATCCAAGGAAGGTAATTGAAGAGATGGAATGAGAATACTTTTAGATAATGTTTCTTAATAAGTATTTCGCACGAACTCTTCGTACGAAGATGTAGATAGAATTTATAGAGCTCAAGAAAAAATAAGGAGAATCTATCAAAACATATGAAGCGAATTTTACAATGCTTGAATGGTACACTTCAGGTTTTTTTATAAAATTATAACAAAATTGATAGATTCTTTAGTGGACTAAAAACACTCATTCGAAAGGCTCTTGTAATTCGAGACATTTGGAGTTATGAAGAAGTTTTTTGATGTTCTCTCAAAGTGGAGATGGAGTTTGGAGAATGGTCCCATGGATATGGTGATATGAAAATAAAGATGTATATTCAAGCTAGTGCATCTAATGAAAATGGTGGAAGAAAAATCAACGACCCACATGCCAAAAATGTGGGATGTTGCACCATGGGAACTGCCTAAAGGGATGGGAAAATTCTTCACGTGTGGGAAAGAAGAACCCCATGACCATGAGTTTCAAAAATACATGAAAATGAAAGAGAATGTATCCGATTAAAGTAAAGAACCACTCATGGCTCATTGCTACAACTGTAGGGAGAAAGGTCACTATAAAAACAAGTGCACTAAACATCAAGTTCTTGAAGTTAATCAGCGTCAGCAACCACCAAAGACAAAGTAAAATGGGAAGGCTTATGCCATCACTAATATGGATATAAATCATGATAATGATGTCTTATAAGCTACACTTACTATTCACTCATGAATGGAAAAATTCTTATTTGATTCTAGTTCTACGCATTCCTTTATATCTTGAAAGTCTGCTAGAACTATAGAATCGAAGCCCTGAAACCTTCAAGTAGAGATATCTGTAAAAACGCCAAGTGGTACAATCATTGCAACCCAAGTGTTTGACTCTTCTCTTGTTGGCGTATGTTGGAAGATTCTTCCGGAAAATCACGTAATACATCCCTTGGTGGAATTTGATGCTACAATGGGAATGGATTGGCTCTCGTTTTATACTGAACATATCAATTGTCAGGAAAAGGAAATATCTTTTCATATTCCAAACCATCCCATGCTCATCTAAAAATGAAAGGAAGATCATGAATCTCCTTCGAGAAATCCTTCAATGGTGTGGGTGTTGATTCTCTATGAAGAATCATACCTCACCCAAATGGTTGAGTCAAAGGAAAGTGCCAGCCTTGAGGAAATTCCCATCGTGAGGGAATACAACGATGTATTTCCTAAAGAGATACCCGGAATTCCTCCAGATTGTGAGGTTGAGTTCTCAACTGAACTCATACCCGAAGATACTCCAATCCCAACGTGTCCCAATAGGATGGCTCCTATCGAACTGATGGAGTTATAGAAGCTACTATAAGAGCATCTGGACAAACGGTTCATACGGCCTAGTGCATTACCTTAGGGTGCGCCAGTTTTCTTTGTGAAGAAGAAGGATAGAACAATGTGGTTGTGTATCAATTATTGGGAACTCAACAAGATCACTATAATGAACAAGTATCATCTCCCAAGGATTGATGACTTGTTCAACCAGTTAAGAGGAGATCAATACTTCTCAAAGGTGGATCTTTATTCTGGATATCATCGGGTAAAGGTGAAGAAGGAAGATATTCATAAGACTGCCTTTCGTATAAGTTATGGGCTCTATGAGTTTTTGGTGATGCCCTTTGGACATACAAATTCCCCTGCAAGCATCATGGATTTGATGAATAGAGTCTTTAGACATTACCTCAACAAATTTTTGGTAGTGTTTATTGATGACATTATCCTATACTCCAAGAGATAGTAGGAACATGAAGAACATCTTAGACTTTTTTTGGAGACATTAAGAAAAGATAAGTTGTACGCCATGTTCCGCAAGTGTGACTTTTGGATGAAGAAAGTGACATTATTTTGACATGTGATCACAAGTGAGGGAATTTCTGTGGATCCTCCAAAGACAAAGGCAATTGGGGAATGGACCAGAGCCTCTAGTGTCACAGAAATCCATAGTTTTCTTGGATTAGCTGGGTACTACCGATGTTTTGTGAGAAACTTCTCATTATTATCAAGCCTGTAAACTAAGTTAACAAGTAAAGGGGTAAAGTATCTCTAGAATGAAGAATGTGAGGGAAGCTTCAAGGATCTAAAGAGAAGGATGATCACTGTACCTGTACTCACACTACCGAAAAGTGGAGAATTTTTTGTGATATACAGTGATGCTTAAAAGAAAGGCTTGGGTTATGTACTCATGAAAAATGATAATGTGATAGCCTATGCCTCGTGACAGTTGAGGATCCATATGTAGGACTACCCTACACATGATCTAGAGCTGGTAGCCGTGATTTTTTCCTTGAAAATCTGGCAGCACTACCTTTATGGTGAGAAGTGTGACATATACACCGACCACAAGAGCCTAAAGTATATATTCACACAAAAGGATCTCAACATGTTACAAAGGATATGGTTAGTGCTAATCAAGGATTAAAATTACTCTATTCATTATCATCCTGGAAAGGCGAACAAGGTAGATGATGCTCTAAGCAGAAAAGAACCTACTACTCTATCCATGGTGCGGATTGAGAAAGACCCTATATTTATGGATATGCAACGAATGGATTTGGAAATCATAGTGTTAGGGGATACATCCTAACTTTCCTAAATGATTGTGCCACATCCATCCAGGTGAAGATTAAGGAAGCACAAAGGGATGATGTGGAGATACAAAAGTGGGTGAATGTAGTAAAGGAATGGAATATTGAAGAGTTCCATATCGACGATGATGGTGTGATTTAGTTTGAAATGTGGCTTTGTGTGCCTTCATCACCATGGATAAATAAGGATCAATAATACAATGAACTTAGCTCAAATTTCTCTATACATCATGGGAGTACCATGATGTTCCATGATCTCTGGGAACACTTCTGGTGGGATAACAAGAAGAAAGAGATTGCATAATATATATCAAGGTGCTTGGTATGACAGCATGTTTATGATGAGCGATAAAAGTCCAAAGGTATGATGTAGCCATTGCCTATACCCATGTGGAAATGGGAAAATGTTACTATGGACTTTGTCACAAGTCTCCCAAAGACGTCAAAGGGAAATAATGTGATATGGGTTGTGGAATACCGACTCACCAAGACTACCCACTTTATCACTATTCATGAATATCTCTCACATGAACAAATTGAAATGATATATGTGAAGGAAGTGGTGAGACTGCACGGTGTTCCACTCACAATTGTCTCTGACCATGATCCACGGTTCACATCTTAATTCTGGAGGAGCCTTCATCATGCTTTGAGTACTGTATTTAATTTCATCATGACTTATCACCGCCAAACCGATGGTCAGTCGATAAGAACTATTTAAATGTTTGAAGATATGCTAAAATCCTTCTCTCTAGAATTCAAAGGCGGATGGGATCAGCATATCCCATTGGTTGAGTTCTCATACAACAATAGCTTCCACTCGAGTATTCAGATGGCTCCATATGATGCTTTGTATGGAAATCGATGTATATCTCCGACCTTTTATGATGAAGTTAGAGAATGAAAGTTACATAGACCCGATCTTGTTCAAGAGATGATATAGAAGGATCAATTCATCCAGAAACACATCCAAGCTGCTCAATGTCGGCAAAAGAGCTATGCTGACAACCATCTAAGGGACTTGCTATTCAACGTTGGAGATAATGTCTTCCTTAGAATATCTCCATGGAAGAGAGTCATGTGATTCGGGAAGAAAGGGAAGCTAAGCCCAAGGTACATTATCACCTTCCATATCTTTGACCGCATAGAAGCCATGGCCTACCATGTTGTGCTTCCACCGAATATGGCTCGAGTTCATGATGTTTTCCACGTATCACTCCTGAGTAAGTACATACCTGATCCCTCACATGTACTAAACATAGAGGTGGTGTAGCCGGAAGATGATCTATCCTATGAGGAGCAACCAGTATAGATTCTGGACTAAAGTGATAAGGTTCTACACAACATGAAAACCCACCTTGTTAAAGTGTTGTGGAGGAACCATATGTTTGAGTAAGCAACTTGTGAACTAGATGAGGCAATGAAGGATAAGTACCCTCACCTGGTTTTGTAAAATAAAATTTCGAGGGAAACTTTTTTAAGGGGGGAAAAATGTAATGACCCAAAGTTCTTCAATGAAAATTACCTTCATAAAATTATATCCTAAAATCAAATGAATGCACAACATAATGAACTACTAAGTGATAAGTTACCTTTAAACATAAGTTTTGTCACTTCTGTGTTTGGAATTTTGAAAATCCGACATACACGGTTTTGTTCAAGTTGATTTTTTGAGTTTGATTGAACAAACTTGTTTTTTTGGTGAATAGTAAAATATCCTTATGGATAGTAAAATGAATAGTAATATGAAACTTTTGAATAGTAAATAATAATATTATTTTATTTTCTTAAGGCAATAAGATAATGAGATCTTAATTAATTTTTTAATGAGAAATAAAACTAAGTGCAGCTTTAAGATTATTGTTTTTCGAATTAACTATGACTTTATTTAAGAATTAAATTAATAATATTTAGAAAATTTATTTTAAAAAATAGACTTTATTTTTGAAATCTACAAATCGAAAAATGGTTAGGGTGAATTTTTGTTATTTTTCGAAAAAATTCGAATTTTTGATGAAAAGTGAAATACGGTAAAATACCATATATACGATGTAACAATTAAATACACTATTCATGACATCACAACTGATGAAAGGCCACTTGGTTCGAACTCACATGAACATATTACTATTAGGGGTCACATGAAACAATACTATTGGTTTTCTTGAGGGAAATAATAAAATATTGAATTAAATATTCAAAATTTACCACTCCCCTCCACTATAAAAACCACCCTTCACACCCTCATTCCCTCACACCTATCAAGCTCCAAGACTTCTCTAAACACTGACCAAACATCCTCACTATCCCCTCCCCCACGTCCATGAGCTAGAGGTCTCATCAAAAGACCATGCTTAGGCTCTTAAGGAGGTTCTCAAGAGAAGTATTCAAGAGGTAATTTCACTCCCTCTTCTCCATTAATTTCCTTTCGTGTTCAAGTTCATTTCTTGATCTCTCCCCACATATCTTCACCCAAATAGAATTTTAACTCCGATATTATATATATACAGTAATTGTTTTATGATAATGGGATATTATATCATCCAACAACCTTTTCCCTCTTTCTATTTATTTTATTAAAGAGAAGGTTGTTCGTGAGGTGTTAATTTATCACCTTCAGGAATGTCATTTTTTCTTCAACCATTTATACCTTTAGATATGGTCATGAAACCATTTTTATGCTTGAACCAGAATATGTTATATGTATTTTTTCCTATTTAATATTCTAGAACTGACTTATGAACACATTACTATGTGATAAATTAAATCAAGTTTGTTGTGATCAAAAAACCGACCAAATTGACCCAAATAACCATCATTTAATTGTTATCTAATGATTCATCCCCATGGATCTAATATAATACATTATAAGATAATTAATACTACATTAATATCATTAATATCAAGTGATATAATTTATGGATGTTTACCCATGTTCTACCCGAACATCAATTTATGAATTCATGTGAACCACCCAAGAAAAACCATAAATACGAACATCCCCGAACAATGTTTTGAAGCTCTATAAGTCATACAAAGGAAAATAAAATGACATTATGAAACCAGAAAAAACCCTATTAATATATAAATGGTTCTTTAATTTCTAATTAATGTATATAATGTCATTATATAGGACATTGAAGAGAGGGAAGCATTCAGATACAAGGTAAGGGGAAATCTTGAACTCAATTTTCTTCCTTTGGGTTCTCCCTCTTTCACTCCATTTGGATATGGTTACTCCATAAAGGAAATTTCTTCATAATTATCTTAACTTTTCTCAGATATACATGTTTTCTAATGATGTTTATGTCAAAACCAATGCTTTTCAAAAGAACTCTACTTTTAAGAACTCAACTTTTACCTTTCATCCATGGTTGATGGTTCAGGTATCAAGTATGTTGTTCCCTTTTTCTTTGGGGAACCCAAAGATTGTGAATGTATTATTATGAGATGAAACACATTCGTTTAAATGGGTTAGTTATGTTCTATTTTATATGTTTTCTATGAGGGAATCATGATACTGATAATGTTATGGTGTGACAGGTGCGCCCAGAATTATATAGCGCAATATGAATGTTTCAAATGACAGGTGCGCCCAGAATTATACATCGCTCAATGCATTGGGTAAAGTGATGAATCTCATGAGTAAATGTGAAAGTATGTGTGAACAAGATTATATATTGGTTCACAAGTATCTGTGCTAGTTAACCACTAAAACTTGATGAATAATTTCTATGCATTGCCACATTTCAAGTCTTTTATTTATGATCCTCTCATGTTCATGTTTTCTTTACTTAGGTCATAATTATGCTCGCCCCATGCTGTATTATTCTTATCTATCCTCTTACTGTGCTTTTAGCTCACCCCTTTCAATGTATATCCACAGGTGACTACATATACTAAGGAGAGGACAAGTGACAATAAGAAACTAGAGAAGAAGAAATTAACTAAATGTTTATGCTTGATGTTGTAATTGCTATGTATGTTCCTAGTTTTCCCAAGACAATAAACCGTTAGATCCTATATGTGTAATACTATTATGTTGATTACCTTTAGAAGGATGTAATAGTAATGTATTAAAAGTCTAGGATGCTATATGTATATACTAGTTATATATGATATATATGATATCTAAATCCTGAATATAATTCTGGATATAATGAACTTTTGACCATGTGAACAACTTGTAACTATATAGTGTTCATTTGTGACTCAAGTACCAAATATAGACCAAACAAACATTGTTGACTTGAATGATTACATAATGTTTATAACATGGTAATAAGTGATATAAATTATTAATAAACTTGAAAAAGGTTCTTAAGAAAGTAAAAATTAACTTTAGTCTATTATTGAGGATATTAAAGAACGAATGGGTCAAGTCAGACATGTGGTAAGGGACTTCATCACGATATCCTTTCATTGAGTCATATTTTGTTTTAACACATGACTTTCTTTTATACTCTGTATAAACACCCTTGACTTTTCAAAGGGATTATTTTTCTATGATGTATTTTACTAAACAACAAAAGGAAATGTTTCTTTTAACTTAAGCGGTGACAATAAGCATTCCTCCACAGTGAGTATTATTTGTTCATTGGCTTCCATAATAGGCCGTAATGTTTATTTTCAAGGAAAATAAATACCATAATTTGTTTTATTTATTTTGGTGTTGAAAATGGTTTTGATAATGGATTTGTTATGTCAATATATTTAAGTGATATATTGTGATTGAAATGTGGAAATGTTTTCTTTCCTATATCTTTGTTTTATGTGTTATGATTTTATAATGGTACTTGGACATTTGATGGGTGGTTACGTGATAAACCTACTGACGGGTGGTGTCGTGATAAACCAGGATGGGTGGTTACGTTATAACCTCCAATGCATTGGGTATGGTAGTTGGCCGTATGGCTTTTCCATTTAGTGATATGTGTGGAAGTCGAATGTATGGTTATTCCATTTAAGTATGTCTATGTCCCAAGTTACCTTTATATGTTATGTGTTCTTTATATAGGTTTGATGGAAATATTTTGGTTACAAAAGGGTAAGTAATGATCTTTCATTTCAGTGAAGATTATTTACTACTTCATAAAGGTGAAAAGTGTTACGTATGTTTTAGTATTCTTGGTTTACTTGTTATTTTAAAAAAAATAACATTTTTCCTTCTCAGTGTATCCCATACTGAGATTTTTATGCTCATCCCATGTTTTTGAAATGTTTTTCATAGGACATAATGTGGAATAGGGTCATGGATGGGATCATGGAAAATTCATGCTTTCTTAACCATGGAACTAGACATGACTCTTTTTTTCAGGGGTTCCTGTTTTGTGAAAAACAGGAAACTATGTAGAAGTGTCGACATTTTTTTTTTGAAATGAATTGTAATAGTTATGGACTAATTCTATAAAACTATAAACCTAAAATGATACTTACTGGGAAATATTCATTTAATACATTTTTATGTAATGTTTTAAGAATGAGTCCTTATTGTTGGTATCAAAGGTCGGTTTAGACAACTTTAGGAGTTACTGTATTGTTAAATAAATGTCCATAAATTAATTTACAGTAATATTGAAATGATATTGCATTTACATATTACCACATTGCTTTGCTTAAGATATTTCTATGTTCAAAATGGTTTTCCATAGAAGAACCATGGTAGCTATGTTGGGACAACATCAGAAGGAAGACAACCTTCCAAATCTCCAACCTGAGATGGTCGGAATCAGAACTGAACATTTTGTTGCAGTGATGGCACAATTGACTAAGGCTATAAATGGTGGTGGTATCCATGCACGAGATCTGCTAGATCAACCGTAGAGGATCAAGTCAGTAGTGGAGCATTTCATAAGGCAACATCCCCCAACATTTAGAGGATCATCTGACCCTATGCTAGCTGAAGGGTGGATTAAAGCACTAAAGAAAATTTTTGATATCATGGGGTGTTCAAAACATCAAAATGTTTTTCTTTCTCTTTATCATTTTGATGTTGAAGCTGATCAGCGGTGGTCGATGGTAAAAAATATCAGTGATAGGGAGGAGATTGATTCTCTTGATTGGGATGAATTCAAAGATATGTTTATTGAAAAATATTTTCTTAAGGTGGTTTATCTTAGGATGGAAAAATAATTCCTGGAATTAAGGAAGGAGGATGACTCAATGAATGCTTATATAGAAAAATTTACTCGACTGTAATGGAATGATCCAAATTTCATCTGAGACCTTGATATAAAAAAAATAGATTTTAATCAGGACTAAAGCCATGATATCGAAGAGAATTAGCCTCTCATGAGTTCAAAAGTTATTAAAAACATGTTCGAAGTGTAGATATGTTGGAAATGGTGTTTTATGATGATCAGGTGTTCATTGAGAAACAACAGAATAAGAGGTCCAGTTGGTAGGAAAAGGGAGATAATTCATCAATGTAGCCCGGAGGTAATAAAATTAAATATCCAACTTGTGAGAATTTTGGTAAAAATCATCCTGGATAATGTTTATCAATGTCTGGAAAGTGCTTCTGATGTGGTAAGTCTAGTCATATTGCTCGTAACTATAAGGAAAATGACCAATCAGGCAATGAAAATCCATTGGTAAGATGTTTTAAGTTTAATGAAATGGGTCATTATGCAAATGAGTTTCCAACAAAGAACTCAACTGAGGGAATGCAGCCAGACTACAAGCAGAAAGGGGTGCTAAAATCCTTTGAAACTACTTCCGCAGATGTTGGGCCATCAAATGATGTAGTATCAGGTACACTGTTTGTTGGTTCATATTATGCCAATGTGTTGTTTGATTCAGGGTCAACACAGTCTTTCATTTTTCGGAAATTTTCTAATAAATTGGGAATTCCATCTCAAAATATGAATAAGAAAATTATGGTGAAAACACATGGAGGACTTGTTGAGACAAAAAAGAAAACATGAGAACCTTCATGTCCTTCTGTGCGGGAAGAATCTACCTGTAAACCTTATTGTTTTTCCTCTATTAGAGTTTGATGTTATTTTGGGCAAGGATTTGATGTCTGTTTATCAGGATATAATTGAATGCAGAGCTAAAGAGGTTTCATTTCAGAAAGATTGACAGTTTGTGTACAATAATGAACCCTTGATTTCGATAACATATCATTAATATGAGAAACCAGTAAAATATGGAAATGAATGTAACATTGCACATATTGTGGAAAATAAAGGAAATGATCAAATTAATTATGTGCCAGCGGTAAATGAGTCTCTTGATGGTTTTCCTGATGAGTTTCTTGGTATTATACATGATCGTGAAGTTTAATTTACTGTTAACTTAGTTTCTAATGCTAATATAATTTCAAAACCCCCTTATCAAATTGCTCAAATTGAACTTTTAGAGTTAAAAAATAAATTGCAGGAGGTATTAGGTAAAGGTTACATTCGAACTAGCACATCACCATGGTGTTCTCCTATCTTCTTTGTTAAAATTAAAGATGGTTCAATGAGAATTTTCATTGATTATAGAGCATTGAATAACATCACGGTTTAGACAATGTATCCATCGCCTCGTATCGATGATTTGTTTAATCAGATCCATGTAGCTCAATATTTTTTAATGATTGACTTCATATTAGGGTACCATTAGTTGAAAGTAAAGGAAGAATACATTCCAATGACCGTGTTTAGGACTAGATATGGCCATTATGAATTCATAGTTATGCCTTTTGATTTAACCAATGCACCTTCTGTATTCATGGATCTTATGAATAGGATTATCTGTGAGTTCTTGGATATGTTTTTGGTTGTTTTCATTGATGATATTTTATTTTATTCTAAAAGTAAAGAGGATAATGAAAGTAATATAAGGGTCATCATGCAAACAACAAAAGAAAAGAAAATTTATTGGAAATTCAGAAAGTGTGAGTTTTGGTTATAAAAAATTTCTTTCCTTGGTCACATTGTTTAAAAAAAATGGCATAACTATTGATCCTGCAAAAACAAAAGTTGTTAAAGAATGGACAAGACCCACATATATAACCAAGATTCGTAGTTTTCTTCATTTGTTAGGTTATTAATAGAGGTTTATTGAGAATGTTTCACGGTTATCTCGTCCAATGACTAAGTCAACTCAAAAAGGTGTTAAAATCATTTGGAAAAAAGAATTTGATGATTGTTTTCAGAAATTGAAAATAAGACTGGTGAATCACTCTAGTTTTGGAACTGCCTTCCAAAAATGGTGAGTTTGTTATTTAAAGTGATTCTTCATTGAAACGAATTGGATGTTTCCATATATATAATGATCATGTAATTGGATAGGCTTCACTTCAGTTGAAACCTCATGAGTTAAATTTCCCTAAACGTGATTTGGAATTAGCTTCTGTTGTTTTTTCTTTAAACAATTGGAGGCATAATTTGTATGGAGTAAAATGTGAAATATATACTGACCACAAAAGTGTAATGCATATATTCACTAAGAAATAATTGAACATGAGACAGAGTATATGGCTGGAATAAATCAAGGATTATGATTGCATGATCCATTACCATTTGGGAAAAATCATATAATGTGATGATGCTTTGAGTCAAATAAGTAATGTCTCATTAACCATGCTATGTTTGGAACAAGATATTTTGGTTTTCGATTTGATGAAAGTTGGCATGGAAGTCATTGGTGTAGGTAATTATTTTGTTTTGTTTCAGGTGTCTGTGATATCATCTTAATCAGACCGAATAAAGAAAGCTCATAAAGAAGAAAGTGAGTTGCAGAAAAAGGTAGAGTTGGTTCAGAAGGGTATGTTGCCTGATTTTAACAGTGATAATGATTGTTTTATGAGGTTTGGGAAGATATTATGTGTGCCTTGTGATTCACAGTTGTAGAATGAGTTATTATGTGAATCTCATAGTTCTCCATTTTCAATTCATCTTGGTAGTACTAAGATGTACAAAGATCATCTTGAGTATTACTGGTGGGATATAATGGAATGAGATATTGCTGACAATACTATGAAGTGTTTGACTTGTTAGCAGGTTAAAGTAGAGCGGTAGTTACTGAAAGGGAATCTTCAGTATTTAACAGTGCCAGAGTGGAAATAGGAAAATATATTCGTGGAATTTGTTGTGGGATTATCGAAGAAATATCGAGGTAATAATGAAATCTGGGTTATAATTGATTGATTTACTAAATCTATACTTTCTTTCCTATTCGAGATACATTGTCTCTAGATCAAATTGCTCAGTTGTATGTTAATGAGATAGTCAGGTTTCCTGGATTTCCCCTCTCCATTGTATCTGATTGTGATCCTAGGTTTACTTATAACTTTTGGAAAGGCCTTACGAAGTCGTTTGTTACTGAATTTAATTTTAGTACAACTTTTAATCCTCAATCAGATGGACAGTCAGAACAAACAATTTAGACCTTGGGGGATATGCTATGTAATTGTTCATGGGATTACCAGGTTCGTTGGGACCAATATCTTTCTTTGGATGATTTTTCTTATAATAACCATTTTCATTCTAGTATACAGATGGCTTCATTTGAGTCATTATATGGAAATTGTTGTCGAACTACAACTTTTTGGGATGAAGTAGGTGAAATGAAGCTGATGAGACAAGAATTGGTATAAGAGATGGCATAGAAAGTTTAGTTGATTTATAAGTGCATGAGAACAACTCAGAGTAGATAGAAAAGTTATGAGAATAATCGGTGGAAGGATATTTCTTTTGAGGTAGTTGATCATGTCTTCCTCAAAGATTATCCATGGAAAAGTGTGATGTGTATTGGTAAGAAGGGAAAGTTGAGTTTGAGGTTCATTGGACCTTATGAAATCTGATATAAAATTGGATCAGTTGCATACAGAGTGGCTTTACATCCACGTTTATCCATGGTACACAATGTTTTTCATGTTTCGATGTTGAGAAAGTATATACCAGACCAATATCATGTTTTGAGCCCAATGGTAGTTCAGTTGGAAAAGAATATCTCTTATGAGGAACAACCAGCCCAGATTCTTGACTGAAGAGAGAAATTGTTGTGGAATAAGGAAATTCACCAGCTAATGGTTTAGGGGAAAAACCATATGGTTGAAGGGGAAATGTGAGAATCCGAAAATGCTATGAGGGATAAATACCCCCAATTAATTTAATAAGTGAATAAAAATTGCGAGGATGCAATTTCCAAAAGGGGGGTAGGATGTAACATCCCAGGTAAATGAAGAATAATAGATTTTTATACATATTAATATTTGTGAATTAAATATTAATTTTACTTTAAAATGGTTTCTATGTTCGATAGCTTACCCGATACGCAACAACGCGTTTCTTTGAAAATATTACGTTGCACACTAATAACATAATATTATTATTTTAAATGGAAGTTAACTCCTAAAAATTTTATTGGAAGGAATGAACAGAACTAACTACAATATGATTAAACATGTTTGTTAAATGTATTTACTTTTATCTAATAAAAGTTAGATGCTTAAAATGTGAATGAATCTAATTTTAAGCGAAATTTACATTAAAAGGTCGATTTACCACTTTTTATTGGAGAAAACTCTTTAAATATAGTTTTGGTCACTTTAATACATTATATTTGAACACATAAAATCCTCCTATTGAATTGGGACATCAAAATTTACATTGTGTAAATTTTAGGAATTTTTCCGATAAAGTTCATTTTTAATGAATAGTTAAAAATATGGTATTTTAAAATCCAAACTAAATTTTAATATAATTTATTTATATGGTTAGGTTATCTTTTTAATTTGTTTTAAATTGTAATTAGAATATATTTCTACCATTTAATCCAATTTTGGTCATTGTAATTAATTTTAATTTTAATTTGGACAGAAATAAATGTAAATCTTTTGATAGTTATTGTTTCCTAAAAACAAGCTATGTGTTTTAACAATAAGAATTAATTTTAAATTAATTAACACAAATTTTAAGTTTAAAATTTGGAAAAATAGATCTAATTTTTGAATTAGGACTATCAATTATATCTTAGGCTGAATTCTTGGTATTTTTTAGAAAAACTTCAATTTTTGATTAATAGTGAAACAGCTTTATAGTAGTTAAAAAAACTGACTTTTTCATTTAAATGAAATTTTACCACTTCTGTGAATTTTATTTTAAAAATATGATATACATGGTTGTTATAAGTATGTAAAATTTTTTTTAATAAGAAGAAAATATTTTTTGGTGAATTGTTACTTTCGAATTTTATCAACAACAATTAAAGGTAAATTGGGCAATTGAAGGTAAAAAGAATAATATAATAATTTAAAATTACCATAACACTTCTCTTACCCTTATTTTATGAGTAATTTCCGACCATGGTTATCCTTGGGTTGATTTGGGGACCCCATTGAGCCACTTATGAATGATAATGACACTTTAGAATAATTAATTTGAAGTAAAAGAAAAAATGACTTAAACCAAAATCATTTAGTAAATTAATTTTTATATTGTCATATATAAGTTATCTTATCAACTATAAATATTAGTTAGAAATATAAAAATATTTCATACATCATGGTATTTTTTTATAATTATTGGACATCGAATAAATTAAATTATTTATGACATAATACTGATGTTGAGTTTACCTCATTAATAAATCATTTAAATAAATTAAGATATAAATATTAAAATAACAACCAAAACCTATCCAATTCTTATTGAAAGCTTTTATTCCAAAAATGAACCATATTTTCATCGATTCTAATTATTTTTGGACCTTTATAAACCTAAATATCATTATATAATAAAATAATATTTTCACCCATTTCTAAAGAGCCCATCCCCCCTTATAAAAGGATACAATTTCTAACCAATTCCACACACCTATCAATAATTTTGTCTCACCCAATCCCTGACCAATAAATCTCGCTACACCCCCTTCTTCCACCTAGAATCATTACCTTAGGTAGAAGGTACTTCACTAAACAATTTTGGTTCAAACAAAAGGGAGTTACCGAAATTAAATTTAATGGTTTATCTTAACTTTTTTTTTATTTTACTTCTCCAACCCCAAAACTCTTTATATTACTTTATTTTATAAAAACAATAGTATCCTTAATATACTAGGTTGTTTTTATGAGATTTATACGAACTACACTTACATTAACCTCCATCTAATGGGTGAAGGACATTCTATTTTTTGTGGATGGCAAACCAAAACCACACGAAATGATGATTGTATTATTATCTCCTACCACATCTCATGGTGTCCATTAATATGGAACTATATTTATATATGATATATATTGTGCTTATGTTTTATTTATGATTCTGTATTTTCCATTTATAGCATACCTGTATGGTTTCCATAATGGGTAAACACGATAATTTAATTTGAGGAAGTGTGGACTACAACCCCCTCAAAGTGATATGACTCGTTAATGCCATATGTGGGACATATAAAAGTTGTAGTTAATTATATTATATGATATTATACGGGAATTATAATATACCTATGTATCATTATTTTTTAATTCCATTAAAATAATAAATAGAAATGGAAGTAGCGTTCATGCGTACGCACGGCTTATGGTCTCCATGAACGGTGTATTTCATTTCTTACCTCCAAATGTTATGTACTATTATAAATACATGTATATACTGGATATATTTGATATATATTATATTTAAATCATGAATATCATTTTGGATATAATGAACATTTGACCATGTGATCAACTTGTAACTATATGGTGTTCATTTGTGACTAAAGTACCAAATATCGACAAAACGAAAATTTCTAACATGAATGGTTACATAATGATTATAGCATGGTGATAAGTGATATAAAGGGAATAATAAACTTGAAAAATCATCTTAAATAAGAATAAATTAACTTCAGTTTATTACTCAGGATTTTAAAGAATGAACGCGTCTTGTCGAACATGAGGTAAGGGACTTCGTCTCAATCTCCTTTAATTGAGGCATATTTTGTTGTAATAAATGACTCTCTTTTATACGCTATATAAACACCATTGAATTTTCAATGGGAATATTTTTCAAAGAAGCATTTTACTAAATGACAAAAAGGAATGTTTCTTTTAACGTAAGCAGTGACAAAAACCTTTCTGCCACCGTGAGTATTATTTGTTCTCTGGCTTCCATAACAAGTCGTAATGTTTTTAAAGGAAAATAAATACCATATAAACTTTTATATATTTTATAATTGCAATTTTTTTTGATAATGGATTTGTTATGTCAATATATTTGTGATATATTGTGATTGAACTGTGGAAATTTTTTCCCTCCTTTATATTTGTTTTATGTTTATGATTTTATAATGATACATGGACATTTGACGGGTGGTTATGTGATAAACAAAATGACAGGTGGTGATGTGATAAACCAGGATGGGAGGTTACGTTATAACCTCCAACGCATTGGGTATGAAAGTCGGCCGTATGGCTATTCCATTTAGTGATATGTATGGTAGTCGACCATATACTTATTCAATTTAAGTATGTTTATGTCCCAAGTTACCTTTATATGTTATGTGTTCTTTATATTGGTTTTATGGTAATATTATAGTTAAAAAAGGGTATGTAGTGTTCTTTTATTAAATGAAGAGTATTTACTACTTTATAAAGGTAAAAAGTATTACTTAGGTTAAAGTATTCATGGTTAAAATGTTGTTTTGAAAAAACTAACAGTTTTCCTTCTTTTTGTATCCCTTAATGAGGTATTTATGCTTATACCGTGTTTTTTAATTTTTTTTCACAGGAAATAATGTAGAATACGGCCAAGGATGGTATGAATGAAAAGTTATGATATCTTAAACATGGAACCAACCATGAATCTTTTTATCAGGAGTTATTGTTTTGTGAAAAAATGGTATTTGAGTAGAAGTGTCTAATTTGTATATATTTTTTGGAAATGAATTTAATAGTTATGTCCTAATTCAATAAAACTCTAAACATGAAGAGATCCTTAATGTGAATTATTCATTTAATTTCTGATTATGTAATGTCTTAAGGATGGGTCTGTATAGTAATATTCAGTAACTTATAAATATTACAATAAATGGGTTAGTCAGGGATCTATGCAAACATGAATTCCCAAATGAAAAAGTAGGTAACCGCTTTCAAAACTAGAAACAAAATAAACATTATTTGAAATTAAAGGGAATTTTTTCAACTTATCAAACTATTATGTTAGTTCACATGGATTTGTTTTGAACTTCTAGTGCTTCATGATAATATGGAAACCACAATGTCAATGAACTTGTATATTAATTTTCATGTATACATGGGTATTTTCTTAGCTCACTAAATTGAATTTTTATCTTATTTTACCGTGTATATTAAATTTGATAATACTCTGAGTGGAATAAAAATGAAGACCATAATTAGTGACCATTTTCATGAGTTTCAAAATCATTACATTACATATTTCTGATCATAGAATGAATATAACCATAAATATCCTACTCTTGGAGATCCACACTCGAATGGAGTTGTAGAACAAAGAAATAAACCAAATTCTATAGATAGCCCTGACTATGCTTAATGAATATGATTTACATGTCAACTTTTTGGTAGATGCTGTTAATACGACCTTCTATTTAATTAAGAGAGTTTTAATTATAAATATCATGAAGAATGACGGTTATCATACATGGAATAATAGGAAGCCTATAGTTAATTACATTATATTATTTGGTTGAAATGTATTTATTATTTACATTAATGGGAATATTGATATTTTTTCCTCCAAGAGTGACGAAGGAATTTTGCGTAGATATTACACTTCTAGTAAATGTTATAGAGTTTTTGACAGAAGAAGCAAGACTATAGAAGAGATTTTTTGAATAAAATATGATGAGACAGATCCACATGAACCTATAAAACCTTTTGAGAAACTTGACAATTATTTATATACACTGAACATAAATTCCAATCCTTTAAATTATGTTTTAAATAACTAAATATAATAATATTGTTTAGAGGAATATTAAAATAATAAAAAACCTGAACCTGTAGAGGACCTTGAGGTTCCCAACACTAATTTTTATCAAGCTATTAGGACTCTGAAAAACCATCCTTTAGATTTTGTGGTTGGTGGTTTATATAGAGGTACATAAACAAGATCTTACATAAGTGACCAGGTAGAACATTAAGAATTATGTTTTCAATTTCGTCTTATGAACACAAATGATGAAATTAATGAATAATTATGGGTAATAGATCTGAAATAATAAATAAATTAATTTTAAAGATATTATGTTTGGGAACTCATTGGTAAAACCAAATACACCTTGACTCTAGGGAATAAATGGTTGTTTAGAAACATGTTTGATGTAGTAAGGAATAATTAAAGACTATTTTCAAAAGTGTATTTCCATGAATAGGTAGTAGACTATGAATAGGTCTTTTCACCTATACCATTAATTGAATCCATTATAATAATTTTTACCTATAGAGCACATATATATTTTAAATGATACTGAATGGATTTTAAAAGTGGATTATTGACTTGGAATATAATTGGTGACATTTTTGTTGAATAACCCCTATGATTTAAAAATCCTCCTTATCCGAATTATGTTTTTAAATTATCCAAAACTTTATATGTGTTAAAATAATATTGGAGATCATGGTATGATAGGTTGAGCAATTTTATTATTTCAAAATGATTTTCCAATGGTATATATAATCCTACCCAATTTATGAAAATAATTCCAAATGTATTCATAGTTGTTAAAATTTATATATATGATAGTATTCTTGTATCATTAATTGATTCATTATGTTTTGAGATTTCAAAAATAACGAAAAATAAATTTGAAATGAGTTTAATGTGTGAATTGAAATTCGTTATTTGTAATCAAATTAGTCAAAATATTGAAATAATTATTTTAAATTTATTTAGATATACTAATGTTCTTTTTAAATGTTTTTATTATCTTAGAACTAATTGTAATGACCATCATATGAGTAGAACTTATAATTTGGATTCTAATGATTTTGGGAAATTAGTGATTAAAACAAATTAAAGTAGTACAATTTAAAGTGTAGAGACTCTAGTTTTTTTATGTAAGTCTTTTGAATATTCACAGAGAAATTTTCTAATTCATGTATTAAGAAAATGAATAATTTAGAGGCCTGGTGAGTCAGTAATTAATTCAAAAAAATACAAAATATATTTTTATTATGCTGGAACTATTTTTTTAAAAAACTAGCATACCTCATAAAAAGAGAATCAGATCAGAACCCTCAGACCACCATTGATTTAGAAATTTGGATTATACCCTAGTCATGACCTAAAGTTAGTCAGCATGAGATATTTATATGGGTAAGCCTTTGTGGTGTATTATACTAATTAAATAATTTAATTTATATATTTAGTCACCATAACCCAAAATATCTCATTGAAGAGGACTCAAATCCAAATATGAGATTTTTGTTTAGATCAGAATGTGGTGGTTAACCTAGGTGTGACCTAAGGTCGGTCACCACATGATGTTTGGTTGATGTAGTTGTTGAAAGTTAGGTTTGATTAAAAATTATAAATAATTACTTTTTTTGATATGTTAATCTAACCAATTAAATATTATATAAATGACCCTTAATGAAATTTTTTCAATGGGTGGCCACATAACCATTTTGGAACCTAGAGGAGGATGATAGAAACCTACATTGGAGGATGGAGATGGGAAGATGGCCAGTGATCATATTGAGGTGAATCGACAGAAAATAGAAGCATAAAATCATTCTTTATCTCTAGTGTATGTGTTCTTCACCAAAGCTCAATTCCTAATATATATGAGGTTATTTATCATTATTATTAGACGATTGATCAAGATCAATTAACTCCCTTTGATCTGTGTTAATATGAGCCTTTTCATAAACCTGTGTAATTGAAATAAAATATTATTTTCAATTTATTAACTGTTTATGTTCTGTTTCTCACCCCAATTTCCCATCTATGAATTTTTTGGCAAATAATTTTATTCCAATAATGTTTATTTCATTGTAAATGGTGTGTTTCCTACATCGTTCATCATGTTATTTATCCTTAGACCTTGAGGTCATGATTTGACTATTCGGGGAGGGTTCACTCATGGTTGAACTCTTATATTCATGGATGTAGAATGAATGATACATTGATCGATGGTTTATGGGTGTGTTGATAAATGTGAGGGATGGTGTTCGTGATCAGATTAGTTTGGTAACAAATGTATAGGTTTCTCTTAGGTGGTTTTTGATCATATTTTTAATCTCCAATTTTCTAGGCACCATAAGACGATGTCGTGTGGTGTGATGTGATCGGTCTTGGGTAGAGCTCATGTGTTGGATTTCATGGATAGGGCTGGTTGACATGGGCGTAATGGTGGTCATACATTATCAATGTAAACAGAATTAAAATTTGACAATAATAATAATAATAATAATGGTGACGAGTTTATTGAATTTAAAGGATGTTTTTTTATTATCATTAAACTAAATAAAAATAATAGAGGTGGCATAAAATTTATGGGGTTATTTAAATTAAATGGGTTTAATTTAATAGAGGGAATTCAGTTTTTTTATGTGGAATAAATAAGAGGGTTTGGGTGATGTAATTTGGATTTGAATATAAGAAAAGTTCTAATTTTAAAAAAAATGTATTTATTATTATTATTCTGATATATGAAATCATATACATGACCCATGCACACAAAATATATAGTGAGAATGGTTTGATTGGGTTTTGATTATAATTTATTTAAAAAATAAATTTTTTAGTTGATTGTGGAGGAGGAAACTTTGGTTCAGTGTGCAGTGCATATGGATAAGGAGGAGTCCTCTAATGTGTTTCTATTAAGATATTAATTGGAAAAAATATAATAATAATAATAATATATTGTGTTTTTAAAACTTAAGTTAGAAATAAATACTTTATAAAATATTATATTACAGATCCATAAGTGATAAAATTATCCTAGATTTGAAATATTGATTTTAAGACCAATGTTGGAAAAAATTTCAGACTCATACCTTAGGTCAATGAAATGACCAATAATAAAATTATTCTTATTGTGGAATCTTGTATCTGACGTGTATTCTTCATTTAGGGTCATAAGAATAAAACATATACATTGTTTAGACCCTAAAATAAATTTATATTTTCCATGACCAATATCATGTATTTAATTCCGACTCGAGGCAAGGCTCATGAAGCCCTATTCATGTGTGATGGGGTGAAATGAAGCTTTTTAACATAGTGTCCAATTGAGGCAATTATATAGCCTATCTCATGCATTTTATATGAGGACCATAATGGTGTCATTTCCTTAGTCATCTAAGACCATTAATAGAGGCATATTAATGAAATTACTTTTTTCCAATCGACCACTGATGAGCATTGTGTGTTTGTCAGACTCTTGGTCGAGATATGTTGTGTAGTACCCTTACGTGCCATGTAATAATACATAGAAATAATTATATATGCTAGAAAGGACACGGCCTGGTAGAATAGTGGGACCACACTCCTT
The DNA here is from genome assembly GCA_963277665.1 of Viscum album. Taxonomy (NCBI): domain Eukaryota; kingdom Viridiplantae; phylum Streptophyta; class Magnoliopsida; order Santalales; family Viscaceae; genus Viscum; species Viscum album. The sequence goes on along the minus strand of OY728130.1, from coordinate 1,048,522,349 downwards.
TTGGGTCCCTTATAATCCATGTTCTACTTTATGAATCATCAAACTTATGTATCTCCTTTATTTGGACTTAGAATATTGATCAAAAGTATCATATCCGATCTTTTGTCTGGGTAGAATTATATGGTTTCTTCTTTTGAGTTTTTTTCGATAGGATGTAAATTTTTTTAGATGTTATGCCTAGAGAGGTGATACATAATAATGATAAAGATCACATAAGTTCAATAGATACATTTTCATGTTACCATTCAGTAGAGTTGGGCAGTAGAGTTCCATGATTTTCCGGGTAGTACACTCTAGAAGGGCTCGATACTGGATTTCCAAGATGATATTTATATGTTTTCCTCTAGTAGGAATTGGTAGTAGAGTTCCGTAATGTTATGAGAAATACCCTCCAGTAGGGTTGGGTAGTGGATATCCTTGAAGTCATTTTTGGGAAGTGCCCTCATGCAGAGTTGTGCAATGGAGTTCGCTGATGATCATTCTGAGATTCCCTCTAGCAAGGCTAGGAAATCAAGTTAGTTTAGGGCCTTTAGGATGTGGTTCTATCTAGTGGGGATAGGTAATGGCGTTCCCCAATGACTATTAGAGTGCAAACCACTAACATTCTAGGGTGAAAGATCTCTACTACATGTTTGTGCCCCCTCAACTATGTGGCATAGTGATGAGGCGTTGTTTGACATGGGCAGTTACATTTTGGAAGACACATGTGATACTTTCCATCTCTAATGGAATTTTTGAACCATTGGATACTCATCTTCATGGGACGATCTATGATATAGATATCCTGTTAATATTTGTTTTGGTATTCATTGAATGAGAATATATATATACATCTTAATTATCCACACCATGAATTTTTTTAATCTCTATCCTGGAGAGATAAAGTCGAGTGAGGTATTCCACATGAATTTAGGGTTTAACTTCCCAAGGTTGGATGGGTCTACTCACCTACTATTGGTGTGGAAGACTCAACATGAAGATCATATTCTCACCATGTTAGGACCATTGTGCCTATAAGAGGTTACTTTCATAACTGATTTGGGTGGGATATTATTTTTGATTTCTTCCTTCATCTACTATCTATATTTACTATTCTATCTCTTATATCTTCCCATTCAACTTTCTAATAATCTTACTGGTTATGTATACAATCACACCATCATCAGATTTTCATTCACATTTTCTGTTCTATATAGATGATTGAAAGTTCAACCATGAATTTCGAAGAGTATAGTAATACTTGGTGATTTGGACCACGTAAGGTGGTAATAGTTTAGGATTCCTGATCTTGGATCTCTCAGAAGTTTTACATTTCCAATTTTTTAGGCTGTGAAGTATTTTTAGTTCAAAGTAATTTTTTCACCTTTAATTTTTTTGGTTTACACTTTTGTACTCTTTTACACCCTAGAGGTTTAGCATGATTTGTTTAATTTCTATTTTTTTCATATTTTACTCCCACTACACATTTACATTGATATGGCTATATATATATATATGTGTGTGTGTACAGGTACATAAGAAATGACCTCTCTATGTTAGTTATGACTTTAGTGCAGGTTTACAACCCTTTCCTATAGTTTTTTGTTTAGGGTAGTTATAGCTCGTGCTCCTAAATGTGTCTGGTTGTGACAGGAATTATTCAATAGATAACTAATATCCGACCTAATATTATGTTTAGTGTCTGCATGTGTCCTAGTTTTTAAGAAAACTCTATAGATTCACATAAGGTTACTATAAAAATTATTTTCAAATACCTTAAATAATCAACCAATTTTGGTTTTTTCTATCGTAGAGAAATATCATTTTATTTAGATAGTTATTCATATTCTGATTTTGGTGGTTTCAACTTAGTTTCAATAATAAACTCTAGAACATGCCATCTTATAGGTAATTCTCTAGTATCATGGTCTTGAATGAAACAATATTATGTTGCACTGTCTACTACTAAAGCTTCATACAAAGCTGTAGGTAGTTGTTGTGATCAAATTTTTGATTATTAAACACACATTACTAGACTATTTTATATCAATTTAAACATATCCCTATAAATTTAGGCAAAAAATAGAATAATTTTTTTTAAATCAATGTATATCACTATATTAAAAGACTTATTGATATAATACCTCAATATTTTGTGACCATTTCCGAAAGGGTGATATAGCTCTTAAATAAATTGGTATAGAACATCATATTTCTGATACTTTTACAAAATATTTGAACTATGAGATAATAGACTACATAAAAAATAAATTTAGAATGGTTAATTTTGGTTATCCTTAATATTATAGTCCTCACCGTTGAGTTTTACCCACCGTTGAATTTTAACTATCCTAGATTTTTACCCACCATTGAGTTTTACCCACCATTACAATTTCTTAGCATTATAATTACCACCCATTGTAATTAATCACCATTTCAATTACTCACCATTGGAATTACTCACTCTTGGAATTACTTACTATTAAAAACAATTTACATTTACCAATTTCTAGTTGTTTTTAACCCACCATTGCTAATTTAATTTTACAATTTATTTATTTATTTATTTTTGTTCAAATTAAAATTTTTATCACTTTTATTGTTCTTTTAATCCATAAATTTCCCATATTATATAAAACTACACATACATCTACATTTTCATGCACTCCCTTCCATTTACCATTTGATCTATCTTTTTGTGACCCCTTCTCTCTCAACCATTGACGATCCCTTGACACTTATCAAACTGACCAAGATGATCTTCATGGATATGATGAAGAGATATGACTAATCTTCACTAGATGAGTCTCATCCTCCTAATAACCATAAAGGATAATCGATCCATTCAGACGTAGTTCATTCAGTGAACCCTCAACTTACTATGCAGATCATTGTTTCTAAAAAATATGTTTAGGATGAGTGGATACATTTTATCATGTCCTTGGTGATATGATTTCTATAAAATCATGGATGGGTAAAATTGTTTTCATATAACTAGAGGCCCTTCTATCATAGGTTAATAAAACATCATTATCAGTTCATTGAGATTAGTTTCAAGGAAAATGAAGAATTGGCATGAAACTGTGTAAATGGAAGAAAATTTGATTTATCGTTAAGATAGTGGGATAAATGTAAGATAGTTACTCCTGAAGAGGTAAAAAATGTTTATCAAGATACTATCATAGATTAAATTGAAACATTTTTATGAAGATGAATTGGCTGAGTTAACTACATTTGAGATTGTTAAGAGACCAGTTTACACTGATCTTGATGGGGAATGCAGGTTTCTTTTCAGGTTTATCCAGCAGATGACTTGTCAAAGAAAATTTTACTTCTCTATAATGAGGTATCAAGGTGTTTTCACTTGGTGTCTAATGTAAAGAGGATATAATATCCAAAATTGTAGATATATAATTATTCACATGATGGATATCTGAAATCAATCATCAATATGACATTCTATAATACATCCTAATTTAATTTTTGAGATGCTATAAGCCAACGATATAGTTGATGAAAGTGTTTTAAAATTAGTTTAATGTAGGGGATGTTTCATTTCCAACGTTACTAGAAAAAAGGATGAATTTTAGTTGGAATCCTTGGAAGAAATAATTGGTTGCTGATGGTGAATGGTCATAGGATGATTTCAGACTTGTTGATGATCCATCAAGACCGAAGAGTTGAGTATGATATATTAAAATTATTCCATTAGATATGATAGAAATGACAATTCAGTTAAATTTCTAGTGTAATGTCTCATTTCAATGTAATGGGTAAATTTTGTCTAAATTTATCTAAATGGAAAACATTATTAATTTATTATGTTTTGGGAATATAATGAATTTCTGATTCTAAAAAATATTTTTATGTAACAATTTATTGACATATATTTTTATTTCATTTCTCTCCTCAATATAAACATTAGGTTAAATATATTGTTTCATAGGAAACAATAAACAAAAAAAACACCTTTTTCAATGAAAAGTATGACAATTGTAAAGTATTTTTAGAATTGGGGGGTATAAGAAGATGTAAACCAATAATTAAATAGATTTAGAAATAAAAAATGTCATCTCATTTTATACAAATTCACAATTAAAATTCAATTTGTGTAGCTAAATAACTTATAGTATCATTTTGTACATTAGAACATATATTTCTTAAATTTTGTATTTGTATGATTTATTTGATAACAACAATATTTTATGATTAATGAAATATAATTCAATTTTTGTTATTAATAACACAATAAAAATAATTTAACTAGTGACTAATGAGAAATATGAATAAGAACACAAAATATTTTTAATTATTTTTCATATAAAAACATGTTTTTACTATATTTTATGAATTTAATTAAAAGATAAATTACTAAATTTAAAATATTTAATTTCAAAAAATGAACTTCATTTTATGGATTTAGTATAACATCATTACACTAGGATAAATGTTTTAAAAATTTTCTGAAAATGTTTATTCTTAGGTGAATGATATAAAATATCATTTTTATAAAAATCATGACATTTATGACATAACTAGGATATAAAGAATGAATTTAAAATTTTATGAAAATTTTTTCAAGACCAAATGTGAGACTATTAATTTCATTTGAACATATTATTTTGAGCTTTATTTATTTATTTATTAATACTAAGAGTGTATAGAATTCAGAGTTTTAGAACTCTATTTTTTTTAAATGAACCATGGTTCATGTGTGGCACAGAATTATAAGTAACAATGATGGTAACCATGTGAGTGAGATATTTGAGGGATAATGGTTTTTGTTATGTATTGGGAATGATTTTTCAAATTGTGTGGTGCTTTCATTAAATTTTGTGTTTTTTTGAGAGAGATGTTCATACACAGTTGGAACATAACTTTTATGACATTACAGCAAAACCATATGATATGTAAAGGTCATTAAATATATTTCTTATTTAACATTTTTCATAGATGAAAATTTTTGTATTTATCCAAAATGTCCCCCCACTCATGTGTATCCTATCCCCTATGTTTTGGATCTCCCCTTTAATGAATTTTGGTGGATATCTTGCTTCATTTAGTGATTTCCTTCATGGTATTATTTCATTTACCTTAATTTCATATTTCTCCCCAATTCTTCATCATAGTTTTTCCATTTCAATATTTTATGGAATACTAAGAATTTTATTTAACCAAACCATGGTTTTTCGATGGTGGTTTAATGTTGTTTCATTGTGTCTTATGTATGTGAGGACCTATACTTCATTAATATTGGGGTTTCCATCAAAGATTATATTTTTTCCATGATATCTATATGGGGTTCTTTATATATGGGAATTATCTCATGGATTGTCATTGAATATTTTTTACTACTTTTTTATTAAATTGATAATAATTTGAGATATTATTGATGGTTTATTGTTGTATATTGGGATTCATGGAATGATTTGGAAATATATTCGATTTATGTTTATTTTAAAAGGTGGTTGTTTTTGATGTACTCTATGTTTATGTTAAAATGGATTAAATATTTTTTATGATTTTAAAAATGCCTTTTAAAGTATTTTTTAATGGTTCTTGAATTCTGTTAAATGCATTAATTATTATGGGTATTGATGAATTATCAATTTATATTTTAAATAACTTATGCGATGATGAATATTTTGTTTTATATTTTTGAAATTAAGTATCACATGGGAGGATATAGGTGTGTGTGTCATTGGATAAAATTGATGGATTTCATTCCATGGTTGTAAACTAGACAAGGTAAATTGTTCATGTGGAGTAACAAATTCCATTGAGGGACCTTTCTACATGGAACCAATAGAGCCCATTCAAGAAGTATTATCAATGTCGCCTAAGGGAGTCAATGTAAAGGATGTTCCAAATGGACCGAGTGATCTATTGTATGGTTGGTCTAGAAAAATAATAATGGCGATTTCCAAACATTATGTTTTCCCTTAGAGAATCATAATTCTATGGTCATTCTTAGTGACAGTAGAGCCGATTTTTAGAGTCCATGATGCATATTTTATAGTTATTTGTTGGTTTTTATATGCTTTATGTCTAACAATAGTGACATATTTTGTTATGATATAATATGTTCATACACATTTTACATCATTTTTTATATAATGGTGTTTTTATGAACCTGTTTATTCTATGTTTGGATGTATTGAATATGTTTATGTTGGGAGGATTTGTTTCTTTATCTGAGCCCTTTCTCCATGTTTTTAAAACATGGTACATTTTGGAAAAACCAAACGGACATCAAAAGAATTTTTTTCAAGTAAATATGATTTTAAAAATTGTTATTTGTTTTGTAAATGTATTTTCAATCTAAACATAATGGTTTTTATGAGAAAAGTACTTACATAGAATCATGGTGGTATCCTACTAGGATTTATACCTCACACCGTACATATGTTTTATTGTATATGCTGACATTGTTTTTCATGACATGGGTAAGGGAAAGGGAACCATGATGTTTATTAGATATTATTGATTTCAAATGTTTGTGGTTGTTTTTGTATAGGGGAGAAAATGCTTCAGGGAGTATATACCTCATATATATGTTTTGGGATTTTCGTTTTTGGGGTGTTATGTATTGGTAATTTTTATTTGATTCCTTAATTTGAGTTGTGACTATGGATATAAAATGTTTATGTCGTCTTTATGACCACTAATTTGATTATGTTATGATATAATTTTTTTAATGTTGACTATGATTAGTCTGTTATATATTTATATGTTGTTGATGATTCTTATTTGTTGTTAAGGTAATCCAATTTATAGATTGGTCATGATAGATTCTCCAAGGGAGAAATATTTCTAAAATGGTTATATGTGATGATCCATGCTTGTCTCCATCCCGTGGGAATCTGAACCATGCTTTAGGTCATGTGAAATAAATTGTTGGGGGAAGATACATTTCAAACATGGCTAGTTCTCTATACTAAATTTGTATTTTATATGAAAATAATATATTTAAAAATAGTTATTTTAATTTATAATCCATAAATTAATGTCAACATATCCCTATAAATTTAGAAAAAACATAGAATAAACATTTTCAAAAACAATGTATATCACTATATAAAAAGAATTATTCATATAATACCTCAATTAGTTGTGACCATTTTCGAAAGGGTGATATAACTCTTAAATAAATTGGTATAGAACATCCTATTTCTAATATTTTTACTAAATATTTGATCTATGAGATAATAGACTACATAAAAAATAAATTTTTAATGATTAATTTTGTTTATGCTTATTATTATGGTCCTCACCATTGGGTTTTACCCACCGTTGAATTTTACCTATCTTGGAGTTTTACCCACCATTGAGTTTTACCCACCATTACCATTACTCACCATTATAATTACCACCCATTGTAATTAATCACCATTTAAATTACTCGTAATTGGAATTAATCACTCTTGGAATTACTTACTATTAAAAAATTTTACATGTTTCAATTTCTAGTTGTTTTTCACCCACCATTTCTAATTTAGTTTTACAATTTATTTATTTATTTATTTTTAATTAAATTGAAATTTTATTCACTTTTGTTGTTCTTTTAATACATATAATTCCAATATTATATAAAATTACTCATATATATACATTTTCATGAACTCCATTCAATTTACAATTTGCTCGGTCATTTTGTGACCCCTTCTCTCTCAAACATTGAAAATACCTTAACATTTCTCAAACCGAACAAGACGATCTTCATGGTTATGATGAAGAGATATGACTAATATTCTCTAGATGAGTCTCATACTCCTAAGAACCATAAAGGAGTGTCGATCCATTCATATGTAGTTCATTTAGTGAACCCTTATCTTGTTATGCAGATCATTATTTCTAAAAAATAAGTTTAGGATAAGTGGATACGTTTGACAATGTACTTGGTGATCTGAGTTATATAAAACCATGGATGGGTATAATTGTTTTCATATAACTAGAGGATCTTCTATCATAGTTTAATAAAACATCAATATCAGTTCATTGAGTTCAGTTTCAAGGAAGATGAATAATTGGTATGAAACCATGTAAATGGATGAAAATTTGATTTATCTTTAAGATAGTGGGATAAATGTAAGATAGTTCCTCACGAAGATGTAACAAATGATTATCAAGATTCTATTCTAGATTAAATTGAACCTTTTTTATGAAGATGTGTTGGCTGAGTTAACTACTTTTGAGATTTTTTAGGAAACTAGTTTACACAGATCTTGATGGGGAATGCAGGTTTCTTTTCAGGTTTATCTAGCATATGGCTTATCAAAGAAAATTTTACTTCTCTATAATGAGGAATCATGGTATTTTCATTTGGTTTCTTATATAAAGAGGATATAAGATCCACATTTATAGATATCTAATTATTCACATGATGGATATTTGAAATCAATCATCAATATGAAAATTTATAATACATCATAATTTAATTTTCATGATGCTATAAGCCAACGATCTAGTTGATGAAAGTAATTTAAAATTTGTTTAATGTAGGGGATGTTTCATTTCCAAGGTTACTTGAAAAAATGATGAATTTTAGTTGGAATCCTTTGAAGAAATAATGGGTTTCTAATGGTGAATGGTTATATGATGATTTCAGACTTATTAATGATCCATCAAGACCAAAGATTATAGTATGATATATTAAAATTATTCCATTAGATATGATATACATGATAATTCTGTGATGTTTTTAGTGTAACATCTCATTTCAATTGAATGGGAATTTTTTTCTAAATTTCACTAAATGGAAAACATTATTAATTAATTATGTTTTGGGAATATAATGAAATTATGATTCAAAAAAATAATTTTATGTAAATTTTTTTGACATATCTTTTTATTTAATTTATTTCCTCAAAATAAACATTTGGGTAAATATATTGTTTCATAGGCAAAAATAAACAAAAAAAATAAACACCTTTTTCAATGAAAAATATGACAATTGTAATGTATTGTTTGAATTGGAGGGTATAAGAAGAGGTAAAATAATTATTATATAGAATTATTAATAAAATATGTGGAGAGAATTTATACCAATTAACTATTAAAATTCAATTTATGTAGCTAAATAAATTATAATATCATTTTTTACATAAAAATATTTATTTCATAAATTTTTTATTTGTATGATTTATTTGATAACGAAAATATTTCCTGATTAATGAAAGATAATTCAATTTTTGTTATGAATAATAAAATAACAATAATTTAACTAGTGACTAATGATAAATATGAATAAGAACACAAAATATTTGAAATTATTCTTCATATAAAAACATGTTTTTTCTATATTTTATGAATTTAATTAAAAGATAAATTACTAAATTTCAAATATTTAATTTTAAAAAATGATCTTCATTTTATGGATTTAGTATAACATCATTACACGGGGATAAATGTTTTACAAATTTTTTGAAAATGTTGATTCTTTGGTGAATGATATAAAATATCATTTTTTTAGAAATCATGAAATTTATGACATCACTAGGATATATATAATGAAATAAAAATTTTATGTAACATTTTACAAGACCCAATGTGAGACTATTAATTTCATTTGAACATCTTATTTTGATATTTATTTATTTATTTATTTATTATAAGAGGGTATAGAATTCGGAGTTCGAGAACACTATTTTTTTAAATGAACCCCGGTTCATGTGCGGGACACAATTAGAGGAAACTATGATGGTAACCATGCAAGTGAGATATTTGAGGGACAATGTATTTTGTTATGTCTTGGGAATTATTTTTCAAATTGTGTGGTGCTTTCTTGAAATTTTTTGTTTTTTGGATAGATATGTTCATACACAGTTGGAACAAAACTTTTATGACATTATAGCCAAACCATATGATAATTAAAGGTCATTAAATAGATTTCTTATTTAACATTTTTCATTTATGAAAAGTTAAGTATTTATTCAAAAATTCAGCACCCCACTCGTGTGTAACCTATCCCCTTTGATTTGGATCTCCCCACTACTGAATTTTGGTGGATTTCATGCTTCATTTGGTGATTTCTTTTAAGGTATTATTTAATGTTCTTTAATATCATATTTCTCCCCACTTGTTCATCATAGTTGTTCCATTTCTATATAGTATGGAAGCCTAAGAATTTTATTTGACCAAACCATGGTTTTTTGATGGAGGTTTAATGTTGTTTCTTTGTGGCTTATGTATGTGAGGACCTCTCAATCTTTAATATTGGGGTTTCCATCAATGATTATATTTTTTCATGGTATCGATATAGTGTTCTCTATATATGGTAATTTTCCCATGGATTTTCATTGATTCTTTTTTACTATGTTTATTTTAAATTTAAAATAATTTGAGATATTATTGAGGGTTTATTTTTGTATGTTGGGATTCATGGGCTGAGTTGGCAATATATTGGATTGATGTTTATTTTAAAAGGGGGCTGTTTTTGATGTACTCCATGTTTATGTTAAAATGGATTAAATATGTTTTATGATTTCAAATATGATTTTTAGAGAATGTTTTCAATGGTTCCTGAATTCTATTAAATGCATTAATTTTTATGGGTATTAATGACTTATCAATTTATATTTTAAATATCTTATGTGATGATCAATATTTTGTTTTATATTTTTGAAATTAAGAAGCACATGGGAGGATATAGGTGTGTGTGTCATTGGATAAAATTAATGGATTGAATTCCAAGGATGTAAACTAGACAAGGTAAATTTTTCATGTGGAGTAATAAATCCCATTGAGGGAACATTATCTATGGAAGCAAGAGAGCCCATATAGGTAGTGTTATCAATGTTGCCTAAGGGAGTCAGTGGAAATGATGTTCCAAATGGACCGATTGATCTATTGGATTGTTGGTCTAGAGGAATAATACTTGTGATTTCTAAAATTTTTGTTTTATCTTAGGAAATAATAATCCTATGGTCACTCTTAGTGACACGGGAGCCGATATTTAGAGTCCATGATGCATATTTTCTAGTTATTGTTTTGTTTTTATATGTATTATGTCTAAAAATAGTGAAATAGTTTGTTATGATATAATATGTTCATACACATTTTACATTATTTTTTATATAATGGTGTTTTTTATGCACGTGTTTATTATATGTTTGGATGTATTGAAAATGTTTATGTTGGGTGGATTTGTTTCTTTATTTGATCACTTTCTCCATGTTTTTAAAACATTGTACATTTTGAAAAAACCAAACGGACATCAAAAGAAAGTTTTTCATGTAAATATGATTTTAAAAAGTGATTTTTGTTTTGTAAATATTTTTTCAAACTAATCATAATGGTTCTTATGATCAAAGTAATTACCTAGATTCAGGGTGGTATCCTACTTGGATTTATACCTCACACCATAAATATGTTTTCATGAATATACTGACGTTGTTTTTCATAACATGGGTAAGGGAAAGGGAACCATGAATTTTAGTAGATATTATTGATTTCAAATGACTGTGGTTGTTTTTGTATGGGGGATAAAATTTTTCAGGGAGTACATTACTCATATAAATATTTCGGGATTTTATTTTTTGGGGTGTTATGTATTAGTCATTTTGATTTGATTCCTTAATTTCAGTTGTGACCATGGATATAAAATATTTATGTCGTCTTTATGACCACTAATGTGATTATGTTATGATATAATTTTTTTTATTTTTGACTATGATTACTTTGTTATATATATATATTATTTATGCTTCTTATCTGTTGGTAAGGTAGTCAAATTCATGGATTAGTAATGGTAGATAATCCAAGGGAGAAATCATTACAAATGGTTATATGTAATGATCAGTGCTTGTATCAATCACATGGGAATCGGGACCATGCTTTAAGTCATGTGGAATAAATGGATGGGTGAAGATACATATCAAACATGGCTAGTTCTCTACACTAAATATGTATTTTATATGAAAATTATACATTTAAAAATAGTTATTTTAATTTATAAACCATAAATTAAAATTTTAGAACATATGTAATATTTTCCTCTAAAACTATTTTAATATGTTATAAATTTGTTACATAAAAAGTAATTATTATCATTTTGAGATGTTATATAAATAAATTTAAATTCATATTTGGAATCAAAAGGTTAATATTATTTATTATAGTCTATTTAGTTTTTGGAAAAAAATAAATTACTTATGTAAAAATTTGTCGCCAAAGTTAAAAAACAAAAATTATAAAATGGTTTAAACAAATGGTTAATAGAACTAAAATATGTTATATATATATTAATGGATGGGACATTGATTGAACTAGATTAATTACCTCTCTATTATTGTTCACATTTGAAGAAACGTTTTTTTGATTGTAACATTGTATTATTCTAAAGTTATGGATGTTTACTAAAAAAGTCTCCCCTTTCAATTATAAAATGACATCATGTTCACCACTATTATTTTCCAACCACATTATTTTAGTTTAAAAATATCTAACCAAATTTTCTACACAACTCTAGTATACGTGAACACGATGAATTTATCTCATCAAAAGACCAATTTTCAAAGGCTAAATAATTTTTAGAAAATGTATTATTAAGGTGAAAAATTGTAAATTTTCAATAACATTATTTTTATTTCTCTTAAATTATTCTTCTACCTCATCCAATAAAATTACAATAACTCTACCATAATTGATTTAATATTTTATTTATAATTAAAAGGAATTATGATAATGTAATAATCATTTTATATGATCCCTAATAATCCAGAACTTGAAAATGGAATTATGGTTTATATATAGACTAATATCTCTAGGAATGATGTGAAATATTTTTCTACACATCCTAACATGGATTTCTAAAATGGGTTTTTAATGTATAAATATTATATTTATAACATGATTATTTTTCTAAAATGATAAAACGAATTCTAAATTTATACTCTATAGAAATAATTCATTTGTGTGTATGTACGTACGACCATATCCATAGAACGATGTTTTAATTTCTCATTACCACCAAAAAAGAATTATTATATGAAAATATATAATGATTAAATTTCTTTTCAATAATAAAAGAATGGTTTTTTAATGTTTATATTAACATTTATCTTTAAGTTAATGAACCAACTATACCTCTTTTAAAATTACTAAAACATGTTTATCATCGATTATATCTTAAGAAATATTTACAAAAACTCGAATTGAATTAAATAAAATTTTTATAAATCCTAAATCCTAGTACTTTTAATAATCTATGAATTATGAACATTTGTATAAAAAAGTGGGGATTGGTATCAACATCTTAATACTTATGAGAAACTCTAAAAAATAAATAACACCTAATGATCAAAATAAATTATAACTAACTATTAAATGTATAATAATTGAAAACAATTTAATTATATAAAAGGTAATATAAATGTAAAAGGTTCTTAAAAAGGTATTCAAGACGGTTTTATTTATTACACAATATATTAAAAAACCATTATGGAAGATGAGAGAAAAGGAAATGGATTTCGGAGACTAAAATTTATTTCATTGATTTATAAGATTTATTCTTGACCACAATTCATCTATGTTAACTCTATTATACCATTTTCTTTTTTATAAGATTTTTATTGGGATTTTTTAATTAAAATATTATTTCCTTGATGAAATTTTTAATAAGGTATATTGTTGTTAATTTTTTTTCAAAATCTATAATTATGATTTATTTTCAACATTCATGTTTTCTCTTTTAACCAATGTTCTTATTTAGAAACCAAATTTTAAATCATAACATATGGCCTTCATTTTTCTCCTTTCCCCTTTTAATAATGATTCTTTATTATAATTATTATGATGGGGTTGTTAATAAATGAAATCTAAAATACTAAGAATATTTTACCTTTCAAAATCAAAAATTTTATCTCTCAGTATAAGGCCCCAGCATTAAACCTTACTTAATCTTGAGTTATTATAAGATTACACATTGAAGATCTTTTCGGTTTTAGAGTTTTAGAGAATTAGATCATAAAACATGAATTACATTCCACATATAAACAAAGTGGTTACATTAAGATAGTATTCCTCATTCCCATCAATGGTAACATATTTAAAATAAGCATGGATTCTTTCTTGACACTTCCTTGACACTATCATCATATCATGTACCTTTCCCTTGACCTATGAAAAACATTTCAAAAAACTGGGGATGAGCATAAAAAGCTCAGTAAGGGATATAAAAATACGGAAAGGAAACATGGGTACATATATACATAAGGATGAGATCATACATTACCCATAAAACATAATCACTTTAACATACCTCATGAAATCATGAATAAATCATAGAAATCATAAGACATAAAGGTAACTTGATGCATTCATAACATTCTTACATAGGGAGTAACCCTCTTGGTTACATTTGGAATACCCATCACAGTATATTCCCTAAATCTCTTCGGATAAACCTTAACGTTTCACTCCTTCGCGTTACCCAATGCATTGGAGAGCTATATCGGGCTCACCCGCCCTTAGTTTATCACGGAACCACCCGTTTTCATAATAATGCCTAAGAACCTCAACATAATCATATCACATAAAACATGCATAAAGGAAACATAACATTTCCACCTTTCAATCACAAGATATCTATACAACACGTTGATATAAAAACATTATGAAAACCATTTTCAATACCAAAATAAAAGAAAATTAAAACATGGTATTTATTTTTCTTTTAAAAAAAAGGTATTGCTTGTAGAGGAAGCCGAAACTCAAATAACGGTCACAACGATGGAGAAGTCATTGACGCCGCATACGTACGACAAAAACATTTCCTTTTGTCGTTTAGTAAACGCTTCATATAAAAAATATTCCTTGTGAATAAATGTAAAAGTCAATGGGGTTTATACACCGTATAAAAGAAGGTTGTGTATAAAAGAAAATATGCCTCAATGAAAGGAAATTGAGACGAAGTCCCATACCTTGGGTCCGACTTGACTCGATCATTCTTTAATGTCCTTAATAAAAAACTTGAGTTAATTTCTACTTGTTTAAGAACCTTTTTCAATTTCATTATTCCTTTTATATCACTTAATTCCATGTCATGAACACTATGTAATTATTTAAGTTATTAAGGGTCGTTTTAACGATCATTGGTACTTGAGTCAAAAATAAGCCCTTTATAATTACAAGTTGTTCTAGTATACATTATATCCAGGATTATAATCATGATTTATATATCATATATATCATATATATTCATTATATACGTGAATTTATAATATTACATAATAATTTAGAGGTATGAAATGAAATGCACCGTTCATGGAGACGGTAAGCCGTACGTACGCATGAACGCTACTTTCATTTCTATTTCATATTTATAGAATGGAATCATAATTATATAAAGGTATATTATAATTACAGTATAATATCATATATAATATCGTAGTTCCATCCTTTATATGTCCCACATATGGTATTTAACGTATCAAATCACTTTGAGGGGGAGGTAGTCCGCACTTCCTGAAATGAAGATATCGCGTTTACCCATAATGGAAACCATAATGGTATGCCCATAAAGAAAAATACAGAAGCTTAAGAAAAACATAAACATATTATATATCATATATAAATATAGTGACATCTTAATGGCCACCTTTGAAGGTGTTAAAAGAATGTTGAACAATCATCGTTTCGGGAGGCATAAATTCACCATCCAGGGAAACCGTATGTTCTTTAACCATTAGATGTAGGTGTGTGTAATTGTAGCTTGAATCCTTCTTATAACAACATCCTAGTATATTTAAGATACTAGAGTAGTTACAAAAGAAATAAATAAAAAGTTTTTAGGAGGTTGTAGAAGCAAAATAAAACAAAATGACTTAAGTGAAGACATTACCTTAAAATCGGGTAACTCCTTTTGGTTTGAGCTCAATGGTTTCCTTGGGAAGACTTCTGCCCAATGTGAGGATTCAAGGAGTAATATAGGGAAGTTTAGAGGCAAAATGGGCAGGGTTTGGCCTAAGAAAAGGCTTTGGGAGTGTGGGAAAAAAGGTAGAGGTGGGGGCCTTTTATAAGAGGAGAGGAGGGGCACTCTTGGAAAGTACAGATAAGTTACTTTATTTTAAAATGGTTTCGGATTCAAAAGGTCCCACATTGATATAATTCGAGGATAAGGTGATAAGGGTTCGAAATCCACTCATACAATAGGTTTTGGACATGTGTAGGTCTTAGATATTACATTATCTTTCCATTATATTTAAATCATTAAATAATGAGGTCATCACTGCGTCATCATGATGTCATAAATAATTTAATTAATTTAATGTCTAAAAATTATAAACAAAGTACTATGATGTAGTAAATCTTTTTATCTTTCCGATTAATATTTATAATAAAAAATATGATCTTTATAACCCCATGTAAAAATTGTTTTAGTAAAATAACTCATGTTTGTGACATTTTTACTTTTACATTAAATAAAAAGTTATTTATGTCATTTCCCAACCAAAGTGGCTCCATGGTGTCCCAATGTTAACCCATGGATTTTCTTGGTCGTCCATGACACATCCAATGAGGGTAGGACATGTGTCTAGGTCATTTAAGATTATTAAAGCATTATTTTTACCTTAAACTACACTAATTACCACTAATTGTGATTAAAAACTTAATAAGTTACTATTCACCAAAAAAAATATTTTAATCTCATTGAAACAAATTTTACTTCTTAATGAAAACCATGTATGTCAGTGTTTTGAAATTCAAAACATATAAGTGGTAAAATTTCATTTAAACGGAAAATCAGTTTCTTTAACTACCACTTAGTGATTTCACTATTCATCAAAAATTGAAGTTTTTCAGAAAAATACCAAAACTTCACCCTAAGCTACATTTGGTATTCTGAATTCGAAAATGAAGTATATTTTACAAAATTCAAAACATATAAGTCACATTAATTAATTGAATAATTAATTCCCGCTGTCAGAGCAAATAGCGTGTTTTATGAAACAATAAGTATCAAAAGATTGACACCCGTTTAAGTCAAATTTCAAAGTGAAATTGATTCCAATGACCACAATTGGATTAAATGGTAAGAACATAATCTAATTTTACTTCAAAACCAATTCAAAACATAATCTAATCATATAAATAAATTAGATTACAAATCATTTTGATGTAAAATGCAGTATTCTTCACTATTAATTAAAAAATGAACATTGTCAGAAAAATACCAAAAATTCACAAAAAGTAAATTTTGATGTCCCAATCATAAAGAATAAGTTTATTTTGACTAAAATAGTTTATAAAATTGTCAAAAGATAGATTCAAAAATGGTTTTCCATCAAAAGGTAGTAAAACAATCTTTTAAAAATATTAGTGTATTCCATGCTTAAGATTGGATTTATTTTCATTTTAAGCCTCTAAAACACTATCTAGTTCATTAATATGTATAGATAAAAATATCTATTATTCATTACTTAATTGGGATGTTACATCCTTCCGACCTTTATAAAATTGCGTCCCCGCAATTTATTTACTTATCGAATAAATGGGGGTACTTATCCCTCATTGCATTTTCAGATTCCCATGTTGCCTCTTCAATCATGTGGTTTTTTCCACAAAAACTTTACCTGGTGAATCACCTTATTCCGTAACACTTGCTCCCTGTGGTCAAGAATCTGGACCGGTTGTTCCTCATAAGATAGGTTCTCTTCCAGCTGAACTACCTCTGGAATCAAGACATGAGATGGATCTGGCATGTACTTCTTTAATATTGAAACGTGAAAAACATTGTGTACCTGAGATAAAATCGGAGGTAAAGCCACTCAGTAAGAAACTGATCCAACTCTCTCCAGAATTTCATATGTTCCAATAAACCTTGGACTAAGCTTTCCTTTCTTACCAAATCGCATCACACTTTTCCATGGTGATACTTTGAAAAAAACATGATCACCTTCCTCAAAAGATAGATCCTTCCTCCTATTGTTTGGATAACTCTTCTGCCTACTCTGAGCTGTTCTCATGTTCTTCTGAATCAGCTGAACATTTTCTTCCATCTCGTCTACCAATTCTGGTCCCATCAACTTCCTTTCACCCACTTCATCCCAGAAAGCTGGAGTTCGACACCGCTTCCCATATAATGCCTGAAATGGTGCCATCTGTATACTAGAATGAAAACTGTTATTATATGAAAATTCAACCAAAGAAAGATGTTGGTCCCAACTTTCCTGATAATCCATAGAGCAAGAACATAGCATATCCTCCAAGGTCTGAATTGTTCGTTCTGACTGCCCATCTGATTGAGGATGAAAAGCTGTACTAAAATTTAATTCAGTACCCAACAACTTCTGAAGGCCTTTCTAAAAGTTAGAAGTGAACCTGGGATCACGGTCAGATACAATGGAGAGAGGAACTCCATGTAACCTAACTACCTCATTAAGATACAAATGGTAAAGTTGATCAAGATAGAAAGTATCTCGTATAGCAAGGAAATGAGCAGATTTGGTCAAGCGATCAACAATAACCCATATTGCATTATTACCTCGAGATGTCTTCGGAAATCCCACAAAAAAGTCAATGGATATATTCTCCCATTTCCACGCTGGCACTGGTAATGGCTGAAGCATCCCTTTCAGTAACTGCCACTCTGCTTTAACCTGCTGACAAGTCAAACAATTCACAGTAAAATCAGCAATATCTCATTTCATTCCATCCCACCAGTAATACTCACGCAGATCTCTATACATCTTAGTACTGCCTGAATGAACTGAAAATGGAGAACGATGAGCTTCACATAACAACTCTCTCTTAAACTGTGAATCACAAGGCACACAAAATCTCTTCCCAAATCTCAAAACACAATCATTATCAATGTTGAATTCAGGCAACTTACATTTTTGAACCAGCTCTACCTTTTTCTGCAACTCACTATCTTGCTTCCGTGCTTGCTTGATTCTATCTGATAGAGATGATCTCATTGGTACCTGAAACAAAACAAAAGAACATCCTGCACCAACAACTTCTATGCCAAAGTTCATCAAATCCTTAACCAAAGGATCACGTTCCAAACACAACATTACTAATGAAGCATTACTTTTTCGACTCAAAGCATCAGCCAATTTATTTGCTTTTCCCGGATGGTAATGAATTGTAGAATCATAATCCTTGATTAATTCTATCCATCTCTTTCGTCTCATGTTCAATTATTTCTCAGTGAATATATACTTTAAACTTTTTTGATCAGTATATATTTCACACTTTACTCCATACAAATGATGCCTCCTTTACCTTCAGCTGATGGCACCCCGATCTCAAGTCAATCTTTGAAAAAAACTGAGCTCCCTGGAGCTGATACAACTTCATTTGATGGCCCGAGATCTTCCAAAGTAGTTGCAAAAGATTTCACCACCCCTTTCTGCTTGTAGTCTAACTACTTCCCATCACTCAAGCTCTTTGTCAGACACTCGTTTGCATAGTGACCCATCTCATTGCACTTATAACATTTCACTAACTGTAAATAAAAATTGGTCTTACCATCACCCTGATCTTTTCCAGTGCAATCACGAGCCTTATGTCCCATCTTACTACATCGGTAGCACTTTCTAGAATTCAGAAGACATTACCCCGCATGCCTTTTTCCACATTTATCACAAACTGGAAACATAGTTTTCTTAACATCAGACTTTTTTGAAGAATTCTTACCTTTCTCCTGCCACATTGGTCTCTTCTTCTGCTGGTTGTTATAGAACACTTGGCCATCGGCAAACTCCATTTCCACCTTCTAAGCACATCAAACAAGCTTTTCATAACTTTTAAACTCACGAGAAGCTAATGGCCTTCAGTATTTTGGCTTTAATCCTGAGTAAAAACGATTGATTTTACTATCAAGGTCTCGGATAAAATTTGGAGCATACCTTGCCAAATCGAGTGAACCTTTCTTTATAGGCAGCCACTGAGTGTTCCCCTTGCCTCAATTCCAAGAATTGATTTTCCATCCTAAGTCGAACAGCCTTAGGAAAATACTTCTGAAGAAACATACCATTGAATTCATCCCAGTCGAGAGCATCAATCTCATCAGCGTCCCTGATATTTTTAACCATCGACCACCACTGATCTGCCTCACCCACCAAACGGTAAATAACAAGACTAACCTTTTGATTGTCTGAACACCCCATGACATCGAAAATCTTCTCAAGTGCTTTAATCCACCCTTCAGCTAACACAGTGTCAGATGATCCTCTGAATGATGGGGGAAGTTGCCTCGTGAAATGTTCCACCACTGACATGTTCCTCTGCGGTTGATCTGGCTGATCTCGTGCATGGATACCACCACCATTTATAGCCTAAGTCAACTGTACCATCACTGCAACAAACTGTTTAGTTCCAATTCTGACCATCTCAGGATGCTGATTTGGAAGGTTATTTCCTTCTGTATGCCTTCCTAGCACTGCTTCCCTGTTTCCTCTGCGGAAAACCATTCTGAACAAACATGTCTTATATGAAGAAACATGGTAATCTTCAAATGCTATATCATTTCAAAAAAAATATTTTTGGATTATCATTTAATAGAATTATAACTCCTAAAGTTATCTAAACCGACCTTTGATACCAACTATAAGGCCGCAGCCTTAAACCTTACTTAATCTTGAGTTATTACAAGATTACACATTGAGGATCTTTTCAGGTTTAGAGTTTTAGATAATTAGATCATAAAACTTGCATTACATTCCACATATAAACAAAGTGGTTACATAAATATAGTATTCTTCATTCCCATCAATTGAAACATATTTAAAATAAACATGGATTCTTTCTTGACACTTCCTTGACACTATCATCATATCATGTACCTTTCTCTTAACCTGTGAATAAAATTTCAAAAAACTTGGGATGAGCATAAAAAGCTCAGTAAGGGATATAAAAATATGGAAAGAAAACATGGGTACATATATACATAAGGATGAGATCATACTTTACCCATAAAACATAAGAACTTTAACATACCTCATCAAATCATGAATAAATCATAGAAATCATAAGACATAAAGGTAACTTGAGGCATTCATAAAATTCTTACGTAGGGTGTAACCCTCTTGGTTACGTTTGGAATACCCATCATAGTATATTCCCTAAATCTCTTCGGAGAAACCTTAATGTTTCACTCCTTCGCATTACCCAATGAATTGGAGAGCTATATCGGGCTCACCCGCCCTTAGTTTATCACGGAACCACCCGTTTTCTTAATAATGCCTAAGAAGCTCAACATAATCATATCACATAAAACATGCATAAAGGAAACATAAAATTTCTACCTTTCAATCACAAGATATCAATACAACGCGTTAATATAAAAACATTATGAAAACCAATTTCAATACCAAAATAAAAGAAGAGTAAAACATGGTATTTATTTTTCTTTTAAAAAGAAGGTATGGCTTGTAGAGGAAGCCGAAACTCAAATAACGGGCACGACGACGGAGAAGTCATTGTCGCCGCATACGTATGACAAAAACATTCCCATTTTTCATTTAGTAAATTCATCGTATAAAAAATATTCCATTTGAATAAACGTAAATGTCAAAGGGGTTTATACACCGTATAAAAGAAGGTTGTCTATAAAACAAAATATGCCTCAATGAAAGAAATTGAGACGAAGTCCCATACCTCGGGTCCGACATGACTCGATCGTTCTTTAATGTCCTGAATAATAAACATGAGTTAATTTCTACATGTTTAAGAACCTTTTTCAAGTTCATTATTCCTTTTATGTCACTTATTTCCATGTCATGAACACTGTGTAATTATTTAAGTTAATAACGGTCGTTTTGACGATCATTGTTACTTGAATAAAAAATAAGCCCTTTATAATTACAAGTTGTTCTAGTATCCATTATATCCAGGATTATAATCATGATGTATATATCATATATATCATATATATTCAGTATATATGTGCATTTCTAATATTACATAATCATTTAGAGGTAAGAAATGAAATGCATCGTTCATGGAGAAGGTAAGCCGTACGTACGCATGAACGCTACTTTCATTTCTATTTCATATTTATAGAATAGAATCATAATGATATAAAGGTATATTATAATTCTAGTATAATATTATATATAATATCATATATAATATCATATGTCCATCCTTTATATGTCCCACCTATGGTATTTAACGAATTAAATCACTTTGAGGGGGTGGTAGTCCGCACTTCCTTAAATGAAGATATCGCATTTACCCATAATGGAAACCATAAAGGTATGGCCAAAAAGAAAAATACAGATGCATAAAGAAAACATAAACATATTATATATCATATATAAAGATAGTGACATCTTAATGGCCACCTTTTAAGGTGTTAAAAGGATGTTGAACAATCATCGTTTCAGGAGGCATAAATTCACCATCCACGGAAACCGTATGTTCTTTAACCATTAGATATAGGTGTGTGTATGTGTAGCTTGAATACTTCTTATAAAAAAATCCTAGTATATTGAAGATACTGTATTTGTTACAAAAGAAATAAATAAAAAGAGTTTAGGAGGTTGGAGAAGCAAAATAAAACAAAAGGACTTAAGTGAAGACATTACCTTAAAATCGGGTAACTCCCTTTGGTTTGAGCTCGAAGGCTTCCTTGGGAAGACTTATGCCCAACATGAGGCTTCAAGGAGTAATATAGGGAAGTGGAGAGACAAAATGGGCATGGGTTGGCTGAGGAAAAGGCTTTGGGAGTGTGGGAAAAGAGGTAGAGGTGGGGGCCTTTTATAAGAGGAGAGGAGGGGCACTCTTGGAAAGTAAAGATACATTACTTTATTTTAAAATGAGTTTCGGAATCAAACGGACCCACATTGAAATAATTCGTGGATAAGGTTATAAGGGTTCGAAATCCACCATACAATAGGTTTTGGACTTGTGTAGGTCTTAGATATTACATTATCTTTCCATTTTATTTAAATCATTAAATAATTAGGTCATCGCTGCATCATCATGATGTCATAAATAATTTAATTAATTTAATTTATAAAAATTATAAAAAAAGTACTATGATGTAGGAAATATTGTTAGCTTTAAAATTAATATTTATAATCAAAAATATGATCTTTATAACCCCATGTAAAAATTGTTTTAGTAAAATAACTCATGTTTGTGTCATTTTTACTTTTACATTAAATAAAAAGTTATTTATGTCATTTCCCAACCAAAGTGGCTCCATGGGGTCCCCAAGTTGACCCATGTATTGTCTTGTTCGGCCATGACACATCCAATGAGGGTAGGACATGTGTCTAGGTCATTTCATATTATTAAAGCATTAGTTTTACCTTAAACTACACTAATTACCACTAATCGCGATTAAAAACTTAATAAGTTACTATTCACCAAAAAATTATTTTAATCTCATTGAACCACATTTTACTTCTTAATGAGAACCATGTATGTCAGATTTTTGAAATTCAAAACACAGAAGTGGTAAAATTTCATTTAAATGAAAAATCAGCTTTTTTAACTACCACTTAGTGATTTCACTATTAATCAAAAATTGAAGTTTTTCAGAAAAATACAAAAAACATCACCCTAAGATACATTTGATATTCTGAATTAAAAAATGAAGTCTATTTTACAAAATTTAAAACATATAAGACACATTAATTAATTTAATAATTAATTCCCGCTGTCAGAGCAAATAGCGTGTTTTATGAAACAATAAGTATCAAACGATTGACACCAGTTTAAGTCCAATTTCAAAGTGAAATTGATTCCAATGGCCACAATTGGATTAAATGGTAAAAATATATTCTAATTTCACATCAAAACCAATTCAAAACATAATCTAATCATATAAATTAATTAGATTAAAAAGCAGTTTTGATGTAAAATGCAGTATTTTTCACTATTTATTAAAAAATGAACATTGTCAGAAAAATACAAAAAATTCACACAAAGTAAATTTTGATGTCCCAATCATAAAGAATATGTTTATTTTGACAATCATAGTTTATAAAATTTTCAAAAGGTAGATTAAAAAATGGTTTTCCATCAAAAGGCAGTAAAACAATCTTTTAGAAATATTAGTGTATTTCATGCTTAAGATTGGATTTATTTTCATTTTAAGCCTCTAAAACACTAACTAGTTCATTAATAGGAATATATAAAAATATATATTATTCATTACTTACTTGGGATGTTACACTCAGTACTTCTTTACATTGGAAAAACATTATCTTATTTTGAATGGTGGATTATTTTTATTTCATTGTAAATAATGTTTTCAAAATATATTCATTCAAACATCCCAAAAGTGATCATTTTGAAAATGATTAGTAACATCATATTATTACAATAGTGTAGAGGAATATTTTATAAAGCATATTTTATTTTCACTCTAAATGATCAATCATAAATAATGTTTTTTATTATCAATATCCCATTAATCACTATTATGAAATAATTATTCTTTATAATCTAAATTTTTGAATCAACCGATCTACTATTGAAATCAAATTAAGTCATAACATTTGGAAATGATATGAATAAAATTTTATTTCCATGGGTTTTCATTAAATGATGAATTATTTTTATTGTGTGGAATATATATGTGTTGTTGACTAGAAAATAGGGTCTAATATCACTATAATATGAAATTTTTATGGTTTTAAATATCATTATATAATGATTTTAGGTGTGAATATTATTTCTATATTACCAACATGATGTGTGGATATTATTATTATGTTCGAAACATTATGTGTGTATATTACTGCTATGTTCAAAACATGATGCATGGGCATTGTCGTTATGTTAAAAAAATCGGAATGAGGAAAATATTGCCTTGTTCATATGTTTTTTCCCCAATGTTTAATTAGGTACCACACATATATGCCAAATATTTTATATTACATGGTGATGATATTATATATGGATAATAATTGTGGTCTCATTTTCCCATACACTTATTTCATAGTATATGATTGATAATTAGAGATTCCATAGAGAATTATTATTGTTTCATATCACTTTTAAATTATATATTTTTCCCATGACCATTTTTTCTCAAGATTATTGTCTTTCCCTTGATAAAATGTGGATAAATTTTTCCCTTATTGAGTATTTGAATAACAAAAAATTCACTTTTTTTTACCAATCACTTTTAAGGGAAAGGTGAATATCCATGTAAGTACAAAATACAAACCGGAAAAAATCAATGAAATGGACAAACCATTAAAATTTAATTTGAGCCTATTTGACATGTTTTCTTAATATTTTCCAATGACTATTTTTCAAATCTCTATCTGGGTCATCTTTGATAATATCTTCAAACCAATACACCATATTTTCCTATATTTAAATTTTCTCCTCAAACTTTAATCTCCCTACATTGAAACCACATGGCAAAATGAGTCCCTTCTTATTGATCCACTCTATCTGATCCTTGTTTATATCTACAAGTAGTAGTCACTCAGTCATATTATCTCCATCCTCTTGCAATGTATTAATCATAAGTGTGTTATCAATCATATCTTCATCATTGTGGAAAAACATACCCAAGAGTTTTGTTGAAACCTCTTTGTAAGACTCCCTCTACTGGTCAGTAGGAACACCCATAATGAGATAATCTTTGCCAGTGGTTTTCTCAGAAACAACAAGCAGGGCTTGCTAAATCAAACTTGATTATCCCATAACAACTGAAAATTCTTGTGGAACATTTTTCAAAAATTAATTTTCATTATGAATCTTTGCACCCACATTCAAATCCTTTTAATTAACATATGATTTTGGGAATCAATCCATAGGCCTCAAATGCTTTGAGGAACATGTGTCTATCAATATTGGAATGTATAAGTAGGCCATGGATCCATTAGTTCTTTGTTTTGTAAGAATAATACAGCTTCCAATATATATTTTTTTCTTTCTACCCATTCTTCTGTCTAGGATGGAGGATCCCTCATTCATTGTGACACTATGCACTATCATCTAAGAACTCTCTAGGGAATCCATCATTATACATAAACCTGAGGGTAAATCAAAATTCATCATAACCCTCATCCCTGATTATGTATGGTTGATCATTATCTAATCCCACAAATAGTCATCCTTAAAAACTGTTTCCGTGTGTAATCAATGGTCTAGTAATTAGGTGAGACCATTTTTCTCTAGAAACATCACCCCCTATGTCTGATAAAATTAGAATTGGGTAATCCCATGCACCATTTCCTATTACAGGATAGGTAACCACATCTTGGAGAGTCCCATGATATCCCACCTTATGCGTGTTGTCATATCCAACTATTAATAACTCAAAATAAATGGCTGAATTGGCTAAGGTAGGAGGCCCAATAGAATATTTTCCCTCTAAAATCCTTAACAAGGATGAAGCCTATACAAATGAAAAATTTATATTATGATTAATTATTCTAAATATATATGAAACTTTCAAATTAACCTTACCTGGTAGAACCATTTATTGAGGGGGAATTCTTTCTACTACTTCACCTACACCTCACATACTGGTTACCAATCTAGATTTGGGAGGATGAGGATCCTATTCAGCCCCCACTTACAAATCACACCCATCAACAAAACACAGACTAAACGTAGTTCTTCACCATAACTATTCCCCCATCATTACCCATCATAGGACCCATACCACCACACCACAATGGAAAAAAGGAATCCAAATTCCCCATGATATTACATATCTTGAAATAATTCAGTAAGTAATTGAATTACACCTGTTGTTTTCCCCTAAATAATTCCATAATAGTAACCCAGACCCACTCCACTAGAGGGTTGGAAATGTCGAACTCCACACATATCTATGGGTTAATAGGATGGCTATCAGAGAAGGTCATATTGTGAGAGCATAAAAAATAACCTACCAAATTTCATATTATATGATGGATTAAAGTGTTTTGAAATGGAAATGCGAGTTTTTAGAAACTAACCCAGATCCCAACTGAGGGAGAGTCTCATTTCATAAGAAAATTATAATACCATTGAAAAATTAATAGCTTGTAGTTGAGGAACATATGTAGAGCACTAGACCATGTGTTGATTAGATCCCCCTCTCAGACAAATGAATCATCAGAGGATGATTATTAAAAACACTGACAATCATGTGCTATTTCAACCCATAATATTCAAATAATAACTTGTCAATATAAACCATGGATGGTCTTCGATGCTAGAAATGAGCCACAAGGGTCAAATCCAACAGGTTAGATACTTCAATGAACTCTACAATTGATAATGGATGTTGAGGCACACCATCATAAAGATCAAGAACCTAATATATATGCAAAATCCATTTTAAGTAGATTCATTAACCTTATGTTATTTTTTTAATCAATGTTTCTTTTTGGTTTTATATTGAATGAAAATTGGAGAAGTGACATAACATGCATATACTTTATATGACTATGCCAAAAACCTTGTAATGTGTTATTTCAATTCAGTTTTATGTTGATCCAACCCTCTGTGAATATAAGGATGTGTTTCCAGGTTAATTATATGTTATAATAAATTTAATTTTGTGTCTCGTCCTAAAAATATAATCTTATATGAAAATAAGAAGGAAAATCTGAAAAATTCTACATTGGATTATAAATGTAATGATCATTGAAATTATGTTTTTTGAGAAAAGATATCTGTCTGGTATATGGAACGATCATTAAAAAGTGGTGTAGTTTGAATATACAACACTCATCATAGAAATATATGAAGATAGATTGATATGAGTTATAACTCTAATATCTTACACCATAGAATTCCATGTCTTGAGTCTGCTACATCATGGTTAAAAATTTCCATTCTATTTTTATTTTGGAATTAGATTAATATTCAAATCATACTCAAGATGTTATTCCAAATATCGTTATTTTTTGTGGATGATATAGTTCTTAATGATGTTTCTAAATAGACAATTAATTTAATGTTATATTTTTGGAGAGGCATTTGTGAATCGAATGTTATCCATATTTGTATGGATAAAACAGAATATATAGATTGTTGTTTTTGAAAATAATTCTCTGATAACATTATGGATATTATATTGAGGGGCACATTCTTTTAATAGTTTATTTTTGTTTTTATATTTAGACTATTTTATTCTAGGTGATTGATACAATAATGTCGATATATCTTATAGGATTCAAACTGAAGGGATAAAATTGATAAAGGCTTCTATGATTTTCTTATTGTTAAAATTTTTGAAATAGAAGGGTAAAAATTATAGGACAATTAATACACAAAATGTTTAATATAATAGAGAGTTTTCCCTTTGATGAGATATATTGAACAAAAATAGGCGTTTATGAAATTAATATTTTAGGATTGACATGTGCATATACTATGATGGATGAGATTATATGTTATTGAGTTTAATGAAAAACCAGAGTGGATATTGTTTATGAGATAATAACTAAGTTAAGATTAATATTGTTTGGACTTGTTACAATAATATCATGGGATGATGCAATTACAATGGTAATCATAATGATAAATTCAATTATCTATAGAGGTTGTTGTATACATAAAAGAACACTTAATCAAATAATCAAAGATGATTTGTTTCTTAATGGTTTAAATGGAAATATATTTTTAATTGATATAATTAAACACCATTCATTAATTAAGATGACCTAATTTAATAGGGTTTAGGGATTTGTTGTTGTTGTTGTTTTTGTTGAATCATCATGTACATAATGATTCATCAAATAATAATTGCAACATCACATCGTATCTTCACATTAAATATAATATAAATGGAATATGATTAAACTTAATGATGTTATTTTACACTATTATTTCCAGAATCCCAAATCCAAAATCCACATCTACTAAAAATAGATATTGTATACAATTTTCTTACTATGTTTGGACTAATGAAATCCTAGGAGATATTAGTTCATCTAAACCTAAGAGAACATAAGGATCATTATGAATATATATTATAGGAACCTATCCAACATATTCATAAGACTATATTTCCCCCACCCCAATAAATCTTTATGATCCAACAAAACATCTACAAACCTAGAAATGTACTTTCAGAATCCAATATAACATTCACTTTCCTCTCAATAATTTATAAAGTGGAAAACTTCATGATTGAATACCCAAATCTAGAATATCCCACAATAATCATTGAACCACAAGAGGTAATCATGTAAGGAATATGTGGTATAAAAGGAGTTTTATATTCAACATAATAAAAAAAATTAGGGGATAGAGTAAAAACAGAATAGATAACACATTATTCAAGTGAGTGGAATTATATTTGACTATAGGTGAATTAAATTCCACATATAATTCATATTGGAACTATACATTTTATATGTAATAAAAAAAAACAAACTCAGTGACACATGAAATGGTATGGGGGAAGGGAAGAGGCTATAATAGGATTTAGTCCCATTTACCCCATTAGATTTTAGGGGCCAACATATTTTTTCTTATTAGAATTTCTGTTTATATAGCGTAATGTTCATTGTTTTCTCATTTAAAAAGTAATAAAACCCTTAATTTTTGAGGGATTGAATATAGGAGAGCCTTTTATTGATTAATTTATATACATATCTCTAGTTCAATATCATTTTAAATTTTTCTATATTTAATATTTGAATTAAACTAGGCACATTGATTATATGAAAAAAGTCACACAAACACAAACTCAAACACCTAAATGGTTCAAACCATATCCAAATAAATGATGTAATTAGAGTGATTTTCTGGTGATGTGTTCAAAGATCATATGAGTGGAATGATAGGATTTAACACCCTATAGCTCTAGAGAACAATTTTCTACTGGGAGTTTTTCATGAAATTGAAGGTGAGTTCTCTGTTAGGTAATTGGATAATTTATCATAACTCATTCATTCACACATAAAGGAGATTTATCAGTCATTGATAATTGTAATTCTTGAACTATTCTTTTTGGAAACCAGTGGATGTAAATTTATGATTATGGACTCTCATTAAGACCCAGTATAAGGGGAGCTCATATTTTAAAAATATGATAATTTAGAATAAGTACTCTTACCCTTTGATTAAAAAATGATCTATTTTCTAATTATTTATTTAGTAATTATCTCTCATGTTCAAATGATTTTACAAAAACAAACCCAACCCCAAATACACTAACACTTAAATTGTGACCCTATGATTTTAATCCCTTCATTATAGAAAATATGTGGTGACCAATTTAAGGGATTTAACCTCTGATTTATATATATATTTATACAAACATGACCTCTACGAGTCTCTGAAAAAATTGGTAACATTTTTTAAAATGGTTTTTCAATTCATTAGCACCTAACAAATCAATTTATTTTCATCAAAAAATATAGTTGTGATTTTATTACCACATTTGATCCAAAAAATTAATTACCCAATTTAGCTTCTGTTTATTCAATAATTTATTAAATTTATTTTTTATTTCGGTGATAAAAAACACCAACATTTATGTTAATAACGATGTTTCATTTAAGTGAATTTCATGAAAATAACATTCATTAGAATATTTATTCTATAAATATACCCAATTCATCGATCAGAATGTAAATATTTCATAATTTATTGTAGTTGTTTTGATCAAAACATTTAATAAACACTATTCATAACCTACATTTCAATACATAATGTAAGGATCAGAAATAATACATTTGGAAGAATATGGATGGATCATCCACCCTATGTTTGAATGGAGACCTATATTTTATGAATAGAATGTATGGTTCATCAATACAATTTTTCTTACCAAATGTATTCAATCATCCCTATATTTATAGACAACCATAGGTTTGGAGTTTTCCGATTACCTAATGGAACCCTATGTTTGACTATTAATTATTGGAGTTTTAAATCTAGGATTTTATCCAAGATTTATGAAATAGTCTTAATGGAAGAAAATATATATTCAAACGCCAATTACGAATGATTGAATGAAACTTATTCAATGGATTAAATCATTTATATTCTTATGGGAACCTTGGAACATCATAATTTTTTATAAATTATAATTTTCAGTATTGATTATACGATATATCTAGAGATGGTGTGACATGGATTTTTTCATAATATTGTATAAATATCAAGATTTTTTATTGAAATAAAAAAGGTGGTGATATGCAACTAATATATTCATAATGAAATGTTGTGTTAAAAAACCAATTTTTAATTGCCTTCAATGATACACTACGGAGATAAAACATGTTTTTATTTATCTAACGGACTCACTACTATTTCTATTGCTAATACTGATTCTTATGGAAACATGTTATTATTCAATATCATCAATGATTTTATAAGATATGAACATTGGATAAAAAATTGTTTAAAAATACATCTTGTGTTTTCTTTAAAACATTTTTAAGAAAGAATTTTCAAAATTTGGGATCTATTTACTAGAGTGTCATATAGATGATCAATTACATATGTAAATTGCATCTACAACTGTGATATTTAATATTTGTTCTCAATAAATTAAATCACTACTGATTTAATATAGTTTTTATTTCTCACACCCAATCATGTTAAAGTATCATCTTCTTTTACAAGGATGCAGATCATTTGTTACTTGAAAAAGAACCATAAGTCCCTATAACATACTTGCAAAGGTTTCAACTCCCTAAACTCAGTTTTTTGGACCTTTTAAAAGAGGATCTACCTATTGAAATTTCTAAATTCATTGATAGAGTATTTTTGGAGTGTATGAGGGGATCATTGTAATCTAAACCCCTATACATTGTTGTATTATTTTCATTTATTTATTTCTAATATTCACTCTATATTTAGAGAGAATGAAAGGTTAACTGCATAATAAAAGAGGTTTTTGAAATCTATCATATTTTTTGAAGAACACACCTCACCCCCCTCTTGATTATTTGTCTTCATTATCACCATTTTATCCAAAAAAGTAGTATCAAATACATAGATCTACCGAAATATTTTATTTCAAAAAAAAAATATTTTTTGGGTTATCTTTAACATCAATTAAAAAATTCCTATTTTTGGATTATTATATTTTATCATGAAAATGTTCATGAAAATTTTTTACTCTTGTAAAAAAATATAATTTTTTACTAGATATAATAATAATAATTTTAAGGTTAAAACAAAGACATCAAGAAATGTACGATTATAGTGAAGGAACTGACATGTTTAATTGAGTTTCTCAGTGTAATACTATATATGTGATGTGGAAGACTATTTATATTAACTATGAGAGAACATAAATATTAAAAAACTATAATGAGATCCATAATGATGTTGGAAATAAAATACAATAAATAGTAGCTACTCTCAAAATATATTGTTGATGAATCATATGATTCAAGTTGTCCATATAAATATTTATTAGATCTTGATAAAATATTTGAAAATATTTACAATAAGAAAAATAATGGGTCGAAAGAAAATAGATATAGTTAATGAAATGAAAAGGTTCATACAATGGCTGAATTCCCTTTACATATATCTCAAATGAAGTCCTATTATAAGAGAAAAGTCAAGATAATTATAAAGGATTCATGCAGTGTTTCTTCTAGTTCCCATGATGAATTTTCTACACATTCCATCAATGAGGATAAAAAATATATGCTATGCCTTAGGGATCATAATGATAAGGTTAAATATTATTACTCCAAAAACTCTAGTTGTTAAAAACATTCTTATGATAAATTAAATAGGTATTTTTTTATGTTACATACTAAATAAGAATAATAAAGGAAATATCATAAAAAAATTATAAAAAATTATTTTTTTGTTCTATTCTATAAATAATATTTAAAAAATATATTAATGATTTAAAAAATAACATTACTACTAATTATTGTGATCTTTTTGGATCTAGGAATAAGAAATTATTTTTTTATGGTGGTACATTAAAAAAATATTTTTTATGATGATAAAAGGAGAAAAATATTTAACTCAAATCCTTGGTAAAAATAATATTCATAATGTAAAATTTTTAATAGGATGTAATGGTGAAATAACAAAACTATATAGTAATTGTTTTGTTCATATTTCAAATAATAAAAGTATGGAAGTAGATAAATGTCATTTTTTTGGTATTAAGGGGAATTATGAAAACAAATATTACAATAGAAATCCTCAAATTTCCCCATGTTGAAAATATTTATTTTTTCAAATATTTTTTATGTAAAATAGTTGAATAACTACTCAGTATAAATGTGTTTGGTTACCTAAGAATTTAATTGATAACATGAAAAGAACGAAAAACTTTTTGGTACCAAAAGAAACATTTATTTGTCGTTTTTCAAGAAAAATATTCTATGTTTCACTGTCGAAATAAAAAATTGTTGATTGAGTTATATATCAATATGATTCTAGTTTATTAAATTCATCATGTAGGGGGAGATATATATATATATACATATATCATTTATAATTTGATAAAACTCTTATTTAGTCATTGATTCGAGTCCTAGTAAATTTTGAATGTATGATTGTTTTTCAAGACATAAAAATCATTAAACATTGTTTAAATCATTTGAAAATAAAATACTTGTTTAAATTTTGAAAAAGATATTATTTTATCATATTTGGTACTATTGAAATATTTATATTTTATTTTTTAAATTATCTTTTTTTATGTAAACATAAAATCATGCTTACATAAAAGGTAATTTAAAAAGGTAAAATATATACTGATTATTATAGATTTTTTCAACTTGAGAATGTTATGTGTCATCTACAATATGTCTGTAAAAGTGTTTCATGTACTTCATTAAAATTTAAAATTATGTGTCCATATTCTAAAAAATATATTGTTCATAGGATTTTTGAAACCACTCAGACAAATATGAAGTGTTCCAAAACATCTATTTTATAAGAAAAAATTTCTCACAAAAGGAAAAATGATATCCTCTTGATTTTATAGAATAACATTCAGTTTCGTCTGATAAAATTTCATTTAAAAACCTTATGAATGAAATAAGGATTCTCATATGTATGAAGAATGTCATGTATATTTATATCAAATTTCTTATGAAAATCATATGTTCTATGTTAGAAACCTGAATGATGGAAGAATTAATGTTACAAGATGACATGAATACTTCAAAAAGGTCTAATAAAAAACTATAAAAATAATATGTATCAAAGAATTATTTTAATTAGTTACAATGTGAGTATCAAAATATTAAAGAGAGTGTTGTCTAAAAATAATAATTAGAATCTTTTAATGTTTAAAATCTATGACATAAGGATTTACTCAAAAAATAAGTTGTTATTAATATGGATCTAGATAAGCTTAAACTATTCTTTGTTGAAAATCATTCTTCTTCTACACTATATCCAAGAAAAGTAGATGATCAAAACCTAAAAAGTGATTTTTTAAGAGTGATAGATAATATAAGAGAAAATTTTCAATGTTTACAAAGGTCAAATAAACAGTTTATTCCTTCGAAAATCCATAGTTTTTCAATAAATGTTTAAGAAGTGAAGGTTATATATCATGCTTGTAATATTTTGGTAAAATCATTTTATAAGTAGTTTCATAAATTCTTTTTAAATTTCTAAACTTTTTTATTATAAATAAGGATTAACTATAATATTTGATTATCCCATTACAAATTATTATAAGCAATAAATAAAATCTTTTTAGATATTTTTTTGCAAAAAATAGTTTTATGTATTTTATTCCATGGAATTATTTTAATTAATTGAATATCCTATATTCTATTACAAAAGTGGACTTATTGTAAAATGATAATTTTTATTCCTTGGGGGAGTTTAATTTATTATATTTTACTCTTATATTTTTGATGTCACAAAAATAGGTATAATATTTATATATATGAAATTTTCATATCATCATGTAAATATTTTTTTATCATCTATATTTTAATGTAATAGGAAAAACTTTTAAGGGAAGAGGTAAATTTATAAGTATTTAGGATCTAATGAGGATTTTTATTAAAAGAAGAAATGTGTTTTTAATTTATTTATGGTTTTGAAAAATTATTCTTCTATTTATTTTAAATGTTAGGTTTTTAGATATTGGTTTTGTGGCCTTCAAAATGAGGGTGATTGTTGACCTTTTATGGATTCAACAATTTTAATAATTTATTTATAATTTTGATGCTCACAAGTAGCCAAATTTATGTGACTAATGATGTTTCTTTTACCCAAATATTTGAAAAAAAATATTTATAAAAAAATATTTTATCTGGAAATATATTGAAATCAATGATCGATGGGGAAGTATTTGTTAAAGTATTCTCAAAGTTGTTTCTAAAGTATTCAGTAAACACCATTCATACCCTATGTTTTTATGTGTAACATATGGATTAGAAATCCTATATTTGGAGGAAAGAATATGGATCATATACCCTACATTTAGAAGGAAAACTAGGTTCAAGGAACATATATTAAGGTCCCTCAACCCTACATTTGTGAAAAACCATACGTCATCTACCCTTTGTTTGCAAACAACCCTCGGATTTTAACCCTACATTTGGAGTTTTATCATCAAATGATGGAATCCTATGTCTGAATATTTATTGATTGGTTGATAAATCAAAGATATTATCTATGATTTAGCCAACTATCTTAACATAAGTAAAAATATTATCAAAGGCACATTTTTATCAATTAAAATTATTGTATTCAATAGAGAAAATAATATTTATTTATATAGAATGTTTTGACAAAATAAATGATTTTGAATTCAAATATTCGTGTTTTGTTGCGCAATATTTCTAGAGATAGTTTTACCTGGAGCTCTTAAAACAATAATATGAATATAAATATGTTTTTCATTAAAATAAAAATAATAGGAGACATAATATATATATATATGAGGAATTTTTTTTAAACAATAAGTATTTAGTTTTTTTTTGAGAGCTACACATTGAAGGCATACATGTATTGATATGTCTGATTGTATCATTTAAATTTCATTCACTTATATGAAATGTCATTTTTTAATATTCTAATCCAATATTGATGAATCATTTTTTAGAGATACACTTTGGAGATGTACATGTTTAAACACTTGTCATGTGTTTTCTTTGCTATAGATTGAAGAAAAACTATACAACATTGAAAATCTATTTGATGTTTTTTTTATTGATGATAAACTAAATCTACTAGTTTATACTAAAACTCTGATGTTTAACAGCTATTTTCAATCAAAAAATCTTTATTTATTTATTTAATTATTGACTGCACGAACTCGGTTGTGGTAATGTTTCGGAATCCTGAACTAAGATAATGATTTTCGATTCCTTGTAAATGAACCATAATTCCCTTTAAAATCCTTTTAATGGTTTCAAATTCCTATACTATGTTTTTAAGGTATTGTGATAAGAGTATATGTCTAGTTAAATGGAAAAACCCATTAATATTGTGTGGGTGGAGTTGTCTAATTGAAATTTTTGTCTAGAAACACTATATATCACTATGTTCTATTCGCTTATTTATTTCCTCTGCTCAGTCTTCTTTATGAGAGAAGTAATGGTTCAATGTATAAAAATATAGGTGTTCTGAATCTATAAATAGTTTTGGAGAACACAATTCAACCCTAATTGGGTCTTTATATTCTTCATCACCATACTGACTGAGCAGAACCGTCCTATAAAAAATTAGATAATTTAGAAATATTTAATATTTATAAAATAATTTTGAAACTATATTATTGATTGATTGAAATAAAAAGTGTTGAAATTAAGTCATAAATTTATATTAAATTATAGAACGATGAACAAACCATTATGTATTTATAAGCAACTAATTTTATAAAAAAAATATTAACTACCATGATTTACACAATTATTTTAATTGAAAATTGAACTAGTATAATTATTTTCAAAATTACATGGCCTTGTATGAGAGAATCAAAAAATAATAATAAGAACATAACCATGGAATATATTACATTGAAGTTAAGAGATGTATTAAGGGAAAAATTCTAACGGAAAGCATTATAATTCTCTGGTGAAGGTGTTTCCAAGAAGTATCTTTATAACATGTAACCGAGTGATGTCACTAGATAGGTTAAACACCAAAAGAAGTTACTTCATTGATTATTTATAACTAAATATATACATCTTTCATTAAATAGATCTATTAACTCAAGAAAATCTCATTATAGATTATCTATTATTGTTGATAAAGGATTAAGAAAACATTAATTCAATTTTACACAATATTTTATTCAAGAACATAACTGCCGAGTTTTATTCAAAAAAGGACTACTCAATCATGGGATTAATATACCCAATGAACTTTGAATGGAAACCAACTCGTGAACCAAAAGGAATCATATAGACAAAAATTATAAATTCCCAATAAACCATTATAAGAGGTACCAACGCTAGTGGAGTATACAAGGTAAATTATATTGAAGCTAATTTTATTGTATATAACAATGAAAAAATATCCAATTTTGCATAAAAAAATGAATCCTAATCAATCAAACAACCAGCCAATGCCAATACAGTTTAATGGAATTTGATCTTCTGAATGTGATTTCACATTCATATATGATCAACTATAGGATATTGAAAGTTCTGTTGTCTGTTGATAACAACCGTTTCAATATCCCATGAATTAAGGATGGTTGAAAGATAACTTAGATGACTTGTATGTTATTGAAAATCTATAAAATGAAGAATAACATCCATTTCAATGACAATTCAACTAACATCTACCATTTTAGAAATATTTCAAGATAGGATACCAATATTCTTTCTAAAAATGGTTATTTTAATAATGGAAATTTCATGACCATCCTTCCTCAAATTATCAACCACATATACATAACCCAATAAATCTAAACATAGAGGAGCAAAAAAATAAAATAAATGAATTTAGAAAATTAGTAAGGAATCTAGTGTGAATGTTGATTAAAATTCATAATAAATCCCAAGATCATATATTACACACTACCAAGGGTAATTTGATTTTTTAAAAAATATAATTGAAATGTAAATTAAAAATTTTATAATACCACAATTATACAAAACAAAAAAACAAAAAAAGAAATGAAATAATTTATTAAAGTACAAGGGAAAATCAGAAATTGGACATGAGAAGTAACTAAAATAATGGATAAACACTCTTTTTTCGCTTTCCCATATGAATGGTTTAATCTATGAAAACTAGTGAATAAAGATGAAAATGATAATTTTTTTCACATTCAAGATTGTTGAATTCAACACACCACTTCTTGAATATATTTAAAAGACTCCCCAATATTCAACGTTAATAAAGGAAATTTTAACTTAGAAAATGAGTCATCATAGAGTGAAATATTATTATTAGGTATAAATATGTCTTCTCAAATAACACCTCAATTTCATATATACTTTTATGGACTATATATATATATATTTATTCCATTACTTATAGTATTGTTTTTATTATATTCGTAGATGTTTTATGAGACTTATGAGATTTAATTAAAGTATTTCTTCATTATGTATTCTTATATTTGAAAAATTGAGGTCTCAAACTCAAATGAATGGAAATAAAATTGGAAACCAGATCTAAT
Source organism: Viscum album (assembly GCA_963277665.1). NCBI lineage: Eukaryota > Viridiplantae > Streptophyta > Magnoliopsida > Santalales > Viscaceae > Viscum > Viscum album. Next base: position 1,048,483,909 of record OY728130.1, on the reverse strand, counting down.
TTATTACTATATATAGTTCAAGAACATGTGTGGGGGAGTGATAATAACATGATCTTTATAGGTGACTTATATGTCCTCTATATGTAATAAAATTGAATACCCTTTAAATATAAAATTTCATTGGAATAATATTTTTGATAACCAAACATAAAATTATAAATTTAAATAAAGGAATATTAGAAACGTAATTTGAAGAAAACATAGTACAATCCAATATTTTATATTCAATAATGTTTCAATAAGAACATTCAATTTGAGCACACCAAATAATAAAAATAACAATTAAAAAATAATTGAACCAATAATAATCTGAATCGGTTCAAAAAATTGGCATTCAACAATTCAATGGGATATCACCATAGATAAATTGAAATTTCAATATGAGGACATGGTAATTATAAATATCTTGATTTCTTAATGGTTTTGATTGTCAGTTTTTAATTGAAATTTAATATGATAATAAATTATATGAACCTAAGTATTACCCATCCAAACATCATCCATACAAGATTGAATTGATGAAAATACAACCCTAAATAATGTATATATATTTATAATTGGATAAGAAAAGAAATAAATTATAATTGATAGTGTCTTGACCCCTAATCAAAAAATTACTCTTAAGACTTTTGAGTGATATTTTAAGGACATATTATCGAGTATATGTGACATACCTGGCCTTAAGCATGTATTAGTACAAAAATATTAAATGATTATACTTAAAATCCTATTAGATAATAAAAACGGATAATATAAAAATCAATAGAAGAGGTATACAAGAAATAAATAGCAAAATTTCTAGAATAATGAAGACTAAATCCCATTTTGAACAAATCTAGGGTTCCCTATTCACATTATTCCCAAAATTCATTTATGAAAATTATATAGATTGAAAAACATGAACCAATTATGGTTAGTGTGTCGAGATTTTTTCATTTATATTGAATATATGTGATTGAATCAACTGATTAATAATGAACTATTCTTTATATCATTCGGTAACAAAATTAATCGAAGACGGTTTAGAAATACCCATTAGTATTTTATTGATGGATTCCCAATGTACATCTAAGTGATTATTACACAAGATGTTCAGCAGAAAAAAAATATTTACATATCATTATTATAGATTTTCCTATAAAATAATTCTTTTAAGATTATGGTATACCCCTAGAAATTTTTAAATATGCATGGTATGTGTATTCTATCATTATATTAAGAAGTGATAAGATTTTTTAGTTAATTTCATTGCGTTTGGAAATACATTTTATCATATTTTTCAAATATGTATATAAATTTAAAAAAAATCCGAGTAAAATAAGAAATAAATTTAAAAAAAATCCCTTTTATATTTGAAAAATTAATTTTCCCAAGGAATGTGATTTCAACGAATTGAGTTGAATGTGACTAATCAGTGATTGATGTCATCACTACATTATAATAAGTGATATATTATAAATTTTTTGTATCATAATTAGTAAATGTAGGTTTTAATATATGATTTGTTAAGAATATTAATAACATTTTCTTAACAATTTCAAATTTCAATAATATATTAAGTTCATATTTTTGGATTCTTGAAGATAATAATCTTATGACTAAATTAGAAACATGAATTCACCATATCTTAATTAGACCACAAAATTGGGCCAGCTTCTTGAATTTTTCTATCATGCCTACAATGAAGCATTAAGGATTTCTCATTCCAAATTAATTTATGGAAGATTTGATGTGATATATTGTTCATTTAAATTATTATGTTTTACATATAAATTTTATTTAAACACTTAATGGAAACACATAAAATAGTATATCCCTGGCAAAACTTTAGACAAAAGTTTCCTTGATAAAATCTAAGTGTTTTCACTAATCATATAACACCTAAGAACATGATGAATATGGTTGAATGAAATACGATATTTATGATATAGAAGTGATCTTTAAAAGTGTTTGACATGGGGATAAAAGAAATATGTAAGAATTTCAAACCAAGATCCCCTTTAAGACTCCATACCAGATTTGAAACTCTATCTGATTGAAGGAGAGGTTACATGGTGTCCTAAAATGGTAAAAATTATTATAAATTCTCATGTACCTTCACACATTAACCAAATACATATATGATGTTAGTAAAAAGGATCTATATTCAAAGTGTGTGTTGATCTATATCATAAGAAAATTGATAGTGAAATAGTTATTAATAAATGTTTATTCATTTCTAATGTACATTATGTACTCAATTATTAGGTCTCTATCATAATAATGGTTGCATATAATAAAATTTTAAAATAAACATCGTATCATTTTATTGGAACTAGTAGTATAGGGTTGCAATAGGAGAGTATAAAGAGATAGAGGTAGAAGAAAAATCTCAACAGAAGACCATATCCTAGAGTACTAAGGATGATCCGGACATGGAATGTGTGTCCTATATTCCTAGATAAATTGAATCTTAATTGCATCATATCCACCGCTTAATAATAGATTATATATTTAATATCCCCTACCATCTAAAAATTTCACCTAAAAAATATTAAACTAATGATAATATTACCCTAGAATAGTTTTCACTCCTTCCATCCACACATACACAACTCTGATATAGACTACCCACATCACAAAAACTATACAATATATTATTCATAAAAATAAATCATTCTCCCATGGTGGAAATAAAAAATCTTGAACCATTCGACCATAAGGGTGTACCCACCCCCCCCCCCCCACACATTGAATGTGGTAGCACACCTATTCCTGTACACTATAATTTTGCCTTTGGGAGTTAACTGCACCATTTATTTTGAAATACATAACATCATCTATATATTCATGAAATGATGCATAAATAACTTATTCCTAGGAAAAATAATGCAGGGGAATTTCATGACCAAGGGAATGAGGAAAATGGTTTTAAAAATACTATGATCTTATTTTATACAAAATTACTCTATTTTTGACACTATGTTCATTTTTTAAGAAATTATTAGTAGGGTAGAAGTCAACCTTTCCAATAGACGAGTGATGCTAGGAACCGGTCTAGAGAATAATACATGGAGGTTGTGCTTTTGTTGTATTAAAATTAGTGATTGTGGAAGATCCTTGATTCCAAGAAGAAATTCATTAATATCTTCTTTTTTTTAGGAAATGTAATTTTACTGCATTTCATTTTTTTCATAAAAATGTTCACCAAATACACATGCAACAATACACTAAAGTGATAATCTACTAAACTGAGATGTCATATCACAAATAGGATAAATAATACTACAAGTGAGACTAACAGTCCTCAGTACCGAACATGTAATGATTCTTGTAATACATCCAAATGTGTTTTGATTTAAGTGTTAGAAAATATTTAATTCATAATCACATAATTCTGTAAAATAATTTTAGTACATATGATGCGATTTATTTTCCCATATTTTTACTATATTCATGTAACTTTCTCAGAAATAACCTAATTAGTTTCATGTATATATAATGATATATTATGTAGATCATCCATCAAAAAATTAAATTTTCTAAATGATTTTATCTCATGTGGAAATGGTGAAAAATATTTTGTGATGTTGTCAATATTATAAGAATGTATTCATTTTATATGACTACCATGTATGACTTTTTCATTTTAAAAGACCAGACACTAAAAATTTATTATTGGTATTATCCTATCAGTAGATTATAATTTCTATTCAATCATGAGAATTTTCCACACATCACATTCCAAGATTCCATAATATCCAAAAATATTCATTATTAATATAAGAAGTAACAATCAGATTCTATCATCTAAAATTTCCATCAGACATTAACAGAAAACTATAAATTTTTCTATCATATCTTTCGCTAAATATATGTCTTCAACACAAAAGTCATTAATCTATCATTCAAGTTAGGAAAACTCATAGATTAATCTATCTATTTATTATTAGAGGTATAAAAATCATGAAAATAAGATAAATCACCTTGAAAATAAGGATCAAGGTGTAAGAGAATCTCCTTTAAGGCCCAATTTTATGTTTCGAATCAGAATGTAGTTTAGATTAACATTTTTTAAAATTTAAATAAATTACATTCTCAACATTAAAATATATGAGGTCACGTAAAGAATTTAATTCTTCTTTCCCTTGGAATATTCCAATTGTGGATCAAAATTAATTTGAAAACAAAATAAAATTTCATGTATAACTAATACTATATGGTATATGGTTAGGATGGGGAAATGTGTACCTTTCAGGGTAAATAGTATAATATAAATCTTTGTTTATAAGAGGTTATTGTAGAAGATTTTCACCAACATACCGACCTCACTGCACACTCTATATGAAAAAAAATATTTTTATTACACACAAATTTATTATTTATTACATAATGGAACACCTAATACATCTTAAATGATCTTGAATCATTATATATTAAATAATTATTTAAATACCATTAAAATGTGAAACATGGATACAAAAAATTATTGAATATTTATTTAACATTATCTTTCAATTCATTAATCATTTTAAATATCACAAGACAACCTAGGGACACACATAAGAAAGAATTGACAAATAAAGCCCTATAAGGGAGAAAACAAAGCACAACATGATGAAAGTAATACATTTTAGTCAATCAAAATTTCGATTCGACATAAAAGGATTGAGAATAATAATATTGAATAAAATGGAATGATATAACATGATAACATAATGTCACCATGGTATTAAAAAAACAAAATGGAAATATTATAATTTGGTGACAATATTAAATATCAATTCATAGACATAGATCAAGGAGAATATAAAAGATATAAAACATGGTATAAAATGTCCAATAATGTATTAGTTTTAATGCATATTCCCTTTCATGATTTCTTATAAGACTAAAACATTACCCAATGCATTGGATCGCTATCTGAGTGAAACAATCATTTACTTTTCTTGTACATGAATAATTATTACATATGTATTACAAAAATAAACACAGCTTTCAATAATTGTATTTAAAAAATAATGGTGTGTGGGTTACAATCATGGATTTCTTATATTAATTAAGGATAATTACATTAAATCTAATGACTTTTAGTAGAAATGGGAAAAGGATTCACTAAAAAAAATTTGGCAATGGAAAATCAAAATGAAATTTTGACCACATAACTGGGGTATATAATAGATCATTGAGGGATTTCATAAGTGATAAATTGGTTTATCAACACTTTTAAATATAAATTTTTGTAATATAGAAGTTTGAGAACATAGCCCAACAAGAAAAAATATATGAAAAAAGACATAACATAAAGGACAAGCATGAATAATGTTGAGAAAAAGAAGACACCTTACCTTGGGAGGGTGATTCCAAAAGCCTGGGAGGATCTTCTAGATAGCTTGAGGAAACCTTGGGAGAAATATATAATGAAATGGAAGGGTGTAATTATATATTATTTTTATTGAGTGCAGATAAATTGGTAAATGGGTGGGATTCTAAATGAAAATAGTGGGGAGCTTTTTACTATTTCCCAAACATTTGTTTTGGACTATACAATAATGTTTTGAAATCCACAAAACTAACCATGATTTCAACCATAGTGAATTGATTTTCATTATTTGAAGTGTATATGAACTGAACATAGGATAAAAACACCCTTGGTTATATGGAAGTGAGTTTTGTTGATAATGGATTTATTTTAAGACTATAAAATATAATATATGTTTCGAAGAATTAATAATGTGTTTTTAATTTTTTTAAATAAATTAAAAACACATTATTTTAAATGAAAAATATATTTTTTGAGGATACATTTTATGTAATGTATAACATCACTTTTGGGATTTTCTAATGTCATAATGGACACTGTATATGAATACGGTATTTAATTTTGACCTAAAATTTGGATTGTCTGAGAAAATTATTTAAAAATAAAAGTGGAATACTTTCTATGTACTAATTCCATAAAAAAAATATTTATTTTATCAAAATAATTCTATAAATATTATAATTTATACATTTAAAGATAAAATACTCATTTATTGAGAAATAAACGTTTTTTTAAAATGAAATACCTACTTTAGGACCCTTATAAAAATTATATTATTTTTATATTAAATAAATAATGGTAAATAAAAATATTTTATTATAATTTCATTTATTAAAAAAATTATTGACTTCTAAATAGATTATTTTGATCTACAACCTATATCAATGAAAAATACTATTTTTTTCTCATCGTATCAAAATATGTTTTTTCAAAGTTATTTATTTTATCATTTATAAAGTAAAAACCATAAGAGATAGACAAAATATTTGTTTTATTTTTCAAAATATGGATATTAATACAATTATTATTAATGTCAATTACAACATATTACACCAGCAAACTCTCTATAGGTTTGATGCACGATGGTGGGTGTTTCTGACGCTTTCGTCGGGGCACGCACATCCGTCTGTGGAGGACGCGCTACTTGTTGCCCCGCATTCCCGCTTTCCAAAGGCGGGCGACATTCACTCCTTATTTAGGGACGTCTGCTCCTTGATCGAAACAGGATGATGGGATGTCAGTTCTTCCTTCCGTGGATTCTTTCTCGGAACTTGTCACCTAGTCTGGGTCTCCCTCATAGATTTAATACGTTGTTCGTGAATCTCATTCCCGGTGCCATATCTTCATGGACGCTGGTTAATTACACTGCTTCTGTCAAGACATTCCATGGGGTCTTGACATGGTAGCGACCTTCGGTCGGAGTAGACGGCAACATCAGGCATGTCTGGGCATCTATGGGTGCATGGACATTGGGGAACCTGTATTCTTCCTCATAAGAGGGCATCTCAAGGGTGCAGAACCCGAGGCATGTATCTGAGGTTTTCCTCAACTTCCCTTATTTAACACAGGGTATGCAGCAAGATTAACATCTAGCAGAGACAGTTACACCAAAGGCGTGTCATCCAAGGTTTTCCTCAGGCATCTCATGTTCATCACGAGGTAGGCCGTGAGTTTAGCGTCTTGCAGAGACGAAATAAAGGTGATCATAACGTCCAATGAGGACGGATCCAAGGTGGTTCACTCCCTAGAGGGGAAAAGGGTGATGAATCGGGGTGTACACAGAGGAAAACGACCCATAGATATGATGGGGATTACACATGGAAAGCGGCCCATGCGCCGCTAGGAGTAGCGAGGAGGTGGATGGAATGATCCCACCGGGATGTGGCGGCTCGAGTGAGAATCAGGATGGGAGATGGATGGATGAATGAAGTGGAGGGGGAATGAAATGGGACCATCGCAGGGGAGATAGTGAAGTTGGGATTGAGACTTTAAGGGGATTCCTGCGTATCCCCGTGGTGGGGAATCAAAGCCCGCGTAGTTTGAGATGGCGCCGGTGAACCGACGTGAAGGTGGACCTTGGTCCGATGGGCATCATCATCGTACCGACGTGAAGGTGGACCTTGGTCCGATGGATAGTGGGCTTGAACCTATGGACGGCTTCCAACGTACCATGCCTTGAGTTGGATCAAAGACCTCATAGTTCAAAGGGATTCATCGGTGAACCGACGTGAAAGTAGACCCGGGGGTCCACTAGTGGTGGGATTGAACCTTGGGAAGGTTTCCTACGTACCATGCATTGACATGGATCAAAGTCCTCGTAGTTCAAAGGGATTTGTCGACGAACTGACGTGAAAGGGGACCTTGGTCCAATGAGTGGTGGGCTTGAACCTCTGGATGGCTTCCTACGTACCATGCCTTGACATGGATCAAAGACCTCGTAGTTCGCTGGGATGGGTCGCAACAGCTTACCACCGGACCAGAATGTAGTTTAACGTCGTGCTGGATGGGAATGGGACCCGATGTGAATAGATGATGGGTGGGCTTGAACCTCGTTGAGGCTTCCTACGTACCGTGACTTGACATGGATCAAAGACCACGTAGTTCAGGTGAAAAGAGGGTGGGCTTGAACCTCATGTAAGCTTCCTACGTACCATGCTTTGACATTGATCAAAGTCCTCGTAGTTCGGATGAAAGGGGGTGGGATTGAACCTCATGGAGGCTTCCTACGTACCATGCCTTGACATGGATCAAAGTCCTCGTAGTTCGGATGAAAAAGGGGTGGGCTTGAACCTCATGGAGGCTTCCTACGTACCATGCCTTGACATGGATCAAATTCCTCGTAGTTCGGATGAAAAGGGGGTGGGATTGAACCTCATGGAGGCTTCCTACGTACCACGCCTTGACATGGATCAAATTCCTCGTAGTTCGGACGAAAAGGGGGTGGTCTTGAACCTCATGGAGGCTTCCTACGTACCATGCCTTGACATGGATCAAAGTCCTCGTTGTTCGGATGGGTTCGTCAGTGAACCGATGTGAAAGTAGACCCGGGGGTCCACTATTGGTGGGCTTTAACCTCGTAAAGGCTTCCTACGTACCATGCCTTGACATGGATCAAAGACCTCGTAGATCAGGTGGAATGTCCAGTTTAACGACATGTTGGACGGGAATGAGACCCGACGTGGAATAATGACAGGTGGGCTTGAACCGCATGGAGGCTTCCTATGTACCATGCCTTGACATGGATCAAAGTCCTCGTAGTTCAAATGTAGTGGGGGGTCAGGGTCAGTGCTCACTCTAAGCCCACGTGAGTCATCCTTGGTGTGAGAAACAAGAGGTTGCAAGGACTTGACGATCACGTCGCGAAGGGTGCGTCCGTGAGAAGCGAAAAGGGGATTATGCGTTAGGCGGCCCATAGTGTTGGGACTTACTCCAGGATGGAGGCCTAGAATGGCTTACCGCTAAATGGGGTCGCAACGGCTTACCGCAGGATGAGGATATCAACGGCTTACCTCTGCATAGGGTTGTCAAAGGTATACCGCTGCAATGGGATATCAACGGATTACCGTTGATTGGGATCACAATAGTGGATGGGGATTACGCGAGGAAGCTGCCCGGGTGCCACTATGGAGTGGCAACGGTGAATGGGGCTTACTCTTGGAAGCTCCCCGGGTGCCACTACGGAGCGACAATGGTGAATGGGGCTTATGATAGGAAGTTGCCTGGGTGCCGCTGTAGAGCAGCAATGGTGAATGGGTCTTACGCTAGGAAGCTGCCCGGGTGCCGCTAAGGAGCGACACTGGTGAATGGGGCTTACGCAATGAAGCTGCCCAGGTGCCGCTAAGGAGCGGCACTGGTGAATGGGGCTTATGCAAGGAGTTTCCCGGGTGCCGTTATGGAGCAGCACTGGTGAATGGGGCTTACGCAAGGAAGATGCCCAGGTGCCGCTATGGAGCACCACTGGTGTATGGGGCTTACGCTAGGAAGCTACCCGGGTGCTGCTATGGAGCGGCAATGGTGAATGGGGCTTACGCTAGGAAGTTGCCTGGGTGCCGCTATGGAGCAGCAATGGTGAATGCGGCTTACGCTAGGAAGCTGCCCAGGTGCCGCTATGGAGCAGCACTGGTGAATGGGGCTTACGCTAGGAAGCTGCCCGGGTGCCGCTATGGAGCGACAATGGTGAATGGGGCTTACGCTAGGATGCTTCTCGGGTGCCTCTATGGAGCAGCAATGGTGAATGGGTCTTACGCTAGGAAGCTGCCCAGGTGCCGCTATGGAGCAGAACTGGTGAATGGGGCTTACGCTAGGAAGCTTCCCGGGTGCCGCTATGGAGCGGAAATGGTGAATGGGGCTTATGCAAGGAAGCTGCCCGGGTGCCGCTATGGAGAAGCAATGGTGAATGGGGATTACACTAGGAAGCTGCCCAGGTGCCGCTATTGAGAAGCACTGGTGAATGGGGCTTATGCAAGAAGCTGCCCGGGTGCCGCTATGGAGCGGAACTGGTGAATGGGGCTTATGCAAGAAGCTGCCCGGGTACCACTATGGATCAGCACTGGTGAATGGGGCTTATGCAAAAAGCTGCCCGTAATGTCTTCCTCATGTCAGGCCATGAGGGCGTCCCAACTCACTGATGAATTGAGGCCTTCACCTATGCACTGGTGCACAAGCGGGATAATTCCAAGGGCATTGGAATCTATCCCAACAAAGGGATATGAAAAGTGTGAATCACATGCCCAATATTCATAACGTCGTGAGATTGGCGTGGTTATGGATGATAACTGTTGACCATGGCGGAAACGCAGCGTCCATATCACGTTAGCCAAAAATGAGGACAAACAAATGAGGGTCGACTGCTAACCGTGTTCGAAACACAGGACCTGACTCAAAGTGTCTCCCAAAGTCTTCCGGGGTGTTGGCCCAGGACAGCAGGCGGACCATAGGTCGAGCATCCATACTGTTAGGGGGTCCCTCCAGACTTGGAATTGAGTGACGATCCGAATGAAGGACACGCAAAGAGTGAGGTGGAGTGGTGGAATGTTTGAATGGATTCCAACGCTCTTGATATTACGCCACTATGATCATGGAATTAGGCATCTTATGCTTGGCGCACAAGGCATCACTTGTTTAATGGAAGAGGCATCCTATGTTTGGAAGATAAGGATTACTACAGTTTAAAGTCATGTAGATAGGACTACTGGCGTATCATGCTTGGAGCATAAGGCATCTCTCATTAGAAGCCAAAGGCATCCTATGTTTGGAAGATAGGGATTACTACTATTTATAGTCATGTAGATAGGACTATTAGCATCTCATGCTTGGAGCATAAGGCATATCTCGTATAGGGAAAGAGGCATCCTATGTTTGGGACTTAGGGAGAATACTACAGTTTATAGTCTTGTAGGTAAAACTGTTGGCATCTTAGGCTTGGAGCATAAGGAATCTCTTTCTTGGAGCAAGGGGCATCCTATCATTTGTTAGATAGGGATAATACTATAGTTTAGAGTCATGTAGGTAGGACTATTGGTAGAAGGTGCCTAGGAATGGTTGGTGTTGGGACTTACACAAGGGAAGCCCTTTCTGGTTCAACCTGGTATAGGAGCCAGGTGATTGGGTTTGGAGGAGTTACCTGAGGAATGGTTCGAGTCAAGGTACCCGGGGAATTGATGATGAGAATCTTAACTCACGACATAGAATGCAACCAAGAGGATATGTCAACTGAAGGTGTTTCATGGTGTGTGGAGGAGTATCTCAAATCATGATGTTCCATAGGTGGAAGGTGGGAGTGCATAAGGGCGCAATGGAAAATCCCGGCATCCTGGCCCGAAAAGTTCGCAGAGCATGGCCTCGCGGAGCAAAGGTCTCGCGAAGTAGCTTCGCGGAGCAAAGGTCTCGTGAAGTAGCTTCGCGGAGCATGGCCTCGCGGAGCAAAGGTCTCACGAAGTAGCTTCGCGGAGCAAATGTGTCTCGCGGAGTAGCTTCGCGGAGCATCGACTCGCGGAGCAAAGGTCTCGCGAAGTAGCTTCGCGGAGCAAAGGTGACTCGCGGAGCTTGGTCTCGCGGAGCAGCATCGCGGAACATGGGATCGCGGAGCAAAGGGCTCTCGCAGAGCTTGGTCTCGCGGAGCAGCAATGCAAAGGAAGCTGCTCGCGGAGCATGGCCTCGCGAAGCCGCAATGCGGAGCTCCGCTAGGCCACCCAAGGGGCGAAGTGGTCGTGGCCGTCCTCTTGTAGAAGGGGGTGAGCTGGGTATTTATAGGCAGGGGCGCCGCGAAGCCGACCTCCCGCGCCACCTCGGGTGCTTCGCGGCGCGCTCGCCAACGTCAAATGCGTTCGCGGAGAGGTACCGCCTCCGGAGCTTCGCGGCAGGCTCACGAACTTCAAATGCGTTCGCGGAGAGTTACCGCCTCCGGAGCTTCGCAGGACCATGCTGCACGGGTGTTTCGCATCGGTGCTTCGCATCAGTGCTTCGCGAGGGGTCTTCGTGGCACATCGCAAACATCAAACAGGTTCGCAGAGCCTCTTGCCTCATTGCTTCGTGGCAGTGCTCCACGATCACGGAGGGGGGCTTTGCGAATGGGCTTCGCGAACCAGATTTCCATCCCAACTTCAAACGTCCATAACTCTTAATCTGTAACTCCATTCGGGCCCTAGGACCTACCAAATCGAAGCTTGCAAAATGGACTACGATCTTGGATCATGTATTGAAGCATTTGGAAAATTTTGGGGACGAGTTTTCCGGGGTCTACAGTGGGATTTTTATCGGGTGGTTTGACAAACATGGTTTGGGACGTGATCTAGATGAGGTTGAAATTCTCTCATTAATGGTTTCACTCAAGCTTTTGTAGCTGGATATCGGATTGGAATTAGTCAATGAAAAATCCTATTAATGTTATCTCCCTAAAAATCTCCAGTAAATGGGAGTGATAGGGTTCAATATGATTCGTTTAGGAAATTACTTCTTTTATCCATGTTAATATAGAATTATCACAACATTTAATATATAATAATAATTTCATCACTAATCAATGAATATATTATCAATGGTAATGATGTGTAACTATTTTTTAAATATGTTCTCAATTATATCAATTTAAAATAACCAAAGTAGTGCATGTGTTTTCTAAAACCATATAACATAATATGGAATTTACATAAATAAAAATTATATTTTATTTTATAATATTTTGATTCATTTAATCATTAACATCTTTATAAATTTCACCATTGAAATTTTCATTCATACGCATAAAAATATTAGGGCACTTCTTGGAAATTTCCTCTTAATGTTCATGAGTTTCTTCCTAAATCCCATGGTTACACCATAACGCTTTTCATGGGTAAAATTAATTGTTTTATAGAATGTTGTCTCTCTGACCAAAGATCTTCATTGTTTTTTCCTAATATGAATAATCATTCTCCAATGGTTCCACCTCTAGATTCAGTACATGTAATATGACTAGTGTGTACTTTCTCAAGACTGATACGTGGAACAAATAATGTACTTGAGATAGGATAGGATATATTTTTAGTCGATATGCCACACATTCTTTGTGATCAATGACCTCAATGGGGTTGATGTATCTTGTAATAAGATTTTTTTCTTCCAAAACCTCATGAAATTCTTCCATGGAGGTATATGAAGGAATAATTCACCAACAACTTCATACTCTATGTGTAATCTACATTTCATAGATTTTTTTTTACTTTTCGCAAAGTTCATAAGATATTGAATGGTTTTAACCTTATCTATCATCATGTGGACAAGACCTTGTCCAATTTGATTCCACAATAAAACTTCATCCTATAATGTTGATGTTTGAAACATCTTCACATTCATAGCGTTATAAACATCCATTTAGAATATATAATTTCAACTTTTGATATATGATAACTACACCAAGGGAAGGTTTTGATCCCAACATCTGTGGAAATACATTGAAAATGATCTTATTATATCATCAATATTTTTAAAGGTCCTTTCAAACTGACCATCTGTCTACAACTGATAAAAAGTAATGAAGAGCAGCTCTATATACTATGCTTGTTGAAGCCTTCTCCGAACCCTTGAGTTAAACCTTTTATATCGATGAGAAACAATATATATTGAAACTCCATTAAAGCTTACAACTAATCAAATGTATATCATGGTGATTTGGTAGAGAGGGAAATATTTATGGATTGAAATGAAATGTGCTATATTCATATATCGATCAACAACATCCTAGATGGTGTTATATATATTAGGTTTTTTTATGACTCCTATAAAAAAATATCATTTGTTATGTCTTACCATTTCCATATAGGTATGGGAAATATTTACATCATACCCATATACTTTTTTCATTCATCCATGAATTTTTGGAATTCAATGCTTCAAGATACTAATTATACAATATCAATCATCATGTTATCCCAAAATAAGTTTTTTTAAATGTCCATTCATCTTCCTGATTCCTAGTTAAATAATGAAGGGTTATCTATGATAATCAAATATATGATCCATGTTCAATTTTGGTGTTCATGGGACTCATATTAGGCTTCCAAAACATATAAATCCATCTTCAGAAAAGTAGAAATTTTAAATTTTTTAAATTTTCTTATGGTGAAACTAATCATCATTCTAAGACTCATTGATCTTTCTTCGAATGTATTTTTCTTTAGTTATTTTTTAAATGTAGGATGAATATCCTTTAATTAATCGCATATCCATCCATTTCATGTTGAATAAAATTGGATCTCTTTAAATACTAATCATGGATAGAGTTGCATGATCCTTTATATTAAGAGAATATTCTAATTTGTTTACTTCCTTGAGAGGGTAATTGATTAAACCATCATAATCATTGATCATCTCAATGACCCTCTATTTTTACATGTTATACACCCTTTCTACAAATATATATTTGAGTGTGTTATGGTCAATATATATCTGAAATCACCCCATGTAGATAATGAACCAAAATCATGAATGTGAAGATAATTACATAAAATTATAGATCATGGGTACATATTTTCAAGGATACATAGTTGGTGGGAGGCATAGGCTATCACTTTGTAATTTTTCTTGAGTACACAACCCAATTCAATTTTAGACACTATACTATAGATCAAAGAACCATCCCTATTGGTTTGTAATTTGAGCACATGCGTAATGATAATCCTCTACTTTATCTCTTTAAAAACATATTTTCATTCCTCAGTTTAAGAAACATGAATACATTCCATGTTATGTTAGTTTATGGGCTTGAAATTAATGACAATTTTCTCAGAAATCAATGATAGTACCCAGATATTCCAAGGAAACTATAACTTTATATCACTAATATTGGAATTGGAAAACCTTTAATATCATCTATTATTAAAGGATCCATATATATAGATATCCCGTGTTTCTAATTATATTCCCCATAAATGACACATTCTTGAACAAAAACATACAATTTCTACTATTTGCATATATATTTTATATTCCCACGGTCCTCTGCAAAATATTCAAATGCTTGTCATATTCCACCTTATTTTTAGAGAAGATTAGAATATCATAAATGTAGAATATTGAAAAAATTTGAAATTTATCACTAAAGACTATATTTATCTATTCTAAGATGATTTATAGAGAATTAGTGAGTCCAAATGGAATCACTATGAACTCATTGTTACCATAAATTTTATGAAAAACATACTTAGGGACATCCTCATTATTCACCATTTCTTGATTATATCCCAACAACATATCCATCTTAGAGAAAAACTGGGAATCACATGGTTTTTTAAACAATTCATTAGTATGTGAAAGTTACTAATTGTTCTTTATTGTGATCTTTTTAAGCTATTAAAAATTAATACTAAGGCACATTGACCCATCCTTCTTAGAAAAGAGGATTTCTGTACCCCAAATTGAAGCACATGGGGTTATAAACCCATTATCCTAATTTTTCGATAGAATCCTTTTCATATCAATAATTTCTAAAATAACCATTCTATATAGGGTTTTGGATATATACAAATTTACATGTTTATTCTTTATTAGGAACTCAAACTCATCGATTTAAGGAAGGACATACAATTATTTTGAAAACCCATTAGTGAAATCCCTTATAATAGGCATGTCATAAAGATGATATTTAATTAATCTCAATATATTAAGCAAGATATTCTCTCTCTAATGTAAATTAAATTCATTATTGAGATGTTTTTACCATTTAATATTGATCCACATACTATCACTTATATTGAATCAAGGGGTGACTTATGAATTGTTTTGTAGCATCCTTCCATTAGAAATTTATGTTTTCTATATATAAGTAAATCAAGTCCATCCCTACAATTTCTTCACATTCAGTTAAAGGGTGTATGAAAATGTTCACCAGGAGGTTAAAATAGAAAATATAGAGTGGGGAAGAGTTATGTACTTTGGATGCATTAATTTCCCAATTAGTAATTTTCAATGAAAAGTCGACTTCCATGTTTTTATGTGGTGTTTAAATAGTTGTAATATACTTATGAAATATGCAAGGATTAATAGAATTAGAATAAAAAATTATTTAATATATTCTTAGATAAATAACTAGAATACCTATCACAATTTCATTATATTGATCCACCTCCATAGTTATAATGAATAAGCATTTCTTATCTATGTTGGAGGTTGTTGGTGAAGATTATCCATGAAAACCCATGGATTGGGAAATATGGTTTCATAATTATTATGTTCCTTTAAATTGAAACACTACACAACTATATTAGGGTTTACTAGATCATTACTTTATCCACTTTAGGAAATTTCATTGGTCCTTCTTCCAAAACCATTAAAAATTGGGGTGTTGTATTTTAATTCCACCATTGGATTTCTCCATTGAAGCTAAAAAATTAAACTCCACTTTAAAATTTTTATCCCAATGGGCCTATATATTTTCGTATATATATTTTATATTTGAGGGAAAATAAAAAAACTTGCTCGTATTTTCATACTCTAAAATATTTAAGCATTTTTATACACTCATATTTAGTACACCAGTGAAGAATTCAATATTAAATTGGGGTGGTAATAACAAATCTAGAGTCATTTTATTCATTTTTTACGTTGTTTTCCTCGTAATCCATGATATATTTTCCATCAATTTTCTTGGGGACAAATAAATCCCGTTATATTTTTACCCCGAGAGCGTGAGAAAAATATTTATCCAAAAAATATTTTATAGAATTCTTTTTTTTATATTACTTTGGTATCGTCGTTTGGCTTCATTTTTTTTTACCATCTTCCATTGTTGGTCTACTTATCCATCTTTATGATAAATATAATACATGACCTTATGATTCTTAGATCATTGAAGGATAAAGAATATCAAATCAATAGAGGTAATCCATTAATGGAAAATGAAGGGATTGAATGATCTACTAAATATCATAAACCATTATTTCATAAAGGTATCAATTGAAACATTAACATTATTAGGGTGATTTGGGTGTTCCTCCTTAGTCAATTCTTGGTTCAAAACATGATGAATTTGATAAATTATTATTATGATATAGGTAATTAAAGATCCCAACAAGTTTGGAATCGTATTTTTCATGTCAACACTATATCACCCATATTAGTTGTTGACATAGTTTCACCTAAATACAACCATTGACCAGAATAAATGGAATATTAGGGATGATAAATTTTAAATTATTAATGACATTAAAGATGATCTATTAACATTATAGGTTTAACTCATAAATGTCATATAATTATTATCCTCTAAATTTCTAGTCTTTAATCTATGTTATAAATGATATATTTACTAACATAAAATATTATTTAAATTTATTTCCCTTAATAATGGTTTATAATGAGATTATAAATTTACAAAATCATATCCCAAATAAGTACTAATCCTGGTGTACAACATGACAATTTTTTTGAAATTGTTCTAGATTGAGTCTACATCAATACGATGTTTCTGGGGTTGTTAAAACTCGGTATATCTGTTCTAGATCTAAATACACCAGTAGTATCCAGGTAGGGATGTATATTATTGGAAACCACTTTCTCTATAGTGTAACAAAATCTAAGGATTTATTTCATTTTTTTTATTATACCTAAGTATTGCATATATGTTTTCAAATCCTAATCCAAAAAATAACTAAACATTCATATGATACCAACAGTGATCACCCATACTTTTATAACACTTTAGTTCATTATTTGTTACAAAATAGAACACCTAATAAAAAATAAAAGTTCATTAATCCTAGTGTCTTTTGGAATTAGGTACATAGGATATCATTATTATAATTGTATACAACAAAATTATTTAAAACATTTTTAACATGCTCATTGAACTCATAGATCTCCTAAAACTGTATGGTATAACCTGGTGATGTACATAAGAAAAGGGTGATCTATAAATACCAATATGGGGGTAAAAAATAATAACATGAAGAAAGTATTACAAGTTTGTTAATATGAATTTCAATGGGACATAAAAAGGTGAGAATCATAATCCTAGTCAATAAGTCATGATGTAACTTGATAACATAGTGGCAATATGGGAATGTTGCAATAACATTAAACATAAAATAATAAACAGGGGCCAAGTATAACTACCAAGACTTCATAACATGGTGGAAAAAGTTTCATAAGGGATTATTCTTACTCTATAATCCTTTTTAGGATGTCTCATGAGATAAAAAAATCACCTAATGCATCGTAGTGCTATCTTTTTTCACATATCATTTCCCCATCATGTACATGTGTATGCTTTCCAAATAGATCACAAAAAATAAATTCAAATTTCCTAAATTTTAATTCAATTATAAAGGAGTGCGGGTTATATAAACATAATTAATAAATTAATTATGGATATTTAAATTAAATTGAATTAAATTTTGTGGAAATTGTAATGGGTATTAACTAAAAAATTTTGTGCATGAAAAATCAAAGAGAAAATTCAATAGCAGATCTAGGGATTGTAATGATTCATGGGAGGGATTTAATAGTGGAAGGGGTAATTAATAACATTAATATAATATTTAATTTAATCGAATTGTTTGATAATATACCCCTACATGACCAAATGGAATTAAAATGGCCCAACATAAAGGAGGATCATTAATATATAGGAGAATGAGAGGATCCCTTACCTTGTGAGAGTGTTTTTAAAATATCCAATGGAAATTCATGAGAGATTGGGGGAACATTAGGAGAGTTATTTAGAACAAAGGGAGTATTATATTCATGTTCGATGGTTTTCTTAGTAAATGGAAAATGATATTTTAGGTTGGTTTAAATTTGAAAATAGAGGGGAGTTATTTATTATTTCCCAAACATATGTTTTGGACTCTACAATAATATATTACAAACCACAAACCACCCCATTATTTTTACCAATGGTTTCAACCAAATTTAATTGGTTTCATTTATTTAACGAATAAATCATCCCAAAATATTAAAATAATACAATTAGTGATGTATAAGTTGGTCATGTTTACAAGGAATTGAATTTAAAGAATTATAATATAATACAGTATTTTAGAGGGTTCATAATGGGTTTTTATTTTTTTCATATAAGATAAAAAATAGATTATAAGAAAGGGTAAATATAAATTTGTTCATAGATAAATTTTATAAATTTTATTAATCAATTTTTGGGTTTTATGATGTCATAATATATAATGTTTATTTATACCAAATTTAATTTTGACCAAAAAAATTGATTATCTCAGAAAATTAAGAATAAATAACCATTGAATTATTTTTTCTTGATGATTTCAAAAATATTATTTATTTTATCAAAATAATTAACTAGATATGATTATTTATAATTTTAACTACAAAATATGTATTTAATGGGAAATACTTATTTTTGGATAATAAGAGTTTCCTGAAAATTATAAAAATTATATTTAACTTTATAAAATTAAATTATAATTCATATTCAACAAATAATATTTTTTAAAAATATTTTATTAAAATATAATTTATTTAAAAAATTATTAAATTCATAAAAAAAGGTTTTTATCTAAACATTATATCTTTTGAAAATACAATTTGTGCTTCGTTGGATCAAAATTTTTCTTATCAAAAACATTTATTTAATTATTTATAACGTGAAGACAATAAAGAATAAATATATTAATTATATTATTGAAAAAAATATACATTTTCGTGTAATTATTATTAAGATACATAACCCTTTATTATACAAGAAAATTTCTTAAGGGTAAAGTATGTTACAGTGATATTCTATTGGAGTGTTTTAGTGAAAAAGTCTTGGGTTGTGATCTTGATGTGTTGAGACATCTCTTGTAAATGGTTTTTCTCCCAATTTAGTTGTTGGATCTAAGGTTGGGATTTCTCCATGGAAAATCATAGTGATGCTATCTTCCACGGAATATATAATAAAAGGGATACATATCTTATGATCCTACTAATCAAGGGAATTACTTAATTTTTTCATGTCAATAGGATTATATCATAGCCCATAATATATGTTAATCAAATTATCATTGTTAAATGACTCTATTATCAATGGTTAGGATGCATAATGGTTTTTTAATGTAGTTTATTTTTAATAGGGTGCCTTGTCCAAATAGGCCAAGATAATATTTATTAAAATGAAATTGATATTACATGAGATGACCAGAATTAATTTTCTTATAATCTTTCTCAAGGGGAAGATTCAAATTAGATAGCATCTATTCTTACCAAGTATAACCCTAGCTATATATTTTATTTTCATGATTTTACACCACTATGTTTTCTTCCCAGTATGCATGTGTGATAATATATTAGATACTCATGAGAAGTGGGAGGTATTCCATCCATCTAACAGTGAGATTCTAAGATAGGTGGTTCACAAAATTCTATATATATTGAAAGATTTGGTAGAATTGAATTAAATGAAAGTGTTATCCAAACCATTAAATATAGAATAATTGAAAAAATTAATAATTCTAATTTATTTAGCCTATAATTATGAGTAGAATAAATAATTCCGGAAAAAACTACAACTGAAATTTCTAGTATGATATCTATATATATAACCAAAACCTGAAGGACCCTTGTTTCCTTTTTAGTCTCTATAGAGTTAATGTTTTATCCAAATTTGTATGGGATCCTTCTAGAAGACATCAAGAAGACCTAAATGATATTTTTAATTACTAGGAATTCTGATTTTTCAAAGATCTATGAAAACAGGCGCAATGTTATAATAGAGTCCAGACTATAGGACATTATCCTCTTTGGATACTATGAAGAGATGAGATAGTTATGCATGGAGGGATACATGAGTTTTTCAATTCATGTTGGTATTTATACCACTCCATATAATGTTAATATTTTCTACTATGAACACTAATGAATAGTTCTAAATTTCAGTTTCATCCTCTATAGTTGTATAGTGTTGTAGTATAGAAGAAATGTTGGATGTTTTGGGAATTGGCATTTCAAATATATCATGGATTTCATTCTAGAGTTTAGAGTCCATGAAACATTACAATAATAAATTAGTTATATCCTCCATGTTTTTTTGTATAACATGATTCAAGAACATAAGAAAATATTAATATATTGTAATAAGTCGTTATTCGGAATCCTACTTTGTAATAGACTTCAAAATGAGGCCATCCTGAAAGGCCCAATCCAAGTCCTAACAAAATATTTGAGCCAAATTTTTTTTTATTTGATTAAAAAATATAATGATAGAAATTATTGGAATCCAGAATTCCATTTTAGGAAAGTTACCATACTATGGCATCCTTATGAAGAGTAATGAAATAATTATTAAGCAGGTTGAGGTAGTTTCCTATCATATCCATATTTGGAGTAGCTAATAATTCATGACATAAAACACTAGTGCCGGAAGTTAGATGATGATGATAATAATAATGGATAAGAGGTGTTTTTGCTAATTGTTATGCCATAAATTAATAGAGGCATCCAAATAAGAAACACATCTTGTATGAGGCATGGTATTAAAAATAGATAATTTGATGGATATGTAAATTAGTTATCCCATAAATAAATTATTTCTACATTTACAGTTCTTTAGTGACTCTATATTTAAGAAAGATAAGAGTTATTGATCCACTTTTATAAATATTCAATGGAAACGAGTCTTCAAAACATTCATTGAATAACATGATGTTTTTGAATCCCATGACACCCTTATCAATTGGTCTACAACATTTTTTTACTGATACAATGGAAAATTTTATTTCTATGGTACTTCCACTCAAAAAATGTTTTTGATATAGGCATTAAGGCATTTGATCAGAGAAATAGTCCAATTATACCACAAAAGAATGATTCAATTTAGAGATAATAATTTATTTTACATGTGAGATCCTATTGGCCACGGAGAGAGACTTCACATTCCTAGAAGAAAATTCTCACTTGATTTTTTCAACAATATTGATGAAATGACTAGCCTTAGGTCCTCCCACGAAAAGTGGAACACCAAGATAATGAATCAGAATATATCATTTTTTGATTCCTAGTTCCAAAAAAATATGAGATCTTTTTGTTGAGGTAATTATATTAATTAAGTAAGTGAAATATTTATTCTAGTTGATAGTATGTCTCAAGACATCCTTATAGTGAGATAAGGAATAATTTAGATTATGGATATGTTTTTATCTCCATGAAAAAATGATCATGTCTTTGGAATAAAGTATGTGAGTAGGAGGATATAGATTCATTTAACGATGAATAGGATTATGTTTTCCTTACTCTGTCATATGACTAAAAATCCTTCTAAGAATATCTTTTTCTTTTAATAAAGGAATTTATGAAAGATGGTCACCTTGTCTCACTTCATTATAACACTTAAAATATCTATTAGGATATCCATTAATAAGAAAAAATATAGGAGAATAATGTTTTAATACCATGAGGTAAAACACATGTAGGGAATAATGTTTTGACCAATTTTCATATATAACAATTAATTAAATCCAAAAAATTCTAGAAGATAGAATTATTAAAACCTTCAGGTCCTAGGGAACTATTAGGTTTTACTATAAAAATGACTCCTCTCATCTCAATGTCAGGGGGGTGCTAGTAAACCTATTTTCATCCACATCCCAGATTATACAGGGTATAATGTCATCATCAGGGTAACAGTTGAGATCAGGACCATTAAACAGATTAGAAAAATTGATTACAGTATGATCAATTAGGGATTCATCATTATTAATGAACATTCCATGTTCTTTTAGTAGTTTGATTATTTGAAAATCCTTCATGGTTCTCTGGATATCATTATAATTTTAGATCTATATTCAGATTCGTTAAATATTTAAGTTTGAATGTATCCTATTGTAGTTTGTCTTTGATGGAGAGTGGAGAATTCATCTCATAGGTGAGCTCATTTTTTGGCTGAATATTAACATCAATCTCAAAATTGATGGCCTCATATTACATCTAGTTATGACTAGATTTAGGAGAACCAATATAATTCTCCATGTTTTTGTTATTATCATTTCACTAAACCTTTAAATAAAACATCAAAATGATTGGATTCATTATTATAGAGAAAGAATCACTTCCACAATGATTATCCAGCCATAAATATATCACCAGCTTTCTAAAATATAGGTTTAAAGTCACTGAATAATTGAATCTTTAAGGAAATCGTAGATTTTGGATCCTAGTAATGAGGATAAAAAATATGTTTTTGGGTCATAGTTTATCCCTAGAAGGGATATTATGGAGATAAAATTATTTCTCAAGGGCTTTATCATTAGATAAGGTTTGATCAAGTTTTCCAGATATTATTTTGGTTGTATAGCTTTTATAACTGGTGTAATTTTCTCCAACAATACTAATTTTTATCACAGTTTTCCCTAAATAGAGGTCTTGAACTCCATTGAGGAAAGAGTAAGATGAGTAACTCCCATTATATTAATAGGGTATAGGATTGAATCCCATTGTTGATGAACTCTATATTATTAAAAAACTTTTTAAATTTTTTAATTTTTATTATTAGATTAAAATAAGGAGTACTATAAGTTTACACTATAGATGTGGGCATCATAGGTTATCATATGTTCATGAATGCTGAAGGTAGATGCACCCCTAATATAATTTCGAGAAAAGACCTATAAGGTACCTTTATAACAAAAAGAAATGTTTCTTACAGATAATCTATATCCTTTGTTTTCTATAAATGAAAATATTAGATTGTAGAAATTTTTAGGATCAATAATGATAAAACATTAAGGTTTATAATCATGAATGAATCAATGTAAGAAGATTATTATGTCATTGTTTTCCACTCTTGGATAACTTCAAAAGAAGAGATTAATTTGAATCTATAATTGGGGGTGTACCACCATTATCCTTCCCCTTGATTAATTTTTTTATTGTTGAATTCATGGTTGTAGGAACCAGTATAGTATCATTCCTAGGGGATTCAGAATGATATACAGGAACCGATGTTATTAGAGGATCTTTACTACTATGACCAACATCTTTAGAGTGGTTTTGAATTTCTTTATACATAGTCAGTGTCTTGGTTCTATCAATAGGATCTTGATTTTCATGATTTATAGTGTGTTTAATAGGAGGAGCATTCATGTATCTTAAGAATCTATTAGTAGTTTGTGTGGAAACTACTCTATCAATAGAGATAACAGTGTGGTTGTCCTATTTTTTTCAAAAACATATATCAGTTTCATGTTCTCAGTATGTATCATATAAATGATTCTTTTAATTGGAGACAAATCATTACAAAATAATTTAGGAATTTTATTGGGGCTATAAAATGTAGTAGTAAATCCCTATATTGGTGTTTTAGTTATAGAATCATTAGTTGAGGCCATGGGATTCTACTATGTTGGTGTGATCACTGATCCGACATTAGTGAAGATCAACTTATTGGGATCAGATGTTTGGTAAAATAGAAAAATATCATAATTTTTATCATTGGAAAGTGATGTTATTCATTCAATAGTAGTTACATGATTTATCACTATAGAATTATCAGTTTTCACTGTATGAGGAGATTTAATTCATCCATCTATTTTTATAATTTCTGGAGTAGTCTTGTTGCTACAATCTTTAATTTCTCAATCAGTTAATGATTGAAAAAAAGTGTTAAATTTAGATTATCCTATGATATCTCAAGAGTTAATTAATCTTCTATAGCTTCCTTTTCTTTGTATTCCATATGAATAGTCCATGATTTGTTGGTTATAGTACAAGGCATGAGTTTCTATACCCATTCATGCTCTTCCATATTATTTAATGACTCCCCTTTTTTTGATGACAATACCTTTCACTTTAATACTTCTAGAAAAATTATTTCTAAAAAGATATATTGATATGTGGCTTTCCTTATTTCTAAAAATCCATACAATTTCAAAATGTGTGTCCAACATTTTTTTAGACATTGCAAACATTTAAGTTTGTATTCATAGTCCACATTTATAAGATCTTTGTGATAATTGTAAATGAAGTTAATATTATCTAGAAGTTTCAAAACTAAATTGATATCAACCTGTATCCTACCATAGAGACATAGTAAAATATTTAGGGTTCATTGGTCCAATGTTAATGAAATTCCATTATATTAGAAAATTTCAATGCATATATTCATAATCCATAATACCCAGCCCAAAACATGGAGTCTAATCCAGATCAAGGTTGAGGTATTTTTTGAGAAAAGGTGTTGAATTTGAAATCCTAATATGAATTTCTCAAGACATCATGATTTAGGTATAGGTTTCCAAAATTCCATGATGATCTTAATTCATCATTTCTTTCTATGTTGATATGGAAATGTATTTTTTAGGATTAGTATCCAATTTACAAATTCTCAACGGTGCGAAATTTGTGATTTGAGATTCCTAAGGGACTATGTTTTGTCTCTTTTAGAATACATAATTCTCTCAAGTATGTAAAATTTTACCATATATATACACTGAAAAAGAGATTCAGGGTCTGAAACCCCTAAAAATATCCTAAAATCTATCCTTGTTAATGTGGATGTCTTAGATAAGGAATTAATCAATAGATTTGATCCTTGAAGTGCTTTCAAAAACTAGATAACATTGTGTCTAAAGGAGGAATTTTTTATACTCTAATACACATATGTGGTATTCTATATTGGTTAATTGAAAATAAAATCATTGAAAAATGTTCCCAATCTATATTTAATGTGTCCATGTTACAAGATAAAATTGACAAATTGAAGAAGAATCATCTCATTGAGTCAATGAATCCAAATCCAGAACTTAATGAAGAGTTGAAGTCATGTCTCCCATGATTTACATATACATATATCTAATATAAAATATAATTGTAAAAAATTGTTATGACCTCCTTCCCAACAAATAATCCCCTCTAAGGAAAACAATGAAGAAAGCGAGATAGTGACCCCAGAGTCTTACCTCTCTGTTGGCCCAGGGTTGATGAATATCACGATGGGTGTAAAAATTTCCAAATATTTTTATTATTACCCTCTATAATATAAGTTCGAAAAGGAAATAAGATGAATCCCCTATGAGAAACTCCATGAAATAATTTAATGTAAATCTAATTAGCATCTCAAAAGGAATGTATAAATAAGACAGATACAAATAAAATTCTCCAATGTAAATATAAAAATGAAAATTTAATGTAGAGATACAACAACAATCCAATAGTATAGGCTATTAATGTTTAACATGATCCATGAAATCCTCCAGGAAACATTATAATCAGTTTATATATATAGTTTTATCATACATGTATACCCAGTAGGATGAAAATATTCCCTCACACACATGTGAAAGATTCATAGTAATGAACCCCTGAGAAAATAACAGAACTAAAACTCACTTATATTATCTTACAAACCAAACCCATCCTCACGAGGGATCACTAACCAAATATCACATTCAATTATAATAAAATAATTATAAAAATATTGGTAATGGTTACCTCGCACCATTTTACCACTGTGATTCCATTATAACCCCCAATAATTTACATTCTTGTTCTCCTCGCCCTCAGTATTACACTTCATGCTAAAAACCCTCCATGAAACCAACATTTACATTAAATCTCACTCGAAGGCACCTGGTCTTCAAGAGGCTAGTATGCATATGATCGTCCCATAACTAGAGTGGTAGTATATCATAGACATACATGAAATCAACCTCACATAATCTTCTTACAATGCATGAACCCCACCATAAATCATCTCACCAACGCATCTAAAAATACATGGGTAAAAAAATATTACCTTTTAAAATAACACTGGGGAAACTAGCCCACAAGAACGATATTATCACACCTTGACCAAAAACACCTGGTCCATCTCATCACATCTCACAATTTCTGTTTATACTTATGACGATTATAGACGATGCATTTCACCATCATATAAAAGGGGGATAGGATAAGGGTGAGTAGCGTGTCATCCATAATCACCACTGATTTATTCAAAAAAACACCACAAAAATATTTGGCTGTTATCACTAAGTTATCGACATGGGTTAGAGACTTATATAAATTTAATGGAACATACATGATATATGTATTCGAAAAATCCCATAATATAGGTCTCTAATAAGAAATAACCATTTTCCAATGTCCTCCACTTCCAATTATAATACTGTACGCATGAAACCACATAAGAAACACACGATCCACAATCTACTCCCCACAATTAGTCCACATTTAGAAAATATATATATTCCCATTTCCAATTAATTCTATCCCATTATCATTCATTCATTGTTTGTTCATATACTATTAATCCAGCAGAAATCCCAGACTTTTCACATGAATTATTATCATTTCAGAATCCATTACTATCCTACCAACCTGAACAATATAACCCATAATAAATATCCCAACCCAACAACCAAACAACCACAAAACATTATACCTTCCATCGCATCACAACCAATTTCAAATCCCAATGAGACAAAAACACTACAATCACCATCATAGCCCCACTTCACAAAAAAATATCACATATCACCCTATACAACATCAAAACCACATATCACAACCACACCTCATATAACAACACCCTATATCATCTTCCACAAAAAAATCACTTCCCACACACCACATTGAAAAAAAATCAATTCCACATAACCAATTCCAAAAACAAATTCAACACTACCCACAATTTGTTTTTCAAATTTTCCATAGGGGATATTTATCATATTCATTTCATTATTTATGTGTGTTTTCACACAAGAAATATATATAGGGGAAGCAATTTCATTATCTGAATATATGTTTTTTTTGCTAATTTACATTTTTGGATGATATCAAACAATCACAACACACACAGTCGACAAAAAAATATCATCCAACTCTAAAAAGGCCCCTAACAACCATTGTTTTCATCATGGAATTATGCATATGTAATAAAAATATCAATCATAATAAAAGGTTGTAAATAAATGTGATTCACATTCCACTATGCCTTCTTAAATTAATTTATCAAATTATTTTTTGTTTATTAATTTCAATGAAACATTCTCCATATAGATAACTGAAAAAAAAACATCTTACATGATACACATAAAGAGAAACAATGGAAAATTATCTAAGGGGAAAAAGACTCATCACATGAATCATAGCCTGAAAACTGAGGGATAACAATATATTTACCATAGGAAGGAACAAGAAAAATGGAAATAGGGTTCCATGACCATAAGAAAATGTTCACAAACATCTATTCCCAAGATAAATAAAGTAGAAATAGATTAAGGGTATGATGTTCATCATTAGAGTATATAAATATAATTTTTTGGTATTTTAGATCGCTACAAATTTGATTTAAAAGATTTTAGGAACTCATTAATGTCCATGAAATGGGACTTGTTACATATTTTATTATGATATATAATAAATGGTTTAATAATAATTTATGAAACAGTTTTTTAATAAGTTGGATTTGTGATACCAATGGACTCTGAATTCCATTTACATACGACTGGTGGAACAATTCCATGTCCATGAATGCCCACAAAACAAAAGCCCCATGTAACCAATTTTCATGTAGTCAAACTCCCCATGTAGTTGAAATCCATATGCTTCCAAACTCCACACTTAGTAGAACTTCCCACATAGTCAAACAACTAATGTATTCCAACTCTCCATGTCTCTGAATTCCTCATGTATATGGATTCCCCACCTAGATGAAATCCCTAGGTGTACGAACTCTCCATGTATCCAAATTAACAATGTAGTTGAGCCCACCGCATATATAGATTCTAACATAGCTATTTCCTCCACATAGAAGATTGGATCACGTATCTGATTCATTTAGTTGATAACAACAATAGAAAAACAAGGCCAAAAGAACAAAAACACCATATTTACTCCTCTTTTCCTTCTCTATACACGTATAGACTTCCCCCGAATTCCATAACACCTAGATTTACAACAATGTTACGGGTTGGAAGGTACAAACTGTTACATTAGATACCTATAAAAAATTATCTTCATCAATAATCAAAACTAACCCAATAGGAAAGAAGAAAAAGGTCCAAAAAACAATCCCATGAGATACTTATCTGGGATCTCATCATGATTGAATCCCTACCACCGACTACAAAATCAAACCACAATCCTCTACTATCCCTCATAAACAAATTATTAACCAGATCATCCACTACACAACCCAAACCAACAATATATATAGCCAACTAACTACACCACCCAGAATATATGAATCAATGAATTCCATTATCTATGTGATGATATTATCCACTCTGGGTAGCACCGATTCACCCACAAAAGATCATTAGTATCAGAATATAGTGAGTTGAAATATGGAATCTAGTACTCCACTTTACATATGTCATAGTTTTATCAAATATTACACACCAATAATATAATGAATCCCAAAAAGAAAATGGTATCCAACATCACACACCAAATCCCCTTCCATATAAACAAATGACTTTTCTCTGTCAGGAAAAACTTTTAACTGCTTCGGGTGGAATTAACTATTCCACATGGTTTCAATCACGTCAAATTATAACACATCCTAATTTGGATTCATATTTCTCATTCATCATATGCCTGAATATTTAAATAACCCCTCACACAGGGAAACACAAAAAGAAAAATACACATCAAAGATTATACAAAAAATAGGATACAAAACTAACTTAGCATACCATGAACAATTTCTAGTTCATCTAGCGCTACCACTCCCACTATCTACAGATGGCCACACCTACATCCTCTACCTCCCTAATAATGGATGCCTCAATAACCACACTCTAGATTAGTTCCTTAATCATGAGGATGAACCTAGGGTTGACATTTACTAACATCATCCTCTCCCATTAAAGCATAATCTTTTCTCCCCTGTTGATGAAATGTACTTCAATGAAAATACATGTGAAAATGATGCTAAAAATGACCACCTCTTTTGTGTTGCTCTTGAAGAACCACAAGGAATTGGTTATGGATATAAACACTAACCCCACGAATAATGAAATATATCACCAGAGACATTGGGAAAATCATAGCAACCACTTTCCACGGATGTCTAGAATATAGGCTGGTGATGAAGGCTCCTGACTGGTAAAAACATTGAAGGCCTCGATGCATTAGACCTTCCACCAACAGATCCACTCCTCAAGAAACCCTTCTTGATCACCTCTCATTTTAAAACTTCTAATCAGTGCATCAACCCAATCTCCTCCTTATTCTTTAGAAAATCCTATACATTGGAAACATAAAAGGAGTAACTGATCACTGGATTGAAGGATAGAGTGCATACTCAATACATATTTCATGAGACTCATCAGAAGAAAAATGATTTGGTGAAAAGTGAGTATGATCTGTAAACATGATAACCATCTCCGACATAGACTTACTCATTTTATAAAGGGAGATTAGATCCTCTCACATTACTAAATACATGGCTAATGAAAGAATCATTTCCTAGAATTATTTCTAAAACAACACCCCTAAAACATATTCCTCCATCCACTCACCCAAATACAGCGTCCACTAAGGACATACAGCTCCTCACTTTTGACCAACTGTTATAGGGACCCAATTTCATACCAGGCTCTATATCTTTAGGCCATCTCCAGATCCTTTATGAAGCTATCTACCTCATCATAAACAAAACATCCCTCATACTTCCCAAAATCATGCCGTTTAAAATCCTGAAATTTCTTTTTCCACTGATCATCCTATTCAACTAGATCAAAATTACAAAAATGAACTGGGCCACCCGGCTAAATATCTATCTCCTAAACAATGACGACCAAGAGACATAATTATAAATGGAATCATGTATTTCATTATATCGATAGTATAGTTTATTATTAATTTGTATTGATTTGATTTTTATCATGTTCGTCTTCCCAAGACCAAATAACATCAAATTCAAAAAAACAAATCATCATAATTCATGTACCACTCCTTTGTCTCTACATTTTATCCAGGTCCACCGAACATGGTTTTTAAATAAGCATTGAGTCTATTCATTAGATCATGGGGGTCATCAATTGTTGTTTCCATGTCGGTCTCTATGATATTTTTTATATACTATGATCAAAAAATATCATTATAAAACAAACCCATGAAACCCTCACAGTTCCTAACTCCATACTCCATCATATATATAAATAATTGTCTTCTAATTCCATCATGTCACAACAACCTACCTTATTAATGTATCCATCATATCCCAACATTGCATAATGAGAGATAAAGACCCCAGATTCCAACTTCCCGTAATCCCCAAGTTGGAGATTAGCATAAAGGGTGTAAAAATATCATAATTTGGGAGGCATTACCCTTTATATTATAAATAAGATTGTGAGATAAGATTAAACAACGATTAATGAAATCAATGAAAAAATAAAAAAGAAAGATAAATACTATCCCAAAATGAATGTATAAATAAAATTGGTATCATTAAAAGTATCAAAAATAAATACACAAAATAAAATCCTAAGAATTGACAAAATAAATATCCAAATATCAGAGCTAATAATGTCCAGAATGATCTAAAAATTATTCTAGGAAAATAGAACATTTGAATTTATACAGAGGGTGAGAATACATGTATACTAGGTTGGAAGACCAATTTTTCTTGTCTACATGTGAAATAAGGATACTAATGCACCTTTGAGAAAAAAATCAGAAACAAACTATACTTGTACAGTCATACTAACCAAACACATCCACACCATGGATCACCCACCAAATATTGCTTCAATAATTAATAGAATATTAAAAAGTATATTGATAAAGGTTACCGAAATTTTATTCCTATTAAGATACAAATATCATTAGACACAAACATATCACATAAATCCAAGAACCACTTGAAAAAAATACCATAATATCTCTCCTAAAAACACGTGGCCCCTGAGAACACTGCTTGCATCTGACCGACACATAACTAGAGTAGAATGGTATTGAGAAGATGTAAGACATCATCCTCATGTCCTCCTCCTACCATGAATTTCCCTAACCATAAACCATCTCATTATATAACATGGAAGCACATGGCCCAAAACATCTCACCTCACTTGAAGACACTTGGGACACCACCACACAAACTCATCCATATCACACCTAGTATGAAACAATATGTTCCCTCCCATAACATCTCAATAGTGGAAATTGTTTCTTCAATCCATTATATCTTATGCATGTCATCATCTCTTGGACATGGGAGTGGGGAATAGTGGATATCTATTCATCCATCCTTGACATAGGGATGATGGGGGAAATAGCAAGAAAACATTTGGTGGTCAACACTAGGTGATCTAAATGGATGTGTTTTTTATTTAAATTACAAGAAACATACAATGGATATATATATATATATATATATATATTCATCACACAATCTCATATTATGGGTTAAAAATAATCCTTCACTGTCTCATAAGATCCCCACTTCTTCTAAAAAACAATAGGTAAGACACCACACAAGCGACACACAACAACAATCAACTCCAAAATTTTAGTTAACATTTAAAAAATTACCAAATTCAAAATAATAATTAAATCAAGCTAATTATCATTCATTCATTATCCATTAGAATTTCATAAACCCAACTAAAACCCCAATAATTTCACTTTTATTATTATCACATCACATTCCATTTCTATCTGGGTAACTAGAACTACTAAACACACAATATGAATCACAAAATAATAACCTAACATCCAAATCAAATTTCATATACCATCACATCACAACCATTTTCACATACCCACAACACAACCTCTCCACAGTAAGCATCACATATCTACTAAAAAACCACATCATACTTCTACCCATTCAACATTTAAACCATATAGAATGGCCACACCTCACATCACAACACCACATATCATCCACCACAATAAAATATCTACCAACCAGCCACATGTAAAAAACAAAACATACCACACAACAACTTTCACAATCAAATTCCACATTACACATTGTATCGAATTATCCAATTTTTACTATGGGAAATTTATCACTTTAAAATCATTATTTAGGGGAATTTTCATAGAATCCACATATCCTGTGGAATC
Organism: Viscum album; assembly: GCA_963277665.1. NCBI lineage: Eukaryota > Viridiplantae > Streptophyta > Magnoliopsida > Santalales > Viscaceae > Viscum > Viscum album. Next base: position 1,048,451,106 of record OY728130.1, on the reverse strand, counting down.
CATTTCAATATCTGAATATTAGTTGTTAGACGGTTTCCATTATGGTTGACATATAACAATCAAAACAAACGCATGAAACACAACACATATCATCCAGGGGAAAAATTCAACCAATGGCCAAAATTTTCAATAGGGAATTACACCTAAATAATCACACTATCAACAATAATAAAACATTGTAAAAGCATGTGATTTACATTCCCCTACCCAATTTTAAATTCATTTATCCAATTAGTCTATATTTATTAATTCGGGTCCAACCAACTCCATATATAAAAAAACCCTCCCCACAAGATACATATAAGGATAAAGGATGAATAATTCCTATATATACGAAAAAGACCTCACTTTACTCACACTAGAAATGTAGGGAACATACATAAGATCAAACTATCATTAGAAGGAACTAGAGCATTGATAGCAAGGATCCACGGATCCAAGGAAAGGCTCTCCAATTTATCTTCATAAGATAAATAAAGATAAATAGGGTGAAGGGTAGGATATTTATCTTTAGAGTGAACATATAATGAAAGGATTTTATTCTAGATCACAACCGATTTGATTTAGTATATTTTTACATCTTCTTAAACACAATGGGGAAGGAATCATAGGAATCCTAGATCATCATATAAAATCATTGTTATTATTATCCAAAAACAATTGGATTTCTAATAACTTGGATTTGAACTGTCGAACGGCTAACATGGCCATTTCCGGGAGACCTATGGAAGAATTCCTTATGGCCAAAATCCCACATAACCAAAGAACCACGTAACCATTTTTCAGAAATCCAAAATCCCCATATAAGTGAACTACCACACATCTAAACTCCTCAAGTAGCTGAACTCCCCACATATCTGAAATCATTACATAGCCTTATTCCCACTAGCCTTCAGTCCCTCCAATATAAAATTATATTGATAGTGAAGAAATACATTCCCATGTATTAGTTTACATTATTATGAAACCTTGTTTCCAATAACAACAATCCAATTCTTACCAACTTGATTTATCCTTTTAAGCCATCCCAGGTTGATACAATTACACTATGTGATTCCCTTCCAGTTTTCATTTGGCCCATGAAGTTGATTTTTTGGTAAATGGAGAAGCTCCTATCACACTATCATATTTGAAGACTTCCTCATACGTTCAGTATATTTGAGAGACATATCATCCAAACATCTTTTATTTCCATTGTGGTTGTTACTCTTTATTGTGATATTTCTATGAACATATTGAATCTGAACATCCATACATATAAAATGTGTACCGAGAGAATATTTTCCTCCTCATCATTACCTACATGATATAAAACAACTATATTTGGATTATAAATTACTTCTCCAAACCATTCTTGAGAAATATGTAACTCTATTACTTGCTCACTACAGTGGGTCCACCCCTGTCTAGGTTGGGAACTCCTGCTCACTACCCCATATTTCAAATTTTTGTTCTACTAACTCTTCTACACATTCTTCAAATACTATACTGAACTCAAATATATCCATGCATATTGTTTTTCATATTGGATGAGAATACACCTAGTTATGTCATACATGTCTCATTCTAATAAAAGTGTAGTGAATATCCATGTCACTAAATGTAGAAGGATAAGATACTTTATCCATACTATGGAACACTATATCAGCATGAAGGGTACTTAGAATCATCCCTTCCACAACAATAAATTAAAAATTGTTTAATTTAGTATCAGAAAAACATTGTAGGTTCATAGAATTATTCTCATAAGGACTTGAACTACTTATGGTGATACTCATACACCCAAATAAGGGAATTTATAAAAATTAGTGGTTCTTACATCTCAACTGCATATGCTCAAAATAATCACTACATGTTTGAATAATCTATAGGAACTAAAACAACTATTATATTTATATAAATAATGTTAAAATGATTTTAATTTTTTTGAACTATCACAGTGGAGAGAATAAATCTATAGATAATACAACAACAAATGTATCAATTACTCTACATCTTCTCTTATAGAACAACAATTACAAAGATGTATCACTTCTTCTGATTGATATTTGAAACTCAAGATACACTTGGTGACATATATTTTGTTTTTCTTCAATTCCATCCAGTGTTCTTACATCTATGAGTTTTCTCTCATCATAGAAATCACAACTCTAATTCATCCTTCTCTCTCCTCAAGTTTATCAAACAATAACCAACCACCCTCAATAAAAGTACCAATTTTTTAGGTCTCTAGCTGAACAATAATGTAAATAAATAAATAGGTAAAAAATTATATTTTGATAAAGGAAATAGTTGAAGAGAGTTAAAATATAATAATATAGGTTGATTGTAACACCCGAGACTTTTATGAAAAAATTTTATTTTTATGTTATATAAATCATCAAAGGAATCTTTTACTACACACAACACTAGCTTGGCTTGCTTTACACGCAACCACGGCCTTCCTCGATAGCTTGCATCGTACGCAATACCGAGTTTCACTAAACAACGATATGCTATTAAAATATTATTAAAACTAGACTTTATGAATAGTACTAACTGAATTTTGAGTGTTATAAAATTTTAATTCAACTTATACATTTTCTAGAACGAGGTATAAAAGCAAAATCAGTTTTTTTGGATAAAAGAAATATTTTTCAAAAAATACAGTTTTGCCTCCTTTTGATGGCCCACCCACATTAAATCTAGTTTTTGACATGTTTTTAAGTTCAATTTGACAAATAAAATTATTATTTTGAATAAGGGTATAAAAATTTACTTTGGATAAATTTTTGATATTTTTCTGATAACTTTCATATTTTGATGAATAGTAAAAACACGCTAATTTTTAATTAAAAACAACTTTTTTCATTGAGATAGTTTATATGGATAAAATATAATATTGAATGGTTTTGGAGTATAAATAGAATAGATTTTTACCATTTAATATAGTGTATGTCATTATCATTGATTTACCATTGAATTCATAGGTAAAAACATTTCAATCTTTGGCAATGTTTTAACTTCAAAAACCCGTTTTCTAAACAACGGGATTTATTTTAAATTAATTACTGCAATTTATATGTTTTGAATTTTGAAAAATGGATTCCATATTCAGAATCAGTGGTTCCAAATTATTATAATATGCTACTATTTATTTTTGGGCATTGTGAATAGTAACTATGGTAAATTTTATTTACCATAGTTAAAGGTAAATCGTGTAATTAAGGGTAAATATAAGATTATAAAATTACCCTAACACCTGCCAAAATCCAATTGGATGACTAAACGTCGACCCATATCACCTAAGGGTCAGATTAGATTCATTTAATGGACTTTTGTCCATGAAAATAATTTAATTATTATTAAGACCAAAGAATGTGACAACATGTCACTTTCTTAAATCTAATAAGTATAATAATTTTAATTTGGTGATCAACGTAATGAAACTTTGAACATGAATAGTATCAAGAAACCTAATACAATTATATACATCATAGGAATTTATTTAGAATTTTTAGGGATTATATAATTTTCATTAATTATGACACAATAGTGATGTTGAAATTATTTTATTAATTAAAATTTCAAATAAATTGTTTTAAAAATATTTAAATAAATATTATATGAACTATTTAATGTGATAAAATAATTTTCTATAAACATATGACATTTTATGAATATATTGAAGCTTTTATTTGGAACATATCTTCTATATATATTTTATTTAAATTTAAATAAATGAATAGTGTCAAAATTGACACTATTGTTATTTTATAAAAATAACATATTATAAAACTGTTTAAAAATCACTAAAATATTTAAAAATTATAAATTAAAATTTATATGGTCTAAAATGTCATAAATTGTCAATTTATGGAAAATTAACTACACATATTTAATTATATATAATAATTTAAAAATTGGAATATTATTACCACAAATAAAATTAAATTGAAAAATAAGGATGAATCAAGTTGATAATGTTTAAAATAAATTCCTAAAATGTCTAAATTTTATTTTTTGATGATATTACAACCCTATATCATCTAATATTCGGATATGGGTCATTTTGGAAGTTTTTAAGGGGGGTAGGGATTTAATATAAACTAACATTTCTTATATTTCCAAAGGTGCCCCTCTCCTCCCTTATAAAAGGGAACGTCCTCCCTCTATTCCTCACACAAATTTGAGCCTTCAAGCTCAGCCAAACCCTGGCCATTTCATCTTCCCCACTTCCTTGGAAACCTACTAGAGGTACTGGTCTTATCAAAAGACCAACTCTAGATCCTTAAGAGAAAGTTTAAAGGGGGCACTTCGAGAAAGAGGTAATACCTTCTACCGTTTTCTTCAAGTTCCATTATTCTTCTACACCCTCTTCTTTAGTTTTTTCATTATGAGGTAATAACATCAGTTTCACTCATATACGGATATGTTATTATAAATATGAAACAACCCTATTTCACCTCTTATCCATCCTACGGAAAACGAAATCACCGCACGTGATTACATACGGAATACCGTCTCCACGCCGTGGTGTAATCTATTTTCCACCACCACCTTACTTGGATGGGTATAAGGGAGAAAGTAATGAATATATATTATTATTGTAATGTGGTATTGATTTTTAAATACTATACACAGACTCCAATACAATTCCACAATCATGGGAACGATATCATCGCTCGTGCGTACGTACGGAATACTGTCTCCATGATGTGATGTGATTCATTATACATGATCTTCATTGCATAATGATTATATAAATGAATTGAATGAATGAATATGATATATATTACACTAATAAAATTCTGGAAATGAGGTACCTATAACCTATGGAGAAGAATAATAATTTATTCGACAAACACGCATAAGAAGAAAAAGTAATAACACCCGAATAACAAGTAGCAATGAAATATTACTAATAAGAAGCTAAGAATATGACCATATATGATATCATAACAATATGTATGATTCTGGAATAAGTCAATAACATTATTTAAATCATTATACAGGAGGATTAGACATTTACGAAGCAAATCGGACCTATGGTAAGGGATAATTTTCCAAATCTCATTTTAATCCGAGATTGCTTATTCGTAAGTATTTACTGGGGTTATTTCTATCATCCATGTCCATGTTTTATAAAAGTGTTTTCATGTATTTTTAAATTCCTTTTTACCCATTTTGACTTTTACCCAATGGTATGGAAGAAATATTTCTTTTATTTACCCTATAAGGTACCTTTTGACTTTTCCGACAAATGTACGAGAAGAATGTTTTTTAACTTATACGGCATGAAAGGATTTTTAAAACATTATTTCCAAGAAGCTTTTTTTAAAAGTTTTCATGTTTATTTTTAATCAAATTATTTTAGTTTAAAATTTATTGGCATTTTAAAGAAAGGAAAATGTTTTTGAAGTAGAAAGGATATTTTTCTCCAGAATGGAGTTCAAGTGCTTTATCAAAATTATTTTCCATCTAAGAAAATATAGGTCTCTGTTTATATCCCTATTATTACATTGATTTGATTATGTTGTGATGGAATTATTTTTATGAATTCCTTTATCTTATATGAATTGTTTTATGATGTCATGTTGTTTAAGAATCCCATTTTTACTACATGGGTTATGCAATGATGTATGATTTATGATTTTGTGGCACACGTAAGAATGGTATCATTATGAGATGGGTGGTACCTATATCTCCCTCCAATGCATTGGGTAAAGATTTTATATCTCATGATATAGACATGGCTGAAACAGCAGGTTAAACCGGTTAAGTGAAACAGGACTGAAACGAGGAGTGAACTCGGTTCAGAAATGGTCTTTGTCCGCTAAGATAGTCTTGGCAATGAGTCCTGACTAATAAGAAATGATTCTCTATGATTATGTGTATATGACACAATGTTTCATGTTTTAAGTTATGATTATTAGGATTTCATTTCACTATTATGATTTATCCCATGATATGAAATTATTCTTTCTTTTGCAGGTTAAGATTTCCAAAATGTTATGTTCTTATGAATATGATGTGATTGATATTTCTTTTTTTACCCTTACTGGGCATTTGGGATCACCCTTTTGTGTGTTTTCTTTACCCAGGTCATGAAGAAGCTTATTAAGTAAGATATTCCAAAAGGGACTACAGATATGATGAAATAAATGGGAGACAGTGTAGAAGCTTTATAAACCAGTTGATTATGTTTCCCAGTTTCTAAAGACACTATACCTATACGGTACTTTCATGGTTTTGTTATATGTTGTAATAAGTATGCTCCATTTTTGAATTAATAACAATGTATGTAATGTATTGGTAGTTATATTGATAATGGTAAAGGAAGAATCTTTAGAGAAGGCAACTTTTACGGGTGCCAAAGATGATCCTCCAAAGAACATTACCTCCATACTACCAAGATATATTGAATACAAATAACATCCTATCACAGAACTACTTTCCAAACCCATATTTAATGTACCCAATCCATAAAAAACATCCCTCAATCGATTAATAAATTTAATGACCACACTTCCCATTGGATGTTATTCAATACTACCTGCCATAGACCCTTAATGCCCGCATATAAACTACCCTGAAAACCAGAATCCTACCATTATATTTTCTCACAGTGAAACTTAAAGAGGACATATTCAACTCTGAAAACTGTAAATAATGATTTACAGATAGGATTATATCTTCCCACACATTATGTATGCCGTTGATTTTTTCAAAAAATATCAGCAAATGAAAATATTCAGAGAAATATATCAATAATAAAAAATGACTTAAAAATAAATATATTATATTAAATAATTGATGCATGGGGTATGGAATTTATAGGATCATTTCATTTTAATTTTTATGTTGATTATTGTTGATTATATTTCTATATGGAGAGAAGCCATAACCACCAAAATTGATTATTTATCTATTAGTTGTATTATATCAAGACTAACCTATGCTACATATATGAAATTCCATGGTTGATCATAAAATAACATGGAACACATTTATATTGAAAATTCAAAAAACACTTGATGAGTAAATATAGAGTAAACAATTGAACATATATACCATTTCACCCACAATAAAATTGGTACACTGATGATACTCATAGGGAAATAAAAGGAATAATATAAATGATTGTGAATCCAATAAGAATGATTGGATAAAATGGTTGGAAGACACATTATGTGATTATAAAATAGTTAATATAATATTTATTTTAATTATTATATATACGTTGGTTTGTGGAATGAGTTATCACATCCATGTGGAATTGGAGTGATCTCGGCATGGTCATTGGTACCTTGATCAAATTTGAAATTATTATACTCCAACTCACTTATGGATAGCGGCAAGGAAGGTCAATCCCACAGGAAGGATATTGAATGTTCTAAAGGATTTATTGGATATCATAATGTACTGAAAATATGGAAATTGAAGGGTGAATGAATGAGTGAAAAATGAGTGCAAAATGATGATGTGAAAAGTAGTGGTAAAATTTGTTATGAATTAAACTATATAAAAGACCAGAGAAATGAAAAAATAATACCAATAGAAAATCAATTGTCTAATAATTATATCTATTCATTAGTAAAGTGATTAAAAAATGAATACTCTAGAATATTTTTTAAAAAATATCGGTCAAGAATATTGACCAACAAGTGGATGAATTTTTAGTTCATAACATTCAAAACACATTCGATTTCTAAAATAACTATTATGAAATTTATTTGAAAATAATTTAAAAAATGAAGATTAAAAATAAGAATTGAATCAATCAAGATCCCCATTAAATTAAACACAATTCAAGTTTTTAATAATACAAAAAACATGAACATAATAAATTATTATTCAAATGAAGAAAAATTAAAGACTAGAGGATATCTAATCAGTTGATTAGAAGTCCATTTCTCTTCATTTTATAACTGTCTCTCCCATTTGATAAAATACCTACTCATTTATTTCTATTAAATCATCCTCTTCCCTTGGATATAATGCATCTATGTCATCTCCCATTAATAAAATGTGAACGTCCAACAATATTGTGGTGTCTTAGAAATATGATGTAACTCTTTTCTCATTCATTGAGTTATTCATCTTATTTTCAATTATTCCACCATTTTTTTGATAAACACAACCATCTATGAAAATTCACTACAATATGTGTCATGATTTAATCAAAAACCATTATTCATTGCACTATAATTTTCATAAATTTATCTAGCTTTGACACATGATGATACAATTAATGAATCCATTTGGCAACCAATTATGTCAAAATCTTATTAAGCCTTAATATACTTTGTTTAGAAAAACTACCCAACTAAAAAACATCAATTCTAATTTCACCGTTAACATAGAAAATAATATCTTTATCAACCCTCAACCCAATTAAACAATCTTCTTTAACCCTCCACTAGTTCAGTGGTTTAATCTAGTTCCAAAAACCAATGTGAGGTCAAATCCCCATTATGAAATGGAATATAAAGTTAGATGATGAATTAGGTCATGTAATCAACTAAGAAAAACTCATATTCAAAATATCTTAGGAATAAAATCAAATTCAGTTTCAAATAATGACCCTAGTTCAATAGATTTGGTGGCATCGACATGTTCTAATAATATAACATGGGTTCACCATGATATACATGAATTGATTTCATCTATCATCAAATCACATCTTGTATTTTCTAGTGTGTGTTATTTTCTTGATTCATTGGAATGATTCGACCGATTAAGTCTACTATAAGATGAAATAAAATCTTCGACGGTGGCCAAGAATTCAATCACTTCATTCATTGGTCAGGCTTCAACTTGAATTAGAATAGGATTATTTATAACACAAAAGTTCTTATTCAATATCAGTAGGTTTCTATAATCAGTTTAGTGGTTCTCAATCATTTTCAAAAAGTATCATCATGAAACCTTAAACTTTTGGTTATCATAATTTTTGGTGAATAATGATAATTTAGGAACTAACTTAAATGTTCATAATATAATATTTCATGATGTGTTTATAATAAAAAGAAAAGATATAATACTAGTTTGAGAAATGCAAGATTACATTTTCAAAACCTTACATCCAGGACTTTGTTATAAAAAATAACCTCATGTGATGACTGATGTTTTGAAAAAAATAGTTTTTGAATAGATACCCTCATCAAATATGTAAAAATTAAAAATCATGGAATGAGAAAAATATAAAACTGGATTGATAGATTTTGAGAATTTTAAACTCAAATAATGAAGTGGGGGAAGAATTTTGAGAAAAAAAAACATATGAATTATCATGGAATTCTTAGCGTAGATAGTGTGATGGGGATATTAATAGTGGAAACTTTTGGAAAGATCTAATTTTTTGGAAGTTGATTCAATATATTTTTATTCAATTTATCATCATAAACCCTGAACGTGGAATTGAGAGAAAACCAAACATGTGTATATATTCTCAGAGTTTATTACTTTAGTACATGTAGTGTTTTTGGCGTGAGAGAATTGATTCATCATTATTACTCATTATATTCATCTTATAATTAAATAATTTTATTTACTCACACATTGTAGGAATGAACATTCTATGATGTTTTTAGAATTACACCTCTTTTAAATTAAATGATAAAAAATTTCTTGATATTGTGAAATTTTTAACATTATTGATTAAATGAGTGTTAATAATAAAATTAATTGATTATTTTAGTAAATAATTTAATTTATCAATGTAAAATTATAAATATGATCACTGACAAAATTTGGGGAAACATATATATAGAGAAGATCTTAATTCTATCTATGTAATGTGTGATGAATTGATAATAAAATTATATATACATTAGTTGTGATGGATACATCAAAAGACTAATGTAATATCATGATTCTAGTCCATGTTATGTCGTTATACAACACACATCATGGTTTCCTCTTTCGAGACTATTTTAGAAGGGATATAACATGAATTCACTTTTACAACTATGTATGTTTGCACTTAATGTGGTGTTATATATCATGTTTTCATTGATGGAAACTCTTTGTACATCCAAAGTATATATTTCCCTTGGTGGATACATTATATCAATATAATTTTATGACTTATCCCCAGACAATGAGCTCAAGCCTATGTGGAACAACAATGATTGTTAACATCATGTTGGTGTAAAATTTAATTATTGATGTGATGCACTTTAATTCCAAACATTGAATCTTCTAAAACAATATGAATCATTACCGACTCAAAAAACCACACATAAAATATTAATAGTTCCTTCAATATCAATATAATCTATATAAAACTGAAAACACTATATCGTGATCAATGATAACTTAATGATTGATTCTTAAACCACGTTCCGTTAGAATAAAAATCTCATCCACCTATCAATGCTATGCTAAACCCAACAAAATTCATGGTTCTAATACATCATCAAAATTTAACACAACCTGAAAAGAATATCTGTAACTTATTATTAATTCAAAACAGACTATTTTCACGCATGAGTTATAGCCCAATAGATCCTTCTATAACATGATTTTGACTAGAATGAAAACAATGTTTTAGTAGTAAATATGGTGTTTATAACTTGATTGAACTGTCTAAGATATAGATTTTGAACTCACAATATTCAAAACATACAGACCACTCAATTAATGGGGAACTACACGTGGAAATCATTTAACGGATTTAGGGACTAAAAACCATCTATATTCAAACTATCCAACTATATTAATAAAGGAATAATAAAGTGTCAAAACAATAAGAAACATGATATAGGGTAATCAATTATGATCATTAGAGAGTAGTATTCCCTCATAATTCATAGAGTAACTTCATGTAGAAAAATCAAAGGCACCTGAATGACACGTTTAATTATCTAGGGGAAAGGAGGATCAAATAAATGGATTTATACTCCTTCATCCCATGTTCTTTTTGGGAATTACTATTCTTAGTTATTAATATTGTTATTCAAAGAGCATAGTATAAGGTTTAAGTATCTCAGATTAAGGTATATAACCTCATTAGTGAATGATTTGGTAGGGGATACCCTTATAATATGTGGACTTCTACACATGTATATATCCAATATATTATTCTAGTATTGTTTACATTTCCATTAAGAGTTATTTTTATTGAGGTTGATCTTATTCGTTGTAGAATTTAATAGATTTTTTATTTCATTGGTCGTTAAATTAATTCTATATATCCACTAAATATTATTGTATATAATTGATCATGAGTAATCGAGTAATGATGTGTTCGGTGATTATTGATACATTATTTTAAATACATTTTCTCACACCCAACTACTCTAGATCACCATATTTCTATTAGAGAGTGAATAATTAAATGATAAGAATAATGAGTTAAAGGAATAACTGATCAATCGTTACCAATCCATTCACATAGGGAACATTTTTATCATGATGTTACCATTTTAATACTACAAATAACTTCTCTGGAAACCTATTATTGATGGTTCAGGTTCACTAATGATCATGTAGCACAAGTATAATTATAGTGCACCATTTAAAACATTGATGAATTATAATTTATAATCCTTCGATGGGATAAATCACTAATCCACCACACAATAGATAATTTTTTAATTACATATTTTTTCCATAATTTTTTTAAAAAAAATCATGCCCCCATGATGCATTAACATGTAGATTATGATATAGTGAATTTATACCCTTCCTTGTAGACAATCAATGGTTACAATATGATAAAAGTAACCTTAGATTTATATCTATATTCACAAACACATGAACATTATATGGATCTAAAATAATACAAATATCAAATCCAGTAAAACATCCATTACCCTTAATATTACAATAATGTTCATGGAAATAATAATTTCAATCAACACATACCAATTTAAATTATCTTAATTTTTATGGTTGGAAAATATGATTCACTCTTTAAGTTTTATTTTAATAATAATAATAAATATAAAAATTTAGAAGAGAATTTCATAAAAATGAAGACCAACATGTTTTAATAGAGTGGAAATATGAAGTAGCAATACCAGGATCCCGAGAGACAAGAAAATAAAATCTTATATTATGTGTAGTGATAGATGTTATAACCCAAAAAAACATGTAGTTAAATAAATAATATAAAAATATTAGTGAAATCCAAGATACAATTAAATACTAATATAACATTAACTTAGCATTCAAAACATTATTTATATATATAGATAAATAAATTATCATTGAATTATTTCTTTGTATATAATAGATGACTTTTTCATAAATGATCTAGATATCATGAATTGGAACATTAAATGATTAAGAGTAAACCCTAGAGATACTTTCAATATTATTTTTTCAAACATGCGCATTAATTCAGTGAGAAATAGTTTTATATAAATAATAACTATGGGGTGGAGTGGTGGATAATCTAGATAGTTATAGAGGTGGGGATGATGAGGGGGATGTTGAGAATAAATGAATGATAGGAGGGGAAAAGATTTGGATTGTTCAATAGGTGACCATCATATGGATGTGGGGAGACAATATAATAGTGTAGCATAAAACTAATGATAATATAGAAATAATAAAGATATTATTAGTGATAATAATTAAAAATGTTTATTAAAAAAATAATGGATACTCTATTTTTTAAATTATTGATTTTTTACTTATCAATATCAAGGTTATTATTATGGTCTGAAAAATTAATTTCATCAACACATAACAAATATTTTAAAATTTACATATCAAAATGTGTTGAAATAATAATGGGATATTAATATATCAAAAATAAGCATGATTTGAAAGTTTTAAAAATAACATTAAATATAATTATGTTGTGACATATAACATTAATGATGTGTAATGTATGCATATTTGGAAGGGTTAACACCTCATTCAAAAATAGTTCACATTCAAAAATATCATAATGTTTTGGATTTTTAAGTTGAAAAAAACAATGAATATATTAAAAATAATACTTAAATAATTCCAATTTGGTAAATGAGATTGAATATATGAGATATCATTGTGTTGGATAGGGATATAAAAACCAGAGAGAAACAAAATAACATAACCCTCATATCAAAGTCGTATTCTCTAAACTAATTCACTTTGGAAGCGTATATATTTATGATGGGGTATTTTGAAACCCATTATATCACCATAATTCTTGGCGAGTCATTAGACATATCGCATGCACAATGTTCATGTCACACTAAAGTAAAACTCATGAGTATTTTTTCTATTGATCAATATGTGTGGAGCTTAGAATATGATTAGAATTATAATAATGTCTAATAAATTATTTAGTAATCCACTGTATGTGATCGTGAATTATTGAAAATATTGTTTTTTAAAAACTATAATTATTTTATTAATTATTTTTCATAAATTTTAATTTATCTGTGAATTTTAAATCGTGGAATTTTTTAGAAATTAACTTTTTTCAATCAATGTATTGTTTTAAAAATAGGAACTAATTTTTATATGTTTTGGAAATCTTCTATGGCACATGTAAATTGAAGAATAAAATAAATCTATAGGTTCAAAGTCAGGTAAATAATGTTATCGATGGTGAGAAATGTTGGTCCACATAAGAATAGTTTGGAGGTATATGTCAATGGTTCTCTAGTGTTTTACTCGGGAGATATAGGTTTTCTTTGTGAATCCTCAAAATTTTGGTTGCTTGGTCTTAGGTTCTGTGGAAAGACCCTATTAGTTCACCATATAATTAGACAGATTTGATATACATTTTTTCCTTCCATATGATTTATTTAGGAAATTTGTATTTACATCTGATTAGTTTTATATCTATTGGAAAGACTTATATATAGTTAAAAATTTAAATTAATTAAAAAATTTATTTAAGTAGTATCGAGTAATAGACAATACATATCCTATAATGTTATTTGATTATTAATTTATCATATATCCAAATTATTACACACAAATACATACATATATATATATATGTATGAAATTAATTTCAATCTCACATTTATGCAATTGAGTCAATTTTATATCGAAAACACACACTAACACAATATTTATCTAATTTATCCAATTTTTAGCATTAATTTTATAAATTTATTTTGTAATATAATATATATAATATGTTACATTTTTAATTTGTAAATTTTATTCAATTTTTATATATTTTGTAATTTATTCATTTTTAATATTATTTATTCACCAATAATATAATTTTTTTTTATTTTGTTATAATTTAATCATTTTATATGTTCAATGTTTAGTTTTTTAAAAGTTTGTCAATTTATATTTTTTAATTAAAAATGTTTATTCATTATAGCTTAATGTATTTAATATGATACATTTGATTTGTATTAGTAATATATATTCATTTTTAGTTTAGCATTTATTCGTTTTCAATTTTTTATTATACAACACATTAATAACACTTATTCATTTTATAAATATTTTGTCAATCTATTGATTATTTTTAATTTTTAAAATTTACCCTTTTTAAATTCGTTCTTTTATTATCATTTATTCATTCATAATGTAAATTAATTTTTTTTATTTTATCAATTTTTCATATTTATTTTGAATATTTATTTATTATCATTTCATGTTGTTAGTATGTATTCATTTTCATTTAAATATATATTCATTTTAAATAATTTATATAATTAGTAAAAATTATAAATTTTTTAATGCTTTAGAAGTATATTAGTTTTCATTAATCAATTTCACTCATTTTAACATTCATGAATTTAAGATAATATATTAGTTAATAATTAATTTTTTTAAAATAAACTTACACTTTCTAATATATATTTATTTAATATATATTTATTTTATTTTAATCATTTGTTATTAGATACTAAAAAAAGTGTGTATAAATATTGTTTTTATCAGTGAAAAAGTAGTTAGCACTGAAAAAACTATCATTATCTATGCTATGACTCTACTAATGAAAAATATATTTCTTTATGAATGTTTTTAGTGCCAATAAAGATATTTTTTATAAAATCTTATTATTTTAGTACTGATAAAACTCAATTTTTTTTGGTTTTTTGGAAATTATAAATAAAACCTTTCCTAATCTTATTGACACAACCCTAATAGAACCCACTTATTCAAATTTATTAATCTCTCATTATAGTCAATATCTATTGTCTCCCCCCTCAAACTTCTCATACATATCAAACCTCTCAAATCCTATGTAATGTGGTAATTTCTACTCCTATTTAGTCGAGCATTCATTTTTTTCATATGTTTTATTAGTAATTTATCCTCTACAAGAATTGTACATGATTTTGGTATATAAAATAATGCCATGTTCTCTTAAATTAATGTTTCCATGATTTTTTTAGTTTTATTATTCATTTTAATTATAGAGTTGTCATATTCTCAATTCATTGACCTTATAAGACGAGTCCTATTTTATAGTATTCATTTATTAGATGAAGAACCACATCCATGTGAACCATTTGCATGGACCATCAAAATTGGTAATCTAGTTTTTTTGTCCCATTGATATGTTAGTTGGATTTGATTTCTATCAATTGAATTTGGAGAAATCATATAATAATTTTTTTATCTTAATCCAAATTGAAATGATTTTTCATTTAGAGTGTCCCAATTAAAAAAATTTATATTCATAGTTCGTTCTTCCATAACTAACCCCATTCATGATTCCTTTCATTTTCATTTTATCCCTGATCCCAATTAGTTAGTGGGTCATTATTTTTAGTTCATTCATTCCCTTGGACCCTCTTTCATTTATTCTTACAAAAATTGGGTTTCATTAATCATCCTTTTGACCTTTTTCTAATAACTCTATTGATTCATCCCATTGAGATTGACCCATTGTTTTATCTAAACCTTGTTCGAAGTTGTGGTGACTACTAAAACACTCATTAATTATCCACTTAGTCTACTATACACTCCAAAAATTTAAATTATTACCAACTTTAATAGCATACAAATATTCTATATTATCTTAATGTCCCAATTTTTCACTCAAAAGTTTTTATAGATTTTATTCTATTTTTTGTGCTAATATACTTTTGTTTTGTTTTGTGGTGATCCCATCTAGGTTTCATTATAATATAATCATTTTATGGAGATGCAGATTTTAAGGACCCCACTAAGAAACTTTTTATTCTTTTATTATAGTAGATTATTCCTTCCAACCCCAATAATAATTATCATTGTTATTCTACGAGCCTTTATTCTACCCACGAGGATTGTTCAATTTTGAAGCCTTCATCATACAAAAATAACATTATTGTTTAGTTTTTCTATTATCTTGAGACCCACAGCCTGATACTTCTATTTTATTGAATTTAATTTCAAGATTTTCTTCAGTCAATGGGTTCTCATGACCAATTGATTAGGTTCTATCAACATTTTCAACATCTGAAAAAAGATCATCTTATTTAGATCATAGTCTCATGATCACACAAACCACACCTATCTCTCCACATACCATGTAATGATATTAATAAACATAAAATCATCCCTCTTATTTCAATCCAACCATGGAATGATATAGAATACATCCTTGAATTAACTGTTTTCATCTAATGAACAATTAAACCATGAAAATGTACCAACAACAAAATGTTTACCAAAGGAACATGTTATTGAAATTTTAATAGCTCCAAATTATTCTCATATTCTTGCATTACTTATAATAAAATTATCTTTTTAAAAATGATGATGGTCTTCACATGTATTGAAACCAATAAATTTTCAATGTATAATGCTACTCATTTGAAGTAAATAACGATTTTCTAAATCTTGTTGTTGATTCATACATCACAATGATGACATTGTGTAGTGTTTAGTGGAAATTTTAATTAATAATACTCCTCCAAATTTTAATTCTATGGTTATGATAACTAGAAACTAACTATCTAAAAAATAACATTTTAACATAAATAATGGTTTATTTTTTCTCAACGTAGTCTTCATTAAACATCATGAAATCAAACTAAGTGATAAACATAGATTATGTGGTTATTGATATATATTTAACTATGTTTTTTAGTAGATAATATTTTTAATATATTCTTTCTATCATTATAATTTAACAAACATTCCCCTCCTTATATGATTTCACCACGACAAAACAATATTAATATGCATAATTAGACACTTATTATCTTAGGTAAATAGCTTTATATTTCTTAAAGGGTTATTTAATAATGTCTTAACACTTATTCTCCCATTAGTGGTGTGGATAACGCTTTACTGACCATAGATTTTTTATTTTCAGGTCACCCTTGTGAAAAATGATAATTTTTTAAAAATCAAAATTAATTACATTAAAATGTCGATATTTCTTTAACATTAGAAGTAAGATATTTTCTTTATCATTTAATTAAGATTGAAATATACTAAATGAGAAATCAAATTCATAGTGGATATCAACCCATGGGGGTTCTCCTTATTGGAGTTTATTTTTTTAAATAATCTCAATACCTCAAATCTTTTATCAATAATCAAAATCTTACTTTAATGAAACTAGATGCCATTTTACATGGTTTCAGACCCTCAAAATTATCAATCTATTAGGAGGTTATCATTGTGGAACCTTTACAAAATAAAGTGTTTATCATTCCAATTTTAATAACCTCATTCATTTTTATCATTAATAATTCTTTTTATATTTCTTTTTTGAGTATCCAAAGTGCATTTTTAGTTTTTATTTGGATGTAATCAAATTTCATATAATTATGTTGAAATTTTTTACTTTTATTATGAATAAATTATGTGTATTTATTTATTTTTTCACAATTTTTTGGAAACTAATATTATTGATATGAAAAAAATTGGTTTTATTTTAATCATATAAAAAATAGAATTACTATGGAGTTATGGATTTTATCAAGTTTGTTGTGGAGAATGTATAAAACCCCTATAAAATTTATTTCCTATATTTATATTATTATTATTCAAGAAAAATTAATATTTAAGATCTGAAAAACACTTTGATTTGTTACAAAATAGATCAAATCTATAAATATTGGACTTAACACCAGGAATAACTAAATGTTAATACTAACTGTGATGATATACGTCTTTTTGAACCTTTGATATGGATATTAGGGTAAATGAAGATAAATATTGTATGAAAAAAGGATAACATAAAGTTAATTTGACCTTTTTGATTTTTAAATGTTATTTGAGAAGATAAATAGTTCTATAAAGGGACCAATTTAGAGTGGTTTTACTAAGTATACAACATTTTTAGATTTATAGAAGTTATATAATTTGAATGTTTTCATCATATGGAGAGATGTAAAATTTACATAACTACTTTTTCACATGAATGATAAGATATAAGAAGAAAATGATATTCCCTATTGAAAATATGATTCAAAAAAATTACATTCTCTGGGATTAATATTTAAAAAAATATTCTTATCCAAATTGTTGAATATATGTTTGAAATGACTAAGAATCACTCATAAAATTATATTAGTGAGGTGGATATCAACACATTAAAGATTAATCAATCCTTTAAAAAGTTTTTATGATACTTTCATACCATTCTAGTGTATGGTACCCAGGCATAGGATCCCTATAGACTAAATTTTGAAAAAAAACCCAAATAAATTTTTTATCAATTGAATACATTGTGAATTAACCATAAAATCACTAAAACGAGCATGTATATCTCTTAACATTAAACCCAATAAATATTGATGTTTTATATCTTTCTCTAACCAAACAAAAAAATTTCAATTAAAATATCATTAATTAATTTAAATCATACAGATCATCCATATGGGTTCGACACTTGATCGTTCTTTGTAAAATATTTCTATTAGTTCTTGTTATTTTTATAATTTATTTAATTTCGGTATCCCTATAGGAATTAGTGATTCCCTATGGGTTATTGAGTTTTCGAAATAGTTTCTAGGGAAAATTTCTTCATTGTATATCTTAACTAGCGATTTTGTTAATTGTGTTCATTTTAATGCAATTTGTATAGTTTTAGTTGTCATTATTTTTAGTTTTATGTAATTATCCCTTTCATGAAAACTACACTCATGGGAATGATAAAGTTAACGATATTTCATTTGACCAAGAGTTAGGGATGAAATTACGCCATTAGGGAATTCAAAAAGTATGAGTCTGAGAAGGAATAAACATGTTGTCTAGAAGTAATCAATTCCAAGGAGTTGGTCCTGATCTTGGCTAGAGAGTAGGACCTAATGTTCAAGGAAGAAATATATAGTTAAATAAAAGATAAAATATAGTAGACCCTAACAAATGGGGATAAATCCAAGCATTATCATACCCCATGTCACTGTTCAATATTTCCAAATCTAGATGAGAGTCATTCTAATGATCACACATACAATACAATTCACTAAGCTACCTCAAGGATATCCCACTAAAACATTATATGTATACTAGAAATCGGTGACACATTCCAATTTTATAATTTCATAATTTCACAAATAATTATATAAGACTATTCACCTATATATTTCCATTGAATGATAAAGAATAAATGTGGATCCAAAGTCTACCTCCATATTCAATATATACTTTGGATGATCTGGTATGAAAATTATTAATTCAGTTTTCCATTTCCCATTATAATTAGATCTATGGGTTTGTATTTTAAATTTTCATCAATTAAATGAAGATCCTTTTTATATTTCATGGGAATGACTCAATGGTTTAATAAGACTATTTGGTCATCATGGAATCAAAATGTGGTTATTAATTTATCATTTCTACAATTGAATTTTATAAGAAAATTATTCAATAATTGATAATTCTAAAAGAGGTTTACATATTCAAAAATCACTATAGGAGGGATATGAGTTATTGGATGATATTTCTAGAAATATTTTTCATCAGAATCCAGAAGATGAGAGAGAACAAGGACTACACATGGTTGAAAATAGATGGAATTCCACCCAAATAATATTCATGTCAATGAAACTCGACACAATGACTTCCAGTCAATGTACCTAATGATTATATTTTCACGATGTAAATTATCTAAATTATAATGATAAAAATTATATGTTGGGATGGATTCCAATAAAACCAAAACAGCTATAAAAATTGACTGAAAATCAAGGGCAGTGATTTCCACCATGGAAACATGGTTTTCAACCTTAAAACCAAGGAAAAACACTTACCAGTCGAGTTCCCTCACTGGAAGAAACCAATGAATCTTTTTTCACTACCAAAGGAGATGTATGTAAATAATTTATATAAAAATCAAGTGATCAAGGAACTGGGAACAATGATTTCAAAAATGACATACAAAACCCAAAATCGACATTGAAGAACATAGCAGGTCATGTCGATCAGATTGATGATGAAATTATAGAATGTTAAATCAAAGAACGTCCCGGATTCCATGATTATTATCCTAATATAGATAAAAAATCCATATTTCATTGAAGTGGAAAAAAATATCAAAGGTAGTGGTATATAATCTTCCAAAAATATGGAATGAAAAAAATTCGGAGCGGGTAAAGAAAATAACAGAGAAGCTAAGGAAAAAAATGAATAAGAAGTGTCACCACTGTACCTCCCACCACATCCATTTTAAAATTGGTGCATACTGATTATGATTGATGTAACAAACAAAATCACAAAATCTCAAAAAGATACAAATCAATATACCAAATTATGAGGCAATAAAAAAATGCTGGTCTAGATAATGTTCATGAAAGAAATGGTGAAGAATAAGAAAGATTCATGAATAATTAGCCACCATTCGACTATAAAGACAATGTTCCATAGTATTACCATGAATTTTACCAGAGAAGCAAAGTGGTCATGTGTTTTTTTCTATTCTATTTACTATTGGTTATAATTAGTTTGGTCGAGATTTACATGATTTAGGTTCCAATGTAAATATAATGTCATATGAAACATTCATGAACATGGGATTGGGAGAGATTCCACCAAATCAAGTAATGACTCAACTATCTGATATAAAATGGTGACATCCCCAAGGGATACATGAAGATGTAATCATCTAAGTGGACATGTTCAATTTTCTGGAATATTTCATTGTGATGGATAAGGATGTTGAAAATTTCCCAATAACCATGGGAAGACAATTCCATGATATAAGAAGGGATATTATTGGTGATCACAATGGGGTACTGAGTTTATGAGTTAGAGAATCATAGGTGAGTAAAATTTTAACCATGAAATGATGAAATCATACGAAAACAATGATGAATTTTCTAGAGATAATCTATTGAATGAAGAGGGTACTTTAATCCATGTATGAATAACTAATGTACCTACTACTAAAAGTTATAAATAAAGTATGAACAATATGGATAAATTTAATAAATTGTCGGGAAGATATGATGATAGTGGAGGAACCTTCGTCCAACATTAATTAAAAGATTAATAATATGTTTAGAAAATCTATGAACATCCATATCATTCCAAGAAGTGCCAAGAACCACTGGTTAGGGCCCATGGGAATTGAAATGTATTCACCAATGGGTGAGTTACATTAGTTTCAGAGAAAGGGAGAGGAATCATCTACATAGAGGAATCACGACATATATAATTTCTGGATCTATATTAGGTTACCACAATACAACCATACACCGTTAGAAGATGAAGGAGGTATGGTCAATCCAATAATGGTAAAAAAATACATTCTAGGAGCCAACCAATATTTTTATTATTATCTTTATTTATTTTATGTTTTTAGTGGAATGTAATCATACCATAATATTTTTAATTTCATTTTTACGAAATGGGATTTCACTTTATTAATTTTATTTGTTTTAGGACAACCATGGTAGGTAGAAAATAAAAACAATCATCATGAGAAGAAGCTATAAAATAATTACTTGTTGTGAAGGGAATTTACACATTGGGAAAGGTATATCCAGAACCAGTTCAACCCCTATATGAAGAATCAATTGGAAATGGGAGTATGAATTTTTTTTTAGTTTTCTATTGTATTCCCCTCATTTTAATTGCTTTAGAGATTTAATATAAAATTTCATTCCAAAATTTGATTCTTACTTTTCTAAACTGAACTAGAAGACATACATTATCATAATAATCATCATGTGTTGAATTTAAATTTCATTGTAAAAAACATTTAATTAGAAAATGAGAAAAATAATTAGTTGTTATTGAAAAGTGGATTTATATTAATAAAATACTTGTTTAGGGTAGAATGTAAATTCTTGTAAATGAGTCTTTTCTTAGATTTTTTCTGCATTGAATTTTTGATATTTCTATTAATTGATTTAATTATTCATGTGTATTTGCATGAGTTGTTATCCCAACCATTTTTCACATTCATTATACATCCACCTAGCCAATACATTCCATTCATTAATTCGTATATTTATTTGAAAAAACTGGCCATATTTTCTTCAATAACATTCTTTGCATCTTATTGAAGCTATGATTCAACAAATTGAAATTTTAAATGATTGGGGAATAATTTTAAATTATCCCTTATCAGATACCCACATTGTATAAATCCTTTTAATCCCCATAGATTACATTAACAACATTTTTAGTTGGTGACCCATGTTATAATACTTTCTCAGGCATTCTTATATTTCTATAAATTACATTCATTATATTTAAAATAATATGTTTAGTTGAGAAACTATTTAAGGTGTACCAGAATACAATTTATTATGGATATTTTTATGGGTTTATTTCATTATGATAATGGGATAGTCCAAAAAATCATTAATTTTAATTTATTATTAACCTATACTGATAAACAATATTTTAAAAAAGTGAAGAAAAAATTGAATAATTGGGTTTTCTTTTGAGAGGACAAAAAACAATTTTCTAGATTGATGATATTTTGATCATATGTGGTTAGGTGATGGATATGATATTTGTTTCAATCACAACATTCAAAATAGAAACTGAATATACATTGAAAAGGAAATTCTTTAGAGTGGTTGATTCATTCCTTATTCATACTTTTATATCATGGACCCATTTTGAGATTTTTGGGAGGATGTGAGAGATGCAATCTATAGACCAAGATTTTTATTGAGTTTATCATTTCATATTATGAATAATACATTAGAGAAAAAAATAAATTATGATATTTACTTGATTTAAATCATTTATCTACAAACCCTAATGCCTCATTGTTATTTGAAACTTAACAGCTAAGTGCTCAAGATTAAATTTGAACATTATCCTTAATCGGTAAGGATGTATGATTCCATGAAAGACTATGATATGTGATATATTATTAAGGTATGTGATGAATTGTATTTAAATTCGAACATTGTTTATGATTAGAAAAATTAAAATAGAGGTTAATTGAAAAAGGAATTCATTTTAAAAATAAATTGAAACCTCAAAATAGATGATTAAAAATTCTGGATTATTTCAAAATTGGAAAAGTAATATACTTCGGTGGATTTTTTCTTTTAAAATATGTCCACTAATGAATTCTCCTTTGTGATGATAGAAGATTTAATATTATATTAAATAAATTGATTTTATTGAAATTGTACTTAATGTATGATAGAGTAGTGTTCCTTTTTAGTATGTTTAGATTCTATCATTGAGTAGAGGTCTGGATTTATGTGTTGTGGTATTTGATATCTATATTTTCTAAAAACATTTTATTCAGTTTTAATATAATGAATTCTATTTTTAAATAATAAATCATTCTAATTTTTTAATGGATTGACTTGTTCTATTTTTTATTGGAGGACGCATTGGATATATGTAAAGTAGTGGAAAGAGAATGAAATTAGAACTAAAAGAAACGTAGAACTTCTTCACTTCACTCACATCATGACATTAGATGTTTTAGTATTTATCATAGCTAGAAAATGGAGATAAATAGTTACACATTTTATATTTAATTACACGAAGTGAATTAATTAGGAAGCTGATTCATCTTAGGAGAAGTTATGACACCATCACACAACGTGACAAGAAGTTACACATCATGTATCCTAAATACACACCATGAATAATTAGGTATGGAAAATTAGAAGTACTTTGATGACTATGAATACATGTCATGTAAATTATTGTATGTCATGGATATTTTTATGTGTAGGAAAATAAATGATACTATGGTAGATGGTTGATGAGATCCTTATTTATTAACACCTTGGACACAAAGTAAGAGGTAGGATTGGGGACCACAGGGGGCACTGTGATGCTGAAAGATGAGACACAAGAACAAAGTAAAAATTTGTATCGTTGCTTTACCACCACACTTCACTTCCATTCTTATTTGAGTACCCATGCTGCTCATTATCAACATACCTATCTTGAGCAAGTAGTTTTATTTATCCCAGGTTTTGTGTTTGTAAAGGGATTTGTTTCAAGGGGTTATTTCTATTTTCTATTATTTTCTTATTGATGCATCATTACTTATCAATTCAATATAAATTTCATTTAATATTTTATGACCATTTCAACATTACAAGAATTTCATTTAATTTCATCAATTAAGTACAATAGTTTAGGTATAGAAATTTTACAATATAGGTTATATATATTTTATTTGGGATTTGGGTTTCCATTTTTTGTGATTTAATCTAGTATATGACCATTTCAAGGGTGAAATTATAGGATTTTTGTAGTGTATACTGACCAGAAATCCATGTTGACTTTATTCTAACACCAACATGAAAAAATCCCTTATCAAATCAATCCCTACTGGACAAACCATAAAATCATTGAACATTACATGTATCTCTCTTAATATTCAATAAAATATTTCCTTTTTATCATTATAAAAAAAAAACAAAACAATTATAATTTCAATTTATATAAATAAATTACAACATAAGAATCATACCTATGGGTTATAAAATTAGTATTTCCATTTATAATATTTCTAATAGTTTATATTTTATTTATAAATTATAATACATGGGAATCCTTTTAGTAATTTAAATCACCCTACTAGTTGTCATAGATCTATGGTAGTGCATATAGAAATGAGGTAGGTTATATCCCTAAGGCTGAATCGTGTAAGTCACATTTTTTACATTATTTCATATTTTTTCATGCTTGAGTGTTTACTAAAATTTGACAAATAAATAAATCAAAATAGAATATAAGTGGTATGTTTTAAATTTTATTGAAACTCATGTAATGTTTACAAATGATTCAATCCCCTCTATTATCATTTGATTTTTGATCCTTTGGAGCTTGTATTGGTATTTAATCCAAGGGTCTCTTTTTAAATCCTTGTCATGGATAGTCTCAATTCTTTCCATAATAGAGGAATTATTACATTTAATATGAAAATTGATTTGAATGAAAGAATAGGTTGATTCATTATCTTCTATATCATGACCTAAAAGTTATTGATACTAAAAAAAATTGGGTTTCCACCTTTTGAGAATTATAACCCGATGAATTTTACTGATAAGATAAATATTGAATTTGATGGTCCAGATATAAATTATATAAATTTTTCTGATTTGAAAATTTCTATATGAAGGTGATGGGTCCCAAAAAGATAAAATGGATGTTGGAAAAACAATAAAGTATTTTGGAAATTATTACTATATTATAGTTATAAAAGATAAAAATCTGGCATTGTATTTATAAGTCATAAGAAAGGGAGATGGAGAATAAATTGATGAATACTTTACCAAATTAAATGAAATTGTTTGTAATATGAGATGATTTAGTGATTTCTAGGAGGATTCTAGAATTATAAATAAATATATGAAAAACATAACAGACAATTTTTATTATAAAATTTCCTCTATCGAAGATAAAGATTATTTATATCTTGATGAGTTTCATAAGATTATTGTTTCTTGAAAAATGACAAAACCTATAAAGTTCATAAAGAAGCTAAAATATAAAATGAAGTTTGAATATATGAGAAAAAATGAATGTTATAGATTCTGAAGATATTTATAATTGTGACTCTTAAGATAAAGGGTATAATGAGATGACTGAAAAAAATCACATCTGTTATATCCATGAACGATCATAGAGGATGTGGAAAATATTGAGGTAATGTTCATCTTAAATATTTTGATTGTGGTGGAATAAAAAACATTCCAATTAATTCCCCCAAAAATAATGTTAGTTAATATCAAGATTCTTATGATGAAAACCCACATTGGAAGAAAATGAATTTATTTTATTAATAATAAAAATCATTTAAAAAATATAAGCAGATGTTCAATGAATAAAAAATGACAATTTTTAGTAAGAAAACAGAATTTGAATAAAAAAGAAATAATTCCTCAAAAGATGAATGTTGAATAAAATTTGTAACATTTATTAAAATGGAAAGAAAGTGGAAGAATCCTATAATAATGATGAATATTGAGATGAAGAATCATATAGATAATATTGGATCAGAAAAAAATTAAAAAAACATGAGAAAAAAATATAACAGGATTAAAATTATAGTAATAAAAAAAGGCTTTGAAAATTTTTATGAAGGAAGAAATGATATTATCATGAAGGAGGAAGAACACATTTAGTATATCTTATGTTACTAATTATGAATATCTAATAGGTAAATATTATTGATGATCTTAATATGATATTTAATTATAAGGGAGTAAACATAATTATGTTTCAGTCAAAACATATTTATTCCAAATGTGATTTTGGAAGTTGAAATAAAACATAAAAAAACATTGGATGTCTAATATGAGAATTCTAAATTTGTTGATAAATATCATATCATGAATCCAGTGAAAACCATAACAACCAAAAATAATGATTCATATGATATTTCTAATATTTTAGGTTCTAGAAAATGTTTTGGGAAATCATGAGTGGGAAAATGTTGTGATAATCTTATTTAGTCTTTAAAATCTGGAAACTCAGTGAAGAGGAATTTTGGTACATGGTAATTGTATTTTGAATCAGGTAGAGGTTATCAAACTAAACGAAATTTCTACAGAGAAAGATCTTACATCAATAGAACATTACAATTTGTTAGTTATTACTGGTGGGATAGAATATATTGGAATTGGGATTATATACTTTTTGGAATAAATTTTCATTTATTGGAAGTAATTTTGGAAATAAATAGCATAATGTTGGAAGAAGAATGAGTAAATTTCATACCCATAAATAGATAAAAACCCAAAAAATCATGATATTAGAAACATTTCCATAAGAAATAAATTAGAATAAATTGAAGAATAAAATAGAGGATGTGTTCAGACATGTCATCATGACATAAAAAGTATGAAACTCCTTCCATAAGATGTTTTTTACGGTAGAAAATAAATGGAATATAGAAAAAATAATGTTGAAGTAATAACATTTTTGGAAAAATATCATTGAAATAATGTGAAAGAAAAAAACCATGGATACATGATAGTGGTTGTAATTCATATATTGTCTGGGGACAAAAAAATCATGAGACATTTTTAATTGCATGTTGGAGGAGATGTTACCTTTGGTAATTATTGTTACATAGAAATAATAGGAATTAGAATGTCTGAAATGGAAGAAGAGAAGTTGAAATCTAAGAAAGGTTTATTTCTTGGGGGACTAAAAAACATGTATAGAGTAAGTAATATTTTTGATGATGGAAAGGAATTAATTTTTTGAAAATGTTCTTATATCATCATATGTGATAAATATGGAGAAGTTATCAAAAATAGAGAATGATCAAGTGGAAATATTTTTCAAATTGGATAGTTCAATAACTCCTAATACATGACTGTTGATGATGAAAATAAATTGTAGAACCAAAGAAATGGTGCCCTTGAGTAGAAAACAATAAAAAATCTCTAATGTTAATGTTGTATGTAATTCTATATAATCTAATAGATGATATATGATTTTTTTTGTCACTTGTTAGAAAGGGAATATAACAACTAATAGCCATAAGAGAGTTTAAATTAAATATACAAGCCCTCTTGAACATAATCGTTCTGATTTCTGTGATTTTGTGAGAAATCAATAAATGAAATGAGATTTATAATTTTTCACATTAAATGACGATTTCTCTAAGATGAAAACCACTCTTTTTATTGAACACATGTTAGAGGATATGGAAGTGTTTATATTTTTCAGAAATGATGTTGGGAAAGAAATGAGGGTTTATATAAAGGTTTTGAGAACAAATAACTGATCAAAATTCACTAGAAAATACAACTAAATTTTATCTGCGAAATGATTGTGTCAATCATATATTTATTTCTCCATACACTCCAAAAAAATGGAGTAGCATATATAATTAATTACTGTTTAGTGGAAATAGAAAAAATTATGTTAGTGGAATAAAAAAATTCAAATATTTTCTAGAGAAGAAGTCAGTACTTCACATATAGTGGTCAAAAATAGAATTATAGGATATGTAAAAATAACAATATCACATGGGTTGTTATACAAAATAAATTTTTAGATGAGGTTTCATGGCTATACAAAAGCTGATTGGACTTGAGATTGTAATGATAGAAAACAACCTCAGGATTAATATTATTATTATTTTGAATGTTTAGTGAGTTGACATAGCATGAAACATTTTTTTAACATTGAGAATAGTGGAATCCAAATATAATATGGCTACTCAGGTTTGTAATCATATATTGTGGATAACAGTTTAGTTGTAGGATCTGAATGTAAATGTTTCTAAACCATTGAACATAATTTTTGATAATCAGTGTGCAATTGGTATTATTCATAATCTTATCCACTATTCTTTATAAAAACCAAATTATATATGTTTTCATATTATAAATAAGGGATTTCCTACTAAATATGTTTTTCTAGAATATATGTCAATGAAGAATCAAATTTATGGTATCTACATACTGGTAATGTCAAAAGAAAGGTTTTTTGGGTTCTGGTTACAACTTCATGTTCAGACTCATCTAATGATTTCATAAATCTAATGAGGAAGAGATCCCATTATTATATGGACGATGTTGAAAAAGGGGTATATAATTTGAAAAAATTGTGCTTTGTAACCAGTTTTACTTATAATACATTATATGAAGTTTATAATTATCAATCTTAAATGAATCTAAAGTCATGGTTATCATAAAATTGGGGGGATAAGAATTAAAGGGAGAGGAAATGATAAATGTGAGGGAGGGTTTATATTTACATGGTCAAAAAATTTTATTATCACCAAGATATGTAATTCCTTTAAAACCCTAATGTTTAATAATAGCTTGGTGTTAGGAAACTCTATTTGGAAAATGTTTTTGTGTTGGTAAAAACGTCAAAAGAAGATTTATGAATTATTTATGAGTGTTAATAATGTTTTAATCATGTTTTTTCAATAAAAATAGGGTTATTTTGAAGAACATTTGGTATTTGTTTTAATTTATTTTATTTGATGAAAAATAATCTATTATAAAATAATTTTTCTGAAAAAAAATTCATTGTTACTAAGGGGATTCATCATTTAATACTTTCTATCCAGATGGGAAATTCCTTCTTAATTATGTTAAATTAAATTGACTCAAAGGATGAATATCGCATAGACTATGAGAAGGTAGACAAGACTAACTACAATAAAGAAAATATGACTAACTCAAAGAATGAATATCATACTAAATCTAGGAAGAAAATTATGGTTGAATCTATGAATGAGGAATTAGAATAACTCTGAGACGGAACATTAGCTTGACTATTAGAAAGAATATTTGAAGGACTATGATAAGGAATACAATTGGAAAAAATATAAGGAATAAAACCTTAATGTACTTGAGAAATATAATCATAATAAATCTATGAATGATAATCATAATGAAGTTGATAATGATAACCAGATTGAATATGAGAAATATAATAATTTTGTTGTTTAGTAAGATATTTAGAATGAAGCTAGGAAATAAAGTTATATCGAAACTGATAAAAATAATTAAAAGGAATCTAAGAAAGATAATTAGACTAAAGTGAAGAAAGATAATATAACTGATGCTGACAAAGTTTATTGGATAACAGATGAGAATGATAATTGATCTAATGAAAATTTAAAATATTTGAGAATTCTAACTTCTATGAATTATTTAGAAGGTTTTATTATTTCAAAATTAGAGTTTAACTATGTGTGTTTTTTAATTTAATTATGAATTAACATGTTTTTTAATTTCCCACATTTTATTTTCTAAGTAACCTATAATGAATATCAAAATTCATCCAAACATCATTACTTTCATGTGTGTGGAAACGGAAGAGTGGTGGATATTTCTTCCCATGTTTTTCTTTTATGATTGGGATCTCCTATGATGGTTGGACTACAAAAGGTTTTGTTTAACAGAGTGAGGAATATCATTTTGGGAATTTTAATAGAGTTGGTGTTTTGTAGATTCATACTGATTTTATCATACTGAGTCCATCAAACTGAATTAATTAGACTCAGGAATTTTAGATTATGGTTTATTAACATTCAATGAAGACCATGTTTAGTTATCCAAATAGAATAGAATTTCTATTAAGGAGAAGATAGAGAAAGGGATTGTCGTATAGATTCAATTAAATAGAGTCAATCAGTCTTGATTCATCAGGCTGAAATCTATCAGACTATAGGTTGTCATACACATGACAATTTTTGGGGAAAACTGAAGAATTTCATTATTATTTTATTTTGACTCATTGTATTTTAATTAAAATTTTCAACTAATATTAGTCAGTATAATCATTCTTATTGGGAGAAATATTGTGTCTAATGGCAGTTTCCACAAGTTATATTCACTTTTTCTCAATAGTAAGTTTCTATAGTCCTTCGAGGGTGGCATTGGTAAGGCTTCAGGTTATCACACTGAGGATGAACATTGTAAATATTTTGTTCTTTAATTACTTTAAAACATTTTCATGCATGTGTATTCAATAAAAATTAATAATTAATTTAACATTAACATGTTGGGTGTATTGTGTTTCTAAAATTATTGAAACTCACAAATAGAGACCAGTTAATTTAATCCCCCCTCTAAGATATTTTTTGATCCTTTGGAACATAATTTTTATTATAGATCTCATACCTGGTGCTACATCATTTTTAAGGATCATTATATAATGACCATGATTAAGATGCAAGAATTGAAATTGTAACTCTAAATGAATCTTGATAAGGTATTTATAAACCTATGTGCATCACCATAGGATGAAATTATTCTCATTTTTATATTAAATATGTGTCAATACACCTTTGTTTTTATTATCAAGAATAGAATAATGTCACTATAAATAACTTGCAGCCTCTACCCCACATTGATGATTTTTAAAATCAATTCCAAGGACTTCAATAATTTTGAATGACTGATCTTTGATTAAGTTACTACCAGTTGGGGATAGGAAATGATGAAATATAGAAGACATACTTTCTTAGGATCTATAGAAACTATGAATTTATAATTATGCCTTTGGGTCTTACAAATTACCCTGATATTATCATGAATTTAATGAATATAGTCCTTAGAGATTACCTTGATAAATTTTTATAAGTCTTTATAGAAGATGTTATTATATAATCAAAGTGTAAAGAAGATTGTGAAGATAATTTGTGTGTTATTATGAGGAACCAATGTTAAGAAAATATTTTATGAAAAAATTACCAACATAGAATTTTGGATTTATAAAGTTTCATTCTTGGTACATTTAATCTCATGGGATGGTATTTTAGTAGACCATTCTAATATGAATATTATTAAAAGTTGACCCATGCCATACATGGTAACTGAGATCTATATATTCATTTGATTGGATGGGTATTATCATCTCACTATGGGGAAAGTTTTATGGTAGTCTAATACAGTCACCTAGTTAAATCAGAAGGGATTCTTGTTCTTTTGGATGGATGAATGCTACGAGAATTTCAAGGGGTTAAAGTGAAGGGTGGTCAGTGCACCGGTCCTCCCACTACGTTATAGTCGAGAAGGGTTTTTAATCTACAACAAAACATCTAATAATGGACTGGGATGTGTCCTCTTGTATAATTATATTCCTATAGCATAAAACTCTCACCTATTGAATGTTCACGAGACAAATAATCTGACTCATGATTTGGAGTTAACATTGGTAATTGTTTCAGTAATGATATAAAGGAATTATCTTTCTAGAGAAAGGTTTACGGTGTATTTTTACATAAACTTTTAGAGTATATATTCACTAGGAATGAATTAAATATGGTCTATAGATGATGGTTTGAGATAATAAAATATTAAAACTCCTCAATGCATCACTACCCTAGGAAAGAAAACATGTTGTTTGATTCTTTAAGCTAAACATACTGTCTTAGCAAATCTATGATGAGGATAAAAAAGATCTAATATTTTTGGAATTGAAAATAGTTGATTATATGATATTAAAAATAATGTAACTATTATTTAATTCTCAAATGTTTTTTAACTAATTATTAAATAGAAAATCAAAGAGGCGTATAAGGAATATGTGGAGCTGCACAAGAAGGTGAGTATGTTCCTCATTTTAACATTGATAGTGGTGGAATGATAAATTTGAAGAAACTTCAATTCATTCCATATATAATGAATTTTATGATGGAGAAATTAAATGAGGCTCCTAGTTATTCATTCTCAATTAAATCTGTATATATGAATATGTATATACACTTGAAAGAGTATTTATAGTTGGATGGATGAAGTGAGGTATATCAGAGTTTGTATCTTGGTGCTTGGTGAGTTACCATTTCAATGTAGAGTGAAAAAATTCTAATAGTATGTTATTACCATTACCCATACATGAATTGAAATGGGAAATCAAAACATTGGATTTTTCTCATTGGACACCCCAAAAAATCTAAAGTGAATTAGACTATATGGGATATAATCGACCACCTTACGAAGTAAAAAAACATTATTTCTATTATATATTACATTTATCTTGATATGATTTATATAATATACATTATAGAAGATATAACATTACATGGAGTACTCATTTCTAATTTTTATGATCAGGGTTGGAGTTTTAAATCCAAATTTAGGTGAAGTATTCAGTAAGCCCTTAACACAATGTTGAGTTTCAGCACTATGTATTATCCTCATAAAAATAGTTATTATTAGAGAAAAATTTAAAACATAGATGATATATTGAGATATTTTTCACTATATTTCAAACGTGGTTAGGCTCAAAACCATACTTTAGTGGAGTTTTCTTTCAAAAATAGCATCCACTCTAGCATTTAGATGGACCCTTATGAACCCGTCTATGGAATGAAGTGTAGAACTCCAAAATGTTAAAATGATGTTTGAGAATGAGAGATATTTAGACGTGAGAAAAATAAATAAATGACAGTGAATGTTAGATATACTCATCAACACATAAGGTGATCGAAAATTTTATTGAAAAGTTAAGCTGATAATCAATAGTCAGATATGAATTTGGTGGTAGGTGATAAGGTATTTCTTAAAATATGTCTATGGAAAAGAGTTATGAGATTCAGAAAGAAACAGATGACGAGACCTAGGTATATTATCCCTTGGGAGATTCTATATCTTATCAGGATAATGTGTTACTATATAAAACCACTAGAAAATCCATCTCAATTCCATAATGTGTTTTATGTATCTCTCCTAAGTAATTACATACCTGATCCATCCTATGAAGTTAACTAAAAGGTCACACCAGTGGAGGGACATCATTCTTCTGGGAAGTTTCTAGTACATATTCTACATCATAGGGAGAATGTTCTATGAAATTATACTACATTCCTAGTAGAAGCCTTTTTGTGGAACCACAATTTGACCAAGCCATGTTCAAAACTAAGGATATGATGATGCAAAAGTACCCTCATTTATTTTAAATAGAATGAAAAATTTTTGAGGGTGACGTTTTTTTATGAGAGGTGGTAGATTGTAACACCCTGATATTTTATAAAAAAAATATTTCTCTAATAAATTAATTCATTTGATATCTTTAATTACATGAAATAATTTGAGTTTTTGATAACTTGTGTTACACACACCACCAATATTTAATAAACTACGAAATGTTATATTAAAATAATAGAATATATTATATTCTAGCCATTGGAATGGAGTGTATGAAAAGAATTAACTAAGGTATGAAAATTTATTTTTTACTAATCTAAAAAGTGAATTCTTTGAATATTAATTAATTATAATTGAAAATATAAGTCAATAGAAAATAAAGAAAACATTTTATGAACAAATAATTTTTTATAATGAAGCAATTTCATCTTATTTTTTCACCATTATTTTTATATTATTTTCTTTAACACATATAATATTAATTATAAACATTAAACATATTTTTTGAAAAAAAAATGTCATGAATATATTAAAATGAATAATTTATAATTATCTGGAAATCAATATTTATTTAATAATAGTGAAAAATAAATATATTTATTTAAACGTGTCATTTAATTAAAATAATTTAATTTTCTTTAAATATGAATAAAAAACCATAATATCAATTATATTATAATTAATCTAATATGGGTCATTATAATCGACTATATGTAATATTTAATAGTCAAAATGTTTATACATTTGAACAAAAAATGGAAAATTATAATTTTTACTGTGTCTGCGGGATAAATTTTAAATTATATTCTATAACATATATAAATTGAATTTTAAAAAATGGATTCCTTATTTTTAGTCATCATTATAAATATTATTTAATTTTTTCACCAATATTCTTCAAAATAATTAATAGTTAAAATAGTATAAAGAGGATTGCGCTATTAAAGATAAAATGGGGTTATTTGGGGTTAATATAAAAAGGGATGGGTAATATTTTCATTAAAAAATGCACATATAAAATATCATTCCCATATTCAAGTCCCATATTTTCCCATTTTTGGATACATGTTAAATTTAAATAGTTTTTCATAATAATAACATTATCATTTTGGAATCTCTTTTGGATGTTTCTCAAGTAGTTTTCATGAGGGTTCCTTTCCCAACTTATAAAAAGAATTACGACCTCTTAGCCTCTAAATACTCCAATATACATCTATTTCATCCAATAATAGACCATAACCATTCCTTAATTCCCTTACTATTACATTGAGTCCTTATTTCTTTTAGGAAACCTTACTTTGATGGATCTAGGTGTAAACATAAAGAGGATATCCGAATAAGAGTTAATGATCTTCGTAATGCATTACCATTTTATTTATTCATCCATATATTTAAATCCTTATTACTAAATTTTTATATAATAACATAATTATAATCCACATAATATCATGTTTTTTTATTAATAGAATGAATATATTTTCCATCAAACAGGAAATGAAATAATTAATTGTGTGTACGCCAGACTACCGCTTCATGAATCGACATAATCCATTTTCCATCAATACCTCACATGATTGGGTATAATAATGGATTTAAAATAATTATATCATATTTTTAAGATAATTTTACTTATGGAAATGCAATATCACATATACCCATTTACTTTCCACTTCGTGGGGGATATGCTAATGTCACTCCTATGAACTGCGGAATACCTCCCCACGAAGCGATGTGATTTGTTCTCACTAATGAATTACATGGAAGGTAATAATGGTTTTTTTAATAATTATTTGGTATATATATTTACTAAAAATGACTCTATTAAATTTAATAATTAATTACAAATCATTCAATTCACCCATCTTTATTTGGAAACAACATTCATTTATACGTACTCTCTACTTCACCTTGAACGATGCATTACATCTTCCTATATCAAACATTTATGATTTAATTTAAAAATTTATATTATGAAAATATATTATATTAAATTCATTCTTAAAAATATTTAGATTATTTAATGATAATAAAAATACAATGACTAAAAATACCAAACCAAAACATATAATAAAAAAGAAGCCGTTATTACCCAGAAGACGATTTTAATAAGAAATTGTTAATAAATGTTTAATAAAAATGGAATGAGTAATCATTTATAGTGTGATAAAGAAGATTACGATTATATAATAAATTTATAATAGAGTTATATCTTTTATGTATTGTTTTTAATGTGTTTGAATGAATTTGAGGATTAAGATAAGGGACTATTATCTTACTTTTATTATTGGTAAGACACATTCCATACTCACCCGACATCTATTTTTTGTGGGGTTTATAAATCCAATGAATTGTTTTTATAAATATTATCCTTAGTGTCATGGGGATTTTTAAATCAATTTGAGTATCTCTATTTCTTTTCATTTACATGTTACAAATGTGGTATTTATTTTGTGTTACAATCTTATTATTTATTGGGATTTTGTATGATTAAGTCCCAAATATATAATTATTATGATCTACCTATAAATAATTCTCATGAATATAAATTTCATATGGTTATTTATTAGGAATAAATTTTTCCCATCTTTGTACTCCCATTATGTAATCAGTATTTAAAAAATATTTTTTTAAAAAAATCCACTTCATTCATTTCTTCTATTGATATTTTTTTCCTCCATATTCATATTTTGTAAAAAAATATTCCAAAATGATTTTCAAATTTTATTATTATTTTATAAAGCTATTTTTAGCCATATTTGAAGTTTTTGAAAAAAATATATTAGTAATCTCCTTCTCATCATTCAAACAAGACTTTTTTGACATTTACCACCGATGTAAAAGGAATATTTCTTTATATATATATAATTATCAAAATTTTCCAGCATCATTAATTCTTAATGATTTTAATATTCCAATTCATGTTTTCATGATTATTTTCAAAGAAAATGATTTCTTTAATATTTTGTAATTATTTTTTTAATGTTATTTTCAAAGAAAATGATTTTAAATATATTTTGTATTTTAAATACTATTTTTTATGTAGAAATGATATTTTCCTAAATAAATGTCTAAAGGAATAATTAAAAAAAATTATGTATAATAGATGAAATATATTGATGTTACTTATGATTTAATAGTGATACAACTCCATTATACCATTTTTTTCTGAATCATTTATGTTTATGATGACATGATTTATATCGTATTTGTTTCTCATCCAAAATTTAATGAATGATGAAATGTTAATTAAACTCATTCCTTTTCCTCGGGTTAAGAAATTATGAATTGATGGAAATTTTATGAAACATTTATCCTTTTGATGTGTTATAATATGATGATATGATGACTGTTTTATGATATTGAGGCACACATTATTACAGATTTCATTATATAATGGGTGTACTTATATCTCCCACCAATGCATTGGGTAATGGTTTATATGTCATGTGATAATGATTGGAAACATGTTGATGGGAATGTTAAACTATGAGAAAGAGTTGAATCCCAATCCATAATGGGAAACATGTGATGATTCCTGATTCACTATGATGATGGCCTTGGTAGTTAACCTTGATATATAGAATGGTTTTAATATTTATGATAGTGAGACACATTTATGACACGCGATTATGGTTCATGATTAATTTATGATTTTTTATCACTAATATAGCACATGTATTTTGAAATTACAATGATTTTATCAATGACCCATGTTTCTGATCTTTGATAGGTTGGGTATGAACTTTTCAAGTTTTATTTATGATGACATACCATTGTTATTATATTATTATTTCATATGGTTATGAATTGAAATCTCCCATGTTTACCCTTAATGAGCATGTAAGTACAACCATTCTTATGTTTCCATTCCGAAATTATGGTTAATGATTTTTTATAAGGTGTTTCTATAAGTAATACAAAATGGGGAGTTATTTTTGGTGTTTTTTGTAGACAATTCAACAAATAAGAAGATTGTTTGTCTAAATAAAGTATACAATAAACCTATATGGTCCTTGATAATATATTATATAATGTAATGTATTTTTATATAAAAATATGTAATATTTATGTGTGGACAAATAGGTTATTATTGAAAATGATATAAAGTATCTAATTTTTTGAAAAATATTACAAAAATATTAATCAAGAATGAGAGTTGAATCATGGAAATGTTAAACATGGTTTAAAGAGGGGGGAAAGGAATGAAAGAAAAGAATTGAGATAAATAATGTAGTTTCAATTTTGATACTAAAATTAACATACTCTACACAAACTGATATGTGGGGGAATTACGAGATAACATAAAATAAGGAATGCGGCTTTATCAGTTATTCAATGTCTAGTGTATTGGACTACAATCAACTCTATTATATATTAAATATCATATTATGTTATTTATGGTCTAAAAATCACTATATCATGAATAAATCCATAGTATCCAATAATATATATATTTAATTTAATATATTGATAGATGGGTCCCAAACTGCCAAAAGGGAAGAAAAGAGGCACAATTAAAAGATTATGATCCATAAAAAAACTAATATTTCTATATTTATGATATATATTTCTTAAAAATTTAATGTAATTACAATAAACAAATATATTTTTTTCTAATGTATTTATTTTATATATATGTAGAAAATTCATTATAAGACAATCTATTATATGATTTAGAAGAATATCATGCTTATGAACTCTGATATACTCAATGTAGTTGAAATAAATTTGGGTGAACTGTACAAGGAATTAAAGTAACCATGAACATATTAACATTTGGTGGTCTGAATGCAATGGAAGTAAATGTGGATATTTTATCAATATATTTTTTAATGAGAAAATATAACTCATTATAATTTAGTGATATTTTGTTAATGAGTTTAAGGATGTATATTGAGAATTCCTGATTTACAAATTTTAATAAGAAATGAATCTCTATTTGTAGATTTGAAAAAATAATTAACAATTAATATTGGACATCTCATAAAAAATAATGGTTTGTTGGGAAAATATAATTGTTTCATATAATGTATTATTTTCTATAACATACTATTGGAAATGAAAATTCATAAGATTCATTTAATAATTATATAATAATGGGAGTTGTTTCTTGAAAAAACATTCTTTTAAGTGGGAGATACATGAAGATAGGGAGGAATTTAGTTAACCAATGTTTTATGAAAACTACTAATAAAATTAAAATACACAACATAAAAATAAATGTAAAGTACATACCTACTAATATATAATATGGAATTTTGCTTTATAGATAAGTAAATTTTCATTATAATATCATTTAATCAATTCAGCTCTAAATTAATGAGCATAACATTATATTTCATCTCTAATAAATACTCTTAAAACTTCATAGTGTTTATGTTTATATGTTTTGTTTCATATATTGATAAAGGGGTCCAAAATGACTTAAGAGAAGAAAAAAATGTAATGATAAAAGATTATGAGCTATATAATGAAAAAAATATTTATATATCATTTTTTTATTTTTTTAATATTATTGGAATTATAAAAAAGGGGTATTTATTCATCCATTATTTCTATCTAATTATAATATATTTTTTGTAAAACAATATTTCATTTGACATAGGAAAAACTCTGGATTTTGAACTCATATATGCTGAAAATAGTTTACAATAATGTTTTCAATGGTGGGTGGTGTAATAAGGTAAAAATGATTCTTGGGGATTTAGAACGGGGACTTCCCCACTTGAAACTAAGGTACAACCCATGAAATAATTAACTAATATCATTTCGTCAATATTTCTAATAAAAAGATAAAATTAATAAAAAGATAAAATTAATAAAATTGATAAATATTTATGTAAATATAGATAGTTTTTGTGTTGTTTGGTGTTATTTTGGGAACTGTTTATTTTTTTAGAGTGATATATTTTTAAAAATTAATTAAATTTATATATAATTATATTGATATTCCAACAACATTTAATGTTTTGATAGTTTCCCTTAGTTTCCACCCTGATTTCCATCCCTGCCACCATATAGCCCTGATTACCACCTATTGTTCCCTATATCCCCTAATTTCAACCCAGCCTGATTTCTACCACAATTTACATGATGACCCAATTTTCATCCATGTTCCTAATATCCTTAATTTTTTCCCCACTATATCATTGATGTCCTACATTATCATCAACACTTATGTATAATATAGCCATGATTTTTTTAAGGGGAACACATTTACAATGCTTGGTTCCCTATCACCTCTTGTGATGGTGCTTGAGGAACATGACTTTAGAGTGTCTTAGTGAGTTTAGAACACCTAAAGAAACAT
Source organism: Viscum album (assembly GCA_963277665.1). Taxonomy (NCBI): domain Eukaryota; kingdom Viridiplantae; phylum Streptophyta; class Magnoliopsida; order Santalales; family Viscaceae; genus Viscum; species Viscum album. The sequence goes on along the minus strand of OY728130.1, from coordinate 1,048,411,167 downwards.
GAGGCAATCTCATTTCACCTCAATGTGCACCTCACAAAGGTGAATGCCACATTTCACCTTTGAAAAAACTGGTCAGAATAAATTTGTTTGTGTTGAATAGGGAATCAAAGCCATCATGGACATGCTAATAGTTGGGGGCTCGGAAGGAATAGATGGAAACATGAAGAAGTTAGACTTATATTTTTAATAAAAAATAGAGTTCATAATTATTTAACAAAGGATAAAAATTTTCTTAAATGATGAATTCTGAAAATTATTGATGAACATAAGTAAATGATAAATGAAATAGTACTTCTAAATATGCACAAGTTAATAAAAATGATTGTATCTCTCCTCATAAAAAATCTTTTGTATGGAAAATATTATTATTTCATTTAAAGTGATATATTTAATATCATAAAAGTGGGAATTAAAATAAATAAGATTAATTTTATAATTATGTAATAATAGGAGTTGGTTTATAAAAAACATTAATCTTTATTTAAGGTAGGAGATATGAGAATAAAGACAGAAGCTTAGATAAACAATAATGTACTTAACATGCTTCTATAATTTGTAAGGTCCCGACCTAGTTGAACATAATTTGGTTCCCCAAGATGGATCACCATAATCATCATGTTCGCCTCCCAATATGGTCGAGGCTCCCAAATAATGGTGAGGGTATAATGATAATAATATTGGGAGAATATACCCTCATTCAGAGTAACACATAAGAAAAATAACTAGATATCATCCCAAGAAGTAAATAAATAGAGTGTATAATATGTAAATAACTGACATGGAAAATTACTGTAATAATCAATTGAAAACTATAATATCATTAACAGCCATGTAATACAAATAAAATCGGTCATAGATTGGGATGAATGCACATATAGGTGTATATAAAATAAACTAAATTCAATGTACATGGATCTACTACTAACTTCGATCTAGACCACATACATTGTATTCAAGGCATTTCTGAGCTACTCCAGTATGATAATAAGAATCCTCATTGAAGGATCATCTCGATCATGAATCCCTGGGCCTAATACTTATCCATCATGAAATCTATACTCAACCTGAATACTAAACACAAGGCCTTCACAAACACCTATGTGAATGTATTGGTGTAAGAAATAATCATTGTGTTCCACCTCAAGGATGAACCTATATCATGATCCCTTGAGTGCTTGCTTGTGAAATATTATCAGGATTGTTGAGGCACAAATTCCACCAATCCATTTTTTAAGTATATTATTACAAGAGTTTAAGCATAATTAACTCTCAATTACAATACAAGAATCATAATTACTAGTGTAATTGGGAGATTAGTTACATTACATTAATGTAGGTAAACAAAAATAAAAACATATTTTATTTAATAAACATAATGAGATCCTATTATCCATTGAGCTCTTACATATTCAAAGGATAACCTGGGGAATATAAAAATAATGGGGTGATCTAAAAATCCTTCTATTGGAATAAACATAGGAATAAAGCATATCACATTTGTTAGAAGGCACAACACGATGAAATAAAAAGAAATGAATTATGAATTAACATATGGAATCATAAAATGATGATCCTAAGACCATGTTATCATGGAATCATATAAATACGAAATAACATAATACATGACATAATCATGATTCAAGGATATATACCAAGACAATTTCAAATGGAATATAAAGTCTCATAAAGTAACCAGGTTCACTAACTTTCCCAACATGACGTGTCATGAGACAAAACATTTTTCAATGAATTTTAGTGCTATCATTGTTCACCAATCATAATATGTTCATGAATATTTGTTCCACATGAGGAATCAAACATAATGAAAAACCATAAGCCTTACTAACGGAAGGAAATGATTATTGTAATCATGTAATAAGGCATAATAAATGCGTGTATCATAATGGTTTCATAGATAGAATGTATTTAAATCATAAAAAGTATTTAATAAGGGAACAAAATATATATATCATGTTAAATAATGTCCAATTTAATTTAAAACATGTAAAAATTTTGTTTAAGACACATTAGAAATCAACCACTTTAGTGCGGTTTACGGGAAAATGAAAAAAAAAATCATTTAGAAAAATGGATAATTTTTGGAAAAAATAGATATGAACTATGATAGTGTTTAATGATTAAAATATTTATCTTATAAAAATACTTTTGACATCAAAAATATTATGGATGGAACTTGAAAATGTGTAAATAATTGGCTTGTTCCCTTTAATCGGGCATGCTAATCGAGAGGAATTGAAAATGGAACCTGATAAAACCTATTTTTCCTCATCAAATATACAATAATTTATCAAGGTACATATTTTTGGGATATTTATTAAATTTTTTTGAGGAGTACCAAAAAATTAGTAAGAATATAGTGTAGTAATGATGAAAAAGTGTAACTCAATGTAATAAATGGATGTTTGGTGAGAATCCCCCACCTTATGTCTAAAACGGTTATTCACTGGTACTTAATGTCCTCGATAATAAAATTAGATTAATTAATAATCTAATTCATAACTTATGAAACATTTTATTTATTTATTATAAATTTATTAGAATCATTTATGGCCTTTTTTGAGTTACAGTGTTTAATAATATCATTCCAGGAGAATTGGTTTGATGGATTTTGAGATTGTCTCACTTGAGATTTATTATGGAATATCTTTTCAAATATTAATAAATATCCCAAAGTGAAATTTATGTTATTAATTTACATCCACTAATTTAAATGGATTCACATATCATTTTATTTTTTTATATGAGGATTATTTAATTGGTATATTGTTGATGAAAAAATGATCAGTTTAATTTTTTTTTATTTGCAGACATCATGATTTAGTATCGTTTAATTTAATAATATGCTTATATACTAGTTACATATCATTAAATATGTTGAAATACTAATATTAAAAAAATTATTAACCATAAAAGTTGTTTTTTGAAAATCCTTGAAGGTTTTAATGGAAAATGAAAATTCATCATCCTCAATGGTGGTAAATCGACACATCACGAGTGATGATTTCCTTTAAAGAAAAAAAGTGTCATGATATTTGATGATTGATTATTACATTTAAAATATAACATTCTAGTATAAAAAATATAATAGAGTTATCATATCATTTTGGGAGAGGGAGGTGAGGGGAGGATCATATTGTTAAATAATTTATAAAGAAATTAGAAGAAAATGAAATTTGATTTTACCTATTGAACTTCTTTATAATAACAACCTCCTTAGGTAACTTGAGTTTGGTATTTTTTTGAGACAAAAGCATCCTAAACATGGGGGGATATATTTTGGAATGTTATTGGTAATAAAATTTAAATTATTTATGGATTCGAAGGTGTGAGGTGAATAGTTGGTGATCAGTGGTATTTATAGTGGAGGAGAGGGGTGTTTTTTGAACATTTTATTTATTTTTTTATTATTCTAGATCATGGCTAAAAATAGAGTCAATTACTGAGAGTATTTATAGTAACTATTTCATTTGAATTTTACCTAATGGTTCTTTCATTATCTATATACCATCAATGACTCAATAATTCATGTATTTAGTTTATACCGTATATTACCTTATTACACTACTAAGGAAACAATTCATCAATTTTAGAAAAAATAAAAAAATACCCTTACCATTTTTAGATGTGTATATTTCAAAAATATGCTCCATTTTTTGAAAATAATATTCCAAATATTTAATTTTTAATTTTTAATTAAAATCACCATTTATTAGAAAAATAATGACTTTTAAATTATAAATAATTTTATAAGATATTGAAAAATTAAAAATTTTCTCATAAAATTATCATATAATAATTATAAAATAAAATATTAATTTCTGAATCAATTTTTTTTTAAAATAACTTTTCTTTAAATCATTAGACGAAATACAAAATTTTAATTAAACAATTACATTTAAAAAAATGAACACATAATTTATCTTTTTCTAAAAAATTATTTAATTATAACATGATAAAAATATATCATATTTCAATTTGTAATATACCAAAATTCTATACTGGCATTCGTAGGAGACGTTAGTATTTAATTGGTGGGTTTAGTATTCATAATGGCTATAATACTATTCAAACATTCACGTCACAATACATCAGTATAGGTTCGTTTATTTCTAGAAATACCTCATATTTCATTAATTATACATTAATAGTGTTTTTATTGTGTTACTTATCTGTTGAATATGTGATTTATACAATCTAACATCATTATAATAAGTGAACTTTTATTAATAAAATTCGGTGTCATTACATTATTCCCCCTAATGAAATTACTCCTTCTAAAATTAGTTTTACATTATATGTTTAATAAATTTTAGGGGTACATATACTTTATTGATTCATAAAGTTTTTTTAACTTCTTTGTATTTGTGGTTCATTCATAGTACATTAACTTGATTAGTTGTCTTGTTGTGAAGAACATTATCAGTACATTCCAAAATCTTCTCTAGTTCCTACTCGTAATAGAGTTCATTTTCCAACTGTACCCCCACTTAATTCAGTACAGTTTATATACCTAGTAAATAATTCCTCAAGAGGAAAACATAGAACACTTCATGTAATTGAGACATGGTAGGTGGAAGTGCTAGTCTATACAACATAACATTAATATTGACAATAATCTCACAATGGCCAATATTCCTAGGGATTACCTTTTATTTCATCCAAAATATCATGATCCACTGCCATAGTGATATGTAGAGGAATAACTTGTGTCCAACACTAAACTCTAGAACCCATAGAATATTCTTGTCATAACAATTCCTTGTCTTTGGGATGCCTTTATATGCTGCTGAATAGTTTTCACCTTTTGAACCACTTCGTCGACAATTTCAGGTCATAGAAGCTTCTATCCACCAAGTTCATCCCATAATGACAGTGTTATACATATTTTTCCATAAAGGCCTTTATATGGATCCATATTAATTCATTTAGGGAAACTAGTAATGTAAGAGAAATAGAAGATTGGTAGATGTTGGTTCAATCCTCCCTTGAGGTCTATCAAACATTCTCCCAATATATCATATACTTCCAAAATAGTCAGCTTCAATTCAAAATCATTTTTAGTGTGATATGCCACACATATGTTCAACGTACTATTTATATCATTCTGGAGACATTTCCAAAACATAGAGGTAAATCAATAATCTCAATCAGATACAATCAATTGGGGTCCTCTATGCCTCCTCACCCCTTTTTAGATATATATCCATGCAAGATGATCGAATGATACATCCTCTAGAATTGAGATAAATATATTTTTTATAAGATGATATACAATGAACAATATATAATTATTTCCTCTATATATCTTCGGATTTCTAATGATAATGTCTATGATGATGTTTTCCCATTTCTATGTTCATATGGGTAATGGCCGCATCACCCCTTCAACATTTTCCCTTACTGTCTTCACATACTAACATACTAGGCACTTTTGTTTATATTCAGTACTCTTCTTCATCATATTTTCCCACAAATAGTGATCTCTAAGATGTCAATACTTTTTTTCATTCTGTGTTAATAGGGATGGATGATCTATTTGCCTCATTCAAAATATCATTATTTACCTCAAGATTTGGTGATATACATAATCATGAAAAAAATATTATAACTCCTTCCCCATAAATTTTGAACTGTGAGGATTTCCCAATTATAATAGCTTCCAACATCTTTTCGATTTACTCACCACTTATTTGATTATCCTTTATTTTATCCATAAGGGATGGTTAAATAATCATTTGAGAAAGGATTTATGGTGTTCCTCCTACAATTATTCCAATTTTAATCCACTATAGGTCTAAAAATATTGAATACCTCTCAATTATCATCAATGATAATGTTGTAGGATCCTTGTTTCTCAAAGTATCATCCAATTTAGTTTCTTTACCCAAATGATAGTGGATAGGGAAGACGTAATACTCAATGATCTCTAACCATTTTCAGTGGCGCATACTAAACTTCTTATATGTGAATAAATATTTTATGTTGTTATGATCATTATATATCTCACACTTATCCCTATATGGATAATGACACTATATTTTCAATGAAAAATCACAGCCACAAACTCCAAATCAAGCTTGGGATAGTTCTGCTCATGAATTTTCAAAAACCATAAATATTAGGCTTCTAATTTATCATTTTAATATCTATATAACCTAAAAACTTATTTGATTTATCATTTATTACCTTTAAGAGTTCTCCACCTGTTGTGACTATGATTATTGGTTTAGCGATACACCTCTTTTCAAACTCATTGAAGCTGGAATCACATTCATCGGTCTATATTTTCTTTACTCCCGTAAGAGTCATCATATTTTAGAATTGAAAATCATGATAATTTCTTAAAAAATTGTTTGTAATTCCCAAATATTCCATGGAATCTATCGATATATGTTATAGATGATTTTATAGGACAATTTTTTTAATTTCCATTGTTTTAGAAGGGTCCATAGATATCCCTTTTCTGGTGATTACATGACAACAAAATGCTAAATCCTCCATCCAGATATTAAATTTACAATACATTTCATTAAGTTTAACCCTTCCCAATGTATTTATTATAGTATACAAATGAAACTTATAATCCTCCTTTCTCTTAATTTATATCATAATATCATGAATAATGACTACTAGAAATTTTATAATGTAATCTTTAATGATAATATTAATTAATTTATTGAATGATTCTAATTTATTTGTGAGCATGAAGGTAATAACTGTGATCTCATAGTCTCCAAACATTATTATAAAGGTTATCTTGGGAATTCCTTCCTTCTTCACCTTTAGTTCTGATATCCACATCAAAGTTCAACTTGGGTGAAATACCTAGCCCCATGTAGTTGATCAAAGAAGTCAACTGTCCATAGAAGAGGATAATTTTTCATTATCGTGTTTTTTACCACATTATAATCAATTTCATGGAGCATAGATTCATCCTTCCTCATGAAATAGTGGACCACTGCACATCTTAGTGAGGCACTCAAGCATTTGAAACCCTTTTCTTGGTTATCTTCTAACTGATTCTTCAATAATTCCAACTCAATAACGTGCATTCTATAAGTTTTGATTCACATAGATATAGTTCCAGGATTATGTTCAAATTGATAACTCAACCTCTCATAAAGGAAGAAGAATGGGAAATTCTGCAAGGAACATATCATTATAGTCCCTCATAATGTGAATGTCTTCCAGCATGATTCTTCCTTTGTCCCAATCATTTGAGCATGATATGATTTCTCATAAGGAAATAATATCCAAAATTGGGATGATTATTATGAAGTAGGTCCATCATACTCCATACAATTGTACATAATTTTATTTTGATTAGGGATGTGAAGAGGGATACCCCTATCTCAATAGTTGATGTTGGATTTATACAAAGTTAGACATAAAATGACTAACATAACATAAAACACCACAAAATGAAGTATGAAAATATTTCATTGGTGTTTTAGTTAACAAAAATAAATTGAGAATGAGTTATATTATTTGGATTCAATAAATTTTCCACTAGTTGTTCTAAAAATAACTCAACACCCATATTTTGAGGTGGTGTTTAAATAGTTATAATGAACTAGTAAGACATTAAATAATGAATAAAACCAAAATAAAGTACTATTTTCACTATTCTGGAATGAATAACATGTGTTCCTATCACCATGCCAATGTATAGATCCACATCAACCATAGTGATTCTATATGCCAATCCCGTCCACTTTTGTGTTTATTTATCTTTATTTCCTCCAATAACTCATATCCTAGGTATATGAAACACATAATTCCCATGTACATTTTAGTTTATACACTACATCATAGATTAAGTGTTTATCATAAACATTCTTTCTTTTTCAACATTTTTGGGATTCTTTATATCCCTTTAGAAATTATTAACTACATTCCCCACTCTTCAAAATTTAAAGAATCTATTGGTTCCCCTAATGACATTCATAGGATACTTCTTCCCACACATTTTACTTGTGGTATGTTGGGTATTCATTTTATCCTGAGACATATCTCTTGATCCTCTAATGTTATGCTATATTTTCTACTTTTTATCTCTATGATCATGAAAAAACTAAAATTATCCACTCACCATTTCAACCATAATGGAAAATAGACAATAACCTCTTAGCTTCCAAATTATTTAATCTCTAATTGTTTTATTATTATCAGCATTAGTTTACTAATAAAGGATCCACTGTGCTTTCAGTGTTCATGAAAAAGGTGGAGGAATATCTGTAAATCCTTTTAATGTTATTCTCATATTCCATGATTGAATCATCTTGATTTTTCTATGGTATGAGGTACCCTATTTCCAAATTAAGATATAAATTCTAGGTAAAATACTTATGAAATAATATTTTCATGAATGATATTCATTCCATGGAATCAATTTCATCCATTGAATTAATTTTCTTTATCATTGTGCAACACTAATAAGATTCCCCGTCAAAACAATGGTTTTATAGTACAACATTCAATCTTCTAGGTTGTAGAGATAATAGAAAATATTCTAAATTGAGTAAATACATTGTTCTGTGATGAAGGGAATAAGATATCCACTCATGATATGAGTCCTTTGGCTCCATAAGGATTTGTACAAAACATTCTATTTAATATGATAGGGATATAGTTCCGTACAAATCAAGTTATTATTCATAACATAGGAAGGTTGTGAGGGTACTATCATGATGTTTTGATCACCTGTTACCATAATATTTTATATTTAATTTGGTAAATAAACACAATGTTGATCACATTTATTGTTTGAACAAGATCTCAAATTTTCTTTGATTAACTCAAAAATGTAAAGTACAATTATGGGGCTTGAATACATATTTAAAATTAATATAAAAATAAAATTTTAACATATAAGGATATAATATAATATAAAATTTTATCCTATTATGTGTTTCACAAGGTTTCAATCATGTTTTTCGAAGGTGGGAAAATTACTGCTAGGGTTATTTATAATTTTTCAGGGTCTTAGATTCTTAAAAAAAATACAACTTGATCTCAAACCATATATTATAATCTGATCCCTTTAAACATATTATTACATGATTTCAAGCATGATTAACCATCTATCAGAATCCAAGGATCATAAATTATGTTATATTATGAATATTATGTACATAACTAGAAAGCATGAAAATTGAAAATAAAAACATCTTTTATTCCTTCTCTATAAGGATATCCTAGATACATTTGTGATCTTTTATCTTCATAGTATATCTTACGGAATACATGATTAGTGGAATGATCTAAAAAGTCTAATATGGGGATTAACATAGGAATAATGCATATCATATGGGTTAAAAGGTGTAACATGATGACATAAAAAAGTAATAGAAGATGAATAAACACAAGGAATCATTAAATTTAAATCATGGAATCATGTAATCATTGAATTTTATAAATGTGGAAACAAAATACAACATGAAATAAGTATGATTCAAGGATAAATTCTTTTCATATTGAACATGGAGGACAATGTCTCATAAATGAATGAGGTTCACTTCCTTTCCAAACATGATTTATCATAACACTAAAAAACCCCCAATTACTCGATGAATTATATTGGAAAACCCGTCATGACATGTTCATTCATATTTGGGACACATGAATTTTCAAAAATAAAAATATATCATTAAGGGTTACTCTTTGAATTAAATTGGTATCATAATCAGGTCATTAGGAAAAACAAATTAGTGTATCATAAATGCATTCTTGAAATATTGGATTTAAATACTAAATGGTTTTTAATAAATAAAAATAGTTCTCTTTTTTGATAAATAATGTCTAATTATATTTAAAACATACAAAAATAGTGTTTAATATAATTTATAAAGGATCCAGCTTGGTGTGGTTTAACATAAAATATGAAAGAGTCTTTAAAAAATAAAACGACATAATTGATTAAATAAAACTAGAAATTAACTAAGATAGTTTTTCATGATAAAAAAGATAAATTTTAGAAAACTATTGGTTACATATAATATATTATGGATGGTACTTGATAATTTTATAGAAATTGGGATGTTCCCATTATCTGGGATTTCTTAGCTATAGGAATTGAAATGGGAACCTTATAAAACATGAATTTCCCTATCCAACAAATAAGAATTGAGAAAGTAAATATTTTCGAAACATAAATACAAAATTTTTGAAGAATTAATTGTAATTAATAAAAATTAATTTTGTGTAATGAGAGAGAAATCCTATCTCAAAGGAAAAATAGTGGTTTAGAGAGAATCCCTTACCTTATATCTAAAAGTGTTCTTCAGTTTTATATACTATTCTGGATAATAAAATTAGATTTATTAATAATTTAATCCATAAAATATTAAACATATATCTTATTTGTTATAATTTTTTTAGTATCATTTAGGAACATTTATTTGTGTTATATTTTTTATTGTTGTCGTTATGGGAGAATTCATTTAATATATTTAATGATTTGTTCCCTTGGGTTGTATTAAAGACCATCTTATAAAATTATAATAAATCTATTGAAGGGAAATTATATGGTATAAATTCGAGGACATAAGTTTAAATATTTCAATATATCATTTTATTATTTTATATGAGGATTCTTAATTAGACATAATTTTGATAAAAATGATTCATTTATTTTTCTAGTTTTTATAACCATCATGATTTAGTATCATTTTATTTTATAATATTACTATATACTTCTTCTATAATTTTAAATAAGTTTTAATACAAGTGTTATAATATTTTTTAACCCTAAAATTTGTTTTATGACCATCCCTGAAGAAGGTAATAAAAAATGAAAATAAATTGTCCACGATTGTGGAAAATTGAAAAATCCTGAATGATGTTTTCCATTTTAGAAAAAAAGGACAATGGAAGATATTTGATGATGGATTATTCCATCAAAAATACAAAATCCAAGAATTAAAAACATAATTGAGTTGAAATTATTCTTTAGGATAGGGAGATGAATACAAGATAAGAAATGAATATATATTGAAAATAAATTAAAAAATGAAAGAAGATTTTATCTATTGAACTTATTTCCCCCTGACTATGTCCTTAGTCAAATTGGGTTTGGGATTTTGTTGAGAGAAAAGGATTCGACACATGGTGATTGAGGCTTGGGACGATTATTGGGTACAATTTGAACAAGCTTATGGTATTAGAATGTGTGAGGAGAAGAGGTGGTGAGGTGTTGTATTTATAGTTGAGAAGATGAGTGTTTTTTGAAGGTTTTATTCAATTTTTTATTATTTTTGATGAAGACTATAAATAGTGTGGATTATTGTGTCCAATTATTGTAGCTAGTTCATGTGGGTGTAAAATATTTTTTCTTACATAATCTAATCATCATCAATAACACAATAATTCATTTATTTAGTTTATATAATATATTATTGTATTTCACTATTCACCAAATATTGAAATATTTTAGATATATTCTAAAAATCAAACCTAACAATTTTTTGTTGTTTAGATATAATTATGATAAGTTTAATTTTTAATTAAAATCATCATTTATTAAAAAAATGCCTATTTCAAATTTATAGATGGTTTTATAACAATATAAAAATTTAATTAAGCTCTCATAAAATTATCCAATATTTATAATACATTCAAATATAAATGTCTGAATCTATTTTTTGAGAATAAATGTTATTATATATCCTTATATTTTTTATAAAATTGTATATAAATAATTATATTTAATAAAAATACCAAGAATTAATCTGTCAATTTTAAAACCTTCATTTGATCATACCATGATATAAATATGTCAAATTTTCATCTATAAGATACATCAATTTTATTTATCTTTACAAATTTTATGTTACTAGTTTATTTGATGGTTTACTATCCCTAAATGTCCCATTACTATTAATATAATAAATTTACTATTCCATTGGTATATTTTCCTTAATTTTTAAAAATATATCTAATTTCCATCATTATTCCTTAATAATGTATTTATTATGTTATCTATGTGATGTTTATGTGAATTATATTATTAAACATAATTATAATAATGGAAATTTGATTGATAAAAATTTGGGTTATTACAACACAACTGTAATAAAAACCGATTTAAATATCATAAGCAAGTATACAATCCATCCTCAGTTCCGTAATCCTAAACGTACCCACACAATGCTATCTTGTAAGAGTGTATATATACAAGGAAATATATATATATTCACATACTTTTGTACCAATACATTCTTACATAGGCATGGAATAAAATCAAGAGCAACCCAGACCATAGTAGACCCTTAACCTAATGATCTGATCTACTAGGAATATTGTAAATAGGGAATTAAGATATATAACATATATCCCAAGTGTAACATTAGCTAGCTGGTCCTTGGGTCTATAATCATAATTGAAAATTATTTCTTCAGCCAATTCCAATATGTATTGAATCAAGCTACACCACCACGGGGGGACACTCATCCTTACCCTAGGTTCACCCGTACTCGACTCAAATTATCATAATGAAAGATTTCATATACAGACTGAAAATCCTATAAATGGTCACAATGTTGGACATTGTGCCACCCGTGATATGTAAATCCAATCTGACGTATTAATCCATGGTCTCAGTCCATATGAATTCATCACATTGAAACCTAGATGATTCCTCGGGTGATGACCCTCTGGAAATCTACATGATGAATTATCTCTAGGTCCAAGTATATTCTCCACATCCACTCATATAAATTGGTCTATGTCCCCAATCCCAAGATGTTTTTCTAAGAAATATAATATTCATAGTGTATCCACCAAATCATAGGGAGGATCATAGGAATTTATGATGAATATCCTAATCATCAATTGATTATTTAAAAAGATCCAACCTATAAGTCCACCAAATGAAATATTACAATGGGAATCCAAGTATTACTCAAGAAATGTGATAAACCATCAATTTCATGAGTCTATCCATGGAATTCCAAAATCGGGAATCCATGTATCACTAAAGTTTTACAATAAACTATCTTTCCTCCAAGTTCATCTGAGGAATTAATATAACAAGAATCTCGGTATCACTCGAGGAGTACAAAAAACCATCTATCTTATGAGTATATTCATAAAATTGCTATAATGGGATTCCAAGTATCACTCAAGGCATACAATTTATTTGTGATCCAAGGAGTATAAATTTCCAAGTCATCCCCTTCGGCCTGTGATGAGTAGTAAAGTGTTTCAAACATATGGGATAAATCCATAGAGTACAAATTTCTGTGGAATCCAATCATGTAAGGCTCAACAGCCAGATCCCATGAAACATGTATGAACATCCCAACAAATAGTGCATTGTATCAGGCTCATTATCAAAAAAAAAAACAAATAATGTCCTCTAGAAAACAACGCTACATCATCAGTAAACATGTGAATATAGAAATAAATAGTGAGCGTGGAAAGATGACCAAAACCACCATTACAGCTAGTACCCAAGGTGTTTTCACATTTGATATGTGCTCTATGCTGACACTAACTACCATCTCTACCTGAACCTGGCATGGTAGATAATGTTCTTTCAACTATCTAGGAAACCACGAGTTCCCTCAAGTCAAACTCAGTAGTGGAATCCAACATTAAATCCATTAAATAGTACATTGAAAAAACAATCCAACATGAGAACCCTCTAAATCAGTCATAAGATAGAGTAATCCTACTTGACATCCTCTAGGACACCACAAAAGAGAAGTCCTCCTACTCGGGATCCTCTAGTTCAAAATATAAGTAGGGGAACCCTACTCAAGATATGTGGAAAAACTAATTTAATGGTCTCCTAGGAAATAATGGGATGTATCACAATGGGTACATCATGTGGGAAATATCAAAATACGCAATGGACCAGATAGAGGGTGTATGGACCATATCAGCTCAGGATCTCAATCCCAAGAGACAAATTATTTGATTACCATAGGAAGAACCAATCAGTTTGGAAATAATCTAGAAATGATACTCAGGACTTCTTAGATAACCCCAAGGGTTTCACCATCATGGAATATGTGAAAAAATACACCTAGGTGAGTCCTCATGTGTCCAGTTATATCTGTTGGCTATAAATATATGTAGAAACTATCAAAAGAGTAATAAGGGAAGATTACATGATGACTGAAACCTGGTACCAAGTGTGCACCCATGAATGCCAAACTATTCATGTACTCTAGTTAGCCTTGTAAAGTAACAACCCATATAAATGATGTTTTGATCATCTACATGGAATGCACCCTATATGGGGAACATTCATATGTACATTACATGAACTGTCCGTGTATATAACAAGGTTGTGTACCTCAACATGGCATGCAACCCACACTGGGTCAGTCGTGTACTCTACTCAGATATCTACCCCTACACATGCTATCTAGAAGGGTACTCAGATTCACAGATTGTAACAACTAGACCCCACTGAAAACACATACACCCCACCCTAACATGGTCGTTATGTCTAGGCCCGCAAGGTACCCCCAGTTGCCCTGCAGACATGTTGTCCCGAACCTAGGGCCCACCCACATGCCTAAATGGGTATTCAAGCTAACGACAATCCCCATAGTCGCACACATGTCCTTTCCAATGTCCTTTATTCTTACTCTCACCCATTATGGAAAACTACGCAAAAGGATACCCATCTATATCACTACTCCAGGCCAAGAACACTAAACTATGGAGTTTTAATTGGGTAGGCTCTTAAAAAGGATGGTTCACCTTGTTGGCGTTAATCATATCACTTTTCTATTTTACAATTTATCATTATGGGGTGTTACATTCACCCCTACCCCCCCCCCCCCCCCGCCCCTACGATAACAATATCCTTGTTATGGACCATATATCTCAACCAGGGCAGTGCACCACACATTAGGCTTGGTTTAGGCTCTGATTCCAAATGTTACAATAGGGCCCCACTAATAGCACAAACACCCCGCCCTGACCTAGTCATCAGGTCCTTGCTCCCTTGGTACCACCAGTTGCCCCTCAAAGATTTGGTCCCCAACCTGGGGCTCACCCACATACCCAAACGGGTCCTGTGAATAATGACTATCCCCACATGCCAAATCATGTCCATTCTAATTTTATTTTCCCCACTCACACAAATATTGGGAAACATCCCATAAGGTCACCCATCCTGATCACTACTCTGGGTCAAACATGTTTAACCATGGATTTATAATCAGGTAGGCTCCCAAAAATGTGTTTTCCCCTTGTTGACATGAGTCATCTCATTTCCCCGTTATACCCTTTTTCATTCTGGGGTCTTACACAGATAAGCCCATGTACATGGAATATATAAACAATACACAGATCGTACTTACAAAAGATCATGATACCAAATAGTAGGAATACATGATCTGTATTCTCTAAACCACACACATTTTACAAGGGTTTTCCCCAAAAAAATTCCAAAACGCCCTGAATCCTCTATTATCTCATCAAACGCTATATATTGACCCACTATGGTTACCATGAAGTAATAAAAAGGTACTAAAACATGAAATTGATTATTATATAGAAATTTATTTAAAAAAGGGAAATGGACTACCATTGGGGTAATCATCAAAAGCTTTTACATTTCCACGATCAATGGTTATCGCAAGATTGTCCAAGCTCTCCCATGTTCTACAATGAAACCACTCTTCCACTCTCCCTGTATCTCTCTCTTCCAATCCATATTCTTTCATTTTCCTAGTGAAGTTACACATGGATGGGTGTATACCAGAATTCAAGGTAGAAAAGAATAAAAGATAAAAAATAAATTTAAAGGGAATAAAAAGAAAAGAAAAAACAAATTGGGGCCCATGCTGACCCCAAAACCAAAATTGAGTTTATGACTTTCCTTGAAAAAAACACCCAATTCTGCACTCAACGAATAATAAAAAATTTGAATCAAATGATATGTTCAAATGATATGGATTATTGAACCTACATGATTAAATTTTAATTTAATTATTTAAATATTAATTATAAATTATTCAACCAAATTTTTAATGGTTTGAAATTCTACCAAACTCATATCCTAGAGTAAAAACCCTATTTTGGTACCAATAGAGTGGTATAAAAAATTATCTTTGATCATATTTTATGGGAAATTGTTTTTTATATCACGGACAAGAATATGAAAGTCGAAATTCATATTTCTACTAAAAATTCTAGTCTGAAAAAAACACATGACCTTACAATATCACCACTATAAACCTACACATCCCCAAGAAGACTTGGTAAAAACATAGAAATGATCTTAGCCCAAAAATAAACAAAACAATCTTATGTTTATTATAAAACAACCAATCTCATTGTTTAAACCATTGTATCCTACATAAAATAAATTTAACCATGACCAGTCTAGTACTCCCCTCCATTGGAACAAACTTATTGTAATCCAAAAACCAAATATAGAGATCAATAATTTATGGAAAATTATGAATTTCAACTGAACATTAAGGTCACCATCCTCAAACGTCCAATAGCGCACTCCCCATCATATGGATTACCTAATAATCGTCGTCGAGTGAAACCTAAAAATGTTCCCTTATCCTTATAAGATGGATATTTAAGAGAAATGGAATCTCATCATAGATTCGATGCTCCTTCGACATATGAAAGATGATATAAAGATAGAGCATGCTCGTCTTTAATTATGAGTAAACTATTATTACATAAAAATTTGTGTATATTTTTCTTCGAGCCATGCACAAATCAAAACAGACCATACATTCCCTTAACCAACACTTGACACCACATCTCCCGAAAATGTGTGTCTAGGTCCAAATATGGTTCAACTATATCATGAACCCAAATCCACTTCTCATATATCCTCTACCATGGAAGTAAAATTTCTATTAGCCAAAACCCTTGTGCAACCATGTCCATGAAAGATATTTGAAAAACATCGATCAACATCTCACACCGTCAACTCACCGATTTATGATTTAATTGGGTCCACGAGCAACCAACATGTACCCAGATCACCTGATTCATACTCCTATGGGTCATATTCTATTAAACCATAGTAACCATGCTACATGTAATATCAGTCCAAATAAACCAAAATCTTCCCAGATTATCAGCTTCAAAACCAGGCACCTCAAATGTTCCTTGATTTATTTCACATCCTCTAGCCACCCGATGTTTTACTAGTCATGATAATATACCCATGATCTTATTACATTAGAAATAGTAGAAAAAAAGGTCAATAGGTTCAGGAAACCAAACAATTAATCAAATGAAATGCAGTATCTTTAAATAAGAACCTTTAGTTATTCATAAAATTCAAATTGAATCAACATATCTATGTTGAAAAACCTGAGAAATAATGATTAATTAGTCTCTAATGAGAATACACCAAATACCGTTTCCTGAAAAAATATATCCACAAAACCCTATCCATTATCTCACACAGGTTTCCCTTGAGAAATGTTTTTTTTGGAATAGTAGGGTCTAATTCAAAACTAAGGGCCTCATGGCATCTCACCTTTCCGTACTGACCATATCTGATAACATGGTCACATGGTCCTACCAAGTAGACAATAATTATAGCCTCTATAATGTAGGTGAATTTTAAAGTAACATATGATAGTGAGAATTGTCAAAAATTCCAATAAGGGCCCTGATCCACTATGAGAATCCTCATAAACAACTCTTTCCTAGAGGTCACGTTACCAATGTAGAAGAGAAACTAAACAAAAA
This sequence comes from Viscum album, assembly GCA_963277665.1. Taxonomy (NCBI): domain Eukaryota; kingdom Viridiplantae; phylum Streptophyta; class Magnoliopsida; order Santalales; family Viscaceae; genus Viscum; species Viscum album. The sequence continues at coordinate 1,048,393,455 of OY728130.1, read as the reverse complement.
ATCATAAGGAATCTATATACGATAATACCCACTTGAGTTCCATTCCTCAAGAGACATCCCAATACCTACTAGATTAATGCTTAGTGATCCCAATAGAGAACCATAAAGAAAGTCTAGTTAAGTAAAATAACATTCATGGATTTGTTGGAATACATTTTATAGATGTTTACTAAAACATTGAATGACAAAAATTATGAATACAACACCCCACGAGAGGTCCAATACAACACATTGAACCACATTACCTATCAACATAATAGGATCACTGAACCTCTATTGCACGAGGACTAAGTCATCAGCCTCAAAAGCAAACCTCTCAATGTAGATCCATACAGCTTGTCATTATAAGGAAATATATTCATGTCATCCCAATTGTCTATAATTATAGTAAAAACTTATACGGGAAACACCATTTAGGTTTTTTTGAAATATTAAATAAATATACTATAGTATCAGTAAAATCACACACTAGAGGACCTATAATATGTGACCCCTATGTAAAAAATATGATTCATGAGACACCTATGTCCTTTTTTATACATGAGAAAAAATCAATATCAAGCCTCTGGTCAATGGCCAATACTCATAAATCCAAAAAAAATTAAACATTAACATAACCTGTGTGTCTCTCAATGAACAAATCACAATAAAACATAACACTGTAGTTTGGAACAGCAATCCCATAACTCTAGAAATTGGGACTTCATTCTAGAACATATGTTTTAGACACAATAGTCAAAATTCCCTCATAGTATCTTACAAATTCCTAATAATATTATAAACCAAATAAAAAATATAAAAAATGGAAAAGAACACCCATAAAACCACTTTGTAATGTCCCCCACTCAGATTCCACTAATCTAGTTCCCCAATATGGTTCTCTAAAATCCCTCATATTTTCATCCCTATTCTCCAAAAGACTTCGACTAGATTTGAGGGTCAAAATGAAATACAGTGGGGATACAATACCCTCTTATCAGACAAATATAGTATAAAAATAACTAAATATCATCGAAAGAATAAAAAAAATTGAGTTTCAAAGCTATAAATAAATTTAATTGAAAATTATGTGATAATAAATTAAATATTATAAAAGACCAAACAACCACTTATTTCAAACAACACTGTTCACCTAATGGACTAGACATCCAAATCAGAGTACCTTAACGAAACTAAAATAACATTTCCTGGATATACAATTAAATCTGAGCTAGACTACATACCTAGTCATTAAGAAACTATCAAGATCCTTTTTCCCAATAATATTAATTTATAGAAGGGTATCAACTTGATCACACAACCTAAGGACTCAACCCTATCTATAATGAAATTTGTGTACACTTAGAAATGTAGAAATAATGTATACACACACAATGAGGTGTGCATACAGGGTTGAGAAATAATCTATTTTGGCCACCATAATGATGAACCTATGATATTTTTCTATATGTTCTTGTAAATATAACATTTCCATCCTATTGGAGATAAAACAATGAGATAAACAAATACAAATATCAGAAGCAAGTCCACAACTAATACAATATTCCATAATCACAATCTCTATGATACAACACCATATTACAAGAGTATATGTATTCATGGATATATGTGAATATATATGTATATATATATATATATTTACATGTTCTTCTATATATACTAACACAATAGAAGCATATAAACATGAAAAACTCAAATCACAGTTGATCTTTGGACCCATCATCAAATCAAATGGACATTCTGTTAAAGGAGAATTGAGTTGTATGTTGTACCACACATTCTTCACATCAATAAATCTATCTTTGATTTCCTAATCTCATAAGATAATTCCTGCTTCAAACAGTTCCCAAAATGTCTCTTACAAATCTATGTCACCATAGGGTGATATTTATCATATCCCTAGGTTCACTCGTACACATATCCAATCACTATAAATAAAAAAAATTTATACCAACAAATGATCCTATAAATAGTCATTGATCTCGATGTAATGACACTTAGGCCATTTAAATCTAATATGATGTATGAATCCTATGTCATGTTCCCTAGTAATTTACAACATTGCGACACAAATGATTACTATGGGGATGACCCATAGGTAATTTTTATAATGTATTCTATCTGCATCCAAGTACATGCTCATCATCAATTCATTTAATTGAATCAACATCCCTAATCATAGGAAGTTCCTATGAGAGATATAGTATTCATAGTCTTTCCACCTAATCCTAGGGAGAATCCTAGGAATCACTCTATGTGTTTGTTATCATCCATCATGTATATAAAAAGATCTATCATAATTGTCTATCCAAGTAGTTCCTAAATTGAGAATCCATGAATCACTTTATTATTAAAATAAACCATATTTCCTTTGAGTCCATCCAATAAAGAAGTATAACAAAAATCTAAGTATCACTCAAGGAATACAATAAACCATATGGCCTATGCGTCCATTGAAGGAAATCCTACATTGGGAATCAATGTATAAGTCATGTAATACAATAGAAGATTTTGATTAGAGTCCATCCAAGTCATTAATATAACTAGATTCCATGAATCCGTCATGGAATACACTTTATGACAAATAAAAAGATTAAAAATGTCCATGTCATCCACTTCGGCCAGTGATAACTAATAATGTTTTGGAACAATATGGGTTAGGTCCAATGAGAAGAAATGTCTAAATAATCCTATCATGTAAGGATAAAAATTTGGATCCAATAAAGCACGTATTATAATCCCAAAAAATAGCGCATCACACCGGGATCATCATCCACAAAACAATAAGAACCTGTTGACATCCATAATGTATCATCAACAACCATGTGAATTCTTATCTATGTAGTCAGGGTGGCCAGATGCCTATACTCACCACTACTGTGAAAACTTTTTGGAATTACATGTTAATAATGAGTTATATTATGACACGTACTACCATCTCTATCCAAACATGTCATACTAGGTCATGGATATTCAATCATTGGGGCACCCACTAGGTCCCTCAAGCCAATCACATGAGAGGCATCCTACTCGAAATCACTGAAATGGTGCCATAAAAAATGACTCCAACAAGGGGCTCTAAAAATCATAAAGATAATAGAGGAATAATACACTAAACCTACTCATTCTACACATAATATAATTAATCCTACTCGAGATTCATTATTTTTAAACAAAAGTAGAGGCATCCTACCAGAGATCCTCATAAACAAGTAATTTCATGGACTCATAGTTCATTAGGGCACATATCACAATTGATAAATCCTCATGGTAATCCCCACATAACCATTGGTCATGATATATATATATATATATATATATCATGTCCAATATTATATCATGGTATCAATATTATGTGATAATAGAATTGATTACTAGAGGACGAACCTCTCTGTTAGGGAATAATCCTGAAACGCCTCATAGCAGTCCTCAAATCCCCCCAAGTGTTTTACCCGTGTGATATATGTTAAAAAAATTCTCTTAATGGACACATAAAATGTACAATTATAAACCTTATGCATAAATATATGAATAAAACCTAAATGGGTTATAAGGGAGGAGTATGCATATAACGACCCATACTTTGCATACATTGTTAATACTTCAAAATTGAAGCACACTTATTACAACATATGACAAAACCACAAAGGACCGTATAGGTATAGTGTCATTAGAAACTGGGAAACATAAACAACTGGTTCATAAATCTTCTACAGTGTCTCCCATTTATTTCATCATCTAGGGTCCCTTTTAGCATATTCTACATAATATCCATCTTCCTGACCTGGGGAAAAGAAAACATAAAAGGGTGAGCTCAAATACTCAGCAAGGGAAATAAAGGAAATAAAAATCATATCATATCTTTTTGAAAATCATAACCTGCAAAAGAGATCATAATATCTTAACATGGAATAAATCATAGAAGTGAAAATGAGATCCCCATAATCATAACATGAAACTTGAAACTTTGTGGCATGCACACATAATCATGGAACATCATTTCTTGTTATTCATGACTCGTTGCCAAGACTATCTTAGTGGACAGAGTCCCTTTCTGAACCGAGTCACCCTCGTTCCAGTCCTGTTTCACTGAACCGGTATAACCTACCATTCCAGCCATTTCTATCTCATGAGATATAAAATCTTTACCCAATGCATTGGAGGGATATATAGGTCCCACCCATTTATAATGAATCTTTTCTTATGTGTGCCACATAATCATAAATCATACATCATCGCATAACACATTTAACAAAAATGGGATTCTTGAAACATCATGACATCATAAAACAAATCATATAAGGTTAATGACTTCATAAAAATAATTCCCTCAAAACATAATCAAATCAATGTAATAATAGGGATAAAAACAGAACCCTATATTATCTTAGATGGAAAATAATTTTGATAAAACACTTGAACTCCATTCTTGAGGAAAATATCTTTTCTTCTTCAAAAACACTTTTCTTTTCTTAACATTTCATAAAATTATAAACTAAAATAAGTTTATTAAAAATAAACTTGAAAACTTGTAAAGGAAGTTTCTTGGAAATAATGTTTTTAAAAATCCATTCATGCCATATAAGTTAAAAAACATTCTTCGTACCTTTGTCGGAAAAGTCAAAAAGTACCTCGTACGAAAAAACGACAAACGATTCCTTTCATATTCTTTACTAAAAACTCACTGAAGGGTAAAATTGGATTTAAACTATTGTAAGTGGATGGAAAAAATATTACATATTGAGGGAACATGTATGTTGATGATAAAATACACCCCAGTAAATACTTACGAATAAACAATCTCGGATAAAAATGAGATTGTGATATTTCCCTTACCTTAGGTCCGATTTGCTTTGTACGTGTCTGAAGCTCCTGTATAATGGTTTAAATAATGTTATTGACTTATTCCAGAATCATACATATTGATTTGATATCATATATGTTCATATTCTTAGCTTCTTGTTAGTAATATTTCATTGTTACTTGTTACTCGGGTCCTTATTGCCTTTTGTTCTTATGCGTGTTTTGCCGAATAAATTCTTATTCTTCTTTTATGGTTATAGATACCTTATATCCATAATGGTATTAGTGTAACATATATCATATTTATTCATTCAATTCATTTATATAATTACTATGTAATGATGATCATGTAGAACGAGTCGCATCACATCGTGGAGACGGTATTCCGTACGTACGCAAGAGTGATGATATCGTTCCTATGATCGTGGAACTGTATTGGAGTATATATATATTATTTCAGTATAAATATTACTTTATAATAATCAAAAATAGTTACTCATTACACCATTATACCCATCCTTGTAAGGTGATGGTGGAAAATAGATTACACCACGGCGTGGAGACGGTATTCCGTACGTACGCACGTGCGGTGATTTCATTTTTCCGTAGGATGGATAGAAGGTGAATTAGGGTTGTTTCATATTTATAATAACATATCATTATTTAATTAATACTGATGTTATTTATTTATCATGAAACAACTAAAGAAGAAGAAGTTGAAGAAGAACGAAATTGAAAAGATCGGTAATGGATATTACCTCTTCTTTGGAATGCCTCTTTGAATCCTCCACTTAGGGAACTAAGATTGGACTTTTAAGAAGACCAGGAACTCTAGGATTATTCTAGGGAAGTGGAGAGGAGAAAATGGCAGGGGTTGGCCGAGCTTGAGTGCTCAAATTGGTGTGAGGAGGAGGGGGAGGAGGTGCCCTTTTATAAGGGAGGAGAGAGGCACCTTAGGAATATCTCAAAATATTATTTTATATTAAAGCCAAAATCGGTTTATAATAGTTACAAAGGGTCTTATTTCTAAGCTAAAGTGGGGATGGGTCGAAATACTATCAACCAATAGGATTTAGACAAGTTTAGGGTATTATTTTAACCTTATAAATTAGATTTAACTCTAAGTTAAATAATTTAACTTTTACCGTGTCTTTTTGTTTTCTTTCACTATATGGTTAATACACTTACTATAACATGACAAACGAACCCAAAATTATTTATTATTAATATAGATATCATTATCTAAGTCATTTGGACGAACCTTAGATTTTTAGGAATATAATATCAATTAATAATATAATATTTGATTTAAAAACTATTTTGTGTCAATTTTGACACTATTGATATATGATTTTTGTGAAAGTCATAACAGAATTATATGTTCGAACAAAGTTTATTAAATCAACAATAATATATCATAGTAACCTATAAAATTAGTGGAATTCATAAAAAGTCTCAAATTACATTTATTTTGGTGTTTATAACATTAATTATGTCAATATTTCATTAATAAGATAATTACTGCATCATCATTGTGTCATAAATAAATTAACTTATATAATGTCTAAAAATTACAAATAAAATACCATTATGTAGGAAATCCTTTAAGATTTCTAATGAATATTTATAGTCGAATTTATCTTATGTATAACCCCATATTAAAAATGATTTACTTATTAAACATTGATTTTAACTATTTTAACCCTTCTTTAAATAAATAAATAATAAATGTCCTAATCTAACCCAAGTGGTCCTAAATGGTCATATTTTATTCCTAAGTTTGTTTTTGGTCGAATTGAACTTATACAATAGAATTAGGACATGTTTTAGGGTAATATTAATATCATATTTACCCCTATTTACTATTAACCGCGGTAAAAAAAGTAAAAAGTAACTATTCACCAAAAAAATTATTTTTATCTCATCGAACCACATTTTACTTACTGATATCAACCGTGTCTGTCGGGTTTTCAAAATTCCATTCACAGAAGCGGTAAAATTAAGTTTTATGCAAAATTCAGTTTTTAACCTACCACTTAGTGGTTTCACTATTTATCAAAAATTGAAAGTTTTCAGAAAAATACCAAAATTTCACCCTAGGCTAATTTCGGTATTCCGAATCCAAAAATGAAGTCCATTTTGAAAAATAAAATTTATAAAATTTAAAAAAGTGGTTATTACTATTCATAACGGCTAGTTTTAATAATATTTTAATAGCATATCGTTGTTTAGTGAAACTCGGTATTGCGTACGACGCAAGCTATCGAGGAAGGTCGCGATTGCATGTAAAGTAAGCCAAGCAAGTGTGTAGTGAAAGATTCCTTTGATGATATATAAAAACAAAATATTACTCATAAAAATCTCGGGTGTTACATTCTACCCCCCTTGAAAACAATTTCACCCTCGAAATTCGTCACTTTGTCACAAACAGATGAGGATACCTCTCCCTCATCATATCCTCATGCTCCCAATTAGCTTCTTCTAATTGGTGGTTCCTCCATAAAACTTTCACCAAGCGAGTGGTCTTGTTTCGTAGGACTTTTTCGCTACGATCCAGAATCTCTATCGGCTGTTCTTCATAAGAAAGATTTTGCTCCAGCGGTACAACTTCTGAGCTGAGTACATGTGAAGGATCTGGTATGTACTTTCTCAGGAGAGATACATGGAACACATCGTGAACTTGAGAGAGATTCTGTGGAAGCGCCAATCGGTAAGCTACCTTCCCAACACGATCCAGTATTTCGACAGGACCGATATATCGAGGGCTCAACTTCCCCTTCTTTCCAAATCTCATAACCCTCTTCCAGGGAGATATTCGTAAGAACACTTTATCACCCACTTCAAACTATAGGTCTTTTCTTCGGTTGTCGGCATAACTTTTCTGTCGACTCTGAGCTGCTCTTATGTGTTGTTGAATAGATCTGACCTTTTCTTCCATTTTATCAACGAGATCAGGTCCTAATAGCTTTCTTTCCCCAACTTCATCCCAGCAAGTTGGAGTCCTGCATTTCTTTCCATAGAGAGCTTCATAAGGAGCCATCTGAATACTGTAGTGAAAGATATTATTATAAGAAAATTCCACCAAAGGTAGGTGTTGATCCCAACCTCCTTTGAAATCCATAGAGCAAGCTCTCAACATATCTTCTAGGGTTTGAATTGTTCTTTTAGACTGACCGTCTGTCTGGGGATGATAAGCAGTGCTAAAACTCAACTCTGTATCCAGAGTATGCTGAAGACTTCGCCAGAACATCTAGGTAAATCTCGGATCCCGATCAGATATAATAGAAAGTGGTACTCCATGCAATCTTACCACTTCCTTTACATATATCCTGGCAAGCTGGTCTAGAGAGAAATCTTCTCTAATAGCAATGAAGTGTGCAGACTTTGTAAGATGATCAACTATGACCCAAATAGCATTATTGCCTTTGGATGTTTTAGGAAGTCATGTGACAACGTCCATAGTGATGTTTTCCCATTTCCATTCGGGTATGGGTAATGGTTGTAACATCCCCTTAGACTTCTGTCTCTCAGATTTAACTTGTTGAAAAACCATGCATCGAGAGTCATATTCAGCAACATCTCTTTTCATGCCATCCCACCAGAAGTACTCTTTTAGGTCCCTATACATCTCCGTGCTTCCAGGATGAATAGATAATGATGAACTATGAGCCTCATCCAGTATCTCCTTCTTTAATTCAGGGATGGGAGGAACACAAACCCGATTCCTGAACTTTATTATCCCATCACAATCAAGGTTGAATTCAGGAACATTTCTCACCTTCTTTTGTAACTCGACATCTTCTTTCTGTGCCTCTTTAATATTCACATGTATAGATGGTTTAACATTCATTTGAGAAAGATAAGAATTTTCCCCTTCCATTATAATTCCAAGATCCATCCTTTGTAAATCCATAAATATTGGATCTTTTGTGATCCTCATCATGGATAAACTAGCATGGTCTTCTCGACTTAATGCATCTGCCACCTTGTTTTCTTTCCCAGGGTGGTAATGGATTGAGCAGTCATAATCCTTAATCAGCTCTAACCATATTTTTTGACGCATATTCAACTCCTTTTGTGTGAAAATATACTTTAAACATTTGTGATCAGTATAAATATCACACCTTTCACCATAAAGGTAATGACTCCAAATCTTTAATGCAAAGATTACCGCAGCCAACTCCAAATCATGTGTTGGGTAATTTTGCTCATGGATTTTCCACTGTCATGAGGCATAAGATATCACCATATCATTTTGCATAAGAACACACCCCAATCCCTTCTTGGATGCATCACTATATATCACAAACCTTTCTCCACTACAAGGAAGTGTTAGCACAGGTGCACTGGATAACCTTCTTTTAAACTCCTTGCAATTCTCTTCACATTCCTCTGTCCAAACAAACTTAACTCCTTTCCGAGTCAACTTGGTGAGTGGATTAGATAATCATGAAAAATCTTTTACAAAACATCGATAATATCCAGCCAAACCAAGAAAACTTCGGATCTTAGTTACTGTTGTTGGTCTTGCCCATCTTTCAATAACCTCTTTTTTTGCTGGATCCACAGATATCCCCTCTTTTGAGATTATGTGACCCAAAAAAGAAACTTTTTGAAGCCAAAATTCACACTTGGTAAATTTGGCATAAAGTTTCTCCTTTCTCAGGGTCTTCAATATAATTCTCAAGTGATCTTCATGATCTTCCTTGCTCTTTTAATAGACAAGAATATAGTCTATAAAGACTACCACAAATTGATCACGATAGTCTCTAAAGACTCTATTCATTTGATCCATGAAGATAACAGGGGCATTAGTAAGACCAAATGGCATCACTATAAATTCATAGTGTCCATACCTTGTACGGAAAGCTGTCTTTGGTATATCCTCCCTTTTGACCCTTAATTGATGATACCCTGAATGAAGATCAATCTTGGAAAAGTATTGAGCTCCGTGTAGTTGGTCAAATAAGTCATCAATCCGTGGGAGAGGATATTTTTTCTTGATAGTGATCTTGTTAAGTTCTCGATAATCAATGCAGAGTCTCATTGATCCATCTTTCTTCTTAACAAATAGAACTGGTGCTCCCCAAGGTGACGCACTAGGGCGTATGAATCCCTTATCAAGATTCTCTTGGAGTTGCTTCTTAAATTCTTGCAACTCTATTGGGGCCATTCTATAAGGTGTCTTTGAAATTGGCACAGCACCCGGTACGAGTTCTATTGAAAACTCAACTTGACGATTTGGTGGAAGACCCGGTAATTCCTCCGGAAAGACATCATCAACTCCCGTAAATTGGGAATATTCTTAATCGTGAGTTTCTCACCAACCATTTGAGATAAATAACCTTAATTTAGTGGAATCAATACCCATAAGATGGAAGAAATTTCCACTGGAAGGTTATGTTCATCCTTGCATTGATAGACGATCGTAGATTGAACTGGAATATGAAATGTGACTTCCCTTCTTTGGCAATTGATATGAGCTCCATGTAGAGAAAGCCAATCCATGCCAAGAATCACATCAAATTACACTAAAGGAAGGATCACAAGATTTACAGGAAGCACTTTCCCACAAACTTCGATCGGAGAAGAATTATAAACTTTTGATGCGACTGTTGTGCCATTAGGTGTTGTCACAGCTAACTCGACATCTAATTGTTGAGGTAATACGGTGATACCCTTAGAAAATTTTTCAGAAATAAAAGAGTGGGTGGATCCAGAATCAAATAAAACATTTTCTACTTTAGAGTGGATGGTAAGTGTACCTTTCACCACTTCGTTATCGTACTCCACATCGCTGATAGAAATTGCATGTGACTTTCCTTTGTCTTTAGCCTTAAGATTTTGTTGACGTCGAACATCATCATCAACCCTTGGATTTGGGAATTGATTGGAATAATGCCCCATCTCCTTGCACTTGAAACATTGAAGTGTAGTAGGTTCATTCTGTGTATCCCTTCCTTTGTTTGCGTCATTAGACATCTTCTTCCCATTATCGCGGAATTCAAATGCCCGATGACCTTCCTTTCCACATTTAAAACATTTACTTGTCCCTTTAAGACAACTCCATCCATGTTTCTTTCTACACTTTGAGGATAAGGGAAATCTCATCTTCTTTTCAGTGTGCTCTTTATATTTTCCATTGAATTCCATCTTCCTCTTCTTATCCAACCCATGTGACTGATGGGTTACTCCAATCTCCATCTCGACTTTGAGAGCACATCGAACGATTTCCTCGTAGCTATTGAAGTCCCTTACGGCTAACACCCTTCGAAGACTTGGTTTTAAGCCACTAAAGAATCGATCGATCTTACTCTCAAGTTGGATAATAATACCAGAAGCGTACCTTCCAAGTCTTGTAAAATTTTCTTCATAGGTACCAACAGATTCATCATCCCTTTGCTTCAGTTCAAGAAACTCTTTCTCCATCTTGTTTCGGAGAATACGAGGGAAGTACTTATTGAAAAATAAGTTCTTGAACTCGTCCCATTCAATAGACTCAATTTCATCCCTTTGCCTCATATTCTTAATAAGATTCCACCATTGATCAGCATCTCCTTCCAAACGATACACTGCTAGGATGAATTTATCATGTTCAGAACATTGAAGAACTGAAAATATCTTTTTAGTAGTACTAATCCATTGTTCACCAACTAATGGATCAGTATACCCGCTGAAAGAAGGTGGACGCTGCCTCATGAAGGATTCAGCAGAATGTTGCTCCTTCCTTCGCTCGTTTGGAAGTCCTGTATGATTCATATCTTGAGAAAGTTGTGTGATCATAGCTACAAGATTTTTCATTCCATCTCCCATATCGTTTGGTTGCTCAGGGGGACAATCATTGCATTGCCCATCGCATTCCGCATTAACACGGTTCCTTCGGGTTCCAGCCATTGACTAAAACCAAGAAGAATAGTGTGAGAAACACTAATTATAATAGGAAAACCACATAAATCAAGAATAAAATTTTCATTCTTAAGGTCTTATCCTATGTTATTCATGTCCATTTCTAAAACACTAAGATTTTGTTCTATGCTTAGACTTATCCTTATGGTTCTTACTAAGGCTTTCACATCCTAGTTTCCAAAGGTTGACTATACCTTTCCTCTGATACCAACTATAATGACCCATACATTACATACATTGTTAATACTTCAAAATTGAAGCACACTTATTACAACATATGACAAAACCACAAAGGACCGTATAGGTATAGTGTCTTTAGAAACTGGGAAACATAAACAACTGGTTCATAAATCTTCTATAGTGTCTCCCATTTATTTCATCATCTAGGGTCCCTTTTAGCATATTCTACTTAATATCCATCTTCCTGACCTGGGGAAAAGAAAACATAAAAGGGTGAGCTCAAATGCTCAGCAAGGGAAAATAAAGGAAATAAAAATCATATCATATCTTTTTGAAAATCATAACCTGCAAAAGAGATCATAATATATTAACATGGAATAAATCATAGAAGTGAAAATGGGATCCCCATAATCATAACATGAAACATGAAACTTTGTGGCATGCACACATAATCATGGAACATCATTTCTTGTTAGTCATGACTCATTGCCAAGACAATCTTAGTGGACAGAGTCCCTTTCTGAACTGAGTCACCCTCGTTCCAGTCCTGTTTCACTGAACCGGTATAACCTACCGTTCCAGCCATGTCTACCTCATGAGATATAAAATCTTTAACCAATGAATTGGAGGGAGATATAGGTCCCACCCATCTTATAATGAATCCTTTCTTATGTGTTCCACATAATCATAAATCATACATCGTCGCATAACACATATAACAAAAATGGGATTCTTGAAACATGATGACATCATAAAACAAATCATATAAGGTAAATGACTTCATAAAAATAATTCCATCAAAACATAATCAAATCAATGTAATAATAGGGATAAAAATAGAACCCTATATTATCTTATATGGAAAATAATTTTGATAAAACACTTGAACTCCATTCTTGAGGAAAATATCCTTTCTTCTTCAAAAACACTTTTCTTTTATTAACATGTCATAAAATTATAAACTAAAAGAATTTGATTAAAAATAAACTTGAAAACTTGTAAAGGAAGCTTCTTGGAAATAATGTTTTTAAAAATCCATTCAATCCATATAAGTTAAAAAAACATTCTTCGTACCTTTGTCGGAAAAGTCAAAAAGTACCTCGTACGAAAAAACGACAAAAGATTCCTTTCATATTCTTTACTAAAAACTCACCAAAGGGTAAAATTGGATTTAAACTATTGTAAGTGGATGGAAACAATATTACATATTGAGGGAACATGGATGTGGATGATAAAATACACCCCAGAAAATACTTACGAATAAACAATCTCGGATAAAAATGAGATTGTGATATTTCCCTTACCTTAGGTCTGATTTGCATTGTACGTGTCCGAAGCTCCTATATAATGGTTTAAATAATGTTATTGACTTATTCCAGAATCATACATATTGATATGATATCATATATGGTCATATTCTTAGCTTCTTGTTAGTAATATTTCATTGTTACTTGTTACTCGGGTCCTTATTGCCTTTTGTTCTTATGCGTGTTTTGCCGAATAAATTCTTATTATTCTTTTAAGGTTATAGATACCTTATATCCAGAATGGTATTAGTGTAACATATATCATATTTATTCATTCAATTCATTTATATAATTACTATGTAATGATGATCATGTAGAACGAGTCGCATCACATCGTGGAGACGGTATTCCGTACGTACGCAAGAGTGATGATATCGTTCCTATGATCGTGGAACTATATTGGAGTACATATATATTATTTCAGTATCAATATTACTTTATAATAATCATAAATAGTTACTCATTACACCATTATACCCATTCTTGTAAGGTGATGGTGGAAAATAGATTACACCACGGCGTGGAGACGGTATTCCGTACGTACGCACGCGCGGTGATTTCATTTTTCAGTAGGATGGATAGAAGGTGAATTAGGGTTGTTTCATATTTATAATAACATATAAGTATGTAATTAATACTGATGTTATTACTTTATCATGGAACAACTAAAGAAGAAGAAGTTGAAGAAGAAAGAAATTGAAAAGATCGGTAATGGATATTACCTCTTCTTTGGAACGCCTCTTTGAATCCTCCACTTAGGGAACTAAGATTGGTCTTTGAAGAAGACCAGGACCTCTAGTATTATTCTAGCAAAGTGGAGAGGAGAAAATGGAAGGGGTGGCCGAGCTTGAGTTTTCAAATTGCTGTGAGGAGGAGGGGGAGGAGGTGCCCTTTTATAAGGGAGGAGAGGGGCACCTTAGGAATATCTCAAAATATTATTTTATATTAAAGTCAAAATCGGTTTATAATGGTTCCAAAGGGTCATATTTCGAAGCTAAAGTGGGTATGGGTCGAACTCCTATCAAAAATTAGGATTTATACAAGTTTAGGGTATTATTTTAACCTTATCAATTAGATTTAACTCTAAGTTAAATAATTTAACTTTTACCGTGTCTTTTTGTTTTCTTTCACTATATGGTTAATAAACTTACTATAACATGCCAAAAGAACCCCAAATTGTTTATTATTAATATATATATCCTTATATAAGTCATTTGGCCGAACCTTAGATTTTTAGGAATAAAATAACAATTAATAATATAATATTTGATTTAAAAACTATTTTGTGCCAATTTTGACACTATTTGATATATGATTTTTGTGAAAGTCATAGTAGAAATATATGTTCGAACCAAGTTTATTAAATCCACAATAATATATCATAGTAATCTATAAAATTAGTGGAATTCATAAAAAGTCTCAAATTACATTTATTTTGTGTTTATAACATCAATTATGTCAATATTTCATTAATAAGATAATTACTGCATCATCATTGTGTCATAAATAAATTAAATTATTTAATGTCTAAAAATTACAAATAAAATACCATTATGTAGGAAATCTTTTAATATTTATAATGAATATTTATAGTCGAATTTATCTTATATATAACCCAATATTAAAAATGATTTACTTATTAAACTTTGATTTTAACTATTTTAACCCTTCTTTAAATAAATTAATAATAAATGTCCTAATGTAACCCAAGTGGGCCTAAATGGTCATATTTTATTCCTAAGTTTGTTTTTGTTCGAATTAAACTTATCCAATAGAATTAGGACATGTTTTAGGGTAATAGTAATATCATATTTACCCCTATTTACTATTAACCGCGGTAAAAAAAGTAAAAAGTTACTATTCACCAAAACATTATATTTATCTCATTGAACCACATTTTACTTACTGATATCAACCGTGTCTGTTGGATTTTCGAAATTCCATTCACAGAAGCGGAAAAATTATGTTTTATGCAAAATTCAGTTTTTAACCTACCACTTAGTGGTTTCACTATTCATCAAAAATTGAAAGTTTTCAGAAAAATACCAAAATTTCACCCTAGGCTAATTTCGGTATTCCGAATCCAAAAATGAAGTCCATTTTGAAAAATAAAATTTATAAAATTTCAATAAGTGGTTATTACTATTCATAACGGCTAGTTTTAATAATATTTTAATATCATATCGTTGTTTAGTGAAACTCGATATTGCGTACGACGCAAGCTATCGAGGAAGGTCGCGATTGCGTGTAAAGTAAGCCAAGAAAGTGTGTAGTGAAAGATTCCTTTGATGATATATAAAAACAAAATATTACTCATAAAAATCTCTGGTGTTACATTCTACCCCCCTTAAAAAGAATTTCTCCCTCGAAATTCGTCACTTTGCAACAAACAGATGAGGATACCTCTCCCTCATGATATCCTCAAGCTCCCAAGTAGCTTCATCTAATTGGTGGTTCCTCCATAAAAATTTCACCAAGCGAGTGGTCTTGTTTCGTAGGACTTTTTCGCTACGATCCAGAATCTCTATCGGCTGTTCTTCATAAGAAAGATCTTGCTCCAGCGGTACAACTTCTGGGCAGAGTACATGTGAAGGATCTGGTATATACTTTCTCAGGAGAGATACATGGAACACATCGTGAACTTGAGAGAGATTCGGTGGAAGCGCCAATCGGTAAGCTACCTTCCCAACACGATCCAGTATTTCGAAAGGACTAGATTATCTAGGGCTCAACTTCCCCTTCTTTCCAAATCTCATAACCCTCTTCCCGGGAGATATTCGTAAGAACACTTTATCACCCACTTCAAACTCTAGGTCTTTTCTTCGGTTGTCGGCATAACTTTTCTGTCGACTCTGAGCTGCTCTTATGTGTTGTTGAATAGATCTGACCTTTTCTGCCATTTAATCAATGAGATCAGGTCCTAATAGCTTTCTTTCCCCAACTTCATCCCAGCAAGTTGGAGTCCTGCATTTCTTTCCATAGAGAGCTTCATAAGGAGCCATCTGAATACTGGAGTGAAAGCTATTATTATAAGAAAATTCCACCAAAGGTAGGTGTTGATCCCAACCTCCTTTGAAATCCATAGAGCAAGCTCTCAACATATCTTCTAGGGTTTGAATTGTTCTTTCAGACTGACCGTCTGTCTGGGGATGATAAGCAGTGCTGAAACTGTACTCTGTATCCAGAGTATGCTGAAGTCTTCGCCAGAACATCGAGGTAAATCTCGGATCCCGATCAGATATAATAGAAAGTGGTACTCCATGCAATCTTACCACTTCCTTTACATATATCCTGGAAAGCGGATCTAGAGAGAAATCCTCTCTAATAGCAATGAAGTGTGCAGACTTTGTAAGAAGATCAACTATGACCCAAATAGAATTATTGCCTTTGAATGTTTTAGGAAGTCCTGTGACAAAGTCCATAGTGATGTTTTCCCATTTCCATTCGGGTATGGGTAATGGTTGTAACATCCCCTTAGACTTCTGTCTCTCAGCTTTAACTTGTTGACAAACCAAGCATCGAGAGTCATATTCAGCAACATCTCTTTTCATGCCATCTCACCAGAAGTACTCTTTTAGGTCCCTATACATCTTCGTGCTTCCAGGATGAATAGAGAATGATGAACTATGAGCCTCATCCAGCAGCTCCTTCTTTAATTCGGGGATGGGAGGAACACAAACCCGATTCCTGAACTTTATTATCCCATCACAATCATGTTTGAATTCAGGAACATTTCTCACCTTCTTTTGTAACTCGACATCTTCTTTCTGTGCCTCTTTAATCTTCACATGTATAGATGGTTTAACATTCATTTGAGAAAGATAAGATTTTTCCCCTTCCATTATAATTCCAAGATCCATCCTCTGTAAATCCATAGATATTGGATCTTTTGTGATCCTCATCATGGATAAAATAGCATGGTCTTGTCGACTTAATGCATCTGCCACCTTGTTTTCTTTCCCAAGGTGGTAATGGATTGAGCAGTCATAATCCTTAATCAGCTCCAAACATATTTTTTGACACATATTCAACTCCTTTTGTGTGAAAATATACTTTAAACTTTTATGATCAGTATAAATATCACACCTTTGACCATAAAGGTAATGCCTCCAAATCTTTAATGCAAAGATTACCGCAGCCAACTCCAAATCATGTGTTGGGTAATTTTGCTCATGGATTTTCAACTGTCATGAGGCATAAGCTATCACCATATCATTTTGCATAAGAACACACCCCAATCCATTCTTGGATGCATCACTATAGATCACAAACCTTTCTCCACTACAAGGCAGTGTGAGCACAGGTGCACTGGATAACCTTCTTTTCAACTCCTTGAAATTCACTTCACATTCCTCTGTCCAAACAAACTTAACTCCTTTATGAGTCAACTTGCTGAGTGGATTAGATAATCGTGAAAAAGCATTTACAAAACGTCGATAATATCTAGCCAAACCAAGAAAACTTCGGATCTCAGAAACTGTTGTTGGTCTTGACCATCTTTCAATAACCTCTGTTTTTGCTGGATCCACAGATATCCCCTCTTTTGAGATTATGTGACCAAAAAATGCAACTTTTTGAATCCAAAATTCACACTTGGTAAATTTGGCATAATGCTTCTCCTTTCTCAGAGTCTTCAATATAATTCTCAAGTGATCTTCATGATCTTCCTTGCTCTTTGAATAGACAAGAATAGCGTCTATAAAGACTACCACAAATTGATCACGATAGTCTCCAAAGACTCTATTCATTAGATCCATGAAGATATCAGTGGCATTAGTAAGACCAAACGGCATCACTATAAATTCATAGTGTCCATACCTTGTACGGAAAGCCGTCTTTGGTATATCCTCCCATTTGACCCTTAATTGATGATACCCTGAATGAAGATCAATCTTGGAAAAGTATTGAGCTCCGTGTAGTTGGTCAAATAAGTCATCAATGCGTGGGAGATGATATTTGTTCTTGATAGTGATCTTGTTAAGTTCTTGATAATCAATGCAGAGTCTCATTGATCCATCTTTCTTCTTAATAAATAGAACAGGTGCTCCCCAAGGTGACGCACTAGGGCGTATGAATCCCTTATCAAGATTCTCTGGGAGTTGCTTCTTCAATTTCTGCAACTCAATTGGGGCCATTCTATAAGGTGTCTTTGAAATTGGCACAACACCCGGTACGAGTTCTATTGAAAACTCAACTTGACGATTTGGTGGAAGACCCGGTAATTCCTCCGGAAAGACATTATCAAACTCCCGTAAAATGGGAATATTCTTAATCGTGAGTTTCTCACCAACCATTTGAGATAAATAACCTTCATTTAGTGGAATCAATACCCATAAGATGGAAGAAATTTCCACTGGAAGGTTATGTTCATCCTTGCATTGATAGACGATCGTAGATTGATCTGGAATATGAAATGTGACTTCCCTTCTTTGGCAATTGATATGAGCTCCATGTAGAGAAAGCCAATCCATGCCAAGAATCACCTCAAATTCCACTAAAGGAAGGATCACAAGATAAGCACTTTCCCACAAACTTCGATCGGAGAAGAATTATAAACTTTTGATGCGACTGTTGTGCCATTAGGTGTTGTCACAGCTAACTCAATATCTAATTGTTGAGGTAATACGATGATACCCTTAGGAAATTTTTCAGAAATAAAAGAGTGGGTGGATACAGAATCAAATAAAACATTTTCTACATTAGAGTGGATAGTAAGTGTACCTTTCACCACTTCGTTATCATACTCCACATCGCTGATAGAAATTGCATGTGACTTTCCTTTGTCTTTAGCCTTAAGATTTTGTTGACGTCGACCATCATCATCAACCCTTGGATTTGGGCATTGATTGGCATAATGCCCCATCTCCTTGCACTTGAAACATTGAAGTGTAGTAGGTTCATTCTGTGTATCCCTTCATTTGTTTGCGTCATTAGACATCTTCTTCCCATTATCGCGGCATTAAAATGCACGATGACCTTCCTTTCCACATTTAAAACATTTACTTGTCCCTTTAAGAAAACTCCCTCCATGTTTCTTTCCACAATTTGAGCATAAGGGAAAGCTCATCTTCTTTTCAGTGTGCTCTTTAGATTTTCCTTTGAATTCCATCTTCCTCTTCTTATCAAACCCATGTGACTGATGGGTTACTCCAATCTCCATCTCGACTTTGAGAGCACATCGAACGATTTCCTCATAGCTATTAAAGTCTCTTATGGCTAACGCCCTTCGAAGACTAGGTTTTAAGCCACTAAAGAATCGATCAATCTTACTCTCAGGTTGGATAATAATACCAGAAGCGTACCTTGCAAGTATTGTAAAATTTGCTTCATAGGTACCAACAGATTCATCATCCCTTTGCTTTAGTTCAAGAAACTCTTTCTCCATCTTTGTTCGGAGAATACGAGGGAAGTACTTATTGAAAAATAAGTTCTTGATCTCGTCCCATTCCATAGACTCAATCTCATCCCTTTGCCTCGTATTCTTAATAAGATTCCACCATTGTTCAGCATCTCCTTCCAAACGATACACTGCTAGGATGAATTTATCATTTTCAGAACATTCAAGAACTGAAATTATCTTTTTAGTAGTACTAATCCATTTTTAGGCAACTATTGGATCAATAGACCCACTGAAAGAAGGTGGACGCTGCCTCATGAAGGATTCAACAGAATGTTGCTCCTTCCTTTGCTCGTTTGGAAGTCTGCATGATTCATATCTTGAGAAAGTTGTGTGAGCATGGCTACAAGATTTTTCATTCCAACTCCCATATCATTTGGTTTCTCAGGGGGACAATCATTGCATTGCCCATCGAATTCCGAATTAACACGTTTCCTTTGGGTTCCAGCCCCTGACTAAAACCAAGAAGAATAGTGTGAGAAACACTAATTATAATAGGAAAACCACATAATTCAAGAATAAAATTTTCATGATTAGGGTCTTATCCTAGGTTATTCATGTCCATTTCTAAGACACTAAGATTGTGTTCTATTCTTAGACTTATCCTTATGGTTCTTACTAAGGCTTTCACATCCTAGTTTCCAAAGGTTGACTATACCTTTTCTCTGATACCAACTATAATGACCCATACTTTACATAAATTTTTAATACTTAAAAATTTAAGCACACTTATTACAACATATGACAAAACCACAAAGGACCGTATAGGTATAGTGTCTTTAGAAACTGGGAAACATAAACAACTGGTTCATAAATCTTCTACAGTGTCTCCCATTTATTTCATCATCTAGGGTCCCTTTTAGCATATTCTACTTAATATCCATCTTCCTAACCTGGGGAAAAGAAAACATAAAAGGGTGAGCTCAAATGCTCAGCAAGGGAAAATAAAGAAAATAAAAATCATTTCATATCTTTTTGAAAATCATAACCTTCAAAAGAGATCATAATATCTTAACATGGAAAAAATCATAGAAGTGAAAATGAGATCCCCATAATCACAACATGAAACTTGAAACTTTGTGGAATGCACACATAATCATGGAACATCATTTCTTGTTAGCCATGACTCATTGCCAAGACTATCTTAGTGGACAGAGTCCCTTTCTGAACCGAGTCACCCTCGTTCCAGTCCTGTTTCACTGAACCGGTATAACCTACCGTTCCAACCATGTCTATCTCATGAGATATAAAATATTTACCCAATGCATTGGAGGGAGATATAGGTCCCACCCATCTTATAATTAATCCTTTCTTATGTGTGCCACATAATCATAAATCATACATCATCGCATAACACATGTAACCAAAATGGGATTCTTGAAACATCATTACATCATAAAACAAATCATATAAGGTAAATGACTTCATAAAAATAATTCCCTCAAAACATAATCAAATCAATCTAATAATAGGGATAAAAACATAACCCTATATTATCTTAGATGGAAAATAATTTTGATAAAACACTTGAACTCCATTCTTGAAGAAAATATCCTTTTTTCTTCAAAAATACTTTTCTTTTATTAACATGTCATACAATTATAAACTAAAAGAAGTTGATTAAAAATAAACTTGAAAACTTTTAAAGGAATCTTCTTGGAAATAATGATTTTAAAAATCCATTCATGCCATATAAGTTAAAAAAACATTCTTCGTACCTTTGTCGGAAAAGTCAAAAAGTACCTCGTACGAAAAAACGACAAAAGATTCCTTTCATATTCTTTACTAAAAACTCACTGAAGGGTAAAATTGGATTTAAACTATTGTAAGTGTATGGAAACAATATTACATATTGAGGTAACATGGATGTGGATGATAAAATACACCCCAGTAAATACTTACAAATAAACAATCTCGGATAAAAATGAGATTGTGATATTTCCCTTACCTTAGGTCCGATTTGCATTGTACGTGTCCGAAGCTCCTGTATAATGGTTTAAATAATGTTATTGACTTATTCCAGATTCATACATATTGATATGATATCATATATGGTCATATTCATAGCTTCTTGTTAGTAATATTTCATTGTTACTTGTTACTCGGGTCCTTATTGCCTTTTGTTCTTATGCGTGTTTTGATGAATAAATTATTATTCTTCTTTTAAGGTTATATATACCTTATATACAGAATGGTATTAGTGTAACATATATCATATTTATTCATTCAATTCATTTATATAATTACTATGTAATGATGATCATGTAGAACGAGTCGCATCACATCGTGGAGACGGTATTCCATACGTACGCACGAGTGATGATATCGTTCCTATGATCGTGGAACTGTATTGGAGTATATATATATTATTTCAGTATCAATATTACTTTATAATAATCATAAATAGTTACTCATTACACCATTATACCCATCCTTGTAAGGTGATGGTGAAAAATAGATTACACCACGGCGTGGAGACGTTATTCCGTACGTACAAACGCGCGATGATTTCATTTTTCCGTAGGGTGGATAGAAGGTGAATTAGGGTTGTTTCATATTTATAATAACATATAAGTATGTATGTAATACTGATGTTATTACTTTATCATGAAACAACTAAAGAAGAAGAAGTTGAAGAAGAAAGAAATTGAAAAGATCGGTAATTGATATTACCTCTTCTTTGGAACGCCTCTTTGAATCCTCCACTTAGGGAGCTAATATTGGTCTTTGAAGAAGACCAGAACCACTATGATTATTCTAGGGAAGTGGAGAGGAGAAAATGGCAGGGGTTGGCCGAGCTTGAGTTATCAAATTGGTGTGAGGAGGAGGGGGAGGAGGTGCCCTTTTATAAGGGAGGAGAGGGGCACCTTAGGAATATCTCAAAATATTATTTTATATTAAAGTCAAAATCGGTTTATAATGGTTCCAAAGGGTCTTATTTCGAATCTAAAGTGGGGATGGGTCGAAATCCTATAAAAAATAGGATTTAGACAATTTTAGGGTATTATTTTAACCTTATCAATTAGATTTAACTCTAAGTTAAATAATTTAACTTTTACCATGTCTTTTTGTTTTCTTTCAATATATGGTTAATACACTTACTATAACATGCCAAACGAACCCCAAATTGTTTATTATTAATATATACATCTTTATCTAAGTCATTTTTCCGAACCTTAGATTTTTAGGAATAAAATAACAATTAATAATATAATATTTGATTTAAAAACTATTTTCTGTCAATTTTGACACTATTTTTTATATGATTTTTGTGAAAGTCATAACAGAATTATATGTTCGAACCAAGTTTATTAAATCAACAATAATATATCATAGTAACCTATAAAATTCGTTTAATTCATTAAAAGTCTCAAATTACATTTATTTTGGTGTTTATAAAATCAATTATGTCAATATTTTATTAATAAGATAATTACTGCATCATCATTGTGTCATATATAAATTAAATTATTTAATGTCTAAAAATTACAAATAAAATACCATTATGTAGGAAATATTTTCAGATTTCTAATGAATATTTATAGTCGAATTTATCTTATGTATAACCCCATATTATAAATGATTTTCTTATTAAACATTGATTTTAACTATTTTAACCCTTCTTTAAATAAATTAATAATAAATGTCCTAATCTAACCCAAGTGGGCCTAAATGGTCATATTTTATTCCTAAGTTTGTTTTTGGTCGAATTAAACTTATCCAATAGAATTAGGACATGTGTTAGGGTAATAGTAATATCATATTTACCCCTATTTACTATTAACCGCTATAAAAAAAGTAAAAAGTTACTATTCACCAAAAAATTATTTTTATCTCATTGAACCACATTTTACTTACTGATATCAACCGTGTCTGTCAGATTTTCGAAATTCCATTCACAGAAGCAGTAAAATTAAGTTTTATGCAAAATTCAGTTTTAACCTACCACTTAGTGGTTTCACTATTCATCAAAAATTGAAAGTTTTCAGAAAAATACCAAAATTTCACCCTAGGCTAATTTCGGTATTCCGAATCCAAAAATGAAGTCCATTTTGAAAAATAAAATTTATAAAATTTCAAAAAGTGGTTATTACTATTCATAACGGCTAGTTTTAATAATATTTTAATAGCATATCGTTGTTTAGTGAAACTCGGTATTGCGTACGATGCAAGCTATCGAGGAAGGTCGCGATTGCGTGTAAAGTAAGCAAAGAAAGTGTGTAGTGAAAGATTCCTTTGATGGTATATAAAAAAAATATATTACTCATAAAAATTTCGGGTGTTACAATGCATTGTGTGTACCCTGGTTCATGGAATGTACCATCGAAACACCACATGGGTGTGTACGCCAATAGACTTGGTGCGTAAAAGCCCACGTACACATCGTGTAGATCATGTACAACAAATGTACCACATATTGGTACCTTCTCATGTACCTCACATTCTTATCCATGTAAGTAGCTTGGTCATGTTCCACTACATAGTGTGCAACCAACACAGGGTCAGGTGCTCCTATACAAGTTGTCTAACTGAGTACTCATATAAAAAACCAAGTCCTAGTACCTGGAATTTATACCCCTTACATGGTTTATACTTCCAAAAAATAATCATTTTGGAACATTAACACAAGTTATTTGTTCTCTAAACCACACTCCATGTACATGAGTTTTCATGAATAGAAAACTCCCCAAAATTCCACAAAACTCCGTTTTGTTTGTAAAAGCTGCGTACCAACATAATATGTTTCCTATATAGTCTTAAAAATGATTGAATTCATGAAAATGATAAATATATGGGGATTTATAGAAATAAGAAACATAATACCATTAATAATAATTCATTAAAGCTTTACCCATTCTGAAAATCCACAACTATCACATGACGGTCTAAATCCTCTAGATCTACATGGAAATACATCTATTCCCCTCTCTATATCTCTATCTACACCCCATATCCTCTCTATATCAAGGTGAATAAACCCATATTTTGTCATACATGAAAATCTATCTGATAATGGAATAAAATAAAAAGGAAAAATCAAATGAATAATAATATAAGAAAAAAAAGAAAATGGGGTACGGGCTGGACCCTGAACCTAGCATAATTTAATGTGCTACCTAGGAAAAAATCAACATTCTATACTCAAAGTTTGTGAAATTATCTCAATATAATTATCTCTTCAAAATTTATTTCAAATATAGCTTATACAAATTAATTAATATTTTAGTAAATAAATATTAATTATTAACTATTCAACTAAGATTAGAACGACTCATAATTCCACCAAATTATTTTTGTTATGTAAACACACTATTCCTGGACCAGAAAAGTGATCAAAAAAATAATGAAATTATTTTCTAAGGGAAATAATCATTTTACCCCCTTCCAAGTATCATAAAGTAATATTTTTTTGAAAAAAGATTCAAATTCATGTTCGAAAAAACATTTTCCTTATAAAATTGACCAAATCCTATAGAAAATCAATGTGAAGATCATATAATATCATATTGAATATAAAATGTATTTTTATAGGTTAGTAAATTTCAAATGCAATAACCATAAATCAGATCAAATCATAATTAAAAAACATAAAATACTATTTCAACTCTAACGATCACACTATGCTGTAAAAATAAAGTTTATATACTTTTATATTTTACTTATTTTATTGATATAAGAATCCCAAAATGATGGGTGGGGGGGGGGGGTAGAAAACATAAACGATCAGAAGATCATTACCCATATAATAATGAATATATAGGTACATTTGATGTATATTTGTTTCTTGTTAATGTAATTCTCATAAAAATTACAGTTTTTTCGATCTATTGGTTTTATATAAATATGAAATTTACATTATAATGTAATTTTTTTATGATTTAAAAGAATAATATACTATCAAACACTAATCCAATCACAATAGTTGAATAAGAATTGTGTGTACTAAAAATTTAATCGATTCTTTGACTTATCCTCCATGAAATCATGGTTTTTTAATATCCTTCCTATCGACCTTGAATCAAATTTTCTTCTGAATTATGTTCATTTTCTATATTATAAATTTTTTATTAAATTTTTGTGTCATTCAAGTCAACCATGAATGTTTATATCCAATTACAATGTTTTTTGTCTTATACGATTGTTCTTTATTTGAATTGTTTAGTTTGTTATTTGGTAGAATTGTTGTTGTTGATTGTTATGTTCAAAACATATCACTTAATTTAGTAATTATATTTTCTAGTTTCAAATATTGAATTTTTTTTATGATTTGTCAATTTTTTATATCAAATGTTTTCAAAACAATAAAATTTGCACTATTACTATGGCCTATTTCATATTTTAGGAAATTGTTAATGACCAAAACCTATGAAAACATGATCATTGACATAGAGATAATATAAATTATGTCTTACATATTCCATTGAATTTAACTAGGAAAAACTATCATTTTTTCAGAATAATAAATATTTTATTTTCCATACATCAAATATTATTTGTCATTGGGACACTCCAATGAAACTAAATAAACATAAAATACTTATAATTCATTAACCTATATGAGTAGAATGGTTGATGAAAATGGTACAGAATAAAAATGATGACATATGAATTAGTTATTTAGATACAATCATCCTAAACTTACATGATTATTTCTTATTAATGATCACGTACCTATTGTATCACACCCAATATTTTGAAAATAAATATTGAATGAATGAAACATTTTTTCCCTTCAAAAAAAAGACATTTTATAACCTATTAATTAAACACAAATTTTCCACTACTATGTTTTTAATTTCTAGAAAAAGTCATCTAGAGTTGTGATCATTAAGTCATATAGAGTTTGATAGAACCAACTTGTTTTTTATGAATAGTAACATACCCTTATGAATAGTAAATTGAATTGTAATATGAACCTTATTAATATTAAATAGTGATTTTATTTTATCTTCTTAATGTAATAATATAATGAGATCTTAATCAATATTTCAATGTTATATAAAACATATTATACATTAAAAATTGTTATTTTTCAAATTAACCTAGATTTTATTTAGAAATAAAATTAATAATATAGAAAATTATCATTGATAAATGGACTATTGGTTGATTTATACATGTCAAAAGTTGTTAGGTTTAGTATTTTGGATTTTTCTAAAATTGTAGAATTTTTTAGGCATAGTGAAATGCGATAAAATATCGTATATAGAAATAATTAGTTAAATACATAATTTATGACATCATTAGTGATGTAAGGACACTAGGTTAGAAATAACATGAACTTATTACTATTAGGTGTCACATGAAACAACAATATTAGGTTTCTTGATAGAAATAATAAAATAATGAATAAAATATGCAAAATTCACTCCTCTCTACCAATATAACCCCCCTTACTCCCTCATATCTTTATTTCTATATGCCTTGAAGATCTTCAATTCTCACCCAAAATACACTTAACTAGTCACTAACCACGTCTAAGAAGATCTTTTTCTTTCCAAAATAACAAAACCCCATCCATTTACGATATTATAAATGAGGTGGATTCAACAGTTAAATTCACAATTTATTGCGTTCGTTTTCATTTCCTGTTCCTTTATAGTGATACCCTCTCCCCAAATCCTATGTCAAAATGACCATGATAATTCTATTATCATATATATACTAGAATTATATCATGTTAATGAAATAACCATCATCAATATTCTTACACGCTCTCTATATCTCTCTCATTTATTTTATAGAGAAAATCATTGTCCGTGAGGTTCCAATTTTCAACTATTGTGGATGATGAAGTTTCATACATCAATTTCTACTCAATTACATGTCATGAAATCATTTTGATAGTAGAAACAGACTATAATATATTTATTATATCCTATTTAATATTTATTAACCAATATATGTTCATAATATTAAATCATATGACCAAACTAGTTCTTAATAATCAAATACTTCTAAAAATATATATGTGATTTTCATTAATATTTCATCAAATGATTCATCATTACACTATGTAACCAAATGATATAAGTGTAAATTTAAACCAATTTAAGTTAATAAATAATACCTGAATTAAATATTTTATATTTAAATCCTTTCTACATGAACTCCAATACATAAAAACAAGTGAACTGATTATGAAAATCATGAATACGAACACTATGGAACGACAAAATTCAATTTCATAACTAATAAATAAAGACATAATAGACTTCATAAAATCATGATATACTAAATAAATTTCTAAAAGGTTCTGAATTGTTTTATTAATATGTCTAATTTTATATTCAAAGACTTTATGGTCATGATCGGAACACATTCAGACATAAGGTAATGGGTTTTCAACCAAACATCAAATTTCCATCAGGTTACTTTTATTGTCTACTAACCTCGATGAAGATCATATGTATTATATGGTACTCCTAAAAAATATGTGTTACTATTATATATATCTTTACCAACCAGTATCCATAATTATTTCATGGGTATCTACTTGTTTTAAAATAATCTATTAAATTTATTTCTAAAATACATGCATGATTCAAGGGAATTTCTCAAATTCTTACATAATTTCAAGGGAACTTTATAATCTATTTTAGAAACAATCATATTTATAAAATAACTCAATTTATTATGAAAATAAATCCTTAAATTAATTATTTATTTATACAACGAATTTTCCAAAATAACTCTTCTAATCAAAATAAAAGAGTGTAAATCACAATAATTACATAATGATTTTATGTGAGTATTTTCGTCTATTTCAAAACTCTTGTTTATTCTTATGTAAATTTGGGATTAATTATTAATGATGGAATATAACATATTTAATTGGATTGTTTATGACTTTTTTATTGGGGTTGTTCTATCCTAAAACCATTCACCAATTTACTCTGAATGGTTAGTGTATAAGCTTAATGTACGGGGATAAATATTTACATTTCAATTTTCATTTCAATATGATTTTACATGTTGTTCACGTTTATTCCCACTAACAATAAGAATTAAATGCACTTATTATGTGATGGGTGGGGATCAATATATCCTCTAGATGCATCTGTAGACCTCATGAGATAAATATACATTGACATGGATGAGGACTTGCCCATTTTTAGATATAGTTTTGGTTGAGGCCTTAATCATTTTTAAACGTCCTGGTCAAGGCCATGATGATGTGTTTCAGAATGTCTATAATATGAACATACATAATTATGAATCTATTAATTGAAAGTTCATGTTGTTATTGTACTAGTATAATACCCATGATTATGTTTTATTACGCCATTTTTTACTCAACACATATTCCAACCATAATGTCTTTAAATTTAATATTTATAAAGGTATGTGTTTTAATTATTCACCATACCTAATGTTTATGATTATGATATCATCCACTATATTTATTACACTTACTAAGATTATGACCTCACCCCTTTCTTATGTTTCTTTTTCCCATGATATGATGAAGTATGTTACGAGGGACTTGTAGGCATAATCATGAAGTCATGGATGTTTCTAATGGAAGAAATTATTATTGGTTTTCCTTTCATAATGTAATATTGAACATATATATGTAACTTGTTTCCAAAATATACTAATATTTTTGGTCATTTAGGATGCGTATTCCATTTTTATAAACTAATGTAATAAAATAAGGAACCAGCCTTGAGAAACTGGAGTTGGGAACTTATATTTTGTAACACCACAAAATTTTATAGTACGTTATCTCATTAATGTAATTCAATTGCTCGTGCTACAAGCAACACCAAGTTAGAGCACAACACAACATACAAAACCCATCATTCAAAAGATGTTATTAATAGAATAAACTAAATTTTTAACATTAAATACTTTATATAATTTTAACATCCATATTATGTGTTTCCTAGATGAAATATAAGAGAAAATTCATTTCTTCAGATAGAAGAAGTATTTTTCAAAAATGAAATTTTACTGCATTTTAATGGTGAATCATTTTTAAAAATAATATTTTACACTTTTATATATTCAATTTAATGAAATTAAATTCATCTTTTGTTTGGGGACATAAAAAAATTTAGTTTGGATAAATACTTTTTACTTCTCTGATAACATCCATATTTTGACAAATAGTAAAAAATACTATGTTTTAATAAAAACAAATTTGTTAATAAAATTAATTTATAGTGATAAATTATAAATTTTAAAGGTTTTTAAGTATAATTAGATTATATTTTTATTATTTATTATAATTTAGGTTGTTATAATTAATTTCACATTTAAATTTCACATAATCACATGTCAATCTCTGGATAGTTTTTACTTTTTTAAAAACCCGTTTTTTGGTATTGACAATGGGAATTAATTTTAAATTAATAAATGAAAATTCTATTTTTTTAATTTTGAAAAATAGATATAATTTTTGAATTCAAAATATTAAAATTATCTTAGGGTTAATTTTTGGTATTTTTCTGAAAACATTCTATTTATGATGAATAGTGAAAAACACTCAATTATTTTTTAAAACCGACTTTTTTATTTAAATAATTATTTATTATATTTAAATTTATATTAGGTAAAAATACATAAATAATCCTTACATAAGTTCAATGTAATTAACTAATGTCATTTTATAAAATGTTTTGATATATAATAATTTTATTGAACTTTTTATTGTATTTTCCCCACCTTCTAGGAGCATTTTGCAAATTTGCATAAAAATTAATTTTAACACTTATGTGAGTTGAATTTAAAAAATAAAAAAGACATGGTTAATATAAGACTTTAAAATTTGGTTCAATAAGATTTAAATAATATTTGGTGAATAGTATCTTTTGACTTTTATTTACCATGGTTAAAAGTAAATAGGGTAATTAGGGGTCAAAATGATTTCATAATTACCCTAACACATGTCCTAATTCAATTGAATAAGTATAATTATACATAAAAAACCTTAGGAATAAAATATGATCCTATTTGGTTATCTTGGATTAGATTATTACATTTATTGTTATTTTATTAAAAGAAGCGTTAAAAGAGTTAAATTCATTTTTTAATAACTAAACTATATTTACTATATGGTTAACCACAAAATAAATTAGACCATAAATAATAAATAGAAAACTAAAACTATTTCCTAAATAATGGTAATTTTTATAATTTTTATATATTATATAATTTAATTTATTTATGACAAAATGACGATGCAATAATGACCCTATTAATGAAATATTAAGATAATTCATATTATAAATATCCAAATAAATGTAAAATAAGAATTCTGATAAACTAAAATAATTTTATAGGTTAATATAACATGATATGTTTTTTTAAATAAAATTTATTCTAATTGAAAATGTTTTTATGGCTTTCAAAAAAATAAAATTCTTAATAGTTTGAAAATTGACAAAATTGATTTTTTCAAAAAAATACTATATTATTAATTCATATAATATACCTAAAAATCTACGGTTCGGCCAAAATACTTAGATAAGGTTATATATATTAATAAATAACAACATGGGCTTCCCTTGACTTGTTATATTATGTTTATTAACCATAGAATATGAAAATACAAACAGACAAGGAAAATGACAAACTATTTAACTAAGAGTTGTATCTAAATGATAATGTTAATATGATAAACTAAAACTGACTTAAACCTATTAGTTGATATTTCTTCGACCATTACCCACCTTATAATCTAAATAAATCATTTTTATCAATTAAAAATTGAAATTGATTTTATTATAAAATAATATTTCAATCATTTCTTAAAATGACCCACATATCTCCTATAAAAGGGAACTTCTCCTTCTTTTTATTTAACACCTCCAATGCAATTTGACTCATCCATAACCTGACCAAATATCCTCCCAAATTCCCTCAATTCACCATAATTTCTATACAATGATCACAAATCCAACTTAAGTAGCCCTTTTGATCAAATCAAAAGGAAGAACCCGAAGAAGAGGTAAATAGTTCATCACCAATTTCACGTTCGTTTCTTCTTCCAATTTTTATTTATTTGTTGTTTCCATTTTAAAATAATTAATCAAGTATATTCTATATATAATTGTGTTATAATATAAATGGTACAACCATATTCACTATTCTATCCATTTTCTAAATGATAAAGTCACCACATGTTTGTACGTACGACTTACCGTCTCCAAGTCATGGTGCAGTTTGTTATTCCAAAACATCGTTATTTGTATGGGTATAATAATGATTATAAATGATGTGAATACTAAATAGAACTTCTTAATTATTCTTTATTTATTATATAACATCCAATTACATACTATTTAACCATAAATATAATGATATTGTAACTCGTGCGTGCGTACAGATTACCTTCTCCACAACGCGATGAAATTCATTCCCACGTTGACCATTCGACGATGATTATAAAAATATATTTTACTAACAATTATGTAATATATGACATAATAATTATACTGGATATATATATATATATATGTATATTTATTTATTTACATACATATATCTTATTCACTTACTTCCGTTCAATACGATATGAAAACAGAAACAACACTTAGTCGTATGTACAGCCTAACGTCTCCATAAATGGCGCCTTCCATTTCATATATCTATCAATTATAAATATTTACATTCAAAATATATATGATATATAAATCAAGGTTTATATTCTTCAATTATTTAAATCCAGATCTAAATGACAAAATCAAGAATAACAAGTTAAAACACATACAATAAAGGAAGTGATTATTAGAAAAAATGTTAAATTTACATGGAAATATTTATTAAATGGGTTTTATAATGTCATAAATGAATCATTTATGATATTATACATGTTAATATGGTTCTGTTATAATTTTATAACATACAATGGTCATTATACAAGAGGTTAAATGTACCCTTGATCAAAGGAAAGTGCAAGGTAAGGGTTAATTTTATAATCTCTTTATTATCCGAGGATGTTTTTACGTATATATTTACGGAGAAATATTTATTAACCATGTCCATGATTCATAAAATAGTTTTCAATGGGATTAATTATAGGGTGAATTTTACTAAAACATCATTTTAAATTTCTTATGATTTATTCTTATAAACCTTTCTCATTAATGTCCATATGTTCAAAATTGGTTTAAGGATTTATTTATATGGACATGAATGTTTTAAAATCTCAATTCCTTCCAAAAGATTCAATGTGGTATGGGACACTTTGATTCAAAAATATCTTTTAAATTGATTCCTTTAAAAATTATGTTACTTTTAAATGATTTCATGAAAAAGTGATATTTCTCCCAAATCATTTTACTCTTCATTGTAAACTATGTCATCATCCTTTTCAAGATATTATTTTTGATCAAAGATTATTTATTATGAAACAAATCTTTTATATTGTATTGAAGGTTTTGTGCTATGTTTGACTATGGATGTGTTTTTTTACCATTCAAGGTTTACAAATAAACTATTGTCATTTCTTATTCTAGTTTTAAAACGAATGTTTATGTTAGGTTTAAACCCTTTCATATGAGGAATGAATTGCACTTAGTGAGTGATGGGTGGAGCCCTATATAGCTACTCGATGCATCGGTAGGTCTCTTGAGACAAACTAGTGTCTTGGGAAAATGATTTGACAAAATATTATTTGTAGTCTTGGCACAAGACCTTGACTATGTGATTTTGAAGTCTGGAATTATACACTCCATCATTATGAAATTTCCTATTGATATTACATGTTATTATTTGACTAGTAGAATATCAATGTGAATAAGTAAATTTCATTATTTGATCTATCATTTCCATATTATTCCGAAGTTTAAGTTTAAAAATATTTTGTTTTAAGACATTGCATTTAATGATTATGCTTATTTATGAAAGATTCTACAATATTATTATCCTTACTTTATATCTAAGCTCCCACTTTATATGTTTTATTTTTTCCTAGATGCGAAGAAGTATATTATGACTGACCTACATGGATAGTATAAGGGATTTTAAAGTCATCAATGGAGGCAATTTTGTTGTGGTTTTTCACTTTTTGTTTGTAATTTTAATTTAATGTTAATGTATGTAATCTAATTTCCAAGAATGCTAAACTGATCGGTCCTTCAAGAAATGATTCACATAAATCATGGAAATTTATTAAATAATGCACCATGTCCAGGATTCTAGGGTCAGGGCATTATAGTTGGTATCATAGGAAGTTTAGTAAAAACCTTAGAATTATATTCTGAAAAACTCTAATTATAGAACATTACCCTAAGATAGAATTTGAGGATTAGTAAAGAAGAAATGTCTAGAATTTTGTTAATGTAGATATTTTGTGTATTTTCCATGAAATACATCCCTGTATGGATACTAGCAGATAGAGGCAGCTTTGGAACAGATGTACCTAGAAGTGGAAACTCTAACAATGAGTTTCGTGCCTGACTTGGGGTATCCTGGAACACGACAATGGGCCTTGCTGCACTCTTGGTTACAACACTACTGGGGGATATTCTTAGGATAATTCACATTTTCATTACAATCCATTATGAAGTATTTTAGAGTAAATACTTCCTCAATGAAAATATTTTAGGATTATATATTCTATGCATAATATTTTTAATTTACACTATGTATTTTACAAGTTTGTAATTATTCACTGTGATTCATAAACTAACCTAGTGTATGTCATTGTTTAGAAATGGCGCCTAGTTGAAGGAATGAGAATTCTAGCAATACAGTAGATCGAAAGATTAAGAAGTATAATATATTTCATTGTATTAAGAAAACATTTAAAAGAAAAATATTCACCCACGTATTCTCATAATATGAACTAATAATATCATATTTTAATAAGATAAGTAATGAATTCTCTAATTCCTATGGATTTGAAGTGAAGCTAGAGAAGAAAAGGATGGAAGAGAGAAAAAAGGATAAAGGGAGGAGGGGAAAGAATGATTTTCCCAAATGTGATAACTATGGAAAGAATCTACTAGTAAATTCTTGAAGGGAATGGTAGTTTGTTAGAAGTGTGGAGAAAAAGGAAACTAAGTACATGATTTCAAGGGTAAGAAAAAGGTTTCAAATGTACAATTATTCAACTATAATGAGTTGGGACACTACGCGATGAAATGTCTGAATCATCATATTATAACCCAAATGATGCTATTGGATACTAATCATGTCATGATACTATAGAAGATGAAGAGGAGTGATTATATTTCTTAAGATGTTATTAAAGTATTGTTTCATTTGAGTATGGTATTAATGATATACATGTTATTAAAAATATCGAGTATAAAAGGATTGTACTGTATTACTATTTCATTAAGGACATGAGATTGTGTAGAACTAAGAAAATTGAATCAACAACAGGATAATTTTTTTTGGAAAATATAAGGTTAAGTGAAAGATAAACCACAATATGGGTCTGATTGTGAGGTCATGATTTAGGAATAATATATGATTGGTTTGGATAAATTTTATTGGATATTCATTACTACCTTGAAAATGATTAAAGATTTGTATATTCCATCATTGTTGGAATTTACAGTATTTATGAATAGAATGAGTATATTTATTAATCTATAAGGAATAAGGTAGAATTAATGTAATCAATAATATTTTATAGTAATTCAGGGTGTTATAGTGTTTTAAAAGAATACATGATGAAGGTATTCACATGCTATTACATGGAAGAAAGGAACTTCATTGGGATTACCTTCCTTATAAATTTTGGAGAGTGAGTTTGGACAGAAGTATTTTGGATAAGTCCAAAGGATGGAATCAATTAAGATTGAAATTGGATAATATTGTTTTTTAAATTCATTTTTATGATTATTTTAATTTTTATAAAAGGGACAACCTGGAGGTCAGGTGTCAACCTGTCGCGTCCAGCAAGGCCGCAAGACTTGAACCCGCAACTAAAGGGTGACATGGGTACATCACCTACCACTAGAAATCTTGATGAAATGGTTTGTATAATGCAGTTTTTTATAAATAGTATAACAATGAATTAAAATTTTATTATTTTTGGAACCCTATACGATTAGCATACATAGAATATTTTAGAATTCTGTTTTCTTTTGGAGTGAAATATGAGTTTGTGGTGGGAAATAGTTAAAAAATGAAACTCCTCTTGACAATTATATTTTTTCCTCTTATTCTAGGAATAATCTAATTCTTAAAATATAGGGAAGGGGTCATAAAACCAAAAATGTTATATCCTAATACCTTATTTTTTTTTTGAACTGATGAGATTTTAAATCGGCATAGATTGATGGATTTGAGCCTCTCAATTGTACACTTGTTTGTGAGTGATGACCTCTATCAATCCCTATAAATATTTATGTTTTTTCTCCAATTACGTGTCTCTAATTTCTCCCAATGTTCCCTTAATCAAGATCATAATTTGGTGGTGACTAATTCGTTTCCATTTCCCTCTTATTAAGACTATATTTTATTAATCCAATTTTCAATTTTGGTTTCCAACAAAGGTATTTTTTATTTTTATCCTATTATTTTCAAATAAAAATTTCAAATTGTGAGTACACAATTCATTTAATGAGAGGATAATGTAACACCCCAGGATTTAATCATACATTATATCATTAATATAATTCAATAGCTTTCGCAAAATGCAAAACCAAGTTCGAGCACACCACAACATACAGAACCATCCATTAAAAAGCGGTTGTGAATAGTACTAACTACATTTTCAATCTTATATACTTGTTATAATTTTAACATCCATATTATTTTTTTCTTAGATTTAATATAAGAATGAATTCATTTTTTAGATGAAAGAATTATTTTTCAAAAAATGCAATTTTATAGCCTTTTAATAGCGAACCCTTTTTGAAACCAATATTTGACAATATTATATATTTAATTTAATGAAACTAAATTCTTTATTAGTAGAAGGAAATAAAAAAGTTTCTTTTGGATATATTTTTTATGTTTCTGATAACATTCATATTTTGATGAAAAGAGAAAAATATTATTTTTCATTAAAAAAATTATTAAATCAAAATTCTTTAAATTTTTAAATTTTGAATTTGAAAGTCATTAAAGAATAATTGGATTATATATTTATAATTTAATACAAATTATCTCATTATATGTAATTTTACATTTAAATTTGACATAAAAACATGTCAATCTTTTGATAGTTTTTACTTTTTTAAAACTCACTTTTCAGTTTTGAGAAAGGAAATTAATTTTAAATTAATAAATGTAACTTCAATGTTTTTAATTTGGTATTATATGCTTCATTTTTTAATTTGGAATATTATAATAATCTTAGGGTTAATATTTGGTATTTTTCTGCAAAATTTCAATTTTTTATGGATAGTGAAAACCCGGAGTTGTTGTTTAAAATTTAATTTTTATTTAAATAATTATTTATTTTAATTAAATTTATTTAGTTCAAAATAAATACTTAATACCTAAACATGTTTAATTTAATTCATTTGAGTAATTTTATAATATGGTAACATATATAAAAATTTTATTGAACCTTTTATCGTCTTTTACCCACCTTCTAAGAGAATTTTGCAAATTTTCATAACACTTAATTTCACTATTTCTGTAAGTTGAATTTCAAAAATCCGAAATACACAGTTAATATCATTAAGTAAAATGTGGATCAATAAGATGAAAATAATTTTTTTGTGAATAGTAACTTTTGACTTTTATTTTCCATGGCTAAAATTAAATTGGGCAATTAAAGGTAAAAATGATATCATAATTACCATAAAACATGTCCTAATTCTATTGGAAAAGTATAATTTGACCAAAAACAAACTTATTAATGAAACATTATCCTCTTAGGTCCCCTTGGATTAGATTGGGATATTTTTTATAATTTTATTTATAGAATAGTTAAAGGAGTTAAATTCAATGTTTAGTAACTAAACTATTTTTAATATAGGGATACACGGAATATAAATTCGACTATAGATATTCAAGAGAATACTAAAAATATATCTTACATAATGTAATTTTATTTATAGTTTTTATACATTATATAATTTAATTTATTTATGACAGAATGATGATGCATTAATTACTTTATTAATGAAATATTAAGATAATTGATATTATAAATATAAAAATAAATGTAAATTGAGACTTCTAATAAATTTCAATAATATTTTATTTTAATATGACATGAAAAGGTTGTTTAAATAATTTTTATTATAAGTTATAAAGTTATTATGGCTTTCAAAAAAATAAAATACTAAATAGTCTCAAAATTGACAAAATTGATTCTTTAAAACAAATATTGTATTATTAATTGATTTAAAATTACTAAAAATATATTATTAGACAAAATAACATAGATAAGATCATATATATTAATAACTAACCACATGGGGTTATATTTTCTTGTTATAGTACGTTTATTAACAATAAAATATAAAAAAACTAAGAGACATGGTAAATTTCAAACTATTTAACTAAGAGTTAAATTTCAAAGATAAGGTTAATAAGATGACCTAAAACTATCTAAAACGTATTGGTTTAGATTTTTCAGACCCATACCCTCATTATACTTTAAATAATTTAGTTTTTTTTATTTGAAATCAAAAATGATTTTATTATAAAATAACATTTCTAGTGTTTCCTAAATTGATTGTCACCTCTCTTCTAAAAGGGATCTTCAACTTCTCTTAATTTCACACCTCCAAATCCATTTGTCTCGGCCAAATCCTGACCAAATATCCTCAAAAAATTCTTCATTTAAACAAAGAGTCCATAATTTGATCATATATCCATCCTATGGATCCCTTTCAATCAAATCAAAAGGAAGAACCCGAATAAGAGGTAAATATTTCATCACCTCTTTCAAGTTATTTTCTTTTTCCACTTCTTCATTCATTGTTGTTTCCATTATAGAAAATTACTCTTGTATCTTCTATATAATTTTATGTCATCATAAAAATTTAATAACCATGTTCATAATTCTATCCATCATAGGAATGACAAAGTCACCATACGTGCATGCGTACCACTTACCGTCTCCACGTCATGGTGTAGTTTCATAATCAAAAACATCATTATTTTGATGGGTATAATAATGATTATAACTAATTAAATAATAAATATAAAATTTTAATGATTCTATATATATGATATAACATCCAATTAAATATGATTTCACCGTCAATATATTGATATTGTCGCTCGTGCGTACGTACAGATTACCATCTCCACAACGCGATGAGATTCATCCCCACGTTCACAATTCAACGATGATTATAAAAATATATTTTATTAAAATGTATATATTATATGAAATAATAATTCTACTAGATATATATACATATATATATATATATTGAGATATATTTAATTACATATATCTTATTAATTTACATCTGTTAAATACGATATAAAAATGGAAACAACGTTTATGCGTACGTACGACCTACTGTCTCCACAAACAGTCCCTTCCATTTCATATATCAATAAATTATAAATAATTATATTTTAAATATATGTGATATACAAATCATGGTTTATAATCAGTATGTGTTTAAATCATGATCTAAATTATACGATCAAGAATAACTATTTAAAACATGTACGATAAAGAAATCTATTATTACCGAAGATGTTAATTTAACATGAAAATCAATATTAAATGGGTAGTATAAAGACATAAATGAATAATTTATGATATAATAAATATGAATATGGTTATGGTATTATTTAATAACTTAATATGGTCATTACTTAGGAGGTTAAACGTACCCTTGACCAAAGGAAAGTTCAAGGTAAGGGTTAATTTCACAATCTATTTATTATCTAAGGATGTTTTTATATAAGTATCTTCTAGGAAATATTTATTATCTATGTCCATGTTTTATAAATAAGTTTCAAAAATTATTATTTTTAAGGTATTTTTTTCTAAAACATCATTTTAATTGGTTTAATGATTTATTCTTCTAAACAGTTCTCATTAATGTCCATGATTTCAAAATGGTTTTAATGATTTATTTATATGGACATGAATGTTTTAAAATTTAAATTCCATTCAAAAGTTTCAAAGTGGTATGGGACACTTTGATTCAAAACTATCTTTTAAATAAATTATTTTATAAATTATATGTATTTTAAATGATTTCATGAAAAGGGGTATTTCTCTCAAAGATTTTTACTAGTAATTTTCAACTATGTCAACATACATTACATGATATTATTCATGATCTAGGTTGATTTGTTATGATATAAATATTCCATTTTGTATTGAAGGTTTTGTGATATGTTATAATTTGGATGTGTTATTTTTATACCATTCATGGTTTATGGATAATTTT
Organism: Viscum album; assembly: GCA_963277665.1. Taxonomy (NCBI): domain Eukaryota; kingdom Viridiplantae; phylum Streptophyta; class Magnoliopsida; order Santalales; family Viscaceae; genus Viscum; species Viscum album. The sequence continues at coordinate 1,048,353,574 of OY728130.1, read as the reverse complement.
TATCATTAATAATGTTTATTTTAATACAATTTTTTCTGGTAAGTTTAAATATTTCCTTATGAGGAATGCATTGGACTAAGTTAGTGATGGGTGTAGGTCGCTAAAAATCCTTGATTAATTAGTATGTCTCATGCGACAAACTAGTGTCTTGGCATAAGGGCATGACAAAATAATATTTGTAGTGTTGGTATAAGTACTTGACTCTGTGGTTTTGAAGTCTTGATTTTTTCATTCCATTATTATGATGTTGTCTATAGATATTACATGTGATTAATCGACTAGTAGAATATCCATGTGAATAAGTAAATGAAATTATTTGATTTATCTTTTCCGTATTATGATGAATATTATGTTTTAGTGGATTTTGTTTTAATATATTGCCTTATATTTTTATTCTTATTTATGAATGTTTCTGCAATATTGTTATCTTTACAAAAATATAAGATAACCCCTTTCTAGGTTTTATTTTTCATTTTTGTCAAGAAGTAAATTATGACTGACCTACCAGGATAGTTTAAGGGAAATGAATGTGGTCAATAGAGACAATTTTGTTGTTGTTTTTTCATTTTATGTTTGAAATTGTAATGTAAAGTTAATGTATATAATCTATTTTCACATAATTATAAATTGATCGGTCCTTCAGGACTTGATTCCTTGTAATCATTTCAATATATTAAAATAATGCACCAGCACTGGGCTTCTGGGGTTGGGGTGTTACGTATTTGATATCAGAGAAAGTTTAGTTGAAAACATTTAAATTAGAATAGTAAAACATAGATTAGGGAAGAAAACCCTAACATAGTATTTGGGGACTAGCATACAAGATCATCCTGATATTTTTGTGAGGAATACATTATGTTGATATTTCTAGAAAATACATCCTCCTCTGGATGCTAAATGTGGATGTGGTTCTTGCACAGATATACCTAGGAGTGGAAACTCCAAAAAGGATTTTTGTGATCGATCTGGGGTATGATGGTACATGATAATGGGCCTTACTTCACACTTGATTTGAAACTCCCTGGGGATATGCTTAGGATAATTTAAATTTTCTTTATAAGACATTATGAATGGTTTAAATATTAATTTTACTTAAAAAACCACGTATGTGATTATGGGATATGAACTCATAAGGATTAAATTTATGCTATTTATTTTTTGAGAAGTTATTTTTATAAATTATTATTCATAAAAAAAATCTAGTGTATGTAATTATCTTGAAATGGATCCTAGTAGAAGGAATAGAATCTACATGAACATGTGTATCCCATGTAGTGATTTCCCTCCGATGCAATATAAAGATGTTGGATCTAGAGCTCCAACTAGTGTAGAGCAACTTATAAATATACTGGGACAACTTACTTAGGTTATGAACAATAACTGTACCTATATGGAGTATCCATATCCACCATGTGGTGGAGGTTTATTAGATCACTTTATGTGAAAAAAAACCTCCATCATTATATGGGACTAAAAACACATTTGTAGTTAAGCAATGGATATGTTCCCTATAGATGATATTTCACGCTTTGGGATGAAACAATATAGAGAAGTTAATCATGTAATTTTATCGTCTATTGGACGATGCAGATCTATGGTGGATGTTAATCCAAAACACAAAGGATGAGTATGAGAATGAATAGGTGTAATGTAGGGTCATTAAATAAAATGTTCCAAGAGAAATAACTTCCTCATGAATAGAGAGCACATATAGAAAGGAAGAATCTAAATTTGAGGTAAATGTAAGATGATAATGTTCCATGAAATGAATCTTACTTCCCAATGATATCAAGATATACTATAGACTTCATTCAAAATAAAAGAAGAAAATTGATCGATTCATTGATGACTTAAATCAATTCCTCTGGTGGGCATTGGTCTCCCAATGTATTTTATCATATGAGGATACAGATTCATGTGCATTCAAGATAGAAAAATAATTACCTATGTATTAGGAATTTAATGGAATGAAATAGAAAAAAAGGGTAGCTGAAAACTACTAGAAAGGAAATAAGAAAACATGGAATAAGGGGAGATTTGAGTTTACACCTTTTGATAATTGTGGAAGGAAATACCATGATTCCTATTTAAAAGGAATAGGATTATGCAACAAATGTGTACGAAAATTATGCCTTTCCAGTGATTTAAAGGGGATTAAAGATGACATTATTGTTCAATGATATAATTATAGGGACATGGGACTCAATTCTAATTAATGTCCTAAGCATCAAGGATACATACCACAGAAATGGCCAAGGTAATATGGATAAGAATATGAGATCAAAACATCTAATAATGATATTCCTAATGATGCCATGGAAGGTAATTTAATCATTTACTCACACTTAGCCAATACTTTCTTCAATTCTAGATCATCATATTTTTTCATATCTTCCCAACTTTACATGAAAATTAGATATAACCATTTTGTTTTTATATGTGATTTTGTCATAAAAACTCAAAATAGAATTATCATTGCAACAATTTTGTGTTAGGAATCCCCCATTATGGCACATAAACATGATTTATCGACTGATTTTATTGTGATACACATTAATTAGTTTGATATAATCTTTTCTATGGATTATCATTTGAACCATGATTCCAAAATTTATTGCAAGAGAAAGAAGGTTACAATTTTTTAGGGTAATGTGGAGTCCCATATCTTTTAGAAAAAAATATCACCATATGATTCTCATCTAGATCCACCCCCGATAGCTCTATGTAATTCAATTATTTGAGAGAAAGGTAATGCAATAACAATGGGTGAGGAGAATAATGGTCAAATAGATGTCATTCCAATTGTGAAAGAATATGAGGATGTATTTCCAGAAAACATAATTGTATATTATCCAAAGTGGGAAATTGATTTATCCATTGACTTAATTCCAGGTTCAAGTCCCAAATCCAAGACCTCTTATATAATGGGAATTGTTGAGTTAGTGTAAATAAAGAAATAACTAGAGGAATTGAGTGCAAAAAGATTTATTCACCCTACTATTTCTCCATCTGGTGAACCAATTTTTTCATTAAGAATAAAGATGGATCCATGAGGTTGTGCATCTACTACATGGAGATCAATTTTGTAACCATAATGAATATTTATCCCCTACATCATATTGATTATTTATTTGATCACCATCATGAATCCAGATTTTTTTTCAAAGACTGATCTTCAATGTGGTTATCATCTATAGCATTTTATGAAAGAAGAAATTTCCAAAAAAGAATTTCAAAATAGGTATGGGCATTACGAGTTGATAATGAAGCATTTTGGATAGACTAAATCACCCTATATTTTCATCGATCTAATGAAAATAGATTTCAAAGAATATCTTGATGAATTTGTGATGGTATTTACTATTGATACCTCGGTATACTCTAAAATATATGAATATCATGAAAATCACATTCACACTATTTTGAAGACTCTTATTTGATATTAATTGTATGGTAAATTTAGCAAGTTGAATTTTGGCTTTAATTAGTATCTTTTCTAGGCCACATTATCTCTAAAGATGGAATATATGTTGGTCCTACTAAGAGAAAGGATGTGCAGGAATAGCCTAATCCATCCAACATAACTAAGGTACGTAGTCCAATTGGTTTAGTAGGTTATTATTGGCACTTTGATCAGAACATCACATGTTTAGCCATCCCAATGACCAGGCTAACACGTAATGGGTTAAGTTAGCATGGACAAAATAATGTGAGGACTATTTCGATGAATTGAAGATGAGATTACTGAATATTCTGGTCCTAACCCTATCATCAAGGAATGATTGAGTTGTGATCTATTACAATGAATTAAATAAAATAATTGGTTGTAACCAACAAAGTACAAATAATGTTACACATGTATCAATCATATGAGTAGTTTCTATTTTCTCTTGTAATTTTGAGGATGATAATTTTATTCACAATAAGGGAAAATAAGAGAATGAGTTGTTTCTATTGTATAATTTACCACTACATTGTACATTATTAGTGTTTCATGAATTATAATGTTAGTTAATTTGATTAAAACAATATGGGTAATACAAGTTTGAACAAGATCATTATAATGGGTGATATCCATGTAAATATAAATATCTAATACATAATCATCTTGATGGATATATAAATCTTTTTATATTCGTTACTAAACCTGTTATCTGTGAACAAATTTGACTAGAAATATAACGACTAATACTTTACATACATTTTTATTACATCAGAATTGAAGCAGACTTATTACAACATATAACAAAACCAGGAAAAGACCGTATATGTATAGTGTCTTTAGAAACTGGGAAACATAAACAACTGGTTCATAAAGCCTCTACACTATCTCCCATTTATTTCATCATATCTGTAGTCCCTTTTGACATATCTTTTTTAATAACCTTATTCCTGACCTGGGGAAAGAAAACATAGAAAAGGGTGAGGTCAAATGCTCAGTAAGGGCAAACAAAAGAAATATCAATCACATCATATACATAAGAGCATAACTTTTGGAAATATTAACCTGAAAAATAAATCATAATTTCATAACATGGGATAAATAATAGTAGTGAAATGTAATACCAACAATCATAACTTAAAACATGAAACTTTTTGGAATACACACATAATCATAGAGAATCATTTCTTATTAGTCAAGACTCATTTCCAAGACTATCTTAGTGGACAATGTCCATTTCGGAACTGAGTTCACTCCTCGTTTCAGTCCTGTTTCACTGAACCTGTTTAACCTACCGTTCTAGACATGTCTATCTCATGAGATATAAAATATTTACCCAATGCATTGGAGGGAGATAAAGCTCCCACCCCTCTCATAATGATACTATTCTTATGTGTGCCACAAAATCATCAATCATACATCATTGCATATCCCATGTAATAAAAATGGAATTCTTAAACAACATGACATCATAAAACAATTCATATAAGATAAAGGAATTCATAAAAATAATTCCATCACAACATAATAAAATCAATGTAATAATAGGGATATAAACAGAACCCTATATTATCATAGATGGAAAATAAATTTGATAAAACACTTGAACTCCATTCTTGAGGAAAATATCCTTTCTACTTCAAAAACAGTTTCCTTTCTTAACATGTCATAAAATTTTAAACTAAAAGGAGCTGATTAAAAATAAACTTGAAAACTTGTAAAGGAAGCTTCTTTGAAATAATGTTTTCAAAATCCATTCATGCCGTATGAGTTAAAAAAACATTCTTCTCGTACTTTTGTCGGAAAAGTCAAAAAGTACTTGTACGAAAAACGACAAAAGATTCATTTCATATCATTTACTAAAAACTCCCCGAAGTGTAAAATTGGATTTAAAAAATTGTAGGTGGATGGAAGTAATATTAAATATTGAGGAAACATGGATGTGGATGATAAAATACAACCCAGTAAATTTCAAAGTATAAACAATCTCGGATAAAAATGAGACTGTGATATTTCTCTTACCTTATATCCAATTTACTTCGTAAGTGTCCGATCCTCCTATATAATGATTTAAATAATGTTATTGGATTATTAATGAATCATAATCATTGTTATGATATCACATATGGTCATATTCGTAGCTTCATATTAGTAATATTTCATTACAACTTGTTATTCGGGTGTTTATTACTTTTTGTTCTTATGTGTGTTCTGTCGAATAAATTCTTATTCTTCTCTTTAGGATATATATACCTCATTTACAGAATTTTATTAGTGTAATATATATCATATTCATTCATTCAATTCATTTATTTAATCATTATTCAATGAAGATCTTGTAGAACGAGTCGCATCACATCGTGTAGACGGTATTCCTTACGTATACACGAGCGATGATATTGTTCCCATGATCACGGATTGTATTGGAGAGTATGTATACTATTTATGAATCAATATCACTTTAGAATAATCATATATAGTCATTATTTATTCCATTATACCCATCCAAGTAAGGTGGTGGTGGAAAATAGAGTACACCAAGGCGTGGAGACGGTATTTCGTACGTACGAACGCGCGGTGATTTCATTTTCTGTAGGATGGATAGATGGTAAAATAGGGTTTTTTCATACTTATAATAACATATTAGTATATGAGTGATACTTATGTTATTACTTCATAATGAAACTACCATATATGAATAAGTGGAAGAAGAAATAAAGTTGAAAGAATCGGTAACGGAAATTACCTCTTCTTTGAAATGCTTCTTTGAGACCTCCGTTTAAGGCACTAAAATTGGACTTGGAAGAAGACCAGGACCTCTAGGATGTCTCTAGGGAAGTGGAGATGAGAACGTGGCAGGGGTTGGCAGTGATTGAAGGCTCAATGTGGTGTGAGGAAGAGGGGAAGGAGGTTCCCTTTTATAAGGGAGGAGAGGGGCATCTTTGGAATAACAAAAAATATTATTTTATTATAAAGACAAATTCGGTTTTTAATAGTTTAAAATTGATATATTTTGAAGATAAGGTGGGGATGGGTCGAAACCATCTCATCCAATTGAATTTAGGCAAGTTTAGGTTCCTATTGTAACCTTATCATTTAGATTTAACATTAAGTTAAATAATTTTACTTTTACTGTGTCTTCTTGTATTCTTATACTATAAGGTTAATAAACATAAAATAAGCAGCCAAACGAACCCCAAGTTGTTTATTACTAATATATATAACCGTATCTAAGTCATTTGGCTGAACCTTATATTTTTAGGAATAAAATAACAATTACTAATATAATATTTTTTTTAAAAACCATTTTATGTCAAATTTGACACTATTTAGTAATTAATTTTTGTGAAAATCATAACAGAATTATTAGTTCGAACATAGTTAATTAAATCAATACTAACATGTCATAGTAACCTAGAAAATTAGTGGAATTCATAAAAAGTCTCAAATTATATTTATTTGGGTATTTATAACATCAATTATGTCAACATTTCATTAATAAGATAATTACTGCATCATATTTGTGTCATAAATAAATTAAATTATATAACGTCTAAAAATTACAAATAAAATATCATTATGTAGGGAATCTTGTTATCATTCTAATTAATATTTATAGTCTAATTTATCTTATGTATAACCCTATATTAAAAATTATTTACTTATTAAACATTGATTTTTACTATTTTAACCCTTCTTTAAATAAATTAATAATAAATGTCCTAATCTAAACCAAGTGGGCCTAAATGGTCATATTTTATTAATATGGTTGTTTTTAGTCGAATTACACATATCCAAAAGAATTAGTACATGTGTTAGTGTAATAATAATATCATTTTTACCCTTAATTACCCTATTTACTTTTAACCGTGGTAAATAAAAGAAAAAGTTACTATTCACCAAAAATTATTTTCATCTCATTGAACAAAATTTCACTTACTAACATCAACCCTGTCTCTAGGATTTTTGAAATTCCACTCACAGAAGCGGTAAAATTATGTTTTATGAAAAATTCAGTTTTTTTAACTACCACTTAGTGGTTTCACTATTCATCAAAAATTGAAAGATTTCAGAAAAAATACCAAAATTTCACCTTAGGCTAATTTCGATATTCCAAATCCAAAAATGATGTCCATATTGTAAAATATAAATTAAAAAATTTTAAAAAGTGGTTATTACTATTCATAACAGCTAGTTTTAGTAATATTTTAATAGCATATCGTTGTTTAGTGAAACTCGGTACTGCGTACGACGCAGGCTATCGAGGAAGGTCACAATTGCGTGTAAGGAAAGACAAGCACTTGAAAGATTCCTTTGATGATTTATATAACATAAAAGTCTCGAGTGTTACATTCTACCCCCCTTAAAATTAATTTCTCCCTCGAAATTCGTCACATTGTAACAAACAGATGAGGATACCTCTCCCCCATAATATCCTCGAGCTCCCATGTAGCTTCTTCTAATTGGTGGTTCTTCCATAAAACTTTCACCAATCGAGTGGTCTTATTTCGTAGGACTTTTTCGCTACAATCCAGAATCTCTATCGGCTGTTCTTCATAAGAAAGATCTTGCTCCAATGGTTCAACTTCTGAGTTGAGTACATGTGAAGGATCAGGTATGTACTTTCTTAGGAGAGATACATGAAACACATCGTGAACTTGAGAGAGATTCGGTGGAAGCGCCACTCGGTTAGCTACCTTCCCAACACGATCCAGTATTTCAAAAGGACCGATATACCTAGGGATCAACTTTCCCTTCTTTACAAATCTCATTACTCTCTTCCAAGGAGATATTCGTAAGAACACTTTATCACCCACTTCAAACTCTAAGTCTTTTATTCGGTTTTCAGAATAACTTTTTGTCGAATCTGAGCTGCTCTTATGGGTTGTTGAATAGATCTGACCTTTTCTGCCATCTCATCAACAAGATCAGGTCCTAATAGCTTTCTTTCCCCAACTTCATCCCAACAAGTTGGAGTCCTGCTTTTCTTTACATAGACAGATTCATAAGCAGCCATCTGAATACTGGAGTGAAAGCTATTATTATAAGAAAATTCAACCAAAGGTAGGTGTTGATCCCAACCACCATTGAAATCCATAGATAAAGCTCTCAACATATCATCTAGAGTTTGAATTGTTCTCTCAGATTGACCTTCTGTCGGAGGATGATAAGCAGTGTTGAAACACAACTCTATATCCAGAGTATGCTGATGTCTTCGCCAGAACATTGAGGTAAACCTCGGATCCCGATTACATATAATAGAAAGTGGTACTCAATAAAATCTTACCACTTCCTTTACATATATCCTGTCAAGATGATCCAAAGAGAAATCCTTTCTAATAGCGATGAAGTGTGCAGACTTTGTAAGATGATCAACTATGACCCAGATAGCATTATTTCCTTTAGATGTTTTAGGAAGTCTGGTGAAAAAGTCCATAGTGATGTTTTACCATTTCCATTTGGGTATGGGTAATGGTTGTAACATCCCCTTAGACTTCTATCTCTCATCTTTAACTTGATGACAAACCAAGCATCGAGAGGCATATTCAGCAACATCTCTTTTCATGACATCCCACCAGAAGTACACTTTCAAGTCCCTATACATCTTTGTGCTTCTAGGATGAATAGAGAATGAAGAAATATGAGCCTCATCCAGCAGAATCTTCTTTAATTCGGGGATGGGAGGAACACAAACCCAATTCCTGAACTTTATTATCCCATCACAATCAAGGTTGAATTCAGGAACATTTCTCAACTTCTTTTGTAACTCAACATCTTCTTTTTGTGCCTCTTTAATCTTCACACATATAGATGGTTAAACATTCATTTGAGAATGATACGATTTTCCCCATTCATTATAATTCCAAGATCCATCCTTTGTAAATCCATAATTATTGGATCTTTTGTGATCCTCATCATGGATAAACTAGCATGGTCTTGTCGACTTAATGCATCTTCCACCTTGTTTTCATTCCCAGGGTGGTAATGGATTGAGCAGTTGTAATCCTTAATCAGCTCCAACCATATTCTTTGGCGCATATTGAACTCCTTTTGTGTGAAAATATACTTTAAACTTTTATGATTAGTATAAATGTCACACCTTTCTCCATAATGATAATGACTCCAAATATTTAATGCAAAGATTACCATAGCTAACTCCAAATCATGAGTTGGGTAATTTTGCTCATGTATTTTCAATTGTCGTGAGGCATAAGCTATCACCATATAATTTTGCATAAGAACACACCCCAATCCCTTCTTGGATTCATCACTATAGATGACAAACCTCTCTCCACTACAAGGCAGTGTGAGCATAGGTGCACTGGATAACCTTCTTTTCAACTCCTTGAAATTTTCTTCACATTCCTCTATCCAAACAAACTTAACTCCTTTCTGAGAAACTTAGTGAGTGGATTAGATAATTGTAAAAATTACTTCACAAAACGTCAATAATATCTAGCCAAACCAAGAAAAATTCGGATCTCAGTTACTGTTGTTGGTCTCGACCATCTTTCGATAACCTCTGTTTTTGCTGGATCCACAGATATCCCCTCTTTTGAGATTATGTGACAGAAAAATGAAACTTTTTGAAGCCAAAATTCACACTTGGTAAATTTGGCATAAAGATTCTCCTTTCTCAGGGTCTTCAATATAATTCTCAAGTGATCTTCATGTTCTTCCTTTCCCTTTGAATAGACAAGAATATAATCTATAAAGACTACCACAAAGTGATCAAGATAGTCTCTAAAGACTATATTCATCAAATCCATGAAGATAGCAGGAAAATTAGTAACACCAAATGGCATCACTATAAATTCATAGTGTCCATACCTTGTATGGAAAGCCGTCTTTGGTATATCCTCCCTTTTGACCCTTAATTGATGATACCCTGAATGAAGATCAATCTTGGAAAAGTATTGAGCTCTGCTTAGTTCGTCAAATAATTCATCAATGCGTGGTAGAGGATATTTTTTCTTCATAGTGGTCCTGTTAAGTTCTCGATAATCAATGTAAAGTCTCATTGATCCATCATTCTTTCTAACAACCAGAAACGCTGCCCCCAAGGTGATGCACTAGGGCGTATGAACCCCTTATCAAGATTCCCTTGGAGTTGCTTCTTCAATTCTTGCAACTCAATTGGGGCCATTCTATAAGGTGTCTTTGAAATAGGCAAAGCACCCCGTACGAGTTCTATTGAAAACTCAAAATCATGATTTCGTGGAAGACCCGAAAATTCCACTGGAAAGACATTGTCAAACTCCCCTACAATGGGCATATTCTTAATCGTGAGTTTATGACCAACCATTTGAGATAAATAACCTTCATTTAGTGGAATCAAGACCCATAAGATGGATGAAATTTCCACTGGAAGGTTATGTTCATCCTTGCATTGATAGACGACCATAGATTGATCTGGAATACGAAATCTGACTTCCCGTCTTTGGAAATTAATATAAGATCCATATAAAGGAATCCAATCCATGCCATGAATCACCTCAAATTCCACTATAGGAAGGATCACAAGATTTGAAGGAATCTTTTTCCCACATACTTCAATCGGAGAAAAATTATAAACTTTTGATGCGACTCTTGTGCCATTAGTGGTTGTCACAACTAACTCAACATCTAATTGTTGAGGTAATACGATGATATCCTTAGAAAATTCTTTAGAAATAAAAAAGTGGGTGGATCCAGAATCAAATAAAACATTTGCTACTTAAGAGTGGATGGTAAGTGTACCTTTCACCACATAGTTATCGTACTCCACATCGCTGATAGAAATTACATGTGACATTCCATTATCTTTTACCTTAAGAGTTTGTTAACGTCGACCATCATCATCAACCCTTGGATTTGGGCATTGATTGGCATAATTCCCCATCTCCTTGCACATTAAACATTGAAGTGTACTAGGTTCATTCTGTGTGTCCCTTCTTTTGTTTGCATCATTAGACATCTTCTTCCCATCATTGTAGCATTAAAATGCCCGATGACCTTCCTTTCCACATTTGAAACATTTCCTTGTCCCTTTAAGACAACTCCCTCCATGTTTCTTTCCACACTTTTAGCATAAGGGAAAGATCATATTCTTTTCAGTGTGCCCTTTAGATTTTACTTTGAATTCCATTTTCCTCTTTTTATCAAACCCATATGACTGATGGTTTACTCCAATCTCCATCTCGAATTTGAGAGCACATCGAACGATTTCTTCATAGCTATTGATGTCCCTTATGGATAACACACATCGAAGACTTGGTTTTAATCCACTAAAGAATCGATCGATCTTACTCTCAGGTTGGATAATAATACCAGAAGCGTATCTTGCAAGTCTTGTAAAATATGCTTCATAGGTACCAACAGATTCATCATCCTTTTGCATTAGTTCCAGAAACTCCTTCTCCATCTTTGTTCAGATAATACGGGGAAAGTACTTATTGAAAAATAAGTTCTTGAACTCGTTCTATTCCGTGGACTCAATTTCATCCCTTTACCTCATATTATTAATAAGATTCCACCATTGATCAGTATCACCTTCCAAATGATACACTTCTAAGATTAATTTACCATGTTCAGAACATTGAAGAACTGAAAATATCTTTTCAATAGTACTAATCCATTGTTCAACAACTAATGGATCAGTAGACCCGCTGAATGAAGGTGGATGCTATCTCATGAAGGATTCAATAGAATATTGCTCCTTCCTTTGCTCATTTGGAAGTCCTACATGATTCATATCTTGAGAATGTTGTGTGAGAATGGATACAAGATTATTCATTCCATCTCCCATAACAATTGGTTTCTCAAGGGGGAAAATCATTGCACTGCCCATCGCATTCCGCATTAACATGGTTCCTTCGGGTTCCATCCATTGACTAAAACCAAGAAGAATAGTGTGAGCAACACTAATTATAATAGGAAAACCAAATATTCAAGAATAAAATTTCACACTTAAGGTCTTATCCTAGGTTATCCATGGCCATTTCTAAAACACTAATATTGTGTTCTATGCTTAGACATATCCTTAGGGTTCTTATTAAGGCTTCCACATCCTAGTTTTCAAAGGTTGACTATACCTTTCCTATGATACCAACTATAATGACCCATACATTAAATACATTGTTATTACTTCAGAATTGAAGCACACTTATTACAACATATAAAAAACCAGGAAAGGACCGTATAGGTATAGTGTCTTTAGAAACTGGGAAACATAAACAACTGGTTCATAAAGCGTCTACAATGTCTTGCATTTATTTCATCATATCTATAGTCCCTTTTGACATATCTTACTTAATAACCTTCTTCCTGACCTGGGGAAAGAAAAAATACAAAAGGGTGAGCTCAAATTCTCATTAAGGGTAAACAAAATAAATATCAATCACATGATATACATAAGAACATAACTTTTGGAAATCATAACCTGCAAAAGAAATCATAATTTCATAACATGGGATAAATCATAGTAGTGAAATGTAATCCCAATAATCATAACATAAAACATGAAACTTTGTGGAATACACAGATAATCATAGATAATCATTTCTTATTATTCATGACTCATTTCCAATACTATCTTAGTGGACAAAGTCAATTTCTGAACCGAGTCCACTCCTCATTTCAGTCCTGTTTCATTGAACGGGTTTAACCTGCCGTTCCAGCCATGTGTATCTCATGAGATATAAAACCATTACCTAATTAATTGGAGGGAGATATAGGTCCCACCCATCTCATAATGTTACCATTCTTATGTGTGCCACAAAATCATAAGTCATAAATCATTGCATAACCCATGAAATAAAAATGGAATTCTTAAACAACATGACATCATAAAACAATTCATATAAGATAAAGGAATTCATAAAAATAATTCCCTCACAAAATTATCATATAAATGTAATAATTGGGATAGAAACAGAACCCTATATTATCTTAGATGGAAAATAATTTTGATAAAACACTTGAACTCCATTCTTGAGGAAAATATCCTTTATACTTCAAAAACATTTTCCTTTCTTTACATGTCATACAATTTTAATATAAAAGAAGTTGATTAAAAATAAACATGAAATCATGTAAAGGATGATTCTTGGAAATAATTTTTTAAAAATCCATTCATTCCTTATGAGTTAAAAAAACATTCTTCTTGTACTTATTTCGGAAAAGTCAAAAAGTACCTCGTATGAAAAATGAAAAAAGATTCCTTTCATATCTTTTACTAAAAACTCACCGAAGGGTAAAATTGGATTTAAAAAATTTTAGGTGGATGGAAATAAATTACATATTTAGGAAACATGGATGTGGATGATAAAATACATCCCAGTAAATTTCAAATTATAAAAAATTTTAGATAAAAATGAGATTGTGATATTTCCCTTACCATAGGTCTGATTTGCTTCGTAAGTATCCGAACCTCCTGTATATTGATTTAAATAATGTTATTGACTTATTCCAGAATCATACTCATTGTTATGACATCACATATGGTCATATTCTTAGCTTCTTATAAGTAATATTTCATTACATCTTGTTATTCAGGTGTTTATTACCTTTTGTTCTTATGCGTGTTTTGTCGAATAAATTTTTGTTCTTCCCTTTAGGTTATAGATACCTCATTTACAGAATGTTATTAGTGTAATATATATAATATTAATTCTTTAAATTCATTTATATAATCATTATGCAATGAAGATTATGTAGAACGAGTTGCATCACATCGTGGAGACGGTATTCCGTACGTACGCACGAGCAATGATATCGTTCCCATGATCATGGAATTGTATTGGAGTGTATGTATACTATTTCAGAATAAATATCACTTTACAATAATTATATATAGTCATTACTTACACCATTATACCCATCCAAGTAAGGTGGTGGTGGAAAATAGATTACACCACGACGTGGAGACGGTATTCCATACGTACGCACGCACAATGATTTCATTTTCCATAGGATGGATTGATGGTGAAATATGGTTGTTTCATACATATAATAACATATCAGTACATGAGTGATACTGATGTTATTACTTCATAATGAAACAACCAAATAAGAAGAATTGTAAGAAGAAATAAAGTTGAAAGAATCGGTAATAGACATTACCTCTTCTTTGAAGTGCTTCTTTGAGACCTCCTTTTTGGGCACTAAAATTGGTCTTTGAAGAAGACCAGAACCTCTAGGATGTCTCTAGGGAAGTGGAGAGGATAATGTGGCAGGGTTTGTCTGAGAATGAAGGCTCAATGTGGTGTGAGGAAGAGGGGAATGAGGTTCCCTTTTATAAGGGAGAAGAGGGGCACCTTTGGAATAACTAAATATATTATTTTATTATAAAGTCAAATTCGGTTTTTAATAGTTCAAAATTGATATATTTAGAAGATAAGGTGGGGATGGGTCGAAATCCTTTCATCCAATAGAATTTAGGCAAGTTTAGGTTCCTATTTGTACCTTATAATTTAGATTTAACATTAAGTTAAATAATTTTACTTTTACTGTGTCTTCTTGTGTTCTTATACTATAAGGTTAATATACTAACTATAAGCAGCCAAAAGAAACCCAAGTTGTTTATTATTAATATATAAAACCTTATCTAAGTCATTTTACTGATCCTTAGATTTTTAGGGATAATATAACAATTACTAATATAATATTTGTTTTAAAAACCATTTTATGTCAATTTTGACACTGTTTATTAATTGATTTTTGTGAAAATCATAACAGAATGATTAGTTAGAACATAGTTAATTAAATCAATACTAACATGTTATATTAACCTATAAAGTTATTTTAATTCATAAAAAGTATCAAATTATATTTATTTGGGTATTTATAACATCAATTATGTCAATATTTCATTAATAAGATAATTACTGCATCATATTTGTGTCATAAATAAATTAAATTATATAACTTCTAAAAATTATCAATAAAATATCATTATGTAGGAACTCTTTTTAGATTTATAATTAATAGTTATAGTAGAATTTATCTTATGTATAACCCTATATTAAAAATTATTTACTTCTTAAACATTGATTTTAACTATTTTAACCCTTCTTTAAAGAAATTAATAATAAATGTCGTAATCTAATCCAAGTGGGCCTTAATGGTCATATGTTATTCCTATGGTTGTTTTTGGTCGAATTACACTTATCTAATAGAATTAGGACATGTGTTAGGGTAATAATAATATCATTTTTACCCTTAAATACCCTATTTACTTTTAACCGTGGTAAATAAAAGTAAAAAGTTACTATTCACCAAAAATTATCTTCATCTCATTGAACCACATTTTAATTATTGAAATCAACCGTGTCTCTCAGATTTTTGAAATTACACTCACAGAAGAGGTAAAATTAAGTTTTATGAAAAATTCAGTTTTTTTAACCTCTTAGTGGTTTCACTATTCATCAAAAATTGAAAGTTTTCAGAAAAAATACCAAAATTTCACCCTAGGCTAATTTCGGTATTCTGAATCCAAAAATGAAATCCATTTTTAAAAATAAAAATTAAAAAATTTCAAAAAGTGGTTATTACTATTCATAACGGCTAGTTTTAATAATATTTTAATAGCATATCGTTGTTTAGTGAAACTTGGTATTGCGTACGATGCAAGATATCAAGGAAGGTCGTGATTGCGTGTAAAGAAATCCAAGCAAGTGAAAGATTCCTTTGATGATTTATATAACATAAAAGTCTCGGGTGTTACAGGAAAGTTTATAAAAACATCCTTAGTAATGGAACACGAAAGATGAAATAAGTGTTGCTTGGAGTGAGTAACTAAAGAGTGGGTGATATTATTTCATAATAAAAAATTACGATTAAAAAAATATTTTAATAACATCCCCAATTTGATATAATTATCAACTAATAGAAATTATAAATAAATATAAATTTTATTAATAAAATAATTTCTTAGAATCATAGTTAATACAATATTAAAATATCTTATAAATATCATAACTTTTAAAATTAACTAAATAAAATGACTTATATAAAAAAATTAAAACAAATTGTAAATATAACTGTTTTCATAAGAAACATAAATAAAATGTGGTATTGATCTTATAAAATATAGAAAAAAATAATCAAAACTGATAAAACACTCAGATGAATAAAAACTAGGAGTCTGGTGTGAAGATAATACTTAATCCACTCCACTAGTTAATCTTCTAATTCAAATTAATATTTTTAACAACAATGTTGATCCAGAATCTGGATTGGATTTTACAAACAGGAACACATAATCAGTTTAGGATAAATAACTCCTCCACAACAATATGTGGGATAGAAATGAGATACGAGTCACACGAGGCATCATAAATAGTTTTCATGGGTATAAAAATGAATAAATTCGAGAGAGAGAGAGAGAGAGTCGAGAATAAACTAGTTTAATCCCATAATATTGTGTGTTCAAATAAAGAGATAAACAAAACACACTCCTTAAATGTTAGACAAAAATAGAATGGGAAATTTTAATGAGATGAAAAAAGATAATACTTCTCGATCAGAATAGATTTAGATGTTAAAAGTTCTTAATATTTTTCTTTATGAGGTTTTTAAATAGGTTCTCCAAAAAATATTGAAAATAGTGTATTGTAGAGTCTAGAAAATCCATTCATTTTATATCTATTGATGTCAAGCGACATTTTTCATAAAGTTGTGTTATAATTCAAATTTGATACAACATAAGATAGTTCTTGTTCTTCTCTATTATTCACACTTCCACCCCACAATCCCCCACACACAAACAAACACACAAGAGTGAGTCCTTTTCAATTTATATCTCTCCAGGTCAAATTATCCATTGAATAATAATAATTATAAAATCACCGGTCCTCATACTGAGAAATAAATTAGGAATGGTTTCATTATTTCGTAAATGCATCCATGGAGTGGTTTACGAATTATTATTTTTAAATACTTGTCTGACTGAAAGAATTTAGTACCTCAAAACAGATATTGGAGGAATTAAATTTGAATAAAAATAGGTGGATAATAGCAGTAGTAGGCTATCTGTAGATCCTTATTTGCCACAGATCAAACCAATGGTATCATTTACTTGTGGTAGATTTCTTGAACTATAATTAGAAGTCTCTAGTGGTAGATCCTTTCTAACGATTGATCAACTATGATTTTATATTAAATCATACTATATTTCATTTAAACTAATGGTTGATGTGCTCATCAATATGATATATTATCTGATGGTAGAAGTCATTACCAAATGATTTGATTAGTAGTAGAATAGTAAAGGGGTATCATTATCCAACGGTAGATTGATCAATGATAGAGTCTGATGGTTTTCATATAAAAATCAGATCTTACAATGATAGATATATCATCACTATATCTAATGATAAAATGGTTACATAATATAGCTAGCAGTAGATGCATCATCAGTATATATAGACCCCAATTTTTAATATTTGATCTAATGGTATATAAGTTGTACTAGTGGTAGATATGATGAACTAACTATAGATCTATACTAAAAATTATTTTTTTCAAAATGACATTACTATCATAAAGCATTAATCAAAATAGATATATAAAAAATATGATTTTGATCCATAAATTAAGTAGGCACCGTAAATCTCCCTCTTTTTTATTACAAAAAATCATGAAATTTTAAAATAATTTATACGAAAACAAATAAGAGGTAAGTATGGATGGATAAATGATCATAATAACATACTAATTAGTAATGTGATATACTTATTTAATAGTACATTGCAAATTAATAGTTAATTATATGTAAATAAAATATATGATTAGATATAAAATCTATAATAGTAAATTCCATTCAAGAATTATCCCCCATTCCTGATTATTAAAAAGGTTAATAAATAAGTGGAAAATTGGAAATGATTTAATGTTGTATAAAATATAAAAGTAATTATAATGAAAAATAAAGCATTACATTTGAAAAATTAAAACATAAAAAAACACATATTAAAGTAATATACGAATCCAAACTACTTATAGAGAGATGTGATAAAGTGATCATGAGATTATTCTCTTTTCTAGATATAAGAGGAGCATAGGTTGAATATAAGGGTTCCGAGAAAGAGGAAATAATTTCTATGATCACTAACGAACTTAGATACCAAACATATTCAATTGGAGTCATGAAAAATTGTTGACATTTCGGCGGGAGGGGAGTTGAATATGGTGCTGAAGTAAGGGAAGACATGACTATTTCATCAGGTGCCACCACTATAGTACCATAAACATACATTTACATATTCTTCAATTTTAAAAAATCCATAATGATATTTCCACATAACTCTATATCCATCAATAAGACATTCATCTCATTAATGAAAATTTTGAGTAGAGGATTCTAAACATTGGGATAGATCACATTCTCTTGGATTTCTGGGGAAACATGAGGGATTATTCCATTGACAGTATGAAATTTAAAATTGTAATTTAATCATTTATTTTATAAATTCTATAATGGTAGTATTTATATCACATATAGATTTATTAAACATGTGATAACTAGATTATATATGTACTAAATATGGGCATTTATTATCTAATGATCATCCTGATGTGAGGTAACAATATCACCCAAGATAGCATGTAGCTCCTACAATAAAAAAATATATGATCATCTATGCAACTACTGAAGTAGATGGTGGAGGTGTGTGAGTAGAGGGACCAACTGTAGGTATGATTTCCAACAAATCCAGAAGGGATTTCTAGCCTATATAAAATCATCATATCTCATGTTTCACAATTATCCTTAATGTGGCCCTATGAATTTTGGCATATTATTACATAATTAACCAATAAATAAAATCCAAGGATGGTAATGTTTTGTGTATTTGTAAGATTAGTTACATAACAAAAAATAATGAAACAAATACTAAAATCATCTTTTTTTAATCTCTATAATGAACTCCAAACCTCCTTTGAGCTCATATATCTACATAAGAAAACATAGGGGATACATGAACAAAAGGGATGAGATAAAAATAAATGTGGAGAAATAATGAAAGTAATAAAATAGAAAACATGGGTTAAAAGACATTAAAAGATGGAATAAAGGGCATGAGACTAGAATAAAGATAAATAATATCAAAATTCATAACATCTAAATATATAGTCTTGGAATCATATTAATGTGGAAACAACATATAAAATTCCATAAAACGAGTTAAGGTTAACTACCAAGACAGTATATCCAGTTGGGAAATGAACCATAAAGGAATCAAGTTCACTCCCTATCCCAACATGATGTATCATGAGACTAAACAATACAAAATGCATTGAATCACAATCTGGGTGACACAATGTAACATGTTCAAGAATATGTGTTCCACATGAAGAATAAACAAAAGGGTTACCCTAGGAATGACATTGGTATCATAATCATTTCACAAGGGATAAAAAATGAGTATATCTTAAAGTTTCCATGTATGAATTAATTCAAATCATACATGAACCATAAAAAATGAAAATTTGTGTGGATCATCATAATTTATGTCTAATTGATGTGGAAACATGAAAATGGAGTATTTAAGAATATTTATAAATGAATCATTTTGCAGCAGTTTAAGGAAAATGGTAAATATTATTTAAAGTGGAAAAGAATTATTTTTTTCATAAAACAATAAATTAACCATGATATAATTTCATGATAAAATGAGAGATTTTATAATAACTGTTGGTGGAATAATATAGATTATTTTGTTCACATGGAATTGGGTAAGAAATCGGTATGTTCTCTTAAATATGGCTAGGTTATCGAGAAGAATTGAGAAGGGAACCATTTCAGAAAACATATTACATCATCAAAGGGGATCATATGATCTAGATTCATCAGATAGAAACATGATAAGAGAAAATATAAGTGTTAGATAAAAACAAATAATCATTACATTTCAATATAGGGAGAGAACAAGTAACCTTAAAGAACAAATAGAGGTTCAGGTAGATTTCATTACCTTATGTACGAAACAGTTTTTCACTAATTCATTACATCCTAAATAATCAAATAAAATTCATATATTTATAATTCCATATCCTTTTTTACATGTAATGTATTTTATATAATTTTATTAAGTTCATTTATTTAGTTTTCTGATGAGTTATAGTGTCCAATTTAATCATTTGAGAGTGCTCATTTTCTTAGTTTTCAAGATCAGTTTTCTTGTATAATAGTATGGATGTACATTTAAAAAGTTAAAATAAATACACAATATAAGTTATAAGTTTTTAATGAAAATCAATAATTTTTTATGATAATATATTAGTCGATGGATATTTTGGGTGGGAATGGTTCATTAGATAATATATTATTAATAATATTTAGGATAATTTTATTCCATTTTTTCAAACAACAAAATTTTTTAGTTTTATTATTTAAAAAAATATTTATATACTAATTATGTTTACAATACATATATTATAATCTTTTCCAAACATAAAATTTTTTATGACCATATTTCTATGTGTTAATAGAAAAAAAAATTTATCATCCTTAAATGTGATAAATTAACACCTCAGGAATAATGTTTTTGTTTTCAGAATAAAATGGATAAAAGAAGCTTTTAATGATGTATTATTCCATTGAAATAATAAAATTAATTTGTTTTTCAGTTACTAGAGTTATTATAGAATTTTTATGAGTGGAGGTGAGGAGAAAAAAAGAAAATAACTAGAAAATTAATCAAAATAAAAAGATTGAGGAATATACCTCTTAAAGATTCCCCCCTTCAAAACCTCTTTAGGAAAAATGTTCCTACATTTTGATGAGAACAAAGGATCTTGGATGTGGGGGATGGTGTTAGAAATTCATTTTAGTAGAATTTGATCACTGATAAGATATTAATATGATTTAGGTGAAAAGGTGGTGAGGTTGGTATTTATAGTAGAGGAGAGGAATGTTTTCTCATTATTTTACACATTTGTTTATTATTTTTCTTCAAGGAAAGAAATATATATGATTCCATGAATAAATATAGAAAATATAGAATGGTAACTCTATTTTAATGTTTTTATATTTGTGATGACTTCATGAATAGTTTATTTATCTTACAATTTATATATACCATAAATTGTAGTAATTTACTATTCAAAAAAAATCATGAATTTTAGAAAAATCCCAAAAACATTCAACGTAGACCTTTTTCAACAAGAAGAATTAAAAAATGAACTACATTGTATTAAAATAATATTATAATTATGCTAGAAATAATTTTTAATTTAAATCATCATTTACATGGAAAATACTGATTTTAAAATTATAACTGATTTTGTAACACTTTTAAATTTTAATTAATGTTTCATAAAATTATTTTATAATTATAGAATAAAAAAATTAATTTATTAATAAATTTTATGGAAAAAAATTTCATTTTAAAAATTATATTAAATATAACATATAAAATAAACACTTATGTTCTATAAGAAAAACAAGACTTAATTAATAATTTCAAAAATAAATATTTCTTTATAAATTGATATAATTATATAATATTTTCTTTTATAACGTACTAAAATTTTATTTATAATTTAATTTTTGAGGTTAATATCCATTTGACCAATTTATAATTCCTAATGGGAATACAACCATTCAAACGATCAGGTTACTATTTCATCAGTATAGGTTCTTTAACATCAAGAAATATCTCTTATTTCATTCATTCTTCATTTATAATGATCATATTTTACTATCAATGTCATGTTATGTTATTAATATTTTATAAAATATATATATAATATTAGATATTTTCATTGATAATAGTTTGGGTTGTTAGATTTTTTCACCCTAATAAAATCTCACCCACAAACATTCATTTTACTTCTTCAGGTGAAAACATATGAGGGAACTGCATATTCTTCACTTCCTTAGGTTCCCATATTATATCTTAACACTTATAGTCCATCCATAATACATTTAACATGTTAGAGATCTTGTTTCATTAAAATTTATCTCTATGATCAAATATCTTCACGGGTTTCTCCTCATAAGAGAGAACATTCTCTAGTTGAGGCACTAATGAATTCAGTACATCTGATGGATCTAATATGTAATTATACTAGAAGGAGTTTTTGAATATATCATGTATTGGGTCATGGTTTGGGGAAGATATAGTCGATAGACCATAGATCCAACACAATATAGAATCTAAAATGGGATGATTTAACTGTGACATAACTTCCCTTTCTTAACAAATATCACGACCCACTTCATTAGAGATATAAGGAGGAATACCATGTCTCTAACCTTAAAATCATAGCCTCATTGATAATTTAATGCATAGATATTTTTTCAACATTGGACATCCTTCATGTGTTACTTAATACTTTTCAACAACTCTACTCATTCTTCGACCATTTTAGGTCCAAGAATCTTATATTCATCACTTCATCCATGCACAATAGTGTTTTTCATCTTTTCCCAGAAAAGTATTCATATGGAGCCATTTGAATCATAGAGAGGGAACTATTTTTTAACAAGAAATCAAATATATGTTTTTGTGTTTTAAACCTCCTTTTATATCCATAAAACATTCTATCAACATGTATTATACTGTGAATATAGTCTACCTAGATTAGACATCATTTTGGGGATGACTGACTTTACTGATGTTTAACTTAGTGTTCAGAGAATTTTGGAGAGTTTTCTTGAATTTGGAGGTTAATCTCTGATCCAGATGGAATACAAAAGATAGTGGTTATATATTCATCTATAACACTTATTTTATGAATATAAATGAAATTTGATTTTGTGATAAGTCATTTCAAATTCAAATAACGTGATTAAACTTTATCAGTTGATCCACAAAAACCCATGTATCCTTTTTTCCTCGGGATTTTGTTAGATGTCTATGAAAATATCGGTGGTAATGTTCTCCCATTTTCCTTATATTATGGGTAGTGTTGGAATTACCCCCTTATAATTTTTTCATTCAGCCTTAACTTGCAGACATACCATGAACAATGACATATATTCAGTGATATACTTTTTCATATTGTCCATCCAATTGTTCTGTAAGATATCTCAATACATAATTGTGAATCTATGGTGAATATAAAATGATGGTATATGTTGTCAATTTAGAATCTCCTTATTTATACATGGAACATATGTTAAAAATATTCATGACCCAAAACAAAATACTTCATCATGGTCCATTTTGAACTCTGAGGATTTCCATTTTCTCATGGGTTTTACCTTCGTCAGTATTTTTACATAATTTATTAGAGAATCCATTAGCTTCTCTATAAGGTAAGGTTGAGAAATAATTAGAGAATGTATTGATGATGTTCCTTACTTAAGTTTTCCCACGTCTAACCTTTTATAATCTTTCTAGATTGAATACTTCTCAATTCATATCATTGTTAATGTTTTAGGATCCTTTTTACTTAGATCACTCAGAAAATTATTTTCCTTAATAGGATAGTAATGGATTGAGAAGTCATAATCAATTATAATATCTAACCATAATCACTAGATCATATTAATCTTCATCTATGTGAATATATATTTTAGACTCATATTATTAGTATATTATTCACACTTCTCCACATAGGGATAATACTGCCTGATTTTAAATAAAAATAACACATATGTTAACTCCAGATCAAGGGTGGGAAAGTTTGCTCATGAATTTTAAGTCACCTTGAGGTTTTAGATATCACACTCTAATTTTGTTCATTATAAAACAAAATTAAGTATTTAAAGCATAATATTACATGGAAAATAATTCCACATTTGTTGATAGTGTGAGTACTGGTGTTGTGATGAGCCTTTTATTCAACTGTTTGAAGAAGTCTTTACATTCACCCGTCCAGACAAACATTACTATATTCTATGTCATTTGGGTTATGTGTTTCACAATTATTTTAAGTGCGTCACAATTCATTGGTATTACCCAACTAGACCCAGGATTCTAGGGATATCAATTACTTAAGTTGTTCTGGTCCACTCTCCAATTTCCTTCATTGTTGGAGGGTCCACATATATTCCATTATTGGTGATAACATGGCCCAATAATGATACATCATTCATCTAGAACCACAATAAATATACTTTTCATAGATCTAATCCCTTAACAAATGATTTATCATAGTGTTTAAATGCTCATATTATTCATCCTTTCTATTTATGTATATTAGAATATCTCCAATATATACTACCAACTTTTTTTGAGGTAATATCTCAATACTCTAATCATTAAATCCATGAAAATTTCATGAGAAATAGTGAGTATAAAGGGAATCACTATAAATGACTTGTTTCCATTACTCCATTGAATGGAATTCTTGGGAATATCTTCTTTACTCACATTTGATTTGTTATAACCAGACCAAAGGTTCACCTTAGTGAAATAATTGGCCCCACATAGCTGATAAGATATGTTATATCTATATGGTGGGGAATAATTATTCTTTTTCATAATTTTGTTGATCTCACTATAGTCAATGAATAAGTACATTGGTCCACCCATCTTCTTGGAATAGATCACTAGTGCACCCCATGGTGAAGTTGTCACGCATATAATACCAATTTCGAAATTCTCTTGTAACTTATTCTTCGGTTATTACATCTGAATGTGGGACATTCAATATGGTGTCTTTGATATAATTAGAGACCCATGAATAATATCAATTGAAAACACAACCTCTTGGTTAGGAGGAATAATAGAATATCATTTAGCAAATACATTAGTGTAATACATAATGACGGCCATGTCTTCAAGAATGAATCTCTCCTTTGTCATAACTATTTGTGATAGAAATGATTTATCATAAGGAAACCATATAATAACTTGAAAACATGATTTTGAATGGAATTAATCATCTTCCTCACAATTTTACCCAATTAGAGGATGATTTAGGAAGTGAAGAGTGATATCCCTTTCCTGATAGTCGATATTGGATGTATATATAGATGGGAAATCCATGCATCAAATAGTATCAAACCGTACCAAAGAGTGTAAGACAAGATTTTGGGGGAGGATCAAAACAAAAAACATAAACTGAAGATGAGTTATAATCTTTTGATGAAATAATTGCTCCATTCTTTAATCATTCTTAACTCAACCCCATACCATGATGGGTGTTTGAATTGTATTAAAAAACTTTAAATATAAGAGAGAATTTGTAGAATCAGAATTAGAACAGTATTCTCTCTATTATTGAATGAATAATAATTGTACCTATCACTAAATCATTTTATGGTTCCACCATAGTAGTAGTTCTATCATATTCTCTTTCATGTTACCTTAGAGGCAATTTTTTGTATTTCCTCTAACAACCCATGTCTTAGTGAAATGTCTTGCATAATTCTAATATTCCTTGAAGTTGAAACACTTCACTATTAGTTGACTGTGGATCTAAAGCATCCTTTATTCTTCTAGTTTTGTGAGATTCTTCTTATCCCTTTGGTAGTAATTTTTCATATCCATTCTCTTCGAAATATGAAGAATATATTAGTTATAATAATAATATTTAACGGATTATTTTTCCCACACATATACCACATGGGATTTAGGGTCCTCATTCCATCATGGGATTAATCACCCTTATTAAATTCAATTAATGACATTTTTCTCTTAGACCGTGAGACAACTAAGTGTCTCAAATCTCGATTTCATCTTAAAGGGTACAAAAGAAAATCTCATAATAGATTTCAAATTATTTGATCATATACTCCTTTCATAGAGTCAAGTTTATTCATCTAAAAAAGAGATCCATATAGATTTGGGTGTTCATCACACAACCGGAGTCATATCTTCCATTCCCTGTCATGTTTACATTATATACCCAAATACACTTATCTTTAATTTTCATTAGTCTAAGGAAATACCCTTCCATCTTGAGATGGATTCTTAGGAAAAAAATATCTCAGAATAATATTTTCTTGAAATATTCCTATTTCTTAGAATCAATTTCCCCATTTAACATCATGCTCTGGATCAGTTTCCACCACATATTAGCTTCCCAATCAAAATGATAAACTACCTGCACACCATTTCATTCTTATGAGAATCTGAGGACATATAATATATTCTCAATCGATTTAATATATTATTTTACAAGGAGGGGATATGATGATCCACTAAAACAGGGAGGCATTTTCCTCATGAATCATTTGGATGGATTTTTTTATTCAGATAAGTAGGTCATTTCAGACGATTCATGTTATTATTCATAACATGAACCAACTAATCATGTACTTTCAAATTTTTTTGAGAACCCATTCCCATAATATTTGGAATTTAATTAGGGAAATCATCAAATTTTCTATCACATTAATTTTGGGAACATGTTCTTCTATTTCTCACCACCATGTAAGAAAAATAATGTACAATTAGAAGGCATAAATACATAGGTAATAAGGATAAATAGGGAAATTTAAACATTAAAAGATTAAATAGTAATGGAAATCTATATCATAACTTTTGATTCCATAGATTTTAATTTAGAATATCCACGATCTTTTTCCTAACATATATTCTTATGGGAATTTCTCAGTTCACTTAACAATGATTCATTGTGAGATTATGAATTTGAGAATGCATATACCATGGTATTTTCAAACAATTTTTGAACTAACACTTATATTTCTGCACTAATATACACCAATTAGGTACCAAAACAACTTGTCCCAGTTGTTACACCTAGGAAAATAAGTTCCAAAACAACAACTACTTGTAGTATCTTGACTGAGATATATTTCCTTGAAAAACACTTACTCGACACTAGCCATAATTTAGGGTTTTTTCTTATACTTATTATTATCCCTATGTATTATTATAGAGTTTTATATTCCAATTCAAAAAATAACTAGATCATGCTCTAATACCAACTACAACGACCTTATAATTTTTACACATATTATTAGATAAATAAAAAAGAATTAAAAGATGAGGATCATTATTTCTATTTTATTAAGAAGACTGGGAAAAAATTTAAATAAAATGAAACCCAAATTAAGAAAAAATTATCTATTCTCCATGATGATCTTATAACATCTATTGATCCCAAACATCTTCATAGGATAACCATGTAAATTCATGAACATAAGGGATGAGCTAAAAAGACCATTAAGGAAATAAGTAAAGGAGTTAAACATAACATGAGGGTTAGAAGGGAAAACATGATGAAATAAATGTAATGGAAGATGAATAAACATAATTTTTTTAACTGGTATAACATGTGATCATATAATCATGAAATCATAAAAATGTGGCAAAAATATATAATCTGACATAAACATGATTTATGGATTACTTCCAAAACTATATAACTTCGTGGACAAAGTACCATATAGGATTAATGTCACTACCTATCCCAACATGATGTATTATTAGACTAAACACAACACAATTAATTAGTTAACTATCTAGGAAAAACCATAATGACGTTTTCATGAATACCTGTTCCACATGAAGAATAAACATAAGGGTTATCCTGGAATGAAGTGTGTATCATAATAATGTGAAAAGGAATAAAATGATTATATCATAATGTTTTCACTGAAGGAAAAGATTGAAAATATATATAGACATTCGTAAGGTTAAGTAGGCACAAAACATGATAGTTGGTGTCCAATTTATGTGTAAACATGTAAAAGGAGTTGTTAAGAATCATTACAAATGAAACATTTCTCTGTCATTTAAGGAAAATATAAATGAGTATTTAAAGCGGAAATGATATATTTATTTTCATTATAATATAAATGAACCAAGATAGTTTTTCATGATACAAATATTTATCTTATTAAAATAATTTTCTCTTAAAATAGTTTATGGGGTGCAATTGGACACGAGTATGAAAAAGGAAGTACCCTTGAAACAGGTTTACTTCTCGAGAATAATGAAAAATGGATCCTTTCTAAAACATGTATTACTCCATAAAAGAGGATGATATATTTTTGATACATGATTTTGGAACATATAAATATGAATAAAATAATATTATAAAAATATAGAAGCACTAAATCTTGGTAATGAGAGAGAAATACTAACCTAAAGGGGAAACGGTGGTTTAGGTAGAATCTATTACCTTATTTTTGAAATGTTCCTTCACATTATCTTACATTTTCAAATAATCGAATTAAATTAATTAATTAATAATCACATATAATTTTATTCATATAATTTATCTATTATAATTTTATTACATTCATTTATGTCATTTTTTATGATGAGTTATAGTGTTCCATTTCATCGTTTGGGAGTGCTATTTTTCTATGTTTTCAAGATCAGTTTGCTTTTATAATAGTATGGATGGTCATGTAAAATAGAAATAGAAAATAGAAATAAAGTTAAAAGATACTAATGAACATATATAAAGAAAAATTATCATTTAATTCATTTGGTTATTTTTTGTGATGGAGAATCACTTTATAAGATATTAGTGAAAATCATTTGAATTTTTTGGCTTTTTTTGCTAACAATATACTAGTTTTGTTTTTTATTTAAAATAATTGCTATATAATAATCACTTAAAATTATATGCGATATAATAAATATATTAAAATATTTTTTAACAATAAAAATGGGTTTTCCCCCCTTGAGGGTGTTAAAGAAATGTATAAATTTTTCGTCCTTGGAGGTGAAAAATTCTCCCCTCAAAAGTAAGGTTTTCATTTTTAGAATAAAAGGAGGAGTAGATGGTTCTAATGATTTATTTTTTCATTTATAATAATTAAATTCAAGTATATGTTTTAAACAAGAGTTATAATACCATCTGTGTGAGGGGTGGTGATGAGATAATAATAAAAAAACATTAAATGAAATCTAGTGAAAAGGATATTGGAAATTACCTATTGAATTTACCCACCTTTAAATCCCCCTTAAGGAAAATGTTTTGGAATTTTGTAGAGACTAAATGTTCCAGGAGATGGGGGAGGGGATTGGGATGATATATGAGTAAATTTGAGCAAATATTAATGCTTCATATGCGTGATGAGATTGTTGGATGAGTGGTAGTATTTATAGTGGCATAGAGGAGTGTTTTTTATTTATTGTATTCATTCGTTTAATATTCTTCCACACGACAAGATATATGGATGAATTCATGAATACCAATAGTATGGTGAGAATTATAATTCTAGATTTTCATTCATACATTAGTGATGACTTAATGAGTATTTTATTTATCTTATAACATATATATATACAATAAATTACTATATTTTATTATTCAACACAAATTCATGTATATCAAAAAATCCAGAAAATTCACCATATCCATTTTTTGATGTATTGAATTCAAAAACGAACTCCATTTTCTAAAAACAACTCTTAATATAAGAAATTTAAATTTAAATTTAAATCATAATTAGCATTAAAAACACCACTTTTAATATTATTAATGATTTTTTAACACTTATAAAAATTAATTGAGGTTTTACAAAAATATATTTTAATCATAAGATAACAAAATGATAATTTCTCTATACATTTTATTGATATTAATTTTTATTTTGAACATTCTATTACCTATTACATTTAAAATAAGCACTTATGTTTTATAAAAAATATAAAAACATAATTAATAAATTCTAAAACATTTATTTACTTATAATATGATATAATTCTATCATATTTTAATTTATAATTTTCCAAAATTTTATTTATTCATTCACAGATGATGTTACTATTCATTTTTCTACTTTATAATTCATAAATAAATAAATAAACTTTCCCTTATCTAGATATTATTTCATCAATATAGGTTCATTAACTTAGAGAAATACCTCTTATTTAAATCATTACTCAATCGTAGAATTCATATATTGTACTCTAAATCATGATATGTGATTTAAATATTGTGACATATATAAATATATAAGAAGTGAATTGTTCATTGACAAAATATTGGGTCATTATAGACATAACATATACTTTATAATTTTACAACTTTCAATTATCAATCATTAATTATTTCTTCTTCAAGATCATCTTGGACTAATTATGATAAATCACTAACACAAATATCCATCAAGTATCATTTTCACCTTACTGGATCTCTATTAGAGGTGAAAATATAATAATACAAAAAATATCTAACAACATTATTAATCACTATGAATCCTATTCATCTTTTGAAAAATACCATAATTTGTCATTTGAATCATTCCCTTGTTGAACAAAAGGTATAAGAACTAGATGAGGAATCTTCCATGAGGTAGATTGAGAAGAATCTCCATTTTCAGGTGAAACTAAATGAACATCGGTTGTAAAGTATTCCAACTATCCTCCCACATCAATCTTCTAAATATGAGATCCCCTGGGATATTTTTCAACAAAATAGATTTATATTCCACCAAGTTAAAGTGATCTTCCATGTTCATCATAATCACTATCACATATAACTTCACAATCTAAAGCATTATAATTGATTCCAATCAGTTTGGAACCAAGAGATAACCCTCTCATAAATGATGATTCATTCAATGATGTCTCTGAAACAAATGGATCACCCCAATGAATTGATATCTAAATATCTGAGCTTGAGGACTGAAAATATTCAATTCCAATATAAGTAGCTCTTGGGGACTTTCCCCCTTGGAAGGGGATCTCTCTTTAGATCTATAAGAACAAACATCCTTAGTATGAATTCAAGAAGCAACTTGTTTATCTCTTCGATTTCAAAAACATATCATTTAGAATACAATTATTCATCTTCATGAGAATATCCCTGGACAATAGAAAAATGCTATGTATTAGTAGGTCTTCCCTCTTTAATATTCCAACCTAAAATAAAAGATATAGGTGAGTTATTTGAATTCTCTCCCTCATCTGTATCACCTCGTACATTACAATTATATCTAATTGATCAATGAGAAATATGAACTAATTCATTTGATCTATCATAATAAGTTTCATGTTGTTCATTGTTTGTGACAGCAGTCACATCCCCTCCTACTTTAATAAGCATACTTTCTCTAGAAGGAATGGAGAAAATAGTTCTAAAATCTCCATAAGTAAAAAAGGTATCCTGACCACATCCATGTCATGTCCTTCCTTAAAATAAGAACTCAATGACTCTTCCTCTCTAGAATCAAGATATTCTTCCTTAGCATCAACATTTGAGTAAAAAACTAAAACTTCATATGGATCCAATATTGGGAAAACTATATCTATTCATCTTGTAGGGTGCTCTATTAGAATGAAATCCTAATAAACCAAATCATAGATCACCTCCCATTTTTTAACAATGGGGACGAATTTACCTTCATCTTCATATATGAAAATTTTCTAAAATAAAAAATACCACTCATGACAATAGATTCTTAATTCTCATATATATATCCTTTTGATTCCAACCTAGTTGAGATAAACCTAGAATAAATCAAATAATTTAACTGTGAGGAGGTATTTTTATCTCCATCATATGTACCATTAAAAATATACAATGATTTATTTTGTATACTATTATCATATGAAAAAATTAAAATAATCATGATAAATTATCTTGCTAACGTCCCATATCATTGGACAAGTAATATACTTGACAAACTTGAATATAAAATGATACTCTATATCTAGTTCTATAGTAGCATTCCTTCTCAATGTGTAACTTACAGTTAATTTCATTAGAGAATACCCATAAACAGAAAGATTTCTGTTTCTAATTATATAACCATTATAGTAATTAAATCCCACCTTATGATAACCAATCATACATATTTCCCGTTTCTTCACTGAAAAGGATATGAATTGACTATCAATCTAAGATTTAATGGAATCATTTTTACCCCCAAAACAAACTCTGAAAATTATTATAATTAGTGAACCAACCATGGATAAAATGGTCAGTAATTACTTGGGAAGTATTCAATCCTTCCATAAACATAGATTTACTTTTTCATTTAAGAAATTATTGAGATCCACCATTCATCATTTGTTTCTTTTTGGGAAAATAAAATTTAGGATGATAATTATGGGTTCTTTGGTTCGACTTCTCCTTCAGTGCGAACTTTTTCTCCTAGAAATTTCATTGATTGAAGTGAGTATTTAATATAATTGATATTATTTCATTTTTCCCACAACAGTTCTTTGAAACAATGGATCATGGAAAAAAATAAGGGATTCAGGTCGAGAGAGAATTTAAGTCGAATGGTTTAATGAATGTGTGAGCAAGAGGGTTTTCAATTTCGTATTTTAGAACATTTTTTTTCATTTAGTGATTTAAGATAATAAATTAATATATATATATATATATTAGAAATAAAATTTCAATTAAAAATTTGATCAAATATAACAACACTCATTGTTGATTATTCCAAAAATTAGAATATCGAATCTCTAATGGTGGATCTCCCACGGTAGATCTCCAATGACGGACCACCCAATGGTGGATCTCTAATGATTGATAACCCAATAGTGGATCTCGAATTGTGGATCATACAATGGGGTATCTTCCAAAAAATCATTCTAAAAATTGAAAACCAATTATATAGAGCTATCCACTTCTGGGAAAAGGGTCAAAACCCTTTCCCTTATTCCAAAAGTTTTAAAACAATGATGAGATAGATGTTCTAGGTATGGAAATTCAAAAACTTTTAAGAAAACTTTATATATACCACACCTATTATTTCATTTCCATTGATCTCTCTGATGCTCCACTCAGCCACAAATTCACCTCTCTATCACAAACCCTCATCTCCCCCCATAGACTGTCTCCCCCACAAATTCTTCTCTCCACAATAGACACCCATCTCCCCCACAAACCTTCTCCCCCAAAAATTACCCTCTCATCTGTAAACACTATTATCCAACACTTTATGACCGTTCCACCAAAAAATTATCCTCTCCACCTCAATCCCACATCACCCTTGTAGACCTTCTCCTAAAAAAATTATCCTCCCCACACAAACCCTCATCTCCCCTTTAGACCTTCTCCCTTAATCCCTATTCTTCCTTACAATTCTAATGTTCCTATTTAGATTCCATCCTCCCCGTGAATGCACTAAGGTAATCTCTTATTTTTTTGATCTTGGTTTCAAAAATTAATATATTTTAATATATTATTCTCTATACCTAGCACTCTTTTTCTCGTGGTTCTGACTTATCCTATGAATTCTACAAGTATTTTCAGATATAATAAGGTTCATAGTGGACCTATTATTTTGAATTTTGATATTTAGAGACCAAGTATATCACCTTCTTCCGGCCCTTAGGTTATCACTACTAAATGATCAATTTTTTGGATTTATTAGATCAATATTCACTTTTTATGGCCTATATTTCATGGAATTGCATCATTTTTGTATTCAAATAGTGGGTGATTTTTACAAATTCATTATTGATGATGCTAACAATATATATATATATATATATAAGAAATATTATTTATTTATGCTATTTTATTCCTTTTTACAACACATACATATTTTAATTTCCATTTTGTTTTAATAAAATAATCTCGTTTAAAGAAGTTTTGACTACCATCACCTCAAATTGGTGTGATTCATTCACACACAACATTGAATACATTTATGATGGGTTTTGTGAACATATCTTATATATAATAATACTACTGGAATAATGATATATATATATATATATATCAATATATATATATATATATCCTTTACATACATTATTTAAATTCGATAATTAAAATGAATATAACATTCATGAATACTTATGGAATACCATTTCCATTAACGGAGTATTGCATTTATACTTATTTATGCTATATATTATTAAAAATATACATATACTGAAATTAAAAGATATTTATATCATGATATACTTTCATATATCATAATAAAATTATAAGGACAAATGATTTAATAAATAAATCCACAAATGAAGAAAAAAGTGAATTTTACCTAAAGAGAACCCCTAACATAAAGGAATTAACAATTGGGAAATATAAGGTCATAATCAAACCATATATTGTATTATGTATAAAAATATTCTTCTATAAATTATTTATAATAAACTTATATTTATTATAGAAGATTTTTGAATGACTATGAAGATAGTCAAGACACAAGTTAAGGTATAATTTCATTTGATCATGTGTGGACTACCACCCCTTCGAAGAGATGTGATTCGTTCAAGCACAACATGGTATGCATTGAGGATGGGTTTTGTGAACATTTATGATATATTATAATGATTAAATAATAATGATATATATATATTATTTTAACAAACTTTCTTTCAATATGAATATTCAAATTAAATCAACGTTCATGCGTACATATGACTTATCGTCTCCATGAACATTGTATTCCCTTACATATATCATTATTCTATTGATTAATAAAAAATAAATATATTGGATATAAATGATATTTATATAATGATCTATATTCTTTAAACATACTATATGTACGAGGACAAATTATATAAAAAATAATGTCACAAGTGAATAACCAAGTGAATATTACCCGAAGTGAAACCTTATCATAGGATCATTAACAAAAACGTAATATAAGTTCATAATAAAAACAAATATGATATTATGAATAAAAACATTAATAGAAAAATATTTATAATAAACTTACATTTATTATACATGAAGTTTTCATGGGTACGAGGAGAGTCAAGATACAAGGTATGGGATAATTTCACAATCCCATTATTATTCCAAATTGTTTATACATAAATATTTAATGTGGTATGTTATCATCCACATACATGTTTTCTAATTTTTTCCATAAAATATTTACTACTATATTATATATTTTTAAATTCATTTATACCCATTTTTTATTTTATACTACATTCTTTTAAAAGAAACATTCTTTCATTTTCCGAACAAAGATCTTTTTGACATTTCCAAAAAAGTACAGGAAGAGTGTTTTATTTTAACTTATATGAAATGAATGGATTTTTATTCTTTCATAATTCCTTATTTCCTTGAGTATTCTCTTATTAACTTTGAATTTTTTCTTCAAGTAAAATAATTAATCTTAAAAATTATTTGCTTTTTTGAAAAAAAATATATACGATGAGGAAAAGAAAATTTTAATCAAGAATTAACATCAAGTGATTGATAAAAATTATTTTCCATACAAGTTAAAATCCATTGGTATTAATCATTATTTTGGGGGGAAATTATTCAATTCGTCCATTAATATTTTTTCCAAGATAGATTATGTTTTAATGGAATGATTTTTATGAAGCCTTTTTCCCTTTCATGGGTTATATGCTTCAGAAACTCACTAATTTTCAGGGGTTATGTTTATGATGAAATGATTATGAAAACGATATATTTTCATTGGTTATGATATGTTTAAATTTGTATGATACCCATATCATTTTGAGGTTTCATTAATGATTTTTAATTATCTTTTGGCACATGTATATATGATTTCATTATGTGACGAGTGGTAGATACATATCTCCCCAATAAATTGGGTAAAGATTTTTATCTCATAAGATAGAATAATATGATCATGGGAGTGAACTTAAACTACTAAGATGTCAAAGGGAGTGAACCATGACTGCGAAGATGGTATGAGTAGTGAAATGATGATACTATGTGGGCCATGGGAGTGAACCATGACTGCCAAGATGGTATGTTGAGTGAAACCATACTACAATGATGGTATTAGATGTGATGGATTAGATACTATGGATATTATTATATTATTATATGCCTCCCCATATTCCATGTTTTATTGCAATGTTAAGATTTCATGGCTTATTATCTTTATTTCATTATGATTCATTACCAATGAACATCCAATATCTATTCCATGATTCCTACAATGATCATTTATATTAATGGTATTATAATCTAACTATATAATCATGTTTTCGCACCAGAATGATCATTTGTATTCTAATTGTCTCTCTTTTGTACCCTTAGTGAGCATATGATCTCACCGCTTTTCTGATTCCATTCCCCCATGTTCTGAAGATTAGTACTATGTTAAATGTTTCTAAGATGGGTTCTAGTAGAGGATAATGTCGTGGGAGATTGTAACACCCCGAGATTTTATGAAAAATATTATTTTAATTTCATTAATGTCTTATGTTGTATTCTACACCAAGATTACCTTGCGCTATACGCAACACCGTATTATCTTGCAGTATACGCAACACTATTCTTGGACCGTGTAACACACAATTTTGATAATAGTTATTCTACGAAACATTGAGTATATATATATATATATATATTAAATGTATAAATGAAATATGGTTGGATTCTGTTATACGAAACAATGAAGGATTCTTTCACAACACGCAACCCTGACTTGGCTTGCATTACACGCAATCACGACCTTCCTCGATAGCGTGTGTTGTACACAATACCGGGTTTTAATAAACAGTGTTATATTATTATAATATTGTCATGAACTAGCCGTTATGAATAGTATTAACTAAATATTGAATTTTATAACATTATTATTCAACTTACACATTTCTAGAACATGGTATAAGAACAAAATAATTTTTTCGGGTAAAATAAGTATTTTTAAAAAAATGCAGTTTTGCCGCCTTTGGATGGCGCACCCACTTTAAATCTGGTTTTTGACATGTTTATATGTTAAATTTGACAAAATAATATTCTTCTTTTGAATAATGATATAAAAATTTACATTAGATAAAGTTTTGATATTTTTCCGATAACTTTCATATTTTAATGAATAGTAAAAACACACTATATTTTAATTAAAAACAACTTTTTTCATCGTAATATCTTATGTGGTTAAATTATAATATTGAATGGTTTTAAAGTATAAATAGAATATATTTTTACCATTTAATATAATTTATGTCATTAGCATTGATTTTACCTGGAATTCGTAGGTTAAATCAATTCAATCTTTTGCAATGTTTTAAACAAAAACCTGTTTTTATTCGACAACGGGATTAATTTTAATTTAATTTATGCAACTTATGTGTATGTAATTTTAAAAAATGGATTCCATATTTGGAATCAGTGGGTCCAAATTATGTTAATAAGCTACTTTTTATTTTTGGGAATTATGAATAGTAACTACGGTAAATTTTATTTACCATAGTTAAAGGTAAATCGGGTAATTAAGGGTAACTATAATATTTTAAAATTACCCTAACAAATGTCAAAATCCTATTGGATGACTAAAGGTCGACCCATATCACCTAAGGGTCGGATTAGAATCATTTAATGAACATTTGTCCATGAAAATAACTTAATTATTATTAAAACCAAAGAAAGTGAGAACATGTCACTCTCTTAAAGTTTATAAGTATATTAATTTTAATTTAGTGATAAACTTAATGAAACTTCGAACATGAGTAGTCTAAAGAAATATAATGAAATTATCTACATCATATAAATTTATTTATAATTTTTAGGGATTAAATAATTATCATTAATTATGACACAATAGTGATGCAGAAATTGTTTATCTAGTGAAAAATCAAGAATATTGGTTTTTTAACTAATAGTGACCATAAAATGCACAAATACCTAACCAAAACTTATTTTCCATGTAAATGTAAACCATAATCATCCAATGGTCGAATATTTTACCATTTGGATCCTTATAAAAGCGATTATGACACTTATATTATTTTATTTTAAATGATGCCAAAGTTGTCACCTTCATAATGTAATAAATATAACAATTTAAATATTGTGATTTTAAGATGATAAATTCGATTAAAAGTATTATTGTGAAAGGTAATATATTTAGCTTCATCATAGAATTTTATTTTAAATTTTTATACAACAAATATGTATATTAAATAATTATACAAAAATGATGTAGTAATTATTTTATTAAGAGATAAACCAAATAAATGGTTTTAAAAATAATAAAATAAATATTATATGAACTATTTAATGTGATACACTAATTTTGTAGATACATATGACCTTTTATTAATATATTAAAGCTTTTAGTTCGAACATATCTTCTGTATATATTTTATTTAAATTCAAATAAATGAATAGTGTCAAAATTGACACTATAGTTATTTTACAAAAATAACATATTATAAAATTGTTTAAAAATCACAAAAATATTTAAAAATTATAAATTTATATTTATATGGTCTATAATTTTATAAAGTAAACAATTATGGAAAATTCATAACAAATAAGTAATTATTTGTTATAATTTAAAATTTAGAATTTTATTACCACAAAAAAACTTAAATAGATTAAATAAGGATAAATCAAAATGATAAGGTTTAAAATAAGATCCAAACATGTCTAAATTTGATTGGTTGAAGAGATTACAACCTTATCTTATCTAATATTCGAATATGAGTCATTTTTGGAGGTTTTTAAGTGGGGTTAGATTTATTATAAATTAATATTTTTAAGAATTCCTAAGGTGCCCCTCTCCTCCCTTATAAAAGGGCACCTCCCCCCCCTCCTCCTCACACCAAATTGAGCACTCAAGCTCGGCCAAACCCTGCCATTTTCTTCTCTATACTTCCCTAGAATAATCCTAGAGGTCCTGGTCTTCTTCAAAGACCAATATTAGTTCCTTAAGTGGAGGATTCAAAGAGGCGTTCCAAAGAAGAGGTAATATCCATTACCGATCTTTTCAATTTCATTCTTCTTTAACTTATTCTTCTTTAGTTGTTTCATGATAAAGTAATAACATCAGTATTACTTACATACTGATATGTTATTATAAATATGAAACAACCCTAATTCTCCTTCTATCCATCCTACGGAAAAATGAAATCACCGCGCGTGCGTACGTACGGAATACCGTCTCCACGCCGTGGTGTAATCTATTTTTCCACCATCACTTTACAAGGATGGGTATAATGGTGTAATGAGTAACTATTTATGATTATTATAAAGTAATATTGATACTGAAATAATATATATATACTCCAATACAGTTCCACGATCATAGGAACGATATCATCACTCGTGCGTACGTACGGAATACCGTCTCCACGATGTGATGTGACTTGTTCTACATGATCATCATTACATAGTAATTATATAAATTGAATGAATAAATATGATATATGTTACACTAATACCATTCTGGATATAAGTTATCTATAACCTTAAAAGAAGAATAAGAATGTATTCGGCAAAACACGCATAAGAACAAAAGGCAATAAAGACCCGAGTAACAAGTAACAATGAAATATTACTATCAAGAAGCTAAAAATATGACCATATATGATATCATATCAATATGTATGATTCTGGAATAAGTCAATAACATTATTTAAACCATTATACAGGAGCTTCGGACACGTACAAAGCAAATTGGACCTAAGGTAAGGGAAATATCACAATCTCATTTTTATCCGAGATTGTTTATTCGTAAGTATTTACTGGGGTGTATTTTGTCATCCACATCCATGTTCCCTCAATATGTAATATTGTTTCCATCCACATACAATAGTTTAAATCCAATTTTACCCTTCGGTGAGTTTTTAGTAAAGAATATGAAAGGAATCTTTTGTCGTTTTTTTCGTACGAGGTACTTTTTGACTTTTCCGACAAAAGTACGAAGAATGTTTTTTTAACTTATACGGCATGAATGGATTTTTAAAACATTATTTCCAAGAATATTCCTTTAAAAGTTTTCAAGATTATTTTTAATCAACTTCTTTTAGTTTATAATTGTATGACATGTTAAGAAAATAAAAGTGTTTTTGAAGAAGAAAGGATATTTTCCTCAAGAATTCATTTCAAGTGTTTTATCAAAATTATTTTCCATCTAAGATAATATAGGGTTCTGTTTTTATCCCTATTATTACATTGATTTGATTATGTTATGATGGAATTATTTTTATGAATTCCATTATCTTATATGAATTGTTTTATGATGTCATGATGTATGGTTTATGATTTTGTGGCACACATAAGAATGGTATCATTATGAGATGGGTGGGACCTATATCTCCCTCCAATGCATTGGGTAAAGATTTTATATCTCATGAGATAGACATGGCTGGAATGGTAGGTTATACCGGTTCAGTGAAACAGGACTGAAACGAGGGTTACTCGATTCAGAAAGGGACTTTGTCCACTAAGATAGTCTTGGCAATGAGTCATGACTAACAAGAAATGATTCTCTATGATTATGTGTGTATTCCACAAAGTTCCATGTTTTATGTTATGATTATTGTGATTACATTTCACTGCCATGATTTATCCCATGTTATGAAATTATGCTCTCTTTTGCAGGTTATGATTTCCAAAATGTTATGTTCTTATGAATATGATGTGATTGATATTTCTTTTGTTTACCCTTACTGAGCATTTGAGCTCACCCTTTTATGTTTTCTTTTCCCCAGGATATAAAGAAAGGTTTTAGGTAAAAAAAAGGAAGATCTTTATGGGAGATGTTGAAGATCTTTCACCACTATTAGAAGATTATAGTCCGAGTTTCCAAAGACACTAAACCATTACGGTCCTTGTGTAGTATTGTAGTATGTATTCCGCAAAAGTAATGTAAAGTCTATGTACGTTAGGCTTCGGGTCTCTACAGTTGGTATCAGAGGAAAGGTTTAGTCAACCTTTGGAAAC
Organism: Viscum album; assembly: GCA_963277665.1. Classification (NCBI taxonomy): domain Eukaryota; kingdom Viridiplantae; phylum Streptophyta; class Magnoliopsida; order Santalales; family Viscaceae; genus Viscum; species Viscum album. The sequence continues at coordinate 1,048,312,686 of OY728130.1, read as the reverse complement.
TAGGATGCGAAAACGTTAGTGAGATCCCTAGAGATATTTCTACGGTATGTCTAGGGATGTCCCTAAGGTTAAGTAGACGTATAAGTTATAGTACTAGAATTACGCTAACGATCATAGAATTAAACCAAAGATGTTAGATATTGAAGTTACTCCCCCTTTATTATGATTTTTGCCTCTCACACTATTCTTTTGGGTTTTAGAAAATGGCTGGAAACAAGATGATTCACGATAATAGAGGATATGATGGAAAATGGAATGATATTCTTCATAATGAAATGGGATTTGGAAGTCCAAACATCATTATTATGCCGAATCAGCAATCTCATAATATGATCAATAAAGTAAAATTTGGTAAGTTTCCTGACTCGGCTAATAAGAGAAAGATGGAGTTTCATGATGATCATAGAGGAAAGAAAGTTCAATTTCCCCTATGTAAATCATGTGGGAAGAGGCATCAAGGAGAATGTTTCAAAGGAACTGGAAGATGCTTTGGGTGTGGAAAAGAAGGACACAAAGCAAGTAAATGCAAAGGAAAAGGTTCAGTTAACAACATGGATGAGGATAATGGTATTGCTACGACATCAACAATGGTTAAATGTTTTAAATGTGGAATGTACGGGCATTATGCAAACCAATGCCCTAAGTGAAAGTCTCATGAAGATAATCAGTATGGTCGTATGGGAAGTATTTATGTGGATGATGATGAAGAGACTACAAATGATATGTGAGATGAAAGAATTGTTGAATCTCGGTCAATGGTTTAAGAATGTAGTGGAATGATTACATGTTTATCATGTGTAATGTTGTATAAGTAATCTCATGGCACTATGGAATAAAGAGACATGTAAGGATTGTTACATTGTTGTCTGATTAATGTTACCAGTATCCATGAAAGTTTATTTAGATATTTTTGGAATGTATATGATATGCGCATAATGAAGGGATAAGGAGAAAATAAAATGTTTGATAGTATTCATGAGCTCATGACTGATATAAGGAGAAGGTTATATCATGGTTTGAGTATATAGAATTTTTGGATTTTGGTATGTGGAAAGAGATAACTTTTGACAGCATTCATTTTTTCACTAAGGTTTAATGGGTATTCATATTTTTCAAGAGAATACATCATTAAAGTATTCACATGATTGGAATGTGACCAACAAGATATATGGGGGATAAATGATGGTATTCACATGCTTGGTTGGCGACATTTCAAGTAATCATTTTCTTTATACTATGAGCTTGGACCGAAGTATTTTAGATAAGCCTAATGATTGTAATGGATTATGTTAACCATAAGTTAGTATTGTTTAAGTATAGAACTTTTTTTTTGATATTATTTATGTGATGTTATAGTAATGTAGTTTTAGAAAAAGGACAACCTGCAGGACGGGCGACAACCCATCGCTTCGGACAAGGCTGTGGGAATCGAACCCACAACCGAAGTGCGACTGGCCTTTATCGCCTACCACTGACCTACATGAAGTCCCTGTTTAGTAGAAAACTAGTTTTATTATATTAAGCAGTATGATATGTGAAGTATAAGTTCATTTTAGGAACCATATATGATTAATCTCACTATAGAATGACTTATGTATATTTAATAACTTTTGCTAACCTTTTGTTTGAGACAGATGGAATGAACAGTCATTCTATCACATGATCTGCTAACACTTCACGAATAACAAATTCAACTTCATTTATTTAAGAGATGAAGTGGAAATTGTTCAAGGCACGAACGACAGTGAGATTGTACCAAAATAAAGTAAGTATTTATTGTAATTCAAATTTTCAAATTTAGGGAAATGATCTTGAAAACCAAAAATGTTGTCCCAGTGCCCTTATATCCGATGAATCAGATGGTACCCTAGATCATCACAAATTTATGGCTTTGTGATTGCTAGCTTTTCCATAGCCATGTTCTCTACCACTCTCCATCAGAATATGATGGTTAGATTTCTCTTCCATATCCATATTTTCACCTATGTGGAAACTCAGTGATTAGTTTATTTGGGTAACCGTTACGTTTCATACTTTTTTTTAAAGATAAGTTTGGGTATTCCTTTTTACGATGTGGGTTTCTATCAAAGAAACTTTCAAATAGTAAACCATTTATAACCCCGACGAATTTCGAGGGCGAAATTCATTTTAAGGGGGGTAGAATGTAACACCCCGAGATTTTATGAAAAATATTATTTTAATTTCATTAATGTCTTATGTTGTATTCTACACCAAGATTACCTTGCGCTATACGCAACACCGTATTAGCTTGCAGTATACGCAACACTATTCTTGGACCGTGTAACACACAATTTTGATAATAGTTATTCTACGCAACATTGAGTATATATATATATATATATTAAATGTATAAATGAAATATGGTTGTATTCTGTTATACGAAACAATGAAGGATTCTTTCACAACACGCAACCCTGACTTGGCTTGCATTACACGCAATCGCGACCTTCCTCGATAGTGTGTGTTGTACACAATACCGGGTTTTAATAAACAGTGTTATATTATTATAATATTGTCATGAACTAGCCGTTATGAATAGTATTAACTAAATATTGAATTTTATAACATTATTATTCATCTTACACATTTCTAGAACATGGTATAAGAACAAAATAAATTTTTCGGGTAAAATAAGTATTTTTCAAAAAATGCAGTTTTGCCGCCTTTGGATGGCGCACCCACTTTAAATCTGGTTTTTGACATGTTTATATGTTCAATTTGACAAAATAATATTCTTCTTTTGAATCATGATATAAAAATTTACATTAGATAATGTTTTGATATTTTTCCGATAACTTTCATATTTTAATGAATAGTAAAAACACGCTATATTTTAATTAAAAACAACTTTTTTCATCGTAATATCTTATGTGGTTAAATTATAATATTGAATGGTTTTAAAGTATAAATAGAATATATTTTTACCATTTAATATAATTTATGTCATTAGCATTGATTTTACCTGGAATTCGTAGGTTAAATCAATTCAATCTTTTGCAATGTTTTAAACAAAAACCCGTTTTTATTCGACAACGAGATTAATTTTAATTTAATTTATGCAACTTCTGTGTATGTAATTTTAAAAAATGGATTCCATATTTCGAATAAGTGGGTCCAAATTATGTTAATAAGCTACTTTTTATTTTTGGGAATTATGAATAGTAACTACGGTAAATTTTATTTACCATAGTTAAAGGTAAATCGGGTAATTAAGGGTAAATATAATATTTTAAAATTACCCTAACAAATGTCAAAAATCCTATTGGATGACTAAAAGTCGACCCATATCACCTAAGGGTCGGATTAGAATCATTTAATGAACATTTGTCCATGAAAATAACTTAATTATTATTAAAACCAAAGAAAGTGACAACATGTCACTCTCTTAAATTTTATAAGTATATTAATTTTAATTTAGTGATAAACTTCATGAAACTTCTAACATGAATAGTCTAAAGAAATCTAATGAAATTATCTACATCATATAAATTTATTTATAATTTTTAGGGATTAAATAATTATCATTAATTATGACACAATAGTGATGCAGAAATTGTTTATCTAGTGAAAAATCAAGAATATTGTTTTTTTAACTAATAGTGACCATAAAATGCACAAATACCTAACCAAAACTTATTGGCCATGTACATTTAAACCATAAGCATCCAATGGTCGAATATTTGACCATTTGGAGCCTTATAAAAGCGATTATGACACTTATATTATTTTATTTTAAATGATGCCAAAGTTGTCACCTTCATAATGTAATAAATATAACAATTTAAATATTGTGATTTTAAGATGATAAATTCGATTAAAAGTATTATTGTGAAAGGTAATATATTTAGATTCATCATAGAATTTTATTTTAAATTTTTATACAACAAATAAGTATATTAAATAATTATACAAAAATGATGTAGTAATTATTTTATTAAGAGATAAACCAAATAAATGGTTTTAAAAATAATAAAATAAATATTATATGAACTATTTAATGTGACACACTAATTTTTTAGATACATATGACCTTTTATTAATATATTAAAGCTTTTAGTTCGAACATATCTTCTGTATATATTTTATTTAAATTCAAATAAATGAATAGTGTCAAAATTGACACTATAGTTATTTTACAAAAATAACATATTATAAAATTGTTTAAAAATCACAAAAATATTTAAAAATTATAAATTTATATTTATATGGTCTATAATGTTATAAAGTAAACAATTATGGAAAATTCACAACAAATAAGTAATTATTTGTTATAATTTAAAATTTAGAATTTTATTACCACAAATAAACTTAAATAGATTAAATAAGGATAAATCAAAATGATAAGGTTTAAAATAAGATCCAAACATGTCTAAATTTGATTGGTTGATGAGATTACAACCTTATCTTATCTAATATTCGAATATGAGTCATTTTTGGAGGTTTTTAAGTGCGGTTAGATTTATTATAAATTAATATTTTTAAGAATTCCTAAGGTGCCCCTCTCCTCCCTTATAAAAGGGCACCTCCTCCCCCTCCTCCTCACACCAAATTGAGCACTCAAGCTCGGCCAAACCCTGCCATTTTCTCCTCTATACTTCCCTAGAATAATCCTAGAGGTCCTGGTCTTCTTCAAAGTCCAATCTTAGTTCCCTAAGTGGAGGATTCAAAGAGGCGTTCCAAAGAAGAGGTAATATCCATTACCGATCTTTTCAATTTCTTTCTTCTTTAACTTATTCTTCTTTAGTTGTTTCATGATAAAGTAATAACATCAGTATTACTTACATACTGATATGTTATTATAAATATGAAACAACCCTAATTCTCCTTCTATCCATCCTACGGAAAAATGAAATCACCGCGCGTGCGTACGTACGGAATACCGTCTCCACGCCGTGGTGTAATCTATTTTTCCACCATCACTTTACAAGGATGGGTATAATGGTGTAATGAGTAACTATTTATGATTATTATAAAGTAATATTGATACTGAAATAATATATATATACTCCAATACAGTTCCACGATCATAGGAACGATATCATCACTCGTGCGTACGTACGGAATACCGTCTCCATGATGTGATGTGACTTGTTCTACATGATCATCATTACATAGTAATTATATAAATTGAATGAATAAATATGATATATGTTACACTAATACCATTCTGGATATAAGTTATCTATAACCTTAAAAGAAGAATAAGAATGTATTCGGCAAAACACGCATAAGAACAAAAGGCAATAAAGACCCGAGTAACAAGTAACAATGAAATATTACTATCAAGAAGCTAAAAATATGACCATATATGATATCATATCAATATGTATGATTCTGGAATAAGTCAATAACATTATTTAAACCATTATACAGGAGCTTCGGACACGTACAAAGCAAATTGGACCTAAGGTAAGGGAAATATCACAATCTCATTTTTATCCGAGATTGTTTATTCGTAAGTATTTACTGGGGTGTATTATGTCATCCACATCCATGTTCCCTCAATATGTAATATTGGTTCCATCCACTTACAATAGTTTAAATACAATTTTACCCTTCGGTGAGTTTTTAGTAAAGAATATGAAAGGAATCTTTTTTCGTTTTTTTCGTACGAGGTACTTTTTGACTTTTCCGACAAAAGTACGAAGAATGTTTTTTTAACTTATACGGAATGAATGGATTTTTAAAACATTATTTCCAAGAATATTCCTTTAAAAGTTTTCAAGATTATTTTTAATCAACTTCTTTTAGTTTATAATTGTATGACATGTTAAGAAAAGAAAAGTGTTTTTGAAGAATAAAGGATATTTTCCTCAAGAATTCATTTCAAGTGTTTTATCAAAATTATTTTCCATCTAAGATAATATAGGGTTCTGTTTTTATCCCTATTATTACATTGATTTGATTATGTTATGATGGAATTATTTTTATGAATTCCATTATCTTATATGAATTGTTTTATGATGTCATGATGTATGGTTTATGATTTTGTGGCACACATAAGAATGGTATCATTATGAGATGGGTGGGACCTATATCTTCCTCCAATGCATTGGGTAAAGATTTTATATCTCATGAGATAGACATGGCTGGAATGGTAGGTTATACCGGTTCAGTGAAACAGGACTGAAACGAGGGTTACTCGATTCAGAAAGGGACTTTGTCCACTAAGATAGTCTTGGCAATGAGTCATGACTAACAAGAAATGATTCTCTATGATTATGTGTGTATTCCGCAAAGTTCCATGTTTTATGTTATGATTATTGTGATTACATTTCACTGCCATGATTTATCCCATGTTATGAAATTATGCTCTCTTTTGCAGGTTATGATTTCCAAAATGTTATGTTCTTATGAATATGATGTGATTGATATTTCTTTTGTTTACCCTTACTGAGCATTTAAGCTCACCCTTTTATGTTTTCTTTTCCCCAGGATATAAAGAAAGGTTTTAGGTAAAAAAAGGAAGATCTTTATGGGAGATGTTGAAGATCTTTCACCACGATTAGAAGATTATAGTCCGAGTTTCCAAAGACACTAAACCATTACGGTCCTTGTGTAGTATTGTACTAAGTATTCCGCAAAAGTAATGTAAAGTCCATGTACGTCAAGCTTCGGGTCTCTACAGAGATGATGTAGCAAATTTATGTACAAATGTCTTTCTATCTATGTTTCTGAAAAGCACTAGACCAATAATGAAATTTGGGAATCTGTTTTTATAATGTTTAAGTATTCCTATAATGTTTTTTAAATTAAATGTATATAAATAGAGGGTCACTATAGATGGTATCAAAAGAAATTATAGTTAACCATTGAAATCTTAGATGAGAAAATCCTCCTGATAACCCTAAGCTAATGCCTATGGATAAGTATAAGGGTAAAAAAATGTATTGGAAAATGTCATTGTGTTTTGGTGAAGGATAACATGAGTGGTTTCCTAGAAATAAATCCATGTTTGGATACTACTGGTGGATGTGGATTTGGAACAGATATACATAGGGGTAAAAAATCTGAAAGGATGTTCCAGTTCTAACTTATGGTAAACTGGTTCAAAATAATGGGTCTTGTAGCACACCTAGTTTGACACTCTCGAGGGATATGTTACAGGAATTCACCAACTCTTCAAGAACCTTTATAAAGGATTTATTTATAATTAGGCTACCAATAAAGTATGATAATACTAGGGTGTTATAGATTAATAAAGGTGTCAAATGATATAAATCATATATTTGATTTTCATGATTATGTGGTTCTATATTAGGATAACTATTTATCACTAAATGATTTTACTTTTAGTCCATATCTAGAACCCAAAGGAACCAAGTTAAGACACTAAATTCTATTGCAGTTGGAATGAAAATCTACACCGCAATGGTCACACATGTTTATATAGCTACAAATCATGGTGTAATTCAAAATTATAAAAGTTGGGAACAACATTGAATTGGTTGTTTAATGATGCAATGACCACCTTCTTTCAGTGGGTCTTCTGATCCACTTGTTGCTGAAAATGGATCAGTACTAAAAAAACAATATTCTCTATTCTTCAGTGATCAGAGAATGAGAATTTCATTATATCTATATGTCAGTTAGAAGTTGAAGAACATCATTTTTTGACTCTAATAAAGAATACGAGGCATTAAAATGATAATGACACCATTGATTAGGATGAGTTCAAGGAAATATTTTTCAATTAGTACTTCCCTATAATTCATCATAACAATATGGGGAAAGATATCACGGATTTGAAGAAAAGTAACGATGATTCTATTAGTACCTATGAGTCCAATTTCATAATAATTGTGAGGTAAGCTTCATGAATTATTATCCAACCTAAAAGAAAATATGATAGGTTCTTCAGTGTCGTAATGCCAAGTCTCAATATGGAATTTCCCATATGAGACATTAGTAACTATGATGATATCATTTTCTTTCCAATCTATTTTTAAATTGATGTGGGAGTAACATATAAATTTCATGATTTTAACTAGAAGAGGAATATGATGTTTAATGGAAAATTTAAAAAGCATGATGAAAAGAAGATGAAATTTCATTTCTGTTCTAATTGTGGTAAGAAACATGGAGGAAATTTCTTTATGGAGTATAATAATTTTTTGTGTGTGTAAAGGTAGGTCACTGGGAAATGGATTATTGAATTGATGGGAATAATTAAGATAATGTTGCAAATATGGAAAAATAATCATAGAATACACCCCCATGATTCAATTCTACAAGTGTATGAAGAATGATCATTATGCTATATACTACCCAAACCCTTGGGTTGGAGATAATGATTGATGTCAACAACCTGTGAGGATGATGGACAAAAAAATATCTAATGAAATTTCTATTTATTATGATCGGTGAGATTACTATGTGATGAAAGGTACACTTACCATCCACTATAAAACTGCTAATGAAATATTTTCTTTTAGGTTCCACCCACTATTTTATATCTAATGAATTTTATAAGGGTGTTATGATTTATCCAAAACAATTAGAGGTAGAATTAGCAATGAAAACTGCTAATGGTATGATAATTTCATCTGAACTATACTATTCCTCTCACTTTGAATATCATGGGAATTTGCTTCCTACTAGTCCTGTCACGTTCCTTTGGTTCAATTTCTTGTAATCATATGCATCGATTGACTTTTTCTACATAAATACCACATCAACTCTCAAGGAAGGGAAGTTAAATATGATATTTGAAACCCTATTATGATCATCTACTAATACAATGATATGTATGAACTGATTATAGAGATTACATCCAATGTATTTGTGCTAATTAACATTCAACTGTTTTTTATCTCAAATGGCTTTGGAGAATATCTACATAGATGATATGCTTATTGTTTGAGATTATATAGACATATTTCTATAAAATTTCCTTATACATCCACCAAAACATGAAGTTTAATTTTCTATATAACTTATACATGGTTCAAGAGCAATTTCAATGACTCCTTGTAGAATGACCCCAATTGAGTTATATGAATTGAAGAAGCTACTCTAATAAAACATAGTGAAGGGATTCATTCATCCAATTGTGTCACCTTAAGGCACACCGGTTCTTTTTGTGAAATAGAAATTTGGGTAAAATGTGACTGTACATTGATTATTGATAGTTGAAAAAGATCAAAATCATGAAAAAGAATCCTCTTCCCCATATTGATAACATGATTTATGAACTATGTAGAGCTGAATACTTTTCTGAGATTGAACTTCCATATGGATATCATCAAATGAGGGTAACAAGGTGGATATACCCAAGATGAAATTACATAAATGGTATGGAAATAATTAATATGTAGTGATTCCTTTTTTGTCTTAATAATTCCCCCCAAATATTTATGGATTTAATGGATAGAGTCTTTAGATATTACCTCGATATGTTTGTGGAAGTCTTTATAAATGATATTATAATCAATTTAAAGGGAACAGAAGAGCATGAAGATATCATGAAAACAACACAACATACCCTAATGAAATGTAATATATATGAAAAAATTAAAACTTTTAATTTTGTAGCAAAAGTTTTCATTTCGGGGTCACATAATCATAAGAGATGGTACAATAGGAGATAAATAAAAAAGAGGATAATGAAAGATGGCCTAGACCAGCCACGAGTACTGAGATATGTTGATTTCATGTTATATATTGATATTATAGAGTGTTTATAGATATTTGGTTATGACTATAAAATCCTTTGACCATGTTAACTCATAAGGGTGCCTTGTTATTCTAGGTATATGATTTTGAGGAAAATTTAAAGGAGCTAAGGAAAGAGTTGGTCAGTGAACTTGTTCTTATATTACCTTATAGTGGAGAAGGGTTTTTAATTTATAGTGTTTCATACAAAAATTAATTTGGATGTATTATTATATTTAATAACATGGTTATAGCTTATTTCTCATGATAGTTTATGATTCATGATCAAAATCACCCAACTCAAGATTTGGAGTTTTTAAGGGTAATTTTTTGAATTAATGATATGAATTTATTATCTTTATATAGAAAAGTTTTATGTATATACTAATCATAAAAGTTTAAAATATATATTCCCATATAAGGAGTTGAAAATGCTCAAGAGAAGATGGTTATAGTTGATAAAGGATTATAACTGCTCAAAACATTACCACAATGGGATAGTAAAAAAGGCGGTAGATGCTTTGAGTCGGAATGATCATGTTGGCTTATTATTGATGAGGGAACAAAAGATCCAATATTTGTGGATATAAAATGGATTGATCTAGAAATGTAGATGGAAGGTGGAAAATATAATCTTTCTTAAATTAATGTTCAACCCTCTATCCATGTGATGATTAAGGAGGCGCATAAGGAAGACGAAGAGCTGAAAAAAAAGTCATTAATGTTCCCAAATTTAAACATGATTATAATGAAATGATAAGGTTCATGAACCCTATATGTGTTCCTTAAATAACAGATTTGAATAAGGTGGTATAAAAGGAATAATATAGTTTTTAATTATCTATTGATCTTGTAAGTATTTAGATGTATATAGACTTGAAAGAATACATATGGTGGGATAGCATGAAGAGAGATATCACAGAGTTTTTTTCTCGGTGTTTGGTATGCCAAAATGTTACGGCTAAACGGTAAAATTTTAAAGGGATATTCCATTCATTACACACACCATAATAGAAGTGGGATAACATAACTATGTATTATTTCATTGTAATTCCCAAAACCTCTAAAGTGTTTAATGCTATATTAGTGGTATCTGATCGCCTTACTAAGTCAGCACACTTCATTGCCATCAAGGAATATTTCTCCCTAGATCAAATTTCTAGGATATACATCATGGATGTTTTAATGTTTCATGGTTTACAACATTCTATTTTCCTAGATGATGATCTATGATTTAACTCAATGTTATGGAAAATTCTTCAGAAAGGACATGATACGTAATTGAGTTTCAGCACTACTTATCATGCTCTAACAGATTGTTAGTCTAAAATAACAATTTAAACTCTAGAAGATATGTTGATATCTTGTTCTCCATATTTCAATGGTGGTTGGGATAAACAGCTTCCTCAAGATTATTTTTATTACAATAATTGCTTCACTCAAGCCTTCAGATGGCACCATATGAAGCCCTCTATTGGAAGAAATTTAGATCTATAATAGGGTGGGATAATGTGGGAGAAGGAAATATATTAGGACCTACGATTAATAATCAAATGGTTGAGAAGGTTAGAAACATTAAGTAACATATCATGTAATCTCATTGTTGGAAAAAAATATATGTTGACAGCTGTAGATGTGATCTAGAATTTGATGTAGGCGAAAATGTGTTTATGTGAATCTCATAGTGGAAGAATGTGATGACATTTTAGAAGAAAGGGTGACTAATCAATAGGTATATATACCCCATTGAGATTCTCGATCATATCGAGATAGAATCCTATCACTTTTAAATTTCTCTAAATCTCGCTCACATCCTTGATGTGTTTCATTTATCTCACATGAGGAAGTACATATGTAACCCTTCATATGTTTTGAACTCAGTGGTCATCCAACTAGATAAGGATCTTTATTACAAAGGGAAACCTATTGATATTATTTATACAACAGAGAATAATCTAGTATATAATAACACTCACCTTATCAATGATTTGTGGAGAAGTATCTTATTAGAGGACGCTATGTGGGAACTTGGGGAGATGATGATATAGATATATCTTTTTTTACATGACTGAAAAATTTAAAGGGATAAATTAATTTTAAGGTTATAGAATGTAACACCATGAGTGTGTATTGACCATTTTTTAGAATAAATTAAATTTTCATTTATGATATGACATTCACTAATTCGAACATTCCTTTCACATGGAACTGATGTTATGTATGTTGCACACACCATCAAATAGAATAATGATACATAGAACATAGAGTATCTATAAAATATGTCATTTTATTTTTATTATCTGAATGAGATAATTATAAAATTTTTGTTAAAAATATTTATATTAATAGTAATAACAAATTTTCAAGTATTAATAATAAAAGATATGATTCTGGGATTAGTCTATATATGAACCACTTTAATTTCCTTATAATAAAATTAATTTTTGATAGTCATATAAATTTATTTTGATAAAATAAACATGATTATTTATTTTGGAAAATAAATATTATTATAGGGTGATTTTTTGGTATATTTCTAAAAAGACTCAATTTTTTATGAATATTGAAAAGTAGTGCAATATAGTTAAAAACCGAAATTTTCATTTAAATAAATATTATAATTTGAATTATATTAATGAAAAATAGATAAATCATACATATATTAATCCTATTTAATTCATTTGAATAAATTTTATAATTATAATAGATATAATTTTTTTGAACTTTTGAACTTCTCTTTTACCCGCCTTTTAGACTCTTTTTCAAAATTAATTAAACCTAATTTTACCGCTTATGTTAACTGAATTCTGAAAAATGGACATACCAGGTTGTAATCAGTATGAAAAATATTCTCTTATAGGATCAATATAATTTTTAATAAATAGTAACTATTGATTTTCATCTACCACAGTTAAAGTTAAATAGGTTAATTAATGGTCATATTAATATTATAATAATATAAAATTACTCTAACACATGTTTTAATTTCAATGGGTAAGTCTGTTTTGAACCAAATCAAAATTAGTTCAAAAATATAACTCTTTTTATGCCACATGTGTTAGATTAAAAAAAAAATTATTTAAAGATGATAAAAAATGTCAAATTCAAACTTAAATAAAAAATAATTTTTCATTTATGGTTATACATAAGCGAAATTATAATATTATTATTCCTCTTAATGATATGAAATTTTTATTAACAATTATAATTTATTTTAAATTCTTAGTGTCGATATAAATTAATTAGAGGATTTTATAATAAGGATGTAGTAATTGTTTAGATAATTGTGAATTTAAATAAATTATATTTAAAATATTAAAATAAATATAATTCGACTTATATAATGACATACCCATATTTAATAGATAATTTAGTAATTTTAGTGTCATATTATATATATTGTTTCGACTTTATCAAATTGTTATAATATTTATAAAAATTGAAAATATTGAATAGTATCAAAATAAAGATAAATGATAATTTAGAATAAATAATATATTATTAAATATTATAAAATTAATAAAAATATAAAATTAGGCCAAATAACATTTATAGTGTTAAATATGTCCTAAATGGTAAAATTGGGATTTGTTTTAAATTTTATATTAACTATATTATACCTATATATTAAAACTAAACAACTTGTCCTTGTAGAAGTTGAATTATTTAGTTAATGGTTAAATCCAAAATAAAACATTAATTTAGAGACATATACATGTCTAAAATTCATTGTTTGAGATGATTTCGACCCATCCTCATCTTATCATGGAAATAAATATCTTTGGAGCTATTTGATTTTGGAATTAATCATATAATAAATTATTATATATGGAGTTTCCAAAAGTGACCCCCTCCCTCTTATAAAAGGGAACATCTCATTTTTCATCTATACACACCTCTAATGCCTTTATAAACTTCCCTCCCTTCCACCTAGAATCCTATCCAATGGATGAAGGTAACTGAAGGAAGCCTTTTGGGACAAATAAAAAGGAGTTACCCAATAAGGAGGTAACATCTTGTAACACCCAAAGGATTTAAAAATAATTTAAAAATAATTAAACATTGTTTTATGTAGATATTTATAACTAGAATTTGAAAATATTTTTTCCACTTCTAGGTTTTTATTTTCAAAAAATGGTCATCTACAATTATGTTCAGTTTGTAATTTAGAGTCAAATAGAATCAACTTGTTTTTCTGTGAATAGTGACATTCCATTATTAATAGTAATATGAATAGTAATATGACCCTAATGAATATTAAATTGTGTTATTATTTTATTTTAGTAAGTCCTTTTGATAATAACATGTTGGGTAATTTTTGAATGTGATATAAAAGCATTTATAGAATTAAAATTTCTAATTTTGGAATTAAGTATGATTTTTTAAAAAAATTAAATTAATTATATTTATAAAATTATTTTCATAAAATGGAATTCATTTATGAATTATAAAAGTTGAAAAATGTTAAGGATTAATTTATGGGAATTTTTTAATTTCTAGAATTTTTTATGAATAGTAAAATTAGAAAAAATATGATAAATGCTAAATATTTTATTAACTGGATCATAGGTGATGCAAGGATGATGTAAGAACTCTTGGTAGGATCTCAAATTCCCTTGTTAATATTTTGGTTTACATTAATTATGATTACCCATATTCTTGAGCAAAAATATTATTATAATGATTAAAATAATGAAAAATACCTCCTCTTCTCCACAATTAATTCCACCATTCGTTCCATCTTCCTCCCACACCTCAAAATCCGTGGAATATACCAATATTCTGTCCAAAACACCTCCCAGGGCTCTTCCCCCATCGAAGAGCTTCTGGTCTATAAAAAAGTCAAAAAACAGTGGCCTTAAAAAAGATCTGAGGGAGAACAGATCAAGACGTAAACTTCCTCTATTATTTTATGTCTATCTTTATCATTTTATGTTATTATTTTTATCCCCTTTGAATTATGTTGGGATATTCAATTCCATATCCACCTTATTGCTCATATTATTTATGAATTATGAGGAAACAATTTTCTCACATGAAAATATTTTATGGAATTTTAAGCAATGTCGTTAGGCTGTAGAAATTTCATAAGAGATTTCACAACTATTCTTTTGATTTGAGTTTCATTATTCTCTTCTTATTTACTCACCTCCTCTTATCCAATAGGAAGGAATTCTCCAGAAATCTTGAATATTCCATATTTTCTCATGTTTATTGAAAATTCATCATCATTCTTCCTCCCTCACTTATTTAGAGAATTAAAAACATTATTTGTCATGTGTCAAATTACCAACATCGTGGACGATGGGATTTCAACTTTATTTAATTCCTTCAAAGATGTTCATGAAAACAATTTTATTGTTGTGAAAAGTTATAAAATAGGTTATATGTGTCATAAATGGTTCTATAATACTATTTTACACATGGTTCTAATTAATAAAACAAAATGAGGTCATTATTATCAAAGAACCACTAAAATGATCTAAATGAAAATCATTAATGTTTTAACTTATGAATCATCTTCATATCAGAATTAAAATTGATATATTGTACAATTTATGAACATTTGAATATTTCAATACCATTCCACTCCAATTCTGTAGTTTCATATCAAATTTACAACAACAACCATCATGAACCAATAATTGAAATCATGAAAATAACTCATCCAAAACAGTGCAAGAAACAATATACTAATAATAAAAGGGTGAAAAATGTAATTAAATGATCATATAATGTATTATAAATATGTATATTTTCATATAAGATATTAATAATAATCTTTTAACAATTATACAGTATGTTTTAACAAATTTGATATAAGACTAGCTTGTGGTTATGGAATTCTTCACCTGATTTCTATTCTTTGTGTTAACCTTGTACATCATTATTTACGTGGTAATAAAATTTTTTGTGTGATGAAAATTGTTTAAATAATGATTATCTATAAGTATTTATAGTTTATATACATAATACATCCACTTTAATAATTCTCACATGAATTATATGATATTTTTAATGGGCTTTTTTTAAATTCCTCTTTTAAAATTATGTTTTACAAAATTCAAAAGCAATGTTTTTAGGATATTATTAATGTTGTGTGATTATGTTTTGGTTGTTGGGAATTGATTATGATGAGGTGTGTTAACTATATATCCTTCAAATTCATTGGTTATGTGTATGTTGGAGGTCGGTCTTATGGTTACTCCAAGTTTAACTATGATGGTTACATATATTTTATGTTAGTCACGTGGGTTAAAAATTATAAGGTAGCCAAGAGGGATACATGATTATATAAGTAATTACACAAGATAAAATTATGGTTCCATTTATATTGTCATGTTTTTTTGGGATCTTTTTGAAATCTCATGTTACATAATGTATGAATTTACGGTTGACAAGTATTCCATTTACAAATTTTTTTTATATGTTACAAGTATTCCTAAACATTCCATCTTTTTTATATTCCTAACAAGTATTTTTGTGATAATACGAAGATTTTAATTATTTTCACATGTTATAATGATGAGGATGACAATGAATTAATCCATTTTAAATGTTCGAAGAATTTTCAATGAAATCCTGTTTTCTTTGAAATGTAGTATATTTTTGAAGAAAAGAATAATGTTTTTATGGTTTTTAATCAGTAATAATTTGTAATTTTATAAATCTTTTAGGTGCCAAATATCTAAATAAATAACCGTGAAAATAACCTCAACGTGAAAGATTTTTATTTGTTTACTTAATTAAATATTATGTAATTTAATAAGGTTGGGTCCTTATAGTTGGTATCAGATGATGATTTGGATAACATTAGGGGTTGGGGTGAGGTTAAAACAATAACATAAAGGATTTCTACTCTATGATTAATTTTAAATGTTATATAATTTAAATATTACCATGTTCCTTTGACTAAGATATATATTTTTATAATGGTTGTCCGTAGAAGAAACAAGGAAGCAAAAGTGTAGAGTCACCGACTAAATGACATCCTTCTGAACCTGCATCTCAGAAATGCTGGGATTGGAACTGAGAAGTCTGTGATAGTTATTGATCAGCTAACATAGAAAAAAAATGATGGTTTCATCCTTGAAAGAGAACAACCATAGGAACCATAATGGAACATGATAATAGTGGAACGTTTTATGATACAACATCCCCTTCATTCAATGGATCTTATGACCCAGTAGCAACTGAAGGATGGATTAAAGCCCTTGAAAGGGTATTAGATGTTATGGGATATTCAAATAATGAAAAGGTTAGTCCTTCCATTTACCATATTGAATGTAGTGATGATAAGTAGTGTTCAGTGGTATGTAATATCAGGAATAGAGAGGATTTTGATGCCTTAGAGAGAGATGAATTAAAAATTATTTTACATGAAAAATATTTTCCTAAGGTGGTGCGACATATGATGGAGAATCAATTTTTTTAATAGAAACAAAAAGAGGAGGATTCTTTGTCTAAGTATGAAGCGAACTTCACCCGATTGGCGAGTAATGCTCCAACACTTATTCTAGATCTTAATAGTAAAATCAACTGCTTTTACTCAGGGAAAAATACATGGTATCGAAGGGAATTGGAGTCCCATGAATTCCAATGTTATGAGAAACTTGTATGATGTGATGAGAGGGTAGATATGGAGTTTTCGGAAGATCACGTCCATTTTTGAAACATTGATAATTAAAGGTCCAGATGGAAACAAATCTCTAAGAATCAATTTAATAAATCTGATAATAGGGAAATCTAGTTTCCAGTCTTTGAAAAGAGTGTCAAGAAGCACCCTGGGGAATGTATTACCAAAACTGGGATGTGTTTTAAATGTTTTAGGTTTTGAAATATAAGCCAAGATTGTAATTAAAATGATCCTAATATAAATCCAAATAAATATAACTGGTATGTGTTTTAAATGTGGTGATATGGGTCTTTAGAAAAATGCCTACATAATGAGAGATCCAAATGATTAAAAGAAGCTAGAAAATAAGAAGAAAGGTGTAGTGAGATATTTTTTGTCTACGTAAGCAAATTTTGAGCCCTCCAATGAAGTTATATCAGATAATTTGTTTGTTTACATATATTTTTCTAAATATTTGTTTGATATGGGGTATACACATTCCTTCATCTTGGAGAAACATTCAGGTAAATTTGAAATATCACCTCAACAAATGAAATTTGACCATGTTGTAAAAACCCAAGGGGAAACTATTATAGAAAAGATGAAATATAAGAATCATTCTATTGTGGTCTATAGAATGGATTTACCTTCGAACCCTATTTTTTCCCTTAGATGAGTATGATGATATTCTATGAATGGATTACCTTTCTATTTATCATTCTATGATTGATTGTAGAGATAATTTTTTTTAGAAATAATTTTGTCTGTATATAAGAATGAAACCATACATTTAATAACAAACCAGGAAGCTAATAAACTACATTAATATAGAAATGAAGGTTATCATTCACATATTATTTAAAACAATAGAAATGTTTAGATTAATGATGTTCTAGTGTTAAATTAATACTTTGATGTTTTTCTTTATTATTTAGCCAGCTTTTTACGTAATCGGGAGGTTTAATTTATAATAGACTTAGTTTCTAATGTTAATCCAATTTCTAAAACCCCATATCATATGGATCAAATAGAACATCATGAATTAAAAAATCAGTTGCAGGATTTTTTTGATAGAGGCTTCATTATTCCTATCACATCACCATATGGTGCTTGATTTAGTTCTTTAAATAGAATAACGGTTCCAGAAGACTTTGAATTGATTATATAGTCTTGAATAACACCACTGTTAAAAAAATTAATTTTTTCATCACATCGATGTCTTCTTTGATCAGCTATAGGGAGCACATTACTTATCAAAGATTGACTGGAGATTCGAATGCCATCAGCTGAAGTTGAAGGAGGATGACGTCCCAAAAATAGATATTCATACTATATATGGGCACTATGATTTTTTTTGTTATGCCATTTGGGTTAACTAATTCACCTGATGTATTATTGAATCTTATGAATAGAATATTTCATGATTTCTTGGATATGATTGTTGTTTTGTGTGATGATGATACTCTAGTATTTTCTACAAATAATTTGGAGAATAATAATCATCTAAGGGATGTTTTTCAAACGTTAAAGGAAAAGAAACTATTTGTATGGTTCAAAAAGTATGATTTTTGGTTGTAACATATTTCATTTTTTGGCCACATTGTAAATAAGGATGGAATAGCAGAAGATCCTGCCAAAACATATGTGGTTGATGATATTACAAGACCAAAAGATTTAATAAAGATTCAATGTTTTCTTGGATTAATAGGTTATTAATGACATTTTGTTACGAAAATTGCATGATTATCAATCCTAATAACTAAGTTAACATGAAAAAGGGTTAAATTAATTTGTAAAGAATAAAGTGATACTTATTTTCATAAACTGAACATGAGAATAGTGATTTCTCCCATTTTGGCCTTGCCTTCTTGAAATGGTGAGTTTGTCATCTACAATGATGCTTCATTGAAGGGACTTGGTTGTGTTCTGATGCAGAATGATTAGATAATTATTTATGATCCAAGAAAACTAAAACCTCATGAGTTAAATTAACCAACACATGATTTTGGATATGCAACTGTGGTTTTTTCTTTGAATTTTGGGAGGAATCATTTATATGGAGCCAAATGTCAAATATATACTGACAATAATAGTATGATGTAAATATTCATTCAGAATTAATTAAACATGAGGCAGAGAAGATGGCTTTAACATATATAGTATTATGATCGCAAGATCAATTACCATCCTGGAATAGTAAACAAGGTGGTGGATTCCTGGAGTCGAAAACATCATTTATAATTAACCATTTTATGTTTGGAACATGATCCCTTAATTAAATATTTTACGAATTTTGTCAAAAGTTATTGGTAGAGGGAATACCCTTGTTTCATTTCAGGTTTCAGTGCAGTCATCATAATTAGAAAAAATTATGAAATCATTAAAGGAAAAATATGAGCTATAGAAAAATGTAAAACTGGTGAAAATTGGTATGTTTCTAGAATTTAACCTTAATAGAGATTGCGTTTTAAGATTTGGAAAAAGGTTGTGTGTGCCTGGTGATTCTCTGTTGAAGAAATATTCGTTGAGTGAATCGTATAGTTCTCCATTTTCAGTTCATCCTAGCAGTACTAAGGTGTACAGAGACCCTCGAGAGTATTACTCGTGGGATGGAAAGAAAAGGTATATTGCTGTTTTTTCAATGAAATGCTAGAAATTTCAACATGATAAAGCATAGTGGTAGTTACCAAAGGGGATTCTTTAGGATTTTCCAGTGCTAGAGTGGAAATGGGAGAATATATCCATGGATATTTTGGTGGTACTACCTAAGTCATCTTGAGGTAACAATGCGATTTGGGTTATTGGTGATCAGCTGAAAAAATCTGCATATTTTATTTCTATTAGAGATACAATGTCTTTGGATCAGCTCTCTTTATAGTACCTATTAGATATTGGTAGGTAACATGGAGTTCCTATTTTCATTGCATCTGACCGGGATCCTAGGTCAATTTCTGACTTTGGTAAGGGACTTCAGAATCATTGGGCGGAGAGTTAAATTTCAGTAAAACATTTCATCCTCAATCAGATGGGCAGTTAGAATGAACTATTTAGTCTCTGGAGGATATACTTAGAGCTTGTTCAATGGACAATCAGGGATGTTGGGATCAACGTATTTCATTATTTGAGTTTTTTATAATAATAGTTTAATTCTAGTATATTGATGGAAGCTTTTGTAGAATTATATGGAAACAATTTCGGACTCTAATATTTTGGGATGATGTTAGTGAAAGAATGTTTATGGGGCCAGAATTAGTATAGGAAGTTGCTGAGTAAGTGAATATGGTCTATTAACACATGAGGTAAGCTCTGTGCATGATGAATGGTTATGCATATAATAGAAGGAAAGACTTCTGTTTATAGTTATGTGACCACGTTTTCCTTAAAATATCTCATTGGGAATAGTATGATGTGTTTTGGTAAGAAAGGAAAGATAAGTCATTGGTTCATCAGTCCTTTAGAAATGCTGGAGAAAGATGGACCAACATTATACTGAGTATAATTACTTCTGAGATTGTCCCTCGTACACAATGTTTTCAATGTTTCAATGTTGATGAATTATGTTCCTGATTCATCCCATGTCATGATCCTATAAGTAGTTAAACTGGAAGAGAACCTTTCTTATGAAGGGAAACTAGTTCAGAAACTAGATCGAAGGGAAAAATTATTGCCAAATATGTTAATCCACTAGGTAATGGTTTTGAGCAGAAACCATCTGGGAGAAGAAGCAACATGGGAGTCTGAAAATGCCAAAACAGAAAGGTACCCTCACTTGTTTAATAAGAAATAAAATTGTGCGGATGCAATTTGTAGATGGTGGTGATAATATAACACCACAAGGATTTAAAATTAATTTGAAATTCATGAAACAATTTTTTATTTATATATTTATAACTAGCCTTAAAAAAAATTTCCAATTTTATGTTTTGGATTTAGAAAAACAGTCATATACAATTGTGTTCATTATGTTATTCGGAGTGAAATAAAACCAAAATGTTTTTTGGTGAATAGTAACATACCCTTATGAAATGTAATATGAATAGTAATAGGTTACTAATTAATAGTATATTTTTCATTATTCTATTTGTATATGGATTTATGATAATGATATCTTGGTTAATATTTCAATGCGACAAAAAGCAGTTATAAAATTAAAATTATTAATTTTCGAATTAAGAATTATTTTTTATTAAAATTAAATTAATGATAATTAAAAAAAATATTTTTATAAATTGGAATTCATTTTTGAATTCTACACTTCAAAAAATGGTAAGGGTGAATTTATTGTAATTTTCTGAAAATCAAGATTTTTTATGAATGGTAAAATACGATAAAATAAGATTAATGCTAAATACATGATTTACTACATCATAAGTGATGCAAGGATGACTTAAGACATCATGGTTCGTACTCGAATTCCATTATTACTATTTTGGGTCACGGGAATTATGATTATTCATAGTCTTGAGCAAAAACATTATAATAATATTAAAATAATGAAGAATACCTCATCTCCTCCACTATAAATACCACCCTCATTTCCCTATTCCTCACACACCTCTCCTGCCTTGAACATTACCTATGATTTTCCCAACACTACTCTGAAAGATCTTCCCCACTTCCTAGAGCTTTTGGTCTAACCATAAGGCAAAAACCAAAGGCCTTTAGAAGGATCCTAGGGAGAAGAGATACAGAGGTAAACATCCCATTTTATTTTCTTTGTTTTCTCTCATTTTATATTATTTTTTGATTCCCTTTGGATTATGTCAGAATACCCCCTTATATATCCGCCTTACTAGCCATATTATATAATAATGATGAGGGAAAAATTTTCTATCATCAAAATATTTTATGAAATTTTAAGCAACTCTGTTACGCTGTTGAAATTTCATAAGGGATTTCTAAACTCTTATTTTATTTTTATTTTCTTTATTTTCTTTTCCTTCCTCACCTCCTCATATCAAATGGGCATGGATGCTTTAAAAATATTTTATATTTTTTATGTTCTTATGTTCTTGTAAAATTCAACTTCAATCTACTCCTCTTCCCACACATATTCAAGGAATTAAAAACATTTTCTATGATGTGTCGAATTACAGACATCCTGGACGATGTGATTTCAATTTGAATTAATTCCTTTAAGGCTGGTTATGAAATTTTTTTAAGGTTAAAACAGGTGTAAAAATATGTATTATGTCTCATCCATGGGTCTGTATTTCTTTTGTACACATGGTTTTAATTCTTAAAGAAAAATGACATCGTTATTATCAAAAACCACTAAAATGATCTAAATGAACATCATAATGTTAAATTTTTTGAATAATCATCATTAAAAAATTCATATTGATAAATGGTATAATTTATGTTTTTTGGTATATGTAAATAAAATTCTATTAAAAATTTTTAGTTTCACTTCCAACTATCAAGAATGACCATCATGAACCAATCATGTAAAGAATTCAACCAAAAATAGTGAAAGGACCAAAAATCTAACAATTAAAGGGTTAAATGATGTAATTAAATGATCATATAGTTTATTTTAAGGATGCATATGTTTCTGTAAAAAATCAATAATACACTTTTAACCAATATACAAGAGGTTTAAACATGTTTCAAGTAAGAAAATCCCACGGTAAGGGGATTATTTACCAGATTTCTATTTTTTGGGTGAACCTTTACTTCATTATTTATTTGGTATTAAATTTTTTAGTTTGATGATAATGGTTTCTATTTTGATTATTTATATGTATTTACAGTTTATATACATAATCAATCCACTTAATTAAGACTCACTTTAATTATATGATATTTGTAAGGGGCATTTCGTTTAAAATCTTCTTTTATAATTATATTTTACAGAATTCAAAAATGAAATGATTTAATGATATTATTCAAATAGTATGATTATGTTCTGGTTCTTGGGAATTTTTTATGATTATTGGTGGTACCTATATTTCCCTCCAATGAATTCGGTATGTGTATGTTGGAGTTCGGCTGTATGGTTACTCCAAATGTGACTGTGATTGTTACACAAATTGTAAGGTAGCCATGAGTGTTTAAAATTATAAGGTTTCCGAGAGGGTTAAAAGATTATGTAATAAATGACCCAAGGTACCATTATGGTTCCATTTTATTTATTATGTTTTTTGGGTATCTTTTGGAAATATAATGTTACACAAAATAAGTATATATGGGCGATAAGTATTCAATTTTGAAATGTTTTCATAGTTTACCAGTATTCATTGTCTTTCTATCTTTTTTATATTCCTTACTGAGACTTTTGTGCTCATACCAAGTTTTAATGGATTATAAAAGGTAACAAGGATGATTTAGAAAAATAAGGAAGCCAATTTAAATGATTGAATAATTATCAAATAAATAATGTTTCATTAGAAAAGTTTTATATTTTGGAAGAAATGAATATGTTTTTATGGTATCCACTCTATAATAATGTGTAATGTTATAAATATTTTCTGTCCCAAATAACTAATGAACTATACTTAAAAATATCCTCAATGTGAATGAAAATTAATTTTTTACAAAATTCAATATTATTTAATGTAATAAGGTTGGGTCCTTATACATCTTCCCTCAAACACATTTATTAATTTTCCTTCTACGCTCCCTACCATATATTTTTTGCTTTATTTCCTGAAAAAACTAGCATTCACAATATAATAGGACGTTTTTATGGAAATATATCGAACTAAACTAACACACACCTCCATTTAATGGATATAAATCGTACTATTTCTATGTGTGGTGAAGTACTCACTCACAAAACGATGATGATTCATTTTTTACATTGCCACCAATCATGGTGGACATTATGATGGATAAAATATATATAATATTTATTATATATTTATTCTTCTATATTATTATTTAAAACACATACCTTTTTCCATTCAATTTACTATTAATACGATAACTTTGTTTGAGGAAATGTGGACTACCACCCCCACAAAGCGATGTGATTCATTTACACACCACATGGAATGAATTCAAGATGGGTTTTGTGAACATATATGATATATAATACTGATAATGGAATAATTATATATATATATATAGAAATATATATATACATATTTCATTTTCATACTTTCATTAAATGTTACAATTAAAACGGAAACATCTTTCGTGCGTATCTACGACTTACCGTCTCCCTGAATAGTGTATTCCACTATGCACTTCATTATGAAATATATTATTAAAATATAAATATATTTTTTATTAATTATATTTATATCATTATCTACATTATTTAGTCATAATATAATTATAAGGAATAGTGATATAACCTATTAAGAGATATGCAAAGAATAAAGTGAATATTACACCAAGTGAAACCTTAACATAAGATCCTTGAAATGTGGGTAATATAATGTCATAATCAAACAAATTTATGAAATTGCATATAAAAATGATCTTATAAAAATGATTTATAATATACAAGTATTTATTATAAAAGAATATTTTACTTGTACTAAGAGATTCATGACATAAGGTAATAAATAATTTCACAATCTCATTATTATTCGTGATTGTTTACATATAAATATTTACAATTGAATATTATCATCCACATCTATGTTTTATAAAAATTATTTCTGGAAATATTTACAATTATCATATGGATATTAATAGTCATTTTGAACTAATATTTACTTTTTATTACATGGTTTTAATGGAATATTTCTTTTATTTTCTAAATAAAGTATTTTTTTAACATATTAGGTAATTTTAGGTAGAGAATGTTTTATTTTAACTTATACTCCTTGAATGGATTTTCACACATTCATATATCGTTATTCCTTGATTCTTCTCTTATATATTTTATGGGAATTTAGAAATAAAATAAGTACTTTTAAAATTGTGTGTCACTTTATGAAAATAATATGTTTTTAAAGAAGAAAGGATATTTTCATCCTGAATTAATTTAACATGTTTTACAAAAAACAATTATATATAAGATAACATCCATTGGTGATATTCATGCCTTTAGGATGAAATTATTCAATTATTCAATTCATATACTTTCTCTATATGGATGATGTTTTTATGGAATGATTTTTATGATGCTCGTTTCTCCTTCATGGGTTATATGATTTTGAAACTCGATTCTTTTTAGGGGAAATGTTTATGATGAAAATATTTTGAAACTGGTCCCTCTTCACAGGTTATGAAACTGGTCCCTTTTCAATTCATATACATTCTCCTTCCAATGCATTGGGTAAGGATTAATATCTCATGACATACACTAAGATGGTCTTGATAGTAAACCTTTACTTCTACGATGGTCCTAGGAGTGAACCATGACCACCAAGATGGTATGAGGAGTGAACTCAAGATAATCACATGAATATATGAGTTGACAATGCTACCAGGATGATATAATGAGTGAAAATATACAACTATGATGGTCTAAGATGTGATGTATTGGATAATATTGAAATCAGTATATGAATATGCGTTTTCCAAAATTACAAAAATGTTTCCAATGTTATGCTTTCATGAATTATGCAATTTATTTAATTATAATTCACGTCTCATGAAATTCCAATATTTATTCCAAAATTTCTATTATAATCATTGATATTAATTATATGATTATTATTTCATGATAATATTCTCATACTCCTACGATCATTTTTATTCTTACATATCTCACTTGTTTACCCTTACAGATATTCCGAGGTCACCCATTTTATGTTTCCTTTACCCCATGTTATGATAATTTGTACTTTGTTCGATGTGTATAAGAATTTTTTTTGTCAATATGATCATAGTGGGAGATGATTTATCTCATTTATATACCAGTGTGTATGGTTCCATGTTTCCAAAGGAACAAGACAAATTACAGTCTTTGGGAATCTATTTGTATAATGTTTATGTATTCCGAAGAAGTTATGTAATGATAAAGTTTGAAAAGTGAGGATCACTATAGTTTACACCCATTATGATTTGATGATACTATTAGTCATTTTTTTAAGAAACACATTTTATAAACATAAGTAAAAAAAGTGGAGATGGATGAAGAGAAGTGTGGTACAGGTTTTGGTACTCTTGAAATTACAGTGGAGACCAAATATTTTATACGGAATTAAACTAATGCATTAGATGCATATTAACTTCTTAATTTCAATAATAATAAGGATAAAAATATTTTGAATTCAATAAAATTCGTGGCCTATGTTATGTTGAGTTATTCAACTATTGTTTTTTTCTCCTTATGTGTTTGATTTCTATTACAAACAAGACTCAAAATATACCAGTGTGAATAGAATATATCAAATAAGAATACTTTACCAATTAACATATAATTAAATTAATGAATAAGGGATGATAAATTTCATTTAAATATATTTATATATATAATTATCCACATTGGAATTAATAATTTATGGGTATATCATTAGATATTTCTAGTAACATGACTTACATTATTTCGGTTCTCTTACTTATTGGACTAGGATTAAGCTATACATTCCATCAGAGTACCATTGGATTATATAATTAGACAAACCCAATAATATATAATAATATGGTAATTATAATGATTATTAATAAAATTTTACATCTCATTAGAAAATCCTTGATCATTGCAATTAGTTCTCTTAAGAAATAGTTGGGTGATGAAATGGTTTGACATCAGGATGTAGTTGATTGAGATAGTTATATTTTGTATGATTTAACCTAATAAAATGATTATTATAATAATTTATTTGAGGATCTATTATGTGTATAAACTTCCTATGATCATGGTCAGGTACAAAAATAATTTATTTAGAGAGTCTCTTAGGAGACTACCCAAATTATCACTGTCCTCTGCCCACTAAGAATGGGTAATGGGGGTAGGAGGTTTAACCATATTATAAAAGTGAAAATATATTAGTATTTGGTTAATGACTCTACATTTTACAATAAATTATCTAGGAATATCATACATGTTAATTATTCCAAAATATTGGTGTCATAAAGGTATTCTCTGTAGGATATGAGTTCTTAGCTTGTGGGAATTGGAAATGTTAGACATTTTCATTGGTATGAATTTATTGTGACAAATCTATTAATATTATTTGAAATTAAGGTTGTCAAATCAAACATATAGTTAATATTATATTGTATATATTAATATCATTAGTGTATGCATTGATTCATTCCATGAATTTACTTATAAATATATTATTTAGAACTTTTAGTAGTTTTTGGTTTTGACCATACCTTTGGGAATGGAATGATTTTTTAATTTGGTTGCCTTTAATTTTTACTTCCATGATTTTTATATTTAATTCATATTAATTTTTTGGTGTTATATTTGGGATGATCCTTGATTAAAAATTAGCACCCCTTAATGCACACTTGATTGAACTATATTTATATTATTGAAATAATCAAAGTAATTTTTTATGTTAGAAGTGACAACAACTTAAGAGGTCTCTCTATGATTTCAATGCTCAAACCATAGTTTTGATGTTCACCAATGGTATATGGGAATTATCTTTTCTCCATATCCATAGGTTTTTTATTGTGCATATACTAGGGGATGATTAGTATTTCCCCTATAGATTATTATTACATTCTTTATATACATACATTTCTCATATTACTTTATTTATATTTTTATTTCTTGATTTATTTTAATAAATTTGTTATTTATAGTTGTGATTTATGAATTTGAGTGGTAATATATTTGGAAATTCCACTTATCATGTGATTTATGGTCACAATGCTTATGATAAACATATGACCAATTAGAGTCATTCTCATGGATGGACATGACTAGCCTTTTCTATGGGTTTTTTGGGATTTTTTGGTATGTCTATTGATTTTAATGAAACTTCATACCTTTATGTTTTTATGTAGAGTCATAAATTTATATCAAAATTTATGGCCCTATCTGAAAATTAGTTTATTTTAAATGAAAATTCACCATCTATAATGGGTTTGTTTTATTCCATTTTCAATTCATTGCCTTTTTTAAATAAGGGGTTTTGGGGTTTTGAGTTTTCTGTGTTTTCTAGAGTATTTTCAAACTTACAGTAGTGGTTTTGGGTTGTTGTTATCAATAGTGACTTACACATGTATGAATAGGTAGTCATATACGTATATGAGTTCCCCCACATATATTTATTCACTTATAGCAGTAGGAATATATATATATATATATATCAGTGCTAGGTTTGATTATGTATATTTATGAAAAATGTATATGTGTGTAAGCTAAAGAGGTATATGCATGTATTAAAATATATGTTAACATCATATTGTATATATTTGGACATGAAAATATATACATAGGGGATAAGTATCATTATATATACATATATGAGAATGTACATATTCATGATTGTGAAATATGGATTATTCATGTTTCCATCTTCACAAGTAGTGCGCCTTTAATTTTAGGTAGGTTCCCAAATGCATTTTCCTTTAAATTCAAAGAATAATTTATTTCATTTATTTAATGCAATGTTTTTATACTAAATATTTATATAGATTTCATATAATATTTTTGTTTGATATGAAATTTGTAATTTACTGAAGTTAATCCATTTGAATCAACCGAAACAGATTTAAATAAAAAAAATAAAAAATAAAAGAAACCTCCATGAACTCATTCAAATTGATTTGAATAAAATATGAAAAAATATAAGTAGTAAAAACCAAAATAATATTAATTTAATTAATCTATAAGGATTAAAACTGAATATTCTTAAATTAATCTATAAAAAATTAAATTAGCCTATACCAAACAAATAAATTAAATGTAACCATATCTAAAACAACTCAAAACTTTTTTCACCAAAGAGAATCATACATAATCATTATAATCAATTTAGACGTATCATTATCTGAATATATTAGTAATTCATCAAACATAATGAACCAAGATGAACCATAAGAAACCAAACCAAAAAATATTATGAAGAATAAATCAAATATGAGTTGAACTAAACAATGTGGCATCATAAAAACAAAAAAATGGATAGAATAAAACAAAACCAAAAATTAAAATGAATCATTTAAAAAAAACTCACAAAATAACCAAAACTTATTTTAAAAAAGAAAATATGATCAACCAAAATAGACATTGAATTTTCAAAATAAATAAAATAAAATGCAAATAGAAAAACATTTAGTGAAAAAATTAGACAACGTAAAACTAATCTATCTCCAACAAATATGATATTACAAATGATGAATCAAATTGGTCCAAATATAATGAATTCAAACATATATGAACAAAACTAAATTGACCTAAACTGAACTAATCCAAATAGATATGAGCCCAATGCAATAAAACATAATAGATTAAAACCTAAAGAATGAAATTTTCTAAGATAAAATAATATATAAAATAAAAACCATATCTAAAATAATTTCCCAAACTATCTTATATTGAACAAAACCAAACTCTGTTTAAACATGATCCAAACTTATTATATACCATTAACAATAAGAGTAGTTTTTAAATTAAAAAAATTACTATTTGATAGTATCATTTTGAATTAGGGGTATGTTTCCCCGTTTCAAGTTGGAACATAATTTGACCCATGGTGTTTTGTAGTTTTTATAAGATGGAAAGTGACATGTATAGTCACAGATTACTGGAATTTAGTAGATTATGATTTCATTTCTTTCATTAATACATTATCCAATAAGGCCTTTTAATTTTTTCTAAGTATAAAGGGTAGTTATATTCTACCAATGAGGCTAGAAGGACACTGGAGGCTGCTAGTTGGATTTTTCTGTATGGGAGAGAGAATGGAGGAAATTTAGAGATTAATTAGTGTGTTTGATTTTCACTCCTTTATACTATATTTATTACATTTATTTTTATTTCTTTAAGTGTGGAAAGTCATTGTACAGATGGTAAATTATTTAATTTTATTTATTTTCCGATACTATTTTAATTTAGTGTTTGTTGGAAAAATTATTCTTATGTGTTGATTCCATTTAATTCCAAGAAAATAGTTCCCTCCCATTCCCTTATCTCATCCAAATCAATCCATTCTATACATTTCTATATTTGAGTTGAATTGAGGCATTACAATGTGTTGAACATGAGATGGCCTTATAAACATGGAATAACTAGGGATGGATTTGGAATATGTTCACAATACTACTGAGAATGACTGTAAAATAACTATCCACCATTTCAATTTTAGACTGTGGCCATGTTCATTCCAATTCAACTTTGAACTCAATCTTGGCACCCATCGTGTCTCTTTCATGGATAACCGTACTCATTCAATTTTCTAAGGCACATTTCACAATCAACTAGCATATAGTTTTTTATTCCATTTTATAAATATTTTATTGGACCACCTTACCCAAAATGATGATTGATATAAATTTTATAGTATTTTAGAAATATAAACAACTATTGAAACTAATTTGATCCTCAATGAACTAACATAACTAGAATGTTATTTTTAAATGATATCTATTTTGGTCTTGGTTAGGTCTCTCACACATAGTAATATGAATCCAAATATGAACATGAATGATTTTTTATTGTCAGGAATGAAATAAAAAATCTATTGATGTCCTCTTAAGTGGCATAAATGTGGTTTTCATATTTCTAGTTTCTCTAAATAAATAGGTTGAGTAGGTCATGAGATTCCTTAGTCATGCTCATATCCATTACCATCAAAGATAATGAGGTCCCATCTCAGTCATTGATGACCTGCAGAAGAGAAAACCAAACATTGATCAGAGAAGCTTCATTCATGGACTCAGAAAATTCTACCAAAGGAATTAATTTAATCCTATTTACTATAAAACAATATTATTTTAATTAAATCAAACAGAAAGTAGGTGAAACCATCATATTAGATGAAAATTCATTATAAAAATTTATTGAATGGTATTTTATTAGATATTCATCGACATTTATTCAAATCCCTTAGATCTATCTTGAAGATATTTTAAATAATATTTCTTATCTTCATAAAAATCTAGTCATCCATGGGGAATGAGTATAAGATGATATATGTGGGTTTTTTAACCAAAAAACTAAATTCATTTTGGAAGAATATCATAAAATTGGATATAAATAGAGTGTTAAATGAATTGAGAATGAGTAATTAATGGAGTTTGTCTTAGACTATGATATGAGAAGGATATGTGAAAAAATGGTAATGAGTAGAATTCATTTGATCAACCATGACATAATAGCGATTCATATGAAAATACAAATTCAAAAAAACAAAATTGCAGAATTTATAGTTATTCATGATGTGAACTCCTATTCATTAGAAAAATCTCATTGAACTAGTCCCATGATTAAATATATTGATTTATTAGAAAATAAAAAATAGACCAAACATTCATGAAATCTCTCTTCACTTATTAATACATAGAGTAAAATAAAAATGGCATTTATAAGAATAAAATCTTAGAATAATGAGATTTAGAACTTTAGAAGATGAAAATACAGTAAGTACTGATTTATCAATCTATGATAAAAAAATCACTTACGAAATTATGTAGAGATCATGTAAACCAACATAATGAACATATAATAAATGAAATTAAATAATGATTCAAAAGTAATTATAGATATAAGAAAGAATATATTCTCTCATTAGAAGAATTTCATCTCTAATCACTATACCTTTGATTTTTTCTCTGGTTAAATCTATTTATTATTCTCTAGAAAGAATATCCTATCCTAGTATCCAATGCATTTATACCAGTCCCATCAGTTATTTGGAGGTATTTGGTGGTACAATGACATGATCATGAAAAAATGGTTGTCTGCAAAAATTAATATGTCAATACCAAAGGTATAGTAATCCCCTTGAAGGATTTCTATGAACTCAATTTATCACCTTATTTATTTTGTTCTATCCAACCTCTTCCACTGAATTGATTCTATAAATTACTTCTCATCTACCATTTGACAATTTTCATGGATCTTAATGACGATCAAGAGAGGCAGTGAAACCCCCTTTAATGAAAATTAACAACAATCTATATATTGTATATTTCAAATATATCCAGATACATCCTACAACGTAGTTCATTATATATAGACTCCCAATTTATTATTGTCACCAAATTAATCTTCTCTCCCAGTATAAAACGTACTTTAGATATCCATGGTTATTTAATTTTCATAGGAACTAAAATTTAAATATCTCAAAAAATAATGAAGTTTAAATGATAGTATATTCTTAAATGTTTACAAATATAATAGTAGTAGTTGGAACTCAAAACCAATAGAAAAAAGATTTTTAAGTAAAAAACCAAAAAAATTCAAAACTGGATATATTAGAAATGTTAAAAAAGTGTGATTAATAATTCACTCCATAAATGGTGCGCTGTTAGATCTTTATAAGGAAACATGAATTGTACTATCCCATATGAATATTGTATAGAATTTTTATGACTAGAATAATTTTTATGATGAAAATGATAAATTATATGGAAATTGATATACAAATATTATAGTTGAATATGAGTAATGTTATCATATGATAATGGTAAAACATTTTCATTGGGCACTCAAGTAGAAATTTTTTCCAATACTTTTTTCCTGTTCAGATAGAATCTGAAAATATATTTCAAATGTTTAGTGTGGTATGTTTATTGGTTATATTTTCTTAAATAGTGGGTGTTTTTTGTTCATGGTGGTTAGAGTGAAGGAATTATTTACAGAGTGAGGGGGTTATGGAAGAGTGATGGACTACTATTCATGGTGTCTAGAATTACTCCCTACAGTGATGAGTGAAGGCCTCTTGTGCTTGGAGTGTAGATGAGGTTATAACACTAGTTTTCTAAATTTTTGGTATATAATTTTATTAAACATAAAGAACCATAGTTATAGAATCGTTATTATAAAGT
The DNA here is from genome assembly GCA_963277665.1 of Viscum album. Classification (NCBI taxonomy): domain Eukaryota; kingdom Viridiplantae; phylum Streptophyta; class Magnoliopsida; order Santalales; family Viscaceae; genus Viscum; species Viscum album. The sequence continues at coordinate 1,048,279,541 of OY728130.1, read as the reverse complement.
TATACCAATCATTTACATATAGAAATAGGTATATAGTTATGTTGGATATACATTTATACCAATGAATTACATGCAACATTTGGTATAAAAATCATCAAAAAAACACTATCATAGCAGTTATAAAAATGTTTCCATATATATATATACTAATAGTTCAGCCATATCATTGGAATTTGTTAACGTGAAACAACCAATACTAATGGTTTAATAGAAATGGTATGTATAGGGATATCCCGATAGCTTACATACAAATGGTTCCTGAAACTGTTTGGATAGGCTATCTCCTTGGTGTTAGTTCCTATGACAATGGTTAGAAACTATTGGTTATGGGAAAATATTCAGTAGTGAAACCAAGTTTATCTTACCTATTACATGTTTGGGACAACATAGTTTCATATAATTCAAAGGCTTTGTCAATATATCATCTAGATTTTGATCATTTCCAATGAACTGTAGAGTTATATCACACTTTTGAAATTGATCTCTCAAAAAATGATGTTTCATATCAATAGGTTTTGTTATATAATGAAATACTGGAATCTTAGAGATATTTATCACACTTTTGTTTCCATAATTAAACATTAAATGTCTTATTTGACATTAATAATCTATAAAATTTAGTTTAATCCACCAAATTAGAGCACAAAAACATTCATAAATTATATTCTCAGCCTCAGATGTTGAGAATGCTACTATATTTTTCTTTTTTACTACATAAAGAAACTAGATACTTGACTGAAAAGTGACATGTCCCGAAGGTATTTTTCTATCTAACTTTCCACGACCATAATACACATCTACATAACTCACCAAATCAAATTCTATTCCTCTAGGATTGAAATATCATAACATTGTCGTATATTTGAGGTATTTGAAAAATATATAGACAATGAGTAAATGCGATTCATTAGGATTTAATTGAAAATGTTCATAGATACAGACACTAAACACATTATCTATTCATATAATAGTTTTACCTATCATGCTAATAATCATAACTATGTAATAGGTTAGATCTCCTAACTTCCTAGAGTCATCAAGATCCTCATGTAGTTTATACTGATATGTGTATCCCTACTTTTTGGGTCATCTAAACCAGAATGCTTGAAAATTCCTTTACTGTACATACAATTATTTAAAATTATTCCATCATAATTTTTTAATATTTAATAAATAATTAATTTCATCTCACCCATTAAACTAATTACAAATTTATATTAAATTTTAATGGAGAAAAAAACACAAAAAAATTATTTCTAGAAGATTAAAAAAATTATATCATCAACATAGATTTGAATAGATAATATATATTTAGAAATAATTTTTACAAAAAGATTAGGACCAGATATTCCTTATGTAAAAACATTAAAAATAAAAAAATGAGTGAAGCCTATCATACAAGTCACTTGGTTATTCTTTTAAAATGATTAATGTTTTTTTTAATTTAAAACAATCATTTCGAAAATGAGTATTTTGAAAAATATGGGTCGGTCAAAAAAAACATCCCCAACTACATATCCATTTTGAAATGTACATTTAAAATATCTTTCATATGGTTTGAAATAAAAATATTCTATATAAGAATGCATCTTTCAGATGTATTCAAGTTTACATACTGGTGAAATTGTAACCTCATCGTCAATACCCTCTTATGGATTATATCCTTGTGGAACCATTCTATAATTATTTATTCCAATATTATCCAAATCATCAACATTTATTCTAATCACCCACTTAGTACCAATGTCAAAAATATCATTAGGTCTATATACTGGTTCCCAGAATCCAGTAATTTTAAATATGTTGAGTTTTTATTATACATACATTAACTAGAGTTCATCATTAATAGAATTATTGATGTTCTTAGGTCCATGATTTGACAATATGACGTCATCTTAAACCTAATTCTATGTGATGATCTAGTTTTTTTCACTGCATAGGTATCCAACTACGTCATCTATGGAATGGTTTCTATGGGTTCGAACTATTATAGGAAAATAAGGGATAGTTATCTCATTGTCTTATAATGGTTTAGATTTATGTTTTGTCTTGGGTAAGAGATGATTTTTCATCTTGTTTTTTAGAACATTCATAAGGTTTATCATCTACATTTAGATAATTTAAATCATCTTCATGGTTTTCTATAGGTGTTTATATGTTTTTTTAGTCTGTTTCTTCAAATTTGAAATGAAAAAAAATCCTCTATCTACTTATTAATTGTATTAAATACTCTGTATTATTTACATGATATAGAATATCTGAGGAAAATTCTTTTGTCAATTGTGGAATCAAATTTTCCTAGAATATTGATTTTGTTGAGAATAAGGATTTATTAAAAAAATAGTAAAGTTATTAACCTATGGTTGTCTTATATACAATAATTCAAAAGGATTTTTCTTTATAAGAGTCTATTTAAAACATTTTTGATTATGTATCAATTTGTATTCATAGCTACCCCCTAAAAGTAAATAGGTAATTCATATTCATTGGGTGTGATCTATGCAATTTCATAATGGTTCCTATTTCTCATATATACTACACCATTTTTATATGTAGTCCTTGGAGTAGAAAATTTGTTCTTATAGTGATATTGTAAAAATAATGATTCAAATTATTTATATTTAAACTCACAACCATGATCACATATTATGGATTTCATCTTATATTCTCTATAATTTTTTACAGTATTAGCATACATATAAAAATATGAATAATATTCACTTTTGTGAGATAGAAATAATTCCCATGTTTATCTAGAATAGTGATGTAATAGAATGTCATCAATGTTCTTATGATTTAATCCAGAAAAATTATATGTTACAAAAAAATCCATGTGATCCAAACCTAGGGTTAGGGAACTTCAATCATTTACCATTGATTTGAATGAGGTTTTTTTATTTCCCTTTTTGATATGGGTTACAGACTATATCATCTTGGAATACATGTTTATGAAGATCATCAAATAATATTTTAGTTGTTATATTTCTGGGTGAATGTATATTGAAATGGCCTAATATACTAAGATAAAGACATGATTCTTTTTGAATGATACTTTGACAGAAGATTTTTTTAGGAAACATGGAATCTAAATTATTAGAATCAATATAATATTTTCCTAACATAGTAAAAACTAAATTGTTTTTTCAATTAAAATTTTTTACACATTATTCTCAGATTTAACATGAATACCATCATCTCATACCTGTGATATGTTAATAATATAATATGTTATTCCATATATAACTAATATTGTTAATATTAAAATATTATCATAGTTACTGATTTGACCATGTCCAATAATTTATTCTTTGGCATTTTCACCTAAAGTGGAATTTCCACCATCCACTTAAGTTAGATATTTGAATCATAAATACTACACATTCATGTGTTTGGAGAATAAACTATCCAGATACTAAAAATACAAACAAGAACTTTTCAATTAGCTTTATTAAGAATGATATCAAACCCAAAATGACATTGGTACTGATATTTTCATGGGTACATAGATGTAACTAATAAAATATTTTGGAATCCACAAATATTTAACATGATTCCTATAAGCATAATTTAAAAATTTATAAATAGTGACTTTAATAGGTCTATTAGAATAAAAATTATTAGAATAGTAACTATGAACAACTATAAGTTTAAATATTCTTCATTGTCTTGAATAATATCCTATTCTAGTATTATATTTAGGAGTAATTTTATTTTCATTCAATAGGGTTTAACAATTTTTCCATTTAAAAATCCTTACATTTCATTTTTAATTTTATCATTTGATAGCTTAATAACATTATTTAATTTTCATAATTGAGTATTTTTATCTTTCTCTATAATAATATCAGTTTTAAAATGGGTAGATAAAGCGTGGTATTTCATTAAACATTTATATTGATATTTCATTTTAATAAATGTTTCCTTAAACATATTACATTATTAAAATATTTCTTCACTGGACATGTTTTCATCACTGTTTTCATTTTTATTACTGATAGAATCATAAATCATAGATGCATGTAAAATATTAGATTCATCATATATTATTTTAATAAAGAACATATTAGCTCTATCTTGGTTATCCTTAGTATTTTAGTCTGAATCACATGGAATATCCTCATAAAAAAACCTTGTTTCTTTCCTGTATTTCTTATATCTTTAAGACATATCTTCATACCATTTCAAATAATTTATCACAGGGAAATTAAATTGGACATGTCATTTTCTCTTACACTCATAATCGATTGTTTCATTTTTATTATCATCCTTCTTACAATATTTTTATCATTTACCTATAGTATCATACATACCGATATTATTTGGTTTCCTATAGAACATATTAATTTTGTAGAAATTATTTAAATTTATATCTTAATATTCCATATCCCCATCAATGTAAATATGTGATTCTTCATCACAATATATTTTAAATTTTATCTACTCTTTTTCATTTTTAGTTAATAATATTCAAAGCTACAAAACTTCTCTTTGGTTCAAAATCCTCCTCTTCATTTATTTATAGTCAATATCATATGACATTATAATTACAATATATACATTTACTAGAAGTGTACTAATGTCACATAATTCTCTTACTAATAGAGTTTCCCCCCTCCATCTTTCTAGTAAGTACATGAGATTTTCTTTGTTAGTGATCTCCCTTTGGAGGGCATGCATTGTGTTAAAAATTTCATTGAACCTAAGATATATGTCAGATATAAATTCATCAATATTAATCATAAATGTATCATATTTAATAGTAGAAGTTAATATTTCTGTTTCTTTAACATTAGATATTACATGACCTGAAACAAATATTTTATCCCAAATTTCTATAGCAATAGAATAGGTAGATATTCGATTAAATTCAGATTCACCAAAGCACAGTGTAAATAATTAATTGATTTAAATTATTATCATAATTTGATTAAGTAGAGTAACTCCAATTAGCTCTAGTAGGTGTATCTTGTTCATAATGGTCTATAATTATAGACAAAATTTCAAAACCGATAATCTCAAAATGTATTTTTTTCAAACATCCACTAAGAATAATCAGTTCCATTAATACAAGGATGTCTATTAGTAGTCATTCCCTTTTTCATATTAGTATATCGAAAGAATTAAAAATAAAATAAACCTGAATTTATGAAAATTGAAATAAAACTAAACAATAGTTAAATCGACATTGTAAATTCATCTAATACCAAATGTTGTTCATTGGGGGGGGGGGTACCTTCAAAGTGGTGGGGTGAATTGAGTTCCCAAACAAATAATACATAAAAAATTAAAAAAATTCATGAATTTGATAAAATGTATAGTTAGTTATAATATAGTAAATATATAAAAGTGAACAATAAAATAATTTATCATAAGCTTCATTAATTCTCAGTTAAAATATCATATATATTTTATAACTTTTAAAATTACACACTTAACCAAATGAGTTATATAAAAACGATTTATGAAAAAAAATAAAATAAAATGTTTTAATAGAGATTTTAAATCACTTTATTGAACTTATGAAATAATAAAAATCAACACTAATAATACATGAAACATAATTAAAACAAGGAGTTCTTCCACAATATTTGTTTTAATACCCTCCACAATGAAATCAACATCAACAAAAGAGTTTATTTAACCATAAGAATGATTCAAAACATATATATGAATTTTCAAATTAAAATGCATAATATTTCCATGCTCAAGGACTCTACCAAATTTATATGTGGGATTAAAATAATATACATGTCACAAATGACATCTTCTATAGTTATCATGGGTATTAAAATAATAATATTTGAGTTATTTTATCATGAACATTTAAATTTATGGATAGGAGATAGTGAGTTCAGATAGATAGAGAAATATAACCAATTTATAAAATTTAATGTGTAAATATGATGATTGATAGATTAGATATGAGAAAATATGATTATTATCAATCTGAATTGAAAACATAGTATCATAGAGTTAGGAAAAATCTATCTATCGTTTTTCTATAGATGTCTAGTGAATTTTTCAAAAGTCTATTATGATTTTAATATGATTCATCACTTGATAATTCTTATTCATATATTTTTTCCACACATTCACCCCACAGTCCACCAAAAACATCCATGGTCATGTTATTATCAATTTATAACTCTCAAGTTCTAATTATAAGTTATTGAAAAAAGGTAAAAAAGAATGGATAATCATACTGGTCACTAAATTAGTAATTTAATGACTTTGTATTAAATAATTTATGGATTTGTTTAGAAATAATGATTATTAAATACAAAATAATTTGAAATCATTTAATTCCATAAATTAACATTTTGAGGCATAAATTATGAATTATAATATCTAGAAAGTAATGGTAATATTCACGTGGTAGATCTTTTCTAGAGGTAGATCAAACCTTGAATAACACAAACCAGTGGTATATATTAGGAACTAATGGTATATGTGTAAAATTGTTTATCAATGCTCATTGTGGATCAAATATGGTGGTAGAGTATCTAAATAACATGCCAATTACATTATAAATTTATGTTTACAGTATTGTCTAGGTAATTCTACATGTTTTATATTATGATAATACTATAGAATATAGCGATTTTATTGATATGGTCAAGTACCACAATGGTAAATACTTGTGTTCATTCTATGTTTTCGATTAAAATAAATGTGAGTGGATACATGATGGAATTAACATCCAATTAAAAACATAAAAACCAATAATTTTTATCATAGAGATTGTTCTCTAGAAAAGAAATGGGTTTACTTCCTTATTTATGATTGGTTATGCTAGAGAATTCAAATGAATGATTTTCTATCATCCACATGTCCAAGTCGAGAATTAGGGGGACATAGTGTATTTTCGAATTTCAAGGGATATATGGATTCATGGGAAGATATATAAAATAACATATTGTAGAGGAAGAGGAGAAATTTTTGAAGTAGATGGAATTTTGTTTTATTTATATATGTTTATTTTAAAGTTATAGTCACCATGGTGGCTGGGGTGTATGAAAAACAAAGACATGCACATGTTGTAAATTTCACCTCCTTCAATATACATGAGTCTCTATTATAATTTTATTGAAAGACTCTCACAATAAAATATTAAAAACTTTTAACAGTACTCATGTATATCTCTATGAAAATTAGCAATCAATCAGCTAGATTCATTGTGGACGAAACTAGGGTCCCACTCTAAGCATAACATTCCATTTTGATCAATAGACATGTTATCTTTCAATGTAATCCCATATTTGTTGGAATAATCTATAAAATTTAATGTATTATGGTTAAGATGATATCTCATTCTTCCATTATTTCATTATCTCACAATCCATGCCCTAATGAATTCTATATTTTCATTCTATCAACCATTAATCAAATTTGAATCTCACTTAGGATTATTGCATATATTTATATATTTTGTAAATGTTTTCATTAATTAATGAAAATAATGCTTTTTATATTGAATATTGTCAACTTTTGTTGGTTTATAAGATGATTCCTTATTTTAATAGATAAATACATTCATTCTAGAATGATTTTTATTCATTATAGATATATTTATTGTTTTGTATTAGAGTAACAAGTCAAGAAATTTTGTTATTGTATTTTTAGTTTTATGGTTTTAAAAAGTTTACTATATAGTGTGAAAATCGTTATTTTATGTTTTAAAAACAATATAATATTTTGTATTCATGTGGATTATATCATGTATAAAGAAATTTTTAATCCCTAAAACTTAACCAATGTGATCATTAACATAGAGAAAATGTAAATGATGGCCTATATATTCCATTTCCTTTATCTAGGAAAAACAAAAATTTTCAACCAGTTTTATTGGTTTATTTTTAACACCATAATTTATATTTTTCATTTAGAGATTCTATAATAACTAAACCAACTTAAAACACCTCTAATTCATAAACTTATCAGAGTAGAATGGTATAACAAATTTCTATGACTGAAAAAGATGATATGTTCATCAATTATTTATACACAATCATCGAAAAAATATATCATAATTTCTTATTTATGATCATACAACTATTATTTACCTATGTATATATTACCACAATTCAGTGGTGGGGGATTGCAAATATAAAAATAATTTTTTACGCCTACAAGTAACTAGGGATAATCATTCCTCTGAATTACCTAATGTATATATACAGTAAATAAAATTGAGCCGCAAGTAAAATTGTATTTTGAGTTTATATATGACATTCACAATCAATTATTTCTAATTAAATATCTATTTCAAAATTAACAAAAATTTTATTATAATATGAAAATATATTTACAATATATAAGTACAAATATGATTTATAATATTATAATCATCCACATTAATAATCTTTAGATGGAATCATCCATCTACCAAGATGGTAATTTTTCAAAGTTTGATGCATTTACTCCACCAACACCTTGGATTCAACAATGGATTTTCCATGTGTAGTAACTATTATATTGAATTTCATGGTATAATTCAAAGGCAAATCAAACATTTTGGGTTTAGATTAAATTTATTTCAAACTTTTACTCCTCATAACATAGAAATTTCGTGAGTTCGATGAGAGTATTCCACCATTTTCTACACTAGGATGTTATTTGGATACTAAAGAGAGGTGGTATAGTTCCATGTAGAGTGATAGAGGCATAAAAAGAGAGTCGATACATCTGTGATCTTGTAAAATAATGCACTTATTTTACTTCCAATGATATTACTCCACCCACATTCCATGTGTTAAAAAAATCACTACTAGTGGTATTATAGCCATTAGAGTAATAATGGAAATGAGTAAATGATATATTCTAATGGTAAGAATAATCATGACATCCAAAACCATTTTTTATCCTTGATTTTTAAGGCTTGCATTAATAAAATTCAAATAAAAATAATTATATAAAAATGATAAAATCAAATCTATATAGGTTTTCAATGTTTTGTACAACTCATGGTGTTTCATCAACCTCGTTATAAAGATGAAAACACTTCTCTAGAACCAATTAAACAACAGTTCAGATTCAACCAATTTATTCAACATACCATGTCAACAATATATAATTGGAAAATCTCAAACATTGTTAAAATTTTGATACTATCTTGATCAATTAGAGTCCATTAGGGATGATATAAGAGTCGATTACACTATTTTCACCTATTCTTAATGTGAATATACCCTCAATTTTTAAAAATTCTAATCATATATTTTATTGAATAGAAATTCAGTATGAGGAACATATGTTGAATGGATTACCATGTTGACTTCTTTGAAATAACGTATTTGGAGATTTATAATTCATAATATGCAAGTTATTAATGATCTATTTAATCCCACTGAGAACATGGGTGTCAACCTTAATTGCTCCTTGGAAGACAAGTGGAAGAAGCTGAGTATGAATATAATCTGTAAAATTCACCCTCCAATTAGTCATAGAATTTACCAATATGTTTCCCATGAGACTGGTACAAAAAAACTATTAGTAAGGATAGAAATTATATACTATTAAAAAATAATTTAATTAAAGATAACCATTTAATGTAGTTGATAAAACATCACCTACATAGTGAATGAAAATTAGAATAATACAAAAGAGTGTTTTATAACAACCATGTAAAAGTGATACATAAAAGACTAATTTTTTACTACTATTTTTAAAAAGGTTAACCACTCATTTTCAAGAGCCTACCTGATGAGGAGCCAAAATATAACTGTTCTTGAATTGAAGTTGTTTTAGGATGGGTGACCATCAGGGATGTTTCCTAGGGTGTATTGTAGTGAGGACAACACAAACTAAAAGAACATGTGTTGGCCTATGGGGTGGTGGGGTTACCCAATAGTTTGATATTTGAACCCAATTGGTAATATAGTGTGTCATACGACATGAAAAAAAATGGTATTAAATGAGTCCCATGGGGTTAATTACCATGCTCATGGATTAGAGAGGCTAGGAATGAAAGATGGAAACATAGTTGATACAGAGTTTTAAGTGTAGTGGTACATCCTAGGTTTGATGTATAAGGTCCACAGTTAGGGATTTGTACATTAAATGGTGGATTTTTTAACACCCATAGGAATGTGACACATAAAATACTAAATGTTACTACCTATTTCAATATGGTGCAGAATTATTTTCAAGATCCAAGATCCATGTTTAGACGCGCTAATGAGATTTTTTAGTGACTTAGTATTAATGATGGCATTTTTTTCTATTTATATTTCATAAAATAGTTACCTCTATTTTTACCATCAAATTATCTGAATTCCTTTTAATGGTTATATAATATTTTGTTGTCTATTTTGATTTCATATTGCACACATTAAAATTTATTGAATTCATCAGGTTTTTTTGGAAATAAAATATACAATCTTTAATATTTTGATGTTATATTCTCCCCCTAGAAAAGGTTTTTCCTCATAATTTTTTATTCATTATGTCCATAGAAAATAGTTGACCCATAAAAAATATAGATAAGATCAATGGTTTTATATCTAATTAGATTGAAAAAATTTTCCCAAATATTTTAAATACTCTAGTGGGGGTGAATCGGTGTATGAAAAATTAAACAAATTCCATATTATATTATGTTTCATAATTAAAAAATTTATTTTCCTCATTTTCTATAGCAATGTGTGAAAAAATATTAAAGAATACAAGGGACAAAAATTTTTACTGAGTAAACCGTCATTAGGATACATCGAAGGAGCATATAATGATAATGTTCCAATATACCATATCCCCTAAGGATCAGTACAAGAATTTTGTTTTTGTTAGATCACTTATATACCTAGTATCTTTACCATTACAATGTTTGCAATAGTATCACTATCCATTCAAGTTTATAATGAATCATAATGTGGATTACTACTGCTATAGCAACTGAATTGTTCTAATTTCTCCTTTAGAAGAATCATATTTTTTCAATGGAATCGATATGTTCTACAAATCATTTATTTCATCAATATGTTCCACATTCATCTACTAGATGAATACCACTTTACCAAATATTAAATGACAATTACATTATGGTTCAAAAAAACATTGTATTTTTTGCCACCTTTAGAAGTCTGGTGTGAAACCTCAAAAAAATTCATGAAAAAAAAATTCACCGAACTCCACCTTTTTCGAAACATTTATACATTGCGAACACCACGCTTGGTCATGTCGAAATATTTTCATTTATACATACCAATAAATTTATTCATTTCTCCGAGAAACTCTTCAGGAATGAAAATTTAATGAATTGTTTGAAACACTTATGTGATTTAGAAAATTTATATTCTTTGTGGATAGAATATCTAAAATTGCAGGGGGTAGCCACTTATATATAAACTCAGAAAACCCCTTTTGTAAAATCAGTGTGCGACTTCCTATATGCATGCATCATTTTTCGGAGCATGAAGCTTCATGTTTTGGAATCGTATTTGGCATGTATATCTCATTCATGGGTGCACACAACACCATCTATTTGTGTCACGAAAAACCACCTTTCTCAAATTTTCAAAACATCTATGCAAATCATTCATTTTCCATATTTCTATATGATGATACTTAATCTTAACTTGTATGTAACATTGTGAACCCCCATATTTACACATCATTTAATTCCTATGGTTCATTAAATTTTCATTAACCTACTCCATCACTCCTTATCAAAAATATATTTGAAACTCTACAACTGACCTTCAAAACCAACTTGTTCAACAATCACAATTAACCAAAAAAATGAAATGTTTCATTGAGGGTTTTTTACCAATAATCTCCCCAATGTGTTTGTTGAAAATTCACCACATTTAGTTACCACGTTAAATATTCTTACATCTTCTTATAAATTCACTTCGTTCTATATTGATAGCGATCAAGGATTTACTCAGTACACACTCAAATACCACATGATCAATTCTCAGATTGAGAAATAAGATTAGCATGAAATGTTCATCAATGAAACACTTCATTCCAAAACTAGTCAACACCTTTCATTATGATCTCCATTTTCTGTGATATACAATTATTCATCGATCATATTTAGATTCATAATATTTAATCCCCAACTACTTCACAACCCCTTTATAGAATCTCCCCTATCTTGATTAAGACATTTTTAACAAATTTCTAACCTAAGCTTTTCACCCTTGATCAACTAACATAATGAAAACTCTATTGTGTTACACAATCGGGTAAACAACATAGATCATCAATTTAGTAAAAAAACACATCATTCCTTGTGGATAGGGGTACCCCATCTAAAATATTTCATTTTGGGTAGTCAACTGAACTCTAAGATCCAGTTGATCACCTTCGAATGATTTTTTGGATAAGGCCTTTGTACAAATTTATACAACTATTAGTTTTGTAGGCACAAACACTAATTCACCTGACCATGAAAAACCTTCTCCAAGATAAAATCATACATTATTTCATTGTCCTTTTCCTTAACTTATAGACTAGTATTTTGGTAAGATGTATAGCACTTGAATTATCGAATTGGACATCAATCAAAGACATCAATTAAACGCCAATATCCTTAAGATGTTGCTTCATCCACAATAATTTAGTTAAAGCCTGAGTAGCTGTAATGTATTTTTTATTTTTAGTACTCAATGAAAATAAACAAGGTTTATAATTATAAATGAAATATATAGTCCACTATATAGAATACACAACCTAACATTGATTTTATATCATCTTCTATACCATAAAATTCTATATTTTTGTAACCCAATAACTCCGGCTGTTATTTTTAATTATATAGGAAACCAAAAATTTTAGTGTTCTTCATATAATGATATATTCTTTTAAATAAATGTATGTGGATTTTATTTCGAATTCATTGATATTTAATTTCATAATATGTAGAAAGAGAAAATATCATCCCTTGCCTCTATCATGTACAATTTACTACAAATGATTTTACAATATTCTATGACATTGATTAGAAAAAAATCATTATCTCATGCTAGTTTCATCCAGGTGGCCACCCAAGACATCATCTCCTCGGAATTATCCATTCCAAATAATCTCATAAACTCCATTTCATATTTTGATCGAGAAATGAATGTTCCATTCCACCATTATGTAACTAGTAACCCAATGATGAAAGGTCAACCACCAATAATTGACATTTCTAACTCCCTTTTCATGAATTCTATGATATGCGGGTACATAGCTTAATCTGATTCATTAAATATTATTTCATCGAGATAATCCAACTCCATAATCTATTGAATTATATCATTTCTAACATATAGAATGTAGTAAACTCCACCATGCTGAAAACTGAGTTTCATCAGAAAACAATCAAGCCTTGAATACAACTCTCTCAATTCGTACTTCAAGCCTCAGAGTGCCTTCCTCGTCAAACAAACTATATTACAATCCTTATGAGTGAGAATAAAATCTAGATTGTTGATATATACTTCATCTTCTAAAACCAAATTTAAAAATTCTAAATTGACATCCATCTATAAAATGATGAACTTTATTTTCACTATAATGTCTCAAAAAAATTGGATTATTTATAGAATCAATATAGGTGAATTTTTTTACCAACATGTATACCCTCCAATAGGGAGTACCTATGGAGGAAAATTTTCCCTTTTCTCAAATAACTTCACTTTCTCCATTCATCATGTTATGAATGGATAATTTGGTCCAAATTACATTTTTATTTTTGGGATCAAAATAATATCCCATGTTAGATTCTTCTCAATTTGGTCTTACTCTTACTTAATAGCATAACACCAATTCTCATCTCCAACTACATCATCCAAACATCTCGGATCTACTTGATATAGTAAGGAATCTTTTTGTAAGGATGTTATCCAATGTTTTTTATCTAGTGTTCCTGGATTACAAATGATGTTTATTCTACCAATTTAATATTGAATCGTCTATTTTCATGAAGAAATTATTTTTACATCATCCTATTCATCAATATTGTATTCTTCTAAATTATAATTTTCCACTTCCACTCAACTTGAGGTGTTATCCTCATTAGCACATTCATCATGGAACATTTTGTTGTGTTGTTGATTATTCTGTTTACTCTAAAATATAAAAGAATCATTAATTTCATCTATATTTTCAATCCTCTTATTGAAACATTTATATGATTATATTTTTCATACAAACCCATGAAATATCCTCTCACCACCAATTGATTTATATTTCACGTGTTATTTCTTATTAAGAAAAAAAATTAATTTCATAGACACAAAAGTATTTCAATGAAATATTATTACCATACAACATCTTACATGAAATCTTTTATTCCAATGTACATAATAGAGAACTATTGGATATGTAGATTTATTTCATGACTAATTCCTTATAGAATTTCCCTAGTATTTTATTTTATTTATCATTTTCAATCTATGTATGTTATGATTTAATTTCCCTTATAAACCAGTCGATTATATTGGGGAGTTATCACTTAAGAAAATTGATTCCTTATGCAATGTTTCTCGAGAAAATATTCTAATATAAAAATTTTGAATCATGTACCATTATCTGTATGAATATTCTAAATGTTTTATCTATGAATGCTTATAGAGCCCATCTGATCCTATTTAATAAATGTAAACAAATCAGAATTTTCGGAGAAGAAAAATACCATTCCAAACTCTTAAAAACATTATGTAAAATAATGTAATTCCTCTTCCCATAAATGGATCATCGGTATATCGATCCTCATACATGTGAACACGCCTATCCAACCACTCTTTTTGACTTTTTTTTGACCTGTGTTTTTTTATAGTTTTCCCCTATTGACTAGAATCAAAAGTATTAGTAAGATCCCATGATATATTAGGGATATCATGAGCTACAACAGATTTGACCATCTCAATTTAGTGATGGTTGGAATAGTTTTACAATTAATCTATCCCACAATATTTTTTCTTCTTCAATAGTTAAAACACACATATCTTATTATCAAAAAACAAGGTAATGGTTCCATTTTTTTATTTTTTTATGTAGATAAACTAGACCATGTCTTAGTTTGAGGATACATATATTATATGTAATGATTAAACAATTCCCATGTATCATAGTTAACTAAAACTATGAATGTTTTTACTAATACCTTCAATAACTAAGGCATCATCGTATCTCCCCAAAATTTGAATTTTCTCAAGCCAATAATCATTAGTCCATCATCATTTCCCAATTTCACAACATAATAATTTAAATATTTTATTCCAATTACAAGATCCCTATTACTTATTATATGGGATGTGCATCAAAGTTCAAGGATCTACACACTAGAATGATCTGATGCTTTATGGAAATTTTTTGTGACCACCACCACCTCCTCAACAAATTTATTTTTTATCTATTTTTTTACTACATACCTTTATGGATTGATAATATTTGAATTTCTCAGAGTATGGTGGACTTGATTCATCTTACAGAGAAACATATAAGATTTTCATTTTCAGCTCATTCGATGATACATTGAGTTGATGATTATTACAAAGAGTAGATTTCTTCGGCACATTCTTCTATATTATTGATGAGAAATATCATACAACATGTCTGGATCCTCCACACGTGAAATAGTGACCATAAAATGATATCATGAAATATATATCTATGTATGACTTCATCTTTAGTCCTTTCAATTCATTACTTATTGGTTATGGAATAGAAATTTTGATAATGTCTTATATTTCCACAATAATAACATCTAATGTGGGATGCATTATTCTATGTCACAAATACAGTACCAGTTTATCTATATCTTCTATGAATCTTCTAGTTATAATTCAAACCTATATAAATTTTTAATCCTATAGTGGGTGCTTTTGGTATGAAATTAATCACCATATATTTTGGTTTTTAATTAAAACATATTCTATCATTATTATTTTTATTTTACTATTACTTCTGTTTTATTGGACCTCTTTTCTCCACTTCCATCTTTTTTCCCAAGAGTAATATACATTTTCAATTTCAAATTGTGAGTAAATAGTCTCCTTTAACCATATATATTTATTTATAGGTTAATTAATTCATCTTTTAAGTTCTTCAATATGTTTTATTTTCATTTTACTATGATATTCAAGACATTATTCACCATTTTCTATTCATAAGCTTTGAGCTTGTAGTCACCATTCATTTCTATGTCTATGGAAAATAATGATTTAATATTTTAAATTTCATTCATCATATCATACAAATGTTTTTCTTACATCTACATATAGGGTTTTCCATTATGACCCTCTTTTATAGATTTCCTCATTTTATCTATCCAAACATCTATATCCTGATGAGTGACTTCTAATTTAAACTTTTTATCAACTTTGTAATCGAATTATTCATCATCATTATCAAAATCTTCACTATTCTAGTAGCTACCTCACACTACTTACATTCATTTTTCCCATTTTACATATATGTCTCCATCCATTAAACATCATATTGTTTTGCCTGACCTTTTTATTTTTTTAATCTATTTTTAATTTTTGAATCAATTTCTCATCAAATTTTTCATACCTTTCTCAGTGGCTAAAGACTAATTTATGTCAATTAAGAAATCATCCTAATCATCATCCTTAGAGATTTGGGGGAACCATGATGTAATATTTCAAACATTCTTGTACCAAAATAATACAATTTTATGATTCCATTTGAACACTAATTGTCTCTTTATATATTATAGGAAATGAATGACATCAACTCATCTATATCTTCTTATTTATGACCACATTCAATGGTGATCATCTTCATGGCCTTGAATTCTAGTTATTTGTACTACCCATTTTCCAAAGGCATGTTATCAAAATTCTCATCTCAAATGAAATAATTTTACTATGCTAGAAGTCCAATTTCATTACCTTTGGATTTTTATCATTCAATACAGAAACATTCATATTGAACCAAGGTGGATAACTTATTAATATGTATTTAAAAATATTTACATATTTAGTAATTTTAAATATTCCATGCATGCATTCCAAAAAAACACTCACTTGATAAAAGAATGTATCAATAGTCTCATCAAGGTGAATTATCAGGTAATTTAAATTTTTAATAGAACTTGCATCTTTACCTATCTGAATTTTGAGTCTCCCTCATAAATATTTTGCAAAATTTTCCCATATATATTGATGTATTACACAAAATCACATTTGTAAAGATTGAATTGTATAGGGATACAACTATTGTATTTATTCTACTAGAGTTAGAATATAATTACAATTAGTTAGATTTTGGTAAACCACCATTTTCCACAATGGGGAAAAATTCTGGCATCAATGAATTTTAAACATCCATACCCAAAGATAAAAAATAATGATTCATTTTATTCTCCCATAATTGAAATTTTTTTCCATTTAATATTGAAAACCCTTTATGATTTCAAAACTCCATTTATTATACTGATAGAAAATATCTGAATTAAAAAAATTATATCTAATACCCAATTGCTAGCCCAACATGGTTAAATTCTCTAAGAGGGGAGTGAATTAGGTAATGATATATGAATACCACACCCCCTTCTGATATTATTTCATAATTAAATAATAAACTCTAATATAAATAATTTGGAGTAATGTATGAACAAACTTTATAGCCTATATGTGACCCAAAAATTTGACTTGGTTCACCCTAACTATGAAACATCTATGTATAACAAAATGATAATGTGATGTTGTACCATATCAATAAGGGATCATTTCCAAAATGATTTTTGGGCCACATCACTTCTATTTCAAGGGACTCTTCCATTACAAAGATTGGATCATACTCATTGCCCCGCATTTAGTGCATCATTATGGTCCACTTTCATTTACTTTACTAATACCTCATTAGTAATGATTTATTGAGAAATTCCTTCTCGTTCAAAAAAAATTGTCTTTCATACAGACACTGGATGTCTTTCCTGAATCATTAATTACAGTCACATGAAATTTATAATTTTTTCATGGAACTCTAACTTGCACGTGAGATTCATACATTGTGTGAACCTCCATTTTCAAAGCAGACACAAGTTCCTTTTTGCAGGTAACAAACATCTGATTTGTTTCTCTTCATAACTCTTATTGAATGAATCATTTATTATTTGTGCATAACACTTACTATATTTAGATCTCAGATATTCTCAAGGGGTTGAGTGATTAAAATTATGTTGTGGATTCCTATTTATAGAATTATTAAAACCTATTCAAAAAAAATTGTGAACCTTCATTTGTGCACAGAATATCTTCTTGTGAAATTAAGGTTATGTTATGAAATATTATTTAGTTCATAACTCTCTTTCACAAGTGAGCATGACTCTATCTTATTAAGTCATTTAAAACTTCCTTTATCCCATTTTCAAAACATGTGTTCAAAACATTACTTTGTCTCATTTTACTGTGATGATGATGAAAATTGTTTTATTGGAAACAATGTTATTAACCATCACCCTTTCACCCAACATCTTACATTATACACATATTTTTATACCTCCACCAAAGAATCCATTAATTTGACTTATATATTTTTCAATATACATTGTCAAAAATATCTCTATAACACCACAACTAACCTTGGGAACCCGCTTTCAAATCAAACACAATCAACCAAAAAACACAGCAAGATTACCCGGAAGATTTTTTTCCCAACACCCACCTTAATAATTTAGAAACTATGAAATTAATGATTGGTTATGAATAAAAATATGATATAATTAACCTATAAATAATTTTGATAGACAACGTAGAAATATGCTCACATTTTTTTAAATATCATGAGTTTCTCAAAAATTAAATTTTAAATGATACATTTATAAATGGAGATAATATATTTTTAACACCAGAATGAATTTTAGGAAGATGAGATATATTTTTTATAACAAATATCCCAAAAACCTTGAATAATATTAACATGATTTTGGTCCAATAGTAACACCACTTTGTATTTTATTTTTCATATAATTTCTAGTAGTTTAGCTGTTTAAAATTTCTTTTATAAATATAGATTAGGGAATAAGTGTACAATAAACATGTTTACAAGAACTACACACCTCAATAGTAGTCATTTTATAAGATCATCTATTATTCCTTGGTTTTAAAGTTCCTTGATACCTATTTTAGTCATTAATAGTTTGATCAAACAACTAATATTTATAATTCCCAAAATCCATGAAACTAATGTAGGAAATATTTGTGGATCTTATCTTTCCATTACACCTATGAGGTTGATGGCCGTCATTTTCAAAATTATAGAAAATAATAATTCCCTTGAAGAGGACCAACGGTTTTTCTTCCTATAATCTTAATAAGTATGTAATTAAATCTTTTTTGTTACACTATATTTGTCACTTGAACTTCCATGAAACTCAATCATTCTCCTATTTAATTTGTTTATAAATTTATCTAATTTTAGATATTTAGTAATAATTGTTGATATTTCTTGGTATAATCACAATTTTTCTATATTTATTAATTTTCCACTAGGTTTCACATTTGGAAAATATGAAAATTTTCTAGGAAATCCATTATTAACTTGATGCATACATTCTTAATAAATTACTAAAACCAATATAGATAACATGACTCATGAACATTATTAAATAACGATTATAAATAACAATATGAAAAATTAAACCCATGTTGTCTCACTTTATAATTCTATAATTTTATACAATAATTATTCTTGTTCAACTTAATCATCCTTAGTCCAACCAATATCACTCCCAGTTTAACAAATATAATTATTTGTTCAACCTAGGATTTGTTGAGTTGGGATCTGTCATATAACTTAACCCAATGCTAAAAATATATTTCCTAAAACACCATTATCTATCTTAAATTATACCCCAAAAAACACTTCAATATATTATCTCAAAATACAACATATCATTTATATCGGGAACTATATATCAATTAATATACATCATAACACATGAATCAAGATGTTTCTATAAAACTTCTTAATTATCATTTTCCTAATAAGTTATCTAATGTAAATATATTCAAATTATACATAATAGTTTTAATGAATCATATGATCAAATAATGTATATCCTATGAGAGTGTCTATCCAAGTGTGTTAATTTAGACTCACTCTTTATACACATGAGTAAGCATTGGGATAATACCCATCTATCCATTTATAGGGTGATTACTACTCGCTAAATTCATGCCACATCCATGTCCACATTCTAGAATCTAGAAAGAGATTTAATTTCATGGAAACCAAAAAATATATTCATTAACAACACATCAAGATGCTATTCTATACATAGACATATCTCATAGACTAATCTATATTTTTTTCATGAAACATATTTATAAAAAAAATTCAATATTACACCATGCACCTTGAAGGATTGTCTATACCATTGAAATTATGATAAATGATAACTTATCAACCATTATGTTATGAATAACCAAAATTATAGACAATAAATTTATCCATACAATACTCTAATTAGAACTATATCACCTCTAACTTGCACTCATGTATCTGAAGCTGAAAACACATAAGTTATATACTAGATTTAATACCAACTAGAGATTTATTATATAAGAATACCATAATTACATGATGTCGTACTTATATTTCATTAAAATATATTCCCATAACATTTTAGGTATAAATACATAAAGAATTATAAAAAATAATAAAGTAAAAAATCCCACGTCTTTCTCATCTGATTGTCCTTTTTACAGTATATAAGAAATTAAATAATCCAAAATAAGTGTTCATCATATACTAGAAATTCACAAAATTAGATATAAATCAAGACATATCATGTGTAATATATTTCTTCATAACATGGGTAAATATAAGCAAAATAATTAGTGATGTTAAATGATATAATTTAATATATAACAGAAAGGTAAATAATTAATTTAAATCAAAAATATGATTATCAATGTTTGGAAAATAAATAAATAAATGCATGGATAAAATTATGTGGTTCCACAGAGATGTGATGGATAATTTTAGACAAGTAATTCATGTCATAATCTTTATCATGATGATATTAATGATTCATGAGTATTTTTTCCCCAATTATATATACCAATATAGAATTTTATAGGTGTTTAAGTGAATTACCTTCAATTTAAGGGATGAAAAAATGTGTATTCATAGATGACATGAATTTGAAGAATAACCAAGCCTATACATGAGGGATGATTCAGAAAAAAGAAAACATTAATTGATTTTCCATGAGATAATCCCCCAATAAAAATATTATAAGAGGTTTTATCCATAACATATAACTTGAAAATAGGTAAAAACATTTTTTAAAAATTTTTAAATGTGTTTTAATAATATTTTTAATTATATAATAAAAGAGTAAGTTATAAGTCACATTAAAAATTCTTTTTAAGAATTTTGAAATAATTTTTTTTGAAAATATTCATTTTTAATGAATTTTCAGTAAATGATCCTTGAATAAAATATATTTTTTTTTCCAAAGGAATAATGTGGTGTATGATAAAACAACTTTTCATGGATGTTGAACTTTTTTGATACATTAAAATACCTTTATTTAACACCCACTTTTTAAAAATAATGAGAAAGAATTATTTTAGAAAGGGAAAAAAATAAATATAAATAACCTAGGAAATAATACAAAATTTTATTTCAGAAAAAATAGGTGAACATTGGGGTGATGGAAAAAAGGGTTTAGGCAGGGAAAACCATCATTAATGAAGATGATAATTATTCTAAAAATGATACTCGTTTTGGGGAAGAAATTCATAGATGTAAAATCTTTGAATTAAAAATTCTTTGTTCACAATGATAATAATAAATTACGGTGAAATAAAATCCTAGGTTGTATCAAAAAATTCCTAGAATAAGGATGTTCAAAAACAATCATTAGAACTCAGTGAAAGTGTATTGAGTTAAGAAGAACCCTTGTGACTTCAGTAAATTAAGAATTAGAAGAATAAAAAAGTGGGATAATTAAAATGAATTTTAAATTGCATAAATTATTCTTCAGAAATTATAAGTGATTTAAATGTTTCAATAAGAACACCATATTACACAATTTGGTGTGTAATAATATATATGTCTCAAGGAGTATATGTTGAGACAAAGTACCTTTACAACATCATAATATTTGAAATTGAAAATATGTGGAAAGTATAAAATGAATGGAATTATAAATAAATTATATTCAATGAAAATTAATATAAATATAAATCTATCCTAAATAGATACACTGAAAAAAGAACCAAATTTTGACTAAAAATCATATCTCCTTGAAACAAAATTGAGATCCAAAAAACTATTACCTTGAGTTAGAATTTGTCCTTCATGAGCACCTAATTACCTGAATATTAAAATTATTATTATTCAAAACATTATTATGAAATGATTCCATATATATTAAATTTATTATGGTTTATTTATTATATTATGTTTTTTATTAAGTAGTTTTCATGTCTGTTGATTTTTTGAGGTTGTTCAATTGATTTCTCTATAAAAATCCTCAAAATATTTTCATGGTCAAAACAAATGTAAAATATCTTCAAAATATAGATAATTTATGATTTTTTATTTGTTATATGATTCAAATATCACAAATTTTTTACATTTTCATAGGAATATGTTGTCATTTATTTGTGGGGTCAAAATTATTGCAAAACAGATTCAAGTGAATACTTTTTAGTGGTTCAGTAAATTTCCTTGAAACATCCTACGATAAATAATTATAGTCCAAAGTGTAATAAAAATAGATTAATAATATATCTAATTTTATATTTTATGTCATTTATTAATCCATTATCATAATATTTATTTATTTTCACAGGTCATCCCAAAGGGTCTATAATTAAGAATGGTGACCCAATATTATTATTTTAGGTATCTAAGTTTACTGTGACCATTGGTAATTAATATCAATTATATGTGGTCCAATATTATATTAAAACAATATTAATAGTTTCATAAACATTTATTTTAAATATTAAATTCATTTTTAATGTTATCTGTGTTAGGCGATTATGAAAAATAGAACACGTCTTTCATGGAGGCGGTAGGTGCTCAAACACATAACGATGTCTTAATTTTTCCAATGGTTTTTGAAGAAGGATTAAAAGTATTATTAATAGTAAAATAAAATTTTGTAATTTTATTAATACATATAATTTCATAATATCATGAATATAATAGTATAGATGTGGTATAATAAGAACATAATTGAAGGAGTTCATTTGAGAACCTCGGGTCCCCCTTTAGATGTTCTCCCTTGGGTAACGACTTTAGGATCATTAGCATGTTATTTTGGAAAGAAAAGTTTTCTATAATACGGTTTTAGGTTTTATGTTGGAACTAGGTTGAGTTTTTTTAGTGTTAATTCAATGTAAGTTGTGTAGAAATATGGTGCAAGTGATCTCCTTTTACAACTAAATAAAATGAAACTGTTTGAAAATAACCATTACACTTTCTATGATAGAATGACAATATTCAATGCAAAAAAGACCCAAAATCAAGGAAAGAATGAATAATTTATGAAATAATGTCAATAAAACCTAAAAAATTCATTTAATTTATTTATTTAAAAAGTTTTATGGATCTTAGCAGTAGTTTTTTACATTTTATAAATTTTCTTTTAGTTGTGCATCTAGTTTTTATCCATGTAATTTACATTTCATTAAAAACATAGTGTAACCATTTTTTTTGAATATTGATGTTACAAATAAAATTTTTTGATCCATATAATCAAATTCAATTTTGATAAAAGATAAAATTAACTTTTAGAGTCAATATTTTATGTATAGGAAAAAAGTTTTGTAAAAATGCAATTTTTTAACAATTGAGTGTTCTTAATCTTAAATAAAATTAATCACCCTTTAAATTTTTATTAATATATTTATAAATATTTTTCAAAATCACATCAATTTCATTATATAAAATTTATCAAATTAATTTATTAGACCAAAATTATACAGTATGAATAAAAAATTTATTTGAAAAAAACCCCTTCGCCATTATTGTGGTCATTTATTTTAATCATATATGTCACACATTTAATATTTAAAATTAAATAAAACATACTCAAAATAAGTACATTTTGATATAAAATATTAAATACATTTTTTAGATTTAATTTATAGAATTTAGGAAATATATTTTTAATATAAGTGAATGAAAATAGTTTTTAGATTAAAATATTTCTTATATTTTTAAAACACTAAATTTTGGTTTCAAAAACTAAAATTTGTATTTGAAAATTATTAATTTTAATAAGTAATTATATTTTTGGTATATTAAAACTTTATAAAAAATTTCAATTTATAATTTCATTATGATAAAAAAATAAACATTATTGTATTAATAAAAATACAATTTTTTTAAATATTTAACTAAAAATAAACTATTTTGAAAAAGATAAAAAAAACACCACGAGATTATATTTTTATATTGAACCTAATAATGAGGTTCATTTAGTGAAATCCAAATAATTTTTTTTTAGAATTTTTCATTTAAATAAAAAATAAAAAAAACTAAAACTTCTTTTATAAGAAAGTAACTTTTTAAAATATTAACTATAAAAATTTATATTTTTTATCAATTACCAATGATGTTTTTTAACATATTATTCATATAAATAAGTATTTTCTACATAATATATTTCTATATCGAATAATAATGAAAAAAAACTAAAATTTGGAAAAGATAAATTTTAAATAATAATTTAATCATATTTTTAATTTATCTAAAATAAACGAATTTTATCAATGAATTAGTATTTATAATGAACATTTATTTTTATTTATACATCTATTTCATAATTTTTGTAACCTTTATTTTGACTCACCATTTCTGTGACTACATTTTTACAGTTATATAATTTTCTATGGTTACATCTGGTTTGGTGTTGTATCCAAAACAATCAATCAACCACATCAGGTTTTAAATGAAATAAAACATATACTTTTTAATATTTTGGTGTTAAATTACCCCTTCAAATAAATATTATCCGCATAGTTTTTAATTCCTTTTCTTTAAGTAAATCAATGGTGTGTGTCCATAAGATAGATAAGATCCAAGGATTAATTTCAATTGAGATAATATCCTTTAATTTTTAAATACATTGAAAACTCATTATTGGTTATCAAGACTAATGAGATAATTGTAATATCTATTTTAAGATCATAATCCACATCAATGGATGTTCATAGGTTATTTTAAGAAATGTAGTTGGATTTAACAGTATGAATATTCTTATGATCCATTTCAAATGAGATAAAATATATTCCTAATACCATATTAAATTTATGGAAGAAGAGATATATAATTAATATGTAACTTCTCAAAAAACACAAAGAAGGGTCATATGACTTGGATTCAATTGTGATACCACTATTAATTGTATTTATAATTTTATTTTCAATAGTTTATGTAGTGAAAATTGACATCCATAAAATAGTATTGGGGAATTAGATTACCTTACAACACTTAAATATCATTTCCTACCACAATAGTATTCATTAAACATGCACATATTTATTTACTTTTTTGGGGAGGCCATGTATGAATATTTTCCTCAATAACCCTTGGATAAAGGTATCAATCTGAATAATTACAAAACTCTTTAAAATTAAAGTAATAAATTTGGATTGAAATTATTTTTACCTTGTTCATTCATCGTAATGACATTAATTTTATCTCATATAGAAAGATGAAATTCCTTTTAAACAATCCTAGTGGTGTTTAAAACCAAAACCTAGATGTATATGAATCTGAATGTTACTTACATTTGGGAAGGTTTCACCTGAAAATACATAGGACACCAAACTTTTCTCCTTTTTTTCTGTAGAAATATAACAAAGTTCATATTGTTGATTATTATTCTTGATAGATTGTTTTTCATAAAAATTTTATTTCTCACTGTAGTTCTTTTTACATTAGGTGTATGTTTTTTGAAAATATCCACCATAGCCATGGAATCCAATATTAACTCGATTCCATCAGGCTTCAACCATTACTAATCCAAAATATTTATCATGAGCAACAAATATTTAAAGATAATTATCATAAATAAACATTATGAGGTTTAACCCCATGATTTATCACATTTTAATAATATCTTATCATCTTATATTTCCTCTTTTTAATCTTATATCACTCACACTTTTTCATATATAGTTATCAGTTCATCCTAGGTTACGTTGTATTGGGTTATCTCATATATCCTATCTGAATCACAAAAATATATGTCCCAATGTATGATGAAATTTATTAAAACATTAAAACCCAATAAATCAATTAATTATATAATCTTAAAATATAATATAATCATTATCTAAGGAATCATGTTTCAATTAACATTCACTATAACTTATGAATCTATATGTTTTGATCTAATTTATTAATTTTTATTTTAGTAGAAGGTTATATAACATAAATATATTTAAATCATCAATAATGGTTCACAAAGATCTTATGATCTACCAAACTCTATGCCCTGGGTGTGTCTATCTTGGCATGTAGTTTTAAACATACTCATTATTCACCTATTATAATATTTGTTTAAAACCCATCCATTTTTGTAATTTAATTCCCCCTAGGTGAATATATGCCATAATTGATTCAACCATCATGTATAAATACAAGTACCTAATTTCCTACAAACCTCATAGTATCTAATTTAAAAAAACCTCAATATGTTATTCTATATTTAGATATACCCCTTAGACTTATCCCTTGAGTTTTCTCTGAATTTCTCTTTTCATAATCCCTAAAAAATATAAAATACTCAATATTACCTTAAATAGATATAATGTGATGACTTTTCCCTTGAAATTATTATCATCCTTAACTTATCAATCATAAATTTATCCTCAAATAACATACAACCCCCATAAATTTATCAAATCTCGGCTCTCACACCAACTATATTAATCCATATTCACACTCTTTGTTCCGATACTAAAAAACATACTTTATATTATAGTATACATAACAACTGTAAATTCTAGACATATCTATCCCATAATAAAATGACATGTATCATTTATTACATCAAAATTTATTAAAATTAGATTTTAGGAATAGTGATTTATATAATTAAGAAATATCATAATGTACTAAATAAAACTAATTTATCAAAAAATAGTAATTTTTTCCCAATATATAAGAATGTAAATAATCTAGAATATATCTTTTACAACTCCCAGAAATTTTACACACTAGTTATACATTTTGACATATCATGTCCAGATGATTTCATCACAACATTGGAGAATAGAAAAAAAAATTGGTGAGCTCAAATTTTTAGTAATTATAAAAATATTTGATAAAATTAAAATATATTAAATGCTCATAATATGATCATATATAATATGATATGAGTATATAACAAAAAATTATTCAATAATAAAAATAAATATAAAATAAAATATAGCAATGGTTGACATATCATTATTTAAAATCATCGATTACAATTAGTAGTTCCTCAGTGCTAAAATGCATAAAATTATATAAGTAATTATACTCCTATAAAAAATATCATGGTCCTATACATAATGATCTTGTTATTAAAACCCGATTTGTAGTAAAAATTTTATTCTATATGGGAATACACCAAAATAACCTTGCTAGTCTATTTAATGATAATTATCAACTCATCAAGGGGTATCATGGGCCCCACATATTACTTATTATGTCCAATTAATTAATAATAAAATTTTACTAAAAAATAAAAAAAAAATATCCAAAATTCCATAAAATTCAATAAACATCCATATTTAAATTATAATTATTCATTATCAATATTTCCTATTTTAATTATTGGAATTTCCTTTTATGTAAACATTTATCAAACTAAAATCATATAGAGTAATTGGTGTATGTTTATGTCAATAATTTTCCCAAATAAATAAATGTATGAGGGTCTAGGTGATCTCCCTTCAATCGAATGATAAAAATTTGGTATTCAGAGAGGAAATACGTTGGTAGAAAAATCATTTATATACACATGTGACTGTTGGGAGAAATGAAATATTAATGAATTTTTTAGAGCATAATCTTGTTAGAAGATTTAAAATATAATCTCTAAAACATTACTATGAAGGAGGAAAAATATTTTGAACCAAAAGTTTGATAATTGAATGGTAATTGTAAATGTGTTTTTTCAAAACATTTTAAACAATGTCAAAGTTATTTATCACTTACAAAATTCAATTATATAAATGTAAAGATGTTTTAAAAAGAATATACTTATAAAGAAATTTATAAATTATATACTTGAAAAATATATAATGGTTTTTCATCAGCAACATTTGGTGGATGAAAAACCAAAATATTATTTAAGGAGAATGTTTTTAATACATTAAAATAAACAAGTTTGAAACTAAAATTATAAAAAAGATGTGGAAAAATTATTTTATAGAAGAGGTAAACAAAAATATGAAGTCTAAATTAAAAGATAAATAATTATTTTTTAATTATGTATGATAATTTTGGTTAGATGGGAATGTATGGAAAAGGGGGGAAACTATCATTAATAAGGGTATGGATTATTATCAAAATGAAAAAATATTTAAGATGGCTATCATTAAGGTAAAGTCCATGATTTAAAAATTAATTTTATTCAATGTGGAATATATGAATCCATGAAATAAAATATTTGGGTGGAATATAATAACATGGAAGAAAGTAGATCACTAAGAATCATTAAAAGTCAAATAAAAGTTAATATGTTAAGAAACACTCATATGACATTGGTAAATACTAAATTAAAATAATATAAAGGAGGGGGAAAACATACTTGTAGATACTATTTATGAAACATCCATTATTGTAATTTATTTCAATGTGGTAGTAATTACGCTATAAAATAATTTTGTTTGCATATTATTGTATTTTTCAGTAGTTTAAGTCGAGAAAAGACCCCTTGTAACACCATAATCTTTTAGATTTAAAATACTTGGATGATATCAATTTTCATGGATTTGTAAATTGCATAAATTACATGAGAATTATGAAAAATATAAATACAGTACCAACACATAAACACCAAAAAATATAGAAGTGGTGAATAAAAGTCACATTTCAATGAAATAAATAATGTTAAGAATCCCCTTCTCTCGAGTCCTAATTTGTACTGATTCTATGCCGATCATCGTGAATAATCAATATAATATTAATAAAATTTTAATTTTCAAACATTACCTTTAATATTTTCTTCTATAAGGCCATATTATTATATTTTTTATTCATTATTGAAGTATTTTTCATTTATGGTGACTATTTTGAGGTGGAAAAGTTTATTTACATTAAAATATCTTAGTATATGTTCCACAGTCAAAAGTGCAATAAAATAGATTATTTTTCACTAGAATTTATGATTTTTACTTATTTTAATATTCTATTGAAACTCAATATATTTGGATTTATTGGTATTCAAAACATTGACTCAAATTAAGAATGGTTATTTGATATTTTTATTTTAGGAGGATAACTTTACTATGACCATAAATTGTAAATATCACTTATAGAAGGTCAATTATTTTCATTAATTAATATATACAGTATCAAAAACATAATTTTTAAATAATAATAAATTTTATTTTATTTTATGTGATGCAGTAAAGGAAAATAGAACACGTTTTTCATTGAAGTAGTATTCCACATTTATACTAGATGAGGCCTTCCATTTATTATGTTTTATAGTAATGAAAAATTTGTTTTCCATTACTATAAAAATAGTTTCAAAAATAATTTAATAATTATATTATCATAATTATAGGTTTATAATAAGATTTATATTTTATTATAAGAAAGGAATAAAAATTGTTTCGTTGAGAACCATACATCTCCCGTAATTATTTATCCTTTGGGTAACTCCTTAAGGATCAATAGAATAGTGTTTTTAAATGTATATGGAATATAGCACATGGATAAATGGTTGAAGTATAATATTTTATTGTATTGTTAGATATAATTCTATATAATGTTTGAATAAATTAGTTGGAAGTTATCCCACTTTATAAATTATGAATATCAAACTTTTTTGATTAGCCATTAAATTTCCAGTTATGGAATTACAATATTAAAGGTTCAAATTCCCCTTTTGTGCCCAATGATCCCTATGAATAATAATGTTAGACAATTTGAATAAATATTTTTTACACATCATTTAGTTTATCATTTTTCTCCCCTTTCAACCACTAGATTAATATTATTGTAACTAAGATTTTATGGGAAATACCTTATAGTTCACATATCTTTATCTTTTGTGAAAACTATGGATGTATTAATTGAAAGACTAAAAACACACAAACCCAATTTATGTTTTCTCATGAAACTCTAAAATAAATGAATCATTCAGACATTTTTTTTCACCTCCCATGTTCATTTCGACACAATTTTATTTTTTCAAACAACAAACATTTGTTTTGTTTCTTCGCACAACTATTCTTGTATATAACTTTTACACATTGTGCATAAGTCATATATGATTCAGAGCCCTTATATTCTCAAAAGACTTGATCTACAAATATTATGGGTTTTACCAACTATTTATATACTCAGAAAACCCTATGATCCAAATAATTTTGTGCCTTCCTCTATGAATGAATAATCTTTTCTAGAACATATAATCTTTTTTTGAAGTCGTATTTGGAACGCAACTCTCTTCTACTAGATTTCAAAACACAATATCAATATTTTATGGAAAAAAAACTTTATAAAACATTAAAAAAATTCATAAAAACATTATGCCATAATATATTATTGTGATGATCCCAAATAATGACTTGTGTGGAACATTGTAAATCATTATCACCCCTGCATGAAACTTGTTTACTTTTATGTGAAAATACTTCGTTTTCTAAAAATATATTTCTCAATCCATTAGATTTTGGATCCCAAATTTTTTGAAAACACTCAAAAATGAAACCACATTATATAAAAATATTTTTGTTCTTCCACCAGAGAATCCATTTAATTTTCATAGATCTCTATCAATATACAATGCCAAAAATCTCTCTAGACCTCCCCAACAGACCATGGAAACATGTTTTTTCTACAATCAGAGTCAAACCAAATACAATATAATCTCACGTTAAGGATGTATTTATGAAAATATAAATTAATAATTTAGATACTATGAATGTAATTATTGGTATGTAAGATATATATGAATAAATTAACTTCCATATGAATTTCATAGCCAACATCGATAGATGACCAAAATTTGTTTTAGGACATGTAATGAGATTTCCCAATATGAAAATTTATATAATCCCATTATTAGTGGAGATATTATATTCCTAATACCAGAATGAATTATTGTAACATGAGAATGATTTTTTAGAAGTGAATTCACCAAATCCTTGAATTATATTCATATGATTTGGTTTCATTAGTTATACAACTAGGTGTTTTATTTGTAATATAATGATTAGTGATTGAGTTGGAAAAAAATTATAAATATTGATTAGGGAATAAGTGTATCGTACATAGAATAAATATTAATACCCCACTAAGTTGTATATATTTTATAGGATATTATTTGTTACTTTGGTTTTAGAGGTCCTAGATACCTATTCTTCTTAAAACCCTATGGATTAAATAAAAAATTTGGATAATAATCAAACTCCCTGAAACTAATGAAGAATGTTTTTATGGATATTCACATTCCATTTCACCTATGAGGTTTATGACCATCATTTTGACTCTTATTGAAAATTCGCATTAAATTCATGAAAACCTAATGGTGTTTCTTCCCACATTTTGGACACGTATGAAATTATATATTATTTTATTCCCTATATTTTTCACTTGAACATCCATGAGACTACTGTCATGAACCATCCCCTTAGTCCCGTTCAATGAATTCCCCAAGCCCACATCCCATAGGCTAGAGGCTGGAAAATGGTGACGATTAGGCATATTCCAATCAAAAGGGTGTTATTTTCATAAGTTCTTGTATACGCACACAAAAAAGTATGCCACAGATGCATGAATGTTAACAGACTATTTAAACAAACATATGGTATGACAATATAAAAATTAAGGTTAAT
Organism: Viscum album; assembly: GCA_963277665.1. Lineage (NCBI taxonomy): Eukaryota > Viridiplantae > Streptophyta > Magnoliopsida > Santalales > Viscaceae > Viscum > Viscum album. The sequence continues at coordinate 1,048,247,550 of OY728130.1, read as the reverse complement.
GAGGCCAAAATTCAAGCCCAACTGAAACATAAATGTAATATTAAACAATTTTGTAACCCATCTGTAGAAAACCCTATCAGATGGGTAGGTACATAATTAGTATTCTAATGCTGTAGAATCACATCTCTTCTATGAGGTCACTCTAAGAACCACCTATCCTTAGTCAACCAAAGACTCTGTCAAAGAATTGATCATACGCACAAGACTTGACATGTGTGGGAAAATCTTATTTATAGGTGAGTAAAATAATACTCAGTAGGGACACCAAACCACAACAGTATACTACAAATCCATACAGTAAGAAGACTACAATATAGGTACACCAAGTTTATCCTCTAAGAAGAATAGTCAAGAGAGTCACTAGAGTCAGCTCACACATGTATATACTAATATATGGAATACAATATTGTTAGTCGTAAAAACTAAACACCTGGCACTGTTGAGACACCCATCTTGGATGAGTCTCCTAAGCTAATTGGGGAACCTAGAACTGCTCGTCACATAGGCCTACACTACTAGAAAAACAGGTATTTGCGACGGGCTATTTGCGACGGGATCCCGTCGCAAATAGCCCGTTGCTGAAAACACCGTCGCAACTACACTTATTTACGACGGGCCCGTCGCTAAAGACTTTTTTTGCGACGGGCATTCTCTCCGTCGCAAATAGTATTCCGTATTTTTGTAAAAAACTTTTAAAACAGTTTTTGCGATGGGACCCGTCACAAATGGCTTTTGCGACGGTTCCGTCGCAAAAACTCTTTTTTAAAAAAATAAAAAAAAATTAATAATACTAGTATTTGCGACGGGAGTCGGGACCCGTCGCAAATACTATTTATAGTATTTCCGACGGGGCCCGTCGCAAATACTTTTTAAAAAAAATAAAAAACTATTAATAATACTAGTATTTGCGACGGGCATAGTATCCCGTCGCAAATACTATAAAAAAAATAAAAAAAATAAATTATTAATAAATTATTTTAATTAATATAATAATAGAATTATAATTTACAAATGAAAATAATAAATTATTTTAATTACTATAATAATAGTAGAATTATAATTCAAAAATAAAAATAATAGAATATTAATAAATAATTTAATTAATATAATAATATTACAATTATAATTCATAAATAAAAAAAATATTAAAAAGTTATTTTAATTAATATAAAAATAATAGAATTATTTTGCATTCAAATATTAAAATAATTCAAGTATTACAAAAAAAATAATTAAATTATAATATTATAAAATTTTAAAATATATATAAAATTTTAATATATATATATAATTTTAATATATATATATATAATTTAATATTATAAAATATAAATAATATTATTATTCATATTAATATTGTTATTTAAAAATATAATATTATTAATATTTTATAATGAGACAGAAACTACGAATAGAAAAAAAAATATTTTGATTTCACAAATTTTATAACAGAAATACAAACTCTAATCTGAAGGAGGGGGGGGGGGAGGGGGGGAGGTGGGGGATCTGCAGATGGTGGTGGAGGAAACTCCATCCCTAAAGAATGAGTGAGTCGGCGCATGTACTCCATCTGCTCCTGATGCTGCTGCTGCCACCGACTCGTCTGCTCCTCGTACAGCTGCTGCTGGCGTCGACGCTCCTCCTCATGCTGCTGACGCATCTCCTCCTGCTCCTGTCGGAGACTCTCTATCTGTGCAGTCTGAGATCGCAACTGATCCTCATACTGTGTAGAAGAAGATGCACGAGCTCCTCTCGAGCTGGACGCCGACATCGCAGCACTGCCATAATAATCTCCGGGAGTCAGTCGAGAGCCGATACCAACTACCCGGCCCTTCTCGAAGGCATACTGGGTGGCCTGCATCCATGCCGCCTCATCAAACTGACGGGCAGTGTTCTGATCTGATGACTCGGCCTGACTCTCAGGTCGGGCCTGTGCCGCTGCGGCCTCATATGACTCCTATAGTTGCCATTTAAAATTAAAATTGTGAATATAGTATATGCAGTTAATTTTTAAACTTGAAAACAAATAATACTGACCACGATGTGATGCTGACGATCACCTCTGAGCTCCCCAGTAGCAGGATCTCTGTACATCCTCCGATATACGTCGTACTCTGTAATATCGGGGTGCTCGACAGCCTATAAGAATAAAAAATAAACTGTTAATATTTATAGTTATATAAAATATTTATAAATAATGTACGTACCAGATGCTGTCTATGAGTACTGAAAGAACGACTCCCAGCTCGATGAGTCACCTCCTGTCTCCCCCGAATCTGCCTCCCCACCGATGATCTCCTATGAAAGGCACCACTCAACCAGTGCGCACATAATTCATCCCATACATGGGATGAAATATACTCTGGTCGGTGTGCTCTACATGACTCCTCAAAATCTGAAACTCCTGCTTTCTTCATCGCAGCTTTTCTTAAATTGTGCAAAAACTGACGAAGACGATCACGCATGGCCACCTCCCATGCCTCGTGGATGGCGTCACGCATGGTATCCTCGATCGGATACCATAAACCCTACAAATAAATCAAAATATCAAGTTAGAAATGAAATAATTTTCAAAATAAAAATTATTTATTTACGTACGTACCAACCAATGGCCGAACATGGCCTGCTGCACATCAATGGGAATCTGCTTCCATGTGGTCCACGGCTGAGAGAAATAGTTGCGCAAAATAGCGCTGCCCTGTCCGACTGCTATATGTGGAAAACTGAAAAAATAATAAACATTTATTATGTGAATAGATTAATGAAATCTTAGTCAAATCCACAGGTTATCACACAGGTTATCACACCTCCAGGTGCGCGGATCAAACCCAAGACGTGGACGTCGCTCGGGGACGGGGTCAGGAATCATCAATCGTGCAAGACCGCGCCCCCTCCGCGTACTCCCTAGAGCGCCTGCAGGCTGAGGGTCATCTGCCAGCAACTCATCCGCATCGAAAGACAGGTCAGCCTCCGCCAACTCACGAAATGTGGCCTCGTCCATCTGAAACAGAAAATGTTAATGTTAGCAAATAATTGATAATTACTATTATATATACATATATACATATTATGATTGTATATAAATACCATGGAATTCTATAAGTGTTCATCTTCATCATCATCTTCATATATGTCAATGTCATCTTCATATTCCTCCTCAACATCATCGATATCCATTCGAGTTGCAGTTGCTTCATCTCTTACCATTTCAAATTCATGTGTGACATCATTAACATCATCGTCATCACCGACTCCTAAATGTGGGGTGTCGTCATCGATACTCATGTCTCTTTGTAAAAAAGATTGATTTTGAGTACTCTCTTGAAAAACTTCAATTCTTTGCACATCAGTGAAAGCACTTTCACTTTGACTAAACTGATTGTCTCGAATTTTGATTTTTATTACACTCCACCAATCAGTCAAGTCTCTTGATGTTGCACAGTACTTTGCATAATAAACTTGATATGCCTGTTGAGCCAATAAGAATGGTTCATTTACTGCGAGAACACTTTTACATTTAATATCGATGATTCCATGAGTCGGATGAACACGCACGCCTCTCTCTGTATCCAACCACTGACATTTGAACATGGTTATGTAATGTTGTCCAAGATAACAGAGTTCAATGATTTCATCAAGTATGCCATAAAAGTCAACTTCATTTTCTCGATGATGAGATCCTCTCAAGCTAACTCCACTGTTCATTGTTTTTTTCGATTCCCCATATGCATGTGTGTGGAATCGAAATCCACTCACCACATATGCATTATAAGTTTTAACAAGTTTGGAAGGTGGGTTACTCAATACACACAGCTGTTTGTCAATTTTATCATCATGTCGAGACACCTGAAGATTTGTGAAATAATTATCAATATAGTAAACTATACATTGAATGAGTTGCTAAAAGATAAAGAATTTATGTTACCAGTTTTTGAAACCACTGAGAGAAATTTTTCAGTCGACGTTCTTCGAGAGCAGCTGCTGTAATTTGTGGAATTTGTTTCTTGATATGATTATCATACAACCTATAAAAACCAAAGTTCTTTACTGTAACATAAATGATAGAATAAGTGATATAAACACTTACAGTACAACTGATGTCATCTCTTCACAGTTGAGCAGAACATACGTATGAGCTCTATGATGTTCATCATCTGAAAGCCAGCGTTCAGAAACTCCACCAAAACCAAGCTCTGACTGGTTGAAAACAGATAATTGATTGTCGATTTCATCAATATTCCTCTCATTCCGTCCCATTCGGTTGTGTTTTGAAGGATACTCAAATTCAAAATAATGGGAGCAGAAAAAAGATATTTCCTCTTGCAAATAAGCTTCTGCAATAGATCCTTCAACAGATGCTTTGTTGCGTACTTTTCTTTTCAATTTTTTCATGCATCTTTCAAATGGGTACATCCATCGAAACTGTACCGGACCTCCACATTTGGCTTCATATGGAAAATGTAACATCAAATGTTCCATTGAGTCTAAGAAAGACGGCGGAAATATTTTTTCAAGTTTACATATAATTACAACAACATCTTTTTCAAGTTTGCCTGGAGCATCATAATCTGCCGTAGCCGCACAAATTTCCAGAAAAAAATGAGACATGTCTGTTATGGAATCCCAAATCACAGAATTCAACAGACCTCTTAATCCAATGGGTAGAAGTCTCTCCATTATAACATGACAATCATGACTTTTTAATCCAGTAATATGACCATTCTTTACACATCTACCCAAATTGGTAGCACAGCCATCTAGAAGTCTCAAATCTGCAATCCACTGACAAAATAATAAACGGTTTTCTTTAGACAGTGTATAAGCTGCTTTTGGTTTCAGTAACCTTTCTGTTCTGACATTCTCAAATAGTTCCAATTCTGGACGCCTGCAAATTTGGGCAAGATCTAAACGTGCATTTACATTGTCTTTGCTCTTTCCTGGCATATCCAAAACTGTATGAAACAAATTATCAAAATAGTTCTTCTCAATATGCATGACATCTAACATGTGTCGGACCAACAAATCAGACCAATATGGCAAATCCCAAAATATGCTATGTTTAATCCAATTGTGTTCTTTCCCAAAACCAGAAATTTTCTGTTGGTTTATTGTGGGACCAAAAGTGATGGGAGGTAATGAAAATACAACCGATTTTAACTCCGAACCTGATAGCATTTTTGGAGGTCCATCCCTTTCAGCTGTTCCTTTTCTGAAATGAGATCTGTTTCTGCGAAAAGGATGATCAGCTGGAAGAAATCTGCGATGACAGTCAAAATAACACGGTTTCTTTCCATGAATGAGCATAAATTCTTTGTTCTCTCCCATACAGTAAGGACATGATTTCTGACCATGTGTACTCCAGCCAGATAACATCCCATAAGCCGGGAAGTCACTTATTGTCCACATCAATGCTGCTATTAGTATGAAATTCTGTTTCGTTGCAACATCATATGTACTGATACCAGTACTCCACAATAAATTTAATTCATCAATCAATGGCTTCAAATAAACATCAATATTTTTCTTCGGATGTCCTGGAATTATTAAAGTCAAAAAGATATATGGCTCCTTCATCAACATCCATGGAGGTAAATTATACGGAGTTAAAAAAACAGGCCAACATGAATATTGACTACCATAAGATCCAAACGGGCAGAAACCATCAGTGGAAAGGCCCAGTCGAACATTTCTAGCTTCTAAAGCAAATGATGGATGCACTCTATCAAAATGTTTCCATGAATCACCATCGGCTGGATGATTCAAGCTTTTATCGGTTGAACTATTCTCTTTATGCCATGACATCATTGTCGCTTTATTCTTAGACATGAATAAACGCTGATGTCTGGATGTAAGCGGAAAATATCTCAACTATTTTACAGGAATCAAACCAGACTTCCCGTGTTGTCCTTCTTTATATCTCAGTTGCCCACATGTGGGACAACTATCCAACGACTCATTTTCCCCTGAATATAAAATGCAGTCATTTGAACATGCATGAATCTTCTTACAAGTAAGTCCCAAATTTCGAACCAACCTCTTACTTTCATAGTAATTTGCAGGTAAAACATTTCCTTCGGGTAACAGTGTTTTCAGCAAAGAAAATATCTGGTCAAAACAGGTGTTTGACATTCCGTTATCTGATTTGATAGCCATAAATTTTGCAACTGCTTCTAATTTGCTCATCTTGCAGCCAGGATATAATGCATCCTCAGCAGACTTCAACAACTCATAAAATTCAGACGGTGCCAACTCAGGATTTGAAGCTATATCAGCCGGAGTTTCTGTATGTTGAACAGATGAACCTGCAACATCATGTACTAAATCTTGAAACTGGGATGGATCCGGAATCAAGTTGGTATCACCTGCTCTGGAACTGCGTTCACTGTGTTGATACCAAAATACATAATCTGCTTGAAAACCAAAACGCAAGAGATGTTCCCCCACTTTGTCAAACGTGTCAAACGTTCTCAATGCACATTTTCTGCAAGGGCATTTTATTTTTCCTTCTGAAACAAATTCTGAATTTGATTCCGCAAATGATAAAAAAGTCTCCACACCCTCAACATATACTGGATTTAAACCAGAACCGTTTGGATTTCTACGTTGATTTATCCATATGCGGTCACCTAATAATGATTGTTGACGACCTCATTGTTCCATATTTCTCTATAAAATATAAAAGCATTACTGGTTTTGAATAATTTTTTAGAAAAAACACTCAAGTAAAGATTGAATATATTGAGAATAAAGCAAAACATGTTACAAATATTGATAATTTTAATATTATATTGATTTTTTATTATTTTAATAATACTAATATAATTTTTTCATAAACATTAATTATATAATAATAACATTATTACATTATTAGTATATTTTATTATTAATATTAAAATAACATAATTTTTTATATTATATACAATTTTCTTTTCATCTGTGTGTTTAACATTCTGTCTCCACATGTAATATTCACATTCACTTTCACCTCTCCATTGGCGAGTAGGTTGATAATTTTGAAAAAGAATGCGAATATTACATGTGGAGACAGAAAACACACAGTTGGAAAGAGAATTGTATATAATATAGAAAATTATATTATTTTAATATTAATAATAAAATATACAAATAAAGTAATAAGGTAATTATTCCAAATTATTGGTATGTATTTCAAATTATTGGTATGTATTTCAAATTATTGGTAATTATTCCAAATTATTGGTAATTATTCCAAATTATTGGTAATTATTCCAAATTATTGGTAATTATTCCAAATTATTGGTAGTTATTCTTAATTTTTGGTAGTTATTCCTAATTATTGGTAAATATTGGTAATTATTGGTAAATATTGGTAATTATTAGAAAATATTGGTAATTATTGGTAATTATTGGAAAATATTGGAAAATATTGGTGATTATTGGTAATTATTGGTGGTTATTGGTAATTATTGGTGATTATTGGTAATTGTTGGTGATTATTGGTAATCATTGGTGATTATTGGTAATTATTGGTGATTATTGGAAATTAATACTGATTATTGGTAATTAATACTAATTATTGGTAATTAATACTAATTATTGGTAATTAATACTAATTATTGGTAATTAATAATCATTATTACTCATTATTGGTAATTATTACTAATTATTCCTAATTAATACAAATTATTCCTAATTATTCCTAATTAATACAAATTATTCCTAATTATTCCTAATTATTACTAATTATTGTTAATTATTACTAATTATTACTAATTATTACTAACTATTACTAATTATTTCTAATTATTACTAATTATTTCTATTTATTACTAATTATTGCTAATTATTAGTAATTATTGCTAATTATTACTAATTATTGCTAATTATTATTAATTATTTATAATTATTAATAATTATTGATAATTATTGGTAATTATTACTAATTATTGTTAATTATTGGCAATTATTGTTAATTATTACTAAATATTGGTAATTATTACTAAATATTGGTAATTAATACTAATTATTGGTAATTAATACTAATTATTGGTAATTAATACTAATTATTGGTAATTAATACTAATTATTGGTAATTAATACTCATTATTACTAATTATTGGTAATTATTAATAATTATTGCTAATTATTAATAATTATTGATAATTATTGGTAATTATTACTAATTATTGCTAATTATTGGCAATTATTGCTAATTATTGGCAATTATTGTTAATTATTACTAAATATTGGTAATTATTACTAAATATTGGTAATTAATACTAAATATTGGTAATTAATACTAATTATTGATAATTAATACTAATTATTGGTGATTAATACTAATTATTGGTAATTAATACTAATTATTGGTAATTAATAATCATTATTACTAATTATTGGTAATTATTACTAATTATTCCTAATTAATACTAATTATTTCTAATTAATACTAATTATTCCTAATTATTCCTAATTATTACTAATTATTGCTAATTATTACTAATTATTGCTAATTATTACCAATTATTGCTAATTATTACTAATTATTGCTAATTATTACTAATTATTGCTAATTACTACTAATTATTTCTAATTATTACTAATTATTGGTAATTATTACTAATTATTCCTAATTAATACTAATTATTCCTAATTAATACTAATTATTCCTAATTATTCCTAATTATTACTAATTATTGCTAATTATTACTAATTATTGCTAATTATTACTAATTATTTCTAATTATTACCAATTATTTCTAATTATTACTAATTATAACTAATTATTACTAATTATTGCTAATTATTAGTAATTATTGCTAATTATTAGTAATTATTGCTAATTATTATTAATTATTGCTAATTATTATTAATTATTGCTAATTATTATTAATTATTGCTAATTAGTATTAATTATTGATAATTATTAGTAATTATTGATAATTATTGGTAATTATTACTAATTATTGTTAATTATTACTAATTATTGTTAATTATTGGCAATTATTGTTAATTATTACTAAACATTGGTAATTAATACTAATTATTGGTAATTAATACTAATTATTGGTAATTAATACTAATTATTGGTAATTAATACTAATTATCGGTAATTAATACTAATTGTTGGTAATTAATACTAATTATTGGTAATTAATAATCATTATTACTAATTATTGGTAATTATTACTAATTATTCCTAATTAATACTAATTATTCTTAATTAATCATAATTATTCCTAATTAATTCTAATTATTCCTAATTATTCCTAATTATTACTAATTATTGTTAATTATTACTAATTATTGTTAATTATTACTAATTATTGTTAATTATTACTAATTATTGTTAATTATTACTAATTATTTCTAATTATTACTAATTAGTGGTAATTATTACTAATTATTGTTAATTATTACTAATTATTTCTAATTATTACTAATTATTTCTAATTATTACTAATTATTACTAATTATTGCTAATTATTACTAATTATTGCTAATTATTACTAATTATTGCTAATTATTGCGAATTATTACTAATTATTACTAATTATTACTAATTATTGCTAATTATTATTAATTATTGATAATTATTAGTAATTATTAATAATTATTGATAATTATTACTAATTATTGGTAATTATTACGAAATAGTGATAATTATTGGTAATTTTTAATAATTAATACTAATTATTGGTAATTAATACTAATTATTGGTAATTAATACTAATTATTGGTAATTAATACTAATTATTGGTAATTAATACTAATTATTGGTAATTAATACTAATTATTGGTAATTAATACTAATTATTGGTAATTAATACCAATTATTGGTAATTAATACTAATTATTGGTAATTATTACTAATTATTGGTAATTATTACTAATTATTCCTAATTAATACTAATTATTCCTAATTATTACTAATTATTACTAATTATTGTTAATTAATACTAATTATTGGTAATTAATACTAATTATAGGAAATTATTACTAATTATTGTTAATTATTGTTAATTATTACTAATTATTGTTAATTATTACTAATTATTACTATTTATTGGTAATTAATACTAATTATTGGGAATTAATACTAATTATAGGTAATTAATACTAATTATTGGTAATTATTACTAATTATTACTAATTATTCTTAATTATTGATAATTATTGATAATTGTTCCTAATTATTAGTAATTAAATGAATAATTATCAATAATTAGAAATAATTACCAATAATTACAAATAATAACATTATTAATATATTTTATTATTAATATTAAAATAATATAATTTTCTAATTTATATACAACTCTTTTTTGATCTGTGCGTTTTCTATCTCCACATACAAATAATACATGTGAAGACAGCAAACACACAGATCAAAAAAGAGTTGTATATATATAAAAAATTATATTATTTTAATATTAATAATAAAATAAACTAATAATGTAATAATGTTCTTATTCCTAATTATTGGTATTTATTACTAATTATTAATATTTATTCTTAATTATTAAAAATTATTACTAATTATTACTAATTACCATTAACTATAAACAATACTAATAATTTAAATTTATTAAGTAATAAAACAATGTAAACATAATTAAATTACAACTAATTAATAATAATTGAAACTAATAAAAAATTGATAATAAATAAAATATTAAAATTAAATAAAAAATTAAAATGAAGATAAATACCTTGAAAATTGATCTGTTCTGATCGTTCTTCAAAACTTTAATATCAGCTCCGGAGAAAAAAATTAAACTGGAGAAAAACTCAACTCTAGAAATATAATTTTGAGAGAAGGAGAAGATAAGGAATGAGAATGAAATGAAAAAAACGGATGGGGGTATTTATAGGTTAGATTATTTGCGACGGGCCCATTTGCGACGGGATTCCCGTCGCAAATAATACTATTTGCGACGGTACCCGTCGCAAATACCTTAGCCAACATTTATTACGGTCAACCGGTAAATAGTTATTTGCGACGGGTCCCGTCGCAAATAACCCATGCCGACATAGTATTTGCGACGGGGGAATATTCCCGTCGCAAATACCTTTTACCGCCGCCGATTATTTGCGACGGGAATATTCCCCCGTCGCAAATAAGTTTCCCGCGATTTGGCGCGCATCGCGGGAAAACTATTTGCGACGGGGAAAGCAATCCCGTCGCAAAAGCCTCCTTATTTGCGACGGGGAAATACCCCCGTCGCAAATAAGTTTTTCACATGACTATTTGCGACGGGATTTATTCCCGTCGCAAATAACCCGTCGCAATTGCTCATTTTTCCCGTAGTGCTAGTAGGGAACAAATACCCTCTCATCAATTAGTCCAAGTGACCCACCTATACCCCCTCATCAAATATGCCTATTAGGGAATATAGACCCATCCATCACTTAGGCCTACTAGGGAACCTAGTCCCATATTTCGCTATTTCTAATCACTACTAGTCACATGATTTCATATTGTAATGTGACTGAATCACGTAGAATATATTACTCAAGGCATATGTCATATCTCACCTCCCACAAAAACCCACTTATAGTATATCAATAGGACTACATCATTGTGAGGGTTCCAATTCCATCAATATATTATTAATCAGATTAACTGTTTGGAAGTTACTAGCCCTTTAGTGAGAAGGGAATGGTTGGCTCCTATTCTAGTCCGACCTAGTCGGAATGACCCAAATTGGGTCCACAGACACTCCAAAGACAGCCATGTCTGACCTGACCTGTATGGCATGGCCCAATGACCTACCTACAATCTTACATGGAAATACTGGAGTAGGCTAGTCTATTCCGACTGAGATGTGGCAAGAACTGCATCTCTGAACCACCCCACGGTCACCAAGGGGTCTGCCACTATGCGGTCCGCTACTATGGGGTCGGAATCCAGGGGGTCCACCATCGTGGGGTTCACAATAATAGTCCATTAGGACAACAAGACTCTAGCTGAATGTCGTGGTGTGGAAACCACATCCTCTCAAATCCCAATCATCCGCCTGACGACATCCTCTAATCACTTCTCGCAATAGATTTTGTGGGCCTCCTTTATCACTGCGTATTTCTATCGATGTTGGGGAAACAGTGGGTGATTCGGTCGGCCACCAGACTCGCTTCAGTGGTCTGTTTTTAGATTTAGAAGTCTCTCTCCGATCATTGGGTCACTACCTCCAATTTTGTGTCCTCTAATCCATATTTTTGTCGACCCAAGGGTCTGACCACATTCAGGACCTCCCAAAATGAATCTGACACCACCACGGGGGTTCGTCAGTGGAGAATGAAAGGAGAAAAATAGATACCAATGAACACCCAAGATAAATAATGTTGGCATTGTTCATTCGGCTTTCGGTCATTTCATTAGAAATGAATGGTTGGACGTTCAGATAAATACCCTGATATAATCCACTATTAAATCCCTTCCTCTGAAAATCCCATTATAGTAAAGATGATCAATCTTCTGGTCAATTTGTTAGTGAATTGACCCACATTCATAATTTAAAAAGGTAGAACGAGGGGATGTAATAACATAGAAATAAAAAATTTCCTATGAATGGCTTAATCATTAATAAGGGGTGAATCATCTATTCTTCATTATTCATTCCACCGAAGTATGATCTGCATCGATTTGTTGATCTGTTGTCATTTATTTCATTACCGCTCATCATTCACCAATGTATTTCATTCAAGGATTCTAAGAAAAAACAGTATTATCATCCTCTAATCTTATATATTTACTAATCAACTTAACATAGGAAAAAAGTTTTAAAATTTTTGTTATGCTGATTCCCCACTTCATTACACTATTTCATTTATAAAATGATAAAACATTTATATCACAGCTGAGTTAATGTGTTTTTAGGCAGTTTAAATTATGAACTTAAATAGCTAGCTCGATGTTGGGTTAAAATAATTAATTATTTAATAAAATATATATTCTTTAGTTTATTTTATTTTTCTTTAAAAAACTGAAAAATTAACTTTTACCCTCATTCTGTGTCGGTCGATGTTAGGCTCTAGAAAAGGAAATCACACCCTCACGAGGTCAACAATACTCTCACATTTCCAATCTGTGTTAATATTTATGATTTATATGATTTAAATATAAAATTATATTTATTTATTTATTTTATTTACAGATATGTCCCAAAAACAATGTTCCACATTAGTCCTTTATTGGCCAATGTTAGGCTCCTCCTAAGGAAAATAAACCATTATGAACTCAGTGGTGGTCTCATATTTTCAGTCCGTGTAACCATTCATGAGTTATAATGATTTGAAAAAAATAATAATATTATTTTATTATTTTATTTGTAGTTGTGTAATTTTAGAGTTTTTTCACTGGTGGACCACACTGAATAAATGTAATACATTTCTAGGGTTAAACTATAATCATAAATGAAACAGTGTCCTTAGCTTTCTAATCGAAGAACCTATTTAAGAGTTATTTATCTTTTGTAGGAAAATATGTCACACAACCTATTTGAAATCATAACATTTTTTAACAAACCATTTTGAGAACACTAGGACTCAAGAATCACACTCTATCTTAGTGCCTGGTCTATGAAATTATCTAGAAGATTTCCAAAAATAATACTAGGAAAATTCGAGTCATTACAACTCCATCATTCTCATTTTTGTTTTTTGGGAAACTCGAATTTTCTAGTGTGAATAATGATTATGGATAGCTTTTTAAAAATAATATCAATGTTACCCACTTTATTTATTTCCCATTTGTTCTTCCATTAGTAAAATATCCACTTTGTCCATGAAATTCATTATTAACTTGATTATATCACAAATAATCAATTTCTAAAACCAAAACAACTACCAAGAGTTCGGAATATTACAATAGAAATATTATAAATAACAAAATGGAAATTTAATCCCATGATTTCTCACATTGTAACACTATTATGTTAGCTTATAAATATTATAGTTAAACATATATCATCCTAATTTAAACTGTTATCACTCTCATTTTAACAAAAATAATTTTTAGATCAAACTATGTTAATTTTAGCTGGGTTCTCTTAAATATCATAATTCAATAACCAAAATAGATATCATAAAATTCCATGAACATCATTAAAATATACCAAAACCAAAAATCACTAAAATTTATTCTCTCAAAATACATCATACCCTTTATACATGGAATAAATTATCAATTAAAATATTCCCTAACTCATTAATCTCTATGTTTCAATCAGTGATACCAATTTTAATTTCAATATCCAGATATCATACCTAAATTAATTAAAATACAACATAATTGTTTATAAATAGCATATGATCAACCAATTTATATCCCTTGGGAGTGTCAATCTAGTTGTTTAGTATTTGGCCCCCTCATCAAACAATAGAGTAACGATTGGGTTAATATCCAATTTGAAATTATTTATTGATTACTACTAGGTGAACCCATTCAATAGCCACATCAACTTTATAGTATCAATATAGAGATTTAATTTATTGTAAAAAAAATATCTGCATTACCATCATTTAAATATATTACTCTATTCATAGATATATACCTTATACATTTCGATATCGTTTTCATTAAAATTTTGTTATTGTCATTGCTATAAAACAAAAAAAAATACAATATTACATCAAAAAATATGAAGGGTTATATATAACTTTGAAATTATGTTCAATATAAAATTATCAACCATTAAGTTACCCATATTTAACATTACAACCACTAATGTTATATGAATTATACTCTGATGCCAACTGTATCACCCCAAACATACACACTTGGATCCAGGGATAAAAACACTATAGTTACATACCAGATTTGATACAAATAATAGATTTCAAATATAACATTCTAAAAATTACATGATTTAAGACAAATATTTCATTATAACATATTCTCATTAAATTTTTGGTTTATAAATTTAAACAATTAAGAAAAATCAAAATCTAAAAATCCCATGCATTCCTGAACTAATGGACAATTTTCCCACATTATATGAAATTAATTAATCCATAATAAGTGTTCAATATATCCTATTAATTCTCCAAAAATGATATAATTCTAGAAATATCATATTTAATGCATATCTTTATAACATGGGAAAATTTAAACATATAAAGTGGATATCTCATATGCATTAATCGAATATAAAAGAAAAAATTCAATAATTGATTGAAATTGAAAGTATGATTTACCCATTGTTGACATGTCAATAAATAAATTCATGGGAAAAGAGGAATAAATCCTCAAATATGAACTGATTAATTTTAGACAACATATTAATCTTCCAATCCACGAAATAATTATATTACCATCAAGTCTTAATCCATAGGAAATATTTTGTTCTATGTACATATTCACCAAAATACATAAGCTAGTTTGTATATTAAGACTTATCAATGCGTCAAGGGAATATTTTAGGCCTCACCCGTCCATAATTAATTCCAATTATTCTTCTATGAAATGGATTGAAAAATCTGTACAATGAATTTCACTTAATTTCATAGAAAACAGTAAAAATACATTTTTAAATAACAAGTATATAGATTGTAAATATTTTCCCAATATATGAAGGGAGTATCCTTCCATCCTAGAATGCCTCTAACTAAAACCATATAGAGTAATGTGTATAAGTTAATTCCTATTATTTCTCCCAATAAACCAATTTAAATGTTTTTAGGTGAATTCCCCTTATCAAAAGTAATGAAAAAATAGTGTATTTAATGTGGACCAGAATTGGATGAAAAATCATGCATATACCCAAAAAATGACTAGTAGTGATAAAATATTAATGGATATTCACGTCTATTATTACCATAACATAAGGTAGTATGTAAGGGGTTTTCTATGAAATATTCATCCTAAATAGGTAAAATACAATACATTAAATTTTAAAAGGGTTTTTATAAATAATTTTCAAATACTTCATAAAAGAAGAAGTTATGGGACAGATTACAAAAATTAATAAACTTGGAAGAATGTTTTTGAGAATAATTATATTTATAGAAATTATTCAATAAAATATCATTTAAAAATAAATAATTTCTTTACAACGTATTCATGTTTTGGATGACTAAAAATATTTCTAGGAAGGTAAATTTTTTTATTACATTTAAATATCGTTATTGAATACCCAAATCATAAAAATAATTTGAAAGAATTGTTTCATAAAATGGATAATGACAAATATGAAAACTATAGAGAATAATACATATTGTTTTCAAAAAAATAAGGATAAAATTTTTGGAATGGAAAAATGGGGACAAGGAGGCGAAACCATCGCTAAAGATGAAAAAATTTATTCTCAAAACTGATAATCTTTTTAAGGAATAAATTCATTAACGAAAAATATTATAATTAAAAAGTAATTATAAAAAATGTTAAATATAAATTACTGTGAAATAAAATACTAAAGTGGAAGAAACAGTTCTTGGAAGAAATAAATTCGATAATTATAATTATAACCCAATGATAGGGTATAGAGTTATGAAACACCCTTATGAATTCAATTTTTTTAATAAGATGAATATTATGGTGTGATAATTAAATATACTTATAATTCCACTTAATGAATCTATAATTTTGATAAGTTATTTTAATGCTTTAATATGTACACCATAATATTTTGTGCATAATAATAAATATTTTTCAAAGAATATATGTTGAGATAGAGTACCATTACAATGTCATAATATTTCAAATTTAAAATACATGGATTTTGGGAAAATAAAATGGATTTCTAAATACCTTATATTTCATGAAAATTATTATCAAAATAAATTAATTTCAAATATAAAAACTTTTTAAATTAAATATTTGGTGATTAATAATATTATCTCAATGATAAAAAATTGAGATCCAAAAACTCTTACATTGGGTTCCTGATTCATTCTGTGTGTCTGCCTAATGACATAAATTATATAATTATGATTATAAAAAACATTATTAATAAAATTTTCATTGTATATTGAATTTTATAAGTTCTATTTTTATGTTATTTTATTTATTTATTATGTAGTTATCACTTTTATTTATTACATTAAGGTGGTTCTCTAAATTATATTAAAACATCATGCAAAGGTTAATCATGGTCAAAGGAGTTGTAAAATAGATTCATAATTTATATATATATTTCTATATCTATATATTATAGTATTCAATTATTATATACCTTTTATAATTTCAAATAAATATATTTTCACGCATATGTGGGGTCAAAGTATTGAAAAATAGCTTGTAGTGATTACTTTGTGGTGGTTCAGTAGATTTCCTCAAAACTTCATTGGAATAATATTAATTGTATAAATTGTAATAAAATTGTTTTTTTATCTACATAATTTTATTTTTTTCTGTATTTTATTATTCCATTATCAAAATATTTCTTTATTTTCATACATATTACGAAACTGGTCTCAAATTAAGAAGTTTTCCTCAATATGATTATTTTATGTTGTTGAGTTTACTATGAAAATTTGTTACTAATATCAATTATTTTAGGACAAATATAATATTTAAAAGATAATAATATTTTCATAAATATCATTTAAATAAATTAAATACATTTTTAACATTATCTAGGTTATGTGGTAATGAGAAATAGAACACGTCGTTTATGGAGGCGGTAGTCTGACAGTACACATGACAATGATTTCCTTTATGAAATGGTTTTAGAGGAATATTGACAAGTGATATTAAATTAGTATAATATAATTTCAGAATAACAATAATACTTATGTTATCATAATTTCATGTATATAATAATATTGATATATTAGTAGAAGAAAATATTTGAAAGGGTTTGTTATAGAATGCTACATCTCCCTTTAGACGTTCATTTTTTGGGTCAGAACGTATGGATTATTAGAATTTTATTTTTGAAAGGAAAAGATTTCAAAAATATGTGAGAGCATTTATGAGAGATTAAGTTATAGTTTTTATGAAGATAATTATTTGGAATTAGTGTAGAAATATGGTTAATGTAATCCTCTTTTATATGTAAATAAAATTGTACTTTTTTGTAAATACCCATTACATTCTCAATGATGGAATGTCACTATTCAAGGATCAATGTATCCAAAAGAGGGAAAAAAAAATTTCAATAATTAATGGACAATGAATCCAGAAAAAATCATTTAAACACTTATTTCAAAAATAGTTTATGTCTTTCGTCACTTGTTTTTAACATTTTGAAATTTTAATTTTTAGTTGTGCAAATTTTATTTATCAAAGAAATTAATTTTTTATTTATAATATAATGTAACAATTACTACCGCATATTTTTTATCTAAACAAATATTTGTGATCTATATTTTCAAAATCAATTTCTATATAATTTAAAATTAATAGGTATATTAAATCATTTAATATATAGTTAACAGTTTTGGAGAACGAATATTTTTTAACATTATGTGTTCTTCAACATTTATAAAAATAATTACACTTTAATTGACTTTTAATATATATATATATATATTTTAAAAAATATTTATTTAAATATATAAAATTTTTAGATAAAAAATATATAATATTAATTAAAAAATAAAAATTAATTCATAACCATTATCAGGGATAGTACATTAAATCCTAAAAATCACACTTTTATGAATAATAATTAAATTGAGAATATAAAATAAAATTAAAATGTCGATGTAAAATTTCCAATAAATATTTTAGATTTAATTTATATATGTGATGAGAACTAATTTTAATATTATATAATGTAAATTGTTCTTAGATTAAAACGTTACATATATATCTTGAACATTATATTTGTGATTTCAATGTAATTATACTATTTTAAAATGAATTATTTTAATAAGAAAATTTATATTTAGTAAAATAAATTCTAATATAAGTTTTTGAGTAACAGTTACTTTATGATAATGTTATAAAGTTAAAATTATAAATAAATACATTATTTTTTTAACATTGAACCATAAATAAACCATGTCAGAAAAGTTCAAAAAATTTATCTAGATATTGTATTTTTATTCCAAAAAAATAATTTTCATTTAGTCAAAATTATAATTATAAAATTTAATAGTTTATCTTTTAAATTAAAACATAAAATTACATGTATAATTACCCCAATAAAAAATTATTTTTTTAAAATGTTATTTATACATATTAATATTTTTTATAAATTACCATTGAAATGGTTGTTATTATATTATTCACATCTAAAATAGATTTTACCTCTAATATTTGTTGTATCATAAAATACACGACATAAAAAATTATAATTGTTTCATTTTGAATCATAATTCAGTTTTATTATTTATATAGTTACACTAATTGAATATTACCAATGCATTAGTATTAATAAAAAAAACATGTATTTTTTATTTCAACATAAATTTCATAATTTTGTTACCTATTTTTAACTCACCAATTCTATGAAATAATTTTAATAATTATATAACATTATATTGTTCGTTTTGGTTCAGTGTTTTGTATATTACAACTTATCAAAATCATTATTTTATAAAGGAAATGGAACATCTAAATTTTTTCTTTGGGTGTTTCATTCTACCCCTTAAATAAATTTTATACTTATTGTATTTAATTGTTTATCTTTAAGGAAAACATTTTTGTGTACCCATAATATATAAAATATCAATGGAAAAATTGGTAATGAGATTTAATGTTTTAAATTATAAATACTATGAAACACATTATTGGTTTTCAAGGCCTATATGAATAATGTTATTTCCAAAAGAAGTTCAAATTAATGATCGATATATGATTCCAAGTTATTTTTTGACATTATTTCAGATTTACCAATATGAAAATATTTATGATAACTTTTTAATGTGATCCACTAAATTTCTAATACCAAAAATAATTTATATAGGAAGTGATAGATCATTAAGATGTTTCTACTCAAAACCCCTAATGAATATTCATATGATTTGGATTCTATAGTCATACCACTAGGAATTTTATTAATAATTTAATTTCCAATAGTTGAGTTGGTGAAAATAGAAATTCATAAATTTGGATTGGTGAAGAATATTACCTAACATTATATGATAATCATTTCTATCCTCAATAGTATTAATTAAATAGTCCCTTCCTTTTTCCATTGGTTTTGGATGTCATGTTTTCTTATTTATAACATTAACCATTATAAGGGGTCATTGATTTTAATATTTACTAAAATACATTCAATTATATACATATTTATTTATAGAAATTAAATATCCCTTAAACCTGTGATCTTGATGGCCTTCATTTACACTCATATTAAAAAATCAAATTCAACAATACCAGAGTTGTCTCTCCCCAAATTCATTTTTTATAGGAAATTTATTCTATTTATTTCATAATATATTTCTCATGAACATCCAAGGGACTCCAACCTACTCTATTTTTTTATTTTTGGAAACTCAAATAGGATTGTTTTGTTAATTTTGATTCTTTATTGTTGGTTTGGAATAGTAATAGGGTATATTACTTCAGGTCTTATTATTTTAGGTTTATTGTTAGGAAAGTCTCCACATTTTCAATGTAATCCATTGTTAAATCAATTAATTCAGAAATTACCCATTCCTAAATGACAAATCATTAACATGAGGGACAAACATTAAAATATAATGACCATAAATAAAAAATAGGACGTTTCTCACCTCCATTTCTCTTTTTTATAATAATATATTATTGGCCAAAAGTTATTCTAGTTCAACCTATATCACCATTATTTTAACATTTATAATTATTATTTCAACCTATGTCACATTGTGTTTGGTTCCCTACTATATCATATCCCAATCCCCAAAATAGATTTCCCAAATTATCATAAACATTCTGATAATATTCAAAACACATAAATCATTGAAATTAATGCTCATAAAATCTAACATACACTTTTTCCAAGGATGGAAATTTCAATTAATATGCACCTTAACATAATAATAAATATATTTCAATCTAATTTATTGATGTTAATTTTATTATTATGTTATCAAACCAATATATTTTGAATGTTAATATAACGATTTATTAAAAGCTAATGATCAACAAAATTAAATAACCCAAGAGTATATATTATGTTATGTAGTGTTATTCATACTCCACATCCACCAAAGTGAATATTGGGTTAATACCAATCCATTTTATCAGTTTGATTACCCCTAGGTTCATCTATGCCACAAATTAGTCCACATGCTAATATTAAGAAAAGGATTCAATTTCCTAGATACCACACTATATCAACATTATGAAATCCAAATGATGTTATTATATACATAGACAAATACCATAGAATTACCCCTTGGGTTTTCACTGAAAATATCTTTTCATAATCCACAAAAAAATATAAAATATTTATTATTACCTTGAATAACATAATTTGTTATATACTATTTTAAAATTTTTATAATCCAAATGTTATCAATACCTATGTTATCCTCAAATAAAATTAAGAAAAAAATATTTAGATAAACCCATCTCTGATACAACTATTGTACCCTCTATTTGTACTCCTAGATCCAGTGTCAGAACATCATATTTTACATACTAGCATCGACACCAACTATAAATTGTTTACATAAATACCCCATAATTACATGACTTATTTCAGTTATATAATTATTATATGTTACCATGTCCATTTTTTTGAGATATTTATATAATTATAAAATATCATAAAATATTATATTAAATTTGATTCTCAACTGAAGGGAAATTTTCACAATATATATGAAAAATAAAAATCTAAAATATGTCTTCTAAATCTCTCATGGATATTTCTTCCAATATATACTTCAATACACAACACATGGAATATATTTCTTCATAACCTTGGGAGACAGAAACTTTAGGAGGGGTGAGATAAAATTATTCTTAAATATAAAAATAAGAAATAATAATAAAATATCACAAGTGAGTACAAGAATAACATAAATAATATTATTGTAATAGATAACAAAAATTATGAAATAATAAAATGAAACTAACTGTAATATATATATATATATTCAAAATAATAATAAATACCAACATGGATTAAAATATTTAGGTCATTAGTGATAAAATACATAAAACCAGATATGTAATTTTGTACAGAAGCAATGATATCATTGTCATTTAAATCATGTTGTTTTCATTACAATCATATGTATAAGAAATATTTTATTCTGGATAAAAATACTACAAAATATCGAAGCTAGTCGGTTTAATGTGAACTATTTTACATATCGAGGGGATATCATGATCCACACCTATTAATAATTAAGACAAATGCATTCATAATATCTTTTAATTCGTAAATGTTTAAATATGTATCAAATATGACATAATGAACAATACCCATCCGTATTGAAATTATATTTATAATTATTATCAATATTACCTGAATCAATTAATGGATTTTCCTTCTATGTAAGAATCTCCAAAACTATCATAGTATAGTGAACTTTGTGTATGGTTAAGTCAATAATTTTCCAAAATCAAAAAATTTGTGGGTGTATCGGTTAATTTTTTTTAATCAAATGATAAAAAATATGATATTCATATAGGAGAGTCATTGGATGAAAAATCTTGTCTATACACAATTGATTATTAGGGAAGAAAAAAAATACTTATTTTATATGATAATAACACCCCAAGAAAAAATATAATGTTAGTATTGAAAAATAAATTAGTGAAACATAAATCCCATGTTTGTAACAGAAAATTTAACATAAATAGGATAATGGGTGTGGAATTTTTAGTGTCCTTAAAAATAAATTTTAATAATGTCCTAAAGTATGATGTTACAAGTCAAATTCAAAAGTACTTTTCAAAAAGGTTATTTTTTATTGAAATTTATTACTTTTATGAATAATATTAAATAATATGTCTGTGAAAAATACATAATGGTTTTCCATAGGATTCTTGGGGTGGATGAAAAATAAAATGATAATCAAAGTAGAATCTTTTTTAAAAAGTTCAAATACCACTTTTGGAAACTGATATCGTAAAATAGATTTAGAACATTAATTTGAAAAATTTATAAATGTAAATATGTTGACCAAATGAAAGAATAAAAAAAAGGGTTTCCAAATAATAAGGATAAAAGTTTTGTTCTGGGAAAATAAAGACATGGAGGGGATACCATCATTAATGATGACCTGATTTATAATCAACATATTTATTTTTATTGGGGAGAAAATCATCTTGGTAAAATATTTGAATTAAAAATTAATTTTCTCTAAAAGGAAACAAACACTATGACCAAATATAATAATATGGAAAAAGCCAAAATACATCAATGAAATATTTTCAATACGAATCAACATATGTCAGATAAATGGTTTTATATTAAGAAACACCCATATGACTTTGGTAAATATTGATGAGGTCCTGATTAGGAACTTCATTTGGACTGGTTCTATGTTTGAAAGGAAGCTTGTTGTTGTGTCCTGGAAGGATTGCAATAATCCCATTGAAATGGGGGGACTTGGCATCAAGGATCTGGTCCTTTTCAATGAGGCCCTGATTAGCAAATTTACCTGGAATCTTCTCACATCTTCTGATTATTCTATAGAGTTCATTGCTGGCAGTTTCATCTCACGCCTTTGGGCAGATTATCCTCACTATCTCTTATCCTCTGATTGGCCTGCTTTGAGGTCTTCATTTATTGGGTTTTCGGCTTCATCAAAATGGCTGGTCAGCAGGGACTCAATGCTGAATATATAGACCACTCCTTGGCTTTCCAGACATATTAAACAGGATGTCCAGATCCCTTCTCACCTATCAACTGCTCGGATTTCTTACCTGCAGGCTGCCAGTCTGGGTTTATTGGAGTTCATTCCCCCTCATTTTAAATCTGAAATTCTCAATTATAGGTACATGGACCATGACACCTTTATTTGGGAACCGAGTAGCAATGGCATCCTTACCACTCGGGATATGTACAGATTCCTCTGTAATGGGCAGACTCCTACTCCTCGGTGGCTGTTTGCATACAAGACATTCTTTATTCCGCCTTCTGTTTACATGCTTTTATGGAAAATCTAGAAACGAAGACTCCCAGTCCACTGCACCCTTCAAAGAGCTGGTTTCCACATTGCCTCGGCTTGTCCTGTCTTCCGAGCGGCTGTGGAATCTCTTAACCATCTTTTTTTCTCATGCTCCTTTGCTTACAGGCTTTGGAAATATATTCAAGATATGACTGGGTGTTGTTTGAATGTCACCTCACGGGATAATCTCCTCCAGTCTGCTGCTTCGGCCCGATGCAGTGATCAGGTTAGAAATATTATTATGGTTTCAGTTTCCTCTTTGCTTGAGTTTATCTGGAGGGCTCGTAATGCTCAACTCTTTGAGGATACCACACCCACTTTTTTTCTGGTGTTAGAGCTATTCACAAGGCTGTTTATACTACTTCTAAGATACAAACTGGGTGAATGAAAAATGGTTTGAATGACTTTATTGTCTTGAGGAACTTTGGTGTGAGCGGTAGACCTAGGAAACCATTGGTTCTAAAATATATCTGATGGATTCCTCCTATTCCTTCCTGGATGAAAATCAATGTTGATGGTACGGCGGCTGGGTCACCAGGACCTTCGGGTTGTGGCAGCGTCTTTCTTACTTATCAGGGATTTTTCAAAGGCTGATTTTATCATTATATTGGGCAGGGCTCTTCCATTGAAGTTGAGTTATGGGCGATGATCAAAGCCATTAATTATGCTGCCCATTTTGGCTGGAGATTTCTACGGTTGGAATCAGACTCTATGGTGGCTGTGGACATTCTCATGAAGCGATCCAGGAATGTTCCTTGGGTTTTAATGCCTCATTGGATTGAATTTCTACATCTTCTTGACTTCATTGTCATTGATGTGACTCATGCTTACAGGGAGGCCAATCAGGTCGCTGATGCTTTATCAAAGAAGGCCATTGAGGAGTCTTGCTCGGAATGGTCCTTTGTTTCTCCCGAGTGTTGTGTGCGCTTTGTTGAGGATGATGCGGGTGGGAAGTTGTTCTCCCATCTTTGAAAATCCGCCTTTTGATGCTTTTATTTTTACTTTATTTTTTTTTAATAAAATTTGGTAGGGGTGGATCTCTGATTCACTCCTGGGCCGTCTGGTTATATTATTTGGTGCATATTATAAAATAAATTTTAATGATTGTATGATGAGAAAAAGAACCCTTATAAAACAAAATATTATAAATATAAAATACATAGAATGTGGAATGTGTTATGGAATTATAAATATCGTAAATTTAATTAAAATTAGGACAAAATAAAATCCATTACGAATACATAAAAGACAACAAATAAACATGTGGTGAATATGAATCATATCTTAATGAAAAAATAAAGATAAAAAACCCTAATCTCGTGTCTTGATTTATTCTAAGTGTATTTCTAACGACCAAAATAATAAACATAATATTAATATAAATTTCCTTACAAGCCTTTTACTTCTATATTTTACTTTCTATGGAAAATTTACTAAGTCTTTATATTTTATAATAAAATAGTTTTCATTTATGGTGATGATTTTAAGGTGGCTCGGTTGGTTTCCTTAACACTTCCTTGGAATATTTACCTTATTAATAGTGTCATGAAATAGATTCATATGCTCATCAATTGTAAAGGTTTATGTATTTTAATATTCCACTAGAAGAAAAATATATTCTTTTTAATAGGTATTCAAAAAAAGGGCTCAAATAAAGAAAGGTTCCTTGAAATGTTTACTTTAGTCGGATATGTTTTCTATGACCATTTATTATTAATATCAATTATATATGATCCAATATTAGAATAAAATAATATTAATAGTGTAATAAATATATTATGTTTCATTTAAAACGTGTTCAAACATTTCATGTTATGTGGTAATGGAAAATAAAACACGTCATTCATGGAGGAAGTAGTCCACATGTATGACAGTTGATGCCTTCAATTTTTGAATGTTTTTCCTGATGAAAGAAAATTCGTATTCCATTAGAATATTAAAATTTTTGAAGATATTTAAAAATATTTTATCATAATATAATTTATAGAATATTATTTATTTTATAAAAGAAGTAAATAACTTAAAGAGTTTGGCAGAGAAAATTACCACTCCCTTTAGAAGTTATCCCTTGGGGAACACCTTATAGATCATTATAATGATATTTCGAATATACCAAGGAATATATGACATGGTTCAAAGGTTAATGATATAATAGTATAGAGTTTTTTAGATATGATTATTAATAATTGATGAATATATTTGGTAGATATTGTCCACTTTTATAATAGAAATAAATTGAACATTGGTAAGCAGCCAATACATTTTCAATGATGGAATGACAATATTCAAGGTTCAATAACCCCATGTATGGGAAATAATGTATTTTTGAGTTGAATTAGGATATATAGGGATCTAAAATTTATTTAGATACATGTTTTAATCAAATTTCATGTTTTTCACTAGAATCTAATATTTTTTCATTTTCTTTTTTAGTTTGGTAAGTAGTTTTTACCCAAGTAATTTATATTTTAATTAAAATGTAAGGTAACCTTCATTAATTTTTTTTATTTTATGAACCTAAATTTGATCTTAATATATTATAATTTAATTTATATATAATAAAAAATTTATTTGAGAATTAAAATAATTTAAATGTAAATAATAGATATTAAGGAAAAAATTGTTTTTCATGGTTAAGTTTTTTTATTTATATAACATTAATTACCATATAAATGAGTGATAGTATATTTTAATATATATGTTCATATTCCATATGAAATTAAATATATATGTTTATAAATTTAATTTATTAGATAAGAATTACACAATATTAATCAAATAATTCTTTGCAAACAAACCTTTCACCATTAACATGGTGACTAACATTAATCACAATAATAAAACTTTTATGGTAAATAATATAATAGAAAATATTAAAAAATCAATATATTGATATATAATTTGAAATCAGTTTTTTATATTTAATTTATAAATATGATGAGAACTAATTTTTAATATAAATAAATGAAAAATTCAAGTAAAATATTACTTAAATTTCCAAAACATTAAATATGGGTTTTATAAATTCAACATAGTTTTCTAAAATGAATTATATTAATAGATAAATATATTTTTATTCTAAAAGATAAACATTATGTACTTATCAGTTAATTAAAACATAAAAATATAATGACAACTACTTCCTTAGGATGGTATCCTTTTTGAATATTCAGTATTTTTATTCTTATAACTATTGAATTATAGATAAATCTTTTTATTGATATACCTTTCTTATTAATAGTTTATTTTCTTAATAATATAATATTTATCTCAAAATTAATCATATAAAATGTTTATGGTTAAAAAAGTTACATTTTAAAAGCACAAATATTTTGCATTATTTATTTTAATATAATAATTGAATGTTATCATTGATTTTTTATAAATAATGACCTTTTTTTATTCCTACATATATTTTATAATATATTTATATCTATTCTTTACCTTGAATTATATGACTACATTTTAACAATTATATAATATTTCATGTTTTTTCCATTTTTTTATTCATCACTATATATCAAGATCATTTGGTTTTAAAGGAAATGAAATATATATTTGTATTATTTTGGTTTTACATTCTATCACGTCTTAAAAAATGATTCCTCATAATTATAATTGACAATTTCTTAGAAAAATAATTGAGTGCAACATCGTGATTGATAATATACAAGAGTTAATTTATAGTGAGAAATCCTCAGTACTATTTTAAATAATAATAAACTCTATGATTGGTTATCAATACCTATATGATATTCATATTCCCTATAAAAAGTTCATAGTGAACGTCAATAAATGATTGTGGGTTATTTTAAGACATATTGTATGATTCCCTGATATTAAAAATGATCTTAGCCTTTTGTATCATGATAAAAGTAATTTTTAATACCACATTGAATTAAGGGAAGAAGAGATAGATTACCAAGAAGTAACTTCCCACAATCCATAAAGAAGATTCTTTGATTTTGATTTAATAATTGATACATATAGTAATTTTATTTAGAATTTAAATTCTAGTAGTTGGGGTGTTGGGAACATACATCCGAAAATATATATTGGATAATACATATACCTTTTATTACATAATTAGCACCACCCACCTCAAATGTAGTCTATACATTGACTCTTCCATGATCTCTTGGGTTTGGAGGTAATTGATGCTTATTTTCATCAATAGAAACTGTTTTGTCGCATTTATTTTTATAATTATTAATCTATTTGAAATTGATGGACAATATATTTGTGTCTCTTCACTTTCCCTTGAACATGGGGGATTGATGGCCTTCAGTTTCGCACATCATGAAAATTTAAATTCCATTCAAGAATGAACCATGGTGTTTCATCCAAAATTATTAACCCAATAGAAACTGAATCCTTTTGTATCCTAATAATTATAAGATAAAAAAAATATACTACATCCATATCTAATTTTGGGTGAATGAGAAATTATATATGTTCATATTAATAATCACGATTCTTGATAACTTTTTGGAAATAATCACATGGTTTCTCATATAAGTTCTAATCCCATTATGTTTATCTTAAAAATAATATTCTTGTTTTTATGTAATGCATCATTAACATGATTCCTTCATAAATCAGACAATAATAAAATCAAAATATCATACATGAGATTAAAAAATTAGAATATATTTATCAAAATAACCTTATGTAAATTTAGCCCCATGATGGTTTAGATTAAAAAACTATCATGTCATATTATAGTCCTTTAGGATCAACATGTATCAGAATCAATTAAACATATATCACTATTTGACTAACCAGTATATTTATTTGTTGAATCTCTATTACATTCTGTTGGTTTCTACAAAAATATTAAACCCACCCCCAAAATAATATATCATAAATTACAATGTTTTTTTAAAAACTTGTAAACATCTAAATACTTAAAAAATATGCTCAAAAAATAAAACATAAACTTTATCCCAGGTTGAAAATTTCAATTAATATATATCTTTAGATGTGAATATATTTGATTCAATATAAGTTATAGATGAACATTTTACAATTTGGTTATCTAGCATAAATTTATTCAAATCCCATATAATGGTTTGAAAATACCATATGATTGACCATATCATATCCCATTAAATATTCCAATTAGGTGTACAAGAATAGTTCCACTAATAATGCCCCAGATAGATTATTCGGTAAATACCCCATCAAAAATATTTAGTGCAATTACCACTAGGTGAATATAGGTTGTAGCCACATTCATTTTCATGTTTCAAGACGAGGATGTATCTTATTGAAAACCAAACAGTCATTACTTCCTCAAAATTATAGATCTTACAATATTAACTAAACTAACATAAAGGGTTATCTAAAAGTTTGAAAATATGGTCAACCTAAACTTATAAAACCTTATGTTATTCTAAAAAACATAATAACCACTAGAGTTATTTTAACACAACATTGATACCAATTGTAGCATCCCAAACTGACACTCCCAAATTCGGTGCTAAATATACATTATTTCCATACTGTATTTATTAAAAACTATATATTATGGATATAATTTTCTCAAATGTAGATGACTTAAAGACAATATGGAATTACAATACATTCTTATGAACATTTATGTTTTGTGATTTTGAGAACTCAGAAAAATAATTAACAAATAAAGACATTTTATTCATCAACTAAAGATGATTTTTTTCCAACTTTATATGAATCAATTTAATCAATAACAGTTATTTAAAAACACTAAAAAATATCCACCCATGAAATAAATCTGGACATATCATGTTTCATAGATTTCCTCATAACCCGAGTGTATCCTTAAGCGTCAATTATAGTACCTGGTAATTAATTTTTAATAAGTATAGAATAAAATTGAAATATTAAAATTTCATATTAATTTTTTTTGATTTTGTAGTATGAAAATTTATTTTGAAATTACATTGTCAAAATATGCATATAATTAAGTTTGGGAATTTTCTCATAGAAACATACTTTTATGAATAATTGAATAGGTAGTATTTAACTATTACAAAATTTATTCATAATATATTTAAAATATATATATAATTATAATTTTAATGACTATAAAATTTATATAAATAATTATAAGAACATATGTAGTAAAAATGGTATTTTTTAGAAAATATTTTCTTCAAGAAGAATGTTTTTTATAAAAATCATTTTCTTAAAGCGAATAATCATTGTCCAATTTAATAATAATTATAGATGAATTATTAAAATGAAATTAATTTATTATATATCATACTACATGAATTTAAATCCATGAAATTATTACTATTAGTATTATAGTTAATGTAAGAGCATCTTATGCATGAAAAAACATATTTCATGAAAGCCCATTTTTTGGCACGACTATTGTGTTTATTTAAGAACAAAATTATTAATATTATAAGAATTAAATGTTTTCAAAACATTAAATATTAATAATTATATAAATTAGTATTAGGTAATATGTTCAGTTTAATTTTATGTCATAGTGCATATTAAATATAGTAAAAATTATTTACTTTGATTAATGTAAATACCGGTTTACTATGTGGTTAATCTAGAAGGATAATGGTAAAAATGTCATAATAACATTCTAAAAAACCATTATTTGGTTTTATTTTTACTTTATCCTTTTCAACTTATAATATGATCCTTTTGGACCCATAGGTCCAAGAATGTGACATGAAATCATTGAATAACATTAAAAATTTACAATTGTGTCAATCACCTCAATTATAAAAAGGCACATCCTCCCCTCACTTCATTTCATGTACCAATCCATTTTGATTGAATAATCCTATCAAAATCGTTCATAGACATATTTATATGATTTAAATATGGTTTGGTGTTCCTAAAAGTACAATATAAGGGTACATAATAAGATATCCAAAGGAGGTTCTTCTATGGAAATGTAACCATCTTTAATAATGTCATTCATTTTTATTTCTTATTTTAAAACCATAAATTATATATTAACAATTAAAATATAATTACAAAATTATATACCATAAAAATATATGTTATTAATATTTTGAAATAATATTATTCGATCTCATTCTCCATCAAATGGTTGGAGAAACCATCACATGAGTATATGGAGAACTACAACCTCCCGTAGCGATGTAATATTTTTCCCATCACTGACTCACATGAATAGAAATAATGGTTGAATTAATTTATATATTTTTTAATTTTTAAATGATTATTATTCTAGAATATCTATATAAAATCTAATTCTTTAACCATTATCCAATTAAGGAAATGAAAATTCCACACATTCATAAGTATGACCTAGTGTCTGTACAAAGTGATGTGATTCATTTTCCGTGACCAAATATGTAGAATGTTACAAAAAAATAGATTATAATGAATAAATAAGATATTAATAACCTTAATATAATTCTATAGATGATTTATATATATACCATTCACAATAACCATAACATTAATGAAAAAACATGCATGAGAAAATATGTAAGTTAACACACAAAACAATAGTAATAAGGAAAAGTTATTAACAAACGGGTGATGTGATGTTATAAATGGATCATATATGATATTATAAAAATTAAAATTGTTCCTTTATATAATAATAACATGTTGAAAACCATTTTACAGGTGTCTCAATCAAGTGAAACTGATTTAATGTGTAATTTAAGGGATTTCACCTCAATTTAAACTCCATTGAATCATATTTGTTATTAGGAATATTCTCTCTTTTAAGTGGTGTATATTAAATCACCTTGATTTATTTAATATGTATACCTGTTTTTTCATGATTATTAACATTTCAATTCATGTTTATTATCTCAATGTTCAATAATTCAAATTTTTCCAAAGAGGTAAGAATGTATTTTGCAATCTCATTTTCTTTTGAGATTGATTGTATTGTTGTTGAAAGAATATTATAAATTAACCTTCAAAATATAAAATAATTTTTTTATCCAATGGATTTATATGGAGTATCCATATTTTCCTCCTTCTCGTTGAAATTTTTTTATCTGAATCATGAAAATTAATGTTTAAAATAAAAATCAGTTTTATTTCACTTTTAAGAAGTTATGTATTTCTTCAATGTCTATTTTTTAAACTATATTAAAAAATTATTTTTTATCAATTGTATAATTTATTATGGACATACAATGTTATCCATTAGTTTTGAGAAAATTTTCATTAAATATTTTTATTATTTTACTAGATGGATTTTTATACAAAAAGTAAAATGGAATATGTTTTTAATGTTTATGACAATAATAGACCTTCCTATCATCATAACCATTTTGTGAAGTTTATGTTCTTATACATCTTCTTAATGGATTTACAAATAAAATATTTTATGAAAACTAATATTAATATGTTGGTTACATTCCCTCTATTATTTCATAGTACATGATTTTATTACTAAACCTATATTCCCAGTTAATCATTGCCCATATCTTGTCTATTTTTATTTTTTATTCATTATATTCTCTTGAAAGAATCAATTTTTTGTAATCACTAGACATTATCTACCTGAATGTCCATAATTCCTTAAATTATTATTATATTTGGATAATCCCATTATTAATAGGTCAATGGGTAACCTTACATGTCTCATAAGCTATGGGAAATTATAGGATCTGAAGGTCTTAAATAGATTAATCATAGACTATGACTACTTGAATCCCCCTCCCCTCCACAAAATCTGCATTGTGATTATCTCTCTACATTTTCATGTATATTTGGATCTATTTCACATCTATTGATTTATAGACCTAGTACTGATGGAAAATTCCATAACACCGCATTCTTCCAAATCAAATATCTCTTCTCTAGTTAATTAGCCTTGCTCTGAATTATCATATATATATTGTTCCTTATAGAATACATCTTGTTTGTGTCTACATATCCTGTGTCCCAAATTCCATGAGGTGGCCCGTAGGCATTTCGGTTTCCCAAAAGACTTATGATGACCTGAAAGCCTTAATGACCACAATTAATGTGTTGATCAAGGACTTGAAGGAATCAAGGACCAAACCGGTGGCCCTAAGGTGAAAAGTTTTGTCTACTATAGTAGTGAACAGTGCACACTACTTCACCTTCTATGGTACTGATAGTGTACCAGAAAATTGTGATCCACCCATATTTGACCATGGGTGTCATTGATGCACTTGGAGAGTCCCCAATAACTATCCTAAAGACCACGTTCTCCCTAAAAATTACTTTACCCTTAAATATCAATATTCTTTATCATAGATATACTTATTTAATAATTAGTATAACATTTCTATTATTATTGTTTTAAATTTAATGTTTTTAATTCAGTATGTAAATATTTATATTCAATATTATTTATTTAATACATTTATTTATTGATATTGAATATTTTTTATAAATTAAATCACACATTTTATATGTGAGGAATTCATCGAACGTACATTATTTTGTGGGGCCTGAAATTATATATCCAATTGGTGTTTTAATAGGTCTCATGAGACAAATTAATTTCAAAAATTAAATGTGGTTTTACCAATAGATTCAGAATGTCATAGCACATGGTCTTGATGGTATTTATTTCATGATATCTGAGACCATTAATTTCAATATTAATCAGTTATTTCATTGAAAATTAAGTTATTATTATTATCCATGATATTTCAACATTTATATTATCCATAGATGCATTTCGTTCTCTAATTATTGATTAAATATAAATAGTTTTATATTATTTACATTTCTATATTGATAATTCATTATCCATTCAAGATATCTTCAGTTCTACATAGCCCTTACTGAGTATTTGGGATCACCCTTACTTTCTTCTCTTACCCCGAATATGAAGAAGAATTCATTCAATGAGTTTACAGTTTCTAAATTTTTAATGTTACACTGTTTTTTAATTTCCAACATAAAATGGGAATAATGTATTTATTTTTTTATATAAGACTTCTAATAAATTTGATACATTTGGATTATACCCCTTTTATCTATTCTAAATTAATCATGTAACCACCATCTATATATTACTAGAGTATGGTTGTTTGATATTTTTATTTGAGGAATTCTTGTAGAAACCTTGATAATTAAATATAGGAAAACATAGATTCACAAGAATAACCCTATTATACAAATTGAAGATATATATATATATATATTAAAATACTAATTTTTTTAAAGAAGTGATTATGTGGTTTTCTGATGTAATACATAACTGACTTGATACATCAAGGGTTATTTTTTGGCACAATCGTACCTATGGGATGAAATTAAAAAATATAACATAGGTCTTTACTCGATCCTCACCTAGTGCACAGAAAAGGGCCTTACATCACACTAGGTCAGACACTCTAGGTGGATATTATTTGGATAATTTACATTTTCCTTACAAACCATTGTGAAGGATTTACTTTTTTTTAATTTAACGATATTACAAAAGAATCCATGTTTTTTATTATGATATTAATAATCCATAATTTATTTATATATTTAATGCTACATAAGTTTATGGTTTTTATATTTATGTTTTACAATTCATAATTTAATGATATGATCTAGTATATCCCCTTATTTAGGATTTTTCTAAAGAAGAGATACTGTTTTCAACAATCATTGTCCAGGTATAATGTTAATAGAGGGAAAACTAAAATAGATATTATTGGAACTGTTTTGATCATGGATATATTAGGTTAGATCAGTTCTGTTATGATTATGAAACTTACTGAAATGGAGAAACTTCTTGTTTTCAAACATGATTCAATAATATTGGATCAATTAATGTGATATATTCCCAAATAATTTTTTTGTACCACTGGTCCAGTGGTAGTTGAACAATAGATTATGTCCCTTGAAAATACATTTTTTGT
The DNA here is from genome assembly GCA_963277665.1 of Viscum album. Lineage (NCBI taxonomy): Eukaryota > Viridiplantae > Streptophyta > Magnoliopsida > Santalales > Viscaceae > Viscum > Viscum album. The sequence continues at coordinate 1,048,212,730 of OY728130.1, read as the reverse complement.
CATTGGAATACGATGAAATGGAAAAGGATATAATGAAAGTACACCATATAAAGGGTGATGATGATCAATAGTGTCCATTTTCCCATAATACTTGGGTGGAATAGAAACTATAACACCAATAATAGAGATATTTTAATGAATCATACATATAAAATTGTATCATAAAAATAATTTGAAATAAAGGGAACTTTTCTTAAATTAATGTATCTTGGAAAATAAGGTATGAGGTGCATGTGGATAAAATTGATTGGCTATTGAGTTATACTATGGATAAAATATGCATTATATAATTCACGATTGACCATTTCTTTGAATGGATTAATCCAGGTCTTTGAAATGTGTTGGTTTATAAATCTTTTTCATCTTATAATGAAGTAGTTTTATTCACCATCAAAATAGATAATGTATTTTATAGTCACTCAATATTAAAGGTGAATCAATCAAATACGACGTCAACTTTACACAATGAAAAACGTAATTCAACAAAGAATAAGAAGAAAATGTATAAATTTCAAATATTTGAAAAAATGTTAGAAGAAAAGTCCTAAAAAAAATTTTAAAGCACATGAGAGTTTATTACATGTATGTTGGTAAGGGTTATTTGTCTATTAAGTTCAAGTAAAGAAAACAATAACTAATTTCTACTTATTCTTATTTTTATAAATAAGGAACTATATTCAATTATTCATCAAGAATTAAGCAAATCTACCATAGATTATTGCAAGGGGACAAGGCCCATGTTATGTGATCACTACTATTAAGGTTAAAGTTTATAAATATGTTGTGGTAAGTACTTTAATCATATCATAAAACTTATTTAATTATTTATTTGATTTTATATTTTATCACTATTTTATTTCATTAACATCTATTAATAAAATTATACAAACACCTAGAACCATACGAAAGTTGTTTTCAGTAAAAAAATCCTAGCGGATGTCTCACTATAATAATGATGTGTTCTGAAGTTCCCATAATAACTGTAAACATGGTTTATTTTTTCACATTTTTATCACACCTAGGGTAATGTTTTATATGTTATTTGAAATATATTGTATTTAAAAATATTTTTCCATGATTTCTTGAAAATATATGTAAATTAATATTCAAGATGTAGATTTAGAATTCATTATCATTAGAGAACATACCTCATCATAAGAGAAATTTCTATATCCACCCCAAGTAACTCTTCAAAATGAAAATCATGGGGAGGAAGAGAAAACACTATCTATGGATGGAAAAGATAATATTAAAATCGATTATATTCCTATTTTATAAAAATATGTTGATGTATTTTTAATGTAACTACTTGGACATCCCTTTAATTGTGAAGTCATTTTTTCTATATATTTCATACACGTTGCAATACTTATATAAATAAATTTCTATAGAATGGCCACTTTGGAATTATTGTATTTTAAAAAAAATATTGAGGAGTTTTGGGATAAGGTATTTATACATCATATTTTTTCACCTTAGAGAGCCCATGTTATTTTAATTAAGTAGAAATATAGATATATGAGGTTGGACGTTGATTATATGGATGTAAATACTTTTATAATAAACAATATGTATTACCTCCTTCTCATTGATGATTTATTCAATCATCTTCATACATATCATTTTTTTACAATGATTAGAATTCATTTTTGGTATCATTAATTGTTAATAAAAAAGAAGGTATTTTTTATAGAATATTTTAATCGTGGGATGAACATTACATGTTTATAGTAATGCCCCATCTACTAACTAATTCTCCATAAGTTTTTACTTGGATTAAATGAATATAGGATTAATGGAATTTCTTGATAATTTTTTTTTGGTATTCATTGAGATAGTATCTTTGTGTCATCTAAAAGATATTAGGATCATTAGAATCACATGAAAATAAATTGTAGGACTCTTATAGAAAAAGATACATATGGTAAATTTAATATGTATGAGTTCAATATTGAATGAGATAATTTTCGTGCCCACATTATCGTAAAAGGAGGAATTATAGTTGATCCTATAAATAAACATATACTCAAATAATGTCCTAAACTAATAAAAATAAATGAGGTACATATTTTCATTTGTTGGGATGATTACAAAAAGAAATCACATAAACATTTTCATGATTTTCTATCCCATTAACCAATAATACACATAAATGGGTTAGGATCATGTGAATAATGAAATGTGAAGAATGTTTTTAGGAATTGAACTTGAAACTAGTCAATGCTATAATTTTGACTCTTTAATAAGGAAATAATATATTTTTTTTATATAGTGATGGATTGAAGAAGGGAATTTTATATGTCCATATGTATAACAATAAAATTATTTCATATTCATCATGTAATTTAAATACTCATAAAATAAACTATCATACCAATGATCTTGAGTTAGAAGAAGTAATGTTTTCTATAAATATATGGAGACATTGTTTTAATGGTAAAAAATGTGAGATATACATAAACTATAAGGACAGAAATGAAATATTTTTAGAAAAAGTGATATATAAAATTCAATGACAATGGCTCGAGCGACTCAAGGATTATTATTTCTCAATTCAGTACCACATAGGTATGGTAAATATGGTAGTGGATGAATTGTGGTGTAAATATGAGGAAGTAATGACTAAAATGAGGATTCAATGCAATCATTTGTTTTTTGATCTAGTAAATATAGATATGAGAATTTTTAAGTAAGTGGAGTTATCACCCAATTATCAAATGAATTCCAAAAAATATTATTGGGAAAAGATTAAAATTTATCAATATGTTCATTGGATGTTTAATAAGAAAACTAAAGCTATGAATGATGGGAAAATGGAAGAATTCGTTTATGAAGATTGCATTATGACATATGGAAATTGGATATGTGTTCTATATATACCTAAGATAGAATGGGATTTTGGGGGATTCCCATATTTAAAATTTCTATATATACAATAGTCATAGAAATATGTTTATCGATTTGAGGGAAATGTTTATTATAAAAGATGAAGTAGAAATTATTTATTATGTATCATGATGCTTGGTTTTTTGATAGGTGAAGGCTGGTAGACAACATCCTATAGGAATCATGAAAAAACTTTTTATTTCTATAAAAAAATGGGATGAAATATTTATGGATGTTTTCCCTAGATTACCAAATAATGCTAATATGAATGATGTGATATGGTTTTTTATTTATTTATTAACCATGTTTTTACAATTCCTTTCCATAAGAGAATATTTTCCTATTGATTACCTTTCACGGCTCCATATTAATGAATTTTCTAGAATTTATTGGGAACCACTTTCAATTGAGTACGATCAATGTCCAAATTTTAAAATTAATTTCTAGAAAATCCTTCATAAGGCTCTAGATACTGTCCTTTATTCTATAACTTCTTATTATCCGCAAACCAATTGATAGATTGAAATTATTATTAAAACATTATAATACATGATGTGATCATGATCACATGAATTTAAAGTTATAAGGGATTAGTATTTACCTATGGTATATTTTTTCTATATTAATATTTTCCATTAAATTATTCAAATGACTCAATATGATTAATTTAATGGAAGGATATTTTATAATAGAACAATTAGGGATGATGTTGGTGAAAGGAAACATGTATGACCAAATCATGATGATGAGACAATAAAAAGGATAAAAACTATTCAAACACATATTAAAACATAACAAATAATAATAAAAAGTTATGATAATAACAAATTTAATTATTTATAATTTCAAGCGGGAGATCATGTTTCAAGAACGTATCACCATGTAAGAGTGATTTAATGTTTGGTAAGAAGAAAAAAATAAGCCCCCAGTACATCAGACCCTTTTCAATTTTTGAGAAAACTCACATTTTTTATTAACCATTGTAAATTACAATTCTTCTACCTAATGTAAATTTTTTGTTTTATAGATCATTTTTATGTATTCATATTGCTTCCCCAATGTATGTTCACACCAAGAGGAAGTAGAATTGTAACCAAATATATCATATAATAAAGATCCCATTCTGATTCATGGAATTAAAGATAATGTAATGAAGAATTAGAAGACTTGATTAGTAATGGTACTTCGGATAAATAATAAAATAGAGGATTTAATGTGGGAAACAAAGGATGCTATGAATAATAACCAACCACATTTCATTATAATTAAATTTCCATGGAAATTTTGAGGATGAATTTTTTCTAGATGGCAAAAAAGTTACACCCATGTTTCAATTATGGTAGGTGATTTTTTTTTAAAACTATACTATGATAAAAATTTTAATATTTCATGGAACAAAAAATCAAATTTGATATAAAGAATATTTATTTTGACCTTTTTCAAAATAATCTAAGAATGAATTTTTCAAAATTTCCTTTAGAAATAATATTTATTGAATAATCTAAATGTTAATATCTAAAGATTCACAATTTTATTGATAGTAATTGGAAAAAATATTTATAATTAATAGTTTAATTACTTTTAAGTTTAAATAAATAAAAAAATATCATTCAGAGGAATAAATATTTTTCTAAAAAAGTGGGTTTATTTCCTTCAAAAAAATGATTTTTTATTCAACAAATGTTTGTGTTTAAAATTGAATAATAGTAATCCATTTAAATAATAATTAAAAATGAGTTATTTAAATTAAATTTATATATTGTATTAAAAATATTTGAATTTGAATCTACAATATTTTTACTACTAGTCACATAGTAAATTTATGATCATCTTGGGCATGAAAAACAAATTTATTGAAAACCCATTTGTCTATGTGATTTAAGGGTTTATTTTTATATTAGATTATTCAAATTATATGTATTTACTTTTATAAAATTTATTATATATTTTTAATCAGATGAATTTATAATATGTAATATGGTAAAATTAAATTTTTTCATAATGAAATGTAATACAATAAAAATTAATTATATTAAATAAGGTGAAACAGGTTGACAATGGGGTAAATCCATTGAAATAAGGATAAAATGACGTAAACCATTATAAAACACAATTTTATTATACCTTATCCTTATTCTATTCCAATTTTACAAATTCTTAATCCATATTTCCTTGAATTTATCATGACTTTGTTGAATACCTTTGAAAAATTACAAGTGTTCCACTCACCTCAATTTAAAACGGCACCTCCAACCCTATCTTATTTAAACTTATAAAAAACATTCACATAAAATATCCTATAAAATATATCTCTAAAATCCTTATAGAATTCATGAATGTTCTATTATTTCAAAAATGCCAACCCTAGGTTCCTTAAAAAGTTATCAAAATGAGGTTCTTCTAAGTGAAGGTATTTATTGTCATCAATATCCCACTTTTTTATTTCCACTTCTACCACCTTCAATTAAATAATAAAAAAAATAATATGATAAAAAAAGTATTATAAATTTAATAATATGTTGTCATTTTAATTTAATATTTTTTATCCATCTCATTCTTTATTAAATTGGAAACAAAATTACTGTTTGTGTGTACGGAAGACAAACTCCTCGTAAACTGATGTAATTTGTTTCCTATTACTAAATAACATGGAAATTCATAAAGATGATTGTAATATATGTATATTTATATATATAATAAATATATAATTATTTTTATTCTAAAATTTTAATATACCATGAACTTCCATACCCTTTCTCCCAGTAAGGAAATTATAATGTCACTCATGTGAACGTACGACCTTCAACCTATATGAAGTGATGTGATTCCTTTTCCATGTACAAATTACAATAATGATTATAAATTTATATCTAATAAATTAATTTTATATTTATAAATTCTGTATAATTATGTTGATGATATTACTATGTCTCGTACTCAACAAATATAGCTTTCACAAAAAGACATGAATGAGAAAACTATGATGTTATGACTTGTAATAATAGTAATAATGAAGGATTATTAAATAATAAGTGATAATATGTCATAAAAGAATCTTAAGTTATATAATAACAAGTAATATGTTTTTGGTATAAATTAATGATAATTTTAAAACCATTATAATGGAGGTTAAATAATTTGGAAATAAATTAAAATGTTAGGTAAGGGGTGTCATTTCAATTTACCCTCTAATGATAAATATTTATTATTTTGCGCCTATTTAACATTATGCTGTGTATATGAAATCCATTATCTATATTTAACATGAATAATTATTTATTAATTATTATTAATTTTTCAATTCATGTTTAATCATTCAAGGGGTTACAATTCCAAAAGATTCTATAGAGGTATGAAATTATTTTATAATTTCACATTCTCTAAGGATTTCTTATATTTTCAGAGATGGAATGATATCATGTATACATCATATGATTCAATAATTTTGAAATCCTATGTATATTAACGGAGTTTCTATATTTTTCCCAACTACATATCTCTTTTTTATTTTTACTAAGAAAAGAATTTCTTAAATCAAAAATATATTATATTTCTATTTTAATCGGTTATATATTTCTTCCATGTCATTATTTTTTAAATTGATTTAAAAATCTCATTTCTATTAATCATATAATTTAACCAAGATTTTTTAATTTATCCATGAATTTTTAAATATTTTTAAATTAATCCTTCTAATGTTTTCATAAAGGTGGGATTTTGGAAAAAACATAAAATTAATGTCTTTTTAATTTATAGACCTATAAATGACTTCCCCAACACCATTACCAATTTATTAAATTTAGTTTATTTTATATTCCATTAATGATTTTATAAATAAAACTAATTTAAGAATGATTATTTTAATATTTCACTTTCATTTCCATTAACACTCTAGAGGATATTATTTTCTTACAAAACATATTATCTCGATTATAACGACCCATACTTTACATACATTGTTAGTACTTCAAAATTTAAGTACACTTATTACAACATATAACAAAACCAGGAATGGACTTTATAGGTATAGTGTATTTAGAAACTGAAAAACATAAACAATTGGTTCATAAAGCATCTACACTGTCTCCCATTTATTTCATCATATCTATAGTCCATTTTGTCATATATTACTTAATAACCTTCTTCCTAACATGGGGAAAGAAAATATACAAAAGGGTGAGCTCAAATTCTCAGTAAGAGTAAACAAAATAAATATCAATCACATCATATACATAAGAATATAGCATTTTAGAAATCTTACCCTGCAAAAGAGATCAAAATTTCATAACATGGGATAAATAATGGTAGTGAAATCTAATCACAATAATCATAACATAAAACATGAAGCTCTGTGGAATACACACATAATCATATAGAATAATTTCTAATTAGTCAAGACTCATTTCCATGACTATCTTAGTGGACAAAGTCCATTTCTGAACCGAGTTCATTCCTCGTTTCAGTCCCGTTTCACTGAATCGGTTTAACCTGTCGTTCCTGCCATGTCTATCTCATGAGATATAAAATCATTACCCAATGCATTGGAGGGAGATATAGGCCCCACCCATCTCATAATGATATCATTATTATGTGTGCCACAAAACCATAAACCATACATCATAGCATAACCCATGTAATTAAAATGGGATTCTTAAACATCGTGACATCATAAAACAATTCATATAAGAATAAGGAATTCATAAAAATAATTCCATCACAACATAATCAAATAAATGTAATAATAGGGATAGAAACATAACCCTTTATTATCTTAGATGGAAAATAATTTTGATAAAACACTTGAACTCCATTCTTGAGGAAAATATCCTTTATACTTCAAAAACACTTTTCCTTTCTTAACATGTCATACAATTCTAAACTAAAGAAGTTGATTAAAATAAACTTGAAAACTTGTAAAGGAAGATTCTTGGAAATAATGTTTTAAAAATCCATTCATTTCGTATTAGATAAAAAAACATTCTTCTTGTACTTATGTTGGAAAAGTCAAAAAGTACCTCGTACGAAAAATGACAAAAGATTACTATCATATATTTTACTAAAAACTCACCAAAGGGTAAAATTGGATTTAAACAATTGAAGTTGGATGGAAATATTATTACATATTGAGGAAACATGTATGTGGATGATAAAATACACCCTAGTAAATTCCGAAGTATAAACAATCTCGGATAAAAATGAGATTGGGATATTTCCCTTACCATAGGTCCGATTTGCTTCGTAAGTGTCCGAAACTCCTATATAATGATTTAAATAATGTCATTGACTTATTACAGAATCATACTAATTGTTATGATATCATATATGGTCATATTATTAGCTTATTATTAGTAAGTTTTCATTTCTACTTGTTATTTGGGTGTTTATTACTTTTTGTTCTTATGCGTGTTTTGACAAATAAATTATTATTCTTCTCTTTAGGTTATATATACCTCATTTCCAGAATGTTATTATTATAACATATATCATATTAATTCATTCAATTAATTTATATAATCATTATGCAATGAAGATCATGTATAACGAGTCGCATCACATCGTGGAGACGGTATTCCGTATGTACGCACGAGCGATGATATCGTTTCCATGATCGTGGAATTGTATAGGAGTGTATGTATAATATTTCATAATCAATATCACTTTACAATAATCATATATAGTTATTATTTACACCATTTTATCAGTCCACATAAGGTGGTGGTGGAAAATAGATTACACCACGGCGTGGAGACGGTATTCCGTACGTACGCACGTGCGGTGATTTAGTTTTACGTAGGATGGCTAGATGGTGAAATATGGTTGTTTAATATTTATAATAACATATCAGTATATGAGTGATACTGATGTAATTAATTCATAATGAAACAACTAAAGAAGAAGAAGTGGAAGATGAAATAATGTTGAAATAATTTGTAACGGACATTACCTCTTCTTTGAAGCGCAACTTTGAGCCCTCCTTTTAGGGCACTAAAATTGGAATTTGAAAAAGACCAGGACCTTTAGGATGTTTCTATGGAAGTGGAAAGGAGAAATTGGCAGGGGTTGTCCGAGCCTGAAGGCTCAAAGTTGTGTGAGGAAGAGAGGGAGGAGGTTCCCTTTTATAAGGGAGGAGCGGGGCACCATTGGAAAAACAAAAAACTATTATTTTATTATAAAGCCATATTCGGTTTTACATAGATCCAAATTGATTTATTTCAATGCTAAGGTGGGTATGGGTCGATATCCTCTCATAAAATAGAATTTTGAAAAGTTTAGGTTACTAATTTAACCTTATCGTTTAGATTTAACTTTAAGTTAGATAATTTTACTTTTACAATGTCTTTTAGTGTTCTAACACTATAAGGTTAATAAACTTACCATAACAAGCCAAACGAACCCCAAGTTGATGATTATTAATATATCTAACTGTACTTAAGTCATTTGGCTGAACCTTAGATTTTTAGGAATAAAATAACAATTTATAGTATAATATTTATTTTAAAAACTATTTTATGTCAAATATGACACTATTTGATAATTGATTTTTGTGAAAATTATAACAGAATTATTAGTTCGAGAAAAGTTAATTAAATCAATACTAACATGTCATATTAACAATGAAAATTATTGAAATTCATAAAAAGTCTCATATTAAATTTATTTTGGTATTTATAACATCAATTATGTCAATATTTCATTAATATGATAATTATTGCATCATCATTGTGTCATAAATAAATTAAATTATTTAAAGCCTAAAAATTATAAATAAAATAAAATTATGTATTAAATAGTTTTATCATTCTAAGGAGTATTTATAGTCGAATATATCTTACATATAACCATATATTAAAAATTATTTACTTATTAAGCATTGATTTTAACTATTTTAACCCTTCTTTAAATAAATTAATAATAAATGTCCTAATCTAATTCAAGTGGGCCTAAATGGTCATATTTTATTCCTAATGTTGTTTGTGGTCGAATTAAACTTATACAATATAATAATGAAATGTTTTAGGTTAATAATAACATCATTTTTACCCTTAATTACCCGATTTACTTTTAACCATGGAAAATAAAAGTAAAAAAGTTACTATTCCCCAAAAATTATTTTAATCTCACTGAACCACATTTTAGTACTTTATATTAACCATGTCTCTCGGGTTTTTTAAATTCAACTCACAGAAGCGGTAAAATTACGTTTTATATATATTTGAAAATTCTCCTAGGAGGTGTGTAAAAGACGGTGAAAAGTTCAATAAAATTTTTATATATCTAAAATTATTATAAAATGACTCCAATGAATTTAATTGAACTTATATAGGTATTATGTATCAATTTTGAACTAAAATAAATTTAATTTAAATAAATACTTATTTAAATAAAATGTCAGTTTTTAAATAGTAACCTAGTGTTTTCACTATTCATCAAAATTTAATGTTTCCAGAAAAATACCAAAATTTCACCCTAGGATAATTTCGATATTCCGAATCCCAAAATTAAGTCCATTTTGAATGATGAAATTTAAAAAACTTGCAAAAATTGGTTATTACTATTCATAATGGCTAGTTTTAATAATATTTTAATAGCATATCATTGTTTAGTGAAACTTGGTATTTCGTACGACGTAAGCTATCGAGGAAGGTTGTGATTTCATGTAAAGCAAGCCAAGCTAGTGTTGTGTGTAGTGAAAGATTCCTTTGATGATTTATATAAAATAAACACAAAATATTTCTCATACAAGTCTCGGGTGTTACATTCCACCCCCCTTAAAATAAATTTCGCCCTCGAAATTCGTCACTTGTAACAAACAGATGAGGATACCTATCCCTCATCATATCCTCAAGCTCCCATGTAGATTCTTCAAATTTTTGGTTCCTCCATAAAACATTCTCCATGCGAGTGGTCTTGTTACGTAGGACTTTTTCACTAAGATCGAGAATCTCTATCGGCTTTTCATCATATGAAAGATCTTGTTCCAGCGCTACAACTTCTGAGCTGAGTACATGTGAAGGATCATGTATGTACATTCTCAAGAGATATACATGGAACACATAGTGAACTTGAGGGAGATTTGGTGGATGTTCCAATCGGTAAGCTACCTTCCCAACACGATCCAGTATTTCAAAAGGACCGATATACCTAGGGCTCAGCTTTCCCTTCTTTCCAAATCTCATTACTCTCTTCCAATGAGATATTTGTAAGAACACTTTAGCACACACTTTAAACTATAAGTCTTTTCTTCAGTTGTCAGCATATCTTTTTTTCGACTCTGAGCTGCTCTTATGTGTTGTTGATTAGATTAGACCTTTTCTGCCATCTCATCAACAAGGTCAGGTACTAATACCTTTCTTTCCCCAACTTCATCCCAGCAAGTTGGAGTCCTGCATTTCATTCCATAGAGAGCTTCATAAGGAGCCATCTGAATACTGGAGTGAAAGCTATTATTATTAGAAAGTTCAACCAAATTTAGGTGTTTATCCCAACCACCTTTGAAATCCATAGAGAAAGATCTCAAAATATTTTCCAGAGTTTGAATTGTCCTCTCAGACTGACCATCTGTCTGAGGATGATAAGCAGTGCTGAAACTCAACTCTATATCAAGAGTATGCTGAAGACTTCTCCAGAACTTTGAGGTCATCCTCGGATCCCGATCAGATATAATAGAAAGTGGTACACCATGCAATGTTATCACTTCCTTTACATATATCCTGGAATGCTGATCCAGAGAGAAATCCTCTCTAATAGCAATGATGTTTGCAGAATTTGTAAGATGATCAACTATGACCCAGATAGGATTATTGCCTTTGGATGTTTTAGGAAGTCCTGTGACAAATTCCATAGTTATGTTTTCCCATTTCCATTTGGGTATGGGTAATGGTTGTAACATCCCCTTAGACTTCTGTATCTCATATTTAACTTGCTAACAAACCAAGCATCGAGACACATATTCAAAAACATCTCTTTTCATGCCATCCCACCAGAAGTACTATTTCAGGTCCCTATACATCTTCGTGCTTCCAGGATGAGTAGAAAATGAAGAACTATGAGCCTCATCCAGCAGCTCCTTCTTTAATTCAGTGATGGGAGGAACACAAACCCGATTCCTGACCTTTATTTTCCCATCACAATCAAGGTTGAATTCAGGAACATTTCTCACCTTCTTTTGTAACTCTACGTCTTCTTTCTTAGCCTCTTTAATCTTAACATGTATAGATGGTTGAACATTCATTTGAGAAAGATATGAATTTTCCTCTTCCATTATAATTCCAAGATCCATCCTTGTAAATCCAAAAACATTGGATCTTTTGTGATCCTCATCATGGATAAACTGGCATGGTCTTGTCGAATTAATGCATCTGCCACCTTGTTTTCTTTCCAAGGGTGGTAATTAATTGAGCAGTTGTAACCCTTAATCAGCTCCAACCATCTCCTTTGGTGCATATTCATCTCCTTTTGAGTGAAAATATACTTTAAACTTTTATGATCAGTACAAATATCACACCTTTCTTCATAAAGATAATGCCTCCAAATCTTTAATGCAAAGATTACCGCAGCTGACTCCAAATCATGAGTAGGGTAATTTTTCTCATTTATTTTCAACTTTCGTGAGGCATAAGCTATCACCATATCATTCTACATAAGAACACACCCCATCCCCTTCTTGGATTCATCACTGTTGATCACAATCCTTTCTCCACTACAAGGAAGTGTGAGTAAAGGTTTACTGGATAACCTTGTTTTTAGCTCCTTTAAATTATCTTCACATACCTCCATCCAAACAAACTTAACTTCTTTCCGAGTCAACCTGGTGAGTGGATTAGATAATCGTGAAAAATTATTCACAAAACGTTGATAATATCCAGCCAAACCAAGAAAACTTCAGATCTCGATTACTGTTGTTGGTCTTGACCATCTTTCGATAACCTCTGTTTTTGCTGGATCCATAGATTTCCCCTCTTTTGAGAGTATGTGACACAAAAATGAAACATTTTGAAGGCAAAATTCACACCTGGTAAATTTGGAATAAAGCTTCTCCTTTCTCAGGGTCTTCAATGTAATTCTCTAGTGATCTTCATGTTCTTCTTTAATCATTGAATATACAAGAATATCTTCTATAAAAACTACCACAAACTTATCAAGATAGTCTTTAAAGACTCTATTCATCAAATCCATGATGATAGAAGGGGCATTAGTTAGACCAAATAGAATCACTATAAATTCATAGTGTCCATACCTTGTACGGAAATCCGTCTTTGGTATATCCACCCTTTTGACCCTTAATTGATGATATCCTAAACGAAGATCAATCTTGGAAAATTATTGAGCTCCGCGTAGTTGGTCAAATAAGTCATCAATGTACGGGAGATGATATTTGTTCTTGATAGTGATCTTGTTAGGTTCTCAATAATCAATGCAGAGTCTCATTGATCCATCTTTCTTCTTAACAAACAGAACAGGTGCCCCCCAAGGTGACGCACTAGGGTGTATGAACCCCTTATCAAGATTCTCTTGGTGTTGCTTCTTCAATTCCTTCAACTCAATTGGGTCCATTCTATAAGGTGTCTTTGAAATAGGCAAATCACCCAATATGAGTTCTATTGAAAACTCAATCTCCCGATTTGGTGGAAGACCCAACAATTCCTCCAAAAAGAAATCATCAAACTCCCGTACAATAGGCATATTTTTAATCATGAGTTTCTCACCAACCATTTGAGATAAATAACCTTCAATTATTGGTATCAAGACGCATAAGATGGAAGAAATTTCCACTGGAAGGTTATGTTCATCCTTGCATTGATAGACGATCAAATATTGATCTGGAATATGAAATGTGACATCCCTTCTTTGGCAATTGATATGAGCTCCATATAGAGAAAGCCAATCTATTCCAATAATCACATCAAATTCCACTATAGGGAGGATCATAAGATTTGCAGGAAGCACTTTCCCAAAAACATCAAACAGAGAAGAAATATAAAAATTTGATGTGACTGTTATGCAATTAGGGGTTGTCACATTTAACTCAACATGTAATTGTTGAGGTAATACGTTGATACCCTTAGAAAATTCTTCAGAAATAAAGGAGTGTGTGGATCCAGAATCAAATAAAACTTTTTCTACTCTAGAGTGGATGATAAGTGTACCTTTCACCACTTCATTATCGTACACCACATCGCTGATAGAAATTTCATGTGACATTCCATTATCTTTAGCCTTAAGAGTTTGTTGACGTCGATCATCATCAACAACCCTTGGATTAAGGCATTTATTGGCATAATTCCCATTCTCCTTGCACTTTAAACATTGGAGTGTAGTAGTATCATTCTGTGAATCCCTTACTTTGTTTTCATCATTAGACATCTTCTTCCCATCATTGCGGCATTAAAATTCCTAATTACCTTCCTTTCCACATTTGAAAAATTTACATGTCCCATTAAGACAACTCCCTCCATGTTTCTTTAGACACATTGAGCATAAGGGAAAACTCATCTTTTTTTTTCAGTGTGTTCTTTAGATTTTCCTTGGAATTACATTTTCTTCTTCTAATCAAACCCATATGACCAATGGGTTAATCCAATCTCCATCTCAACATTGAGAGCACATTGAATGATTTCCTCGTAGCTATTGATGTCCCTTATGGCTAACGCCCTTCGAAGACTTGGTTTTAAGCCACTAAAGAATCGATCGATCTTACTCTCATGTTGGATAATAATACTAGAAGTGTACCTTGCCAGTATTGTAAAATTTGCTTCATAGGTACCAACAGATTCACCATCCTTTTTCATTAGTTCAAGAAACTCCTTCTCCATCTTTGTTCAGAGAATACGATGGAAGTACTTATTGAAAAATAAGTTCTTGATCTCGTCCCATTCCATGGTCTCAATTTCATCTATTGGCCTCGTATTCTTGATAAGATTCTTCCATTGATCAGCATCACCTTCCAAACAATACAATGCTAAGATGACTTTTTCATGTTCAGAACATTGAAGAACTGAAAATATCTTTTTAGTGGTTTTGATCCATTTTTTCAGAAACTAATGGATCAGAAAACCCGCTGAATGAAGGTGGACGCTGTCTCCTGAAGGATTCAACAGAATATTGCTCCTTCCATTGCTCGTTTGGAAGTGGTGCATGATTCATAGCATGAGAAAGTTGTGTGAGCATGGCTATAAGATTTTTCATTCCATCTCCCATAACGTTTGGTTTCTCAGGGGGACAATCATTGCATTGCCCGTCGCATTCCGCATTAACACGGTTCCTTCGGGTTCCAGCCATTGACTAAAAACCAAGAAGAATAGTGTGAGAAACACTACTTATAATAGAAAAAACGCATAATCAAGAATAAAATTTTATACTTAAAGTCTTATCATAGGTTTTTCATGGCCATTTCTAAAACACTAAGATTGTGTTCTATGCTTATACATATCCGTAGGATTCTTACTAAGGCTTTCACATCCTAGTTTCCAAAGGTTGACTATACCCTCCCTCTGATACCAACTATAATGGTCCGGAATTACTTCCAGTGGACTATAATTGATACCTAATAGGGCACTCCATGGGCGGCTACACCCCCTGGGCGGGACACACCACCATCCCCAGTGGCAGCCATTTCCTCATGAAGCCCTTGGGCGGAGAGCCATGCTTTATCCAACACTCACATGTGAGAGTTCCCAAGGATCGGATACATTCATACCTCCTTTGCCTCTAATACCAACTATAACGACCCGTGATTTACATACATTGTTAGTACTTCAAAATTGATGTACACTTATTACAACATATAACAAAACCATGAAAGGACTGTATAGGTATAGTGTCTTTAGAAACTGGGAAACATAAACAACTGGTTCATAAAGCGTCTACACTGTATCCCATTTATTTCATCATATCTATAGTCCCTTTTGGCATATATTACATAATAAATTTCTTCCCGACCTGGGGAAAGAAAAAATACAAATGGGTGAGCTCAAATGACCAATAAGGGTAAACAAAAGAAATATCAATCACATCATATTCATAAGAACATAGCATTTTGGAAATCTTACCCTGCAAAAAAGATCAAAATTTCAAAACATGGGATAAATCATGGTAATGAAGTGTAATCACAATAATCATAACTTAAAACATGACGCTTTGTTTCATAAACCCATAATCATAGAGAAACATTTCTTATTAGTCAAGACTCATTTCCAAGACAATCTTATTAGACAAAGTCCATTTCTGAACAGAGTTTATTCCACGTTTCAGTCCTGTTTCACTGAACCGGTTTAACCTGCCGTTCCAGCCATGTCTATCTCATGGGATATAAAATCTTTACCCAATGCATAACCCACCCATATCACAATGATACCATTCTTATGTGTTCCACAAAATCATAAACCATACATCATAGCATAACCCATGTAATAAAAAATGGGATTCTTAAACATCGTGACATCATAAAACAATTCATATAAGATAAAGGAATTCATAAAAATAATTCCATCACAACATAATGAAATCAACGTAATAATAGGGATAGAAACAGAACCCTTTATTATCTTAGATGGAAAATAATTCCGATAAAACACTTGAACTACATTCTTGAGGAAAATATCATTTCTACTTCAAAAACACTTTTCCTTTCTTAACATGTCATACAATTTTAAACAAAAGAAGTTGATTAAAAATAAACATGAAAACATGTAAAGTATGCTTCTTGGAAATAATTTTTTAAAAATCCATTCATGCTATATAAGTTAAAAAAACATTCTTCTCGTACTTCTGTCGGGAAAGTCAAAAAGTACCTCGTACGAAAAACGATAAAAGATTCATTTCATATATTTTACTAAAAACTCACCAAAGGGTAAAATTGGATTCAAAAAAATGTAGGTGGATGGAAATAATATTACATATTGAGGAAACATGTATGTTGATGATAAAATACACCCCAGTAAATTCCAAAGTATAAACAATCTCGGATAAAAATGAGATTGTGATATTTCCCTTACCTTAGGACCGATTTGCTTCGTAAGTGTCTGAACCTCCTGTATAATGATTTAAATAATATCCTTGACTTATTAAAAAATCATAATAATTGTTATGATATCAACTATGGTCATATTATTAGCTTATTATTAGTAATATTTCATTGCTACTTGTTATTCGGGTGTTTATTAATTTTTTTTTCTAATGCGTGTTTTGTCAAATAAATTCTTATTCCTCTCCTTAGGTTATAGGTACCTCATTTACAGAATGTTATTAGTGTAATATATATCATATTAATTGATTAATTAAATTTATATAATCATTATGAAATGAATATCATGTATAACGAGTCGCATCACATCGTGGAGACGGTATTCCGTACGTACGCACGAGCGATGATATCGTTCCCATGATCTTGGAATTGTACAGGAGTGTATGTATACTATTTCAGAATCAATATCACTTTACAATAATCATATATAGTTATTATTGACACCATTATACCCATCCAAGTAAGGTGGTGGTGGAAAATAGATTACACCACGGCGTGGAGACGGTATTCCCTACGTACGTACGCACGATGATTTCGTTTTCCATAGGATCGATAGATGGTGAAATAGGGTTGTTTCATACTTATAATAACATATCAATATATTAGTGATACTGATGTTATTAATTCATAATGAAACAACTAAATAAGAAGAAGTGGAAGAAGAAATAATGTTGAAAGAATCAGTAACAGACATTACCTCTTCTTTGAAGCGCCTCATTGAGACCTCCTTTTAGGGCCCTAAAATTGGTCTTTGAAGAATACGAGGACCTCTAAAATGTTTCGATTGAAGTGGAGAGGAGAAATTGGTAGGGGTTGTACGATATTGAAGGATCAATGTGGTGTGAGGAAGAGAGAGAGGAGGTGACCTTTTATAAGGGAGGAGAGGGGCACCTTTGGAAAAACTAAAAAATATTATTTTATTATAAAGCCATATTAGGTTTTAAATAGCTCCAAATTGATTTATTTCGAAGATAAGGTGGGAATGGGTCGAAATCCTCTCATCCAATAGAATTTGGACATGTTTAGTTTACTATTGTAACCTTATATTTTAGCTTTAACTTTAAGTTAGATAATTTTACTTTTATCGTGTCTTTTTGTGTTCTTACACTATAAGGTTAATAAACTTACCATAACAAGCCAAAATAACCCCATGTTGTTTATTATTAATATATATAACCTTATCTAAGTCATTTTGCAGAACTTTAGATTTTTAGTAATAAAATAACAATTAATAATGTAATATTTGTTTTAAAAACTATTTTATGTCATTTTTGACACTATTTGGCGATTGATTTTTTTTGAAACTCATAACAGAACGCTTAGTTCATGAAGAGTTACTTAAATCAATACAAACATGTCATATTAACATATAAAATTATTGTAATTCATAAAAAGTCTCAAATTACATTTATTTGGGTATTTATAACATCAATTATGTCAATATTTTATTAATAAGATAATTACTGCCTCATCATTGTGTCATAAATAAATTAAATTTTTTAAAGTATAAAAATTATAAATAAAATACCATTATGTAGGAAATATTTCTATATTTCTACGGAATATTTATAGTCGAATTTATCTTATGTATTACCCTATATTAAAAATTATTTACTTATTAAACATTGAATTTAACTATTTTAACCCTTCTTTAAAAAATATATAAATAAATGTCCTAATCTAATCCAAGTGGGCCTAAAAGGTAATATTTGATTCCTAAGATTGTTTTTGGGTGAATTAAACTTATAAAATAGAATTAGGACATGTGTTAGGGTAATAATAATATCATTTTTACCCTTAATTACACTATTTATTTTTAACCGTGGTAAATAATAGTAAAAAGTTACTGTGGACCAAAAATTATTTTCATCTCATAGAACCACATTTTAGTCCTTGATATTAACTGTGTCTCTCAGATTTTTGAAATTCCACTCACAGAAGCGGTAAAATTATGTTTTATGTTAATTTTCAAATTCTCCTAGGAGGTGGGCAAAAGATGGTGAAAAGTTAAATAAAATTTTTATATATCTAAAATTATTATAAAATGACTCCAATGAATTGAATTGAAATTATATAGTTATTATGTATCAATTTTTACCTAATATAAATTTAATTAAAATAAATAATTATTTAAATAAAAAGTCTGTTTTTATATAGTAACCTAGTGTTTTCACTATTCATCAAAAATTTAATGTTTCCAGAAAAATACCAAAATTTCACCCTAGACTAATTTCGATATTCTAAATCCATAAATGATGTCCATTTTGAAAGATGAAATTTAAAAAATTTCAAAAAGTGGTTATTACAATTCATGACGGATAATTTTAATAATATTTTAATAGCATGTCGTTGTATAGTGAAACTCGGTATTGCATACGACGCAAGCTATCGAGGAAGGTCACGATTCCGTGTAAAGAAAGCCATGATAGTGTTGTCTGTAGTGAAAGATTGCTTTGATGATTTATATAAAACAAAATAATAATATTTCTCATAAAAACCATCGGTGTTACTATAACGACCCATACTTTACATACATTGTTATTACTTCAGAATTGAAGTAAACTTATTACAACATATAAAAAAACCAAGAAAGGACCGTATAGGTATAGTGTCTTTAGAAAATGCGAAACATAAACAAATGGTTCATAAAGCATCAACTTTGCCTCCCACTTATTTCATCATATCTAGAGTCCCTTTTTGGCATATCCTACTTAATAACCTTCTTCCTAATCTGGGGAAAGAAAACATACAAAAGGGTGAGATCAAATGCTCAGAAAGGGTAAACAAAAGAAATATCAATCACATAGTATACACAAGCACATAACTTTTGGAAATCTTAACCTACAAAAGAGATCATAATTTCATAACATGGGATAAATCATGGGAATGAAATATAATCACAATAATCATAAATTAAAACATGAAACATTGTGGAATACAAACATAATCCTAGAGAATCATTTCTTGTTAGTCAAGACTCATTGCCAAGACTATCTTAGTGGGAAAAGTCCCTTTCTGAACCGAGTCACCCTCGTTTCAGTCCTGTTTCACTGAACCGGTATAACCTACCGTTCCAGCCATGTCTATCTCATGAGATATAAAATATTTACCCAATGCATTGGAGGGAGATATAGGTCCCACCCATCTCATAATGATACCATTCTTATGTGTGCCACAAAATCATAAATCATACATCATTACATAACCCATGTAATAAAAAATGGGAATTTTATACATCGTGACATCATAAAACAATTCATAAAGGAATTCATAAAAATATTTCCATCACAACATAATCAAATCCATGTAATAATAGGGATAGAAATAGAACCCTTTATTATCTTAGATGGAAAATAATTTTGATAAAACACTTGAACTCCATTCTTGAGGAAAATATCCTTTCTACTTCAAAAACATTTTTCCTTTCTTAACATGTCATACATCTTTAAACTAAAAGAAGTTGATTAAAAATAAACTTGAAAACTTATAAAGGAAGCTTCTTGGAAATAATGTTTTAAAAATCCATTCATGCCGTATAAGTTAAAAAAAACATTCTTCTCATACTTTTGTTGGAAAAGTCAAAAAGAACATCGTACGAAAAACGACAAAAAATTCCTTTCATATCTTTTACTAAAAACTCATCTAAGGGTAAAATTTGATATAACTATTGTAGAAGGATATAAATATGACATATTGAGGAAACATTTATGTGGATGATAAATATTCCCCCGTAAATTATGATGTATAAACAATCTCAGATAAAAATTGAGATTGCGAGATTTTCCCTTACCTTATGTTCGACTTGCTTTGTAAGTGTCCGAACCTCCTCTTCTTTGAAGTGCTTCTTTGAGACCATCTTTTAGGGCACTAAAATTGGTCTTTTAAGAAGACTAGAACCTCTAGGATGTCTCTATGGAAGTGGAGAGGAGAAAGTGGCAGGGGTTTGCCGAGCTTGAAGGCTCCAAGTGGTGTGAGGAAGAGGGGGAGGAGGTGTCCTTTTATAAGGGAGGAGAGGGGCACCTTTAGAATAACTAAAACTATTATTTTATTATAAAGTCATGTTCGGTTTTAAATAGCTCCAAATTGATATATTTCGAAGCTAATGTAGGGATGGGTCGAAATCCTCTTATCCAATAGAATTTATACAAGTTTAGGTTCCTATTTTAACCTTATCATTTAGATTTAACATTAAGTTAAATAATTTTACTTTTACCATGTCTTCTTGTGTTATTATAATATAAGGTTAATAAACTTACTATAAGCAGCCAAACGAACCCCAAGTTGTTTATTATTAATATATATAACCTTATATAAGTCACTTGGATGATCCATAGATTTTTAGGAATAAAATAACAATTACCAATATAATATTTGTTTTAAAAACTATTTTATGTCAATTTTGACACTATTTAGTAATTGATTTTTGTGAAAATCATAACAAAATTATTAGTTCGAACCAAGTTAATTAAATCAATACTAACATGACATATTAACCTAGAAAATTATTGGGATTCATAAAAAGTCTCAAATTACATTTATTTTGGTGTTTATAACATCAATTATGTCAATATTTCATTAATAAGATAATTATTGTATCATCATTGTGTCATAAATATATTAAATTATTTAATGTCTAAAAATTACAAATAAAATACAATTATGTAGTAAATATTTTTATCTTTCTAATGAATATTTATAGTCGAATTTATCTTTTACATAACCCCATATTAAAAATTATTTACTTATTAAACTTTGATTTTAACTATTTTAACCCTTCATTAAATAAATTAATAATAAATGTCCTAATCTAATCCAAGTGGGACTAAATGGTCATATTTTATTCCTAAGTTTCTTTTTGGTCGAATTACACTTATCCAATAGAATTAGGACATGTGTTAGGGAAATAATAATATCATCTTTACCCTTGATTACCCTATTTACTTTTTACCGTGGTAAAAAAAAGTAAAAAGTTACTATTCACCAAAAATTCTTTTCATCTCATTGAACCACATTTTAGTCCTTGATATTAACCATGTCTCTCGGATTTTCGAAATTCCACTCACAGAAGCGGTAAAATTAAGTTTTATGAAAAATTCAGTTTTTTAACTACCACTTAGTGGTTTCAATATTCATCAAAAAATTGAAAGTTTTCAGAAAAATACCAAAATTTCACCCTAGTCTAATTTCGATATTCCAAATCCAAAAATGAAGTCCATTTTAAAAAATAAAATATATAAAATTTCAAAAAGTGGTTATTACTATTCATAACGGCTAGTTTTAAAAATATTTTAATAGTATATCGTTCTTTAGTGAAACTCGGTATTGCGTACGACACACGATATCGAGGAAGGTCATGATTTCGTGTAAAGCAATACAAGCAAGTGTTGTGTAGAAAATGATTCTTTGATGATTTATATAACATAAAAGTCTCGGGTGTTACATTCTTCCCCCCTTAAAATGAATTTCGCCCTCGAAATTCGTCACTTTGTAACAAACATATGAGGATACCTCTCCCTCATCATATCCTCAAGTTCCCATGTAGCTTCTTCTAATTGGTGGATCCTCCATAAAATTTTCACCAATCGAGTGGTCTTGTTTCATAGGAATTTTTCACAATGATCCAGAATCACTGTCGGTTGTTCTTCATAAGAAAGATCTTGCTCCAGTGGTACAACTTCTGAGCTGAGTACATGTGAATGATCAGGTATGTAATTTCTCAGGAGTGATACATGGAACACATCGTGAACTTGAGAGAGATTCGGTGGAAGCACCAATCGGTAAGCTACCTTCCCAACACGATCCAGTATTTCGAAAAGACCGATATATCTGGGGCTCAACTTCCCCTTCCTTCCAAATCTCATAACCCTCTTCCAGGGAGATATCTGTAAGAACACTTTATCGCCCACTTCAAACTCTAGGTCTTTTCTTCGGCTGTCGGCATAACTTTTATGTCAACTCTGAGCTGCTCTTATGTGTTGTTGAATAGATCTGACATTTTCTGCCATTTCATCAACAAGATCAGGTCCTAATAGCTTTCTTTCCCCAACTTCATCCCAGCAAGTTGGTGTCCTGCATTTTTTCCATAGAGAGCTTCAAAAGGAGCCATATGAATACTAGAGTGAAAGCTATTATTATAAGAAAATTCCACCAAAGGTAGGTGTTGATCCCAACCTCCTTTGAAATCCATAGAGCAAGCTCTCAACATATCTTCTAGGGTTTGAATCGTTCTCTCAGACTGACCGTCTGTCTGAGGATGATAAGCAGTGCTGAAACTCAACTCTGTATCCAGAGTATGCCGAAGACTTTTCCAGAACATCGAGGTAAATCTCGGATCCCGATCAGATATAATAGAAAGTGGTACTCCATGCATTCTTACCACTTCCTTTACATATATCCTGGAAAGCTGATCCAGAGAGAAATCCTCTCTAATAGCAATGAAGTGTGCAGACTTTGTAAGACGATAAACTATGACCCAGATAGCATTATTGCCTTTGGATGTTTTAGGAAGTCATGTGACAAAGTCCATAGTGATGTTTTCCCACTTCCATTCGGGTATGGGTAATTTTTGTAACATCCCCTTAGACTTCTATCCCTCAACCTTAACTTGTTGAAAAACCAAGCATCTAGAGACATATTCAGCAACATCTCTTTTCATGCCATCCCACCATAAGTACTCTTTCAGGTCCCTATACATCTTCGTGCTTCCAGGATGAATAGAGAATGAAGAACTATGAGCCTCATCCAGCAGCTCCTTCTTTAATTTGGGGATGGGAGGAACACAAACCCGATTCCTGAACTTTATTATCCTATCACAATAAAGGTTGAACTCAGCAACATTTCTCACCTTCTTTTGTAACTCGACATCTTCTCTCTGTGCCTCTTTAATCTTCACATGTATAGATGGTTGAACATTCATTTTATAACGATAAGATTTTCCCATTCCATTATAATTCCAAGATCCATCCTCTGTAAATCCATAAATATTGGATCTTTTGTGATCCTCATCATGGATAAACTAGCATGGTCTTGTCGACATAATTCATCTGCCTCCTTGTTTGCTTTCCCAGGGTGGTAATGGATTCAGCAGTCGTAATCCTTAATCAGCTCCAACCATCTTCTTGGACGCATATTCAGCTCCTTTTGTGTGAAAATATACTTTAAACTTTTATGATCAGTTAAAATATCACACCTTTCACTATGAAGGTAATGCCTCCAAATCTTTAATGCAAAGATTACCACAGCTAACTCCAAATCATGTGTTGGGTAATTTTGCTCATGGATTTTGAACTGTCGTGAGGCATAAGATATCACTATATCATTTTTCAAAAGAACACACCCTAATACCTTCATGGATGCATCGCTATAGATCACAAACCTTTCTCCACTACAAGGCAGTGTGACCACAGGTGCACTGGATAAACTTCATTTCAACTCTTTGAAATTCTCTTCACATTCTTCCATCCAGACAAACATAACTCCTTTCCGAGTCAACTTGGTGAGTGGATTAGATAATCGTGAAAAATATTTCACAAAACATCGATAATATCTAGCCAAACCAAGAAAACTTAGGATCTCAGTTACTGTTGTTGGTCTTGACCATCTTTTGATAACCTCTGTTTTTGCTGGATCCACAGATATCCCCTCTTTTGAGATTATGTGACCCAAAAATGCAACTTTTTGAATCCAAAATTCACACTTGGTAAATTTGGCATAATGCTTTTCCTTTCTCAGGGTCTTCAATATAATTCTCAAGTGATATTCATGTTCTTCCTTGCTCGTTGAATAGACAAGAATATCGTCTATAAAGACTACCACAAATTGATCAAGATAGTCTCTAAAGTCTCTATTCATCAGATCCATGAAGATAGCAGGGGCATTAGTAAGACCAAATGGCATCACTATAAATTCATAGTGTCTATACCTTGTACAGAAAGTCGTCTTTGGTATATCCTCCCTTTTGACCCTTAATTGATGATACCCTGAACGAAGATCAATCTTGGAAAAGTATTGAGCTCCGCGTAGTAGGTCAAATAGGTCGTCAATGCGGGGGAGAGGATATTTGTTCTTGATAGTGATCTTGTTAAGTTATTGATAATCAATGCAGAGTCTCATTGATCCATATTTCTTCTTAACAAATAGAACAGGTGATCCCCAAGGTGACACACTAGGGCGTTTGAATCCCTTATCAAGATTCTCTTGGAGTTGCTTCTTCAATTCCTGCAACTCAATTGGGGCCATTCTATAAGGTGTCTTTGAAATAGGCAAAGCAGCCGGTACGAGTTCTATTGAGAACTCAACTTCACGATTTGGTGGAAGTCCCGGTAATTCCTCCGGAAAGACATCATCAACTCCTGTACAATGGGAATATTCTTAATTGTGAGTTTCTCACCAACCATTTGAGATAAATAACCTTCCTTTAGTGGAATCAAGACCCATAAGATGGAAGAAATTTCCACTAGAATGTTATGTTCATCCTTGCATTGATAGACGATCATAGATTGATCTGGAATATGAAATGTGACTTCCCTTCATTGGAAATTGATATGAGATCCATATAAAGAAATTGAATCCATGCCATGAATCACATCAAATTCCACTATAGGAAGGATCACAAGATTTGTAGGAAGCACTTTCCCACAAACTTCGATCGGAGAAGAATTATAAACTTTTGATGCGACTGTTGTGCCATTAGGTGTTGTCACAGCTAACTCAACATCTAATTGTTGAGGTAATATGGTGATACCCTTAGAAAATTCTGCAGAAATAAAAGAGTGGGTGGATCCAGAATCAAATAAAACATTTTCTACTTTAGAGTGGATGGTAAGTGTACCTTTCACCACATCGTTATCGTACTCCACATCACTGATAGAAATTGATTGTGACATTCCTTTGTCTTTAGCCTTAAGAGTTTGTTGACATCGACCATAATCATCAACCCTTGTATTAGGTCATTTATTGGCATAATTCACCATCTCCTTGCACTTGAAACATTGAAGTGTAGTAGGTTCATTCTGTGTATCCCTTCCTTGGTTTGCATCAGTAGACATCTTCTTCCCATCATCGCAGCATTCAAATGCTCGATGACATTCTTTTCCACATTTGAAACATTTACTTGTCTCATTAAGACAACTCCCTCCATGTTTCTTTCCACACTTTGAGCATAAGGGAAAGCTCATATTCTATTCAGTGTGCTCTTTAGATTTTCCTTTGAATTCCATTTTCCTCTTCTTATCAAACCCATATGACTGATGGGTTACTCCATTCTCTATCTCAACTTTGAGAGCACATCGAATGATTTCCTCGTAGCTATTGAAGTCCCTTATGGCTAACGCCCTTCGAATACTTGGTTTTAAGCCACTAAAGAATCGATCGATATTACTCTCAGGTTGGATAATAATACCAGAAGCATACCTTGCAAGTCTTGTAAAATTTGCTTCATTGGTAACAACAGATTCATCATCCTTTTTCTTTAGTTTAAGAAACTCTTTTTCCATCTTTGTTCGGAGAATATGAGGGAAGTACTTATTTAAAAATAATTTCTTGAACTCGTCCCATTCCATGGAATCAATTTCATCCTTTTGCCTCGTATTCTTAATAATATTACACCATTGATCAGCATCTCCTTCCAAATGATACACTGCTAGGATGACTTTATCATGTTCAGGACATTGAAGAACTGAAAATATATTTTTAGTAGTACTAATCCATTGTTCAGCAACTAATGGATCAGTAGACCCGCTGAAAGAAGGTGGACGCTGCCTCATGAAGGATTCAACAGAATGTTGCTCGTTCCTTTGCTCGTTTGGAAGTCCTGCATGATTCATAGCTTGAGAAAGTTTTGTGAGCATGGCTACAAGATTTTGCATTCCATCTCCCATAACGTTTGGTCGCTCAGGGGGACAATCATTGCATTGCCCATTGCATTCTATATTAACACGATTCCTTCGGGTTCCAGCCATTGACTAAAACCAAGAAGAATAGTGTGAGCAGCACTAATTATAATAGGAAACCCACATAATCAAGAATAAAATTTCGCACTTAAGGTCTTATCCTAGGTTTTTCATGGCCATTTCAGAAACACTAATATTGTGTTCTATGCTTAGACTTATCCTTAGGGTTCTTACTAAGGCTTTTACATCCTAGTTTCCAAATGTTGACTATACCTTTCCTCTGATACCAACTATAACGACCCATACTTTACATACATTGTTATTACTTCAGAATTGAAGCACACTTATTACAACATATAACAAAACCAAGAAAGGACCATATATGTATGGTGTCTTTAGAAACTGGGAAACATAAACAATTGGTTCCTAAAGCATCAACTTTGCCTCCCACTTATTTCATCATATCTAGAGTCCCTTTTTGGCATATCCTACTTAATAACCTTCTTCCTGCCCTCGGGAAAGAAAACATACAAAAGGGTGATCTCAAATTCTCAGTAAGGGTAAACAAAAGAGATATCAATCACATCATATACACAAGCACATAACTTTTGGAAATCTTAACTTACAAAAGAGATCATAATTTCATAACATGGGATAAATCATGGCAGTGAAATGTAATCACAATAATCATAACTTAAAACATGAAACTTTTTGGAAAACACTCATAATCATAGAGAATCATTTCTTGTTAGTCAAGACTCATTGACAAGACTATCTTAGTGGACAATGTCCCTTTCTGAACCGAGTCACCCTCGTTTCAGTCTTATTTCACTGAACCGGTATAACCTATCGTTCGAGCCATGTCTATCTAATGAGATATAAAATCCTTACCCAATGCATTGGAGGGAGATATAGGTCCCACCCATCTCATAATGATACCATTCTTATGTGTGCCACAAAATCATAAATCATACATCATTACATAACCCATGGAAAAAAATGGGAATCTTAAACATCGTGACATCATAAAACAATTCATAAAAATATTTCCATCACAACATAATCAAATCCATGTAATAATAGGGATAGAAATAGAACCCTTTATTATCTTATATGGAAAATAATTTTGATAAAACACTTGAACTCCATTCATGAGGAAAATATCCTTTCTACTTCAAAAACATTTTTCCTTTCTTAACATGTCATACAACTTTAAACTAAAATAAGTTGATTAAAAATATACTTGAAAACTTGTAAAGGAAGCTTCTTGGAAATAATGTTTTAAAAATCCATTCATTCTGTATAAGTTAAAAAAAACATTATTCTCGTACTTTTTTCGGAAAAGTCAAAAAGAACCTCGTACGAAAAACGCCAAAAGATTCCTTTCATATCTTTTACTAAAAACTCATCGAAGGGTAAAATTGGATATAACTACTGTAGAAGGATAAAAATATTACATATTGAGGAAACATGGATGTGGATGATAAATATTCCTCAGTAAATTATGAAGTATAAAAAATCTCAGATAAAAATTGAGATTGCGAGATTTTCCCTAACCATAGGTTCGACTTGCTTTGTAAGTGTTCGAACCTCCTCTTCTTTGAAGTGCTTCTTTGAGACCTTATTTTAGGGCACAAAAATTGGTCTTTTAAGATGGCCAGAACCTCTAGGATTTCTCTAGGGAAGTGGAGAGGAGAAATTGGCAGGGGTTTTCTGAGCTTCAAGGCTCCATGTGGTGTGTGGAAGAGGGGGAGGAGGTGTCCTTTTATAAGGGAGGAGAGGGGCACCTTTGAAATAACTAAAACTATTATTTTATTATAAAGTCATGTTCGGTTTTAAATAGCTCCAAATTGATATATTTCGAATCTAAGGTGGGGATGGGTCGAAATACTCTTATCCAATAGAATTTAGACAAGTTTAGGTTCCAATTTTAACCTTATCATTTAGATTTAAAATTAATTTAAATAATTTTACTTTTACCATGTCTTCTTGTATTCTTATACTATAAGGTTAATAAACTTACTATAAGAAGACAAAAGAACCCCAAGTTGTTTATTATTAATATATATATATCTTTATCTAAGTCACTTGGCCGAACCTTAGATTTTTAGGAATAAAATAACAATTACCAATATAATATTTGTTTTAAAAACTATTTTATGTCAATTTTGACACTATTTAGTAATTGATTTTTGTGAAAATCATAACAGAATTATTAGTTCGAACCAAGTAAAATTAATCAATACTAACATGTCCTATTAACCTTGAAAATTAGTGGGATTCATAAAAAGTCTAAAATTACATTTATTTTGGTGTTTATAACATCAATTATGTCAATATTTCATTAATAAGATAATTACTGCATCATCATTGTGTCATAAATAAATTAAATTATTTAATGTCTAAAAATTAAAAATAAAATACCATTATGTAGTAAGTCTATTTATCTTTCTAATTAATATTTATAGTCGAATTTATCTTATGTATAACCCCATATTAAAAATTATTTACTTATTAAACTTTGATTTTAACTATTTTAACCCTTCTTTAAATAAATTAATAATAAATGTCCTAATTTAATCCAACTGGGCCTAAATGGTCATATTTTATTCCTAAGTTTCTTTTTGGTGGAATTAAACTTATCCAATAGAATTAGGACATGTGTTAGGGTAATAATAATATCATCTTTACCCTTAATTACCCTATTTACTTTTTACCGTGGTAAAAAAAAGTAAAAGTTACTATTCACCAAAAATTATTTTCATCTCATTGAACAAAATTTTAGTCCTTGATATTAACCGTGTCTCTCGTATTTTTGAAATTTCACTCACAGAAGTGGTAAAATTATGTTTTATGAAAAATTCAGTTTTTTGACTACCACTTAGTGGTTTCACTATTAATCAAAAATTGAAAGTTTTCAGAAAAATACCAAAATTTCACCCTAGGCTAATTTTGATATTCCGAATCCAAAAATGAAGTTCATTTTAAAAAACTAAAATTTATAAAATTTCAAAAAGTGGTTATTACTATTCATAACGGCTAGTTTTAATAATATTTTAATAGCATATCGTTGTTTAGTGAAACTCGGTATTGCGTACGACGCACGCTATCGAGGAAGGTAGCGATTTCGTGTAAAGCAAGCCAAGAAATTGTTCTGTAGAAAAAGATTATTTGATGATTTATATAACATAAAAGTCTCGGGTGTTACAGTTACATCGATGAACTGATGGTCATCTCTTATCACTTATTAATTTGAGTTCATTACCTTCTAATGAATGATTCACATTCTATTTATCATTGTGAATTTAATTTCCCATAAATATCCATATTCATTTTCAGGGAGAATCTTATCACATTAAATTAATATAATTTCTATATATGATGTTTTATATTAAAATTTAATTGATTGACTATGGAAATATTTATATTAGGTATTTTTTATTCAATGTTGAAATTTATTGATAATGTATATTTTTCATAAATTAAATCCATAATTTAATATATAAAAAATTATTTAGAAATTTTGTGATTGGTGGGTCACCAAATTATATATCCCCTCGATACGTTGACTTGTATCATGATACAAATTAGATGGCCAAATTAATAGGGGTTTTACCAATAGTTTTAAAATGTCCTTGCACAAGGAAATTACAGTAGAGATATCATAACATATGAGATTATGATTTCTAATATATTTCATTTCCATCATAGAGAATGATATTATTATTAATATCCATAAGATTACAAAAGTGATTTTAAATATGGATATATTTCATGATCATGTTATTGATTAAATGAAATATGTTTTCAGTTATTTTCCCTGCCATGTTGATTATGATTTATTTATTCATTAACATTTCAACTATAAGTAATCCTTACATAGAATCTTAGATCACCCTTATTTTTTTCCCTATCCCTAGGGTATGAATAATAAATTTTTTAATGTGTTCAATAGTGATGAATGATTTCCATTACTATGATCTTATTTTATTCCCAATGTAAAATGTGTATCATGTGTGTCTATGGATCTATAAGACTAATATGTTGGTCTGTCCTTAGGGATTGGGCCCCTAATATCTATAATCATATTACAAAGTAACCAAAATAAATCAATTTCTAGAGTATTGATTATTACTCTATGGAAATGGAATCATAGGAATGGGTCGGATAAAACTTTCTATAAGGATAAATATAATATATTACGATGAGAAATCTTATGTGAGAACAAGCTTAGAATACATAATATGGAATAAATAGATAATTAATAATGAAATAAAATAATGAAATTTAATGTATAATATATTCATGGATGACCTATTAATAAAAAAACAAATTGAAAATAAAAATGGTTCCAAAATAATGAAATTAATAATACCAGATAGCTAATTTCATTCCCTACGATAAGATAACCTTGTATTAATCGTTTTGATCTTTCCATCATGTCCCAGTGTCATCGAAATAGTTTTTTATAGGCAGGAATACACCAAAATAAACATGATATTTTGTTTAATGAGACCAATCAATTAATTGAGGGAATATCATGGGTCACACCCATCACTAATTTTGTCCAACACCTTCATTATATGATATAAAAAACAATATATAAAATATATATCCCAAAATAATTACTAAACAAGAAACATCCAAATGGATATAACATGTATAAGAATATTAAATACTTCCTAAATAAATAAATATATTTTATTTCTATTTAAGCATCCCTCAACCCAAAACTATAGAGAGTAATGAGTATATTTACATGGAAATAATTTCACCAAATCAATCAATGTATGGGTGTTTGGGATAATTCCCATCAATCAAAAGAATGAAAAATTGGGTATTCATAAAGGAAAGACATTCAATGAAAAATCATGTCTATAAATAGGTGATTATTACATTTAGTAACAATTCTAAGGAAAATTATGATAAATATGACAATTATAGTGCCAAAAAAACAAATTAAAATGGTTCCCATTGTTAGAAATTTATTTATAACTGATAGAAGTACCCATTAATCTATCCTAAATCGTTTTATGTATGATAAATTTCCTTATTTATAAAATACAACATTATATACTATTATATATTATATTATAGTATATAAATATATTTATATTAATAATGATATAATATATTTTATTCAATATTATATATATAATACTAAATATGCATTTACACTTAATATGTAGGAGATTTAGAAAAACAATAATTATAAATTACCTAAAAATTTCAACTAATTTAAAATAAAAAAAATAGTATTGATTAATGAAAATTTATTAATAAATTAATCTTAGTAAAAACTGATATAATATTAATAAATGGTGTCTATATATAAAAGATATTACAGTGCACATAAGAATGGAAACTATCTGGGGACTTGACAACATTATAGCCATCATAAAACTGTAACACCCTAAGAAAAAACTAATATGTTTGAACTAGATTAATATATAACCTCACACGGTCCTCCACATATGCAAGAGGCTTCCGACTATAAGTGAGCATACAAATCTTCAAGGGGGGAGACTATACCCTCAGTATCATTAAATATCAAAAAAAATAATCAAATAAGATTTATTATAAAAAAACATGAAGAAACTAAAATATAGAATATAATCCATACAATAGAAAAAGTGCTCAAAATGTGGTGATCCAAACCATATTATATGTGTAGAAGATAAATAAATAAATTAAACTATGACATCGCCTCAGATTCTATCTTTATCCTAGAGCCAGCTTCATGCTGCAAAGCTCAACCATCATCCATGGACCACTTTACCTTGGTTGGATCCCTACAAATTAAATCTATATTTTCTTCATGATTTTAGTGTATGGTGTGTGTAATAATACCTAGTAAGACGCCCTGTAATTCATCCATAACTAATGTTATCATTTAAATAATGTATATTCCATAATATTAATAACTTTTAAAATAATATATAATATTGAGATGTTGTGTAATAACTAAGCCAACATGATCCCCATATGATCATTTATAGATAATAATAGAAAGAATTTCATGATATAAGAAGTAATCCAAAAAATCCATGACCCCTAGTCAAACATACATTTTCGGTAACATATATCCCTCTCGATATGTTGAGGCCCAACTCCATATCATGTTAATTGATGAATTTTTTAGGAATAATGAATGAAAGATGAAGAAGATGAATCCTCATGTCACCTAATCCTTATTTGATCCCCTACCTATCATTATACTTAAGAATCCATATCTCTATGTTCCATATTTATCATATTTTTATTTATAGATAATGAATGCATCTCATATAGAATCATTACCAGTTCAGGAAGACCCCCCAATGTCAATTTTTCATTGTAATTACCTTAAACCTAGTGTTAATCTTGATATTGTAACAAAAAAGCATTCATGTTACCATTAATCATACCTAGGTATATTATTTAATAAAAATATAATAATTTTCAATGAATAGTTTTATTTTTTTGTATAGTGAAGCTCTAATGTTATTCCCTGAGGCCATCCTTTGTTTTTGTTCCCTCACAGTGATCACTGTATTAAATTTTTTTGACTATATCATTTCATATGAATAGAAAAATTAAATTATTTTATTTTAGGTTAACTAATTATTTATATTGTAATACTATTATATTATTATGGTGTATTAAATATACAATGTTACCTAATGTATATTCTTATGATCCTGATCTAGTCGAAAATGTTATGACCCCCCTATTCAGTTCCTAGGGTAAGATCTCAATCCTAAAAACCATACTCATTATTTATTCAGATCCTATATAAATTTATTTGGAAACTTATTATGTGATATTGGTCCCCAATAAATATAATCATGACTACACTTTTTTTATGTTTCTTTTTTTTAAATAAGAATTATCATACATTTGTTAAGTTTATTTTGTGCAATAAATGGGAGTATTCTAATATTCTTAATGATGATTATTATATATATTTTGTTTTATATTATATGTTATAACATCCTGTGTTGTGTAGGTAGTCCATTACTACATTTTATCATATTGATTCCACATCGAGAAAAAAATACTTAAAACAACTTTGAAGTAGTTCATTATCATAGGAATGGAAAATTATTTCTAATTTAGGAAATAATTTATTTAATGCTTATATATAAAGAAAATCATTATATATATTTATGATAGATCTAGTTTAGGCATAGTGGTTGAGGATTATTTATAATAGTATTGTGAGAATCATTTGAGATATTACGACATATTCCACCAGGCTTCATCCTTTTTCTCTCCATTGTTGGAGTGATCATTAATTATTCTACACTCAAAAGCTAAATTGTCAAACTATTTATGTGGTGATTTATTTATTTTTATATGTATCATGTGACTATGTGTGTGTGGGTTATACCATCCCCTAAAAAGTTACATGTGTAAGGATTTTGAATCCCCGTAATATCTAGTTTAGGGCAATACCTATATGGGAAAAGGAAGGAATTTTTTGGTTTGTTCTTCTAAAAGAAAACAGTGAGAATATTTCTATTGTACCTATAGGGGAAAATGAAATAATGGTTAGGTTGTTCCTCCATGTAGAAAAAGATTGGTCAGTAATGGATTAAATCCCCCATGGGATAAAATTATTCTTAAGTGGATTGTGACTCTATGTGTAAAAAATTATAGTAAGTGATTATTTTATTATGGGGGTTCATTAATTTATTTGTTTTAGAGGAGTGAAGAGTAGAGTAATATCACATTGAAATGAAATACTTTAAAGAAACATAATGTTTTTTGTATTATTCAATTTTCATTGTATTAATCATTTAACTCAAATAAAATTTATTCTAAATCTATTGAAATTTATATACACCCCCCATCTTTGAAATTCTACCATCATCTCTTCTATTACCAATGAGAATCCCATATTTCTTTGGGAAAGATGAAATTCCATGTGCTTCATGCATTGAATCTTATGTGCTAGAAAAAACTCTACATATTGAGTTCAATAATACCAAATCAAGTTAATAAGGTTTATGGTATCATTGAATAGTATTCTATGAAAACCTTTGAACTAAATTACTATTCTCAATTCTACTTTTTTCATTTGATCAATTTATACTAGGGAGATACTTTTTACCTCAACAGTTGAATCAATTCTTGTTCATTAGGTTTCAATGGTTCTGACAATATATTTTCTATGTTTTTAATCATCTGCGGGTTATATTACCCATAAAATATATGAGTCAATTTGTACTAACTCATACAAACTATTTTTCTATTATTGTCTCTTTGGGTGATAAAAATGTATGGTAATTGGGTTGATACTCTATATGAGAAACACTCGGTAGTAGATTGTTACTTCATGTGAGATAAATTCTGTTTTGGGTTTTTCTTATAGTGTTTAAAAAGGATGTTGTAATGGGTTTTGACTCCCTAAAAAATCCATTGATTCCATATTTAGTGGATTCAATTTATCTCCATGTTTTAGTGGTGTAAAGAGTTGTGTTTGATCAATTATATATTAAATACTGTAAAAACATATTTGTTCATTTCATTATTATTTGGTTTCATTTCGTATGATATGTAATAAATCATTAAATGTATTTAAAAATTCTCATTCACCTCTCTCATTATTTTTCAAAAATTCTCACATTAAGACATGACTTAGAATATTTAATCATTAAGAGTGATAATAGATGTATGTTTGAACCTCCACACTGCTTATTCATATGATGATCATGCTTCTCTTTCTTGATATCTTCCCATAGTGTAATTTTAAATTATATCGAGCTTCTCTAATACTATTTAT
Organism: Viscum album; assembly: GCA_963277665.1. Lineage (NCBI taxonomy): Eukaryota > Viridiplantae > Streptophyta > Magnoliopsida > Santalales > Viscaceae > Viscum > Viscum album. Next base: position 1,048,177,164 of record OY728130.1, on the reverse strand, counting down.
TAATATATTACTCCCAAGATACTCATAATTATCTTTATCTATGTTGGTGTAATATTGGGTTATCTTATTTATCTTCTAATGATCAAACAAATTTATATTTTATTTTTCAGTCGATTTATATTGGCATGCATATAATTTTTTTTCAATATATAAAAATAAATTCATTAAACTCCCCACCATGATATTCAAACTGATTTAAACTATATTTATTTTAACAAATTACATGTTTCGGTTCACATGATCTTTTGATATTCTATTTTCCCCCTAACTCTTGTGTTTGCTAATTATAATGAAATGCCATATTGGAATACTTGATGTGTATATGGAGGGGTAACCATGATTTTCTATTGAATACTAGTGTCAGTGTTCAAGAATTAATAGGATATTAGTGGAAGAAGGAAAAATTAAAAACACTAAGAGGAGAAGAATATTATAGGAGGTCACTCTACCATATCAAGATCTAAACCTCTTGGAAGCCTCGTTACACTCTAGTAAATAAATTTTCACCTCCCCACATCCTCGGACCACCATGTTTGTTATCCCAACCTAAAAATCCAAAAACCCAAAAATTTTCTTTCTTATAGTCATTAATAACCTTTGTAGTTTTTTTAACCTCCTAACATACCCCCATAAAATATTATGGAAGTACAACCTATGTAGTATACGCCACACAAAAGCTCCCTTATACCCATTTTTTACCCATTCCTAATCGACATGGCCTCACCCGCCTTCACTTAAATCACATATTCATGTCATTTATCTCACCTTGAAATACCACAGTGTCTTTATGATGAAGTATTCAATATCAATTATTTTGTGTATAATTCATAGCTTCTTGAGCCCACATCTTTTCTCGTATAGCCATCCTAATAAATTTCAAAGCCGTAGTTTGGTGTTCCTCTTATATATTAACATCCAAATAGATGGTAGTTGTTAATTATACTCCACATTCCACTATCTTGAATGGAAAATAATATGTCCCCCTTAGTCATATATTTCATCATAGATTATCCCATATATAATTGAAAATATGATTGCTGAGGATCAACCCATAAAACTAAACTTGTGTTCATCTATTTATAATACAAGTCAACGTACCATTGATCCTCTATAAATATTAAAATAATTTTCATAGAACATAACCTAGAAAAAATAACATTATCAAGGAATATTATAAACTAAACCTCATGAAACATGTTTTGTACAAGAGGTCAACCCTTGTACATGAAGTAAAGAACAACCAAATGGGTCCCATAAAGAGTCCCACTCAATAGAAATAATGTAGTCCTAGCCTTATAGTCTATAAACATTACAAATTTTTTTGTTTCCATAATTAAATGCTCAATTAGTCTAATAGGTCCTACAAATTTTGATTTTACAGTAGACGGATCTAATAGTTGTTTTCTCGTTGTTTAAATAATGTCATTGATTCATTATAACACAGATATCTAATGAGAGGTCATCAAATTCTTCTTCAACTAAAATTTTTCTTCCCTTCGATCTAAAACTATCACATGTATGAGTATGTAAGAGAATATTATTAATGTAATGATGATCCAATGAATCGGTATGTATTGTGCCAATTTTTAGGGTGGGTTTGAATGAATATAAATTATTTTTAGTAGTCTTGGTCAATACCACTTCATCATTAATAACTAGAACATAATGAAACTCTTATTGTTGAGGACGTTCATATTCTTCCTATAACTTCCCTATAGACCCCAAAACCCCCCAAAATAATCCACTTTTAGAAATCACACATCAAGCATAAATATTAGTTTAGTCTAAAGTGGAATTTTATTTTGATGTGGCGAAAAAAAAATTATTGTCTCCACTCACAATGTATTGGATTTAAATTCATATATACATATACAAAAAAAATAATAATTATAGAATTATAATGAAAATATTTAATCCATTCTAGGTGGAACACATGTCTGGATCTATTTTCTGAAGTTAAATTATCAAAACTACTAGAACGGGTAATAGTATTATGCTTTCCTGAAAAATCCTATACAACTGCTAGAACTCACTAAAAAATAGAAGGATCTAGAATTTTTATCTACAAAATCCTATGGTGGTAGGAAGTGTTCACTCATTACCCATATTAACAGAAATGTTATGTTATAATGGATCTCATTATTGAATAATATTTCAAAAGAATGGGATTTGGTTATTGGGAAGAAGAGTTATATAAAACCAATATATGAACATTTGGGTGGTATAACCGGATCAGATCTTTTGATCTGGACCGGTGGTCCAACGAGGCACCATAAACCATCAAATGTAGATATTGATATATTTTCCACTAGTATTGTTTGATTGATTTAGTAACCTTCTAAAAAACACGTTTTTCTAGGTATATAATTTTTAATTAATGTTATGACTAAAGTGTTTTTTTTATTCTGATTTATCTCTAGTTCCACTTGATACTAGCGAATTTGATACAACATCTCTATTAGTTTTCAATATATTTTTTATGGTGATGTCTAATCTAAAATACCTTAAAATGTATTTTCTGACTCATGATTCATTTTCATTGAATTTGTTTGCAAATAATTCGTGTTCTTGATATGAGTAATAAAAAATTTCAACAGTTCCTCAGGAGCTGATATCCAAGAGAATCGGTAATGATCATCATAGAAAGAATTTATTAAAGTGAATAACTAAAATGGTGAAACTAATGAATATGGAACCAAATAAGATGAAATCAATCTACCTTATGGAATAAAGAACATATTTATGAAATTTCCTGAATATACTTCAAAACTTTCTCTATCTTTAGAAAACTCAATGAAAGTCAAAAATTGTTAGGAATCAGATAGGTGAATAGAATGATTATAGTGAATTTCTATTGAATCAGTACATAATTATACATATATTAATTAGAGATCTATAGAAAAAATATAAATTATAAAATAAGATAAGACAAAGACGATTATTGGGGTCAGACTCATCATTATGATGAGGTTTAATCCAATTTATATTATAGATAAACTATATAAATATCATATATACCTACACTTTATACTCAGCCTTTGTATATATTATTCCATCATAAAATATCCAATAACCCAAATAATACTTACCACAATGACATAACTACCTCTAGTAGTTTATAAAAAGACAAAACCATCCCCCTAATTATATTTAGAAGCACCCCTTTTGTAGTAGATTCCACACAACAACTCCACTACATTGACATGAAACCCATACCCATTATCCCTAGTGTCATTATCCTACACATTCATCACACCATCTGGCAAATTCCCTTTTTAATTTATATATTATTTTAATTAATTTTAATATTCCTTAATAACTTGATTCAGATTAATATGATAAACCACATTATAAACTCATTCACATTATAATAATATTATCATTCCATTTATCATCTCAAAATAACTCATAGTCACCAATCCTTTAAAACTGGATAATGAAATTCTTAAACACTATCACAATTTTTACTCTTTCAGTTATGGTTCAAAATTCACCAAATATATTTCAATTTCATCACACAATATGTCGTGAAAAAGTCATTAGAACATTAAATCCTCTTAATATCAAAAACTACCCTCACCTCATTTATTAGTAATAGGAAACATCAAAGCATAGCCCTTCTCCCTATAGTGTGGAACACTCAGTAAAACATTTTTAACTATCCAACATCCAACACTAATAATTTTCATGATACTGATTATAATCTTTAATCATCATTTTTAGTCATTGAAAATTATAAAACTGATAACATGACTAATTTTCATGATTATATTTAATTATTGGATTCTCAGTCTTTAAAACTTTCTTAATGTATATGAACCCTATAAAATACCTTGTGTGATGCAATTCCCTTTCCAATATTTAGAAAAAATTTTATTTTCTAATGTTAAATGATACTAGTGAAGTTTTCAGTTATCCTGGTACACATGAAATTTATTCCTTCGGATACTGTTGATCCTCTTTGTGAAGACAAGATAATCCTTTTAATGTGTAAAATAATACTTACAAACTCATGAAACATCCTTATAATGTCATGAATCATACTTATAAAGTTATAAACAATACATAATAAGTCGCAAGACCTAAATAACTGGTCATGAACATCCTTATTAAGTAATCCCTTTTCTAATTTTGGTTATCTATAATTCCATAATCACACAGACAAAGTCAAAATGTATCATATAAAAAATTACATTGCTAATTTTTCTACACCTAGGTGGACCTTATAAAGTTACTTCCTTTCCTATTTTCCTAGATGTTGGCTTATGGGAAACTGTAGAGTCATGAAATCATACTTGTGAAGTCCTGTAGAGTTATAGACATTTTTTCGTGTATAATATGTGTATATTTTTTTGAGTAATTAATGGATTCTATACTGCCTCAATATTTTTCAATATTTATTATGAAAAAATAAAACATTATTCTAAAATGAGAATTATAGTGGATACATGAGAATATGTAAAAGTTCATATGTTGGAAAATAGATACATGAAAATTGATTATCATATTATATTTACAATAGAATCATTGCATTCCCTTAGATATGTTATTAATGAGTATTAAATTATTTTTTTAGTGTAACATCTCATATCATTGGAATTGGTAAAATTTTATCAATTTGACTAAATGGTAAAAATTATCTGTCAATAATATTTAGGGATTATAATGAATTTATGATTATATAAGATAATTTTTTATATGTAAAAAATAATATATATTTTCATTTCCCCTCAAAATAAATGTTCTGTTACATAGATTTTTTATATAAATCACTAAACCAAAACAAACTACAACACCTTTTATTTGATAAAAAATATAACTATTGAAATGTTTCCTATGAAATAGAGGGTTTAATAATAGGTTAACTAATTATGAAATATATTTAAAATTAAAAAAATTAAACTTTTCTACTAATTCACAAATGAAATTAAATTAGTTTAGCTAAATATCAAATAAGATCACTTTATGCTTAAAAATTATTTTTCTAAAATAATTAATTTTTTATTTTATTTTAAAACAAAATATATTATGATTAATAATGGAGAAATATATAATTGTTTTAAGTAATAAAATAACACTTATTTCAATACTTATTAATGGGAAATAATTTGAAGTTTTTTGAATATTTGGTAGTTATTTTTCTATAAAAACATTTTTCTATATATATTATGTTTTTAGTTTAAAAATAAATTCATAAATGATGGAGGATGAATTGTGAAAAATAAAAAGCATTTTTGGATTGATAATAAAAATATTTCCATAGGAAAGATTTGGTTAGTATTTTTCTAAAATGATTGGTTCTAAGGGGAATAGTATTAAAAAACGTTTTTATAAATATTTTTACTTTTTAACATCACTAGGATATAAGAATGACATTAATATTTTACAAAACGTTTTTAGAAAAAAATGGAATATTTTCATTTCCCTAGAACAATGAATTTTTAACATTATTTATTTGGTTATTTATTCTGGGGGTTTCTAAATGTTGGTGTTTGAGAACCTCAATATTTGGGTAAATTGACCTTAGTGCATTGGTGGCACACTATTGGAAGAAGATATGTGGTTAAAAATATGATTCAAATATTTTAGGAACAGTTGATTTTTTCATAATTGGGAAAGGATTTTTGAATTTTGTGGGGGTTTTCATAAATTATGTGGTTTTTTTAGAGACAATGGTTCTGGCCTTGTTGGCACAAATCTTCTCTGACCATACGACCAATCCAGAAAGTTTTTCTAATACATTAATTTTATTTTTTTTACCATTATTATTATATGTACATAATATGATTTTTTAGTAATTTATTATCCCCACTCATGTGTATCCTATACCTCATGCCTTGAATCTCTCCTACCATTGATTTTTGATAAGTTCTTATATTTTTTAGTGATTTCATTCAATATATTCTAGGATTTCTCTTGATTTCATATTTCTTTCATTTTATTCACACTTGTTCTTCCAGTAACACTTAGTATAAAAACCATAATTTTTTATTTTGATACACCATTTTTTAGGGGGGTTTTATTATTTTTACATTTTCTATTTGGTGGGTGAGGACCTCTCAACACGAATCATGTGGTTTTCATTAAATTCCACACGTTTTTGTCATCTCTGTAGTTGTTTCTATTTAAGGGTATTTTTTCATGGATTTTAATTTATTATTGATTTCCCTTAATTTTTTATAAAATTTACTTGAATTTGATATAACTTTGATGATTTTTCCATTCATGATTTGAATCGTAGAGTTTTATGGATGTATGATGGATTATAGTGGATTTTCATAGGGAATTTTTGATGATGAATTCTATTTTTTTCAAATGAATCAAAGATGTATTATTTATTAATTAAATTTTTGGAAGGTGGAATTAAATCATTATTAATTTCTACTAAAAGGTTTATTTTTTATGGGAATTGAGGTTTTATGTAATTGGCCTTTAGACAGATTATGTTATTAGTACATTTTGTTTTTTATATGAATTTAATTGAGTAGAAAATTGGAGGCATTAGGTGTGTGTGTCAACGGCTTGGGGGGAGGGCTCACATGCCAAGGTTTCCCACTAGAAAGAAAATTTTGTCCATGTAGACCAAAAGACCCCATGAATGAAACATTATCTTGGGAACTAAGAGATCCCCTGGGAGAAGAGTTATCCACATCGACCAATGGAGAACATGTAAATGATGTATCCCTGTGGGATGAGTGAGATTTGTGAAGGTTGTTCCTAAGGAATACAGAGCAGGATTCCTAATATTTTTGAATTAGTTTAGATAATAGTGAACCTAGGGTCATTATAAGTCACAATGTTGCCCCTTTTTGTATCAAATGGTAAATATTTTATAGTTTGCAGTTTTTCTATATTCATATGGTTGATACTAGTGCCTTATATGGTTATAATATATTATTTTCATGCGAATTTTCGATTACTGTTTCTAATATTGTGGTTATATTTTTACGCATGTTTATTCCATGTTTGGTTTTATTGAGAATGATTATGTCGGTTGAATTTATTTCCTTAATAAATCATTTTTAAACAGTTTTTTTAAGATAGATTGTTAGAGAAACTCAAGAGGTACTTTTAAGTTATTGTTTTCAAGTTTACATACTTTTATAAAGTGATATTTAGTTTGAAAATGTATTTATAATCTAAAGTTAATGGTTTTTATGTTTAATGTCTTTAAATACATTCATGGTTTGGTCATACTTATATTTTTTCCTCAGAACCTACATATGTCCTAGGGAATTTGATGAAATTATTTTTTCATGACATTGGTAAGGGAAAGGGAAAAAATATTTTAGTGGTCCACCATGAATTCTAATTTCTGTTATTGTTTTCATATGGTTGACAAATTGGTTATAATTTTGATCCCTCATAAATAATGTTTTGGATTTTTGTTACTAGGATGTTATATGTTGGTTGTTTTGATCTGATTCCATGATTTAATCTGTGATTATGGATATTATATGTGTATGTCTTGTTTATGACCAGTGATGTGGTGATGTTATTTTATACATATTTTTAAAAATGGTTTTGTTTACATTTATTTATATGTATATATGTATGATTAATTTTATTGAATGGTAGTTCCACCAAATTTGTGGGTGGTTAATTCTAGATTTTCAAGGGAAAAAACATTCCATAATGGTTAAATGTGATGCTCCAATGCTTGTCTCTAACCCATGGAAATCAGGAACAAACATTAGTCTATGTGGCATACCAGCTCGGGCAATGGGTCAAGTCGAACTGGGATAGTTCTATACAATAGTGATGTATTTTATTTTTAATATTACAGATTTAAAAAATATTAATGTTAATTTAAAATAATACATTTAACATTTCAGAACATATTTTGTATTTTCCTCAAAATACGTTTTAATGTTTAATATATTTAATAGATTATAATTATTTTCCAAACTTATTAGTAGTTATATTGAATATAATGAAATTCATATTTTTAATTAGATGGTCCAAATTAGGTATTATGACATATTTTGTTAAAAAAATAAATTAAATTTGTCAGGTAAAAATTAGTTCCCATGGTAAAAACAGAAAATATAAGAGGATTAATCCAATGGGTAACAAAGCTAAAAATTGTAATATATATATATATTTAAATTAGTGTATGGGGGAATTGATTGACCAAAAATCCTCACCCCCTATGATATTGTTTACATATGGAGGCACATTCCACTGAGATGTAACATTCCATTTTTATAATGTTATTTGTATTAACCAAAATGAATCCCCTTTCACTTATAAAAGGAGCTCACACACACCCCAACTATCATTACAACACAATCCTCTTTCCGTGAAAAATATTCATAAAGTCTCACCCAAACACACATATCAATAAACTATATGTATTTATCTTTTCATAATAACCATCTTCAAAAAATTAGTATTTTGAAAACATGGATTATTCTATTGAATAATATTAATTTTTTAATCACTCATCTTCCATTTTACATCACCTATTCTTCTAACACGTCCCAACATACTACAATAATGGTAACCTGATTACTTCGGTATCCAATTTACACTGAATATTTATTATGAAAATGTAATAATAATTTTTCTCCTTCCATAATTATTAATAACTTAATATTGTGTTAATGTTCATATAGAGGTTTATATCCCTATGAATGATATGTTTTATTTTTATTACTTCCTTACATCGATGGTCCAAAGGGTTTTATTAATGAATAAATATTATAATTATGAAATAATTATGATTATAAAATGAGAAATCAATTTCTATATCTCTACTTTATGGGAAATAAATATGTCATCTATGTGAACCTAAATACCACTGCATCCATAGAATGATTTCATTTCATTTATCATCACCTTCATAAATGAATTATTCTAGGAACATATATAGTGCTTTATTTTTCTATAATAATAAAATTGTTTCAAATGTTTATATTAAAATTGTACTTGTTATTAATGTCCCAACACTTCCTCTTTTAATATTACAAATACATGTTTGTAACAAATTTTATACTAAAACAATGACTAATAATTTCATGAAATTAATCTAAATATTCACAAATCATTAAAATAATAAATTATTGTTCTATTAATAATCTGTGAATGCTAAATATTCTATCAAAAAGTGGAGATCAACATCAATATTTTAATTCTTATTCGAAAGACTGAAAAATCATTAACACATGATGATGAAAATAAAATACAACAAACATTAAAATGAATAATATATAAATATAATAAAGTAAAGAAAAGATAAAATAAATCAGTAAAGTTCTAAAAAATGTTACTAAGTAGGTTATATTAACTATTCATGAATATTAAGAACCATTATTGAAATTGTGAGAAAAGTAAATGGATTTGGGTAGCTCGAATTTTATTCCTTGACTTATAAGGTTTATTCATGAGCCTAATTCATCTATGTTATATATATTATTCTATTTACCATTTTACATGAAATTTTATCTCGAAAAAGAAGATATTTAAATTCATATATTGTTTCATTGAAGAAATTATTTAAATCCTATGCATGGATAAATTAATTTTCATCCTCTTTAATGACGATTTATTTTCCATATTCACATTCTCTCCTCCCAAAAATGATCATAATTGGGAAAAATTATGTATTATAACATATCACCTTAATTTTTATCTTTTCCATTTTTTTAAATGTTTTTTTAATAAATTTATTAATATGTGGGTGTCAATAATGGTTGAAGAATCTTTCCACATATGCCACATAGAAGGGCCCCGGGACTGTGGCCTGAAGTTCTCAAGAACCCTTTCTAAAATCGAGTGGGGTTTGAATCAAAAATAAGCCATTGGGTGTGTACATCGGCAGACTATTACCTAATGGGTTATAGTAGAGTGCAAAAATATGTAGAATATGATATAGTATGTTGAAGTGGAATAGTTATAATTATAAAAAACGTGATAAACAAACAATAAGAAGAAGACGTGTAATTAGCAGATACATCTAATGACGATTCCAATACATACATCTATACAAAATCAATTATGTAGGGTAAGGGGATACAAGCAAATACCACATGCGGAAAAATTATCCAAAAAGGTAAAAACAACATCTAAAAACATCCCAAGCATAGTTTATCAGTCCTATCCCCCCCCCATAATTGATTCTAAAAACCTAAAATGATCAAGCATATGAAGATTCATGCTTCCCATTGTCATCAATTTTAGTCACAAAGTATGATTGGGTTCTAAAGGTGGCGTAATAAGTGTGTTATATACAATCTAATATGGCCCCAATCTAGGATTTGTATATCAACAAATTATGTTAATTATAAAATGAGTAGTGTGTCATTATTAATTATTACAAAAAAATTACACACATTGGATCGGTGTCCCACTTGTGTACCCATCCAATTTACATTCTTCTACTTAAGATAGTGATTATAAACAAAATTCTCATTCAAAGGTGAATTTATAGAGGTAATATGTAAGAATATTGAATCTCCCCATGCTTTCAATTGGGGTTGGAGGAAACATCCATGTGTTTTCAAAAATAAAAGGATCCTATAATTTTAAATTATTTATTTAATTTTGAAATTCTATTAAATTATTTATAAATATAAAGAGATTCCCCCGAGCCCGTAGTTATAAATTAAGAGACTATTCTCAAGTGTCTATCTAGGGTCTCTATATAATTCCATTGCCTAAGGAGTCCCTCAATGGTGTCCCAAGAATGAATACCATGATTAACTCCTAGGATGAAGTGATAATGTAAAATCTAACCTCTATGTTTGTAACCAGTTTCATTTGTAGGGGAATGAGTCTCTCTCTGGCATGGTACAACCATCAATACTTCTAGCTAATCCAAGGGGTATCGTAATATAATCCAAATGCAAGTGATGATGTCCTCGAATGATGGAGCTAGATTGATGGCTTGTTTAAGAGGAAGGAGATATTTTATATGATGGAGGAAAGTGTTTCAACCACTAGAGGGGAGAAATCATGAAATAAAATGGGTAAAATAATTAATGAGTCATAAAATGGTAATTTAACCTTCACACACATTGGAACATTTTTTGGATGCATGGTTGGACAAACAGTGCTTCAACCCTACACTGATCCACAATGTTAGAGGGTCACCCCACACAGCTAGGCACATGGTTTGTTTAATTGTGTGTAACCCATGAAAAATTCCACTATCTATATACTACAGTAGGACACATTAAATTTACCATGTGGTTTCAATATTCTAGAGAAATATTATGACCCTCGACACCCCATTGTCTGCGACCAAATGGTTTAAATAAACTATGCAGGATGGGCAGTTAGGATTCTACAAATAGTGTGTCCTCGTCTATATCTATCTATTTTGGGAGTACAGGTTCCAAAAGAGACCCCATACAGACTTGAGACCTACTTGAATTCCTTCTGCATCATAAACATGGACAAAAAAACACTTTGAACAAAAAAATACTGGTTTGTACCATGAGAGAAGTTGAGGTGTTAAATCCTTCCCTCTTTAAGAAAATACATCCCGGAGGTTCCCTCATAAGGGTGGTGTGTTGTAATCAGTGAAATGATTTGAACACTATACAAGTACATAAGCTTAACACTCCTAGGTCTCCTCCTATATGCATCCATGCTTCCATAGAACTAGGATCATAGGGACTGACATTTCTTAGAGACCCTTTGTGCTTCAATCAATGATAAGCATTGGATGCTCTTTGTAGGATGAATTCGACTCAAGAACAATATCTTTTAGGTTAAATTAATGAGATGGGACATCATGATATTAATGAAGTAGTAATACAAGGTAAATATGGTGCATGTCCCGATACCTTTGAGGTAACAAAACCTGATAGACTATTATCCTGACAATTTCCACTATCTCAAAATGTCTGATATAATGAGGTGGAAACATTACATATCATTAAAATCTTCTATGACCCAATATAGGGGATACATTAAAAAAACTCAATTTTCCACCTCGAACGCTAGAGGTATAGAACAAATATTGGTATTAGATGTCTTCCTAGACAATGCTACAACCATAAATTTCTGAATCAACTATAATTTTTATGAATTCCCCTGAACAAGACCAGGACCCAATAGAGTTTCCTCACATATCTCTGGCCAGCATAACGGTGAGTGACATAGTCTACTACAGAGGGCCTCATAAAGAGCCATCTGAATCATTTTAAAAAAATATAATTTTGTAATAAAAATCCTCCAAAGGAATTCCTTTTTCAATGAACTACCTAAATAAAGGATACATTCCTATATAATATCCTCTAACAGTTGTATCGTCTGCTCAGACTACATATGGGTATGGGGGTGATATATTGTACTCAATAGACCTTTGAACCCAATGCCTTTCTCAACGCATGGAAGAAGTTTAATATAAACCTAGAATCTCTGTCGGATATATTTGAATATATAAAATAATTATGTTATAGTATCCCCAAAATATAATGCCTCAAAATATTTTCAATTAAGATGGTTTCGTGAATCGGTAGAACGTGTGATACATTGTTCATATTGTCAATGATAACCCATATTGAATCACTATCTCAAGGGGATCTTGGAAATCCAATCAAAAAATACATCGTGAATTCATCCCATTTCAACTCAAGAATCAATGTAGGCTCTATAATTCTAGTATGTCTCTAATGATTTACCTTAACCTACTGAAAAGTGGAGTACTAATGGATGAATCCAACTATATAAGTCTTTATACCTTGCCACTAATTTTGACTACACTTGCATTGGTACATCTCAGTAATACCTAGCTGAACCACACAGAAAGATCCATGAGACTCCTTTATAAACTTTTCATGTACATTAAAAGGCACCAAAAGTTTCCCACAGTAGAGTAATGTTTCATTTTCATCAATGACAGATCCAGGAGGTGTGTTCGCACCTATGAAGCTGTCTCTCAAGACAAGACCCTTTTAATTAGATAACCACCTCATTAGAACTGGCTCCAAAATGGGGAATGTAACTGCAAGAGCAGCTAAAAATCATTACCCATGTTGGTCTTAAACTTCTAGGTGCATCTCATAGAACAAGTACATCAACTAACACTGACTATATGGCTCCGTGATATCATTTTTATGTGTTTTCTAAATTAATGAATTAGTTATGACATTACACATACCAGTTGTTTATGATAGCTCAATTTCAAATAATTGTAGGTACTAAAACGACTTATTCTTCCTCAGATTAATTTCATACAATGTGGATATGTATTTATAGATTTTATGATCTTTGTAAATGATATTCCATTCACCAAATAGGTAGTGCCTGCATTAGTGAAGATCATGAACAACGCATGCTAAATTCAGTCTATGCAAAGGGTAATTCAGATCATGATGCCTCAGCTAGAGAGATCCATATGCTACAACCTAAGCACCCAGTATCATTAATGAAACTATCTCAATCCTTGAAGCATAAAAATAGATAGAAAAACTTCTGTGTGGTTTAGGATGAATCAATAGCATTTCTGATGTGAGTCTCCAATTTTATACATGAAATACTACTCACAAGCTTTAGTACCTCCTTATTTCACACCCTTCTTAGGAAGACCTATACGTGGCACTGAAAATTAGTATAAATCTAGAATGAGTATCATGTAATATCCACCGAACCCTATGAAACGATGTATATCTAACTGATTCTTGGTCAAATCCAATGAAATCATGCTACTAAAATAATTAGGGAAAACTGATACACATTCCTTAGATATGAAATTACCCAGGAGGTGAACCTTTCTAATCCAAAAGTGGAGTTTTCTGAGATTCACATATTTTAGTTGCTCTCTGAGTTTACTCATCACAAGCCCAAGATGGATGGAATGTTCATTTATGTGGTGTGAATGAAATAATATACCTTCTATGAAGGCCGGCAAAATTTATTCAAGATATGGGTGGAGAACATGATTTATTAAATCTGTGAAGACTGTTGATCTATTTGTCCAGACAAATGACATTACTATATAATCGTACAATCTACACCTACTTTATAATGTTGTACATAGTATGTGTGATGTATTCACATAAAACTGATGATATCCTGATATCAAATCAATCTTAGTGAAAATGGTCACTCCCCAGTGCTGGTCGAAGAGGTCGTCTATCAAAAGATGTGGATGCCAGTTCTACACTATAGAACGATTCATTCAGTGGTATTTCATTAAAAATCTTGGGGTTCTATCAAAATTCTTTTTGAAGTGGACTGTTGAACCCCATGCTGGTTTTCTGGGGTGAATAAAACGTTTTTCCTCTAGATCTTCCAGCTATTTCATGAGTTTAAAGAGCTCTATAAGTTACATTCTATATGGAAGTATGAAAGATGGTGCCTACCTATCACATTATTTGTGGTGAACATGACCTCTATACCATGAGGTATGCGAGATAAATCTTCCGGGAAGATGGTCCTGAAACCAACCACTACCTAAGGGAATTCCATAAACATCATCCACCTAATCTCTTATGAAGAGACTACACACCTGATATTTCACTCTACCCATCCTTGTACACTTGGGTCCATATATACATTTATGATATACCATTAGATCTTATGAATATACATGATTCCCATGGGTGATATTAAAGGCACCCATTGGTGATAGAAATCCACATGGTATCAATAGATAATTAGCTAGTATCTAATGAGAATGATGTCGAATATGATCATATAGTGGACGTACAAAATCCGTAGAAAATGTCATCCACAAATCTCAAAGGAAACTCCATACACTAGGGTAAATCTCCATCTCAAAATAATATCATGTGTCAGGATTTCTTATTCAATAGTAGAAATCAGTCATTAAGAAAATACTTCCCATATTTGTATTAGATAGAAAATATTGTGATGGACTTGTATAAAAAAGTGTTGAAACTAGAGTTAAAGAAAACAAAATTTAATCTCTTAAAATAGATGGATATAAAATATTTTAATCATTTGTAGGATGAAAACATAGATATTGAAAAAACCATAGCCCGGATATTCTTCATGATTAGCCAGAGAAATTCTACATTGGAATCACTAAAACTCTAGTCCTTGATTATCTAAGCCATGACCACCCCCTCGACAAGATCTTTTGGTATAAGACTAGCTACCTTCCTCACAAGGATTCAGTTATACTAAAAACCAAGGTAGTTCTATTATAGAGCCCCACTCACATGGAACTATTCTAAAAGATCATTAGAAACAATGTAAGTGACCTAACCTACCGCATGACCATCACTCGATCAAGACCGTCACAGATCAAGGATTTCTGTGTCAGGTCTTGTCACACTGATGACAAGCCAAATTTCAATCATTGTGTTCCACCTAGTAAGTACCACCTCCACGTGTACCCCCAAAACATTGATTCCTGCAACTGTATAAAACAATACAGTACCTGGAAGCTAAATTTCCATGTTTCATATAACATGACTCGCTAATATTCTGCTCAATGATGAGATCATGATTCACTATCATATATGTAGTGGTCATTTGAAATACATTCTACCACAAAGAGGTTGTCCTAAAAAATTTCTCCCTCAAATCACCTCACAATATTCATCTCATTATTCGACAATGAAAGTGAAAAATTATGTAATTCATCCAAACAAGGTTAATATTCCATCACTAACACATATCCTTACTTAAGGTGGATGAACTCACTAACACAGTCTATTGTCAAGGACAACAGAAAGAAATAATCAATTTAATCTATCTGGATTTACACTAAGACCATACCCTGATTTCGACCAGGAAGAATTACCTTGTCCAACCAATGCTTGGTTGAATCAAATAGCTTGTAGGTTTCATGGTTGATCCTTTACAATGGAGGCATCTCAATATGATCGAAGATCAACAACAATACCTCGACCCATCTGTTGAAATCCAAAGGTCTTCCATCCCTTGAAAAGTTCGAATAATGATGAAACTAATACTCTCTGGTCATCTCTACAATAGAAGATATAGTTTTGCGAGAACCCAGAATATATTGTATAACCAAAAGAAGTTATCATGAAACTAGGTGTCAACACCTAGTGGAAGGTCTATATGGGGTTCCACACATGAAACTATAAGAGTAATCCGGAGTGTCTCAGGGAAAACCACCTTCAGCTTATGCTCATCACCACTATCGTAGAATGTAACACAAGGTATTCATAGTAGAATATCTCAACATATTCAACGAACATTCTTCATATTGAATTTATAGTAGATAGGGAAGGTGATAAAGAAGTAAATACAATCCCTACATATAAGCAAGCTACATCACTAAGACTTTTCCATGAGCTAGATTATGGTGATTAGAACAAGTCACAGAGGAAACATTGGAGACATTCCCTACATCACTGCTAAAAGTTCAGGTCAAGGTCAAGGTCTCATGTCGCACACATATAAGGTTCCCTATTTATTTTAATGGTTATAATAATTTAAATTCATTTATGTATTTAAATTACCTTTTTATGGTTGAATTAGATGAATTTACATATCCAATATATATAAGGCACCTACACAATATAAATTGGAAGATGGTTTCCATTAAATCATAACTACAACACATTCCATCCCATGTTGTTGATGGTACATGGATCAATATTCCATAACTGATTACATAAGGTGTCTCCTTTAACCCATTTAGGAAAACATTGTTAGGTCATTAAATGAAATTTAATTTTTAGTAATTTTTTTGTCTTGTATAAAAAATTAGACAATAAAATATATATCCAAAAAATAACTATTTACAAAACACAATTAAGGTACACACGATATTAACAATCCAAACAAGTAATGCTCAATGATAAGTAAATATCGCTTGCTATAGTGCATGGAATTTTATGTCCAATTATGCCTAGTTTAATGCATGAATTTGAAATGCCTTCATATCATCAAGATAGGGATAAACATCAAATACTAATAATATCAATACAATTAATCGCACAAAACATGTGTGACACCCAATTGTAATTCCCATAAAACCCTAACAACACAAGAAACAACAACATTTACCCATCCTAGGTACATTGGAATTCCTCTGTATTTCAGCTAGATACTCCCAAGAATAGGATCATTTCAATATTCATATCTCTTTTCTCTTGTCGAAACCCAAATAGGAAGGAAAAAAGGAAAAAATAGCTCTTATTCCACACTGTAGCATCCCTCTCTAGATTCCACATAGCGGTTCCCCGAGATGGAAGCCACAAGACCTCAAGAGATTCTCCCCGAATTCCCGATGACATTGAATAATAGTTAGGTCCTTGAATATGTCTGTGGGAAGACTAAAACGTCATTGGTCAAAGTGGAGTGTAGTAATATATATATAATCACAATCATTATAGGGTACTAAAAAAATTATATTTATTAAATTAATAGGATAAAAATACCATAAGTGGAATCTGTGTAATAAATAGAAACAAGTAATTATAATTCCACGACATATGTCTATAAAAAAGTAAGAATGAAGGGTAAGAGTACACAAGATTATACCACATATTGGAAAATATAACAAAAGTCAAAAAAACAACAACTACAAGAATCATGAGCATAAGCTCAGTCCTATTCCCCCATCTCCACCCTAGAACTGTAAAATTTTTATTCATCTGATGCTTCACACATCCTTTTGTCAATACATGTAGTCATGAAGACTTATTGGGTAATAAATGTTGACCAAGTAAGATGTGATGTATAATGTTAATAAGAAACACCCAATGATATCTAGATATGCCCATTATAGGAATTATAAATTGAGACGTTTCTTATAAAAAATAAATAATAAACGTGACAAAATAAATACAATCATTCGACTTGGCTGCCATGTAGACACTCATTGAATTTACCTACCCCATCCCAAAGGGTGAGTTTGAGCCAAATGATCTTGAAAAGTTAAAGTGAGGGAGGTAATATTCATGATGAATAACTATACGAAATCTTGTGATTGGGCTTGGAGGACACACCCCTATGTTTTCATAACCAAATGATTATTTCTCATTAGAAATATTTTATGTTATTTTTATATTACATTAAATAATTTTTTAAAAAAAACAATAGACTGTCACCCTCATCCTGTCCTTATAAATTGAGATATAATCTCCAAGTATCGCTCAAGGGACTTGGTGTAATTCTAATACCTATGGTTTCAGTGAATTGTAAACCAAGAATAAAGTCCCATGTTCTGCTCCATGAATGATGTGATAATTTTTAAACTTTCCTCAATGTTTATAACTAGTATCACGTGTAGTGACATGGTCTCAATCATTGAATGTTACAACCACCATGTCATAGATCCTATCTATTGGGTCTCCCCTAGGGAACTGGTGTTACTCATATGGAGGTAAAATTGAAAATTCATGGTTATCCAATAACATGTATAGTTATTTTCACCTCTGAAGGGCATAAAACCCATTAATATATTCTGAATAGTATCCATGATGAGTATTTCCAAGCGGTCCTTAAGTCACAACTATTTTTATGATCCTCGACACTAAGGTGAAGGAATTAAATAAAATAATGCATATAAAATTTCAATCAAAAAGTGACATTTCATTTAAATAGTGCATTTTTATCAAATTTGGAATATTTGTCAAGGTATTCCCATTGGGAAATCCATTCATGTTATAAAGCAGAATCCACACAAACAAATCACGTGGAAAATTCAATTAGTTCAATGAAATTCATTACATTTATGAATTAGTTATGTAACCACACACCCAACGGATATTTTAAAATTTTAAAATAAGAGGAAAAATATCCCTTGAAGGTGAATCACACCAATTGGGGTGGGAAAAACCATGTTGATCAACATAAGGGGGTGATTCACTACTAGATAGGGTCATATTTTGTATGATTAGACTTCAAATTAATTTAATTTAACAAATTAGAGGTGATGTATGGAGGGTGAAACTCATGGAATGATGATTTATATTATGTAACGAAACCAAATGTTGGTAAAAAACCTTGTCCACCTACACCGGATGAAACCATCAAATTAACTGAAAATAGGGAAAATGATATTGCACATAAATAGTGATGAAAAGGTATAGGAAACTATATATATAATTGATGGAATTTATTATATTACCAAGATCATCCAATGGATTATACAACGAGTGAAACAGATTTTGGATGGGGGAGGTATCTTTTCTCGTTATTGAGAGGGTAGAGTGCTCATGTGTGAGGACAGAGAGTGTTTCAGTCAATGGAGGATAAAAATTGTGAAATGAAAAGGGTTAAATGATTAATGTGTGGTAAAATTGTAATTTCATCTTTACTCACTGTGGATCATGGTGTGGAAGCATGGTTGGATAAAGCATGTGCCAATCCACTATTGAATATGGGAACCTCACACAGTTTGGTGAACGATTTATCTCACAGTGTGAAAACCATGAAAGGTTCCACTGTCAAAACTTGGTTTTTTGAACTGGTGTACACCTTTGGTCTCATAGTTGCAAAAATATTTTCACCCCCCGTCACCCCACGGTCTGTAACCTTATAGTGCAAGAAAACCATGCGGGATTTGATGCACAGTTTCTACTAATTGTGTGGCCTTCTCTTCCACATACAATCATGGGGCTCCCGGAACTGAATTATCCCCTAGACACACTTGATAACTCCTTTAATCTCTTAGGAAAAAGAAATAGTTTAACATAATGAATTTTTAACCAAAAACTAAAAGTCGATTCTTTGATAAAATTCTAGATATTATAAATGTATTTAAAAATATATAAAACTTTTACATCCAAAATCATAAAATATACCTATCAATACATATTTCATATGTAAAAATTCTATTTATCTTCGAATAATGAATTATTTATTTTTCCTTATGTTTAAATATTTTAAAATAAATTCATTCCATATTCCCAAAAGTGATCATTTTGATAATGAATAGTAATTTCATTTAATTATGATTGTGGGATAGAATTGTTTATAAGGATTATATTATATTCAATCCAAAAGATATCTCTATGAATAATTTATGTATTTTAAATAAGAAATTAATTTATGTTCTGAAATATATATTTTGGTTGATTTATATTTTTGAATCGATCGAGCTACTGTCGATATCACATTATGCAATAAAATTTACAAATGATATAAAACAAATTTATTTACAATTTTTTCCACGATATGATGAATGATTAATAACTTATCAAACATAAATGTATGGATGATTGAGACATAGGGTACAATATCAAAATAAAATCATTTTTTATGTTTTATATATCACTAGATAATGATGATATGTGTGAATATTATTACTATATTCAAAACAAGATGTGTAGACATTAGTGTTATGTTCCAAATAGGATGTATGGACATTATTATTATATTCACAATATGGTGTGGGGATATTGTAGTAATGTTTCCAAATTTTTGTTTTGGAATGTGATAAATCATGACTTGTTCACAAGGTCATGATTTCTTATGGTTAATTAGGTACCATGCATTTACGTAAAAAAATACAAGTTTATGATATTTTATGTGGTGCAGGATTATGGTCTCATATTCCCTCACTCTTATTCTATAATATATGGTTGATCATTACAGATTACATAGAAAATATTTATTGGTTCTGAGAAAATCCATCATACTATCCTCATTTTTAATTTGAATAAAACTATTGATGGAAATGATCAAAATTATAAAATTTATTTGAAAGATAAATTAAAGAGAATAAATTTTATATGAAAGAACACAAATGGATTAGAAGATGATGTATATTACTTATGGTTCACCAAAGACTGCTCTTAATATCTTATAAACATTCAATACAACAATTTTTATCTTAAGAGGGAACAAAAATGAAGTCTAGTGATGAAAATGATTTCTATAATGGGGTGTTGGAAAATGTTATGAAACATCTAGTAAACATGCCTTTCCTCGATGATGTGAAACATATCCCAACGTATTCTATGTTTTTGAAAGAGAAATGTACCCACAAGGGAAAATTTAATGTCTATGAATATGATTACTTATAAAGGAATTTTCCATCCATGATTCAACATGATTTCATATAAAATGTAAATACTCAGGAACATTTACCATTCCCTATAACATTTGGAAATGTTAATTCAAGGATTTCAGGAATGATTATGGGGCCTCCATCAATGTTATTACCCAATTTGATTACTGATGTATCTAGTATAGAGAATTGTAACCCTCTAGAATTAACATTAAACCATCCAATAAAAGTACTAATAGGATGGCTAGAGTAAAATATGATGTTCTTATTTTAGTGAGATAAATTATTTTAACTATTTATTATATGTCTTAGATATTGAAGATGATCATTTTAGTACCCATGGTCCTCTCATTTCAGGGATAAAATTTTAGAAAACTAAAAAAAATCAATGTTTAGAATGGGACATATTCTTGGGAATTTGGAGGATATTTTTTCATTTCAATATTTTTCATTATATAAAACATGTTATTGTGAAACATTCATCCCAAAAAGTAAACAAGATAGAATTTTTTTCCACTTATATGTTCCCTAATTCATCAGGTGATGAAATACCAATAACTGATTTAAGAGATTTGAATTTTACTTGTTGTTTAATCTAAAAAAATGTTAAATGAATAATCGTGATGAGTATTTGGATTTTGAGACTACTAATCTCAACATTAATGAAGATGAATTTCTAGACACCCCTGAACCATCTAGTGATCTCCCAAGAGACGTTTCCAAATTTAATCAAGAAAAAAGTCTCCATAACATGAAAATTTTACATCATGATGAATTTCCTTTAAAATAATATTCTACCCATAATCAATCATACCTATGAGAAGTTTCCATTGATAGAAAAAACACAGATAATTTAGAGTATAAAACACTTCCAAAGAAACTAAAATATTATTTCTTAGTTGAGGATGAAAAATTCCCGGTCATAATTTCAAATATCATTTAAAGGGGACTAGAGAACCAAATATAAAAAATCATCAAGTCCCATGTGAATTATATAGGATGGAATAACTCGTATTTAAAAAGAATCAGTCCTTCACTATGAATTCATAGACTTTTGTTGTGAAATGCTAAACCTATGATACATTATGAAAAGAGATGAAAGCCAACACTTTTGGAGGTTTCATGGAAATCATTCACACCTTAGTATCTAATAGAATTATTTTTCCCATATTTTATAATTAATGGGTGAGTCTAGTCCATGTTGTTCCAAAAAACTATAACTTTACAATAATAAAGAATAAATTTTTTGATCTTTTACCTATTTAGATTCTATCTAAATAGAGAATAGTCATTGAATACCAGATGATCAATTTTTGTAACAAGGAAAGTACACATAAAATTGACATTCCTTGGCCATGTCCTTCAAATAAATGCTAGGAAATCCAGCTATTTGTTTCGTAATGGGTTCTCAAGTTATTTTAAAATTCACATTTCACTTGAGAATCAAGAGAAAACTATTTTAAAGTGTCCCTTTAAAAAATTTTCATATAAGAGGATGCGTTTCAATTATTGTAATGCTTTAGTAACTTTTTCAATTTGTTTTATGGGAATATTATCCAATTTTTTAGAAACCTACATGGATGTTTTTATGGATGACTTCACTATTTGTGGCTCATCATTTGAAAATTGATTGAATTTTTTTTCAAATGTTTTTGAAACATGAATTGAAATAAATATTGTTCTAAATTATGAAAAAATCTTTTTATGGTTAGTAAGGGGTTTTTTAGTGACATGATATGCCTCTAGTGGTATTTCACAATGATCAATCCAATGCGATGGTCATCTATTTATTAACATACCCCAAAATGTGAGACATGTGAGGTTCTTCCTTGTGCATTCTAGCTTTTAAGGGATATTCATAAAGGATTTTAGTAAGGTGTAACCTCCATTGACTAGAGTTTCCCAAATAGACACACCATTTATCTTTGATGAAAATTTTAAACATATCATTGCAGAGTGGAAACCAAAATTGATAACCCCTCCCATTGTTCAACCACCCATGTAGGACATTCCATTTTAAATAATGATTGAACAACATAACTTTTCAATTGGGTTAGTATTAAGTCAATGGTATGAAAAGAAATATTATGAGATTATATATGCCTCTCAAACATTAGATCAAGCATAATAAAACTACCAAATAATAGTAATGGAACTACTATCTACTATATTTTCTTTAGAAAATTTTTAACTATATCTGCTAGGCTCCATGGTGGTTGTTTTCACAGATCATTCCACATTAAAATTTTTTATGAAGAAACCTGATGAAAATAAAATACTTTTGAGATGTGTGATTATTGGATTGAGATGTTTTAATAAAGAATAAAAAAGTATGTGAGAAACTTTTTTAAAAATATTTAGAAGGATACCATCAATTTTGAATGGAAAACCTCGGATCATTCCTCCAATTAAAGAAAACCATATAGATTAGGAGATTTTCACTTTAAAAATCGAGAATCCATGGATTTCAAATCATATAGACTATTTAGATGTTGATGAATTTCCCCATTTGTTTTCCATGCATCAAATTTTGTAAATTATGAGTGATTAAAATAATTTCATTTAGCATGATACTTACATGTGTTGTATTGTTATTGATAAAATAATAAAGAGATGCATTCCAAATTAGAAATTTTAATATATCCTATATTTTTAAACACTTTGAGCTATGGAGGAATATTTGGAGCACAAATAACTACATGAAATGTTCTTGACTGTTGTTTTTATTGGCCCACTGTTTTTTGAGATACTTTTGGAATTTTGTAGAACCTGTAAAAAAATTTAATTCTATGAAAATATTTCCAAATGAAATGAGATTCCACAACAATATCTTTCATTGATTTATTTTAGGTATATGAAATTTATTTTATAAGGTCATTTCCTAATAATTTGTATATATTTACATCCTACTTGTTTTTTATTATATATCCAAGTGGGTAGAGGCAATTCCCACAAGTACTGATAATGAAAAGATGATGTCCACGTTTTTCAAAAGAAATTTGTTTTCTATGTTTGAATTTCCAATGTTTCTTATTACAGATAAATTTACACATTATGAAATAGGACATTGGAATACCTTTTAACGAAATATGGAGTTCGTCACATGTTCACTACACCCTATCATCCTAAAAAAAGGAATGGATGAGTTTCTAAATAGTTAAAACCATCAAATTATAGAAATATCTGTTAACAAAAATATAATGGATTGGATTTTCAGCCGTAATAATGCAATATAGGTATATATGACAACATTCAATTTCTCAATTGGTGGGTCACCATTTAGACTATACTATGAACATTCTTATCACCTACTTGTTGAGTTAGAGCATAAATCGTTTTGGGTTATTAATTAATGTAACATGAATGTACTTTTTTCTAGAAAATAAAAAACAAAATTTATTAGGAGCTAAAGGAAATCATAAATAATTCGTATGAATTATCCATCTTATAGAAAGAAAGAACCAATAAATTTCATTACAAAATTGAACTAAAACAAAGTTCCACAAGGGATATAAAGTGTTGTTGTTTGATTCCAAATTGAAGCTGTTCATACTGAAATTTCATTCAAAATAGTATAATCCATTCATTGATACTAGCATTTTTATTTTGGATAAATTAAAATAAAGAACCTTACACAAGGACACATTTCATATTCATTGGGAACAGGTTGAATCTATTTAGATAGAATATTCGAGGTCCTCTATATGAGGACATAATCATGAAGATGAATACAATTAATTCCAGGATGTGTCTTCCCTTATCATTTATTATTGTTATGTCATAATTTAATAAATTTAACTATCACTTAATTTTATTGCACAGTGAGGATATTTCATTGTATAAGTCTGGGTTATAGTAAAATACTATGTATATTATTATATTTTTTTATTTACATTATATGTTTTTTTATTTCAGTTTTTTCAAATTTTGGCATGATTATTTTCCTCTTTTTAATATTTTTTGAATTTTATATTAAATTTAAATATATTTAATTTCAAATGTTCTATTTTTTAAATTTGATCTTTGATGATTATCCTTATGAACATTAGAAACTCATTATAAGGAGTGAACTAATTTTTCCATTGAAATTGAACATAAATAAATGTTGAAAATGAAATTGATTCAAGTTCAAATTTTTTTAAATTTCTAGAAACCCCTTAAATTTTTAATAACATGCCATATATCACTACCTTTATCCTTGATATTACAATTCCTATGAGGTTTTTGAACCCATTTTGATATCTTCTTCATATTCACCTCATTTCATAGGGAACCAATCCTTGGTTTTTTCTAATATAGTGTGATTTATTTATGTGAAAACAATAGGGGTGGGTTACATATGATTAAAATTATTGAGTCATTTATTTAGATTTAGAGTCCCCTTTTCCCATTATTAAACTTTTTATTTGGGCCTTCCTGACATAATTGATCATTT
Source organism: Viscum album (assembly GCA_963277665.1). Classification (NCBI taxonomy): domain Eukaryota; kingdom Viridiplantae; phylum Streptophyta; class Magnoliopsida; order Santalales; family Viscaceae; genus Viscum; species Viscum album. The sequence continues at coordinate 1,048,151,815 of OY728130.1, read as the reverse complement.
TTGATCCCTTTGTATCCATGTTAATCATGTTAGGTTGGCCACATTAAAAGCCAATTTTCCCTTTGCAACATGCTCTAGAAGTACAATTGCAAGAAATAGTTGAACATCTGTGTGGGTGGATGATTACATGTGATGTGATACCTTAGATGGTATTGTTTTAGGTTGAGATTAAAACTTTTAAGCTATATTTTTTTCTAATGAAAAATATATTGATGAGAGCTATGCCTATATGGATCTCTCAAATGAAATGGAGTTGTTCCTATATAGAGAACTCAATGGAAAAAATGTTTTCCCCTATATGGAACATTCCAAATATATATATATATAAGAAAAATGTAATTTTTTACACTGAAATATTGATTGAATGGGATGTAAATTCTATTCTCAGTGAAATGATACATCAGATGAGAGTAATGAGAAACCATACATGACTGAAAATTAGTATCATGTATTTTTTCATTAAAAAGAGTCAATCACTCATTATTCATCCTGGAAAATTTGGGAATTTGAACCTCAAAAATCTTAAGCTATAGAACAATATTTATAATTCTTCACGATAATAATATGTACTAGACTCACATGTGGTGAAGATATAGAAATTTCTCAAGACTATTGAAATTATTTCAGGATTTTGGATGCGAATATCCTTGTTGAAAATATATATTTGTGTATTGAGAGAAAATTAATGTGAGGTAACAATTTTTTGTGCATAAGAGATGAAAAGAAGTGGAAATGGATCGAATGATCTTAATTTATAATATTAAATATTTTTTTGAATGGGGGATGATATATTTTTAATCATGGTAATAAATTAGTGAACCCCATTACTATACATTTTTAATTTTTCTATATCTAAGGCTTACTTGTCTAGGACTCCAAATTCTAGGTTTCAAGGAATTTATAAAGTTAATATTTCAATTGTTTTTCATATATATATTAAGGATTTAAACCCCTAAATTTTTTCATTTTCTGTAAAATCGAACAAATTTTTCAATTGATGGATGTTTTAAGCTTGAAATAGAAAATTACACAATTCAATAATTTTAATTCTTTTTAATAGATTGTGTAATACATGATTGGATATAAAATTATCTTTATGTTGTGATAGAATTGAAACAATATGACAATTGATTTTTTATAAATAAGAGGAGGTGAAAACTGAATAAAAATGATTTGACGTCGTGAAATACAATTAAATTTCCTGAATTTTCAAAAGGGTAATTTGCATAGAATATAATTCATGATATCATTAAAATCTATTAATTACCATTATATGTGGTGTATCAACATTACACAACGTGAAACTGTTTGAGAAAAACTTTTTGAGAATATAACACTGAGATTTTTTATGACTGAAGAACGAAGGATTTCATGTTTTTTTAGTTTATCTCACGTAATGTATGTGATAATGTTTAGTAAAAAATAAATGTTATACGACTGTGGGTTTTGACTAATATACCTATAAATAATGAAATCTATCATCAATTAAAGGTATTTAGAGAACAAAGATACTTGTGTCACACTAATAAACAACCACCAGATGATCAGAAACCATTATTCTTTGAGAGGGAGTGTTGATATTTCGTTCTTAGTGAATATTGCATTCATTGAAGTTGTATTAGAGAATATCAAGGATGTGAATGTGATGTGTGGATAAGAAAAAAGTTGTTATTGACATAAAAATTCAATGAAAACTTTCTTCTGATTTATGATGTAATTTTTTAATATCTTTTTCAATTTCTATTTAAATTATATATTTTTAATGAATTCCTTCATTTTCATTCATGAATATAAATTAAAAAAATGGTTTGGATGGTTTTTTTATTTTTGAAGTAAATTAATTGACTTCACTATTGAAATTTCCTTGGTGAGCTTTCAGCATTGAGCATAGTTGTTTCAATTTGGGTTGATTTATTAGAGGTCTTAAAGTAATTAAATCACCTCTATAGTTGGGAAAAAGTTTATATTATGGTCTAAATATGATGTCTATTCAAATTTTATGGTTGACCAAGGGGTCATTGGGGTGCAATTAGATATTCATTTTAGAAATATATTTTGTAAACTTGGAAGAGTGGAGTGTTCGAGATGTTTATGCATGCATGTGACCACTATTTTAATTATGATTACAAACTCATTTTATATTCCTACCAATTATTTTCTACCATTCCCTTCGATTTTATTTAACTTTTGTATTTATAAATAATATATTTTCAAAATATTCAGAAAATCTTTAAATTTATATTCATTAATAAAAGTGAAAATATTACAACTTAAATTGAATTAGACTGAAGAGTTAATCTAGGGAATTTTATATTATATTCCTCTAGGGGATTAATTTTTTTTTTGTGATTTTCCGGAATAAATTTCTCAAATCAATTGGCATCATTCCTGGGGAGGATTCTTGAGTTTATTTTGTAGAAATTATATTTTTTATGACCAAAAATTATGACCCAAAATTGTTCCCTTTAGATTCTAATATTGTTAGAACATTTCACTTTAGGGTTAAAGATATAATAAATCCCCATTTCCTTGGTTTTAAATCATCCAGTAATACACTTAGAAGGAACTTGGTTAAAACTGAAATTATTATTGTTGGTAACATAAACTTGAAATAATTGGCTTCATCCTATGATGAAAATAAATAAAACCTTATGGAATATCATGAATCACCTATTGGGAATAAATTAAAATATTGTTTCACCCATCAAAGTCAAAAATTCACTGGGTTTCTAGGTGATGACCCATATCAACACTTTTATGTGTCCATCTTGTTTCATGTCAACATGAATCCTTAGGGTGATTAATTATAATCAATTAAATTTGAAGTATTTTACTTGTTCTTTATAAAGAGTTTCCAGATAATGTTTTTCTATTAAAATTCAACCTTTATTAGAGATTGGATTATAATGAATAATATTTTCCATTATATTTATTCCTACTTCAATAACTACTTTCATTTGAAAGAAGATATGTGGAATTAGGAAATCTCATGGTTAAATATTGTGTGAGTACTTGGATTGATTCTAAATAATCTGTTTTAGTTTCCCCCACCATCAAATAAGTCAGAAAATTTAGAATAAATGTTTTTAGGAGGGACTATATCTTACTGATATAATCAAGAATGATGCTACAGTGTGAGGGGCGTTGAGAAAAAATACACCAACTTCTATTAGGATATTAATTACAATTACGTCCCTTAATAATTAATAATTCTGAATAAGAGGCCTTCATCAGGTCAAATCTACCCATGAATTCCACACTGATGGTCCTAAAATGAAAAGGATTGTTAGTCAACATTATGATCTTACCACCATGTTACGGTTGATGATGTTTTCACAAAACCCACCTACATAACCCTATATGAAGAAACATTTAAATATCATGTCCTCTGTGTAATATCTTCTTCCAATGAACATTTTAGTGACCAATTCCGACAATTTTTTAAAACATATGTGAATTGAAATGTCATTTTTTTCCAAAACCCCTTTCAATTAAACAAAAAAAGAGATTTTAAACCATCCTAATTTTTAATTACGTTTGGGAAATCCATTGTAACTAAATATTTCGGATACTCGAACAACATTGAGTATTTTTCAAAGGATAATAAAGTAATTATCATCAAACATATTTCAATGATAATTATAATTCTCATTCTTGAAGAAACATTCAAACAGTAAATTACACTCAGAAATTAGAGGGATGCTTTGAAGAAAAAATGGGCAAACAACCAGATTCCTCAAAATGTCAAATCATACCTCCTTAATACCTTGATGAATCAAATGGAACAAATTTCCACTAATTATAATGAAATGAAAAATCAAATGAGTGGTGGTATACCCTTATTGTAACTTGTTAATATAACAGAAAATGGGTAGGAAATATGTGTTTGACTGAACATAAGAGGGGCACAAAAAATGAATAACATTCAAATTGTGAAAATAAAGCCTACTGCTGACACTGTTAATGAAAATACCACTACATAATGAAAATATGGAAAATTTGAAATTGATTTGAATGAAAATGAAATATCAAGAGAAGAAATTCAATTTTAACGAAAATAGAATTATTGGAAGATGATGTATGGTGTTTTTGTTTCACCAAAAGTGAACATAATATCCTAGATACATTCAAACCACCACTTACTTATCTATGTTGGGACCACCATTTATGTGAAGTGAAAAAAAAAGTGTTGGATATGGAGTATTTTGAATCATTTAATAATTTCGAGTAAAAATACATTTTCTTGATGATGTGAAAAATATTCCATCATTTGAAATTCTTCAGAAAGAGATGTGTACTGACAAGAGGAAATTCAAAGGATATGAAAAATTCAATAGAGGGTGGAATGTTTAATCCATGATTCAATGTGATTTTCCTAAAAAAATGTAAAGTCCAAGGAACACATAACATTACCTACACCATTGGGATATGTGAATTCAATTATTTCATGACGGATTTTGGGGCCTCTATCAAAGTAATGTCACATTATATTTACACATCTCTCTATGTAGGAGAATTGAAGCCCTCCAGAATTATCTTTCAACATGCTAAATAAAGCACTACCAAGACAGAGAGAGTAATAGAGGATGATCATGTTTAGGTAAGAGATTTTAATTTTTATATGTATTTCAATTTCATGGATATTGATGATGATCAGTTTAGTCCCTATGCACCTCTCATTCTAGGGGGACAATTTTTGAAAAATGAAAAAGAAATAATCAATGTCACAAATGGAAAATTTCTATGAAATTTAGAGGAGATGTTGTTCATTTCAATATTTTTCATTTCATGAATCCCCTAGGGGGTATCATTCATCCCCCTAAGTAAACATGATTGATTTTTTTTCCACTAAGATATTCCCTGAATTTTCCTGTGAAGAAATAAAATCTACCGATTTAAAAATATTATTTGTTTTTGTTTTTGAATCTGATTTAAAAAAGGATGAATATGGATAATTTAATGATTCATGGGATGTTTATACTGATGATATAAGCATTATTTAATATGAATTTTTAGAATCCCTTGATCCATCTAGTTGTATCCCTAGAGGCACTTCTAATTATTCTCAAAGAGCAGATCTTGAGAACATGGAAATTGATCATCATAATGATTGTGCTTTAAAATTTGGATCTTACCTTACTAATTATACATGTGTGATGTTTCCTTTGATCAACAAAAAAATTACATGAGTTGGAGTTGAAACCACTTTATGTGTACCTCATGTATTATTTCATAGGTGAGGATGAACAATTCCCTATAATAATTTGAAAATATTTTTCACGTGACCATGAAAACCAACTGTATGGAGTCATCAAGTACCTTAATAATGCTATAGGATAAACCTGATTATATTTAATAAGAGTCGGTTTCTTATTGAGAATTTATATAATTTTGATGGCGGAAAATGCTAAACTAGATAGTCAATTTCATGGAAAATTAAACCCAAAACTTTTGGAGGTTGTCCATAATGAAGTCGACACCCTATTGGAAAATAAATATATTCTTCCACACTATGATATTCAATGGGTAATCCAATCTATTTTGTTCCCAAAAAATGTGGATTTACAATCTCAAGGAATGAATTTAGTGGTATTTTCCCTATTATGATTCCAAATAAATGTATAATGTGAAATGTTTACACGAAGCTCAATTTTGTGACAAGGAAATACCACTTCACACTTCAATACATTGATCATGTCCTTGATTGACTAGTTGGGCATCCAAAAATTATTTTATTGGTGGATTCAATGGCTATTTACAAATTCTAATTTCACAGAAGGATCAATATGGAACCACTTTAATACAGCCCTTCAAAACCATTCATTATAGGTGGATTGATTTCAGTTTGTGTAATGATCCTGGAAGTTTTAAAAGGAGTATGATAACCTTATTATCTAAATTTCTTAAATAAATCATTGTTGTATTTATGTACTAAATACCTATTTGTGGCTCGTCATTTGATTTCTTTTGAAAACATTGGTTAATTTTCATGAAATGTGAATTGATATGAATCATGTTCTAAATTATGAAAAATATTATTTTACGGTTGGTATGTGGATTTTTAATGGCCAGTTTGTGTCCCTAGAGGGACTTATAGTTTATCAATACTAATTTGAAGTCATTTCTTCATTATGATACCTAAAAATGCATTAAATGTGAGTTCCTTCCTCGGTCATGCTGGATTTTATATGATATTCATAAATGATTTTAGCGAGGTTTCAATTCAATTTTATATATTACTCCAAAAATATGGAACAATTGTGTTTTATGAAATTTTTAAACAGGCCCTTGGGGGGGTGAAACAAAAATTTATTACCCATTTCATTATTTAACAACAGAAATGGTTCTTTCCCTTTGAAATCATGACTAATGTTTCTAATTATTCTCTGGGGGAAGTGTTACATAAAAGGATTGTAAGGAAATATAATTTTTTACCTATGCCTCAACAACTATTGATTAAGCCTAATGAATCTACACTACAACTAAAATGGATCTTATAGATATTATCATTGATATGAAATAATTTAGATGCTGTATTCTAGGCTTCAAGGTTACTATTTTCAAATATCATTCAACAATCGAATTTTTAATGAAGATATAATATGAGAAAACAAGAATTATTATATAGATATTTATATTATAGGATTTTTATAATGAAATAAAGGATAAAATTGTTGTTAGCACCCTATTGCAGATAATTTGAGAAGGATACCATCTGTTTTAGAGGAAATTCTTAGATATGTCATCCAATTAAGGAAACCATTGTAAATAATTAGTTTTTGGTTTGTCAAATTCAAAATCCATGGTTTTATAATAATTTTAATTATTTGGCTACTGATGATGTTCACCCCTATTTTTTCAAGAAACAAATTGCTAATCTATTGAGTTAGTCAAAAAATTACATTTTGGATGATCCTTACTTATGGATTGTTGGTAGTTATAAAATTATTAAGAGATGCATTCCAAATTCATAATTTTAATATATCGTACATTTTTATCAGACTCTATGATGATGAGGATGTGTTGGGCTATAATGAACTATAGTAAAAGTGATTAATTATGGTTTTTATTGGCCTAATATTATTAAATATTATTTGGAATGTTGTATAACCTGTAAAAATTTCATATTCAAAGGAAACAGTTCCAAAAGGAATGAGGTCCCACAAGAACAAAATTTTTGTTATGTATTTGATGTTTTGGGAATATATTTCATACAACCTTTACATAATTATTTTCCAAATCATTACGTTATACTTGATGTTGATTATGTCTCCATGTAGGTAGAGGCTATTCCCATTAGAGCTAATGATTCCAAAATTATGTCCAAGTTTATGACATGAATATTTTTTCATGGTTTGGATTTCAAAATAAACTAATTACTGATAAAGTTTCAAATTTTTTCAATAGCACTTTGGAATCTCTTTTAACTAAATTTGGAGTTCATATTAGGTTATCTAGACCCTAAAATCTTAGAAAATAGAACTTTTGAGTTATCCAATAGTTAAATAATAGATTTTCTTGAAAATATTGTGAACCCAAATATAAAACATTGTAAATTTGAGGATTAATGATACACTCTATGCCTATAGGGCTCCATTGAAACCCCTAATATAGAGTCACCATGTAGGTTGTTCTATAGAATGGATTATCACCTGCCAGTTGAGTTAGACAACAAATCTATTTGGGATGCCAAAACATGTAACATAAATCAATATTTTTTTCTAGAAAAGAATGAATATTTTGTTTGCATAAGATGGTGGAAATTTTAAAAAATTCCTATGAAATATCATAGTTTTACAAAAAATGAACAAAATAATTTCATTATGAAATTAAACTCAATAAAATTAAATGAGGGAAACCAAGTGTTGTTATTTGATTCTAGATTGAATCTATTCCTGTTTAAATTTCATTCCAAAAGGTCTGGCCCTTTCGTTGATACTCATGTTTTTCCTTCTGGTGTAATAAAATTAAAAGAACTATACAAATGGAAAACAATTCAAAGTCAATGGTCATCATTTTTTTTCATAGAATATTCAAGATCCACTTGGGAAGGATATCTGACTTCATGAAGCTGAATTCAATTGAACCAAGGTTATTTCATTCTCTCTCACTTATTTTTGTTATGTCTTTAATTTGATAATTTTAATTTTCACATTATTATATAGCACAATAAAGACAATGCACAAAATATGTGTGGTGGGTGCCATGTGTTAGGAAAATTAGGATTTCTCGTTCTATCCTTTGAATATTTTTGTTTTTTGAAATTTTAATTCCAAATATTGTGTGTTTCATTTCCTCTTTTTGAAATTATTTTCATTTTCCTTTTATATTATGTGTATTTTATTCCTAATGTTGATTTGCTAAAAAATATGTGTGCTTCGATGATTATATTTTCCCCATTATAAAACTCATGACAAGGATTGCACTAATTGATTCTTTAAAACTGAACAAGAATGAATTTTGATAATGGAATTTTTTAAAGTTCAAAATTTTGTAAATTTTATGAAAAGACCTTTGATTTTGGAATCTCATGCCACATATCTTTGTATTTTTTATTGAAAATTGTAATCCATAGTGGCTTCTGAACTCATTTTTTTATCTTGTTCAAATTTAACTCTTTTCATGAGAGAACAAATATTTTATTTCTTGAACCATGGAAATATTATTTTATTTAAAAAATAGATTGATATATACATATGATTAAAAAGATTGTGGAATTTGTTTGGATTTTGAATCCCCTTTTTCATGATTAAAATTTTTTATTTGGGACTTCCTTATACATTTTATATTTATTGATCCTATAGTATTCATGTATATTATGTTAGATTAGACATATTAAAATATAATTTTCCCTTTAAAATCAACTATAGATTTATAAATTCATGATCTAGACGAACATATTTTTATATGGAAGATGACATGTTATGTGATACCACATTTTTTATTTTCGTGTGTAGAGATTCAAATATTAAAGAGATATTTTTTCTAATAAAAATTATTTTTATGGGAAATGTGCCTATCTATTGCTCTCAAATGAAATATACCTATTCCATTATAGATCCCTTAATGGAAGAATGTTGTTACCTATCTAAAGATTTCAAAAAAAAAAGAGAGAAGAAAAATTTCATATATTCTACTAAAATATTCATATAATGGGATGGAAAAGATATGCTAAGAGATGATATTATTTATAGGAGAGTAAGGAAGAAAGAAGACTTGAGTGAAAATTAGAATCGTGCATTTCTTCTTCAAAAAGAGTCAAACCCTCCTAGTTCGACCTCTTAATTATTCTCATTTGAAACACAGTTACCTTAAGCAACAAAAAACCTCAAAAATAACTCATGATAATCATATGTTCTTAACTCACATTGGGTGGAGGTGTAGAAATTTATCAATAATATAGAAATTCATCCAGGAGTTTGAAGAGAAAACCCTTGTTAAAAATCCTTAATTGTGTGTTGAGAGAAATGTATTGTGAGGTTTGTGTTTTCATTACAGGAAGAGAAATAGTGGAAATGGATATAATTATATTAACTCACAACATTAAATATTTTTTATAATGAGGAATGATATATTTTGATTCTTGGGTTAAATTAGTAAACCCTGGTCCTATATATTTAGAATTTTCCTTGATTTAATTGTCACATATCCTTGAGTCCAAATTCTCAGTGTGGGGAAATTGATTGGGATACATTTTTGATTGTTTTTAATATCCATTTTATTGATTTAACCCGCTTTAATGTGTCATTTTAAACAAAATTGAATTGGTTTTTTAATTTTGGGATATTATGATCCTAAAATAAAAAATTACAGAATTTAATAATTTTATATTCTTTCAATAGCCTATGTATTTTGGGATTTCATTTAAAAAACACTTTCCTCTGTGAGTAAATCAAATAAATGTGACACCATATTTTTATAAATGAAGTATAGATGAAGACATAAGAAAAATTATGATACATTGGGTAATACCATCACATGTCTTGACATCTGAAAAAGATAATTTCTACAAAAGGCATGTTGGGACATCAATTCAATCCATGAAAGACTATTATACATTGTGTTTCAACATTACATGATATGAAATTTTTCGGGATGTAATTTTGAGAAGATTATTTTGAGATTCATCACAACTGAAGACCGAAATATTAAACGTAGTTTAAGTCCATTAAATGTCGTGTATGTGTCAAAATAAGAAACAAAATCCGATGTGTCTGATGTTTTTAATGGATCATAAAAAAATTAACTAATTAGTCACCCTTCCAAGGTAGTCGGGGAGCAATGAGAAAAATTCCACACCAATAGATGACCACTAAATCATCAGACTCTATTATTCATTGGGTGGAAGTGTGTAGAGCGAGATCATTAGGATAATTCCATTAATTGACATTGTAATTGAGATTATGTAGGTTGTGAAATTGATGTGTGGCTACGAAACAAGTTTTTATAGACATCGACAAATGACACACACTCTCTTCTGAGTTGAGATCTTATTATGAAATCTCCTTTTGAATTTATATTGTACATATATTTTTAAAATTTATTGGCTTATTTTCTATAGTGAATATAAATCCAAAAATCATTTGGATGGTTGTTTGATCTATAGAGTAAATTAGTATACTTTAATATGTAAATTTCATCGATGAGGTATTGTCATTGAGCATAGTGGTTTTAATTATGTTTGATTTCATAGAGGTTATAATTTAGTTTAATCAGTTATATATGTGGGAGAAAAATATTATTGAGGTCTATATATGACATCTATTTAAATTTTATTGTTCACCTGGGGTTAATGGGGGTGAATTTAGATATTCAATTAAGAAATAAATTTTTTAAACACAGAAGTGGGGCGTGTTCAAAAGGTTGAAGCTTATATATGAAAACTATTATAATTATGATTCTAAACTCATTTTATTTACCTTTTATTTATTATATTTCTTTTCATTCAATTATCATTAAATTTATATTTAAATAACATTCTATGTTAAAATTTTTAATCAAATCCCCAAATTTATCTACCAACTAGAAAATAAAACTAAAACGCCAGTCTTGCTACTAAAATTGAAACCTCCTAAACAGACAATATAGTGGCTGCTATATTTCATTTATCTGCATGATAAATTTAATAATTGATGTTTTAGTGAAAAAAATCATGACCTCAAATTGTATCATTGTCGGGGAATTGATTTTATAGAATTTTTTTTATATGACTCAAAATTCACACCCAATCATGTTTCCATTTGATTCTGAAATTAACATAACATTTCACTCTACGACTACAGATGCTAGGAATACCCTTATCACATATTTTGAATCATCCAATAAAATAATAATATGGAACATGGTTGAAACTAAAATTCTATAGATGAAAATAGAACCATGAATGAATTGGATTTATCTTATGATTAAAATCAATAAAATCCTATAGAATATCCAAAATCACCTTTTCGGATTGAAATCAAATCTATTTTCATCCATAAAGAACAAAAAGTCAATGGGTTTATTGGTGAGAATCTACATTAACACCTTCCAGAGTTTAATTATCTTAGTGTCAACCTGAAACTTTAAGAAATTAATGAAAATAATAAATCGAGGTTATTTATGTTTTAATTACTAGGATTTTCCATATAATGGGATTTCTATTCAAAATAAACTATTATTAGATATTTTAAAGAATTGAAAAAAATAAAGAAAATGTTTCCCCTACAATATGAACTGATTCGATTCGAAATGATATTTGTAGAATTAGGATAAATCATGGTGAAACATTGAATGAGTATTGGTATAATTCAAAAGACTCTCTTTTAGTTTCCCACAATACAAAATTAGGGACAAACATTTAATATACTATTTTTAAGAGGTAATATTTATTACATAAAGAATCATGGTTGATATTGTTAAGGGGGGGTCATTAGTTGAAAAACCAAAAGTTACCACTATGATATTAATTGTAAATATTTCCCGAAATGCTCAATAATTCTGAATAATTTTCCTTCTTCAGGTAAAATCTTCCCATTAATCCCCTACTAATGGTCCTAAAAACAATATAATTATAAGTAAAACTTCTTATCATACCACCATGGTGTGGTCGAAGATGTTTTCCAACAACCCTCTAACTAAAACCAAATTTGAGGCAACATTTCAAATGAAATTCCATTATAGAATTTTTTCTTCCAATGAACTTTTTAGTGACCAAGGCCCACAAATAAAAAAAATATTCATAGAAATATAATTAATTATATCATGGAAACCAATTTTAATCCATAAAATAAAAGATCATTTAAAACCCAAAAATTTCAATATGTTCTAGAACAACCATTCTAACAAAATATGATATTAGCCAAAACAACCTAGATGCTTCCTCCAAGGACAATCAATAAATTATCAACCATGATATTTAAATGAATAATATAATTCTAATTTTATTTAGAATCTTCTACCTTCCCCTCCCAATCAGTAGTTAAAGAGAAATCGTGAAGAATAAATGAGGAAAACAAAAGAATCCTCAAAACAGAACCAAAACCTCTTAAGTACCTTGATGACTCAAATGGATCAACATGCCTCAGATATTAATTGCATTAAATTTAAAATGAGTGGGGTCTACCCTCATATCCCCATATTAATATGAATGAATATGGAAATTAAAAAGTGATTTTTATGGAACATAAGAGTAGAAAAATATTGAACAACTCTCAAACTGAGAAAATCATGCCTGGTTCCAACACAGTAAATTAGAATCCCTCTATAGATGAAAAAACTAAAAATTTTGAAATTCATTTGTATGAATATGGTAAGTAAATTTTTTTATTGTGTCAGAAAGAACAATGAATGATTGGAAGAAGAAGTTTGGTCCTTATTATTCCCTAAAAGTGCACATAATGGCCCAGAAACATTTAAACCACCACTACCTTGTCAATGGAGTGAACCATAATTGATGTAATGTTCTAAGAAAGAGTTGGAAAATGTGGTTTTGGAAACATTTAATAATGTTTATGTTAGTATATAAAGTCAAAATAACAATTTTCGAGACTGGGAAATAAATTCCTAGGTGTATTATGTTTATGATTGAGATGTGTACCGAAAATTGGGAGTTTAATGGATGAGAAATGGTCAACATAGGGAGGAATATTTCTTCCATGATTCAACATGATTTTCCTATAAAATGTAAATACCTAGAAACCATTAACATTCCATACCCTAATATGAAATGTAAATTCATGGTTTTCATTCCTGATTTTGGGGCCTCTATCAATGTTATGTATAGAAACCCAGGCTTAACATACATGGATATTATATATTTTTAGATGAATATTTAGTACCTTACAAAACCCATTCCATAAGAGTTCAATATATTAATTTCTTTCGAAGCATGGAAACAAAATCATTTATCCTTGTAAAAGATCATTAAAATCTCCCATAAATATCTCAGCATTTATTAATTCTATATTAAACCATTCTTCATATAATGTAAAATGGAAACCATAAAAGGGGTGATCTCAAATTCCCAATAAGGGTAAACAGGGGAGACATTTAATTATAAAAATGATCTTAAGGGTATGAGAATGTGATCATGAAAATTGAAGATCACACCCTATTTAGGAAAATAATACACATGAATCATAGAAAAATCTATAAATTTCATAACACATTAATAAAAAAAATAAAGGACTTAATCTAGGAATCATAATATTGGAATAAGACATGTAAATGTGGAAATAGATATGAATATAATCTATTATGTTAGGGCGACCTACCAAGATCATTATATCATTTTTGGGTTGGGCTAAGACATGTGTACCAAATTTGGGTTTGGGCTAGAAAACCATGTACCCAATATCATTTAGGCTTGGGATAAAACCCATGTACCTTCTTGTTTTACGGTTTGAGATAATACACATCTACCCTCCACATTTAGGCATGGGATACAACCCACAGACCCTCTTTCTTTTTGGGCGTGGGCTACAACCGAGACTCCATATTTCTTTTTAAGGGCATGGGATACAACCCAATCATGCTCATTTTTTTGGTCATGTGTTATAAACCATGTACCATTTGATCTCATATAAAACACATCATTTCTTAATTAATTGGTGGGAGATATAGGAATCACCCTTCTCATAGTAAAATTATTCACACATGTTCCACAATATAATAACACATTCATAATATCATGACACCTAAAATGTTATTGGTCTTATAAAAATCCATTCATGACCCATAAAATTAAATGGTTATCATTAAAATTTCATCCCATAAAATCCTATGGAGGTTTCATAACCATTTCTTTGAATCAGAACACATGAATGAGAAACGAATTTCATAAACATATTACTTGTGATGAGAAATAGGTTCCACAAAGGTCAGGAAATTTAGCATGAACCCTTCATTTAAAGGATATGAATAGAACCATTGGAGAATTTATTAAAACTTCATGGGATAAATCTATTTATTTCTTCGTAGTTGGAATATAGTTTTTAAATATCATTTAAAAATATTTCTCAAGGGAAGTATCCTTTCTTCTTCGAAAAATCCTTGTAAATACATAAAACCATTTAAAAAATATTATCTCAAAAAATAACTTGTTAAAATATTAAGAATAATTGAATCAATTTTTATAATTTGTTTCCTTGAAAATTACATTTAAAATAATTTCATAGACATTAAAATTTTAAAAATAAAAATAATCATCAAAGGAATGATGGTTTGTTGATATGTACATGTCATATAATTTAAATAAGGATTATTCCTTTTATATAGTAAAAAGGTTAAATGGAATGAAATGTTTGGAAAGATACAAGAATATAATATTGAATATATTGTTAAAAGGAAAAAAGGTTATTCATTTACATATTATAGGATAATTGTATAATATTCTTGGAAGCCCTTTTTAGAAAACATAGATTTTCGGCTGAAGAAAGTGTAATGTTGGGATTTCCCTAAAATACTTTCTTAAGTATATTATGCACGAAAGAGTAGAAGATGGTAATAATACATGATTATATATTAAAATAACTAAGAATAAGTAAATTAATCAATATTATTGAAGATATATTATTACATTTAATCAAGTGAAGAAATAGCATAAACAATCTCGGAATGAAATTAGATTGTCTTAATAAACTCTTATAACATGGCAACCTGGGGTCACACAATACATGTAATAAAAAGAAATTAACTAAGGATTAATATATCGTTAAATTCTATATTTTCACAGTATAAAAATAAAATTTCAGTATATATGCCCCAAAAAAGTGTTTAGGTTCACTAGAAAAAAGGAATATCAAAGAAGGAAAATTGAGGCAATACTATTTTACCAAATTGGTATCTTTTTGAAAATATAACCCAGGGAAGAAGGATCATAACATTTTATTGGGAATAACCAAAACTATATGTAAAAGATATATATAATAAAATAATTCGTAGTATGTACACCACAAAAAATGAATGAGTTGTGAACATAGCATGTATCTCATATAAATTAAAACTGAGAGGTAATCCCCTTACCTAGTGTCTTGACTCTCTCCATACTCGTACACGATTACTGTATAACAAATATAAGTATATTATAAATATTCGTAGAGGAATATTATTATATATATTACAATATATTGTTTTATTATATCCTGTTAATACCTAGATGATTATGACCATATATTAAAGGCTCTCTTTAGGTAATATTCTCTTTGTTCTCTATATGTGTCTTTATTTGTTATGTCGTTGATACTTATACATATATTATGATCCAGAAATTTATATTATTATATAAATCTAATATATATAATTTATATTAATATTATAATATTTTATATCATATAAAAGTATTAAATGGAAAACACAATTCATGGAGACGGTAAGCCGTATGTACGCATGAACGTTATTTCTGTTTCTTATCGTACTGAAAGAAAGTACGAAAATGAAATATGTATATATATTAATGAATTTATATATATATAATTATCAAATTATTATTAATATTTTATTTATATTATATCATTTCATTTAACCCATATTTAATACATTTTATGTGGTGTGTGAATAAATCACATCGGTTTGAGGGGGTGGTAGTCCACAATTCTCCAAATGATATTATCGTAATACCATAAAATGGAAGGTAAAAATATTTGTTTTATAAAAGAAATATTGAAGCTTAAATACACTATAAATATAATATAATAAATATATAATAATATTTTCCATTATAATGTGTAACATGATTTTTTGTGAATATGAAATGAGCAATCATCGCTTTGTGAGGATGTAGTTCTCCATACATAGAAAAAATATGTTCAACATACATTAGGTGGAGATGTGTATATGTTTAGGTGATAACCACAACATAAACACATACTAGTATATATTGGATATTTTTTTACGAAAAATAGTAATAAATAGAGTGGAGTGAAGTAGAAAGAAAATAAAGGAAAGGAGTATGAAAAAATACATTACCTCAAAATCATGTAACTCCATTTTTTTTGTGACAAATAGTTTCATGGAGTGGGATTCTTTCCAAAGGAAGTATTAAAGTAGAATATTTGATTTTTTGGAGGATACATGGGTGGATATTATAATGACCCATACTTTACATACATTGTTATTACATCATAATTAGAGCATACTTATTACAACATATAACCAAACCATGAAAGGACCATATAGGAATAGTGTCTTTAGAAACTGAGAAACATAAACAACGCGTTCATAAAGAATCTACATTGTCTCCCATTTCGTTTGTCATATCTAGAGTCCCTTTTGGCATATCCTACTTAATACCCTTCTTCCTGACCTGGGGAAAATAAAACATACAAAAGGGTGAGCTCAAATGCTTAGTAAGGGTAAACTAAGGATATATCAATCATATCATATTCATAAGAACATAACATTTTGAGAATCTTATCCTACAAAATAAATCATAATATCATAACATGGGATAAATCATAGTAGTGATATGTGATCCCAATAATCATAACATAAAATATGAAACATTGTGGAATACACACATAATCATAGAAAATAATTTCTTATTACTCAAGACTCATTACCAAGACTATCATAGCGGATAAAGTCCATTTTCGAACCGAGTTCAGTCCTCATTCCAGTCCAATATCACTGAACCGGATTAACATGTCGTTGCATCCATTTCTATCTCATGATATATAAATCTTTACCCAATACATTGGAGGGAGATATTTGTCCCACCCATCTCATAATGATACCATTCTTATGTGTTCCACAAAATCAAAAATCATATTTCATAGCATAACCCATGTAACATAAATGGTGTTCTTAAACATCATCTGATCATAACATAATCCATATAACATAAAAGGAATTCATAAAAATAACTACATCATAAAATAATCAAATCAATGTAAAAATAGGGTTAGAAATAGAACCATATATTATCTTAGATGAAAAATAATTTTTATAAAACACTTGAACTCCATTCTTGAGGAAAATATCCTTTTGACTTCAAATTTTTTTCCTTTCTTAACTTGTCATAACATTTTAAACTAAAATAAGTTAATTAAAAATATACTTGAAAACATGTAAAGGATGCTTCATGGAAATAATGTTCTATGAAATCATCAAAATCTATTCATGCAGTATAAGTTAAAAAAACATTCTTCTCGTACTTTGGCAGGAAAAGTAAAAAAGTACCTCATACTAAAAATGAAAAAATATTCATTTCATATATTTTACTAAAATCTCACCAATGGGAAAAATTGGAATCAAAAATTTTTTAGGAGGATAGAAATAATACTAAATATTGAGGAAACATTGATGTGGATGATAAATATGCCCCAGTAAATTCGGATGTATACACAATCTCAGATAAAAATGAGAATATGAGATTTTTCCTTACGTTAGGTCCGATAAGCTCTGTAAGTATCTGAATCTCATGTATAATGATTTAAATAATCTCATTGAATTATTCCATAATCATATTAATTATTATTATATCATATATGGTCATATTCTTATCTTCTTAATAATAATATTTCATTGATACTTGTTATTCAGTTGTTCATTGCTTTATGTTCTTATGGGTGTTTTGTCAAGAAAATTATTATTCTTATTTTTTAGGTTATAGATACCTCATTTAAAGAATTTTATCAGTGTAATATATATAATATATATCCATTCAATTCATTTATATAATAATTATTCAATGAAGATCATGTAGAACGATTCACATCACATTATGGAGAAGGTTGGCCGTACGTACGCACGAGCGATGATATCATTCCCATAATTATATAAATTGAATTGGAGTTGATGATATAATATCTTAGAATCAGTGTAATGTTATAATAATAATATATAGTTATTATTTACACCATTATATCCATCCATGTAAGGTGGTGGTGGAAAACAGATTACACCACGGTGTGGAGACGGTATTCTGTACGTACGCACGCGTGGTGATTTTATTTTCCATAGGATGGATAGAAGGTTAAATAAGGTTGTTTAATATTTATAATAACATTTTAGTATATTAGTGATACTGATTTTATTACTTTATAATGATACAAGTAAATAATATGAAGTAGAAGAAGGAAGAAACTTGAAAAAATAGGTAGAAGAGATTACCTCTTCCATGGTGTGCCTCCTTTGAACTTCATCTTACTGGACTAGAGTTGGTATTTTTAGAAGACCATAACCTCCATAATGTTAATAGGGAATTTTAGAAGAGTAATGGGAAGGTTTTTGTCGATAATGAAGGATCATAATTGTGTAAATAGGAGAGGAAGGAGGTTCCCTTTTATAAGGGAAGAGAGGGGCACCTTTGGAAATCTCAAAAATATTAATTTATATGAAATAAAACCCCACTTAAAAAACTCCAAAAATGATTCATATTATATGATTAGATTATATATAGTTGTAATATAATCAAACAATAAAATTTATACATGTTGGAAATTTATTTTAAACCTTATAAAAATGATTTATCTTTATTTAATCTATTTAATTTTATTTGTTGTAATAAGATTCTAAATTTAAATTATTATAAATAATTACTTATGTGTGGTGAATTTTACATAATTGGATAATTTATAACATTGTAGACCTTATAAATTTCAATTTATAATTTTTAAATATTTTTGTGATGTTTAAAAAATTTTCTATTATGTTATTTTTATAAAATAACTATACTGTCAATTTTGACACTATTCATTTATTTTGATATTAATAAAATCCAAACAGAAGATATGTTCAAAATAAAAGCATTAATATATTCATAACATGTCATATTTATCTTTAAAATTTTTGTATCACTTTAAAGAGTTTATATAGTATTTATTTTAATATTTTTAAAACCATTTATTTGATATTTCAATCAATAAAATAATTTCAACATCACTATTGTGTCACCTATAATGATAATTATTTAATTCCTAAATTTTTTAAATAAATTCAAATGTCGTAGATAATTGAATTAGATTTTTTGAGACTATTCATGATTTAAGATTCATGATGTTTATCACTAAATTAAAATTATTATACTTATAAGATTTAAGAGAGTGACATGTGGGCACATTCTTGGGTTTTAATAATAATTAAATTATTTTCATAGTCAAAATTCCATAAAATAAATATATTCTGACCCTCAGGTGATATGGGATGACTATTAGTCATCCAATATAATATTGAAAGGTGTTAGGGTAATTTTATAATCTTATTGTTACCCTTAATTACCAGATTTACCTTTAACTGTAGTAAATAAAAATTTCCATAGTTACTATTCATAATATCAAAAAAATAAAAGTAACATATTTACACTATTTGGAAAAACTGAATGCAAATATTGAATCCATTTTTCAAAATTCAAAACACAGAAGTTTTAGTAATTAATTTAAAATTAATCTCGTTGTTAAGAAACTGATTTTTAAAATTTAAAACATTGCCAATGATGGAAATATTTTTACCTATGAATTGAATGTAAAATCAATGGTAATGACTTACATTATATTGAATTGTGAAAATATATTTTATTTATATTTTAAAACCATTCAATATTATAATTTAACCATATAAATTATTTCGATGAAAAAATTGGTTTTTAATTAAAATATAGAGTGTTTTTACAATTCATTAAAATTATGAAAGTTATTTGAATAATATGGAAATTTAATCCAAAGTAAATTTTAATATCCTGATTCCAAAAAAGAATTTTATTTTTTCAAATTGAACTTATAAACATGTCAAAAACTATATTTAATGTGGTTTCTCCATCAAAAGGAGGAAAAACTCTATTTTTTTAATAATAATTATTTTACCTGAAAAATTTATTTTTTTCTCATACCATAATGATATAAAATTCAAAATGTAGTTAATACTATTCATAACTTCTAGTCCATAGTAATATCATTACAATATATCATTGTTTATTGAAACTCGGTATTGCATATAACACATGCTATCGAGGAAGGTCGTGATTGCGTGTAACACAAGCCAAGCATGTATTGTGTGTAGTGAAAAATTCCATTGGTGTTGCATATAACATAAGACTTATATATATATATATATATATCTTATAAAATCTTAGGGTGTTACATTCTACCCCCCTTTATATGAATTTCTCCCTCAAAATTCATCACTTCATAACAAACAGATGAGGATACCTCTCCCTCATCATATCCTCATGTTCCCATGTAGCCTGTTCAAATTGGTGGTTCCTCCATAAAACATTCACCAAGAAATTGGTCTTGTTTCATAGGACTTTTTCTCTATGATCTAGAATCTCTATCGGTTGTTCTTCATAAAAATGATATTACACTAGTGGTAAAACATCTGATCTTAGTACATGTGATGGATCTAGTATGTACTTTCTCCGGAGAGACACATGGAACACATCATGAACTTGAGAAAGATTTGGTGGAAGAGAAAATCAGTAAGCTACCTTCCCAACATGATCCAGTATTTCAAAAGGACCAATATACCTAGGGCTCAACTTTCCCTTCTTTCCAAATCTCATTACCCACTTCCACGGAGATATTCGTAAGAACACTTTATCACCCACTTCATACTCTAGGTATTTTCTTCGGTTATCATCATAAATGTTTTTCTGACTCTGAGCTTCTCTTATGTGTTGTTGAATAGATCAGATCTTTTCTGCTATCTTGTCAACAAGATCAGGTCCTAATAGCGTTCTTTCCCATACTTCATCCCAACAAGTTGGAGTTCGACATTTCTTTCCATAGAGAGCTTCATAAGAATCCATCTGAATAATGGAGTGAAAGATATTATTATATAAAAATTACACAAAAGGTAGGTGTTGATCCCAACCACCTTTAAAATCCATAGAGAAATCTCTGAACATTTCTTCTAGAGTTTGAATTGTTTTCTCAGATTGATCATCTGTCTCAGGATGATTAGCAGTGCTGAAACTCAACTATGTATCTTGAGTGTGCTGAAGACTTTGCCAAAACTTCGATTTAATCCTCGGATCTAGATCAGATATAATAGAATGTGGTACTCCATGCATTCTTACCACTTCCCTTACATATATCCTGTCAAGCTAATCAAGAGAGAAATCCTCTCTAATAACAATGATGTGTTCTGACTTTTTATGATGATCAACTATAACCTAGATAGCATTATTGCCTTTGGATGTTATAAAAAGTCCAATAAAAAAGTCCATAGTGATGTTTTCCCATTTCAATTCTGGTAGGGGTAATGGTTTTGACATCCACTTAGACTTCTATATCTCAGGTTTAACTTTCTGAAAAACCAAGAATAAAGAGACATATTCAGCAACATCTCTATTCATGCCATCCCACCAAAAGTACTCTTTCGGATCCCTTTACATCTTCGTTCTTCCAGGGTGAATAGAAAATGAAGAACTATGATCTTCTTCCAATATTTCCTTATTTAATTCTGGTATGGGAGGAAAACATACCTGAATCCTAAACCTTATTATTACATCACATTCAATGTGGAATTCGAGAACATTTCACGCCTTCTTTTGTAAATCTACGTCATCTTTCTCTGCCACTTTAATCCTCACATGTATAGATGGTTGAACATTTATTTGAGAAAGATAATATTTTCCCATTCCTTTATAATTCCAAGATCCATCCATTGTAAATCCATAAATATTGGATCTTTTGTGATCCCCATCATGGATAAGCTAGACTAGTCTTGCCGACTTAATGCATCTGCCACCTAGTTTCCTTTCCCTGGATGGTAATGAATTGAGCAGTTGTAATCCCTAATCAGGTCCAACCATCTTCTTTGGCACATATTCAGCTCCTGTTGTGTGAAAATGTACATTAATACTTTATGATCATTATAAATATGACACCATTCACCATAAAGATAATTACTCCATATCTTTAATGTAAAGATTACTACAGCTAACTCCAAATCATGAGTTGGGTACTTTTTCTCATGGATTTTCAACTGTCGTAAGGAATAACCTATCACCATATTGTTTTTCATGAGAACACACCCCAATCCATTCAAGGATGCATCACTGTAGATCACAAAACATTCCCTACTACAAGGCAGTGTAAGCCCAGGTTCACTGGATAACAATCTTTTTAACTCCTTGAAATTTTTTTCAGACTCCTCTTTCCAATGAAACTTAACTCCGTTTCAATTCATCCTGGTGAGTTGATTAGATAATCATGAAAAATATTTCACAAAAAATCAATAATATCCATTCAAACCATGAAAACTTCGGATCTCAGTTACTGTTGTTGGTCTCAGCCATTTTTTGATAACCTCTGTTTCTGCTGGATCCACAGATATCACCCCTTTTGAGATTATGTGACCCCAAAATGAAATTTTTTGAAGCCAAAATTCATAGTTGGAAAATTTGGCATAATGCTTCTCCTTTCTCAGGGTCTTCAATACAATTCCCAAGTGATCTTCATGTCCTTCCTTTCCCATTTAATAGACAAAAATATCGTCTATAATGACTACAACAAATTGATCAAGATAGTCTCTAAACACTTTATTCATTAGATCCATGAAGATAGTATGGGCATTAGTAAGACCAAATGGAATCACTATAAATTCATAGTGTTCATACCTTGTACGGATGGCCGTCTTTGGTATATCCTCCCTTTTAACCCTTAATTGATGATAACCTGAAGGAATATCAATCTTTGAAAAGTATTGAGCTCTACGTAGTTGGTCATATAAGTCATCAATGAGTGGGAGATGATATTTGATCATGATGGTGATATTGTAATGTTCTTGATAATCAATTATGAGTCTCATTGATCCATATTTCTTATTAAAAAAGAGAACATGTTCTCCCCAAGGTGATGCACTTGGGCGTATGAATCCATTATCATGATTCTCTTGGAGTTGCTTCTTCAATTCATGTAACTCGATTGGGGCCATTCTATAAGGTTTATTTGAAATGAGCATAGCACCCGGTATGAGTTCTATTAAAAAATCAATATCACGATAGGGTGGAAGAACTTCTTCTGGAAAGATATCATCAAACTCTAATACAATGGGTGTATTGTTAATCGTGAGTTTCTCTCTAACCATTTGAGATAAATGACCTTCATTAATTGGAATCAAGACCAATAAAGTGGATGAAATTTGCACTGGAAGGTTATATTCATCCTTACATCGATAGTTGATATTTGATTGATCTGGAATATGAAATTTCACTTCCCTTCTTTGGAAATTGATATGAGCTCCATATAATGAAATCCAATCCATTCCAAGAATCACATAAAATACCACTATCTGAAGGATCACAATATTTTTAGGAAGCACTTTCGCACAAATGTCAATCGGAGAAGAATAGTAAACTTCCGATGTGACTGTTATTCCATTAGGGGTTTTCACAGCAAACTCAACTTCTAATTATTGAGGTAATATGGAGATACCCTTAGAATATTATTCATAAATAAATTTGGGGGTGGATCCATAATCAAATAAAATATTTGCTACTTTAGAGTGGATGATAAGTGTACCTTTCACCACTTTGTTATCGTACTCCACATCGCCAATAGAAATTTTATGTGACTTTCCTTTGAATTTCGCCTTAAGAGTTTGTGGACGTCAATCATTATCAACAACCCTTGGATTAGGGAATTGATTATCATAATTCCCCATTTCCTTTCACTTGTAACATTGAAGTGTAGGAGGTGTGTTCTGTGTAGCCTTTTCTTTAATCGCATCACTATACATCTTTTTCCCATCATTGAGGCACAAATATGACCGATGACCATCATTTACACATTTAAAACATTTACTTTTCCCTTTTAGAGAATTCCCTCTATGTTTCATTCCACACTTTGAGCATAAGGGAAAACTCACCATCTTTTAAGTGTGGTCTTTACATTTCCCATTTAATTCCATTTTCCTCTTCTTATCAAACCCATATGACTGATGGGTTACTCCAATCTCCATCTCAACCATGAGAGCACATCGAAAAATTTACTCGTAGATATTGAAGTCTCTTATGGATAATGCCTTTCGAAGACTTGGTTTTAAGCCACTAAATAATCGATTGATCTTACCCTCAGGTTGGTTAATAATCCGAGAAGTGTACCTTGCAAGCCTTGTAAAATTTTCTTCATAGGTACCAACCGATTCATCATCCTTTTTCTTTAGTTCAAGAAAATCCTTCTCTATCTTTGTTCAATTAATACTAGGGAAGTACTTATTGAAAAATATGTTCTTGAACTTGTCCCAATTCATGGACTAAATTTCATCTCTTTGCCTCATATTCATGATAAGATTCCACCATTGATCAGCTCCACCTTCCAAATGATATAATTGTAATATGTCTTTATCATGTTCAGAACATTGAAGAACTGAAAATATATTTTTAGTGGTACTTATCCATTTTTCAGCAACTAATGGATCAGTAGACCTGCTGAATTAGGGTGGACGCTGCCTCATAAAGAATTTAACAGAATGTTACTCCTTCTTTTGCTCGTTTGGAAGTCATGCATGATTCATATCTTGAGAAAGTTGTGTGAGCATGGCTACATGATTTTTCATTCCCCCTCCCATAATTTTTGGTTTCTTAGGGGGACAATCATTCTATTTCCTATCTCATTTAGCATTGACACGGTTCCTTCGTGTTCCATCAATTGGCTAAAACCAAGAAGTATAGTGTGAGAAACAGTAATCATAATTGGAAAACCACATAATCAAGAATAATTTTTCACAATTTCGGTCTTATCATAGCTTATTCATGTCCATTTCTAAAATATTAATATTGTGTTCTATGCTTAGACATATCCTTAGGGTTCTGACTGAGGATTTCACATCCTAGTTTCCAATGGCTGACTATTCCTTTCCTATAATACCAACTATAACGACCCATACATTATATAAATTGTTATTACTTCAGAATTGAAGCATACTTATTACAACATATAACAAAACAATGAACATGCCGTTTAGAAATAGTGTCTTTAGAAACTAGGAAACATAAACAACTGGTTCCTAAAGAATCAACATTATCTCCCATTAATTTCATCATATCTAGAGTCCCTTTTGGCATATCCTACTTAATACCCTTCATCCTGACCTGAGGAAAAGAAAACATACAAAACGATAAGCTCAAATTCTCATTAAGGGTAAACGAAAGAGATATCAATCATATCATATTAATAAAAACATAACATTTTGAAAATCTTAACCAATAAAAGAGATCATAATATCATAACATGGGATAAATCATAGTAGTGAAATGTAATCCAAATAATCATAACATAAATTGTGAAACATTGTGTAATACACACATAATCATAGAAAATCATTTCATATTAGTCATGAATCATTTCCAAGACTATCATTGCAGACAAAGTCCATTTCAGAACCGAGTTCACTCGTCGTTCCAGTCCTGTATCACTGAACCAGATTAACTTGTTGTTCCATCCATGTCTATCTCATGAGATATAAATCTTTACCAAATGAATTGGAGGGAGATATAGGTCCCACCAATCTCTTAATGATACCATTCTTATGTGTGCCAAATATTCATAAAACATATAACATAGCATAACTCATGTAACAAAAATCAGGTTCTTAGACATCATGCCATCATAACATAATCCTTATAAGATAAAATGAGTTCATAAAAATAATTCCATTTTAACATAATCAAAACAATTTCAAAATAGGGACACATACATAACCATATATTATCATATATGGAAAATAATTTTGATAAAACAATTGAACTCCTTTCTTGAGAAAAATATCCTTTCGACTTCAAAAACATTTTTCCTTTCTTACCATGTCATACAATTTTAAACTAAAATAAGTTAATTAAAAATAAACTTGAAAACATGTGAAGGAATATTCATGGAAATAAAGTTCCATGAAATCATAAAAATCCATTCATGTTGTATAAGTTAAAAAAACAATCTTCTCGTACTTTGGCCGGAAAACCCAAAAAGTAATTCTTACTAAAAACGACAAAATATTTCTTTCATATATTTAACTAAAAATTCACCGATGGGAAAAATTGGATTTAAAAAAAATTATATGAGGATAGAAATAATAATACATATTGAGGATACAAGGATTTGGATGATAAATATTCCCCAGTAAATTTTGAAGTATAAACAATGTCGGATAAAAATGAGATTCTGAGATTTTTCATTACCTTAGGTCCGATAAGCTTTGTACGTATCCGAATCTCCTATATAACGATTTAAATAATGCCATTTACTTATTCAGGAATCATAGTAATTCTTATGATATCATATATAGTCATATTCTTATCTTCATAATAATAATATTTCATTGCCACTTGTTCTTTGGGAGTTCATTGCTTTATGTTCTTATGCGTGTTTTGTCGAATAAATTTTTATTCATACTTTAAGGTTATAGATACCTCATTTACAGAAAGTTAATAGTGGAATATATATCATATATATTCATTCAATTCATTTATATAATCATTATTCAATTAAGATCATGTAGAATGAGTCGCATCACATCGGGGAGATGGTAGGCCGTATGCATGCACGAGCGATGATATCGTTCCCATAATTATATGAATGGAATTGGAGTTGACGATATAATATCTTAGAATCAGTATAATGTTATAATAATCATATATATTTATTATTTACACCATTATTCCCATCCAAATAAGGTGGTGGTGGAAAATAGATTACACCACGGCGTGGAGACGGTATTTCGTACGTATGCAGACGTGGTGATTTCATTTTCCGTAGGATCGATAGAAGGAGAAATAAGGTTGTTTAATATTTATAATAACATATCATTATATGAGTGATACTGATGTTATTACTTTATAATAATAAAACTAACTAAGAGGAAGTAGAAGAAGGAAGAAACTTGAAAGAATTGGTAGAAGAGATTACCTCTTCCTCGACGTGCCTCCTTTAAACATCATCATAAGGGACTAGAGTTGGCCTTTTGAGAAGACCATAACATCCAAAATATTACTAGGGATTTTGAGAAGATTAATGGGAAGAGGATGGACGAACTTGAAGGCTCAATGATGTGTAAAGAGGAGAGGGACGAGGTGCCCTTTTATAAAGGAGGATAGGGGCACCTTTGGAATCTTAAAAAATATTAATTTATAATAAATCAAACCCCATTTAAAAAACACAAAAAATGACTCATATTAGAATATTAAGTGATATAGGGTTGTAATATCATCAAATAATAAAATTTAGACAAGTTAGAAATTTATTTTAAACCTTATCATCTTGATTTGTCCTTATTTAATTTATTTAATATTATTTGTGGTAATAAGATTCTAAATTTGTAATTGTTATAAATAATTGCTTATGTGTTGTGAATTTTCCATAATTGAATAATTTATAACATTTTAGAAAATTTAAATTTAAATTTATAATTTTTAAATATTTTTGTGATTTTTAAACAATTATATATTATGTTATTTTTATAATATAAAAATAGTGTCAATTTTGAAACTATTCATTTATTTTTATATAAAAAAATACTTATAGAAGATATCTTAGAAATAAAAGCTTTAATAGATTCATAACATGTCATATTTTTCTAAAATTCTTGTAGATCACATTAAATAGTTCATATAATATTTATTTTAATATTTTTAAAACCATTTATTTGATATTTCAATCAATAAAATAATTTCAACATCACTCTTATGTCACCTTTAATGATAATTATTTAATTCATAAAAATTCTAAATAAATTTACATGATGTAGATAATTTTATTATATTTTTGTAGAAGATTCATGTTCAAAGATTCATGATGTTTATCCCAAAATTAAAATTATTATACTTATAACATTTAAGATAGTGACATGTTGTCAATTTCTTTGGTTTTAATAACAATTAATTTATTTCCACTGTCAAAAGTCCATAAAATGAAACTATTTCGACCCTTAAGTTATATGGGTCGACATTGCTTCTTCCAAAAGAATATTGGAAGGTGTTAGGGTAATTTTATAATCTTAATTTTACCCTTAATTACCAGATTTACCATTAACTGCAATAAATAAAAATTACTGTAGTTACTATTCATAATATCAATAAAATAAAAGTAACCTATTTACATAATTTGGACCCACTAAATTCAAATATTGAATCCATTTTTCAAAATTCAAAAAACATATGTTGTGGTAATTAATTTAAAATTAATCTCGTTGTTAAGAAACCGAGTTTTAAAAGTTAAAACATTGCCAAAGATTGAAATATTTTTACCTATGAATTCAATGTAAAATTAATGGTAATGATATAAAATATATAAAATTGTAAAAATATACTCTATTTATACTTTAAACCCATTCAATGTTATTCATTTACCATATAAATTATTGCGATACAAAAAAGTTGTTTTTAATTATAATATATTGTGTTTTTACTATTCATTAAAATATGAAAGTTCTCAGAATAATATGAAAATTTTATCCAAAGTAATTTTTTATATCTTGATTACAAAGAATAATTTTATTTTTTCAATTTTATCTTATGAACATGTCAAAAACTAGATTTAATGTGGGTGGTCCACCAAAAGGCGGCAAAACTGCATTGTTTTAATAATATTTATTTTACTCGAAATATTTATTTTGTTCTCATTCCATAATGTTATAAAATTCAAAATGTAGTTAATAATATTCATAATGGCCAGTGAATAATTATATCATAACAATATATCATTGATTAGTGAAACTTGGTATTGCGTACTACACACGCTATCGAGGAAGGTCGTGATTGCGTGTAATTCAAGCCAATCCAGTGTTGTGTGTTGTGAAAGATTCCTTTTGTGTTGTGTATAAAATAAGAAATATATATATATATATATTTCTCCTAAAATATCATGTTGTTATAGATATTGTATTATCTGAAAACTATTTAGAGGTCTGAGGAATGGGTATAGGTGGTGGCCTTTTATTGGGAAGGAAAATGACTCGCATGGAATTTTTAGAAACAAATTAGTTGTAAAAATGTTATTAACTACAAAATCTATAAAAAACCAACTAATATCAAGAATGTAAGTATTGTGGTCAAAATATGGAAATAAAATATGATTTGGAAAATTTTATATGTCATTTTTTCCATTAATGTTAATGTTTAGTCCCTAATTAATCTAAATATGGCCTTAGTTATTGTGTATAATTTTAATCCCTTTTGCTAATAATTTTTGTCAAAAACATAACACGGTCTTATTAAAAACCAAATAATATACTGAATAAAAATTTCTATGTTGGATTTTTGAAATTCCAATCACATAAGAGGAAAAATTAAGATCTGTGCAAACCCCACAGACGAGATGAAATAACGTGATTTGGAAGATGGAAAGAGTTCAAACGTTTGTTATGATTTTATATTTAGTTTCAAAGTGGAATTTATTATAATTTATTTCATTGTATTATTATATGTTATAGTCATATAATTTGGAATTAAATCAAATTTTTAACTTTATTTAGAATTAATATTTAATTATTCAAAATGCGGGTTTTATCTAAAAAGTAGTATTTTCACTATTCCTCAAAAAATGATGATTCTCTGAAAAATCTATAAAATTCACCCAAGGATAATTTCAATTATAGAATTAAAAAATGATGATTATTTTCACAATTAAATGTTATGCGTGTCGTATTCCAACTCATTGTTTCATGGGACATGCACTAAGTCAGTTCCATATGAATTGAATCTCTTACATAGTTCATTGAAATATATAAAGGAAAATTTAAATATATTTGAAAAAACGGGCCCATAATAACATGTGTTGTTACATTCTTCCCCTCTTATAATGAATTTAACCCTCAAAATTCATTTGGGTTATCAATGGTTTTGTACTTGAATGTTTCACTCATAGAAACACACATAGTAAAAATAGATACTAAAACATCCCATAAAAAGGGTAATTGGGTACCATAACCATTACCCAAAGTGAAATATAACATCATTTCCACAAAGGAGAACATAGTTTGGGAGTAAATATTCCACATTGTGTAAATGTGTAAATATTTATAGGGAATGATTGAGGTCATCAATAAATAAACATGTTAATGAACAAAGCATAGTTGAGGGCCTGAAATCCAAAAAACATTGATTACTGCAGAAGACATTGGTATAATAGAATTTATGGTTTTAGGAGAACATTTTTTTACCAATTTCATAACATTGAGTAATTTTTGATAAATTACTATAAACAAAATTTTGTACATTTTTTTTAATTGAAAAATTTATAATAAATTCATGACCTCAAGTAATGATTCTCTAGAAATTAGCTTTGATGAATAAATCACTAAAATATGCCTTTTTTATGAATCTTAAGGCCCATAATAAAATAAAATTTTAACTATTAGTCTCTTAAAAAAGCATGTACTAATCAATATAAGTAACACTAATAGTTAATTATAAATCATTATTTATTTCAAATAAATATACATTAACTAGAAAATCACATAGGCCAGTGGTAGGCGTGAAACCATTATTATCCTTCATTCATATGTTAAAGACCCAATTCCTTACTAGACATGATTGGTTGTCACCCAACATACATGATTCACTTTATGAAAAACAATTATGGACATCCTTGAAATATGGTTAATCAATAAGTAGACTTTTAACCATGTTTTTAGTAAAAACTCAGTGCACCAATACATCTTCCTAAGCATAAAATAAACATTTCATGAACAGTTATCCTTATAACCCCTCCCAATGGTGAAAATCCAAAATATTAGAAAGAGACTCATGAAATTAGATTAACATTGAATCTATTGCATATCATAGTGTATCTCTTGGTTTTCACATTCCAAACATATGAATAACATAATCATATATTCTCCTAAAACAAAGGAAATATCCTGAATTACAATTAATAATTTTTGAAAACAAGCATTATTTTGTATTCCCAATATTACTGGATACTTCAATTAAATCCAAGAAGTTGTAAACAAAATGTATGTTGACATAGATAATTTTTTTAATAATCAATTCCAATGAATTCTGTACCATAAAATTAATTATTAATATCTTGTATATCTTTACACAAACATCATTATCATACTATCATGAACTTATTAAGGAATAATTTCCCTAAATCAAAATATAACCTTTCTATGAAATCACTTTTCTAGTCGAACATGACCATTCAACATATTCTTATAAATACACAGCAAAATGATAAACTAAACCATCCTTACATAATTCACCATTATTAATTATAGAATACAAATACATTAATACATTAATCCTTAATCATTAATTTTTGGAATAGAAGGGGTCCTTACATGGTTTAGAAGTAAATCCATGGATTAGGGCATTGTTTTGGGAAATTCCCATGTTCGACATTGATAAGAAATAAAAATCAACGAAAAATCATCACTTTATGACCCTTTTCTCCACCCAAATTACATCTTACCCTCCATTTGAGGTTTTCCTCAAATTTCTTAATCCCATATTCTTGACCTTAAAGAAGATGAATTTCCATTCCTCTATGTTCCTTACCATTAAATTAGAACATTCTCTTATTCGACCTTTTATAAACATTCCTAAATCTATCATTTTTAATCATATACAGCGAAAGCTATATCAGCATAATAAAAATATTGTTTTCTCCACTGATCATCCCATTAAACTACTCATCAGAAAATCAATGATCACTTTCAACATTAATCCACTTCGTTCGGGTTGTTTCAATGGAAAAAAACCAAAGGGTAATGTGATCCATACTTGTTATAGATGAAAACCAAATAGTCATTAAAAGAATAACAAATACGATTTCTAAATAATAAACACCTTCCAGAATCTATAGAACTATAGGTTTATCATATGTTACTCCATGAAAACATTCATCTAATTACATCAAAATGGTTCATGATGTGTTTAAGAATTCAAAAAACATATCCCCCATGAGTGTCATACGATATATACAGAAAGTCCCATTGTCATGTACCATATTACCCTGAGTCATGCACCAAACATTTTGTCTGAGTTGTTAACCCTTGGTACATCTTTATAAGAGCCACATCCACTTGTAGTATCTATACAATGAGTCATCTCAATGAAACCACACACTATATCCTCTTCCAAAATTCCAATGTGTTATTATCAATGTTTACAAATCGTTATACTTTTCCTTAAAAACATCCATAGATATATGTGTAAAAATAAACCTTGGGATATCACTAAGGATTTATTACCATATTTTCCAAAGGATACGTAAACATTTTATTTGATACCAACTATAGAGAACCAAGATTAAGATAATTGGATATTACATATTTTTAGATGAATATTCAGTACTTTATAAAAATACATGCCAGAGGACCATACCTGTTTATTGTATTTGTTTGCATAGAAACTAAATCTTATCTCCTTATGAAAGATTTTTATCATCTCAAATAAATATATCCACCTTTAGTAAATATACCTAAAACATTTCATCATAACCTATAGAAAGGGAACATGTAATGGGGTGGGGTCAAAATCTTAGTAAGGGTAAATGTAACACCTGGACAAAATAGTAATTTAAATTTAAATTTTATAATTTTTCTTGGCTTAAAAATTGTTTTGTTGAGGGGCGGCCTGAACCTGATGGGGGTTTTTCATTTTTCTAATAAACACGTGTTTCGGCATGGTAATGTATCACATGTGTGCAAGGCATGGTCGAAGCCGCGTGGCTTTGCTATAACACCATTTGCCCTTCCCGTTGCGCAGCTAATTAATTAGTTGATCAGATAAAAATTTAACTGAACACAAAAGATACAATTATTTTGGAACTATTAAAAATAATAATAATAATAATAAGAATAATAATAATTGTATTAAGATTATTATTATTATTATTATTTTTATTTTTATTATTCTATTGGTTAACATTTTAAATATGTTATTTTACATAAGTCATTTTTATAATTATATGTTTATCAATGCTAATGTTTTTATATGAATTAATAATTATTATTATTTCTATTATTAGTGAAAATGTGTTGTTAAATTAGTATAACTAGTGAATTTTTTTTATATTCTTCTAGAGGATAATAATAATATTATTAATAATAATAATATTATTATTAATTTTATTTGTTTTATATTTTATTTAGGTTTTGTTTTGTTTAGTTTTTGTTTACATTATCTTATTTTTTTCCTTATTTCTCTCATACCTCACCCCCTTTTTATATTGCACAAGACCCCCCTAGTTTTCTGTAGAAGCTCCCTCCTAACCCTACTCGCAACTGCAAAACCCCTCCCTTTGACTTCCTGCTTGGGTACGGCCTCCTCCGGCATGGCCTCCTCTGGCACAGACCGCCCCTTCCCCCTTGATTTGCTATTCGGTGATGCCTCATTCGGCGTGACCTCCTCAAGCATGGACCGCCCTCCCCCTTTACTTCTCCTCAACGGACCAGCTACCACCGAACTACGTCACTGCCCTGGCCGGCCTCCTCTAGCGCACATGACCACCACATGCAACCCTTCCTTCAGGATCGAGACCGTGATGTGCCTCCCTTTGACGGTCGAACATCCTCATCGGAATCCTGACATCCTCCAGATCACACGCCTTCCTCTAGTAATTTCTTCCCACATTGTTTCGGATTTTTATTTATGTTTTAATTCATTGTTTGGTTCCTTTATGGTGTGATTGATTCGATTATTTTATTATAAGGTCTATTTGTATTGTTTGAGGTGTCGTGGAAGTGTGGTGGACTATGTACACCAATTTTTTCAAGGAGGTCTTCGTAGAGGTAGGTGGATCAACATATATTTATTGATTGACAAATTAATTTAGTAGTATGATTAATTTATAATGTTTATATTTTAGTTTTCCTACTACAAATTTGGTTTTTTAGATCTAATGCGCATTTTCTTTGGTAGTATCATGCTTATGTTGTATGTGGGTAATTCTGTTTGTGGAAAACACATGTTGAACTTTTAAATAGTGTGTTATAAATTGTGGGGATTATTTTTCAGGATATGCAAAGTATGTGAATTGTGTTCTCAGAGTAGCGTCTATATGTGTGTTGTCATAAATGAACATTGAATGAGTTTGTGGAATTTAATGTCATGGGGAATATTTAGAAATTGTTTGGAGAATCTTTCTAGAATTTTATAAAATTATAGTAGTGGTATTGATAACTATGTGGGTTATTTCATTAATTTCATATGTGATATAGATTGTGTTCTTGGGGTGGTGAGGCGTGTGTTTGGTAATGTAGGAGGGTTTGGGTCGGTCTAGTCTGGGAAGTAGTGTTTTGTATTTAAAATTTATATGTAAAAATTTGAGTTGATTTATTAAATAATTATTAAGGGTAAAGAATTGTTTGTGTTAAATTTTGTAAAGGTTTTTATGCTTAAATTCATGTGAAATGTGTGAAAATTGTTCAATAAATTCTTATAATGGTGTGCCTGGCGATAAAAGTGTTTTCTTTGATTGTGCAGTCATTTTAACTGGTTGTGTAAGTAATGCTGGTTTAGTTGTGGGATATTTTTAGTGTGCATGTGGTTTCAAATATATTTTTGGTGTCTAAATGGTGGGTTTATTGTGGTTAGTGTCTTGTTTTTTTTGAGTATATGATTATGAAATATGACATGAACTCTGAACTACATGAGCTCAAGCATGATGCATGGGTACAGGGTGGGCGGAATAGGACTACTGTGCTAAGGATGCAGACGTGGCATCTGCCTGGTTTAACATAGCTGGATTTATAATTACAACACTAACTATACATTTGGTTAATGTTTGGAGACCACTAGGTTATGGATTTGTTACACTACTTGTGTCTCATGAATGATATTGTATATTGTTGTGTTTATATACCATTTATCATTGAGACACGATGTTCTAGGGTCCCACTTCTCGCTAGTATCTTTAGGGCCTCTCCCAAGTATTGGGATCATCTATTTCTTTGCGCTCACTATTGGATCACAGTGTGACGTTGGTGTTACCATGAATGTTTGTTTGTGTGTGTCTATTTTAATTCACGATTTTTTTCATTAAAGTAGTTTTCCTTAATAAAAATTCATTAAAAAATTAGCACATATTTATTTTTCATCTGTTAAATTTCAAATGTATTTTTCATTTAATAATAATGCGTGGAAACTTTTATTAATTTAATCCTATAGGAAGTTTGTCTCACACCCTATATACACCCTTGGGTGTATGTAGATCCTTTTTATTTTACTTTTGAGGTTGAGGCATCAATCATAGCATGGGTGGTTCGGGTTTTCAGTGGCACCCTTGTGTCAATTTGGTGGAAGTGGCTCAAGGTTGTTGCACCTCATTTTGCATGGATGTTTGAGTTAGTGTTTTCAGTTCTTCCTTTATTGTCATTCCCTTGGATTTTTGGTTGATGTTGTATACTTTAATTTTGACATTAATTTAAGGGCATTTTTGTTTTTCTTATTATAGTTTAAATTTATTCAGCTTGATACCTGTTTTATATATAACTATTCATGTAAATCATTCCAATGTTTTATTATTCGTACCCAGAAACTAATGCCTACCCATGGGGATCGAGAACGTCCTTCAGGCCTTACCGCGGACCAGTTCATGCATCGGTTTGATGGAGACCCGGCATGGTTCATGAAAAAATGGTATCAAATGAGGTTTGTACTTGTTATTTGGGGTGTTAGGTAGATAGGAGATCAGACCGTTGGTACTTGAGAGGTAGGTTCTAGAAGAGAGTCGTGAACTCTAACTTTTTCTGATCCTCATGTAACCGGGGGTATTCTGGGATTTGACTTTTTCTTGCACAGGTCTCTGTGGATGGGGGATAAGAAAAGGGGTAAACCGATACTTTCCAATATCTATCATGGAGTAGCGACCCATGTGATTCCTGAGTGTGTGGTTCGACACTCTTAGTGGTTGTCACATTCCTAGGGAATGGTGTGATAATCCATGTGGTTGGTTTTGGCATGAACACTAGTTCTCCATACAGGTGCATAAGTGTTGGTGATGTTGTGGTTTAGTTTTTCTTCGGTGCGAAGGAGTTTTTTAAAAGGAAAACATACTTCGGGTTTTCTCTTATTTTCACTTTTTGTGACTTTGATATGAATCTAGTGGGGTGTTTCTTTTGAACCTTGTTTCGAGAATTTGGTATTTAATTTTTTGAAGAATAATTTCTAACAGAACGTCTTTGGTTATTTGAAATTAAAGTGAGTTATTTTTGAAATGGGAAGAATTTTTAATATATTTCTTGAGATTTTGAAATGATTTTTGATAACAAATGGGGGGTATTTTTAGAATATTTGGAATGTTATATTTTGAAATCCAAATATCATTGTTTTGGTTCCCTGGTATTACTATGGGTGGTCGCGTTTTCATGTGGACATGATTAATGGACACTTGGTTGATCGTGTGGATGGATGCGTGAGTGGCACAAAAATGCATATCTGTGAGGCATCCAGAAATATCAGTAGTGAGTGATTGAATTTTAAAGATTCTTCTTGTTTCCTAAAAAGAGGATTTTTTTTCAAAAATGGGTTTTCTATTTAAATGTATTTTTTATTTGAAAATGAATCCGAGTTAAATGTGATAAAGAATTTTTTAATATATTTTTTGGGTTTTGTTGTGGAGTACTAGGTTTTTCAAGTAGGTGTTTTCAATTAAAAATTAATTGATGTTTTAAATTGAAATTGTCAGATTTGTGTCTGATATGTGGATGTTTGTTTTTTGATGTGTTTGGATTTTTGGAAGGTTGTTTTGTGTTTCATTTTTGGGATATGCATTCTAGAAATATCCCATGGGTTCCAATCAAGTCTCTCGGTTCTTGGCTAATCCCACACTCCGAGTAGATTGGTAGAGATGGGTTCTTCTTAGTGGTGTCGATTGTTCATAGATTTCGAGGTCAGATGGATATTGTTTAATTCTTTGGAAATGTTTTAAGTGTCTGTAGTTTTTGAAGAACTTCAAGTTTTTTGTGGGTGTACGTTGTCTTGAATATGTCTACTGAAGAGGGACTTGACCAGTAAACATGAACTTTTCCAATTTAGATGGAAATGGGGATGTCGTGAGCGATCCTAAATACTAACCGCATTCCATGGTCATAACTAAGGAAGGGAATGTGAGAGAAATTTGTGGATCTCATAGGTTCTCAACCTATCATCAAGTGGATATTGATGTTTATATGCCATTTTGATGAGGTAGTTTCATGTTCCCTAGAATTATTGTGGAGTAATCAATTTATAACTTGTAATAGTTTTGGGATTATTCATATTGTGGTATGTGTAGGTCCCTTATCTGATGAGAGGTGTGAAAAAAGGGTATTTTTCTTAGAGTGATCCTTCCGTCAGTTTTTTCCATGTTTTTAGAAGACAGCTCAATCTCTTATATTTAATGATATATGTCAGACACTCTAAGTCATTCACTGCAATTCTTATTTTGTATGTTGATGGAGTGACTGCTTCATAAACGAGGATATGTAGTTTTGTTTAATTTCAAATAGAGGATGTTCTAGTCAGAGGACGACAACTTATGACTACAAGGTGGTATATTCATTAGACATCAGGGCCCCCACCATAGGTATCGGGGTGAATCTTCTGCATAGTAAAAACTCATCGGACATGGGATGGACTTGCTTCAAATTAAGTCCATAGTGTCAGGATTATGACAACCTAAATTCCCCTATTGGAGTGTCATCTCTAAAGTCTCAATTTGGTTTGAGGAGCAAGAATATGTTTGTCTCCTTGTTGTGGTCTTAATTTATTAGAGATCATATTGGGCCTTAAAGAGGTTCAGAGAATCTGTAGTCTTATAAAGCCAACGGGTGAGCACATGGAAACTTTTTTGTGGTCTGTTGTGGATCAAAATTTTACTTATTATATTGATTCTTTTGTCTGGTGGTATTAACGCACACCTATCAAGTTTTCCACTAGGTTAAGAGATTCTCTACCAAGACCGCCTCATGTGGTGGAGTTTTGTTCACTGTGGGAATTTTTGATGAAATTCGGCCAATGTTGGTGT
The DNA here is from genome assembly GCA_963277665.1 of Viscum album. Classification (NCBI taxonomy): domain Eukaryota; kingdom Viridiplantae; phylum Streptophyta; class Magnoliopsida; order Santalales; family Viscaceae; genus Viscum; species Viscum album. Next base: position 1,048,113,446 of record OY728130.1, on the reverse strand, counting down.
TTTGTGATGAAGTCTTCAGTATGTATCACTCAATGTATACTAGGAATTCCCATGTAGGTTCGGTGGTTTTATAAAAACTCTAAAATGGTTGGGAGACCCCTTGCGGTTTTCATCGGTGTCTCCCCTTTTGTAGGTCCATTAAACTTAGTGAGCACGGAGGGTCAATACAATGTAAGATTTTTTTTGATTTGTGAGTAATTTAGTTATGGGGATCCAATGTTTGACGAGAACCCTAATACGGTGGGGAGACCACTATAGGACAAACTTGTGGGAAAACTCTATATTCAAAGTGTTCTTAGAGGAGAAACACCTTACTTTTGCTCGGCCAGATCTTGACCATGGAAATTGGTTAACTTGGTAAGTGGGTCGCTTGATGAGTGTTATTAGAGATCATGAGTGACCCAAGTGATCTCTATGTTAGGGTTCGGGGTGTTCCATATTGTAGTTCTTTTTTGAGGTGAATTTTTTGTTGTTTTTTTTCATGGGGATTATTGTGTTGAGATTTCTTAGGTTTTAGGTCGTTGGTATTTTGGATGTCTGGTCTTCAGGTGATTGAGGTTTTGATTAATGGGTCTTTGTGGTCATTCATGGAATCTGATATTGGTCATGTCGTTCAGGACTTTCTGGGGGTAAAAAGTGTCATTGTGGGAGAATTGTCACACCCGAACATTTATAGTAATTTTTATTTGTATTTTATAATTTTTATTGGCTTTAAATTTTGGTTGTTGAGGTATGGGATAAACCCAATTAGTGTGTTTGTGTTTTCCTAATAAGTGAGTGTTTTTCCATGGTAATTTCAAGCGCATACACAAGGCACAGTCGAAGTTGTGTGGCTTCACAAGAACACCACGTGCCCTTCCCGATATGATTCTAATTAATTACTTGATCAGATAAAATTTATGTGAACAAAAAAAATTACTTTATAACTCTTCAAAACACCAACAATAAAAATAATAATAGGATTAAGTTTATTGTTATTATTCTTATTATAGTTGTTGTTGTTGTTGTTATTTTCTTGGTTAAAAATTTAATTAGGTTATTCTATTAATTCATTGTTATCATTATCAGTTCATTAGCATTATTGTTTTTATGAAAAATTTTATTTATTGTTATTTCTATTATTAGTGCAAATATATTGTAAAATTAGTATAATAAGGGATTTATTTCTGTATCGTACTACAGATAATAATAATAATAATAATAATAATAATATTATTATTATTATTATTAATTTTAATTGGTTGATATTTTTATGTAGGTTTTATTTTAGGTTGTTTTCTTTTCATTTCTCTTATTTTTCCTCTTCATTCTCTCCTATCTAACCCTATCCTTCCATTATCCAAGTACCCCCTATTTTTTGTGTAGCGGCTCCCTCCTAACCATAACCAAAGCCACAAAGACTATCCCATTTATGTCCTCCTCTAGTGAGGCCTCCTTCGACGTGGCCTCATTTGGTGTGGACTGCCCCCTCCCCTGGTTTTCCTCTTCGGCGCGGCCTCCTTCTGCACAGCCTCCCCTGGCACTGCCCACCCTCGCCCATTCTCTTCACCTAACATGACCGGATACCACTGAACTATGACAATTCCCCAACCGACCTCCTCCGGTGCATGGTGAAACCACACGCAACCCTTCTTTCAAGGTTTATATTGTCGTGTGCCTCAATTCGACAGTCGGACCACCTCACCGGCGTCCCGACCTCCTCCTGCGCATGCGCACTCCTCTGATAATTTCTTCCCACCTAACATATGGTTTTTTGAGGTTTCAATTCTAACTTTGGTTCATATACGGTGTGATTGAATCCATTTTTTGGTTTTAGTGTTTATTTGTATTGTTTGAGGAACCATGGAATTTTAGTGGACTTTGCGCACCAATATTTTGAAGGTTGTCCACACTGAGGTAGGTGGTTTCATGTGTATTTACTATGTGATTAATTAACTTTAAATTCTGATTAATCTTGAAGTTTTATTTATTAGTTATACTACTATGAATTTGGTTTTTTTAGATCTAATGTGCATTTGATTTTGTAGTACCATGCTTTTATAGAATGTGGGAAATTGTTTTTAAGGAAAACCCATGCTGAACTTTTTAATATTGTTTTATTAATTGTGCGGATTATTTTTTAGGATGTATAAAGGGTACGAATAGTGTTTTGGGTGTAGCTTTTATGTGTGTGTTGTCATAAATAAACAGTTAATGAGTTTTTGGCATTTAATGTCGTGCAGCGTATTTTGAAATTGATTGGTAAATCTTTCTGGTAGTTCGTTTAGTTATTATTATGGTCCTTTTAATTGTGTGGGTGATTTCTTTAATTGTGTGTGTTATAATGATTTTGTTCCTAGGGGGGGTGAGGTCTGCATATGGTCATGTAAGAGTGTTTGGGTCGGTCTAGTGTGTGAATCAGAGTTTTTTATATAAAATTTATTTGTGAAAATTTGAATTGATTTATTAAATATTTTTTAATGGTTAATAATTGTTTTGGATAAATTGTGTAATTTTTTTGATGATTAATGTCATGTGACATGTGTAGAAATTGTTCAATAAATTTTTTTAATGGATTTTCTGATGAAAAAAGTGTTTTATTTGATTGTGAAGTCAATTTAATTGGTTGTTTATGTAATGTGGGTTTAGTTTTGGGGTATTTAAATGATGCATGTTGTTTCAAATGGATTTTGTGTCTAAAAATGGTGGTTTAGGTGTGTGTAGTGTCTTGTTTGTTTTGAGTATATGATTATGAAATATGACATGAACTCTGATACAATTGATCACAAATGAGAAGCCAAGGTACTAGGTGGCCAGACTAGGATTAGTGTGCTAGTGATGCAGAAGTGGCATCAACCCGGTTTCACTTAACTTGATTTATGACTACTACACTAACAAAACATTTGGGTGATGATGGGAGGCCACTAGGTTACGGATGTGTTACCCTACCAGTGGCTAGTCCACGAGAATGTATATTGTTGTGTGTCTATACCATTTCTCACTGAGACATGATGTTCTATGGTCCCACTTCATGCTAGTATCTTTAGGTCCTCTCTCATGTATTGTTCTTTTCTTTTTCTTTTCCTTCACCATAGGCACATGGTGTGACGTTGGGGTTACCATGAAAGTGTGTGCGTGTGTGTTTTAATACTATTTGTTTTTCGTTAAAATAGTATCCATAAAACTATTTTCATTAAAAAAATTTAATCACGTATTTATTTTTCATCTGTTAAATTGACAATGTATATGTCATTTAATAATTATGAGTGGATCCTTTTCTTAGATAAATCCTACTGGGATTTTGGTTCAAACCCTACATACGCACTTTGGTGTATGTAGATACAATTACTTTTTGTTTCGAAGTTCAGGAATCGAGTATATCAAGGGTGGTTCAGGTTGTTAGTGGAATCCTTGTGTTTGTTTGATGGAAGTGGATTGAGGTTATTGCACTTCATGTTACTTAGAGGTTTGAGTTAGTGTTTTTAGTTCTTCCTTTGTTGTAGTTCCCTTGTTTTTTTTGGTTCAAGTTGTAAACCTTAATTTTGACCTTAGTTTATGGGTCTGTTTTGTTGTTTGATTATAGATTTAATTTATTCATCTTACTACTTCATTTAAATTTATCATTTCAGGTAAAACATTCCCATGTTTTATTTTGTTACTCAAGAACTTGTTCCAGCCTGTGGGGGTTGGGAACGCCTTTCGGGCCTTGTCGTGGTTCGGGTCGGGAGTCTGTTTGATGAAGACCATTCGTGGTTTATGACTGTAATCATGGGTGGCATATAAGTATATTCATTATAATATGAGTATGAGAATGTTATCATGAAAATAGATGATCATACAATGCATATCAATGAAAATACAATTGAGTCCTGAAAAAAAGTTTGGAAATTCATAAAAAATGAATAAAAAGGAAGTAAATGACATAATCCATAAAGCATAACATTGGAATAAGATGTGGAATTGTGGAATGAAAAAAGTATAGACATTTTATATTGGGGATACCTACCAGACATTTATAACATGTTAGTCATGGGATATGACCTATGTACCTACTTTTCTCTTAGTCGAGCAACCCATGTACCCAATTTCTTTAGGCATGGGATACAACAAATCGAACTTCTAATTTTCAGAATTCGGATACTACCTTTGTACCCTCATTCATTTTTGCATGGGAACAACCCATACACCCTCATTCTTTTTGGGTTGGGGATACAACCCAGACACCCTCTTTATTTTTTGAGATTGGGATACAACCAAAATGCCTTATTCCTTATAAGTTTTGGGCTACAAACATTGTACCCATTAATCTCATATAAAACATATCATTACCTGATGCATTGGAGGGAGATATAGGTCCCACCCAACTTATTATAAAATCATTATCAAATGTTCCACAATATATTAAAATATTCAATATATCATGACCCATAAATATATATATATGTCTTATAAATCTCAATTTAGGACCCATAAAATAAAATGGATATCAATAACAATTCATCACATCATAACCTATGTAAAAGAGATAAATTTAACTTCCATTTCAACGAAGCAGAACTTGAGAATGAGAAATGGTTCTTAAAAACATATAACTTGTGAAGAAGAAATAAGACTCATAAAGACCATGATATTAAGAGTGACACATTCATAGAAAGTATATGAATGTAACCTTTTGAGAATTCCAAAAAAGGGAATGAGTAACATAAATGGATGTCATCATTATTGGAAAATAGTTTTGAAATATCTTTCAAAAATGATTCTTGAAGAAATTATCATTTCTTCTATGAAAAATTCTTGTTAATAAATAAAACTATTTAAAAATAATGTTCACATAAAATACCTCGAAAACTTATATAGATGAAATGAAACAATTTTGAGAAAAAATTTCATTACTATTTACCTTTAAAAAATATCTTAAATTTTAACCTTTTAAAAATAAAAATGAATCTTCTACAGAATGGTGGTTGGTAAATCCGTACATGTCATACAATGTAAAATAGAACATTCCTTTTTCATAATATAAAGGTAAGAAATAATGCCGTGTTTTTAAAGAGACAAGAATATTCCCATAATGATATTGGTAAATATAAAAAATGTTAAAAATTTATTTTAGATACTATAGGATAATGGAATAATATTATTTGAAACCCTTTTTAGAAAACATAGATTTCGGACAAATGAAAGAGTAAGGATGAGATTTTAAAAACTAATATCTTAACTATATTATACATTAAATAGAAGAATATTGTATTGATTCATAAATATATCATGACATATAATTTGATAAGGATGATCATGAATATTTCTTTGAGATAAATCATGATATTTAATCAAGGGATGACATTACATAAAAAATCATGAAAAGCGATAAGAAGGTCTCAATAAACTCTTATAACTCAGAAACATGGGATCATACACTATAAGTTAAAATGGAAGTAAATTTAAGAATAATATATCATGAAAAGAATTATATTCATGTATGAACATGTAAAATTGAATTATATACACTGCAATGAAGATTTTAGGTTTCTAAAAAAACATGAATCTCAAAGAATTCAAAATTGAGAGGAACCTATTTTACAAATTTGGAAACATTTGAATTATAAACCCCATAGAAGAGATATAATAAAAAGGGAATGTGAATTCACAACCTATTAATTAAAATATACATATATTCTAATATAGAGAATTTCAGACAACAAAAAAATTTAAGGATTGGCGAACATAGCTTGTATCTCAAAGAAATTAAAAGTGAGATGAAATCCCCTTACATTGTGTATTGACTCTCTCCGTACTCATACAAGATTCATATATAATAAATATATGTTTATTATAAATATTATAAACAAAAATATTATTATACATATTACTATATATGTTTTGGTTATAAAAATACATTGCCTTATTGTTAATGATCCAATATTAATGTTTCACTTCTGGTAATATTCATTTTATTCTCCACATATGTCTTAATTTTCTATATCATTGATCCCTATACTTATATTATGATTCCAAAAAGTAGATAATGATATAAAAATAAGGTATATAGAGTATATGAATATTAAAATTATTTATTTCATATTGAATTATGAAATGGAATACACCATTCATGGAGAGTGTAAGTTGTACGTATGCATAAACACTGTTTCCATTTTTATTTTCTTATTGAAAGAATGTATGTAAATGAAATAAAAATATATATATATATATTAATGTATATATGTATATATATCATTATTGAATTATCATTAACATATCATATACAACATATTATTTCATTAATCCCATCCTTACTACATTCGTTGTGGTGTGTGATCAAATCACATCCCTTTGAGGGGGTGGAAGTCCGCACCTCCTCATACTAGATTATCGTATTAACACCAAATGTAAGGTAAAAATATTTGTGTTGTAAAAGGAATAATTATGATTAAATAAATAAAAAATAAAATATATTCTGTATATAAATATATTTTTTATCATAATGACCATTATTATTTTTGGTAAATGAGAAGTGAACAATCATCGCTTTGTGGGGAAGTAGTTCACTATACACATAAATAGTATAATAAACACACATTAGATAGAGGTGTGTGAAAGTGTAATATAAAAAAATTGAAAAACATATCCTACTATATGTATTATACATGTTTTTTGTACCTGTTTTTAATAAACAGAGTTTAGGGGGTCGAGAAGGAAAATAAATTAAAGGAGCTTGAAAGATGATGTTATCTCTAAATCGGGAAACTCCATTTGGTTTGTGGAAAAATTATTCAATGAATATGATTCTTGATAATATGAGTATTTAAAGTAGAACAAATTATTGATGGTAGGATACATGGGATGATATTGGAGTAACTAAAATGGTTTTAGAGGTGTGAGGAATGGGTAGAGGTGGTGGCCATTTATAGGGAAGGAAAAGGACTCACATGGAAGTTTTTGAAACAAATTTGGGGTGCACATGTTATTACATAATAAAAGATTTAAAAACAAAACAAAATAAATAATATAAGGATTATAGATTTAATAATTTCAATAATTAGGTTTTGGACAAGGGGATAGTACATTTGGGCCCTTAATTTTAATGATTTGTCCCTAATTAAGCTTAATATGGCCTTAGTTACTATGATTAATTTTAATCACTTTTACAAAACAAATTTTAAATAAATTAACATGGAATTATTAGACTCTAAATTTTATATTTAATACCATGGTTCTTGTCATATTTTTTAAATTATAATCACATATGTTGAGAATTTAAGATTAGTTAAAATCCAACATACGAGACGAAATAACTGGGTTTTAAACTAGAAAAAAGCTTAAAATTTTCATAAGATTTAATATTCAGTATCAAATTGGAATTGAATAAAATGAATTGAAATCTATTAGTATATTTAATATTCATTTAATGTGACCTTATAAAATATATATAATAACATTTTTCATAAATATTTAATTAGTGAAAAATGTAGTTTTCAACTGAAAAGTAGTAATTTTTCCTATTCATCATAAAGTTTACTTTCCCAAAATATCCCAAAAACTCACCCTAGGAAAATTGCAATGTTATGAAAAAATTGATGTTAATATTATCTAATGAAATATCTAAATTTTTAAATAATTAGTTTTATTATTATAAGTGTTCCTTTTAAGATAACAATATTTTTAACAAAAAATGTCATTACAAAAAAGATTATCTTTCATTTTAAGTATGTTTTTTTATATAAACCATAAATATTTGGAAATTATTTATTAATATGCTTACCAAATATGTTAAAACATTATTATTTAAATAATTAAAACAATAAAAAGAGATATTTCATAAAAACTCAGTGTGGCATGTATCAGATGCCAGCTCAGTGTTGCGTGGAAGATATGCCGAGTCAGTTCCTTGTGAAAGGAATCTTTGACATATTTCACTTCGAGATATAAATGAAAATTTAAATTTATTCACAAAAATACGTCTTTAAGAACATGGGGTGTTACCTTATGCATCATTCAGTTTATTCATTTCTCCTTGTTTTAGAATTAAAACACTCCAAAATTATCATTCAGCATGCAAACCAAATTACTACAAAGCCAACTTGAGTAATATATGATGTTCTTGATTAGATGACAAAAAATATTTTTCATGTTTATTTCTATTTCTTGGTTATATAAAATGGTCAATTTATTACCTATTCACCTCTCATTCTAGGTATACTATGTTTAAAAACTAAAAAAGAAATAATAAATGTTTATAATGGGACTCTTTCACTATAATTTAGTATTGATATTTCTCATTTCAATATTTTTCATTACAAGAAACCCCTAGTAGGGGATCATTCATCCATCCATGAAATAATTATTGATTTATTTTCAATTTATATGTTACCTTATATTTTTTGTGATAAAATAACATCAATTGATTTTAAATATACAAATCTATTTATTATTGAATCTGATCCAGAAAAATGGTGAAAATATGATTTTTATGAGTCTTGGAATGTTTAAACTACAAATCCCATCATTAATGAAGATGAATTTAATGAAACCCACGAACCATCTCGTTGTCTTCCTAACAATGTTTCTAATTTTTCAATTTAAACAAGCCTTGAGAACTTGGAAATTGATTGTCATTATGAATGTGATTAAAAATATGGAGCTTCCCTGACAAATCATACTTAGTACAAGTTTCCTATGATTGATGAAAAACCCACCTAATTTTTTGTTAAAATCCCTTCATGAGAATATAATATACAATTTCATTGGTAGGGATGAACAATTCCCTATCATAATATCAAATGATTTCCCAGGGGACCAGGATAACCAACTGGATGGAGTCCTTATGTCCCAAAGAATGTTATAGGAGGACTCTCTTAGATCTAACAAAAATAAGTACCATTGTGTGAATTCATAGATTTGTGTGGCGTAAAATGATAATCCAATGAAAAAATTTATATGGAGATTAATCATAACACTTTTGGAGGTTGTTCAGAAATAATTTACCACCTTGCTAGCTGATGGAATTATTTTTATGATATGTAATATTCAATGGGTGATTATAGTCCATGATATTCAAAAAATAAGTGTATTTACATACCCAAGGAATGAATTTGGTTGGATTTTCCCTATTATGAATCCAAATTAATTGAGAATGTTAACTAATTATAGGAAACTAAATTTTGTGACAAGTAATGATCACGTCCCATTTTCATTCCATGATAAATTCCTTGAACGACTAGTTGGTAAATCCAACAATTTTTTTCTTTATGGATTCTCCGGTTATTTCCTAACTCACATTTCATCAGAGGATCAAGAGAAACCCAATTTCACATCCCCATTTTGATCCATTTCTAATATGAGGATTCCATTTCGTTTTTAATAGTCCAATAAATTTTCAATGTTTTATGATGTTCGTACAATATGAATTTCATGAAATCTTCATGGATTTTTTTATGAATGCCATCACAATTTATTTATCATGATTATAAAATTTTTTAAAATGATTTTTTCAAGATCATGAAACACGAATTTAAAAGAATATTGTTATAAATTATGAAAAATACCATTTTATGGTTTTTATAGGGATTTTTCTCGACCATGTTTTTTCTCTATAGGGAATTAAATTTGATCAATTCAATGTTGGGGAAATTTCTTCATTTCCATTCCCAATAACTGTGAGAGATGTGTGGTCATTCCCTCGACATTTTGGATTTTTTGAAAAATCCATAAAGTTTTCTATTATGGATGAACATCCATTATATATATTTCTCCAAAATGATGCACCATTTTTCATTGATGAGAGTTGCAACCAGGACATTTCGGAACTGAAACAAAAATTGATAACCCCTCTTATTTTTAAAACACCCATATTGGACTTTCCCTTTAAAATCATGCATGATTCTACTCAATTTTCTCTTTTGGAAGTATTATTTAAATGTTTGAAAAATAAATATCATTTGATTATCTATTCCTTAATAAAATTAGATCATTCCCTATAAAATGTACATTATAAGAAAAGGAACTATTGGATGTTTTATAGACTTTTAGATAATCATGATTCTGTCTTAGAGGATGAATGGTGATTGTTTGCACAGATCATTAAATAATTATATTTTTATGAACAATAATGACGAAAAACAAGGACATTTGAAATAGATCTAGCTATTATAGGTTATTGACATTGAAATAATGGAAAAAATGGTAGTGAGACCCTTTTCACTAATAATTTGATCAGGATACCATATGTATTGAATGGAAAACCTCATACTTTTCCACCAATTAAGAAAACCATTATAGATAAGGATATTTCTTCTTGTTAAATAGAAAAAATGGATTTCAAACATGGTGAAATATTTTTCTAATGATGAATTTCCCCGCTGGTATTCCTAGAAATAAATTTCAATATATCTGATCAATTCAATGAATTAAATTTAGGATGATCCTTACTTGTTTCTTGTTGGTACAGATCAAACGATTAGAATATTCATTCCAAATTCATAATTTTAATATATCCTACATTTTTATCACACATTAAGATATGGTAGAAACATTAGGCCACAAAGAACCACAAGAAAATATAGGGTTTCATGTTTCTATTAGACCCCCAATTTTATATATGATTTTTTATTTTTCATATCCTATAATAATGGTCATTTTATAGAAAACATTATCAAAATGAATGAGATGCCACCGCAACCTATTTTGTTTTGTGATGTATTTTAAGTATGGGGAATGGATTTCATGGGGTATTTTACCAATTGTTTTGGATATCTCTACATCATTCATGTTGTTTATTATGTCACCAAGTGGGTATATACTATTCCCACAAGAACTGATGATGCCAAAACAATTTCCATGTATTTGAAAGGAATCTTTTTTTAATGTTGGTATTTCCAATTTTTCTAATTACGAATCATGGTACCCATTTTAATAAATTATAAATTGGAATAAATTTTAAAAAAATATAGATTTCATCATAGGGTATCTTTTCCCTATCATCCTTGAACAAATGGAATGGTTGAGTTGTCCAACAGAAAAATCAAAAAAATTCTAGAATCCACTATGAACCCAAATTGAAATGATTGAATTTTGAGACTTAATGATGTACTATGGGACTATAGGATTTCATTGGAAACCCCAACAGGAATGTAATAATTTATAATTATCTATGAAAATTCCATTCACCTACAAGTTGAGTTAGAGAAAAATCATTTTCGATTGTCAAAACATGTTTCATTAATCTATTTGTTGCTTGAAACGGAAGAAACTTTTTTATATAGGAACTTGAGAAAATTAGAATTATTTCATATGAATTCGAAAGGTTATAAAAATAATGAAATAAAGTATTTCATAATTAATTTAAACTAAAAATCCTCATGGAGGGAGACATAGTGTTTCAGTTTGATTCTAGATTGAATTTATTCCCTGGTAAATTAAATACCAAATGGACTGGACATTTCATTGTAAATAATGATTTTCCTTTTGGTGAAATACATATAAATAAACCAGAAAATGGTAAAACATTCAAATTCAATAAGAAAAGGCTGAAGTGATATAGATAGAACACCAAAGATCTTCTTGGGGAGTAGATATGACATCAATAATCTAAATTCAATTGAAGCTAGGCTGTGTCTTTCATTCTCTTTTTTTATTATATCTTTAATTTCATAATTTTAATTGACATGAAAATTAATTTCCAAATTTAGAAATTTCAAATATTAATTATTGGGGGGAGGGCATGCACATGTTGTGTAGATTAGTATTTTTGGTGATTTCGATTGAAATTTTTTATTTTTCAATTTCTCGTTACAATTTTTAGCATTTTTCTTTTACTATTTTTAAAATATTGTTCTTTTTATTTTCATGTTTTCTATATTTTATTTTCAATGTTGTTTTCAAAAATATGTGATATTTGATAATTATCTAATTCCCCTTTTGGAACTCATTCAATGCAGTGATCCAATTTATCCTTTGAAACTGAATATATATGAATGCTGAAATTGACATTGATTTAGTTTAAAATTTTGGAAATTTATTGAAAATATATCTATTTTTTGAATCTCAAGGCTCATATTACTATCTTTATCATTGAAAATCGCATTCCAATGAGGCTTCTAAACCCATTTTGAAATCTTCTTCACATTCAACTATATTCCTGAGAGAAACATTCAATGCATGTTTGAACATGAAAATTATTTATTTCTATCAAAACACGGGGGTGGGGTACATATAATTATATTGGTTGGTGATTGTTTTGTATTTTGAAGACCAATATTGCATGATTTCCCATATTTTTGGCCATTCATTTCACATTTTATCATTATTCTGGGCTTATTATACATGTACATTTTTTTAGGTTTTCCATATTGAAATAAAAGTTTCCCATTCCAACCCACTCTAGATGTATAAATTCATGATCTAGTTAATCATAAGTGTGGGTGGAAGATGAATTGTGAGGTACTAACTCATTTTTTATTTCAGTGGGTGGATATTAAATCATTGAAGAGATATTTTTCTAGCTAGATATTGAATTCTGAGATATTTTCCTACCTAGATGTCTAAAATGAAATGGATTTCTACTACACTAGATCTTTAAATTGAAAAACTTTGGTCCCTATCTAGATATTTCAAAAAGATAGAGAAAAAAATTTCATTTATATTATTTAAATGTTTGTATAATAGTATAGAATGGATATGTTCAGAGACTAGTTTGATAATAGGAGTGTAATGAGGAAACAATTCATGAGTGAAAATTAGATTCACGCATTATGGTTTTAAAAAGTGTCAAAACCTTATTTATTCAGCTTCATAATTTTTGAAATTAGAAACCCAACAACCGTAATTCCTATATCAACACCAAAAATATTCATTATAGTCCTTTATTCCTAAATCACATCAGGTGGAGATGTAGAAATTTATCATGACTATGGAAATTCTGGCATGATTTTGGATGATAAAGGCCTTGTTGAAAATCCATATTTATTTGTTGAGTGAAAAGTTCATTAGAGGTATGTTTTTCATGTGAATCGGTGGATAAAAGAATTGTAAATGGATTGAATAATCTTAATCCAAAAAGTAATAAATAATTAATTAATGAGACATGATATCTTCTTTATACATGATGATAAATTGGTGAACCCCTTGCTATGTCATTTGAAATTTCCAGGATTTAATGCTCACTTGTCCAAGACTCTATATTCTTTGTGTAGGGGAGTTAATATAGAAAATATTGAAATTTTTTTATATCTATTTTAATTATTTATCCACCTCTAGTGTGTAAATTTTTGTAAAATTTGACTTTTTAAAAAATTTATGGATGTTTTCATCTTGAAATAGATTATTGAACAATTATATAATTTTAAATGCTTTAAATATAATGTTTATTTCTGGATTTTAGATAAATTATAGTTCATGCTATGAGAATCTTGAAATGGTGCGACACTGGTTTTTTTGGATGGAAGTAGAGATGAAAACTGAAGTTGAATGGTTACACATCGTGTAATCCCATCAATTGTCTTCACATTAAAAAAAGTTAATTGTCATGAAATACAATTCATAGGAACATTTAATAATGTGAAATATAATTATATGTTTTGCATCAAAATTACATAATGTGCATTTTTTGGGAAAAATTTCAGATAAAATTACGATGAGATTCGGAATTCCTAAAGACCAAAAAATTACATGTAGTGTAATTCCATTACACATTGTGTATGTGTCGAGGAACATAAAAATAATTAATGCAATACAACCAAGTTTTATTGACATATCTACCTATAAACAAACCCATCAGCTACCCTTCCATGGTATTTGGGGACAAAAGGATGCAGTGCCACACCAATAGACGACTTTCAGATGATCAGGCACCATTATTACTTGATTGGGGGTGTGGATATGAAGATATTAATGGCGATGTAAACCATTGATTCTATAATGGAGACTGTGTATGTTGTCAAAGTGATGTGTGGCTATGATGAATGTGTTTGTAGACATAAACAACTAACAAACACTCTCTTCTGAGTTGTAATATTATTGTGTAACCTCTTCTTGAGTTTCACTTGAACATATATATTAAAATGAATGCAGTTTATTTATTTAGTGAATAAATATCAAAATTTGGGGGGGTGGATCTCTGATATATGAAGTATGTTAATTGAATTAAAAATTTAAATTTCTTCAGAAAAGGATTGTCTTTGAGCATAGAGGGTTCAATTAGGATCGATTTCTTGGAGGTCCTCAAGTAATTAATCCACTTATATATGTGGTAAAAACATATTGTGTTATTTATATGATTTATATTCAAAATTTATTATTCACCTATGGTCCTTGGGTTGAATTTCGAAATTATTTTTAGAAATATATTTTTTTAATGAAGCAATAGTGGAGTGTTCTTATGATTTAAGCTTGTTTGTGACCCCAATTATACCTATGATTCCAAACACACTTTATTTTCCTTAAAATTATTTTCAACCATTTCATTACATTTTATTTAACATTAGATATTATTAATATTATATGTCAAAATTTTTAATCAAATACCCATATTTATCTTCTCTTAAAAACAAATAAAACCAAAGTGAAACTCTAGCTACTCTAATTTAATCCTCCTTGGGAGACAATCCCAGGACTGGTATATTTCATTTTTCTTGGGGAATGATTCCTTGGTTGAGGTTCATACAAAACAATAATCACATAACCATGTTATTTCAAAAATTGAATATTATTATATTTAGATTCAGTCCCCCAATGTGATAGATATGTTAACAAATATATCTCTCATTGGATTCAAATTAGATAGATAAAATGGATTAATGATTACGAGGTTAATTGTGATTCGTAAATTACATAAAATTGGAGGGTATATTATATAAGAATATTAGTAAACCAAATATTATATATGGCACATTTGATGAGATATCATGAACAAAAAATAAGGGTACTAGAAATGAAAATGTCAAGATTGACATGTGTTCAAACATAGATGGATAATACTAGAAATGATTATTTTTATTGGAAAAATTGAATATAAATGGTTTATGAGAAGATTTCAATGATAAGATTATGATTGTTATGACTTGTTAAAATAATATCATGGGATGATCCTATTAATCATGTAATCATAATGTTTAATGCAATTATAGTAAGACGTTATGGTAGACCTAAAAGGAACCTTATGAAAATCATTAAAGATTATTTAAAAAAAATTAATTGGAAATATGGTTTCTAATATAGAAAATTATTGATTCATGATCCATATAGATTACCCCATTAAATTTGGTTTAGGATTTATTTGTTGTTGTGGTTGAGGTTTTTCAGTCATCAGGATCATAATTATTATCCAATTACTCATTTTCGCATCCCATAATCACTTGACGTTATGTATACAATCAAGGAACTATGAGTCAACATACTAATGAGATGTTATTTCTATGATTTCCCCCTGGCCAATTCGACAAAATAAATAAACTAAAAATTGACACTATAGCCAATTTCTACAATTACATTGGACCAGATGAAATCCTAAGAGATTAGATATCACATAAATACCATAGAACAAATAGATAATTATCAACCACTACAATACAGAACAATACAAAAAAATTTCAAGAGTATAATACCCCCTCCCTAAGGATGCCTTAATCTCCAAATAACACCTACAACCTACCAATAAAAATTCATATTCAATAAAACATTTCTTTGTCTATCACTACATTATAAAATGGATATTTTCAATAGGAAATAACCTAAACAAGAAGATACATCATTAAAAAGTATACCACACGTGGAAATGTTGTAAGTAATGTGAAGACTAAATATAGTATTCACATAAATTTTCTATCCAAATTAGGTTTGGGAGAAACAAACTGAAGAGACGACACATTATTCCAGATAGAGGAATTAATTGTGATCTAGGGTTAATGAAATTCACCAAAACATTCATGTAAGATCTATAGACTCTATATGGAATAAATCATTGTATCCACAATGAAACATGGAATGGTATTGAGTATTATAAGATCCTATAAATGGTTTTAGTCACCATTATCATATTAGATTTTACCCAGTTTCTTATTTTAGTTGGTAAAATTAATGCTAATATAAAATAATATTCATTTTTTATGATTTAAAAAGAAGAAATTAAACCTTTAATTTGTGATTTAATCAATATGGGATATCAATATTATTATTGAAATTATATAAATATATCTAGTTCTTATTCCTTTTTTAATAGTATAGATTTAATGTTTGAGTAAAAATTGTTGAGTGTGAACATTTTTTCTTCTTGGTTGTGGAATTACAAGAAGAAACACACACACACAATCACTCATATACCTCAATGGTTCAAACATTATCATTAAATATGATAGAATTAGATTGAATGAGTGGTGATGTATTTTACAATCTGAAACTCGTTAGTTGAATTAGATATTTTCCCTCTTTATATATCTTAATGGTTGTTTTTGTGGGTAGTTACCCAAGAAATTGAAGTATAGTTATTTATTGAATAATTTTGAAATTTATTAGAAATAATTTATTCCCAAATAATGTAGATTTATAATACTTTTATAATCGTAATCGTAGAACTGACATTTTTGGAAACCAATGGTTTGAGGATTATGAATATAGACTCTCATTGAGAACTAGTCAAAAAAATATCATCATTTAAAAAAATGATAATATTTAATAAGTACTCTAAACCTTGTATTAATAATATATCTATCATATATTTATTAATTTAATAACTCTCTCCCATATTTTGTAGAATTCATAAAAATCAATGCCCCCAAATACAACAACAATTACATTGTCACACTATGAATTTCAAAACTTATTGACAATTATATTTCAACATTATAGTGGATTTAACCTTTGATTTATATATGTATTTATACACACATTACCACTATGTAGATCTCAAATCATTTACACCAATTTAGGGTAAGTCTTGTATTTTTATTGACACCCAATCATTCCCCAAATTATCATGAAAAACTAATGTATTGAATTTATAATAACATTTCATTCAAAAAGGAATGAACATGTTGAGAATGTGGTGACTCAAAAATTTCAAAAATTTCATTTTGGTTATAATTATCTCAATAACCCAAATGTATGTTAATAATGATGTTTATTTTAATTGAGTTTCATGAAAATATCACACCTTAGAATATGTAATTTTGAAATATATTCAATTCATTAAACTGTAATGAAGTATTTGTAAAAGTATTATTTACATTTTTTAATGTATTTTGGAAAAACTGTTCATAATCTATGTCAGTAATAATAATGTAATTATTAAAATTAATATGTTTTGAATAAATCATTTGATCATATATCCTATTTTGTGAAGAAATCGTATGAGTGAGGAATGAAAAATATGGTTCATCAACCCCACTCTTGTGAGAAACCATATTCATCAACCCTATGTTTGTAATCAACTGAATCCTTTCCACCATAAGTTTGGATTTTTATAATACCATAATTAAAACCTACATTTATCTATTCAACAATGGATTTTTAAAACTATGATATTTTCCCAAATTTGTGCAATAGTCTTGATGGAAGTAAATATCTATTTAAAAGCTCATTATGATAGATTCAAAGGCATGTATTCAATTAATTAAAACATCTCCATTCATACTAGAATATATGAATCTCATAAATTATTTTGAATTAAATATTCATAATTTATTTATAGATATTTAGGGAACTAGTTTGATCTTTAGCTGTTTAACCAATATTATAATTATCAACACAATATGTATCTAAAGGAAAATAAAGGAGGAGAATACAACTGTTATACACATAAAGAAAAGAAATATTTGAAACAAACATGTGTCATTTCATTTATAGGTACCCTTTGGAGACATACATGTTTTTATATATCGTATTATAAAACCATTTTTTGAAACAACTAAAATATCATATTGTTACATGTACTTCTATAAGATCGACATATCATTTTTCCAAGATAAACTTGTGAGACATACATATTTAAATATATCACGGGTGTTTTCATTGATTTTTTGATGAAATCATGTGAAATTCTATATATCCTTTTATTGTTATTTGTTATTAATAATCAATTAAATATACATGTTTCTACTACAATAGTGATGTTTAACATGTTTTATCAGTCAAATCAATCTCTATTGATTTATTGGAGTTTTACTTCTATCACATAGTCATGGTAAAGTGTCATAGTCTTGTTTGTAGATGTTGATTTTTTGGTCATTTTAAAATAACCATATGTTAAAGTAATTTCCTTGTAATGGTTTCATCTTTCAGTACTCAGCTGTTAAGGTCTTTTGATAAGAGGACATATCTCGTTAAATCACCAATTTCATTAAGTGAGTGTAATTAGAGAGGGCTAAAGAATCATTGTTCCCTGAAACAGTATATGATGTCGTGTTCTTTTCCGTTGTCTATTTATAGTACTTATTGATATTTAATATTGATGTAACTGTTCACTACAAAAAAAATATACATGATCAAAATCAGTCAATGTTTTTAAAGACCAAAATTCCCAACCCCCCTCTGTTGTCATTAGCTTTTTCATCCATATCTCTACCTAAGAAGTGGTTACAAAGGTATGCCTATACTAGTATATTTTATTCCAGAAATATTTTTTTTATTATATATGACATCAATAAATATATTCTCTATTTTTTGGGTATTATTCTATTTATAATAGCGTTATTAAAAATTTTGTACCCCTATAAAAAATGAATAATTTTTTAATGCCTCTAACAATAAAGATTTATCCTTTCAAATGAATAAAAATTTAAATTAAATATTATTGAGAATAAGAAGTAAATTGTAATTTATTATCTCAAAGTGGTTATACATATGATATGAGGTATAATATTGAAGTAGCCAATGAGGGAATATAAAATTTCATAAAATTAATATTAGATATAGGATGAAAATGTAAATACTATCAAACATAATGTAGCTACTCTAAAAACTACATTGAATGAATTTTATAATTCAATTCATCGAGATAAATATTTTATCAAATCATGTTTAATGTTATGAAAATATGTAAAATAATATAAATAAAGGGACATATGAAAATAAATGCTACGAATTAAAAAAAAATTCTTAAAATGGTTATAGATACTCTATATAAATCTATAAAAAATTATTATAAGTGAAATGGAATGAAAATTATGAAGTCTAATTTGAGTCTTTATTATGTAACATATGATGAATATTATACATATTTTGATATTAAGAATGAAAAAGAAATTTTATATCTTTTTTTAGTTCTGAGGATGTAAAATTTTATTACTCTAAAAAATATAGCTATGAAAAAAATTCTTATGATGAATTATCTATGTTTTCTTTATGATTATAGATAAATATGATTTCTTATATAAATATAGTATAAAAATTTGAAAATATTATTATATTTTTCTATTAAATAATTAATTTTTTTCAAAATAGATTATTGATTTAATAAAAAACCCCCTAAAAGTATTTCGATCAACATGAGAGTAAGATTAAGAATTATTTTTTAAAGATAATACTTTAAAACAAGACTATATTATGATACTAATAAGTGAATATTATTTTAATTAAATACTCTAGAAATAAAAAATTCAGAAAGTAAAATATGAAATATGATGCAATGGTGAATGAAAAAAATTATATAGGAATTATTTTGTTCTTGGTTAAAAGAGAAAAACTAGGCCACCTACTAAATTTTTTTATTATAGTATTAATATATATTATGTAAATAACTATTTCTCTAGAAGACCTAAAATTTCAATTGTTTAAAATTATTTTTGTTTAAAATAATTGTATAATATAAATAGTAGAGTTACTACTTGAATAAATAATTTTTATTTACCTAAATATTTAATCACAAAAATTATGAACATAAAAGAATGTTTTTACCAAAAGAAACTATAATTTTATGTTTTGTAGGATTACACCACAGAGATATATCATTAACACATTAATTGGCTAATTAAGTGGTTTCTAGAAATATCTTTTAATGTAGTGATTGACTCTAAAGTAGTTTAATTTATAAATTTATCAGTATTAAATTCTCTTATATAAGATGTATTTTATTCTTATATATTTATATGCTTCTAGTGTGTTAACTGTTTATAAAGGGGGAGAGAGATGACTCTTATTATTTGATAAAAGTCTTTTTTAAACATTTAATCATGACATAGTCATTTTTATTGTATAATATTTTTTCTAAACATTATATATCATTAAAAAAAATTCATCATAAAATAATATATTTATTTTTAAAATTAACAAAATTTTAAATTTTTATATATTGAATCCTATTAAAATATTTATATTGGATGTTTCAAAATTTAATTTCTTTATGTATTCATGGAATATTTATTACATAATATCTATTTTCAAAATTTAAAATCTCAAATTATCATTCTATATGTTATGAAATTAGAATTTTTTACATCATCTACAATGTGTGCGAAATAACATTTCATATTCACCATGAAAAAAATACAATTTTGTATCTATCTTTTTCAAATTATATTATTCAAAGGATTTTGAAAACCAGTCACAAAAAGATAAATAGGTCAAACACTTAATGTTCATTAGAACATAATTCACAAAAAAAATTCAAAATGTAATCTTTTAGATTTTCAATAAGAATATTAACTTTCATATTTAGATGATTCATTTAAAAATTTTATGAATGAAATATGGGAGCTAATTTGAAGGAAAATAGTGAAGTCTCTTAATGTAATATGTTATATTATAATATTCTTTTCAAAGTAAGTTATGTGAAGGAAACTTAAGTAATTATTAAAGATGATTTTAATACGTATATATGGTCGTATGAAGAAAAACAGAAAGAATTTGTATCAAATATGGTTTTTGATTATTTACAAAGGGAATATCAGAATGTTAAATAGCATTTGGTATTAAATGAATAATTTTATGAATTTAAAGTAGAAATGATAAAATAAATGGAGTTAATCAGAAAAGGTTTTGTTAATAAATTATATATAGATAATATGAAATTGTTCTTAGTTGAACTATGTTTTTATTATTCTCCATGCCAAAGCGGAGAATAAGATAAAAAAATAATATAAGAACTATCAAGAGTTTATCTCATATAATTGAAAATTTTAGATGTTTGAATGGATTGGATGAACATTCTATTCGTTAATAAAACAAAATTTTTTATTTTCTATAATTTATTTCAATTCAATGTTATATATCCTATATCTAATATTTTGGTAAAAATGTGATTAAGGTTATGAAATTTATGTTTAAAATTTTATATTTTTTACTATATATATGAATGAAATTTGAATTGTTTTATCTCATTATATATTACAGTATGAAATATTTAATTTCATTTTATATATTAATTTTGAAAAAATGAGTAAAAACTACTTAATTACATGGGCATATTTTTGGTTAATTTAATATCCTATACATTATGAATTAATGGGAGTTATTAGAAAATGATCGTTCTTATTCATTGGTGTGGGGTTTAGATAACAACATTTCACTCTAATCTTTATGATGTATCCAAAGGGGGAAAATTTTTATTTATAAGAAATTTTCATATCATAGTGTGGAAAAAAAATTCACATCTATTCATATTTATAGTCATGCAGTAGAAGTTTTATTAATTGATATTTTAGATAAAATTATATAATGAGATAGAATCACTGAAATTTAGCTTCTTATGAGAAATTTTTTTAAAAGAATAAATTTGTTTTTAAATCCCATATGGTTATAAAAATTTCTCCATCTACATTTTTTTAAAATTTGATATATTTAGTATCTATTTTTTTATTGCAAAAACGGGGAGATTGTTGAGCAAGTGTGGGTTCAAAATGTTCGTTAATTTCCAATTGTCTTTGATCCTCACAAACACCCACATTTTGGTTACCAATGAATATTTTTTTATGAAAATTTCATGAAAATATTATAGAAATAAATATTTATTTGGGAAATACATTAGATCTAATGATTCATGGGGAAATATTTGTAAATGTATTTTGGGTGTGTTTTTAGTGTATTCTCAAAACAAAATTCATACCATATATTTGTAGCCATAAAATGATATTTATAAATCATACTTTTGAAAGAGAGAAAAGGAATCATATACCTTATATTTTGAATAATCCCTATATTTTAGGAACACAATGTATAGTTCATCAACCACACATTTTCAAAAAACCATTCATTAAGAACCATATGTTTTTAAATAACCCTATATTTTCAAGCATATATTTGATGTTTTTTCATCACATGAAGGTTCCCTATATTTAACTATTCAATATAAATCTTTTAAATCTATGGTATTGTTCAAGATTAATGAAATGGTCTTGATGGACATAAATATCTATTAAATGTATTGTAAAGTTCAATTCATTGGCGAATATTCAATGGATCAAATCATTTTTATTCTCATTAGAACATAAGACTCTCATAAATTATATTGAATTAAAATATTTATTATTTTTGATGAGATATTTATAGAGCTTTTTCAACTTGGATTTATTAATCCTATAATATAAATTTTAAGATGCACTACATAGACATAAAAAATAATGGGATATACAACAGAAATATACATAAGGAAAGATTGTGATTAAGAACAAAAAGTGTGTCTATTCCTTCATTAATTAACTTTAGAGACATACACGTGTTCATCAATCTAATTGAATCACCACTATTGATGTCACTACTACTACATTTAATTGTTACATCTTCTTTTGTAAGTTTGATGTAGAATTTTTCAGAGATACACTTTGGATACATACATGTTAAAACATCGGTGTGGTTTTTTTCTAGCCGTAGTTATAATAATTAAAGTGCAACAATGAGGATCTATTTTTTATACTGTTTTATTAAAGATAAATTATATCGGTCACTTTCTTATCCAATTGTGAATTTTATCATGTTTTCTCAAAAAAATCATTCTATATTGATTTATTGGATTTTTGACTAATCAGATTCAGTTGGGGTAATATGTCAGTTTATTATGCTATGATTTTTATTTTAGTTCCTTGTAAAAGAACCATAAGGCCCTATATAAGACATGTAAAAGTTTCAACTGTATGTACATAGTTTTTAATGTATTTTTATAGGAGGACATGTCTAATGAATTATCCAAACTCTCTAAGAGATGGTTGGTGGAGTGTACTAAGAGGGAATTGGGCCATGTACCTCTATACATTGTTGTGTTGTTTTCCTTTATTTATATCTAATGATCAATCATCTTTAAGAGATAGAAGGAATGTTTCACTGTATAACATGAGAGTTTCATAGAATCTATTATTTTTTTTAAAAACAATATTCACCCCTTCTTCTTTCTTTTTCTTCATCATCTCCATCCAGACCAAGAAGAACCTTCTAAATTAGAATAATAGAATTGAGAAATATTTAAGATTTGTAATATAAATTTGAAATTATATAATTTAAATAGCCTAACGAAAATGGATTGACATATAATATGACATTAATGTAATCAATGAAAATAATGAAAAAACATTAAGGTAACAATATGCACCAAATTTTATAAATAAAAAATACTCGATTATTTACCTTGATTTACATAAGGAATTTTAATTTCAAATTAGACTAGTATAATTATTTTCTAAGTAATAGAGCCTTATATGAGTGGTTTCCAATAAATACATTAATCACTTCACCATGGAATGAGATTGATTAATGTTATGAGTTTTTGTATGGTGACATTTCAAATGGAAATAATTTTCCTTTTTTTATGTTTTCGGTAATGAGTTTCCATATAACATGCAACATGGTGAAGTCACTAGCTAGGATGAACATAATAATAAGTTCCCCCATTGATTATTTTAATCTCAAGGAGTACTACATTAAGGAAAGACATATATTCAATCAATAATGTCAGGGTATAGATAGTCTATGAGTATTTTGATGGATTTAGGAAACATTGATCAATTTGTACATGTTATGCCATGTAGTAACATAAATTCCTATGTTATTAAAATAAGGAGTACTCAATATAATGATAAAAAAATAAAAGAAATATTAATGTAAACTCACTAGTGAACCAAATGGAATCATATTAAAGATAGTTTATAATTCCCAGAAATCAAATATATGATATAATGACCCCAAAGGTGTCTATATGGTCAAGTCTATTAATCTATATGTCAATGAATATATGCACAACAGAATGTCCAATTTTGAATGAAATATGACTTTTAATCATTCTAATAACCAAAAAACTACCATATTTATGGTTTTTAGTATTATTTAAGGGACTTCATAGACTTTTATGATCAACTATATGATATTGATAGTTTTGTTTTCTATCAATATGGACTATTTCTATAACCATAAATAACAAAGGGTGGATAGGTAACTCATACATCTTGTATGGATTTTTAAATTAAAAAAATGAATCATATAATTTATTTCAATAAAAATTCAATTGATTTACACCATTTCAAAAAAAAATCGCATGTTAGGATAGAAATATACTTTCCAACATTTTTTATTTTAATAAATTAAATCGCATGACCATCCTTACTCTAGTTATAAACCAAAAATCAATATCCCACCACATCTAAACATAAAAGAGCTAAATAAATAATGATTTGAAAAACTAGTTATGGGATATAGTGTAAATATTCACTAAAAACAAAAATAAATCCCAAATCAACCATTACTCAATACCAAGGATAATGTGAGTTTGGTAAAAAAATAGATAGAAAATTTAAATAGACATTATCTAAAACAAAAATCTGGAAAAACCAAACAAATAAAAGGATAAAGCAAATAATTTTTAACAGAATAATAAACAATGAAATATTGAAATTGAAAAATATTTAAAATAAAGGGAAAAAATTGTGTTCCCATTTCACACTTGATTTATTTAAATAAATAAAATTAATGATGTGAGATTCAAAATGAAATTTTAGGAACATTATAAAATGTTGAATTCAACATACCACTTTTCAAATATCATCAATGGATTCCCCAAAAGTCAATGTTCTTGAGGGAATTGTCCACTATGAAAAGAACGCTTCAAGGAAAAAGGTATTATTCATAGGAATAAATGTGTAGCTCTAATAACACCTCAACTAACTATAAAATTTTATGGTCAATGTATATTATTCATTCCTTATTATATTGAAATTATTTTATTCATATATATTATATGTGATTTAGTATATTTAATTAATGAATTCTTATATTTACATAATAAAGACCTCAGAATAACTAGAATGTTTGTTCTATTAGAAAATGAATCTATCGAATTGGAAGATATAATTCAAGAACATGTGTCTGTGAGGGGAAATAAAATGATCAATCAAGATAATTTATATTTCCTCAAAATAGATGAATATGGAGAATATATTAAATATCAAATTTTATAGGTAAAATAATTTAGATGATAAATTTGGTAATGATAATTTTTATTAATTAAATAATATAAATGGAATTTAAAGATAAAAATTTACTTTTAAATATTTTAAATTTAATATTGTTTCTATAAGAACATTCACTTTTTAGAGACTAGGGAAACAAATTCACAAATAGAAAATAATTTCAGAATATGTGTAAAAATTTGATGATTAAAAATTTTATGGTTTATTAGTATAGGTAAACTGAAATTTCTATATAAGAACATGGTACTAATAAATATCATGATTTAATTATTGTTTTGATATTTTTTTCAATTGATGCCGAAACTAAATATATGGCATGTGAACCTAAGTTGTAATAATTTTGAATTCATCCAAAAAAGCTTGAATTAAATCAACTACAACAAAATTTAAATATGTATTTATAATGAGTGATGAATTGATACCCATGATAATATATATCTTCATAACCTCTAACCAGAATGAGAAACTAAAAATCCTTCAGAGTTATTTTCTTGAGGAAATATGATATATTCTAGGTGACATGCCAACCTATTTCCTTGATAAAATTCACAATATCCTACAAGAAGATAGTTTGAAACATATTATATAATCCAAAATGAGACTAATCCAAACCATGATGGTGGTATGTAAAAATTAAATTGGTGATTTTCTTTAATAATGAAGCATATATCCCATCGTCAATATATGGTGGGTTACCCCCATTAACATTTTGGCCAAAACATCATCTCTAACCTTTTTAAGAGTGAAAAAATGAAACCTTTCCTGTGAGAGTGTTGAATATTTTTAGTATATATTTAATATATGTTATGGAGTCATGCAATATGGGAATACCAATTTCTAATATCATTAATTAAACTGATTCTTATAAAACTATTAAGAAAGACCATTAACTATTTTACTAACATATTGTCAATGTACATCAAAGAGATCATTGCTCTTGATGATCGGGAGAAAACATTATTTACTTATCCTAATTATACATTTTCATATCAATGTATTCCATTCATATTATGGAATTACCCAAGGAATATTTGAATATGTATGGTAAGTGTATTCATTAGTTTAATTGTAAAATATATTGAAAAGTTTATAGAAAATTTTAATGTGTTTATAAATTCCTTTCATCCTTTAATTATAAAATATAGATATGGTTTTAAAAGATTTCAAAGAAACATATTATCTGGAATCTGAAAAGTTCCATTTAATTAATGATAAAGGAGTTGTACTAAGGCATGTGATATCAAATAATTGAAATGAATGTGAATAATAAATTATTGAATCCATCACTACATTAACCCACCCAGTTTATTATAAATGTGTTATGCCATTATCAGTACATGATTGTTTTTATAGATGATTCATTAATATTGTTAATAATATTTTCTTACCACCTTCATATTTAAATAATGTATTAAATTCGTAATTATTAACTCTTTAAGGAATGAATATTATTTATTAAAGATAATATTTAATTCATTATCAGGTAATTTAACCCACAAATTGGGGACACCATTTATAATTGTTCTATGATTCCTCCAATGGTGCTATAGTGGTTGTTCATTCACATTGAATTGACGAAATAATTCTTGTTATAAATTATTAATTAAGAACACTATATTTTCCCTATAATAATTATATAAATAACCATATTATGAGACAAAAAGAGTGTTCATATAAATAATTTGAGATCATCAAATGTGGTATAAATACTATTTTACTTCTTAAAATCATAAAAAATAATAAAAAACAAATTTATACTCTAAATTACAGATGCAAAAACATGGGTCTATAAAATATCTCTGATATAAACATTCTCATCCTCAACAAGAATTGTCAAATAACACAGCCATTCCATCATCTAGATAATATAAACAACTACACTATCTTGAATGTCAAATTAATAGTGTTATATCATCATTAATTATCACCTATGTGGAATACATTTAACTATGACCAATCTGTTACTCCCCACCATAGGAATACCATTATCATCATCTCAAAAAGAAAAATAAATATCAAATGATAATGGAAAATACAAAATTTCAACTGAAAATGAGGTTCATTTCCGTCAAACATCCAATGGGGCACTTCCCACCATATGGATTACTTTATATATCTCTTTGAGTGAAACCTCAAATGGTTCTTTTATCCAACCAAGGAGGATACGTATGAAGAGAAGAATCTTATCGTAGATCTGATGATCTTTAAAAAAAGTAGGATGGTATCAAGATAGTGAATGATCTTCTCTTAGTAGGAGTGAATGAAATTCCATCTAAAGGTGTTTATAGCTCCCTTTTTCCCACGTTCACATCAAAACAAGCCACACATTCCTTTAACCAAGAACTGGAACCACATCTTATTACAGTGTGTTTCTAGGTCCAAATACATGTCAACCATATCATGACTCCTAATCTATTCCTAATGCCCCATCTACCATTGTAATGCCTCTACCCCAGAAGCCCAAAGTTGGTGCATTTTTATGTATCATTGGCATGATCACAACGGATCGTGTCTCAAAAGACCGATTAGTTTAGTAGCCTTGGATGTACTAGATACATTCATAAGGTTTACATTACATCATAAAATAGAAAATAACAACAACATTGTTTCCATAGATAACACTGAAATCCCATAGACTATCCCTGCATGTCGGTCAAAATATTCTTCTTCACATTCTAGGAAAAATAAAACATAGAATGTGGTGAGATCAGATGCTCAGTAGGGATAACAATATAGAGGACACTTTCATAAATGTGTATAAACATTTTAAGGCAGTGTATAAGAGTAAAACAAAATCCTTTTAAACTTGAACTTGAACATTATATGGAAAAGATAATATCTAATAATTTCATTTACATATTCATATGGATATTATACTAGTCGAATAATCACATGAAATATCAATAGTCACTTTTACAATGATGGAATGCATAATGCCAGACATTTATATCCACATAGTCAAGGCCTTATGCCAAGACTACAAATTTGATTTTGTTATGGACATGTACCAAGACCCCAGTTTGTCTCATGAGACCTACCGATGCATCGCGGAGCTATAGAAGGTTCCACCCATCACATTCTAAGTCCAATGCATTCCTCTTATGAAAAGGTTGAAACATAATCTGAAAATTCGTATTAAAACTAACATATGAAATGTGAATATTTTAACCACATAACATGAACGGTATAAAAATAGAATATCCACAGTCAAACATAACTCATTAAATACAATATGGAATATTGTAATATAATATATTAACCTCAATAAATAATAATTATGGATACTAACGTGGATGAAAATAATCATCAAAACTATTTGAGAGAAATATCCCTGTTTTCTTGAAAATATTTCAAAGTCTCACTATTTATCAAGAAGCCGTTTAAAATGGATTTTTGAATCAAAGTGTCTCATACAACGTCGTAAATTTTAAAAGAAATATTAATTTTAAAACATTAATTTCCATATAAATAAATCCTTAAAACCATTTTTAAAACATGGACATTAATGAGAAAGTTTCAGAAGAAAAAATCGTTAACACATTTAAAATGATATTTTAGTTAGTGTTCCTAACCATAATACAGACACTTGAATAAAAATAATTGAGGTAATAAAAACTTTATAATATCATGCGAATAATTTATTAATGATATACAATGTCAAAGTACATTATATACACCATGTAAAATTGAATTGTTGTATAACAAAAAAGAAGTCTCATTGGAATGTAAATTGAGATGAAATCTCTTATAAAGACTATATCATTAGGTTAAGGATAAATCAATGACATAATTATGTTTAATAGATATAAATAGACTCTATATAATTGTATATTCAGTGTAAATCTATCAGAGGACATTCACACATAATCTTGTAAGAACAACACCAATGAATTGGATGTTTAACTAAATAAATAGATATTGAGTTAAAATTACTCTTATCAAGTTCCTATAGATGAATTGAGAATTAATCAATGGAGTGATTATGTGTATCAATATTATATCAAAAAAAGGAGAGTGGAAATTTCTACAGAAATAAAAAATAGTGATTCCACACATAATATTGAAGTAAAATAATCGATGAAGCATGCATAAAGCCGAATGGGTGGAAATTGAAATTTGAAATTCCCTTACCAATTTGGTAACTTACAAAACATACATCCCATGAATGATGGATCAGAAAATTAAGATGTAATTACTAATAAATTAATCTATATTACACAAATACAATCATTAGGCAGCACATACACCACATAAATGGAAATAGTGGTAGTATATCTTGAATCATAGGGAAATAGGAAGTGAGATGAAAACACTTACTTCGTTGTAATCAATTGAGTCTTATAGAAAACTGTTAGTAAAAACCAATTTAATAATAGAATACCATGAATATAAAAATAATCATGATAATATATATATCAAATTAAAGTACACAATACACCACATTTAATAAATAAGTGGTGAACAATGGAAATATCATGGAATTAAAAGTGAGATAAGAAACCCCTTACATTGTACTTTTCCTTGGTTGTGGGTCGGTTAACCTCCTGTATAATGGTGAAATAATTGTTATAAAATTATTAAAGATTCATATACAGTAATATGATATCATATATTATCTTTTAACATTAATATATAAATAATATCTTAGTATTATCGTCGTTTCAGGTGTTGGTTAAGTAGTTTTCCTTTATATGCATTGTTACGTAATTAATTTTTTTATGGATAGGATATATATTAATCATATTGAGAATTATATTAAGTGTTTGAACATTATTTTTAATCATCTAATGAAAATTATCCTTCAATGGATTACGATGGAGAATGAATCTCATCGCGTTCGTGGAGACGGTGATCCGTACGTAGGCACGAGTGACAATATCAATATTTTGATATTAAAATAATATATAATTGGATGGTATATCATATATAAAAAATCATTATCATGTTATATTTATTATTTATATCAATTAAACATCATTATTATAACCATCCAAATAATAATGTATTGAATAACAATAACACAACGACGTAGAGATGGTAAGTCGTACGTACACGCATATGGTGACATGTCATTAAAATGATGGATTGAACAATGAATATGGTAGTTCCATATTTATTAAAATAGAAAAGTATATATAAGATACTTGAGTTATTATTTTATAATGGAAACAACAAAGAAAGAGTAAGTTGAAGAATAATTGAACCTGAAAGAGGTGATGAAATATTTACCTCTTCTTCGGGTTCTTCCTTTTGATTTGATCAAAATGTCTCAAAAGGATGGATTTCTAACTAACTTAAGGCCACTATGATGAATTTAGGAGATTTTATAGTGTATTTGGGCAGGTTTTGGCCAAGTGAAATGTCTTTGAAGGTGTCAATTAGAGATAAGGGTAAGTGCCCTTTTATAAGAGTGGTGAGGGGCACCTTTGGAAATGCTAGAAATATTATTTTCTATTAAAATCATTTTCTATTTGTAATGGTTCCAAAATATATTATTTAAATGCGAAGGTGGGTATGGGTCGAAAACCACTCAACCAATAGGTCTTAACCAGGTTTGGGTTAGTATATTAACCTTATGTTTTACTTTTATCTCTTAGTTAAATAGTTTGACATTTACCATGTCTCCTTCAATTTTAATATTATATGGTTAATAAACATACTATTTACTTCCAAGAAAACCCCAAGTGGTTCATTAAAGACAAAAATATCATTAGATAAGTCTTTTTTCTGAACTATAGACTTTTAGGAATAGAATATCTATTAATAATATAATATTTGTTTTAAAAAGTATTTTAGGTCAATTTTACACTATTTGGTATTTTGTTTTTTATAAATTCATAACAGCATTATTACATTTAAGAAAATTCATCAAACTAACTATAACATGTCATATTAACTAATATAATTGGTGTAATTTATAAAAAGTCTCAAATTACATTTATTTGGATATTTATAATATCAATTATTTTAATATTTCATTATTTAGGTAATTATTGCATCATCATTGTGTCATAACTAAATTAAATTATTTAATGACAAAAAAATATAAATAAAATACCATTATATATTAAATCATTTTGTATTTCTAATGAATATGTATAGATGAATTTATATTATATGTAACCCTATTTTAAAAATGGTTTAGTTATTAAACTCTAATTTTATCACTTTTAACTCTTCTTTGAATTAAATAATAATAAATGACCTAATCTAATCCATGTGGACCTAAAGTATCATATTTTATTCGTAAGGTTTTTTTTTGTTCGAATTACACTTATCCAATAGAATTAGGGCATGTGTTAGGTTAATAATAATATAATTTTTAACCTTAATTACCCTATTTACTTTTATCCATGGGAAATAAAAGTAAAAAGTTACTATTCACCAAAAATTATTTTTATCTTATTAAAAAACCTTTTACTTACTGTCATCAACTGTGTTTCTTAGATTTTTTAAATTCAATTCATGGAAGTGGTAAAATTATGTTTTATTCAAAATTTCAAATGCTCCTAGGAGGTGGGTAAAAGAAGGTTAAAAAGTTCAATAAAATTTTTATATATCTAAAATTATTATAAACATACTCAAATTAATTACATTGAACATATATAGGTATTATATATCTATTTTGAAATAAAATAAATTTAAATAAAATAAATAATTATTTAAATAAAAAATCGGATTTAAACTAAACTTAGTGTTTTTCACTATTCCTCAAAAATTGAACGTTTTCCGGAAAATACCAAAAGTTCACCCTAAAATAATTTCGATATTCTGAATCCAAAAATGAAGTCCATTTTGAAAGATAAAATTTTTAAATTTTCAAAAAGTGGGTATTACTATTTATAACAGCTAGTTTGATTGGTCGCGGTGTGTTATAATCTCAAAGTTGTGTACAATGCAAGCAATTAAATTATTCAAAGGGAAATGTACCATGGAAGCTTGTGGTGTTACATTCTTCCCCAATTTGGAAAATGCGCCCTCACAGTTTCTGAAATTGGGACTGAGAACATAATTGAGATTCCCAAATCAGAAAAAGAATCAATAAAACTATCACTTTAAAAGAAAGAAAGATAAGTACAAAGGTCACTCGAGATAACCCATACCAGGATTCCATGTAAGAAAACATGGATATGGAAGATAAACTATGTGTCATGTTCTGATGGAGAGGGATGTAAAACATGATCATGAAAAAGCTAACAACAAGAAAACCACAATCTTTTGATGGGACAAATGGTCATTAGTTTCCCAGTAGGAAAAGAAAACAGACAAAAAAAAATTTGTTTTAAGTTTCTTTTCATAAAGTTGAGGAATTTATATATGATATTGACTAAAAAATAAAGAGATATACTTAATTTTTATGTTGAGTTTCATTCTTTAATAAATTTCTACCACTAACTCATTTTTTACAACGATGAGTATCAAGATGACTTGGTCATACCAGAAGAGCTAGAATCAACTTCTAGAGAATCACATGATCTACAAATTATAAACTATATATTTACCTTGTCATTAGAGATTAGTCAAAACCAAAAAGGTTAGTACAAGATCAGATGATCCACCAAAATGATATTCCTTTATAGAAGGAAACACTAATCTAAATTTCTAAAATTAAAAGAACAATATCCCAAAGCTATATAAATACTATTCAGAAAACTGTTGTCCTTATAATCCTTCAATATAATCCAAACTAATATTAAAACCCAAAAATTATAAGAATTTGGTTTTGTAGTCTTCCACTTTATATTGTATCTCCAAATGACATTGACTACTCTTAAAGTCATACTTAAATGTAATTAACCTAATCACATATTATCTATTATAGGTTAATCATTTCCATAAATAACCCAAATCAATATAAATCAATGATAAAAACATAACTAAAAATCCACCATTACTCCTAAAATGAAATCCCATAGTATTCTATTTTCCTTAGGCATATAGTGTTCCCAACAGAGCGACTGTCTTCCAAAATAACATCTATCACTTAATCGCCAAACCATTTTCTTATACTAAGGGTATTAATTTGATAAGACATAAGATCCCAAATCAACTTATTACTGATCAATAAAATCACTTAACTAAGAATAATTAGTCACGCTAACCAAGGACTTCGTGTAGTCTAGTGGTTGGCGATGAATCCCAATCACACTTTGGTTGTGGTTTCGATTCCCACAACTTTTTCTGATGCGACAGGTTGTCACATGGTCTACATGTTGTCCTTTTTCAAAAACAATATTTTATAACATTACTAAAATGAGATAAATTCCTCAAAATAACCGTAATATAATATAACCAAAAAAAATATCACATACCTTGCATTTTCATCCCAATATATAATAACTTGTGACTTCCTCAAACCAAATGATCAAATAAAACAAAAAGGTTATTTATAACAATATCCACAAGAGAAAATATAATTTTTCCTCAAATATAATTTTCACATGAAAAACTGAAGGGTTACAAATACAAGAGAAAATTATTCCAATGTAATTCCTTCAACAAGGAGCACTAATTTTTTTAAACATTTCTCCAACCATTTATTTCCAAATCGCTTCTTCTTTGACCACGAAAATTTCCTATAGAATAGGTAATTCCCTCGGGTAGTGGCCAGGTCCCTTACATTTATGGCAAATGACTGTAAATGGAATCTTGGTACCATTTTTATTTTATTCCATATTAATTTTCATTTTTCCGCAGAAATTATTTACTTTTTGTCCTTCACTCCCACACGTAAATAGTTTCTTTATTCCATTTAGACAAATTTTTGTGTGTCTCCTTCCAAATTACCTGCATAATGGAAATTGAGGATTCTTTTCTCCATTTTCTCCACTGTTGGAGCTCTTATTAATCATTACCTTTCTCTTAATTGTTGAGTCCAATAGTTGGTTAATATATATTTAGTTCATCATATTTTTGGAAAACCAATTTGGCATAAACGAGATATCTTTTATGCCTATCAATATTCAATTATTCTGCTCATTTCCACCATTGTTCCAACCTTGTACACCATGATCGAAGCTACTATGATTTCCTTGGAATCTATCGACTCAATAAAACCAGAAAGAATTGTGTGAGTGATAATAGTTATAAAATCATTTAGAGAATATCATGACACCATATTTTCAATTTGAAACACATTATGATTATCCAAGGT
The DNA here is from genome assembly GCA_963277665.1 of Viscum album. Classification (NCBI taxonomy): domain Eukaryota; kingdom Viridiplantae; phylum Streptophyta; class Magnoliopsida; order Santalales; family Viscaceae; genus Viscum; species Viscum album. The sequence continues at coordinate 1,048,078,940 of OY728130.1, read as the reverse complement.
CAGTTATTCTCATATTATATTACGATCCTTAAAATATTTTTTTAACAAAAATGTAAATTATACAAAGAATATCCCCCAGGAGTGTCGTAACAAAGAGTGCCACAAAGCCCATTGTCGTTCACCAGTTCCCGTTCAAGTCTAGCACAAAGCGTTGATATCGGTTTTTACCCCTAAATACATCTATGCTAGATCCACCTCTTCATGATCATATCGTGATATGGATGAATTGATTGTTAAACTCATAAAATCTCTACAAACCAAAATTTTAGTATGTTCTTCTATACTAATACTCAATTTCTATCTTAGGTCTATGTGCTATAATTACAGTTTACCTAAATCTAGTTTACAAGGTTTGTACTAATCTTACTCTAATAAAAACTATAACTACCCGACCCCAGAAGCCCAGAGTCGAGGCATTATTACGTATCATTGGCATGATCACAAAGGATCAAGTCTTGAAAGACTGATTATTTTAGTAGCCTTAAAAGTACTTGATACATACATAAGGGTTGAATTATATCATTAAATGAAAAAAACAACATTGTTTCCATAGACAACATTGTGACCTCATAGTCTATCCTTGAAGGTTATTCATAATATACTTCTTCACATCCTGTAAAAAATAAAACATTGAAAGGGGTGAGCTCAAATGCTCGGTAATGATAACAATATTGCAGAAACTTTAATAAATAAGCATAAAAATTTAAGGAAATGTATAAGACTAAAAAAATTCTTTTAAACATGAACCTCAGCGTAATATTGAAATGATAATATCAAATAATACCATTTACTTATTCATATGGATACTGTACTGGTCGAATAATCCCATGTATTATCAATAGCCACTTTCACAATGATGGAATGCATAATGCCAGACATTCATAACCACAGAGTCAAGGCCTTTTCCAAGACTACAAATAAGATTCTGTCAAGGCCTTATGCCAAGACACTAGTTTGTCTCATAAGACATACCAATGCATCGAGGAGCTATAGTGTGCTCCACCAGTCACTTACTATGTCCAATTCCTTCTCATATGAAATGGTTGAAACTTAATCTGAACATTCATTTTTAAAACTAGCATACAAAATGTCAATACTTTAACCATAGATCTTTAATAGTATAAAAATAGCACATCCATAGTCAAATATAACTCATTCAATACAATATGGAAGATTTTATTATAATAGATCAACCTTAATAGAGAATAATGAAGGATATTGACTTGGATGAAAATAATCATCAAAACTATTTGAGAGATATACCCTCGTTTTTTGACAATATTAAAAGGCTCATTATTTAACAAGAAGTAGTATAAAATGGATTTTTGAATCAAAGTGTCCTATAAAACTTTGAAACTTTTAAATGAAATTTTAATTTTAAAACATTATTGTCCATATAAATAAATCCTTAAAACCATTTTTAAAACATGGACATTAATAAGAAAGATTAAGAATAATAAATCTTTAAAACATTTAAAATGATATTTTAGTTAGATTACCTAACCAAAATAGAGACACATTAATAAAAATAATTGAGTTAATAAAAAAATTATAATATCATGAGAATAATGGGATTCACGATATACTATGTCAAAGTATATTATATACACCATATAAAAGTTAATTTATGTATAGAAACATATAAGTCTCCTGGGAATTTAAATTGATATGAAATCTCTTATAAATACTTTATTCTTAGGTTAAGGATAAATCCACGACATATTTATTTGTTACAAATATAAATAGACTCAGTATTATTTGATATTAAGTGTAAATAAATCAGAGGACATTCAAACATATTCTTCTTAAAACAACACCAATGATTTGGATGTTTAACTCAATAAATAGAGATTGAGTTAAAAATACTCTTATCAAGTTCATTTTGATGATAGGAAAATTTACCAATGGAGTTATTATGTGTATGAAAAGTATATCCACAGAAAGGGGAGTGGAGATTACCACAAAAATAATAAATAGTGATTCCACACATAATCATGGAGTAAAATAATCGATGAAGTATGTGTAAAGCTGAATGAGTGGAGATTGAAAATTGAAATTCCCTTACCAATTTGGTATGTTACGAAACAAACATCTCATGAAATATGGATCATATAACGAAGATTTAATTACTATTAAATTATATTATAGTACGCAAATCCAATCATTAGGCAGTACATACACCACACAAAAGAAAATAGTGGCAATATGGCTTGAATCTCATAGGAATAGGAAGTGAGAAGAAAACCCTTAGTTGGAATCCATTGAGCCATATGAAAAAATGTAAATAAAAACCAAATGAATAATCTAATACCATGAAAATAAAGAGAATCATGAAAATATATATATCAAATGACAGTACACAATACACCACATTTAATAAATAAGTGGCGAACAATGGAAATATCACAGAATTAATAGTTAGATAAGAAATCCCTTACATTGTACTTTTCCATGGTTGAGGGTATGTTAACCTCCACTATAATTTTGATATAATTTTTATTAAATTATAAATTAATTATATACATTAATATGATATCATATACGATCTTTTAACATTGCTTTGTTAATAATATCATAGTATTATCGTCATTTCGGGTGGTAACTGATTCATTTTCCATTATATGATTTGTTACATAAGTAATGTTTGTTATGGATAGGATGTATCTTATTCATAATAAGAATGATATTAAGTTTTTACTCATTATTTTTAATCATATAATGAAAATTAGTGTTGATTGTATTATGATGGGGAATCAATCTCATCGCGTTCATGGAGATTGTAGTCTGTACGCACGCACGAGAAAGAATATCCATCTTTAGATATTAAAATAATATATAATTGGATGGTATATCATATATACATAATAATTATCTTGTTATATTTATTATTTACAACAATTAAACATCATTATTAAACCCATCCAAATAATAATGTATTGAATGAAAATTACACCACGACGCGGTGACAGTAAGTCGTACATACACACGTATGGTGACAAGTCAGTCAAGGGATGGATAGAATAATGAATATGGTTATAACATATTTATAATAAAATATAATTATACAGAATATAATGTAGTTATTATTTTAGAATGGAAACAACAATGAAAGAAGTTGTTGAAGAAGAAAGGAACTTGAAAGAGGTTATGAAATATTTTCTTCTTCTTCGTGTTCTTCCTTTTGATTTGATCAAAATGGAACCATAAGATTAATTTATGACTAATGTAAGGCAACTAGGATGAAGGTAGGGGAGTTGAGAGTGTATTTGGGTAGGGTTTGGCCGATCCAAATGCCATTTAAGGTGTGAATTGGAGAGAAGGGGGAGTGCTCTTTTATAAGAGGGGTGAGCGACACCTTAAGAAAAGCTAGAAATGTTATTTTATATTAAAATCATTTACGGTTTATAATGGCTCCAAGATGGATTAGTTTTAGGATAAGGTGGGTAGGGGTCGAAAAATACTCCAAAAATATGTTTTAGATAGGTTTGGGTAACTATATTAACATTATGTTTTAGATTTAACTCTTAGTTAAATAGTTTCACATTTAGCATGTCTCCTTGTATTTTTATATTATATGGATAATAAACATACTATATAAATCCAAGAGAACCTTAAGTGGATCATTAATGATACACATATCATTATATAAGTCTTTTGGTCGACCCTCAGATTTTTAGGAATATAATATCAATTAATAAAATAATATTTGTTTTGAAAAACACTTTTATGTCAATTTGACATATTTTGGTATTTTGTTTTCTCTAAATTCATAACAACATTTTACTTCAAAAAAATTTCATATAACCATCCGTAATATTTCATGGTAACCTAAAAAATTAGTGTAATTTATTAAAAGTCTCAAATTTAATTTATTTGGATATTTATAATATCAATTATTTTAATATTTCATTAATCAGGTAATTACTTGATCATCATTGTGACAAAAATAAATTTAATTATTTAATTTCTAAAAAATATAAATAAAATAAAATTATGTAGTAAATATTTTTAGCATTTTACAGAATATTTATAATCAAATTTATCTAATGTTTATCTATATATTAAAAATGGTTTAGTTATTAAACAATGATTTTAACACTTTTAACTCTTCTTTGAATTAAGTAATAATAAATGTCCTAATCTAATCCAAGTGGATCTAAAGGATCATATTTTATTCATAAGGATGTTTTTGGTCAAATTAAACCTATCCAATATAATTATGACTAGTTTTATGATAATAATAATATCATTTTTACCCGTAATTACCCTATTTACTTTTAATCGTGGTAAATAAAAGTAAATTGTTACTATTCACCAAAAAATTATTTTCTTCTTATTGAACCACATTTTACTTACTGATATAAACTGTGTGTCTAAGAATTTTGAAATTCAATTCACAGAAGCGGTAAAATTATGTTTTATTCAAATTTGCAAATGCTCCTAGGAGGTGGGTAAAAGACGATTAGAAAGTTCAATAAAATTAATATATATAAAAAATTCTTATAAACGAACTCCAATGAATTACATTGAACCTATATAGTTATTATGTATTTATTTTGAACTAAAATTAATTTCAATAAAATAAATAAAAATTTGGTTTTAAATTATATCTTTGTGTTTTCACTATTTATCAAAAATTGAATGTTTTCAGAAAAAGACCAAAAAATCACCCTAATATAATTTTGATATTTTGAATCCAAAAATGAAGTCCATTTTGAACGAAAAAATTTATAAAATTTCAAAAAGTGTGTATTACTACTCATAACGTCTAGTTTGATTGGTCGTAGTGTGTTATAATCTCGAAGTTGCGTACAATGCAAGAAATTACATTATTCAAAGGGAAACATATCGTGGAATCTGGGGGTGTAACAACCATAGAGGTATATTTTTATCTTAATCATAAATCCTTGGAATCCATGCCCATGAAATATTTTTTAAAACATCATTCCTTAGCTCACCCCAACCCACTCATCTTTTTATGATTTAGACAGTCCCATGTGAAACTACCATGTACCTTGATCACATGGCTCATAATCCAATGAGCCATCTTCTATTAAAATCAAGCTAACCATGCTACATGTAATGTTAATCCAAATAAGGTAGAATCTCCATTGGAACTTCTCTTCAAAATTATGCACCTCACCTATGTCATGACTTATTTCAGGAATTCTAGAAACACAGTCATTCCTATCATGATAGTCTACCCACTATATTACTACATTTGGAACTACATAAACCATGGTAAATATGGAAAAAATATGAATAATCATGTCATCCAAATCCAATATTATAAAACTAGCACTCAGGTGCTTCATCAAAAGCCAATGGCATCATCATTCCTATATCACAAAACCAGGTAACTAATCATGAATGAGTGTAATTCTAGAACACAACAAAGATATATTCCTAAAAAAGAATCCAAAAAACATGTTCTAAACATTCATTCAGGTTTCCCTAGATCAAATTGAAATTTTTACCTATATGGATTTGATTAAAAAAAGGTCATATTATCCTCTAACCTTTCACTACAGATCATGTCTCATTAATAAGTCAAAATTTCTATCATACTCGACCATAATTAAAATTTCTCCAATGGAGGTAAAGATAAAAATGAACCTACCAGGGTAAAAAATGTTAACAGATCCTATTAGTTCCTTGATACTCTCCACGTATTCTCAAAAGGAACTACTCTTTAGAGGACAGGATTCCAACATAGAAGAGATACTGAACTAACAGTCACTATTTATATGCATGTGGTAATAACCCCTTGGGTTCTAGTACATTATAGATGTTCTAGTATCTTTTGTCTTTGTACATTGTGATCCGACTAATTAACCATAAGAAATGGTCGACTAAGTAAAATGAAATTCCAAACTATGTTTGAAAACATTGTATTTATTGTTACTAACACATTAAATAACCAAAACTAAGAAATCAACACCCCACGATGCGGCCAAACACCTAATAATAACTTTACATATTGACATAATATGGTCACTACCCATCCCGTACATGAGGACTAAGTCATCTTCCTCACTATGAAACATCTCAATGTATATCCACACAGACTTCCAACAGAAAAAAATACACGCATCTCATCCCAGTTGAGTATAATTCCACCAAAAAACAATATGAGAAAACACAATTTTTTTGAAACATTTAAAAACTATATACTTTCATCAGTAAAAAACACATTATAATAACTATAACTTGTGATTTCTATTTCCCTAATATCATTCATGATATGCCTCTTGAATTTACCGAAAAAATGTCAAAATCCATGAATATCCCTTTTCCAATGGAAAATATCTAGAAATCCATAATAAATCACAAAACCCATACAAAATTCCTTTCTCTTAAAGTGAAAATAATAAAAAAAATGTAAAATCGCTTATTGATACAATAATCACATAACACTATTAACCAGGATATCTTACCAGAACAAGTGATTTATACACATTAGATAGAAATAAAACAAAAGTTCCAACAAATTCCTTATACTCATGTCTACAATATCCCATCTATAAAAATAAAACAAAAATAACACCTCAGATAACACTTTATAACATCTCAACCTGTATTATACTAATGCAGTTACCATATCCAGACTATCACAGGGCCCCATGTGTGCATCATTGTATGATATAGACTACCAAATATTATCAAGAGTCTAAATGTTTTATATCTAGAAAACTATACCATCACATTAAAGTTACACAGTGAAAAAATCAATAGATATCATCCCATATAGTAAATAAATAGATTGTGGTATAAGTAAAAAAACAAAATAGAAACATGATGTAATAATAAATGAAATTATATAAATGATCATACAACCATATCATACATACCACATCGGTCTCCCATTGGGCTAACCGTACATAAAAGATTACATAAAAGAAACTAAAATAAAAATACATGGACTTCCTATTATCTACAATCAAGACCACATACTCGGTCTCGAATACACATTTGTGTTGCACCTGCCGAATCATAAGAATTTAATCAAGTGGAACCACCTGATAATGAAACCCTGGGACAATTATCTATCTATAATTCAATCTATTTTCAACCATAAATTTATAAATAATGTTTTCAAACATGTCAGGTTTCATGTATATATGTGGGAAATAATATTAGTAGGACACCTTAATGATGAACCATTAATATGATTCTATAAGTTAATTCTCATGCAATATGCTCAGTCAGGACAAGAAAGAACTGGAATAAAAAAAATAAAAATATCAGAATCATTTCCACAACCAATCATTGTTTTTGTAATTCCATTATACGAGACACAGTTACATATTATTAGAGTATATGCATTCGTGGATATTTATATATATATATACATCTACTCATATACTTTATTATATAGTCACGTAATAAAAATATGAAGAATTCAAATCATTGTGGTTCTTAAGATAGATGATTTGATCAACATAATATCCCATTAAATGGGAATTGTGATGGAAGTCATACCACTCAGGCCTCACATCAATAAGTTGTTCTCTTGGTATGTAATACCAATCGATTGTACCTATATCTTTTAGTGTAGGAAATGTCACTGATCAAGCTATGTGATATGTACCAGGACATGCAGTGGAGGCCGATGGGATGGGATTTGAAAAATTTTCACATCACTGGAGTAGCACTACAATGTTGAATCTGGTAAACTATCCTGGTACTGTCCGAGGACCACGCGTGGATTTAACAGTGAACAAAAATAAAAACGAAAAAGTACATTATTTGGATCTGACGTGTGCATATCTGTCACAGGATGTCAGTGGCCTTTGCTCGAAGAATACAATGTAGAATCCCTCTTGATCATCCATAGAAGCCTTTCTAATCTTCTCTCATGTTATTCATTAGAATCCTGGTTCTACATTAGTTCACCAACGAGTTCTTTGATGTAGGGATGATCATCACAAGGCAAGAGACTTTGATCCAAGAAAGATGATCTTGATGTTCTTCTTTTCTTGAGAGAATCTCTCTCTAGATTATAGGAGGAGATAGATGCTCTTAATTCAACCACATGAATAGTTACATTGGGAGATCCTATAACTTACTTATATAGAGAATATCTAGAATACCTGGTATGGGTTCCCGACCCCCGTGTAATATATATTTTCACTACATGTTTTATATATATTTATTTATGTCAAATTAAATTACTCCATAATGAATATTCATAATTTAATAACTAAAAAATATAAATTAAATATATATATTGTGTGATAATCTTTAGTCAATAAATTGACTCACTTTTCTTGGAAATATTAAATGAACCCTCAATATTTAAATCCATTCAAATAATATTTTATCTTTATATTTACATAATCACTTTTAAATACATGTTATAAATAAATTCAACATATTACTTCAAACATGACTAATTCGAAAAAATTACTATTTTTTGATCCATATAACATGGATAATACTCAGATACCTAGGTGGGGTCCACCTAGTTCTATATTCTTATTTTGGAAAAGGGAATATTTTCAAAGCTATATTGTGTTGGACCCTCTAGGCCCTTATCTCAATAATAGTGAATAATATTCACTGATCAAAGTCGAGGTCCCCCAACCCATAGAGGCCCATATAGAGATAAGGTAATGTCATAGAAATAAATACCTCCCTCTAATCATGGTCTATTGAATATAATCTCTTCATCATCGATATCTCAATAAATCAGGAAGCAAACTACTGACATCATCCTTAATATTGCTTTATTTTTTTGTTATGTATGGACGGTCTTACCTTTCACTACCATGGTCATGTGTATAATGAAGGTGAAACCATCTGAATCAATTTGGACAGAGATATCTCTTCCTCATCTCAGAAGCGTTAAATCCAATCATGATCATTCAATCAATGTCATGTCACCAATGACGTACCCAACACAAATTACCTCGCCAAAACTTAATTGCACTGTTTTTCTCCTTGCATAAAAGTATGAAATTAAATGAAACAAATTGATAATGATTTAAAGTTAGGAGACCATTACAAATGTCTATAGATTGTAATGACCAATGACACCTCTAACATGTGGTGTTCTTATTATGACGGGCTGTCATCAATATCTCAAATACTAGATATCATCATGTGTGAACTATATGAGAGGAATTCTAAATTCTTATAAACCCCCACCACCTAATGGTCACATAACATCAATGTCCTTTCAGTATGATGTAACTAGACCATAGAACATTACTTTATGATTCCTTTTGTGGAATCTTTAGGTTCTCATTATATCCTAGGATCTGTTATAACCCTTTGATATGACATATAATCTAATAACATTTTCATATGAAAGTGGTTGAAGAAGTATCCAAAATATTATGGAATGATAAACAAATTTATATATAACAAAATTCATATAGTAGTGGTAAGCAAAGTACAATACATGTTGGGTCTAGGGAACCCACTTTCAATACTCACACATTCACTAGAGCCTACGGATAATACCTTTCAATCTTCTTGCTCTCACATGAAGAACATGCTTTAGATGAGAAATAGATTTAGCCCGGGGGTCGACCACATTGTCCTCTATGGTTACTCTAATAGCTACGACATAACCTATTTGAGTAAAATCCATCATGTGATTAAACTTATAAAGATTATTCATTGTCCACTTGTGAGGCCAGGGCTCTTTAGCAAGCACCCCAACATCAGTATTGTTTAATATACGGAAAATGGGTTTGCACTTCTAGGCATAACACCAATGTATGAGATTAATTTGTGTATCTAGAATACTTGAATTATTGCATTGGAAGATACAATATTTTCAGACTCTACTATAGATTTGGCAACCACAACATGCTTTGAGCTTCTCCAAATCACTACACCACTATTCATTCAATAGATGTATCCGAAATATGATTTAAGATCATCATGATCTATCTAGAAACTAGCATCAGTTTAACCTCTCACTGCAAGTTCTTCCTCTATTCCATACACCCGGAATATTTCTTTTGTATGCCTCAATTACTTTATGATAGTTTGAACTCATTCTCAATGCATCTCCTTGAGATTGGCTTGATATCCACCCGCCATGGTTAAAGCAATGGTGACATAAAACATAGTACATAGCATGGAATACATGATAGAACCCATTGTCGATGCATAAGAGATTCTACTCATTCATTAAATCTCTTCATGTGTTTATGGAATCACTTTCCTGGAGATATTTCTACTATATAAATAAAGTAACTATCCTCTCTTGGATTGTTCCACGTTTTATCATTTGAGTAACTTGTCAATATATGTACTTTGACTTTTCCCAAGAAACATTTGAGATCTATCTCAATAGATCTTGAAACCTAGAAATTAGGATGTGTCACATATGTCCTTTGTCATGATCCATTCGTTTATACATGTCTTAACTGACTGTATGACTTTCACCTCATTTACCGTAAATAATATGTCATCAACATATAATAATTGGAAAACAATGGAATTCCCTTCAACCTTTTTATAGACACTATACTCGATTTCATTTTTTTCAAAAGCCAAATTCTCCTACGGCCTCATCAAAAAAAACATTCCATTATTATGATTCCTACTTCAACCCATAAATGGATCCCCGCAACGTGAATACTTTATTAGAATTCATTGACTTGAAAAACCATTCATGTTGAGTCATATAGACGTCTTTACCCAACATCCTATTTATAAAAGGAGTTTTGACATCCATTTTAAAATTTTATATTCATGGAAGCTTTCTATTTCATGAAATATTCTGATGAATTTAAGAATTTCTACGGGTGGGATGGTTTCATCATTGTTAATGCCTGGACGTTGCCTGAAACCCCTTGTAACCGGTCTTTCATTAAAGGTATTTAACACTCCATCCAATTCTAGATTATTCTTGAATACCAAAAGGAATATAATGGGATTTACATCAGTTGGAGGGTCTACCAAAATCAATACATGATTTTGGTATATGGACCCCATTTCAAAACTCATGGATTCTTTCCATTTATCAAATTCTTTTCCTTCCACTACATCCTTTTAGGTTAGATTTTATTCATCCTCAAGAACAAATCTTTCACCTTACTAGGTGACAAAAAAACATAATGCTCTGGTTCTTTAACCTCTCTAATCTACCTACATAGTATTTGTGTCTATGGAACAACTTCATGTTCCACATTCACTTATAGAGATTGTTCCCCTACCAACTCTTGTGCATCTGGAGGATTAACTTCATTGAAGTCAATATTGTTAATACTATTTACAATTAAATTTTTTTACCTTTATAAATATATTTCATATCTTTCATCAATAACTTTTCAATATTTTGGGTCATATAGGTAATATCATTTGGTTTCCTTAATATTACCTATGAAGATGCACATGGTATTTCTAGAAGATGATTTTTTAATTGTTAATGTCTTCAAAACTTCCTCTCACCCCCATACATTTTTGTTTGTTAGACTGGGTTTCTTTCCATATCACAACTCATATGGAATCCAATGTGCTACTTTAGTTGGTACTCGGTTAATGTTATTTGCTGCTATCTGCAATGAGTTTCCCCAAAAGGATATTGGAAGATTTCAATGAATCATCATTGATCTGGCCATGTCAAATAAGGTCATATTCCTCCTTTTACTAACACCATTCTATTGTGTAGTATTAGGAGGAGTGAGTTGAGATACAGTCCAAACTATTTTAAGTGATAAATGAAAGTTTGGTTAAGATATTCTCTGCCTCAGTCTGAGAAGAGAGATTTTATCTTCCTACCACATTGGTTTTCTACTTCATTTAGGTATTCCCTAATAAATGAAAGGAATCAGACATATACAAATTTACTTATATATATATCCGTACCTAATATAGTCATAAGTAAAATAAATTAAGAGTTAAAAATCACCCATTTCCTCTAATGGAAATAATCCACATGCATCAGTATGAATTAATTCCAGTACTATATTGTCTCCTTATCCCTTTCCTAAGAGAGGTGATTTGGTCATTTTTCCTGGTAAACAAGATTTAAAAACATCTAAGGGTTAAAACTATACTATGTCTAAATCCCCTTGTTGATGTAATCTCCATAATCACTTCTCATTCACATGACAAAGCCGTATGTGCCATAGGTTGGTGATATTTGAGTCATGTTGCATATTTTTTTCATTGATTTCCGTTACGGGGTTCTCAAGATCCATCATGTATAATCCATACATAAGATGTTTCATAGCATAACATATGTTATCCCTATAAAAGAGACAAAATTTATTTCCAAACATGAAATTAAATCCCAGTGTTTCTAAACTCGACATTGTGATAATTCTACAAGTAATAGAAGGTAGTTAATAAAATGTTTTAAAAACTAAAATCAAACCACTAAGCAAGGTTAAGTGATAGTCTTTCACTACAAAGGCTACCATACATGAACCATTTGAAGCTCGGAGATCCACATCATCTTTTTCAATCATCTTGGACCTAATTTCTTTTAGTATAAGAACAAATATGTGTGAGACACATGATGTACCCAATAAATAACTTGTATATAGAGAAATATTGATTTCAATGACAAAAATAAATGAAGTTGAAGTATCAATTTTCTTCATCTTTTTTCCCTACAGTTCTTCTTCCAGTTCCCATTCATTCCAAATCCAAAGTAGAAAACTTCTTACTCAATTCATTGACTCTGAATATTTGGCTTCTTTACAGGTTGATTCATTGGTGCCTTTGGCCTTGACTTGGAATTCGACCCATTTTCCTTTCACTTGTTTTTCTTGTTCACCACAAGGATATATGAATTGGTAATTTTTATATCCTTGTCATCATGATGATATAATTCCAAAAGGTTGGTGTTACTTTTTCAATCCATTCATGTTATAATTTACCATAAATTTAGAGAATCAGGATGTAAAAGAGGCAATAATGAGAGCCACTTCTAGTTCGTGGTTAAATTTGAGCCAAAGTGATTCTAGCCTCTCAATTTGCCAAATAATCTTGAGTACATGAGGACCGGCATGGTGCCCATCTATGACCCTATGCTTATAAAGGGATCTTGAGATCTCATACATTTCCTTCTTGTCAGTCACCTGATATAATTTATTGAGATTTGAAAGAATCATGCAGGCGTCCTCATCCTCAATCATTTTCTGCAATTTGCTAGACATGGATGAAAACATGATTCATTGAACATAAAGTGCATTATCTATAGGGTTTCTCCATTTATCGTTTACATCCAAGCATGCTTCCTGAGGAGGCTCAACTGGAATTGGGGATTCAAGCACATTTAACATCATTTCATGGTGTAGTACTATATGCATGCGCTTGTAAAACCCCTGCATGTTATTTCCAGTTAGGATATTTTCTTTGTTTAGAATCGATCACGGTGATAAAGTCCTTGTGAGGTTGGTCATTTACATTTTAAATCTACATCAGATAAATCGTAATAAATTATTACTTTTTCATGATTACCTTTTATCATTTTTTGATAATAAATTATTATATAATTTTTTTATCCTACTATTTTAGAGAACCATAATAACCCTCACTATTAGATTCTAAATACTGTGTTTCATGATTATTCTAGTGGAAAGGATTCTCAAAACCTCCCTCATAGTCTACAATTTATGGTAACACCACTACTCAGAGGGTTTCATGGCAAGCACTAGGATTGATAACCACTTAACTCATGGTTCTTTCTTTTGGTGAGTAAAGTAGTAGCTTTTGGAATCCAATAATGATTCCCTCAACATCATGACTATAATGTAATACAGCGTTTGATATGGATAATCATAGACTACCCAAATTAGTAATATCAACCCAATTTTCTCATGAAAATACTCATGTAGTAAGAAGAACTCTTAGCTATGGATGATGAGCACCCAAACACCCGATTTTGTTTAGATGTGAGAAATGAAAGGCTTTTAGACTTAATATTTCTTTGACTAATTTTTATTATTATTGAAGAATATAATCTTTTTATATTTATAAGTTCAAACTAGATTATCATTCTCACAACTGAACAGGCAATAAAAATACATTTGTCACTTTTTTATTCATATTTTATCTTGTTTATTATTCTCTGTCATCTTGAAATAATAAAGTATTCACATAAAAAATAAACAACGCATAACGGTAAATCATGCAATCTAACAGGTTTTGAGCATTCTATTATGGTCGATCCATATATCGATCAATCTTGTCCTAGGGGAATCTATACCCAAGTAGACACTTGACTAACGTCGCAGCTCGCCCCTGTGTATTGCGCTCGGCTCTCGTCTAGATTATTCCCTCGTCTTGGTGGGGTCTGTGTCTCATATCACCATTATTTAATTTAAAATATACTCTCACATAGGTGAGGGGGTCTAGGGGTACAAAATACAACATGTTCAGTTGACACGCAGACCCTTATACATATTTTATTTAAAATATGATTCACAGACTATCTTTTAACAAATTAATTACTACAATCATTGCACACATTGAATAAATAATTAGATAAACTAATAAACCTGTAATTCATTGTTCTATTGCTTTCTCTAGACTAGTTGGAATATGTAATTCACAATTTAATATTAAACTGCAATAAAATTTAAATACTACGAGGGAACACTAATAAATTAAATAAATTTAAATAAATTCAACTAATTTATTTTTATCAGTTCACACTGTTTCAGTAAATTTTAAATAAAAATATCAAATTAAATCATTAATTTAATTTTAATTCTAAAAATTAATTGAAACCATTACTTTTATTTTAAAATTATTTAAATTAATTTTTTTGGAATAAATTAAACTAAACCCAAAATATAAGTCTAATTAAGTTAATATAAAAAACTAAATTCAATAAATCTACAAAATGGAGTTACCTATAATCGAGGAAGGACTCCGGCTAGGCCATGAACTGCCATGAGGGTGTTTTACTGGAGAAGAGTTGAATTGCATTGTAACCATGGTGTGAGAGCGGCGTTACCATGTCGTAACTAATGTGTTACCACAGTGCGACCATGGTGAGACCCAAGGGATACCTCAACATGATTGCGGCATGAATGTGGCATGACAATAGCTTATCCACTCGAGCCAGGAACTCCCCGCGACAGTGGCATATCGCGTCAAGGTGGGGTTTTTTTTTTAAATACGTTTTTGAAAAAAAATATTTTTTAAAAAACGCCCAGGTTAAAAATATTTTTAAAACTGCCCCTCAAAGGCGGCAGGCGCGATGCCGCCTTTGTGTTTCGGGGCAAAGGCGGCATCGCGCCTGCCGCCTTTACCCGAAAGGCGGCATCCGCGATGCCGCCTTTCCCCTAAAAAAATTTTAATTTTTTTTTTGAAATTTTTTATTTTTATTTTTATTTTGTTTTGTTTTGTTTATATATATATATATATATATATAAATAAAACAAAAAATTTCAGCAGAATTTCTCTGCTACTAAATATCCAGCGGTACTGCCATTACAGCAGTCTGGATTCTGACAGAAACCCTCACCCAGACCTCCCTTTTATAAGATGCATTGCCCTGGAAATCATTCTACATTTTCGATGTGGGATTCAGGTTCTCCCTTTCCTGCGCAGTACATTCTGCATTTCCGATGTGGGATTCTGTTTCAAGTGTGTGACTTTGAAAGACAATAAAATATAAACTATAAGACCAATATAAATGAAATTTTAAATATTTATTAAACATATAATTAATAGTTGAAATCAAAAAGAATTTCCTTAAAAATGATGATGCAAAATAATTTATAAGGTTTCAAAACCGCTTACTTGAAATTTAAAAAAGTTTCAAGTACGTGAATTTGAAAGACTATAAAATATAAAATATAAAACGAATATAATTGAAACTTAAAGATTGATTAAAGATATAAGAAATAGTTGAAAACAAAAGGATTTTCATAAAAAAGATTGATAGAAAATAATTTATAACCTCTCAAAACCGCTTACTTGAAATTTAAAAATGTTTCAAGCACGTGAAACTGAGTGACTATAAAATATAAACTATAGAACAAATATAATTGAAACTTTAAACATTGATTAAACATATAAGAAATAGTTGAAAACAAAAGGAATTTCATAAAAAATGTTAATGGAAAATAATTTATAAGCTCTCAAATCCGCCTACTTGAAACTTAAAAACGCTTCAAATACGTAAATTTGAACGAGTATAATTATATAAGTAATAATTAATAAGTAATAAGTAATAATTATAATGAATAATAATAATTAATATTTATATAACTTATTAATAATTAATAATTAATAATTACTAATTACTAACTAATTAATTATAATTATTAATTATATTACCAATTAACTAAATAATTAGTATATATATAATAATTAATAAGTAATAAGTAATAATTATTAATTATTAATTATAATAAATAATAATAATAATTAATATTTATATTACCAATTACTAATTAATAATTAATAATTAATAATTACTAATTACTAATTACTAATTAATTAGTTACAATTATTAATTATATTACTAATTAACTAAATGATTATTAATTATATTACTAATAATTATTAATTAATAATTAATTAATCATTATTAATTATTAATTAGTAATTATTAATTAATAATTAATTAATAATTAATTAATCATTATTAATTATATTACTAATAATTATTAATTACTTAATTAATAATTATTAATTAGTTAATTAATAATTATTAATTAGTTAATTAATAATTATAAATTAGTTAATTAATCATTAATAATTATTAATTAATAATTAATTAATCATTATTAATTATATTACTAATAATTATTAATTAGTTAATTAATTATTAGTTAGTTAATTAATAATTAATTAATAATTATTATTAGTTAATTAATAATTAGTTAATTAATAATTATTAATTAATTATTAATTAGTTAATTAATATTTATATTACTAATTATTACTAATAATTATTAGTTAATTTTTATTAGTTAATTATTAATTAGTTAATTAATAATAATTAACTAATAATTATTAGTAATTAATTAATCATTATTAGTAATTAATTAATAATTATTAGTAATTAATTAATAATTAACTAATTAATAATTAACTAATTAATAATTAACTAATTAATAATTAATTATTAATTAATAATAATTAACTAATTAATAATTATTAATAATTAACTAATTAATAATTAATTAAGAATTATTAGTAATTAATTAATAATTATTAGTAATTAATTAATAATTAACTAATTAATAATTAATTAATAATTAACTAATTAACAATTACTAATATTTAACTAATTAATAATTAATTAATAATTATTAATTAACTAATTAATAATTAATTAATAATTATTAATTAACTAATTAATAATTAACTAATAATAATTAACTAATAATTATTAGTTATTAATTAATCATTATTAGTAATTAATTAATAAGTATTAGTAATTAATTAATAATTATTAATTAACTAATTAATAATTAACTAATTAATAATTATTTATTAATTATTACATATATAATGAATAATAATAATTAATATTTATATTACCAATTAACTAATTAATTACTAATAATTATAATAAATAATAATAATTAATATTTATATTACTAATTAACTAATTAATAATTAATATTTATATTACTAATTAACTAATTACAAATTAATTATTAATTATTTCATTAGCAATATAAATATTAATTATTATTATTATTGATTATAATTAT
This sequence comes from Viscum album, assembly GCA_963277665.1. Classification (NCBI taxonomy): domain Eukaryota; kingdom Viridiplantae; phylum Streptophyta; class Magnoliopsida; order Santalales; family Viscaceae; genus Viscum; species Viscum album. Next base: position 1,048,061,289 of record OY728130.1, on the reverse strand, counting down.
TAGTAATTAATTAATAATTAATTTGTAATTATTAGTAATTAATTATTATTATTATTCATTATAATTATTAGTAATTAATTAGTAATTATTAATTATTAATTATTAATTAGTAATTGGTAATATAAATATTAATTATTATTATTATTTATTATAATTAATAATCAATAATTATTACTTATTACTTATTAATTATTATATATATACTAATTATTTAGTTAATTGGTAATATAATTAATAATTATAATTAATTAGTTAGTAATTAGTAATTATTAATTATTAATTATTAATAAGTTATATAAATATTAATTATTATTATTCATTATAATTATTACTTATTACTTGTTAATTATTACTTATATAATTACACTCGTTCAAATTTACGTATTTGAAGCGTTTTTAAGTTTCAAGTAGGCGGTTTTGAGAGCTTATAAATTATTTTCCATTAACATTTTTTATGAAATTCCTCTTGTTTTCAACTATTTATTATATGTTTAATCAATGTTTAAAGTTTCAATTATATTTGTTCTATAGTTTATATTTTATAGTCACTCAAATTCACGTGCTTGAAACATTTTTAAATTTCAAGTAAGCGGTTTTGAGAGGTTATAAATTATTTTCTATCAACCTTTTTTATGAAATTCCTTTTGTTTTAAACTATTTCTTATATCTTTAATCAATCTTTAATGTTTCAATTATATTCGTTTTATATTTTATATTTTATAGTCTTTCAAATTTACGTACTTGAAACTTTTTTAAATTTCAGGTAAGCGGTTTTGAAACCTTATAAATTATTTTGCATCATCATTTTTAAGGAAATTCTTTTTGATTTCAACTATTAATTATATGTTTAATCAATATTTAAAATTTCATTTATATTGGTCTTATAGTTTATATTTTATTGTCTTTCAAAGTCACGCACTTGAAACAGAATCCCACATCGGAAATGCAGAATGTACTGCGCAGGAAAGGGAGAACCTGAATCCCACATCGAAAATGCAGAATGATTTTCAGGGCAATGCATCTTATAAAAGGGAGGTCTGGGTGAGGGTTTCTGTCAGAATCCAGACTGTTGTAATGGCAGTACCGCTGGATATTTAGTAGCAGAGAAATTCTGCTGAAAATTTTTGTTTTATTTATATATATATATATATATATATGTATATATAAACAAAACAAAACAAAAATAAAAATAAAAAATAAAAAATTTCAAAAAAACAATTAAATTTTTTTTAGGGGGAAGGCGGCAGGCGCGATGCCGCCTTTGCCCCGAAACACAAAGGCGGCATCGCGCCTGCCGCCTTTGAGCGGCAATTTTAAAAATATTTTTAACCTGGGCGTTTTTTAAAAAATATTTTTTTTTAAAAACGTATTTTAAAAAAAATCCGTCAAGGTGCGAAAGAGGCGGGGAAACACTCTGGCCAGTCACAAGGGCGAAATAACTCTTCACCGGCTATCCTCATTGGCAGTGGCCGACTATTCTTCCGCGACAGCAAATAGGGAGACAAGGAATGCCTACAATGGGAAGGGAGGCAGGCAGGGGTCTGATGTCATGGCCTGGGTTCGGCAGTGAGACCTAGGTCTGACGATGGAGAGCTGGGGTGTGACCTTCTATACATTGCGAGGGATAGGTGACTCGGGTTGAGCTAGCATGGTCCCGGAGCAGTGAGTGGGTTGTGGTGTTCTGGGTGGTGGCACAAGATGGGAGGTGTTGAAGGGTGTATGAAGTATGAGGGGTCAAGCAGTGTAGGACGGAGTTGTGGGCGTAGACTCCAGCGACGAGGAGGGAAGGCAACCCATGCAGCTAGGGTTTCCTTTGGGGGAGGGGCAGGTTCTGGCATGTTGAAGAAGACTTGTTATATCTTCCCTTTTTAAAAAAATATCTTTTGAAAAATAACACCCTTATCCATTTTTTAAAACATTAAAAAGTGCAGAAGACCAAATTTGGGTTCTTTGACTCCAATAAATGTTTTTTTATTAAATTTGTTACTTTAAAATCTAAAAACATTAAAATAAAATAAAAAAACATTAATTGACCAAAAGTCTTAAAAGACCTTTTCTAATTATATTTTTATTTGAATAAAATAAAATAATATTATATTTTTATATATTTTATTTAACTCTTAGAATATAACCCACTTGATTAATTCCGGTAACCATATTCTTGCCAAAGTGTATCCCCGTTTCTATACACTTAAGTACTCATAAACAATACTAAAATGGGTTCTTCATAAAAATAATCGTAATATTTAAAAGTAAAGATGATGATCCCATTAAAATTTTCAAATGTACATGACGTGTCCATTCGGAAATGGATCGACATGTAGTAGAATCCCTTAGACCGAATTTAATGCCCCTCACTTTAATTTATTGTAATTTAATTTTTCTTTTTTACTTTGAAAAACCATGCATCCCTCTGATACAATAATTAGGTACCAGGATGGGTATTAGAAGCCGTCAGGCCAAGAATAAAAAAACTTTTCACATCTCCTAAGCAACGTTACATCATCGACTATTTTGAACTATCTCTGTATGGTCTGAGGACCAAGTGGTGATTTAACAGAGAAGAAAAAATTGAACAAGTACCTTGTTCAACTCTGACGTGTTCTAATACATCATTGGATATCATTGACCATTGCTCAAATATTCCAACATCAAAGTCCTCAAGATCATCCAAACACACCTCTCGAATCTACTCAGGTGTAGTTCATTGAAATCTAGGTGCTAGTGAGGTACACCAACATGTTCTTTGACGCAGCGATGATCCCCACATGGAGAGAGACTTTGATCCAAGAAGGATGAACGTGATGTTCACCCTTGCTGATATATTCTCTCTCTAGATTCTAGGAGGATTGAGAGGATCTCAATTCTAGCAGATGATTAGTTACACGGGGGGATCCTCTATCTTACATATATAGATAGTATCTTGAATACTCGGTATTGGTTCTCGGACCCCAGGTAATAGATATTCACATTACAAGTTTTATAAATATTTATTTATATAAATTTATATTATGAAATAAATAATATTTATAATTTTATAAATAACTATTATATATATTAAATATATATATATTGTGTGATGAACTTTAGTCTATAACTCGACTCACTACTCCTGAAAATATTAAAAGAATTGTGGATATTTAAATCCATTCGAAAATATTTTATCTTTGTATTTACATAATCACTAATAAATACATGATATAAATAAATTCAACATATTATTCCAAACGCAAATAATTTAATTATTTATTTACTGCATGGTGGTCCAGAGCACTTGGATAATACTTGAATCCCTTGGCAGTGCCCACCCAGTTCTATATTCCTATTCCTAGAATAGGGCATATTCTCAAAGTGCTATTGTGTGTGACCCTCTATGCCCTTATCTCAATATAAGTGAGTAATATCCACCGACTGTGAGAGGGTTCTAGCAACCCATCATTTCCCCTATGGAGAAAAGGTAATTTCAGGGCAATGACTACCTTCCTACGAACATGGTATGTGTAATATAATATCTATGTCATCGATATCACAATAAAGTAGAAAGCACACTAGTGTCATTATCCTTAATCTTGCTCTATTGTATTAGTTGATATGACTGGATGGTCTTAACTTCCACCTACATGTCCATGTATTTAATGATGGTGGACCATCTTAATCAACTAGGCCTAAGATATCTCTTACTCAACTTAGAAGAGAAAAATTCTATCTTGATCATTCTATCAATTTCATGTCAACAATGACGTACCCAACACGAACTACATGACCCCGACATAATTTCCATGGTTTTAACCTTACAAAAAATTATATTATTAAATGAAATAATTTTAAAATGTTCTCATGTATAGAGTCCATTACACTTGAATGTATATAGTTACAAAAAATGACACCAGTAACATGTGATGTTCAGATTATGCGTGTCTGTCTTCTTGATCTCAATTACTAGATATCATCATGTACGAACTTCATGAGAAGAAGTCTCAATGATCATGAGCCCCCCAGAGTCTGATGGTCACACATCAACTATGTCCTTTCAGAATGATGTAACCATACCACTAGACAAAACTTTAAGATTACTGTAATGACATCTTGGGGTTCTCATTATAACCTGGTATTTTCTATAACCGTTTGACATGACAAGTAATCTACAGACATTTCCATAAAGAAGTGGATGTAAAAGTTTCTACACTATTATAGAAAGATGAACACATGTTTAAAAAAAATTACAAATGTAGTGGTAATGAAATTACTATACATGTTGGGACTAGGGCACCCACTTTCCACACTATTTCACCCTAGGGGATTATCAACATAGCCCTAGGATCACCCATACTAACCTCCAATCACTATAATAAAGGCTTAGATATACTAATGAATTATCCTATAAATATTCAATGAGATGGAAATAATTCCAATCATTATATGTAAATCGAGTTAGATATATGAATACCATGTCCTGACTTATAGGAATTCACAACATTGTGACTGAGTTTATTCCTAGAGGGCCCACCCTTAGGCAATTTGTATAAATATTTATCTTTGGATCTCTGTACATGATCAACATCCATTCATAAAAATATATCAATAGTCCAATCACTAGGAAGTACTAGTGGGTGATATAGTAGTCAGTATACACCCATCAAATCATAGGAAGCATCATAAGAATCACTGAAGCAAAGAAAAATCATATAGGCATAGGTCATGAGATATGGATCATGGACCATCTCAAATAATTTTATCAATCTCTGGATTTAGTAGATTCGATTACTAGACGGGGAACATCTCATTTTGATAAAAAGATTGAAATGCCTAATAGGAGTCCTCAAATCACCCCAGGAGTTTTGTAATCTTGATATATGTAGAAAACTAATCAGAATGGACATTACACGTGTTGAATTATTGACTCATGGGAATAAAGATAAAAAATCCCTATAATGGATAAAAAGTGAGGATTACATAGCACGTGTACCCAATTACATGGTGTGTACCCTCAAAAATTATCCAGGGTGTGTACTCTAGCTAGGATTGGTGTGTAAAAACCAAAGTACATGGACTTTTGATCATGTACCCAATGTGTACACTACATGAGGTTATTGATGTTATTTCTCACATTTGTTGGCCATGTATATTACCTTTACATGTACATATATATGATTTAAAACCTACATGGGGTATGTTCATCTAATAAACATGGAATGGTTCCCCAATACGGGTAGTCTTGTCACGTACTTAGGTGCATGGAAATGTCCCATAACTTGGCATGTATACCCCACACACGATGTATACATCCAAACGATCATCTTCCAGAAACATGAATGACACATCATGTTTTTTTTCTAATACCAAAAACTATGTACAAGGGTTTTCCCAAACAGAAAACCCCCCAAACTCCCTAAAACCCCATTTTCATAGAAATAGATATAGATGGAACCAGTAGTGGTCCTTTGTAGTAAACAATATGTGTTAAAACATTAAACCAATAAATCTACTTGGATTTAAAGAAAATTTTTAAAAACAAATATCATTGGGTAGAATCATCTAAATCATCACCTATTTCCAAAAATCCATAGATGATGCACTATAACATCCCGACCCTACTTACCATCGAACCGGTGGCCAGACCAGTAGGTCACATGGCCTCAAGCGCGTCTCCCCATATGCCAGAGGCTGCTGACTAGAAGCGAGGGGCTCAAGAGGTGATAGTGAGAAGACTATACACTCATATTAGAGTAACACAACAGTATTATCAGAGTAAATAATATTCAATAGAGGAAATAGCAAATAATTGAAAGAAAGAAAGAAAAGGCATGTAATAACCATTTTATAAAAGGCGGAAAACGCCAGTTTATAATGCATGCATGTACAGATGACGATACAGTTATGAAAGCAGTAACAATACAACATGCACTACAAACAATGCAGAAAGAAAAGGCAGTAAAGCCAAATAGTGATCCCCTGAGTATCCCAAGATCCTGATTGGTCCTTTGCTCCTAACTCCTCAAGTACAAACATCACAACTCACCACCTAGGTCCTGAATGCAAGACGGTCTACTCGGGTACCCTAGTGAAATGGCAGCCCGAGTAAGGTGTGAGATATATATCTCAGTAGGCCAGCACAACCAGTGTCAACCCCAATCCAGACAGTTTATAATAATTAAACAGTGAGCAGGTATGGAGAAATAGGTTTGCAGAAATACATTAGTAAATGAAACCCGTCCAGGTTCCCAAGGGACAACTGATGGGTATACCAGCTTCGTCACATTTCCGGTAAAGTAACCTGATAATTTCACCATGTATATATATAAATATAAATTCATTTAGATCATATATGGCATTGGGTAAGAATCCTCCCTTCTATCAACCATGATTGGAGGGCAAGTGGTAAGAATGACTCTCGTCCCTATAGGTCCTCTACAATGGGGTAAGAATGCCTCCCTTCCATAAATTGATATTAGAGGGAACGAGGTAAGACTACCTGGCATCCCTATAGTACAAAGGCAATGAGGTTAGAATGCCTCTCGTTCATATAAGATACTTGCAAGGGGTAATAATTCCTCCCTTCCATCACATTCATTCAACTGGCATGGAGTATAACTGCCTCCCATCTGTCACACTCATACTACTGTCATGGGGTATAACTACCTTCTATCAAGACATGTAATCATCAACAGAAGTCGACTGGTAAGGGGTAAGAAATACTCCCTTCCATTCACATATATAGATCACATCTTGCATGGGGTAACATGCCACCCACCCATACTCAAAATAATTTGGCATGGGGTATGCATGCCTCCCATCCAAAAACATACACAGAAGATGGCATGGGGTATTAATGCCTCTCATCCATAAAAATAAACATTCAACAGCAGTTTATATAAGAATTCCAAAGGCATTACCTCTTATGCATTTCAGGTAAGCATATTAATTCACAATCGTCCATAATCATTCAAAGTAAATGGCATGGGGTATGAATTCCTCCCATCCATAATCAGTCATAATTCATTATCACAAATACATTCGAATGCATGAGGAAATGAATCTTATGCATTTCAAATAGTTGTACTATAGTCCCAAACCATTACACAGTCCATTAGCACATTCATCAAATGTATAGTCAAGGAAATTCCTCATAAGTATTTATAATAACATCAACATCATATTTATCACGTTTATACTTAAGGAAGCCCCACTTAAGTATCCATATCAAGTAATTAACATATTCAGTTTACAAACCTAATCCATGCTCAATACATTATTTGATGGCATGGGAAAACCACCCTAGTCCATTCATTTCTAGTTTACCTATTTCATCTTAAAGGAAATGTTTATCATTATTTAACCCTTTAATACCTTCTAGAGGAAACATTTCATATAGTCTTAATTCATCCCACTACGGTTACCATCTTACTCAATTTGCCTAACACGGAAAATTGACCCAAACACAAGTATTATAGCCATATCATTATATTTGTATCAACAAGGCAAGTTCACATACAGGGCATCAAAGAGGCACCACAACAATTCTGTCGAAAAGCATAAAAACCCTTTCACTAATTTTTATCTTGAAGACAGTGCACCTCTTATGGAGGGGTTTTATTATTAAATCATTAGTTTAGTGACCAAGAAAACTCTTTTATCTTATTTCTGAAATTTAAACGATTTTCATAGAAGCATTTAATCGGAACTAAGCATTCATAATTATAATGCTAAGGCAGTGCGATATTAAACTCAATATTACTTTACATAAATTTAAAAGGAAAGGAGATGGACCCTAACTCAGGGTGGATCCATCCATCTACTTCGTCTCGTGATGCTTTCTAACTAAGAGTCGCCTATGGTCTGGAAAATAGAAACCCACCCGAACCCGCCAATGCACTAAGAAAAACATACCAAGACCCTTTAGACCAACTAAGGAATTAGATTATAAGCCGAGAAAACAAGACACGAGTAAAAACCTTACTTGAACCAAAGACGTCAACCAAAACCACCCATATCTGCCTCACTTGTGGTGGAAGATGCCCAATCTAGAACCCAGGGGTCCCAAGACAACCTTAGAACAATGATAGAATGAAGGAAAAATATGAATTCATAAACCCCCAATACCTAGGGTTCATCTGAATTCTGCGGGTCTGCGGATAGGCCGAGATATGGCTGGAAAACAAGAGAAGAGGGAATAAGGGAACTTACCATGAAAGATTAGAGAAGAAACCAAGAGAAAATCCGAAGGAAATGGAAGAAGGAGGAGGTCGTAGGAGGAGGGCATCACACGACTCAAAGGGGGAGAACCTCCCATTGTGTCATACAGTTTGAGTGAGGGTAAGAGAGAGTGTTTTTTATTTTAGGTTTTTATTTTTTTCAATTTTAAAATTTATAAAAAACATTAAATAGACCGGCTCGTACAGTTTGATCTGCACTGTTTTCCAAACCGTGCGCAAACCATGCGGCACCCTCTGCCTAAGGGAGATCCCTCACACAGGCTAGGAACATGGTCTGGAATACCATTTGCAGCCCATGGGCATGCCACTTCCTCTTTAATTAAGGCTGCATGATTTTAATGTAATGGGCCGCACGACATGGTCAAACTGTGCGCAACCTGTGCGTCTTCCTTTGCCTTCCAAAACCCAGCCTCTCTCTCTAGAACGAAGCTCCCGAGACCTATCGATAAAATAAGGAAACTTTTCGGGCCTTCTCCCAATCCCAAAACCAAATCAAAAAATTGTTCTAACTCTAGGAATTCTCTTCCAATGCTCGGTATTAAAAATAACTTGTTCTGTAATCGAAAAAGATCAAATTTTTTTGGGTTTTAGTCCAGTTCAAAACATGGGTCATTACAACCTTCCCACCATAGAATATCTCATCCCCGAGAAGCATTTGGGAACAACATACACATTACCCAACCTACAAGGGTCGTGAAGCTTCGTTCAAACAATCACATTGCATTCAAAAAATCCAAAACACCCTAAAGCATCCGTTAAACCATACAACGCTTAAGCCACCAAAACGCGATCCAATGCTCGTTTCGCAAACGAAAAACCAAGGCGGATCATTCCGAACCCATCTACCCAGAGACATGAACCCATCATCATCTCCCCAAGCATCCATCCATAGGTACTTCCCACCATAGATTTGTATATTTAAGCAACCAACTCCAAACTGCGTTTCAGACCACCATTGGAATTTACTTTCAAAGAACACCCTAAGCGTTCCCACGACGCTCCTAGCGTGATTTGAAATAGATCAAATGGACGATTCACCATCAAACTAGAGGCCCATGTCGAGCCGGTTGTTCATATTAGGCATCGGACGACAGAAACCATACTCACCTCTACCTAACGACGTGCTAGAGAATGATATGTCACTGACAGCAGCCATTAAACATGAACCTCGAGTCAAGCCATATTCAGCTGACTATTTACAAAAATGCTTGTCCTAAACGGCCGATGTATTTCAAACATAACCACAATGCATTTCTCTCCAAGGCACCTTAAGTTTAGCACAAACACATTCAACAATTCCTACACCCAAATTCCGATGACGTTTCCAAGATCAAACCACACAATAATCCATGCATCACGCGTGCAACGTTGAAAGAGAACCATCCGATCAAGCCCAACGACTTTAAAGAATTAGCGTGGATTAGACCGACGCTCTCTTAGTGAATCTAGAATGATGAAAAGATATGGGACATGCTCATTGCTAAATAGAATACACTAAGAGGTTTGAATGGATTCCAGTTAATCATAACAGACTATTGGAAGGAAGAACAGTTGAACCTCAACGGGTCGACTTCAAGGAAGGATCTCGACATAACTTGCCGACACATCCACATTTTACTCACATGCCTAACAGGCATTCTGACACTACCAAACCATTTCCAAAGGAATTCCAAGGATCATCCATTACACGTGAAATGACATATTTACCAGATTTGACGTGATGCGCTCCCAACCTTTGGAGTGTCCTGGTCATCGAAGGGAAATGTAACAACCTAGCCGAGCACAAGCGCGCTAGTACACAAACACCGCAACGATCGTGTGATTCTCCTTCACCAAAATCACATCACCAAACAAACGAAGAATATCGAAAACATGGAAACCAATGTGTCAAAACACACGAGTCATTTGAAAGCTATCATGGACATTGGGATGAAATATTTCATTAACATCGGGCCACTCTACTGAGGAGATGACCCAAAGCCGCAACGAAAGTAAAAACCCAAAGACCACCCATCAGAGTAAGGGTGTCCTCATAAAAACAGGAGTCCATCAATGGACAACGACACTTGAGCGACACCTCACGTCAGAAAACACATGGTACATGCATGGAATTAAAATGATAAGGGTGCTACCAGCCACGAGCTTGCCCTGTACGAAGATCAAACATCGACCTTAACGTCGGGTCATGCGAAACAAAGTTGCTAGGCTCAAAATCCAAACACCATCCACCGCTAAAGAAAACAACTCCTACAGAAATACCTATGGTCCCTTTCCGAGGAAACTCAAAGAGAAACTCAAAACTACCCCTTACACTAGGGTCTCCATGAACCACCACGAGTCCCATTACCAGGACCTTTACATTTTATCTCATTTAAACTTTAACCATTCCAAAGTTTCAAATTCACACCAAATGAAACCAGAAAGTTTCACAAAACTCCACTTTTAAACATTAAACATTCATAAACATCCCGTCATTATCAATCAATTGATAAAAAACAACATTTAAATGAAAGGGCGACCTACGAGGGTCCCATTTTATCTTTACTGGGTTCTTCAAAAAGAAAACCCAAAGCATTTACTCAATTCCTTTTACAAAAATTAAAACACTTCAACCGAGTTATCTCATATAACACTTTCCAGTTGACCTACTCGGATCCAGTTGTGCATTTAACAGTTAGCCAAAACCGCAAAATTTCAAAATTAGGAAACATTTTCCATTTAATCATTTCAAAACACAGAAATCATTTGCTTTAAATACAGGTTGTCATTTGCCAAATCATGAAGAGGACCTACATTTCATGGATTAAAAATTAAATCCCCTTTTCATCATAACCAGATTCCAACCCAGAATCTAACATGCTCACATACAATGACATATGTATTTTTGTGGGCATCCACTAACCTATAATGCCCCATACACTTTGTAAATCAGCATTCCCCCCCCCTTTCTTAATCAAAACCAATTTACTTTATCATTTTAATTTACAATACATTAAATTTTTATCACTAGCCCAACAAACGTATTTATATCTTTCTCAGAATGGTTTTAATATATAGTTTACCCCTTCTCGGATGTAAGGCGCCCAAACACCTTACAACCAAAAATTGGTTCACGTTAATTCACAACCCAAGTACAACCAAAGAAAGGCATGCCATCATAAGAAGTAAACACAGAACATGTTATATCACAGAAACATGTTATAAAAAATAAGCATGACATAAAATCACTTAATCATATTATACATGAAAGCTAAGATGCAACTACATTGCAAGGAACATGCAGGATATGTTAATTCCTATGCTCCTAATATGGTGCATGGAATTTATCTTTCATGTTATATCGGGCCAAGGGAAAAAATTGAAGTAATTTCATAAACCTTAAGGATTAGAAAATACAACATCCACCCAAGGTGAAACCATATCAACTATAATAGAAAACAACATGAACAAAAATTCGCAGCCCTGGCCACATGGTCATTTCCCGAACGTGGGGTGACCAGTACCAAGAACGTCTATTAGCCAAGCACCAACACTTTCCAAATCTCCTATCTTCCAACCCAAAATAGTTCGACAAAAGGAAAAAAATATCTATGATACCTCTTTGTAATGTCCCGGACCGGATTACCATCGAACCGGGGGCTGAACCGGTAGGTCACATTGCCTCAAGCGTGTCTCCTCGTATGCTAGAGGATGCCAACTAGAAGCAAGGGTCTCAGGAGGTGATCATGGGGAGATTATACCCTCATATCAGAGTAACATAGTTCTATTTTCAGAGTAAATAATATTTAATAGCAGAAGTTGTAAATAATTGGAAGACAGAAGAAAAAGACAGGTGATAACCATTTTATAAAAGGCGGAAAATTCCAGTTGAAAATGCATGCATGTACATATGATGATATAGTTATGAAGTCAGTAATAATACAACATGCTCTACAAACACTTCATAATGAGAAGTCAACAAATCCCAATGGCTATCCCCTGAGCATCCTAATCTCTCGCTTGGTCATTTGCTCCTACCTCCTCAGGTATAAACAACACAGCACACCACCTAGGTCCTGCAAGTAAGAAGGTCTACTCGGGTACCCCAATGAAATGGTGGCCTGAGAATGGTTTGAGTTATAAATCTCAGTAGAATGAAACCACCGGTGTCAATCCCAATCTAGACAGTGTATAATAATTAAACAGTGAGCAGGTATGGAGAAATTTGTAAGCAAAAATACATAAGTAAATGACCCCCGTCCAGGTTTCCAAGGGACACCTGATGGTTATACCCGCTTCAGCTTGTTGCTGGCAGAGTAACCTGATCATATCACCATGTATATATATAAATATAAATGAATTTAGATCATAGATGGTGTGGGGTAAGAATTCCACCCTTCCATCAATTGTGATTATCATGCATGAGTTAAGAATGTCTCTCATCCCTATAGGTCCACTGGCAAGGTGTAAAATGCCTCCCTTCCATAAATCCAGATTAGCGGGCATGAGGTAAGAATGACTCTCGACCATATAGTACAAATCCAACGAAGTAAGAATTCCTCTCATTCCTATAGGATACTGCCAAGGGGTTAGAATGACTCACTTCCATCACATTCATTCAATCGACATGGTGTATAACTGCTTCCTATCTGTCACACTCATACTACTGGCATGGGGTTTAACTGCCTCCCATACAAACATGTAATCATCAACAGAAGTCAACAAGCAGGGGTTAAGAATTCCTCTCTTCCATAAACATATAGAGATCTCCTCTGGCTTGTGGTAACATGCCTCCCACCCATACTCAGAATAAGATGGCATGAGGTATGCATTCCTCCGATCCACAAACATACACAGAAGATGGCATGGGGTATGAATGCCTCCCATTCATTACCATACACATTTTCCATCAGTTTATATCACAATGTATAAGGCAGCACCTCTTATGCTTTTCAAGTAAAAATATCAATTCATAACCATCCATAATCATTCAAAGTAGATGGCACGGTTTATGAATGCCTCCCATACATAATCACTCATAATTCATTATCACAAATACATTTGAATGCATGAGGAAATACATATTATTAAATTCAAATAGCCATACTATAGTCCCAAACTATAAAACAGTCCATAAGCATGTTCATCACAAGTATACTTAAGGATACACCCCTTATGTATTTATAATAACATCAAAATCATATTTTTCACATTTATACTTTAGTCAAATCCTCTTATGTATATATATCAATTAGTTAACATATTTAGTTTACTAACCTTGGTCGTGCTCAATATGTTATTTGAAAGTGTGGTCATACCACCCTAGTCTATTCATTTCTAGTTTAACCATTTCATCTTAAAGGATATGTTTATCATTATTTAACCCTTTAATACATTTTAGAGGAAACAAGTCATATATTCTTATGTCATCCCACTAAGGTTACCATCTTAATAAATTTTCCTAACATGGAAAAATGACCCAAACACAAGTATTATAGCCATATCAATCTATTCGTCTCAATAAGGAAAGTTCACATACAAATCATCAAAGAGGAACCACAACAATCAAGTAGGCAAGCATAAAAATTCTACCACTACTTTTTATCTTGAAGACTATAGACCTATGATCAAGGGGTTTTATTTTTAAATCGTTAGTTTAGTGACAAAGGAACCTCTTTTATCTTATTCCTGCAATTCACAAGATTTGCAGAGAAGAATTTAATTGGAACTAAACATGATTTATTAAAATTCTAAGTTAGTGCGATTTTAAACTCACTATTACTTTACATACATTTAAAGGGAAAAGGGAGGGACCTTACCTCCGGGTGGATCTATCCATCCACTCCAACTCTTAGCGCTTTCTAACTATGAGCTGCCTAAACTCCAGTAAAGAGAAACCAACCAAAACCCACAAATGCACTTTGAAAAACATATTCGGACCCTTTAAAACAACTAAGGTAATTGATTAGAAGCAGCAAAAACAAGCCACGGGTAAAACCCTTATCTCAAACCAAAGCCGAAAACCAAAACCGCCCGTATCTGCCTCACCTTCGGTGACAGATTCCCATACTCGAACCCTGGGGTCTGAAGACAACCTTGGCACATCCCTAGAATGAAGGAAAACAAGAATTAAGAAACCCCCAGTACCTAGGGTTCTGCTGATAATTCGTGTGTCAGCTGATAGGCCAAGATATGGCTGGAAAATAAGAGGAGTGGGAATGAGCGAACTTACCATGGAGGATCGAAGAAGAAACCAAGAAAAAATCTGAAGGAAACAGAGGAAGGGGGAGGCCATAGGAGGAGGGTGTCACGCGGCTCAAAGGGAGAGCTCCTCCCTATGTGTCGTGATGTTTGAGTGAGGGTGAGGGAGGGTGTTTAGATTTTAGGTTTTTATTTTATTCTATTTTAAAATTTATAAAAACTTTAAACATACCGGCCCGCATGGTTTGATCTGTATGATTTTCTAAACCACGAACAAATCGTGCGACTCCATTTGGCTAAGGGATATCCCTCGTACGGGCTAGGTGCATGGTTCGAAAAACTGTGCTCAAGACACTGCCTCCTTAAATAAGGCTGCACGGTTTCCCTGCAATGGGTAGCACAATTTGGTCAAACCGTGCGCAACCCATGCGTCTTCCTCTGCCTTCTAAAAACCAACCTCTCTCTCCTAACTGAAGCTCCCGAGACATGTCGAGACACTAGTGAAACTTCTTGGGGCTTCACCCAAGCACAAAACCAAATCATCAAAGTGTTCAAACACACGGAATTCTGTTCTGATTCTTGGTTTTAAAAACAACCCATTTAGTAATTGAAAAAGTACAAATTCCTTCGTGTTTTTGTTCGGTTCAAAATGCGGGTCATTATATGCACAATTGAGTAACTCCTCTTGTGCTCTACGGTAGTACCTCTCACCCCACTTTATCCATCTCCCTCTCATATTTTTTTTTTGGTTAAAGAACCCCTGGAGGGGAATATGTGATATGTTAGGGGAGAAAATATGAAAAGAAAATGGAAAATGAAAAGGAAGAAAAAAAGGAAAAGATAAAAAGGGGAATGGGAGAGACCCATCATATGTCCTAGGATTATGCCCCTATTATGAAATAACCATAACTATAGAATCATAAAAGGAGATAGAATCATTATTTGGTGCCCCATTCAAAATATAAGTGGAAATGAACATTCATAAAAAATTATTATTTACTTCTTTATGTTTAAAATATTATTTATTCAATAAAAATTCCAACTGCTCAAAATTCCACCAAAATATTATCCTATGGTAAAGACCATATTATAGGACAAATTGAGTGCTCATAAAATAGTGTTTAAGATTATTTTTTAATGTAAAATTATAATTTTAACCCTTACAAGATTTAAAAAGAAAAAAAATAAAATATCTGTTCAAAAATTGAGTTTATAAAATCATGGGTATTAAGAAAATCAACCATCTAAATTAACAAAGAAATTTAATGGAAATACAAGATCATATGTAATATTAAATGTTGTTTTATAGGTAAGTCGTTGTAACGTGAAATAACCTACAACAAGCCAGTCTCCAAATTAATGGACATAGAATTTTAATTTAACTCTAAAAATCACTCTATAAAGTATAAATATAGTTTCCATAATTATATATTTTATTTAATATATTGATATAATAGTTTTGAAATAATTATTGGGAATAAAATAAAAATAATTAGATGATCACGACCAATATAGTGATAAATATTCCTATAATTTTGATGTATATTTTTTCATGTTAATGGAATTATTGTAACGCCCAAACCCAAGTTACCCAGATTCGGGGAATTATTAAATATCATTATCATGATCACAAGTGTTCATGTCCTGAAAGACTTATTATTGTAGTATCCTTGATTTACCAGATACATACATAAGTTTTACATTGCAACATGAAATAACGAAAAACAATATTATGTCCCATTTGAACACACTCATATCCCTTAACCAATTCTTGCAGGTTAATCATGATATACATCTTCATAATATAGGAAAAATGAAACATAGAAATGGGTGATATTATATTATCAATAAGGAAAACAATATATTAGAAACATTCATAAATTATCATAAACATTTAAGGCAATGTATAAGATTAAAACACAAGCCATTAAAACATAAAATTCATCATAATATGAGAAATATAAATTAAATAATTCCATTTACTTATTCACATTGATATTCTACTAGTTGAAAAATTGCATGTAATTTCACTAACTAATTCCATAATGATAGAATGCATAATGTCTGACATCCTAACTACATAGTCAAGGCCTTGTGCCATGACTAAAAAAATAAGATTTTGTCAAGGCCAAATGCCAAGACATCAGTTTGTTTAATGAGACCTGCAGATGCATCAAGGAGATATTGCAGGCTCAACCCATACCTTACTATGTCCAATGCATTCCATCATATGAAAAGTTTGAAACATAACCTAAAAATTGGTATTAAAACTAGCATACAAAATGTTAATATTTTATCCACAAACCAGGAATGGTATAAAAATTGCACATATACAGTCAAACACAACTCATTCAATAAAATATCTAAGATTGTATTATAATAAATCATCCTCAATAAAGAATAATTTGGGATATTTACATAGATGAAAATAACTAGTATAACTATTAGACATAAATGTCCCCTTTTTCTTGAAAACATTTAAAAGTCTCACAATTTATCAAGAATCTATTAAAAAATATACATTAGAATCAATGTTTCACATACAACATTGAATCCTTTAAAAGTAATTTTCATTTTAAAACATGCATGTTGAAATAAAAATTTCCTTAAAACAATTTTTAAAACATGTAAATTAATGAGAGTGATTTAGAAGTACAAATATTTAAAAAATTTAAAATAAGATTTTAATTTTAGTTCCAAACCAAATCCGAGATTACTGAATATAAATAATTGAAGTAATAAAAACATTATAAAATCATGAGAGTAACAAGATTCATGATATTCTTTAAAAAACTGCAAAATATACACTGTATAAAAATGATTTGGTGCATAACATGAAATAAGACTCAATAGAGTGTAAATTGTGATTAAATGTCTTATATAGACTGTACCCTTAAGTTAATGATAAATCAATTACCAAATTATGTGGGTCATATATAAATACACTCTATATGATTGGATATTCATTGTAAATCAATCAACGAACATTCACACATATTCTTGTAAAAACAACACAAATGACTTGGATGTTTAACTCACTGAATGGAAATTGAGTTAAGACTACTCTTATCAATTTCATATTGATTACATGAGGATTTATCAATGATGTTATTATGTGTGTAAAATTATTACCCCCCAAATGGGATGTGGAAATTACTACATAAATAAAAAAATAGCGATCTCACACAAAATCTTGGAGTAAAATAATCAATGATGTTTGCGTAAAACCCAATGAGTAGAAATTGAAATTAGAAATTCCCTTACTAATTTGGTAACATACAAAACATATATCCCATAAAAGAATGATCATGCAATAAGGATGTAAAATCCAATTAATTAAATTATATTACACTAATAATAAAAGCATGGTTAGTATATACACCACACTAAATAAAATAGTTTCAAATATAGCATGAATATCATGAGAATAAAAGTGAGATGAAAAACCTTTATCTTGTACATTTAATTAGTTGAGGGTAATTTAAAATATTGTAAAATGGAGATATAGTTGTTATTAAATTATACTAGAACCATATAAATAAATATGATACTGTATATGATCTTTTAATATTTCCTTGTTAATAATATTTCAGTAGTATAATTGTTTTGGGTGTTAACTGTTTTTTTATTATATATTTTGTCATGTAAGTCAGGTTTGATATTTATCTGGTGTATTTTATTCATATTCAAAATGATATTATGTTCTTAAACCTTATTTTTTAATCATAAAATTATATTTATTCTTGAATCGTTATGATAGAGAATAAATCTCATCGCGTTCGTGGAGACGGTAATCCGTACATACACACAAGAAACAATTCCATTCTCTTGATGGTGAAATCGTATATAATTGGATGGTATTTCAAATATATAGAATAATTAACATGTTATATTTGTTATTTACATCAAGTATACTAATTATTATACAATCCGAATAAATATGTGTTTAATAACAAACTACACCACGACGAAGATATGATAAGAAAACCGTACACAAGTTTGGTGACTTTGTCATTCATAGGATGGATATAATAATGAATATGGTTGTCCCATAATTATAAAAACATCACATTATGTATAAGGTATGAGAAATATTATTTTTTTATGACAACAAAAAAGAAAGAGGGAGTGGAAGAAGAAAAGAACATTGAAAGATGTGATGAAATGATTACCTCATCTTCGGGTTCTTCATTTTAATTTGATTGAAAGGTCTCATTTGGATGGATTTATTATCAATGTAAATAATTAGGATGAAAATAGGGGTTTTTATAGGATATTTGAGTGGGGTTTGGCCGACAAAAATGGATTTGCGAGTGTGTTTTGGAGAGAAGGGGAAGTACCCTTTTATAAGAGAGGCGAGGGTTACTTTAGGAAAACCATGAAATATTATTTTATTATTCCATCATATTTAGTTTAAAATTGCTCCAAGTTGACTTATTTTGAGGATAAGGTGGGACTGGGTCAAAAACATCTCAACCAATTGGATTTATATAGGTGTTTGTAACCATATAAACCTTATCATATAGATTTAACTTTTGATTAAATAGTTTAACATTTACCATGTCTCCAAGAATTTTTATATTATATGGTAGATAAACATACACAAAAATGTCAAGAGAAACCCAACTAGTTAATTAATGACATATATATTATTATATAAGTACTTTTGGTGAACCGTACATTTTTAAGATTATTATATAATTTATTAATATAGTATTTGGTTTAAAAACCCATTTAGGACAATTTTGACATTATTAAGTATTTTGTTTCTGTAAAAGTCATATCAATCTGATTTCGACGAAAAAAATAAATTTAATCGACCCTAATATGTAATTTTAACAATGAATGTTTTTTAATAGATCAAAAGTCTCAATTTACAATTATTTTAATATTTATATTATCAATTATTTTATTATTTTATTAACAAGGTAATTGCAACATAATCATTGTGTCATCAATAAATTTAATTATATAATGTTTAAAAATTATAAAAAAATACCATGATGTAGTAAATATTTTTATCTTTGTAATAAATATTTATAGTCAAAATTATATTATTTATAATCAAATATTACTAATGTTTTCGTTATTAATATTTGAATTTAACACTTTTAACTCTTCTTTAAATAATATAATAATAAATGTCATAATCTTATCCAAATGTACCAAAATAACATATTTTATTCCTAAAGATGATTTTTTCCAAAATAAATTTATCCAATAGAATTATGAAATGTGTTAGGGATATTATAATATCATTTTTATTTTTAATTACCCTGTTTAATTCTAACCGTGGTAAATAAAATTCAAGCATTACTATTTACAAAAAAATAATCTCCATCTTATTAAACAACATTTTATTTACTGATTTCAACTGTGACTCTCATATTCTTATATTCAATTCATAAAAGCAATAATATTATGTTTTATGGAAATTTACTAACGTGCATAGAAGGTGGGTAAAAAATGTTAAAATATTCATTAAAATTTTATACATATAATTTTATTATAAAATGACTACAATGAATTACATTGAACATATATAGGTATTATATATTTATTTTAATATAAAAAAAATTTAAATAAAAAATATTAATTAGATAAATAAAAAGTTGATTTTTAAACAATGTAGTGTTTTTCACTATTCATAAAAAATTGATTGTTTTCCTAAAAATACCAAAAATTCACCCTAAGATAATTTTGATATTCCAAATCCAAAAATGATCTATATTTTACCAAATTCAGAATATAAAAGTTACATTAATTAATTTAAAATTAAATCTCTTTTTCAAAACCATATAGTATGTTTTTGAGAATTATGAACTATCAAATGATTGATAAGTGTTTATATTCAGTTTAATAATGAAATTACTTCTAATGAACAAAATTGTATTTAATGATAAAAATATAATCTAATTATATTTCAAAACCACTCAAATTCGTAACTTAACACAATCAATTATTTCAATTAAAAAAAGTTGTTTTCAATTTAAATTTAGTATTTTTCATTATTCATCAAAATATGAAAGTTATCCGAAAAGTACAAAAATCTATCCAAACTAAATTTTTATGTCCCTCTTCTAAAGAATAATTTAAATTTTCAAATATAATATATAAATGTTTCAAATATTGTATTTAAAAAGGGTTCTCTATTAAAAGGCAGTAAAATTGAATTTTTTAAAAATACATCTTTTATATGAAAAGTAGAATTTGCCTTTATATTATGTCTAAGAAACACAATAGTTTAATGTTAAAATTATATATGATATACATTTATAATTTAAAATGTGGTTAATACTATTCATAACTGCATTTGTAATGGCTAGATTGGTAAGTCGTAGTGCGCTCTAACCCGATGTTGCGGGTAGCACAAGCTATTTAATTTCATTAAAGAGATAACATACTATGAAATCATGGGGTTTTATATTATCCTATACTTCAATAAAATTTATCCTCACAATTTGAAAGTTTTATTCAAAAATAAAAGCTTAAAAATAGAAAATACATTTGTGGAAAACCCACATCAAAAATTGGGTTAATACAATTTATTCTTAATAAGAGTGAAAGTGAAATGAAAAAGTCACCACCAAATTATGAACTCTAATTTGAGAACATTGGTGGAAATTAGATACACATAATTGGTGGAAAAATTAATATATTTATATGGAGTGATTGAGGTCATCAATCACAAAGAAGTGGAAATTAAATGGAATATTGAGGACCCCAAAGCCATAAATCTATGATGATTTAAAATCCATCAGTTCAACAAAACACATGGTATTAGGATAACACATTTTTTGTTTAAATATTCATTCAATAAGGTTTAATAATTATTTTCATTTTACAGTAAGAGAAAAAAATACTTGACAAGTAGAGTTCTATCTTTCAACTATCTTCTAACTAAATCTAATCATTCACTACAAAAGATAATATAATTCCAAAATATTCTATTTATCTTAATCGTATAGGGTTTCCAAAAAATAAATTTATAATTTCTCTATAAAATCATTTAAAAAACTACATTATAGAAACCAGGACATCATGTTGGACAATGGTAGGTGATTCACCCTTTTCACCCTTCGGTTGTGGGTTCAGGTCTCGAGTCCTTGCCGGACACGATGGGTTGTCCCCCAACCTACAGGTGGTCCTTATTATAAAAATCCAAAAAATAGTCTTAGGAAATTTTATATGCTTAAACAATAGTATCCAATGACCAACACAATTCCTTCCAACCTTTAGACTTATCCAAAATAGTTATATCTAAACTCCCAATCCAAATTTCTTAAGGAAGGTAAACATAATGAAGATCCCTTTTTTCCATGTAATAACATGTGAATACCTTCATCATGTATACTCTTAAAACATGGTAACACATTAAATTACCATAAAAGATTACTGATTACATTCATTCTCTGTTATTATTTATAGAATACTAGATTGAATCCTTATATAAATTTTTTTTAAACTCCAAAAATGATAGAATAAACAAACAATTTATTAGTTTTTAGGTAATCAAGAATAACTAATATAATTTGACCCAATCAATCATATCTTATTTTGAAATTATTATCTCAATTTCTGAAAAATATTTTGGGTTGTATTTCCCCAAACAATATATTTTCCCAAATGATTAACTTGAAACTTTTTGGCTTTATATGGTACCATAAAATCTCAAATCCTTAATGGAAGAAAACTACATTACAATTGTTCTAGGCATTATCATTATTATAACTTCTACATAATTATTTCCATACTCAAATTACAAAATTATATAAATAAACAATACGAACACTAATCATTCCTCTTCATTTTCGGCAGTATCATAACTTGATTATTATCCAATAGCATCATTTGGGGTATACTATGATGATTGAGACATTGATTCGTGTAGTATCCCAACTTCCTGCAGATGAAGAATTTTATATTTGAAACCTTTTTCTTACCCTTTCAATCACAAACTTGGTGTCCTTTTTCTCCACACATATCACAAACACTCATTCCCATTAATCATTTACCCAGGTGATTCATTCCACAGTTATCACATATGGGAAAATCCTTCTTTCCATTCTTCCCTTTATCCATTATTCTCTCTTCCATTCTCTTATTCTCTGAATTCCCTCCAAATCACTATGACTCAAGGAATTATTTACTTATCTTATTAACACATGATAATATTTCATCATACAATGAAAATACATGGGTGACTATTTCCCTTATAAATAAGGGCATAAATCCATGGAATATATGACCCTTATTACTCTTTGGATCATGCTTATTGCTGGAGTTCTCATTCATTCTACTGGGATCTATTTCTAAATGACGAAATACACTAGGTTATATCATATCATAATGTATAATCCAAAATCATAAAAATTTCTCAACATTAATTGATTATTTTCACAGATTCTGTCTCATAATAATGAAAATCATTTCTTTGCAAACATATTTACTCATAAATAATTTATAATTGCTTGTAATGAAAATGTGAAATATCCTAAGCATATCCCACTTTCATGTCATAACAAATAGTGCAGCAAGGCTCGTTGTCATGCACCCGTTCCTGTTCGAGTCTAGCTCAAAGTGGTGTTTTTGAGTTTTACCACTATGTACATTTGTGACAAAGCCGACTATACATGATTATATCCACAAAAGGATTTATTTCATGGAAAACCAATATAAAATTTACATTACCAAATTTTTTGGATCTTCTTCTATACTAATCTCCATAGTCTATATTTGTGTAATGTTCACTAATTAATGTTTTTTCTAAATCTTATTTCCAAGGTTTTTAATATCCTTCCTTTGATACCAACCATAACACCCCAAACCTAGTTACCCAACATCGGTGCATTATTACATATCATTGAAATGATGACATGTGTTCGTGTCCTGAAATATTGATTCATTCAGTATCAATGTATGTACTAGATTCATACACACATTTTACACTACATCATGAAATAAAGAAAAAAAAACATTATGCCCCATTTGAAAACACTCATATCCCTTAACCAGTTATTGTAGGTTAATCATGATATACTTTTTCCCATTATTAGAAAAATGAAACATAGATTGTGGTGATATTAGATGCTCAGTAAGGAAAATAATATAGAAGAAACATTCATAAATAATAATAAACATTTAAATCAACGTATATGAATAAAACACTATCCTTTTAAATATAAACATAATCAAAATATATAAAATATAAATAAAATATTTCCATTTACTATGTCACATGTTTATTCAACTAGTCGAAAAATCGCATGTAATGTCATTTTCTAATTTCATAATGATGGAATGCATATTATGGAACATCATAAGCACAATGTCAAGGTCGTGTTCCAAGACAAAAAAATAAGATTTTGTCAAGGCTTTGTGCCAAGAAACCACTTTGTCTTATGAGACCAACATATGCATCAAAGAGCTATAGTGGGCTCCACCCATCACTTATTATGCCCAATGAATTCCTTCATATGAAAATGTAGAAACATAATATAATAATTAATATTAAAACTAGAATAATAAATCTTAATATTTAAACCACAAACCATGAATTGTATAAAAATATCACATCTACAGTCAAAAATTAATCATTCAATAAAATATCAATGATTTTATTATAATAAATCATCCTTAAAGAAGAATAATGAAAGATATTTACATAGATGAATATAACCAATAAATCAATTTGAGAGAAATATCCCCTTTTTCTTGAAAACATTTAAAAGTCTCAATATTTATCAAGAAGATGTTAAAAAGTATATTTTTGAATCAAGGTTTACCATACCACTTTGATTATTTTTAAAAGAATTTTATTTTAAAAAAATGAATTTACAAATAAATAAATCTGTAAAACCATTTTTACAATATGCACATTAATGAGAATGATTTTGAAGAATAAATATTTAAAACATTAAATATGATATTTTATTAAGAGTTATTAACCAAATGAGATATTCTTGAATACAAATAAATAACGTAGAAAAAAATTATAATATCATGAGTATAAATGGACTCATGATATACTTTGTCAAAGTATATTATATACATCATATAAAAGTGAATTAGTTCATAACAACAAAGAAGTTTAAATGGAATGTAAATTGAGATGAAATAACATAAAAAGATAGTATCCTTAGGATAAGGATAAATCATTGACATAATTATTTTTGAAAAATATATATACAATCAAAATGACTTAATATTTACTGTAAATATATCATTGGATAATCACATAAATTCTTGTAAAAACCACACCAATGACTTCGATGTTTAACTCAATGAATGTAAATTGAGTTAATATTACTCTTATGAAGTTCATAAAGTAGAATTGAGAATTTATCAATGGAGTGATTATGTGTATCAAAATTAAATGCACACAATGGGGAGTGTAAATTACTATATAAATAAATAGTGTGATTTCACACATACTCATGGAGAAAAATAATCAAAGAAGATTGCATAAAATCCAATGAGTGGAAATTGAAATTAAAAATTCCCTTAATGATATGGTAACTTACAAAACATAAATCCCATGAAAGAAAGATCATACAATGAATAATTATATACCGATAAATTAATGTATATTTCATAATGAATACAACCATGGGTAGTACATTCAACACACCAATGGAAATAGTGGAAAATATTGCATGAATCTCAAGAGAATAAAAGTGTGATGAAAACACCTTACATTGTATTTTTCCATAGTTGAGGGTACGTTAACCTCCTATATAATCGTAAAATAATTGTTATTAAATAAACATGAACCATATACAAAAATATTATTTCATATAATATCTTCTAATATTGCTTTGTTAATATTTTAAAGTAGTATCATTGTTTTGGGTGTTAACTTATTCATTTATCATTATATGTTTTGTTACATAA
This sequence comes from Viscum album, assembly GCA_963277665.1. NCBI lineage: Eukaryota > Viridiplantae > Streptophyta > Magnoliopsida > Santalales > Viscaceae > Viscum > Viscum album. Next base: position 1,048,036,003 of record OY728130.1, on the reverse strand, counting down.
TTCATGTTTATTATTGATATAGTGTATTTTATTTACATAAAAAATGATATTATATTCATAACCATTATTTTTTATTCCTAAAAATATATTTATTATTGAATGGTTGCGATGGGGAATGAATGTCATAGTGTTCGTGGAGGCGGTAATCCGTACGTATGTACGAGTGACAATACCATTCTATTGATGGTGAAATCATTTTAATTGGTTGGTATTTCATATATAATTTATCATTAACATTTATGTTTATTATTTACAGAAATTAAACTATTTATTATACCATTCCAATAATTATGTGTTGAATAACAAACTACACAACCATATATAGATGGTAAGTCATACGTATGCACGTTTGGTGACTTTATAAGTCTTAGGATCTATAGAATAACGAATATGGTTGTAACATATTTATAATAACATAAATGTATTTACAAGGTACTGGATTTATTATTTTGGAATTGAAACAACAATGAAAGATGAATTGGATGTAGAAACGAACATTGAAAGATGTGATGAAATAATTATCTCGTCTTTGGGTTCTTCCTTTTGATTTGATCAAAATGGCTCCATAAGTTGTCTTCCTAATCAATGTAAGGACACAAGATTGAAGTGAGGGTAGTTGGGAGGATATTTTTTCACGACGTGTCTGAGACAAATGGCTTTGGAGGTGAGATTTGGAGTGAAGGGGAAGTACACTTTTATAAGAGAGGTAATGGTATGTTCAAGAAAACATTGAAATATTATTTTATTATACAATCATATTCAGTTTATAATGGATCCAAAAAGAATTATTTTTAGGATAATGTGGGGAAGGGTCGATCATATCTCAACTAATATGCTTTAAATAGGTTTAATTCACTATATTAACTTTATCATTTAGATTTAAATCTTTGTTAAATAGTTAACATTTACAATGTCTCCTTGAATTTTGATATTATATGGTTAATAAAATTACTATAAAATTTTATGTGAACTCCAAGGGGTTCATTAATGTAATATATATTATTATATAAGTCCTTTGGTTTAACCTTAGATCTTTAGAAATATTATATCATTTAATAATATAGTATTTGTTTTAAAAAATCATTAATGTCAATTTGGACATTATTTAGTATTTTTTATTGTGAAAGCCATAACTATCATACATATTCACAAAAAATTGAATCAACTCTAACATGTAATATTAACCTAAAATTTTTTTTTAATGCATCAAAAGTCTCAATTTACATTTTGTTTAAAATTTTTAATATCAATTATTTTAATCAGTCATTAATAAGGTAATTATCGCATCATCATTGAGTCATAAATAAATTTAATTCATTAATGTCTAAAATTTATAAATAAAATTCCATGATGTATTAAAGATTTTTAACTTTCTAATTAAATTTTTTAGTCAAAATTATATTATGTATAACCCTATATTAAAATTTATTAGTTTTTAAAATTGGTATTTAACTCATTTAACACTTCTTTAAATAAACTAATAATAAATGTCCTAATTTAAACCAAGTGGACTAAAAGGATCATATTTTGTTACTAAGGTTGATTTTGTTCGAAATAAACTTATCCAATTTAATTTTGTTATGTGTTTGGATAATTATAATTTCATTTTACCTTTAATAATCCTATTTACTTTTAACCATGGTAAATAAATTTCAAAAGTTACTATTCACCAATCATTATTTTAATCTTATTAAACGACATATTATTTACTGATATCAACCGTGTCTCTCATATTTTGGAAACTTACATCCAAGAAGCGGAAAAATTTCATTTTGTGCAAACATGATAACGTTCCTAAAAGGTGGGTAAAAGGCAATAAATGTTCATCAAAATTTTATACATCTATTATTTTAAAAAATGACTCCAATTAATTAAATTGTACTAATATAGTTATAATGTATCTAGTTTTACTTAAACAAAATTTAAATAAAAAAATAATTATATAAAAAAATCAGTTTTTAAATAATGATGTAGTGTTTTCCACTACTCTCCAAAAATTGAATGTTTTTAAAAAAATACCAAAACATTACAATAAGGTAATATCGATATTATGAATCCAAAAATGATATGAATTTTACCAAATTCAAAACATATAAGTTTGATAAATTAATTTAAAATTAAATCCTATTGAAAACACCAGAAAGTCAGATTTTGAGAACTAAAAAACTATTAAAAGATTGGTATGTGTTTATGTCCGGTTTATAATTGAAATTACTTCCAATGACCAAAATTGGATTAAATGATAAAAATATAATCTAATATACATCAAACCCACTAATATTCATAACTTAAGTCTCTAAGTTATTTTTATTAAAAAAGTTTTTTTCCATTATTGTTTAATATTTTTCACTGTTCATCAAAAATATTAAATTTATCAGAAAAGTTATCAAAAAAGTAAAAAAAAAAAATCCAAACTAAAATTTTAAGCCCTTCTTCAAATTAATAATTTTATTTTGTCAATTCGAATGTATAAAAGTGTCAAATATATGATTTAAAATCGGTTGTTCATTAAAAGGTGGTAAAATTGTATTTTCTGAAAATAATTCATTTATCTAAAAAATTGAATTCTTCCTTATATTCTGCCTAATAAAAATAAAAGGTGAATGTTATATTTTGGTAGGATAAATATATATAATTCATAATCTAGTTAATATTATTCATAACCACTTTTTTAATGGCTAGTTCGGTATTCTGTGGTGCGCTCGAACACGTTGTTGCTAATAGAGCAAGCTATTTTATTTCATTAAAGTGATAATGTACTATGAAATATTAGGTGTTACAATTATAATAATTTTTTTTATAATCAATTGGATTTATCTAAATATTATTAATATGTTTCAATAAATTTATAATATTTATATTATACATCTGGTATCAAACTCTCTTGTTCTTGAAATTTTCGATATAGATTTAAATGTACAAAATAGGGAATCAAAAATAATGTCCACCTATATATGTTGTGTGCCATGAAGGAATTTATGGAATGGTGGGAAAGTTAGTTAAAGTGATATTTTCTATAAAATATCAATCAGAATGACAATACATAAGATTCATTTCATAATGTGATTTAGTGTATTTAAATGTGATAATTGAATTAATCCAGTAATAATAAATGAAATGAAAAAAATTAAATTATATCTTTACTCATATTGTGGGTAACTGAATAAAAGTTGCAATAATCCATTTTTTATAGGAACGGTTCATATAACTATTGATATCACAGATCAGTTTCAAAAACATATAAGTTAATAAATATTCAAAACAACATATTTAAAAAAAATTATAGTAGAAAAATTTACTATTAAAAAAATGTTTGAGCAATGATTTAGAATATGAATATTTATATATGAGTTGACAAATATGAATATATTCAGTTGGAACCCTTATTTCAACGATCGCCAATTCATTTTTATTATGTCATTAATGAGTTTTATGTTTATGGTGTCATTTTATAATGTATTAAGGAGTGGTTAAAATTTGATAAATTGTTGGAACCACTCATCCCCATATGTTACTCGTCGTTGTGGATGAAAAATTTGGTTATGTAATGAAAGCACCTACAATCAGAGATGACCCCTAAAAATTTGATGATGTATGTAAAATATATACAATATGAAATGAGAAAAAGCTAGGATGCGAAATTGTCTATGTATCGAAATGACCAACCGCGAGAGGATGACTCAACATCAGATATTAGCACCTCCAATATTGGATAAGTATTGAGACAAACTACTATCAAAGTGCAATTTTGGAAAAGTGCTCAAATGATCTACCACTGAGATGAGTCACTATTAACCATCACCTACTATCATCCTGACTTACTATTGGCTTGTCTCACCACTAGATATTATTTCATCATTCAATGGAGAAATCGTCACTATTTTTTTATATTGAGATAACTTTTTATAATGTAAATTTTATCGAATTTAACGTGATTTAATATTTTATTCATTTTTTCTTAGCTACATGATATTATCATTAAAGGGAATGTCAGAGCTTGGTAAGAGGAGTAGGATCTAGTGATCTTTCTTCAAACCGATACGCCTGCATGATTCTATTAAAATGAGTGAAATAATCCATCATTCAATTTTATAAGAACATGAAGATAAATATATGCACACGTGAAGTGTGCTAAATTACATAGCAAGAACCTGAAGAGTTCCACTTGTTGATATATTTCAAATAGCATCATTGAATACTTATGACTTTGAGAATGTGGATCCCATCAAACATTCTCCTCCTTCCCATATTTTGAAGAAAAAAATGACGTCATAACTCTCTATTATACTATGATTTTAAGAAACATAAATTTTCCGTCATTTCCAACTACACTAAAGGAGTCACAAGCTATAGAACTTTTTAGAGATAGTAGCACAATATTTCTATATATCATTATTTTAACTTACCATATATTTTCATAACATTGTGATAAGTTTTTTTCATACTCTATATTTAACACACACATTGTCTCCTGTGATTTATTAGGACGATATGTGGTGTCTTCTTAAACTCACTTTACTCTTATTTTCCATGGTGTTTTGGAAGAGTTCTGTGTGTGTCCTATGTTATATTATTCATACAGTGTAGTAGAAGATATCCCTACATGGGATTGATATATTTTATTTTTTTACCATATACAAGTTCTGTATTAAAAATTTTATATATTCTTCTTCATATCAGGTGATTTCCATGTAGATATAATTATGTATCTACATGAGACTGATCATATTCTAAATATTTTGCATTGTATTGGGATATTTTATTTCCATGATTTAAAAAATAATATGTTTTATGTTGTAAACAAAACAATTAAATTTATAGTTTATCATATTTATACTTTATATATGGGTTTTATTATGAAAATTGATTACAAATTTTAAAGTCATTTTTATATTTGTTTTCACTAAGACTTAATAAATCTTTTGGGAAATATTTTAAAATAATAGAATAATCATCGATATGATATTTAATTTTAAATTGTTATTTTAATTAAAAAGTGGGATTTTTTATTCCGTTTTTCAAAAAAAAATATTGGTTACTCAATACACCCCCTCCCCCTTTTAAAATACTCACTTCGACCAACATTCGATATCGACTAATTTTCAAAATAATTTGATCAACTATTTTATTTTTTTTAAAGATCATATATTCCTGTAAATTCGAAATTTATTTCGTTAAATGGATATTAAACAATAGGCTTATACTAACCATAAAACACATTTAATTAGTTGTAATAATTTTTCACAATTGAATATAAAGGTAAAAAATTATATAGAGAGTATGGGTTTTGAAATTTATTTTACTATAGAGGATAAGTTTGAGTTACCTAAGACTATTTGAAAATATTCGAGTGATGATACTAAACATTCATTTAATAATAATTATAAAGTAATGAATTCTTGTACTAATCACATATAGATGAAGAGTTTACCAATATATCTACTAGAAAAACTTCTTATGAAATTTGGGATAATTTAGAAATACCACATGAAGTGACAACAATTTATAAAGAAATGTGATGGAATAACTATAAAATTAAATATGATACTGATAAGATGAAACCTGATTATATTATTTATAATACAGATCAAAGATTAAATGATATAGTCAATAAAATAATCACCTAAGGAAATTTATTGTCAAATAAAAACCAAATCACTTGACTGGTAAGATTCCTTCGACATAGATGGAGAGGGACATCTATTTCCATAAGGGAATCCTATGAAATGAGTAAATGGATTTTCATGGAATTGATTGGGAAGTTGATGATGTTTTAATAACAAATTATTGTTAATCATGGAGATGATTGTGAAACAAAGATAAAATTATATACTTTAATGTATTCCCCATCCAAACAAAAAGAAATAGAAAATGTACAAGCTGTGAACTCCATTGATGAGGAATCACCTACTAAAAGTGATGAGTATATAAACCATTTGGCCAAAAGTTTTATGAAATTTTACTATAAGAATAAATTATACCGAAATCCATGATACAAGATAAAACATGACGATAGGGAAACCAAGAAAAATTACTCGAAAAGAGATGACCACTAAAATGAGATTAACTATAACAAATGTAAGTGAAAATGACTTGTTAAGGATGACAATAAAATGTTTAAATACAAGAAGAAGCATGAGGTTAAGTATATAAAATATACTAATGCTATGAGAGCAACATGTAGTTCCTATAAGGATTTTTCTAGTGATTCAGACTCAACTCATGATGTGAAGCCTCATAGAAACAACATGTTCTTCATGAAAGGTGTATCTGAGGTAATATTATATCAACAATAATAATATTTGATCAATCTAAATTGAAAAAGATGATGATATGTATAAATAATAAAAGATTGAATAATTTAATATTCGTTATGATAGTTTTGAATAACTTAAAGGAATATACATGCTTCTTAATAAGAAACATGCTTTACTAGTCAATGTTAAATATGATCTCATTGTAAAAAGGAAACACAATACAAAATAATTAATAGAAAACAAACAATTAATTTTTTCAAATACGAAAATGAAGAATTATCTTTAATTATTTACAAATTTAATAGAATCAAACAGTAATACTACATGAAAACATATTACTAAAAAATACATTACTAGTCTAGGATACCAACCTGGACATAAAAGAGTTTTTAATAATATATTTTTCCAAAGCATAATTATGAAAAATATGAAGAAAATATTTATTCAAGGGTAATAATTATTGTTTTTATATAAAATTTCTATAATATAATGATTGGAAACCTACAAATAAAATTTTTGTTCCTAAGGATTCAACCACTAAGATATATTAGCTAATAAAATCTGGATTCCAAAATCATTTCTAGAATAAATATTATTTTATAAGAAAATTTCATGAAGATCTATTATTGAAATTTAGTGTACATCAATAGTGGTTGATCCATCATTATGCTAGAAGACTACTTGTTTTTCAAGAACCTTATAAAGGTAGTTGATGTAAATGTCAACTTTGGTTTTAATGATAATGGAATGATCATCGACCTTAGCTAAATTAAAATTATTAACTCAATATTAATTTCTATAGTACATTTTTTGATCGTTTTAAATATAATTTTCATAACATTTCTTAATTTTGTGATTCTTATTTTCATGTGATGTTTTAAAAAAATGCATGTAATTTTTTAACACAAAAAGAGATATTGTATAATCTACTTAGAGAAATGTGAATGTGTATGTTGTTAATTACTATTCTATGATTTCTTAAAATGATTCATGTTTGGGTTTATTTTTATTTAGAATCATAAAATTGGGGTAGGATACTAGGCCACTGTGACATTAACTCACATAGAAATCTTATTAGGAATGTTTTAGTCAAGGACCTACCCAAACTTGAAATCCCAGTTGAAAAAGTCTATAACCACTATCTAAATGTGAAACTAAACAACATTTCATTGAAATTAATAAATAAAGTTTCAACTTCCCAACCTATTGAGCCAGATCACATGGATATTTTTGGACCATCTAGAGATTATAGATTAAATGGAAATAATTATGTATACATAAATGTAGTTGGATTTTCTAGGTATACTTGTTTATTAGTTTTATCTCCCATATTTAATGATTGTTCTTATTTATCCTACTATGCTAAACCTATAAAAAATATAACTAGAATTATAAACAATACATAAAAAGGTGACCATTACCATGAGTTTGAAAATGAAGATATTCAATATTTTTTCTCACATAGATTAGATATAATCATAATTTCCCTACTCCAAGGACTCCATATAATAATGGTTTTTTTGAAAAATTAAATTGAATCATTCATGAGAAAACCAAGACTATGTTTACCGAATAAGACGTATCTATCAACTTTTGGGTAGAGTCTATGAATACAACATGCTATATAATTATTACAGTCTTAATTAGTCCTATAATGAAGAAAAAATCTTGTGGTGTATGAAATAATTGGAAGTCTATGGTTAATTACTTTAGAATTTTTTGTTGCAAGGTATTTATTTTTATTACAAATTATAATCTTGACAACTTTTCCTCCAAAAGTGATGAAGGAATTTTAAAAAGATATTAAACATCAAGTAAATATTATATAGTTTTTAATAAAAGAACAAAACATAGTTTGTGAATAAATTAATATATAATTTTTTGATAAAGTTCCAAATTAACCTAATACCATGTTAGAGAACCTTCTAGGTGATTTTTCTACATTGAACATAATTTCATACCTTTGGATTCTACTATAAAGCATTCAGAAATATCATCTAGTCATAAGGAACTTCCTGATCATCACGATTCTGAACATATATTGTTATATATTGAGACCAAAATTAATTCTTTTTTCTAGAGATTTTAGGACTCTTAAATACGATCCTTCAAATGTTGATCGATCGATAATTGGCTTTTTTATTATTATTTTGGAAGTAGATAAACTGCCCAAAAAGAGATTGTTACGGGGGTCTAAAGTGATGCAGCCCGAGTGCATCCCCCCACACAATATTATTACACTCCCGGGGCAAAGATCCCAAACTAGAAAACACAATTAACGGTACCTCCGGACTGCCTCCCCGAGAAAGTGCGTCCGCCGCGAAGTTAGCCTCCCTTTTCACATGATGCACCGAGCAAACCTGTCCAAGTTCCAAAATGCAACTGCGGACTACGTAAATTAGCTGCCGAGGGGGGTCCACCTGTCCGTTAATAGCGCGTACCGCAATTTCAGAGTCTGACTCCACTTCAGAACACCTCAAGTTCATGTCTTTGCAGAGCTTGATACCTTTTTGAATGGCCTTGAATTCCGCACCGAGCGAATTCCCTGGGCCAAAGAAGCTGCTGAAGGCGAACAGCACAGAACCGTGTTCATCCCTCAGCAGGCCGCCCCCATGCATTTGGCCATTGAGGCATGATCCATCCACATTAAGTTTGTGTCCGATCCTCGGTGGCTGCCATCTGATCCAGTTGCCCTGAATATCCGGGACCGGAACTCGGTTCAGCAACCTGCAAATCACAGACGATTGCTGTCCGCCTTTAACCATAGCAGCCAACTCATGAATCATCCCTTTTAATCTAACATTCAGGAAAGAATTCGAAGGCCGCAGATCATTTCTCGCCTTATTTCGAGCCTCCCACAACGTCCAGAAGATGGCGAGAACAATAATGCCGCGACTCTTGAATTCCATGTCTTGATTCCCTGCACCCATAAACCAACGGGCAAAGAAGTCCTGCATAGAAGAGAAAGCAGAATTTTGACAGCCCCAGCTACCCATAAGAAGCCATAGATAGCTGGCCCATTCACTTTGGATGAATAAATGGAAGACTGATTCGGTCTGCGGAGAAATACAGCAATAACAACGCGAGGCCAAGGAAATCCCTCTCCGCTGGACATTATCCTCCGTTGGTAAGGCGTTATTCCGGACTCTCCAAACCAGAAAATTAAACTTTGTAGGGACCTCTTTGCACCATAGCCGAGTCGCACATTCATCACGCACCCCTCCCGGATGAATTAGATTTCTGAAATCATGTCCGCTGAACACACCAGAACCAGAAGGAGTAAAACATACCCGGTCAGCTTCCTCATTAAAGATAATCTCCTGGAAGAGGACCCGCTGTTCCTCATCAAGAATAGCCTCCAAAAATACGGGGAAGTGGGAAGCCTCTTTGAGAGTGATATCCGGCGCTGGACAGCCCGGAAAAAACAACTTCTCCCCAACCCAATTATTATTCCATAAGCTGATCTCCCCCCTCCCAACCACCCAACATGAATTGTCCTGAATGTATGTTTAGAAACATGGTTTATGATTCTAGGACTATATAAAATAATGAGGCTAGACTATTTGGATAAGGGTTTATTCAAGAATAGTTTATAAAATATGAAGATACATTTTACCATGTATATAAAATAAAATCCATTACTATAGAACATTCATATGTAGCACATACTAATTTTAAATGGTGTCTAATGGATGTCAAAAGTTCATTCTTGAATGGATACATTATTGAGGTTGATTTTGTGGAACAAAAAAATAGATTTTTAAATTCTCATTTTCTAAATCATGATATAATATTAATAAAAGATTTCTATTTTTACAACAATCAACTAGAGCTTAGTATTACAGGTGGAGGTCTCTTCTAATTTCAAAATGATTATTGTAAAGGTATAGTTGATCCTACCATATTTATAAAAATAATTTCAACTGTTGTCTTATATCATGAAATATATATTGATGATACTATTATTAGATAATATAAAAAATACTTACATTCTAACTTTTAAAAAATGATTCAAAAATAATTTGGAAAGAGTTTATTGGTGAAAAAAATCATTATTGGTTTTCGTATTTTTCAAATTAAAAAATGATGTATTTTAAATCAAAAAACCATTATAAGGATCTTTTAAAATGATTAAATTTGGATAGAACTATGAGTAGTGATACTCATATGAGTAACATAGGTAATTTGGATCTCAATGAATATGGGAAATCATGGGATCAAACTAGTTACAGAGGTATGATAAGAATTATATTGACATTGTTTCTATCATGTAAGTCTTTGGAATATTTCTTGGGTTTTTATTGGAGTTAGGCGTTGAGAAGACATGTGATTCTAATGCCCAGTGATTCCTAAATAAATATTATAAAAATATTTACCATATTTTTATTGTGCGAAAACATTTTTTCTATAAATATAGAATACCTCAATATTGGAGTCTTTGTTATGAAATATAAGACCACAAGTTAATATGGAACATGGAGATTAATGTAGGCACGACCTGAAGATGGTCCGTGAGGGATGCTCGGATAGGGAAGATATTGGTAGGTTAATTGGATTAATTAATTAATTTATATTATTTATTTAATAATCCCATCCAAAAATACAATACAGATGGATAATTGGTTTGAAACTTTGAGGCCACTGTTGAGTTCAAAATGTGGTGATTATCATGGGTGCGACCTAAGGTTGGCCAGTGCAGGTCATTCTAATTAGTCTACCATTGGGTAGTGAATTTAATTATAATAAATAAATTATTTATTTATTTGTCACATTAAAAAAATAATTAAGTTATCTATAAATATCCTCTTATGAAAAAATTTATACTTTTTCCTGTATAACCCTTTTGGGATCTTGGAGTAGGAGAAAAGAATCATTCATCGACAGATGGAGTCTAGACAATGAACAATGATCATAATGAGGAGAATCGATAGGAGGTGGATGCAATATATCATTCTTGTGTTCTACAAAAATGAATGACCCATGATTGAGGTATGTCTCATTATATATGGGTTTCCTCCTTTAAAATAAATATATTGATTGTCATGAATTCCAACTCTTTGATCAACATTAATTTAATCCTTTTCATGAGCCCGTGTAATAAAAATAAATTATTCTTTCAATTTATTTATTGTTCATTCCATTTTTCACACCCTGGTACCCCCAATATGAAATCGTGCACCAAGATAATTTGTCCTGTGATGTTTATCATTTTCTTATCGATGTTCTCCCCCACCATTTTTACGTTCATCAATATTAGAAAATGGGTTCACAATTCAACTTTTTCATTGGGGGTTTGAGTGTGGTTTAAACCCAAGATTTATGGAAGTATCATGAAGGACTCACAAACTGGTGGTTTTTTCTATAGGGTGATAAACGAGTGGGATGGTGTCAGTGAAATGATCACATTGGTACTACGGGTGCGGGTTTGTGATCAGAGGTGGTTTGAGATCAAATAGGTAATCCCTATTTTCTCTAATGATGTGTGGAGATGATTTGTGGTGCGATAGGATTATTTTTGGGTGGAACCTATGTGCAGGGTCTCATGGAGGAGGCTACATTGTGTTAAAATTATGGTGTTTTGTCATGATCTACGCAGAAATAGTTAGAAATTAATAATACAAATACTAATAATGGTGAATTATAGATTAAATCTAAATGAGTTTTGGTTAATATTATTATACTAAATAGTAATAATAACGGTGAAATAAAATGTGATGCTTTAATTAAATTAATTTTTTTAATTTAAAAATTTAAACCCATTTTTAATTAAATGGTTCTAATTTAATGATGGAAATTCAGTTTTCATTTTAAGGGAATTAAATTAAGAGGTTGGGGTAATTAATTTTGTATTTTACTAAATGAAATGTTATAATAATAATAATATGTTTATATTATATTTATTCTGATCAATGAAATCAGGTTCAAAAACTATGCAGACCCTATTTCCACAGTGAAGGGTTTGGGCGGGTTTTGATTACAATTAATTTAATAAATAAATTTTTTAGTTGATTATGGGAGAAGCACATTTGGTGCAGTGTAAAACCCACATGGATAAGGTTGGATTCCACTATAATATTTCTCTTGATATTTTAATGATAAAAATATAATGATAAATCATAATTATATTATTATTATTTTGGGTTTTCAATCCTTAATCGGACGAAACTCTTTCGTGGGATATCTGATTGACGAACTGTTAGTTATTGGTTGATCCTATAATTAAGATAATAATTATAAGACTGATATTTGATACCATTTTAGGATTATTATTTGGGACAATGAAAAACACAATAATAATAAAATTATTATTAAAAAGGAATGTTCTATCTGATATATCTTATTCATATATTGTCAGAATGATGAACCATTTGAGATATTGAGACCCTAAAACTGAAGATGTTGTTTTGAGACCAATATCATGTATTTAATTTGGAATCATGGGTCAATCCATCAAATTATCATTCGTGTGTGATGTAGTAAAATTGTATTTTTCATTGGGTGTCTGATATAGGAAAGTGAATAGACTATCTAAAGCATTTTTCATTAGGTTCAAAACATGGTGACTCCATTAGCCCTCAAAGGAAATTTGAAATCAATTTAGAGAAATTACATTATTCCCCTAGACCGATGACGAGCCTTGTGTGTTTTTTAGACTATTAGTCCAGACATGTCGTGTTGTACCCTTAAATTTCAAGTAATAATACATGGCCAGTAGTCCATGTGATGGAAACGATACAGCTTGATAGTAGAGTCCGGCAACATGCCATGTGGGTACCCTATTGTCCTGGTTTACTTTATGAATCTTCTAAAATATGTATTTTGGATTCGTGCTCATGAGTAGCCTCTCAAGATTGTTTTTACATTGAGAATGTTAATGTTCCATCCATTGTGAATTTCATGATATGTTGTTAAATGTTATAGGCACCAAGTGAGGATATGTTATTGCATAAATCGGTAATGATCACACATGATCAACAGTGATCTTACTGAGTTACATTCCAATAGGGAAGAGTAGTGGGGTAACACTATGATCGTTCTACGATGGACTATATTAGGACTGGATAGTGCAGTTTCTCAATGATCCATGGGGTTCCCTCCAACAGGGTTGGGTATTAGAGTTCCCTGGTGATGTTTTTGGGTAGTACCATCAAGTAGGGCTGGGCAATAGACTACCATGATTATCATTTTGTGTTACACTCTTGTAGGGTTCAGTAGTGTAGTTCGCTGATGATCATTCCAATTTAGCCTCTAGTAGAGAATGGTAGTCGACTTCTTCAATGTTTTTGGTAGGACCCTCTAGCATGGCAGGGCAATGGAGTTCCCTGATGACCTTTCCCAAGTGGTACCCTCCTGCTATGCTGGGTGGTGGGGTTCTTAGTGAATATTTGATTGTAACCCCCCAACATACTAAGGAGGGATTCCCCAACTTCATGTTATTTGTCCTAAGACTATGGCGAGCATTGATGTGGAATTTTTTAACATGTATTTAACATTTTGTTATACATTAGAGATTCCTGTCATTACTGATTGTCATTTGTAACTGTAGGAAACTCATCTTCTTAGGATGATATGTGATATGGAGATCCCCTTACTCACATGTTTTGAATTTTTTTAATGGAAATATATATATTTCATATGTATCCACAAATTGGATTTATTTACTCATCTTCATGGAGAGGTGAATTCACATGGGGTAGGCCACATGGTCTTCATGTTTCTCTTCTAATGGTTTGATGTGTATGCACTCTTATTATTAGTGGTGGAGATGTAATAGGTAGTTCATCAACAAAAACCTATAGATCCCCATATTTTGGATTAGTTTACTTTCACTCTTGTTTATGGTTGAGATATTCTCATGGATAGTATCATGCATCTACTATATTTATTTTTTATTGGGTCTCATACTAATCCCCTTTAACATTTGTGAAATCATACTGGATTTGTATATACTCACCACTGCATGGGATTTTCGCTCACGTGTTGTGTCATATGATGATGATAGATAGGTCGAATATGGAATCATATGATCTTATGGATATTGGCAGATTTGGACCATGTATGGTTGTTGTAGCTTGGGATTCAAGAGCTGGGATCTCGGAGAAGTTATACATTTCTAGTTTTTTTATGATGGAACTTATTTTTGCTTAGATGTCTATTTTTTCCCATTAATTTTATGTTTAAACTATTGTACTCTTATATACACTCAGGGGTTTTCATGCTTGGTTTACATTATTGTTGTGTTGGGTATTTTAATCCCTCTTTACTTTGGCATCGATATGGTTGTGTTTGTGAATACAGGTATATAATAAAATGACTCCCCATATTAGTTATGCCATTAGTGATGGTCGAAACCCCTTGCCTATGAAGGTGGGATTTGGGTAGTTGTAGCTAAATCACTAGCATGGTTTGGGTAATGGAGTATTGGTGTTATTACATGTTCAATTCATGGGACGTTGTTCAAGATTAAACTCTTAAGAGGATTTGGTTAGGTTTATCCAAATTGTGTTAACGTGTCCCCTTCCTCTATGTTGGAAGGCAGTAGCACCTCCCCATTTTGGGAAGTATATCATCCCTATAAAGCATATTATGGATGTGTGTAAGTTGAGCATAAACTTCAGTATAATGTCTATCTCTTGGGGCTTGTTTGAACGTGGTTGGATCATTTGGTTTGACTAGTAGCTAGAATCTTCCATGGAGACACTATGCATTGGTGTACTCTCTATATGTAGATTCATGATGAGTCCAAACCCTAATGGATCATATTCTATTATATTTTCAATGATGAGTAATGTCCCTCCTTCCTAGTATCAGTCTATATTTAGGAGCTTCTAGAGCAATAGTCTGGAAGGGTGATAGTGGATGGGTATGCAGCGAGTTTCCCAAACCATGTGTGTTACTCTATTTACATCATCCAAGATGGCTTCCTTTGATGAGTAATGATTTGTTAATACACTATTGAGATATACAATCTATAATTGTACCCTTGTACCTCCCTACCAATTTTGGGGTGTTGGAGAAGACACTCGATATAGGGAAAGTTTTGCGGGAAGGACACCGACGAGCTGGAAATAGTAATGGGAATCATAGAGCTGAGATGCCTACCAAATATTGTAGGCTCTACTAGGTGAGATATTGGCATAGTATGACCTTTAAATAGTATGATTAGTGTCATGGTCATACAGTTCAGTGGATGTGTAGATCACCATGCAGGCTCAGTGTGGATGATGCTTTTCTTGTGATGGATGAGGTCCCATGGTGCGTGATTACCCAAACCGACTTGTTGAGAAGCACCATAAAATAGTGGATAGTCCTTCACTACAGATTCATCACAAGGATTATGAACCTATAAAGACCAGGTAGGTCGTTCCCCAAGGAGGTGGAGCTAGCATATTAGCAGGTGGAGCAATTGTCGGTGGGTGTCTCTACGAAATCCTTCCACTACCACCAGGTCACCCTTGTCCGTCTCAAGGAGCAAGTGGTTGGGGCCACAGACAGCTTCATTCATTTGATTTATATGATCCTTCATCACTTGATATGATACCGGTAACACTCTATTTCTTTTATCATTTTTACAGTAGTAGTTTTTTTAAACTATAGAGGTACTCTTTTCTCTCTGATTCTCACTCTAAGATTAAAACAAAGACATCTAGGGATTCAATATATCCATGTGTTAGTATTTGATGTATCATTGAATTCACAAGGAAGTGGGTTCCTTCCCACACCAAGGCATGTTTTTAAACAATAGAAAAACTGTAAGAGTGAGTCATTTATGCCCAAATTAGATAGTATCGAGGTGTGGTGGATGACTCCCTCTGACTAATATGTTCAAGGTCAAGTTATGTGTTAGTGTTTATAATCAGTGGGCCTATTAAGACCCAGGTAATCATTTGGGATTCCCTTTTTTGTTCATTAATAACCTCATGTTCTTGGAATCAGTTTTCAAGTAAGATTCTTGAGCTGGATGTGATAAATCATGACATATAATTGGACTTATATGGTAGTGGGACAATTTCCCCACCAAGACATGTTATTATGACTTAATGAATATCATGATTTCAATAAAGTTCATGACAAGTTGGATTATAATGAGGTGTGTAAAATGGGTTCCTTATACATGTGTATTCGGGGTGAGGATGTATGATGGAGTTTCAAATAAGGTCCTCACATTTCTGGTGGAGTTTTTCTAGTTAAGAATTTTTTAATGTAATCCCACTTGTTGGTGTGGTGGCGTTTCTTGTTTTGTGTTACACTTATTCCAAGAGAGGTGAATATACATGAGGTATAGCATGTGAATTGAGTGTCTAGATTTTCATGGATGGATGATTCCACTCATCTACCTTGTTTTTTGGCACCCTAGCATTCTTGGTATCAAACATCACACATCGGGAGGTATTTATCACGTATGGGTCGAGGCATTTGAGTTTCCTTGAATAGAACTACGTGACTCACTACCAAGAGTTGGACACGGTAGTATTATCCATGAGGATGTTGAAGAACTATATTTTGGGGGACATCAAATGTAAGGTCTTATGTGACCAGATATCCATATGAGCCTCACCATATAAACATTCATAATGAGGTAATCATATTATTACATTATATGGTAAAATAGTGGTTCCAGTCATGATGTAGAAGGATGTGATGAGGGAGTATATCACTTCTCATTTGGATATACATCCTGGTATAGGGAAGATCCATGTTGGGGAACATTTTCCCCAACTTTATCATTAGTTTTTTCCTTTTAGGGATGAAAATAATCAATGAAGGTAATGATGGAGAGAATTTTTTTTTCAACTTTTATGATATTGGAATATTCATAAGTATATTTTCAGAGAAGAACGATTATGTGGTGAACGATTCTGATATATGGTGAGTCCAAAATTATTTTTATAGAATTTATTATATATATTTTTATTATTCATGATATAATTCCATGTAAATGTTTAATACCTCTTTGGAAAATGCTCATATTGGAAATTTGAGGCCATGGTTGAATCTGTAATATGGAGCTTAACCTTGGTGTGACCTAAAGTCGGTTGATGCAGGATGTTCATATGGGATGGTAGTTTTTGGGTTCATTGGATTAATTAATTAATTATATTTATTAATCAAATAACCTTAACCCCAAATTCGTCATATATCAACACTCAGATCGAAAATATAATATCATTTTTGAGTTTGTAATCATATTTTTATCCTTGGCATGACCTAATGTGGGTTGGTGCAAGATGTTAGAATTACGAATTCATTGAAGGATACGTTTATTTAAAGTAAATATATAAAATATTTTTTTATTATATTAAATTACCTAATTAAATCCTCTATAATTACCATATTATGACAATTTTGCAAGGGTTGGCTGCATAACTCATGCTGGATCTATGAGAAGGGAGATAACATCTTCGTTGAGGGATGGAGACCGGATGACGACCAATGATGGATTGAGGTGAATCAATAGGCGTCAGATGCAGCAGATAATTATTCATCACTTGAGGATTTTCTCTTCACTAATGATCGATCTTTAATCGACTTTGGATGTGTTATATGTGGTGTTCTTCCCATACAATTAAAAATACTGACCAGGGTCAATATCCTCTGTTTTATCTATGTTAATTTGATACATTTCATGTGCCCATGTAGTCAAAATAAATTATTATTTTGATTGATTTATTTTAATTGTCTTTTCTTTAACCATGTTTCCCCATTAAATTCTCATTTGGAAACAATATTGGGCCAATAATATTTTATTACTATGTTATAGGTTGTTTTCCTCCATTTCTCTTTGCGTTCTACATCATTGGACCATGGGGTCATGGTTAAAAATTTTCAGGATGGGTTTTAGGTGGATTGAACCCCTAGATTCATTGAGGTAGCATGATCATCATAAAGATCAATGGTGTTTAGTGTGTTTTAATATGAGCATAATGTTGTTGGGTGAATGGATCTATTTTGTACTGTGGGTGTGGGTTTGTGATCAGTGGTGGTTTTAGATCAGATTGGTAATCCCCATTTTCCCAGTTATAAAATAGAAATGACATATAGTGTTAGTGGTTCAGTTCAATGTGGATCCCATGTGCAGGGTGTCATGAAAGATACTTCTCAACATTTAGGTGACGGTGGTCAGATGAGATCAACATGGAAACAACCCAAATAATAATAATAATAATAATAATAATAATAATAATAATGATTGTGATGGTTAGAAGTTGATTAAATTTAAACAAGGTTTTATAATTAACATTATACTAATTAATAATAAAAATGGTGGAATAAAATATGTGGGTAAAATTAAATTTAATGGTTTTATTTTAATAAATAAAACCCACTATAAATTAAATGGTTTTATTTTAATGAAGAAAAGTCTATTTTCATTTGAATTAAAAAAATTGGAAGTATGGGGTTATGATTTTTTTAATATACCAAAATTTATATTTATAATCATACTTTTATATTATTATTATTCTGATAAATTAAATTGGGTAAAATACCTATGCATAGTAGAAGTCAGGCCCATTCAGTTTTATTTGGTTTTGAATATAATT
Source organism: Viscum album (assembly GCA_963277665.1). Lineage (NCBI taxonomy): Eukaryota > Viridiplantae > Streptophyta > Magnoliopsida > Santalales > Viscaceae > Viscum > Viscum album. The sequence continues at coordinate 1,048,017,204 of OY728130.1, read as the reverse complement.
TAATTAATAAATAAATTTACTTGATCATTATGGAGGAGGTGCCCTTGATGTAGTGTTGGGTACATAAGGGGAAGGGGGGAGTCCTTTATTAGGTTTCTCTTGAATCATTAAAGGGAAAAAATATAATAATAACAAAAATATAAATTTATTATTATTATTATTAATTGTGAAATCTTAAATCAGATGTTTCATCTTCATAAAATATCAAATTGAAAAACCTGCATCAATAGTGTGATCATGGAATTGAACTGGCCATTTTATGACCATCTTTGGATAAATTTTGTCGGACTTAGTATATGGGAAATGAAACACCAAAAAAATAATGATAATATTATTGAATCATGTATTTGAAGTGTCATCATCATACTGTGTCAGAATGAATAACTATCTGCGACCCTAAAATTAAGGTGGACATTTCTAGAATTATATTGAGTATTTAATTTAGACTTTTGTTCGGGGCTCATGATGCATCGTTCCTGCATCATGTGGTAAAATGTTACACATTCACCAATGTATTATTGAGGTAAGTTTATAGAATAGATCAATCATTTCTATGTGATTATGACAATAGTGTGATCCATTTATCTATTTGGGGCCATTTGAAGAGTCATTTTAGTAAAATTGAGTTTTCCCATGTCCGGGTGATGAGAATGATGAATTCTTCATATATTTGATCGATACATGTCATATAATACCCTTACCCACCATGTAGTAATACAGGGGTAGACATTCATATACTGTAAATGACATTTACTGACTGCAGAGTGAGACCATAAGCCATATGGGTCCCTAACATGTTGTGTCTTCCTAAATAAATCTTTAAACATTCATATCAACATTATTTAGAAATGGATTATACCTTTTTAGAATCCTATCTAGAGTTTTATTTCATTAATAACAAGATGGTTTCATATTTTTAGCATTTGGATATATGATGTTAAATGATATCAGTTAGACGGTTGGCTAGGATTTTCTTGATAATGGTAACAATCATGCATTATCACTGGAGACTTTTTTTAGTTACCCTCTGGTAGAGTGGAGAAGTGGAGTTCCTTGATGTTTTAGTATATACCCTCTAACAGGAATGGGCGTTGGAGTTCCCCAATGATCATTCCTTGATTCCCTCTAGATGGGCTTGGTAGTGGATTTCTCCATTAATCATTCTCTGTTTCCCACCCACAACCGTGGGTTGGGGATTTCCACAATGACCATTCTTGGTAGTAACCTCTAGTAGGGATTGTTATTGGAGTTCCCAAATGGGTTTCCTAGTGGATTTCCTCAATTACCTTCCTCAAGTATTACCCTCTATAGAGGTTGGGCAGTGAATCTACTTCTTTACTATTAGTGTGGAACCCCCACCACCAAAATATTAGGGCACGAGTCCTCTACATAGATTTTGTACCCCTCAATTATGAATCACAATGATGAGTCATGGTTTGACTTATACAATTACTTTTGGAAAAAACATTAGATGTTGGGATCATTTATGTGTTTTGGTAATTTTGGTTACACTTAACTTTGGGATGAAATATTAGATGGACATCCCATTACTCTCTCATTTGGGGTTACTCGAATGAACATAAATCTATATACTTCTTCTATATCCACACAATGGATTTAGATACTCTCCTTCCATGAGAGGAGAATACATGTGGGGTCTTCCATGTTCTTATAGTGTTTAGATTATCATGTTTGGATGATTATACTCTCCTAATACAAGTGGCTATGACTTGATATGTAGTTTATCTATGCACCGTGTCGATCCCCTTGTTCATGGATGAGGTTACATTGACTATTGGTTTGGGTTGAGCTATTCTCTTTGACTATAACTTGAGTCTAATGTATTTATTTCCTATTGTATCTCTCACTACTCCCCCTTCATTTTTTGGAGAATTTTACTAGGTAAGTATAAACTCACTACAACATAGGATTTTCTCGGACATGTCTCGCCTTATACAGATGATTTATAGGTCAACAATTACTTTAGATGTGCATAGGGATACTGGGTTCTTTAAACCGCATACGCTTATCATATCCTAGGATTCCGGAGCTAATATATATCAAATGTTTTAAATTTCTAGTTTTTTTGGGATGGGATATATTTCTAATTGGGCATGTATTTCACCTCTTTACTTTTTAGTTTTCACTATCGCACTCTTACACACCCTTGAGGTTATGTATGCATGATTTATATTATAATTTTGTTTCACCTTTTACTCCCTATGGACTTTTTCAACATGTCGGATGTGTTTGTGCAAATGAAAAATTAAGAATGGGCCTCCCCATGTTAGTTATTCCATCAGTGTTGGTCGCCTAACATTGGCCTATAGTGCGGGCTTGGGGTAGTTGTGTCTTGAGGCTCAGAAATGGTCAGGTCATGATTGGATGTATTATCAGCATAACTGATAGATAACATGATATTATGTTAATTGTGTTTATGTGTTCTTGTTTTCAAGAAAACATAAAATTTTCACAGATAGTTGTTGTAAATATAATTTTTAAATACCTCAAATATACAAAAATATTAATATTCATATATCCTTGAGGAAAATATTTCATTTAATTAGTAATTCAGATGCTGAAATTTGGTTGTTGAAAGGTTGATTGAAAAATAAACATTGGGAATTTCCTCTATTCAAGAAGTCTCTATAATCTTGTTGAAGTTAAAAAATAGAGTTGCACTGTCTAATGATGAAGATGAATACATAGTTTTAGGTAGCTATATCATATGGTAGTCCCAGTCCAGCATGGACTTTCCCTATTGAAGAATTATTTTTTAATGAAGGATGTGAGGAAGAGATAACTGAGCTTATTGGTGAGGCTAAATTCAATATTTCTTCTAGATCCTATTAACAAAATGAAAATGTTAAATATGAGGAAGAAGAAGAATTTTATGAAAGCGGTCATGATGATGGAGAAGGAAATGTTGTTGGAGTTGAAGATGTTAATGAAAGATATTATGATCTTGTTTGTCTATGTTGCATAATTGGTGCTAAGGAAATGGGAATAACATTGGAACTTGTCCCCTCTCTAAGTGTTTTAGTCACAAGATATGAAGAGAGACCCATCCTTGTTGAAAATATAGATCTAACTGCTAGATGAGAAATGGAAGCATCTGTTGACCAAGAGGAATTTCTATGACTGGTTAGTAATCTGGTTGACCTTGTTGTTAGAGATATTTTTGTACCCTCTAATAATGTGAAGAAGGTTAGTGAGTATACAGATGTGGACTAGTTACCTATTGAGAATATAGATGTTAAGTTTGTTGTCATTCGGTAATATGGTGATTTAAAGATATTTATTGAGAAGTTTAGCATGGTTTATACTATTTATGTACCAAAAATTGATGTATCTTCTACTTATAAGTCTTATGATATTCCCTCTATAAGGGTAAATGTCTCTATTCCCAAGGTGTGGAATATGTATTTTGGCTATCATAGACTACACATGGATTATTCTGATTTTGATAGTTATGGTTGTCCACCAAGGCATTATGGACCTACTAGTTGAGAACTGATGGATCCTAAGAATCCATAGTACATTAGATTGATGTTAAAGGTGAGATTCAGGGTCATTCATCTGATATTCATACACCAACCATTTCCACTAAATCATTTCCTACATTTTTTATTACATTACTATCATTTGATGTTTTCACAAGATGTGAAATATATTTCTTCATAGAAAATCGTCTTTTTGATTTTGGTTCATTTTTGAAAATTGAACATGCATTCAGTACCATTCATAGTTATATAGACTCAATGAATTAGTTGGTTCTTGTGATTTAGTATATCAATCTTAATATGATACTTCATATTAGGGAAATGGATATGGAATATAGAAGGTTTGAAAATTAGATAGAAGTAATGTGAGCCATAATGGTGGAATGATGTATTCCATTGAGGATTCCATGGATTCTTTACTGGAGATGATTAATAATCATTCTTATTTGTCTTCTTCATCATAATAACATACACCTCATCAACTTTTTGATGTTCAAATTTTCATTTATGTTGTGAGAGAAGAGCCTTGATATTATTTAGGTTACATTCTAGACATTCCACTAGAGACTTTGATTACAATAAGGCATAATAGTTACCATGAGCTTATGATGGTTAGACTGTATATGAAATACATGAAGATAGACTAGGATAAAATCAAAAAATATATAAAGTATTATCTATCTCATGTTTATACTATGAATGAGTTGAATGCTCACTTTATTCTCTCAATTCTGATTATTAGAATGCCTTCGGTGACTAAATAATTCCATGATTTAGTGAATTAGAAAAACATAAAGAAACCTATGATAATGAATTTTATAGAAGAGAATAATGATTTTTTCTATTGGTATGGTGAGATGTAGAAATATCATTATGGATTTCATAAATCTTTTGAAACCCTTTATGCATGATTCTTGAACTCTAGTGGTCGATTATGATTCCAACCAATTACTTCTCATATGACCCCTTCAACTACTAATTCATAGTTCCTCCAACCCAGTGTTAACAAAAACTCTACATCACCTTTTCTAGACAGTTTTGACCCTTTCATCTTATCTCTTAGAGTAGTAGTCTAGCATATCAAACCTATCAGCATAAAAAATCTTCCATCCCCGAATGATGTTCCTACATCTATTTCATTAATTCCTATATTGGTTTCATATAAAATTACATTTTATACAATTATAGATCCATTTAACTTTTATTTTATTGTTTATATAATTCCCTTATTTTTTTTCCTAAAAATGTAGAAATTGTTGGAATCATTAAATTAATGATAAAAAATCATCTTTATCATGTAATTAATTATTTTTATCTTATCTAGTAGCATTTGATATTGTAAGATATATTTTAGATAAATTGAGAAAGTGTTGGAAGCACTCACAAATAGATGTGAATCACCATTGAGGTAGAGAAAATTGGTGAATTATTGAAAATAGATACAATAAGAGACGACCAATGGAAATTTGACAATGTATGGAAAATATCTATAGTTAGAAATGAGTCACCATTTGGATGAAAAAATGGTTATGTGTATGAAAGACCAACCTCTAGATGTTGACTCACCGCCAGATCTTGAATCCATGAAAATGGATAAGTATTGATATGACCTATCATCATAGTTGAATTATGGAAATGTTCTAGAATGACCTACCGCCAAGATGAGTAACCATTAAAAACAATCTACCATTATCGTAAATTACCTTTTTCATATCTCCTTGTAATCTTATATCAATATTAAGTTAACTCGCCACCATATATTTTCTTACAATTTAATTGAGTCACCATCACTGTATTCATTATTTTTAATTATCTTTTTCTAAGGGATGGTTTAACAAATTTAATAAAATTTATTATTTTAATTGTTTTTATAACCACTTATAGGGAATAGTAAATATGATCTCATATTATAGAATAACTATATATCCTGATGATATTTCTTTAAACAAATAATACATTATGTTTGTATTAAAAGAATTAGCAGACTCTTTTATGTAATTATTTAAGAACACATAGAAATGTGTACTCATGCATGATATGAGATGAATCACATTACAAGGACCTAAAGAGTGACACTTTCTGAGATCATACATGTTTCATCACTGATTAGACATGACTTTGAGAAATTTGAGAACATCAAATAATCAATTCCTTCCCACAGTCAATTCAAAATCACTCACAACACTCTATTCTACTATGATTTAATGAAACGTGACTCATGTATCATTTCAAAAAACACTCAGGGATTTAGAATCTAAAATTATTATAAAAAATATTAGAACAATATTTCTATATATAGTTATTTTCTATTTCTTTATATTTTCTTTTAATTACGACCACTGTGTGTATACTCTGTTATTAAAACACAAATTTTCTCATGTGATCTGTCTTGAAGATTCTTGATATCTTGTTAAATTTAAATAACTCTCCATATTATTTATATAATATTATCATTATATTTATATCTAATTTATTTATATATAAAGTATAAAAATTATTTATAGATTATTTTGAAATAAGAAAAACAATTATTTTCTTGTGTTATTAATAATAGAAAACATGCTAATATAAAAAAAATAAAAAATCATTTAAATATATTATAATATATTTAGGAAAATATAGTAATTTTAAAAATATATCCATGTGGTCCACATGGTTTCCTTTGTAATCACCAAATTCTAGGTTGATTTGAATCCATTAGTTGGAGAGATTTACTATTCTCACTATTTCTCTCTACTTATTATCCAATGATTTTTATTCATTCAATTTCAAGTTTATAAACACAAAAATCAATTTTAGTCATTCAGTTTCTCAAAAATAGTGTTATTAGTGATGTTCATAGAAAAGTGGTCAAAACTCAGGTCAGAGATGTTGTGGGAAATTAATTAGTTAATATTTTATCGGATGTCCTTATTTGTAGACTAAAATTGTTGTGTTATTTATAGATAATGGAATATAATCATCCATGATCCTTGTAATGTTAATCTCCACTCATGATATACTCCAAACCTATTGGTGTTTTCTATTCTGTACCATGATTTGATAATAGGAAATTTCTCCATATATCCCACAAAGTCACATAGTACTAAGTATTTTCATTGATTTTCCCATGATTGAAGTGACATATTGGTATTGTAATCCATACATCTGTGTCTTCTATACTATCTTAACTATTGTATTGTAAACAAAACTTATCTCCATTCTCTTAGGATCTACAAACCCACCTCCAAACAATACAACTCCAACCAATTAAAAAGATTTTATATGATAAAATATGCTTATTTTTCCTTGATTATTACTAAAAAATCCCATTGTGATATAAATCATATATGTGGTGTCATCCGAGTTAGTATGTGTGTTCTATAATAAGTTAATTCTGAACATGCTAACATGTATTTTGGAAGTGAAAGGTCCCACTAGGTAAATGACATATTGTCATAAAATGTATTCAATTCCAATAACTGGATGTTACGATAGGTGGTGTAAATAGAAAACACACACTCATATCTATTTGGAAAAAAATAACCAACACTTATATTCAGACTGACCATTTACTAGTAAGAAAAAGGCCCTTCATCCTATGGGTTGGTGGGTATAGTGAGAGCTCTTAAATGAGGGAGTTTCTAGGGCCACACATCCACACTAGTATTAAAAGAAGATTAGGGTTATTTTTTAATACCAATATATATTTTGATTTGTCGTAATATGTAAGAAAATACCTATATGTGAGGAAGAAGAGAATTCATTTGATGTGATTTGAAATTCATGATTTAATTATTGGTATTGGAAAATTATGATCACCATGACGGGTGGGGAGTATGAAATAAAAGTCAGGAAATTTTATTGAATTTAAAATTTCATTCCATATATTAGTCTACAATATCATTTGATGGAAATAACCTCATAATAACGTATCATGTAATTTTTACAGCCTCATGTGTATAAATTTCAAACTCATCATGCATTCAGTTGGGTTCATGGTTGACTTATCCTTTTTCTAACCCTACCATGCGTTTTTGTTATGATTGGGATTCATTCAATATTAGAATGAAAAAATATATGTGTGCCATGAATATAAAAAATTTAAAACAAGATGGTAAAGATGAGATCCCATTTTACATTCATTATTTATCTCATTATCCCTGCCATCTTGGTTTCTATATTTCCTTATTATCGACTAGAAATCAAATTTGATTTTGACTTATATTCATTTATAAAATTATCAATTTCATTAAATTCGTTCATTCTTTCATGTAAATAATGAGTTTTTATATCCAGTTTTAACATTTGTTTTCATTTTATGATTGTGCTATATTTGATATTTTTAGTAATTTAATCAAAATAAATTCATTTCTTCTTTGGCATCTGAGAAACACCTCACTGAATTTTATTATTGTATTTTATGTTTTTAGATATTCAAAAAAATACATAGTATGAAAATTTTATATTATATGTTTTCAAAAAAATACAATAGACACTATTCATTTGGCCCATTTTAATTTATTTTAAAATTTTAATTCTCAAATCCTACAACAACATGATCATTGACTTAGTGACAACATAATGTAAGTCCTACATATTATATTGCCTTTATCAAGGGAAAAATAACATTTCTATGAATGGTAATTGATTTATTTTCAAAAACTCAATTATTAGTTTTCATTTAGAGTCACCACAAGAAATAAATCAACATTAAACACCAATAATTCATTAACATATATGATTAAAATTTATGAAAAAAAGTTAATCACTAAAATGGAGGATATTATCTTCAATTTTTATAAAAAAACATCCTATACATTCATGATCATTTATTATTTATAACCATATAATTATGATTAACCTATTGTACATATATAATTAAATTATAATGTGAGTGTCTATATGATAGTCTTAATTAGTTATTTTTTATTCACATTTTACTAGACATAATTTTTTAATATCAAAATATATATTCAAAAAACAACCCAAAAATGATTTATACTATTATAATCTATCACATGATTAAAATAATTATAGAGTCGTCCACATATTATTATTCAATGGAATTTTCATCTACTCTATAACCCTATTGGATTCAACCATGTATTATTCAGATATTCAAATTATTTTGGTGTATTCCATGGGAGAATTCCAAAAAAGTAGATTTTTAGATTTAGGATATAGTTATTCAATATTTTTACTCCTCTCGCAATTGTTATTGGAAGAGGTACAAGAGATCCTTCCTTCATTGTTTATGAGATATAATTCATTGATCAGTGAATATAGTGGGTAATGTTCCATGTAGTGGGAGGGAGGTATAGAGATAGTTTTTGCATAGCTTTGTTCTTGAAAAATGAAGCCCTAATTTTCATTCAAATTTTATTCCTCCATCACCATTATATTCTTTCAAAGAGTCACAACTATTGGTATCATAGCCCCTGATGTCAAAATGGAAATGATATAGGAAGACATTCCAATGGTTGAAAAGTTCAAGATTCCAAAATTATTTTTTTAATATATCATTTTTTATTATCATGAAGAGAAAATTATTATAGCATAAACAACATAAAATACATGGAAAATGAGAGCTATATTATAGAATTTAGTGTTTGGAATAACTTGAGGGGTTAGAATGAACCCATTCTATAGAACATGACTCTATTACAGAAATAATAAAATTTTAGGAAACTGAATGAGGACTATCGTGGCACCCTCAAATGATTAGTGTGATTTTGGGGGTACTCAGGAGCAGCAGAGTGGTTGACCAAGGTCGTCTTTAAAAGGAGGAAGTGAATTAAAACAACATTTTAGAGGTATTCTAAAAATCAAATATAAGAGAATAAAAAAAATACTTGAAAGGATGAGAATTGGTTATAGTTTTTAAATCTAATAGAAGTTTGCAGGAAGAAGATTGTATTTTATTTGTTTTTGTTTTTGAAATGAATTTCGATTAAAATGACACATCCAAAAGATTTTTTTACACAATATTTAAAAAACATAATCGATCTAACACTACCTCTTCAATCAATTATTTATCATTATCATTTAAATTAGCATGAAATTAATTATGATCCCTTAACTTGTTAACCCTCAGACCCTATGAGAATTAACCATACCAAAAAGATGATGTGAATTAAACCCAATGTTATCTTCAGAACATGTAATCACAACACACTACATTGATTGATGTTCTAAGAATAGATTATGGTCCGTGGTAAATTAAGGCACATATCCATTCTGTAAATGAGGACAAATTGAGTTTAGGGATTATATTTGAACACTTAAAATTGATCTCATATGGGTTTTTATAACCGAGTAAGTTTGTACTCTCACAATTTACAAAAAATATCGTCCTCACATGTTTTTCTGTTAATTGATCAATTTCTTTCTTAGTTTCAATTAAATTAAATAATAAATTAATTGATCATATTATGTGAATTACAGTATATCATTGATTTAAAATTAATGAAGGTAGAAGGTAAGATATAGATTGATTACTAAAAGACTACTCTTCCATTGGTGGCGTAGTCATCGTAGAAGCGAATTGCATTTGCAACGGTTTATAATGGGTATTACCCAATAACGCTTCTACTCAAGAATTTCAGCCCAAAGAGGAAAATTAAGGGAAGAAGAATGTTTAATAAAACAGAATAAATGAGAATAAATAAAATAAGTACAATGAAATTTATTACACAAACAAAAGCATTAAAACACCAAGGAGAAGAAGAAGGATTCGTCGAAGGGATCCTTGTTTCAAGAGCTACCCTTATTGAAATGGTTGGAGAATTAGAGTGGATCCACTTTCCATCTTCCCTAAACATTCTAATGCACGTCCCAACCCCACCAAATTAGAAAAACCGAAATTTATAGAGTGGTGGGTAGGCTAGGTTCAAATTGGTTTCATGTGTGAATGGGGAATCTCGGAAAAAATATTTATGCCAAATTTAACCACCCATTTGACCACCAAAACGCGTGAATCACCTATCCTTCAAGAAGGATGATCCACGCAAGAATGATTCATGTAGATCCTCCCAATATTTGGGTTGGATCCAAGCACAGATGAAGAAGTTATGGCCCAAATAAAGAACCCATGTTCATTCTGCCGAGTCCAGCCCACCATTGACTTAATGGCCCATTTACTCCATTTAAATGCACATTTTAGCTCTAGTTCCCAGAATAAAAGTTGTAGAAAATTAAGTTAGAAACACTATTAGAAAATATTAATTTCAAATATTAAATATGAAAATATTTATATTTAAAATACTACAGAACATTTTAATAGGATAAAACTGGAATTTTCATCAAATTTTCTAAAGAATGATCTGACCCAAAATATTTCATAAATGAATATATTTAGCACAATTTGAGGAAATTAAATCATTTATTATCAATAAAATATTCAACAAAATAGTGTCTATCAACACCCCCACACATACCCTTTTGCACTCCTGGTCAAAACCTGATATCAAGTAAATTTAAATATCAAATCAAAACCAATTTTAAAACACATATCTTTGAGATTCAACAATTCCACACCAAGGAAAAAAAGATATCATGCCTCATAAAAAACAATTATTTAAAGTTCTTAATTAATATCATTCAATATATTTCCACTTTATTTATCCTCTCATGGACAAAACACTTACCTCACTTGAATTTTATCTTATCACACAAATGTCAAATTTTATTGAAATGTATTTCTCATCCAAACTCATACAAGGGCCACCATAGGATTGATAAATTCCTTCATCACTACCCGATGTGATTCAAGGACAAATTTTTATCATGAGTAATTTTAAGGGTTTCTATATGGCTTTTAGTTGGTTGGTTTTAGATGTGAAAAAATTCTGAGGCTGAATGAGGAGGGCTTGACTTTTTTTGAAGAATAATTGCATTAATCTAATTATCACTTAAATATCGTCTCCTCATTAATCCCCATAGTATCAATTCATCTCCATCATTATGAAAAGCCATGGAAAGGTTACACCATTCAGTATTCATAAACTAAAATTTCAATCTTCCCAAACATGATTTTATTGAATGATCCAGATAGGCACAACTTTCAACATCAATTAGAAGCACCAAAAAAGGCACAACTTCACATATCATGAATGCTCCAGAAAAGGAACATCTTTCAGTATAATGATTTTCTTCAGTAGCAAACACATCTCTTCAGACTTTAATTTTTCACCCGTAGTATCACAAAATGTGGTCGCACAACCCATGACAACTTCCCCCACACTTAAGCTTAACTAGATTATGAAATTTCACTTCAAGAGTTGGTTGTATAGGGAAAATGCATGGATTCTAAGGGATAAAATGATTAAATGTTCAAGATAAGCCATTATAAAAAAGGATTCATTGAAATATGTGATTGAATACCAAACAAATTCCTTAATCATTTAAACATAAGTACCTCAAACCCTCGTGTTTTGACAGGAATAAATCAAATTCTTGTTAAATCAAGCCTGGTTCGGTTCTCTCAAAATGTGAGGTGAATGTAAAGAATATGAAAATAATAGTTTATAGGCCTCACAGGAAAGTGGTTTCAAATATAATGATAGTGAGATGTGGCATGGGATTCAAAATTCATTGTACTTTTCATGAAATTTCTAAAACTTTGAACATGAAACAAAGTAATTTCAGCATTCATTTAAGCATAGTTTAAAGGGAATTTTTTTTTCACTTATTAATATGGATTTAAAAGTGTTTATGATAATTATTTCAGCTGAAATGTTTCAAAAACACAAATAAAATTCAAAAATAAACACTCAAAATTTGAAAAAAACACAATTTTGTTTTGTTTTGTTTTTTTAATAGGAAAACAATTGAAATTTCTAAACTAAAAGGTTCCCTCCCCCACACATAAAATATTGCATTGTCCTCAATGTGAACCCATGAGATATTATATGCACATCAAATGTATAATTTTAAATAAGACAAATTATAAAAAATAAGGGGTTAGGAACAGTCTGATGTGCGCAAGTGATGTTGGGGTCATGCAGTGTGATAAAATCCACTACATCAGTAGGAAGTCCCTCAATTTCTCTCTTCAAACCATTCCCATTGACTGTAAATTTCCTTCATGTGTCCTCTTGTGTGATCTCCACTACAACATATGTAACACCCCAAGCTTCCACGGTACGTTTCCCGTTTAATAATGCAATGGCGGGCATTGTACGCAACTTCGAGATTCTAACACACCACAACCAATCAAACTAGCCGTTATGAATAGTAATACCTAATTTTTGAAATTTTTGAAATTTTATCTTTTGAAATGGACTTCATTTTTGGATTCTTAATATCAAAATTATCTTAGGATTAAATTTTGATACTTTTCGGATAAATTTCATATTTTGATGAATAGTGAAAATTACTAAATTTTAATTAAAAACAACATTTTTAATCAAAATAATTAATAGTGATAAATTATTAATATGAGTGGTTTTAAAGTATATTTAGATTATATTTTTACCATTTAATACAATTTTGGTGAATGGATATAATTTCATATTTACACCAAACATAAACAAATGTCAATCTTTTGATAGTTATTATCTCTTAAAAACACGCTATTTGTTTTGATGAAGGGAATTAATTTTTAAATTAATTAATGCAACTGATATGTTTTGAATTTGGTAAAATAGACATCATTTTTTATTTCATAATATCAAATATAGCTTAGGACTAATTTTTGGTTTTTTTTCTGGAAACTTTCATTTTTTGATGAATAGTGAAACCACTAAGTGGGAGTTAAAAAAACTGAATATTTCATAAAACATAATTTTACCGCTTCTGTGAGTGGAATTTTGAAAATATGTGAGACAAAGTTTATATCAAGGAGTAAAATGTGGTTCAATGAGATGAAAATAATTTTTGTGAATAGTAACGTTTTTACTTTTATTTACCACAGTTAAAAGTAAATAGGGCAATTAAGGGTACAAATAATATTAATATTACCCTAACAAATGTCCTAATTCTATTAGAAAAGTTTATACCGACCCAAAACCAACTTATGAATAAAATAATATCATTTAGGTCCACATAGATTAGATTAGGACATTTATTATTATTTAATTCAAAGAAGAGTTAAAAGAGTTAAAATCTATGTTTATTTACTAAAACATTTTAATATAGGGTTAGACATAAGATAAATTCGATTATAAATATTCATTAGAAATCTAACATGCTTTCCTACATAATGATATTTTATTTATAATTTTTTGACATAAAATAATTTAATTTATTTATGACACAATGATGATGCAGTAATTACCATAATAGTGAAAAATTAAAATAATTGATATTATAAATACCCAAATAAATGTAATTTGAGATTTTTTATAAATAAAAATAATTTTATAGGTTAATATGAAATGTTAGGATTAATTTAATTAACATTTTTCGATGTAATAATTCTGTTATTAGTTTTAAAAAATCAAGTAATGAATACTGTCAAAATTGACATAAAAGAGTTTTCAAAAAAATATTATATTATTAATTTATATTAAATTCCTAAAAATCTAAGGTTCGGCCAAGAGACTTATATCATAATAGGTGTATCATTAATGGACCACTTGGGGGTCGCTTGGAGGTATATAATATGTTTATTAACTATATAATATAAAACTACAAAGTGACATGGTAAGTATCAAACTAATTAACCAAGAGTTAAAACTAAAAGATAAGGTTAATATAATCACCCAAACCTGTATAAATTATATTGGATGAGTGGTTTTATACCCATCCCCAACTTAAAATTTATATAATACACTTTTTATCCATTAGAAACCGAATATGAATTTATTATGAAATAATATTTCTAGCTTTTCCAAAGGTACCCCTCACCCCTCTTATAATAGGGCACTCCCCTTTCTCAATAATTCACACATTAAAAGCCTTTTGGCTCGGCCAAACCATACCAAAATACTCTCTTAACTTCCCTCACTTCATCCTAGAGGCCTTCCTTTAGTCAGAAAGCCAACCTAATGGGACATTATGATCAAATCAAAAGGAAGAACCCGAAAAAGAGGTAATGATTTCACCACGCATTCTCAAGTTCCTTTCTTCCTCAATATCTTCTTTATTTTTTATTTCTATTCTAAAATAATAACTCCAGTATCTACTATATAATGTGATGTTATTATAAATAAGGTTCAACTATATTCAGTATTCTATCTATCCTTTGAGTGGCATGTCACCATACGTGCGTACGTACGGCTTACCGTCTCCACGTCGTGGTGTAATTGTCATTCAATAAATTATTATTTGGATGGGTATAATAATGATGTGTAATTCATGTAAATAATAATTATAACATGATAATTATTCTGTTTATATGATATACCATCCAATTATATATTATTTTAACATAAAAAGAATGATATTGTCGCTCGTGCGTACGTACGGACTACCGTCTCCACGAACGCGATGATATTCATTCTCTAACGTATCGATTCCAGTATAATTCTTATTTGATGATTCAAAATAATGTTTAAGGACTTTATATAATTCTTTATATGAATAATAGACAACCTATCCATAAAAAACATGGCTTACGTAACAACGAATATAAAGGTAAATGAGTAAGTTAACACCCGAAGTGACGATAATACTAAGATATTATTAACAAATCAATGTTAAAAGATCATATATGATATCATATTAATGTAAATTATTCTTTTATAATTTAATAACAATTATTTAACCATTATACAGGAGGTTAAACTACCTTCTACCAAGGAAAAAGTACAAAGCAAGGGGTTTCTTATCTCACTTTTAATTCCATGAGAATTCCATTGTTCAACACTTATTTATTACATGTGGTGTGTGTACTTCCTGTGATTGTATTCATTGTGTAATATACTTTAATTCATGAATATTTACATCATCATTGTATGATCCTTCTTTCATGGGTGTATGTTTTGTCTGTTACCAAATCAATAAGGGAATTCGAAATTTCAATATCGACTCATTCGGCATTATGCATACTTCATTGATTATTTTACTCCAAGATTATGTGTAGAATCACTATTCATTTGATTATGTCATAATTTTCACTCCCCTTTCTGTGGATATAATTTTTATACACATAATCACTCCATTGATAAATTCTCAAGTCATCTGTATGAACTTGATAAGAGTAATTTTAACTCAATCTCCATTTGTTGAGTTAATTATCCAATTCATTGGTGTTGTTTTTATAAGAATATGTGTGAATTTCATCTGATTGATTTACACTAAATATCCAATCATATTAAGTGTATTTATATTTTTCACACATAATTATGTAGTTGATTTATCCTTAACTAAAGGATATGGACTTTATAATAGAATTCATCCCAATTAACATTCCATTGAGACTTCTTTTTTGTTATACCCCAAATCTCTTTTATATGGTGTATATAATGTACTTTGACAGAGTATATAATGAATCCATTTATTCTCATGATATTATAATGTTATGATTACCTCAATTATTTGTAATCATGAGTCTCTCTTTTGGTTAGAAACTCAAACTAAAATACATTTTTAAGTGTTTTAATGATTGATTATTCTAAATATTTATCATTAATGTCCATGTTTTAAAAATGGTTTTAAGGATTTATTTTTATGCACATTAAAGTTTTAAAATCAAAATTCCTTTTAAAAGTTTCAATGTGGTATGAGACACTTTGATTCTAAAATCTATTTTAAATGGAATCTTGACTAATAGTGTGACTTTTAAATGATTTCATAAAAAACGGGGATATTTCACTCTAATTGTTTTGATGATTATTTTCATCTATGTGAATATCCTTCATCATTCTCGATTGAGGTTAATATGATACAATAAAATCTTCCATATTGTATCGAATGAGTTATGTTTGACTGTGGATGTTCTATTTTTATACCATTCATAGTTTGTGAATAAAGTATTGAAATTTCGTATGCTAGTTTTAATACAAATGTTTATATTATGTTTAAAACATTTCATATGAGGAATTCATTGGACTTAGTAAGTGACGGGTGGAGCCCACTATAGCTCCTCGATGCATCGGTTGGTCTCATGAGACAAACTAGTGTCTTGGCATAAGGCCTTGGCAAAATTTTATTTGTAGTCTTAGCACAAGGCCTTGGATATGTGGTTATGATAGTCTGGCATTATGCATTCCATCATTATGAAAGTAGTTATTGATATTTCATGTGATTGTTCGACTAGTAGAATATCCATGTGAATATGTAAATGGAATTATTTAATTTTAACTTTTCTCTATTATGCTGATATTCATGTTTAAAATGCTTTTGTTTTAGTTATAAATTTCTTTATGTGTTTATGATTATCTATGAATGCTTCTGCTATATTGTGATCCTTACTGATCATCTGAACTCACCCCTTCCAATGTTTTATTTTTCCCAGGATGTGAAGAAGTAATTTATGAATGACCTGCAGGGATAGTTTAAGGGGATATGAAGACAAGATTTTGTTGTAGTTTTTTTAGCTTATGATGTAATGTAAGACTTATGAATATATCTAGTATTTCCAAGACTACTAAACTAATCGGTCTTTTGAGACTTGATCCTTTGTGATCATGCCAATGTTATGTAATAATGCACCGACTATGGGTAACTGGGGTCGGGGTGTTACAGTGGGTATCAGAGGATGTTTTTTTTACAAACCTTGGATGCTAGATTTAGATAAACTCTGATTAGGGAACGTAGACCTAAGATGAGATTTGAGGACTAGTATAGAATAACTTCCTAGAATTTTGGTATTGTAGATATTTTGTGAGTTTTCCGAGAAATACATTCATTTCTGGATACGAGTAGGAAGATGCGGCTCTGGCACAAATGTATGTAGGGGTAAAACCCGAAAACACCGCTTTGAGCTAGACTCGAACGGGAACTTGTGAACGACAATGGGTCTTACTACACTCTTGGTTACGACACTCCCGTGGGACATGCTTAGGACAATTTACATTTTCTTTACAAATTTATTTGAAGTATTATATAGATAAGATGAGAGTAAATGACCTTGGTTAATCCTAATGTGTTTCATATTGAGAATATGGTGACATGTTAATCTCTGAATGATTTTTTGACTACTGTTACTCACAAAATGCTTTCTGGTTTTAGTCAATAGATGGATTCCAAGGAAGTCATAGTAACATTTATAATGACGTACAAGGTGGGAAAGATGGTGGCAATGAGAAACAAAATGGAATGATGATAGGCGTAAAAGATATCATCATTATGCTAAATCAATTTCCCAAAAATATGATCAACAATATATATATATATATATATTAACCAATTCCAGGACTCAACAAAGAAGAGAAAGGTGATGAATGATAAGAGCTCAAGCAGTGGAGACCATGGAGAAAGGAATCCTAAATTTCCATCATGCAGGAAATGTGGAAGGAGACACCCAGGAAAGTGTCTCAATGGGACAAAGAAATGCTTTACGTGCAGGAAGGAAGGACATAATGTGAAGAATTGATGAAGAAAATTGAAGAGTACTATAGAAGAAGATAAAAATGGTCCTAAGAATCCATTTACAGTCATTTTCCATAAATGCAGGGGACCTTGCCAATACCCGAGTGAATTCCTTATTCTATAGGATATTTTCTCGGTCAAAGAAGAAGCTATGTGGAAATAAATGGTTGGAGAAATGTTTAAAAAATATTAGTGCTCCATGTTGATGGGTTTAATTTGGAATAATTTTCTGTTGTATTTTTAACCCTATATTTTTCCATGTGAGAATGATATTTGAGGAAGAATTATCTTTTCCCTTGTGGATATAATTATAAATAACCATTTGGTTTTATATAATCGTTGGGTTTGAGGAAATTATAAGTTATTATAATTTGGGATGAAAATGCAACATATGAGATATGATTTGTGGTTAAAATATGTTTTGGTTATTTTTAGGAATTTATCTCATTTTGGTAATGTTATAAAATATAGTTTGTGAAAAAAGACAACACCCAGACCGTGTGACAACTGATCACGTCGGACAAAGCTGTGGGAATCGAACCCACAACCAAAGTGTGATTGGGATTTATCACCTACCACTGGACTACATGAAGCCCCTGGTTAGTGTGACTATTATTTTTAGTTAAATGATTTTATTTATCGATAATAATTTGATTTGAGATCTTATGTCTTATCAAATGAATACAATTAGTATAGGAAAATTATTTGGTGATTAAGTGATAAAAGTTATTTTTGAAGTTGTTCGCTTTTTTGTGAACACTATATGCCCAAGGAAAATAGAATAGTATGGGATTTCATTTGAAAAGTAGTGGTGGATTTTTATATATGTTTTTATTGTGGATTTATAGTGATTTGGATTATTTATGGAACTGATTAGGATAATTACTTTTATGTATGTGACTTTATGAGTAATTAATGTCATTTGGAGAAACAATTTAACGTGTAAGACTACATTCTTATAAGTTTGGGGTTTCAATATTAGTTTGTATTATATTGAAGTATTTTAAGGACAATTGATTATTGAATTGAATTTATTTAACTTTGGGGTATTGATGGTTTAATTTTAGAAATTAAGATGAGTGTTTTTTCTCTAATGGAATATCCATTTGGGAGATCAACAGATATTATAAAAATAATTTTGGTTTTGATTAATCACTAAATAAAAGTTAGATATATTGTTAATCCTACGTGGATCATGTATTTCTATAGAAGTTTATTGTAGCTCTTCCATGGTGACCAAGTGTTCTTGAATACTCATTGTTCAAAAAAAAGATTTAGTGGTAAACATTTATTAAAGAATGAAACTCTACATAAAAATTAAGTATATCCCTTTATGTTCTTAGTCAATATCATAAATGAATTCCTCATCCTTATGTAATGTAACTTAAAACAATAAATGTTGTCCATTTACTTTTCCTACTAGGAGACAAATGACCGTTTGTCCCAACACAAGTTTGTGATTTTCTTATTGTTAACATTCTCCTGATCATGTTTTCTGTCCCTCTCCATCAAAACTTAACACTTTTTTTATCATCCATATCCATGTTTTCCTATATGTAATCCTAATATGGGTTATCTTGGGTGACCTTTATAACTCTCTTACTTTCTTTTAAAGTTATAGTTTTATAGACTCTTTTTCTGATGTGGGTCTTTCCATTATATTCTCAAGCCCAATTTAAAAAAAAATGCGAGGACGAAATTTATTGAAGGAGGTGAGAATGTAACACCCCAAGCTTCCATGGTACGTTTCCCTTTGAATAATACAATGGCGTGCATTGTACACAACTTCGAGATTCTAACACACCCCAACCAATCAAACTAGCTGTTATGAATAGTAATACCAACTTTTTGAAATTTTATAAATTTTATCATTCAAAAAAGACTTCATTTTTGGATTCTTAATATCGAAATTAGCTTAGGATTAAATTTTGGTACTTTTCGAATATCTTTCATATTTTGATGAATAGTGAAAATTACTAAATTTTAATTAAAAACAACAGTTTTCATCAAAATAATTAATAGTGTTAAATTATTAATTTGAGGGGTTTAAAAGTATATTTAGAATATATTTTTACCATTTAATACAATTTTTTTCAATGGATGTAATTTCACATTTGAACCAGACATAAACAAGTGTCAATCTTTTGATAGTTATTATCTCATAAAAACACGATATTTATTTTTATGACGGGAATTAATATTTAAATTAATTAATTCGACTGATATGTTTTGAATTTGGTAAAATAGAAATAATTTTCTAATTCATAATATCAAATATATCTTAGGCCAAATTTTTGGTATTTTTCTGGAAACTTTCATTTTTTGATGAATAGTGAAACCACTAAGTGGTAGTTAAAAAAATTGAATTTTTCATAAAACATAATTTTACTGCTTCTGTGAGTGGAATTTTGAATATCCGAGAGACATGGTTAATATCAAAGAGTTAAATGTGGTTCAATGAGATGAAAATAATTTTTGGGGAATAGTAACTTTTTACTTTTATTTACCTCGGTTAAATGTAAATATGGTAATTAAGGGTAAAAATGATATTAATATTACCCTAAATCATGTCTTAATACTATTGGATGAGTGTATATCGACCAAAAACAACCTTAGGAATAAAATATTATCATTTAGGTCCACATGGATTAGATTAGAACATTTATTATTATTTAATTCAAAGAAGAGTTAAAAAAGTTAAAATCAATGTTTATTTACTAAAACATTTTTAATATGGGGATACACATAAGATAAATTCAATTATAAATATTCATTAGAAAGCTATGACGATTTTCTATATAATTATATTTTATTTATATTTTTTAGACATTAAATAATTCAAATTATTTATGACACAATGATGATGCAGTAATTACCATAATAGTGAAAAATTAAAATAATTGATATTATAAATACCCAAATAAATGTAATTTGAGATTTTTTATAAATAAAAATAATTTTATAGGTTAATATGACATGTTATGATTGATTTAATTAACATTTTTGGAAGTAATCAATCTGTTATGAGTTTTAAAAAATCAATTAATGAATAGTGTCAAAATTGACATAAAAGAGTTTTCAAAACAAATATTATATTATTAATTGATATTAAATTCATAAAAATTGAATGCTCGGCCAATAGGCTTATATCATGATAGGTTTATCATTAATGGACCACTTGGGGGTCTATTGGAGGTATATAGTAAGTTTATTAACAATATAATATAAAAATACAAAGTGACATGGTTAGTGGAAAACTAATTAACTAAGAGTTAAAAATAAAAGATAAGGTTAATATAATGACCCAAACCTGTCTAAATTCTATTTTATGAGTGGTTTTTGACCCATAACCACCTTAAACTTTATATAATCTACTTTGGAGCCATTATAAAGCGAATATGAATTTATTATAAAATAATAATTCTAGTTTTTCCAAAGGTACCCCTCACCCCTCTTATAAAAGGGCACTCCCCCTTCTCATTAATTCATACATTCAAAGCCATTTGTCTAGGCCAAACCCTACCAAAATACTCTCTTAACATCCCTCACTTCATCCTAGAGGCCATACTTTAGTCATAAATCCATCCTATGGAGCCCTTTTGATCAAATCAAAAGGAAGAACCCGAAGAAGAGGTAATGATTTCACCACCCATTTTCAAGTTCCTTTCTTCATCAACTTCTTATTTATTTGTTATTTCTATTCTAAAATAATAACTCCAGTATCTTCTATATACTATGATGTTATTATAAATATGGTACAACCATATTCAGTATTCTATCCATCCTTTGAATGGAATGTCACCATACGTGCGTACATACGGCTTACCGTCTCCACGTTGTGGTGTAATTGTAATTCAATAAATTATTATTTGGATGGGTATAGTAATGATGTGTAATTCATGTAAATAATAAATATAACATGGTAATTATTTTTTCTATATTATATACAATACAATTATATATTATTTTAAAATCAACAGAATGATATTGTCGTTCGTGCGTACGTACAGACTACCATATCCACGAACGCGATGAGATTCATTCTCCATTGTATCCATTCAAGTAAAATTCTCATTTTATGATTAAAAAATGATTAATAAATTTATATAATTCTGGATATTAATAATAAACAACCTATCCATAACAAACACAGCTTACGTAACAAAGAATATAAAGGAAAATGAGTATGTTAACACCCAAAATGGCGATAATACAAAGATATTATTAACAAATCAATGCTAAAAGAACATATATGATATCATATTAATGAAAATTATTCTTGTATAATTCAATAACAATTATTTAACCATTATACAGGAGGTTAACCTACCACCGACCAAGGAAAAAGTACAATGTAAGGGGTTTCTTATCTCACTTTTAATTCCGTGAGAATTCCATTATTCACCACTTATTTATTACATGTGGTGTGTGTACTACCCATGTTTGTATTCATTGTGTAATATAATTTAATTTATGTATATTTAAATCATCATTGTATGATCCTTCTTTTATGGGTGTATGTTTTGTATGTTACGAAATCAATAAGGGAATTTGAAATTTAAATTTCAAATCATTCGTCTTTATGCATACTTCATTGATTATTTTACTCCAAGATAATGTATAGAATCACAATTCATTGGATTATGTCATAATTTCCACTCCCATTTCTGTGGATATAATTTTTATACACATAATCACTCTGTTGATAAATTCTCAAGTCATCGGTATGAACTTGATAAGAGTAATTATAACTCAATCTCCATTTGTTGAGTTAAATATCCAATTCATTGGTGTTGTTTTTACAAGAATATGTGTGAATGTCATCTTATTGATTTACACTAAATATCCAATCATATTGAGTCTATTTATATTTCTCACACATAATTTTGTCGTTGATTTATCCTCAACCAAAGGATATGGTCTTTATAAGAGAATTCATCTCAATTTACATTCCATTGACACAACTTTGTTGTTATAAACCAAATCACTTTTATATGGTGTATATAATGTACATTGACATAGTATATCATTAATCCCTTTATTCTCACTTTTATGGTCTTTTAAGTGTTTTAATGATTGATTATTCTAAATAATTCTCATTAATTTCTATGTTTTAAAAATGGTTTTAATGATTTATTTATAAACACATTATAGTTTTAATATCAAAATTCCTTTTAAAAGTTTCAAAGTGGTGTGGGACACTTTGATTATAAAATCTTTTTTAAATGTATTCTTGAAAAATAGTGTGACGTTTAAATGATTTCAAGAAAAAGTGGGATATTTCACTCTAATTGATTTGATTATTATTTTCATCTATGTCAATATCCTTCATAATTCTCGATTGAGGTTAATATGTTACAATACAATCTTCCATATTGTATCGAATGAGTTATGTTTGACTGTGGATGTGCTATTTTTATACCATTCATGGATTGCGAATAAATTATTGATATTTCGTATACTACTTTTAATACAAATGTTTATGTTATGTTTAAAACTTTTCATATGAGGAACTCATTGGACT
The DNA here is from genome assembly GCA_963277665.1 of Viscum album. Lineage (NCBI taxonomy): Eukaryota > Viridiplantae > Streptophyta > Magnoliopsida > Santalales > Viscaceae > Viscum > Viscum album. Next base: position 1,047,993,720 of record OY728130.1, on the reverse strand, counting down.
TAATAATTGATGGGTGGAGCCCACTATATCTCCTAGATGCATCGGTAGGTCTCACGAGACAAACTAGTGTCTTGGCACAAGGCCTTGGAAAAATCTTATTTGTAGTCTTGGAACGATGTCTTCGCTATGTGGTTATGATAGTCTGGAATTATGCATTCCATCATTATGAAAGTGGTTATTAGTATATCATGTTATTGTTCGACTAGTAGAATATCCATGTGAATATGAAAATGGAATTATTTCATTTTATCTTTTCCATATTATGCTTAAGTTCATGTTTAAAATGCTTTTGTTTCAGATATAAATTGCATTAAGAGTTTAAGCTTATCTATTAAAGCTTCTGCTATATTGTTATCCTTACTGAGCATCTGAGGTCACCCATTTCAATGTTTTATTTTACCCAGGATGTGAAGAAGTAATTTATGAATGACCAGCAGGGATAATATGAGGGGATATGAATACAAGATGTTGTTGTTTTTTTACCTTATGATGTATTGTAAGACTTATGAATATATCTAGTGTTTCCAAGACTACTAAACTAATCGGTCTTTTGAGACTTGATACTTTGTGATCATGACAATGTTATTTAATAATGCACTGACTCTGGGTAACTGGGGTCGGGGCATTACTCCATAAGAAAAAACATTAGTCACAATATAAGCACCTAACCATCTAGAATGCAACTTACATGGAATCAGCTTCAGTCATTAACAGTAGATAAGGACTTTCTCTCCAACATGAAACTCCTTTTGTTGGATCATTCTATCATGTGATGCTTTTTATTTTTCCTTATAGATCCTTCAGTTCTCATATGAAGACAATCGAATCTCCTCAAGCTCTTGAATTTGTAGCTTCCATTGGATTCTAGCTTGGGCTAAATCCATGTTTCATTTCTTTATAGCCCAATAGGCCTGAAGCTCAACTTTCATGGGGAGATGACACACTTTCCCAAAAAAAAATCTGAAATGTGGACATACCAATGGGGGTCTTGTATGTTGTCATATAATCCCACAATGCATCATCCAAGTGCTTTCTCCAATCCTTCCTATTTGGCTGCATGGTTTTATCTAAGATTTGTTTCAATTCATGATTAGAAACCTCATCCTGGTCACTTTTTTGGGGGTGGTATGGTGTTGATGTTTATTTTGTCACCCCATACATTCAAAGGAGGGAAGAAAAATTCCTATTTCAAAAGTGTGTCCCTTGGTAAATGATGATGGCCTTTGGTACTCCAAACCTGCAAAAAATTTGAGCCTTGAAAAAATCCAGTACAACATAAGAATTTTTAGTCCTGTCGGCCTTGGCCTCCACCCATTTACTCACATAATTGACAGAAACAAGGATATACAACAAACCAAATGAACTAGAAAAAAGGCCCATAAAATCAATTCCCTCAAACATCGAAAATCTCACAGAATAAAATGGGTTGTTGGGGCATCTCGCGTCTCCTTGAAATGATTCCAATGTGTTGGCAATGAGAGCATGACTTACAAAACACATGGGAATCATGGAATAGTATAGGCCAATATAATCCAAAGTATAAGACTTTTCTAGCAGTATGTTGGGGTCCAAAGTGTCTACCACAATAAAGTTTCTGACAGAAATGAAAAACAGACTCAAACTCATGATCGGGAACACACCTACTATTGACGTGGTCACTACACATGTGCCAGAGGTATAGATCATCCCACACATAAAACCTAGACTCAATTTTTAATTTTCAGACTTAATAATTCTTCAAATTTACTAGGATTTCAGGGCCAACAATGTAATTTACTAAATTATCATACCAAGGATGCATACCTGAGATTGTATAGAGATGCGCATTGGGGAAAGTGTCCCGAAGTGGCACTTAGTCCAAGGTGCCCCCTCTGGTGTGTGAGTAAGCCTACATATGTGGTCTAACACCAAATAATATGACCCATTCTTTTCCTTTATCATGATTTCAATCTCCTAAATAAGAATCATCCAATGGATAAGTCGTGGCATTGCATCTAGCTTCTTTAAGAGGTACCTCAATGCCGTATGGTCAGAAAAAAACAACTAATTTAGATCCTAATAAATATGAACAAAATTTATCTAAATCGAATATAACATAAAGAAACTCATTTTCGGTTGTGGTTTAGTTTTATTGGGTAGAATCCAACTTCCTCGATGCATACGAATTCACATGTGAACGTCCCTCCTCCCTCTAAGATAAGACATCTCCAACCACGAAGTTGGACGCATCACACATAAGCTCAAATGGAAGGTCCCACCGTGTGGGCTGTATGATTCGTGGAGTGGTCAGGCACTTCTTTAGCTCATCAAATTATACCTTGCATGAATCATCAAAATTAAAGTCAATATCTTTTTGAAGTAGTCGAGATAAGGGTAGAGCGATCTTACTAAAATCTCTGATGAAGAATCGATAAAATCGAGCATGTCCAAGGAATGATCGAACATCATGCTCACATGTAGGATATGGAAGGGATGAAATAATTTCTACCTTAGATTTATCAACTTCAATGCCATGTTGTGAGACTATATGACCTAATACAATCCCCTTTTTTGACCATTAAATGAAAATTTTCAAAATTCAAGACCAAGTTTTTCTCAATACAACGACACAACACATCACCCAAACTAGAGATACATTCATCAAATGGGGATTCATAAACATTAAAATCATCCATAAATACCTACATGATGGTTTCAATGAAATCTTAGAAAATACTCACCATGCATCTATGGAAGGTACTTGGATCATTGCAAAGTCCATATGGAATCCTTTGTTAAGAAATGGTACTGAATGGGCAGGTGAATGTCGTCTTATCCTGATCCACTGCTGCATTGGGAACCTAAAAATAGCAAGAGAAACCATCCAAGAAGTAATAATGTGTATTACCTGCAAGTCTCTGAAGCATCTGGTCAATGAATGGAATTGAGAAATGGTACATACGAGTGGATTTATTTAGTTTCCTATAATCAATACACACTCACCAACTGTTTTTTACTCTCACAAGAACTAACTCATCATTTTTTTATAAAAGTGAAACCTATTTTCTTTGGTACATCCTAGATAGGGCTAACCCATTGTGAGTCAGAAATAGGGTAAATTATACCCACCTCAATTATTTTTTGAACTTCTTTCTTAACAACTTCTAAAACTGTTGGATTAAGTCTCATTAGTGGCTGACTAATCGGTATAGTCCCATCCTCTAAGATAAGACTATGCATGAAAATGGAGGGGCTAATACCTGATATGTTTTCCATTGTCCAACCAATTTCCCAAATGTTATCTCTCAAAATATTCAAAAGGTTTTCTTCATGTTCATAAGAGATATTGATAGCAATGATAACAGGTAATCTATCACCACTTAGTAAGTATGCATATTTAATATTTGAGGGAAATGGCTTGAGTTCCAATGTAGGGGGGTGATGTATGAATGGAGAAATTTATGCAATAGACATATCTACACAATGAACATCAGTATCAGAATAAAAATCATCAAAATTAGAAAATAATTCATCAAATCCATAAGATTACTCAACAACCATGTCATAATCAGAGTTTATATGATCTAAATTTGAATCCACATCAAAATCAAATCCACGAGAGGTTTTTCCATCAAAAATAGGTGTTGAAGTACTCTTAGAAATCAATCTAGAACCAATACTCATAAAATCCCCAAGCATAGGACAATAAAAATCCATGGATTTTTTACTTTATGGTTCAAAATGGGAGCTAACAAATGCATATTGATCCTATGAGGGGTACTTCATGGAATCCATCACATTAAATATCAAAACTTCATCCCCAAATTCCATGGAAAGTGTAGCCTCGTAGACATTTATGATATTTTTTTCAGTTTTGAGGAAGGGTCTACCTATGATAATGGGGACATGAGAACTTACCTGCTCATACATCATGTTTAGAATGTTGAAATATGATGGAAAGATCATTTCTCTTACCTAGATAATTACATCCTCATGGAATACCACTAGATATGTCATATCTCTATTCGCCAATTGCACCACTACCCTCACCAGCTTCAACTCACCGACCTATAAAGAAGAGAATACATAGTGAGGCATCATAATTATTGATGCTCCTAAATCACACAGAGCATTAGAAAAGTGAAACTTCCCTATAGTACATGGGATGGTGAATGTACCGGGATCTTCTCACTTTGTTGGCATTTCTAGTGTTGGTGTAATGAGTGGTGAGACATTCCTTCCAAGGTTGATCCTCTCATTTCCCTTGAGCCCTCTTCAATTGGTGTAGAGTTCTTTTAATAATTTGGCATACATTGGGATTTGTTTTCTGGCTTCAAGTAGAGGGACGTTGATCTCAACACACTTGAATGTGTCCAAAACCTCTTTTTGCATCACCTCTCCAAACATATTCTTGGTCTGCACAACCCTATTTGGAAAGGGAAGAGGTTTAGGAGGAACATTATCAATATTTTTATTACCTTTATCTTTCTCCTTGGGTTGCTCATAAGTTGGTATAGAATGGGTATTCTCCAGAGTTGAGGTGAATCCCGGTGGAATTATAGGTGGAGAAGCATCAGTTGTTTTCTTCTCGCATCTAAATGTAATGGCACTGATATTCCCCTTTGATTGGGAGTAGTATGGGAACGAAGATTTCCAGAATTCTTACTTACCAGTTCATGGAGGGCAGTGGAAATCTGGCTCATTTGAATCTTCAACTCCCTCAACTCTGAACCTTGACTCTTCAGATCATTCTGTTGATTAAGAACAATTTGATTCAAAATATCATCAGTGTTAGAGTATACCTTGTGTTTTAGGTTCCCTTGTAGTTGACAAGATGATTTTTGAGCTTCGAATCTCCTTTTTGGTTGTTGGAATCCATGTTGGTAATGTGGAGGCTACAAGAAGTTTGGTTGAAAAGAGGGCATTTGTTATTGCCCAGAGCCATACCTCATGTCTAATTGATCCTTCCACCCTTGGTATAATGTTGGTGCAATGGAGTCATACTTCTCTTGGGGATGTGGTTGTTATTGTTTCTGATATGGTCTCCCAGGGAATACTGCGGCACAATCTTCTGTTTCTTATAGTTGGGGGAAATTGTCAGGTGGGTGGCTTGTCTCAGTGTAAATGTCACAAGGCCTTGAAGGAGTGGGTTGGGAAGTATTTTGAGCCAAATCAATCTTCCTCACCATAGCGGTAAATTCTTCCAACTTGGAAAAAGTCAAATGACTTTCAAGAGAAGAAGGAATTACATGATGTACTCCCCTAACATGTGGTGTACCTCTATCGCCAAATTGTTGGGAGTTCATGGAAATCATTTCGTTCAATGCACATGCGGGTACTGGTGTCTTCTCCACCAATGCCCCTACTTCCATGACATAAACCATGAACATCTCCATAGGTGCGAGTCCTTCATAGAATTACCAAATGAGGAGTTGCTCACTGATTTGTGGATGTGGACTGCTTGTACACAACTTCTTGAATCAATCCCATTACTCATACATTGACTCTCATTGTGCTTGCTTGATCCTCGAGATATCCTTACTAATGGAAGTGGTCTTCGATGCTGGAAAAAATCTCTACAAGAAAAGGCAATTCAAATTGTTCCAACATGTTACATATTCAGGTTATAAATAGTACATCATATCCTTTGCAGCTCCATCAAGTGAAAATGGGAATGCACTTAATTTGATTTTATTTTCAGAGACATTTCTAGGTTTTAGGGTTGTGAAAACCACATTACATTCTTTAAAATTTTTATTGGGGTCCTCACCAGAGAGGCCATGAAACTTTGGATGTAATTTAATTTACCCATAATTTAGTTCAATGTATGATTCAATATTTGGGTATGCAATACAATTTGGTTGATAATTAATATCAGGTGCTACCAATTCTTGAATGGTTCAAATTAGATCATTTTTATTATTTCCAGCCATTGGTTGTTCTTTTTTGTTTGAATTTGAATTTCTTCCCATTTCAATGTTTCCAGAAGAGAGGAATTCAATAACTGGTTGAATAATGAAACTTCTATTACACTGAGAATGTCAGATTCGTGCTCGAAGGCTACATTCAATCTCATGGTCAATATCTATGATATCCTATAGATTAGTTCGTGTCAAAAATCAAAAAATCAAAAAAGGAAAAGTGGACCATAAGAAAAATGATATGTTTGAGTTGATGGTCCAAAAATAAAAGAAGAGGATGAAAAAAAATGAAAACATGAGAAAGGTGAAAGATGAAAGAGACTTGTGAAGAAAATAATAAAATGAAAAATAAAATAAATACCTCGTACTGGATGAATAAATTACTTGCCTCCCCGGAAATGACCCCAATATGAAAGAGCACTGTCGTGGGAGCCCTAAAATGATTAGTGTGATTTTTGGGTACTTAGGTGCTGTAGAGTGGCTGACCAAGGTCGTCTCTCAAAGGAGGAAGTGAATTAAATCAACTTTTTAGAGGTATTCTAAAAATAAAACAAAAGGTAATAAAAACACTACATGAAATTATGGGTGTTGGTTATAGTTTAAAAAACTAGAAGAATTTTTCTTCAAGAAGATTGTATTTTTTTTGTTTGTAGTTTTGAAATGAATTTCGATTAAAATAACACAACAAGAATATGTTTTTTAGACAACATTTAAAAGATTTAATCGATCTAACTCTACCTCTTAAATAAATTATATATCATTATTATATAAATCAACATCCACTTAATTATTACCCCTTAACCTTTTAACCCTCGAATCCTACGATAATTAACCTTACCACAAAGATGAAGTGAATTAAACCCTAGGTTATCTTCGGAACATGTAATCGCAACACCCTTCATTGATTGATGTTATAAGGAAAGATTATGGTCAGTGGTAAATTATGAAACATATACATTATGGAAATGAGTACAAATTGAGTTTAGGGATTATATTTGAACACTAAAAATTGATCTCGTATGGTTTTGTATAACAGATTAAGTTCACACTCTCATAATTTACACAAAATCTTGTCCTCTCGTGTTTTTGAATTAATTGTTCAACTGCTTGCATACTTTCAATTAAATTAAAAAATCAATTAATTTATCATATTATGTGAATTATAGTATATCATTTATTCAACATAAATGAATGTAAAAGGTAAGAGATATATATATTAATAAAAGACTACTTTTCCATGGGTGGTGTAATCATCATAGAAGCGAATTGCATTTGCAATGGTTTATAATGTGTATAGCTCAATAACGCTTCTACTCAAGAATTCCAGCCTAAAGAGGAATATTAAGAGAAAATTAATTTGAACAAAATTGAATAAAAGAGACGAAATAAATGTTGTATAATGAAATTTACTGCACAAACAAAAGCATTGAAACAGAAAGGAGAAGAAGAAGGCTTCGTCGAAGGGATCCTTTATTCAAGAGCAACCCTTATTGAAATGGTTGGAGAATTGAAGTGGATCCAATTATCCACATCCCTCAACTTTCCAATGCACTTTAAAACCCCACAAAATGATCAAAACATCAATTTATAGAGTGTTGGGGTTTCTAGGTTCATGTGGATTCAAGTGTGAATGGGGAATATCGACCAAATATTTTATTCCAACTGGAACCGCCCATTTGACCACAAAAATGCGTGAATCAACTGTCCTTCCAGGAGGCTGACCCGTGCCAAAATGAGTCATGTAGCTCCTCCCAAAATTTGGGCCCGATCCAAGCAAAGATGAAGATGTTATGGCCCAAATACAGAACCCATGTACATTCTGCCAAGTCCATCCTACCATTGATTTACTTTCCCATTTACTCCATTCAAATGCACTCTTTAGCTCTAGATTCCTGAATAAAAGTTGTAGAATATTAAGTTAGTTACAATGTTACAAACTATTATGTTCATATAATAAATATTAAACTATATATTTTTAAAATACTATATTACATTTCAAAACGGTAAAACTGGAATTTTCATCAAATTTTCAGATTAATGATCTAATCGCAAATATTTCATAAATGAATCTATTTAGCACAATTCGAGGAAATTATCTTATTTATTATCAATAAAATATTCAACAAAATATTTTTTTATCAGAAACTGTGAAAAAAATGTCCTGGTGTTTCATTTTATTGAAACATCATTAGTTTACATGAATAATTGATACTATTTTTATCATATCTTTAAAAATTATAGTCTGTTACGGATAATAAAGGGAATTATAGCACTAAAATCAACAATTATAAATACAAATATTCTCTCATTTTTTTAAAATTCAACACAAATAATTTAACAAATTGAATTTTTTAGAGGGAACATCCATTGGAGGGATGATAATGTTGATTACATCAATCTAATCAATTTGAAAGTCCCAAATAGATGACCTAATTAATGATAACAATATATTTTATCTAAAAAGGAATAATGTTTTCATATATGATTCCCCAAAGGAAGTCTAGTGGAAGAAACTATAATAAAAATTTAATCTCTCAAATTCACCAATGGATTAATCACAAGATTTACCATGTTGCATTTTAGACAAGAAAATATGAACACTAAGATAATGATTGACAATGCATACCACTGAAAGACCATTAAAAACAATATCCACTGTTAAATCAACTAATATTTCATCAACTATTGAGTGAAATGTTTTTATATGAACCAACAATATAATTCTATATCCTTGTAAATCTATTATTAGAGTAAATTATGTATCTATCAAATGATGATATTTTAAACCACATAATATATACTCTTCTTCGTAGATGGGATACAATGCGGGTCTCCCCAACAACTCGATGACTTTGAGAAAACATACATTAATAATGGTAATGTATTCACTATTCAAATATATATCTTGATGGAAGGAAATTATTTATAACTAGACACAATCTCTCATCATCGAGAGGAAAGTTTGAAAAATTAGGTGGTTAAAGTGAAAGGTCTGTATGAAATTTTGGATGGAATTTGACTTTCATTTTTCTCAATGATAGATCACTATTAATCCCTCTAAATTTCAAGATTTCATATAATATATTGTCTATTAAACCCCAATAATCCCATATATATTTTATTACATTATTTTTATTCACCCAAATAATAAAATAAATCATCTAAAAATAATATGGATGATGTATTCAATGGAACTTCATTGACTATAGATAACAATATATTAGATAAAAAATTGAATCAAAAGAGAAGAATTAGAATAGATTAATTGATGTGATGTTCCATCATCACCAAATGATTTAGAACATCCAAAATCCCAAAATGACTCATAGAAAATCTGAAAATGTAAAAACATTAATCCAATACCTATACATGTACTTTTATCATTGATCATGTATGAGAAAACAGTGCACGAGAAGCCATAAGAAAAAATTTATTTGGTATTAGATGAGGAAATTGGGTAGCCGTTGATTTAATCATATCCCCATGAAGTTGAATAATCATCATAGGATCTTAGTGAAGTTCCCCATGTGATACCCCCATGACACTATATAGTTTATTTTATATTTTGGAAATTTATATTTGAATTGAGTTTTTGTTTTTGTATTTCATGATTTTAGAATTTTTACCTCAGTTCAGGGTTTTTACGTATTCACCAAACTATTTGGTGAACCATGCATATGACTGTTATGTGGGAAATTTATTCTATACACATTTTCATGAAGCAGGTTGGGGTTCCTTTACATTGAGATCAGGGTAACCTTTATATAGGGTCCTTTTTAGTTCATTTTTTAATCAATGGTTTGGCTTTCATGTGCAATGTAAGGTTTAGTTTGGACAGCTTGAGTTTCAATAGAAACCATTAAAGAACATTAGTGAATAATTGTGACGACACACCGATTACTTCTTATATATTCACATGCACCATCTGTGTGTATGGGTATGGTCATGGACGAGTAGGTGAAAATCAGCCTATAGATGTAGTGGGAAGTTATTTAGAAAATCCATATCCCATCATTGACACATGTAGTCAACAAATGTCATTTTTCGTAGAGTGTGTATTATCATGATCTCTGCTCCTTCAATTATTAATATCCACTCAAGAATAATCTAAACTATATAGATGATTGTTTTTCAATACCATGGTTTGGGAGTAGGTTATCACTTCATTTCTCATACAAACTTCTATAACAGAAAGGTTTTAACATTGACAGTTTTTCTAGTCACATGTTATATGGGTATTTTCATCCTCTTCTCTAGTATTGATACACATGATCAAGTATTATTTTTAAAAGAATATCTTCTATGCATTCCATTGGGATCTGAAAACCCACCACCAAACCTATAATACAACCATCCTAAACTTGTAACAACCCAGTCCAAACCACTAGATTCGATCCAGAGCACAACATGACCTCATGAGAACCACCTCTTATTCAAGAGTCTATCGACTAATAGTAGGGGTATAAATCCATCAGTGGGGATAAAATACTATTAGTATCCTGTCATATAAAAATTAATAATAATGAAGAAATCTAATATATAATCATAGTAAAATGACGAAAATAAAATATGAAATTTATGTCATAAAATAAATAAAAAAATATCCCACGGTGGAAAGACACACTAGAGTATAAGTGTAGTTGATAAAAAAATAAAAAACCTTGAAACATCACTATAGAGTCTGTCCTGATCCCACCTCCAATACTGTGATCCATTGCTTGAGGATTCCATGGATCCATTTCCCTTGGATGGATACAAATACATGATGTCTAAATGTACATCAAAATTCTTGTGAAGGGTGTCAGTAATTAATCCATGTATGAAACCAACAATGTATCATTAATCAATGTGGTTAGGTAAATAATGTGTATTCCATAATAGTGTTAAATGTGCAAGCGAACTAACAATACAATATCGAGAAACCATGGGATAACCTAACCACAACGATCCTCATTTACACATAGTTCATAACTATTGTAGAAGTAATTTATTTATATAAGGTGTAATTCAGTACTATCCCTAATCCCATGTCAAACATACTTCATTATGATCATTTCACCCTCACAATATGTTGAGTACATAACATATCGCCCATTTTCCATGAACTTTTTACAGGAAGAATAAATGAAAACTGATAAAGATGTACAATATGTCACCAAATCCAGCATTGATCCCCTTCCCAACATTAACATTGTGTTTTATCATTTTCTATACAATATTTTGACGAATGTAATTTTTGGATGATGAATGTCTCTCATCTGGAATCTATCCTAGTTTTACGTGCTCCACCTATGTCATATCCACATGGTAATTACCATCAATCTAGTGTCAATCTTAGTCCAGGGAAAAATAGTATATCAATGAATGCATTTAACATACCTCGACATATTATCAAATAAATATCTAATAATCAATATGTAGTGTTTTTGCAGTGATGCTAAAATGTAATATTCATGATCCAGGTCTTTTCTTTTATTCCAACACATAGATTATTGTAACCAATATTTATATTTATTTTCTTTTTTATGAATACAAAACCTGAATTGTTTTAATTTTAGTTAATTAATTATTTATACTATAACATTATTATATTAGCTAAGTATATAAGTCATACACAATGACCTAAAATGGACTCTTACAATGCTGATCTGATCCTATATGTCATGAACATTTTTTATTCAGATTCTAGGGTAGGATCAAAATCATAAAATCCATGATAGTAAATTATTTTGATCTGATATAAATTTATTTGGAAATATTTTATTCTATATTCAAACTATGATAAATATAATCATCTTACAAAATTTTCGTGGTGTTGAAAAATTAAAATTCTAATTAAATTAAATATGAGGTCTTAGTATTGTGCACTCTATGAGAGTTCATTAATGTTATTTAATGTTTATTATTATGTATATTATGTGTTATAGTATCTGTTATAAAATATTTTGTTCTATAGAGAGTAAATTTTTAACAAATTATCAAGTAAATACTTGGTTAACATATTTTTCATGAACATTAAATAGAGATACAACCACTTCAATAAAATATACATTAGTGTATTATAAATGAAATGGTAAATTGTGAGTTTAGTGGAAAATAAGTATTAAAATATATACATGATGACATACTTTATTTAAGAGTTTGATAGATCTAGTTCAAGCACTGAGGTTGAAGATTCATTTAATGAGTATTTTGAGAATAATTTGAGATAGTACAACATACTTGGTTAGACATCATTCCATAGAACTCATATACTAGAGGGATCTAGGTTCAATAAATACTCACAAAATTCATAATCAAACTTGTTATGTGGTTCTTTATTTCTTTTTATTTGTCTTTTGTGACTAAGAGGGTTTATGTTATACTATCCATTAAAAGGGAATACATTTTCGCGTTACGAATCCCCTTAATATTTATTTCAGAGTAGTACCTCTAGGGGATGAAGGAAGTATTTTTTTCGATTGTTCCACTATGAGAAATGTTGTATTTTCGGGTTCTACATCAATGTGAAAAATGAAGAACTATTCAGGTTGTCTCTCTATGTTTAAAAAAAGGAAATTAATTCATGGGTTTAAGCCAATTGTGGATAAAAAGGATTTTTAATTAGGTTTTGATTCTATGTGTAAAAATATTATTGTAATATATTATATTGATAGTTTTTTATTCCTATTTGGGTTTGATGGGATTGAGGGTAAACACGTATAACATTGACATGAACAACTATAAAAATATATCTTGTTAATGCTATTATTTTATATATACATTATTAATCATTTTACTCTAATATAATTTCCATTAAATTTTTTGAAAAGGATATTTCATCCCCCCATCTATTCCATTCATCCATAACCTCTTCTAGGACCAATAGGAATCACATATTCTTTTAGGAAGGATGAAATGGCAGGAGCATCATGATTTTGAAAACTATTAGAATGAAATAACACTATATATGGATATAAATATAACTAAATCAGGTTAATAAGTTGGAAGGTATTAATTAATGGTATTGTGTGATTCACTATGGATATTAATTAATTCTCTCAACTGTTTTTAAATCATTCGATACATTGTTACCATAGCGAACCTTGCTTCCCCAATAGGATAATATATTACTATTCATCTGGTTTCTATGCTTCATACATTATTTTTTCCAAGTTATTAATCATTTCTAGTATATAATACCCATAAATAGTAGGATTCAAGTAATACTAACTCATACAAAATGTATTTTTTTTGTTATTCCAATGGGTATGATCAAGGTAGGGTAATTTAGTAGTGAATCTGTGTGAAGAAATACAATAGTAGATTGTGACTCTATGTGATAAAAACTCATCTTTGGTTTTTTCTTATAGAATATAAAAAAATAGATTTAAATGATTTTTAATCCATTAAAAATAGATATATTCAATTTTTAGTGGGATTCATTTATATATATGTTTGAGAGGGTGTAAGAGTAGAGTATGATCAATTATATATAAAATCTCTAAAAATATATGTGTTCATTTATCTATACTTTTGTATCTTTTTTTACCTTATATATTATCTAATTTAATTTATTTATAAAATTTAAATCACCTCCCTATATCATTAAAATGTTCCCACATTATGACATATCATATAATATATCTTCTTTAAGAGTGATCACCCATGAATGTTCAGACCTTCTCATGGGCTATTCAGAAGTTGATAAGACTTCCCATCCTTCATCACATCCAATAGTATTCTTATTCATTTGAACCGACTTATTTAATATTTTTTATTAATGGAATACATCTTGGATGATCATAATGATCTCAATATATCTAGAAGAAATATTGGGCTCTCTTGTTTTTCCCACCTAGAGTGAAAACATTTCTCTTTTCTTCTTCCTTAAATTTATATTATCATGGACACGAATATTTTTTTAAATTTTGAATATAGATATATTAATTAACAATCACCACATGACTCTCTTACTCATTTCATCTATATTTATTTTCCCAAACCACATGATTGTGTTCCCATCATCTTTATATATTCTATTTTTTCTGTAACGACTTGTGTTTACTACTCTTTTAGGAATATTTAACTGGAATAATTCAGGGGGTGATTGATATATATATATATATTTGTAGATTTTTTTTGAATATTTGTATCATTGTAAAAAAATAACATTAGAATAGTGAAATAAGTATAAATAAAAAACAATGGTGGATATGAATATTCATGTATGTCACTCCACAAAGTAGAAGTCTAACCCTCTTGGAATCCTAGTTACTATGTAGTTAATAAACCCACACCTCCCTACTTCTATGACCCGAGATATTTAATATCCCCACCTACCACATCCAACAACCTAAAAATATCTTAATCCAAACACGTCTCTAATATTATTAGTTTATTAATAATCAAAACCTATCCTAAAAAGTGCTATGGTAGTAATACCTCTATAAAAGCAGCAACACAATAAATCCCAAGTACCAAGGCATGATTGATGTATTATATCCTTGGTCTCACAATCCTATACTTCAAGAAAAAAATCTTATCATCTCCACAACCTTGAAAATCCTCCTTGTCATTAACCTGAAGGAATTGATCTCTCCAATTTTATGTAGAATTCATAGCTTCAAGTGCCCACATTTTTTCTCTCAGAACCAACCTAATAGATTTCAAAATCACAATTAGGTGTGCCTTGGATAAAGAAAAACCTAACTAGATAGTAGAAGTGAATTAGAATCAACATTCCTATAACCTATAATGAAAATTTGATGTCTAACATAGTCTGATATTTCAATATAGCTTCTCATAATTCATATTGAAAAGTTGATTTCTCTTGAACAACACAAAAAACTACAAATGTGTTCATAGGTTCAGAAACCAAGTCAAACCACCTTTGATCACCCATAAGCATTGAAATACATTTCTTTGAACATAACGTAAATAATCAAAATTATCAAGGAATAGTAGAAACCAAAGCTCATCAAACATAGGTGTCATGTTAGATGTCAACCCCATATGAAAGGAGAAAATAACCACTGAACAAGTTCCAAATATAGTACCACTCAATAAAATCTTTCCTTACAATGATTATAGTCTATTATGTTCACACATTTACTCGTTATGTCCAAAATTAAATGATCAACAATACTAAGATGTTTTAGTAATTTGAATTCATAATAGAACTATATTTTATTTGATTCATCATTTATTCAAATGATCTCACATTTTTATTACACCACTAATACAAAGAATGAGGTCATCTATTCTTTTCTTCAACAAATACTTTTCATCCATTTATCAACACCTTTCACAAGAATGTTTTATATAATGGAATATTTTTAATGTATGGATGCATTTGTGCGCCCATATATACTAAACCATTAGTTATGTTTAGACTAAAAGAATATAAATTCATAGAAATATAAAATGTGACAAAAAATTCATAATCACCTACTAGAACATGGTAATTCTCTTTTTGGTGAGGTGGTTTATATTTCCCTATCCATCTCTAAAGACCCCAACCACTATAAAGAAAAAAATCCTATGGAAATCAAACATAAATCATAGCAAATATAGACATTAGAACATAATTTTTTTTATTATATAGTTATAAGAATATAAGTGTCCCCACTCACCATGTATTGGGATATAATCACTCTCTGTCTATACAAAAAATTGTTGCATGTATAGAATATCAAAATAATAATGAAGCAACACTATGAGGAAAGCATGTCTGTATCAATGTTATATAGATATGATAACACAATGGCTAGAAGGTACAATCGTATGATGTTTTCCTAAAAAAATATTTTACACTTCCTAGAAATCACTGATAATTAGTGGGAACTAGAATGTGTTCCTATAGAACCATCTAGTGGTTAGATGTGTTCACATGTCACCCTTGGTAAATGAATGATGATCTCGTACTTAAGTCCTCCATAGAACAATTTTTCAATATAAAATGAGTTAGTTGTTAAGAAAAAAAATATAGATATTATATATGAATGATTGTTTTGGTACTCTATTTGGATCTATTCTTATCAAGATGATATATGGTCCATTAATTCACCTGAATACATCGGTTTCATATGTTGCCCTATTTTCTAGTAGCATTGGTTATGTTGATCCTATCACCTTTATAAAAACATCATTATTGTTTGTAAATATAATTTTATAGAATTTATGGATGAGTTTTTTTCTATTCCATTTGTATCACCATTTCAACATGATACTAGTGAACATGACAAAATATCTCTACAAAATTTCAATCTCTTTATTATGGCTGAGTCTGATCTGCAAAAATTACAATGTATTTTGTGACTCAATATTTATATTCATTGATGTCATTTTCTCAAACACCATATTCATTATATTAGTAATAATATATTTGAACAAGTCCACCAGAACTACCGTCCTGTAGAATCAGCAATGATCAGTGGAGAGAGAATTCAAGAAAGTTAAGAATGAAAATGATGAAACTAGTGAATATGGAATCATTTAAAAATAATTGATGATTCCTTATGGAATAAAGAAAATAAACAAGATTATTCAAGAACCCATTATAAACTCCCTCTCTAGAAAAAATAATGAACACAAAAAAATTATAGGAATAATATACGGTTTTTGATAGATAATAGTGTGTTTCTATTGAGTACACGAAAAATTGTAAATGAAATAATATGAGATCCATAGAAAAGAGAAAAAATAATAATAGTTGATAAATAGAAGAAGAATATTCGAGGGGATATCCACTAATCCAAGTACTAATCCTAATGATATTCTAGATACACTACCTCAAAAAATTTTATATGTCCCCATTACCCTCATCTTTATTATTTATAATTCCAACAAAACATAGAAAACAACCCAACTAAAACTTATCTCAATGACATCACTCCCTAAAGTAGTTTATTATTACTCATAACATACCCCCCAAATATATATAAACATAATACATTTTTAATAGTATCCACACAACATCACCCTTAAAATAACATGTTGCCCATGCTCATTATACATAGCCTCACTATCCTACACTTCAATCACACTATCTGATCAATACAATTTTCAGATTATCATTTTTATTTAAATATAACTTAATCTTTGTAAATGTAGATATTTACATTCCAATGAGATAAAAAAAATTAAAATATTTCACCGTATAATTATAATATCATTACCTTTATAATCTATAAAAATACTACTTGTAATTAGTTCTTTAATATTCTTGAAGGCATGCATAAACACTATCATATTTGTGACTCTTTCATCCGTGTTTCAAATCTACCTAGAAATATTTCATTTTCATCACATACGATGTCATTGAAAAAACTATATATCATTAAATATTTTCAATTTCAAAATTATCCTCACCTCATTTATCATTAATATGAGGACTCATAGTATAGAAATTATCTCCATTGTTTGGAACATTTAGTGAAACTTATTTAACTATCTCAACATCCATCACTGATTCTTTTTTATATAATCCCGATTATAATGTTTGTTAATGATTTTTAGTTAATGAATGTATGAAAATTTTCATATTGATTAATTTTCTTCAAAATATTTAATTTTGTGATTCATATACTTAACAAAATTCTTAATGTATATTGAAATTTTAAAATACTATATTGGAGGAAATTCACATTCCAATATTCTTATCAAATATATTTTAGAATGATAAATGAGACTAGTTATGTTTTTGACTATCCACATTCACATAGAACATATCCTTAACTATACCAGTGATCCTCTTGTTGATGTTTAATATTATCCTTATCAAATAACATATTGTACTTACAAACTCATGAATAATTCTTACAGTGTCATAAATCATCCTTATAAAGTCAAAAACCATCCTAAAAATGCCACAATTCATAAATATAGATTAAATATTTATCCTAATGAGTTGTCCCTTTGGATAATTTTTTCAACTATAATTCTATATGGATTCTTACAATGTCTAAATGAATTATCTACTACATTTCTTAACTAATTTTCCTACACCCGGGTGAACTGTATAAAGTCAATTCCATTTCTCTTTTATGATATGTTTTCTGAGGGGAAAATATTCAAATTAAAAAAGATCATCCTTTGGAAGAAAAATAGTGTAATAAAATTTTATCTTATATAAAAATTTAATATTCATTTAAGAAAATAAATGATTTCAACTCCCTCAACATTTTTCATCATATATTAAGAAAAAATATAGCATCATTTTATTGTGGGTTCAATTGTGACTTTTTGAGAATATGTAAATGTGTTTGTAAATTTATTTATGATTTTTTTCATAATATTTTATTTATAATATATTAATTTTATTACATAAAATATGTTAGCAATGATAATTCTATGTTTTTTTTGTGTAGCATCTTATTTCATGGGAATTGGTAAAATTTTCATTATTTAACAAACTTGTAAACATTTTTCAACAAAAATGATATATTAATATATGAAATGATGATTTTACAAAAAAATAATTTTTTAATCAAACAACATTTATTTTTAGTTAATTTTTTCCTCAAAATAAAAATTATGTTAAAGGGATTGTTACACATACAACACAAAAAAACATCAACACATTTTATTAAAAAAATTAGACTGCGGTAAAGTAGCCTTTGAATTCGTGGTTATAATAAGCGGTTTCATAATTATGAAATATATGTATAAAAAAAGTAAAGGTACATTTTTATACATATGAACTAATAAAAATCATTTACTATAACTAAATAACTAATAATATTGTTTTATGTTTAGATTTATATTTTTCTAAATTTTTATATCTGTATGATTTATTTTAAAATGAAATATATAAAAATTAATGAAGGATAATTATATTGTTTATTTTTGGAAAAAGAAAATTACAAAATTTAAATAGTGACTAATGAGAAAAAAAATGATAACAACTAATATTTGAACGACTTTTTCCAATAAAAACAGGTTTTCACTATATTCTGTGATTTTAATTAAACGTTAACATCCTAAATTTTAAAATTTCATTTTTAAAAATTAAATTTTATTTTGGGATTCAATATTAAAATATTATTATGGGATTTATTTTATACTAATTTTTTTTTGAAAATTTTGATTCATAGGTGAATAGTATAATATATCAGTTTTATAAGTATCATGACATTAATGATATCATAATGGTATATGAATTACATAAAAAATTGAAACCTATTTCAAAACAAAAAATATCACTTTGCATTTCATTGGAACATTTTATTTTGAGATATATTTAGTTAGTTATGTATTCTGGTAGTTTTTAGATTTTGGAGTTTGAGAATGTTAATGTTTTTGGGAAAAGGATCATGGTGCATGGGTGGCACACAAGTAGTGGAAACTATGTGGCCAACCATGTGCATGGGTTATTTTATAGGCAATGATTCTTTTCAAAGATTGGTAATGGTTGGACTAATTGTGTGTTACTCTCTAGAAATTGTGTTTTTTTTGAGATAATAGATCCTACAATATTAGCGTACAACGTTTCTGACCCTACAGCCACACCATACAAGGTTTCTAGTTTATTAAAACGAATTATTTTTTTCTTACCATTTTTTCTAAATTAAAAATTAAGGACTTATCCATTTTTTCTTCTCTCACTCATGTGTATCCTCTGTCCCATGACTTGGAGCTCTCGTCCCTATGATTTTGGTGGATATCTTGCTTCATTTGGATTTTCCTTCAAGGTATTCTTGGATTTATCTTGATTTCATATTTCTTCTCCATTATCCATCCATGTTCTTCGATTTCCATATATTATGGAAACCCAAGATTTTTATTTGGAAAACAAAAGTTTGTTGATGGGGGGTTTATAAGTTTTCCATTAGATTATGTGTATGAGGACCCCTCATACTTTAATCGTGTTGTTTCCATGGAAGGAAATAATTTTTTATTGGGTAGCGATGTATTTTTCTCTATATAAGGACACTTTCAATGGATTTTTATTTATTCATGATTTCTTGTGGTTTTTGTTTATGAAATTTCCCATAATTTGAGATATTATTGATATTTTATCACCATATATTTTAGTTCAGAAAGCCGGTTACAAATATCCTGGATTAAATTGGGTTTTCAATGGGAGTTTTCATTGATGTACTCCATGGGTTTGTCAAAATTGATCAATCCTTTTTTATACATTAAAATAGGATTCTAAATGGAGGTTTAAAATAGTTATTTAATTCTGTTTAATGCATGGCTTGTTATGGGAAATGATGGTTAATTAAATTTAATTATAAACCTCTTATGTTAATAGAACATGTTGTTGTTTATATGCATGGAATTGTGTACTACAACAGAGAAAATGGGGGAGTGTGTCATTGTCTTAGGAGAATGGAGATCGTGCCTACATTTTCATTTTGATAAGGAAATTTTTCATGTGGACCATGAGTTCACATTAAGGGAACAATCTCAACCAGACCAATATTTCCCATGGGATATTTTTTATACATAAAGATTGAGGGAGCCCATGTAAATGATGTTTACCAATGGATAGAGTGAGGTGTTGGAGGTTTGGTTGGAGGAATACCAAGGGGGATTCCCAAAAATGTTTTATTATCTTATAAAATTGTAAACCTAATTTCATTATATGTAACACTGGATCCAATTGTTAGATATCCTAACGTGTATTTTATATTACTTAGTTGGTTTTAATTTTTTTTTCTTTGATGTTGGTGAATTATATGGTTATGATATGTTATGTTCATGGACATTTTCCATTATTTTTTTATAATGGTTTTTTATTTATTCCCATGTTTATTCTATGTTTTGGTGTATTGAGTATTTTTGTGTTCAATGGATTTATTTTTTTATTTGAAATTTTTTTTACCTTTTTTTTGAAATATGGTTTGTTTGGAAAACCCAAATGTAATTATAAAGCATTTTTTTCACGTTAAGAAGATTTTAAAATGTGGTGTTTGTTTTTAAAATGTATTTTTAAATTACAATTATTGGTTTTCATTTGTAATGTCCTTACGTCAATTCAGGGTGTTATCCTATAAGGGTTTATTCTTCACAACCTATATATGTATTCGGGCATATGAAGGCCTTGTTTTTCATGTCATGGGTAAGGGAAAGGGAACCATACCATTTTTTTCCTTTATTTATTTACAATGTCTATGTTCATTTTGGGATGGATGATACATGACTTTATGGATTTTTTCCCTCAAAAAGTATTTTTCAGATCTTGGCTATTGGGGTGTTATGAATGTTTGTTTTGGAATGATTCCCAGATTTAATAAATGACAATGGAAGTTAAATGTATTTTTCTTATTTTTGATAAGTGATGTTAT
Organism: Viscum album; assembly: GCA_963277665.1. NCBI lineage: Eukaryota > Viridiplantae > Streptophyta > Magnoliopsida > Santalales > Viscaceae > Viscum > Viscum album. Next base: position 1,047,972,545 of record OY728130.1, on the reverse strand, counting down.
GATGTTATGATAGCAATTTTTTTATCTTGGATGTGTTTACTTGGATAATTCTTTATATATGTTCAGATTATTCTTATTGGTTGGAAGGGCCCTCCAATTCATTGACAGGACCTGTTATATTCTCAAGGGGAAATTTATTCCAAAATGGTTATTTGTGATGGTATAGTGCATATCTTCATCATGTGGAAATTGGGAACACACTATAGGTTATGTGAAATATTTTATCGGCTGATGGGTTAGGTCAAATCAGGCTAGTTCTATACATTCAATATTTATCTTATATGAAACATTATAAATTTGAAAATATTTATCTAAATATATATATATATATATATATATGTATTTAACATTTTAGAACATAAGTTATATTTTCCTCAAAAACTATTGTAACGTGTTATAAATTTATTATATTTTAATTAATTATTATAAATAGTAGAAGATAAATTAAAATAAATAGACTTCATATTTGTAATCATACTTTCCAAATAATTTATTAATAGATATATTATTTTTAGGGAAATAATAAATTACGTAAGTTAAAATTAGTTAAAGTGGTAAAAACCAAAATGATAAAAGAATTAAACCAAATGGGTAAAATACCTAAAAGTTTTAAATATATATAAATTATTGACTAGATAGGTTATTAATTAACAATGAATAGTCACCTCTCCATTATTTTTCTTATATGGATACATGTTCCGTTGATTGTAACATGAAATTAATATATAGTTGTGAAAATTTTAAAAAAGTAACCCCTTTGGCTTATAAAAGGAGATCAAATGCATCCCAATACCCCTCACACCAAAATATATTCTTTTTGACAAAATCTACCGAAAATATCTCCACAACACTCATATACATGAAATATAATTCATTCTAACAGAAAAATACAACTCTTCAAAGGCTAAATCATTTTCGATAAATGGATTGTTCCAGGGAATAATGGTAAATTCTTAATCACTCATTTTTCATTTCCATTCCGCTATTATACTACCTCATTCAATCGTATTACCCTTGTGATGACATAATTCATTCAGTATATTATGTAAAATACAATTTTATTATGTAAATTTAATAATCATTTTTTCCCTTCCCTAACAATTCAAAAAGTAAAAATGGTGTTCATGTTTACGTGCAGACTTCCATCTATAGGATTATTTTTTTTATTTTTATGCATCACCATAAATTTCTTGATCAAAGAGGATATTTAAGGAATAAATATTATATTTATGACATGATTCTATTTCTAATTTGATAAATCAATTTCAAACATTATACTATATGAAAAACCAAAAAGTATTCTGTGTGTACGTACATTCCACCGCCCCCAAAGAATATTATTATTCAATCTCATTACCATTGTACGAGAATGATTATATGTAATTATATAATGAATTAATTATATTTATATAATTAAAATGGTTATTTTTATGATTATATTAACATTTAAAATTTTATTGAAGTACCTACTCTTGTGTTGATTAAATTACCAATACAAGTTTGTCACTGATTATATCTTAACAAATTATCACTAAAAATTTCATTGTATTAAATTAAATCATTATAAATTTTTATATATCATTAGTATTGGCACATAAAATAATTTATTAATGATGAACATTGTATCGAAAACTGGGGACCATTGTCAACATCTTAAGAGTTTTGAAAAACACTCAAAAAACATTAACACCCAATGATGAATATAAACTAAAAATAACTATTAAATGTATATTAATTTATTATAATTGAAGTCAATGAATGTAATATAAAATTATCTAGTTTTAAAAAAGGCTATCAATAGGGATATATTTATTATAACTGAAATTAGAAAAAACATAACGATAGTTGAGTGAAATGTAAATATATTTTGATAACTAATTTTTCCTTATTTGATTTATAATGTTTCTTATGGAACATAATTCATCTATGATCCCTATATTATTGTATTTAACATTTTATATGATATTCATCAATGGGAATTTTCATTTTAATCTATATATTTTTTCTTGGGTGAACTTTTTAAAAAAGTAAAATTGTGTTTCAAATTTTTGTCATCCCCTTTAATGATGATTTATTTTCTATATTCCTGTTCTCTATTCCCAATAATGATCTTATTTGGAAACCTAGTTATGTATTATAAAATATTTGCTTATTTTTTCACTTTTCCTATTTAGAAAAATGATTTTTTATTATATTTATTATTAGGGTGTTTTCAAAAATTTTATTTTAAAATATTTAGAATAATATTCATTTAAAAATCATAAATTTTATCTCTCACTGAAAATTTCTTTTGGCAGTACAAAATATTTTTTTGGATGAATATTTATTGATATTTCATTGTAAAAATGTTTTGAAAATATTTATCATTCCAAATTCCCAATAATGATTACTTTTTAATTCATTAGAAACTTTTTGTCATTATAGTAGTACAAAAGAATGTTTTATAAATTTTCGTGTGTGTTGACTGAAAAATATCATTATATAGTAAAGTCATATATTAGAATTAATAAATTAATCAACTTTTGGAAATACTTATTTTGGGTGATTAAAATTTATGAATCGACAAATCTACTATTGATATCACATTTTGTGATAAAATTTGGAAATAATATAAAAACCATTTTATATCAATGGGTTTTCATGAAATAATGAATGATTGATATATTGTGGAACATATATCTTGGGATGAATGAAATGTAGGGTATAATATAACCCTAAAATGAATTTTTTAAGGTTTTAAATATAATTAGAAAATGAGGGTATGTTTGAATATTATTTCTATATTCAGAAAATGATGTGTAGACACTATTGTTATGTTCAAAAAATTATGTGTGAAATTATTTTTAACATTAAAACTAAGATATAGGGACACTATAACAATGTTAAATATATATTTTTTAGATGGAGGTAATTATAGCTTCTCTCACAAGGGTTTTTTCATTATAAAAAAAAGGTACCAAGCATTTATACAGAATTTGTCTATATTACATGTTTAAAATATTTTATGTGGCTCGTGTTCATGGTATCACTTTACCACACTAATATTAGATAATATATGTTTGATAATTTGAGATTTCATGGAGAAATTATATTGGTTCATATCACTTTTCAATCAGTTATTTACCCCTCAGTCATTTTTTCTTACGCTTAAGATCTAACCCTTGATGAAATGTGATTATGTTTTTTCCATACTGGGAATTTTAAATCACCCCTTTTTATGTTTTTCATTCCCTTATTTATGATGGTTATTATATCCTATATGAAGTCAAGAATGAGGTATTGTGTTGTGTGATATATGAATAATTGTCGTAATATTATAAAATTTGTTATTTATAAAAGATGATATATAATGGTAATAAACCTTTGATTCACATTATAGTGACATTAATTATGAGATGTAATGTTTGAAATTATAAAAATGATTCAAAAGATATGCCTGATTTGTTTCGTTCAACTCAGTTGAAATTAAAGGATATATTTGGTCGCTAATAAAACATAAAAAAACATATCTTTATAGGTGAGATTAATATGAGTCGCGAAAGATATGATACATTAAAATCCCATTGGTTTTTATTCCAAGGACCAAGTATATATAAAAAATAAAATGTAAGCTCATTAATTTTCTATAGGTTATAGTGTTATCCATTATTAAAATATTGTTACATATTCATAGAACAACATCGATGGGAGAAAACATGAATATAAATATAAGGGTTTTCATGAACCCTAGTAATGTTATATTTCTATTCAACTTTATGTCTATTCCCTCCCTCTTTGCATCAAGGGAATATTTTTTTATTTCAAAATGATGTTACATTCAATGTGTTGTTAGGTTGAATTCCAAAAATATTTAAATATTCCAACATAAGAAGGAAATGATGCTTAAGACTAGCTTGATTAAGAATGAAATGAGCATTCAAATTCTCTTAAATTTAGAAAATCCAATTAGCAAATATAAGGAAATCTATTCAGAAAAAGGTTGTTGGTGGAATATAATAAACAAATCCAATAAAATTATGTGGTGGGTTTTACTTGAGTTAGACATCCAATAGGTGAAACTAAATACTTTCATGTTTGAAGACTACTGTATCAAGGTTCAACATTAAGCTTATGCTTTTTTTTCTAGTGTTAGATGAAATTTTAATGAATATTCAAGATGAGATTACTATTTTCATGCTTTTTGATGATGATATTGTTAAAATTGATGTTTCTAAGTGACATTAATTTTTATGTTAGATCATTGTAGAGAGATTTTAGAATAAAAATGATTACATATTAGTAAAGAATAAATAGAATATATATAGTGTTGTTTTAGAAAATTATTCCCCTATAACATTTTTGGATATGATATTTAGGGACCATGTTATTATAATAGATGAATTTTTTTATATTAAGACTCATTTATACTAGGTGGTGGAGAAATTAAGGTATATTTTTCTCATAGGATTAAATACATTGGGTAAAAATTATAAAGTATTCTAACTTAATTTTAGATTATAAAATTCGTCTTAAATTGAAGTTTAAATTTTATAAGACTATTATTTAACCAACAATTCCATATGGATGTCTGTGTTTAATTCAGTGAGATTTCATGAATAAAAAATAAGGGTAACATAAATTAAATTGTTAATATTTCCATGTTGACATTCTGAGATGGATAAGGTTAGAAATGACTGATTTTAATTGAAAACTATAGTGGTTATGATTTATAATAAGAATACTATTATATGATTAATATTTATTTATATTTGTTATAATAAGACATAGGGATTATGCTATTAAAAGTGTAATCCTATTGATAAATTTAATTATTAGAAATGTTTAACATAGAACTAAATGGGCCCTTAAAAATAATAAAGGGTTATTTTTTTATAAATTGGTTCAAAAAATTGTGGTTTTAAATGGACCTAATTTGAGACGATTGATTCATATAGATGACCAAATTTTATTTGGTTTAGAGCTTGTTTGATGTAGTGGTTATTATTTTTAAATCATAAGGTATATATTGATTCTTCATATACTCATTGAATCATTTCATCATATATTCCCATTATATCTGCAATCTTAGGATTCTAAGTCATCCTACAGATGAAATGTTATGCCAATGATTTTGAGAAGGACGAATAGATAAACCACATAATCTAAAAAGATTCACTCTAATGAATTTTTGTTGCTACATTAGACCCCTTGAAATCCTAGGAGCCATAATATCATCTAAACATCGTATAACATAAGGAGAATGATGAATCCCTATTCTAGAAAATATCCCATCATATTGATAACACTCTATTTCTACCAACCAAAAAATTCCTTAAGCTCCAACACGACATCAACAAGCATGAAAATGTACTACCAGAATCTTATACATTATTTCCTTTCCTATCAATAATATATAAAACGGCTATTTTCCAGATGAAATACCTTAATCTATAAGATCCCTTAAAATATAGTGAACCCCATGTGGAATGCATGTAAGGGATATGAGGACTAAAATGAGACTTTTTTTAAAATTTATAACCAAATTAGTAATGGAACCATAAACTATGTATGTGAAATATTTTTCAAGAGAGGGGGATTAGTTTTTATCTTTAGAGAATAAATTTCAAGTGATCATTCATGTATAACTATATTGTCTATATGTATTAATATATATGATCTTTAATTACCCATGGAATTCTATCAAGAATGGAAGTGCCTATTATAGGATTTAGTCACCTTTATCTTATTAGCTTTTAGGGACCTACATATTTTTTCTGTTAGAATTACTATTTATATAGATTAATGTTCAGTGTTTAGGGTTTTAGAAAGTAGGATTAAATCACTTAATTTTTAATTGATTCAATATGTGATATCCTTATTATTCTTGAAATTTTATTCATATGTCTTGTTCTTCTTCATTTTTTATATTCTCAATTTTACATTTGGGTTATACTTGTTGAGTGTGAATTTTTTTTACTCATTGTTAATGTATTACAAGGGAAAAAAATATTCACCTAATCAAACACCACAATAAGATAAAATATATCCTAATAAATGATGGAATGAGATTGACTGAGTGGTGAAGTGTATGGAGATTTCATATGTTAAATGGTAGGTTATCACTCTTAATAGCTCTATATTACCATTTATTACTAGGAGTTTCTTATAATATTGAAGGTGAGACCTCTATTGGATATTTGGGTAATTTAGAAGAACCCATTCATTCACATATACATTTTATTTATGTTACATTGATTTTTTTAATGCTATAACTACCGTTATAGACACCAATGGTTGGAGGTTTATGATTATAGAGTCTCATTGAGTAGTAGTACGAAGAGGGGATATCATTTAAAAATATGATAACATGGTATAAGTTCTATTACCCTTTGATTAATAACATATATATATTCTAATTTTTATCTTAGTACTTATATCTTACGTTCTCATGAATTATAAAAAAACCCCTACACAAACACACTGAAATTCCGACGCTATGAAATTGATCCCTTCCTTATAGAAAATATTTGGTCACCATAATAATGGATTTGATATCTAATTTTTATATGTATTTATGCACACATGACCTCTATGCTTGTATTAAATCATTAGCACAATTTTTTAGGATGATTTCTCAATTAATTAAATCATAACCAATAAACTTATTTTCCAAAAAAATATACTATTGTATTTATAATCACTTTAGATCTAAAAAAGAACAAACCTATTGAGCATGTGTTGATTCAAAATTTTTTGTTAATTATTTTTGTTTTGATTCTCAAAAACACTAACATTGATGATACAAATTAAGTTTATTTTATGTTAATTTTAGGAAAATAATATTTTTATAATATTTATACTAGAAATATTTTTCAGTTATTGATCTTCCTGAAAATATTTGTTAATGTTTTCTGGATGAGTTTTTGAATGTATTTCAGAAACCCTCTTTATACCCTATATGTGTATGTGTAATGTAAGGATCTAAAATCCTACAATTTGAAGAAACATTTGGATTATATACCATACATTATAAAGAAACCATATGTTTGAGGAATGGATTGTATGGTCCATCAATCCTCTATTTTCGAACACCCATACATTATCAAGACTACATTCATAAACAACCCCATGTCTGGATTTTTTTCATCACACGAAGGAACCATATGTTTGGCTATTCAACATTAGAGTTTTAAATCTATAATATTATCCACGATTTATTTAATAGTCTTTATGGAAGTGAATATATATTCAATGGAACATTATGATCGATTCGGAGGCTTATATTAAAATAAGTAAAGATTTTATATTAATAATGTAATTTACAACTATATTAAATGTTTTTTATTTCATTTATTAATTTTTTATTGTGTGATATTTTAGGAAATTGATTCAATCAAATCTATTCAATCTTCAATATAAATATCAAGATTATCTAACTTTAAATAAAAAATGAGGATATATACAATAGACATATACAAAGGAAAATATGTGTTTGAAAACAAGTATTGTGTCATTTCCTTCAGAGACACACTTTGGAGTCGTATGTGTTTTCATCTATCTAATAGACTCACTATTGTTTCTATTGAAGGTAATGAATATTTTTTTTACATATTATTCTGACATATCAGACAATATTTTTTCGTAGATTCACATTAGTTACATAAATGTTTAAACATATGGCTTGTGTTTTCTTTGCTACTTTTTGAAGAAACCATATGAAATTGTAGAAATCCATAAACTATTGTCTGTTATTGAAGATCAATTAAATCTATTAGTTGCTACTACATCTATGTTTTTTAATCTTATATCTCGATCAATTCAATTTGTATTGATTTTTTTGGATTTTCAACTTCTCAAAATTAGTTGTAGTAATGTGTCATCTTTTTTTACTAAGCTATGGATTTTTTATTCACTATAAATGATATAGAATATAACACCACAAAAATTTATGGTATATAATATATTTAATTTCATTGATGTATTGGGTTGTATTATGCACCATGATTATCTTGCGTAATACACATCACCATATTAGAAGGTAGTATACACAACACTATTCTCGTCTTTTGTTATAGACAATTTCATGCCCATTTGATTGAATTTATTTTCTGCAATGCTGATTATTGATTTTGATAATCATATAACATAAATATGTTTGAATTATGTTATATGAAACACCAAAGTATGCTCTCACTACATGAATATTTTACATGGCTGGCGTTACACGCATGAGAATCCTTCCTCGATATCTTTCATTGTACGCAATACCGAGTTTCACTAAACAAGGATATATTATTAAAATATTATTATTTAATAGAATATAAACTTGAATTATGAATATTATTATCCTCCTTTTAAATTTTATAACATTAAAATTCATCTTAAACATTTTCTAGAATATGATATGAGAACAAAATCAATTTTTCAGATAAAAGAAGGATTTTTTAAAAAAATGACATTTTCATGCCTTTTGATGGAACACCCATTTTAAATTAAGTTTTAAACACCTTTTATATTATATTATTAAAAATAAACTTTTTTATGGAATCATAACATATAAATTTATTTATTTTTAATTTTATTTTATTTTTATGATAAAATTCAAATTTTGATGAATAGTGAAAAATAATGCATTTTAATACAAAAATGCATTTTCATCTAATTTATTTTTATAGTTACATTATCTTTTTAATTGTTTTTAATGTTTAATTTTATTTTATTTTTAATATTTATTCAATTTTAGGTCATTTTAAGTAATTTAAATTATATATTTGACTTTAATACTTGTCAATATTCTCATGGTTATTAATTTTTAAAAATAGAATTATTGTTTTTAACCATGGGAATTAATTATAACATAATTACTGCAACATCTATGTTTTAAATTTGGAGAAATTGAATCTATTTTTATAATCATAAGGTTCAAATTTTATAAATAGTTACCTTATTTCTTTGGAAATTATAAATAGTAATTTTGGTAAATATCTTATTTAAAAGAATTAAAAGATATATATGGTAAACAAGGATAAAAAAATAATATAATAATTTCATTAAACTCTGTGAAAAAATGTCTTAATCCTATTAGATGATTTTGTTCTTACCATGGTCTTCTATGGGTCTATTTTGGGACCCAATTGATTCACATGGATGTGAAAATAAAATTTTATAATAATTAATTTAAAGATAGTATAATTATAACATAAACATATATTTTTTTTTAATTTATTTTAATATATGGTTATATAACTAGTATTTACGTATATAAATACTCATTAGGAAAAGTAAAATAGTTTCATAAAAATTATATTTTATTTATAATTTTTAGACATTAGATAAATATATTTTTTATGACACATTTAAGATGCAGTGATTACCTCAGTAATGAATGATACAAATAAATGAATTTATAAGTATTAAAATAAATTTAATATGAATATTCTAATGTTATCCAAGAATTTTCATTATTCCATTGAAAAATTTGGAATGAGTTAATTCCTTTGGTGTGAAGTATTATTGTTGTTATGAATTTTTAAAAAATAAACTCTATATAGTATAAAAAATGGAAAAAATTCACAACATAAAACATAAAATAGTTTATTAAATGATATTAAATTTATAAAAATATAATATATGTAAAAATGGTTAATATAAGTCCAAATATATCATAAATAACATTTTTTGGGTCGTTTTAAATGATGTGGTAACTACATTAACCCACAATGTGTAAATAACATGATTTCACATTGAGATTAAAAAGGAAAAAATAAGGGTTAAAGAAAAAATAAAATGTTTAAAAAATTTTACAAACATTTCTAAAAAAAATTGGATTATAATAACGTGAACCAAAATCATCATATATTCGAATTAAATAAGATTTTGGCCATTTAATATATAAATTCAATATATAATAAATTGATATTTGAATACTTTCCGAAAATACTCATCTCGTCTCTTATAAAATGGCACCTCCTCTCTCTCCTCTTCACTACATTTTGAGATTTCAAGCTTATAAAAACCCTTACCATTTATCTTCTCAACATAACTACTAAAATTCTAGAGGTTCAGGGCTTGTCAAAACACCAAATCTAGTGACCTATGTGGAAAATTAAAGGAATCATGTTGAGGAAGAGGTAATCTCTTCTACTGATTCTTTCAAATTTATGTCTTCTTCTACTTATTATTAATTTTTGTTTCATTATTATGTAATAGAATAACTATCACTAATTTAATTATATGTTATTATAAATATGAAATAACCCTATTTCACCTTCTACCCCTCATACAAAAAATGAAATTACCATGCGTGCATACGTACAACTTACCGTCTCCACGCCATGGTGTAATCTATTTTTCACCACCACATTAAATGGATGAATATACTGGTGAAAATAATAAATATATGACCCAAATATCATTATTCTAATACTAATTTACTATAAAACATCCACTTCAATTCCATTCAAAAATTCTTGGAATGATATCATCACTCGTGCATACGTATAGCTTACAGTTTCCATGGTACCATGTGATTTCTTCTACATAATCATCATTAAACTATGATAATATTAGTGAATTGAATAAATAAATTTTATATATATTATACTCATACTATGATGTAAATAATATAACTATAACCTAAATGTAGTAATATGATCTTATCAAAGAATGCATAGATAACAACATAAAGTAGTTAATACATAAATAAAGAGTAACAATGAAATGTTACTAAAAACGAATTAAAATATAATCATATATGTTATCATAAATATGATACAGATTCTGGAATAAAAAATTATCATTATTTAAATTAGTATACTGGAGTTTTTGATACATACAATGTATATCATACCTAAGGTATGGGATAAATTTATCATCTCATTTTTATCTCATTTTGTTTATACGTAATTATTTACTAGGATTATATTTATCATAAATATATATGTTTTTTAAATAAAGTTTCATAAAATGATTACTATTATTCTATTAATTTTTAAATTATATTTTACCCCTTTTTATGTTTACTACTTGGTATGGAATGAATCTATATTTTGTTTACCATACAAGGATCTTTTGACTTTTTCGGCTAATGTACAAGAAGAATGTTTTATTAAACTTATACAATATAAACAATTTTTACATCATCATGAAACCTTATTTTCACAAAACTTCCTCTTAATTATTTCAAGAATATATTCATCAAGTTAATTTTCATTTAAAATTTAATGAAATTTTTAGAAAAGGAAACATTTTTTAAGAAGATATAATATTTTCCTCAAGAACCAAGTTCAAGTGGTTTACCAAAATTATTTTCCATCTATGATGATACTCTTTAAATATGGTTATGTTTTTATCAGTTTTATTTATATGATTTTATTGTGATAATTATTGAATGAAATTTTATATTGATGATGTTATGATATTTCAGAAACCTATTTTATTTTATTGGTTATCCTATGATGGATGATTTATATTTTTTTGGAACATGTAAGAATTATTTCATTATGAGATGGGTGGGACCTATATATCCCTCCAATGTATTTTTTAATTATTTATATCTCATGGGACAGACATGAATAGAATGAAAATTATATCCAATTTATTAATACAAGGATATAATGTAATGTAAATATAAGGCCCCAGCCTTAAACCTTACTTAATCTTGAGTTATTACACGATTAGACATTGAGGATCTTTTCGGGTTTAGAGTTTTAGAGAATTAGATCATAAAACTTGCATTACATTCCCCATATAAACAAATTGGTAACATAAAGATAGTATTATTCATTCCCATCAATGGAAACATATTTAAAATAAAACATGGATTCATTCTTGACACTTCCTTGACACTATCACCAAACCATGTACCTTTCCCTTGACCCGTGAAAAAACATTTCAAAAAACATGGGATGAGCATAAGATGCTCAGTATGGGATATAAAAATATGGAAAGGAAACATGGGTACATATATACATAAGAATGAGATCATACATTACCCATAAAACATAAGCATGTTAACATACCTCATCAAATCATGAATAAATTATAGAAATCATAAGACATAAAGGTAACTTGAGGCATTCATAACATTCTTATGTAGGGATTAACCCTCTTGGTTACGTTTGGAATACCCATCACATTATATTCCCTAAATCTCTTCGGAGAAACCTTAACGTTTCACTCCTTCGCGTTACCCAATGCATTGGAGAGATATATCGGGCTCACCCGCCCTTAGTTTATCACGGAACCACTCGTCTTCATAATAATGCCCAAGAACCTCAACATAATCGTATCACATAAAACATGCATAAAGGAAACATAACATTTCCACCGTTCAATCACAAGATATCAATACAACACATTGATATAAAATCATTATGAAAACCATTTTCAATAACAAAATGAAAGAAAAGTAAAACATGGTATTTATTTTTCTTTTAAAAAAAGGTATGGCTTGTAGAGGAATCCGAAACTCAAATAATGGTCATGCCGGCGGAGAAGTCGTTGTCACCACATACGTACGACAAAAACATTCCCTTTTGTCTTTTTGTAAAACTCTTAGTATAAAAAAGAATAATTTTGGATAAACATAAAAGTAAAAGGGGTTTATACACCATATAAAATAAGGTTGTGTATAAAACAAAATATGCCTCAATGAATGGAGATTGAGACGAAGTCCCATACCTCGGGTCCGACTTGACTCGATCGTTCTTTAATGCCTTGAATAATAAATTTGTGTTAATTTCTAATTGTTTAAGAACCTTTTACAAGATTATTATCACTTATTTCCATGTCATGAACACTATGTAATTATTTAAGTTAATAACGGTCGTTTTAACAAACATTGGTACTTGAGTCAAAAATAAGCCCTTTATAATTACATGTTGTTCATGTATCCATTATATCCAGAATTATAATCATGATGTATATATCATATATATCCAGTATATACATGCATTTATAATATTACATAATCATTTAGAGGTAAGAAATGAAATGCACCGTTCATGGAGACGGTAAACCGTACGTACGGATGAACGCTACTTTCATTTCTATTTCATATTTTATAGAATGGAATCATAATTATATAAAGGTATATTATAATTCCAGTATAATATCATATATAATATCATAGTTCTATCCTTTATACGTCCCACATATGGTATTTAACGAATCAAATCACTTTGAGGGGGCGGTAGTCCGCACTTCCTTAAATGAAGATATCGCGTTTACCCGTAATGGAAACCATAAAGGTATTCCCAAAATGAAAAATACATAAGCTTAAGGAAAACATAAACATATTATATATCATATATAAATATAGTGACATATTAATGGACACTTTTTAAGGTGTTAAAAGAATGTTGAACACTCATCGTTTCGGGAGGCAAAAATTCACCATCCACAGAAACAGTATGTCCTTTTACCATTAGATGTAGGTGTGTGTAAGTGTAGGTCGAATCCTTATTATAAAAACATACTATTATATTTAGGATAATTTAGTTGTTACAAAAGAAAAGAATAAAAAGAGTACAGGGGGTTGGAGAAGCAAAATAAATCAAACGGACTCAAGTGAAGACTTTACCTTAAAATCGGGTAACTCCCTTTGGTTTGAGCTCAAAGGCTTCCTTGGGAAGCCTTCTGCCCAAAGTGAGGCTTCAAGGAGTAATATAGGGATGTGGAGAGCCAAAATGGGAAGGGGTTGGCCGAGCCAAAGGCTTTGGGAGTGTGGTTAAGGAGGTAGAGGTGGGGGCCTTTTATAAGAGGAGAGGAGGGGCACTTTTGGAATGTAAAGAAATATTACTTTATTTGAAAATGAGTTTAGGATTTAAATGGTCACACATTGATATAATTCAAGTATAAGGTGATAAGGGTTCAAAATACACTCATCCAATAGGTTTTGGACATGTGTAGTTCTTAGATTTTACATTATCATTCCATTATATTTAAATCGTTAAATAATGAGGTCATCGCTGCATCATCATGATGTCATAAATAATTTAATTTATATAAAGTCTAAAAATTATATAAAATTACTATGATGTTGGAAATCTTTTTATCTTTCCAATGACTATTTATAATAAAAAATCTGATCTTTATAACCCCATGTAAAAATTGTTTTCGTAAAACATATTATGTTTGTGTCATTTTTTCTTTTAAATTAAATAAAAAGTTATTTATGTCATTTCCCAACCAAAGTGGCTCCATGGGGTCCCCAAGTTGACCCCTGGATTGTCTCGGTCGGCCATGACACATAAAATATGGTTAGGACATGTGACTAGGTCATTTTATATTATTAAAGCATTATTTTTACCTTAAACTACACTAATTACCACTAATCGCGATTAAAAACATAATAAGTTACTATTCACCAAAAAAATTATTTTAATCTCATTTAACCACATTTTACTTCTTAATTAAAACCATGTATGTCGGATTTTTGAAATTCAAAACTCAGAAGTGGTAAAATTTCATTTAAACAAAAAATCAGTTTTTATAAGTACCACTTAGTGGTTTCACTATTCATCAAAAATTGATGTTTTTCAAAAAAATAACAAAAATTCACCCTAATCTATATTTGATATTCTGAATTCAAAAATGAATTCCATTTTACAAAATTCAAAACATATAAGTTACATTAATTAATGTAATAATTAATTTTCGCTGTCAGAGCAAATAGCGTGTTTTTATGAAACAATAAGTATCTAAAGATTGACACCAGTTTAAGTCCAATATCAAAGTGAAATTGATTCCAATGACCACCATTGGATTAAATGGTAAAAATATATTCTAATTTTACTTCAAAAAAAATTCAAAACATAATCTAATCATATAAATAAATTAGATTAAGAAACCGTTTTGATGTAAAATGCAGTATTTTTCACTATTCATTTAAAAATGAACATTTTCAGAAAAATACCAAAAATTCACACAAAGTAAATTTTGATGTCCCAATCATAAAGAATAAGTCTATTTTGACAAACATAGTTTATAAAATTGTCAATAGATAGATTCAAAAATGGTTTACCATCAAAAGGTAGTAAAACAATCTTTTAAAAATATTAGTGTATTCCATGCTTAAGATCGGATTTATTTTCATTTTAAGAATCTAAAACACTATCTTGTTTATTAATAGACATAGATAAAAATATATATTATTAATTACTTATTTGGAATGTTACATCCATCCCCCCTTTAGAAAATTTTGTCCCTGCAATTTATTTACTTATCGAATAAATGGGGGTACTTATCCCTCATTGCATTTTCAGAGTCCCATGTTGCCTCTTCAATCATGCGGTTTTTCCACAAAACCATTACCTGGTGAATCACCTTATTCCGTAACACTTGCTCCCTATGGTCAAGAATTTGGACTGGTTGTTCCTCATAAGATAGGATCTCTTCCAGCTAAAATACTTCTGGACTCAAAACATGAGATGGATCTGGCATGTACTTTCTCAACATCGAAACATGAAAAACATTGTGTACCTGAGATAAACTCAGAGGTAAAGCCACTCGGTAAGCAACTGATCCAACTCTCTCCAGAATTTCATATGGTCTAATAAACCTTGGACTCAGCTTTCCTTTCTTACCAAATCTCATCACACTTTTCCAAGGAGAAACCTTGAGAAAAACATGATCACCTACCTCGAAAGATAGATCCTTCCTCCGGTTATCTACATAACTCTTCTACCTGCTCTGAGATGTTCTCATGTGCTTCTGAATCATCTGAACTTTTTCTGCCATCTCTTCTACCAATTCTAGTCCCATCAACTTCCTTTCACCCACTTCATCCTAGAAAGCTGGAGTTCGACACTGCTTCCCATATAACACCTCAAATGGTTCCATCTCTATACTGGAATGAAAACTGTTATTATATGAAAATTCAACCAAAGAAAGATGTTGGTCCCAAATTCCTTGATAATCAATAGAGCAATAATGTAGCATATCCTCCAAGGTCTGAATTGTTCGTTATGACTTCCCATCTGATTAAGGATGAAAATTTGTACTAAAATTTAATTCAGTACCCAACGACTTCTGAAGGCCTTTCCAAAAGTTAGAAGTGAACCTGGGATCACGGTCAGATACAATGGAGAGAGAAACTCCATGTAACCTAACTATCTCATTAAGATACAAACGGGAAATTTGATCTAGGAAAAAATTATCTCGTATAGCAAGTAAATGAGCAGACTTGGTCAAGCGATGAACAATAACCCAGATTGCATTATTACATCGAGATGTCTTCGGTAATCCCCCAACAAAGTCCATGGATATATTCTCTCATTTCCACTCTGGCACTGGTAATGGCTGAAGAATCCCTTTCGGTAACTGCCACTCTGCTTTAACCTGCTGACAAGTCAAACACTTCACAGTAAAATCAGTAATATCTCTTTTCATTCCATCCCACCAGTAATACTCCAAAAGATCTCTATAAATCTTAGTACTTCCTGGATGAACTGAAAACGGAGAACTACGTGCTTCACATAACAACTCTCTCTTCAACTGTGAATCACAAGGCACACACAATCTCTTTTAAAATCTCAAAACACAATCATTATCAATGTTGAATTCAGGCAACTTACCTTTCTAAACATGCTCTACCTATTTCTGCAACTCAATGTCTTGCTTCTGTGCTTGCTTGATTCTATCTGATAGAGATGATCTCACTGATACCTGAAACAAAATAGAAGAACATCCCTTGCCAAAAACTTCTATGCCAAAGTTCATCAAACCCTTAACCAAAGGATCACCTTCCAAACACAACATTGTTAATTAAGCATTACTTTTTCGACTCAAAGAATCAGCCACTTTATTTGCTTTTCCCGGATGGTAATAAATTGTACAATCATAATCCTTGATTAATTCTACCCATCTCCTCTGTCTCATGTTTAACTCTTTCTGAGTGAATATATACTTTAAACTTTTGTGATCAGTATATAATAGAAATGCTCAGCCAGAGGAAAGCCTCTGACCATTTATTAATAAAAGAAAAACAAAGCAGTTACACGATGTCCAGAACAACTACATATCATCGAAGTCATACTCGTCACCACCCCCTTTGAAGATTAAGTCCCTTGCTTTATCTGTCTCCCACTCCGAGCTTTCATAGTGCTTAAGAACCTTGGCATATTTCCTTCTAAGAATCAACTTCTCCAAAGCGAGAAATTCATTTGGAGACTGCATAGCCCAAATGTCCCTCCCAGTAGAAGATCTAGTGGACACTGGCCTTGGAAGATAAGAATAGTCCTTCTTCACTCTTCTCCGTGGTGGGGAGGTCTTAGCATTGTCATCCTCTTTCTCTTTCATCCTTTCTCCCTGAACAACATTATTGTAAGAAGGCCGGACCACCCCACTAACCTCTTCCCTGTCACTCTCTGAGATATCACCCCATGCTCCGATTATTATCACAGCTTGAAAACCAGCTTCCAGACCACAATCCTTATTGCCCGGACTGTTGGCAGATATTGAAAGACCTTGTGGCTGATCCACCACGTCCATTACACCGCCCCGATTTTCAACCTCCAGGGAATCAATCGTAGTCTTCAAAATTCTAGTTTCCTGCCCCACATCAGATTCCTTCAGTAGCTCCTCATTTTCCAATTCCGTAAAACTGTTACCAGTGGAGATCATTATCTCCACTCCCCCATGATCCCCAACCGGCCTTTCTGGAGTGCAAACCTATAAATCCCTCGAAACATGGGCATTCGGTCCCAAAATAGAGCCAAACACCAACCCTGGCTGTACTGAGTTTCAAGCCACCTCCTGCAAATGGGTCCCCTGCAAAGCACATGGTTCCTGCTTCTCCTCCACCACAACAAGACCACTATTCCCCTCCTGAATGTCTAGAGAATCCACAGAATTGCATTTATTTACCTCGGTAGCACCCTTCTCCAAAACCTCCTCAACACCTGTAGAACAACGCAAAGCCCTCTCCTGTAGATGACAAGAACTCCCCTTCGTAGTAGGCCGAGGCTCCCCTGCAAGAGCATGTTTCAACCTGTCAAACACTTGCAACACCGTTGGGTTCAAGGTTGTCTGATGTTCCGTCACACCACATGCCAGTTTTGGTGCAGCGTCAACCAGGAAATCCTCCCTGCAATGGGCATCCCTCTGGCCACCCTGTCCAGAACCCCCTTCGGCCCTGAAGCACCTCTCAGGTGCAACATCGGCACTCATGACAACATCTGTACATTCATGCCTCACTGCCTCTTGAGCTGGCCACAACACACTATGGATAGCACATCCATCTTCACACCGCCCTTTCATCACCCGCGGTCCACCACTCCTCCCTCCATTACGGCAAACAAATTTTGTATGCCCAAACCTCTGGCAGTGTACACAGAACTTCATCCATGACTCAAAAACGACCTCCTGCCTCCAGCGAAACTCTTTCTCATCAGTAATCCACACACAGCGCACTGGAGGCCTCACAACATCAACTTCGAAACAAATCCTCGGGCAAATTGGATGAGACACAGATTCAGTTCGTTGATCAGAACAAAGAAATCGGCCAACCATGTTACCAATCGCACATAGAATTGAGGGATTTTGAAAAGAAAGTGGAAGGCCAGGGAGGCTTACCCATGTCGCGATCAAGGAAGGGTCGCATTGCATATGAAACTCAAAGCTCCAACGGAAGAAATAATAGAAAGAAGCACCACACCTTATTAAATAACTTGACCAGGCAACTATCATGTCCTCCTCCGAGCTAAATCGAACCATGAGATGCCGCTTATCAAGCAACCCGACGACCACATTCTCACGAAACACCCATGATTTGGAGACGAACTGCGCAAACTCCTCCACCGAGGTCCTTTGGGGACGAAA
Source organism: Viscum album (assembly GCA_963277665.1). Classification (NCBI taxonomy): domain Eukaryota; kingdom Viridiplantae; phylum Streptophyta; class Magnoliopsida; order Santalales; family Viscaceae; genus Viscum; species Viscum album. The sequence continues at coordinate 1,047,953,744 of OY728130.1, read as the reverse complement.
TCGGGCCACCAAAGTATACTTACATAGATCTGAAGCGCTATTAACCTCCGATGTAAGAAGAGATAACTGAGGCGCCTCCCGGAATAGACTTGGCACTTTCGGGGCAATTGAAATCCTAGGGAAACGCGTTGAGGGGATAACCTCCTCCCTTACAGGCAGCAACCGGTGCGAAACTCCCCCCTCCAATAGGGAGGGGGGAGCAGATCTCGGCGACATGGAGCTAGGGCATCATGAAGGCGAAGCTCTCAACGGCGGCATCTCCTTGTGATCAGTATATATTTCACACTTTACTCCATACAAATGATGCCTCCAAATTTTTAAAGCAAAAACAACAGCAGCTAATTACAAATCATGTGTAGGGTAATTTACCTCATGAGTTTTCAACTCTTGTGAAGCATAAGCAATTACTTGATCATTTTTCATTAGGACGCAGCGAAGTCCATTCAATGAAGCATCACTGTATATAACAAACTCACCATTCCTGGAAGGTAGTGCCAAAACTGAAGCATTCACCAATCTTCTTTTCAATTCCTGAAAACAATCATCACATTCTTTTGTCCAGATAAACTTAACACCCTTCTAAGTTAGCATAGTGAAAAAATTCTAACAAACCTTCGGTAATAGCCTGCCAAACCAAGGAAGCTACGAATCTCTGTTACATTTGTGGGTCTTGTCCATTCTTCCACAACATTTGTTTTTGTAGGATCAACAGTTATTCCATCTTTAGAAACAATATTACCAAGGAAAGAAATTTGTTGCAACCAAAACTCACACTTGCTGAATTTTCCATACAGTTTCTTTTCTTTTAAGGTTTGCAAGATAACCCTTAAATGTCTTTCATGCTCCTCTTTACATTTAGAAAACACCAAAATATTATCAATGAAAACCACCACAATCTTATCCAAGAACTCATGGAAAATTATATTCATTATGTCCATGAATACAGTAGGTGCATTGGTTTGCCCAAAAGGAATTACTAAAAATTCATAATGGCCATATCTCATACGCAACGCGGTCTTCGGAATAACTGCCTCCTTTACCTTCAGCTGACGGTACCCCGATCTAAATTCAATCTTTGAAAAAAACTGAGCTCCCATGATCTGATCAAACAAATCATCGATATGAGGCAAAGGATATTTGTTCTTAACAGTGATATTATTCAAGGCCCTATAATCAATGCAAATTCTCATAGAACCATCTTTCTTTTTAACAAATAAAACAGGAGCATCCCAAGGTGATGTGCGTGGTCTAATGAAACCTTTCTCTAATAAATCTTGCAATTGATCCTTCAACTCTAAAAGTTCAATTTGATCCATTCGATAAGGGGGGTTTGAAATTGTCTTAACATCAGGAACTAAGTCAACAGTAAACTCAACTTCCCGATCTGGTATTATTTCAGGCAACTCATCAGGAAAAACATCAGGATACTCATTTACCATTGGCACATCATTAATCTGAGCAGTTCCCTTGTATTCAACAATATGTGAAAGGTAACATTCATTTCCATCTTTTACATGTTTCTCGGCCACTTGATAAGTTATCAACAGTAAGGGTTCATTCTTGTACACAAACTGAAAGCCTTTCTGAAAAGAAAATTCTTTAGCTCTACAGTCAGTCTTAGCATGGTAAATAGAGAGCCAATCCATACCCAGGATAACATCAAACTCTACTAGAGGTAGAACAATAAGGTTTGCAAGTAGGTTCTTTCCACAGATAAGGATATGAAGATTCTTATAAATTCTTTTTGCCTCAACATTTCCCCAAGGTGTTTTTACCACATGTTCAGAAGTCATTTCGTGAGATGGTATTCCCATTTTACTAGAAAATATTTCAGAGATGAAAGAATGTGTAGACCCCGAATCAAAAAACACACTGGTATAATCTGAAAAAAAAACAAAGTATCTGATACAACTTCATTTGATGGCCCGACGTCTGCCGAAGTAGTTGCAAAAGATTTCACCACCCCTTTCTGTTTGTAGTCTAACTGCTTCCCATCACTCAAGCTCTTTGTCAGACACTCATTTGCATAGTGACCCATCTCATTGCACAAATAACATTTCACTAACTGTAAATAAGATTTGGTCTTACCTTCACCTTGATACTTTTTAGTGCAATCACGAGCCTTATTTCCCATCTTACCACATTGGTAGCACTTTCCATAATTCATAAGACATTCCCCAACATGCCTTTTTCCACATTTATCGCAAACTGGAAACTTAGTTTTCTTACCATCAGACTTTTTTGAAGAATTCTTACCTTTCTCCTACCACCTCGATCTCTTCTGCTTGTTGTTATAGAACACTTGGTCATCGGAAAACTCCATTTACACCTTCTCAGCACATCGAACAAGCTTTTCATAACATTTAAACACACGAGAAGCTAATGCCCTTCGATATTTTGGCTTTAATCCTGAGTACAAATGATTGATTTTACTATCAAGGTCCCGGATAAAATTTGGAGCATACCTTGCCAATCGAGTGAACCTTTCTTCATAGGAAGCAACTGAGTCTTCCTATTGCCTCAATTCCAAGAATTTCATTCCCATTTTAAGTCGAACAACCTTAGGAAAATACTTCTCAAGAAACATACCTTTGAATTCATCCCAGTCAAAAGCATCAATCTCATCGGCGTCCCTGATATTTTTAACCATAGACCACCACTGATCTGCCTCACCCTCCAAATAGTAAATACTAAGACTAACCTTTTGATTATCTGAACACCCCATGACATCTAAAATCTTCTCCAGTGCTTTAATCCACCCTTTAGCTAACACAGGGTCAGATGATCCTATGAATGATGGGGGATGTTGACTCATGAAATGTTCCACCACTGACATGTTCCTCTGCGGTTGATCTGGCTGATCTCGTGCATGGATACCACCACCATTTATCGCTTGATTCAACTGTGCCATTAATGCAACAAACTGTTTAGTTCCAATTCTGACCATCTCAGGATGCTGATTCGGAAGTTTATTTCCTTCTGCATGCCTTCTTAGCACTGCTTCCCTGTTTCCTCTGCGGAAAACCATTCTGAACAAACATGTCTTAGATGAAGCAACATGGTAATCTTCAAATTCTATATCACTTCAATTTGACCATAAAAAAATATTTTTGGATAATCATTTAATAGAATTATAACTCCTAAATTTATCTAAACTGACCTCTGATACCAACTATAAGGACCCAGCCTTAAACCTTACTTAATCTTGAGTTATTAAAAGATTACACATTGAGGATCTTTTCGGGTTTAGAGTTTTAGAGAATTAGATCATAAAACTTGCATTACATTCCACATATAAACAAAGTGGTTACATAAATATAGTATTCTTCATTCCCATGAATGGAAATATATTTAAAATAAAACATGGATTCTTTCTTGACACTTCCTTGACACTATCATCATACCATGTACCTTTCCCATGACCTGTGAAAAACATTTCAAAAAACTTGGGATGAGCATAAGAAGTTCAGTAAGGGATATAAAAATATGGAAAGGAAACATGGGTATATATATACATAAGAATGAGATCATACTTTACCCATAAAACATAAGAACTTTAACATACCTCATCAAATCATGAATAAATCATAGAAATCATAAGAAATAAAGGTAACTTGAGGCATTCATAACATTCTAACGTAGGGAGTAACCCTATTGGTTACGTTTGGAATACCCATCACAGTGTATTCCCTAAATCTCTTCGGAGAAACCTTAACGTTTCACTCCTTCGCGTTACCCAATGCATTGGAGAGCTATATCGGGCTCACGCACCCTTAGTTTATCACGGAACCACCCGTCTTCATAATAATTCCCAAGAACCTCAACATAATCGTATCACATAAAACATGCATAAAGGAAACATAACATTTCCACCTTTCAATCACAAGATATCAATACAACACATTGATATAAAATCATTATGAAAACCATTTTCAATACCAAAATAAATGAAAAGTAAAATATGGTATTTATTTTTATTTTAAAAATGGTATGGCTTGTAGAGGAAGCCGAAACTCAAATATTGGTCAAGGCGGCGGAGAAGTCGGTGTCGCCGCATACGTACGACAAAAACATTCCCTTTTGTCTTTTTGTAAAACGCTTCGTATAAAAAAGATTCCTTTTGGATAAACGTAAAAGTCAAAGGGGTTTATACATCATATAAAAGAAGGTTGTGTATAAAACAAAATATGCCTCAATGAAAGGAGATTGAGACGAAGTCCCATACCTCGGGTCCGACTTGACTCGATCGTTCTTTAATGTCCTGAATAATAAACATGAGTTAATTTCTACTTGTTTAAGAACCTTTTTCAAGTTCATTATCACTTATTACCATGTCATTAACTCTATGTAATTATTTAAGTTAATAATAGTCGTTTTAACGATCATTGGTACATGAGTCAAAAATAAGCCCTTTATAATTACATGTTGTTCATGTATCCATTATATCCAGAATTATAATCATGATGTATATATAATATATATTCAGTATATACATGCATTTATAATATTACATAATCATTTAGAGGTAATAAATGAAATGCACCGTTCATGGAGACGCTAAACCGTACGTACGCATGAACGCTACTTTCATTTCTATTTCATATTTTATAGAATTGAATCATAATGATATAAAGGTATATTATAATTCCAGTATAATATCATATATAATATCATAGTTCCACGATTTATACGTCCCACATATGGTATTTAACGAATCAAATCACTTTGATGGGGCGGTAGTCCGCACTTCCTTAAATGAAGATATCTCGTTTACCCATAATGGAAACCATAAAGGTATGCCCAAAATGAAAAATACAGAAGCTTAATGAAAACATAAACATATTATATATCATATATAAATATAGTGACATCTTAATGTCCACCTTTTAAGGTGTTAAAAGAATGTTGAACAATCATTGTTTCGGGAGGCATAAATTCACCATCCACGGAAACAGAATGTCCTTTAACCATTAGATGTAGGTGTGTGTAAGTGTAGGTAAAATAACGTTTATAAAAACGTCCTAGTATATTGAGGATACTGTAGTTTTTACAAAGGAAAAGAATAAAAAGAGTTTAGGGGGTTGGAGAAGCAAAATAAAACAAACAGACTCAAGTGAAGACTTTACCTTAAAATCGGGTAACTCCCTTTGGTTTGGGCTGAAAGGCTTCCTTGGGAAGACTTCTGCCCAAAGTGAGGCTTCAAGGAGTAATAGAGGGATTTATAAAGCCATTATGGGAAGGGTTTGGCCGAGCCAAAGGCTTTGGGAGTGTGGGTAAGGAGGTAGAGGTGGAGGCCTTTTATAAGAGGATAGGAGGGGCACTCTTGGAATGTAAAGAAATATTACTTTATTTGAAAATGAGTTTCGGATTTAAATGGTCCCACATTGATATAATTCGAGGCTAAGGTGATTGGGGTTCGAAATCCACTCATCCAATAAGTTTTGGACATGTTTAGGTCTTATATTTTACATTATCATTCCATTTTATTTAAATCGTTAAATAATGAGGTCATCGCTGCATCATCATGATGTCATAAATAATTTAATTTATTTAAAGTATAAAAATTATAAAAAAACTACTATGATGTAGGAAAGCTTTTTAGCTTTCCAATGACTATTTATAATCAAAAATATGATCTTTATAACCCCATGGAAAAATTGTTTTCGTAAAACATATTATGTTTGTGTCACTTTTACTTTTACATTAAATAAAAAGTTATTTATGTCATTTCCGAACCGAAGTGGCTCCATGGGGTCCCCAAGTTGGGACATGGATTGTCTTGGTCGGCCATGACACATCCAATAAGGTTAGGACATGTTTCTAGGTCATTTTATATTATTAAAGCATTATTTTTACCTTAAACTACACTAATTACCACTAATTACGATTAAAAATTTAATAAGAAACTATTCACCAAAAAATTATTTTAATCTCATTAAACCACATTTTACTTCTTAATGACAACCATGTATGTCGGATTTTTGAAATTCAAAACACAGAAGTGGTAAAATTTCATTTAAACAATAAATCAGTTTTTATAAGTACCACTTAGTGGTTTCACTATTCATCAAAAATTGAAGTTTTTCAGAAAAATACAAAAATTCACCCTAAGCTATATTTGTATTATGAATTAAAAAATGAATTATATTTTACAAAATTCAAAACATATAAGTCACATTAATTAATATAATAATTAATTCCCACTTTCAGAGCAAATAGTGTGTTTTTATGAAACAATAAGTATCAAAAGATTGACACCATTTTAAGTCCAATTTCAAAGTGAAATTGATTCCAATGACCAGCGTTGGATTAAATGGTAAAAATATATTCTAATTTCAATTCAAAACCAATTAAAAACATAATCTAATCATATAAATAAATTAGATTAAAAAACAGTTTTGATGTAAAATGCAACATTTTTCACTATTCATTAATAAATTGAACATTGTCAGAAAAATACCAAAAATTCACACAAAGTAAATTTTGATGTCCCAATAATAAAGAATTAGTTTATTTTGACAAACATAGTTTATTAAATTGTCAAAAGATAGATTCAAAAATGTCATTCCATCAAAAGGTAGTAAAACAATCTTATAAAAATATTAGTGTATTCCATGCTTAAGATTGGATTTATTTTCATTTTAAGCCTCTAAACCACTATCTGGTTCATTAATAGACATAGATAAAAATATCTATTATTCATTACTTACTTGGGATGTTACAGTAAATCCTATTCAATAATAAAAGGATGAAATGACATTTAAATCTAGTTCAGTAATACATGGCTAGAACGACATGTAAACCCATTTTAGTAATGGATTATTTCCACAATTATTTTTTTGACAATAATGCCTTAGCTAATATTAAAAACATATTATCATCTGACTAAATATCCACAATTACATTTTTTATGAAAATGATATTATATCATGGTTAATGATATTTATGATCTATGCCTTACATACTGCCAACATTGATTTGATGAATCATGATTTTGATGTTTAAACATTATGTTCATGTTTTAACATTAATATGTTAATGGATTGTTTTATGTTCTCCATGTTTACCCATACTGAGAGTTTGATCTCACCGTTTTTTATCTATTACCAACGATGTAATGAATATTTTTTTGTAAGAAAACAAAAGCAGAAGATCTTTATGGGAGAATATAAAATTCATTCACCATGATTGGATGATTATGTTCTGAGATTCCAGAGGCACTAAACTAATACAGTTTTGGGAATCTGTTTGTGTCATGTATTATGTATTCTAAAAATGAAACGTATGGTCTGTATTTGTCAAGCATGGGTTTGTATACTTTGTATCAGAGTGATGGTTTAGTTATACATTGGAAACTAGGATGCGAAAACATTATTTATATTTTAAGAAATATTTTTAAGGTACATCTAGGCATATCCATAAGGATAAGTATATGTATAGGTTATAGTAGTATAATTGTTGTAATGATAAAGAATAACCTAGGAATAAACCTATGATGTAATATATTTAAGGTACACCGCCTTGATTATATTGTTTTCCACGTATGATTTTCAACTCTCACACTATTCTTTTTGGGTCTTAGAAAATGGCCTATTATAGGAGTAGTCATGTTAATAGAGAATATGAACGACAATGGAATGATATTAATCATGAGAAACGAAATAAAATAGGAGTTGGAAGGAGAAACATCATTATTATGCCTAATCCAAAATCTCATAATATTATCAATATTCTCAACATTGGTGAGTTTCTTGAAGAAGCTACTAAGAGAAATATAGAGTTTCTTATCTACCATAGAGGAGAGAAAGTTCATTTTTCCACATATATATCATCTGGTAGGATGAATCTAGGAGAATTTTCAAACGAACTATAACATGCTTTTGGTGTGGGAGAGAAAGACACAAATCCAGTAATTGCAAAGAAAACTATTTTGTTCACAAAATGTACAAGGACAATGGTGTTACTAGGATATTAACAATGGTTAAATGTTTTAAATGTGGAATGTAAAAGAATTATAAAAATTGATTCTCTAAGAGAAAATATCATGAAGAGAATCATCATGGTCATATGGGTAGTATTTATATTGATGATGATGATGATTCTAAAAATGATATATGAGATGAATAAAGTTTTTAGGAATGAAATGATAAATCTCAGTTAACTGTTTAAGAAGATAGTGGAATGATTTCATTTTTATTACGAGTGATGTTTTATATGTAATTAAATGGTACTATGTGATAATGAATCTTCTAGGTATTGTTACACTATTTTTTGTCCTTAAGAATTTGAATGTATATGTTGAATTGTTCTGATACCCATGAAATGTTATTCTGATATTTTTGGAAAACACATGATTTGCACATAATGAATGCATATGGAGATAATTTGATGTTTTATAGTATTAATGAGAGAATTACTGATATAAGGAAAATTTAATGTCCGGGTTTGAGTTTATAGAAGTTTTGGAATTTTCGAATATGGAAAGTGTTACCTTTTGACAACATTCATGTTTTCACAAAGATTATATGGTGATTTAGGTTTAAGAGAATACAAAATTAATGTATTCACTTTTTTGGCATATGACAACCAAAAACTAAAAAATATGGTATAAGAGATAATTGTTAAGTAGATTTAGTTAACCTCCTTATAAAGTATTATATTTATTGTTTTTTGGAAGGATTGTAATTTTAACCATTTATGGATAGTATTAGTTATTTTCCATATTATGTTTATTATAATAATGTATTATCTCAATATATGTGGACTTATGTTTATTTGATAACCTATTTTATCCTTTTGGTTGAGACAGATGGAATGAACTATCATTCAATCACATGATCTTCTAACACATCGGGAATGAAAAATTCAACTTCATTTCATTAAGCGATGAAGTGTAAATTATTCAAGGCATGAACACCAGTGATATTGTACCCAAATCAACTATGTATTTATTCTCATACCTTATTATTCAACATTAGGAAACATATATGGAAAACTAAAATTGTAAATCCTCATCCCTTTTTATCCGATGAATCAAATGGTCCCATAAATCATCACAAATTTATTTATTTTTGGTGGTTAACATTCCTATAAACATTTACTCTTTCACTATCCATCAAAATATTATGGTTAGATTTCTCTTCCATATCCATTTTTTTACTTACTAAAAATGTTCTTTATTGTGGAATCCTATTTAATTGTTACATTGGATAACCATTATGTTTTTAACTTTCTGTTTTGAAATGATGTATTAGTATTATTTTTTACGATGTCTGTTTTTATGGAAGAAACTTTCAAGTAGTAAACAACTTATAACCGTGATAAATGTCATGGGAAAAATTAATTTTAAGGGGGGTAGAATGTTACACCCTAATAATTTATGAGATATAATTCTTTTAATTTCTTTAATATATTTTTTTTATTCTACAAAAATATTATCTTGCGCTACACACAACATCATATTAGCTTGTTGTCTACGCAACAATATTGTTGGCTTCGATTACAAAAAAATTCATGTTCTTTTGGTAGAATTTGTTTTTGCGGAAATGACTATATATATTATTCAATGTATAAAAGAAATATGTTTTTATTATGTTATAGGCAACCCCAATATAATCTTTCATGACATTCATAATTGACTTGTCTTGTGTTACACACAAGAGCGGCCTTCTGTGATATCTTGTGTTGTATGCAATACTGAGTTTTACAAAAAATTGATATACTATAAAAATATTATTATTTAGTGGGATATTAAAAAGCTTTTATGAATATTATTAACAATATTTTGAATTTATATAACATTTACATTCATCTTAAAAATTTTCTAGAACATTATATGAGAACAAAATCAATTTTTCATATTAAATAAGAATTTAAAAAATGCATTTTTGCCGCCTTTTTGTGACACCAATTTTAAATTTAATTTTTAACACTTATACATATTATATTTTAAAAAATATTATAATTCTTTAGAAATGGGTCATAATTATTTAATTTTGTTTAAATTATGAATGTTTTATGATAAAATTCAAATTTTAGTTAATAGTGAAAAATATTGCATTTTAATTCAAAACTACTTTTCCATCTAATTTATTTATATAGATAGATTACAGTATTAAATGTTTATAATGTTTAGCTTTATTATATTTTTATCATTTAATAAAATTTATTTTATTTTAAGTAATTAATATTTTAAATTGTACATAATCACATGTCGTTCTTTTGATAGTTATTACTTCAAAAAGCGTGTTTTTTGGTGTTGACAATGGGATTTAATTTTAAATTATTTACCTCAACTTCTATGTTTTGAATTTGGAAAAATGGATTCTATATTTGGATTTATAAGGTTTAAAATTTGTAAATAGATACCTTTTAGTTTTGGAAATTATGAATAGTTACATCAGTATTTATTTTATTTACAATGGTTAAAGGGTAAATCTTGTAAATAAGGATAGAAAATAATATTATAACTATATTAAACTACTCTAACACATGTCCAAATAATATTGGATGAGATATTTCTGACTATTGGCATTCTTCAGTCGATTTTATGACAACATTTGTTAACTTGGATGTGAAAATATATTTTTATAAGAAATAATTTGAAGTAATGTTAATCATATCCAAAAAATATATCTTTTGCTAAATATATTATAATACAAGGTTATATTACTGATATCTATGTCTACAAGTTTTACATATAAATATAATTTTATTTCATACATCATATTGTTATATTTATAATTTTTATATCTTAGATAAATATATTTATTTATTACACAATTATGATGGAGTGATTACCTCATTAATGAATGATTCAAATAAATGAATTTATAAATATAAAAATAAATTTAATTTGATCATTTTGATGCCATATATGAATTTTATGGATGTAAATAACATATTAATGTTGATTTAATGTCTTTGTTTCCACGTAATAGGGTTGTTATGAATTTGTTTAAAAAGTCCAGTACGTATAGTATGAAAATTTGACTTAATTAATAACTTAAAACATAAAATAGTTTATTAAATGATATTAAATTAATAAAAATATACAATTCTGAAAAAGGATAATATAATTACAAAAATTTCATAAATTACCTTTTTCGGTCGTTTGACATGATATGGTAATTACATTATCCCATAATTTTTAAATAATATGATATCACAGTATGATTAAAAAGGGTAAAATAAGGGTTAAACCAAAAAGTTAATGATAAAAAAATATTCAAAACTTGTCTCAAATTAATGGATGAAAGGTATTCGAACCAAAATCAACCTATCATAAAATTAAAAATGTTTTTGTTCATTTAAAATTGAAGATGAATTTATTATAAATTAATATATTTATACTAGCCTAATATACCCCTCACCTCACTTATAAAAGGGCACCTCCTCACTCTCCTATTCACTCCATTTTGTGATTTCATGCTTGGCAAAAAACTAAAAATTTATGTTATCAACTTCCCTAGTTATATTCTAGATGTGTTGGTCTTCTCGAAAGTCAAACTCTAGTGCCCTAAGAGGAAATATACAGGAGTTGCGTCGAGGAAGATGTAATCTCTTCTACCGATTCTTTCATGTTTCTTTCTTCTTCTACAACCTCTTCTTTGGTGGTTACATTATAAATTATAAAATAACCATCAATTATTTATGGATATATTATTATAAATATGAAACTATATTATTTCACCTTCAATCATTCATTGTAAAAATAAAATCATTATATGTGCATACGTATGATATACCGTCTGCATACTGTGGTGTGATTTGTTTTTCACCACCACTTTACATGAATTGGTATGATGGTGGAAATAATAACTATATGACTAATATAACATGATAATGATTCTAAGATACTACAAACCATACACTTCAATAACATTCAACAATCATGGAAACAATATCGTAGCTCGGGCATACGTACGACTTACCGTCTCCACAGTGCGATGTGATTCATTCTACATAATCTTCATTAAACCATGATTATGTGAATTAATTGAATGAATTTTTTTTATATATTATACTGATACCATTATGTAAATAATATAACTATAACACAATAAGGGAATATGAACTTATCTTACAAAACTTCCATAAGAACATAAAGCAGTTAGTACCCAAATAACGAGTAACAATGAAATGTTACTAACAAATGGATGAAAATATGATAATGAATGTTATAATAAAAATGATTATGATTCTATAATAAATTAGTAAAATTATTTAAACAAATTATACATGAGGTTCAAATACATACGCAGCATATCAGACCTAAGGTAAGGGATAATTTGGAATCTCATTTTTATCCGAGATTGTTTATATGTAATTATTTATTGGGGTTATATTTATCTGCTATATACAGGTTTTATAAATATGATTTCATATTATGTTTACTATTATTATATGTATGTTTAAATTCATTTTCAAAACATTTTTAATTTTACTACATGGTATGGACATAATATTTCACTTGTTTTCCATACATTGTACTTATTGATTTTTTCAGAAAAAGTATGAGGAAATTATTTTTTTAACCATATGCAACATGAATGGGTTTTTAAATCTTAAGGACTCATTATTTCCACCATGATTCCTCTACACTATTTGAAGTTTATCTTCATCCAAATTGTTTTCAATAAAAATTCTATGCTATTTTGGTAAAAGAAAACAAATTTGAAGAAGAAGGGATATATTCCTCAATAACTAAGTTCAATTGGTTTATAAAAATTATTTTATATCTAAGATTATACTATTTAAATTGGGTTATGTTTCTATCCCAATTTTTAATATGATAGAATTATGTTAATGATGGAATGATCTTTAATTTGGGTTATATTATGATTTTTATGAAACCCAATTTATTTCGTTTGATATGCTATGTTTAATGATTTATGTTTCCTAGAACATATAAGAATGATTTAATTAGGAGAAGGGTGGGATATATATATCCCTCCAATTCATTGGGTAAAACTTTATATCTTATGAGATAGAAATGATTGTGACAGAAATCATATCGAGTTTAATAATATAGGGTTGTAACGACATGTAAATCTGGTTCAGTAATATAGATCTGAGACAACATGTAAATAAATTCTAGTAATACATCGATTGAAATGAATGTAAACCTAGTTCAGTAATTGAATTTTTCCACTTTGATGGTTGTGGCTGCAATAACATGGCTACTATATAAATCATATTATGTGCTTATTTGTTTTCCACAATTACATGTTTTATGACAATTATATTATATCATGGTCAATGTTCCTTTATCATTCATTTCATACATACGTCCAATATATATTTCATGACCGACTATTTTGATGATAAACCATTATGTTCACGTTTTTATACAAAAAATATTTATGGTTTGTTTTTTGTTTTCCATTATTACCATTATTGAGAATTTTAGATCACCCTTTTTATGTTTTCTTTTCCCGAGGATATATAGAAATATTTTAGGTATGAAAAAAAGAAGATCTTTATGGGGAGGGTTGAAGATATTTCACCAGGATTATAATATTATATTCTGTGTTTCCAATGACACAAAACTATATGGTCTATGGGAAAGTGTTTGTGTAATGTATTATGTATTAAGAAATATAAGTGTAATTTCCATGTACTTCATGATTTGGTATCCACATAGACGGCCTTATGAAATATATATAATGTTTTCAACTACCACAACTTAGCCTTTAATATATTTTTGTAAGACGATATTTCTAGTGAAATCACTAATCACACTGAGAGAGGGTCGTTAGAGTTTACTAAGGAATCATTGTTCCTTGAACCACTATACATCATTGTCATATTTTCCATTATTTATTATTTTACTCACTCATATTCATGAGAGAATGAAAGGACCACAATTTTATAATCTCAGTCATCAGAATATATCAATTTTTAGTACATAATTCACCCATATCATGTATTTTTTTTCTTCTCCATCATAACCCAACAAGTGGTATCAAATGTAAGGCTCCACGACTATATTTTCTTCTTGGAATATTTTGTTCATTTATTTTATCTGATATCAAAATATATTTTTATCTATTCATTGATTAATATTTTTTATTCTATGAATTTGAAAAAAAAATTAGTCTTATAAACAATGTAAAATATTTTACTATCTCTCACAATCCTATATTGAGGGTCCAAAGGTAGACATATTGAAATAAATAATACTGGAGAAGGAACTAAGAATGATAATCATGTTTCTTATTGTTCTACTTAATATGAGACATTGATGACTATTTCATTTTCCTATGATAAAACATAAAATAAAAGAAAATTATGCATAGTTGTAGGCTGAAGCTTAAAATCATGTCAAATATAATGTTACTACTCACAAAAATATTGTGGATGATTCATGTGATTAATGTAATCTACAAAAATTGTTACCAGATCTTTATAAAAAATTTGAAATGTTGTAAAATAATAAAATAAAAGGGAATAATGAAAATATGTTTTGGGGAAGAAATTAAATATGTCACGAAATTGTTAACTACGCTTTACATAAATCGTAATGGAAAATATATAATAAGAGAAATGGTAAGAAAATTATGAAACATACTTTGACTATTTCTTATGGTTCACATTATTAATCATCTATATACTCGGAGTCTAACCATAAAAAATAGATTGTATGACATATGGTTCATAAAAATGTGGTATAATCTTCTTAATATCAAAAATATATCTATAAAATACATTATTTTGATGAATTAAACCAGTATTTATTTATTTTAAATGATAAATATGAATAAAGAAAATCTCATAGAATAATTATAAAATATTTTTATGTCATCTTATAAGGTAAAGAATGTTTTTCAACAAAATATCATAAATTAATAAATAACTCTAAAAAAATATTGTGATCTTCATGAAAATAAGGATAAAATATTATTGGTTGAAATTAATATATTAATATGAACATCTCGGTATGCTGATAAAAGTATAAAATTATTTTAATCAAATGCATGAAAAACTAGAATTCGGAAAGGAACAAATTGGTATATGAAATAATGGGGAAAGACCAATATTATATGGTAGTTATTTTGATCCCGATTTAAATATTAAATTCTTATTAGATGTTAATTTATTTATTGTGGTATTAATGAAAATAATTCAAATAACTACAACATTATAAAACCTCAAAATTCAGGTGTAAAAATTCATATTCTTGAAAATAGTTTTTCAACATAAATAGTATAATTACTACTCAAACTAGAAAAGTTTGGTAACCAAAACATTTAATTGATAACACTATAGGACCCAAACGTTTGTGGGTACTAAAATACACTTGTGTTTGATGTGTTTCAAAATTACACCATAGAGTCGCATCATTAAAAAATTAACTAGATTATTGCGTGATTTATGAAAATATAACCAAAGGAGGGATCAACTATTAATTATTTCAATATTCAAAATCAATACTATAAATATCTTTTCTCAAATAATTATTTCATTTTTATATATCAATATGCTTCTAGTGCATTAACTGCATTATTCTAGAAGAGAGAGATATCTATTATAATTTGGGAAAACACTTATTTACTCTTTTAATCATTTCCTATTCTATTTTTTGTATAGTTTTTTTATTAACATTAAAAATATATAAACATTATTTTAGTATTTACACAAAATACTACCTCTTTTAATTATGAAAATGATTATATTTTTCTATCTTAAAAACTATTGGAATGGTGGTATTTCATGTTTTATAATTTTATTTATTTATGTAACCTGAAAATATTTCTTTTATTATTTGTATTTTCTGAATTTAAAATCATTAATGATTATTCTGTATTTTTTCAACCCAAAAATGATTTTCATCATCTACAATCAGTAAAAAATAACATTTCCTCTTCTTCTTCAACCGTTCAAATTATGTAACATCATTTTTCAAAATATATTGTTCATAGGCTTCTGAAAACCATTCACAACAATATAGAGCACTCAAAGACATCATGTTTAGAATACAATCCTTCTCGCAAATGTATAAAAGGTAATCCTTTTGATTTTTTAGAAGGAAAATATGTTTTGTATATTAATGATTAATTTAAAATTTATTTTAAATGAAATATGTATGATCAATTTATGAATAAATGTAGTTATATTCCTCTCAAATGTATTAAAAATATTTTGTTCATATTCATTGCCTTGAATGAAAAAAATTCATGTTTCATTATTTTCTAAATATGTCTAGTTGCTCATATAATGAACTACAGAAATCATTCAAATAAAATATAGATTTTTATTTCTTATAAAGAGAGTAACATGATTTAAAATAGAGTAATATCTCAAATGAATTAATTGAATATTTAAAATGAAAAATGACAATACTTATGGAATTACGCAAAAATGAATTTGTAACTAAGCTGGATCTTTATAACTGAAATTGTTCTTGGTTGAACATTGTTTGCTATCTTCATTATCTCAACAAATTGAAGATGATCAAAACATTATAGAAGAACTGTATATATATATATATATTGTGGAACTATATTAAAATTATCTACAAATGGAATGATTATATCAATAGACTATTCCTTCGTAGCACCCTATTTTTTCATAAATTATATAATGTCAATGTTATATATCCAATTTTTTATATTCTGGTAAAAAAATTCTATAGGTGGTTTCATAAATTAGTTTTAAATTATTTATATTTTTATTAGACATAAGGCTGAAAAAATGCTTAATTATCTCATTACAAACTATTGAAGCAAAAAAATAATTTTATTTTAAATATTACATCGGAAAAATTATTTAAAAGTATTTCTTCCATGGAAATATTTTAATTAATTAAAAAATATATATTATAGAACATAATGGTAGTTATTATTAAATTTATTTTTTTAATTATTTGGTGAGTTTATTTTATTACATTTTACTATTATCATTTTGTTTTTACAAAACGATTGTGAGCTTTTATGTAAAATAAATTTCCATATAATCATGTGATGTGTTTTATAACTCATGATTTTTTATAAAAATGGTGGAGATTTTTTTTATTAGTGATTTAATTAGAATTTTTTTAAAGAGATAAAAGGAGTTAAATTTAATTTCTTATGATAAATGTTGTTAAATAATAAATGTGTGTCATTTATTTGTGGTTATGGAAATTTATTCTTCTGAAAATTCATTTAATTTTTTTGTACATATTTATGGTTTTTGTGATCATAAAAAGGGGTGTATTTTTGTGCTTGTGTGAATTCAAAAATTTAATTAATATCATTCTTGTTTTTGATTCTCCAAAATGATTATATTTTTTTCTAATGAAATTGGTTTTAAGTGAATTTTAGGAAAATAATATTCATTATAATATTTATTCTGAAAATATATTGAATTCATAGATCTATGGGGAAACTTTTGTTAATGTATTCTAGATGTTTTTAGGTGTTCTAAAAAGACTCTTCATATTATATACTTATAATAATAACATGAGGATTGGAAATCCAACATTTGGAAGAAAACATATCAACCATATACCCTATGTTTGTAAGAAATCCAATATTTGAGGAATGGAATATAGGGTACACCATCCCTATGATTGAAAAACCATACATCACCAAATATAATTTTTTTGAACAACACTAAGATTTCATCCGTACATTTGGAGTTGTTCATCAAACAGAGGAACCACAAAATTCACTATTCAATGATTTAATTTTAAATATATGATTTTAACAAATATTTATTCAACGGTCACAATGGAAGTAAATATATATTCAAATGATCATTATGATTAATTAAAAGGATTTTGTTCAATATAGTAAATCATTTCAATTCATATAAGAGGAAATGACTCTATTAAATTATTATTAATTAAAATTTTCTCAATTTATTGTGATATATTTCTAGGGTTGGTTGGACATGGATATTTTCAACCTATAATAAAAATACAATCCATTCTAAATAGAATGAAAAAAAGAGGAGATATACAATATAAATATATATATTCAAGAAGAAAAGTAGTGTTTGAAAATCCAAATAGTGGCATTTCTTATATGGATACACATTGGAGACATACTTACCATAATCTATCTGATTTACTCATTTTTTATTCTTTCACAACTTCTTCATATCAATGTTAAATCTTATTCTACAAGATCGATGAAGCATTTTTTTTATAAATTAACCCATGTGATATATATGATTAAACAAATGAATAATTATCATTTTTTTAGTTTAATAGATTCCTAGGAAACATTGGACATATATTAATTGTTGTGTGTTATTGATGATCAATTACATTTATTATTTTCTCTTACAACTATGATGTTTAAAATATTTTTTCCAATTAAACAAATCTATATAGATTTTTTGATGTTTTGAATGATCGAACATAGTCCTAGTAAAGTGTCATATTATTATACCTTATACATGAACAAGAAGGACATGTATAATCATTATAAATGTTTAAAATTCCTACACTCAGTTTTTTAATATCTTCTAATAAGAGGACATATCTAATGAAATATACAAACAAAATAAGAGTGTATTGGTGGAGTGGAGTATGCGATCATTGTTTTCTAAAATAATACACACCATTATGTTCATTTTCTTTAATTTTCCACATATCACTCATATTTAGGATAGAAGAAACGGTTCGTTGTATGATAAGAGAGGTGTTAAAAATATATCAATGTTTTTTATGAACACAATTCACCCCCTATAGTGTATCATTCTTCATAATCACCATCCTATACTAATACAACCTTCCTATCATGAATAATATTATTGAAAAATATTTTGAATTTGTAGACTAAATTTGAAACTATTTCATTGATTGGATCAAAAGAAAATGTGTTAAAATTGAATATGTCATTGAAGTCATTATAGAGGACCATGACCAACCATTGAGATATATACATGAACATAATTTTATAAATCCAAATAACTAGATTATTTACCTTGATTTACATGGTTAATTTTGAGAGAATATTGGACTAGTCCATTTATTTCTGAAATTTCATGGCCATGTATGAGAGGATCCTAAAAATACATTAACCAATTCACCATAAATTTTGTACATTGATGTTTAGTGTTTTAGTAGAGGAAAAAGTAAAATGGAAATAATTATCATTCTCATATGTATGTATTTCTATGGAGTGGCTACATAACATATAACCATGTGAAGTCACTATCTAGGATGAACATCGTATAAACTCACTTCATTGATTATTTCAAACATACAGTGTAATTACATTGGTAATGAGATATATTCTACCAAATAATTTCATAGTATAGAAACATTATTTGTATTGAGAGGAATTTAGTAAACAGTTTTGCGCGTTCTCCACACAAATTCATTATAAAGATAACTTCTTAATGTTATTAAAAATGGAATAATCAATAGTTAGATAAATATACTAGGTTAAAACGGAATGGAAACTCATCGGTGAACCAAATGGAATCATATAAAAGATAGTAAAAATTCTCAGTAATTATTTATAAGTTTTATTGAACCCAAATATATCCATAATTTAAATTCTATGGAAACACTTATGATTAAATATAAGCATGGAAAAATATTCAATTTTGAATGAAAAATGATTATTAATTAGTCTAATGAGAATATAAAACCCCTAAGGTTTATGGAATTTGTTATTCAATATCATATTTCAAAATTTGGTATGATGAACTATAGGATATTGATAGTTGTGTCTTCTATAAATAACGACCATTTCTATAGCCCATAAATAAATAGAGGTGGATATATAACTCATATGTCCTGTATGGATTTTTAAATCATCGAAATTAATCATAGATAACTTTTTAATAACCATTCCAATAACCTCCACTATTTTAGAAATATTTCTAACTTGGATACCAATGTAGTATCCAAGAATAATTATAATAGAATCTTTTGGACCATCCTTCTTATAGTTCTCAAACATAAATCCACAACCCAAAAAATATAAACATATAGGAGTTAAAGAATAAAATTAATGAATTGAGAAAATATTTAATTAATCTATTGTAAATTTCGGCTACAAATCCTAATAAATTAACTAATCAATCTTTACAAAAAATTAAGGGTAATCTGATTTTGGTAAGAAATATCATTTAAAATTAAATTTAACATTCTCTAAATAAAAAATTAGTAAAAACAAAACAATGAAAATGATGGAGGAAATAATTTTAAATAGAATAAGGAAAAATAAGAAATTACAGTTTTGAAATAATTAGGTTAAATGAAAATCAATCTTTTTTCCATTCCCACATGAATGATTCAATGTAATAAAATTTATTAGGCGAGATTAAAAATGAAATTATAGACACATTCATGAAATTCAAATTCATCATAACTCTTCTTAAATCTATAAAAAATACTCTATAATATTCAAGGATCCTAAATGAATGTTTTATTAAGAGAAGCAGGCTTCGAGGAATGAGAGAGTATTCGTAGAAAAATATGTTTCTCCCATAATATTTCCATAATTACCTACAGAATTTTAGGAATTATGTATATTTTCAATTCCCTGTATGAATTATGTTGTCAATTTCATATACGCTTTATGTGATTTAGGAGTTTTAATTAATGAATTTACTTATTATTTACTCATAGTTTCTTAGAATTGAGAGCTCACAACATCTTTAATGGTAGTTTAGTTAGGAACTGAGCTACTAAATTCCTATAAATAGTTTTAGAGAATATATTGGGGGTGATGCATTATATGATAATTATCGATAATAAATGTTTTCATAACATGTACGGAGATATAATTTCAATCGAATATCAAATTATATATGTAATATATTTTTGATGAAAAACAAAGATATAATTATGTTTAATAAAAAAAATTATATATGGAATTTGATGAAAACATAATACATTTCTATGTTTTATATTTAATATTGATTCTATAATCGCATTCAAAATTCACACACAATGGAATCTACATCACAAGTAAAAAATAATTGGTTAAAAGATACTCTAAATCTTGGTAAATTTTTGATATTTATGAAATCTATGGGATATTATAACAGGTAAATAGATATTACTATATAAGATCATGGTAATGATAATGATCAAGATTTTGTGATGGTTTTTATTGTTTTTTTTCAATTGATGGTGAAATTGATAATAATATATGTCGACCTAAGTTGTCACTATAATAAATTCATCCAAAAAAAGCTCAAATTGAAACAAATACAAACAAATTTAATGTATGTATTTATGAGGGGCGATGAAAGGATAACCATGATAATAAATAACAACACAAACCCTAATCATAAAATGATGCTCTTAATACTTTTATCTGATATTGACAAGATTATATAATGGATTCTAGGTGACATTCCAAACCATATCCTTTGATCGTTGCGCATGATCCTACAATAAAATAGTTCCAAACCTATTAGATAATTCTAATTGAGACTAAAACCAACCATGTTGAATGTAAATTAATGAAAATTGATAAATTTCTATAATAATGAAATGTATATCCCATTTTGAAAATATAGTGGGTTTCCACATATACATTATGCCCTACAAGTCATATATAACCATTGTTTAGTGTGAAAACGATGATAGAATTATTATGAGGGAGTCAAATAGTTTAACTCTATATGGTATATATGTTATTTAATCATATTATTAGGATTGCATCACTTCCAATATCTTTCAATTACTAATTTATTATACGACTATTAAGAAATTCCCATTACTATTTTATTGATAGATTCTCAATGCAAACCTAAGTTATCACTATTCTTAATGACAAAAAAAAACATTTACCTATCCAAATTATACATTTTTATGTAAAAGGATTCCATTCAAAATATAGAAATCCCAGGGTGATTTTTAAGGATTCATGGTATGTTAAATATCTTATTTGATTGATAAGTGTTTTGAAATGTTTTTAGATAATTTCATTTTATTTGGAAATTCATATGATAATTTTTTTCAAGTAAGGATTTGGTTTTAAAAAATTTCATTTAAAAAGAACATCTATATTGTAAAATCCTCCAATTCCTTGAGGAAAAAGGAATTGTACCAAGGAAATTGATTTCACATAATTGAATTAAATGTTACTAATCAGGTATTAATGTCATCACTACATTACCCAACATTACGTATTAAAAATGTATTAAATAATTATTGTGGAATGTATGTTTTAATAGATGATACATTAATAATATTAAAAATATTTTCATAGCCCTTCACAATTTCAAAAATATATTGAGTATATACTTGATGAATCTCTATGGAAAGAATATTATTACTTAAAAAAATTGATTTCACCATCTGGTAATTCGGCCAACAAATTATAACACCCTTTGGAATTGTTCTAAGAGGAATCCAATGGATCAACATGGGATTTTATATCACAATTAATGGATGGAAGAATTAATTTAATAGTTAATTCATTAAAAATATTATATTTTACATATAATAATTATATAAACATGTAATTAAATTTCATTAAATTGTATGTCCTTTGCAAATATTTTGACCATATTTTCTTATAAAAAATATATCATCCATCAATAATCATGTAAAAAATATGCACCTGAGGAATAAGGTTGAATAAAATATGATATTTATGATATATAATTGATATTTAAAAGTGTTTTTTATGTTGATAAAATAAAAAAATTGGAATTCCAAACCAATATCCACTTTATAACTCAATAACAGGTGTGAAACTCTATGTGAATCAAAGAGAGGTTCCATAGAGTTCTGCAATGCTAAAATATTTTATAACTTCTCATGTAACATCACATATCAACAAATATAATGATATTATGCTGAATATAAATTCAACGTGTTGAAGGATTTTTATCTGAAGATAATTGTTAGTGAAAAAGTGATTGGTATATGATTATTCAAGTATAATATACATTATTTGCTCAACTGTTATATATGTAGCCTAATAATGGCCACACATTATAAATAAAAAAATCAAATATCATTATATATGATATATAAGTATAGGGTTTTTGTAGGGGAATAGAATGAGATAGAGGTAGAAGAATAAGTTCAACAAAAGACCACATCCTAGAGTATTAAGGATGATATTCCATAGGATATTGTCTCTTAGATTCAATGATTCATTTAATCCA
Source organism: Viscum album (assembly GCA_963277665.1). Taxonomy (NCBI): domain Eukaryota; kingdom Viridiplantae; phylum Streptophyta; class Magnoliopsida; order Santalales; family Viscaceae; genus Viscum; species Viscum album. The sequence goes on along the minus strand of OY728130.1, from coordinate 1,047,930,668 downwards.
AATAACATAAGACACCCAAACCAATGAAATAAACCCTATTTAATATCATATACCCTATATAACATTTCATCAACCATATAATAAACTACTAACTACACTACCCCTAATTATTTATTCACTCCTTCCATCTACACTGAAATAACCCAGGTATAGAAAAACAAAAACCCCCAAAACCATACATTATATCCCTTTTAAAAAGAATCAATTTTCCCAAGGTAGAAATAAATATTTATCAATCGATTTTACTAATATGGAAAACCCCAACCATCACATTGAACATGGTAGTAAACTTATTGCCACACACTCTAGTTGTACATTTTTCATCTCTTCGCCATGATTTTTTTTGAAAATTCATTCCTCCGTCAAAATATTCAATTACTATTTTATAAATCATATTGTCCCTGTAACACGACATCATGGGAATTTTTTTACTTAGTAAATGAAAAAATGGGCCTTGATGTAGTGTGAGATTTTATTATATATATTTCCTTAGTTATTTTATATTCTATTAATTTTTTTTGAGAAATATTGAGAATGCTAGAAGCTGAATATTCCATGAGAGGAATGTCATCGAGTGCTAATACTAATAATGCACAAATGAGTTTGTTATTTTCCATTCCCCTAATTAATGAATGAGTATGTCTATGGAGTCTATGTTTATATTTATTTATAACACATTTTTTTCTTCATGAAATGTAATTATGGGGCATTACATTTTTTATAAAAACATAATCAACAAATATAAGTTAAAAAATAACCATTAATTGAAGATCATATAAACTAATTTATGAAATTTATCACATAATTAACACTACTAATAAAAATACTTATAGTCATGTGTTATAATCCAATAATGATTCCTACAGTAATGAAAAAATATTCCATCTATAATTGACACAAATTACATATTTTGAAATCATAGAATCTATAAAATACATAACTTAATAGGATGAGATTTAGTGGTCTATATTTTACCTATCTACAATTAATATTTCTTTTTAATCACCCACGTAGTTCCATTGATATATAATTATATATTTAATAGATCAACCATCAAGAAACTTTAATCCACTAAAATATTTCAATTCATGTATTAATGGTGATATAATGATTAACCAGATCTCTCTTTGTTAATAATGTATTTTGTTCCCATAACTATCCATTGAGTTTATTTTTATTTTAAACGAGTATGCACTTCCAAATTTTTCATAGGTATCATTTGGTTGGTGGTTTCCAACTTCCACCACTGCATGTGAATTTTCCACTCATTAATTTACATGCTTCCATAGTTTCCCAAAGAATCTGTAATCTGAATAATAAGGGTCAATATGACGATATCATTTGACATTTACATTAGAATATACTGAAAAACTATATGTTTCTCTCATAATCTCTCTCTCTATCTCTGTAAATCAGGGCTTCCATCCCTTGAACCCATTAATCCGTCAATCAAGAAAAGAAAACCCATACCAATATCTACCCAATTATTTGAAGATGGCCAAAAATAGAGAACATTATATTGGTAATCATTCAATATAATAACAAGGATTAATAGAATCACCTTCAATTTTCCTTTTTATTTTTAGTATTAGAATGAATAATAGTTTACAATATTTCAAATTGGTCTTCCATCACATTCCCATCATGCAACATCATGGGGCTAGAATAAAAATTCAACTCTTCTTCACATGGAATTTGTCAATTGGGACTCAAGAATAATTTAAAAATGGAATAATAGTTCTCTTATATATTCTCCTCTATGGTAGCGGGTTTGGATATTGAAATGTGCACTAATTATGGTCTAAATGATAATAGATATCAATGTTTCAAAGAATACTCTTAATAAAATGTTCAATAACCTCACTCCTTACACCATGTGATAATACATACTTTTTTAACACTTTATATAATTATTTATTAAATAAAGGTTCAAATAATAAAACTAAGAAGATCGTGAAGCCAAACGTACATAGGAAGTTGGTAAATATCATAAAAATATGATACATAGATATATAAAAATACTATTTAATTATTCCTTAACATGCTCTATAAATCTATAAATATTCAAAAATGGCATGAGATAACCTGGGGAAAAACACAAGAAAGGGGTGAGCTAAAAAGCACCGTCAGGGAGTAAAAAACTGCATAACAAGATCAAAGTGTTACATTTTAGTCAATAAGATTTTAAAAGAGAAATAAAATCATTTATAATTATAATTTTGATCAATAAGTAATTATACTACATTATAACATAAAGGTAATTTTGTATTTAAAAAAATTAAGGTAAAATGAGAATGTTGTAACAAATCTAAACATGACACCATAATTATAGGACAAGGAAAACTACCAACAAATATTACATGGTGTAAAAATTACCATAATGTATTACTTTTAATCAATAATCTCTTTCATAAAGCTTGATGAGAGAAAAACATTAGCCAATACATTAGAGTGATATATTAGGGCATCCATCATTTCTTTAACATGTACATGCATAAGTGTTGCACATAGATCATATAAAATAAATTTACCATTCAATATTTTTAATCCCATGATAATGTATCATGGATTACAAACAAGTAAATCTCAAAATAATGAAGGATATGTATATTTATTGTAATACCTTATAGTGGAAATGGGAATGGATATTCACTAAACATAATTTTTTCATGGAAAATCAAAAAGAAATTTTGATAGCATAATCGGGGTACATAATGGGTCAAGGGAGTGATTGATAAGAGACAAAGGGGACTCTCATAAATTTAAAATCTAAAGTTTAGTAAGATCAATGTGCGAGAACCTATCAATATATAAAGAAATTGAAAACAATTGATATATTATAAAGGAGGTTCTTGAATAAATATAAGAAAGAGAAGGTCCCTTATGTTGGGAGGGTGTTTCCAAAAGATTGGGAGGATTTTCATGATATCATGGAGGTGCATTAAGAGTTATATAGAGAATAAAGGCCATACAATATTTATTATTAAAGGATTTTATTCAAGATAAATGGTACCCTGGGTGGGTTTAGATATAAAAATATTGCTCAGTTCTTTATTATTTCCTAAACATATGTTTTGGAATATAAAATAGTGTTTTCAAAAATGAAAACCATCCCATGGTTTTTTCCATGGTTAACCCAAATGTGAATAAGTTTTCATTATTTTAAAATGATGTGAACAAAAATTATTAACATAATAAACTTGAAAATATGGAAGTGAGTAATTTTTTTAATGATTTTATATTAAAATGCTAAAATAAATTAAAGATTCTTGGGATTCATAAAGTGTTGACAAATTAAAAAAAACTAAAAAAATATCTCAAAGGGAAGATATTTATTAAGTCGTGGAAACATTTTATGGAATTTATTACATCACTCATGGGCTTGTATGATGCCATAATATACACCATATATTAATACCATATTAAATTATGAAAAAAAAATTTGAATGACACAAAATATTATTTAAAAAATCATTATGCGATAATTTATATGTACTAAATATAGATATAATATTAATTTTATAAAAATAATTCCCTAAATATGATACTTTACAATTATAAATAATGAAAACACATTTATTGTGATATATATGCTTCTTAAAATAGTTGTTTTCTGACATATATAAAATATATATTTTTTGTTGAAAAATTATATTATCATTCATATTCAATAAAAAATATTCAATAATATTTTTTCATTAAAATATCATTTATTTTACCAATTATTATGTTCATAAATAAAATGTCTTGATCTAAATATCACATCATTCCAAAATATAATTTTTGTTTCATCATAACAAAATCAAATCTTCAAATATCATTTATTTAACCATTTATATATTAAAAATAATATTAAATAAATATAAGAAATATTTCATTGAAAAAAAAAATATCTATATTCATTCTATCGAAATCAATATACACTACCCATTATTACACTAACCAATACCTTATGGGTAATTTGAAAAATGAGGAGGTTCACATGGGTGGTTCAAGAGACGCGGTTTGGGAAGTGAGATCTATGTGAAAGAAGTTACCTCATAAACAGCTTTGATCATGCATTAGTTTTTGAATATCATCATGGGATTGTTCAAGTGTAAATCACAGTGACACTATTTCCATTAAAGGCTCGGATTAATGGTCTTCAAAGGGTTTGATCCTATAGTTTGAGGTAATTTGATCTTTTATTAGTGTTAATATGTATTTATATTACCCATTTAAATATTATAAACATATGATCAAATATAAATGGATATATTATCAATGGTTATGATGTTTAATAGTTATTTTAACCATATTTAACTTATAAAAGTTCAAAATAACCAAAGTAGTGGATGTGTTTTCTATGTCCATTTAACTTCAGAAGCAATAAAAATTAACCAAAATTGTAATTTCATTTATAAAATTTATTTTTGTTAAATTATAACTTACTTAATAAATTTGAACATTGAAATTTACAGTCATGCACTAAAAATGAGTAGGGTACATCTATTTCACTTCCTCTTTATATTTTCCATTTTCTTCCACTAACTTTTGGTTCAACCCCAAAACTAAGTCTGGGTGATTTTTCTTTTATCATATATCTTTGTCTCTATGATATAATATCTTATCTGATTGCACCTCATATGTAATAGCATTATCCAAAGGTACCAGCACTACATTTTTTACAAGTGATAGCTATGGTATGAAAATATTTAAGAAGGACACACGTAACACATCATTTACATGAGATAGGTTAGGGAACCGTTCTAGTCAATATGACATAACTCCGATGTAGAGAAATAACACAATGTGGATGATGAATATTTTACAAGGCTTTACATTCAACCCAATACTCATGAATTTCTTCTATGAATATGTACAAAGGAACACGTTATGACCAACCTCATACTCCATGTATCATCTATGATTTTTTCATTATTTTTTATACCTAATTTTTAATATATTTCATATGATGTTGAATGGTTTGTACCTTCCCTATCATCTATTATATAAGAACATTTCCCATCATCCTCCACTCTCCAATTTCATCCCATCATGTTGCACTATAGAACACATTCCCATACAGAACCATATAAAGATCCATTTGAATGCAATAATGGAAATGGTTATTATATGATAACTCTTCTAGGGGGTGGTGTTGATAAAAACATCCATGGAAAATCATTAAACATATTCTCATTATAACACCCAATGTATAAATGGTCATTTTAGACGAACCATCTATCGGAGTGTGATATGTAGTACTGATTACCAACTCCATATTCTATATTTGTTGACGTATTATATATAACCGGGAGTTAATCCTAGGATATAGATCAGAAATAATTGTTCTTTAAAATCCATGTAATCTTAAAAATAACCTAATTTATATTTTTTGATTTAGTAAATAGTGGAATCATCCTTAATTACAATAAAATTTGATGACATTATAAGGTAATCAACAACTTCCCAGATGGGGTTATTTCCTTTAGGTTTCTTGGTGATTCCAATGAAAAAATACAATGTTATATTTTTTCATTTTGATATAGTTATGGGAAGTGGATTCATCAAAAAATTATTCTTTTTTCATTAAACCGTGAATTGTTGGAATACCGTGAATTGATATACATATTATACAATCTCGATCTTCATGTTATCCAACTAGTTGTTTTTATTTAAATATCTATACAACTTTGTTCTTTTTAGATTCATAGATAAGGATGATCTAGGCACATCATACAAAAGTTACATCATAACTTCTCATTTTTATGGGACACATACCATGGTTCCATACCATATAAATACCTCTTTGGAAAAGTTAAAATTTAAATTTTTTATACTTTATTCTTTAGAAACTCATAATCTATATCATCCCCATTAATATTTTCATGAATGGATGCTTGAGTAGTTTTTTAGAATGGTAGTAAAATTATTCTTTAATTACTCCCATATCCAACCTTTTAATGTTGATGAAAATAGGATCCATTTCAATCCTCTTCATGGATAGAAGTTTAGGACACTTTCTATGAAGAGCTTCATACAATTTTTTTTCTTTTTTGAGATTGTTATTTTTTGAAAAACTATAATCATTGATCATCTCTAACAGTCTCTATAGGGACATATTAGAAACCATTTTTTTGAATATATACTTGAGAATTTTGGGGTACACATACATATCACACGTATCCCTATAGAGATAATGACCCTAAATAATCTATGTTAATATTTCATTATGTCTAAATACATATCATGTTGTTGGTACTTCTACTCATTGATATTTAGTTTCAATGAGGCATAATCTATCACTTTGTTATTTTTCACGAGTACACATTCCAATAACTTTTTATATTAATCACTATAGAATAGAAAAAAACATCTATATTGTTGGGTAATATGAGAATAGGTTCAGTGATAATCTTTTTATTTAACTCATTAAAACATTCTTTTCTTTCGTCATTACAAGACATCCCAATTCCCTTCCATGTTTTCTTGGTTAGGGGGATTTAAAATCATTATAATTTTCTGACAAATAATTGATACTAACCATATAATCCATGGAAACTATAGATTTATATCACAAAGTTTGTTCTAGAACACCCTTCAATCATCACTTTTTTTAAAGGATACACATATTTCCCTTTTTTGGGGATGATATACCCCACGAATGACACATTATATAACCCAAACAAAAATTCAACATACATTACATATATCCTTCATTTCTAAATGTCTTTAGTATAAAATTAAAATTCTCCTCATGTACCGCCTTGGTTTTTAAGTACATAATAATATCATCAATAAAAAATACAAAAAAATGTTGATGTAATCCATAATGAGTATATTCATCTAATAGATCATGATTTTCAAGAAATTTTGAGTCCAAATAGAATCATTGTGAACTCATAGTGCCATAAATTATATTAAAATAAATCATAAATATATCCCCCATCACCCTTATAGGATAATATCCCTTCCAAATATCTATCTTAGTGGAATAATGAGCTTCACTTGGAATTTTGAACAAGTCATTAGTTTGTGATATAGGGTACAAACTATTTATCAATATATTTTTAAGCTCGTATGAATCCATATTGAGTCACATTGACCCATTATTATTCTTGATAAATTGGATCGGTGAACCCCACATTGAATCACATAGGGCTATAAAAACTTTTATCAAATTATATTATAGTTCCTTCTTCATCTCTTCTAGTTCAAAATTTACAATTTGAAATGGGTCTTGGATAGGGAAAAATCTCAAGTTGTATAATTGATTGAGATATCAACCTCATGGCTTGTTAGAAGGCTTTAAAATTATTTTGGAAATGCATCAGTGAATTCCCTCAAAATATCCATGTCATCAAGGACAATTTTGTATTATTCTCAATCATTTCAGATAGATGTGATTTATTGAAAGGACTTAATATCAATGATTTAAATTTTTTTACCAAAAAATTTTGGTTCACATCACATCACTTTTATTGAATCAGATGGAAATTAACGATATGGTGGTTAATTTCATTCTCTCAACAATTCACTTTTTTCTCTATATAGGGAAATCTATTTCATGCCAATAATTTCATCAAATTCTGCAAAAGGTAGAATGAAAAAGATTTTTGGGATGTTCTAGGAGAAAATATGGTTATGGGAGGAGTTATGTACTTGGAATGCATTGATTTCCCCATTTGACATTTTCCTCAAAGAGTCTACATCTACACATTTTCATGGTGTTTGAATAGTTCTAATAATCTTACAATATATTAATGAATTCATTATAGGGAAATAAAGAAAATGTGTTCTATATTTGTGAACAAATAACATATATACCTATCACTATTTTTTTATTCAGATCCCACTCTAATGCGTTGAAGTCATAATTTCACCCCAACAATGTTGGATGTTGTTAGTATTTATTTTCTCTAATAACCCAAGGATTTGGGCATTGGGTTTTGTAATGCATGTTTTATTTTCAATTGAAACATTGGACTACAAGATGATGGTTCACTATAGCCTTTCATTATACCCTTTCATCTATTCTTGGGGTTCTACCTTCCACACCATTAACAAGGGGGATGTTATAACTCTCTACCACCATTGGATTTATCCATTTCACCTCCAAAATTAAACACAAAATTTCACTTCTTATACTTATGTGACCCTTGAGATTTGATGATCTCCATTTTACCTTTGAAGGTACATCAGAAAACATCCTCATAATTTTCAAAGTATTGAATGTCTATTCCTTTTAATAGAATCATCATCAGTCCACCATAGAATTAGTGAACATTACATTTGGGAGTAATGAAAAATAGAGAGGTTTATCATTCAAATCTATTGATGTTTTCATCATAAATACTGATATATTTTTATAATTTTTTTGATACTGATGAAGTTGTTAACAATTTTTTGCTGGAGAGTGTGATGAAAATATTTATCATCAAACATTTTCTGGAATTCCATCAACTTTTTCACTTCGATCTCCTCATCAGTATTCATATACTTGAACATGCTCCACCGTAAATATAAATATCCATCTATATAATAAACAAAAATCATGATATTCTCTTTCTCAAATCGTTAAAGGATATATAAAATTTTCTCAATTTATCTGATCCGTTTTTTAATAATTAAGGGATAAAAAAACCACATAATATTAGAGATCATTTTATCCTAATGTTCTGATTTATAACTTACTCATTCTTAGGGGGATTTGGGTGTTCCACCGAATTCATGATTTTGTAAAAAAAATTGAGTAAATTGAGAAATTATCATTAAAACATTCATAATTATAGATCCAATTTTGATTGAAATCTTGATTGTACAATCATCACATTGTCCATCACATTGGATGTTAACATAGTTTCTCTTAATACCATCCATTGACAAGAATAAATATAAAATAGAGGATGATAATTCTCAAATTATTATGCACATTAATGGGAAACTATTACAATTATAGGGATAACTCATAAGTGATATATACATGTAATCCATAGAATTGTAGGATTAAATCTATGTTATACATGATTTAATTCGTAACATAAAATGGTATAGTTGTTTTTTACCATAATAATGGTCTATAATAAGATTATAATTCTAAAATATCATATCCCATATATGTCATAATATATGTGTGAAGCATGGCCTGTTTCATCCACTAGATCCTGATCATGTCTACCTCAACATAGTGTTTTCGAAATTTTTAACCCTACGTACATCTGTACTCAAGCCACATCCACTTGTAGTATCCAGGTAGTGAGGTATTTTCATTGTAATACAATAGAAATATACATTACCCAAACATCAGGATGTATTCATTTGTTTAGTATTATCCATGTGGATTTATTTGTTGTCTCTAATCCTCATCCCAAAAAAATAAACATTCATATGATACTATTTTTTTAGTATTTTGAGGCATGGAATGGTATTCTATCATCGCACTACCATTTTGACATTCCCTAGAAACTTTTAATTGTTCCTTTATCTACATTTGGGTACCAAAATTCCATCCAATGGTTGGTCGCCATCTGAATTTTCAGACCCAGTGACTCTTGGTGACTTGTATTGGTTATTAGGATGGAAGGTTGGTCGTATCACTCCCTTTTTAGCGGAATTGTTTCCTACTCCATGACGCTCATATAGATTTAATACACGTTCATGAAATATCTTCCTAATCTGGATATGGGACCGAATACTCTAACAATGACATATTTGTTAATTATATCCTTAGATATTAATTTGAATTCTCAATTATGAACCAAGGGATGTGTGGTCTCATTGGTGACTCCACTTGTATATATCTTATGTTCTTCATACATTACCCTAATGGTTAATAGATGTTTTATGTGACGAATATTTATGACCAAATGCATTAGAATGTGCTGCCACATGAAGAGGGGATTTATATTCTTGAGGAGGTGATTGATCCATTATAAAGAATCCAACATATCCTTTTTATTCCAAGAATCAAAAAAATTTGTTAATTAATACTATGTAGTTTAACTTAATGTTGAACTTATATAATTTTGATCTCAAAGGAAACAAATATATGCACTAGAGTCTCAAGGATACATCCTTCAAATGTGGTTTATCATAGGATCAGAGTCATCATAGTTCAATGAAACCCATTATTGGGGATTAAATGCTAGGATTTCCCTAGCTAGTGGAGATTAAGGATGCTTAAATAGGTGTTCATTGTGTCTCCCTAAGACCACATGAGCTATGATGGGTGTGTGAAACAAGAGGGAACAGATGGTCAGCTTCACAGAGCACATGTGTGATTCATAAGTACTAGGAGATCGCTAGGGTTTTTGGTATAGATATCAGGCGTAGATTAAAAATCCTACATATTCTGAGTATTTCAGTAATCAGATTCATCATATTTTGGTTTTCCTTTAGCTTGATGGTTGGACAAGTCGAATGGATATACATGGGGATATTATGGTCTACCTTGAGCTTTTGAGAATTCTAGGGGAATATGCCAAAATCGATGACCTATTCCCTATTTCCAAGTGGAATATCATATATTTTCGGTAGTTGGGGATTACACGCTAAGTCTACCCAATTATTCAGTTCTTACACTATATATTTTCCCTTGTAACCATGGGGTCTGTGGTCTAGATGAAATTATTAGTGCAACTCCCTAATCCCATGTGATCCATGCTGATTGTGAGAAACAAGGTTTAGAAATTGATCAGTTTCTTTTCTTCGGTCAAGGGTAGTTTAGATATTGTTACCTCACTATGCTAGATATATTGATCGCATGCCATAAGAGGTGGTGGCCTACGTATCTTGAATATGAAAGGAATCAGAGTCATCATAATTCCCTTTGTTGATCCTTGATCATATTGTTTACCATGTTTGTTGGGACTTATACTCTGATGCTACCTATGTATTTTGGGCTTACACCCCACGGAATGTTGAGACTATCAAATCCTATGATTGCCATGAGACATGGATTTCTTTTCTAGAGGGCGTCACAAGACCCATTTGTGATTTCTAGGGATATCACATAATATGGGCGATGTCTTCTAGAAGATGTTGTATACCCTAGATGATAGTTCCTAGGGTATTGCATCCCCTGGAAAATAAGCTCATATGGGATCCTAAATCATGGTTGAATGATCCAGAAGTTATCATGAAAGCATGTTGGTATACCCAGTGGGTGTCATTATATTCTATTGATATGCCATGCTACTCTTTTGATAGTCGGATGACATTCCAATCGGGTGTCACGAGTCCTGACTGTCATGCCCATAGGGAATTTTGGGTCCTGGAAAATATGTACAGGTGTAATTATATGATTTAGGTGATACACCTGATGTATGATACAATTCAAGGGAAAAAAGACCATGGGGACTTCCGTGATACTTTTTTTATATACCTAGGTGGGATGTATGGATTGTCCTAGACAATTTAGATGGTCTATATATATCCCAGGTAGCACGCCGAAGGAGTATTATGAGATCTAGTTGACATGCCCCGACATTGTCATGTAACTTTGGGTTGTTCACATTAAGTGTGTGTGGGGTAGGGAACATGTGTTGGATAAATTATTCCACCTATATTAATTGTTCCTAACTTTGCCTGGTAGATTTCTTGGTATCATTCAGTGTTAGTTTGTTAAAAGTCCTACATGATCTAGTGGCCATGTTTAATGTTACTTGAATATCCCACTCATGATATTCGAATGATATGTGAATGATACTAATAAATTCTTACACCTATCACATGACTACCATAGGATCATGTCAGTATATTACCTAACGAATGGATGTTTGGTAATGCCATCTGTTACTCCGATATTCCACTCAAGAGTAGCTCGTTGTTGTGGTAGTAGTGGTAGCATAGTCACGGTGCATCTCTGGGATCGTTTGGATCATTTTTCAAACTAGGGTGTGTAATTTATAGGCCTCATCACCTATTTTGTTTTCTTATTTTTTAGGAATATCTTGCAAGAATCAATGCTTGATTCGGTGAAATTAGTTAGAACCATGCATCTTTGTAAGTCTGTTGTGGTTTGTTTCGAGTGCATCACTTGATTTTTAGTGATCATGAGTCTCTTTTGACCATTAATTTGTTATCATATAATTTTTGATTGATAATGTCTTGTTGATAATGTGGTCATGCCAATGGTCTTTTCATCTTATCGTATAGACATACCTGAGGGCCTTTACGACTACTTGATGCCTTTCCAGGGGTATTTCATGAGGTAAGGGTGGAATGTAAAAGAGGTCTTGTGGTGCCATGCTGCAGACATACTGGGTTCCTCGTGAGTTCTTTAGAAATTGTTATATCTCTCACCTCCTCTCTTTTAAATCATTTTTTTATTCTATAATGTTTTCATTTTTATCTGTGTTTTCTTGGATTTATCAAGAAATTTTATTATTCCCAATGATGGTATGGTGTGTGAGATTTATGACCACTGTCGGTCTCTCCCTTTTATTATTTTTACAACATATTCGTAGATTAAAATTGGATGGTTTGTTAGGAACATTCCAATGGACAACCAAGCTTCAAGGAGGTTCTCATTAAATGGACATCACGCGACCATTGGTATTAAGGAGATCTATCTTCTATGTTAGAAGGTTCATTAAAGTGGAATTTCCAGGACACATCATACAGTATGTGCTTCACATGGGGATTTTCATTAACCTAATATGGTCATGTGAGCTAAAATACTTTTTAATTTAATGTGATCCATGAGTCTATATACCTTTTCTTTAGTGGAAAAGGTAATACCCCTATTCAGTTATTTCATCCTTTGTGATATCATCTGAGGCTTATTTGGTAGGAATCAACAAATTCCCCCACATATGAGAAATGTTTGTTGTGAAAAGGACTCCTTTATTGTTTAATTAAATTCTCTACTAAATATTTTGGGGTTTCAACGACTGGTGTCTATGGAAACATTTGTTCTATCAGGTGACATTTTGTATCCAGTGAAGTACCCTATATATAAAGTGGTGGAGGATGATGGTATATTCTACCCACCATCCCCTCTCTAAAGTGATATCACAATCCCCATCTATCAAGTTACTCCACATTGATATCATTCCACAAACCCTAATTGTGATCCTCATTTGTGTGTCTACATAGCATGATTTTCTGTCTCGATAGAGCTCTTCTTCAATGGTAATTTATCCGACTTGTGGTTGTCCTGAGGACATTGTGAGATCAGTTTCTAATCATTTGATTTATTCTGATTCACATGAACCTAATAAGGTCATGAAATCTTTTTTATGCACGGTGTTTATGATGCCTCATGGGGTTATGTGACTTAAGGGTCCCCTTGAGGCCATGCAATCCATGATCCCCTTGTGCGGTTTGAGTACCCTTTAATAGATAATGTGATTCACCTGATGTTACTTGTCTAATAAAATACCTTGACTAGATTCGTTTTATTCTTCTTCCAAGAACCACATACGTATTTTAATGTGGTTTATAGTTATCATGAATATCGATAAAGTTTAATTAGTCAAAGGTTATTCATCACCAGGAATCACAATGTTTATCCCAGTTATCATGTGCGAATTTCAACCAAAAGTCTAAACAGATTCCTCTCACTCAAGATTTGGGAATTCCCCTTATCACAATGACTCCATATATATGATATTTTCGTACAATATGATTCCGCCATACCTACCCCAAATATCAATCTCCCATGTCAATAGATGTCGGATTCCCATGAATGTGTTAAAAGAACAATTATTGAAGTTGTCCAATTGGTTATAGCTCAATCATAGGGTCCCACTTATTTGTGGGATAACTGCTTTATGAGTCTGGATAGTCATAACTCAAAAACATATTTTATGAGTTATTCATATATAATATCCACTTCAAGAGATGATTATGGTAGTATTTGTTTATCAAAATTGGATATTCTCCCTAGGTAAAACTTCTTCAATGAATGGGAATATCCTTTATGGGTGAAGAAAATATATTTTTAGTTTTTTTATTGATGTGTAGAAGGTTAATATTTATAAAACCATGTAGATCTAAAAATCCATCATCTATCTCCTGCCTGACCATCTCTATGAAATATTTAGTTGTTGATGTTCATTGATAAATGAATTCCATCTTCCGCATGTTGTGGAGGGTATCAACATATGGTAAATTTATTAAGTTGATGTTATTACCCCAGAGAAGAGATATATGATTAAATCCTCCTAGATATTGATGTATGGGATGATACCCCCTAGACTCCTACCTGGGTGAGGTATATTTATCTTATCATGATGAACAATTCTATGAAAGAACAAACAGTCCTCTTGATCATTCCTTTCACAGAAACAATCAATTTTTTTTTGATGTGGTTGTGATGCTAGACAATCTATTGTTCATATAAATTGATTCCCTTCTCAATATGTCCATGATAGTGCCAACTCATACTAGGAGATTTTGGATTCTGGGGAATATTTGTCAGGGTTCTATTTGGTGAATGTAGTGGACTCCGTCGATCTCAAGTTGGCAGGATTTCTAGCCATGTTCTTGAACAGTTTTCTCTTCCCAGCTACGAGCATGCACTCTGGAATCTATTTCATCACTACAGTGACTGTGGCATGGCTTGAGGAAGGGTGGTTCACTAAATTTGATGTACTAAACTTATGCATCTATATCAGATGTTTGTCCATATCCATTAGAAAAACACTCCTTACATGATCAATGTTACTCTCTAGTTCTAGTTTGGTTGTATAAGGGAGTATTTCTATTTGATAGAATATTAAACTTCGTCCAATATCCCCTAGGTTCCATTGTTTACAGGATTTTTGAACCTATCTGTAGTTGGGGAATCATTATTAATCCTTGATGAGGTCAAAGGCCCATTGTTCTAGTTTGATATCTTTGATTTCACTACATTCCATGCACCAAGTAGTCCGATTATAGATGGTGGTAGTGGTTCCCTCAACAAAAGATCTTATATAATCTCCCATCAAGATGTGTTCTTGACGATAGCATGGATGATATAATTATCTATGATCCATACACAATGTATCAATTTGCACAATAATTTGACTGTTTCTATAGGTTTTCTCCTATCTCTGTGGATTGAGTCTGAGGGGAACATAACCTTATAATTATTCATCAGTTCTGGAAGATGTTTTCATGCGATGATACTAGGGATGATATTATACATCCAAATTTTGATGATGATAATTGTTACTGAGGTTTTTTTCTATGCTTGGTTAAAATCTTTTCACAATGGTATGTTCATCCAGTTGGTCCTTTAAGCGGACATGCCTTTTTCATTTCTAATTCCATTATCCATGGTGTCGATGGAAATAATCGATGTACCTGACGAGGTTCCAAGGAAGAAACCCCATTATAATTATGGTTTTTTGGATGGTGAAGCTAATTTTGTGAAACAGATCCTTCATCCAATGGAAATGATATAAGATACATCTTCTAAGAGTGTGGAATATATGGATTCCTCACCTATTTAGAAAATGGTTCATCTAGTCAGCCCTTCACCCATCATACCTTCATTAGTTATAGGATCACTTGTGAGACATAGGATAATTTGGAAATATATTCATGACATGATCATTGAAATCCCCTTATAGGTATTCCATACTCTAAATGATTCCATAAACCAATATTATCATGAATTTTTTATGGATTGTTTTGAACATCGACCACTAAATGATATTATAAGGAAAAGGTTTTTACCCCAAAAATATATGGTTGCAACTGAATGGAGTCTTCTTGAATTTTTGGATGAGGATCCTCTTTGAAGATAGATGATGGAGTCATTAGAGGCATTGAGAAATGTTTGGAATCTTATATATGATTTGATAGCCTATATAGATGTAGGGAGCATTCAATCATTGATTTAAACAGAGATCATTGCTTTTCTAAAGTCCAATCTCATTCCATATTCATCCCCAATGGTCATTAGAAAAAGGAGGGTTAACTAGTTGACTACCATGTTTTGAGATCGTTTCTCTATAGTGGATGAAAAAGAAGTGTAGAGAGTGTATCTTTAGTGATCCATCAACACATTTTTCTAGGGTTGTGCTAAACTTGCTAGCACATCTGATCATATATTACCATAGTTTTGATTTTTTAATGCAATCTAGTACTGTTGAGGTTATGGAGAGGCTCTGTGGAGTGGATATTAATCCTCTTATATGGTATCAACAAATCGGAATGTGGAACTTTATATTCTATCATCGAGTTTTCTTTTATCCGTAAATTTTGACGATCTCTATTTGTTTCATTTTTATACAAATCACCAACGACAACCATCTAATTTATAAATGAAAGAAAATACAAATATATGTATTTGTATATTTATTTTCCAAAAATTATCTTGAATTCCCATTAATATTGTGTCACTTAATGATAAATCAATTCATGTTATCTTTTAGAAGTCAGGTGAGACCTCGGGTGATCTGGAAACAGATTCATTCCATGATCATTGAAACCCCCATAGAGTAATTCCATACTCTAAAGGATTGCATACACCAATTGAATAATGAATTAGGCATGGACAGTTTTGACCAACATTGAGATGTTATTTTTACCTTGGTGTTGCTGAGGCTCACAAGGATCAAAAATCCATTTTTCAAAGTTACACATTTGGTTGACGACCATAGGCATATATGAAAGAGTTTTATACATACATGAGTAGTCATTAAATGTTTCCATGAAGTCAGGTATCCTTTCTAGAGGCTATAAATATTTTATGGAGGTTGTATCAATGATTTCAAAATACTAGGGGAGCTAGGACTGCCTGGATAGTTGGAGTATGGGTTCTGTAAATCCTTAACTAAATATATGATCTCATGAATATGAGATGGGGAAAACATGTCATATGTGTCCCCTGACATTCTGATATTCTAGGTTCCACCATGTTGTCACTAAGTCTCACAAGGGATTATTCTCCTTTCTGATAAAGAGAATATTCCATTAGTGGGTGGGTCATGGCCCTTATGTGTTAATACCATGCCAAGTGAAAGGTTATCTCCACTCAACATTGAGGGAATGAATGTTTTTTAGAGACGTATACACATAGATGATATTGTTTGGTATCAAAAGAAGTATTTCAAAGAAGGTTTAGGTCACCTAGGGAAATTATCTCTTAAATAATAAATCTTTTTCCCTATGCCCAGTGGTTTTGAATCATGAGGTGTGAGCCTTAAAATGGATCAGGAATGACAGGCCTCATTCTGATCTTGATGAATGGTGCAAAACATGGTGACGTATTGTAGAAGATATCAAATCTTCATGGATAGTTTTGTAAAGGCTATTACAAATCACAACCTAGAGAGATCAAGTGAGGATGATGATCAGATAGTTTCGTTCAAAGAGTTGTTCTAATACACTTAGGTGTTTAGCGTTTCCACGTTGATTTCTGGTCTTTCCTGGATTGGAATTTCCTTTTTCAGAGTGATGCATTTTGTAGATGAAAATATGAGAATTTTAAGGAGACATGGGAATGTATTTATATTCATGAGAAGGGTTTTTGAAGCCTAATATCCTTTCTAGAGGATTTCTAGGATTACAGTGATTCAAGACACTTTAGATCATGAAGTGTGATCTTGTGGAAAGTGTAAAATACATGGAGGCTTCATGTACACTAAAATCAGTTACTCCTCCAAACAAGTATATTCTCAATGTGAGGAGATGTGAAATATAATTTATCTAATTTTTTCCTAGACAAGGGGGTCCAGTGATAATAGTTTGTCTTTTACTAGGGTTACAGAGTAGACCTTTTGAGATTTATTTCATATTTATTTACACCCTAATTTTTTCCTAAACTCAAAAGATGAATTGTTTAGCAGGAAGAGACTCTAATTATTCTCAGATAAACAATTGTGGGTTTTCATTTAGGCATGTTTTGTGTCTCTTACACCTGAGGTTTATAGACCTACTATTTGTACCATTATGGGGTAGAGATTATTTTTTATAGCATTGATCAGATCACAATAATATTAAGGTCATGTATGATATGGACTTGATATGGAAGTTGTCACACAATAACCTAATTAGGATTCCCATGGTCAAGATCACTCCAACATCTTTCTGAGGGGTTTGTGGAAATGTTGTAGATCATGGCTTGAGCTTTCATTGGTCACTAGTATTGATATTGGGAAATCATACTATGAGAAATTTTGACTCAGTAAGGTGTGGATTTCCAGATCAATGATAATGGATGGTCCCACAAGGATTGGAATGTCCATTTTCAGAGTGAAACATGTGGCTGACGGCCACATGCCCATATGTAAGAGAAATAGGCATGGATGTTTTGTGGATGGACGCATAAATAAAGGCATGGGAGTAACTACATATCCAATGAGTATGAGAGTCATGCCACAAATTTTTCTTGATATAACAAACAATTTAGTGTCATGTGGTGAGGACACACTGCCATTCAGTTTAATGTTATATAGAATGGAAATAAGATAACTATCATTAATGTGAGATTATGTTTCACCTAAACCCAAAGATAGAGACATGTGAATCACTACATATATCATGAGTATAGGAATCAAGATACACCTTGTTTTTTGTAATACAGTGCAGCTTAACCTCAAGTGGTTAGGACAAACTTCTATACAATTTAACATCATGCAGTAAAAAAATGGGAGGACCTATGTGGATGTGGGAGGATGTTATAGTTGGGCACAATGATAGAGACTTGGTAATCAGTATATATCACATGAGCATGATAGTAAATCCATATTTAGTTCTTTATGTTTTCTACTAAACAAGTCTGACCTATATTCAAAATGAAATTTTTTAAATTGTTTTGTTATAACTGGTCTCAGGAGTGGAAATTTTGGTGTCACTATATATATCATAAGGATGATAATCATGTTCTACGAAGTTCTATAAGAGGAAATAATAAACACAGGTCTAACCCATATGTATAGTTGTGAATTGTTTACGTTGGTAGTTACAGTTGGGAACATGATTGGTGATCAAGATGTCACTACATATCCAATAATCACATGAATCAAGCTATACATAATTCTAGATATTCTAGGGAGTTTTATATCATACAGTGAGGATAAAGATGGATTGATGTGAAATATGAAAATTTTATGGTTGGGCCTAAGAAGGAGTGTTTGAGATTCAATACGTAACTCATAAAAATTGAGAATACATCCATACATAATTCTAGGAATTATATGAGATTTAATATCATGTGCTATGGATGAATGTGAACTGAAGCGAATTGATTCGAACATTGTGGTTTCTACCAAGACTTGATGTTCGGGAACCACTGCCTATCTCATGAGGCTAAGAATCAAAATATAATATTTCTTGATGAAAAATGTATGTCAACATCATGAGGAAAGGATATTGATCATAGAGTTTAACATCATGCAGTTAGGACTCGACTGTGTAGTTGAACATAATGCGGTAGGACATCCACCACACATGATAACATTGTGAGGAAAGGAAAACAACCATATAGTTTAACATCGTGTAGCAATGACACAATGTATCCCATTTATTATATTTCATTCAGGACCATACTAGACCTATTGTGCACCTTTTCACCTTTCTTGTGAGTGTATGTCCTTGCGGTAATTTAGAATCTCACGTGAGGTATGATTAGTGTGACAAATAAGGATTGGTGATGATTTAAATACAATATAGAGATAGTAAATTCTACAACATGTGGTGCTATGTCATGTGATTGGAGGGAACATATATAGCATCGAGGTACCCCTACATATCTCATTGAAAATTTTAATCAAGCCATACATAATTCTTGAAGAACTGTTTAGTTTATCATCATGAGGCAAGGATTTAGGTTACTAAGAATTACTATAGGTGAACATCACCAATCCCTAATGTTTTATGTTATAGGATGAGGTCATTGGCCATGCAATATAATTTATTATGGTGGGGATGGAGTAAACTTTGTTGTTTAACATATTTATATTAGGATGAAGGATGCAATGTAGTTTAACATCGTACTTCTAGGATGAGGGATGTCTGGTAGTTTAACATATTTCTAGAAAGTTGAGCTTGTACATATTACCATTATGTTACTAGTATGGGGTTTTATATCTTAAATTCATGTAACTAGGATGATTATGGGTATTTTAACATCATGTCAATATGATGATCAATGGGAAATACATTTATGTTGACGCCCTGGTGGGGATTAATACGTGAATTATTTCTTGGGAAATAACACATTGGGGGAAGGTTTGACATGCTCCCAATCCATCATGGAAAATGTGTATTCCCTATTGTGGTGATCATAAAAATGAAATAAGGTCTATTCCATTTGGGTTCCAGCATTGGGGGATTATTGTTGGGTATTATCTAGGTTCATAGGACCAACTCTAATTCTCCTTTGAGGAATTAGTTGAGGAATACCATTTTATTAAAGGCTCACGCAATCTGATTCTACTTGATCTTTAGGTTTTATAGTTATCATATCTTTCTCTCATCAAGCCTCTCGAATTAATCTATTGATTTATTATATTTCACATTATTTGATAAATTTTTGTAGATGGAATCACAGAGTGATGGAAACTACAAATCCATGGGTAGTACCACCTCTATCCTATACACCAATGAGGGTGGTGTTGCATTTATAGTAGTATGTGTGGTAGTATGGTAGTCGCAAAAGGCATATAGATGTGTTTAGGGATGATACTTTTTATCCTTGATCACCATATTCTAGAGTATTTTTTATTGAGTCGTATTTTTCGGCCCCTGTATTTCCATTTTCTACTGCATTATAGTAAGATGAGTGATTGGACTCAATATTATACTCCAGGTATAGTTTCTTGAACTCTATATAGAATAATTTTGTATCGTTTTTGGTATATATTGAGTTAGGCACCTCATGCTTGGTGATGGTATTGGAATTTATGATTTTGATGATTTTCATCGTCTAGGATTCATTGAGGTGTATTTCCTCAGCCCATTTGGATGAGAAGTTAGTAGTATTAAGGCTATAATTGAACTTCTTAGTTGTGGCTAGTGGTTATGGCCCCACGAAATCTGTCCACCAACTGGAAAATCTCCCAGAATAGTTATCTATATATAGAAATTCTCGATATTGATGGATGATGTTCTCTTGGATTTAAAACGCATAACATTTCTTTGTGAATTCCACACAACCTCAATCATGTATGGACAATAATATCCTAATCATCTGATCTAGAGGGAGGGCCTTGACCCAAATATATGGGTGTAGCAATATGCTACATGATCATCATCTATAATGGCAGAAAACTCTCCATCTAATATATATCTAAGGAGGATCCCATCAAATCCATGATTATATAGAATTTTCTTCTCATTTGGGCCATCTTATAGGGAATAGTTCACAACACGACGCTAAATATACTCCCTTCCGTCACTATCCATTAGGAGTGTCCCATCACATATATAGTAGATTATGGGCTCCATCCATCTAAAAATGACAATTTATTTATTACACTCTAGAGAGGTGTTGTCATGTTTGATCTCTTCCCTATCATAGATGATGATTTTCAAGACCAATCACCAATGTGTAATAAAGAAGATCAATTCTTCCTGATTAGTGTTGTCCAAGATAGTGGTGGCATTGTCCAATGCATTGACATGAGTATTCTTCAATCATGGAGCTTGATGCAAAGTGGGATCTATAGGGAATTCAGCCATTAGTCCCCTAACATATGTTATGAAATGTTCCATTTCTTCCTTGTTAATTGTATATTCTCCATCAAGATTGTTTATCACTAACTATAAATCCCCTTTGATGATTTGATATTATGTTTTCAGTTGTGATGATTGTTTTTAGACATTGATAAGTGTTTGCTATTATACCTCTTTGTTTGTGCATCCTTCAAATAATTAGAGTGTGTAGGGTTCGAATTCCTGGTCTGGAGAGATAAATACAATCCCTTGACCGTCCTGCTATAACCTTAGATTTTCCAACATTATTCTAATATGAATTATTGAGGATCCACAAATGTATCCCACCCATGTCCGGGGAGTATTGTGGGAATAGAAAACCTCTAAATCTTGACGCTCGCTATCATCCATCATATTCTTCATGGAGGATTTGTTACGAGGAAATCATCCAGGGCTTGTCCTTTCACTAAATTTTTTAACACAAACTAGATGTCATATTGAAAAAGAATGACTTCCCATCGTCCCAAGCTCCAAATCAAAATTGGAAATCCAAGGATGTATTTGAGAAGATATATATGATATACTAATTGGAAAATGCATTATTGTAAGTAATGCCTAATCTTTTTCACTACATAGATGAGTGAATGGTAGTTCTTCTTGACATATGAATATCAAGAATTGTTACCTAGAATAGTCTATATGAAGTAACATATAATTTCTTCACTTCACATTACATTATTTGGATTTAGTAAGGAATCCATTGACTCTTACATAGCGGAAAAATATAATATGAGTGGCAATATTTCCACCAAGGGCACCAGAACCGGTGGCTGCAGTATGTATTTCTAGATAAATATGAATGACTTTTAGAAATAATCATCCCATTAACAAGTGATTAACTTATTCATTAGCCTATTGAAGGAGAGGGATTTATCATCCTAGGTGGAAAGGGACCACCAAATGTAATCACATTTTCCATGGATACCTCTTAATATTTGATATTCATGGGGGAGGGAATTTCTATGAAAACACTATTCTTCTATGAGTCAACCTCAATGTCATGATGGAATACCATGAAGATAAATAATTATCATGATATTTCCAAAAAGTTGTATTTAAATGAATTTATCTTCAGATAATGTTGTTACAACATGTATAAATGTTTCCAAATTTATGTGAAGGGATCACACAACCATTAAGATTTAACCTCTATGTGGTCAACATAACATTCGAGTAACTTTCCCAAGAATGGATTAACGATATGGTGAATGGCATGTTGATATGGGGTTCAAGAATTATTCAATCCAATGTATGATACTTTATAGAAAAACATCACCTAAAATAAATTTAATGTAGTGGAATCTTCATCCTTAGGGGCCATCTTTATCTGATTGTACCTCTAGAACCCACCCATGAATGAAAAGGTTTGGATGCTGGCAGTTTCATTGATTAAGATTTCTATGATTTATAAATGGGATGTTATCCATTGAGAAATGATGATTATGATCTCTCAAATCAATGAATATCCTACTCTATCCATTATTCATCTTGGAAGTGATGAATTTGAAAATTCATCTCATGAATTTCAAATCCAAGTGAATGTTGGCTTTGATATAATCGTTGAATTCCAGCTCTATATTGGTGGAATGATATGGGTGTGTCCTCCATGATTCCCCCATGAAGCCTCATTTATCATATAGTAACTTTAGTTGGTGGGTCACCCCATCTAGGTTTAGTAAGTGGATTTCTATTTAATCACATGAAAAAAACAACGTTGCTTCAGAAATGGAATGTAAATATTGTTTTCTTAAATGGTCATGATCACACTAATAAGTGAAGTTCATGGGTCTTCAATTATTCAAAAAATAATTTTCCAGACATCATTGATGGTCATGAATACACCTTCCTCAAATTCAAGAGGAGAATTATTGAGGTCAGCCTCATCATCATCCATCTATGATCTGGTGTATTCATTATGAGTCAATGATGTAAATTTGGGGAATCCCCTTTCATTATCAATATGTGAGAGGCCAGGAGACACTAAAACAAATATTTTTTTTGTGGAGATTTTTTAGCGGTGGTATACTAAACTTCCACTATGTTTTATATAAATAATTTAGCAGCAATTTATTCAAAACCACCGTGAAACATTATTTTTTTCAATGCTAAAACATCTCCCAAACCTGACCCCTGCACGACCCACCTTCCCCCCGACCCCTGCATGATTCTTCCCTAGTGACCCCCAAAGACCTACGCCTCCCCTCAGTGCACCTCACCACCTCACCTCACCGCCCCTTAGCACAGATTGTTGCCCATCGCCACTGATCCCCCAAAGCCCTAACTCGCCTCCCTACTACAGGTCCTAACCCGTGGTGCCACTCGACGCTCCTTGTCGCCCCTCAGCATCATCTTTCTTCTTCTTATTCCATAATCTAGTTATAAAATTATCACCTAGAGGCCATACTCACAGACATTCACATGATATTTTCTCCAGTTGGAAGTATATTATTATAAACCCTCTTCACCATCAAATTGAACTATGAGAAAATTTATTTCACCATAGTTGTTCACCATAAACATCTATTTCATTAGATTCCATTATTTTAATTATGTTTTAAAATTATATTCTCTATTTTATGATAATAATTATAAATCAATTTTTATTAGAGAAGTGAATAAATAATTTTTCTTTTTAAAAAAATCATTTTTTGAAAATCCCAAAGAATATTTTTATTTTCACAACATTATAAACCCAATTTTTTCTATAATTGTTTTAGACTTTGGTGATTTTAAAAATATATTTTTTGAAATATTCAATATTCCATTATTACATCATCACATTACATTGAACATTCTATTTGGTAAATAGTTTTTTTTATATTGAGTTTTTACTTATCCTTGAGCGATTGATTATACTTTTTTCTATGATATTTCAATATTAAATTTAGTTAGAACAAACCTTCATCATGTTTTAAACAGGTATATTTTAGGTCACTAAATAATAGGTGATTGAATAACGAATAAGTGGGAGAGGAGGAAGTTTTAGTGTCCGTTGAATTAGATTCAGATTTTACATCATTAATAACCTCTATTTTAGGCATGAGATAGTAGGATCATTTTTTTAATTGATTTCCTTTATAAGAGGGTTTCATTTATCAAACAATAAGTTGAAACATTGAAGGTTTCCTTGATTTTTTTATTCTTCCCCTTGTTCCTTTTGTTTGTCAAATAGAATTACAACCTTATGCATTCGTTTTTTCAAAGGAATAACATCACTGGTTATTATGTACCATTATCCTATTTATTTTATCAATTTTATGATTTATTTATTGTGAATAATACACTCATATTCGATTATTGATGAGGCATTTCATCATCATTATAGGTTTAATTATTAATTTATTTAAAATAAAACATTATTTTATTATTGGATTTTTTGGATTTTTTTATTAGCATGTAACTTCATTTTCATCTCATATGTCATGATAGATCCATATAGATCCTCAAATGACATGTTTTTTATTTCATTTTCCTCTTGGACTATTATATATTTTGGTTTCATATTTTTTTAAACTCCAAAATATTTTGATCACTATATAATATATAGCGTGATTATAATTAAGATACATTCAACCATTTCATATGTCAGTAATGTATACAAATGGTCAGTTTTAATGAATTATTTGAAATGGGATTTCAAAAAGGATTAAAGTGACCTATAATTCAGATTATTTTAATAAATATCATTTTTAACATTCATAATGATATACTTATAATGTTTTTAATACCCCCAATGATTCCCCCTATCTTCAGAAGTTTTTTATGACATGAGTGATATTTATGATGTAGATTATTTCAAGGGTGTTGGAGGCGAGTTCAGATTTATATAATGTTGTTTCATTAATCATGTAACCTGTTTGATTACTCATCTTATATAATTTCTAGCATGGGTACAGTAGGAACTGAGAGAGATGTATATAGGGGGCGTGGGTAGGGGGGATGCAGGGGTATGGGAGAGGGGGAGTGGGGTGTGGGATGTCCAAGGAGGTGTGTGGGCTGTCCAGGGGTTCATGTTGGACTGTCCAGGTGAGGGACGATGTGTGGGGTGTCCAGGGGGCAGGGTTGGTTTTTTGGGTGGGGGAGGTGTTGTGGTATGTCCCAGGAGGGGGTTGGCGATCCAGGTGGGGGTGGGGTGGTTCTCTACATTGTGGGAGGGGGGGTTGTCCATGTGGGGGTGGGGTGGGTTGTCCAAGTGGTGGGGGGGGGGGGGGGGTTGTCCTTGTGGGGGGACGGTTGGCATATCGAGGTGGGGTGGGAGTGTCTAGGTGGGGGGTGTCCAAGTGGGGTGGGGCGGGGGCTGTCCATGTGGGGTTGGGATGTCCAATGGTGTAGGGAGCTGTAGTGGTGTGGGGAAGGGGAGTGGGATGTCTAGGGATGGGGGGATATCCATGGTGGGTGGCGGTGTGCTATCTAGGTGGGGAGAGTTGAGGGCGGTCTAGGGGGTGGGGGTGGTCGGTCTAGGTGGAGGGAAGGGGGGGGGGGGGTGTGGGATTCCATGGAGGGAGGGTGGGTTGTCTAGTAGTGGGGGGGGGGGGTTGTCTAGGTTGGAGGTGGGTGGGAAATCCACGTCGGTTGGGGGGGCTTTCCAGGTGGGGTGGGGTGGGGGTGGGGGGGGGGCTGTCCAGTGGCATAGTGCGGGGTGAAGGGGTTGTGGGATGTCCATGGAGGGGGTGGGCTATCCAGGGGGTGGAGGTGGGTGGTCTAGGTGGGGGCAGGGGGGTGTTCGATTTCCAGGGCATGTGATGTCCATTGGAGTGGGGTGGGTTGTCTTGGTGGGGGAGAGGTGTGGGATATCTATGGGAGAGGGGGGATGTCCAGTTGGGGTATCCTAGAATTAGATCTCAGTTAGCCTCTCAAGGTATCAAAAATCCATATACCCAGTTCAAAATTTGGAGGTGTGTTTACAATTATGTTTGTATTGAATTATATGTATCATATTCATTATTTACACCAATAGAATTTTGGGCCATCTATAATAGGCTTGAAGTCATTCTACAATTGGATAAAGATTGTAATTTTGAGTCACTTAAGAAATGTCATTAGGAAAATGGGAAATTACGTACATGGTTAATTCCAATTAAGATATTGGGTAAAAAACATAGGATTTTTTTATATTCTTTTGTGGATATTTTTAATTTTCATGCTTTGGTTTTCTAGTTGGTGGTTTCATTATTTACCATATGTATTTATATTGGAAAACATTATTTAACATATTTATATATTTTTTCAACTAGTATATTTGAATCTATTTACCAAATTATTAATAGTTAAGTGTTTTTTTAATATTGTGTAGGCACACTGTGATATAATTGGATAAATGATGGATAACATTACCAAGGAACACACCTCATTACGTTAAGGGTTTAAGGGAATTTTTATATTTTTAAATTTCCAATCGATCCGTTGAAGGGGGAATAATATTTTCATGTCCTAAATGAAAATTTAGAAGACGATTGAAGTGTGATGTAGTTTATGAACAATTAATATTGAACCAATTCCCTAGTCAATATTAGTGGTGGATTTGGCACAGAGAATTGAACATTATAGAAAGGTTGAACACTGATGTCAATCCACAGAATGAGCTCCCAACTTCGTCACCAATGGAAAATGAAAGGAAAACCCTTATTAAAGTTGTATTAGGCATTGCAAGACACCACTATAAACATCAAAATATATCAGAACCTGTAGTTGAGCGTGCTGCAAAGAGAAATGTGACAAGTGATATTTATGGGACTATAAGACAACCAAATCAAGATTGAAACATATCGGTGGATCCTCCTATTGATTATATAGAGGCTAATGTAGTATAAAACATCACTTAGGAAAAAACCTTTCATGATTTATTTGACGATGGAAATAAAGAGTTGTATAATGGATGTTTGAAATATTCAAAAACTTATTTTCAACTGAAGTAGTACCATATCAAATGAATATGTGGAATTATAAATAAAAAAATACCCATGATATTGGAATTGTAGCATGATTCATTTCCTGAAGAAAACATCCCTGAGTCTTTTTATGATATTAAAAAATTTGATAACATGCTTCGTTTGAGTTACACAAAAATACATTTCTGTCCCAATGATTGTATGCTTTATTGTCAAGAAGATTACTTTAGAATGGATTGAAATAATTTTCTTCTTCTAGATGGAAGATAATGGGTGATGTTGGAATTCAGAATCAATATACAACCACGAAGAAGAAGAAAAGAATCACACCTGTAAAGTATTTGTGTTACTATTCTATAATTCTTCGATTGGAAATATTATTCATGTCATCGAAAACCACCAAACACATGAAGTGGAATTCTGTAGGTATTTACAATGATGGTTTAATGTTACATCCATGAGATTCAAAATCATGTAATACATTTGATTCATTACATACATATTTCTCAAAAAATCATGGGAATGTTTGATTGGGATTGGCAGCCGATGGATTAAACCTATTTGGGACTTTGAGTACCGGTAATAGAATTTGTCTAGTTGTTTTTATCCATTAAAATGAACCACCATTGATGTGAATGCAACAAATTTAATTTATCATTTTGATGATTACTCTTGGAAAAAATGCCTAGAAATGATATTGATGTATACTTGCATCCTTTAATTGAAGAATTACAGGAGTTATGAAGCAATGGTATTGACACATTTGATTATTCTTATTAAACAATGTTCAAAATACATGCTTCTTTAATGTGGACCATTAGTGACTTACCTGGACATGGGAATTTATCTGGTTGGAATGCATACATGGGTTTGTCATGTCCTATTTGTAAATTTAATTTTTAGCCGAAATGGAAACTGCATAGTAGAAAATGGTGCATCTTGTGCCATCAAAGCTTTCTCGATGCATCTCATAGAGTTTAGCTGAAAAGATCCAAATTTAATGGTTACATTGATTGTAGAACACCTCCAAAGTTGTTAACAAGTTCTAATATTATAGATATAACATGGAAATGATGAAACAAAATATGGAATTATTATTCATTTGAATTATTGTAAGAAACGGGTTCAAATTGCATCGTCAAGTGAAATCAGAATGCAACAATGGAAGAACAAAAGTATATTCTTCAAACATATATATTGGGAATTTAATTTGTTACGAAATAATCTTGATTTTATGAATATTGAGAATAATGTTTGTGAAAATTTTATCATCACATTGTTTAATGATCCTGGAAATTCAAAGGAAAATCTCAATGCTCATAAATAGGTACAAGTAACGAACAGAATACGTGATCTCCAGCAAAATGAGAATGAAAGTACGCTCCATCAATTTTTGCAATAAAAAATTGGGATAAAGATACATTACATCGAATTTTAAAGAATGTGAACGTATCTGGTGGGTATTCAAGTAAGATCTTCAAGTGTGTTGACATAATAAATTGTATGTTACATGTATTGAAAAGTTAAGATCCACATATTTTTTTACATCAGTTACTACAATAGGTATTGCATTCATTATTACCTTAAATAATTATTGTTGCTGTATTACAATTCTGCACATTTTCAAAACAACTATGAGAGAAATATCTACTTCCATTTGAGCTTTACAACCTTCAGGATAGATTTTTATTGACACTTTGTGGAATGGATATTATCTTTCCACTATCGTTTGTTATTTTAATGATGCATTTGACTATGCATTTGGATGTGGAAGCTAAATTTGGAGGCCCCATTCATTATTGATGGATGTAACCAATTGAGAGTTATATTTTTATATGTTTTTCTATTATGTAAACACTTTTTTGAACTTACTTAAATGCATAATTATTTATTTTATTTTATTTCCCAGATATCAAGGCATTTGAAATCATGTGTGAGAAATAAAGCACAACCAGAAAGCTTAATTGTTGAAGGATATTGGGGAGAGGAGTGTCATAACTTTTTTTCTAGATACATGAATGATATTGAGAAATTGTTAAATGAATATGGATGGGTTAAAGACACATCAAATCAATCTCAAAAACAATTTAAATGAAAAATATTTTCTTTTATTGGCCGATCAGTTTGGTGGACCTCAAATGTTACACAGATAGAAATGGAAATATTATAGGCACATAGACATGTGTTGCTAAATAGTGATATTGATGATCCATATATTGAAGATTTCACATTACAAATAAAGAGATGAATGACAGGACGAATGAAAAATGTGAAAGTTATAATGAATACTGTTAATAAAGATTTTGTAGAATGGTTTGAATGGCATGTAATTTCATAAATGTTGCAATTAATATGAATATTAGGTTGACATATATACTTTGTAATTAAAATAATGTATATTTTTTTTAGATCATGTATACTGATAATCTAGTAGAGTTGTTAATAAAATTGATGTTTTTTTTCTCGAGGTCCTCTAAAACAAGTATGAAATCACGACACATACAACATGAATGGAATTAGATTTCGTAAAGGCGATCTAGAAGAGGGTTTGAAAACATATAATTGTGGTATATTTACATTTTATGAAGTGGGATAATATTGAAAGATGAGTGATAAAATTGAATTAAACTACTACGAGAATCCTTCACTTGTTTTATTCAAATGTAATTGGGTCGATATTATCAGAGGTGTAAAAGAGATTCCTTGCAATTTACTTTTATGAACTTATCTCACATGATGGATGTTGGTGATTGTGAACAGCATGATCCATATATCTTATCATTTCAATAAATAATATTATATTATGTGAATGATTTTGTGGATGAAGGGTGGAGTGTAGTTGCTTATGTAAAACAATGAGACTTGTATGATATAGGTGATGAAGTGTAAGATTTGACCTTTGACATTGAATCTGATCAACACAAAGAATTGGAATTAATAATCCATCATGATATTGAAAATATTTTTCTAGAAAGGATTAATGATGTGGATAATGTAATGGAGTAGGAAACTGACAAGAATGAAGCAGAAAATGATTGTATGTACAGTTATGCATTCATTTCGCAAGCACTTATTTCATTTGAGTAATAATTCATTATCATTGTTATAAATATTAGTTTTTTTAGTTTAGTTCATCTGTTATCAATTTTAAATTTTTTTATGCATAAAATTTTCAATATATATGATTCAAAATAAATTTTATTTGATTAAATAACAGGAATTCCAAGAGGAAGTGATATATTTTTTCATCGACCCCTATGACAGATGAATATCTATCTGCCTACCTCCCTATGACATCTGAGCCTCCATATACTTGCCCCCCCTTCACCATCTCCACCTGGACCATCACTCACACCCTCTCTTAGTGTCCCTTCAACTGCACATTCATTGACTCTCACTTAAAGAGACTCAATAGTGGGGGAGAGGTGCACCACATCTAGTTCATCGCGGGGATACTGGAGGGTAAATGTTATAGGTACAAATTTTAATATGCATAAATTTTTTGAAATTGATTAATAATAACTATTTGTCATTAATAATTGAAACAATGAAAGTGTGGAGAAAAATATAAAATGTTCATAAGTATAGAATCAGACATGAGAGAAGATTTTTGTCCCACTTGATTCATATGGAGTCCTTACGGATGATGCTGGCAGATAACTTGGCAATATTTTAGGCCAGCTTACCATGGAACCTAGTGGTATTTCATTTACTGGTGGTCAGTAGGTAAATAAAAAAAATCAAAATCATTTAATTTACAATTTTTTTTGTTTTAAATTAAAATATAAATATACAACAGTATTTAATTTTCAATATAATGTTCTTATAGGTGGTTATAGGTAGTAGAGATAGAGGTGGAGAGGGTGAAATGTAGTGTTCATCATATGACCATGATTAGTTGCGTTGTTGATATGTTTAACAAATAAGCTAATAGTTAGTTTGTATATGTATCATATGAGAAACATAGTTACAACCAAACATATTCATGATATATGATTTTCTTGACTTCTCATGTTTCATTTTATATATTATATTGATTTCTGATATTTCCTTTTTTTCCTTGTTTCTCGAGTGTGGTATGCACTATATATATACTGATTTATCCTGTGTGTAATGAACCAAATATACGTTGAACACTTGAGTGACATAATGTCATTAAGGAATAAGGATTGTCCCCATTACTAATAGTAGAATTGACAAATATTTATCGAACACTTGAATATTTTACACTACTAAAATTTGTATCTCCACAAAAGATGCATTTGGTGGATAAAATTTATAATACAATCATGAATCATGTCCAAATATGGTTTTGATCATCCTTCTATACTTCTCATCGATATGAGGATAAAAGGATATACACAACTTAAACAGTCAACTCCCAGAATTCAATTATAATTACCAAAACTATGAGGTAAAATAAGTCGTCCCTGGGAGAACATCCCACTTCAACTTTCAACTCTGACACTACTAACAATTATATTCACTCTAGGTGTCAATGTACCCAAAAATCACTCTCCTGTGAGGTTCTGTCAGGATCATTTCAATGAATGGACAACAACTACAAACTAAATTAATAGATTAGAGTACTGCATCTTGTGGGTAAATAGATGATGAAACCCTAAGTGAATAATTTATCACTCTATATCATAAAATTTCCTATGCTCGAACCAGATGCATCACATTGCATTACATGTATAAAATTAGGCTCAGGAATTCTTCGGATCAGAGATGACAACAACTACTTCTTCAACATTTCTAAAATATCATCACACTAGTATGTATATTAAAACGTGAATCCATTCATGGTTTCTATGATAATTGGAAATTCTATGTGACAAGTATCCAAAATTATTCTACTTTAATTCCTATAAAATCCAAAAAAATCAACTATTGAGTACATTCCTCGGTTTTGAAAAATACACAAACAAATTAACATATACGAGATCAACTACAATCCCTGATTGTGAAATCCATTATATCCAAAATTGACACTTAATGTTTATAGAATAAATTTTAAGTACCCAAATAATAATAAAACTATTATTCAAGTATCTATCACATGAATTTTATGATAATTTTAGTCTTTTAGTATTTTTTGGATTGGGATATATGTGCATGTGAAATTGGAATTATTTTTCTTTTCAGGGCACTGGTACTGGGGCTGCAGAATTTGATCAATTTTTTGTAAATCTGGCTTTAGCGTCGGTTAAAACCACCATTTATATGTATGTATTATTCTATATATTGTGGTTAAAATAGCCACAATGCACAATAACATAGAGGTAGTTTTAACAACCGCTGAAAAATTTTCATATTCCATCATTATTTCATGGTGATTATCTTTGTTTTAGGGGCGGATTTTTCTATGAAAATGATGTTTTAACAGAGGTTTTAACCGCTTCTCCACAGTTTTAACCACAACTCAATAATTTTTATATTTTATAATTATTTCGTGGTGTTTATCATGGTTTCATGGGATGGTTTCCCATAGAAATATATTTTTTATGGTTGGATCCACCACTAAAAAATCATTTTTGATAGGAAAACCACCCCTAAAACCATGATAACCGCCCCAAAATTTTCCCACAGCGATGGTTGCCATAAACTACCACTAAATCGAGTAAAACACTATGTGTTGAATGCTGAAACACAATTTTGTAGATGTTTTTTGAAACCACCATGAAATGGAAATTTTCCTGTAGTGAGAGGAGGCATTATCATCTATTATTGACCAAGTCATTGAAAAATTAAGTTAGAGTTGATGGTATTTGATGGTATCACTATGTGAAGGAAGGAATTAGACAACTAGAATAATATAGATGACCTCGACCACGTATATAGGGAGCACAAATTCATCATCTTGCAATCTCTATGGATTCATATGCACGATCACCAGGCCATTGGTAGGGGAAACATATGCATCATCATATACTATTGGTTATTTCCCCCCATTTTTATAGAACTCTGATTCAGTATATGTGGCTCTAAAAAATCAAATGGAATGATAACACCATATAGTATGCCTAATATTCCATTAATT
Source organism: Viscum album (assembly GCA_963277665.1). Taxonomy (NCBI): domain Eukaryota; kingdom Viridiplantae; phylum Streptophyta; class Magnoliopsida; order Santalales; family Viscaceae; genus Viscum; species Viscum album. The sequence continues at coordinate 1,047,897,101 of OY728130.1, read as the reverse complement.
GGATACATCATACACTGATTGAATGTTGATGGTATTGCATGGTGGATATAGATATAGGGCCTTCTGAGAAGATATTTATACGTTGTGTCTTACTAGATTACCATAAATTAAATGTCATATGTTTGATTACCTAACTAGGATTTGAGATAGATTTTTTCGAGTGGTATATTCTCTCACTTATCATACCCTTGGACGGTTAGTTTAGTGAGAGACAATTCCCCTTTTCCATATCCAAAATTTCATAAGGTTTATAATGGGATAAGATTGATCCCATGACCATTATCAATCAGATCTCTTTCAATGTTGACATTATTGATCGTTATGAGGACATATTGGGGTCTGATGTTCCCTTGAAGGTAATCCTTCATATTATGATCTGGTAATGAGATGATTATGTGACATTCTGATTCCATGGCTTTCAGTTGATAGACCCCAACCACATCAACTTCAGCCCCAAACTCATTTGGGCTCTGAAGGGCTTCAAGAATACTCTCCGTGAGTTCTTTAGAATTCTATACTTTATATAGGACTGAGAGAATGGCATGGAATAACACCTTCCATTTTAGAACAATACTCTTTTGTGCTAAATATTGATTTTTTCCAATATTTGGTTGATCCTCCGACTGCAGATGAGGGACCATGGGGTTTTCTGTGGACAAACCCAGTTCATGTTGATTGGTTATAGGAGCATCTGATGTCGAAAGGCTAGGTCACATTGACCTTCTCGTTTGTTCGTACTGATTAGGATGTACATCTTCTTTGAGGACATTCAATACAATCGGGTGCATATGCCTACTATAGGGTTCTAAGATGCCTCCCAAAACATATTATTCATGTTATATCCCTTGCCCATGAGAATCAATATCATATTTATTTTACAAAGAAATATGACTAGAATAATGGGTTCGTCCATGTATGTGGTATCCCCAATATCCTCGTCATCAATGCATGTGGTCATCCATTCCTCGGTTATGCCTGAAAAACTCATTCCATGTTGAAAAAGCTTCATTAGAGAAGTAGTATAACATGTTTTATTCATTTAATGCTCAAAATATGAGTTATTTGTATAATGAGGATTCCATTTGGTGGGTCGGTGCATGTGCTACTGATGTCATAGGGATGAAATCAGTCAGAGTTATCACCTTTATTGGAGGATAATATCACCCTTCCTCTTCTATTTCCCCCCCTTATAATTTTCATGCCCACCATTGTGAGGTATATATGATGTCTTCTTCTTGGGTGGAAGATAGTATTTAGGTTTTCACAACTTTTCTCTTAGAGTGGTGTGAGATCGATCGACTATCATTCAAATCACACATTTATCAATTTTTTTGCACATATAGAAAGAATATTCTTACAACCACCATCTTATTATGGTTGAATAATATTTATTCAAGACACATACTCTGGGGAGTTATCTAGTACTACTTATTCAAAATCAACCATTCCCTACGAAAATCTTGGAAGAAGATGTAGTTCTAGATATTATGACCAAGTATTCTGTGGAATGGGTAGTAACCAAAATTGTCATTGAGGGTAACATCATTGGGATTCTTGTGTTATGGAATTGTGAACATGTTATTATTTATATCTTCAATGAAATATATGAGGACATACTCATTCCATATGGAGTACACCATGTTCATTGGTTGTTAAAATATCAGGTGACCATAATTTTTAAGTGCTTCTCTATGAGGATGGGTTTGTGTTTGTCTCTACTCGATAAGAGGTGTTGGGAGGTTCGAGACCTACCTATGCATTTGGACTGGTTTCACTACTTGATTTAGAGTGAAAGTTTCATCTTCTATTATAGTTGGTGAATTTACTTATTCTATGGGAATTATTCGAGTTTTAAACCATGACCACTGAATAGATTATTAAGAGAATTGGGATATTTCATCAAACTCATAGAATCGACCTTGTTGCTTCATTAAAATCGGAGGCCTATGAAGCTAATCTGTAATATTTTTCGCATAGATTTATATTACATGGTCTTGGAGGAGAGGGAAACTGATTGAGTCTGTTAGACACTTCCAACAATCTATGAAATCGGACACCCACCCAATTTTTGGTTTTTTATTGCTTTCCTAGTTGATAATATTTGTCTTCCACAATGTATAACATAATTAATAATGGAATTGATGATGATGGTCTTCCAATCCTAAAATAGATCCTTGTGGAAGACTATTATACCAGTCAATGGTTGACCCTATTAGAGTCTTTGAAAAACACATTATCTTTGTTTCCTCCCTTTGACCTCGAGGGCCCATCAATGTTCCACATTGGGATATGAAGTGCGTGAGATTTGTTTTCTAGTTTAGCCACACTATTAATGGTATAGAAGGTGGGATTTCTAAAATTTGGTTGGTCATAGTGTCATCCACCGAACTAGGATATGGATTTCCCTTAGGATGCATAGGTGCACATCTCTCTTCCATGGAATCCATTAGAGTATTCAAGGACTTGATGATGTTATGAAGCTCCATGGTCACTGTAAACAATGTCTCCAGTCATTCATAAGGAGTGGGAATGGGTTTGAAAGGTGGCCCCAATTTTATGACCAGTCACTTTTTGATTCACCCTTAGACTGAATGGTTATCCTGATAAGGGAGAGGTTTTCACTACAACTGAGGGATGTCATGATCATTTTTGGCTTCCTACTTTATATGGACTACTTTTCTAGATATGAATCCTACATGGTATTTGGACATTTCCCTTGCTGGATGATTGTACATTTGAGAGATAATATTCATCATCTCTTTAAGAGGATAACCAATGGGAATATTTCCCCTTCATAGATTCTTGTTTAGTTAATGGAGATATTATATCGTACTCTCATATTCTGACAGTTGTTCCTTCAGGGAAGGATCCTTGTTTCTTCTTGAAGGTGATCGGGGTGCTGTTATACCCATTCCCATTTCATTATTCCATCTTTTATTTAGAAACTCCATATTTAGGGGAGCATTGTTTTGGATCTATCTATTGTTATTGGTTCTTGCAATGTCATTTAGTGCATTCAAATCCTCATTATCTCGAGTTATGTTTTCTATGTCATGTAATTTTACATTTGAACTTTCTTCAACAATATATTCCATGTTGACAGTGATGAAATTTAGATGTGCATATCTGGCAATGGTGGTTGTTCTATTACCCATGACACAACATGTTTATTCTAAACTAGCATTTTAGGGTTATTATACAATCCCATGGTCATATATGTCTATTAATTCTTGAGGCCTCAAAATGGATTAAATTTATTCACTGTATGTTTCTCTGATTTTGTGTTATGAATAGTGACTTTGAGGGAGATTCCAGTCAATGTTGTTAACTGAGCCCTAAACAATAGAGGCTTATATTAATGATGGAGGAGTTGGTAGAGTTCCGACCATTGATTGATTCCTCCTAACATGGAGAAGACTGATTCCCTTTGTGGTGGTGGGGATGACAAAAATTCCCCCATCCCAATGGTGTGGCGTTAATTTAGGGAAAATGACAGTTGTTATTCATCTAATATTTGAGGATCCAATGGATCTAGTTAATGATTTGATGTCTCACAGGATAAATATAAATGTATCAATGCCCTTATCCTATCTGTGTGGGGTTGTTCTAGAATCACTGATGATGTCTCTAGGGTCCTAATAGGGTGTGGTGAACCATGTGATGTAATTTTAGAAATAAATTCTCCCAGCCTATTGGGATGAGTTACACTTATATATACTATAGATGTGTCCTAGATTCTCTAGGTAATTGATAATTTGAGAGGTGGAGGTGGTGATAAATATTCCCTTGTCCCACGAGCTAGGTCTAATCCAGGATGGAAGATATGGTTCCTTCAAACTCATCCCATTTGATGAAGCAAAATTCAGATCATGTAAGATATAGGTATCATGGTGATCCTTGATGAGAACAATTTCTTAAAGTATGCTTCATGGGTGACTGAAACTTCAATATATATGATTGACACACATTCTTGTTGTTTTTATGTGACCATTTTAAAACTATCTTGGTTATCCTCCCTCTCTACCTTTAATATACATGCACTTTTGGAGAAGGAGAATTAAATTATAGTACCCAACTCGCATGAGCGTTACCCAGTACCCTGATGTCACTGGATGCAATTACATTACAATATGAAACACCTTAAGAGAATTTTAGTTCATAGGGAGAGTAAACGTGTTATGCTCTATATTATCCAAATCATTGAATAAGGTTGCATGAAATTTCTTTGAGGATTAACCGTCGAATAGTTGTGACAGAATGATGGAAATAAAGTTTCATATATGTCTTATGCATGTCTAGTTTTCGATATCAATCCAAGGAGATATCATCCAAATATAGCATATAATAAAGTATATTGATCTTATAAAGGTGAAACAAGTATCTTAGATAAGGTAGAAGTGAAACCAATGTCACAGATGACTTGAACACATATTATATTATATATAAGGCATACACACCTACTTTTTCACTTATAGAATATCATAGTATTTAGTAGAGAGTTTTCAGAACATTAATGTGGTTTCTTTCTGGAAAAAACACTTCATATGTCAATGTATCATTCATTTTCATCAGAATAATATGTATCCATCTTTTCATGCCCAAGAAGATTGGTATGATGGTACCTTTTTGATTGGAGTGTTGTGTTTCTTGATTTTGATTGGGAACCATATCTACTGAACCTAATGATTTTAGCACCTCTCTATACGAAGGGGTGGGAGTTTGGAATGCCCCTCTATACAGAGATGTTTAGGAAAGGGTAGGATTGCCCTGTCAGTGAGAGATGTCGCCTTGGGGAGGTTTAAAATGGTGGATTTATAGAGTAGAGACCATGTGACCCATATCCACCCAACCAATAGGTGTAATATAGTGGTAATGAGTGTATTATACTCCACCATTATAATAAGTGTCATTGTTCTCTTGTGGAATTGATAATTTTTCTCTAATAGCCTCAAGAAAATTGGTTTTGTGCATATTATGAACATAGTCCCTATTATTTATTATGGTCCGAATATTCCCACATTCCTTTTGGATTTGTATATGTGCATGCACCTTCTATATTAAAGTTTCTAAATCATTTAAATAATATTATGGAACTCATGGGTATGATCCAACTACAATGAAGCTTCAGGGATATGCTGATGAGAATTATCATTATTTATTGGAATGTGAGAATACCCTATGGTGTGTTGCACTCTATCATGGTGATACTCATTTTGTTAGGGAATATGATCATGCTCCCAAACCTTTGATACATTTCTATGGTCCTTCCTAGCATAAACAAGCACTTTACTCGAGGCGTACACCACCCTTACTTGGTTGGTACCTCTTTGATCAGGAATATGGGACATGTCTGAATATGCATTCCCAATTGGAATATGCCGATGGACCTTTATAATGGCATAATGAAAATGATCCTTAACTTATGATGTCGTGGAATGATGATGATGAAGTCAGTCATCTGCATATGTATAAATATTCAGCTTAATTCCATGATCTTATGGAATATTCTAAACATATAAATTGATGTGAATATGAACATGTCTCAAGGCATGTTCCATTATTAGATGGTGAGCATCACCTGGAACATGGATATTTTCCCAATCCTGGGCCTTTTTAGTGTTCCACTGGACATCATCAATATGAATGTACCTCTATCATGATTCATGTTCCACTATCACCAGGTGAGCCTTAGCTGGAATGGGGATATGAGATCGGTCCAATGCCACTCCCTTCATCAAAGTGTGTCGATAATCATCCAGAGTGGGATTAATAGTGTGTTCTTGCTCTGGTACATCCAATCGTTCATAATGTTCATTGAGTTGTGTTATCCTGGCTCTAGGGATATGATTATGTTCATTTCCCTTCATCTTCAAAAGTGTCAGAATATGCCAATGGAAATCATTAGTGGTTGATAATATATATTGGCATTATAGAAACATTTGTCCAGGGATATGAGCCTACAAATTTCATTTCTCCATGATGAAATAAATTATGTAATAGAATAAAATAATCAAATAAACCCACTCTATTCCTTCATGTTCTATTGGAATAGGTGAATGGGATTTGTATACAGGGTAGGAATATGATCCTCCCCTATACCTAAAGTAGAAATAAGCACGCAAAATTGTTTTGAGCAAGTAGAGATATAAGACTGCAGGATGGTTCCTTCCAAAGAATGCTGGAAGCCATTTCTGAATGGAGCAGCAATATTCATCTTTTCCTAAATACCCAATTCCATCATCCTCAGAGGTGTCTAACATGTATCCCTTTCATGGGTGTTAGAGGTGGATGTGTGTTGGTTTATACCCTTATTTGGGGACTATGGGTAATAGTGGGATGGTGTTGGTGGCGATAGTTATCATGATCCCTCGTGGGTGACTCCTGAACCTAATGGGAGATTTAAATGGATTCATAGTCAACATTTATTGGGTAATGAATGTGGTGATTTACACACACTTGAGATAATCTCCTAATACTGTTGGTTGTGGAGAGAACAGAAAAGGCTTAGCATCACCCATTCTCGATTGATGTATACTCACCAGTTATTGTGTTTGGAGAACATCATGATCATTTTCCACAGTGGGTATGGTAGCATATATGTGGTTCTCTTAAACCATGGTATTCACCACTTATCATTAGAGATGTCTTCCCAGTGAAATAATTTTGTAAGAAGAAAAAGTTGCAGCTGCAGCTGATTTACCAGAACAAATTATGGATGATGATGATATCATCTCAAATCAGGAAAATGAAGTAGTATATGCAATCACGAAAATGAAAATGAACAATGATACTTATTATTACAATATTTAATTCATAATTGTCTCAAATTGACATGCATGGTTAACACTTTTGTTATTTTAATCCTCATTCAGTCATTCCACTAATTTGGACTTATCAATTTGAGGATGGTTTAATGAGTATCCTAGTTACATAGGATCATTCACATGATTATATCATTCTTACTACTTTTTTTGTATGGGAATTTCAGACCAATGTGTCTTGATGCATTATAACCAAATATTTTATTGGAGATATTATCATTTGGTTCACAATTCATTTTCAATCTTTGGGAAAAAATGCCCAGTGGGTAATAATTGAACATCATATCATTGGAGAGATCAATGTCGGGTTCACCATTTTTGTTTTTATATGGGGGAAAACAAAATGGATTGATGGTTAATAACTAATTGTCTTTCCATTTTATAGATTCATGTTAGGTTTACTATTTTTTAGAAAATGGGGGGTAAAAAATTGTTCTGATGAGTAATATTTTATCATCTTTTCATTGGAGGGATTCACATTGGGTTTAAAAAAATTCTTTTTGTATGGGGAAAAATAGACCAATGGTTAATAACTAGTTTTCTTTACATTTGAGAAATTCATGTGAGGTTCACAATTTTTGTTTCATCAGGATTTTGTGGTTAGGAATGGGATTTACTTATTGGGATACCATTATCACTTTTCCAAGAATCTCCCAATGGTTCCCCATCTAAATCTATGTAAATGCCAGCTTTCCAAAGACCCATGGTCATCTAGATTTTCAAGCCCAGTGACTCTAGGGGAGTCATATTAGTTGAGAGGACGGGAGGACGAGATCATCGCACCCATTGGGGGGTTTCTTTTGTGGGACTCTATTATAGATTTATGACATGTACAATAAATCTATTCCTATTCCTAATATGGGACAGGTTACAATGAAAAAATGAATTATTAGTTAATTATCTCTTTAGATAATGAAAATAAGTCTCATAGACTTACCAATGGAAGTGAAGTCTCATTGGTGAATTGTAGAGACCTGTAGCCTGACGTACATGGACATTACATTACATTTGCGGAATACTTAGTACATAAAAAAAACACACACTAAAGGATCGTAATAGTTTAGTGTCTTTGGAAACTCGGAACATAATCTTCTAATCGTGGTGAAAGTTTTTCAATATCTCCCATAAAGGTCATCCCTTTTTTTTACCTAAAACCTTTCTTTATATCCTGGGGAAAAGAAAACATAAAAGGGTGAGCTCAAATGCTCAGTAAGGGTAAACAAAAGAAATATCAATCACATAATTTTCATAAGAACATAACTTTTTTGGAAATCTTAACCTGCAAAAGAGAGCATAATTTCATAACATGGGATAAATCATAGTAGTGAAATGAAATCATAACTTAAAACATTACTCATTGTGGCATACACACATAATCATAGAGAATCATTTCTTGTTAGTCAAGACTCATTGCCAAGACTATCTTAGTGGACAAAGTCCCTTTCTGAATCGAGTAATCCTCGTTTCAGTCCTGTTTCACTGAACCGGTATAACCTACCATTCCAGCCATGTCTATCTCATGAGATATAAAATCTTTACCCAATGCATTGGAGGGAGATATAGGTCCCACCCATCTCTTAATGATACCATTCTTATGTGTGCCACAAAATCATAAATCATACATCATTTCATAACCCATCTAATAAAAATGGGATTCTTAAACAACATGACATCATAAAACCATTCATATAAGATAAAGGAATTCATAAACATAATTTCATCACAACATAGTCAAATCAATGTAAAAATATGGATAGAAACAGAACCCTTTATTATCTTATATGGAAAATAATTTTGATAAAACACTTGAATTGAATTCTTGAGGAAAATATCCTTTCTTCTTCAAAATCAATTTCTTTTCACAAAACATCATGCAATTTTAAAAGAAAGAGATTTTATTGAAAATAGTCATGAAATCTTTTAGAGGAAGCTTCATGAAAATAAGGCTTTATAAAACCGTAAAAATCCGTTCATGCCGTTTAAGTTAAAAAAAACATTCTTCGTACTTTTGTCGGAAATGTCAAAAAGTACCTCGTATGAAAAAGCGACAAAAGATTACTTTCATATTCTTTACTAAAAACTCACCGAAGAGTAAAATTGGATTTAAACTATTGTAAGTGGATGGAAACAATATTACATATTGAAGGAACATGGATGTGGATGATAAAATACACCCCAGTAAATACCAAAGTATAAACAATCTCGGATAAAAATGAGATTGTGATATTTCCCTTACCTTAGGTCCGATTAGCTTCGTAAGTGTCCGAACCTCCTCTTCTTTGAAGTGCCTCTTTGTGACCTCCTCTTAGGGCAGTAGAATTGGTCTTTGAGGAAGAACAGAACCTCTAGGATGTTGCTAGGGAAGTGGAGAATATATTTTGGCAGGGGTTGGCCGAGCATGAGTGCTCAAATTGGTGTGAGGAGGAGGGGGAGGAGGTGTCCTTTTATAGGGGAGGAGAGGGGCACCTTAGGAATTCTTAAAAATATTAATTTATAATAAATCTAACCCCACTTAAAAACCTCCAAAAATGACTCATATTCGAAGATTATATGAGATAGGGTTGTAATCTCATCAACCAATCAAATTTAGACATGTTTGGATTTTATTTTAAACCTTATCAATTAGATTTAACTCTAAGTTAAATAATTTAACATTTACCGTGTCTTTTTGTTTTCTTTCACTATATGGTTAATACACTTACTATAACATGCCAAAAGAACCCCAAATTGTTTATTATTAATATATATATCCTTATCTAAGTCATTTGGCCGAACCTTAGATTTTTAGGAATAAAATAACAATTAGTAATATAATATTTGATTTAAAAACTATTTTGTGTCAATTTTGACACTATTTGATATATGATTTTTGTGAAAGTCATAACAGAATTAAATGTTCGAACCAAGTTGATTAAATCAACATTAATATATCATAGTATCCTAGAAAATTAGTGGAATTCATAAAAAGTCTTGAATTACATTTATTTTGGTATTTATATTATGAATTATGTCAATATTTCATTAATAAGATAATTACTGCATCATCTTTGTGTCATAAATAAATTATATTATTTTATGTCTAAAAATTACAAATAAAATACCATCATGTAGGAAATCTTTTTAGCTTTCAAATGAATATTTATAGTCGAATTTATCTTATGTATAACCCCATATTAAAAATGATTTACTTATTAAACTTTGATTTTAACTATTTTAACCCTTCTTTAAATAAATTAATAATAAATGTCCTAATCTAATCCAAGTGGGCCTAAATGGTCATATTTTATTTCTAAGTTTGTTTTTGGTCGAATTAAACTTGTCCAATAGAATTAGTACATGTGTTAGGGTAATAGTAATATCATATTTACCCTTAGTTACCCTATTTACTATTAACCGCGGTAAAAAAACGTAAAAAGTTACTATTCACCAAAAAATTATTTTCATCTCATTGAACCACATTTTAGTCCTTGATATTAACCGTGTCTCTCGGATTTTCGAAATTCCATTCACAGAAGCCGTAAAATTAAGTTTTATGCAAAATTCAGTTTTTAACCTACCACTTAGTAGTTTCACTATTCATCAAAAATTGATGTTTTTCAGAACAATGCCAAAATTTCATCCCAAGCTATATTTCATATTCCAAATTCAAAAATGAAGTCTATTTTACCAAATTCATAACATAAAAGTTTCATTAATTAATTTTATAATTAAATCCCGCTGTTAAAACAAATAGCGTGTTTTTAAGAAACAATATCTATCAAAAGATTGACACTTGTTTATGTCTAGTTTAAATGTGAAATTACATCCAATGACCAACATTGTATTAAATTGTAAAAATATATTCTAAATATACTTTAAAACCACTCAAATTAATGATTTATCACTATTAATTATTTCGATTAAAAAAGTTGTTTTTAATTATAATTTAGTAATTTTCACTATTCATCAGAATATGAAAGTTATCCGAAAAGTACCAAAATTTCACCTTAGGCTAAATTCGATACTCCGAATCCAAAAATAAAGTTCATTTTGAAAAATAAGATTTACTGGATTTCAAAAAGTGGTTATTACTATTCATAACGGCTAGTTTTAATAATATTTTTATAGCATATCGTTGTTTAGTGAAACTCGGTATTGCATACTACACACGCTATCGAGGAAGGTCGCGATTGCGTGTAATGCAAGACAAGTCAAGGATGTGTGTTGTGCAAGCTCCTTTTGGTGTAGCGTACAACACAAGACATTAGTGAAATAAAAAAGAATATTTTTCATAAAATCTCGGGCTGTTACATTCTACCCCCCTTAAAAGGAATTTCGCCCTCGAAATTCGTCGGGGGTTATAAATGGTTTACTATTCGAAAGTTTCTTTAATAGAAACCCACATCGTAAAAGGGAATACCAAAACTTGGATTTAAAAACTAAAGTATGAAATGTAACGATTACCCAAATAAACTAATCACTGGGTTTCCACATAGGTGAAAATATGGATATGGAAGAGAAATCTAACCATCATGTTCTGATGGAGAGTGGTAGAGAACATGGCTATGGAAAATCCAGTAATCACAAATCCATAAATTTGTGACGATCTAAGGTACCATCTGATTCATCAGGTATAAGATCACTAGGACAACATTTTTGGTTTTCAAGATCATTTCCCTAAAGTTGAAAATTTGAATTAGAATAAATACTTACTTTATTTTGATACAATATCACTATTGTTCGTGCCTTGAACAATTTCCACTTCATCTCTTAAATAAATGAAGTTGAATTTGTTATTCGTGAAGTGTTAGCAGATCATGTGATAGAATGACGGGTCATTCCATCTGTCGCAAACAAAAGGTAAGCAAAAGTTATTAAATATACATAAGTCATTCTATAGTGAGATTAATCATATATAGTTCCTAAAATGGACTTATACTTCATATATCATACTGCTTAATATAATAAAACTAGTTTCTACTAAACAGGGACTTCCTGTAGGCCAGTGGTAGGCGATAAAGGCCAGTCGCACTTCGGTTGTGGGTTCGATTCCTACAGCCTTGTCCGAAGCGATGGGTTGTCGCCCGTCCTGCAGGTTGTCCTTTTTCTAAAACTACGTTACTATAACATCCCATCAATAATATCGAAAATCTTCTATCCTTAAACAATACTAACTTATGTCCAACATAATCCAGTCTAATCTTTAGGCTTATACATAATACTGCAGTCCACTCTCATAACATAGTGAAAACGATTACCAGAGATTTAATACCATCGTTGATCCCCATATATCATAAGATATGTTTTGTTGGTCACATTCTAAACATTCAAAGTCCTTAATCATGTATACTCTTGAATACCCATTGAACCTTAGTGAAAACTTGAATGCAGTTAAAAGTTAACACTTTTCACGTACCGAAATCCTCAAAATTCTATATAATCAAACCATGATATCACTTAGTCCTTATATCAATCATGAGCTCATGAATACTATCAAACATTTAATTTTCTCCTTATCCCTTCATTATGCGCATATCATCTACATTCCAAAAATATATGAATAACCTTTCAGGGATACTGGTAACATTAATCATACACTTTCAAAACACAAGGAAAGACAACAGTGTAACAATCCATAGATGTCTCTTTATTCCAAAATTACACATGATAAACATGTAATCATTCCACTACATTCTCAAACCATTGACCGAGATTCAAAAATTCTTTCATCTCACATATCATTTGTAGTCTCTTCATCATCATCCACATAAATACTACCCATATGACTATACTGATTCTCTTCATGAGTCTTTCCCTTAGGGCATTTGTTTTCATAATGCCCATACATTCCACATTTAAAACACTTAACCATTTTTGATGTCGTAGCAATACCATTATCCTCATCCATGGTGTTAACCGACCCTTTTCCTTTGCACTTACTTGCTTTGTGTCCTTCTTTTCCACACCCAAAGCATCTTCCAGTTCCCTTGAAACATTCTCCTTGATGCCTCTTCCCACATGATTTACATAGGGGAAATTGAACTTTCTTTCCTCTATGATCATCATGGAACTCCATCTTTCTCTTATTAGTCGAGTCAGGAAACTTACCAAATTTTACTTTATTGATCATGTTGTGAGATTGCTGATTCGGAATAATAATGATGTTTGGGCATCCAAATCCCATTTCATTTGGTTGCTCATGAAGAATATCATTCCATTGTCCATCATATCCTCCATTATCGTGAATCATCTTGTTTCCATCCATATTCTAAAACCCAAAAAAGAATAGTGTGAGAGGCAAAAATCATAATAAATGGGGAGTAACTTAAATATCTAACATCTTTGGTTTAATCTAATATCGTTACCATAGTTCTAGGACTATATCCTATACGTATACTTATCTTTAGGGGCATCCCTAGACATACCTTAGAAATATCTCTAGGGATCTCACTAATGTTTTCGCGTCCTAGTTTCCAAAGGTTGACTAAACCTTTCCTCTGATACCAACTGTAGAGACCCGTAGCCTGACGTACATGGACATTACATTACATTTGCGGAATACTTAGTACATAACAAAAACACACACTAAAGGATCGTAATAGTTTAGTGTCTTTGGAAACTCGGAACATAATCTTCTAATCGTGGTGAAAGTTTTTCAATATCTCCCATAAAGGTCATCCCTTTTTTTTACCTAAAACCTTTCTTTATATCCTGGGGAAAAGAAAACATAAAAGGGTGAGCTCAAATGCTCAGTAAGGGTAAACAAAAGAAATATCAATCACATAATTTTCATAAGAACATAACTTTTTTGGAAATCTTAACCTGCAAAAGAGAGCATAATTTCATAACATGGGATAAATCATAGTAGTGAAATGAAATCATAACTTAAAACATTACTCATTGTGGCATACACACATAATCATAGAGAATCATTTCTTGTTAGTCAAGACTCATTGCCAAGACTATCTTAGTGGACAAAGTCCCTTTCTGAATCGAGTAATCCTCGTTTCAGTCCTGTTTCACTGAACCGGTATAACCTACCATTCCAGCCATGTCTATCTCATGAGATATAAAATCTTTACCCAATGCATTGGAGGGAGATATAGGTCCCACCCATCTCTTAATGATACCATTCTTATGTGTGCCACAAAATCATAAATCATACATCATTTCATAACCCATCTAATAAAAATGGGATTCTTAAACAACATGACATCATAAAACCATTCATATAAGATAAAGGAATTCATAAAAATAATTTCATCACAACATAGTCAAATCAATGTAAAAATATGGATAGAAACAGAACCCTTTATTATCTTATATGGAAAATAATTTTGATAAAACACTTGAATTGAATTCTTGAGGAAAATATCCTTTCTTCTTCAAAATCAATTTCTTTTCACAAAACATCATGCAATTTTAAAAGAAAGAGATTTTATTGAAAATAGTCATGAAATCTTTTAGAGGAAGCTTCATGAAAATAAGGCTTTATAAAACCGTAAAAATCCGTTCATGCCGTTTAAGTTAAAAAAAACATTCTTCGTACTTTTGTCGGAAAAGTCAAAAAGTACCTCGTATGAAAAAGCGACAAAAGATTCCTTTCATATTCTTTACTAAAAACTCACCGAAGAGTAAAATTGGATTTAAACTATTGTAAGTGGATGGAAACAATATTACATATTGAAGGAACATGGATGTGGATGATAAAATACACCCCAGTAAATACCAAAGTATAAACAATCTCGGATAAAAATGAGATTGTGATATTTCCCTTACCTTAGGTCCGATTAGCTTCGTAAGTGTCCGAACCTCCTCTTCTTTGAAGTGCCTCTTTGAGACCTCCTCTTAGGGAACTAGAATTGGTCTTTGAGGAAGAACAGAACCTCTAGGATGTTGCTAGGGAAGTGGAGAAGATATTTTGGCAGGGGTTGGCCGAGCTTGAGTGCTCAAATTGGTGTGAGGAGGAGGGGGAGGAGGTGTCCTTTTATAGGGGAGGAGAGGGGCACCTTAGGAATTCTTAAAAATATTAATTTATAATAAATCTAACCCCACTTAAAAACCTCAAAAAATGACTCATATTCGAAGATTATATGAGATAGGGTTGTAATCTCATCAACCAATCAAATTTAGACATGTTTGGATTTTATTTTAAACCTTATCAATTAGATTTAACTCTAAGTTAAATAATTTAACATTTACCGTGTCTTTTTGTTTTCTTTCACTATATGGTTAATACACTTACTATAACATGCCAAAAGAACCCCAAATTGTTTATTATTAATATATATATCCTTATCTAAGTCATTTGGCCGAACCTTAGATTTTTAGGAATAAAATAACAATTAGTAATATAATATTTGATTTAAAAACTATTTTGTGTCAATTTTGACACTATTTGATATATGATTTTTGTGAAAGTCATAACAGAATTAAATGTTCGAACCAAGTTGATTAAATCAACATTAATATATCATAGTAACCTAGAAAATTAGTGGAATTCATAAAAAGTCTTGAATTACATTTATTTTGGTATTTATATTATCAATTATGTCAATATTTCATTAATAAGATAATTACTGCATCATCTTTGTGTCATAAATAAATTATATTATTTGATGTCTAAAAATTACAAATAAAATACCATCATGTAGGAAATCGTTTTAGCTTTCAAATGAATATTTATAGTCGAATTTATCTTATGTATAACCCCATATTAAAAATGATTTACTTATTAAACTTTGATTTTAACTATTTTAACCCTTCTTTAAATAAATTAATAATAAATGTCCTAATCTAATCCAAGTGGGCCTAAATGGTCATATTTTATTTCTAAGTTTGTTTTTGGTCGAATTACACTTGTCCAATAGAATTAGGACATGTGTTAGGGTAATAGTAATATCATATTTACCCTTAGTTACCCTATTTACTATTAACCGCGGTAAAAAAACGTAAAAAGTTACTATTCACCAAAAAATTATTTTCATCTCATTGAACCACATTTTAGTCCTTGATATTAACCGTGTCTCTCGGATTTTCGAAATTCCATTCACAGAAGCGGTAAAATTAAGTTTTATGCAAAATTCAGTTTTTAACCTACCACTTAGTAGTTTCACTATTCATCAAAAATTGATGTTTTTCAGAACAATGCCAAAATTTCATCCCAAGCTATATTTCATATTCCAAATTCAAAAATGAAGTCTATTTTACCAAATTCATAACATAAAAGTTGCATTAATTAATTTTATAATTAAATCCCGCTGTTAAAACAAATAGCGTGTTTTTAAGAAACAATATCTATCAAAAGATTGACACTTGTTTATGTCTAGTTTAAATGTGAAATTACATCCAATGACCAACATTGTATTAAATTGTAAAAATATATTCTAAATATACTTTAAAACCACTCAAATTAATGATTTATCACTATTAATTATTTTGATTAAAAAAGTTGTTTTTAATTATAATTTAGTAATTTTCACTATTCATCAGAATATGAAAGTTATCCGAAAAGTACCAAAATTTCACCTTAGGCTAAATTCGATACTCCGAATCCAAAAATAAAGTTCATTTTGAAAAATAAGATTTACTGGATTTCAAAAAGTGGTTATTACTATTCATAACGGCTAGTTTTAATAATATTTTTATAGCATATCGTTGTTTAGTGAAACTCGGTATTGCATTCTACACACGCTATCGAGGAAGGTCGCGATTGCGTGTAATGCAAGACAAGTCAAGGATGTGTGTTGTGCAAGCTCCTTTTGGTGTAGCGTACAACACAAGACATTAGTGAAATAAAAAAGAATATTTTTCATAAAATCTCGGGCTGTTACATGAATCCATCTATATGTATCCACGGATCTTCATCCATTCCCCTCATGGCGAATAGTTGATTTATGTGTTTATGATTTATGACAAAATACATTGGAATGTGTTGTCATGTGAGGATGCAATTAGTATTTAATGGAAGTAATTGAGCCATTATGATATATCCTTTATATCTAGGTTATTAATGGAATCAAAATCAAAATATTTCGTTGAGCCCATTTAGTTTAGAATCCAGTGAAGATGACATATGAGAAATTTAAAATAAAACACATATTTGAGGTCGGGTATCAAGGATTTGTTCTATGTATCATGGTTATTTTACGAATTATTGTCATCATAGTTTAACCACACCCAATATAAGGGATTATATGTCAGGATTTCCCTAGCTAGGGAAGATTGATTATGTCTAATGAGGTGTTAATTGCTTCTCCGAAATCCCAAATGAGCTATGCTCAGTGTGAGAAACAAAGGGAAAATGGATTATTAGCTTCATGGAATAAAGGTATGGTAAATTTATACTAGGACATTGTTAGGGTGTTTTGCATAGAGATTTGGCCCAGAGAATGCTTCCTACTTATCCTTAGTTTTCCAGAAATAAGAGTCATCATAGATTCATTATCATTTAGCCTTCTAGTTGGATATGGTGAATGACTATGATCGGGGATATTATGGTCAATCTTGTGGTTAAGGAATATTAGGGGCCTATAACATATTAGATTCCATATTTCCCAACATCTATATCATAAATATTCAGTAGTTGGGGCTCACCTATCGAGTCATCCCAATTGGTCAGGTCTTATACTCTAAGGTTTCCCTTTTAACCCTACGGTGTGTGGTGTATATGAATTTATCAGTGAAAATCCTTGATCGAACTTGATACATACTCATTGTGAGAAATAATGGATTGAAATTTATTTGTTATATTTTTTTGGGTAAAGGGAGAGCCGATATTATGACCACTATATGCCGTAAATATGGAACAGAAACTCTGATAAGAGGTTGCCGATGTATCTTGAATATGTTAGGAATCATAGTTTCTTAGTTCCCATTATGGCCTTTCACTATGAGTCTTCTCTTATAGATGAGTCATATTAATTGAGGTTGCCAATGTATTTTGGCCTTACACTCAAAGTATGGATGAGACTATCAAATCAAAGTGTTCCCTTCTCACATGGCCAGCTTGTCTGGAGGGTGTTGCAGGACCCAATTTACTTGTGTATGTGATATCACGGGATTTGGGTAATGTCTTCTTGAAGATGTCATATACCCAATCAAACATGTCAAGGGGTTCCCCTTTATTTGGTAAAGAAATGTGGAGGGTTTCACGGATACTTTTTGACACTTACAAAATATGTCATGAATGATCGTTAATATGCTTAGTGGTATTAGGAGATCCCATTGATCTACCCAAATTCACTCACAAGACTTGGTTGACATTACCAGAGGGTTTTGTGAATCTTGACTATCATGCCTAAAGGGATTCTCGTGTCTTGGATTATATGTACAGGTTCATTTAAATGAGTTAGGTGATGCACCCATATAATGTTACAAGGCTTGGGAAGAATGTCCCGGGGAACATTCATGAGACTATGATGATATACATAGTAGGGCCACATGAAATAGAATAGACATGTCTGATGGGCTTCGTATGACCTAGGTAGTATGTTGAAAGAGTGATGTGAGATCTGGACACATGCCCCAATTCCATCACTTGTATTTTGGAGGGACATGTGAAATACAAGTTATTTAGCGAACATGTGTACTATTATGTCTTCCAACCTTAGTCACTTTTTCATCCATTTCCTATAATATTCTTTGGGTTCATTTGGTATAAATTTATTAGGAGTCCTACATGATCTATTGGATGTGTGGAACGTTCATCAGAATTCCTACTCAAGACACTTCACATGATCTATGAATGACCAAGGGATGTTCTTATGCTTTTCGGATGACTACCCCAGCTGCTCACCGGTATATTACCCTATGGAATGTTGTCTGGTCACATGATTGGTTGCTATGAGAAGTCAACATAGAAGTAGCCAGTGGTCATGATAGATGAGGTTGTATAGTCATGCTATGTCCTCAGTATTGTGTTGTTCATTTTTTTTGTATTAGTGTGGGTGAATTTATAGGCTTCACCACCTAGGTTGTTCCCGGGTTGGTGTGGTGTATCTAGCATAGATCCAAGCTAGGGTCAGTGAAATTGGTCGGTTCCACATGACTTAATGATTCTTTTTAAAGGGTTTCCCAAGCATGTAACCTTGTTTTCAACAATCACATGTCTCTTCCAACAACACATTCTTTATTTAATTATTAATAACTGATGAAGGATTGCATGATCATGTGGGAATGTCAATGCAATTTTCAGTTAGTCATATGTACATGACCAATGGCCTTCACAAGTGATCTATGCCTTACCATGTGAATTTTGTGAGGCAGGAGTGGCCTGTCTAAGCGGTCTTATGGTGCCACTCTATAGATGTCATGGGTGTGTTGCGAGTCCTTATGCTATCATGAGAGAATTTTCTTCCTCACTATTATATAAATTGTTTTATTAAAATATGGTTTTGGGTTTTTTGAGTATTCCTAGATATCATCAATGAAAACCCATGCAAACCCATGAATCATAAAGATTCTCATTTTTTTGACATCACATGACCATTCGAAGTATGGAGAGCTTTCATATGAGATGGATGGTTCATTGATGGGGATTCTACATGACTCATCATAGGGTATGTGCTATACAGGGGAGTTCGTGTGACCGTGAAGTGGTCACATGATCTAGTTTAATTTGTAAGATCATATGATCAGTGGGCCTATATCCCTTTTTACTTATTGGAAATTTAATACACCTATTTGATTATTTATTCCTTTTATATTTTATCAGATTCTTATTTTCCCTGTATCAATAGATACATACTATGACAACCCATAATTTTATAACATTGTAATGCATTATTTATTAAATAAATGTATAGATAATAATAACTATATGATAATGAAAACTAGTGTCCCTAAAAATTATGTACGTTGAATAACAATTTGATACCTGTACACAGTAAAATTATTTTCCACTTCCTTAAAATTCTATTTGAATTCTTCGATCATCTAAAACTACCTGGGATAACCAAAGGATGTACATAAGAATGGGGAAGGATATAAATACTAGTAAATGAGTAAACAAAGAATAACTTGATTAGATCATTAGATGTTAGTCAATAGGCATTTCAATGAGACATAAAAGGAGTGAGAATAATAATCGTGAAGAACATGTTAATATAAAACATGATAACATAAATGCAATATGGGAATGTGGAAATAACATTAATTATGTAATCATAAATGTGGCCCAAGGATAACAAACAAGACACCATAACTTGGTGGAAAAATATTCATTTTTTATTATAATTACTCTCTAATCCAATTAATTATGTCTCATGAGATTAAAAAACTACCAAATTCATTGGAGATCTATCTGGGACCACCCATATATTCATTATCATGTGCATTCATTAATTTTCTACATATACCATAATATATATATATATATATATATATATATATAATTATTTTACATTTTATTCCCATGATAATAGAGTTTTTTCTACATAGATGTAACTCCTTAACCAATTAAGGGTATTTGAATTTAATTTAATACCATTTAGTCGAAATGGGAATGGGTATGCACTATAAATGTTCATGCATGGAGAATCACAGTGAAATTTACATAGAAACATTTTGGTATATTATACTTCATGGGATGGATGAGATAGAGAAATAGGTCATTAATCAAAATAAAATCATAAATGTTTTAATATGTATTTGTAAAAATATACTCGTACATTTACAAATGGAAAACAAAAAGAATGACATAAAATAGGATCTTAAATAAAGAGGAGAAATATAGCATCCATTACCATGTGATATTGTCTCTAAAATATTATAATTATATCCATGAGAGGTCAGGGGAACCATAGGAGATTTCAAGAGAGGAAAGGGAAGAGTATAGCCATCTTCCATAGTTATTGGGTGAAGTGAAATGTGAGTTTGGTTTGGTATAAATTGAAGAAGGGAGGGAAGTTCTTTATTGTTTACCAAACATTAGGATTGGACTATACAATAACATTTTCAAAACCAAGTAACAGCCCATGAATGTTCCCTATTGTTTCTACAATTGTATAATAGTTTTCATTATTTTATAATGATAAGAACAGAACATATTAAAATGATACCCTTTATGTAGTGGAACTGATTAATGTTTATATATAATTTATTTTAAAATATGAAAATATATTATAGGTTTTAATGGGTTCATAAATAGGTATTATAAATTTTAAAATAAACACAAAAACAAATTAATTTAGTTGTTAAATATAAATTCGGTCACAGATACAATAAATAAAATTTATTCATTAATTTTTTGATTCATATGAGGTCATAATATACACTATATATTTATACCATATTTAATATTGGCCTGAAAAATAAATTGCCTCATAAAATAATGGAAAAATCCACTGTGAAATATTGGAATGAATATTCAAAAGATAATAAATATTTTATCAAAATAGTTCTTCAGAAATGAAAATATTAATAATTAAATCAAAAATTGAAAATTGTTGATAAATATAGTTTTTTTCAATAACAGTTTTTTAACTATTATAAAATTATTTTTATCCTTGTAAAATTATCTAATGATTCATATTCATTATATTATATCTAATAAAAATATTTTATTACCATTTAATTTATTTAGAAAGTTATTATGTTTCTAAAAATAGTGTTATGATCTAAACTCTATATCATTCAAAAATACAAGTTCTGTTTCATCATTTCAAAATAATTAATTTTGTACTTTTTAACATAAAATAGTATGGAATAAACATAATAATTATTTTATTGAAATGTAAATATACATATTCATAAAATTATGCTTGATATACATAACCCCTAATTATAACTGTGATTATTTCAAAGGGTGAGGTGTGTGACTTTATGATTCTCATTGGGTGTTTTGGGGGGCGTGGTTTGGGTTGTGATCTCAATGACTGTGGACTAATCTAGTAGGATGATTTTATCATGATTTAGTTTTTGGATTATGACTTCATATTTCTTCCGTAAAATCCTAGTGTTGTTATCTCCCTTAAAAACTCTGATAATTGGGATTCATATGGTATGATCCAACTACTCAAGTAAATGACATATTTTTTCCATTCCAATATGAAATTATCATTACCCTTAAAATATACTAATAATTTTATTATTTTTCAATGATTTTATTCCTAATTTTTACGATTCTTAGGGAGCTTTTAAATATAATATTTTTTTCTAGTTGGGTCTTGGCCAAATAGGTTAAGATAGTTTTTATTAAAAATAAAGAAATATTAAATGAGTTGAAATAGGGATTATGTTATCATATTTCTCATGTAGAAGATTAAAATCATATGGTAAATCTTCTAACCAAGTGAGATCCTTTTTAATTCATTTATTTACAAGCTTGTATTCCACTAAGTTTGCATCCTAGATCTCATGTGTGATAATGTAATTGAAACCCGAGAGAAGTGTGAGACATATCGTCAATAAATCACTGAGATTCCAAGATAGGTGGTTTCCCTATTCTCTATATCATAAAAAAATATCATAGAATCACTTTCAATAAAATTATTATCCTAACCATTATGACTTGAATAATGGAAAAATAGAATAAGGAAAGAAGCTTCGGCTTCTAATGCGGAGGAAATTCCACAGGTGTCGAAGAAACATCCACTAACCATTCCAGTATGATCACTAAATATATCACCACAACCTAAATGGCCCTGGATATACTTTTAATCTCCATCAATATTAAAATTTTATCCATCCATGGAGGGGAACCATCCATAAGACATCAATATTACCTTCTTGCTTCTTATAATTACCAAGAAAACCAATTTTTTTTAAGAACCATGAAATTTTTCACTGAGTTATTACATTTTCAAGACTGTATATCATTAGAATAATTGGATACTATGATGCGAAAAGAAATATATTCTAGGAGGGAGAATTATTTCTACCTCCACATGTGGGTATTTCGGCCACTTCATATAATGTTCATGTTTTCTACTACAACTGCAAAAAAAGTTCTTATTTTGAGTATAAACCTATATAGTTTTACAGTGATGTAGCATGGCAACAATGTTGGATATTTCATGAAGTGATATTTCAAATATATCTTTGAGTGATTTAGAGAATGTAGTGGCCAGGAAAAAAGTTCAGAATATATATTTGATATCCTTCTAGTGGTGGTTGCAGAACCTGAACTTAGAACATAAGAAAATTCCACAATATTGTATGTAGTCATCTATAGTAAGTATACTTCGAGCAAGACTCCAGATCATCATTTTCAATAAAGGCCCTATCATAGGATTATTGAAAAGTTTACACCCATAAAAATAATTATTTTATTCAAAATTATAATGATAAAAATTCTTGGAATCTCTAATTCCCTCTCATAAGGTTTCCAGATTAAGGTATCCTAGAAAAGGGAAAAGACATAATTACTGACTAGGTAGTGGAAGTTTTCTTTCATACCCAAATTTGGCATAGGAAATTATTCATGTATTAAAATAATGGTGTCTAGATATAGATTTTGAGGATCCATAAAATAGACAATAGGTTTTCCTGTCAAATTGTCTAGTAAACTATTAAGAGAGGATTTCGTACAAGCAATCCAAATGTAGTGAGACATTATATTAAGAAAATATCATTTTATGTATATCCAAATCGATGATCCCATATAAGAATTATTTCCCCAGTTTACTATATCAATTAATATGAATATAAAAAATTTATGATCCATTAAGTCACTGCTAAGAATATTTTTGATAAACAAAGAATGTAGAGCTTCATTGAATAACTTTTTTTGATTTCCATGACACCATTATTTACAGTTTTGCATCATTTATTAAAATATATTGTGAATTTTTATCTTTTTAGCATACTAACTCTCCAAAAAATGTTCTTTATTTACAAATTAATGAGTTAGAGTTGATGAATAATATATTTATATATTATTAAATAATGATCCATTTTGAATAAAAATATTTGTTTTACTAGAAAGATCCTACCTACCTTAGAATGAAACATTCCATTCTAGGAAGAATGTTTTTTCATGATTTGATAATAATTATTGAGTGAATCACTATCCATAGGAATACCCTTGAAAACATGAACTCTAAGATAATGGGTGGAATTGGATCTTTCTATAATTCTGAGTTCCAACAATAGTTGAGATCTTCTAACTCTATAATAATGATCATCTCAAAATAAATGAAGTATTTATTCCAATGGATACCATTCCCAAAAAAATCCTCACAGTGATTTAAGGAACTCTTTATATTATTGTTATTTGTTTTAAATTCATGAAAAAAAGATCATTTCATCAGAAAAATGAGTTGCATAGGAGAAGCTAGATTCTTTGAAGCATGAAGAATTTTATGTTTTCCCAGCTCTATCATATGTGTGATAAGCCTCTTAATACAATCTTCATCAATGGATAAAATTTTGGATAAAAATATAGAAATTTTCTGAAGCATATATAATATATAAAATACCCCTTTGGATAACCAATACTACGCATATATTTATGAGAAGACTCAAAATGATATTTTAACAAATCCACAAAAATAACAATGAATCCAATTCTATTAAGAACTCTATAAATAATTCTCCAAGACACTAGGTAAATATATTTTCTAATATCTATATTTATAGATATAAAACCACATATAGAATTTTTTATAAGTTGGTTGACACATTCAATGTTCATTCTAATGAACTATTTGATAATTTGTACTTTCAAAAAACTAAACTGTTTGTAATATAAAAAATTAGATGTAATTGTGCTGAGTATATCAGAAAGGGGTATCATGATAATGTTATTAATGTTGTTGAGGAGATAAAATTTTCTGAAAATAGGTATGTTAGTGGCATTTTTAACCTTGGTAATAAGGATGAGGAATTGTGCATTAAGACCATGAGGTAAAACACCTATAGAGAAAACTATTTTAACCAATCCCTACAAACACAAATGAATGACATTCCAAAAATTCATGAATAATTTTTTATTAGAACTATCATATCCCAAGGAAATATCAATTTTAAGTCTGAAATATACATCTATTATCTCAATATAAATAAGTATTCTAGTAGGCTAGTTGTAATCCACACCATTGACCATTCATTGAAATTTCAATCATACCTGTCCTTGTTGAGATCAGGACCATTAAAATGATTTAAAAAATGTGATAAAATGTGATCAGTAATTGATTCATCATAGTCAATGAATATATCCCATTTTTTAGCATAGTGAGAGCTCTACAACACTTCCTGGTTCATTTTAATGAATTATATAATTTTCTGTTACTATCCCAATTGTTTAATGATTAGACCATTAAAGTATCCTTTTGTATTTTATCTTTGAGGGAGAGTATAGAATTAATCATAAAGGTGAGATCAATTTCTTAGTAAATACTATCCTCGTTGTCAAAATAGGTGGCCTCATATTTTATTTGGTTAATTCTGGAATAAATAGACACAATATCATTCTCTATCTTGTTTTAATTTTCATTGCACCAATCCTTTAAATTGTACATAAAAATATTTTTCTTCATGAATCAAGAGAAATAATGACTTCCATAATGAATATACTTCTAAAAATTAATCATAAAACTGATAAAAGATCAAGTTTGAAGCCCATTAATTATCAAATATGAATGGAAATCATGGTTTGAGGATCCTGGTATCATGGCTGAACAACGTAGGATGATAGTAAGAGTTAATTTTTTTGTTGGTGATTCTTGAGATAGTATCCCATTTCACAATATCTTGATCATTATAGAAGGATAGATCATGTTTTCTAGCAACTATTCTGGTGTAATTCCTTCTATACAAGGTTTACATTTCTCCAACATGATTAATTTCCATAAAATTTTTCCTTCCAATGATGGTCTTGAACTCCCTTTAGGAAATAGTAAAATGAGACAGTCACATTCTTTTGTTAGGGGTATGAGTTCATTGAAATCTCTAAGAATAATCCAATAGCCTTCAATTTATTGGTTAATGAACTCTATATTCTGATAAATCATTATCAATTCAAGATATTTATTCTTAAAATATTTGATGTAGAAGTACAAGTGGACATTAGAGATGTATTTTGGATAGGTTATAATCTATTAATCAATGTTGATGTCAGAGGAACCACTAATAGAATTTTAATAAAAGTCCCATAATGTATCTATATTACCAAAAGCATTATTTCTACAAATTTCTCTGTATACTCTATTTTCTAGGGTCTAAATTCCGAAGAGGATAATTTTTTTCTCCGAGAAATAAAAAAAAATTGGGTATATAAACATGAAATAGTTTGTGGAAGGAGGTGGAAGTGTCGATGTTTTCCACTCTTTAATAGTTCCGAGAATAAATTATTCATTTGAATATGTGATTTGGGGTGGTTCCCCATTTTTATGATCCTCATTTATTTATTATATTATATTTTCTCTTTAGTTTTACCTTTGTAGTGTCACTCCTAGGAGAGTTAGAATGATCTACATGAACAAGAGTTATTGGAGGATATTTACGGCTTTCACCCATAGATTTAGAGTGTTCTGAATTTTCTTCAACATCTCTGGTGACTCTAGAGATGTTAGTATCTTCTAGATTTTTTAGATTAATAGTGTGTTTCATATGAAAACTATTAAATTCACTTAAAAATATGAAATCTATTGGTGTGGACAATGCTCTATCAAAAGAGATTACAGTGATGGTGTCATGTGATTTGTCAGAATCATCATTCAGTTTTAGGTTCTCAGAATGTGTATCAAATGAATTTTTCTGTTAGTAAGAGATGAATCTTTATAAGGACCATTACATTTTGTGGTGGGTCCATCATAAGAATTAGTACTATAAATTTTTAGAGTTGAAAGTATTGGATCATTAGTGTGGGACACAAGAGTTTTCTTAGTTGGTGTGATCAATGATCTATCCTTAATGAAGATCACATTCTTTAGATATGATGTTTGGATAGACAAATAAATATCATAAAGATGAACTATGGAAGTATATTATATATTTTCAAAATTAGTTGTAGGATTTATTCTATTATCATTATCATTATTCTGTATATGAGGACATTCATGACATCCATATGTTTGTATAATTATAGGATTATTCTTCTCAATGAAATCTTAAATTTCACAATCGGTGTTAGATTTATAGGATGTAAAAACTTCATAATATCCTATGAATGATAAAGAATACTATTGTATTCTTAATTTTACTTTTTTCCATATTCCCAAAGAATATCCAATGATTTATTGGATCCAAGATGTATCATTTTTTTCTTTACCCATTAAAGAACATCCATCTTCTTTGATGAATCCAATATTTTTATGAGAATACATTTTCCATTATTTATTCTAGAAACATCCTTCCATGATGTAGAATCCATATGTGCATTTAAATATTTATAGACAACCCTATTATTAGCAATTTCATGTCCAATAATATTTTAGGAAACAAAAAATAGGGTTATATATTCATAATCAACATTGATATAATTATTTTGATAATTGGAAATGGTATTAATAGTCTAAATGGTTTTGAATCTATGTTGACCCTAGCATGTATCCTAAAATAGAGACCCACCACTCTATTAAGGGTTTAATGGTCCAATTTCATATTAATTACAATAAAAGAGATAATTTACTTCAATATATTTAGATTCTAGATACCCTAGTTCAAAATAAGGTGTCTAATTCTGATCGTTGGTGACTATTTTTTTTAGAAAAGATCTTAAAATTGATATCTAAATCAGTAATTTTTTAGGCACCAAGATTCTGGAATAGGATTCAACGATTCAAATATGAGCTTAGTTCATTATTTATCCCCTAGATAATATGAAAGCTTCCTTTTCTACTCAGGATTAGTCTACAATTTCAAAATCCCTAAAACTGTGAAATTCATGCATTAAGATCAGTAAAGCGCCAATATTTGTCACTTTTTCCTTGCCAAATTATAACATGTAATGAAAATTTGCACATATCTAAACTATACAGAAGAGATTTAGGGTCTGAAACCAGTATAACTCCCCCATATTTGATCCTTTTAAAGGTGGGTAGTTTAGATGAGGCATTAGTTAATCGACCCGAGCCAGGATGTGCTTACAAAATGTGAAACCTTTAAGTCTAAATACATCATTTTTCATACATCGATGATATTCTAGGGTATACTTGTTTAGTTAATTGGAAACCACATATTTGAATCAATATTCCCATTCTAGATTGAACGTGTCCATGTGAGATGGAAAAAATGTTATATTGAAGAACTATTATCTCAACAAATCACCATATCTAAAGTTCGATCTTGTTGAAGAGTCGAAGTCACGTCTCCCATGAAATCCATCCACCAAAATCCGATATAACCTAAAATTTTAAAAAATATATATGAACACATTCCCATTAAAGGAACACCTCCTTGGACAACTATGATGAAAGGGAGATAATGACCCTTGAGTCACGTCTGTAGTAGGGCCCGAGCGGATGAGTAGAACAGAGGGTGTAAAAATCTAACAATATGGATGGAATGACCCTATATAATATAAACATGATCATGAGATAAGATGAATCAACTAGTAAAAAATGAATGACATAATATAATAGAAATCTAAATACAACACACAATGGATGTATAAATATTACAAATATTGATAAAAATCACTAATGGAAATATGAAAATAAAAGTTAAATTAATGACATAAAACTGTTACAAGGTCTGGGCTTGTACTATCAATAACGATCCATGAAGTCATCCATGAAACAAAAAAATTAGTTTCTATACATTGGGTGAGCATGCATGTTTACATAATAGGATAAAAAGATCCTCATATACATGTGAAGGAAGCATACTAATGCACCCATCCGAAAAATGTTGAACCAAACCAATCCTATACATGAATATTAACCAAACCCATCCTCACCATGGAGCACTCCCAAAATATCACATCCATGTATAATTTCATAATAAGATAAATATAAATAAAGTGTACCCAACACCACCTTCTCATTTTGATTTCCCTCTCCCATCCCAAATACATACATCCTGGTGCTCCAACCTCCTCAGTATATCACGTCATTATAATAACCCTGAATGAATCTAACCATCATATCACACCTACCCTAAATACAACATGGCCATAAGAAGTTCATATGCATCAGACCGCTACGTAACCATAGCGATAAGATATCATGAAAATTTATGACATCAACCTCATCTCCTCATCTTACAATGCACAACCCCCACTATATACCATCTCATCATCCCATCTACATACACATTAGTCAACACATCTCATCTTTTCAAAACTCACCTTGTCCACCACCCCACAATCACAGACATATCAAAACTCACCCAAAACAACTATTCCATCGCATTACATCTCATCATCTATAATTTTGACTTCTTAAAATCATATCACTTTCATTTTATCATCTTCTAGAAGGTGTAGTAGGGAATGATGAGAATCTATTCATCCCTCCTCACCAATGAGATGTTGGAAAAAACTTCCTAAAATCATTTGGTTATCATCAATAGGTTATCGACATGTGTGGGTTTCCTAAAAATATCGCAAGGAACAAAAAAGGTCTGTATATATATATATCCCAAACACAATCCCTTATTATAGGTCCCTAAAACATTTTATCAATTTCCATGATCTGCCAAATCAACCTAGAAAACTACTCAAAATACACCACACAAGAAACACATGAGCTAAAAGTCACCCTCCACTTTTATTCCATATTTATCTAATTTCTATATTTTCATTACTAATTAATTCCTTAACATTATCATTCATTAATTGTCCATTAACATTACATTAACCCTAAAAACCCCAACGATTCCACTTTCATTATTTTCATTCCACTTCACATTACCATCTGACAAACTAGAAAAAAATGCACACAATAGGAAGAACAACTAGACAATCACATCCCCTTCCACCATACATCACATCATCATCACATTCATAGCTCAGATTCACAACCATACTTCAAAAACCATCATATCCCACCTGCACAACTGCATCACACATTGCCTTATACCACATCACAACCCCATATAAGAGACACATAACATATCACAACACCACACACCATCATCCAAAAAATCAATTATCACACACCACATTGAAAAAAAATTCCTTCTACACAAGCACTTGCCCAAACTCATTCCACATTACACGCAACATATCATTTTCATATTTGGTATATGGGATATTTATCAAATTAATTTCAAAATTTATTGGTGTTACCACACAATAAATATATCAAGGAGAAACCATTTAATTTTCATAATATATTATGTTAGTTAATTTAAATTTTGGAAGATACAAAACAATAACGACACATATAATAGACTCATAATTTATCATCCATCTCAAAAAAGACCAGAATTTCCCAAATTTTCATGCAGGAATTATGCCAATGAAATCATAATATCAATCATTGTAAAAGAATGTATGAAAAAGTGATAAAAATTCATCTTCCCCTTTTTAAATTAATTTCTACAATTATTATATGTTAATTATTTTGGTTTAAACATTCTCCACATATATAAAAAAACATACCTCCCTACATGATACATATAAAACGAAATGGTGGATAATTCTCTACCTAGAAGAAAGAATCCTCAATTGACTCACAACACCAAAACATGGGGGTGTGTAGGATAAAATTTCGACTAGAAAGAGCATGAACCATGGAAATAAGGTAATATGACCCCATAAAAGGAACTCAAATGACAACTATTATGAGAAAGTTATAGGAACGAGATGAAGTGCAGGACTTTCATCTTTAGAGATGAAATATATAGAATTTTTGGGATTTCAGATCCCAAAAGATTTATTTTACACGATTTTAAAGATGTAATTAAAATCCAAGAAAAAAATTACACATTTATAACCTTTATTATAACAAAAATAAATTGTATAATTATACATGAAGATAAAAACTATTAATACATTGGATTTATCCCATTAATGGAATCATAGTTCCATTTCCATGAGAGAGGGGGAAGAATTCCTTGTAGCGAAAATCCCACATAACTAAATTCACATGTAAATTTTTTTCATGTAGTCTAACACCACACATATATACACTCCACATGAATCCGAACTACCCAGATATCTAAACTCTCACTATTGCCAAATTCCCCATCATGCTGAACAATCCATGTTGCAGAACTCCACACATAGCTAGATATCCAATGTTTCAAAACTCACAATGTAGTTGAATTCATGAAAAATATTATTCCTCCACATAGCTGATTATCTCATATAGCTGATTCAGATTGCTGAGAAAAAAATTAGGAAAAATTTAGAAAGTTCCCAAACTCAACCTCAACTCCCCCCTTCCTTCTTCAAACCCCACTGAATTCCCCCAAAATTCCTTATCAACTAGATTTCCGAAAATCAAATTAGTTGGAAGGTAGATGAATTTTCATTAGATACTTATCAAAATGTTATATTTCTTAAGACTCAAAACCATCCTAAAAGGAAAGAGGAAAAGGTCCTAACAACCACCCTATGGGATACCTCTCAAGGATCATGTCATGAATAAAACCTACCCCCAAAAAAACACTCCAACCATAATCCCCATCTCTCCATCATAACCACATTCATCACCAAATCATCATCCCCACAACCCAAATCAATAACGAATATAACCAATAAACATCACCACTTGTAACATATGAATCAGGGAATTCATTTATCCATGTAAAGAAATTAACCACTTCGGGTAGTTCAAAATCACCAGAACAAGTTTTATTGTATTAGAATATAATGTTTCTCAAAATAAAATCTAGTCCTATTTTTATTATATATTGGAGTACGATCACAATTCAGAATTTAAAAACAAACACCACATCTCATAATTACTATGGGATCCAACATCACCCATAAAATCCAAAAGCATGTGAATTGTACAATTCCCTCTTCCTTAAAAATATATTATCCACTTTGATTGACCCCATATTGTTCACATAGTATCAACTATGTCAACGTATAACATGTCGAAATTAGGGATGATGTTTCAAATTCTTCATATGGTTGAATTTTTTAATCCCACCTCACCCAATGGATCAGAACAAGAATAAACACACATCTATAAAGAAACCATAAATTGGGTACTAAACCAACTAAGAATAACTCAAACAATCTCAACCCCTATAGCACTTCCACTCCCACTACATGAAACTAACCCAACCCATATCCTCTGCCTCTATACTATTGGACACCTCTACAATCCTTCACTGGTTTAGTTCCATGATCATGAGGGGCATCATGAGGTCTAACTCCACTAGCTCCGTCTTCTCTTTATGGTGCATAATTTTGTTCTATGAATTATTTAAAATTGATTTCAAGAAAATATTGGTGAAACTAATACTAAAAATAATCAACATTGTAAATATGAGATTGAAGAACCATTGGTCATTGATAATGGAAATGTACATGCACCCCACAGATAATGACCTCTAGACTCAATCCCTAGGGAATAGAACAGGAACCGCTTTACACATAAGTCTAGAATAGAGACTTGTGAGGATGACACTAAAATAGTCAAAACCTTGAAGGACCCAATGATTGATACCCTCTACCAACTGATTTACACCCCAAGAAATCCATTAGATCCAATCACATGCTAAAAAATCACATCAGGTAGTCCACTCAATCAAATCATCTGTATTATGATACTCTAAACACAATGTCAATGTAAATGGAGTAAATTCATAATGAATTAATTTATAGGGTTCCACCATAATACATATTTCTTAAGGATTCTCCGTTGTAGAAATATATATGGAATATTGAAGAATTTACTGAAATGTAATTCTTATTTCCATCACTTTCATAATATCTTATTAAATAAAGTGTATCATATATAAAATCATTACCTACATATTCAATGAATGATACATTAATTGGAACTCTTTCTTAAATTGGACCCACCAATCAACATCCTCCTTTGACTCGCCGAGATACTGTGTTGACTACTAACACGTAGTTCCTCCCATCAGACTAACTACCCAAGGGACACAGTATGCTACCAAGTTCCAAATCAAATTGAAGGAAATATCATGTTCCTATAACCATCTATATACTACTTTAAACAAAACATTTCCCTCATAATTACAAAAAAACTGTCATTGAAAATCTTATAATTTCCATTCGCCACAACTAATCCCCCTCAACTAGATCAACCTTCTGACAATCAGCTAGGTCATCCTGGTAAATATACACCAACTAAACCACAGACGGATGACTATCATATCCATATCTCAAAAAAAATCAATCATTCCCTAATACAGGTAGTATAATTTATTATTACGATTTATTTAATTCATTTTCATGCTTATTGACCGCTAAAAACCAATAAACACAAAATTTGAACATGAAAACAATCCATTCTTATGCATTTACCTATCAAATTTCTATATAATACAAGAAGTTTCACCTCACTTGGTTGTTCAATAAGCTTTTAGGTAGTTCATTAGATTTAGGGGGGCCTAAAATGTTGGGTCCTAGCTATTCTACCTAACCAATGCCACGTAACAATGTCAACCGGCATAGTTATGTTACCAAATCTGGAAACCCTAATAGTGTCTAACAAAATTATCAATCCTATTTATCAATACTTATGCTCTAATTCCATTCATTTGGATGCCTATACTCTTAAGGCACCCCTACTAGGTCAGAAATGAAGAGAGAGAGTTAATGACCACAGAGTCCCACCTTCAGCAGGCCTCAGGTTGAAAACTAGCATAAAGTGTGTGAAAATATCATAATATTAAGGAAATTAAACTCTATAATATAAACCTAATCGGGAGATAACATTTATCAAGAACAATAGACTCAACAAAAAATATGATAAATAAATATAATAACTATCTTATAATGAATTGATAAATAATATTAATACAGATAAAAGTATCCAAAATAAATATCCAAATGAAAGGATAAAATAGTTACATGAAAATTAGACCTTTTTCAGAGCTATTAATGTATTAAATAGTCCACAAATTTTCCTAGGAAACATAACAATTGGTTTATATAGATATGTTGAGAATATATGTATTCTCTGCATGATGAATAAAGTCACTCAAGTACATAAAAAGATGTATAAAAATTCATCAATGAGAAAATAGATGAACCAAAACACAATAATACATGCATACTAACCAATCTCATTCTCACTATGAATCACTCTACAAATATTTCATTAATTTTTAATATAATAATAAAAATAATATTGATATTTGGTATCCCACCCCAAATTTTTATAGGGAAACAAATCTCACACCCCAACGATGTACATCTAGGCGCTCCCACATCCAATCTATATCACTTCATGGAAAGAACCTCATGTGATACTAGACATCACATCTCACCAAAAACACATATCCTAAATGGACCACACATGAATATGAAAATCAAATTTTTCTGGATTCACGTTTTTTCATAAGACAGATGAAATTTTCCAACAGATAGTAACATGTTGTCCATTATTGTGAAGGGTTCCATGTCGGGTACAATTTCCTCTGATGGTCTCCAACTGTTGTATTCATGGATCCATAAACACCCAAAGACCCTAGGATCAATGGTTCATGGAACATCTTTCCAAAGGCATGCACTCATTGGATGAAAATTTGGTCAGTGACATATTAACGACTCCATTGGTCAAGAGGATCAAATTTTGGGCTCATCACACCATTTTGAGGAGAATTATTTCTTACTATGGGACTCTCATATAGATTTACACAATTTTCATATGTCCATGAATCCTTTATTTTTCCCTAAGCATGTGCCTTTGGGTTACCCTGGGTTTCAAGGATTAACCATATATATGCATTGATCATGTATTAATGTGAAAACAATAGTATAAGCCCTATGATGAGGCTCTATGGAGGTTATTGTTATCCATACAGGATGGAAGTTTCTTTGATTATAGGATCAAACCCACGAGATGGGATTCCTATGTATCCTTGTGAGAGGAATCAGAACCCATGTAGTATGTTTCCACTTAACCAGACACATAATTTTTTTAAGGTTTTATGATGAATTCCCATTCATATAGTTTAATTTCATGCAACTAAGAGGTCTGTGTGGATGATTCCTAGTCCAGATATCATGTAGAACTTACTCAAAAGTAGGCCAAGATTCTCAAAAGAGGCATGGTCACCGGGGTGGATATGGCCCCACCAGGGATATTTCACGATGAACCATAGGGTGAATTGGGTAATTGGTATGGACATTAGGGAGAATTTCTATGTATCCTAGTTAGATGGTATACAAATCCATTGTTTTTCTATTTATGTTGGGGATTATACTGTAGAGGAGTCCCATTTGAGAAGAAATGGTTGTGTATTACACTATAGAGGAGGCCATTCATGAAATACTCACAATGGATATTATTTAGGAATTGGATACACTAGTGAGTTGGTGGTAATTTTTATTTGATTTTTCATTCATAATGAATATCTCTCAACCTCGGGCCTTCAGACCTACATCCTATATATCCTAGTTGAAGAAGGAATTAGAGTTTTCATTGTTCATTGTGGTGTGTTATGGATGTTGTGATCATCTTCAACCTCTAAGACAATGTTAGTCATGATCAGTGTGAGAAACAAGAGAAGCAATGGATCTAGAAAATCACACACCTTCCCTTCTCTGAGGATGTATATGGGGATGACGACAGAAGATGTTGGGGTAATGGCTCAATGAGGGAGACATAGGGGATTAGAATTAGCCAACAGTCACCCATGTCAATATATTGGATGATAACATTTGGGAATATATCCGAACATGTCTAGGTAAATGACTAAGAGAAGAAGTGTCACCTCCTGTAGAAGTGTTATGGGGTATATTTCATGGTGTTCCTTAATGATGGTTTCTGGAAAAGGAAGAAGAATAACTCATCATAAAAAGAAATGGTATTCATGGTCACATTAATGTATCATTATCCCTTATTGACTATAAAATCCCGTGGTAACCCTTGATAACTAGAACTAGGAGGTTCACGGGTTTATACCAAGCTTGGGCCCCAGGATACCATGGTAATGTAGACATAATGACATTCCAAGGGTCCACACAAATGCTAGTATTACCCACATGACTCATCTTACCAAGGGTATTTAGTCTTACAAGAGTTCACTAATGCACTCGAAGGTTTACTCATATGGTTTTGGATATTTTAGAAGAGGATTTGGCCTCATGATGATAGATTGGGTCACTTTTAGAATTCGGTGGATGAGATGGACACAAAAGGGAATGATCGGGACTAGAAGGAAAAAAGCCTGAAGGTACCACAGTTAGTGTACCACTTTCTCATATGGGTGGGGTAACCATCTCAAGGCATACCATTATTCATTGGAGTGTCCATCCATTACCAATGTGGTACAAAGACTTGAACAATGTCCATGTACCATTATGGTAAGAATATGTGGATACTGTCCATGTTCCATGTTGTTATGTGGACCTTGATGTGGTCTGTGTACCATAGTGGTACGTGGTCCAATGTTGTGTCTGAATACCATGGTTGAATGTGTTGTATGTGTATATCTGTGTGAAAAAAAACCATGAAAGGTAGTGTTTCATCCATATAGTGATGTGTTATGTGTCACACTAGATTGAAGAAGGGGAATTGTCCATCTAGTTCATGGGAAGTTTATCCTCGAAGGGAATAAGGTCAGTGGTTCTCCTATTTGGTTTTCCATTTTCTGATCTTATTATCCATATTTTTTATGGTTCTCATCTTGTTTATAACTACTGGTAAGTATTTTCAATTCCATACATCATTGTTCGTTTTCTTTTGAATTCATATATTATTAAACTACGCTCTCTCCGAAAATCCAATCCTAAATTCTCCATCCTTCCTATTCCCTTTTACTTTTTCTTCCCTTTGGTGTCCTTTTATGGAGGGATGTGGATGTTGTATCTATGGGTCACATGAACGCTTTTGAAGAATTCCATGTGGAAATCATTAGGCCTGTGGACAACTCATTCAAATGTGGTTTTTCGGGCTGAGGTTCTTGAGGCTATTGTTTGTGGTGGCAGAAATCGATTCCTCAATCCCACAAAAGCCGTGGTTCATGAGACACCATTATCCTCACATTTTCCTTGAATTATATTAGCACAAAATATTTGTGGGGGTTCACCTCAATGATATTTTTTCACCAGTGACATGGTTTATGGGGGATTGATATCATTTTCCTTTTATTCCAAAAACTATCTAGTTCACTTGTAAAAGCCTCCTTGGCCAGTGATTCATGTGATATTCCCAGAGCATTCGTTTCATGGGTAATACTGCAGACATACCATTCCCAAAAAGCAGTATGCAGACCACTTTGGTTCTTTAAGAAATATTATTTCATCAATATTCATTCCAAATTTCAATCGATCATGAGTATTATTCATTCACAATTTACTAGAGTATTTTCCATTATTTTTGGAGTTTTTAGGACCCTCTACTAATGACCCACATCAGAGTAGGTTCTGATCAAGATAAAGAGGAGTCTATTCTTATGTAAAATTTTGTCCTAAACTAATGTGGGTGAGGTAGAAAGGTGGACATGTTATGGAGGACCATTCCTATATATAGGGGCATATGTCGTTTTTCATTTACCATAATTCTCGGTGAAAAGTGATCTTCAATTTTCTCCCATATTTCATTGCATCTACATAACATATCATTTATGAAATCCATTTTCTGAAAACCATGCTTCATATTCCACAAACTACGAAACATTCATGGTTATACTCAACTATGAATTGACCTTCGAATCCACAAACATAGCATTAAAATAGAACATGAATGTTTGATCTTCAGTGTAGAAAGACACTACATAGGTCACCTTCTTCTCAAACTAAACCTCAATTCGGAGAACTAAACATTATATTTCAAACAAATTATTTATTTCTTCACTTCAGATGACCATATAAAAAGGATCTGTATGCGGAATGCCCAATATTTTAAACATCTTTTTTTCTGGCCAATGATTTGCGGGTCTGCATCTTGTGGTGTGATTGGAGAATTCTTTGTTTAGAGGGAATTCAATCCATGAACTATTTTTTGAGTTCAGTACACAGAGCCCTTCCATGAGTACATGTTGTAGTCCTTTTTCAACATTAGGGCTTTCCCCGAGAAATTAGATAGACTAACACTTTTCCATGGTATTTTCAATGCAATAAAATGTCTCTTCCTCTTACCTCAATAGATGTGGCCATGAGGAGGGAAACTATGGTTCATAAGTTGAAGAAAACCATTGTTCCTAAATCATTTCTCAAAAGGGTATTCTCAGAGAAATCAATTCACTAAATCTCATGGTATACCCATTATCTTTAGAGGTACCGCTTTACAATTCCATCTTTTTAGATGAAATACCCATACCATTGGGAAATAAAAGTACACATGTTATTCACCTCGAGACATCATAAGGGTGTGATATGGCCAATATTTCTCAAATAGTAGAAATGATAACTAGTCTTACTTAAGAAAATGTGTTCACACAAAAAGGATCTAAATGGACTCCGAGTAGTCATTATCATCATAACACCTCTTTGATGTTGGTCATCCTATAGTAGCCAACTAATGTCAATATTCCTCGAGAGAATCCCAAATGTGGGTGGATCACCAAATGTGACCCTTGATCTGGAGTATGCTTCTCTGATGAGTGGTCCTATGTATTCTTGGTGTATCAGATTAGTTTGGAGTACCCTAGATTGTTAAAAGAATTAAAATTTTATCAAGAAGCATTGGTTTCCCATATATGAAGTCTATTCTCCATGTGATATGTTTCTCGAACAACATATCTATCGGTGTTCAAGCACCAATACCTTCCCCCTATTATTCATGTATAAGGTGATTAGTTTTTGGGACATCCATCAAATTGAATAGCTTCCATTATAGGAAACTTTTTTGATGAGTTTCTTCCAGTGGTCAATTCCTCAGCAAATGTGAATGAAGAATCTCTGCTAGAAATGAATTTATTAGTTATGGTTGAGGGATTACTCCATCAATACGTCCATGTGTGTTCACATATTTCATTCAGTGATTTTATCAGGCTATTCATAAATTTGAATAGTCCATGGTTGAGAGAATTCCATAGTCTGACTCACCCAACTAAACAGTCTTCACAAATCACGGACTCATACCTCTCCACCATCATTTCATGTCAATACACCATCCTTGGTTACAAAATTCAGTCATACGCACCTCACTAGCTTAGATAGGTAGGTTTCTTTGCTACGTTCTTGAGTGGATGTCTCTTCCCCTATCATGATTTTTATACCAGTTTTAAGACATGAAATTTTATAATGGAAGACACTTTGGTAGAGGTCCATCCAATTAACATGTCCATTCTAACCCTCCCCCAAATCTATGAACTATTTGGGTAGATACAGAAAGGGTGATGCCCTCATCATCTTTGTAGTATATTTTTATTTTTGTAAGGATGGATGGTAGATCACGTCCCTAGATAACTATAACAGTATACTATGACGGTTCCCCATTCATAATATCTCCCATGTCTTCTAAACATAGTCGATGTTCATCCCAAATCACTGAGTATTGAAAAAAAATCTATATTTTGAGGGATGCTTCTCAGTTTTAATTATCACCTTATGTTGCCCCTCCAGAACCCATAATGGTTAATGGTAGGGGATATTAATAAGGGACTTTTTATATCAATGCACCCTGATATAGAGTTTTATCTGCTCGTATAGACATGGAAATAATTTTTGAAACCTACACTCCTTCTAGGATTTCTAGGAAATTTTGATTCCTTCAAAAGTTCTCACATCTTTTTGATATTATCGTAAAGAGGGAGTCTCATCTTGTGATTCTTCACCAATTGTGTATAGCATGACATGGGAGGGTGTTAATGTGGATTTCGTTATTCATCCCAAAATAACATAAATTTACCAGTTATAAGAGTATGCCTAATTTTGGGTATATTTCTACAAAATAGGGTGTTGGGAATTCCAGTTCAACCAGATCAAAGACAGTTGGCTATTTATAATTATGTCCCAGTTGTTTCAGTTGCAATATTTTTCCCCTACCCCCTTTGGTGAGAAGCCATTATACCATCCATCACATGCATTTTGAAGGGGCTTCACCCACACAACTATTCTTTTTAGAAAGTGAATCGAATCCCATATCTTTGGAAGATGTGGTTTGTGGTCTGTGGTCAAACTAATGATGGTCTATGTGGGACATCACCATGTGTTCCTAATGTTTCTTCCATCCCCCCTCATTTCGTATTGATTTATGAACCATCTATTGGGAGGGAGAGAACCCCTTATTGGGTGTCCCGACTCAAGGTTAGACCATATTCTGGAATGTTGGTACCTCATTACATATATGTCATGTTGGAGGCGCACCAAGATTCTTATTCTATTAGAAGGAATTGAGATGTGATAAAATGGGAATGCCATCAAATCCAAACTATTGTAATTGAAACTCTTTTAATATAATTCTATAACAAGGTGGAAACTTTTCTGTTGCTTTTTTGATTTATGTTTGGGTGGAATTTATTATTGAAACCTATATCTCATTGTGAACCAAATTGTTGTATCTTGATAGGATATCACTACTTCTAAAGTAATCCTCGCTCTCTTCAATGATTTTCACCACCAAGCACAATCTTATTCAAATATTATTGGCGAGTTTCATTATCTAGAGGTGGAAGAAGCTTATGCTCATGGCCAGGTGATTTCCCAAATGGGGGAACTGCGCATGTGCGAGGCATTCATGGATAGAATAAAAGTGCAGTTTTCATCATCATGTGATAATTATAAGGCCGTCAAATAAAAATGGTAATACATCGAGGTTGTTATGAATTGCGTATACTAAATGGTTGAAGATGAAGCTGAACAGAGTTCTATTATAGAATATTCCCTTGATGGCCCTAATTGGGCATTTATCAATGTGCTAGAAAGAGATTTTATGGCCTCATTGTAATCCATTGGGCTTCACTAGACAACCCTTGTTATAGCATTGGGAAGAGACTCCAGATTTTGGATCCCCCCCATCACACTCTTACATCTTTGTGTAAAATGGAAAAAAAATCATTCTAGTGTTTCTCATTTCCCCTTTCATACAATATAAATCATTTATGATCAGTTTAATTTTAAACCATAATCTCAACCAGATTTGAATATGATTTATTATCTATGAAAAAATAAATAATCAAATCATTCCCTTATTTTTTTCCTATGAGGAGGGACTTAGCGAGCATAGTTTTACTCTTGATAAGTTCGCACAGAAAACCCTACGAACTATGTGCCTTTTCAATTATCACCCTATTTTTTTCATAATCCTTTAATGGTGTGGGATTAGTTGTAATAACATGATTTTTGATAAGTCCACACTTTTTGTGTTTCCAACCTACCAATATTTATGTCTTTTGAGGATTTTTGAATTTCTCGATAATTTTTTTAAAGCCTATGCAGTATAGGTTTAGGGAGCCGAACAAGTTATTTGTCTAGGGTTACCTTTGGGGGTTATGATCCTGGAAAGTGTTTTCTCTCTCATCATTGGTTGTTTAGAGTCTTTCCATCTAGAAAATAATTATTGATGTTTTAGGTTGAAGAGATTTGATGATGACATGAGGTGTAGGGGTCCAAATTTAGGACTCTCTTACGGACAATGTTTTGGAAACTATTTGACATGGATAAGGTATTTCTCTTGACCATGACATGTGATTTATGGATATGGGACATGATATGGGGATTGGAAGCCTAGGGGACTTAAAAATTAGGAAAATTCCTCTCTTGAGGATGAAATATACCTTGTTTGATAGTCCATTTTTGATGCCAACATATGCAGATCCACTGAGGAATTGTGTGCGTAGTCAATCAAATATTGTCTCTAGGATGCTAACCATCCATTTCCTATGGATAGAAAAATTTTATGGAATTTGGGATTTTTTTGTGGAGGTCCATAGTGGGAGGTATGCTAAAGGAATAATTACTGATAGTATAGGGGCATTTATATGGTTTCGGTTTTTGAAACCGCTCACGTGTATATTTAACATGTGCAAAGTAGGGATTGTGCATAGAGTAGTTTAAAATCGTTTTACAATGAAACATGTGATTTTTTTTCATAAATAATTTCACTTTGACTAAACTAGTGTAAATGATTCATCTTTTCCATTTTAGTTTGACCATAAATATCCTTATCTTCAGGAATTGAAAAGGAAAAAATATGAAAACCAAAATCTAGGGGGTTTTTGAAATTGGAGAATGAGGTAAGACATAGATATCATAGGGGCATATGAAAATAGTAAAATCGTCTCATGAGGAAGAATTTGACTTTAGCCGATAGGCCATTTTTATCTGATACTTACGAAGAGTCGTCGAGGAATTTTTTTTATACTCAAACAAAGGTTTTCACAAGGAACAATCCTTCCATTTTCGATGGTCAAGATTGTTAGGGTGATTTAGAACGTACTAGAAATAGTGTATAGTGTATGAAGGGGGTTCCTGAACATGTGAAGGAAAATTTCATGATAAAAAATTCTAGGACTACTATCAATTTGAGGAGGATGTTTTATCCAATCCCTGTGAGTTTTTCCTTACGCATGTTTGACCCTAGGGAAGGTGGGGATGAGAAAATTTTGTTTAATTGATGGATCTGACATATGAGATTCAGATTTCAATATGTATTCTTTGATGATAGGGATAAAAATATACATAGTTCATTTATGTCTCATTTCTTTTTAGATATTATTCATTCATATGGATGGAGAATTTTAGTTTTGGATATAGATTCACCATTTAGGTGGGGAGTGTGTAAAAAATTCATGAGTAGATTTATTTCTTGCTCATGGTAATGAGGGGAAATACCATTTGACATTACATGAACTAAGGGTGAAGACTGGATATTGTGTATTGTGAATTTTGAACATCATGTGATAAAGACAGTAACATAGAAGCCAGAAGTAAATGGAGGGTAATCAGGATAGGATGTTCTATAATTCCACGATGTGGGTAGGAAGGAGAGTGTAAACCATGGTTTTGATGGATTTGGGATTAGTATAAATAAAATGGGTATTGGTAGCCATTTGGAATATAAATATATGAAAATCATCTCCTAGAGACAAATTTTCCTTTGGTTGATTGAATATTGTGTTGGGAAATATATGTAGAGCCGCCACTACATTGTGTACATAGTAAATCAAAGGTGTAGGAAAGACACAGAACAACTATTCCGAATGACCATGATGGATTATGATTATCCAAGATAATTAAAAGTGTGGAGTTATATAAATGTTGAGGGTTGGTTTGGACATATCAGAAACCCCTTGGCTTTGATATCTCACAGAATTGGGAGTTTCTCAACAATGATTTAACCTGTTTGTAAAGAAGGATATTTTGACACTCTTATCGTATTGGGGCCCAGTTTTGATGATCTATATTACCCAAGATCATAATCACTACATATGTTTTATATGGGCATTTGAGGTGTGGAAATTTTATCTAAATTTTGGGTTCCATTTATTTTAATGTCATTCAATTAGGACATTGTTCTACCTAGTTTACCATCATGAGGTGAGGATTTGGGTCACTCGATATGGATGAGTCAGCTATTGTGGGTCCATACATTTTTATGTCTTGTGGAATTGATTTTGACAACATCATTTAATTTCATGTTGTAGGGAATACATTTTAAAGGTATCACATGTACGTAAGAGATAATCAGGTCGAGATGTTCTTGGTACACCCCATGCATGGCTGTGGAATGAAGGAGTAAAACATGATTCTAGGATCCATCGAGTTAGTTAGGATGATGTGAGTCCTAGGAGTGATTGGGAATATGGAAGAAGTAACAAAATCTCCCTGGTATGAATTTTAATTTTTGTGACATTCCATTTTGGTGGGAAAAATATGCAAAACTGCCAGATCAATTTGTGCATAGTCAAAAAAAGGTGTCCATAAGACACTATCCGTCCATTTTCTATAGCTCTGGGTGATAATGGGTATCTATGATTTCCTGGGACATGGAGTTTTAGGGATGAAAAGTGGATGTGTGGGTATGTGAGATATAAATAGATCATGATTAGTTCTCAGTTATGAGATAATATACATAGATTTGATTCATATGTAAAGGGAAGAAAATTCATTTGACATGTTCTGGATGCAAAAGTCTGGATTTGAAATCCCCTATAGCTATTTTCATTTTACATGCGGGGGATTGGGGGAATTTTTTCTTTGTTTAATCATGCATGGCTGGATCCAGGACATTAGGCCAGAGTTTCACTACATATACCATTATACCAATAATCCGAACACACAAAATTCTTGAAATAGCGTATAGTTTAATGGCATGTGGTTATGACTTCTTTGTCCATGTAGTTTAACATCGTGTGTTTAAGACTCATGAATCCCCCGACACAATTTTAGATTATAGGCATGAGTAAACATGTTTTTCATTGAGGTTTGACCAAGGAAGACAATGGTGTCACTACGTGTCTGATTGATGGAGGGGAATCAATCCACTTCGAGTTCTAGTCTCATATATATTTTCATGTCATACAGAAATGATGAGAGTGAACCAACATACATACAATGAGGCGAGTGAAATGTAGGTATTGGACCTAATGGAGGATTCCTACATATAAAAATTAGTTGGTAATAAAAGTAAATGTAGTTTTGTAAACATGTTCCCTCTGCTAGCCTAAACCATGAAAAAGAATGGAGATGTTTTTATATCCGGCATATAAACTATGATGAAAGATTTGGGTGTCACTCTGTTTCTTGCAAGGGTAGGATTCACGCCATAGTTCTTGAGAACTTTCCATGCCAGTCAAACTTGTGCACGGAGAGGGGGGGAAATTTTCATGTGGAGGATGGTCCAAGACATTGGGTCAAGGTGCCTCTATATATACCATTAATGAATAGTAATCTAACTCTATGTAGTTCTATTGGTACGCTGTAGTTTAACATTTTACTGTTTAGACTTTTCCATGATTCCCCTACTCATGTGTGACATGTATGTAGGGAGAGGGGTATTGTTGAAATTGTCTAGTTGTTGGACTCAGATATATAATAAAAACATAACAACGTATCCCATTAATT
Source organism: Viscum album (assembly GCA_963277665.1). Classification (NCBI taxonomy): domain Eukaryota; kingdom Viridiplantae; phylum Streptophyta; class Magnoliopsida; order Santalales; family Viscaceae; genus Viscum; species Viscum album. The sequence goes on along the minus strand of OY728130.1, from coordinate 1,047,852,305 downwards.
AGTTGGAATCAATCTATACATAATTATATGGAATCCTCATGCCAGTTTGACATGAGTAAGGAGATGGGGGGAATTTGATAAAATGTTTTAATGATTATGTGCTTACTATACTCCCCTATGATTTTCCATGCAGGGGAAATCCAGAACACCATTATTAACCTCATGTGAGTTATACAGGGTGTTAGAAACATGGATTGAAGTGGAGTTCCCTGTAGTATATGGGAAATAGAGTATATAACCTAGGCAGTCCATGTAATGTGATGTTTGGACCCAGAAATAGGGAAATGGTTTCTTTACGTATCACATTGATCAATTAGAATCATGTTGTACATATTTCTGAATGGATTTCTATGCCTACACTTGGGCCATACGCAAGGAGGGGTAGCATTTTTGTCTCTCCCATACACATATATAATTCATGAAGAATAGGTCACTATTCAGGACTTAGTGATCACCATGCATTTTAATCCATTGCAGTTAGGACCAATATGATAAGCATTTTAACAACATACAACATCGACTCACATGTTTCTATGTAGTTTAATGTCATGCAGCTAAGATGATATCATAATGTAGTTTAATGTCATGTGATCAGTGTAACGCCCCGAACCCAATTACACAAAGTCAGTGAATTATGACGTAACATTGGAATGATCACAAGAGATCATGTCTCGAAAGAACGATTAGTTTAGTAGCCATCGAAACACTAGATACATTCATAAATGTTACATTACATCATAAAGTGAAAAATCACAATAGCATAGTCTCCATAGTCCACACTCATATCCCCTTCAGACTATCCATGTAGGTCATTCATAAAATATTTCTTCACATCATGGGAAAAATAAAACATTGAAAGGGGTGAGCTTAGATGCTCAATAAAGATAACAATATAGTGGAAACATTCATAATTAATCATAAACATTTAAGGTAATGTATAACTAAAATAAAATCCCCTAAAACTTGAACTTTAACATAATATGGAAAAAATGAAATAAAATAATGCCATTTTTTTATTCACATGATTATTCTACTTGTCGAATAATCACATGAAATATCAATAACCACTTTCATAATGATGGAATGGATAAATCCAGACTATCAATACCATGTAGCCAAGGCCTCGTGCCAAGCCTGCAAATAAGATTTTGTCAAGGCCTCGTACCGAGACACAAGTTTGTCTCAAGAGACCTATCGATATATCGAGGAGCTATAGCAGGCTCCACCCATCACATACTATGTCCAATGCATTCTATATATGAAATGGTTTAAACAAATCATAAACTATAACATAATCATATCATATAAAACATGCATAAAGGAAACATAACATTTCCACATTTCAATCAAAATATATCAATACAACACATTGATATAATAAAACTATTTTCAATAAAAAAATAAAAGAAAAGTAAAACATGGTATTTATTTTTCATTTTTTAAAACAAATTTATGGCTTGTAGTGGAACCCGAAACTCAGATAATGATCAAGATGGTAGAAAATTCATTGTCGCCACATACATACGACAAGAAAAACATTCCTTTTTTTCATTTAGTAAAACGATTCATATAAAAGGATTCATTTTGAATAAAAGTAAAAGTCAAAGGGGTTTATATACCGTATAAAATAAAGTTGTGTATAAAAAAAATATGCCTCAATGAAAGGGGATTGAGACGAAGTCCCTTACCTCGTGTCCAACATGACTTCATCATTCTTTAAACTCATGAATAATAAACTAGAGTTAATTTATATTTTCTTAAGAACCTTTTTCATGTTCATTACTCCTTTTATATCACTTATTACCATGTTATTAACATTATTTAATTATTTAAGTTAATAACGGTCGTTTTGTCGATCTTTGGTACTTGAGTCCAAAATAAACTTCTTATAATTACAAGTTGTTCATGTGGTAAAAGACCCATTATATCCAGAATTATATTCATGATGTAGATATCATATATATCAAATATATCCAGTATATACATTAATTTATAATATTAAAAAAACATTTATATGTAATAAATGAAATGCACCGTTCATGGAGACGGTAAGCCCTAGGTACGCATGAATGCTACTATCATTTCTATTTCGTATTTAAAGGAATGAAATCATAATGATATATAGGTATATTAATATTCCAGTATAATATCATATATAATATCATTTAATCCATCCTTTATCCATCCCACATATGGAATTAAAGTTGTAAATCACTTTAAGGGGCCGGTAGTCTGCACTTCCTAAAATGAAATTATTGCGTTTACCCAAAATGGAAATCATAAAGGTATAGAATAAATGACAAAATAAAAAATCATAAAGAAAACATAAAAATAATATATATATCATATATAGAAATAGTTTCATCATTATTTCCACCATGGGAGGTGTTAAAAGAAGATTGAACAATCATCATTTTGTGAGGCAGTAATTCACCACCCACAGAAACAGTATGTTCTTTAACTATTAGATGAAGGTGTGTGTAAGTGTAAATAAAATACTTATCATAAAAACTACCTAGTGTATTGAAGATACTGGTTTTGTTAAAAAATAATGGAATAAAAATATTTTATGGTGTTGGAGAAGAAAAATAATACAAAAGAACATAAGAGAATACATTACCTTAAAATCGGGTAACTCTTATTGTTTTGATCCAAAGGATTCCTTGGGAAGTCTTCTGCGCAATTTCAGGCTTCTAGGAGTAATATAGGGAATTTTAGAGAGTATTTGGGCAGAGTATGGATGATCCAAATGGATTTGATGGTGTGAATAAGGTGGTAGAGGTGGGGGCCTTTTATAAGAGGAGAGGAGGGGCACTCTTGGAAAGTCAAGAAATGTTACATTATTATATAATGAGTTTCGGATTTAAAAGGTCCCAAAATTATATATATCTAGGATAAGGTGATAAGGGTTCAAAATATACTCATCCAATAGATTTTTTATAATTTTATGTCTTACATTTTACATTATCTTTTCATTTTATTTAAATCGTTAATTAATGAGGTAATCGTTGTATGATCATGGTGTCATAAAAAATTTAATTTATATATTGTCTAAAAATTATAAAATAATATCATGATGTAGGAAATAGATTTAGATTTTCAATGACTATTTATAGTCTAAGATATCATTTACACAGAAAAACTAAAATTGTTTTACTTGGGTGATACGTACTTTGGTTATACTTTCCCTTTTAAAAAATAATATAATAAAATGTCTCTATCACCCAAAAGTGATTCCATGGGGTCCCAAATTTTGGCACATGGTAACCCATGGTCGGCCATGACACAAACAGTAGAATTAGGACACATTTTGGGGTCATTATTTATTATTATGTTATTATTTTATTACCCTTAACTACCCGATTACTAATTAATCACGATAATTAAAGATAATTACTATTGTTACTATTCATAATGTCAAAAAAAGAATGTCTTAATTATATAATATTGAACTTCTAATTCCAAATATGGAATCCATTTTACCAAATTCCAAACACAGAAATTGTATTAATTAATTTAAAAATTATTCCCGCTGTTAAAACAAATATCGTGTTTTTATGAAACAATATCTATCAAAAGGTTGACAATTTTTTATGTCAAATTTCAAAATTAAATTAATTATAATGACCACCATTGGATAAAATGGTAAAATTATATTCTAATTATATTTTAAAACCACTAAATATTATAATTTATCACTATGAATTATTTTGATTAAAAAAGTTGTTTTTAAGTATTTGTCACTATTCATCGAAAATTGGATGTTCTCAAAAAAATACCAAAAATTCAACATAGGCTAATTTGGATATTCCAAATCCAAAAATGAAGTCTATATTGAAATATAAAATTTATATAATTTTAAAATGTGGTATTAATATTCATAACGGCTACTTTGATTGGTCACGGTGTGTTAGAATCTCGAACTTGCGTACAATGCAAGCTATTGCATTATTGAATGAGAAGCGTATCGTGGAAGCTTGGGGTGCTACATTCTCCTCTCCTTCAATAAATTTCATCTTTTCAATTTGAAAATGTTCTTCAAAAATAAAATGTTGAAAATAGAAAAATACCTTTGTGCAATACCCACATCAGAAATAAGGTTAACAAAATTTAGCCTTAATAAGAGGGAACAGGAAATGAAAAAAAGTCACCACCAAATTATGATATCTATTTAGAGAACATTGGTGGAAATTAGAGACATATAATTGGAGGAAAAACATAAATATTTGAAGTGAGTGATTGAGTTCATCAATCACAAACAAGTGTAAAATTGAGGGCCTCAAAGCCTTCAATTTTTGTTGATTTAAAAATCATCAGTTCAAAAAAATATAGGGTATTAGGATAACCCATTTTTTGTTTTAAAATCACTTTACTAAATTTTAAGAATTATTTTATTCATAGAATAAGAGATATGTATATATATATATACTTGACACATAGAGTTTCAACCTTCAACTATTTTCTACCCCAAACTCATCTTTCTCTCAAAAAGATAATAGAACTCAAAAATATTATATTTATCCTAATAGTACAAGGTTAAAAATACTAAAACATACCATTTAGATTATGAAAACTATTTTTTAATAACCAGTGACTTCTTGTAGGCTGGTGGTAGGTAATAAAGGCCTATCACACCAGGGTTGTGGGTTCGATTCATACAGCTTTGTCCGACGCGACGGGTTACCCCCTGACCTGCAGGTTGTCCTTTTCCTAAAACAATAGAATTATTATATTCCAAAAAAAATATTCAAAAGTGTTTTAAACAAAAAAATATAATATACAAAGTTAAACTTAATCCATTCTAACCTTTATTTTTATCCAAAATACCTCTGTCTAGACTTTCTCTAAAAGGTCTCAAAATTCCAAAATCAACTCATCAGATTCCCCAAACAATGTAATGCCTCTCTTATTATCACATAAAAAAAATATGATTACCTACATCACATTAAATCATTAATGAAAAAAAAAGTATTTCAGTACAATCCTTGTATATATCACATTATTCTTTTTAGCATAATGTTGTTCTTGAGTCCAAAAATTCAAATACAATAATTATTCTAGTTCAACTATAGTAACAGCTTATGATTGGCCTTGATCCCTTTGCCTTTTCTGAGGTAAGTTTCCTTGGATCTTAGGGAATTCATTTTCATAATGCCCCATTTCTCTAAAATAATATCATTCTACACTAATAGCCTCATTATTTCCCTTGCAATCACGATCCTGGTGACCTTTTTCTCCACATTTATAACAAACTCCCATTCCTTTTAGGCAACTACCGGGGTGATTCATCGCACAATTATCACATAATGGAAAATATTTCTTTCCCATTATCTGTATCTTGTACCACCATTCTGTTCTTCTACATCATTACTTTGTTGTCATAAGATTTAGAGAAAACATTTTATGTCTTGATAGAACATGAGACTATATCTTCATACGTTGACAACGATTGTGATACTAAAGCTCGAAGGAGAAATGGTTTTAACCCTATCAAAAAATGATCAATCTTACTTCTTGGGTTATGTATTTAATTGGTAGCATGCCTCACTAAACATGTAATGTTAGACTCATACATTGTGATATTTTCATACTCCTTTTGTCTCAGGCTCAAAAATTGCCTTTCTATATATTCTATATTGTCACGAGGAATGTATTTTTCTATGAAAATCTCTTTGAACTCCCTCAATTCTGTATTTGATACTTCATCATCTTCATTCTTTTTTTGAATCAATGACCATCATTGATCAGCATCTCTAGTGAGGCGGTAAACTGCCATGATATCCATTCCCCATTCACTACTCCCCAAGGCATGGAATATTTTCACTAAGGAATTTATCCATTGCTCAGTTACTAAGTGATTTGTGCTCCCACTGAATGTTGGTGGTTATTAACTCATTAATCGGTCTAACATTGATCCTCCACATTGCGGATCAGGGTGGTCCATACGAGTAATGTTATTATTCATAACCTGAGTGAGTTGTCCCAGTATGGTGATAAGCTGATCGGCACCAGTTGTATCACCAGCTCCACTATAATTATCATGAGCAGGAGGGAAATCCATACATGGAGTGCATGCATTGATAAGGTTTCCATTCCTACCACTAAGCACCATTTCTAAAATATGTCATAAACTAGATTAGTTTATGAATCGAAATACACAATAACAATCTTTCATAACACTTAACATAAATTTAACTATATATGTATATAATCCATATTCATCAAAAAAAATTCTTTCAGGAAGTATACACTCAAATACCCTTTATAATGGTTTTAATGAAAATGAGAATTATCATAAGCATATCCCCCGAGAGTCTCGTAACCAAGAGTGCAGCAAGGCCCATTGTTGTGCACCAGTTCCCATTCGAGTCTAGCTCCAAGTGGTGTTTTCGGGTTTTACCCCGAGGTACATCTGTGTCAGAGCCACCTCTACCTACTCATATTTGGACGGGGATGTATTGCTCAAAAAACTCACAAAATCTCAATAATACCAATATTATAAGAATTTCTTCTACATTAATCCTCAAAGTCTATGTTAGGGGTATGTGCTCTAATCAGAGTTTATCTAAATCTACCTTTCAAGGTTAGTACTAAACTACCTCTGATACCAACTATAACGCCCCGACCCCAGTTACCCAGAGTCGGTGCATTATTATATAACATTGCCATGATCATAAGAGATCATGTCTCGAAAGACTGATTAGTTTAGTAGCCTTGGAAACATTAGATACATTCATAAATGTTACATTAAATCATAAAGTGAAAAATCACAAAAACATAGTCTCCATAGGCCACACTCATATACCCTTCAAACTATCCCTGTAGATCAGTCATAAAATATTTCTTCACATCCTGGGAAAAATAAAACATAGAAAGGGGTGAGCTCAAATGCTCAGTAAGGATAACAATATAGTGGAAACTTTCATAAATAAACATAAACATTTAAGGCAATGTATAACTATAACAAAAGCCTTTGGAACTTGAACATCAGCATAATATGGAAGAAATTAAATGAAATAATTCCACTTACTTACTCACATGGATATTCTACAAGTCAAATAATCACATGCAATATCAATAACCACTTTTATAATGTTGGAATACATAATGCCAGACTATCATAACCACGTAGCCAAGGCCTCATTCCAAGACTCCAAATAAGATTTTTCAAAGGCCTCGTGCCAAGAAACTAGTTTGTCTCATGAGACCCACCGATTCATCAAGGAGCTATAGCGGGATCCACCCGTCACATACTAAGTCCAATGCATTCCTTATATGAAAAGTTTTAAACATATCATAAACTATAACATAATCGTATCACATAAAATATGCATAAAGGAAACATCACATTTCCACATTTCAATCACAATATATCAATACAACACATTGATATAATAAAACCATTTTCTATAAAAAAAATAAAAGAAAAGTAAAACTTGAAATTTATTTTTCATTTAAAGAAAAAGGTTATGGCTTATAGTGGAATCCGAAACTCAAATAATGGTCACAGCGGTGGAGAAGTCATTGTCACCGCATATGTATGACAAAAAAACATTCCTCTTTGTCGTTTAGTAAAATTTTTTTTATAAAAAGTTTCTTTTTTAAAAAAAGTAAAAGTCAAAGGGGTTTATACACCGTATAAAAGAAAGTTGTGTATTAAACAAAATATTCCTCAATGAAAGGGGATTGAGATGAAGTCTCATACCTTGTGTCTGACATGACTCGATTGTTCTTTAACCTCCTGAATAATAAACTAGATTTAATTTCTAATTGATTAAGAACCTTTTTCAATTTCATTATTCCTTTTATATCACTTATTACCTTGTTATGAACATTATGTAATTATTTAAGTTAATAACGGTCGTTTTGTCGATCTTTGGTACTTGAGTCAAAAATAAACATCTTATAATTACAAGTTGTTCATGTGGTAAAATATCCATTATATACAGAATTATATTCATGATGTAGATATCATATATATGATATATATCAATTATATAAATTCATTTATAATATTACATAACATTTAGAGATAAGAAATCAAATGCATTGTTCATGGAGATGGTAAGCCGTACGTATGCATAAAAGCTACATTCATTTATATTTCGTATATAATTAAATGAAATCATAATGATATAAAGGAATATTATAATTGCAGTATAATATCATATATAATATCATTTACTCCATCCTTTATACTTCCCACGTATGGCATTAACGATTCAAATCCCTTTGAGGGGGCGGTAGTCCACACTTCCTAAAATGAAATTATCGTGTTTACCCAAAATAGAAATCATAAAGGTATGCCATAAATGAAAAATACATAAGAATAAAGAAAACATAACCATAATATATATATATATATCATATATAGAAATATTTTCATCGTAATGGCCACCATGAGAGGTGTTAAATGATGATTTTACAATCATCATTTCGTGGGGCAGTAATTTGCCACCCACATAAACAATATATTCTTTAACCATTCGACGAATGTGTGTGTAAGTTTAAATCAAATACTTATCATAACAACAACCTATTATATTTAATATATAGTTTTTGTTACAAAAGTAAGTAATAAAAAGGGTTTACGGGGTTGGAGATGCACAATAATTCAAAAGAACATAAGATAATACATTGCCTTAAAATAGGGTAACTCTTTTTGTTTTGAGCCAAAGGCTTCCTTGGGAAGACTTCTTCCCAACATGAGGCTTTTAGGAGTAAGAGATTGAAGTTGAGAGATTATTTGGGCAGAGGATGGCCGAGCTAAATGACTTTGATTGTGTGAATAAGTTGGTAGAGGTAGGGGCCTTTTATAAGAGGAGAGGAGGGGCACTCTTGGAAAGTCATGAAATGTTACATTATTATATAATGAGTTTCGGATTTTAAAGGTTCCACAATTATATATTTCGAGGATAAGGTGATAAGTGTTCTAAATATACTCATCCAATAATTTTTTAAGAATATTAAGTCTTATATTTTACATTACATTTTATTTTTATTTAAATCGTTAATTAATGAAGTAATCGATGCATCATCATGGTGTCATAAAATATTTAATATATGTAATTTCGAAAAATTATAAAAAAATTATCAGGATGTAGGAAATCGTTTTAGCTTTCAAATTACTATTTATAGTATAAGTGATCATTTACATAGACAAATATAAAATTGTTTTACTTGGGTGATACATACTTTGGTTATACTTTCCGTTTTAAAAATTAATATAAGAAAATGTCACTATCACCCAAAGGTGATTCCATGGTGTCCCAAAGATTGGTACAAGGCATCCCATGGTCGCCCATGACACAACTAGCAGCATTAGGACACATGTTGGGGTCATTTGTTATTATTATGATATTTGTTTATTACCCTTACCTACCGGATTACTAATTAATCACGATAATTAAGGATAATTACCGTCGTTACTATTTATAATGTCAAAAAAGAAGTGTATTAATTACATAATTTGGACCATATAATTCCAAATATGGAATCTATTTTACCAAATTCCTAACAAAAAAATTTTAGTATTTATTTAAAATAATATTCCCGCTGTCAAAACAAATAGAGTGTTTTTAAGAAACAATATCTATCAAATGGTTGAAAATTTCTTATGTCCAATTTCAAAATGAAATAAATTATAATGAACACCATTGGATAAAATGGTAAAATTATATACTAATTATATTTTAAAACCACTCATTAGTGTTTTTTATCCCTATAAATTATTTTGATTAAAAAATTTGTTTTTAACTATTTTTCACTATTCATCGAAAAATGGATGTTCTAAGAAAAATACCAAAAATTAAACATAGGATAATTGTGATATTCCAAATCCAAAAATGAACCCTATTTTGAAATATAAAATTTATATAATTTCAAAAAGTGGGTATTACTATTCATAATGGCTACTTTGATTGGTTGCGGTGTGTTAGAATCTCGAACTTGCGTACAATGCAAGCTATTGAATTATTAAAAGAGAAGTGTATTGTGGAAGTGTGGGGTGTTACAATCAGGATGATTTCTAAAGAGTTTAATTTTGTTTAATCATAGACGTTGACCACACTATGTAGTTTCAAATAATGAAAATAAGATGATTTTGATGTGATTACACAAAGTACATATTCAGAAACCAAAGATTGGTGGAAGATGTGGTGAAATTTCTATCAGTTGAAATTAATGAATATGCTCTAGTAGAGTATAAATTATGCATAACATATATTACTTTCCATTTTGGATCATATTTTTGAGGATTAATTCCATTTATCATCAAGTGTATGAGGACCTTCATCATTTCTCGTTCAAGGAATGATCAGAGGCAAGCCTTCTTTTTGAAGGCTTCTGCAATCTGGTTATAGTAAAAATAAATATGGTGTAGAGTGTGTAATATTTTTTCATCCAACTAATCTATCCCATAAATACATTTCTGGGACTTATCCTCTATGGATATTTTATCATCGATGGCCATACAAAGTGATGGTAATTGAACGCCAATTGGTAGAACTTCATATGTCACAAATACTAATGAGTTTGGGGTTGCATGAGTGGAAGTGCTAGTTGTAGTCAAGTAATCACAAATATATTTGAAGAATTTATGTGTCCATGATTTCTTGTCTTGGTCTACCATTTCTGAATTATATCAGATACGGTCTTGTTGAAAGCCTATATTTGTCTGCAGGTCACCACATGTTAGCAGGACAAAACGTAGGACTTAATTCCATTCTCTTGATATAGGTTGTCCAAATCAACCTAGAAGAAATTTATTTTGTGGTCAATCAATATTATATGAGGGATAGAAAACCTATTTATGATGTTGGATTTCATAAAGGTGACAATGATTCTTTCCTTAACCTTTTTCAGAGGTAAAATTCTACCCATTTAGAAAATAAGTTGGTTGTTATGAGAATATAATTTAATTTTCATGTTTTGGTGGGAGATTATAGTACCACAATGTATATTCCGCATATGGAGAATGAATTGAAGTACATGGATTTGTGAAGTAACATTGGGGGATGGTGGATGGAATTTTCATGAACATGGAATGAATGACACATCCTCGTAAATGTGGTGTAATCCTTCACAATGATGGGCCAATAGTACCCAAGGGATTGAATCTTCTACGAGAGCATGGATATTGTTTGATGTGCTACTTATGATCTAACATGAACCTCCATTTTGATGGATGTGGTCTATTCAGCCTCAATTCACCTGAGATGGAATGAATTAGTGCCTTTCATATAAAGGGCCTTCTTCTAGTTCGTGTCATTAAACATCATGAAAATTATTTCAAGACCTTGGATATGTTCCCTTTCATACTTATCTGGTGAGAGAAATCCCCTTTAAATGTAATATACAATGGGAGTCATCCAAATAGTGGTGATACCATTTGACTCTGTGATGGGATAGATTTCATTTTATTCTTCTATGTTGGCCTAAATGAATTGTAAGACCCTCGATCAGTGGTCAACACGGATGACTATTTTGTGTCAATCCAAGTCAGGTAGAGTTGTGTCTGCATTTTCCAATGCATTGGCTTACCCATTTTGAATAAGGGAACATAAGTAAATTTAAGATTTTATGGGATTTCTACCATTATATCTCTGAAATTGTTGGAAAAGGGATATTGTCCCCATTCTTGATATCATAGTCACCATTGACTTTATTTATTTTTAGTTCTTAGAATCCATTAATGCTTAGGTTTTTTTCTTTGGCATGAAGTGCCACAAATAGACCTGTAATGAGAGCCTGGTAACCTATATCATTTTATGTGCATCCATTTCATGGTAGTAACGAATATGTTAGAACTATTTTTCTAGTGATATGAATATGACTCCCAATCCCACTTTTTTGAACATGGAATATTCCTTTTTTTATATTGGCCATCTATATGCACTATAAAAGTGCATTTCCAAAATTTTTGAGTTCTCTTGAATAGTGAAAACTTCCTCAGTAGATATCTCATCATATGATGGGGCCCCCTCTATTGAGGGATTCACATCTAGGAAATCTACTAAATCTTACCATTAATGGATTTCTATGGAGTGAACCATATATCAATCTACTACAGGATGACCACCCACCGTGATAGGCATTATGTTTACATTGAACGACTGATAATATACAGGTGTGGGTTGATACATAAGAAAAATGAAATTTTTATTGATTTAAATAATTCCTCATATTCTAGAACATAAATATTAATTGAATTTAGATCTTCTAAATATTCGAATAATGATTCTCAACATATATCATGGTTCGACTAATGTAATAGAGACTATTATCAATGTCGACATGATTCTTCTATGCGAGGAAGGTGGTGAGGGATCATTCTATGTTGGTTACATATAGAATGGGGGGTCTTCCTTAAATATGAGTCATTAAAACTAGTGTACATAAGATATATTTCTTGATAATTTTTACCTTTTCTTGACATTATTTAGTCTATCGATATTACACCAAATTATTTATAAAACCTGGTAAAGGGAAAGAACTTTCTTGTGAGGTTGTCTATGAAGTCACAAATTATGGCCTGGTGTCCCTAGAGTCAAAATAACATAGTGAGGTTGTGAGGAGGTGATATTCCAAGGATGACCTATTTCATCTCAAGGTTGACTATGTTTCCCCGATGTCATACGATGATTCTGATGAATATCACTAAGGTAACACCCCGAGTACATTTTTTGGGGTTTATTTTTAGAATGTGCTATTATAGTTAATTGATTATCGTTCCATGATCTTTTATATGGTCCAATAAAATTAATGATCAAACCACCAGATCATTAACATAGTATTACAATGTAAAATACATAGAATGGATTGAAAATTGTGTTCATGGTCCACAATTATGTGGCGCCAACTCTTTTCAAACTGAAAGGCATCACCTTTTTTGAAAACACTCTTAGTGGAGACAATGATTATGGATTATTTATCATCTTGGTCCATTCAGATATGGTTATCTCATGAATATCCATCCATGCAAGATAGAGCCTCATATCAAATAGTTTCATTCATCCGCAATTCTTTTATTTGGATTGGGAAATCGTTATCCACGCAATGATGGTTCAGGTCCCTAAAATTTATGTAGACCCTAATCAGTGTATTTTTCTTCTTGATGGGAATTTTTTTTGTTAGAAAAATTGTGAATTAAACCTGTCAAATACTGTTAGATCAGAGGATCTTTTCGACATCAGCCTATATTTTTTGCGAGTGTGTCTGGTGCTTCCATCCCACAACTTTCTTGTAGCCACAATGGTTTTTTGGAAGGCCTAGGTGTTGGGTGGTAACCTTGAGAATGAGGCCAATAATTTCAATATAAATCCATGTAAAAACATCTCAATTTTCATTAAGGAAAGAGGTGTATACATTTTTCACATCAGAAGTCATGTTCGTACAAACCAAAGTGGGGAGCAGGTCTTCTTTCGTACCTATGTCAATTCCCATGAGTTCATCAAATGTGGTAGATATGCTTCCATCGAACATTGGAGGGGAATCCCTTAGGTCCTCCTACTCATTCAACTCAACATGCTCATAATCTTTCTCTTCCCCTTCTGATGCAGAAATAACTCTTGAGATGATCAATCCCTAATTTAGAGACGAGTCATACGTTTGGTGTTTGTGAGGTGAAGTCATGTCCTCTTCCATGACTATTGGTGGGGGATTATTCAGATAAGAAACTGTGACGGTTAAAAGAGTATCCTAATCTTATTTGGGTGATGAAACACTTCATCATCCCTCAGTGGTGGAGGCAAGGATTTTCTAGAGTCTTGATGATGGTTCAAGGGAATTTCTATATAATCCCTCACCAATATCATGGTTTCCAATGACTTTTTCAACTTAACAAGCCTCAGAAGTCATGACCAAAATTATGGGGATGACTAAATATGTGTTTGAATTTGGACTTATTCTCCTGAAATGATTGATGGGTAGTATGATTCTTCACTGAGATGCTTGAGGGGATCCATGGTAACATTAAAACATTTTGGGTAGAAACCCAATCAATTCCTACAGATGAGGTTTTTTCCCCTTCAGACCATAAAAACCTGAAATAATATAATGTGATTTTCAATGGTAAAATGGGGCCTTATCGGTATGCAGTGTTCCACTCTGTCTAGTGATGCTATTTTTGAGGAACTGATTGTAAGAGGAATGGATTTATGCTAGTTTATGTAGCTAGGGACTCCGTATAAGGGTGCTTATGGCATTATTATTTTGAATCACCAAAACATACTGGTGATCTATGATATCATAGAATTGGGTTTCACAATTTATTTGGTTTAATGGATGTTCCTCACATTTTCAGTAGCCTAATTGGGTCATGGTGCAGGGAATCAGATCATACTCATTTCTAACCAACCAATGAAGTGTCCATAGTGGTTGTAGATTAACCCCATATCAATTTTTTATTTCTACATTTATGATATTGGAACCATTTATTGTTCCAAACACAAAGAAGGGTTTGATGTCTCCTTGAATGATCAAACCTTCAACCTGATCTATGAATGAGATAACTGTGTGGAATTCAATAGGATTTGTCTCTTTCTGGTAGAAAATAGTGATGGTTACCTCATCTTTGAACTAATGGGGAATTATAAAAGCATTGATGAGTGCTTCCCTGACAACTGCTAATAGATTCAGTGCATCCTTGATGGAGAGCTTTGATAGCCCTGGAGTTTTTTTTTCAGAATGTCATGTTTTTTATATAAATTTAAATTCTTCCCAATATATGGATACTACTTCATAGGCATGTCAATGGCATAAGAATTCGATAAAGACAGGTCATCCCTTGGGGTCCATGCTGTAGGATATTTCATCCTTTATGGATTGGGTCATCTAGGTATACTAACATGATGATGGAAATCAGTCATATTTTCATCCCATGGAAGATATTTCGAATGAATTGGATGAGGGTGACTTTTATTTTAGGGTATGATAATTTTCTAATCCTTTTTGGATATGATGGAGGGTCCTTCTGTGGTTTTCTAAAGAACTATCTATTTATGATTGGGTGTAGCCATATGCTTAATTTCTATCCACCAAATGTCTCCCTTGATAATCCTGTATTCTGTGGATTCATCCACTGTGAACCCAATTGTGTGAGGGGAATTCTAGTTGATAATAATTTTCCTTATTGGAGATGTGATCCATCAAGTGGATGAAATTGACATATCCAATAATCAGCTTTTCTTCTGAAGAGGACTTTTCTATATCATCTTCCCATGGTGGTGCCATTTAGTGGGATGATGCCCATATATTGATATCTATTGGATTGAAATTACAGATAGTAAAATCCAACTTTGGATTTGGGGGAATTTGTTTGTCCTGCTCTTGCTTTATATCCTTATTATTAGAAATATTTTTGGGTAGTTGTCCATTGGAGGATTTTCGGGTTTAGGATGTCAACTGTGTTGCATCAGGAGCTGTTGGAGGCACATTCCATTTCATCAAATCTATGTGGAGGATACCATGGGCACAGATGATGGTTTTCTGTGTCAACCAACTATCTAAATTTTTATACTTTTTGTTAAAAACATTTTTCCACTACAACTCATCTTCTAAGTCAATGGTGGGAACATATTCAACTTGTGATGGAGGTGTTATCGACTTGACCAATCCATAATCTATCGTATCTTCCAGGAGTGCATTGATGAAATAGAAATCTTGGATTTTTTACCCCCAATATATAGTGGATGGGATTGTAATATGGATGTTCATCATGTCCTACATAATCATCCCTTTTCATCTCATGAATTTAGAGAACGTTTCAATTTAGGGAATCTATGTAGTAATAGTGGACATGATCATTTCAGAACAAGTATACATTATTTATACATTCCAAAAATTTGTTTTATTTGTCCCCTTTCACCCATCTTGTTGGGGAGGGAGTGTCTTCTGACATCTAGAGGGACTGCATGGTTTGGTGGACATTTTCAAGATGGATCTAGTGTAGGGGGTTGCTTGAGCTTGACAAAAGTAGTTTCAACCCTTACTGCACCTTTTAATGGGGTTGATGGTGCTACCTGTGACTTTATATTAGTTTTCTTCAAGGAGTATTCTTTCATTTGAGTGATGGAAAAGAATTCCCAGATCCCAAATGTATATTTCACCCGAATAAGTGGTGTTTATTTCTCATCATAGAGGATATCGATGCACATGTCCAATATATCATCTTTGGGGAGTGGCATGTTCAAGGTGCTTGTCATAGCCTTATATTTAAAAATGATTTCTAAAACTCTATTGTTCACTCACTATTTAGAATTCATGATGTCACTGATTATTTTTTTTTTGGAAAAATCGATCTGAACTAATATAGAAACTTATAGAAAATATCCTCACATCCTCTTATTCAGTGAGATTGCATGCTGGTGTACCACACAAAGGCTAAACCATGAAAGGCATGCAAAAATCATACAAGATTCACAACAACTTTGTACTCAATGGTTCCCGTCATGGGATTACATTAAGAAGAGTAATGAATTAGATGCTTCTCCATGACCCATGAGACATTGAACACTAGTAATATGGGGTTCCAAAAATTTGGTGGTGGCCACATTATTCTCACCCTATCAGGTTATGGCTTCTGTTCTAGTTGTGTCTGTCTGTGCCACCCTTCCATTATATCCATTCGAGTTGTTAATAATTTGATGGTATTCAAGTTCCCTTGATGAATGTCCTGTTGGACCTAATCATGAGAGGGTGTAGTAGGGGGAATGAATGGATGTGTCACCATTACATGAACTTGAGTCAGATACCCAGCAGAGGTAATCATTTGTTGATTTTACTGAACCTGTTTCAGTTTTATCCCTAATGGAGGAAAATCACAATATCCTACCATGATTGTTTTCTGATAGACTTATGGTCTTGGTGATACCTTGAATTGGAATTCTAGCCTTGCATCATCTATCATGATGATCATGCGAAGCATAGTAACATCTGATGGAGGTTTGTGTTGACACTCCACATAAGGAACATACCTTGTGGAATTTCTTCCTCTTAGAAGCTCATCGTTGAGTCACCTTATGCCAACCATTTATTCGTATTTTCATGAAAATTTACCCTCATGCATTGGGGGAATAAGTTTTAGTAATAAGAGGTGGTGGGTCATAGGCCATTTACAAATTATCTTCCTTACTAGGAATTTACATTGGAGGCAGTTGTGGATTGAATTAGGGGGCTCCCAAATTTAGGATAACTCGTTGGTTTCTGGTGTGAAAACCTCCAGGATCAGTGTGAAGCATCCCTAGGAGGGAACCCTCATATACTATTACCATGTTATTTGTATAATTTTCAATGAGCTCAATGGGGATTATTTATAGAATGTTCAGTGATACATACGGAATTTTTGGTGGTGTACTAGGTGCTGAATGATAGGAGATGCTCTTGCATTGTTTTTTTGGTCCTCTTCAGACATTCTTTGTTACACATTGGGATTCTTGGAAAAGTATTAATTGAAGGATCCCTGATATTATCATGGAGTACACATCTATTCTGGGGTATGTGAGTCACGGGATGGGATGGAATGTTTTTCCCTCTATCATTTTTTACCCCAACACGAGAGAAGACAGACATCCAATGGGTTTGAATTCAATGAAAAATGCCCCTAGCCCAGCAGTCTAGGGTTTCTCCCATCCATTTGTTGATGTTACTCAACCTGAATTTTCTAGTCTTATAGTGGTATTTTCTGTTAAAATCCCCCATCCCTACAGGCTTGGGATTATCCCATGTTGTGGTAGCAGTTGCAGCAATTGCCACCTCCTTTAAGTCACACATTCCCATGTAGGTGTGAGTGGGATATGGTTATGGATATAAATGCAAATTGTTTTCTCTTGAGGAAATGGTTAGTGACCAATGATTGTGTTCCTTTAGATAGGATTACTAAAGTATGTTTTCAGTGGTCCGATTTAGGAGATTTTTGAGGGCTTCTCTTTTAGGGCCAAATCCTTCTAGACATATTCAAGGCTCGTTCTTATCAAACGTTCAAACATTCCAGAGTAGGAAAATTATTTGGTTTTATATGATAATAATTAAAATTAAATATATATCATCCAGTAGGTTCTAGATTATGTTAAGTGGGATGAATTGTAGAGCTTTGTGTTCTCCCCATTCCATTATATGAAAACCTGATGGGGATTTGCTGATAAGGCATCAAAACTTGTGTATCACATGATGGCAGGAAAGATCATGGATTTCTATCAACATTCTGATTATAGTAACCATGAATAAAGAAGGAATTCAATGTCAATTTGATGGTGAAGCTCTCCTAGAACATTAACATGGTCTGTATACCCTTCGTAGTGAAGAAATATTTCTATTAACTACAAGAGAGTTTTCTAGATATTGAAGAGAATGTTATGAAAACATTATTCTAACAAAAATCTTGTTATATTGAGTTGAGAGGTGGATGTGGTCCAATATATCAAGGGTATGTTATCCCAAGATATTTGAACTCTCACAGGAAACATATCCTGTTATTTTTCCGCCATGGACTCTTCTTCTTTATCGGGCTAGTTTTACTGCACATTAATGATTTCATTCCAACCAGCGGGTTTAATGAGTCTCATTAACATGTGAATGTTATGAGCATAGATAAAATGATTAGTGTTTCCCCATGAAATACTATTTTTGATAAACAATATTCATTTTTAGGAGACAGTATCTAACATTTTGTATATAAATTTTACACGTGCCGCAACATATAAGGGAATTCCCAAAATTAACCCAAAACATAGAGAACCTTCTCATCAATGTGAAATTTGACTGTAGGCCAGACCTTCATAGTACATTTAGGGATAGTGAGGAAACCCATTATTCCTTATTGTATGTCAGTGGAGAAAATGTATATGTTTTATACCATGGGTAGGACCTTCACGGTAGACCAATTAAAGGGTTGGACCTTCTTGTCGCTTAGTATCCTTAATTGGAGGTTCTTCATAATGGATTCTCTCATGGAAAGGATAGACAACATTGATTTGAATGTTGGGACAGTATCATAATTTTAAATTCAGGGGAGGGCCTTCAGGATTTACTACAATGAGGGGAGGACCTTCTCATTTCATTATGTCCATACAGGAAGGTCCATCTATGTTACTACTTTTATGATGGGTATTAACATCATATCTTTACATCCAAATATATGGAGAATCATATCTGATGTGAATACCCTAGGAAGGACAATCTTCCTATTTTATATTCTGGTCAAGGGGAGGGCGACCCTTACACACAAGAGGAGATAGTCACTCGTGATTGATGATTTTAAGCCCACATAGCAATCCCCAATAGGTGTTATAGAGAAGACCTTCATAGCTACATGTTGAAATTCTATGGGAATGACCTTAACAACAACTACTTCCACATCCATAATTTAGTAATAGGATAATAGGATCTTGATCGTCTATATATAAATGATTTATGGAACCAAAAACTCTATATTCTAGCTGATCATAATCATGAATGTGCTCTATATTTTTTTCCCTTTAGAACGATTCATGTGTATGTGTTCTCTTGAATGAAACTGGGGCTACCAACTATTGATAGAATCCATTATATATAGTCCCATGTTTGGTTGTTTTTCATTATGTTTCCCGGGTACACTGATGAGCATCTTCAGTTTTAGAATGAATATATTCCTTTCTTGTAACATCCAACACATTATACCAGTGTCCCCCAATTGAAACATGTGTTTATCCCTAATATAGTTGTATTTTATGGTGGAATGTATTCTTCGACCCTCCGGGACTGGATACGTGTTACCAGTATGATCCTTATTTATTATCGGATTTTGTGGATGAATCACCCCACCCGAAGTGATCGGGACATAGGCTCAAATCCCTTATTTTTCCCACTAATGTAAGGGTTTCTTGACACATATTTAGGATATTTTCTCGGATCAATGTCTGATCCTCCATCATGGTCTAGATCTGTTGAGATACATCTTTGGATTGAATGGGTATGAATGCCCATTCTTGTGTCAGAGCAAGAGTTAGTGCCCGCTCCTGTACTCCATTGGTTTTTAGTTTGTACTTGTAGTTCTCCTATATCGGGATAGAGGATTAAGTATATCGATTTTTGTCTTCTCCGACTACCATTGTATTTGGTTTGTGGGATTTGTATTTGGGAGCTGGAATTTCTGTCTTCTCATTTTCCTCCTTATTTTTCTCACAAGAATGATTTTTGTCCTCAAGAATTTGAATCTAATCATGTTTTTGTTCCACCATAGTTGGTGGTGGGTTTCAATGTGGTATGAATGTATTTGCAGCTACATATAGATTGCCACCATATTTGATAGGCGGGAATCATATCCATCGATAGTGTTTAACGACTGACCATGGTTAGCCACCCTATTTGGATGAAGGGATTTATGAGCATCAACATGGTTTTATGACTTCTTATAGTTGATTAGTATACTATTTGGATGAAGGGATTCATACCCATTAACATATATTTTCATCTGCCTATAATTTTTCTCTTTGTATGCACAGAGGGACCATTGAGAATTGGTAGGAATGTGCATTTTCTCATTTTTTTCACCCTATTTATATGGTGACATTCATAGGAGAGATATGGGATATGAATATGCTCATAAATTTCCATAGTATTTACATGGTGGGATTTAATGGGTGATGGAGAATTGTATGCTTTCCTTTTATGTGCTGCCCTTTTTGTGTGGTAGACCTATTGCATTGGAACTAGGGTGATAACATGCTCCTAATTATGAATTTTTCTCCTTTTGCGGGAATACAAAGGATCCTAGGTCCATTGGAAATCACCATGATCACATGGAATAGGATTCTATGCAGAGCAAGGATATATGGTTTTACTCTGCTAGTAGAGATGTCCTACGTTAGGAGCCATAGAGCATGGATCCTATGCAGCTCGGATGAATTCACTAGTGTTGTTGTCATCTGCCTCCCTAATATAGGGGAGGTATTAATTTTCTTATTTCGGGGATATTCTCCCAAAATGATTTGAGATAGCTAGTGTAATTGTCCTATACTGGATTATCAGTCATGGCTGACGAGGATTCTAGTAAGAATTCACTGATCGAAGGGCCTATCTTGAAGCCTCTATTGTAGGAAGAGTACCATTTATGTTATAATCATTGATCATAGTGGTTCAAAAGTAGATTTTAAGTTACTTGGTATGTGAGGGAGTCATGTTTTTGGGGATGATACAACCTATGAGTTCGTTGATTGGTGTGTATGAGAAAATTATCGTTAATCCATTTTGATTGAAGAAAATCATCATAATTTCTGGAATATATATATACGACATATACAGAAAACAAAACATCATCAAATAATTATCTCATGATCACGGGTATAATTGAGGATCCTACTTTTCCTTCTTACTTTCTAGATAATTGTGGCCTGTGGTAGGATAATACTGGCTCCTTTCTTAGGGATTCCTATTGGACTCACCATTTTTGTTTTATCCAAATTCACATCCTACCAGAATGCAGACAAACTAATTTTATGGATAGTAACCAGTTGTTTTCTATTGTGAAGGGTTCCACATCAGTTATGATGTCCTTGGATGATCTGCAAAGGGCATATTCGTGGAGCCAGAAACACTAAAAAACCCTTCTATCCCTGATTCATGGACCATCATTCGAAAGAAAGTTACTTGTTAGATGATGATTTGGCCAACAACACTTAAGTGCTCTATTGGTCGAGAGGATTGAAGGTCGGGCTCATCACACTATTTTGGGGGGAATTATGGCCTACACTGGGTTAACATTAAAGACTAAATGATTTTGAACATGTTCATGAATCCTTGGTTTTTTCCCAATCATGTGTTAGTGGGTTGCCACTGGGTTACATTATTAACCATATATATGCATGGGTCTGGAACTGGTGAGACGTCGCTAGTTTTAGACCTACGATTTGGAACTACGAGGTTTATTTATATCCAAGTAGGATAGATGTTTCCGAGATATTGGGATCGAACCCATGAGATGGGATTCTTATGTATCCTCATGAAAGGAATCATAACCCATGTAGCTTGATGCCACTGAACTGGAAACATCACATTTTAAGGTCGTATGACGAAGACCCATGCATAATGTTAAAAATCATGTGGCTATGACAACTACGCAGAAGATACATAGTCAATATTTAATTTGGGACATAAAATGAAGGGGACTAGTATGCTCATGAGAGGCATGGTCTCCCTGGTGGATATGGCCCCATGGGGGATATGGCCTGGTGAATATTAATATGATTGTGGTGCTATTTTTTTACTTCCTCGGGACTTCCTACGTATCCCAGTTAGTGGGGAGTCAAATCCCTTGTAGTTCAGTTTATGTTGGGGCTTATAAAGTAGAGTAGAACCATTTGAGAATATATGGATTGGCCTTATGCCATAGTTGAGGCCATTACCTAAAGAGTCGCATCAGGACTTATTCATGAATATGATACCCTAGTGAGTCGGGGGAAATTCTTATTGACACTGACTTTCAAGGAGATTGTATCTTAAGCTCAGGCCTTTAGAAAGACATCATAGGCATCCTGTATAGAGATGGAATAAAATATATCATAGTTATTTTGGATTTTGAGGGATGTTGTGATCATCGTCAACCTCTAATACCACATGATTTCATGCTCGGTGTGATAATGAATATGAAGTAGTGGATTCAGAAATCTACACACCTTCCCTTATCCACTAATGGAAAAGGATGAAGACAAAAGAATAGGTCAGGGCATCAACTCGACAAGTGATAGAGAGGGGTTTTGAAATTTCCAACTCTCAATCGTGTTGATATCAAAGACGGGGATGTTTGGGAATCCATCAGGACATGCCTGGGGCCGAGCATGAGAAGAGAATGAGTGCCTCCTCTAGTAGAAGGTCTATGTGTTCACCTTAATGAGGGTTCCCTAAATATAGTTTCACGAATGGGGATAAAAATAACTTCTTATCAAAAGGAAAGGTTGGATGATCTCTTTGAATTATCACTATCCCTCATTAAAAGGAAAACCCATGGAATACACATGATCCATATAAGGGGGAGGTTCACATGAGTATTCCAGGGATGGGCCCCGATTTTCCATAGGAATGTTGATTGGTGGACATTATAGGGGTCCACACACATTCCAGTATTACCCACATGGATCCTCATACAATGAATATGTAGACTCATAAGGGCTTGCTAATTCACCTGATGGTCTGCTTATATGTGTTTGGTGGATTTGTAAGAGTCTTTGGACTAATGCTGATGGAGTAGTTCATAGAGGGAATTAGAGGACATTATGTAAATAGAAGGGCGTGATTGGGAAGGGAATGCAGAAATAACAAAGGTACCCCATTCCATGTTCAACGTTATCATGAGGGGGTGGGGTAATGTCCACATAGAGTACTAATATGGGTGTTGAGAGGACATCTAGATACTGATGTGGTCCACAGACCTAGACACTTTTCCCATACCAATGTGGATTGCGAACCTGGAAGATGTCTATATACCGAGGTGGTATGTAGACCTAGATGTTGTCCGCAAACCTTAGTGGTACGCGGCCTCAGGTTCCATCCGCATACCATGGTGGTATGGGTTCTTGCAGTCCATCCATGTGGTGGAATTCTACAAACAATAGGGTTTCATCAACATAGGTATGTGCTATGTGGCATGCCATAATGAAGAAGGGAATTGTCCCAACCATTCACAGGAAGTTCATCCAGGATAAGATTTTGGTTTGTTATTCACCAATTATGTTCATATTTTTCCCATATTATTATTATCCTTTCTTTTTTATGGTTCACGACATTTTTATACCTACTAGAAACTATTTTTCGTTGTGTACTTCATTGATCAGTTTCATTCAATGTTTTCCATCTGTAAACTCTAACATTTCTAAAATTACGATCTTCTTTTTTCTTTTTTTCCAATTCTATATTCCATTATCTTCCATTTGGGGTACTTTTATGGAGTCCAAAGAAGGCTGTATCTATGGGTAACATGGAACATTTTTCATAAGCCCATGAAAAAATGATCTGGCCCGTAGATGAGTTGGTTAATTGAGGAACGTAAGGCAATAGTAAATGGCAGCATAAATCAATGCCCCAATCCTACAAATGATGTGGTTCGCGGGATGATGCTGGGATCTCCATGTCTAAAAAATGTGTTTTCAAGGATAGAGTGTGAGGTAATTCCACTCATGTTTTCTCCAATGATGTGGTTCATGGGGGATTGGCATTGCTCCCCTTTTATTCCACAAACTACCTAGATCATTGGCCAAAACCTCATGGGCTAGTGATTTCAGGGGCTTTCTGTGTACCGTTCAATTCAAGAGAAATACTATCCACGTACCATTACCAGAAAATAGTTCATGGACCACATTGGCCATTTTCTAAATTCAATTTCATCAATTTTCATTCCAAATTTTTAATTGAACCTATGACTTATTCTTTCAGTGAATTTATAGTAGTATTTTCATTCCCTTTTCATAATTTTAAAGACCCTACACTACAACATAACTAGAGAAGTATGGTATCATGAACATGTAGGGCATAATCCTCATGTCCTCATCATACCACACATGAGCCCCAATATAATACATCTTATCATCACACATAAAAAAATGGTCCAACACATCTCAGTTTTCGTAAAGACACATGGGAGACTACCCTATATGCACGGTCATATCGCACTTCACCCAAGAACTTCTGGTCCATCTCATCATATCCCAATAGTGGCACATTTGAATTTTTATACCATAGTCCATGCATGTAATCATATCTTGGAAGAGGCATCAGAAATGAGACGATATAGAGTTATTCTTCCTCACCATTGAGATGTTGTGTTAAACACCACAATAAAATATCATTGTCGACACTAGGTTCTAGAAATGGGTTTGGTCTGTATTGGAATTGCATGAAACGTATAATTTATAAATATATATATATATATATTCCATACACAATACAATTATATGGGTTCCCAAAAATCATCGACCATCTAAAAATATCCCACACTTTTGAATCAAAATATATATATAAGACACCACATAAGAAACACACGAACAATAAATCCACATCCCACTTTTAATCTAAATTTACCCAATTATATGATATAAACTACCAATTAATTGGATCCCAATACAATTCATTTATTATACATTAACATTTCATTTGACAATCAAAACCCCAACCATTACACACTCATTATTATCACTCCACATTCCATTATTATCCCGGTACCTGTCACAACACAACACACAACAAGAATCACAACACAACATCCAAACAACAAAATTCACTTCCATATACCATCACATCACATACACTTTGATATCCCCACTACCAACCACACCACAATCACCATCACAACCTTGCTACACAACTACATCCTATGTAATCCTGTACTACATAGCAATGACATACGATCACCACACATCACATTAACAAGCCCCATCTCATCCACCATAATAAAATCAATACCCACAATCCACATTGAAAATACAATCCTTACCAGACAACCAATTCCACAAACACATTCAACATTACATAATGTACATAATTTTCAAATTTTGATCTAGGTATCATTATCATATTACCTTCTTTATTTTGGGTCATTCTCACACTATCCATACATATAGGGGACAAAATATTATTATCTGAATATAATTTGTTCGATGATTTCTATTTTCAGTGATATCAAACAATCAAAACAAACATAGGCTATAAAACAGATATTATCCATTAATAACAAGTCCCCAAATGGAAACAATTATCATCAAGTAATTCTGCATATATAATCACAATATCAATGATAATAAAATATTGTAAAAAAAGATTCACATTCTATTTCCACCATTTAAATTTATTTATCAAATTAATTTTTCATTATCTATTTTGATGAATATATCTCCATATATATAAATAACCTCCCCGTAATATACACATAATAGGAAATGAGGGAAAATTCCATAATAAGAAGAATAAATCCTCACTGGACTCAATGATAAAAAATAGGGGGCATAGACAATATAGAACTAATACTAAAAGGAACTAGAACTACGACATCAATGTTACGTTACTCTATGGAATGGATCTCAAATATCTATTCTTGAATGAATTTAATGTGACATGGTTCATGTGTAGGATATTCATCTTTAGAGCAGACATGAATATAAAGGTAGTGATTTTAGAACCTTACATATTTGATTTACTATATATTTTAGATTCCATTATACTCTACAATGATTAACTCATTTACGTCCAGGGTCTTCATATGGAATTAATGGTATAAGTATCTTTAAAGAAAAAAATATTGAAAAACATGGATTTTCACTTCCAAATGACATGTATGGCTATCGTAATGATACTTGAGTAATAATTCGACATGGCCAAAATACCACATAACCAAATCCCAATGTTACCATTTTTCATATAGTGAAATGCCCTAGGTAGGTGGAAACCCACATAACCAAAATCTCCATGTAGCTAATATCCCTAAGTTCCCGAAATCTCCATGTGGCCTCAGTCCAAGAAGCTTACACTCCCTCTTTTTTGATTTTATATGGATCATGATGAAAAAACTTCCTATATAGTTGTTTATATTTATATATGACCTCCTTTACAATACCTATAATCCATGTATCACTATCTTCATTTATTCTTTGAATCTCTCCCTTGTTGTAGCCGACATCTACGGGATTGTCTAACAATTTTCATTTGGACCATTGATTAATCATTTTTGGTACATGGAAAAACTTCATTGAAAATATTATATTTCCCAACTCCATCATTTGTTTATAATACTTGTGAGAATTCTCATCCAACACTAATTTAATACCGTAGTGAGTGTTACTCCTTATAGTGACTACGCTATGATATTTTGGATTCCAAACATCCTGAGATTTAAAACGTGGTCCTAGAAAAAATTTTCCCACATCAACATAACCTTCATACCAATCCATTCCTAAACCTAGATCATAAATCCCTTCTTCAAACAATTTTGATAGATGATATAACTGCATTCCACGCTCACTAATGTGGTTCCCCCCATGTCTAGGATGGGGAATCCATCTCACTACACTATCATTAATTATTATTTATTCCACTACATATTCGTCATATTCTAAAAATATTATACCAAACTGGAATCTATCCACATATATTGGTTATCCTATTAGATGAGAATACTTAATGTTATGTTATTCAATTCAATTTTTTGGAAAATGGTAGTGTATTTTCATATCACTAAATTTTGAATTGGAGTGACTTTATACATACATTGGAACAATATAGAAACATGGGTTACCCTCAGACTCATCCCTTCATCAACTGTAAATCATTATGTAAATAATTTTTTATCTATAAAACTTGGCATGTTCATGGACATCTCCCCTTACAATATTCCACTACTCATGGTTCCCCACATTCACCCTAGAAAGGGATTTTAAAGACATGAGTAGTTCTTTAATCTCATCTGACCATGATGAAAATAACTGCTCTAGCTCTGAATCATATATACAAAGTGTCGAAACTATACAATAATGAGAACTCATGAAAAAAATCCTTATAAATTTTCTCAAACCAAACAATAGAGTAAAAAACTCTATGTATGGTCTTACAAAAAATGAATCGTTGACTTTTCCTCTTCTTCGATAGCACAAAAATCTCAAAAAATTATCACTACTTCCACTTGAAAATCGAAAATCATGTTACACAAAACAAAAAATATTTTTATTTCCTGAAATCCTTCTAGTGTTCAGCCATCTCTAAATGTCCAATTGGCATAAAAATCACGTCCCTAAATCATCTTTCTCCCTCCACGATTTTATCAAACCATGATCAACCACTATCGGTAAAAGAATTTTTTTAGGTATCTATCATAACAAAAATGGATATGAATAATTAGGTAAAATAAAAATTATATTGATATATATGAACTATAGAAATATTTTTACAATAGGATACTATATAAAGAAAGTAGTAGAAGAAAATTCTTTACTGAACACCAATTCCTCAGGTGCCATGGTCGACCATCCAAAGGGTCGTGCCTCCAAACTACCAAGGTGAATTGAATTAATATAAAATCCTATTCCACAACTACTTCCAAAAACCATATTTAATATCCCATACCCACTAAAAATATCCAATAATCAACTAATAAATTTATTTACTACACTTCCCCTCAGTAGATAGTCAATCCTTCTATCCTTAGAAACTCAATTCAGTCATATAGAATACAATTAATACAATACTAAAATTATATTTTTTTCACAAACAAGATTGTAGGGGACACATTTGACATTGATGATATGTAAGGAATGTTTTATGGCTAGGAGTATATTTTCCTAAACATTATTTATGCACATAAATTTTTTGAGAAATATCAGTAATGAAAAATTACATTGAAATATATTAATAATATAAGATATCTTTTTGAAAACTAAATAAATTATATTAAATCATTAATGCAAAGATTTTAGACTTTATAGGATCAATTCCTATGTGTTTTGATGTATATTTTTTTTTATTATATTTCTCAGTGGGGTGAATCCAAAGCCGCCAAAATTAACGATTCATCTAGTTGTTGTACACTATCAAGACTAAAATAATTTATATATTTGTAATACCAATGTCAAGAATAATTGACCATGGAACTCATTTATATTTAAAATACATAGCAGATTTGAAGATGAAATATGGAGTAAACCAAAAAAAATTCTTAGCACTCCACTGACATAAAAATGGGTAAATTTATTCTACTAGTAGATAAGTAAAATGAATAATTTAAATGAATATGAATCCCCTTATAAAGGATTTGGTACAATGGATTGAAACCATATTTTTGATTAAAAAATAGTTTATATGACCTCTATTGGAATGACACAAAATATATTGCTTTATGGAAAGAGTTATCACATCTATGTTGAATTGGAGCATATTTCTTTTTGTGAATTCATGTATATAAATATCGGGTTGGTAGAAATTAGACACAAATGGAACCTACAAATGAAAAATATTGAATAAATTAGAGTAGTTCCACATGAAAATAAAAAAACTTTCAAATATAGAGCAAGTGTAAACCATGTAAAATTGATTCATAATAGTTATATCCATCGGTTATGTAAAGTGATATTATATAATTCATGGATTGAAGTAATACATAAAAAGGTTATTTCTAAGTTGGAGGGTCCATTTAGAGATACGAATGTTCAAAAATTTAATGAATTTGACATCAATTTAAGTGTATAATTGTATCTATTTATTTTATTGGTAGAGATAATGAATTACAATGATAATTTTTTAGAGTATCATCTAAATAAGATTAAACTCCTCCATTGATTCTATAAATTATCCCATCATACTTATTTACATTATGGATTATTATTATTTATTATATTATTTTATCATATTCATATCTAATAAAATAAATCAATAAATTTCATGAGACATTGTGGAGAGAGTGATTCGTTTCTATAGATTATGTTTTTATCATTTAATTTTTAATTATATATATTTTTTATTTCGTTGCCATGTATTTGAAAAAAATTATAAATGTATCTAAGAAAAAAATTGAATAGTGGCATTAGTGACCCATTAAAAAATATAATCTTATACATAAAACTAGGAATACATGTATTAAAATAAATTATTTTTAGATAATCAAATTTTTTACATGAACAATTGAAAAAATGAAATTAATTTCAGGAAAATTGTGAATAGAAAATAATTAAAACCTCCAGGAGACTTCAGAAATGAATTTTATATATATCAGAGCAATTTATGTGAAAAGTGAATTTAGGAACTGATGTAAAAAATAATAATATAATATTTCATGATTCGTTTCAATAAAGAAAACAAGTAGTAATAGTAGTTAGAGAAATTTGCGTTTTAATTTTCAAAATCATACTTACATGACTTAATTATCCCATAAATACACAAAGGATGACCAATGTTTGGAATGAATTAGTTTCAAATTTGATAAAGTCATTCAAAAATAAAAAAATTCACAATCATGACATGGGAATATTTTCTAATGTAATTAATGGATATGGAGAATTTGAACTCAAATAATATTTTGGTTGATCATTTATGACAATAAAACTTAGGATTTATCATGAAAGTGTCAGCATAGATAGTGGGTAATGATATAAAATGAGGGGAATTTTAAAATGTGCTATTTTTTTGGTGTATTATTCAACTGTTTTGTATTCACTTCATCTTCATAATCCCAAATCATGGAATTGAGAGAAAATATAACATATCTTGTGATTTTATGGGGAAATTTCATGAGTACAAGTAATAGTTGAAGTGTTGGGGAATTGATTCAGGAATATTATTCACAATATTATATTCATAATACCATAATTTTATTCAATCATACATTGTAGAGTTGATCATTCGTTAATGTTTTTTGTATAATAACCATTTTCAATGAAATTAGGGAATATTTCTTTATATTTTGAAATTTTCAACATTAATGATCAACTGATTTATAAGAAATAATTATTGGATCATTCAATAAAATCAAATGAATTTTTTATGTGAAATAGGAAATATTATCCCTAAGAGAATCAAGAGAGGCATATCTATAATAAAATTCTTAATTTATGATATGAAAGTTGTGATTAATTGGTATCAAAATCATATATACATTAACAAAATCTATACATCAAAATACAAATGTAATATCATGATTTAGGATCATGTTATGCTATTATCCTACACTACCTCATGGTTTCCTCTGGAGAAACTATCAAAGAAGGGATGTAACATGTGTTGAATTTACAGGAATATGGCAGTTCCAATGTAATGTGGTGTTATATATCTTGTTTCCATTGATGAAAACTCTTTATGAATATAATGATTATATTTCCAGTGGTAGATACATTATACTCAATATAATTTCCTGAAATAGCCCCATAAAATGATCTCATTACTATATAGTACAACAATGATGCTCAAGATTAAATTATAGTAACATATAATGTGTGTTGTGATGCTATTTAATTTAAGAATTTAAATTTTATGGTAAATAAGGAAGCATTATAAGATAAAAATAACTACATAAAAACCATATCATTTCATTGACTATCAATATAATATATATATATATATATATTAACACTACATCATGTTTAATATTACCTTAAGGCTTGATCAATCGAATAAAATCACATAGAAAACAAACTGTATCCACTTGTCAATGCTATGTTAGACCAAATAGGATCCTAGATTCCAATGAATCATCAAAAGTTTACACAAAGTGACAAGAATAATTACAACCTATTAGGGTTATCGAACAAAAATATTTTCAATACTGACTTGTATCCCAATAGAACCTTCTCTAACATGGTTTCCACCAGCCTTTTGACATACTTTCAGTACTAAATATAGTGTTTTTCACTTAAATAATAATGTAGATATATATTTTTATGTGGAATTATTGAAAACATAGAGATTATTAGATTGTTTGATAACCACGCAAGGAAATAATAAAATGGATGTGGGGACCAAAATCCATGATTATTGAAAAATTCTAACCAAATTAAAAATAGAATAATGAAGTTGAAAAATAAAATAAAATATGATATTGGGAAAAACAATTTGATCACGGGAGAGTGTTGTTCACCTATGAACTCATATAGGAACTATATGTAGAAAAAATATAATGCACAAGAATTATACATTGAATTATCAAGTGGATGGTAGGATCAAATTAAATGAGTTATACAACATCATCCCAATATCTTTTTGGGACATAATGTTTTTTAGTTATTAATCATTTTTACATAGTTTTTTTATTGTTCACATATATCACATTAAGGGATAAAACCCCTCATTATTTAATGGTTTAGTAGGGGATACACTTATTATTCATGGGTTTCTACACATATCATCATTATTATTTATTATATTATTGTTTACATTTTAAATAAGAGTTATAACTGTTGAGGGTGATCTTATTCAAAATAAAAGTAACTAGATTTTTTTATTTCATTGGTTCTTAAAATAATTGTCTCACTCCACTGAATATATCTATACATAATATATTTGGAGTGACTGGGTATTAACATGTTTTTTGATTGTTATTAAATGATTTAAAATATATTTTCTCAAACTCATCTGCTATGTATCACCATATATTTATTTTATAGTGTATAATTAATGATGAGAAAAATGAGTTCATGGAATATGTGATCTATCCTTACATTTTCATTCATTCTGGAAGTAGTTTCTTCTATAATTTATCATATTAATAATTTAGTGATCTTCTTTGGGAACCAATTGAATGATGTTATTGATCAAAGACTCTCATTGATCACAATTTGAAGGAGTGTTCATCATTTAAAACATTGATGACTTAGAATTGTTTATATTACCATGGGATCCATCATCGATCCATATAAAAGCAGTTATTTTAGTACATGGATCATATTTTCTCATGTTGTTTTCAAGAAAAAACATTCCCAAATATACACTAACACTTATATTATTAAATAGTGATATTTTACCCTTCTTATAGACAATCAATGTTCACCACTATGAAAAAATTTACTTTGAATTTAAATATGTATTTACAAAAACATGGACTTTATATATATCTCAAATAATCCAAATATTAAATCCATTAAAAAAATCAATGAACTAAAAATTAATATTTACATTAAGGATATAATAATTTCAAAAACCAAAAAAATTTAAATTATCCTCATTTTATGGTTATATAATATGATACATACTTTGAGTTTTAGTTTAACAGAAATTAGAAATATAAAAACATGGAGGAGATTTACATAAAAATAAATAGAAATATTTTAGGAATGTGTAGAAATATTAATTAACATTATATGGATATATGGTGATGAGAAAATAATATCCTATATAATGTGTAGTGATAGATAATAAACATAACAAAAAATGAAATTGAATAAATAATATTAAAAACATTATTAAACAATATGATATGATAAGATATTAATATAACAAACAATTTCTATTGAAATATTGAATTACAACTTATATATTTCCTATGAATTAATGGTCATGTTGTGAGGAATTGAAACACATTATGTTTAGGAGTAAACACTATAGATAAATTATCCTTCTTTTGTTAAAACATTATACATTATTAATTGAGAAGTGGGAATAGCTAATGATAATATAGATATAATAATGATATTCATAGTGATAATAAATCATAATTTATATAAAAATTATAAATAATACTATATTATTTTGATTCATTGATTTTTTTAGTTTCCAATAGTTATGTTATTAGTATTGGGTGAAACAATAATTTCATCAACACAAAACACAATGTTTTTATTTTTACATATAATAATGTATTGAAATATTTATGGAAAATTAATATAATAACAATTATAATGTATTGACTTTTTTAATATAACATTCAATATTGGTACGTTGTGACATAAAACATTTAACCATGCGCAATATATACATGTTATCAAATGTTTACACCTCATTACAAAATAGCAGACTTTCAAATATATCATAATGAGTTGGCTATGAAATGTCAAACACACTTCAAATTTATTTTTAATATTACATAAAATAATTCTAATGTGATAAATGAGATTGAATATATGGGGTATCATTACATTATATAGGGATACATAAAACATTTTGAAATACGATATTATTGCCTTTGGATCATAGTAGTAATATATAGACTAATTCAATATTGCAGCATTTGTATTTCAGATGTTTTTTTTTCAAACTAAGTATATCACCATAATGGATGTGGATACTTTCCAAATGTCACATGAATAACGTGTACATCACACTCATGAAACACTCATGTGTATCGATTCTATTGTTCAATATGTATGCACCTTTGAATGTGAATAAAATTTATATTATGAATATTAAATGATATAATAATCCAATTCATGTGATTTATATATATTGAAAACAATTTCTTTTGGATAACTATTTTATATTATTTATTTTAGATTAATTATAATTGACCTACGAATTTGACATCTTGTACATTTTTTCTAATTTTTTTGTAATCAATGAATATGTTTGAATATATATAGTAATTTCCATGGGTTGTCAACCTCTTCCATGAGACACATAAATTGATGAACAAAACACAACTATAAGATCAATGTTTTGTATGTCATGCTTTCAACAGTTAGCAATTTTGGTCCATAGAAGAAAGGTTTTGATAATTATTTCTATAGTTCTCTTTAGTTTTCCCAATGAGATATATGTTTTCTATTTAGATGCCATGTAATTTTTTTTTTTGGTTTTATGTTCCAATGAAAGCCCCTATTGGTTTTGTCTTGAATAGGTCAGAGTCCATATACAATGTTTAATAAAATATGATTTATAAAAAAACATATATTTACAACTGATAAGTCAGATATCATGTAATCAATGTTTTAAAATTATTAAATTAAAAATAACTTAATATTATTAGAAATTTTTTATGATTTAATATATGGTACATATTTCATAATATCATTAGATGTTTTTATTTAACATATATCTAACATGTGTCTTATAAATATGTATACATTAATCATAGACACAAATATGTATCTGAGTAAATTTTATAGAGAAACAAACTCAGAAAAGATTTTTATTTAATATATTCAATTTTTAATATTTATTTATAAAATTATTTAGTAACAAAATATATTTATTATATTACATTTTTAATTGGGAAATTTTATTAAATTTTAATATTTTTATACTTTATTCATTATTATTATTATTTATTCTTCAATAAGATTAATTATTTTTCTACTATTGTTATGTATTATGTATTTAATATTTTTTAAGTTAAATAATTTTTTAATTTTATACATTTTTAATAATTGTTTAGATATGTTTTTTAGTCACCATTTTTTAACATGATAAATGTAAATTATATGATTAACATGTATTTGTTTTGATACTAAAATTTATTCATTTAAAAAAATTATAATATATCTAATTAATAACACTTATCTATTTTTTAAATATTTTTTCAATATATAGATTTTGAAATTATAAATCATTAATTTTTTAACATTCATTTATTTAATAAAATTTATTTAGTTATAATGCTTATTAATATATATTTTTGGTTGTTTATACATTTTTCACAATTATTTTAAATAGTTATTCCTTTTCATTTAGTTTTATTAAAATTTTATCATCTTTATTCAAATATATATTAATTTTATATGATTTATATAATTAATAAAACTTATAAATTATGCAATTGTTTTGTTGTATATTCATTTGTAATTATCCAATTTCACTTATATTTAAAATCCATGCCTTTAAAATTGTATATTAATTTATAATGTTAAATATTTTTACAATATTTTAAAATTTATTCACTTTTAATATATATTATTTTAATATTTATTTATTTTATTTTAATAAAATTTTCATCTCTGTAAAAATGTTTTGATAAATATTGGTTCGGTCAGTGCTAAAACAGTTAGCATTGAAAACATCTATCATTATCAGTGATAGCATTATACTAATACTAAATATATGTCTTTATCATTTTTTAACTGATAAAGATAATTTTTATCTATGATAATATTGTAGCACATATAAAACACATATTTATGAGTTCTTTTTGGAAAACCCAGATAAAAAACATCCAAATCATATAAACTCTACCCTAACAAAACCCACTTCTTCATATTTTTCAATAATTCATAGATGTCGACTTCAACCGCCTCTCCCCCTCGAACCTATCAGGAAAATCAATCATTCCAAAAACTAAGGTATCTGATTATTTCTATTCATCATTATTCGAGATTCCAATAGATCATATGTTATATAATTAATTATTATTTAATAAGAATACATCACCGATTCAATATCAAAAATACAAATTTTTTCCTCTTAAATTAATGTTTCCAATACAATTGTGTTTTAGTAATCATCCCAATTATATGGTTACCATCTTCTAAATTCCATCACATCAAATAAAGAGGCATGGTTTTCAGGTTTTTGGTATTAGATAAATTACCCCATCCACATGAATCATTCTCATGGCCCTTCCTAAATAGTTTTCCTTTTTTACCCACTGATATGTATATTGGATTTTATTTCTACCACAATAAAATGGTTAACTCATAGAATAGAAATTTTCAACTTAATCCAAGTCACATGGTTTTTCATTCAGAGTGTCCCAATTCTATAAATTTTTAATCATAGTAATTGCTTCCCTTGATGAACCCAATTGGTATTTCTTCCACATTTAATCTATCATCGGTACCAATTATTATGTGGTTCATTATTTTAATTGTGTTTCATTTCTTGATCATACATTTATTCATTATCACCACAATTGTGATTATTTAAGACATCATTTTGTCAATTTTTTTTTATTAATTCTATTGATTCATCTGAATTGGATAGACCCACATTATTATCTAAACCCTTGTCCCAGTTATGGGGAATCCTTGAACTCTCTTAAATATTCCACATTGGTGTCCCTTCACTCTCTAAATTCAAATTATGATTCGCATTCAGAATATCCATAACTGATACCTTTTTGTTTAAATATTTTCCCCAATATCATCTAGAACAATTTTTCACAATTGATTCTCACTATTTGTGAAAATAATTTTGAGTTCTATTTTTATGTGATTCTAGGTAGTTATCCTTCAAATATAATCATTATTTTAAGATTTGTATTTTTATGATCTAGTTATTAATATTCTTCAACATTTGTTGATGTTGATTGTTCCTTTCATCCCCAAGAATAATTTGTATTGTTATTCATTGAGAATTCAACCTATCCATGTGGATTGTTCAAATATGAAGCATTCATAACAACCTAATTAAATTTTTCATTTGTTTTTCTACTATATTGATAATCCCAACTTAATTATTCTAGTTCATTGGAATAAATTTCATGATTTTCTTAAAAAAATGGTTTCTGAAGACCATGTGAGTTTTCCCTTTCATGAATTTCGTCTTCAACAAAAATATCATTTACATTAGATCATAGTAAACTAATCACTCAAAAACTGACTAGCTCTCTACATTATAAGTAAGGAAATAAATAAAC
Source organism: Viscum album (assembly GCA_963277665.1). NCBI lineage: Eukaryota > Viridiplantae > Streptophyta > Magnoliopsida > Santalales > Viscaceae > Viscum > Viscum album. Next base: position 1,047,815,308 of record OY728130.1, on the reverse strand, counting down.
ATAAAATCCTCCCTCTTATCTAACACCCACCAAGAAACTTTACAAACCCTTACCTTGAATTACCTCTTTTTGATCTAATTAAAAATCAAATCAAAAACCTATTGCAACAACAACATGTTTACCGCGAGAACATTTTATTGAGTTTATAATATCTCAAATAATTTTTACTTCATTATATTACATATAATGAAATGATACATATAAAAAATGTGAAATTATTTAGAGAAGTTGAAACAAATAAATTTTCAACATTTAATGACTCTCAAATTAAGCAAAAAATTCTTTATTAGATATAATAGGTGTTTCATTCATTAATAGTATGTAATCATCTTGTCTATATTGGAATTTTTTTTATTCATTACACTTATATAAAATTAATTTATATATATATAATTATCATAAACCGACTATCTAAAAATAAAATAACATTTAAAACATATAATGTTTTAAGTGTTTTCATTCTAAACGTCATTATCCATCATGATATCATTCTAACCGATAACCATTGACAATTTGGTGGTTGAACAATATTTAACTATGTGTTTTTCAATAGATTAAAATTCAATTATATTCTTTGTTACATTATATACATCATTCATTGCCATTATTTTATGAATTCCACCACTATATAAAAATATCAATATGCATACTTATACTCTTATTATCTTATTAAGGTATCTACATATAGCATAAATGATTCTTTAATAATATTATAATACTTATTCTACCGTTTGGGTCAATCAAAACCCTTCAGGAACTATTGTAGGACTATTTTCATGTTACCCTTGTGAAAAATAAAAACTTTCATGTAATAATCATTAATAACATTCAATTGTTGAGATTACTTCGTATTTAGAAGTCCAATATGATCATTATCATTCAGTTATGATTTCAATATACAAAATGTAAAATCAGTATCATGGTTTATATCATCCTATATGGGTACCTCTTATATGAATTTAACAATTTCCTTGATATCGCTACATCAAATCAGTCAGCAATCATCAATTTACCTCTTTAATGCTACGAGAAGTCCTTCAAAATTTTCTTGGAATCATAAAATTATCATTATATGAGGAGGTTATCAATGTGAATCCATATCATAACAATGAGTCTAACATTATGGTTTTAATGGCTTCTATTATTTTTATTATTAATGTTTTTGTTATTATTTCTTCAATGAGTTTCCAAAGTTAATATACCATTATTCTAAGAATTATAATCAAATTTTGTTGAATTATCTATAACTTTTCTCTCTGATTATCTATACATAATATTTATTTATCTATGTTTTACAAAATTAATATTTTTTATCATAATATAATGTATATGAATAGAATATGGTGGTGTGTAAATAATTTGACAAAATAGTATGAGGATGTAGTTATAGAGTTTATAATGTTAGATATAGCGAATGTATAAAACCATTCTAAAATACCTTTCATGTTTTTATATTATTTTAATTCAATATAGTTTTATCCAAAATAGTTGGAATAATATTTTATTTTTTTCAAAATATATAAAATATATAATTTTTGGACAAAACAGAGGGAAAAACAAAATTCCTAGAATGACTAATATTATACAACTCTTTTTGGATCACATGATATGAATACTAGTGTAAATTATGATTGATATCATGTGGATGAAATGACAATGGAAATTGGATTTGACCTTTTTTATTGTTCAATGTTGTTTGAGAAGATTGTTATGAAAACAAACCATTCTATAAACTTCATACTAAATAAACAACATTCTCAACATTATTGAAGTCATGTAATTTTAATGATATCAACATTTGAAGAGACATAGACTTTTCTTAACAAAATTTTCACATGAATAAAATTATATAAGAAGAAAATGTGAATCCCTATAAAAGATATGATTCTAAAAAAATTCTACATTCGATGAGTTTATTATTTAAAAAAATATATGCATGTACAAATTATTGAATATTGTTTTGAAATAACAATGAATCATTGCAAAAATTCCATTACTATAGTGAATATTGACTCAACAAAGAAGAATAAATTTTTTGGATGTTTTATGATAATTTCTTATCATTATATGGTTTATTTGATGAATTAGATTTTAGGAACATCTAGGAAATTTACATGGAATGTAGATAAAAGATCTAAATGTGGGAAACTATAACACCGAGAGAACACTAAAAAGTGAGTAAAAATTTATTTTGTGTATCATAATTTTGTAACAATACAATCAAAATTCTAACTTACATTATCAATAGATGAAATAAATCCTTTGGGTATAATGTAATACTCATATTGCATACTCTGTTATGTTGGTAAATTTAAACATTCAACAATAGTTAGTCATGATGGGAAAATAAATTATGTTGTCTCTTCCTATATACACACCAAATTAACATTGTAATAACTTTTATTTAAATATGGATCCATTAATTGAATATAAAAAATTGATGTGGGATATAGTTGATAAATTTTATGATTTTTATTGAAGTGGTGAGTTTAAATTTATGTCAATGTATTACGGGTCAACAAATTAATTTCATTCTAAATGAAATTTATAATGTTATAGTATTAAATGAATGTTGTGGTGTAACATTTTTTAATAATGTAACCATGCATTTAATACTAAACATTATTCTCAGACTGTAAAATTTATAGCATTGGATGTTATTACCCAATGGAATAAATACTAATCTCAGATGACATAATTTAAGGGAAAAATGAACATGATACTTCACCATCTATAATAATAAGTGATCAAGAGTTAGAGAATGTAAATGGTGTTGACATAGTTTTTTGTAAACCTTATTTAAAAAATCATAGAAAATGATTATTAGGAAAGAGATCAATTTTATTTTAATTAATGTAAAATAAATATTAGTATGTCAGTTGTTTTCATATATACATGAAAATAAGGAACTATTATTGTGTTAGTGTTATTGTAATATTACTAAATATACAAGAAAAAAGGCATAAATAGGGCTATGTTGGACAATTTTATCATGGGGATAGTGGAATAAGTGTTCTCAGTTAAGGAAGTAAGGTGAACTTTTCTTCCTCCAATGGCTTACACTCAATCCAGAGAAGAAAATTTTTAAATTTTGAACATCCGTAATGGTATAATGATTCTATAGTAATATTAATAAAATATCAAGAATATCTTGTTAATGATTACTAATAATTCATAAAGTATAAAATCACATTAAATTATCATTATTATTCTTGGTTTGATTCCATTTTCTTTATATTTCATTTCTTAAAATATTTTATCAAACACATTAACTAGAAATTGATTCATTTTCAATGATATTTTTTTGTAGTGGTATAAACCCTATGAAGATTCCAATTGTGAGTAATTAAATTTCAGTCCTACTATGTTAATTTGAAATATTATTCCCACCAAATTACATTGATATAATGACTCACTATACAGTTCACTTAGTTGGAGTGATTCATCAATTTGGCCATATTCATTACATATGGGCAAACCCCATTGAACAATATATGTTAATTTTTTAAAGGGTATATCTATAATTTATTTATAAATGATTATTTATGACACATCAGTATATTATTTATATAACAATTGAATTTTTTACTGATTACCTATTAGATGTTGATAACATTGGTTTACTAATATTTAGTCATTAGGGATTCATATTGGTATAATGTATTTTTAAAAGAGATGTTATTACAAATACAATAAAGATAGGGAGAAGGACTACCATTCTGTATTACATAAATTTAGAGTCCCAGTATTCTAATAAATGTATATTAAAATTTTATAAATGAATATTAATTACATTACACAAACACATGCCTGAGGATGGTAATAGTTTAGTGCCCTAAAAAACATGTAACATAATATTCTAATCTCGTGAAAGATATTCAACATCTATCAAAAATATCTTCTCATGTAGTATAAATGTTACACATATATCACCTAAAAAATTCATCCTAATCAAGGGGAAGGAACCAAAACAAAGTGTGATATTACATGATCAGTAAGGGTAAAAATAATATATATCAATATAAGATCATATTAAAGCTTTTTCTAATGAAAATGGTACATTATTATGAGTGTAACTTTCAAATATCACACCCAACCTTTCATGGATAATAAATAAGAGTCATGGAAAAAATAATCATTTTAGGAAAATGGACTTCAAGAGTGAGAAATTATCATAAATTAATCATGAACCAATGATCATGTCATAAAAGTGTAATATAATAAAAAATATAGAAAAATATTTCATATATCAAATTAAACTACCAATACTATCAACATATAGGATCAAGGCTTGTATCATTTTTCCCATTATGGATCAATATTGTCTTGTTACATATTATGGATTAGAGGACAATAGTATCGCACAATGGGTCAAGAATGTCATATTTCCCATAGTGTCTTCGAAGTAACCTATTTCCCATAAAGTATCAAGACCCTTGACATTATTACCATAATTTTTAAATTATCTAAAAATTTTAACCAATACATTTAAGGGTGATATAGGTATGACCCAACACATAATGAAAATCATATGCATATGTGCCACAATATCATAAATCATTCATCGTATCATTATCCCATAAAGAAATGGGTTTCATAAAAAATTATTCTCATCATAACCTGTTGAAAAGATAAAGGATTCATAATAATTTCATCATTTCATCATAGAATAATCCATGAAAAAGAATCCTATTTCATAAAAATTCTATAATTGTATAACCTGTTGTTGAGAAAAATGTTTCATAAACATTTTTCCTTAAGAAAACATTCATAGAAAGAATAAGAATAGTATATTTGGTTCATATAAATAATAAATCATAGGTAACATAAATGATGTAATCTTATATATAAAATAATGTTTAGGGATTACTTGGGACATTTCTTAATGAAAATTTCTTTTCATTGAAAATAAATTTTTAATGAATAAAACAATATAAAACTCATTTTCATTATAAATAAACAAGAAAAAAATATAAATTAGTCTTTAAAAATAATTTATAACATTTCACGAGTAAAAAATCCTTTCTACATGAAAAAATGTTTTCAATATAATTTTTTAATAAATTCTTTTGGATGGAATATGATTATCAATCAGAAATATGTTTTTTCTTAAAAATAATTTGATACATTGATTATAGAGAGGAAAATAAATAGAAATCGTGTATTCTCATGACATAACCAGGATAGAGGAATGGTTATGAGATTTATTTAGAGGATGATCTTTATATTTTTTCATTGGTCACTTAATCATAAATAATCCCGATAAATAGTGATATTATAAAATAAAACCCTTACCGCTTTGGTGACACTAAATCATTAGCCCCATAAAAGAAACAAATTAAATGAAATAAAAAATATTTATAAAATAATGATATTCAACTTATATCATTTCAAACTAGATTTTTATACACCATATAAAATAAGTAGGTGTTGAATTTGGTATGCATCTCATAGGAGTAAATATTGAGATGAAAATCCGTTGATGATTTAGTAAAATTTGAAATGTACTCCCCCAAAAAGAGAGATCCAAAAATGTTTATGTAAATGAAATAAATATTAATATAATAATCATAAATTAAATTCATGGGTAGTATGTGAATGTCACTGTGGTGGGTGCTTTCAAATGATGTGTAATTTATTACTTCCAATATGTTATAGAGTGGCTGACCAAGGTCTTTTACCAAAAGAAGAAGTAAATTTAACAACATATTAAAGTTATTTTTAAAATAAAATTAAAAATTAAAAATTAATTAATTAATGTATATGGGCTTTCCATTTATATATCTCTAAAATATATGTTTTAAGAATATTATTTTTTTTCTTTTGAAATATGATTGAGAAAATGAAAAGAGAAGATGTTTTTTTGGAAATATTTTTAAACGGAATAATAGACTTATCACTTCCAATTGAGTTACTTATTAATTATTATCATTTAAATCAACATCCTTATAATTATTATCCCCTAATTTTCTAGTCCTAAAACCCTAAAAGAACTTTCCTCAATCACAATGTTGAAATTAATTAAACCCAAGGTTATCTTCGGAACCTGAAATCACAACACCCTACTTTGAATGTTATTAAAGGATAGATTATCATAAGTGGTGAATTAGGTCTCATATCTACTCAGTATGTGAGAATAAATTGAGCTTAGGAACTATATTTTAACTCTATAAATCCATCTCGTATGGTTCTATTTTATTGATTAAGGTTGTTCTCCAAAAATTAACACAATTCTTAGCCTCATGTGTCCTGTTTTTATTGTTCAATTTCGTTCTTAGAATTTTTTAAAATAAAAAAATTAAATGGTCATATAATTTGAATTAAATTATCTCACTGATTCAAAATAAATGAATGGATTAGTGAAGAAGAATATTGATAAAAAAATATCTACACTTCCATGGGTGGTATAGTAATTATAGAAACATTTTGCATTATCAAAGGTCATCGATAGGGTATAACTCTATCAAATTTATACTATTGATATCCATAAAAAAGTACAATTATCGAAGAATAAAATTTAGGAAAACATAATAAAATAGAATAAATATAATAGTAACTAATCATTTTATTACCCAAACACAAATATCCTAATATAGAGAATAAGAATAAGGATTAGATTAAGGGAACTTTGTATCTAGTGCTTCCATTATTGTTGTGCTTGGATAATTAGAGTGTAACCACTTATCATATTTCAAAAACAACATAATTCACATCCCAAACCCTATAAATGGTAAATAACACAATTTATATAATGGAGGAGAGGAATCATTTAAATATTTTTAAAGTGTGGATGTGAAAATTTTGAAAAATAAGTTAATCCTGTTTTCACCACCTCTTTGAACCTCAAAACGTAGAAACAAAATGTTCATCAATATATTTTATTTCTTAGGAAGTCTATCATTGATCTTATCTCAAAATGTGGTGCTAATATAATAAGGTATGAAGATGTTATGGCTCAAATACTAAAGTGGTGTACAATATAAAGAATCCCACCCTGCTTTGACATTATAGTCCATTTACATTAATCAAATTCACTATTGAGCTCATATTTCCTGATTGAAGGTTATATCACATTAAGTCAAGAAAACCGTTACAAAACATTATATTCAATAAATTAACATAACAATATTTATATCTAAACTATAATAGTAATTATTAAATGGAAAAACTATAATTCTCATCCAATTTTAAAATTTATGATCTAATACCAAAAATTGATATATAAACATATTTAACACAATGCGAGGAAATTATGTTGTATATTATCCATAATTTTTTTATTAACTCCCCCACACAGTCCACTTTTCTCTCTTGGGGAAAACATCATATCATGTATTCTAGAAAATTGTAACAAGATATGCATGTTCATATTTCTCAATCCAATGTGAAATTATAATAAAATTAAGAATCATTTCAAGAGTAAATATTAATAAATTTTAAATTTATTGTCTCATAAATTTTATACGAATAATATATACTCAAATTAAAAACACTAATCAATTTGAAACTTGTTATGGCACCATGATGCCATTAATTCCCCACATGCATGTGTGTCAACCATTTAGAGCTCATATATCTACATGTTATTCAATATATTGAGTTCATGTAAGAGAATTCTTCTAACATGGTTTAATTTTTCAAAAATATTTAAAATTCAAAAGAAATCATATTTTATGGCCAACTCCGTTATAAATTCCCAAAATTCAAATCTTATGTTCCTAGACTAATAATTCTCATGTTTTTACACTTCATCACTCCCCTCTTTGTAGATATTTTTCTATTTCTTTTCTTATTTCATTGCTTTTAAATTTTATTTGGAGGGAATAAATCATTTGGATGTCATATAAACATGCATATAATAATAAATTACATTAATGAGATTGATCATAAGAGAAATGAACATATGGTTCATCCATGTCTTTAAGATGAATTTTTTGACCTTACATGCCTATACCATCAATATAGTAGGAAATATGTAACATGTTTGGGTTACATTTAATTTTTTGTAGGGACATTGATGATAAAATCATCAATGAACAAATATCACAACGAATGGATTCATAGTATAAAATGATATATAATTTATCAACAAAAAATATCATTGATGACATCCATTTTTATAGAAATCACCCATTAATGGTAAAACATTTGTTAGTATTATCAAGATAACATTAAATTTACAAAGAAATTCATTTTTAATATCTTCTATATGTTAATAAAGGTGTTAGATTATAAGGTTTTTTATTGATTTTTTTAAATTTTATTGATTTTTGTTTTTTTTCAAATTTAATAGAAAACCGAACACACAAAAACAAAAAAAAATGAATAAAACTATAGAATCTATCCCATATTGTTCCCCCAATACCACACATAAAACAATGAAATTTCAAAATTGTTATACTATGAGATGATATGTGCCCATGAATTTTATAATTTATAATAGTTATAGTAATATAAAACTGAAATGGTTAAGAGCATCTTGATATTCTCATCTTATTATGGGGACATTAAGTTTGCTGAAATCAACTTCATCAATAGGAAGTCCCTAAATTTATTACTTAAAAAATTTCCCATTTTATTTAAAGAACATAATTATGTTTTATAGTTTTATATCCACTACCCCATATGAAAAACATCATATACAACATTAGGACATAACCATATGAACATACCTTAATGGGTTGGAGTTTATTTTCTGAACTGTACAAGAGGGATTTCTCCCAAATATGCAATACCATATTATGGATCATTATATCATGATATGCATTTGATGTTTCTTTCTAGACCATTTAGTTCTCATATAATTAATATTGAATATCATCATGGTCATGAATTTGTAGATTCTGTGAAATTCCAACTTGGGCTAAATCATTGTTTCATTTGTTTATATCCTAATATTCTAGATGTCTGACTTAAAAAGGGAGATTATAGGATTTACCAAAAATAGTCTAGTATTGGTACATATTGATGGTGATATTGTATGATATACTATAATCCAAAAGATCATTATCTTAGAAAAATACTAAATCTTTCCTATAAGGATAAAAAATTTCATGAAAATATGTCTCCACTGTTGACTAGATAAATTAGCATGGAAATGTGTTTGGGTCTGGTATGGTGTTGATGTTTTTGGAGTTAGACCATACATTTGAAGTATGTATTAAAAATTATAATTGATATAGTGTGTCCCTTGGTCACAGATGATGCCCTTTGTAACTATAAACCTATTGGAAATTCGAGCCTCGGGAAAATCCATTACAATATGATAATAATCATCCAAGTTATCCATAGACTGTACACATTTGATAACATAATAAAAAACACCAAAAAAGGAATAAAATAAAATGAACATGGAAAAGGACGCACAAAATTTATTCCCCAGACATAAAAAAATTCATATAATAATATCAATTTTTCAGGAATATCATGTCTCCATGAAATGTTTCTAGTCTGTTGGAAATGCAGGAATGACTTAAAAAAATACAAGAGCATCATGAAATTATCGAGGACAACAGAATCAGAAATATAAGACATTCCTACCAATATATTAGGATAGAAATTTTCTTTCACATGAATGGTTTTAGAAGAAATTTATAACAGAATAAAACTCAGGATTAGGAAGACACATCCTAATAACATGATCACTACACATGATCTAGAGTTAGGTATAATTGCACACATTAAACATTGCCTCACACTTTAATTTTTTTGACTATAAGTTTACTTTAAAATTTAAAGAATTATTGAGGAAACATGTTAGTTAACTAAATTAGCATATAATGGATGTGTACCTTAGAGTTAATAATGATTCTGAATAGGAAAATTGTCTTGAAGTGGAACTTCTTCCATGTTTTTAGCCTCTAGTTTGGTTGCAATCCTACTCATGTGGTTGAACGCCATGTTTTCTAAACACTTTATATCCTTAATCTCAATATCAAATTCTTGATGATGGATAATCCAACACATAATCATTGGCTTCTCATATGACTTCTTCAAGAGTTACATCAGACCTATATGGTCGAGAAAAACTACCTTAGAGCCCAACAAAAATAAATGGAATTTATCTACAAAATATAAATAAAAGAAACTCCTTTTGCGTGGTTATATAGTTTTGTTCTGCTAAATCCAATTTCATTAATGAATAGTTAACCACATTTGAACATCTATTTTCACTATATAATAAGATAGATATAACAAAAAAGTTGTACACATTACACATAAGCTCAAATGGAAGTTCCCACCATGGGGGTTGTATGATCGGTAGAGTGGTTAGATTTGTACTTAGCCCATCTAATGATACCCTTCATGAATCATCAAAAATTATGTCAATATATTTTTAAATAAATCCTGAAAAGGTTAGTGATATCTTACTAAAATTGTATTTGAATCATCGATTAAATCCTATATGACCTTAGAATAATATTACATCAAGCACCATTGGAGGATATGGAAAGGGTAAAATAATATCAACCTCAGATCAATCATCCTCTATTTAATGTTTTGATAGAATGTACCCAAATAATTCCACTCTCTACCATGAAATGACAGTTTTCAAAGTTTAATTTCATATTATTCTCAATACAATGATTCAACACCTTTCCCAATCAAATGATGCATTCTTCAAATGAAGATCCATACACTATAAAATAATCCATAAAAACCAATATAAAGGTCATAATGAAAATTTATTAAATACTGACCACGCATGTTTGGAAGGTACTTGGGGAATTTCATAGTCCAAATGGAATCCTTCGATAGTAAAATGTACGAAATACCCAAGTGAATATTTTCCTATACTACTCCTATAGAGCTAAAGTAACCTAAAAGTACTTAGAAAATCAATCCAATAGGTAATATCGTGTCCTACCAGAAAAACGTTCAAGAAGTTGATTAATAAATGGGAGGGGAAAATGGTCCATACAAGTGGAATCCGTTAGTTTCCAATAGTTAATACACATAATAACTATTTTCAACCCTTTTTGGAACTACTTTCTCTTTAAAATTTCATACAATAGTTGCACCAATATTCTTAGAACAATATGAATAAGAATTACCCTTTGGGAATCTCAAATGGAATAAATTATAACTTCCTCAATCAATATTATTTTTTTAAAACTTCTATAAGATTTAGAATCACTCTCCTTTGTGACTATCTAAACGTTTTATCCCCATCATATAAAAGAATACTATTCTAGAAATTAGAGGGGATAATACAAGATATGTCATCTCAAGTGCACCTGATTTCAATAATGTTCTCCTACAAAGGATAAAATTGTTTTATTTATAATAAAAAGTGGTGTTTAGAAATTATAATAGGTAATCTCATGCCACTAATTATGTATTACTATTTTAGATTTTTTTGCAATGGATTCAGATCCAATGAATGGGGGTGCAATGTGTATGGATACATTGAAGGAACTGAAATATGTTCATAGTTAACATCCTTCTCATAATAGACATCATAAAAATTAGTGAATAATGCATCAAATACATCACTATACTCAACATAGATGTCATATTCATAGGGAACATTATTCAAATAAAAATAGTCCCCTGAGGGGTGCTTTATAGATTCTATAATATTAAATATCACAACCCCATCTCCAAAATACATGGATATAGTATCTTCATAAACAATTTTATTTTTTAAGGTTTGAGGATGGTTTTACCTAATATAATGGTGGAATGGTAATATATCTTATAATCCTCCATGTTAAGAATGTAAAAATCAACTATAATGATAATGTACCTTACCTAAACAAGTACACCCCCAAGGACTCTCGATGTATTGGTTGTATCTTTATTTTCATCAGGAAAAACCAACTACTACTACAATGGAGAAGAACTATCTCTTCGACCCTCAACACATTGTTCATTTACTCAACTACAAGATAGAATTTCACGTTGAAAACCAATTCCATATGCTAAGGGTATTCATTGGAAACCAATATCCTTTAAGGAAACAAGTGTGAGCTTTGTCCATCACTACTGCTTTAGCGAACCCCAACCACAAAGTGGTGATAGGTACACTAGTTATTCATCCACAAATAGTGAATATACTTTTTGATTATTTTTTTAAGAATTCATTTATATCTCGAATGTTTAATTGAACAATCCCAACACCACCATAAATCTTAGAAGTAGGGATGTCAGTGAGGAAAAAAAATGGGCAAATCATTGCATCCCATGAATATAATTCACCCCTTTTCAAAATTTGTGGATTGAACATCCTGTTGAACCTCATCAAACTCCATCAGTATGAATTCTATTTTTTAAATATATTATATTTCTATATATAGACCCAACATAAATTTCTATGCGAGGGAAATCACTCTCCATATAAAAAATCAACCCATGATTCTGTACAAGTGAAAGGAGTTGGATGGATATTCTTTTCCACCATCATCTCAATCGTGGCTATTACCTTCCTAAGAGATTGCATATTTTTATCAGATGATTATGTCTAAAGAAGAAACCAGCCTTGAGAACATGACTATTTTTACGGAATTCATAAAAGTATTTTCTAAGAAACATTCTAGTCTACCTCCTATAAGAGATGCTGAATTATCAATTGATCTTATATATTGGGATATTAAATTATCCAATGATCCATATAGAATGGTTGTTTTGGATCTTGAGGAGCGAATGAAACAACTGTAAGAAAATCTATATAAAGGGTTTATATGTCTATCTGTATCCCCTGGGGGTCACAAGTCTTCTTATTCAAGAGGAAGGATTGGTCAATGTGCCATTGCATTGATTATCGTGAGCTCAAAAAAATGATTATAAAGAACATGAATCCACTTCCATGAATTGATAAATTATTCAATCAGCTACGTGGAGAACAATACTGATCCAAGGTGGATCATTTGTTAGTATATTACCATGTAATGGGTAATGAAGGAGGATATCTCCATCACTGCTTTTGGTAAAAGGTACGAGAACTATGAATTCATATTAATGCATTTTAGATTCACTAATTCTCTTATAGTATTCATGGACTTTATGAGTAGTTTATTTATACATTACCTCAAAAATATGTGGTAGTACTTATAAATGATACTTTAATATACATCAAAACCATGGTGGAGCATGAGTAGCATATAAGCAATGTACTAGAGACCTTGTGAAAAAACAATCTCTATGAAAAGTATTAGAAAATGTGGGTTCTGGTAGAAGGACGTCTCATTCTTGGGTCATATCATTGCAAGGGAAGAGATATTTGTGCATCCCTCTAAGAAAAATGAAATTGAGGGATGGTTGAATCCAGGAACTATGGAGGATATCGATAGATTCCATGGGTTAGATATATTTTATCACTGATTTTTGACAAATTTATCATGATTTTAAAACCCTCTAAAAAGCTAACTTGGATGGGAGTCATGTTTTCTGGGTTTGATGAATGTGAAGAGAGATTCAAGGAGTTGAAATAGAGGTTTACCACTCCTCCATTCACACACTACCCACATGTGGGGAAAATTTTCTGCTATTTAGTTATTCTTTGAGGAAGGGAACGAGCTGTTTGTTGATAAAAATTACAATGTATTTCCCTATGCTTCAAGGAAATTGATTGTTCATGAGAAAAAAATATCCAACACATGATATGAAAATGGCAGAAGTAATATTTTATTTTAAAATTTGGTGATATTACCTCTTTGGGGAGAAGTTTGAAATATACATAGATCCCAAAATCCTCAGATTTATATTCCCATAGAATGATATGAATATGCGGAAATGAATATGGTTTGAGATGATCAAATACTATGACTTATCAATTCAATACCATCCAGGGAAAGTTAATAATGAAGAATACAATCTATATAGAAAGAACCCAGTGATTCAATAATTTATGTCAATTTAAAAGGTTAAAATCTTATTTGATTTGATGAAGATTGACATGGTAATCATAAAGAAGGAAACATCATCAATCCTATCACAAATTATTTCTCAACCGTATCTTTTAGATTGTTCAAGGGATTCCCAGAAGAATGATGTGGGAACTAAAATGAATGTGGAATCTATCTGAATAGGTAAATACAAAGAGTTCAATGATAATGAAAATGGAATTGTGAGATTTTGGTCAAGATTATGTGTTCCATAAAATCTAGAGTTAAATAATGAACTTTTGGATGATTCACATAGTTCGAATTTCTCCACTCACCCACGAAACACAATGATGTTTCAAGATATTTGAGAGAATTATTCATCAGATAACATAAAGAAGGATATTGTTCAGTATACATCAATGTGCCTGGTATGTCAACATGTGACGTTTGATATGTAGAAGTCTAAGAGAATGATTCAACAATTACCCCTACAAATGTGAAAATAGGAGAAAATCCACATTGCATTTGTCACCGGACTTCTGAAGACATCTAATGGAAGCAATGCTATCGATGTTTTTGTGAATCAACTTGAAAATACTACATAATTAATTTCAATTTTAGAGGATTTTCCATTGAATCAACTAGCACAATTATACATCATAGAAGTGGTAGGGGTACATGGATTTCGACTATCTAATGTATCTGATCAAGATCTATGATTCATTTCAATGTTCTAGAAGATTCTCCAACATGCTCTAAATACTGAGCTAATCGTTAGTAAGGATAATCATCCAAAAACTAATTTACAATCTGAGTGGACTATCCAAACACTTTAAGACATGTGGAGAACACGCTCAGTGGACTTTAAAGATGAATGGGATCAACACCTTCCTCTGGTTGAGTTCTCGTACAATAACAGTTCCCGAACAGGCTTCCAAAAGTCTCCATTTGTAGACCTTAATGGGAAGAGGTGCAGAACCAAGGCTGGATGTGATAAAGTTGGGGGAGAAAAAACTCCTAGGTCCCGAAATGGTTGAAGAAATGTTGTAGAAGGTTAAGACCATACAATATGTCATTAAAGATACATAGTGTCAACAAATGATCTATGATTATAATCATCGAAGAGACCTAGAGTTTCATGTTGGAGGCATGGTATTCATCAACCTATCTTCCTGGAAGAGTGTTATGAGAATTGTGAAGAATGTAAAAATTAGTCCAAGGTACATCAGCCCTTTTTTGATTCTCGATCTCATTAGAGAAGTGGCCTATAGACTAGAACTCCCACTATACTTGTCTTAGTTACATGATATATTCCATGTGTCACTCTTGAGGAGGTACATAATTGACCAATCTCATGTACTCAATCCAGAGGTGGTAACATTGGAGGAGCAGATGATGATAATATGGTGATTATATTACATCATAGAGAAAATGTTCTACAAAATAACACAATTCCCCTCATCAAAGTGTTGTAGAGAAACCAATTGATTGAATAAGTAACATTGTAATTGAAGGAAATGATGAAGAATAGTAACCCACATTTATTATTGTGTGGGAAAAGTAAATTTCAAGGGATAAATTTCATAAGTGGGGTAAATTGTGACGAACCAAAATTTTATTAATGAAAATTCATCTTGGTCTAATTAAATGTATTATTAAATAAAATGGTTAAAAAAAATACGAACTCCCCTAGTTTTAAGTTTTCAATTTTAAAATAATATTAGAAACTATTACTGTTGCTAATATAGCTATTGAGTAGGGATCACATGATTAGTATAAATACTAGGCTTTAACAAATCCTATTTACATAAACCATGGAAAGGATGTACTCATCCAGATGAATTTCTCTAGACAAATCCCATTCTTCAGTGCTCGAAAAGAAGTTAGGATCACTAGGAATCACTCTTGACCAACCCCCAACTGAGCTTCAACACACTAATCTTGAATGAAATCGCCTACGTGAGAAGTGGATGTTAATAAATATCACCAACTGAGAGATGTTATCTAAAAATCCCAAAGATTCTGTCCCCATCACACACCTTACCCTTATTTAGTATACTATTTTTATATGGGGTTATGAAACAATACCCTAGAACATGGATTATATGAATTATTTTTGAATAAAGAATATACATTCATTTCTTTATGGATACATTATAAATGGGTTTTAGAGAACAATTATTATTTTAAATTATTATTAAATAATGTAATCTATTTTTTCTGGAATTGATGTATTTCGAAATTAAATAATATTTTCAAAAAATATTATTACTAATTACTTTCAATTATATATAAATGATCGTATAATTTTTTATGAATAAAATTGTTAATTATACTATGGTTTGATTGAGATTTTTTTTCAAAACCCATGAATTGTCAATAAATGTCATTTTTTATTTTTAAAGTGAATGTATACATATTTAGAAAATTATTAACATAAGATGAATATTATTTTTGGAATCTAGTTGTTGAAATTATCCATGTGTGAATTTTTCATAATTTTATGAGAGTGTTGAATTTTTGGGTAAAAATTAAATACCGAATAAATATATAATGTGTTTTATGAAATAATAATAACCCAAAAGTAATGTAATAAATTAATATAAAATTGTTATTAGGAAAATATATTATTCACCTTTAATATAATTTTATTTTAAATTCTTTTTATTAATTTTATGGTTCCTTACTGGACCCTCCAAAACATATAAAATTTTTGAACTTTTTAAAATGATATCCTTTGGCGTGTGACTTACCTCCACATAAGAAGGCCTAATATTTTAATATTTTTGGACATTAGAAATATAAAATTATATTTTCCACAACAATTTAGAAAAATCAAAAGGAAAAATCATGGTTTTTTTGTAGTTTTGATTAGATTAATGTGTAGTGTCCAAAACCTAAATAATAAAGAATTCCCTCTCCTTTCCTACAAAAATGAAAACAATATCCCATTCCACTTCACTAAAAACATATAAAGGTCAAAATAACTATTCCCTCCTCTCCCTAGATTCCAACTAAGGTTCCCCAATCATTCAAGAAACGTTTCTCAAGACTCTCCCAATAATTTTGGATCACACATCCAAGTAAGGGATCCTCAAATTAATTCCTTCCTTATCTATGTACCAATTTCCTTATATTGTTAAGTACATTTATTTTAAATTAAAAATTTTTAGGGTATAATTTCAAAACTCCCCTATACTTTTCACATTATTATATAATGAGTAGTGACCCATTTATCTCTCATTAATTCCTCCCATATGCACCTGTTACCATGCCGAAATTCCATAAGAGATTTCACTCTCCTAATTTACATTCAAGAATTTATTTTATATTATGAATATAAATTCCATTACATATGTTGGGATATTATGTTCAATTTTTTCTTATTGTTCATTTCATGTATACATGATGATAAACCCCTTTCTCTCTCATGAACCAATTTTACAGTTTCTATTCGATGTCGTTATGCTTCTAAAATTTCCCATGCCAAAATCATTGTGTATGTAAATACAATACCCATATCTCTATCATGTGTATTCACCTTTATTCAAACGTACATGTCGATTTAGGACTTACATTTATGTATTCTACATTTATTATTCCTGGAATAAATCATTATGTTTAATGAAGCCTTTTTTTCTATTCTATTTGGAACACTTACACATGGAATGACATGATTAAGAAGGGTGCTCCCTAATAGAACTCTGCTACATTAGGTAAAAAATAGTATCATGATTCTACATATGCAATGAGGGTTTACTCATTCTAATTAAAGTTAAATGAGGTTTTACTCATTCTCTATGTAGAATAAAACTTGTCTTGTTCTCATATCATGTTTAATTTCGTTTCCACATTTCTATGTTATGATAATCATGATATATCATGCCTTTATGATTCATTTTATTTTATGCTTCATTGATATGCCTATTGCCTAAAATGTATTGTATTATTCAAGTTATTCATTTCTTACTCCCTTATGGGTCTTTATATCTCATCTTTTTCTTATGTATTTATTTAAGTTATCCCATGCAATCCTAAGTACGGAAGAATGTTGTGCTCATGTAAAAGTAGTTTTCAATAAAGTTATTGTATTTTATATGTTACGATGTCATTAAATGATAATAATTTCCCAATACACTAGACCTCTCGATCCTCAATGTCTCGTTAATTGAAATTTTATATAATGAATCATTTTTAAGTGTGCAATAAAGTGGAGGGTTGTTATAGTTGGTATCATAGGAAAGAGGAGTTATTTTGGGATAAGGATTTGAAATCCCTGGTGAAATATTTAGGGATAAGACTATGTATAATAAATACATCCCTACATTTTTGTGATTATAGGGTAACTGGTTTATCAAGAAAATACATTCATGTCTGGATATAAACAAGTATAGGTGGCTCTGGCACAAATGTATCTAGGGGTAAAACCCAAAAATACTACTTTGACCCAGACACTAATGGGAACTGGTGAACCACAAGAGATCTTTATGCACTCTTAGTTCAACACTCCAAGGGGTTATTATTTTGTAAATTAATAATCACAGTCTGCACCATTTTTAAGGGAATAAAACAATTTCCCCTAAGATTATATGTATGGAGGTTGATCATAGATAAGATTGAGGCCTATAAATTCATATGTTAAGGAAATAAATGTAATTTATAAGTAATCCCTTTTTGTATTTGTATTTTACGTTATGTTTTATAGCTAACATTCTTTTTTTCTAACCAATGGATGCTAATAGGAGGACTCAAGTTAACAACCAATGTGAAGATCAATGTGATAACTATTCTAGTGATATTCCCAATACAACAGGAGCTGGGATTATAAACATTTTAATGATACAAAATCAGTTAACTAATGTTTTGGATCAAAAAATTGGTCAAGTGTAACGTCCAAACACCCACCACCTATGAAAGAACAAGCCACATTTAGAGCTTCATGAGACAATGGCCTCTTAATTTTATTGGATCATATGATACCATATTCAGCTAACAATGGATCAGTTCCATTGAAATGATCTTCTCCATCATTCCACATTCCAAACAAAATAATATTCTTCTATATGTTAATCATATAGAGGCTAAAGTTCATCAATGGTATCCATTGATAAAAATATGATGCATGAATAAGATATTGAGGAGGTGGAATAGAGGATTTTCAAAAATTCTTTTGGATAATTATTTTCCTCTCACCCTCCAAATTATGATAGAAACGTACTTCTATTCACTAAATAGAAAAAGATGATGAATCCATCTAAGATTATGAGGAAAACAACACAAGGATTCCATGATACACCTATGACATTTTCGTTACCACAGAATGCATGGTTTACCGCTTCTTTGGTGGGATTAATCCTAGCCCCCAGAAATCCCAAAATATTCATGACATGGATATATATGAGGAAATTGATTAATGATCCCTCAATGTTGAAATAGAGATCAACGAATCTCAGGGATATCATGAGGATATGAAGTTGAAAGTAGACATTAAATCTGGAATACTGATGGATAAATTCAATGGTTCAATGAACTTATGGCACCCCACTTAACAATGGTGTAGAAAGAATCATCTCAATTTTATTAAGGGGAAAAGGAAATGATTTAGGTGTGGTAAAGTAGGGAGCCTACCCATTATCTATGGTCAAGAAAAACATTCCTCTAAAACAAAGGATCAGAATGCTCTGTTCGACCATAAATTAATTTTTCATTGTTTCTACTATAATAATCAAGGGCACTTCCCAAACCAATGGCCCAAGCCATGGGTTTTTTTAGGAAACTGACAACCAACTAGGCATTAAATTTGAGCTTTTTCCATCACTAACCATTGAGGAAAACCTTGAAAACGAAGTGGTGATATGTATTGTAGTTATTCATTAAATAATATCAAATTTACATTTTTATTCGGGTTCTATACATTCTTTTATATCATGAATGTCTAATTGAACAATCCCAACCCCAACACAAATCAAAAAGGTTTATATTTCGGTGATAATGAAAAATGGGGAGATTATTGCATCACGTAAATATAACTTATCCCCTATCACAATTTTTAGATTAAACTTCCAATAAATCCTCTTCATATTTCCTTTGGTGGAATTTATAAAATTCATAGCATGGATTGGATTTCCTAATATAGAGCCAACATAAATTTCCATGAGAGGGAAATCTGTCTTCATATGGGGAATCGACCCTCGATTATGTACAAGTGCAAGTAAGAGGAAGAATATTCTATAGAACCATCATCTAAATCTTGGAAATTACTACCCTATGAGCATGTGTATCATGCTATGATTATTGAGTATAAGGAAGAAACAATCCACAAAGAAATTCATATTACGTGGGAATTCACAGAAGTGTTTCTCAAGGAATTGTCTGGTCTTCCTCCTATAAGAGATGTTGAATTATCGATTCATCCTATACCTAGGACATTTCCAACATCCCAGAATCTATATATAATGGACATTATAGAGCTTCATAAGATAAATAATCAACTATAGGATAATCTAGATAAAGGGTTTATATTCCCCGTGCTTCACCATGGGGTGCACCAGTCCTCTTAGTCAAGAAGAAGGATGAGTTAATGGGCCCTTTCATTGATTACTGATAGCTCGAAAAAATAATGATAATGAACATGTATACTTTTCCACAAATTGATGAATTGTTCGATCAGCTATGTAGAGAATAATAATACCCCAAGGTGGATCTATAGTCGGGATATTTCCATGTAAGGATGAAGAAGGTGGATATCTCCATGAATAGTTTTCGTACATGGTATGGGCACTCTGAATTCGTACTAAGGCATTTCAGAAACACTAATACTCCAGCAGTCTTTATGGACATGATAAATAGATTATTTATATATTACATTGACATATTTTTGGTATTCCATACAAAATATATTCTAATATTCTCTAAAACCAATGATGAGCATCTAGGAATTGTACTAGATACCTTGTGAAAGGAGACTCTCTATATAATGTACCGCAACTGTGAGTTCTAAATCATGAATGTCACATTCATTGGTCATATCATCACTACCAATGAGATATCTATTGATTACCCAATGAAAAATTATTTTGATAGACTGTAGAAACCAACATCTATAATAGATATTCATAGCTTCATTGGGATAGCTGGATATTATCACCTATTTTGTGGGAAATTTCCCATGATTATCAACCCCTCTTACCAAGATAACACGGAAGGGAGTCATGTTATCTTAGAGTGATAAATGTGGATAGAGCATCATGGAGTTGAAAAGGAGGCTTATCACAAAACCCGTTATCACACTACCCATAAGTGGAGAACATTTTTTGGTATTTAGTGATGTTTCAATGAAGGAATTGGTAGTGTGTAGATGAAAAATGACAAATTAAGTGGTTATGCTTCAATGAAATTGAATGTTCATGAGAAATAATATCCAACACATGATATTGAATTTTATGCAGCAATATTTGCATTAAAATTTTCGCAACATTATCTCTTTGGGGAGAAATATGAAATATACATATATCACAAAAGCCTCAAGAATATATTCACACCGAATGTTCCGAATATGCGCTAAAGAATATTTTTAGATCTATTCAAAGACTATGAGTACTCAAATCGCAAACATTTAGAGAAAATGAATAAAATGGAAGAAGCTCTATGTTGAAGTGAGCCAATGATACTATAATTGATGGGAATTGAAAAGGATCCAATATACCTAGATTAGAAAAATAAGGAATGAGAATCAAAATGAATGTAACATCATCAATAATTTTACAAATGACTGCTTAACCATCTCTTTTGGAATGGTTAAGGGATGCCCAAAAGGATGATGTAGGAATTCCAATGAATGTTGAAACAATCAGAAATGTTAAATCTATAGATTTCAATGTTACTGAATAAAGAATAATTATATTTGGGTCATGAATATGTGTTCTATAAAATCTATAGATAATGAATGATCGTTTGGGTGATTAAAGTAGTTCAAATTGCTCCATTCTCACAGGATACACAAAGATGAATCAAGATCTCTGAAAGAAATATTTGTGGGTTAACTTGAAGAAAAAGATTGCTGAGTATACATCAAAGTTCCTAGTATGTCAGCAAGTGAAGGTTGAGAGGCAGATGTCTAAAGGGATGATGCAACCATTAACCATTCTAATGTGGAAATGGGAGAATTTCACCATGTAATTTACCACTGAACATCAGAAAACATCCAATATAATGAATTATATATGGGTTGCTTTGGATCTTCTTACAAAGACTTCAATGTTCAGTACAATTCAAGAGAATTTTTCATTTGATTAAATGGCATGAATATACATCAGAGAACTCGTAAGGATATATGGTGTACCACTATCGATTGTATACGATCGAGATCCAAGATTCACCATTATGTTTTAGTGGAGTCTCCAACACACTTTGAATACTTAGCTGAATATCAGTATTTCTTATCATCCCCAAACGTATGACCAATATGAGTAGACTATCCATACACTTGAGGGTATGTAGATAACATGCTCAATGAAAATCAATGGATGATGGGATTAACATCTTCCTTGGGTTGAGTTCTCTTAAAATTGCAGTTTCTTCCCGACCATTCAAATGGCTCCATATGAAGACCATTATTGGAAAATATGAAAAAAACTGACATGTTGGAATGGATTTGGGGAGTGAAAAAACCCCAGGTCTCGAAAAGGTCGAGCAAATGGTGAAGAAGGTTAAGACCATCCAATAGAACAGTAAAGATACTCAGAGTTGGAAAAAAATATATGCATATAATCATCAATGAGAAATGAATTTTCATGTTAGAGACATGGTATTCCTCTTAAATATCAATGTTCTATTGATTTATGAGATTTTAGAAGATGTGAATGATTATTCCAATGTACATCGACACTTTTGACATCCGTGATTGCATTGGTGTAGTGTCTTATCGACTAGCACACTCACTGAACCTATATCAAGTAAATGATGTATTCCACGTGTCACTCTTGACAAAGTACATACCTTTACCATCACATGTACTCTATCCATAGGTGGTACCATTGGATAATGACCTCTATTCTAAATTGAATCCTCTAAATATCTTAGATCATAGAGAAAAAGTTATAAGAAATAAGACAATTCCCCTCATCAAAGTGTTATGGATAAAGCAGAAGTTTAATAAAGTAATGTTGGAATCATACAATGTGATGAAGCAGAGTTACCCTCATATATTTTAGTTATAAAAAAGTAATTTTCAGGGATAGTTTTCTTAAGGGGGGAAATTAAAACAACCCAAAATTTTATTAATGAAAATTACCATTGATCTAATTAAATGAATTATTATGTAAAATGGCTATTTAAAACATTTACACTTCCTTGTTTTCATGCTTATGAATTTCAACATACTATTATGAATTATTACCATTTCAAATATTTTTATCGAACAATGATCACATGATTAGTAAAAATATAGGGATTTATCTAATCAATTTTACTCAAACAATTGAAGTTGTGGCTTCATCTAGTATAATATTCTCATACTAATACCATTTTTGGAGCTTAGAATGGAGGTAGAGTCACTTGGATCCACTTTGGACCAATCCCAAGCTGGGATTCAAAACATCATGCTTGTACAAAATTGCCAACAGGAGAAGTGGACATTAATAGAGATTTCCACCCGAGCGATGTTGTCTGAGCTGCCTCATAGTCTGTCACCATCGTGAACCATACCCATAGTAAATATGCGGGTGTTATAAGTGGTTATGTAACAAGACACTATATATATGATTTTGTTCAGTATTTTTTATAAAATAATATACATCCATTTTATTATTGTAAAATTGTAAATGGGTTTTAAAGAAAAAATAATTTTATAGATAATATTCTATAATGAAATCTATTTTTATGAACTAATGGATTTTTGAAATAAATAATAATTTTATAAAATATTTTTAATAAATTAATTTATATTTAATATAAATGATCATATAATTTTTTATGAATACAATTGTAATTTTTATCTATGTTTGAAAGTTGTTTTAGTCAAAACCCTGAATTTTCAATAATTGTCGATATTTATTTTAAATGTAAAAAGAAACATATATATAAAAATATTTAGATAGATTCAATATTTTTTTTGGAATAAAGATGTAGAAATTACCCAATGGTGAATAGTTCAAAATTTTCTAAGACACTCAATGTTTTGGATAAAAATTAAATATTGAAAAAATATATATTGTTTTTAATGACATCATAATGACCTAATATAAATTTTAAAAATTACGATAAATGGGATATTCGGCAACTATATGTTTTAAAATTAAAATAATTTTATTTTATATTTGTTTGATTAATGTTAGTGTGCCGTAGTGGACCCTCCAAGACATATAAAATATTTTAACTTTGTAATATCATTTCCCTGAGAGTGTGACTCACCTATACCTAAGAAAGCCTAAAATTTTAATAATCTCAGCCATTGGAATTATAAAATAAATTTTTCCACTCCAGTTTGGAAATAATCATGGGAAAAACCATGGTTTGTTATGTGGTTCTGATTTGTTTAATTTTTAGTATCCAAACCCTAAATAATAAAGCATTCCATCACTTTTCCTATATATACCCACAAAATATCGCATTCCTCTCCACTCAACCCATTTTGAGCTCGAACAACCTCACCCCCCTCTCTTTATATTCCTTCAAAGGTGCCCCAAGCATCAACAAATCCCCTCCCAAGCCTCTCATATGTGTTTGGGATCACACTTCCAAGTAAGGTATCCCCACATTCCCTCATTCCTTATTTTGGCCCCAGTTTCAATATGTTGTCACACCATTTTATTTTCAATTAAAAAGTATGAGGTATGATTTCACACCTGTCGTATTCTTCCCTCCTTAGGTTTTAATTATGTGATTCCCCTTTCCCTCTCATGATTGCCTCTATAGTACCCATGTTACCATCCCGAAATTCAGTAAGGGATTTCAGTCTCCTCATTTACATATAACAAATTAATTTATATTATGCATATAAATTCCATTTATATTTTTGAATATTATGTTGCATGACCCCTTATTGTCCCTTTCAGGTATAAATAACATGAGTCCCCTTTCCTCTCATTATCCTATTTTACTGTTTTTATTTTTTTTCTTTATGATACCGAAATTTTCCATGTGAAAATCATTATGTAAGTGACTACCATAACCATTTCTCTTTCAAGGGTATTCACTTTTTTACATGTACTTATTGATTGAGGAAATACATTTATGTATTCTACATATCTTATTAGTGGAATAAATTATGATGATTAATGAATCCTTGTTGTATTATCTATGTACCACACATACACATTAAATGAAAGGATTAAGAAAGGTGCTCCCTAAAAGCACTTCAATGAATTGGATATAAAATATTATAATTATTCACCAAGTGAAATAAGGGTTTAATCATTCTAATTCATGTAAAATGAAGGTTTAGTCATGCTGCATGTGCAATGAACCTTAGATCATTCTAATATCATGTTAAATGTTGTTCCCACATGTCCATGTTATGATAATCATGTTATATCATACCATTAGGATTCAAGTTTCTATTATGAATCCTTCATATGACTATTTCCTAACATATATTGTATTCTTAAAGTTATACCTAGTTTACTCCATTAAAAGGCTTTATAGACCACCATTTTCATAAGCGTGTCTTAAGTTTTTCTCGTGAATTGTTAAGTACGAATGAATGTTGTGGTCATGTAAAAGAATTTTTGAATAAAGATGTTGTTTGTTATATATAATATTGTCATTAAATGTTCCTAATTTCCCAAGATCCTAGACCTCTAAATCCTAAATATGTTACTAAGTGAATTTTTATGTAATAAATCATGTTTTAGTCAGTAATAAGGATCAGGGTTGTTATATAATGAGTGATCACATATTCTTTCCTTGGTTGATCCTCTCATTTCCCATAATTACTCCAATATTGGTAAATTTTTCTTTTAAAAATTCGAATAACATTCAAATTATATTAATAGATTTATGTAGACTGATTTTGATTCAACATAATTGAATGTATGAGAATCCATTTTTTTCATTACCTATTTAGCAATATTCATGGTTTTGAAAACTCTATTTGGAAATGGATGGTATTCAGGAGGAACAACATCAATTATTTTTATACCATTTTATTTATCATTGGGATTCTCATCTACATGCATTGAGTGGGTGATTCTCCAGAGGTGAGGTATATCCCAGTAGAATGATAGGCGCATATCTATTAGTTGTTTCTTCCCACTTCTCAAGGTGTTGCCACTAAAATTCTACATGGAATCTTGAGTAGGCTAGGAAGGTATATTACCAGTGTTCTCACATACCGATTCGTGAAGGGTTATGAAAATATGGCTCATTTGTGTCTTAAACTCCCTCATCTGAGAACCTTATCTCTTCATCTCAATTTTAGGATTAATATTTTTTTCAAAAGACATTAAATTTTAAAATCTACCATAGAATGAGAATACCAATTTTTTTGTCTTGTTGATGCCATATTAAGCATCAAAATCTCATATATGGTTGTTAGGAATCCTGTTGGTAATGAAAAATTCTTCTATTGTTTTTGAAAAAGGGGCCTTTGTTGTTTTCCAGATCCATACCCCATGTATGATTGTTCCCTCCATCATTGCATACATGTTTGTTAAAAGAAATCATACCACTTCTATAGATGTGATAGTTACTTCTATTGATATGGCCTCCTAGGGAATACTACTACGCAATATTCTATCTCAGGTAATTGGGGGGAATAGTCAGTTGGGTTGTCTGTTTCAGTTTAAATTCATGAGGGCCACATATGAGTGGGTTGGAATATCTTTTGATCCAAATGAATCTGTCTCACCATAGTGGTGGTTTTTTCAAACTAGGTATTAATTAAATGATTTTAAAAAGAATATTGACTTTCCTGATGTACTCTTCCAACATGTGATTTATGTCGATAGCCATATTTTTTAGAGTTTTGGTCCATGTTGTCTCCCAACAAACAAGCAACTACATGTGTTTTCTTTACCAATTCCCCTCTAGTAGCAACATCTAATATGCTTCTATCCATAGGTGTGAGTCACTCATAGAAGTAGAAGATTTATATTTTCTCACTAATTTGGTGATGTGGTCAGCATAAAATAACATCTTGAATCATTCCTAGTACTAATTAATTGACTCCCCTAATTCTTGATTGATTCTGGATATCTCATTATGAATAGAAGTGGCACACGATGCAAAAAAATATCAACATGAAAGGTTTCATTAAATCATTCTAAAAAGTATCACATTCTGATTTTTTATAATACAAAGTGTCTTTTTTCTCCCATCAATTGAGAATAGGGAATCTCTTAGATTAATTTCATCTTTAAACACATTTATTGGTTTGAAGGTTGATCATACAACATTAAATTCATTAAGGTAATTTTTTGGATAGTCGATAGATAATATTTAAAACATTGGAAGAAATTGAATTACCACTGATATCAATTCAATGATAGATTTGAGGGTTTAATATGAAATAAAATTTAGTTGATAGTTAATGGATGGTGCATCCAATTCAAAAATGGTTCAATTATTTTTATTTATATTTATTTAAACCACTGGTTATTATTTAAATTCTTAGATAATTAGAGTGGAAACTGTCCTCCTATAAAATAATCATCCTAATTCACCTCCCATCCCCACTAATTGAGAAACACATAAATTTATAGAGATGGGTGGAGGATGGGTTTTAAATAGGTTTAAAGTGTGGATGCGGAAAATCACTTAGATAAATTAATCCAAATATCACCACCTATTTGATCACCAAAACTTCTAAACCAGATGTTCTACAATAATGGTTATTTGTGAGTAATTGGTTCTTCAATAGTATCTAAAAATATGGGACTAAACAAAAAATAGATTAATAATTTATGTCCAAAATAATGAAGTGGTGTCCATTCTATAGATTCTAATCGATCTTTGACTTCCATACCATTTACTCCAATCAAATGCACAATTCAACTCATATGTACTTAATGAAAATTGTATTCAATTAATTCTTCAGATTAAGTAAAAAATCATAACTTCAAATAACACATAAAAAAGAATTTATGTTTAAAATTATACAATGCACTGTAATGTGAAAACTAGAATTTTTTAAAAAATTTCAAATTAATGATCTAAAACAAAATATTTTATAAGAACGAATATTTTAAAAAATTTGAAAAATTATGTCATTTATTATCATTAAAATATAAAAAAATTATATGTATACATGACACATAAAATAAACATGTGTTTAATATGGAATTGGTCTTACATAAAGTAAAAGTGAGATGAAAATCCCTAAGACATATTCTATCTTTTGACCAGTAAACTCCATGAAAGTGTGATCATCTAATGGATATGTGAATATGAATATGTTTTTGTATAATTAACATTAAATACCTTAAAGGAATTTATGTACACCATTTAAAATACACATTTCCTGATTATTTCATTGTTCACACACAACAAATCGAGACGTGATTCCCTAACCACATTGGTACGATTTTAAAAGTAATCTCTCTGAATGATAGATCCTCAAATGGATATGTAAATACCAACAATTATCATTATATGAAAAATAAAATAAATTCATGGGTAGTATAAACACCATATAAAATAAATATGTGATTAACATATCATGTGACTCACATTAGTAAAATTTAAGGTATAAATCTCTTTCATTGTCTTAACTTATATCATACAAATTCAATCCTCTTCTTATTCATGTTTCGGCCTTGTGTTCCCGTTAAAATACCATCTAGGATGGATTTATACACAAACTAAGGCATTTAGGATGATTTGGGTGTGATAGGGAATTTATTTGGTAGTCTAATGTTTGATCCAATATTTATTAAGGTGTCATGAATAGTTGAAATGGGTGGGATTTTGTAAATGGGGGAGAGGAAATAGTTGTAAATTTTTAAAAAAATCAAGTGATCAAAAAATTTTCAAATGTATCAAGGGATTTAAATGGTCCATTATATAACATTATATTTGAAATGTATAAATATGGAAAAAAAATAGTTTATAGACAATTGAATAGGTAGTTTTAACTCATATTTATTTTTTACCCTTGGTAAACCCATTTTTACCCTAACCATGATAATTGTTTTTTTAATCAATCATAATTTACTTTTCCTAAAGACTAATTTGGATTTATTAAATAATATAAATTATTTATAGGCTAGAAATAAAATCCATTTTTCCAAATTTGATTTACATAAATGGATATTTTTAGTTTAATATTATCCTGATAGACACAATGAGAAAGTGATATCTTAACGAGAAAATATACAACATTTTATATTTTTTTATATAATAGTTAAATATGAAATTGATTAAAATAAAATAAAATTGATTAATAAAAGTAAAATTAAATAAATTGTAATTTTAAACAAATTGAAATTATAATTTAACTTTATAAACAAATTAATGGAAAAGGCAGTTTTCAATTAAAATTCATTATTTTTCACAACTCATCAAATAGTCAAAATTTTCAAAAAATTCAAAAAATTTATCCATAATAAAATTTAAATAATGATATTAAAAAAATTATCTTCATGTTTCAAAAAATAATTAATTTTTTAAAAATTTAGTTTTAAAATATGTTCCCAACAAAATAGGGACAAAAATGTTTTTTCGGAAAATTAATTTTTAGGAGTAAAATTAGATTAATTATAATATATTATCTATAAAATCATAATATTTATTTTAATTTTTTGATATATTATATAATATTTTCATTTCATTAAAATCATTCACAAAAAACTGA
This sequence comes from Viscum album, assembly GCA_963277665.1. Classification (NCBI taxonomy): domain Eukaryota; kingdom Viridiplantae; phylum Streptophyta; class Magnoliopsida; order Santalales; family Viscaceae; genus Viscum; species Viscum album. Next base: position 1,047,785,692 of record OY728130.1, on the reverse strand, counting down.
TTCGTTTACTTATGGTTTCAAAACGTGTTATATTGATAAAAATGGGGTTCTGAGAAAATGATTTATTTTAATTTAAATTTTTTATAAATTAATTAATAATTAAATGGTCATGAAATAATTCATTATATATAATTATTTAAACCATATATGTTCCTATTCATATGTTTGTGGAATTATATATATGATTTTTACCCTTACCGAACATCTGATATCATCATTTCTTATGTTTTTTTTCATGTTATGAAGAATTGTTCAAATTATTTTATGTCTATAATGACTGCTAAATCAGGAGATATTTTTTGGATACATTTAAAATATTTCCCTAAATAATAATAATGTTTGTCTAGTCTCTAAATACACTATCCCTATAAGGTCCCCAGTCATGTAGTATGTAATGTAATGAATAGCCATCTTAAAATATGTGATGATTATGTGTGAAAATCTGGAGACATTTTAGTTTGTTTTGGAGAAAATGGTATTTTAAATATTTAGAGATTATGATTTGAAAAAATTATTAAGAACCCTTAGGATAAGCCTAAGTAATGGATAACATCCAAATATTATTGTAAAGAATATATTATGATGTTTAACTTGAAATACCTCCATGTATGGATACTATAAGTAGATGGGGTTTTAGTATAGATGTCTCTAGAGATAATTACATAAAAAAGGAACATTAGGTTTCACTAGAGCATTACATGTTGAAATTCAAAAATCCTTAATATGAACCCAGTTAAACACTCCTAGGGGTTATGCTTCAGTAAATCCATATTTTCTTCATAAGCCATTATGTGGTTTTTGATTATGTTATGGTCATATATAACCTTGTATAAACCTATGGTTTATTAGATTGAAATTAGTTTCTTATAATTTAGTCATACAATAAATAATGTTCCATTATTATGTGGTTTTCAATTATGGTTAGTGTTACTCACACTATGATTTTTTATTTCATTAAATTGTTGGAACCTAAAGAAATCGTGCTAAATCAGAATGTGATTGATAATGTAAGGATTTTCCACATGAGAAACCAAATGATTTAGCAGTTGTGAAGTATACCCCTGTTGCAATGATCAAAAATATTTCCTAATCCCTCATGTATATATTCAACATGATCAAAGGATGGAACATTTTTATATTGATTCATTCATAAGATAACATCAACCTACTATTAGTAGGTCTTTAAATTCACAAATAGTTTAGTGATGGATCTACAAAATTGAGAATATATTTACTATTTAAAAGTTCTCAAAATATTAGATTAATGTCTTAGTTTAATATCATTTGGAAGGTGATGTGGATCAATGGTGGATCCCTATTTAAAATACGAGTCAAGAAGAAGAAATTGGCTCTATAGAATGGTATGATCTTAGTAAGATATTTCTCAACACATACCTTCCTCGTATGATATATAAATGAATGGATTCATAATTTCTGGATCTTAATAAATTTTGTGATGAAAAATTTGGTACCTATGATGCTAATAATTCAAGGATTACATGATACACTTTTGGTTTAATAATTAGCCCAACAATATAAATTGATTAATTTTATAGTGGAAAAATACAATGTATCCAAATGGAATTGTATATATGATACATTAGTGGTTATAAGTAAATCATTAGTAGAGAATTCAAGATATAAATTGAATCTATATATTCATAATATTTCCATGGTTTTGATAAGATATGATGACAGAGTCTCATGAAAACTATAATAAATCAACTAGTTGAAATAGATCACATCCATCTAAATGCAATAAATGTGGGAAGAAACATATAGTGGATTACATGAACAAATATATGAGGTTCTATATATAAGTAAAGGTGGGTCATATAGCCTTATAACTTTTTAAATGTGGTGAATGGAAAAACAAATGTAAAGGTGGAGAATATGATGTTAGCCAATGCAGACACCACACTCCAATGAGTTTAATGTAATGAATATGGATATTCTTCTAACAATTGCATGAATAAAAAGGTATTTTATGACCCTATCCAATAGCCTCATATGACTAATGAAAAAGGTAAATCTCTTGCGATCATGACTACTAGTGTAGGTTATGATAATAATGTGGTGAATGGTACAGTTATCATCCACTTTATAACATATGATATATTTCTCTGATTTTGGACCTATAAACTCTTTTATATTGAAATAATTTTATATTTTTATTAAATCAACATATATATAGTTATATATTTTGTTAGAAGTGAATAATCATTAAGGTAAGAGGGTTTCATCCCAACTCTATAGTTCTAATGTGGTTGTGTATGATGACATAATTATTCCTGGAAAACTTCTGATTCCCCCTTTAGTTGAATTTTATGAGATTATAGGAATGGATTGGATTAATTAATATAAGGATTATATAAATTATTGATTGAGGGATGTAACATTTAATATTTTTACTGAACCTATTCTCATTTATATGTGTGATAATGAATAAAAATATCCAATGAAAATTTCATTAATCTTATGGGTCTTAATCCATAACCACGAATGATATTTTATCATATGGTTAGGGGAAAATCAAAATAAAAAATGTATCTATAGTTTTATAGTTACATGATCATTATAGATGAATTTCATGGTGTTCTTATGAATCAAAAAGTAGAGTTCTAAATAACCTTTTTGATCTTTTTTTGAACAATGTTTTTGTATTTTTTGAAAACTAATATTTCGTAAAATATTTTTTAGAAAAATAGTTGAAATTTGATAAAGGGAGACATTATTGAATTCAATACATCATAATGGAAAATTATATCATATTAATGTTCAATTTTATAGACTCTGAGATGGAAAATCAGACTAACTCTAAGAAGGAATATTAGAAAAACTCTTAGGAGGAAGATCTGGATGACTCTATGAAAGATGATCAGTTATTATTTAATAAGGAAAATATGATTGAATCTGAAAAGGGAATATGTGATTGACTCTGAGGTGGAAAATATGACTCACTGTAAGAAAGATGATTATAATTTTTGTGAGAAAGAAAACAATTATACAGACTTTACGAAAGAAAATCAGATTAAACCTAATAATGATAATCAGAATTAAGATGACAAAGATAATTGTACTAATGAGGAGAAAGATAATAATACTAAATCCGAGCAAGATAATCCTAATGTAGTTGAGAAAGATAATCAGACTAAATCTAGGAAAGATAATCACACCATGCCTAACCAAGATAATCAGACTGAAACATAGCAAGTTAATCAGGCTGAAGCCGAGTAATATAATTGGATTGAACCAGAGAAAGATAATCTAAAAGATGTTATGTTTTATTTTCATAACAAATAAAATATATAATTTTCACCAATTATAATTTTATATAATATTTCATAAGGTTTGAAGTTGTAAAAATTATAGTTCAAATGTTACTATTTTCCAGTGTTTTTAAATTTGATTAAGTGAGGGAACATTTTCAGATTCCTACAGTTGATTTATGAGTTGTCTACAAATAGATTAATAATTCATTCGCACTTAATTAAATTCACATTTGAAGAAAATGAGGAGAACTGCATATTTATTTTCATGTTTTTCTTTTCATACTGAGATCTGAGAAGAATGTCAGACTTCTAAATGTATTGTTTATAGGACAAATGCATATCATTTTAAGCATTTGAGTACAATTTGAGTTTTTATATTGAGACTGATTACATCATACATTGTACATGAGACTAAATTCATCATAATTTGGAAGTTTGTATTATGGTTTAGGGAGTTTACGAGAAGTGAATGTTTTGTTATCTATAGATAATATAATGCTTCACTTGCAGAAGATTGAAAAAGGTAGAATCTTATTGAGTCAATTTAAATTATTCCTTCGAACTAGTTTCATCGGACTGAAGACCATCTGACACAGAGTAATTATAGCCATGAATTATTTTTTAGAGAAATGAAAAAAGAACATAGACCTTTATTTTGGTTTTGTTATTTTATCAGAAAATTTATAAACTAAATGGAGTAAGTATTATCATTCATATTCGGATATTAATGTTTTATAAAATGATTTAGCACATATTATAATCAGTTCCTCTTAATAATGACATTCCTTAAACTATTATCTATATATAATTCATACATTTTATGGTGTTTTATTAAATTAATTATTATATTCAAAATGTTAATCTTTCATATCTTGGAACTGATTGACTTGTTTTATGATTTTTGGAGGGATTCATTGGATATTTGGAAATAGAGAAAAAAGGGATTGAAATTGGAATTAACCAACACTTTTCACTACATAGAATCTCTCATGGCATGAGATTGAATTTTTGCAGATGCAACACATATTGAAAACTATATCAGAACAACTACACGTCATGTATTTCATTACACAATGTTAACATATCGGGATGTTTATTCTTCTTAGGATCATATATGATTCCATTACACAATATAGAAAAAAAGGTACACATCATGTAGCTTAAATACACATGATGAATGATTGGAACATCGGGATATTTTATGAGATAGATTTTCTTAATTTATTTAATTTCATGTATTGTACGCTACACCAAGATTAGATTCTTCTAAATGTAAAACCGTATTAGCTTGCAGTATACAAAACACTATACTTGGCATGTGTTACCCCCAATTTCATTTTATTTTGATAGAAATAATTTAATGTTAAAATGAATATATATTTTTTCAATGTATAAAATAACTATGTTAGATGTAACAGAAAAGGAATCTTTCACTACACATAACATTGACTTGGCTTGCATTACATTCAAGAGCGACCTACCTTGATAGCTTGTATTGTACGCAATACCGAGTTTCACTAAAAAAATAAATTATTAAAATATAATATAATGTAGTCATTATGAATAGTATTAGTCGCATTTTTAATTTTATAAAACATTAAAATTCATCTTTTGTATTTTGTATAACATGAAATTAGAACAGATTGAATTTTTCGGATAAAAGAAAAATATTTAAAAAAATACAGTTTTCCCCCTTTTGGTGGAAAACCAATTTTAAATATGGTTTTGAATCATTTAAATGTTATATTTTACAAAATAAATGTTTTTTTGAAAAAGGATATACAAATTTAATATGATTTTTTTCAGTATTTTTCGGACAAAATTCATATTTTAATGAATAGTGAAAAATACTGCATTTTAATTCAAAACATCTTTTTCATCTAATTTGTTTATATATTAATATTATATTTTTAATTGGATTTAATATGTAATTGGTTTATTTTTTTCATTTAATATAATTTTGGTCATCAAAATTATCTTCAGATTTAAATTGAACATAAACACATTATAATCTTATGATAAAGTTTTCTTTTTAAAAACCAACATTTTGGTTTTGATAATGGGAATGAATTTCAAATTAATTTCTATCAATTATGGGTTATTAATTATCAAAAATAAATTCCATATTTGGAATTAGTGCTTACAAATTATTCTAAAAGTATACTATTATATTTTTTAATATTAGGAATAGTACATATGATAATATTTTTTACGATAGTTAAGGGTGAATCGGGTAAATTAGGGTATTAAGAAGTATGATAAGTATAATAAAATTATCCTAAAACCTTCTAAAATTCAATCAGTTGAACAAATGTAATCCCATATCATTTAAGGGTCTTAATTAATTCATTAAATGGACCTTTTTCCTCGAAAATGATATAATTATTATTAAAACCAAACAATGTGAAAAATGTCACTCTCTTATATCCTATATGTTTAATAATTTTAATTTTATGTTAAACATGATAAAACATAAAATATAAATATTCTCCAGAAATATAAAAAATATATATTCATCATTTGAACATTTTTATAACTATTATAGATTATATAATTACCATTAATGAAGGAACAATAATGATGTAGAAATTATTTTAACGGTAGAAATATCAAATAAATTGTTTTAAAAATATTAAAATAAATATCATATGGACTAATTAATATTCTCCATTAATTTTATTGATGACTATGACTTGTTATGAGTGTATTAATTTTTTTTAATTTATCCTATTTTTTGGATTTTTTAATGTCTAATAAATTAATAGTCCCAAAATTTACTCTTTTGATATTTTATAAAAATAACATATTATTAAATTATTTAAAAATCATAAAAATTGTAAAATATTAAAAACTGAAAATTATATGGTCTAAGATTAAATAAATTAACCAATTATCTATAAATGATAGAACAGAACTAAATATTAATAAACATATATAATGCTATTATCACAAATTAAATTAAAATCATTAAATAAGGATAAATCTAAATGACATGGTATAAAATATAATAAAAACGTGTGTAAATTTTATTGGATAAAATATTTCCAATCATACATATCTTATCAAATAAATAAATTCATTTTGGAGCATTATAAATATAAAATGAATTTTTAATAAATAAATACTTCTTGAATTTCCAAAGGTGCCCCTCCCTTCTCCTATAAAAGGGCACCACTCCTACTCTTTTAATCACACCTCACATACCCTTTGTGTAAGTCCCCAGCCTTAATCCTTACTTAATCTTGAGTTATTACAAGATTACACATTGAGGATCTTTTCAGTTTTAGAGTTTTAGAGAATTAAATCATAAAACTTGCATTACATTCCACATTTAAACAAAGTGGTTATATAAAATATTGTATTCATTTTTCCCATCAATGGAAACATATTTAAAATAAAACATGGATTTTTTCTTGACACTTCCTTGACACTATCATCATATCATGTACCATTCCCTTGACCTGTGGAAAACATTTCAAAAACATGGGATGAGCATAAAAAGATCAGTAAGGGATATAAAAACATGGAAAGGAAATATGAGTACATGTACACATAAGAATGAAATCATACATTACCCATAAAACATAATCACTTTAAAATACCTCATAAAATCATGAATAAATCCTAGAAATTAACAGACATAAACGGTAACTTGAGGCATTCATAACATTCTTACGTAGGGAGTAACCCTCTTGGTTACGTTTGGAATACCCACCACAGTATAATCCCTAAATCTATTCGGAGAAACCTTAACGTTTCACTCCTTTGCGTTACCCAATGCATTGGAGAGCTATATCGGGCTCACCCGCCCTTAGTTTATCACAGAACCACCAATATTCATAATAATGCCCAAGAACCACAACATAATCATATCACATAAAACATACATAAAGGAAACATAACATTTCTACATTTCAATCACAAGATATCAATAAAACACATTGATATAATAAAAACATCATTAAAACCATTTTCAATACCAAAATAAAATAAATGTAAAACATGGTATTTATTTTTCTTTTAAAAAAAAGGTATGTCTTGTAGAGGAAGCTGAAACTCAAATAATGTTCATGGCGGCAGAGAAGTCGTTGTCGCCGCATACGTACGACAAAAAAATTTCCTTTTGTCGTTTAGTAAACGCTTCGTATAAAAAAGATTCCTTTTGAATAAAAATAAAAGTCAAAGGGGTTTATACACCATATAAAATACAGTTGTGTATAAAACAAAATATGCCTCAATGAAAGAATATTGAGACGAAGTCCCATATAATGACAGTATCCTTGGATTAAGGATAAATCAATTACATAATTATGTGTGACAAACTAATACACCAAATATAAGTAGATATTAAGTGTATAACAATCAGAGGATATTAACACATATTCATAGAATGACATATTCAAGGAGTACAAGCTTATCCCAAAGAATCAAAATTTGGTTAAGAAGTTCCCTTGCAAAAATTTGACAGCCTAACGGCATCACAACAAAATTTGGAAAATGAGTTGATGAGAGATAAAAAGGGTATCTCATCACTTGGAAATAAAATTTAAATCACTAAGGATATAGAAGAACATATCCCAACATAATTTTATGTTAATTAAAATACATAACAAAAGATGTGTTTAAAAAAGAAGAGGGTGAAAGGTTCCCTTACCGACATGGGTATCTTTCGAAACATACACCCCGTGAAAGAAGGACAATACAACATTGATGTAAATACTCATAAATGTTATTATATTACACAATGAGTAAAATAATGGGCAGTACATACACAAATAAAAGGGATTTGTGGAAAATGTAGCATAAATCTCACGGGAATAAAAGTGAGATGAAAAATCCATTACGAAAACTCGGCAGCATAACGGTGCCACTTAAAACATACAAAAATGGATTGATGAGATCAAATAGGGTCTCTAATCATATAAAAAAAATTTACAGCAAGATGAATATAAAATAACATCCCCCATAATAACAAAGAGGAGATTAAAAGAATTGACATAAAGGAGAGTACTTAAAAAGAAAGAGAGAGTTTAGATCTCCTACGAAAATTCGGCAGCGTAACAGTGCCACTCAAAACTTGCAAAATGGATCGATTAGAGAGATTAGGGTCTCTCATCATATGAACATAAAAATTACAGTAAGAGTAATATAAAATAACATCCCAATCACATGAAAGATGAGCTTAAAAGGAATGACATAAAAGAGTGTACTTAAAAAGAAAGGGAGGAGTAGGATCCCTTACCTCGGGTCCGACATGACTCGATCGTTCTTTAATGTCCTGAATAATAAACTTGAGTTAATTTATACTTTCTTAAGAACCTTTTTCATGTTAATTATTTCTTTTATATCACTTATTGCCATGTTATAAACATTATGTAATCTTTTATGTTAATAATGTTTGTTTTGTCGATATTTGGTTCTTAAGTCGAAAGTGGACTTCTTACAATTACATTTTGTTCGTGTGGTCAAAGGTTCATTATATCCAGAATGATATTCATGATTTGGATATCATATATATCATATATATCCAGAATATTCATGTAATTACAATATTACATAATCATTTATAGGTAATAAATTAAATGCACCGTTCATGGAGACGGTAAGCCGTACGTACGCATGAACGCTACTTTCATTTCTATGTCATATTAATGGAATTTTAACTAAATTAGAGGTATATATATTGTATTTCCAGAATTATATTAATAATTTATATGTAACATAAATCATATATAATGACTTTAAATACATCCTTTATACGTCCCACATATGGCATTAACAAATCAAATCACTTTGAGGGGGCGGTAGTCCGCACTTCCTAAAATAAAATTATCGTGTTTACCCACAATGGAAAACATAAATTTATGGCACAAAAGAAAAATAAAGAATCTTAAGTAAAACATAAAAATATTATATATCATATATAAATATAGTTACATCTTAATGGCCACCTTTGAAGGTGTTATATGAGTGTTGAACAATCATCGTTTCGTGAGGCAGAAATTCGCCATCCACAGAAACAGTATGTTCTTTAACCATTAGATGTAGGTGTGTGTAAGTGTAGCTCGATTTATTATTATAAAAACATCATAGTATATTGAAGATACTGGAGTTGTTACAAATGAAATGAATAAAAAGATTTTAGGGGGTTGGAGAAGAAAAATAAAACAAAAGAACACAAGTGAAGACATTACCTTAAAATCAGGTAACTCTTTTTTATTTGAGCTCAAAGGCTTCCTGGGGAAGACTTATGCCCAAAGTTAGGATTCTAGGAGTAAGAGAGGGATGTGTAGAGGAAAAATGAGCAGGTGTTGTCCGAGCCAAATTCTTTGTAAGTGTGGGTAAGGAGGTAGAGGTGGAGGCCTTTTATAAGAGGAGAGGAGGGCCTCTCTTGGAAAGTAAAGAAATGTTACATTATTTGAAAATGAGTTTCATAATTAAAAGGTCTCACATTGATATAATTCTAGGATAAGGTGATAAGGTTTCGAAATACACCAATCCAATAGGTTTTGGACATGTGTAGGTCATAGATTTTACATTATCTTTTCATTTTATTTAAATCCTTTATTAATGAGGTAATCGCTGCATCATTATGATGTCAAAAATAATTTTATTTATTTAATGTTTAAAATTTATAAAAAAATATCATGATGTAAGAAATATTTTTAGATTTCCAATTAATATTTATAGTAAAAAATATGACTTGTATAACCCCATTTAAATTTTTTTTATTGAAACATCTCATGCTTGTGACATTTTTATTTTAACTTTAAATAAAAAGTTATTTATGTCATTTTCCAATCATAGTGGCTCCATGGGGTCCCCAAGTTGACCCATGGATTGTATTGGTCGGCCAGGAACATCCAATGAGGGTTGGACATGTGTCTAGGTTATTTCACATTATTAAAACATTATTTTTACCTTAAATTACACTAATTACCTCTAATCGCGATTAAGAACATAAAAGTTACTATTCACCAAAATATTATTTTAATCCCATTGAACCAAATTTTACTTCCTAATGAAAACCATGTATGTCCAGTTTTTGAATTTCAAAACACAGAGGTGGAAAAGTTTCATTTAAATGAATAATTAGTTTCTTTATCTACAACTTAGTGGTTTCACTATTCATCAAAAAATGAAGTTTTTCAGAAAAATACCAAAAATTCACCCTAAGATATATTTGATATTCCAACTCAAAAATGATGTCTATTTTAAAAAATTAAAAACATATAAGTTGCATTAATTAATTTAATAATTAATTCTCGCTGTCAAAACAAATAGCATGTTTTTATGAAACAATAATTATCATAAGATTGACACTAGTTTATGTCCGATTTCAAAGTGAAATTAATTCCAATGACCAAAATTGGATTAAATGGTAAGAATATATTCTAATTGAACTTTAAAACAAATTAAAAATATATTCTAATCATATAAATAAATTATATTAAAAAGTGGTTTTGAATTAAAATACAACATTTTTCACCATTCATTATAAAATAAACTTTATCGGAAAAATACCAAAAATTTACACAATGTAAATTTTGATGTCCCGATTCAAAAGAAGAATTGTATTTTGTAAAATATAACACATAAAATTGTCAAAAAGTGTATTTAAAAGAGGTTCGCCATCAAAAGTTGGTTAATCGACCTTTTAATGAATATTAGAATGTTTACGCTTAAAATTGGATTCATTCGCATTTTTAATCCTCTAAAATTTATTGTAAAGAATAAAAATATTTGACAAACATATATAATCATTTTGTAGATAGTTATATTCATTCCTGCCATTACAACGGCTAGGCGTTAACTACCATTTAAAATAATATTATCTTATTATTAGAGTGCAACGTAAGATTCTCAATAAACTCGTTGTTGCGTATTGGGTATGCCATCGAGCATAGTGTTCCCTTTAAAACATTATTTTTTTCACAAATAGGGATAAATATAAAAATTTCATATTCTTTATTTACCTGGGGTGTTACATCCTTCCCCCCTTTTGGGAATTGCGTCCTCGCAATTTTTAAAATTGGGCTTGGAAACTTCATTGAAAATCCCACATCGGAACAATAGTCAGTAAAACTATGACTTTAAAATAAATAAATACAATTAAAATGGTCACCCGAGTTAACCCATACTAGGATTCAATGTAGGAAAACATGGATATGGAAGAAAAAACAAAGGGTCATGTTCTGAGGGAGAGTGATAGTAAACATGTTTAGGAGAAAGTTAAACATAAGAAAACCACAAACTTGTTGTGGGTTAAACGTTATTTGATTCCCCAGTAGGAAAAGTTAATAGACAACATTTTTTTTATTGAGGAATTTAATTATAAGGAAACATAATTACTTATCATGTTGAATTTCAACTTTTTTTAAATTTCATACACAAACTCATATTTTCTCCAAAAGATGAGTATTTAAGAAGACTTGTTCACTATAATTGACTTCTATAGAACCACCTAATCCACAAAAGAGAACTATATACTTCCCATGTCTTTAGACTTCAACCAAAACCAAAACCAAAATGGTTAGTACAAGATCAGATAATCCGGAAAAGGATAACCCTTTAAAAAAAGAAAATCAATACTTAATCCCCAAAATTTGTCCAACAAAACCTAAAGTTCAACGAGGACCATTTGATATACAATTTTTCCATGAAATTCATCAATGTAAACCAAACTAAGATTGAAACCCAGATATTTGAAGGATTTAGTCACATAGTCTTCCAAGGTACAAATTAACTTTTATCTCCAAATAACATCAGTTGCTCTTAAATTCTCATACTGAAAATTAATTAACCTAATCACATATCCTAGATGATAGGTTAATCATTTCCATAGATAACCCAAAATAAACTTACTCCTGATTCCTAAAATCATCTAGCTAAAAAGAATTAGTCAAACTGTAACGCCCCGACCCTAGCTATCCAGAGTCGGTGCATTACTTCGTAACATTGTCATGATCACAAAAGATCATGTCTCGAAAGACCGATTAGTTTAGTAGCCTTGGAAACACTAGATACATTCATAAATGTTACATTACAACATAAGGTGAAAAACTAAAATAAAAAAGTCTTCATAGTCCACACTCATATCCTCTTCTGACTATCCCTGGATGTCATTCCTAAATTACTTCTTCACATCCTGGAAAATATTAAATCATTGAAAGGGGTGATCTCAGATGCTCAGTAAGGATAACAATATTGCGGAAGCTTTCATAAATAAACATAAACATTTAAGGCAATGTATAACTAAAACATAAGCCTTTTAAACTTGAACATCAACATAATATGGCAAAAGTAAAATGAGATAATGCCATTTACTTCTTCACATGGATATTCTACTGGTCGAATAATCACATGAAATATCATGAACCACTTTCATAATGAGGGAATGTATAATTCCAGACATTCTGAAACATTTTGGCAAGGCCTCGGCCAAGACGTCTAAAATGATTAAGGCCTCGGCCAAAACCATAATTTAAATTGGGAAAGGGCCTCGTCCAATTCCACGTCTAGTTGTCTCATGAGACCAACTGATGCATCAAGGAGCTATAGCGGGCTCCACCCGTCACTTATTAAGTCCAATACATTCCTCATATGAATAGGTTTAAACATATCATAAACCATAACATAATCGTATCACATAAAACATGCATAAAGGAAACATAATATTTCCACATTTTAATCACAATATATCAATACAACACATTTATATAATAAAAATTCTTTCAAAACCATTTTCTATACCAAAATAAGAGAAAGTTAAAACTTTGTATTTATTTTTCATTAAAAAAATGATGGCTTGTAGATGAAGCCAAAACTCAAATAATGGTCACGGCGGCAGAGAAGTCGTTGTAGCCGCATAAGTACGGAAAGAAAAACATTCCCTTTTGTCGTTTAGCAAAACACTTCGTATAAATAAGATTCATTTTGAATAAACGTAAAAGTCAAAGGGGTTTATACACTGTACAAAAGAAATTTGTGTATAAAACAAAATATGCCTCAATGAATGGAGATTGAGACGAAGTCCCTTAAAAAGATCATTTTTAAATAAAATATATCTATTATGTGTATTCACTATATGTACACATAAATAAAGTATAAATACAATATACAACATAATAATATCATGACATAATTTGAAAGTAGGAGATTAACCCAAAGAATGGAAGTTGGGTTATGGAATTCCCTTACCTCGTGTCCGACTTGACTCAACCGTTCTTTAACCTCCTGAATAATAAACTAGAGTTAATATATACCTTATTAAGAACCATTTTCAATTTCATTATCCTTTTTATATCACTTATTACAATGATATGAACATTCTGTAATTATCTAAGTTAATAACGGTCATTTTGTCGATCTTAGGTATTTGAGTCAAAAATAAAATTCTTATAATTACAAGTTGTTCATGTGGTGAAATATCCATTATATACAGAATTATATTCATGATGTAGATATCATATATATCATATATATACAGTATATACATTCATTTATAATATTACGTAACATTTAGAGGTAAGAAATGAAATGCACCGTTCATGGAGACGGTAAGCCGTACGTACGCATGAACGCTACTTTCATTTCTATTTCATATTTAATGGAATGAAATCATAATGATATAAATGTATAATATAATTCCAGTATAGTATAGTGTATAATACCATTTACTCCATCCTTTACACATCCCACATATGGCATTAACGATTCAAATCACTATGAGGGGGCGGTAGTCCGCACTTCCTAAAATGAAATTATCGCGTTTACCCATAATGGAAATCATAAAGTATGCCATAAATGAGAAATACAGAAGAATAAGTAAAACATAAACATATTATATATCATATATAAATATAGTGACACTTTAATGGTCACCTTTGAAGGTGTTATATGAGTGTTGAACAATCATCGTTTCGTGAGGAAGAAATTCGCCATCCACAGAAACTGTATATTCTTTAACCATTATATGTAGGTGTGTGTATGTGTAGCTATAATCCTTCTTATAAAAACATCCTAGAATATTGGGGATACTGGTGTTGTTACAAAAGAAATGAATAAAAAGAGTTTAGGGGGTTGGAGAAGAAAAATAAAACAAAACAACATTAGAGAAGACATTACCTCAAAATCTGGTAACTCTTTTTGATTTGAGCCAAAGGCTTCCTTGGGAAGCGTTAATCCCAAAGTGAGGCTTCTAGGAGTAAGAGGGGGAAGTTGGGAGAGAATTTGGGCAGAGGTTGGCCGAGCCAAATGGCTTGAAGGTGTGAATAAGGTGGGAGTGGTGGGGGCCTTTTATAAGTGGAGAGGAGGGGCACTTTTGGAAAGTAATGAAATGTTATTCTATTATACAATGCTTTTTGGATTCTAAAGGTCCCACACATGAATAATTCGAGGCTAAGGTGATAAGGGTTCGAAATCGCTTCATCCAATTGGCTTTGGACAAGTTTATGCCTTGGAATTTACATTATCTTCTCATTTTATTTAAATCGTTAAATAATGAGGTCATCGCTGCATCATAATTATGTCAGAGATAATTTAATTTATTTAATGTCTAAAAATTATAAAAAAAATACTATGATGTATGAAATCTTCTTAGATTTCCAATGACTATTTATAGTAAAAAATATGACTTGTATAACCCCATGTAAAAATTGTTTTAGTAAACAAATTTATGTTTGTGTCTTTTTTTGCTTTAACATTAAATAAAAGGTATTTATGTCATTTTCCAACTAAAGTGGCTCAATGGGGTCCCCAAGTTGACCCATGGGTTGTCTTGGTCGGCCATGACTCATACAATAGGATTAGGACAAGTTTCATGCTCATCTCATATTATTAAAACATTATTTGTACCTTAAACTACACTAATTACCTCTAATCGCGATTAAGAACTTAAAAGTTACTATTCACCAAAAAATTATTTTAATCTCATTGAACCACATTTTACTTCTTAATGACAACCATGTATGTCGGATTTTTGAAAAACAAATCACAGAAGTTGTAATATTTCATTTAAACGAAAAATCAGTTATTTAACTACCACTTAGTGGTTTCACTATTCATCAAAAATTGAAGTTTTTCAGAACAATGCCAAAATTTCACCCTAAGATATAATTGATATTCCGAATTCAAAAATGATGTCTATTTTACAAAATTCCAAACATATAAGTTGAATTAATTAATTTTATAATTAATTCCCGCTGTCACAACAAATAGCGTTTTTTTAAGAAACAATTTATATCAAAAGATTGGCAATTGTTTATGTCCAATTTCAATGTTAAATTAATTCTAATGACCAAAATTGGATAAAATGGTAAAAATATATTCAAATTATACTTTAAAACCACTAAATAGTATAATTTATCACTATAAATTATTTTTATTAAAAAGGTTGTTTTTAAGTATTTTTCACTATTCATAAAAAATTAGATGTTCTCAGAAAAATACCAAAAAATAAACATAGGCTAATTTCGATATTCCGAATCCAAAAATGAAGTCCATTTTGAAATATAAAATTTCTATAATTTTAAAAAGTGGTTATTACTATTCATAACAGCTACGTTGATTAGTCGCGGTGTTTTAGAACTCGAAGTTGCGTACAATGCAAGCCATTGCATTATTGAATGAGAAGCGTATCGTGGAAGCTCGGGGTGTTACATTCCCCACTCCTTCAATAAATTGTGTCCTCGCAATTTGAAATTCTTTCTTTGAAAATAAAATGTTGAAAAGAGAAAATACCTTTGTGGAAAACCCACATCGGAAATAAGATTAATAAAATTTAGCCTTAATAAGAGGGAAATGGAAATAAGAAAGTCACCACCAAATTATGATCTCAATAAGGAGAACATTGGTGGAAATTAGAGACATATAATCGGACGAAAAACGTAAATATTTGTAGGGAGTGATTGAAGTAATCAATCACAATCAACTGTCAAATTAAGGGCCTCAAAGCCTTCAATCTATGTTGATTTAAAATATCATCAGTTCAGCAAGACATAAGTTATTAGGATAACACATTTTTTGTTTTAATATCCCTTTACTAAAGTTTAAGAATTAATTTATTCATTGAATAAGAGATAGATATATATATATTTATTCTTGACAATTAGAGTTTCAGCCTTCAACTCATCTTTCACTCAAAAAGATAATAGAACTCAAAAATATTATACTTATCCTAATTGTATATGGTTCAAATTTTAACACATACCATTTATATTAGTAAAATTATTTTGTAATAACCAGGGACTTCCTGTAGGCTAGTGGTAGGAAATAAAGGTCTGTCGCACTATGATTGTGGGTTCGATTCCTGCAGCTTTGTCCGACTCGACGGGTTATGCACCACCCTGCAGGTTGTCCTTTTCTTAAAACTATAGTATCATAATATTCCAAAAATAATCATCATAAATTTTTTAACCTTAAACAATACTATCCAAAGATCAACTTAATCCACTCCAACCTTTATAGTTATCCAATATACTTCTGTCCAGAATTTCTCTAAAAGTTCTCTTAATTCCAAAATCAATTTATCAGATTCCCCAAACAAAGTAAAGTTTCACTTATTGTCACATACTAAAAATATAATTACCTTCATCATATAAAAACCTTACTGAAATCAACAAGTACTGTAGTACAATCCTTATATATATATCACATTATTCTAATAACCAGAATATAATCCATGAGTCCAAAAGCACCAATACATTAGTTATTCTGCTTCAACTGTAGTAACAGCATAAGATTGTCCTTGATACCTTGGCCTTTTCTGAGGTATGTTTCCCTGACGCTTAGGACATTCATTTGCATAATGACCCATTTCTCTAAAATTGTAGCATTCAACTTTGATAGCCTCTTTCTTTCCCTTGCAATCACGTGCCTGGTGACCTTTTTCTCCACATTTATAACAAACTCCCATTCCTTTTAGGCAAGTACCAGGGTGATTCTTCCCACAATTATCACATAATGGAAAATCCTTCTTTCCATTTTCCCTTTATCCGTCTCTTGTTCCACCATTCTCTTCTTTTCTTGCTTTGCTTTAAAGTCATGAGACTTAGAGAATTCCTTTTTCGTCTTGATAGCACATGAGAAAATATATTCATATGAAGAGAAGGTTTGTGAAACTAAAGCTCGACGAAGAAATGGTTTTAACCCATCAAAGAAACAGTAAATCTTACTTCTTGGGTTACGTATATAATCTGCAGCATGCCTCGCTAAACTTGTAAAGTTGGCCTCATACTTTGCGACATTCTCATCCTCCTTTTGTCTCAGACTCAAAAATTGTCTTTCCATATCTGCTTGATGGTCACGAGGATAGTATTTTTCTAGGAAAAGATCTTTGAACTCCCTCCATTCCATATTCAATACATCATCATCTTCCTTTGTGTTTTGAATCAGTGACCACCACTGATCGACATCTCTAGTGAGGCGGTAAACTGCCATGATAACCTTCTCCCATTCGCTACTCCCCAAGGCATAGAATATTTTCTCTAAGGAGTTTATACATTGCTCAGCTACTAATGGATTTGTACCCCCATTAAATGTTGGCGGTTGTTGCCTCATGAAGCGGTCTAACATTGATCCTCCACGTTGTGGATCAGGGTGCTCTATACGGGTAAGGTTATTATTCATAACCTGATTAAGTTGTCCCAGTATGGTGATTAGCTGATCGGCACCAGTTACATCACCAGCCCCACTATAATTATCTTGAGGATGAGGGAAATCCCTACATAGAGTGCGTACATTGATACGGTTTCCATTTCTTCCACTAGGCGACATTTCTAAACAATGGCATAAACTAGATCAGTTTATGAATCAAAATACATAACCCCATACATATAAAACACTTAACATAAATTGAACTATTTATGGATATAATCCATAATCGTAAAAATGTTTTTTTGAGGAAGTATATACTCATAAACCCTTCATAATGATTTGTAAAGAAAATGAGAGTTATCCTAAGCATATCCCCCGGGAGTGTCGTAACCAAGAGTGCAACAAGGCCCGTTGTCATGCACCAGTTCCCGTTCGAGTCTAGCTCAAAGCGGTGTTTTCGGGTTTTACCCCTAGGAACATCTGTGCCAGAGCCGCCTCTACATGCTCGGAAAACTCACAAAATCTCTACAATAACAAAATTCTTGGAAGTTCTTATATACTAATCCTCAAAGTCTATTTTTGGGTTATGTGCTCTAATAAGAGTTTATCTAAATCTAGCTTCCAAGGTTAGTACTAAACTGCCTCTGATACCAACTGTAACGCCCCGACCCTAGCTACCCAGAGTCGGTGCATTACTTCGTAACATTGGCATGATCACAAAAGATCAAGTCTCGAAAGACCGATTAGTTTAGTAGCCTTGGAAACACTAGATACATTAATAAATGTTACATTACAACATAAGGTGAAAAACTACAATAACAAAGTCTTCATAGTCTACACTCATATCCTCTTCTGACTATCCCTGCATGTCATTCCTAAAATACTTCTTCACATCCTGGAAAATATTAAATCATTGAAAGGGGTGAGCTCAGATGCTCAGTAAGGATAACAATATTGCGGAAGCATTCATAAATAAACATAAACATTTAAGGCAATGTATAACTAAAACAAAAGCCTTTTAAACTTGAACATCAACATAATATGGAAAAAGTAAAATGAGATAATTCCATTTAATTCTTCACATGGATATTCTACTGGTCGAATAATCACATGAAATATCATTAACCACTTTCATAATGAGGGAATGTATAATGCCAGACATTCTGAAACATTTTGTCAAGGCCTCGGCCAAGACGTCTAAAATGATTAAAGTCTCGGCCAAAACCATAAATCAAATTGGGGAAGGGCCTCATCCAATTCCACGTCTAGTTGTCTCATGAGACCTACCGATGCATCGAGGAGCTATAGAGGGCTCCACCCGTCAATTATTAAGTCCAATACATTTCTCATATGAATAGGTTTAAACATATCATAAACCATAACATAATCGTATCACATAAAACATGCATAAAGGAAACATAACATTTCCACATTTCAATCACAAGATATCAATAAAACACATTGATATAATAAAAATTCATTCAAAACCATTTTCAATACCAAAATAAGAGAAAGTTAAAACTTTGTATTTATTTTTCATTAAAAAAATGATGGCTTGTAGAGGAAGCCGAAACACAAATATTGGTCACGGCGGCAGAGAAGTCATTGTCGCCGCATAAGTACGGAAAGAAAAACATTCCCTTTTGTCGTTTAGAAAAACGCTTCGTATAAAGAAGATTCCTTTTGAATAAACGTAAAGGTCAAAGGGGTTTATACACTGTACAAAAGAAATTTGTGTATAAAACAAAATATGCCTCAACGAATGGAGATTTAGACGAAGTCCCTTAAAAAAATAATTTTTAAATAAAATATATCTATTATGTGTATTCACTATATGTACACATAAATAAAGTATAAATACAATATAAAACAAAATAATATCATGACATAATTTGAAAGTTGGAGATTAACCCAAAGAATGGAAGTTGGGTTATGAAATTCCCTTACCTCGTGTCCGACTTGACTCAACCGTTCTTTAACCTCCTGAATAATAAACTAGAATTAATATATACCTTATTAAGAACCATTTTCAATTTCATTATCCTTTTTATATCCCTTATTACAATGATATGAACATTCTGTACTTATCTAAGTTAATAACGGTCGTTTTGTCGATCTTAGGTACTTGAGTCAAAAATAAAATTCTTATAATTACAAGTTGTTCATGTGGTGAAATATCCATTATATCCAGAATTATATTAATGATGTAGATATCATATATATCATATATATACAGTATATACATTAATTTATAATATTACGTAACATTTAGAGGTAAGAAATGAAATGCACCGTTCATGGAGACGGTAAGCCGTACGTACGCATGAACGCTACTTTCATTTCTATTTCGTATTTAATGGAATGAAATCATCATGATATAAATGTATAATATAATTCCAGTATAATATAGTGTATAATACCATTTACTCCATCCTTTATACATCCCACATATGGCATTAACGATTCAAATCACTTTGTGGGGGCGGTAGTCCGCACTTCCTAAAATGAAATTATCGCGTTTACCCATAATGGAAATCATAAAGTATGCCATAAATGAGAAATACAGAAGAATAAGTAAAACATAAACATATTATATATCATATATAAATATAGTGACATCTTAATGGTCACCTTTTAAGGTGTTATATGAGTGTTGAACAATCATCGTTTCGTGAGGCAGAAATTCGCCATCCACAGAAACCGTATGTTCTTTAACCATTATATGTAGGTGTGTGTAAGTGTAGATATAATACTTATTATAAAAACATCCTAGTATATTGAGTATACTGGTGTTGTTACAAAAGAAATGAATAAAAAGAGTTTAGGGGGTTGGAGAAGAAAAATAAAACAAAACAACATTAGAGAAGACATTACCTCAAAATCGGGTAACTCTTTTTGATTTGAGACAAAGGCTTCCCTGGGAAGAGTTATTCCCAAAGCGAGGCTTCTAGGAGTAAGAGGGGGAAGTTGGGAGAGTATTTGGGTAGAGGTTTGCCGATCCAAATGGCTTTAAGGTGTGAATAAGGTGGGAGTGGTGTGGGCCTTTTATAAGTGGAGAGGAGGGGCACTTTTGGAAAGTAATGAAATGTTATTCTATTATACAATGCTTTTCGGATTCTAAAGGTCCCACACTTGTATAATTAGAGGATAAGGTGATAAGGGTTCGATATATCTTCATCCAATAGGCTTTGGAGAAGTTTAGGCCTTGGAATTTACATTATCTTCTCATTTTATTTAAATCGTTAAATAATGAGGTCATCACTGCATCATAATTATGTCATAAATAATTTAATTTATTTAATGTCTAAAAATTATAAAAAAATACTATGATGTAGAAATCTTTTTAGCTTTCCAATTACTATTTATAGTAAAAAATATGACTTGTATAACCCCATGTAAAAATTGTTTTAGTAAACAAATTTATGTTTGTGTCTTTTTTTACTTTAACATTAAATAAAAGGAATTTATGTCATTTTCCAACTAAAGTGGCTCAATGGGGTCGCCAAGTTGACCCATGGGTTGTCTTGGTCGGCCATGACACATCCAATAGGAGTAGGACAAGTGTCATGCTCATCTCATATTATTAAAACATTATTTGTACCTTAAACTACACTAATTACCTCTAATTGCGATGAAGAACTTAAAAGATACTATTCACCAAATTTTTTTTTAATCTCATTGAACCACATTTTACTTATTAATGAAAACCATGTATGTCGGATTTTTGAAAAACAAATCACAGAAGTGGTAATATTTCATTTAAACGAAAAATCAGTTATTTAACTACCACTTAGTGGTTTCACTATTCATCAAAAATTGAAGTTTTTCAGAACAATGCCAAAATTTCACCCTAAGCTATAATTGATATTCCGAATTCAAAAATGATTTCTATTTTACAAAATTCCAAACATATAAGTTGAATTAATTAATTTTATGATTAATTCCCGCTGTCACAACAAATAGCGTGTTTTTAAGAAACAATTTATATCAAAAGATTGGCAATTGTTTATGTCCAATTTTAATGTTAAATTAATTCTAATGACCAACATTGGATAAAATGGTAAAAATATATTCTAATTATACTTTAAAACCACTAAATAGTATAATTTATCACTATAAATTATTTTTATTAAAAATGTTGTTTTTAAGTATTTTTCACTATTCATAAAAAATTAGAAGTTCTCAGAAAAATACCAAAAATTCAACATAGGCTAATTTCGATATTCCGAATCCAAAAATTAAGTCCATTTTGAAATATAAAATTTCTATAATTTTAAAAAGTGGTTATTACTATTCATAACGGCTACTTTGATTAGTCGCGGTGTTTTAGAACTTGAAGTTGCGTATAATGCAAGCCATTGCATTATTGAATGAGAAGCGTATCGTTGAAGATCGGGGTGTTACACAAACTAACAAGGGACTTCACGTAGTCCAGTGGTAGGCGATAAATACCAGTCGCACTTTGGTTGTGGGTTCGATTCCCGCAGCTTTGTCCGACGCGACAGGTTGTCACACGGTCTGCGTATTGTCCTTTTTCCAAAACTATATAATTCATAAAACATTCCACAAAACAAGATAAATCGTCAAAAATGATCATAACATATTTTAACCTCAAGTTTATATCATGCCTTTCATTTTCCATTATAACATATAATAACCCATAATTATTTCAAAAGTAAGGATCATATAACCTCTAATGGTTACCTTTATAATTATTACCTAAACTTCCACATTGATTGGTCATCTCGTACATGATGCATTACTGATCATACCAAGGTTCAATTTGTTGATAATGACTCCTTGATAGTTGGTTTAGAACAACAATGAGTTTCCTCATTGAATCCCACATTTTATCTTGTATCTTAATTAGAGATCCACCATAATTTCCTTCAAACCTATTGTCACTTTGGTGCCTTCTAGATCCATCCATTCACTAAAAATAGGAATGTCAGTGTGAGTATATCAACAAAACCATCATGTACTAATGATGAATGTAAACACTATGATATACTTAGTCATTCACTTTATCTAAAACTAGGAATCTTTCTGAAATCCTAACAATTATGGTAATGTAACTTATGCTTAGAGATTACCCTAACCTCTAAAGTTATCTAAACCTCCATCTGATACCATCTATAAGGCCCCAGCATTAAACCTTACTTAATCTTTAGTTATTACAAGACTACACATTGAGGATCTTTTCAGGTTTATAGTTTTAGAGAATTAGATCATAAAACTTTTATTACATTCCACATTTAAACAAAGTGTTTACATAAAAGATAGTATTCATTTTTCCCATTAACGGAAACATATTTAAAATAAGACATGGATTCTTTCTTGACACTTCCTTGACACTATCAACATATCATGTACCCTTCACTTGACCTGTGAAAAACATTTCAAAAACTTGGGATGAGCATAAAAAGCTCCGTAAGGGATATAGAAAATATTGAAAGGAAACATGAGTACATGTATACATAAGAATGAAATCATACATTACCCATAAAACATAAGCACTTTAACATAACTTATAAAATCATGAATAAATCATAGAAATCATAAGACATAAAAGGTAACTTGAGTCATTCATAACATTCTTATGTAGGGATTAACCCTCTTGGTTACGTTTGCAATACCCACAAAAGTATATTCCTTAAACCTCTTCAGAGAAACCTTAACGTTTCACTGCTTCGCGTTACCCAATGCATTGGAGAGCTATATCGGGCTCACCTGCCCTTAGTTTATCACGGAACCACCCATCTTCATAATAATGCCCAAGAAACACAACATAATTGTATCACATTAAACAAACATAAAGGAAACATAACATTTCCACATTTTAATCAGAAGTTATCAATAAAACACATTGATATAATAAAAACATTATGAAAACCATTTTCAATGCCAAAATAAAAGAAAAGTAAAACATGGTATTTTTTTCTTTAAAAAAAGCTATGGCATGTAGAGGAAGCCGAAACTCAAATAATGGTCACGACGACATAAAAGTCATTGTCGCCGCATACGTATGACAAAAACATTCCCTTTTGTCATTTAATAAACTCTTTGTATAAAAAATATTCCTTTTGAATAAATGAAAAAGTCAAAGGGGTTTATACAATGTATAAAATAAGGATGTGTATAAAACAAAATATGTCTCAATGAAAGGATATTGAGATGAAGTCCCATACACAGACGGTATACATGGATTAAGGATATATCAATTACATAATTATGTGTGATAAACTAATAAACAAAATATAAGTGGATATTAAGTGTAAAAAAATCAGAGTTTATTCACTCATATTCAAAGAACGACTTATTCAAGGAGTACAAGCTTATCCTAAAGAATCAAAATTGGGTTAAGAAGTTCACTTTCAAAAATTTGACAGCCTAACGGCATCACTACAAAATTCAGAAAATGAGTTGATGAGAGACAAAAAGGGTATCTCATCACTTGGAAATAAAATTTAAATCACTAATGATATAGAAGAAAATATCCCAACATAATGTTAGGTTAATTAAAATACATAACAAAATATGTCTTTTAAAAAGAGGTGGGTGAAAGGTTCCCTTACCGACATGGGTATCTTTCGAAACATACACCCCGTGAAAGAAGGACAATACAACATTGATGTAAATACTCATAATAGAAATTATATTAAACAATGAGAAAAATAATGGGTAGTTCATACACCGCCTAAAGGGAATTGTGGAAAATGTAGCATAAATCTCATGGGAATAAAAGTGAGATGAAAAATTCCTTATGAAAACTCGGTAGCCTAACGGTGCCACTTAAACCTTCCAAAAATGGATTGATGAGATCAAATAGGGTCTCTAATAATATTAAATTAAAATTTACAGCAAGAGGAATATAAAATAACATACCCCATTATAACGAAGTGGAGCTTAAAATAAGTGACATAAAAAAGAGTACATAAAAAGAATGAGAGAGGTTAGATCTCTTAAGAAAATTCAGCAGCCTAACAGCGCCACTCAAAACATCCAAAATGGATTGATGAGAGACAATAGGGTCTCTAATAAAATGAACATAAAAATTACATCAAGAGTAATATAAAAGAACATCTAAATCACAAGAAATATGAGCTTAATAGGAATTACATAAAAGAGTTTACTTAAAAAGAAAGAGAGGAGTAGGATCCCTTACCTCGGGTCCGACTTGACTCGATCGTTCTTTAACGTCCTGAATAATAAACATGAGTTAATTTATACTTGCTTAATAACCTTTTTAAAGTTCATTATTCCATTTATACCACTTATTTCCATGTTATAAACATTATGTAATCATTTATGTTAATAATGTTTGTTTTGTCAATTTTTGGTTCTTAAGTCGAAAGTGGACTTCTTACAATTACATGTTGTTCGTATGGTCAAAGGTTCATTATATCGAGAATGATATTCATGATTCGGATATCATATATATCATATATATCTTTAATATACATGTATTTATAATATTACATAATCATTTAGAGGTAAGAAACGAAATGCACCGTTCATGGAGACGGTAAGCCATACGTACGCATGAACGCTACATTCATTTTTATGTCATATTAATGGAATTAAAACTAAATGAGAGGTATGTATATTTTAATTCCATAATTATATTCATAATTTATATGTAACATACATCATATATAATAATTTTAAATACATCCTTTATACATCCCACATATGGCATTAATGAATCAAATCACTTTGAGGGGGCGGTTGTCCGCACTTCCTAAAATAAAATTATCGTGTTTACCCACAATGGAAACCATAAAGGTACGCCACAAAAGAAAAATACAGAAGCTTAATTAAAACATAAACATACTATATATCATATATAAATATAGTGACATCTTAATGGCCACCTTTGAAGGTGTTATATGAGTGTTGAACAATCATCGTTTCGTTAGGCAGAAATTCGCCATCCATAGAAACAGTATGTTCTTTGACCGTTAGATGTAGGTGTGTGTTATTGTAGCTCTAATGCTTCTTATAACAACATAATAGTATATTGAAGATACTGTATTTGTCACAAAATAAATGAATTAAAAGAGTTTAGTGGGTTGGGGAAGAAAAATAAAACAAAAGGACACAAGTGAAGACATTACCTTAAAATCGGGTAACTCTTTTTGATTTTAGCTCAAAGGCTTCCATGGGAAGACTTCTGCCCAAAGTGAGGCTTCTAGGAGTAAGATAGGGATGTGAAGAGGAAAAATGAGCAGAGGTTGTCCGAGACAAAGGCTTTGGAAGTGTGGGTATGGAGGTAGAGGTGGTGGCCTTTTATAAGAGGAGAGGAGGGGCACTCTTGGAAAGTAAAGAAATGTTACTTTATTTGAATATGAGTTTCAGATTTAAAATGTCCCACATTGATAAAATTCAAGGATAAGGTGATACGGTTTCTAAATCCACCAATACAATAGGTTTTGGACATGTTTAGTTCATAGATTTTACATTATCATTTCATTTTATTTAAATCCTTTATTAATGAGGTAATCGCTGCATCATTATGATGTCATAAATAATTTTATTTATTTAATGTCTAAAAATTATAACAAAATATCCTGATGTATGAAATCGTTTTAGCTTTCCAATTAATATTTATAGTCAAAATAGGACTTGTATAACCCCATTTAAAAATTGTTTTAGTGAAACATTTCATGCTTGTGACATTTTTATTTTAACTTTAAATAAAAAGTTATTTATGTCATTTTCTAACCAAAGTGGTTCCATGGGTCCCCAAGTTGACCCATGGATTTTCTTGGTCGGACATGACACATAAAATGAGGGTAGGACATGTTTATATCTCATTTAACATTATTAAATCATTATTTTTACCTTAAATTACATTAATTACCTCTAATCACGATTAAGAACATAAAAGTTACTATTCACCAAAAAATTATTTTAATCCCATTAAACCACATTTTACTTCCTAATGACAACCATGTATGTTAGATTTTCGAAATTAAAAACACAGAGGTGGCAATGTTTCATTTAAACGAAAAACCAGTTTCATTAACTACCACTTAGTGGTTTCACTATTCATAAAAAATTGAAGTTTTTCAAAAAAATACCAAAAATTTACCCTAAGCTATATTTTATATTCTGAACTCAAAAATGATGTCTATTTTAAAAAAATCAAAACATATAAGTTTTGTTAATTAATTTAATAATTAACTCCCGCTGTCAAAACAAATAGCGTGTTTTTATGAAACAATAAGTATCAAAAGATTTACACTAGTTTAAGTCTGATTTCAAAGTGAAATTAAATCCAATGACCACAATTGGATTAAATGGTAATAATATATTCTAATTGAACTTTAAAACCAATTCAAAATATAATATAATAATATAAATAAATTAGATAAAAAATTGGTTTTGAATTAAAACACAACATTTTTAACTATTCATTAAAAAATGAACTTTATCGGAAAAATACCAAAAATTTACACAAAGTAAATTTTGATGTCCCGATTATAGAGAAGAATTTTATTTTGTCAAATATAACACATAAAATTTTCAAAAAGTGGATTTAAAAGAGGTTCTCTATAAAAAGGCAGTTAATCGACCTTTTAATGAATATTAGAATGTTTACACTTAAAATTGGATTCATTCACATTTTTAATCCTCTAACATTTATTATAAAGAGTAAAAATATTTAACAAACATATAAAATCATTTTTAGTTAGTTCTGTTCATTCCCGCCATTACAATGGCTAGGCGTTAACTACCATTTAAAATAAAATTATCTTATTATTAGAGTGCAACGTAAGATTCCCAAGAAACTCGTTGTTGCGTATTGGGTATGCCATCAAGCATAGTGTTCCCTTTAAAACTTTATTTTTTTTCACAAATATGGATAAATATAAAAATTTCATAATATTTATATAACTGGGGTGTTACACTTTTTCATGGCCAACCCATGACCAACTATCCAATAAAAATACTTCCATTACATTTAGAGGATACACATTAGACAAAAATCCATTTGAGGGAAACTTTTGTGCAAATCAAGAGGGGGTACTCCAAAAGATGTTCTTGTTTTATCTCATGTTTCAAAATTCATTTCCTTTTATTCTTACTCATTTAATGTTGTTATGATAATAAAGTAGTTAATCTAGTATCATATAAATTTTTAGATGATATTATAATTATAGGAAAACCATATACCTTATTTTATCTATTGAAAGAATAATAATATCACCATGCGTGCATACAAACGACTTACTGTCTCATCGCTGTAGTGAAATTTTAATTCAACAATACTTAATTAATATTTGTATAGTGATGAGTATAATGGATATAAATAATTAATATAACATTATAATTATTTTTTATAATTAATTTACAATCCAATTATATTCCATTTAACCATCATGTGAATGATATCGTCACACTTGCGTACGTACAACCTACCATCTCCACAATTCGATGTGATTAATTCTCCACAATTAACAATTAAAAATGATTATAAATTATATATAATAAATAATTATAAAATTTCATACATAATAATGAATATATATTTATATATATCATTTAAATTCTTCCTTTCAATTCTATAAGGAAATGAAAATAACACTAATGCATATGTACGACCAACAGTCTCCTTAAATGATGTGTTCAATTTCATTTATAAATCTATAATATATATTTCTATACCGAATATATATATGGTATATAAATCATGTGTTACATTATATATGTATTTAAATCATGATCTAATTAATAAGATCAAGAATAACAAGTCAAAACATATATGATAAATATACCGATCAGTACACAAAACATTGATTTAACATGGTAATGATAAATGAACCAATGATATTAAGTCCAAAGAGAGTTATATAAGATATCATAAATATTATTATCGATATATTTCAAGATTATAATATGTCCTAACCCAGAATATAAGAGTTTCAAACACATATGGAATAAATCATACCTAAGTTAAATGGTAATTTTGCAATCACATTCTTATCCAATATTTTTTATATGTAATTATTTATTTTGGATATATTTATCATCCATGGCAATGTTTTCTAAAAATGTTCCCACAAAATGTTTACAATTATTCTAGGTATTTTTAAGTAATTATTTCCCTTTTTTTATTTTACTACATTTAATAAAAGTAATCATCCTTTTGATAACCATACGAGGTACATTTGGAAATTTTCAGTAAAAGTACGAGGAGATTGTTTTTTGTCATAACCTACATGAATGGATTTTTACATCTTCATAATGACTTATTTACAGGAATATAGATTTACATGATTTCATTTTTATTTTCAATTAATTTTTTTAATTGCATGGAATTTTGATAAATGAAAACGTTTTTGAAGATGAAAGGATACTTTCCTGAAGAATTAAGTTTGAGTGTTTTATCAAAATTATTTTCCATATAAGATGATTCTATTTAAACAGTGTTATGTATATATCCCTATTATTACTATGATTTGACTGTGTTTGTTATGGAATGATATTTTAATGTATTATTTTATGATAGAATGGTGTTTAAGAAACCCATTTTTATTTCATTGGTTATGTAATGATGTATGGTTTATTTTTTATGGAACAAGTATGATTAATTTCATCATGAGATGAGTGGGACCTATATCTATTTCCAATGAATTGTTTAAATATTTTTATCTCAGGATATAGAAATGAATGTAAAGGTATTTCTATGTATAGGTTTAAATCCTATTGTTATTTGTGATCATCATGAATAACCTGGGGTTAAACCAAATATAAATTAGATTGAAATTTTAGAACTAATTTACCATAATTATGGGTTTTCAATCTATGGTATGTATTTCTCACACATTGAATACGGGTCATTCTCAATGGCCATAAATATATAGAACATATTAAACCATTGAATTTTTTAGATTCCAAAATTATAATAATTATAAATATTGATTTCCTAACTGAAAATATAATAAAGTGAATCATGACGATGGTGAAAGTATTGGTCGTACTGTTAAGGATACAAATATTGTAAAAAAAATCAACAGTATGTATTGTTATTCCATTATTTTTTTAAATTAAATCTATGAATCTTGACTTTGAGTAACTATAATACGTGATTCATATTCTAAAAAAATGTGATGATGAGGGATCTTGAGTAATGGTTTAAGAAAAATTTGAATGATTGAGGTGTATATGTTTCAGAATTCAATGTATATGTAATATGAATGTGGGAATATATAAGTATTTTATTTATAAGGATTGGAATGGATATTTTGAATAGTTCTAAGGATCCAAAAAAATTATATTCTTCGAGAACACTTGATTAAAGTAAATATAACCCATAATATGTCTCTTATGTTAAGATTATGATGTTTGGATAGAGATATTTTTGGATTTAAATAAATAAATTGGATGATAATATTTTATTTTTAATTAATTATGGAGTTTTTTTCATGGACTTTATGATATTATGGATGAATGATAAAACTTTTATTACGTGAGGATTTTATATAATAATTATTAAAAAAATGAAACATGTATGTTTTCAATAAAAATACAAGATAATTCTGGTTGTTACTATGACTCAAGAGAATACCCAATGAAGGTGTTCACATTTTTTCAATGTGACCAACCAGAGATATCTTATTATTTTTTGGGGGTAAATTTTTAGCTGATTTTTTGACAATTTTCCTATATTTTTTGGATTTTCATCATTCAAATGGATTTTTAGGTTATTAAATTTTTGGAATGTTTAAACGTTGGATAATGATTATTATAATAAAGTATTATCTCACCATATATATACTTATTCATGTTTTAAAACATGTGATAACTTGTTTCGATAAATATTTCTATAATGAAAAAACATCCAATTTATGGATCACGTGATCTACTAACTCTTTAGGAATAAAAAATTCAACTTAATTTCGTTCAATATGATATTAATTGGAAATTGTTCAAGGCACAATCAATGGTGAGATTATAATAAAATCAAGTAATTACTTATTCTCATATTCTTAAACATTATCGAAAGGATCTTGAAAATTAAAAATCTTATCATTGTACCTTCTTATCTGATGCATCATATGGTCCCGTAAATCATCACATATTTTTGGAATTCTTGTTGTTAACTTTATCCAACTTTAATCTATTTCACAATCTATTAGAAAAAAATACTAGATTTCTATTTCATATCCATATTTTCACATCCCACCAATGTTATCCTATGTGTAAACCCAATTATTATTTTCTTTGGGTATCCTTTGTGTTTCATACTTACCTTTTTAAATTATGTTTTATTACTAATTTTTATGATATGAGTTTTTATGAAATAAACATTCAAGGAGTAATCCTTTTATAACCCCGATTAATTTTGAGGGAGAAATTAATTTTAATGGGGGCGGAATGTAACATCATGGTATTATTGAGATAGAATATTTTAATTTAATTTATGTCTTATGTTGTTCTCTATGTCGAGATTAGATTTCTTTATACGCAACAACTTATTATCTTGCAGTATACAGAGAACTATATTTGGAATGGGTTACACAAAATTTCAAGTTCTATTGATAGAATTAATTTCATGAAAGACCAATATTACAATTTTTGAATTAATAGGAGAACTATTTTAGACGTAAATCCAAATTAAGCTTTCATTACATGCACTAGTGACTTGTCATCCATTACACGCTAGAGTTAATTTCCTTAATAGCTTTCATTTCACGCAATACAAAGTTTCACTAAACAATGATATTTATTAAAATAATATATAAAATAGCTGTTACAAATAGTATTAATGGAATTTTTAATTTTATATAAAATTAACTTTCATCTTCTGGTTTTTTCTATATCATGATAAAAGAACCCATAAAATTTTCTAGATAAAAGAAGTATTTCTAAAAAATTACATTTTTACACCTTCTAATGGTGCACCAATTTTCAATATAATTTTTAACACTTTTTTTATTTTATTTGAAAAAATAATTATCTAATCTAGAAGAAGGACAAAAACAATTTACTTTGGTTGAATTTTTTGTATTCTTTTGATAAAATTAATATTTTAATTAATAGCGAGAATTACTGCATTTTAATTCAAAATAGCCTCTTCATTTAATTTATTTATATTGTTATGTTATATTTTTAATTAGATTTAAAGTGTAATAGTATTATTATTTTTATCATTTAATGAACTGATATTCTGTGGAAGTAATTCCATATTTAAATTGGACAAAAACAAAAGAAAATCTTTTAATTAGTTTGTAATTCTTAAAAACCAGGTTATTGGTTTTGACAATGGGAATGAATTTAAAATTAATTTCTATTAATTATGTGTTTTGAATTATGAAAAATGTATTCCATATTATGAATAAGTGGTTCAATATTTTTCTAATAGGTTACTTTTATTATTTGGTTCATTAGGAATAGTAACTACTTTAATTTTTATTTACAATAGTTAAGGGTCAATCATGTAAATTAGCGTAACAAAAAATATGATAAGGATAATAAAATTACCAAAAAGCATGATTTTTTTTTATTATGAATAAAAGTCAAACCATATCTCATAAGGGTCATTTAATGTGATTTTTTTCATGAAAATGATGTAATTATTTTTTAAACAACAGAAAGTGACAACATGTCACTATATTATATCTTCTAACAATAATAATTTTAATATACTTATAAGAATGATAAAAAATTTAAAATAAATAGTCCCCAGAAATATAATAAAATTATAGAGATCATGTGAATTTAATTATAATTTCTAGATTTTAAATGATTTCCAAAAATGATGACACAATAGTGATAAAGAAATTATTTTAATGATAGAAATATAACCTGATGTTTTTAAAAATATTAAAATTAAAATTATATTAACTAATTAGTGTTCTCCAATACCATTATATGTTAATATAACATGTCATGAGTGTATTAATATTTTTTTAATTTACCTAATGTGTGTAATTGTTTTAAAGTCAAATAAATGAATAGTTTCAAAATTGAAACTATTGATATTTTATAAAAATAACATATTATTAAATTATTTAAATATCACAAAAATATTTAAGAATTACAAAGTGAAAATTATATGTTCAATAATGTAATTATATATCCTATTATGGACCATTGGTGGAACATAAGTAAATATTTATAACGATTTAATATTTAGAATATTATTTCCATAAATGAAATTAAGTAGATTAAATAAGGATAAATCCAAATGATAAGGTTTAAATAAAAATAACAACATATCTAAATTTTTTTGGTAAAAGTATTTCTACCCATAATTATCTTATCATTGACATAAATTAGTTTGGGAGAATTATAAACTAAAAATTAACTTTTAATAAATTAATATTTCAAGATTTTTCAATAGTGCCCATCCCATATCTTATAAAAGGGAACCACTCCTTCTATTTTAACCACAAATCATAAGCCATTTGGATTAGCCAAACACTCCCCAAATCTCCTCCCAAAATATATACCTTTTTCTTAGAGGCCACACATTGGACAGAAAGACATCTTAGGGATACCTTTTGTGAAAATAAAAAGGGGATACTCGAAAACAGGTAATGGTTTTATCACTTCATTCTAATTTATGATTTTCATCTATATTCTCATCTTATGTTGTTCCCAAAATAAATTAAATAATAAATTATCTTTTTTTATGAGATTTTATTATATTTATGGTACAACCAAATACCTCGTTTTATCTATATTATTAAAAACAATATCACGTGCATTCAAACAGCTTATCGCCTCACCTCCATGGTGTGATTTTCTATTCAACAATACATAATTTATATAGGTAAAATGATGAGTATAATGG
The DNA here is from genome assembly GCA_963277665.1 of Viscum album. NCBI lineage: Eukaryota > Viridiplantae > Streptophyta > Magnoliopsida > Santalales > Viscaceae > Viscum > Viscum album. The sequence continues at coordinate 1,047,752,020 of OY728130.1, read as the reverse complement.
ATGTAAATAGTTTATATAACATCATAATTATTCCTTATAATTAATATACCATCCAATTTCATACATTTAACCATCAAGTGAATGATATTGTTGCCTGTTTGTACATACGACCAACCATCTCCATGATGCGATGAGATTCATTCTCCATGATTTAACCATTCAACGCCTTTAGGACACTTGCAGTTTCCCCAGACACACTAAAAAAATGGGGCATCCCCAGAAAAGGATTCAGAATAGTTTCACTCACAAGAGAAGTGCCAAATATATTTTTCAGAATGAGAGGGTATGTAAATCACATCAGGACCAGATTGTGCTTGCATGGAAAGCCTAGCTAGACAAACTCACGAAGGTGGAGAGCTACTATCATGATTCAGATGTTGGGAAGGGGCATTTCCTCAAAGATAGTATGGTAGAATTCTCTATGAGAATCGGGTAATCTAATCTCTTAAGCTAACCGACTATGTAATCTATGAGTCTATTGTCCTTGTAAGGGTTCCCCCTCATCCCATGAAAGAGGGGTTATCAAAAATCAATAAAAATGTAGGCCTTAAGGCCATTCGGGTCTAAAAATGAATAAGCGATATAAAGTCATAATTGAATCATATATGATATCGTAAATATTATTACGGTTATTTTATAACTTAATAATAGGTTTAAAAGCACTATAAATGAGTTTTAAATACATATGGAGGAAATAAGACCTATGGTAAAGGATATGTTTTCAACCTCATTCTTATCTGAGATTGTTTATATGTGTGTATTTACATGGGATATATTTATCATCGATGTCTATGTATTCTAAAAATGTTTTCGCAAAATGTTTATTATTCTTCTATGTATGTTTAATTTCATTTTTACACATTTTGACTCTTAATACATGGTATGTATGGAATATTTCTTCTATTTACCATACAAGTTACTTTATAGATTTTCCAATAAATGTACGAGGAGAATATTTTTTTAACATACACTACATGAATGGATTTTTACATATTCAAATTTCTCTATTTACATGAATCTTCCTTTATATGATTTGAAGTTTATTTTAAACTAAATTAATTACTTTTAAAATTTAGTGGAATTTTTAGAAAGGAAAAAAATTTTGTAGAAGAAATTCTATTTTCCTTATGAATAATGTTCGAGTGTTATATCAAAATTATTTTCCATCTAAGGAGATGCTATTGAAATAGGTAAATTTTTATATCCATATGATTACTATTATTTTTTTGTGTTAATGTTGGAATAAAATTTCTATGGACTATGTTATGAGAGAATGATGTTCATGAAAACCATTTTAATTTATTGGGTTATGCTATGATGAATGGTTTATGTTTTTTTTGGAACATGTAAGAATGATTTCATTATATGATAGTGGGAGCTATATTTCCCACTAATGAATTCCGTAATGATTTATAACTCATGAGGTAGACATGACTTTCATAGAAAGTAAACCTGGTTAATTAATTTAGGGTTGCAATGGAAACTAATTTTTTTTCAGTAATATATGTACATAATGACATGTAAAGCCAGTTCCATAATGGAATTTATCCACTATGATCGTCTTGGCTGCAATTCCTAGGACACTATGTAAATCATAATATGTTCTTATTTTCCTCCAAAATTCCATATTTTATGTCAATCCTATCTTATTGTGTTTAATTTTCATTATGATCAATTCCTTAGGTACTACCATGATTTATTTCATGACTCAGGATTTTGATATTGAAAATTAATGTTTATGTTTTCACATTATTATGTTAATGTTTTGTCGGATGTTCTTAATGTTTAATCTTATTGAGAATTTGAGATCATGCTTTTCATGTTTTCTTTTCCCCATGAAATAAATAATTATTTTAGGTAGAAAACGTAATGGGGAAGTTCTTTATGGGATATTTTGAAGATACCTCACCATGTAAGAATATTTTGTTCTAATTTTCCAAAAACAATAGACTAATTAAGTCTTTGGGAGTCTTTTGTGGAATTTTTTATGTATTCTGCAAGAGTAATATAATATACATTTTACATCATGATTTTGGTTGTCAAAATGATCATGGTAGGATATATATGTGAAAATCCATTACTGATGAGTATTACCTGACACATAAATTATTACATGTCGAGAATATTTTCATAGATATAAAAATAAATAAGTGTGAGGCTCAAGGATGATGTGATTCTTGTTTATTAACAACTTAGACACATAGTATGAGGTAAGTTCAAGGAAAATCAGGGTAGTGAGATACTAAAGGATGAGATGAATTCATAGAGCGATGATCCAATGCCAAATATTACCACAAGTCATTATCGCATTGCTTCTTTGGTTTCCCATGTGACATGTTCTCATTTTTCCTAGAATGAGAAAAGGGGTTTATTTTTTCAAAGAGATGTCATTATTGGGGGATGTGATGCTAGGTTTTATTTCTATTTTCTAATGTTGTTTTGTGTCACAACAACATTTTTTTCAATTCGAAATCTCATTCATTGAGTATTTCATTATCAATGTTGTGTTCTGAGGATTTCATTTCATTTCATCAATTAATTCGAATAATTTTTGTTCTGTAATTAAAAAATCATGGTTAGTTATGTTTAAATAGTTTTTTTGGGTTGGCTAGTATTTTGATTGAATCCATTAGATGACCATTCAAAGAGTGAAATCACATGATTAGAGAAGGGTACCTTGACCAATGATCAATACTAACCTTATTCCAACACTATTCTAGAATAAATCCACTATCAATTGAATTCTCTAGAATATAAAACATAAATTCCTTAAAACATTAACTTCAATATCATGATATTAATCCCAATAATTATATATATTTTTCATTTTCTCCATACAAACCAAAAAAAATACATTTAAATAATCTTTAATTAATTTAGAACACACAAATCTTCCCTATGGGTTCGACACTCGGGCACTCAGTGTACTATATATCTATTAGTTCATGTGAGATTTATAAATTATTAAATATGGGTAGCCCCATTATATTTACTGATTCCCTATGAGTTTTCATTCTTTTCCCACCATTGTTGAGGAAAGCTACCATTATATTTATGTTATATAGTAATCTTGATAATTTTTTTGTTTTAATTCATTTGTTTTAAACATTGACTTTCCAGTATATAGTTTTATTTATTAATCCATTGTAGGAATACACCACTCATGGGGAGGTTAAATTTGAATATATCATATTAAAACCATTATTATAGAAGACTTTACACCACTAGAAAAGGAAAATTAATATCCATATAAATAATAGAACATCACGGCTAGAAGAGATAAATTCCAAGGAGAAAATCATGATCTAGTCTAGAGAGCAGGACTAGAGGTTCAATGAACAAAAGAAGTAGGAAAGCACAGATCAACAAAAAAAATTCCCTCTAACATGCGTTTTAATCTGAGTATTCTCATACCTCCCATCACTACTAAACATTTTTATATTGAGATGATTGTTAATGAAATGATCACACATTCACAACATTTCATTTTGCTTCCTCATAAAGACACCAACCAACACATTGGAAGTTTCATAGAAATATGTGACACATTCCAATTTTAGTATGTCACAAATTATTCTAAAAGACAATTCCACATCATATTATCCTTGAATTACAATTAAAAAGAGTGGAACCAATGTATTTATGCACACCCAATCACAACATGGGAGAATCTTGAATGAAAATTCTTAACAAGTTTTTTCCCAGCCTGAAAATTTACAGATCTATAGATAAGTAATTTAAATTTTCATTAATTAAATGGATAAAATTTATATTGTTTAGATGAATGAATAAAATATTTAAATAGTTCATTCCATCATCATAGATTCAAAATTTGGTAATTAATTCAAACATTCGACAAACTATTTTCATAGGGAAATCATTCTAAAGTTGATGGTGATGTTGGAGGTTTGATTATGTGACAATCACAAGATGGATGCATTTAGTTATTGGGTGAGATGTACATCAACAAAATTCAATGTAATATAGGATAAGGGAGGTCACATAGAGTAAACATGGTAGACAATAGCTGGGTTTCCACCAAAATGAATGTCGGGTCAAAGATACATGAGTCATTGATGGCCAATAAAAGACACCAAGTTATTTATTGTGAAAATTTAAATTATCTAGATTATAATCATCCTAATTATTTTCATTGATTGAGGACAAAAAAATTTAATAACATAGTCAAAATCAATGTCATGTATCTTAGGTAAGAAAACAAGGTTTTCAACCTAAGCACCAAGGTCCAACACTAACAAGCCAATCCCACTCAATGAATGAATCCCTCAAGATATTTAGGCCCAGCACCTGAGATGATATTAAATAATTGATATAATTCTAAATGTATAAAGGAACTAAAATAAGATATTTAAAAAAATCTCATAAACCTAACAAACATTAATGAGAATCATAGATTGTCATGTTGGTCAGATCACAAAATAATATAGTGAAATTCAAGCCCCAAAATTCCAAGATTCCAAGAATAGAATCCTCAAGAAGATGGAAAATACATATTACATTAAACATGAAAAAATATCCAATGAATAGGTATATAATTGTTTCTAAATAGTGAATAATAACCAATCCAAGTGAGTAAAAAATAATGGATAATCTTAGAAAAATAATGATGAAGAGAAACAACCACCATACTAACCTACAATTTAATATCTGAGTAGGTAAAAGAAGTTGAATATTGATGAAAATGCAAAAAATATATAGATATTATAAAAAAGCTAAACACCAACATCCCATTTGATGAGGAAATCACAATCATTCTTGTTTACTCAATGTTTATTATGGAATTGGTGGTGAATGAAAAGATTATTGGGGAAATATCCACCATTCCATTGGTAGGAGAAAGTTCACCAGTAGTACGAATCATCCTACCGAAGAATAATAGTGGTCTAGGTAGTTTTTTCATTGTGATTACTATATATTATAATATGTTTTATAGTGATTTATGTGAATTTAGTGTAAATGTGAATATAATTTCATATGAAATATTAATGATCCTAGGATTGACCGTGATAAAATAACATTGAGTTATGATTCAAAAAGGTGATTCAATAGAGATACATCATTAGGGGATACATGATGACATCATCATCAAAGTAGTTAAGTTGTATTTTGCATCATAATATTTGGTGATGTACATGGATGAAGAAAATATCCCAATAATATTGGTAAAACCTTTCCTAGATACATGAAGGGAAACTGTTGATGTTCATAATGGAGTACTGAGTTTTAGAGTTTGTAGATCAGAGGCATAGTTCAGTTTTTACTGGGCAATAAAGTAGTAAAACGAAACCATTGATGGAATTTCCTGATATATTCTTCTGAATGTCGAGGATTATGTTTTACGTTGAAGAATAGTTGAAGTAGAAGTTGTTGAATGTGATGAAGAAATTATGAAATATATATATAAATTTAATAAATTTTTAGGAATATGAATATAATTGAAAAACATTTTTCCAAGAGGTATTAAAGGATAAAAGGCTTGGATAGTCATTTAAATGCCATTAGTTTTTTCAAGATGGGAAAAGAACTACAAGATAGGGCCCATGGAAATTGATAAATTCTTTACCAATGGGAGTGTAAAATTAATTTTATAGAATGTTTGTTGACCCATCAATATAATGGAATCATTGTTTTGATAGTTTATGGATCCTAATCTTATAAACTATTTCATACCACAAACCACATGGATCTAGAGGAGTATGGTCGATCTAACAGCGGTAAACAAAAGATATTCTAAATGGTAACACCGATTTTTAGTAGTTTAATTATTTATTTTCATCATTTAATAGAAAGAACACATCCCTTTATATTTTAAATTTCATTAGGAGGACCTAATCTTTTACTATTGCAATTATTTTGGAGGACCGTCAAGGTAGGCATGATGTAGAAGCATGGATAAAGAGAATAAGATGTATAAAAATTACACTTAGTAAAGGGAATTTACATGTCATGAAATTATTTAAGTTGATCCTTTAAAAACCAAGTATGACGAATCAATTTAAAAGGATATCAATTGTTTCAATTTTGTAATTTTCCGTTGTACTCTATATTTTAATTGTTATATAGATTTAACTTCCAATTGATTTCCAACATTTTATTCTTGCATTACTCAACCATACTAGGAGACATAAACTGCCCAGGATAATCATCAATCCCTTAATATAAAATTCATTTTCAATAAATTTGAATGATAAAATTGGAAAAAATAATTATTTGAGATAAACAGGTTAATTCGGATTTAGAAAATCAAGATTTTGGGGTGAATGAGATTTCTTTTAATTGAAAATTTTATATGATTTAGTGTGAATTGAGTTTTGGATATTTTTGTTAATTGATTTAATTATTTGTGGGAATTTCAAGGAATATTTGTCCCAACCATTCATCTCATTCTTGATATATCCACCGAGACATTATTTATCATTCATTCATTTTTTTTATTTTGTTAGAAACTCTAGAATGTATTATTCTCAAAAATTCATTGTTTATTATTAAATCAATGACTCCATAGAGTCACATTTCAAATGATTGAGGCAATTTATTTTATTATCCCTTATCCTAAGACCACCATTAATTAATATTTTTTATGAATATATAATCCATGATAAGCCATGTTAGGTAATGATTCATGTTACAAGCATGTCTTACCCATTCCAACATTCTTATAAATGTTTTTCATGATATTTAATAGAATAAGTGTTAGTGATTAACTATATAAGGTGTATCATGATATAATTCATTGTATATTGTTTTCTAATGTTCATTATTATATGGTAAGAGGCTGTAAAATAATTTATTGTATTTTATTATTCACATATCTTCCTTAAAATTATTTTAAAAAAACATAATGATGAAAATGAAAAAATTGGGTTCTATTTTGGGAGGTTCAAAAATATGGATTTTCCCGTTATATGATCATTTGATCATATGTGGTTCTATGGAAGATGTGACATATTTCTCAATAAAATCATTCCAAACGATATAAATATATATATATATATATATAATAATTTTTTTATCCATTCCTTGTGCCTAAGTGTACCCTGGACCCAATTTGAGTTTTTTGGGATGAAGATCGAGTTGACATCTATAGAGACAGATTTTTTGATGTTATATTTTAATATCAGGATAGTTGGTTTTGAATCAAAAATCATTTTTGTGATTTAACCACTTTACATCATTTACATACCTACCCAAAATCCTTATATTCATATCTACATTAATGTTAAAGTCTTCATGAGGATTTGCGATATTTGTATTTCTGTGGTGGAGATGTTAGGTGGATTGTTAGCCTATGTTAAGTGACATGCATCTGGATTATGTCAAAAATTAGTTTTAAAATTTTAACATGATATTGAGTTGTAAAATTCAATTTGAGGTTAATTATAAATGGCAAGCTTGTTAACATGGAATTGAAGATTGAAAAAAGATTTTTGAAAATAATTGGTAATATCAAAAATGGAAAAGTAAAATACTTGGTAGGAAAGTTTCTTTGAAAAGTGAGGCATTCATGAATTTTAATGTGTGATTCATGAACTTTTATTTTTTCATTTAATCAATTAATTTTATTAAAATTTAATTTAAATAATTATAGAGTAATAATCTATTATAGTATGTAGAGATACCATCCTTGAGGACATGACTAATTTCAAGTGTGGGTGTATTTGATAGTTTTATTTGATGAATACATTTTATGATATTTTAGTATAATGATTTTTAATTATTTAATAAATTAATATTTCCAATTTTTCTATGTATTTAGTATTTTTTTGAGTAATGGAAGGATGCATTGGATGTTTGGAAAATGAGTGAAAAGGGATCGAAATGAGAACTAAATTCTACATGTTGCTGTTTTGATTCACTCATGTAATGACACCATATTTTCATGGATGTAGAATTGATAGAAAACATGAGTTAAATAGTTACACATCATTTATTTCATTACATGATATGATTCATTAGAAATATTCTACCATATTGGGAAATTCATGAGTCAATTACGTTCATTTAAAAGTGTTTACACATCATGTAACCTAAATACACATCGTGAATAAACAGTGTAGGAAAAACATAAAAATCTATATCAGATAAGGATTACAAACCGTGTAAATTTTCACATGTCCAGAATATTTCAATGGAAAAAATGATGTTGGGTATGAGGGTCGATGGGATACTTATTTATTAACCATCCAGTCCCATATTAAGAGGCAGGATAGGGGACTATAGGGAGAAGCACAATGAAAAAAGACGAGATTCATTATAGGAGTGATGTTCCATATCCCTACTTCACCCCCTATCTTAAAATCATTTATTATTTAGGTACCCATTATACATGTTCTCATCATGCCTATAATGAGAGATATTTTTATTTGTGTCAGGAAATATGATTGTTTGGGGGATGTTATGGTAATGATTATTTATATTTTATATTCTTTTATTGGATTCTAGCAATAATATTTATCAACTAAAAATATCAATAATTCTATATTGCATGATAATTACACTGTTTTGATGATTTTGTTCCTTTCCCTAATTTAATTGTCCTATTTTATTATGAAAATAATGCAATATAGGTTACTTATATTAAAATTGGGTTTTAGGTTTCTTGTTTTGTGATTGAATCTAGAATATTGCATTTCCAATGGTGAAATCACAAGATTAGTACAGGATACCCAAACAAGAATCCCATATTACCTAATTATGACACCTAACCTATATAAATCCATTATACATAGAATCCCTAACATTAATGGTTGAAAATTCATGAACCCATCATTTACCTCTTGTGATATTCATCCAAATATTTGTTGTTATTTTTTTTCATTCTCCATAAAAACAAAACAATTTCAATTTCAATTTCATTAGTTAATTTAGAACATATGTATATTTCTTGTGGGTTCAATTCATGGTCATTCTATGTTCAAAATTTATATAAGTTCTATTTTTATATTATAAAATTTGGGAAGCCCTATGTGAATTATTGACATTATACAAGTTTTCAAATACCTGCATGAGTGGCTATGGAATGTATATAGCTTCTCACATTGAGGTATGAACATTTAAATACTGTGTTATTTACATGATTTCCAATTTTTTAATGATTAAGTACTTTCTAAAAGATATAATTACGTGAATCTAAACATGTTACAGTTGTTAAGATTCCAAAAATATTGAAACTCACAAAAATTGAAAAATCGATTCAACCCCCCTTCACCAATTATTAGTTGTTTTTTTGTCCTTTGGAAGTCAAATTGGTATCATATTGGACGTTCCCTAGATAAATACTTATCATGGATATTATCAATTTTTCAATAATATAACAAAGTCTAACATTTTTTGGAGAAATTTTAATAGATTGAATATATGGTTCCTTATCTCTACTCTATGGCCCTAGATATTGTTGATGTTGTTTCAATTGTGTTTCTACCTATTGGGATATATCACAATGAAAATTATTTGATAATAATAGTATTGATGTTTATGGAATGACTAAAAAATATATCCTTATATTGTAATCAAAAAATAATAATATAAAGGTGATGGTTCTCAAAACATCAAAATATACGTTGGACAAGATGGAAAGTATTTTTATTGGGAATACTGAAGTAAAGTATGAAAACTTACTAATATACTATAGCATGTTTGAATAGATAATAATAGTTAATGGAGAATTTGTTAATGAGTACATCACTAGACTAAATGAAATTGTATTCAAGAATAGAGGGTTAAGGGATATCCAAAAAGATTCTATAATTATGAAGAAAATTAAGAGAAACATCAAAGACATGTTATATTCAAAAATTTATTATATAGAAGATTAAAATTATTTATCTATTCATGAGTTTAACAAAGAAAATATATTAATATGAGAAAATGTAAAATATTAAAAAATAATATAAAATATAAAATTCATTTATAATCTATTAGAAAAATGAAAATTTAATATAACAAATATGTGGACCCTTGTGCCTCCAATGATAAATATGTTGATGGGATGAATTAAAAAATAGTGTCTCTTATATATATGAACCATCAGAGTAAATGTGGAAAATGTAGAGATAAGTTTCCTATCAATTGTTTTGAGTGTTATGTAATTTGATACTTTTCTATGAATTCCACCGAGAATAAATTTGGCTAATATTTAGATTATTATAATGACAAACCTCAATGGAATATGTGTAATAAATGTTTTAAAGATGAAAATTCATCCATCATATATGAAGGGGAGTTCAATTGAGAGAATATGAGTTTGTTGAGTAAGAAAACATAATAAAAAACAAAAGAATAAAATTTCTCAGAGGCTGAAAGTTCAAAAATGTTTATAAAATTTCATGAAAATGTTGAGAAAGTGTATGACTCCTAAAATAGTAAGGAATAAGAAGTTGAATAATCATTCATAGAGTATCATCTCTGAACAGAACAACATGCTTGTCTTAAGAAAATAGATATGTCAAGAAATAAATCAGAGTAAGAATGATATATAGTGAAGAATATACTGAAGAAAGAAAATATGTCATTAAGAATGAGAAAAAATACATTCGAGAGATATTAATTTACAAATTAAAAATTGATGAACATGTATAGGCAATTGATGATATTGTTGGTTTTGGTTACCTAAGACAAACTATTTTTACATTTATTATATAAATATTTGTTGTATTGAATATAATTGAAACATATTATTATATATATATATATTCATTATTCATAAATCTAATGTAATAATTTATTTAAGTATATGTCTCATTGATAAGGTCATAGTAGTTCCTGGTTATGATAATAACATTGAAGTTCGATGATGATATTCCCAAATAATGTTATAAATATGGATAACATACTATGATTGGACACACAGTACATAGACGGTTATGTGAGAGTACACATAAGAAGATATTGATTCTTCTAATGAAGTTCTCACATGGTAATCTAAAAGATAGCATACTATGGGAAAAACCCACCAACATGAATTCTTAATGTTTTGGAGTCATATGATATTCTAATATATGAGCATGTGTGATGGTACATATAATTTATTATAACTATTTTTGAATGTGAAAACTCACGTCCATAAATGTATTTCGTGAACCATGATAATAAAATTTTCTAGAGAAATTATATGTATTGGTTGTTTCATGAGTAAAAAATCATTAATGATTAAGTCGAGGAGGAATTTATCAATTCCAAATTTGTGGAAGCTGATATCTTATCCCTTTAATTGAAATTGAGCTTTCACATTAAATTTCATGAACATGGTGTAAGAATATTTTATTAGATGTTCAATGAAATAAATATCAAGAATATATGTTGGTGACACGAATATGAAACTTTCTTAATTAAATGTTGTAAAAAAGGATTATAATATACATTGAGAGTTCTTATTTGGTTTTCGATGTTGTAACATTTAGTTCATTCTCATGTGTTCCCTGACACATTGCTAGACAGTAATCAGGGCCCTAAGACAAAACCACCTATTACCATTGATAAATAATAATAGAGGGTAACAAATTATGTTTTTTGTTAATCCTAATAAAATTATATTTGTCATTAATTTCGGATATAAATATTATTCTTACTTATAAGGTAATGTGTTATTCAGGTTATATTGATCACATTAATTAATTAAATATTTATTATTTGGAATGTGAAAGAAAATATTTATTTTTATATTTAATAATTTAATAAAAATTTATTCAATACATTGTGAATAAAAAATTTAATTATAAATAATATATTTATTTGGTAGTTCAATAAATGAAATAGGAGTTCAAATAAACCAAGATTTAGTATATTGTCAAATATTAATAAACATGTCTGTTTTATAACATTTGTTACTATGCTAGTTGGTGCTGGCCACAAAATAATAATTAGATAAATATTACAATATGTCATGGGGTTTATTAAAGGTAATAAATGTTATTTAATGGTATATGAGCAATAAAATTTTTTTAGCATAAACCCTAACTCTATAAATAGGTGGTTATTTCTATCGTGTAAAGGATCCAAAAATTGAAAATAGAAAATTATTGCACCCAATGAATTACACATCAACTCCTCATACTCTCTCTCTCTTAAGAACAGTAAGTGGAAGAGATATTTCCTAAAAAAATAATGATCCATAAATAATTTATATCATAAGACATTCGACTCACCACAATGGAAACCATAGATTTAGTGGTGTTTCTCGGTGATCCTAGAAGATTGTGTGGATCACCAGTAGATGGATTCTATATTTGTACCCTCAAAATTCAATGAAGGTAATTTGAATGGGTCTTCTCTGATGATCATTATACACCGATGAAGAAAGTTAATAAACACAAGTATTTATTTCATCATATATTAAATAAATTAATTTTCAATATTACATGGATGATCATTGATCATGGTTTTAGAAAACAATAATTAAAAGAAATATTAATAGATTTCCGAACATTATACACTTCTACTATTCCTGGAAACAATATTTGGTATCAAAGGGGGTATGTATAAAATTATATTTATTTATATGATTTTGTATCTATATGAAATTTTTGGACAGATTTCCATTTGTGTTTATTAATTCCATAATATGATTTAATTTAACTTTTTATCCACATACTAGTAATCATCATTCAGTGTTTCATTTTCAGAAAGGATTATGAACAAATGAATATTGACCATATATTCCATCAGGAATTGTAAATTCATTGGCCAGTAAAACGGGGTTACACGGTGTGCGGCCAGAGTACATGTTGTATACCCATGCACATTTTATCTTGATTCACTGAGAAATTAATAACCCATGTAGCATTTATTGAACACTTCATGTTGATCGATTCAACTTGGCACACAGAAATCAGATACATCGTGTGTTTCTAGAAAGCACACACTATATAGTCTTACTTAGTTAACACATCGAAGCCCTAGTTGTATGACCTATATATAAAATAAGAGAGGTACATTGTCTGTAGTTACATGAACATGCGAGGTATTCTCCCATAAAAGGACCAAATTCAAGGTACATTAAATTTTAAATTGGTAGAAATATACCCATTTATTATATATTATCACCCCATTTTGTGTTTGAAAATTTATTAATGGTTTTAAATAATTTTAACTTCTAAATTAATTTTTTGAAATTAATAAGACATTATTCGTTATTCCAATTATTTTCCATGAATTCCAATAATTATGGGTATCTCATAATAAGATTGAATGATAATTAAGATGAAAGAGAATTAATTAATTTAATAATTATATAATTATTGAAATCATGTTTATCATAAATAATAAATTAAAAAAATGAATACTATCTATTTACTTTTGCATATTTGTTGATTGTTTGATTATTCATGAACTTGACCAAGACCTGTTTATGTGTTGGATATTTTAATTTAATTTATTTCATGTGTTTTAAATTGTATAATATTAAATTAAATGATGTCCTAAATTTTATCCCTCCATATATTATTGTGTAGGACCTATGTATCTAATGATTCTTATATGACCCCTTTAACCAATTCATTATTTCCCCACAATTTATTGAGATAAATAAATACTAGTAATTAATGAATCCTCCCAAGGTGTGTGGATTTGGTTCATGATGAAACCATAATGATGGTAACCCATGTGACCCATAGGTTGGCATGTTGAATGTTATAACTCATGCCATCCCATTCAATAGGAGTTATTATCCCTTGGTCAAAGGTTTATTTATTTTTCAATCATTAAATCAACTCTGATATAAATCTCATGAACGAGACATTTAATTAATTATTTATTCGTATATTTAAAATTATTTATTTTATGGATGCAAGGATGCGATCACATAAATAAATTAATTATTGTGAAAATATGGAAAATAAATAAATGAACTATGAATAATTTTTTTTATCCAAACATGATAAATCAATTAATTAACATCTGATTAATATTAATTATAAGTGAAAATGATAAAAAAAATATAAAATTCATGTATAATAAATTGAAATCCCTCAATTAAATACTATGTCAGACTGATTCTTCTATTACATGATTCAGAATGAAGTTATAGAATTATATGTATACTTGGACAAAGTCTTGACACCTAAATTTATCGGTGCGTTATGATGAGAGTTTTGGGTTGAATTAATCAAAATTGTATTGAGATTAATGGAAAACTTACATTTAATAATAACAATAAGGAAAATTAAGATAAAATAAAATTTAGGATTTTATTAATTGGTAATTCATTCAACGGATCAAGGAATTGTATATCTATAGTTGGGAAAATCGCCAACCTTATTACGCTATTATGATTTTAATTTCCAAATTATAGATACATAATAATAGTAATTGAAATCGTAGCCACTATAATGGAAAATCAACCTAATATTCCATGTTCCATGGTGAGTGATGTCGACACATTATAAAATAGTGGGAAATTTAACAAATAAACAAATAAAATCATTTAATTTATTATATTTCACACATTTTTGTAATAATGAAAAGTTATAATCACCTAAAATTTTTTAATTGTAGAATAAAATGAAAATTTTAACTTCTAAACTATCTTTATGATCAATATTTGAGAAATATAACCTCATAGTGGAAAGTAACTTCTATTACTTGTTTAAACACCATCAATTTGTTCTATTCTTTGAAAAATAATAATATACACTTGAATCCTCAATACCTATTCTTACTTATAATGTGAAGAGTGATGACGGGTTCTATTTGTATGAATAAAATTTGAGTGACATGATCAACATTCAATGTTTGATGATTTTATTAAGGTCTATTAAGCTAATGATGTCTCCAGAAAACAAGGATGTTTTTTATATGATTGACCACCTATATGGTCCTTTTTAAGAGAGACCTAGATAAGAATTGTTTGATATTTCATAGGTCCTAATTTAGATAAATCATGGAAATGTTACCCTATTTGAGTTGCATGTTGTCAATATCAGTGGATACATTGAGTTCTTAGAGGATCTACAATTTAATCTACCAAAATAATTTTTCACTGACCTCATTCTGGAATCACACGCTCAAAACATCTCCAATATTGATCTGCATTATAATATAAAAAACATTGAGAAATATCTTCATGTTCTTCTTACTCTTCATCACATTGTAGATAAAGAGATAAAACATGAAAACACGTCCATTATTGTGGTGAACAAAACGAAAGGGAATGAGAAGACCATTAAGATAAAAGATTTATCACTACATTCCAAGAAGATGAAGATCATGGTGTAATAAAGGGAATGGGATAATGAATGTTTCACAGGTGGAAAGAAGGGACATAGGAATAAAAAATGCACCGATCCAAAGAAGCAAGGGGAAGCTTCTGGTGAATTCATTATATATTGAACATTATCTATATCTATAAATTGGTTATTAGATAAAACATTTGTTGATTACATATTTATTCAAATCTATGAACAACGAAGAAAAAAAATAATGATAGATGAAAGGTAAGTACTCGAGCAGCCAAAGGTGCTAAACAATCTATTATAGCTATCGGGGACTACCATCTCACCTTCCCGACAAGAAATTTCATGGGTTTAAAGTGTTGTTATTTTGTATGTATAGATACCAAAAATATTATTTTTATATAAAACCTAGATATGAATTTATTTATTTGAAAATTTGGGAAGAACTCTTGATTCTTTTATAAATATAGCATTTTATATGGTAAGGCATATTTAAATAAGTGTCTTTAATTGATGATTACATAGACCAAATATTGGAAATTTATTATGAGGTAACATCACTAGACTCATACCACTCCCAATATTGGCATAACCATCTAGTTCAGGTAAATGATTATTGCTTGAAAAATTTACATCCAGATGGATATTTAGATTCTATTTTACTAAAAACTCACAGAGTATCCCACACATCATTACAATGAAAAATTACTAAACCCCATTTAGTGGGATAAGTGAAATGGATAATGTGCTTATCAGATTTTTTAAAACGTATGTGTATGGTCAATTTCCTATTGAATCAAGGGGAGGTTACACATTTATCATTACTTTTACTGATGATTTTAGTACATATGGGAATGTAAAGTTAATGAGGTATAAGTTTTATTATTTCGATACATTCCTAGAATATAAGAATGAATTTTGGATCCATCATGGTAAGAACATTAAGAATAATCTCTCAAAATGTGGTGGATAATATATTAATCAATAATTCATTGAATATATGTGGGAGTTCGTCATTTTATCCCAACTCACATTCCTTTATAACCCTCGTTAGAATGGTTTAAGAAAAATGAAGAACCACACATTTTTAGACATAGTGAGATCAATTCTGATTCATGTGGGTCATCAATTATCCTTTTGGGGATAGGAATTATGAAAAACAGCATATGCACTGAACTGAGTGCAATCAAAATAATCAGATGGTATACCAAACCAATTACGGGTTGGAATGAAACCAGTGTTTTCTTACGTACATTAGTTGGATTGTGAAGCATTTGTTTAGGCCTTTTTAGGTAAGAAGCATTCACATAGAGGAACAAATTTTCTCTCTAAAGGCTATCCTAACTAAAAAAGGGACACAATATATTAAATACATTATTCAATAACGTTTTTCTTAATAGATGTCGAACATTTCCTAAGGAGGATGTTATCTCAAAATGGAATAGTGGGAGAGATATAGAAATCGATTAAGTCCATGATGATATGAAGTAGTTGGCATAGGAATAACTATGATAAATTCGCAATTAATAAGAAATTTTTTCTAGAGACACAATTACTACATTGTATTACAAGAGAGGTTTGAGAACCATAATGGTATGGTTTTTAGTCCCTAAATATGGTGAATCATTATTATTTGAATTTAATTATCCTCTAACCTACAAGAAAGTAGAATGTGGAACCGATGATTCCAAGTGGAATGAATCAATGAATTATAAAATGGATTCCATGTACAAAAACAATGTCTTGATTTTTCTAAACCCTTTAGTAGATGTATATGTCAAGGGTTGAAAATGGGTATTTAAGAACAATGAAGATATGGATTGATAAGACAGTAACTATAACGCATGGTTGTTATCAAAAGGGTTTAAATAGTATTAAATTGTTAACTACGATGATACCTTTTCACCAATTTCAATTCTAATATACATTAATATGTTACTTTCTATTAAGGCTTTAAAGTATTATATGATATTTGAAATGGATATAAATACATCCTTCCTTAATAATTTTCTTCAAAAAGAAGTCTATATGACACAACCCGGAGGTTTTGTGACTTCAATGGATTCCAACAATGTTTGTATGTTGCGATGAAACATTTATGGATTACATAAAGAATCCAAGTCATGAAACATTCATTATTATGAGGCTAGAGCATAATTTTATTTCATAAAGAATGATTGTGAGTCGTAGTTCTTTAAATTGTTTTGTGGGAGTACAAAATTTTCATAATAGTATATATCTATGACATATTACACCCTAAAAACAGTATACAAGTCTTGTAGTATGTTAATGCATGGTTGAATAGTTTCTTCTCTATAAATGACATGGATTATGAAAAAATAAATTATTAGGATCAAGATCCATCATGATATACCCAAGAGGTTTCTCAGCATATGTCAAAGCACATATATTTAAAAGATACTAAAGAGATTCACTATGAAAAAAATCTAATAGGGGATTACATCAAGCATTATATGGAATATATCCTTATAGGAAAATGTGTTGTTAAAAACATGATGAATGAAAAAAAATGACAATGATTCCATATATGTAAATTATTGGGTCATTCATGAATGTTATGATGCATACAATGATAGATATCACATATGAATTAAGTATGGTAGGATGATATCTTGTTTCTCCAAGAGAACACTATTGGATGGTACTCAAGACTATCCTTACATATATGATGTGTTCTAATGTTGTGTTCCTGGTTTATTGGGGAGAGGATGAAAATATATAAATGTAAATGTAGATGTGAGTTTCCAAACTAATCATGATTACATGAAGTCACAAATTGTTACATATTGACAATGAATGTAGGTTTTGTCATATGAATGTTCTGAATGGAGGTTGTGAGTGTAGATTCTAAAGCATAGTCAGAGTATATTTTGGATTCTGATGTATTTAGAGAAGCAGTATGTATTTACAACATTGTCAATAAGAATAATGTGGTACTTATCAGTAAAGATCCTAACATAATCAATTGTGATAATATGAAAGATGTTGATCATTAAAAATATCCAAGGTCTCATTAGCCAATGAAATACATAATTCTGAAGAATAATATATTGAGGGATATTTCATAGAGAGTTGATGTTTAAGTGAGAAATATATCAATTAAAGTCAACATGGAAGTCCCCATGACTTATTCCAAGACTGATTGGAACCTGGATATCATGTGAGGTCTAGTTTACTGAAGTAGATATGTGGTTGGATCTAGTCCATTTCAGATTTTGTGGATGTTTGTGTCCTCGGACGTAATTTTTTTTACATTTATTACAAAAATATTCAATGTATTGAATATTAATAAAACTGAATATTATATATTTTTTGTTTTTTTTTCAAGAATCTATTGTAATAATGCTATAGAGTATACATCACATTAATAAGGTCATAGAAGTTTCCCACTATGATGGAAACCTTGATTTGATATGATGATATTATCATATAATGTTCTATGATTGGATAACATACTATCACAGGAAACATAGTACAGAGACTATCTAGTTCAATCAATCATAAGTAGTTGATGCTTCTTCTGATAAATATCACATTTTCTAATCTCCATGATGGGAGATATTGAGAAAAAACTTGCTAGTAGGAATTCTAAATGTTTTGGTGTCATCGGATATTCCTATCTATGAGCTTGTGTGATGGTCCATAGAAATTTTTATTGTTATTAATTAATATCAAAACATGTGTACATAAATGTATTTTTCAAACCATGATGATAATAGTTTTTGGTGAAGTTGGATACATTGGGTGTGTCATGTGTGACATAATAGTAATTAATAACCGTGGAAGGATTTTAACATTCCATCTTTATAGAAGATGATATCTCATACCTTTAATTGGAATAGAACCATCGAATTGAATTTCATGTCCATGGTGTACCAATGTGTTTATTTTAGGAATTCAGTGAACTAAATATCAATCATATAGGTTGGTGAAACATATGGGCAAAAGTATGGATGGGATACTGTGAAAACAGAATTATATTACATAATGATAGTTTATACGGGGTTTTCAATGTTGTGACATTATGTTCTGTCCCCTAGGTTCCATGACCCTCTTCTATATAGTAATCTTAGTCTTTAGGAAATCCTTCTTAACGCCAATGAGAAGGAACATTTGAGGGTCAGACAGTAAGTGTTTCTATTGGTCTCAATTAAATTCAATTTGAGTTTAATTAATTTAATAAATATTATTCTCATGTAAAATGAATAATTTAATTAATGTTATATTGATCGCAAAAATAAAATAAATATTTATTCATCGACTTGTGAATAAAAAATTATTTTAATTGTTCAATATTTTAATAAATATGTATTCATTAGATAGTGTATACAATGTTTATTTATGAATAAAATATTTATACTGTTACTCAATAAATTATATATGAATTTGAATGGACCATGAAGAATTCTATTGAAAAATATTAATTAATAAGGATATTATATAATATTTTTTATTGTTCATGTTTTCACGCACCAAAAAATAATAATTATATGATTACTATTATGAGAAATTGGATTTATTGTAGGTAATAAATGTTATTTAATGAACAGTATGCAATTAAATAATATTTTAACATAAATCAGAACTCTATAAATAAGTGGCATTATTTATTTCATAGTGAAATAAATATTTAGAATATAGAATTTTTGTGCATAATGTCTTCTCTCTCAACTCCTCTTACTCTATCCCTCTAAAGATTGAGAAGTTCAAGGGATATTTCTTCAAGACCTAAGAATGAGGGATCAAAAAAAAAGAAAAAAAGGACATTCGACTCACCGTTCCAGCTCATATATATAGAGTGATTTTTATCATATATCATCATAGCACATTTGGATCAATTGTAGAGGCATTTAATTCATAGATCCTCAATGAGCTGTGAAGGTAATATGAAAGGGTATTTTTAGAAGATCGACATTCACCAATGAAGAAAGATCATAATCCCATGTATTTTTATCATATATTATATAAATTAATTTTAAATTTGACATGAAATATCCTGATTCATGGTTTCCGGAAATTATTATGAAAATAAATTTTAATATATCCCCCCAACTATTCATGCTTCCGCAACACTAGGAACCAATATTTTATTGTAATAAATTTCATTCTAAGGATGAAGAATAAACTAATTTTCATTATAAACTTCTTGATAATAAAATTTCCTTTAAGGAGATGAAGAAATTTTTTAAAAAATTATAATATTTGAAAGATTATATTTTTAATTGTATTCAGAAATTTGAAATAAACAATCTGGTCGAATCAACACCCAAAAAAATAAAGTTTCATCTTATTTTTCTAGTATTTATGTTTTCGTAAAAATTGTTGTCAAATAATGGGTGGAAATTTTGTGTGATAAAATTATTTCATCATTAAAATATGAGAAATCACATTGGAGTAACTTTAGTCCATCCCAAGAGTATGTTGAAGTAGGAATAAGTTATCATCCTCAACAACGATTTTATAGAAAATATAATACTTCAATAGAAAATCAAGATTTTGTGGCTATTTTTTTACTGAGATATCCATCAGAATAAGGATAATAATTTCTAGTGTTACTTTTCAATTCTCAGAAAAATGTTTTAACATTGTGAATAAATCTATGGAAGATGGATGAGTCACATTCACATCCCATAAGAAGTTAAAAAGAAAAAACTAAATATGATAGAAACTTTCCAATAAAAAATAAAATATAATGCATGGAAATTTTTTTAAAATATTTTATTGTACTGGACATCAAGAAAAAATACACATGACACTTATTTAATAAAAAGAAACTTATGGTAAAATAGAAATGGAATTTAAAAAGATGAATGTTGAAGAAAGATATTTTTATAAAAAGTGTATAAAAAATTAAAATAAAATAGCCATGAATACATGATAGTTGTTATTCATCACATCTTCCATGTTATATAAAAATCATTAAATATATTGAATTTCATGGTGGAGGTGTAGTTACATTTGGTAATTATTGTTACTTATAAATTAGTAATGAAAACTATTGAGATAGAAGATGATAATTTACAATATAATGAATTTTTATTTTTTGATGGACTAAAAAATACAGTACATAGTTTTAGTCAACATTGTGAATATGGAAAAGAATTAATTCTCAGAAATTTCTTCTGAAACATCATAAGTGATAAAAAATAAAATTTTATCAAAAAATAAGAAAGAACTGGTGGAAATATTTTTCAAATTGGAGAGTTTATCAACTCTTACTATATGATCACTGAAGATGAACATAAAATTTTTCACTCAATACATTTTCATCTTGGTAAGAATAACATGATTGATCATACTAATTTTGATGTTTTCCCTTATTTTCTTGAAAAAAACAGATAACGTTGTCTGTGTTACTTTTTAGAAAGGTATGTTGACTAACAAAACTCACAAGATTTATGAGATTCAGTATACCAAACCTCTTGAAATTTTTTAGTCCTATATTATGTGGACCAATAGGACACCTATAAATAGAAGTATATTTATACTTTATCACTTTTACTAAAATTTTCACTCAAATGAAAAACATTCATATTCATGAAACATAAGTCATAGGGTGTAGAAATGATCAGGTTTTTCAGAAAACTATTTTACATTTATATGGGGGTTATATAAAAAATTTTAGAATAGGTAATATAATGAAATTCACATGAAATAATTTAAAAAGTTATATGAGAAACCATGATATCAAACATCACTAGAGTGGTCAAAACACACCAAAAAAAATTGATTAATAGAAAGACATAATATAAGTTTTTTAAAAATGGGACGAATTATGTTTGTTTAATAAAAAAATCAATGTTCTACTAGAGAGAAGATATTATTATTTTTGTAAATATTCAAAATGATTGTTTTTTGGATATAATACAACATTATTTCATAATAAAAGTTATATAAAAAACAATCATTTAGGTACATCAAATTTTTAGGGAGTCTATATTTACTTTAAAAAAATATTTCTTATTTTGTAATTTTTTTTTGAAAAATCTGAAGAGGAAACTTTTATGGTTTATTCACCTAATAAAAGAAGTTAAAAATGTTGTAAAATTGATTATTAATAATTTTGGACACATATTATGTGAATGCAATTGAAA
The DNA here is from genome assembly GCA_963277665.1 of Viscum album. Lineage (NCBI taxonomy): Eukaryota > Viridiplantae > Streptophyta > Magnoliopsida > Santalales > Viscaceae > Viscum > Viscum album. The sequence goes on along the minus strand of OY728130.1, from coordinate 1,047,729,717 downwards.
TTCTATATTCCTTAACAAATGTTGTCTAGAATACTAAGGAAGAAAAAACTGGTGATTTGCAATGATATTAAATGTTATTCAAAACATATTTATCATAATTTATTAGAGTAATTTAATGAGTAAAGTTTATAAGGAAAATAAACATTGGATTTTCCTACCATTAAAAAAAGATATTGAGCCAAAAAAATATTCCTGGGAATATGAAGTCTCCAGTTCAGACTAGAATAAAGTGAAGATAAGAAAAATAGACATCACATATCTCAAAATATGAACCATAATCATTTTTAGAAGTTATTCAACCCAAATAATGGGTGGATTATATGAATAAAAATTTTGGTACATATTGAGAAAAATGAAACATTGGAACTAATTCCTCGACCATCAAATATAAATGTTAAAAAAAATGGTTTTATTGAAACAAGATGAATGAAACAATTAAAGCTAAGTGAAACAAATCTAGGGTAGTTTATAAATGCTATTCATAAGTGGAATATGTGTATTTTAATAAATTCCAACTATTTCAATGTTAGAAACAATTAGAACGTTTCTATTAGTGTTTGATAAATCGAATTACAATGTATATTTGATCGATGTATTGTTAGAATTTTTCAACGGAGAAATGGAAGAATGATTTTTACATGGAATAACTTAGTGAATTTCTACATGATGAGGAAGAAAACAATATTTGTAAACTAAAGAATTAATTGTATGGTAAATTTCAATCATCAGATGCATGGTATTCTAAACGAAGATATTATTCAAAAATGATGAATTTTTTTAATGGAATTGTTGATGGAAACATAAATTTGAATACTTTTGAATCCAAAATAGTAATTATAATTATTTATATAGATGATATTATTTTTTTGAGGATTAAGAAAAAAATATTAAATAATGTTTTCTGGAAGTGAAGAAGATTTCTGAGAATTCAATATTGTGAGAAATAACATTCCGCATTGGATTAAAAGTTCAATAAAAAGAAAAATACTTATTTTTATCTAAGGAAAAGTATGCTAGGAAATTGTTAATGTTTATTATTGTATATTGTTAATATGTTTATACTTCTATTTTAGTGAGTACAATGTTGAGTAAATATAAATCCTAAAAAAGTATGAATCAGAAAGACTATCAAAAGTTGATATAACGTATACATTACCTTACAGACTCAAGCCCTATTATTATTTATTATTTGAATTTATGGGACCTCTATAAATTTAATCCAAATGAATAAAATATATTTGAAGAAAATATTATTATGAGATATATACAAAGAAAAAACTCAATTGGGTATTTATGAAAAAGTAATTTGGATAAGATGTTTCATGTCTCTAATGATTCAGATTGGGCTAGAGATCGTAGTGATAGAAAAATGACCTCATATTGAATATTTTTCATGGGTGAATGTTGAGGGAGATTACATAGTAATAAAAAAAATTTACAAACTTTTATCACAATAGAATAATAATATCTTATAGAATCACATGCTTTTACTCTGATGTGGTTGATAACAATTCATCTAAAAGATTTGAATGAAAATTGTTCTAAACCATGATGATAATTTTCAATAATCTGAGTGAAATTGATCATTCTAAAAATACAATAAAATATTAAAGATAAAAACACAGTGATATAATATTTCCATTTATAACAAATTAAGATACTACTGATGATTTTTTTCATGATATATCTTAATGAAGTGTCAAATTATTGAAATCTTCACAAAAGAAAATTTGAAAGAATGTTTTGTTTGGTAGAGGTTGCAACATCATGTTCAACCTCCTCTAATGGATTTATAAATAAAATAAGGAGTACCACCACCATTATTTTTATTATGTTAAAAAAAGGGGATATAATGTTACAATTTTTTAGATTATAATAATTTTTTTAATTATTATACATTGTAAGAAGCATTAAAATATGTTTCATAAATGAATCTGAATATGTGGTTATCATAAAATGGGGAGAGAGGAAGAAAACATTGTGGAAACAATAATGGTTAGGGGGAGTTTATCTATAAATGAAATAAAAATTTTCTTCTAAACAGGGAATATAATTCCATAAAAATAATAATTTAGAAAATTTTGTGGTCTCATGAATATACCTATTGATAAATGCTCTGTTTTGAAAATAAAGTAAAAAAGTTGAGTTATGAAAATTCTCTGAGATTTGAACACATTGTTAACGAGGGTTGTAAAGAACCCCAAATGGAATTATTGAAGAACAAATGTGATTTTTTACATAAATATATTTTATTATTTTTTAAAAAAATATATTGTAAAATAATCTATTTGAAAATAGGTGAATGTCTAATGGGATTAATCATTAATAAATTCCATAATAAGGGGAAATTTTATATTATTGAAGATAAATCCAGTTTAATAAGGGGAGGAATATTTTATTAACTCTTTAAAAGAAGATCCGACTATCTCTGAGAAGGATAATCAGACTGAATCTGAAAAGCAATATCAAACTAACTCTGAGAAGGAAAATCAGGATGACTCTAAGAAGGAATATATTACTGACTATGAGAAGGAAAATCTGACTGACCGTGAGAAGAAAGATCAAACTAATTCAGAGAAATAGTAGCATCAAACTAACTTTGATAAAAATAATTTGAACAAAGATAAGTAATATAATCATAATAAATCTCAGAAAAATAATAATACTACATTTGAGATAGCTAATCATACTAAATATTTGAAAAATAATCACACTAAATTTGAATAAGATAATGATATCCAATCTGTGTAAGATAATCAGACTATAGTAGAGAAAGATAATTGGACTGATGCTATGTGTGATAATTATACTAAAGCTAAGAAAGATAATCAAGTTGGAGAAAAGATATAATGTCTGAGATGTGGGATTTCAATGAAATATTTAGAAGTCGTAAATAAATAATAGATATAGTTTAAATACGATGTGTTCTTCATAGTTCTAAAATTTTATTAAGAATTAAATATTGAGGCTTTAGGATTTCCTTATAAGCACATGTTTTATAATCTAGGAATAAATGAACATTTTTAAGGAGAATATTGAGAAAGGTGGAATCATATTGAGTTGATTAGATTATGTTATTTGGACTGTGTAGATTGAACTAAAGGGCATCAAACATATGACCATTAAACCCAAGAATATTTTTGGAGGAAATATAATAATGTACTTATTATTTAATTTTTCATAAATTAATTTGTAAGAAAAAATTTAAAATGAAAGATGATAGAATAAATTTTCTATGAGGATATGGAATGTGTCTAATTGGATTTGGAACAAGTATTATTCACATATTATTATCGTCTATTTATATAAACCCATGGGAGTGGGTATAGAATGGATATAAGTTCTAACATTTGGTAAAATCTTTTTAAATCTTCTATTCTATAAATTCATTTGAACTTTTTTATGTCTGAGTATTTACAAAATGATAATAATGAAAAGGATCCTAATAGTTTTAATGGGTTATGTTAATAAATGTATTGAAACTCATAACAAATTAACAATAGATTCATCTTCCCCACTAATAGATTTTTTATCCTTTTGAAATTAAGGTTATAAATAGTATTCAAACCTAGTGCTATACATTTTTTGACAAATCACTATAGAATGTCCCTGATTGAGTTTCAATAATTACAAAATTAACTCTAGAAAAATTTTCATATGGAATTTATATAATCGGGCGAATCACCAAGGGGTCTCTATGTTATCTTTATATACAATTAATGATAATTCAATGTGTATTTACATTAATTATCTATTTTTTAACCAATAACAATCAATAAAATTTATCATTAACCCCACATCGATTATTTTGGATCAATTACACTGATCTTTGTATAGTTCCAAGTTTGACCTTTGATCAGGTTAAAACCATTTATGGGTAAAAAAATGAAGAAATACACATGACGTCCTTCTATATAAGGAATGGATAGTATGAATATAAAATGAAGGCTTGTGGTCTTATAAATTTCCCAACTATGTTGCTGAATTTAATTAATAGTGTATTATGTGATTACCATGATTTGTTTATATAGTCCTTATGTATGATATTCTTATATAATGAATGTTAAAGGAAGATCTTAATGTTAATTTTAGGATAACTATGAGGACTATATGAAAGGAATATTTATATGAAATATTTACCATTTGTGAATTTTGGCTTTAAAAATATTCATTCTTGGTACATATATCCTATATGAACATATTTTATTCCATCCTTTAAATAGTAACCTTACTAAATGTTGACCCAGACCACCCACGGTAACTGAGATCCATATCTTCCTTCGATTGGATTGATATTATCATTTCCTTGTATAGAAGTATTAATGGAGGTCTAATCCAATCAACAAGGTATCCCATAAGGGAGTCAAATTACATTAGAAAGATGAATGTGAGGAGAATTTCAAGTGATTGAACAGAATGTGGGTCATTGAACCTGTCCTCACACTACCTTGTAGTGAAAGAAGGGTTCTTAATGTACAGTGATCCATCCATGATGGGACCAGGATGTGTGCTCAATCTTAATGAAATGGTTATAGCTTATACATCCAACCAATAGAATGTACATGATAAAAAATACCCAACTCAGGCTTTGGTGTTAGCTGTGGAAATATTTTCATTAGTGATATGGAGGAATTATCTTTCAATAGATAGTTGTGATATTTATAACTAAAATAAATGTTTAGTGTATTTATTCACTCTGAATGAGTTGAACATGTTAGATAAATGATGGTTAGATATAATCATAGTTTATGAATGCCCAATACATTACAACCCTAGAAATTTTGAAATTGTGTTTGATAATTTTAGTTGAAAGAATCATGTTTACTTATAAATGATAAGGTTCAAAAAAGAGATAATATTAATCAACATATAGAGGATTGATTATAATATCTTAAATGAAAAGGAATGATATTATCTTTCCCAAAGGAGTGTTCAAAAACATAATCAAGAGAAAAAAATAAAGATGATGAAGGAATAATTGGTTCATCTGGAGAGGATGATAGATGTTCTTGAGTTTAACATTTATTGTGATGGAATGAAAATCTTTAACAACCGTATGTGAAATCCATTCATACTGAATTGGAAGAATGATCTATTAGAGGAGCTTCATAGTTGTTTATTATTTATTCATCCATGAAATAAAAATATGAATAATGAAATGAAAGCTTATTTCAATTGGTATTAGTTGAAGATATATATTACCGAGTATGTATCATGCTGCATGGTATGTGATCTAGTCAAGGTAGAGTAAAGAATGTTTACATGGGTTTTACAACCATTACCTTTCCAGAATGTAAGTGGGAAAAATCACCATCGATTTTGTGATTAGACTCCCTAGAACATATAGAGGGAATAATAATATATAGGTTATAGTCGACCTTCATATGAATTATTAACAATTTATAAATATTATATATTAATTTTATATTCCTATGATTTATTTAATATAAATTATTGGTTTGGAACGAATACATGGATTACCACATTCTATTCTGCCTGATCGGTGTCCATGTTTTAACTCCAAATTCTTTAGAAGTACATATCAAGATTTTAACATATGGTTAAACTATGTATTATCCTTAGAAATATGGTTAGTATGATAGAAATTTTAATTCCATATAGGAAATGTTTATATATTTTCCTTGTAATTTGAAAATTGGTTCTGGTTGACACCATACTCAAGTCACGTTTTCTTGCAATAATAATATTGACTCGAGCATTCAGATGGATCCATCTGAATAAAACTATTGAAATAAGTGTATAAATATAATCGGATGGAATGATGTTGGAGAAAGAAAACTAATCGTACATGAGAAAACTAAATAAATGTAAGAGATGATTATATTTTTTTCTTCAACACATACGGGAAGAACAATTCCAATAAGAAAGTTATTTTGATAATCATCAATGATATATATAGTTCTTGGTCTTTAATAAGGTATTTCTTGGAAATTATCAATTGAAAAAGGTTAGGATATTTTGTAATGAAATGGGAGATGATCCATGGGTATATTATTCTTTTTGAGATTATGGATCTTATCAAGGATAATAGATTACCATTTGGAACTACTAACAAATCTCTCTCAAGTCCACAATGTGGTCCATGTATCTCTCATGAGGATGCACATACTAGATCCATCATTGGAACTGAAATTATCATACCATTTGAGAAAAACATTTCATATGAGGATCTTTCGATAGTGGTTCTATATTATTAGGAGAATGTTATACGAATTAAGACCACTTGTATTATAATTGTTTTCTGGTGAAACCAACCGTTTTAGGAAGCTATGTTGGAACCTAAAGGTATGTTGAGGGAGATGTATACATATCATTTAATGGAATGATGAAATTTGGATAGTGAAATTCATTTTAATTGGGGGTGTATATTTTACAAACTATATATTATATGAAATATATTTTGAAAAAAATTAATTTCATTGATAAATTTGATTTCATGCTATAATGAGTTTATTTGATAATTTTTGTTACATGAAACACTGATTATTAACAAACCTCAATATATTATTTTAAAATATTTGTATTTATTATATCAATGCAATTGAATTAGATGTTATGAATATGAATATCAAAATTATAATGATTTATGATTCACAAAATTATAATTTGACACATTTTTTAGGATTTAATTAGAAAAGAAAATATATATCTATAGAAAATAAACGAAATGTTTTCTGAAAAACTGTATTTTATCAAAGAGATTTCATCATATTTTTGAAAACCTATTATAAAATTAATAAGATTAACTATTAGAAATTGAATTTGAAAAAGGAAACATAATTATTGAAATCATAATTTTATAATTAGATTACAAGGAATAATTGATAATTTTTCGAAAATTTTTTATTATGAATGGTGATAATTACTATTATTTATAAAAAAGTTTAATTTACATATTTTATTAAAAAAATTGCTATTAATTTAATATTAATAAGAAATTACCATTATCTCAATTATATTATAATTAATACAATTTAAATGATTATAATTATTTATATGTTTAATTTTAATATAAACAATGTTTATATATTCAAAAACATTTCATTAAGAAAACTAATTTTTCACTGTATCTACCAGATTAATTTTAAATTTAAATATGTAATTAATTTGTATTTAATATTAATTAAGGGGTTTAATATTTTAAATCACGATAGTTAAAATTATCTAATAATTTTAACATAATGTTTTAGTATAATGAATTTTGAAAACAGTAAAAATAAGTTATCACTATTAATGTTAAAATGTTTAAACAGGGGACAAACTCATAATAAAAGGGAATTATCTTCCTTAAAATATAGATAAATCCTATTTTATTCCAATATTTAATTTCTATAATATTCCATGTATTTATCCATTTCAATGTTGAACCTTTTTTCATAGTAATATCTTTATCATTTTGGAGTCTTTTTGGGAAATTATCAATTAGTTTCCAAGCGGGTTCCTCTCCCCACTTATAAAAATACCACTCCCATAATATCCTATATACACTCAAATATCCATTAATTTATTCAATGAATGTCTGAAAACCCTTCTTAAATTACCTTACCATTAACTTGTGTCCTTGATTTTTTAGTAAACCTCCTAAATATTGCATTAGGTTAAAACATAAATAGGCTCTCCGAATAAGAGGTCGTTCTCTTAATAATTCATTATCATTTTATTCTTACTTCAAACGCAATAAATAATATTTAAATCATTATAATAAAATAACATCAGTAATATCCATATACTGATAATTTTTTACATTAAAAGTATGACCTATATCCATAGACATTTCCATCAAAGGTGAAACAAAACTATCGATCGTGTGTATGTAAGGAAACCACAATGCACACCAACGTAATTAATTTTCAATCACCATCTCAAAAGGTTGGGTATAATGATGGATTTAATATATTTACATTCTATTAGTATCATTATATCACTTCTATAAATAAAATATCACTTATAATTTTTTTACATTTCACTTGATGGGTGATACGATAACGTTATTCTTATGTTCAATAGACTATCGCTCTGTGATGAGATGTGATTCGTTGTCACTAATGTGTTATCTAGAAAGTAATATTGAAAATGTTAATACATATATATGATATATATATTAATTATGATTTATTTTTTAAAAAAAATTAGTTTATTAATTACATTTCATTTCATCAATTGAAATATAAAAACAACTTTCATGCATACACAGAGGCTACCTCTCAACGTAGGGTGCATTTCTCCTTTTATCTAAAACATTTATGAAAAAATATAAAAATTTATATAATTAAAATATTTTTATGAATGTCATGCTTATGATTAGGGATATGATTTAATGATAATAAATATTTAATGACTGAAATTATCTTACAAAAACATATATGAAAAATTAAGAATTTATTACCCGGAACTAGATTTTAACAAGGATTTTTAAATATATTTGTATATAGAATTTCATAAGTAAATAATTTACGATGTGATAGACATTATCATGGATATGTAATAGATTTATAAAAAAAATTCCTCTATATAGAAGGATTGAATTTCTAAAACTGAAGTCGAGGATTACGGTAATGGATTTTTGTCTCACTTTTATTTTTTATGAGACACATTCCATATTCACCACATATTTATTTTATGTGGGGTTTATAAATCCTAGGAAATTAATTAATGAAGCCTCTCATCAACATTATGGGTATTTATATATCAATATTTTTTATCTCTCTTTCATGGAGTTTACATGCTACCAATGTGGTAATGATTTTATACTTCAATCTCATTGTTTATCAAGATTGTTTATGAATAAGTATCCAGTATTGATATATTATGATCTACCTAAATATAATTATACTTAATCTACTTATCTCTATTTATGTTTTGAAAATATATAATTTACCAAAAATTTCTTCTCTTCTTGTACTCAATGGATCAATAATATGTTTTTTTTATAAAATATCCTTTCATCTTGTATTTGGTTGAGAAATATTTATCCTTCATATTCTTATTTTAAAAAAAAAAATTCTAGAATTTTTTAGATATTATAATATTATTATTTAATTTTATTTATACCCATGTTTGAATTTTTCACAAAATGGTTAATGTGGAATATTATAGTCGTTTTTCTATTAAGGATCTTTTTACTTTTACAAAAAAATAAAAAAGTATGTGTCTTTTTTTATATACGGAAGGTGGGGAATTATCCACTTTCATGATCTATAATTGTTTTACATATTACATTACTAGTTTTTTTTGGAAATTTTCAAATATATTTTTTTCATTTATATTTTGGAATCATTTTTATTTTAATTTTACATTTAAAGAAAATGATTCTAAATTCGTTTTACTTTTTTAAAAGTGTTTTTATAGAATAACAATATATTTTTAATGAAATGATTTAAGATATCATTATAATTAATTTCCTATATAAGATGAAATATATTTATGTTACACATGATTTAATATTTATTTTACCTTTGGATACAATACTAATCCTTATTTGAATGGTTTATGTTTATGATGATAAGATGTTTATAGAACTCATGTCTCTTAACCAAGTTATACCATGATGAAATGTTTATGAAACTAATTCCTTTTCCATGGGATATAAAATGATTAAATGATGGAATGTTTATGAAAATAATTTCTTTCAAATTCATTATGATATGATGATATAATGAATTTGTATGGTATTGGAGAATACAGAATTATGGTTTTGATTATATTATGAGTGAGACTATATAAACATAAAATGCCTTAGGTGAAGGTATAAACCTCATGAGATAATAATGGGAATCAAGTGGATGGTATTAATTAACTATGGGAAATAGGTTCTTGCAAATCCACATTGGAAACAGGAGATGAAGTGTGATTCACAATGCTGATGGTCTTGGTAGTTAACCAGAACATATGGAATGGTTTCTATATTTTTTATGGTGCGGCACTTTATTGACAAAAAACAATTGTTCATGATTTATTTATGATGGTTTATACATCTTATGGGCCATGTCCTTTGAAATGATAATGTTATATTCCATGAACCATGTTTACGATCAATGAAAGGTTGTATATGAAAATTAAAAATTATATTTATGATTGAAAACATGTATTCTAATATTATGATTTTATACTATCATGGATTAATATCAACCATGTTTACCCATAATGAAAATATAAGAACTCCTTTTCCTATATTTCCTTTTCCAAAGTTATAATGAAAGGTTCTAATTTGTTGGTGTTTATAAAGAGTACAATATGGGGAGTTATATGTCGGGGGTGTTAAAGATCTTTCATGAAATAATAAAAATGTTTGTCTAGTATTTGAAGACACTCAAATTACAAAATCATTGACCATATATTATGTTATATAATTAATAATAAACTAATCAAGTTTTATCATTTATCTATGAAATGAATTGAGCATTATAAAAAATGATATAAAGTCTATAGTTTTTTGAAAAATATTACAAAAATATTATTCAAGAATGAGAGTTCGTTTTTGAACATGATAAACATACCATAAAGAGGGAGAAATATAAATACAAAATGTAATGAGACATATAATAAAGTACCAAATGTGATAATAAAATTAAACATCACACCACAAAAATAAATGTGGATGACGTACAAACTCATTTAATTTAATTATATTATAAAATATACATTTTTATTGTCTATTAATTTTGTCTATATGTCGTAAATATATTTTAACACAATTTTATTTAAGATATAGAAGAATAACATGCATGTGAACACGTATACACTCATAGTAGTTGAAATAAATTTGTGAAAAAAATTAAGGAATTAATGTTAAAATTCACCTCTTAATATTTTAGTGACAAGAAGGAATGGAGGCTAAGGTTGATATGTCAGTGAAATATTTCTTAATGAACAAATTGAATTCATAATTATTTAATGAGGTTTTTTAAATTTGTTTAATGATGTATATTGAAAATATCTAATGATAAAATGGTATAATGAAATAAAACAATATATATAGAATTGAATAAATGAATAATAATGAGTATTTTACATCTCATAAAAAGTATTTTGTTTATGGAAAATAATAATGTATCACCAAAAGTGTTGTTTCATATAACATAATTGTGGTAATGGAAATGCATAGATTCATTTAATAGTTATGTAATAAATGGAGATTTTTCCTAAAAAGGTCTAGCATTAATGTGGTGGATACAAGAAAAAAATATGTGAATTGGGAATACTATTGTAATACCAAACATGATATTATAATTAACCAACTCCACACAAAATGAAATATAAATGATGTACCTTTTGATATAGAATATGGAAGGTTTCTTTATGTGTATGTAAATATCCATTGTAATTACCATTAATCTACTCCACTCCAAATTAAGGAACGTGAAATTTTATTTAATCTCTAACTACCAATCATTGAAAAATATATCTTTAGTGTCCAATTTTATATATTTTATTTCTTATATTTATAAAGGGGTCCCAAATGGTGGAACGTAATAGAAAACTGAAAAATTAGAAAATATTGAGCTATATACTAACATATATAATTGTATTTTAGACTTATAATTATTTCATTTTTAATGTAATTATAATAAAAATATAATTTCCTTCTCCATTAGTTGATTATTATTTTAATTAATTTTTTATAAAATAATCTGTTATAATATTTAGATAAAGGTCTTGATCGTTAACTCTTATCTTCTCACAGTAGTTCATTACAATGTTGTCGAAGGCACGTGGTGCATTATGGTACCAAGGCTGCCTGTAGATGTCGTGAGTTTCATTCACTTCTTGATACTAAGGCACATCACATTAAATTGATACATATTAACAAATTTCAACAATATTTTCCATTTAAAAAACATATATTCGATAAAAGATAAATTACAATACATTGTGACTGTTTTTGTGATGTGTTGCATAGTTTTTGGAGATGTTTACATTTTCAGAGTGCAATATTTTATAACATCATTAAATGTACTTTTAGTTTTTTTGATTGCGTGACGTAATTTTGTACTATTGACAATAGCCCCTTATTTCTTCCCTGATTTCCACCACTATCCCATGTAGCCCTGATCTCCACCTATTGTCCCCTATAGCCCCAAATTTCATCCATTCCCGATTCCCACCCCTATAGACTTGAAGAACCAGTTTCGACCCCTGTTCTATGTTTCCTTTACATCCAAACCTCCATATAATCAACTTTCAGCCACTATTTCTACCACTTGTATATAAAAAAACCCCGGTTTTTTAAGGGAATCACATTTATGAGGATTGGCACCTTTTAACATCCTATGATGGCACATGTGGAACATGCCGTTAGACAACCACAATGTGGTTGGAGTGCCTCACGAGCGTCAAGGCACTCCAGGTGATCAATGAAACACCTCATTCCATGGCTTTCCTCATCACGCCTTTGACATTAACGGTATGAATAAATTTAGGAAAACTAAATAGGAAATCAAATAAATCCAAACATAATAAAAGTTGAGTACCATTAAGGAATGTATTAGAGGGTGGGGGAGTTAGATTTATATTATTTAATGAGAAAATAGAATTCATAATTATGTAATAATTCTAGATAAATTATTTATTTGAATAATTGTAAACATTTATTATTTACATAAGTTAATATGGAATGAAACAGTACATGTAGATATGAATAAATTAATAAAAATGATTATTTCTCATCTCATAAAATATAATACAGTATTGGGAAAATATAATTGTTTCACATAATGTTCCATTTTTATAACATAACTTTTGAAATAAAAATACACAAGATTTATTTTATAATTATATTATAATTGGAGATGTTTCATAAAAAGATAATCATTCTTTAAAGCAGGAGATAAATGAATTCATATAGAAATTTAGAAAAATGGTGTAGAAAGAAATGTACTACTAATTTTTTTAATTTTCTAACCTTGATGAAAAAAATTCAGTCACCCAAGATGGTTTACTATAAGGCCTGAAGTATGCCTTCCAATATTCTAGAGGTTACTGAATATCAGTGTGTGTTTAAATTTGGTACTGTGTGGAGACTATAATTTCATTTCATAGTAACAAATCAGAAAAATAACAATATATCATCCCGAGCAGTAAATAAATAGATTACAGAATTAGTAAACAACTGATATATTAACATGGTTTGATAGTCAATCAAATGATATAAAATCCCAAATAGCATTGTCACACATACAAAAATATGGTCACCCACTAGGCTGACCATACATATATGAGTGAAATAATGTAACTAAATTAAAATTACATTGATATACTACTAAATCTAAAGAATACCACATAATTAGTCTCCAAGACACGACCAAGATACCCTAGCCTAATAATAAGAATCCACACGTGAAGATCCTCATGATCATGACACCCTTTGACTCATACTTATCCATCATGAAATATGTGATCAACCAAAAATTAATACATACAGTCTCCACGCCCCCCTTGGTTTCTATATAGTAGAGATAATTAATCTTTGTAGGCCACACCAAAGATGAAACCATAATATTCTTCCAAGAGTGCATTATCATGAAATATTCATAGCCTAATTGAGAAAAATATAGAATCCCTACCCTTTAAAACATACTATTACATGAGTATAAGAATAATTTACAACTAATTACAATCCATGTATTTTAAATTCAATGGTCTTTAAAAGATATGATACATACCCAGAAAGAATTAAGAAAATATAAAACATCTTTTATTTAATATCCATGGCAAGATCCAAGATTATTCTTATCTTCTATGTCTGGAAAGGATAACATGTTGATTACATAAATAATTGGATGATATAAGAATCCTAGTATGTGAATAATCATAGGAATAAAACATTAAACATTCGTTAAAAGTAACAAAATTATGACACAAAAATGAATGGAACATGAATAAACATAAGGAATCATAACATGTTTATTACAGGATCATGTGTTCGTGGAATCATAGAAAAGTGGCAAAAAATAAAGGATGAAATAATCTTGAGTCAAGTCTATCCACCATAACTATTGCACATGGAATTCAAAGTCTTTAAAAGGAACCAGGTTTAATAGATGTCCCAACATGACATCTCATGAGACTAAACATTACCCAATGAATAAGACTTATATCTGGGTTCACCCATCAAATGTAAATCAAAATTTGTGCCACATGATTAATTCAACATAAATAATATACTTACGGGTTACCCATGAGATGAAATTGGTATCATAATCATGTCGTAAGGAAAAAATTTGTGTTTCATAAAGGTGTCCAAGAAAGGATAGATTTAAATAATACATGGATGTTAATATTGTAAAATAGGCATATATGATCACAAATTATTTCTAATTAAATTTAAAATATTAAAACAAGTTTTAATGACACTTTATAAATTAGCCACTTTAGTGTGGTTAAAGAGAGTTTATTAGAGATTAACTAAAAAGACAAAATTTTAATTGATGGAATAAAAAAAATGAACTACGATATTTTTTCATGATAAAAATATATATTTTAGAGAAATACTAGAGACTTAAAACATATATAATATTTTACATGAAAATGGGTAAAAAATATGAAAGCTTCAATTAATTGAGATTTCTTATTTAGATGAAAAGAAAAGGGAAACTTATTAAACATGTATTTAAACATAATATTATGAATAATTAATATAGGTACATATTTTTAGAAGATACACACATAAATTTTGTGTAGTAAATAATAGTAATTAATACTTAAAATTAATAAATTATAGGTAATGTATAACTCGAAGAAAAAAATGGATGTTCATAAATAATACCTTACCTAATGTGTGAAAGTGTTCTACACTTATACTTAATGTCATGGTTAGTCAAATTAGAATTGATTATATTTTAAATAATATTATATTCAACAAATATTTATTTATTATAATTTTATTAGGTTAATTTATGGAAATTTCCTTGAGTTATACTGTTTAATTTTGTTGTTTTAGGAGTGTTTATTTCATGGGGTTCATGATTGGATCCCTAGGTTTTTATTATAGATGTTATTATCATATTATAATCACACTACATAAGATAAATTTATTTTATCAATTCATTTAAAAAATTTAAAATGGTAATATATATAAATTTATTTTTTCAAATGAGGATGATTCAATCAATAAAACATTGATGAAAAATGATTAGGTTATACTGGTTGTTTTTATGACAATCAAGATTTGGTATATTTTTATTTAAAAATATAGATATAAACTAGTTCAATAAAACTAAATATGTTTTAATACAAATATTAAAATCTTATTTAACCTTAAATGTGGTTTTATGACCATCCATGATGGTTGTAATGGAAAATAAAAATGCATCGTCCATGATAGTGGAAAATCCACAACTCATGGAATTTTTTTTTATTTTTAGAAAATAAGGATGAGTGAAGAAATGTGATGATGGATTATTCCATTAAAATATAAAATTTTATAAATAGAGTATTCTACAGTTATCTTTCCACTATAAGATAGGGATGTTAAGAGATTAATATTAAATAAATGAAAAATAAAAAAAATTAAAAGAAAAGGAAAGAGGATTTTACCTATTGTACTTCTTCTCCTTAAGAACCTCCTTATAGAAATAGGGAGTGGTATTTTGTTGATATCAAAGGCTCATAGACATTGGTTGAGTGGATTTGGAAGAGAACTGGGTATAATATGGACAAGATTAAAATTGTTTATGGTGCGAGGATAAGAGGTGGTGATGGGTGGCCTTTATAGTGGGGGAAAGGGATGTTTTTTTGATTATTTTATTCAATATTTTATTATTTTGGCTCAATAATATAAATATAATGGATTATTATTAATATTTATTGTAACTAGTTCAAGTTTATTCTTACTAACTTTTCTTACATCACACATACATCATACATGACCCTATAACTCCTGTATTTAGCTTATATCATAAATTACGATATTTCACTATTCACAAAAATTGAACAATTTTGGAAAAAATAAATCAAATATTCCATGCCATATTTCAATTTCTATATTTCTAAAATGGAAACAATATTATGAAAATAATTTTATATATGTGATAAATTTATTTTTTAATTAAAATCCAAATTTAGTCGAAAAATACCAATTTTTAAATTACTATATATTTTATAACATTTTGAACAATTAATTAAGCGCTCATAAAATTATACTATATTCATAAGTAAATAAAATATAAATATATGAATCTATGTTGTAGGAATAGATTTTATTTTAAATCATTTTATTAATTATAAAATTTTAAATAAATCATTACATTTTACAAAAACACCACCAATTAATTTTTCATTTATAAAAAATTTATTTACTTATATGATGATATAAATATATCATATTTTTATTTATAAGATGCAAAAATATTATTTATACATTCATATGTATGGATAATATTCTATTGTTTGGTTTACCATTCATAATGAGCACATTACTATTGCAATAGTTATTATACTATTCCTTCTGTAATGGTTCCTTAATTTCTATAAATGCCTATTATTCCATTCATTATTCATTTATTATATTATTAATATGTTATCTATGTGATGGTTATTTTATTGATACTATATAACATAATTATAAAAATGTGAATTTAACTGATAATATTATGGTTCTTTGCATTATTCCCCCATTATTAAATTTCTCTTTTGAAATTTTATTTTACATTCTATGTTCACAATAGTTTGGGGTACTCCTCCATTACTTCCTATAGTTCCAATGTCGCTTCTTTATACATATGGTTCTGCCATAGTAATTTGACTAGTTGAGTGGCCTTGTTGCGTAGAACATTTTCTCTACTATCCAAGATCTTCAATGTCACTACTGATAAGAGTGACCATTTTTCAATTCTGCATCCATTGAATTTATTAAAAGTGAGGGACATTGAGGTTAATTCCTATAGAGGGATTTGTAGAATTCATCATTCACATAAGACCTAGTAGGTGTATATTCTATATGATAGGATAGAATTTAAACATGATCATGATTCATAAATGGGATGATGTACCTGGGGATTTTCATTCCATTATTTACAAATCTCATTATATACATCCATGGAGATATGTGAAGGATTACCATGAATCCATCCATAAAATTATGGTCTGATCGAAAATTGGTATAATAGATCTTATGTCAAATTCTTGCTTCTTTGATGTTCTACTGAATAGTTTTCACATTTTCTACCATTTCGTTGACCATTTCCCGTCCCATCGGCTTCTATTAACCAATTTATTCCAGACATGATAGACTTATAAATATTTTCCTATAAAAGGATTCCTATGGATCCATTTTTATTCTTTATTTAAAATTACTATTGTAAGAGAACTCGGCCAGTGGTAGGTGTTGATCACATCCTCCATTGATGTATATTGAACATGATCTCAACATTTCTTCAGGTATATGAATAGTCCACTAATCTTTTCCATCAACTATGATGGTGATAAGTCATCATGATGATCAATATATTGTTTAGAGAATGTTAGATACTTTTCCAAAACATGGTGGATAATCATAGATCTTGATAATATACAATGGATAGTTAAAATCCTCTAAACCTCACCACATCATTTATATATATCCATAAAAGTTGATTAAGTGAAAACTAATCATAAATTATGAAAATAGATTTGACTTTATAATACATCCTATAATGACCCATAAAAAATTATTTCCTCTGGATGTCTTTTGATGTCCAGTGAGAAATTCCATTGTGATATTTTCCCATTTCAATTTTGTTATGGGTAATGGTTAAATCACTTCATATAAATTTTCCAATCAGACATCACATTCTGAAATACTAATAAAAATTATGAATATTTGGTGATAACATTCTTCATATTTTCTATCCAATAGTTCTCTTGGAGATCTCAATAAGTCTTTGTGCATCATTTTTCAATATACAATGTTGATCTATGTGCATCATTGAAAAGTTATTTCCATGTTGTTGGATTTTATGATACACATAATAATGACCAAAATCATATTAATTTGCCCTTAGCAATTTTGAACAATGTGGGTTTCCAAATTCTGATAACTTAAACTTTCATTTCGATTTATTCATCATTTATTAGAGCATCATTTATTTTATCCATCATGTATTTTTGGGAAATCATTTGATAAAGGATTGATGAGTTTCAATCTTAATCATTCTCATTCTCATACCTTGTTAGTCTAATAAGATTGGATCCTTCTCAATTATCATCATTGATAATGTTGACGGTTCTATTAATCTCAGAGCGTCTTCATCTTTATATGATATATCAGTATGTTTGTTAATTAAGTAGTCATTATCCTTAAGGATATATAACAAAAATAATTGGTGAATATTAATCTTCTTTTATGTGAATATTTATTTTAAGATCTTATGATCTGTATATACGCCACACTTCTTCAAATATAGTTAATTCCCCCAAATTTTCAATATAAAGATCATAGCCCCCAACTCTAGATCACATGTGGTATTATTTATATAATTTATTATAAAATTATGTGAATTGTAGGTATCACTTTATCATTTTTCATCACTACACTTCTTAATCCCTAATTTATGGAATATATATATACCACTAATTGTATGCCGCTTGTCGGGAGTGAGTACTAGTGAAGTGATAATCCATTTTTCCAAAACATGGAATCAGTATTCACATTCCCTCTTCTAGATAAACTGTAGAGTCCCGAAGCTTGACGTAAATGGACATTATATTACTTTTGCGGAATAATTAATATATAACAAAAACAGACACACAAGGACTGTAATAGTTTAGTGTCTTTGGAAACTTGGAACCTAATCTTCTAATCGTGGTGAAAGATATTCAACATCTCCCACAAAGATCTTCCCCTTTTGTTTTCTTACCTAAAACCTTTCTTTATATCCTAGGGAAAAGAAAAAATATAAATGGTGAGATCAAATGCTCAGTATGGGTATGCATGGATAAAATAAAACAAATAATATACATTTGAACTTAAAAACATGAACATAATGTTTAAACATCAAAAGCTTGAGCAATGACATAAAACATGTAAGTACGTAAGGAATAGTTCATAAAGAAACATTAAGCTTGATAAAATAGTATGGGAGTAAAACATGTAATTTTGGTAACCATTCAGAACATGTTATGATTTCCATAGTAGCAAAGACATTGCTGCCAAGGCCATCTTAGTGGACGAAGTCCCTTTCTGAATCGAGTTCACTCCTCGATTCAGTCCTGTAACACTGAACCAGATTAACTTACCGTTCCAGCCATGTCTATATCATGAGATATAAATCTTTACCCAATGCATTGGTGGTAGATATAGGTCCCACCCATCTCATAATGAAATCATTCTTACATGTTCCATAAAATAAACATACATCATTCAGAAAAACCCAATGAATAAAATGGGTTTCATAAACATCATCCCATCATCACATAATCCATATAAAAGAAATGGATATCATTTCATAATAAGAAAGGTGAAACCATGTAAATCATAGAGACATTATAATTGAAACATACACATATGAAATAATGTTATCTTAGATGAAAAGTGGTTTTTGACAAAACACTTGAAATGAATTCTTGAGGAAAATATCCTTTCTTCTTCAAAATCATTTTCTTTTCACAAAATTCCATGGAATTTTAAGAGAATAGGATTTTGTTTAAAATAGTCATGAAATATATTTGGAGGAATCTTCATTAAAATAAGGCTTTATAAAACCGTAAAAATTCTTTCATGCTTTATACGTTAAAAAACATTCTTCTCGTACTTTTTTCAGAAAAGTCGAAAAGTATCTTGGATGGTAAATACAAGAAAGATTCCTTCCATACCATGGGGTAAAATTCAAAATGGGTAAAAAGGAATTTAAACATACATGATAACACTTTTACAAAACATGGACATGGATGATAGCAATAACCCCAGTAAATACTTACAAATAAGTAATCTTGGATAAAATGATATTTGCAACATTATCCCTTACCTTAGGTCCGATTTGCTTTGTACGTATCTAAACCTCCTGTATAATGATTTAAATAATTTCAATGACTTATTATAGAATCATATTCATTGTTATTATATCATATATGGTTCACTTATAACTTTATATTACCCATTGTTTTGTAAATTCATGTTAAATTAGCGTTTTGGGTAAAATCATTTCATTTATCGTATGTGTTTCGACTTGTCGTTCTTTATATTAATACTTATATCCTGATTTACATAATTCTATAATGTAAAACATTATTTATATATAATATATATTCATCATATACATATATATATATTATAGATCGATAAAAGTATTGAAATACACCGTTAATGGAGACGGTAGGTCGTACGTACGCATGAACGTTGTTTTCGTTTCATTATAGAAATGAATTAAACTAAATAGATGACATACATATATATATACATAAATCCAGTAGTATTCATATATTTATTTATTATTCATTATATAAACTTTATGATCATTCATGTATGGTTAACATGGAGAATGAATCTCATCGCGTCGTAGAGACGGTATTCCGTACGTACGCACGAGCGATGATATAGTTCCCATAATTGTTGAATAGAATTAGAGTGGATGAAATAATATATCATAATTAGTATGATGCTATAATAACCATATATAGTTATTCTTTACACCATTATACCCATCCATCTAAGGTGTTGGTGGAAAAACAGATTTCACCAATGTATTGGTGGGAGATATAGGTCCCACCCATATTTTTATTATGTTATATATGTGATGTTTATGTAATTTATTCTATATAATATAAATTTTGAATTGAAAATTCGATTGATAAAAGTATTTTTTATTACAATACAACTGGATTACAAACAAATACCAATATCATAAGCATGTCCCAGACAAGTCCATGGGTATGTAATACTGCTCATCTAGATAGAGTGCTATCTTATAATAATATAAGTATGAATGTATATATATATATATATCAACATTTCAACACATACATAGCTATATAAGAATCTCATAAAAACAAGAGAAACTAAATCCATTTTAGATCTTTCCACACTTGATCTAATCAACAAGACATCATA
The DNA here is from genome assembly GCA_963277665.1 of Viscum album. NCBI lineage: Eukaryota > Viridiplantae > Streptophyta > Magnoliopsida > Santalales > Viscaceae > Viscum > Viscum album. Next base: position 1,047,708,674 of record OY728130.1, on the reverse strand, counting down.
TAAAAATGGAAGTAAGACAAATATCATTCCACCCAATATTCACATAAATAATTCAATATGTGGGTCTATAAACCAGAGAGAAAATAAATTTTGTTTCTAGTTCAATAAATTTCATTCAGTAAGATACATCAACATTGGGGAATACTCATCATAGCCTTGGGTTCACCGATACATGACTCTAATCACTATATGTAATAATGTTTTATACCAACATAGGATTCTATACATGTTCACCATGTTGGATGTTATTCCAATCATGCCATTTAAATCCATTCTGATGTCTGAATCCCAAGTCCCAATCCATAGTAATTCATGATTTTGTGACTAATATGATACCATTGGAGATGAGTTGTAGAAAATCGATATATGAAATTTTCTCTAGATCATATACATGGTTGACATTCATTCACATTAATATCTCAACAACCGCAACCCTAGGATGTTCCTCTATGAGATATTGTAGTCATAATTCATCTACTCGATCATAGGTGTCATCCTATGAATCGGTTGAGGAGAGCATAATCATCCATAGAGTACATAAAAACATCAATCCTACAAGTCCATCCAAGGAATTATTATAATGGGAATCCAATTATCACTCAAGGTGTATAATAATCCATATGGACTATGAGTCTGTCCAAGGCATTCCTTCCACATGAATCCAAGTATCACTCAAGTTGCATAAAAAACCATCTAGACTATGATTCCATCAAGTTCATTACAATATTAGGAATCCATATATCACTGAAGGAAAATAGTAAAAAAAATAGCATATTAGTTCATCCTAGGAATCACTGCAATGGTAATCTAAGTATCCTTCAAGGAATAAAATGTATTTTGGATCCAATGAGTATAAATTCCCAAATCATCCCTTTTAGCATTGGTAGAGTAATCATGTATCTGAAACATAAGGGTTGGTTCCAATCTGCAAAATATTATAAGGAATCCTCTCTTGTAAGGATCAAAATCCAGATCCCTGTAGGAATGTCTAGGCATCCCAACAGATAGTGCATCTCCTCAGGCTCGTCAGCCAAAATTTAGGAAGAATCTCTACATAATATCGTCAGTAACAATTTTAATGATAAATAATGATTTAGGGTGGTTGGATATATAATCCCTCCAATACTACTACAACCCCATGGTATTACATATTTAGTATAGGTTCTATGGTTACACATGTGACCATCTCTACCCAAACCTGACATACTAGCTTACGGTTTTTCAAACAATATGGCACCCAATGTGGAAATTAAGTAAAAAATATGTGAGTAATACTACTTTTAATCCTTTAAATGGTACATAGAAAAATTAATCATGCATGGGACCCTCAAAAGGGAATCAAAGATAGAGGCATCATACATGGGATCCTCTAGTTCTGTACATATGAAAAGGCATCCAACACGAAAACCTCTAGGACTAAACGTAAGTAGATACAATCTACTTGGGATCCTTTGAAATAAATACTTAAATGGCCTAATTGGAAAAAAGGTGACATCACACAAGGGATACATCCTAAATGGAAACTCCCCAAAATAATTGGTCATGAGAGAGGGCTCATGGACATACTCAGATCATGGTATCTCCCTAATGAGACAACAAATTCGATTATAGGAGGAAGAAACTCTCCATTCATGAATTATCCTACAATGTATCTTATTGGTCCTTAAATCACCCCATGGGTTTTACCATCATGATCTACATAGAAAACTACTCAGAATAGAGTTCTCATGGGTCCAATTCTGATTCATCAGTGTAATGATTTGAAAAAAACATCAAATTATTAGTAAGGAAGGATTAATCATTTTGTGTATCCTAGTACATGGCATGTAACCTCAAAACGATAATTGGGAATACAATCCAACAAGACATGGCATGTAAACATGCAACTACATGACATTTTGATCATGTACATGAAATTTATCCTTTATGGGGTACCTTCTGATGTACCTCACATGGCCTTGTAATTTTTATATCATGGTCGAGTACCTCTAAAATTGTGCAACCCACATGGGGTCTGATCATGTACTCTACATGACCATGTACCCCTGCACGAGTAGTCTAGCTGGGTAATCAGCTAAAAGGATGAGTCCTAATAAATATAGTCCATATCCCGTACATGGTGTTTTCTTCTAACACATCATATACCCCAAACAGGAAGTACCAACAATTTTTATTATTTGAACCACATAGTGTGTACATGGGTTTTCGTGAATAGAAAACCCCCAAAGACCTTGAAATGTCTATTTTTTAATGAAAAGCTATAGATCAATAGACTATGGGTACTAAGATTTCATAAATGTAAACTAAAACCATAAAATTACAAATATATTGGGATTTATTTAAAATCATAATAATGTTTTACCTTTGGGTGGGATCTTCAAAAGCTTTGCCCATTTCTGTGATCTACTACTACTTCTTAATGATCCTCCTCCTCCCAAGCTCCACAGTGGTACCTCTCTTCCTCTCTCCCTATAACCCTATATCCATCTCCCTATTATCCATCTATCACATTGAATAAACCAATGGAGGGGAATACATGGGACTCTAGGGGAGGAAAGAAGAAACGAAAATGTATGTGGAAATGAAAGAAATTGAAAAGAAAACAAATTGGGGCCCCAAAAGGCATCGGTGGAAAAGCTAAGTTTATGACTCTACAACAAATAAATAGCTATCACAGACTCAAAAGCAGATACAAATGTAAATATAATTATCTGTTCAAAGGGTATTTCTGAATGAAACTACATAAATAAATTAATATTTAATTAATTTATTATTAATTATTAATTATTCCGTAATAAATTAAACATCTTGAAATTACACAAAAATTATGTCCTATGGTAAATACAATATACTATTACAAATATAGTGTTCAAAAAACTATCTAATATCATATTCATTGAGAAATATCCATTTACCCCTTATAAGACTCTAAAAGAAAAAAATTGATTTCTTTCTCAAAATTCTAGTAAAAAAACAACGATCATTACAATCTACCCAAAATAAAAAATCTCATCCTAGAAGAGAATAGGTAGAAAAATGTAGCCATTATATAATCTAAAGAATCTAAATAACTATACTATCTAGTCTATCCAATGATTAGTCTCATATCGTCTGTAATTTAGTCCTACATGGAATACATTTTAAAGTGACCAGTCTAGTACTTCCCACAATAGGAATTACCTACTTGTCTTAAAAAAACTGAACATAATGATAAATGACTCATTAAAATTGATTAATTTCAACTAAAAATGATGTTCAATTCCCTCAAATATCAAAGGGTACATTCTGTAACATATTTCAAAACGTATTCTCCCCCCCCCAAATTGCAACCTCAAGATGTTCCTATATCCAATCAAGATGGATATTTAATAAAAATAATAATTTCATCATAGAGTTGATGCTATCATAGAATAATAAGTACAATATAATGGTAGATAATTATCATATCTAACTAGTATTACACTAATATTATAGTAGAATGTGTGTATAGATCCCACTGAGCCATGATCAAACAAAAACATGCCATACATGCCTTTAACCAACACCTGATACCACATATCCTGAAAATTTAATCCTTTATTAGAACATGAGTCAACCATATCATAACACCCAATCGCCCTACGATATCCCCTCTACCATGGTGGGTTATTATTCTCTTAAAAATACATTCATGTAACTATTCCCTATAAAATTATTTGAAAATATCGGTCCGTTGATCGATCTTAGCCACTCACTGATTTAAGATTTAAATGGTACCCCTCAAAACCAACTTTTACCTTAATCACCTAACTCATACACTAGTAACTAATTATATAAAAAACCCAATATAACCTGGGTACATGGAATTTCATTCCCAGTAATCTAGAATCTCCCTTAAACATCTACTATAAAACCAAGCACCCCACTTATTCCTTGATTTATATCACGATAATTGTCTATAGTTCATCGTCCCAGTCATAATGATATAAATATTATATGATTACATTTGAAATAATATAAACACTATTCAATAAGTTCATGAATCCAAATAGTTCTTCCAACCCTATCTAATCCCATTAAACAACCTCCTAATGTGTTTCTTCAAAATCCAAAGGCATCAACATTCCTATATCATAAAACCACACCACTTATCATTAATTAGTTTTAAATTATAATAAAACCAAGATCATTTTCAAAAAAATAATTCCACAAAACCCTATCCAAACACTCATATTGTTTTCCCTTAACCAAAATTAAATTTTGATCTATAAGGGTCTGATTCAAAACTAAGTGTCTCTCACCTTCCCTACTAACCAAGAATCATATTTGTGTCACAAGGTCCTCCCATGTAGCTGTAGATTTATGCCTCTCTCAGGGAGCTAAATATAAACTGACCTATGAGCGTAAAAACTATGAACCTATCCTATAATGTAACTAATCCTCTATGAGAATCCCTATAAGTAACTACACTTTATAGGTCACAATACCTACATAGAAGAGATATTAAACTGAAAACAATCAAGAATCTGTATATGAAAATACTCCTTCATAGCCCACTCCACAAGAAACATCCTAGTAACTACTCAAATTTTTACACAGCGATATAACTATATAACTATAATCAAAGGTTAGTTAAGTAAAATTTTATTCCTAACATTGTAGGAATACATTTTATAAATTTTTACTAACAACTTGGATTACCAAAACTAAGAAAACAATACCTAATGATAGGTATATGTAATTGGAATCACAATACCTGTGTATATACTATGGTCACTCCACCTCCCATGCATGAGGAATGAGTCATTATACTTTCTGCTAAACATATCAACATAGATCCATATAGCCTGCCATCAGAAATAAATATATACAAGTCATCCAAACTGAGTGGAGTTCCACAAAAAACCAATACTGGAAGACACTAGTTTGGACTTTGTAAAAATGTTAAATAATTTTCCTCAATCATCTGTAAAATCACAATCTAGTAGGAAAATAACATGTTAATCCTACAAACAAAATTTTAATCATGATATGGATCATTCCTTAGTCAACGAAGGGATAAAACCCATCTCTAGCATCATTCCCACAATGAGTATCCAAAAATACAAAAATAATATTTAAATCCACACAACTTGTGCATCGTTCAAAAATGAAATAAAAAACAACAATAAAATCGTATATTTGAAACGAAACCCCATATACTGGAAACCATAACTTTTTAACAAAACAATTGTTTTTGATAAACTAGTTTTATATCCATCTTAATTTCTAACGCATTTTTAATAATATCAACAACCATATCCAATAATAGTAAAACAAGGAAATGACTTCCTCTAATACTTCATTATAACATCCTCACTCAGATGCCAATAATCTAGCTCACCAAGCATAATCTTCATAAGTCCTCAAGAATGCATCCACATATGCCAAAATATTCCGACTAGTAGTGAGGGTTTGAAGGTTGTATTCTGGGGGAAATTAATTTTATATTATAGTAACACAAAAAAATAGATATCGTCATAATTACTAAATAAAAACAGTGAGGATGAAGTAATTAAATAATATGGTTACATACCATAAAAATCATTGAAATTATATAAAATTCCAGTGATCTACACCACATATAAAACAATTTTCACCCACTAGACTGACCACACATAAATGAATCACTTAAAGAAAAAAATTCACCGATCTACTATTAACATCGAGCCAGACCACAAAACTGCTCTCCAAGACACTACTGAGCTGCTCTGGTAGAATCATAAGAATCCTCTAGGGCAGTTCCACTTGATCTTTCAACCCTTGGAGTCAGCCCTATCAATAATTAAATTTTTAGTCAATCTGAAAAGTATAAATTATTTATGCACACACACCGATGTGCACATATAGGGGTGAGAAATAATCTTAGTAGGCCACCCCAAAGATGAAACTATAATATGCTGCAATAATTGCGTGCTAATGCAATATAATAAGCATATATGAGACACAATAAGAAGATAAACAGATTCATATATCATAAGAAATTCCAAAGTTGATCCTCAATCCCATAATCCCAATCTTCTAGAAACAATTCCATCATATATGACAATATGTTTTCATGGATATATTTATATATATATATATATGTATATATAGATTTTCACATATGCATAATTATAGAAGAAACGTATATAAACATGAACTACTCAAATCACAGTAGATATTTGAACCCATTATTTGATCAACTAGGCTTCCTATAAAAGTGTCATTGAGTGGGATGTCATAACACTCAAGCCTCCCATCAATAATTCAATCCCATGATCAGTAATCCCAATCGACAATACCTTACATCATCCAACACCAATAATGTCTTTGAGAAAGTTATGTCCCCACATGGAAATACTCATCCCAGACATGGGATCACCCACACTCTCCTCCAACCACCATAACAAAAGATTTTTTATATTGATGAATGATTTGATCAAGCTACATTACCATAGGCAAATACTCATCCTAGGAAGTAACTATTAGTGATAAAAGTCTCCATATTTTCACCCGATCGTATGGAGTATTATTGGAATCACTCAAAGATTGCATATTCATCCATCATGTATATTAAATGATCCATTATATGATCCCATCAAAGGATTTCCTATAATTAGAATTCAACTATCATTCAGAGAGTAAAATAAAACATCTAGTTAGTGAGTCTCACAAAGCCATTTCTACAATAGTAATATAAGTATCAACCAGGGAATACTATAAACCATCTAGCCCTTGAGTGCATCCAAGGAATTCCTACAAAGGTAATGCATGTATAACTCAACACATACGATTAAAAATCTAGACATTGAGTGTATCCATGGAATTTCTACAATGGAAATCCTAGTATCACTCACAACATACAATTTAAGTAAAATAAATGAAGTAAAAATGGCCAAAGAATACCCCTTTTCATATGCTGAGTAATCATGTTTTAGGCCCTTATGGGATACATCCAATGAGTAGAAAAGTCAAAGGAATCCTATAATGTATGGATTGAAATAATTATCCAATAAATCTTGTATTGGAAACACAATAAATAGAACATGCATTAAGATCATCATCCACAATCCAGGATGCAACTCTCGATAAAATAACTGCATCATCAATAACCATGTTAATGCATTAATAATGAGTGATGGTGTTTCAATGCTTAAACCCACCACTACTGCCACAACCTCATTGACTTCAATATTTAGCATGAGTTTTAAGATAAAACACCCAACCATATCTACCAAAACACGATGTAGTATCTAATGGTCAGTCATACATCAGGTTACCAACTATGCTCCACACATCAAACACATAAGAGGAATCCTAGTAGGAATCCCTAGAACAGTGCCTTGAAATTTGTATCATGCATGGGACCCTCAAAAATTGAATCTATATAGAGGAATCCTACACATAATCCACTATATAATCACATAATAGAATGCTTCCAGGTCTAGAACCTCTAGGTTGAAACATAAGTAGATGCATTCTAAAGGGATCCTAAAAAACAACTAATTTCAAGGACTCATGTGTCCGAAGATCACATGTAGCAAAATATATGGACTCAATTCAAAAGCCACATAATCACAGATCCTGATAGATTGTGAATGGTCTATCTCAGATCAAGGTATCACTCTACCAATATTGTATATTCAATTAAATGAGAAAGAAGATATCTTTTTTATAATAATCCAAAAACCCTTCAGATGGGTCCCCAATTAATCCCAAGCGTTTTACCCTAATGATAAATGTGGAAAACTATTCAGAATAGACTCATAATGTGTCCAATTATGAATGATAAGAATAAATATATGAAGAAACCCATATAAGGGTATCAAGGGTGGAGTCTGCGGTATGTGTACCCTAGTAAACATCTTATACCATCGAATCTCATCATCGGTGTGTACTACAGTTGGACGTGGGGTTTTAATACCCATGTACTTAGTGAGTTGATCATATACACTAAATGTACCTTAAACGAGGTATTATCTTGTGTATCTCGTATGGCCTGACCATTTATATATCCTGGTCATGTACCTCTTCACAATGTACAACACTTATAGGGTCTAGTCGTGTACTCCACCGGACCATGTGCCCCTATAATGGTAGACTGGCTGAGTACTCTTCTATAAGACCATGTCCCTGTAACTAGTGTATATACACTATATATGGTGTGTGATTCCAAAATATAATATTTCCAAAACACAGAGAATACATTCCATGTTTTCTATTAACCACACACTATGTATAAGTGTTTTCAATTATGAAAAACCACAAAAAATGCCATGATACACCTATTAAAAAAAGATATAGACTGACCCACTTGGGGTATTATTAAGTCCTGACCATGCATAAAAATATGAAAATGATAAATCATTGGGGATTTATTGAGAAAATAAATATGTACTTCCTTAATGTTGAATCCTCGAAATCTTCTCCCATATCCATTATCCATGGATGTTGTTTGATAACATGCCTCCTCATAAGCTCTATGACAGTAAATCTATTCCCCTCTCCAACATTATTTTTCTCCCTCTCCCTATCCTCTATATATCATGGTGAAGGAAAAGAGGAAGGGTCATATAAGAAAACTAGGGCATTAAAGAAGCGAGGAAAAAGGAAAAGGAATAAATATAATGGAAAAAATTGGTTTGGGGCTGGACCTGACACCTAACCTGAGTTTTTTCCCTTCCCGAGAATAAATCAATATTCCTGAAAAATGGTGGACATGAAATAAAAATCCAAATCTCCATTCAAAATATAAGTCCCAATTCCTGCAAAAAAAATTAATATTTAATTAATTAAATATTAATTATTAATTAATTTACTAGAATTGAAATAGCTCAATATTCTACTAAACTCATGTCCTATGGTAAACACCCTATTCCTGTAACAATAGAGTGATTAAAAAATTCCTAAGATTATCTACTGCGGGAAAATTATCATTTTACCCCCTCATAAGCATCTGAAATGAAGAAAACATTTTCTCAAACATACAATAAAAAAACATGGTCCTTAAACAATTAACCAACTCCAAGAGAAGGTAAATGTAAAGGACATACATGATCATATAGAATATAAAATGTTGTTTTAAATGTAATTCTATTTCTAGTGAAATAACTTACAATCAGATCATCTAGTGATTAAAGAACATAAAATATTAATTCAACTCTATAAATAACTCAATGAGACATAAATCTTGTTTCCATGATTATATATATATATATATATATATATATTATTTTGTATATTTATTGAAGTGTCCTGAAATATTGGAAGGGGTGAAATAAATCACAATTAGATTATCACAATCCATATATTAATGAATATATATGTATTTATTTTGTATACACATTTCATCTTAATGGAATTTTAATAAAAAATAAATTTATATATGGTCTATTTGTTATATTTAAATATGAACAATATGTTTTAAAATAGTTTTATATAATATTGAAGAAAATAATATATTATTGAATTCTAATCTTCTCCAAACTACTTATATAGATTTTTTTTACTAAATAGGGAATCAATTATTTGTCTCATATTCCATGCCATCTTGGTTTCTGTATTTCATTGTTATTGAGCTAAAATCGAATTTTATTCTAAATTGTATTCCTTTTATAAATTATAAATTCTGTGTTGTAAATTTTATTTAATCAGGTCAATCATTCTTTTTTATATGAAATGTTAACATTTTTTTGGATTATATGATAAATATTTATTTAAAATTTTTAGTACATAATTTAGTACTAATTTATTTCTTATTTCTTATCTGAGAAACTCCTCACTACATTTTATTATTGTATTTTATTTTTTTGGGTATTCAAAAAGTGATTATATTGTGTTAATGTTTTATATTATATATTTCCAAAACCATACAATATAAACTATTCCTATTTCCTGTTGCGTATTTATGGAAATTTTTAATCACCATAACCGACCACAACATGATAATTGAAATTGAGATATTGTAAATTGAGGCGTATATATTTCATTTCATTTATCTTGAAAAACGAGCATCTTATATTAATAACTATCTTGGATTTATTTTCAACACATCAATTATTAGTTTCATGTAGAGTCTCTGTATAAACTAATTCGAAATAAAATACCACTAATTCGTCGACATATATGAGTGGAATGGATGAAATAAAATGACTACAAAGGATGATATTTGACTTATTTATTTAAACACAATAATAATAAAAATAAAATTTTATTTCTTATTTATGATCACATATATGTGATTCACTAATTGTACATATAATGTCAAATCATCAGCTGAGTGTCTATATTATTTTCTTAATAAATTATTTTTTATTCACAATTTACTATTAATATTATTATAATTTGAGAATATATTTACCACAAACTATAAAAATATTATTTATCTTATCATATTTGTCACATGAGAAAAATACTGATGGGGACATTGAGCTGAATTTTTAATGGTTGGTGTATCTACTCTACCAACAAGTTGACTTCAACCAAAGATGTTGCAAGTATAGGAATTATTCTACTAGTTACCATGGTAGGAGTCCATGATAAGTAGATGTTGTTCAGTTTAGGTGAGTCTTATTCCAAAAGTATACTCCTCCCACAATGGCTATTTCAAGAGGGCCATGAGATCCTTCCACCATCATATTTTTGGGTGTGTTATTTGTATACTGAATAGATGTGGTAATGTTCCATGTAGAGGGGGTATGTATAGTGAGTGAGTCTTTTTGGATATATTTTTAATGTGAATTAAAGCCCTAATTTTCAACCTAATTTTATTCCTCCATGGTCATTATATGTGATAAAATAATCACAACTAGTGGTATCAATGTCATTGGTGTCAAAATAGAAACGAGTAGGGAAGAAATTTCAATTGCATAAAAATTCATGATTACATAACTCATTTTTAAAGAATGATATTGAAATTTCATGTAAATAAAAATATAATTGAAAAAATAGAATTAGTAATATAGATAAAATGAGATCAATAATGGAGTTTAATGATTATCTCAACTTCATGTGTTGTAATGACCATATTCATGAGAATATGAAAGTGTTCTAGCACTGATAAAAATCAAGGAATAATTCCAGCAATATCTATGGTGAAAATTTTATGAGACACATCCTTAGACTATCTCAAAAATATATTATCATTATATCTTATCCAGCCCAATTAGAGTCTATTTTGGATGACCAATGAGTAAATTCAACTATTTTCAATTATTATAAATATAAATATATTCTACTTTTTTCCCACATTCTACTCAAATGATTTACCAAAAATAATCTCAATGGAGGGACCATCCCTTAGTTGGATGGTACTATTGAATACTTAAATCAAATCTAATTGAATGACTATAATGGATGATATCATTAATGATAAGGATCTGTTAAATCTCATTTAGTAGAGGGGTTTCAAACCAGATGACACCATGGACGTCGAGTGGAAGAAGCTAAAAATAATATGATATTTCAAAATATCCAAATTATTTTTCATAGTGTTTACCATGATTCTTAAGATAATGTAGAATATGAACTCTCGATAATGTTATATAATACATACCACTCAAAGTACATTCAAAACAATATGCTCCTTTAAAAAATGATACTTCATTGAATACAATGATCATGATTTATATTAGAACACACAAGAACATTAGAAATATGAGTAATTCTTTTTTTGGATGCACGTATGTTTCAATATAATGAGGATTGGGTAAAACAATTTCTATGAATCACTTCAATATAGTCTAGATATAGAGGTCATCGCCCAAGAAACTCAGTTTCCAGAGAAAAATATACCTTAAAAAGGTAAAGGATGCACTATTTAATTAGATGTCCTAATGGAAAGAAGTTTGTTATAACCAAACACCAGAAATCATTTTAGAAAACCAAGGGATAAAACAAGGTAGTGATTGTGGGGTAGGATGTAGACGAAGAAAATTGCAATAAAAGGTCCAAATATGGTATGAGGGAAAAATGTTATCATTTTGGGATATTGGGAAACATAAATAAGAACTATTGAAATTTACTAAAATAGATGGGAAAAATTTGTATACAAAATTGATGAAATGGATATTCACATGTAGGAATCAAAAGAGAAGTTTATGTTTTATCTATTAATGTTTAATAAGTGACATTTCTTCACAAATCGTGAAAATTAATGGAATGGTATGTTGATATTGTAGTATTGTACCACTTCACTCTATATCCTATGTATTTCCTAAATTATCAAATTGTTGAATTTGGTGTAAACATGATGTGTAATACCAGTTCAAAGAATATCACTATAATAAATGATATCGACATCAAGATAATTTTTGGAAACTAAAAAACTCCAAAAGATATAAACTTTTTTCTATGTTCTTTAATCATCTTATTATCTGAATAGGCATTGACTAACAAGTCTATGAAAACATTGTTAGTAATGGAAATGGATGATGAAAAAAGGATCCTTCATCATTAATTGATTAAACATAGGTGATACAGTGTAGAAAACTAATTTTATGATACATATAATCAACCTAAAAATAAAGGTGAGAGAGAAAGAGTAATTAAGCAATATGTGACATATGAGGCTCAACCAGATGAGTGAAAGCAATTTATCAACCCTAGAAAAGATAAAGACCATTTTGGTTGATAAGGATGAATCACTATATCCTCTAAATTACTACTTGTATGATATGAAATCCATAGTCTTATTAGTCACATTTTCATTGATTACATCAATGTTTTTTTATCAGATATGTTCCAATGTTTTTGAACCCAAGGTGGTGGATTTTTCGGGAGCAAAAAAAAAATTCAACGATTTTTTATAATGCGAATAGATACATGTTTAAATTATTTTTAATAATTAGGTAAAAAATGATGTATTATATCAATATTTTGAACTTCATAGAACCATGTGAAACTAAAAGGAAATTGATGTTTCAACATTCAGATAACAGAGTAGTGTACACATCTAGGTTTTCTGATTCCAATTACTGGATTCAGGGAATCCAATACGAGAGGAAGGTCCCACAAATCACATACCACAACATAGTTGAAGAATGGATGAGCATAACCATCATCAATAAGGTTATGGTAATATTTATTTTTATTAATCATAATAAAACATTTTGGGGTGATGTTTTTTGAAATTCATTTTTCCTCATTAATATATTATCATCAATCTAACTGAATTTGGATATTCCTTATAATATACAGTCTATAAAACACCCCAATTAATCCCATTTATTAGTATTCAAAAAATTTCCATTTTCCCATGTATAAAAAGTGCTTAGGTTGAATTTTAATGGGATAAATATACCATGATTCTTCATTGACTATGGAGATCATGATTTTAGATACATGATTTGGGACTCAAAGTGGAAAAAGGTGATAAGACAAAAAGATTCCATTTTTTCACTAGAACCAGATTATTGAAGAATTTAAATATCCTAAAATTTATCATAGAAAAATCTCCATAAAATCAACTGTTTATCCAAAAAATGATAATATACTTATAACATAAATTATTGAAGTGAATGAATTGAAATAAATCAATAGTCCACAAATCATGCGGTAGTAGAGGAGGAGATTTACTAGTTGTAGACTTAATCCTCCCAACATTTATTTGAATAATAATCATTGGTGAATAGTGATGGTGACACTATGATGCCACTTGTGTCCATATGGGATGTTATTCAAAAAAAATTTATTTCAATATAGACTAATTTAAATTTTTATAGTGTTATGGTTTTTAGATTATAGAATTATGTAAGGTTTTTCTAAGTGAACGATTTTTTCATAATCAATATATAGTTTGTTGAACCATTCGTATAACCATCACATGGTACATTTAGTATATTCACATTTTAATGAACTTGTTAAGGTTATATAAACAATAGTTCTTGTTTACATTTACATATGTTCCTTCTTACTTCATTTCATAATATATGGGTTGGTTCGCACTGGTACTGCATGGTTACGTTTATACTGTGTGAGTTTCTGTGGAAAATGTGTAACACCCATATTGTATAAGGATGACAAACCATAAATTCTTTCCCCTCTATTCACATGCACCATTGATGTTCCTAGTGATGTCATGTGATGGGAATCCAAAACTCCGCTGACTGATGAAGTGATAACTTATTTTTTAAATCCTTAGTTGAATTTAATTATAAGTACTCAATAAAAATTTATTTAAAAATAATGTAATATCATGTTCTTTTAACTTCTCTTTATTAATCTATACTGACATAGAAGTTGAACCCAATCAGGTGTTTTTTATCTATACCATGGTTTGGGAATAGGACATCAATCCATCTCTCCCACAACCTCCCATAATATTTATGTTTTTTCAATGATGTTTTTCCCTGATTCACTTGACAACCGTGTATTAGAATCCTCCTATAATGTGATACTATAAAACCTCAAATATTTTGTTGAAAACATATCCTATATAAATTCCCTTGGGATATAAAACCCCACCACTTAAAAAATTATATCCATTCCCATACACATCTATTTCACATGATAATGTATGACGGTGTCTATACCATTATAATTATTGACAATATCCCATTGCGTTATAAAATCATACATTTTGTGCCATTAATGTTAGTATTTTTTTTTTGTTTTATATTAAGTTAATTCAATCGATTATAAAATTGTGTTTTGATTTTTTAGGTCTACCAAGAGAATACAAGTGGTCATTCCATGTTTCTTATTAGAGGGTCTTTCATTAAATAAGAAAAGTGTATAGTGAGTGCTCTCAAATGAGAGAGTTGTCCTGGGCTATGTATCAATTCCGTGATTTAGGGTTGTGTATGGGTATTATATAATATCAATGTATGTTGGGATTCATAGGAATATATTGAAAAGATTCTATAAGAGAGGAATAATAGAATACCATAGGAGAGAAAGGAAAAATTGTTGATAGAATTATAGGTACTGGAATATTACAGTCAACTAGATTAGTGGGTGTCTGGAAGAAAATACATGCACATGCATTAAATTTAACCTCCTTTATCTCACATGATACACTAGTAATATTTCATGGAAACACACTTGAAATATTATATCACTCCATTTTTACAATTCACTTATGTATGTATTTCATAAATGGTCACACAATCAACTGGATTAATGGTGGACCTTTCTGGTGTCCAACAACATACATGAGATTTAATTCTAATTGGGATCCATTTCATATTGAAAAGAAAACCCATCATTGTGGGAATTATTTAGACAATTTAAAGAAAGTTGGATTATATGGGATCACGTTTTTTCATTCATTGATTTCATCATTATCTATTTCATATTGGTATTTAAATTTCATTACTATAATGCTTCAAAATAATTCGATTCTTAATTACATTCATAGCCTAGATTTAATTTTTTTTGTATCATTTCATTATTTAATGTCAATCATTATTGTTTAAATTCAATGTTGTTAACTCATTATGGATTGTATGATTATTGTTAATTAAAAATCTTCAATACTTTCATTCCAATTTTTTATGTTCACTAGATATTTTTACCATGTTTGGAATCATATAAACATCTCATTGAATAATTTTATTGTATTTTATATTTCATATTACTAAAAATTATTTTTTATTCCATTTAAAATTTTGATATTTTATGTTTTCAAAAAAATAGAATTTAGAGAATTCTACTGTCTCGTGTCATATGTTAAGAAATAAATAATTCCAAAAACCTTTAACTAAATTATCATTGACTAAAAGACCATAAAGATGATGGAATACTTATTCCATTTCTTTATGATGGAAGGAAATAAATTTTTTGTAAACTATTAATGTTTATTTTTAACCCCATAATTATTATTTTTCATTAAGATTCTCTCCGAGAATAGAATCAACTTAAAATACCTCTAATTCATTTTCATATGTGAGTGATATTTATGAAATCTATTGTAATGTCTAAAAATTATGAAATGTTCCTTAGTTATTTTTACACAGTCATCCAAAATATGACTTATAATTTATTATTTATGATCATTTATCTATGATTTCCCTATTGAACCAATAAAGTAAATATAAATTTACTTGACATGAAATTATAAGTCAAGGGTCTATATGATATTACTAATATGGTATTTATAATTTCAAACATGATTCAAAATTTACTCTTCTTTTATTATACATTCAAAATAATTTTTCCACAAAAAAAAGATATATAATATTATAATAGAAAACATAAAGAAAATGTTTTTGGAGTCATCATGTTTCCATGTTGTAGATTTTTCAATGTATAGTGCATCTACTCCACCAACACATTGAATTCAACCATGGATGTTGTATGTATTGTAATGCATTTGATGAATTTCTTGGGAGAAGTCCAAGGTTAGTAGAAGATTTTGGGATTAGGTTGGAATTATTCCAAATTTTTACACCTACCACCATGGCTATTATTATAGGGCTATGTGATCCTTCCACCATCATTTTATGGAGAGTGTTTTCTATATACTAAAAAATGATTGCAAAGTTTCATGTAGAGGGATGGAGGTATGGAGGGAGGATTTTTCATACATCTTCATTCATAATAAATAATTCCCTAATTTTCCCCCAAATTTTATTTATCCATCCCAATTCTATGGGATAAAATAATAAAAACTAGTAGTATTAGAGACATTGGAATAAAAGATGAAATGAGAAGTGGAGGCATTCCAATGGAACAAAAATTCAAGATTCTAGAATTCATTTTTTAATGATGAATTTTGAATTCTTATAAAGAAAAAGGTCCAAATGTATAAATGAAATCAAAAATGGATTTAAAATGAGTTCTATAATTGTGGTTAATGATTATATCAACTTCAGTATTTGTAATGAGAAAATTTTATTGAATATGACACTGCTCTATCACTAATAAAATTTTAGGTAACTTTCCCTCAATTTATCTAGCATGCCATTTCAGTGATACGTCACTGGTCAGTCTAAATAATTGATACTATTTAAATATTATCATGATGGATTTGTGTCTTTCTTGGGTGATTTATGAGTCTATTACACTATTTTAAACTATTATAAATATAAATATATGCTCTGCTTTTTCAGATTTATCTCAAATGTTTTTCCCAATTCAATTCTAATAGAGAGACCATCCATGAGAGAGGTGATCATATTGACACCTAAAACTAATCTATTTTTAGTCACTAATTTATATATCTATTATTCTAAGAAATTTTTTAATCTTATTGAGTGTATGGAAGTGAAACCTAATACACCCACTGAAGTGATGTGGATAAATCTAAATAGGAGTATGATTTGTAAAATTACCCAAAGGATTAATCACATCATTTACCATATTGCATAAGAGACTAGAGAATATAAATTATCAATTATTTAGAGAATGTGTACAACTCTTGGGACATTCAAAAAAATCTCCACCTATTAAATAATTTGGTAAATCATAATATAAAACCTTAAATATCTATATGATAACACTCATGCTTGTTCAAAATATTATGGAATTAATTAGTAGAGGAAGGTATGTTTCTAAAATTAATGATTATTAGAACCACCTACTATGAAAACTTCCTTATATTTAAGTTACAGTGGTTTGTTCCATAGTAAATTGGTCTCTATAGGAAAAATTATTTTTAAAATGATAAATGATGAACTATTCAATAAGAAGTCGTGAAGGAAGGAAATAAGTTGTTACCAAACAAAAAGACCTCATTTTAGAGGAGTAAGGGAAAAACAAAGGTGGTAGATAAAGAGCATAAATTATAGGACAAAATATGTGTAAATGATGGTCTATATATGATAAAAGACCAATATAATAAAGTTACCATTCTATCCTAGAGGGACACATAAATAATAAATATTGAAAATTACTACCGAAGATGTTTCAAAGTAGTAACCAAAAAATATAAAATATAGTTAAACATGTAACAATAACATGATAAGATTGAATTTTCACTATAAAATTTTAAGAATATAGTTTTCTTTAGATATATGGGAAATGACAGGAATGGGTTGTTGATATTTCCATATTACATCTCTTCGCTCTAAATCAAAAGGGTTTTCTGAATCATTAAAATGGTGAATTTCATGAAAACAGTAAGGATAATTCTAGTTTGATGAAGATCAATATAAAGAGTGATATCCATGCCATTATAAATGTTGGATAAATAATTAAAAAGAAGGATATAGGATGTTTTATATGTTCCTGACTCAATATATTATTTGGAAAATCCTTCGACCGACAAGGATATAGAAACATCTTTTGCAATGACACATGGAATGTGGGAAAAGTGTTGGATGGAGTGAGTGACTCAATAGGGGGGATTTAATTTCCCAATAATTTTTTTTATGCAATTTATAAAAAAATACCATAATTTCTTTATAACACCCATTTAATTAATATAGTATAAATATATAAATTTTATGGATCAAATAATTTCTTATATTGACTATTAATTCTCAATTAAAATGTCATACAAATATCTTAACTATTAAATTTAACTTTATCGTTTTATTTACATCAACATGAATTAAGACTAAAAATCTAGTTAATAGTGTTGATAAAAATTTTAAATCCCATGATGTTTTTAACATATAAAATATCAAAAACTAAACAATTTAAAACTGATATAACAAACCGAAGAATTAAAATAAGGGGTTCGGTCATATGTCAGGACTTAATCCCCTACACTATTCAATCACATAAATTCACGAAGACTATTTATCAATAAATGTGATAAAAAACATGGATTAGGTTTTGAAAAAAACAACAGATTATATTTTAAATATCAATGCCTCTTCCACAGTCATATGATGGATATAAGCACGATATTGGTCACACCCGACCTCTTATAGAGTTTTTGTGGGTATAAAACTGAATAATATTGATTAGGTGTGTCCAGAAAAAACCATTGTAATAATATGTGATAGTGTGTTTAGATAAATAGATAAATAAATCACACATCACAAAAGTTAGGTATAAATAGAAAATGAAATTGAATAAAGATGAGAAAAGATGACACTACTCGATCTGAATAAATTTATATGTCACAAGGTCCTCAAATTTTTCATTGTGATAATCTTGAACAGGTTCATAAAAATCTATAGGAAAATATAGTATTGTAGACTCTATAATAATCCTTCAATTTTATTTCTGTAGATTTCCAATACCCTTATTCTCTTTGGGGTATTTAGATTTATATTTTACCCAGTGTATGATGGTTTTTTTCAACTGTATTCTCGATACTTCCACCCTACAATCCACCACGTTCCCAAGAAGGTTCTTCTAAATTTATTTCTCTTCAGTTCCAATTATACATTGATGAGTAATAATTAAAAATAATAATTTATTCTCATACAAAGCATTAAATTAAGTGTGGTTTGACTTTGTCCTCAAACTATCTATGGAATGCGATCAGAATAGTGATTATTAAATCACCATGCAATTTACACATTTAGTTCCATAAAATTACTTATAGAGGAAATAAATTTGAATTTTAATACCTTCATAAAAATGGTATAATGATTGTAGAATTTCCTTATTAGCCGTAGATCCAACCAATAGTATCATATAATAACATTATATATCTTTAAATAACTATAGATGTATCCACTAGTAGATTAGTTCCAACAATAGATAATCTCTAGTGGAATAATAACATCAAATGTATATTATTTTTCATAACATTTGATTATTTTAATGGTGTTAAATATTATATTATTGTAGAAGAATTTACTAGTTGATTTGATCACTCGTAACATAGGTTAGTAGTAGCATGGTCCAGTGGTAGATTTATCATTGGCATAGTCAGATGGTAGATATATCAATAGTAAATATTTCATTAATGAATAAATTATGGTTAGATATACTAACCTAGCAGTAGAATATTGTAGATTTTGGTAGATCTATCTATGATATATGTTGTCCACTAGTTGATATATTTTATCTAATTGTATATTTGTACTTAGATAGATTAATCCCTAAAATGATTTTACTATCATAACACATTAACCATAATAGAAATATAACAAATATGATTAATTATCATCAAAAAATGAAGTTCTATCAATATCTCCATTTTTGATGACCATAAATCATGATGTTTTAAACAAATCTATAGGAAAAAGAATAAGAGCTAATAAATAATGAATAATTTTTTTCATAACATCTTAATTAGTAATGTGATGAATTAATTTAACCATACTCTAAAAATATATATATTCTAAAATGTAAATGAATTAGATGTTTATATGAAAGTTCATTAACCATAAAATCCATTCAAGAATTCACCCCCTTATTGTACTATCAAAAAGATAATTAAATTAAATGAAGATAAGAAAATATATAAAAATAAGTAAAAGATAAGATTCATTAGACTGAAAAAAAAGTATTAAATTTGAAAAATTAATTTAAGGGAATATACAACCACTATAAATGTATAATACTTCTCGGAAATACTATTTTCTCGACGTGATGATTGGTTCAATAGAACATTCCATTTTTTAGATACAGTAGGTACATATGTAGATGTTCAGGGTGTAGTGGTTGTGGTAGGATGTTCCTTGATCACTACTACCCTGATATGAAAAACAGTATCATGTGGAGTCATGTTGAATGGTTGAATCTATAGATCGATGGGAGATGAAGAAGGTATGAATTTAAGGTAATATGTTAGAATTTCTTCATGATGTAGCAATAAAGTGACAAAAACATATAAAAATAGCTTCATGTAGTTGATAATGTCTATAATGTTGTTTCCACATCACTCTATAGTTGTGAAGAAAATTTTATTTTCTTTAATAAAAAGTTAGATCAGAGGAGTCAATAAATGATGTTGGTTCACTTTTTCATTGAATTCCCTTATCTTATAATTAATCCTTAGAATATTAGTAAGAAATATTATTTTGGAATTGAGCTCATTAATTGCCTAAATTCTATAAAGGAATTATTTTATGGCCTTAATGATAGTATTTCTATAACTTATAAATTCATTTGATTACTTCTTAACAAGTTTATATATGTGCTAAACATTTGAAAACACATAAGTTACCTACTATCATTGATACCAACTATAGATTTCATACAAAAAATTAACATAATTACCTAAATTAATATAAGAATTTAATTATAAAATGTTCCCAGTTCCATTTTGGATTAGAAATTTATAAAATTATAAAAATTCATAAAGTAATAAAACCCATGTATTTCTCAACTAAATGGAATTGTTTCCCACATTAAAAAAATACATAATCTAAAATAAGATCTGAACATATCCCATATATTATCTATATAGTATATAATAACATATATCACATGTGTAATGATATTATTCATAACATATGGAAATTGAATCATAAGAAGGGGTGATCTCAAATACCATAATTGAATATATAACAAAAATCCCATAATTAAATGAAATTGTATGTATGATTTATCCCTGAATAACATATCAATAAGTAAATGAATAGTAAATAATTATTAGTTCCTCAAAGATAATATGAATAATTTCATAAAAAAAATAAAGAATTAATATATGACATCGTGATATTTCCATAAAGGCCTCCTGTCTATGAAATATTTTGGTTTGTGTAAGAATACACCGAAATACTAATGCTAGGTTTTCTCATTAGAGATATCAATGCATTGAGGGGATATTGTAATAACCAACCTTCACTAATCATTTGTACTATATTTATCATATTAATGAAGGAAGATAATACAAATTATTTTTCCAACATTACATAGTTAACAGTAAAAATATATATTTAAATAACAAGTATATAGATTGTTAATAGTTCTGAAAAAATAAATAAAATATATTTCCAACCAAGAATCCTTGAAAATAACCCCATATAGAGTAATTTGTATATGTGTTCACATATTATTTATCCATATATATCAATGTATCGGTTTCTAAGTGAATTCCCATCAATAAATGAAAAAATAGAGTATTTAGTTATGATAATAATTGGAAGAAAAATAATTCCAACACAAATGGGGTGAATATGAATGAAAAGTACAACAATATATTTTCCATGATATTATCCCCATAAGAGAAAATAGAATTATAGGGGTTTTCCATGAAATATAGTTCCCAAATAGTTTTTAAAAAATTCATAAAATATTAAGTGTTTTTTTAATATTCAAAATAATATCCTAAAAGAATATGTTATGAGTCAAGTTAAGAAGAGTTTTTAATAATGGTGATGTAATTTTTTTTTGAATATATTTATTTTTAAATAGTATCCTAAAAAATGCCTTGATAAATAAATAAATTTTTCGAAAGGACTCATGTAGTGTATGATTAATCAAATTGTCCTTAAATGTGAAATTCTATCAATAGATTATGACACATTTACTAAATACTCAAATCATAAATATAAAAAGAAAGAATTATTTAAAAATTAGTTAAAGATAAAAATTAATAAAAAAAGAAATAATATAGAAATTGGTTTCAAAAAAATATGGGAAACAATGGTGGTATGTAAATACAGGTACACGGAAGGGAAACCATCGTCAAATATGATGAGTAGTTTTCCCAATAATGACATATTTTTTAATGAATAAATTAATTAGTGAAAAATATTTGATTTAAAAAGACAATATCCCTAAATAGAATGTGATATCACCACGACATCAAATCCTAGGGTAGAATATACAATTCATATATGAATGAATTTCATGAATAAACATTATAACTCAACAAAATGGTAATGATTTAAGAACACAATTATGAATTTAGTTAATTTTGAATAATATGAACATAAGGTTGAGATAATTAAATTGACATAAAACTCATATTAATTTAACTTTATGTATTATAAGATAATTAAATGTTTCAATAATTACAGTATAAAATAAAATTTGGTGAGTAATAATAAATAAGTCTAATATTGTGTATGTTGATACAAAGTAACTTTATGACGTCATTATAATTTGTACTGAAATTTTCTGGAATGTAAAAAACAAAATAGATTTATAAATACGTAATATTAAATAAAAATTATTATTAAAAAATAAATTTCCCAAAGATACCTTAAAAAAATAAATGGCGAATATGATTCTAATATTAATGAAACAAAATTGATATCTAAAAACCCTTACCTTGGTTCTGGATTTATCATTCATGTGAACCAAATTTCTTAAAAATTAGAACTAAGGTAATTATAAAAATTCATAAGAAATTTTTAATATATATTTCATGTTCAACGGTCTATTTATTATATTATGTTGTTTATTTATTATGCGGTTTTTACTTATGTTTATTACATTGTGGTGTTTCTGTATATTTCCGTAAAAATGATTAAAAATATTAATGATGGTCAAAAGAGATTTAAAATTGATTAAAAATTTGCACAAATATTTTATTATGTATGATATTATTAAATTATTACACAAATTATACATTTTCATTTTATGGCATTTTCATGTATAGGTGGGGTCAAAATTATAGCAAAATTTCTTCATGTTATTACATTTTGGTGGTTTAGTCGATTTACTTGAGGATTACTTGTAATATTAATTAAGGTTCAAAGTGTAATAAAATATCTTAATAATATAAATAATTTTTTAATTTTATGTATTTTATTACTCCATTATCACCATATTTATTAATTTTCATTGGCATCCCCAAAATGGTCTCAAATTACGAAAGGTTCATCAATATGATTACATTAGGTGACTATGTTTAATATGACCATTTGTTGATAATATCACTTATATAAGGTCCGATATTAAATTGAAATGATATTAATATATTTATAAACATCGTTTTGATGCATTAAAGATATTTTTATAGTTATCCATGTTAAAAGATAATTGAAAATAGGACGCATCAAACACATATGTGGTAGTCTGCTCAAATGCATGGAAATGTATTACTTTTTCAATTGGTATTAGATAAAGGTATAAAGGTGATATTAAATTATAATAATAACATTTCAGAATATTAAAAAAACTAATTTTATCATAATTTCGTGGATATAATAGGATTTACATTATAGAAGAAGAAAATAATTGAAAGAGTCCATTTTGGAACCCTACATCTCCCTTTAGATGTTCTACATTGGGTAACAAGTTACGGATCATTAGAATTGTCTTTTGAAAATAAAAATGTTTTTATATTATGGGGAGAGGGTTTATGAGATATTATGTTGTTGTTTGATTGAATCTAATTCTTTCCAATGGGTGGAGAAATATGGTTCAATTATCATCTTTTATAAGTAAAGAAAATGGTACTTTTTTCAGATACCCTTTAACTTTTCAATGATGGAATGACACTATTAAATGGTTAATGGCTCCAAAATAGAGAAATAATGATATTTTAGGTGAATCAAGGTCATGAAATCCTCTAAAAATCATTTAAAACCTCTTTCTAACAGTGTTTAAAATCATTTTTTAATAGGTTTTTACAGTTTTCCATTTTTCCTTTTAGTTGGGCAACTTTTTTTTATCCATGTAATTTCTAATTGATTAAAAATATTATATAATTATTATTATTACTGAATTTTGATGTTATAACCCCAAATTTATGATCCATATAATCAAATTAATTATCTAAATAATATATAATTAACATTTAAATTAAATAATTTAATATATGGAATAATATTTTTTATGTAATAATGTTGTTTTCACTATTAATTGTTTTAGGTCTTATAAAAAATTAATTACAATTTAAAAGAGAGATAATATATTTTGGAAAAGTTTTCAAAACATAGTATCAATTTATTTATATAAAATTTATCAATTTAATTTATTTGATAAAAATTTCCAAATTTTAGAAAAATCAATTCTTTGAAAACATCACCTTTCCATTATCATTGTCGTTAACATTAATATTTACAATCACACAAGTATGATTAAAAAATAAACTGAATATATTTAATAAAATGATCTTGTTGATATAAAATATGACATACAATTTTTTATTTAATTTTTATAAGTTATGAAAACTCATTTCAATATAAGAGAATAAAAAAATAGTTTTCACTTTAAAAAATTACTTATATTTTTTAAAAAACTATATTTGGGTTTTACAAAAAAAAACATTGTATTTAAAAAAGAATCCATTCAATAACTAAATATTTTTTTTGTATAGTAAATTTTACGTTATTTTCTTGTAATTCATATTCTAGGATAAATTTATATACATTACAGTATTAATAAAAAAAGTATTATTTACTATTAAACAAAAAATAAACTACTTTAGAAATGTTCCCAAATTTCATCATGATATAATATTTTTTCTGAACCTAAAAATGATGTTCACATAGTGAAATATATATTCTAAAATTAGATAATATATATTTTAAAAAAACATAAAAATATAATGAATGCTGCTTCCATAAGAAATTATCTTTTTAAAATATTACCTATAATTATTATTTATTATCAACTAAAAATGAACTTTATTTTAATATATTATTCAAATAAAAAATATTTTGTCCTTAATATATTTGGTATCTTAAAATAAAATACAAAAAATAATTTTTAGAAAATTTGCATTTTAAATCCTAATTCAGTCTATTAAATAATTTAGAAACACTAATTTAATTTTATCAATGAAATAATATTAATAATGAAATATATTTTTTATTCATACATATGTTTCTTAATTTAGTAACCATTATTTTTTCACATAAATTATTTGACAACATTTTAATATATATATATTGTTCTATGGTTTGTTTTGGTTCAATGTTTCAAGAATGACAAGCTATTAAACCCAATAGGTAGTATTGGAAATAAATCATATAATTTTTAATCATGGTGTGTTATATTTCCCCCATAAATAAACTATATCCTCAATAATTTTAATTATTTTTCATTCATTCAATGAATTGATTATATCCAAAAGATTAATAGTATACATGGTTTAATTTCTAATGAGATTCCATCCATCATATTTTAAATACTATGAAACTCATTATTTCTTATCAAGACATATAAAATATTTGTAATTTACATGGGATGTTCATAGTAAAAATAAATAGATGATCATGGGATATTTTAAAGAATGTAGTGATATTTACCAATATAAAAATTGGTATGTTCCCTTTTTAATGAGATACTATCAATTTCTAATACCATATAAAATTTTGAGAAGAATAGATAGATATGTAAGTAGTAACTTCTCACAAACATTAATGAATATTCATATGATTTGTTTGTAATGGTCATACCTCTATAAATTTTATTTATATTTTAATTTCATATAATTATAGTTGTGAAAATATACATCCTTAAATTGGTATTGTGGAATAAGTTTACATTACACCACAAAATTATCATTTCAAAGATCAATAGAAGTCATTAAAATTTCCCAACATTGTTACCTTGCTTTTAAATGTCATGTATGCTTATTTTCATTTTCAAAAATTGGGTCTTGAAATTTATATCATAATTACAAATATCTTTGCTGTTATATATGTAATTGTGTTTTTGAAAAATAACTTTCCCTTGATACTTTTTTTATGGCCATCATTTTAAATCATATAGAAAAATTGTATTCTTTTCAATTAATCCCCATGATTTTTCCTCCCAAATTCATAATTAATGTGAAATTGAATCTTTTTTCCTTCATTATATTTGTTTCTCAAACATCCATGAGACTCTAACAATATCTTGTTTGGTGTATGTGGAATATCAACTAAGATCATGTTTTTAATCAAGATTCTTTATGGCTGGTTTGGAATAATAAAAGGGTTTCTCAATTTTGTTATTATTAAATTTGATTTATTATTTGGAAAATCGACACATTTTCTATGATATCAATTATTGACATGATTCCTTCAATATTTCTCTATTATTTATAATAAAATACATAACATGAGGGAAAAAATTTAAAGATAATTATCATAAATGATCATCGGGAAGTTTAACTCCATGATTTCTCACATTATAATATTATCAAGAATCTTGATTTATTAAATAGAGCATTGCAAGTACAATTTATTTGGTGGCTTATTAATGAAAGAACACAGTCATTAGAACTCCTTAGATCCAAGATCCCCAAGAGACTTATTGAGTGGAACATGAGGTATATTAAATCCTCTCCTTGGCCTATTCTGAAAGAACATTTCCAACATATTAAGAGTCAATATCACTGGATTGTACATTCTAAATCCTTTATTAGCTTTTTGAAACACAACTAGACATGGTCTCCTCTCATTGATAGTGTTGACACCATGGATCAAAAAATTGATTACGATTTCTCCATTAAGAACCAAATAGATAATGATAATGATATAACCTCTCATAATCTCTCCAGGTAGGAAAATTATGATTTCCTGGATAATATTTATATGCTTCTATGAGAAATAAGTACAAATGGGATTCTAGATTCCAATGGATATTATAATCATCTTATTCATGGTGAGAGCACAAGAATTGAAGCCTTCAATCAAAAATTCTTGATTCCTACATGTTTTACTCTACTCTAGAGACTTCATCTTGGAATTCTCCCGATTGAGATGAATCTACAACGAGTTGGTATTAGAATCTATTTTAGATGTGACATCTGATGTAAACATCGAAAAGATGTTAATAATCATTTCCTCTCCAGCAACACCTATGCATCCCACTGTATTTATTTCTTCGAGCTCTTTGATATCCAACAACCTCAAGCTATCGATATTAAGTTGTTCTTGTTAGACATGACTGTTGTACAGATCTCAAAACAGCTGTGTGCCCTCTTTCTTGTTTCCTGCGCAGAGGTCATCCACACCATATAGACCTGCCAAAACAAAACACTATATGATGAACCTTCCCCCAACCATAATACTTCTCTCACTAGCATATTGCATGCAGTCCAGTTTTCCCTAAACCTACACTCCATATGTTGTAACAATTCGGGGAAGGACCTGGTCATATTGAGAAGGCTCCAAATTCCTGGTAATTTTCAAAAACCTCTTGGAATCAATGATGTGTGCTGGATTCCTCCATTTGTAGGTTGGATTAAGTGCAACATGTAAGGCGCATCAAAGGGAAATACGGGACCGTAGGGGAGTTGAAATGTCTTCAGCAATCACAATGGTGACTTCAAATAAAGGGAAAACGGTACATGAAGACATGACACAATGCTTAAAGTAGATATGCAGAGTCATATCAAAGCGGTTGATATAGCTCGACAACAAAACTGGGACTCGGTCCTGTTTGAATGTGATTCAATGACTATTGTGCAAGCTGTTTGGATGGGCCATTTTCATCTATCTTGGAGGATTACAACCCAATGGAACAAATTCTTGAGCGAACTTGCTTTTATGAACATTATCATCACACAAATCTATTTTGAATCAGATCAAATCACTGGCCAGGTTGCCATCAGAGGATCCACCAGTGAGAGTTGTGATCACTACACTAGAATTTTTTGTGAGCTAATGAATACTATTCAATGTGATAAATGTACACTATCATCCTTCTGACTTGTGTGACCCCTTTTCTTTTTTGATTAATATGAAGACTTGCTTCTTAATTTTCTATGAATCTGTATGTTTTAGTCGAATTTATCAATGTTCATTTTCCTATCAGGTTATCAAACATAAATATATTTAAATCTAATATAATGGATTGTAAAAAGTGTATGATCAACTAAATAATATCCTTTTGGATTTTATATCTTGATATGTGGTCTTATATTTACTCATTTTTCATTGGTGTGAATACAAGGTTAATACCCATCTATTTATCCAGGGTGAAAACCTTGTGGTGCATCTATACCACAACTAAGCCCACATTATAGGATAAATAAAATGAGGTAATTTTAAAGAAATTTTACTATAAATAATTTACCAAATCATAAATAAGTTATTATATATTAATATTTATCCCTTACAATTATGCCTAGTGTTTTTATTGTTGTTATTTTTTCCTAATCCATAAAAATATAAAATATTCAATATGACATAAAATAACCAAAACGTTTACCTTTGAAATTTCAATTGTTATCAACCTTAATTTATAAATCCTTTAGTTATCCTCAAATAGCATCCTAACCACAAATGTTTTGTAAAATCATCTCTGATACAATCTATTGTACCCCAGATTCACACTAAATGATCTACTGTTGAAAAAACAAAACTTTCATAAAGGCTTTGATACCAATAGTTGATTATATACATATATATCTCATAATTACATGAATTAAATTTTTTATATCATCACATTATATTACCACGATCATTTATGATTATATATTTATATAATTAATAAAAATTATAAACTAATAAATATAATTTATTTATCAATTAATATAATTTTGTCAAAATATATAAGAAACTATTGAATCCAGAATAAGTCTTCTACATCTCTAACAAAATTTCCAAACAATATATACTTCTAGGAATATCATGTGTAATACATTTAATTATAATACTTGTAAATATAAATATAATAAGAAGTGAGCTCAAATTTTTAATATAGATAAATATAAGCGACAAAAATAAAATATAATTAGTGATGATAAGATGAAAATAAATAATATTATAGAAATAGGTAACAAAACATGATGCAATAATATAATGAAATGAAAATTAAAATATATCCCTAGATTGAATATAATTAAATAAAATCATGGTTTACAATAACTATTTCTTCGCTGATAAAATAAAAATATCTTTATAGGTAATTCCTTTCCTAAGATAAGATATTCTTGTCTTATACATCATGATCTTTTCATTACAATCCTTTTTTTAGAAAATATTTTATTCTATATCAGCATACACAAAAGTACCAAAGATGTATTTTTTAATGAGAAATAATGATGCATTTATGAGCTATCATCGATTCCACCAATCACTTATTATGTCAAATTATTTAAAAATATAAAAGAATGTATATACTATAAAATACATATCCATCATGTCGTATTAAACAATAAACACAAATATTGAAATAATTATTATACCAATTAACAATATTCCCCAAATCAATTAATATAATTTCCTTCTATTTAATAATCTCTCTAAAAAACATTGTATATTGTAATGGGTGTATGGTTAAATCAATAATTTTAAAAAATCAAACACTCAATGGGTTTCTATGTGAATGAACAACAATCAAATGATTGAAAAATAGTAAATTTATTGTGGAATGACATTGGAAGAAAATCATGCCTATTAAAAATAGATAATTAAGAATGAAAATAAATAATTAGTTTTATTCAAGCATAATACCTTAAGTGAAAATACTATTATATAATTAAAAAGTTGTCCAGTAGTTACCACTCCCATGGAGTAAAAAAATTTTAACATAAATTCGTTATCGCACATGAAATGGTATACTTTTCTTTATAAAACATTTTCTATAATATCATAAAAGATGAAGTAATTAGTAATATTGAAAATTAATTTTAATAAAGATGAAGAAAAACTTTTAAAAATAGTTAATTTTAAAAAATTTATTAAATAATAAATCCTTCAAAAATACATAAATATTTTTTATAGAAATCATGTTGTGAATGAAAACATAAACAAGGAAGGCGAAACATTAATAATACTTTAAAATACACCTTTTAGAAAGTGATATAGTAAAAAAATGAAAACAATCGTATAAAAAGGGGATAGACAAAAATATGAAGAAAAAATGAAACAATACATAATAGAGTTTACAAATAAGAATGGTATCGTTGGTTGGATGGAAAATAAGGATAGGTATAGGAAACCATTGTTATAGCAAACATGTGTTATTATTAACCTTGATATACTATTTGTTGAAGAAAATATTCAAGTTAAATTTTGTGATATAAAAATTAATTTTCCCCAAATAGAAACATAAACTGATGTGTACAAAAATATTAGGGGGGAAGGAAAAAACATGGAATAAATAATTTCAATTACAATCATTATATGTCAAATATATTTTATTATGTTAATAAACACTCGTACAAATTCCAAAAATATTGAATCAAAAAATTATATAGTTGTGTGAATAAAATATACTTGTAAATACTATTAATGAGACTTCAGTGATGATAATAAATGTCAATTTGGGATTAATAATTATATAATATCGAATTTGGTGAATATTATTAAATTTGTTTAAAGGAGTGTATGTTCAGATAAAGAACCCTTATAATACCATAATATATTGGATTTAAAATACATGTAGGGTAGAAAATGTAATTGATTTGTAAATATCATCAATTTTATAAATATTATTACAAGAATAAATATATGACCAAGACAGAAACTCTAGAAAAACAAAGAAGTGATTATTTTGAGTCATGTCTCAATGTAATAAAATTTAGATAAAAACCCCTTATTCCATGTCCCAATTCATTCAAAGTGTGGGGCTGACATCCTAAATAATAAAATTAATATAAAAAACTATTAAAAACTAATACAACTATATTTTATTTTCTATTTCCAATTTATTATCTTTATTTTTTTATTAATATATAATTTTTCATTTTTTGCAACCATTTTGGGGTGACTGAGTCGACTTCCTTCAAACATCCTTGGTATACTTACAATGGAAAAATTCCACATAAAATAGCATCATATTCTATATAATTATATATTTGAATTCCTTTTAATCTTACATTAATGAAAAATCTATTTGGTTTCATAGGTATTCAAAAAATGGACACCAAGTAAGAAATCTTCCTTACTTTAGGCGGCTAAGTTTACTATAGCCATTTTTTGTTAATATCAATTATAGAACGTCCAATATTATATAAGGGTAACATTAGAAATTTTATAAATACATTTTTATAAATTAATGTAATTTAAATTCATTTTCATGTTATACTGTAATGGAAAAAAGATCACATCGTTCATGGAGGCAGTAGTCCATACAAATGCCCGATGACATCTTCCTTTTTTGAATTGTTTTGTTTGAACGAAAAAGGTGGAATTACATTACAATAATTAAGTTTTATCATATATATATATATATATTATTTTGTCATAATTTCATGTGTACAATAAGAAAATTGGAAGATTTCAGTTGAGAACATTACCACTCCCTTTGGATTTTCTCACTTAGGTAACTCCATAAGGATATTTAGAATGGTATTTTAGAAGACCAAGTATTCAATGAAATCATGAAAGGGGTGAGGATATAATAGTGTATTGTTTTTGTGGGGATAATTATTTAGAATGTATGAATAAATTAGGTGGAAATTATCCCTTTTTATAAGTAAAGAATATATCACTTTAGTATGTACCCATAACATTTTCCATAATATCCTAACAATGGTCAAGGTTCAATGGCCCCAATAGTGGAAAATAATGAATTTTAGAGTCTAATATGGTAAAATAAGAATCTAACATTAATTGGAACACATTTTTAAATTATATTTCTTATTTTTAACAGTAGATTATTATATTTTACCATGTTCCTTTTTATTTTGTGGACTAGTTTTTACCTATCTAAATTATATTTTATTACAAATATAAGTTGATCCTTATTAAAAAATTCTTATTTTTTGAACCCAAAAATACATTCATATATTTTATTTTACATATTAGTGTAAATTAACTTTTATATTAAAACAATTGATATATAGAAAATTATTTTTGAAGAGAAACTATTGTATTCTTGATTAAGTGTTATTTATGATACGTAACATTCATTAAAAATTATATGAGTTATAATATATTTTCATATATTTTTTTAATCATCATATAAAATTGAATATATAAATTTGATAAATTTATGTTATTAGATAAAAATTACACAATATTAATAAAATATTTCATTGAAAAATCCCTTTAACCATTATCGCAGTGATTAACATTAATCACGGTAATCACAATTTAATGGATAAAAATATAATTTAACAAATTAAAAAAAATGAACATATTGATCTATAAAATTAAATTAAATATTTAGATATAATATTGATAATTGATTAAGAATAATTTTTAATATAAATAAATAATAAATTGAGTAACATGTTACTTAAATTAGAAAATAATTAAATATGGGTTTAATAAACTCAACATAGTATTCAAAAATGAATTATTTTAATACCTACATATTTTTTGTCTAATAAAAATTTATATATGTTCTTATGAAAAAACAGTATTACATAATAAGTATTTTAGTATTAACAAAAATGGTATTGTTTTTATAGCTCAAATAAAAATCACCAATTTCATGAAAGTCTAAAACATTCATCTTAATATTATATTGTCTTGTGGAATGCAATGTAATGACTATTTTGTTAAATAATAATTACATTATTTTTGAACTTGTGTCTTAAATAGAAACATAAAAATATAATTAAGAATCTTTTCATAGGAATGTATCTTTTTGAAATAATTAGTATTATTATTATTTCCTATCAATTTGTAATAATAGTTTTGAAACAAATTATTGTTAATAAATTATTATAATCATAATATAACATATATCTTATAATTATTCACATAAAATGATTTTTTTTGGAAAATTCACTATTTAAAATCATTATTAGTTATTATTATTTATTTAGCTTCACAAATTGAATTTTATCAATGATATTGTATTAATTATTAACTATTGTTTTCTTATAAATATATTTCAAAATCCAGTAGGATCTATTTTTACTTTTCATTTCTATTACTACATTTTAATAGTTATATAATGTTTTTGGTTTCTTGGGGTTCATTATAGTGAGTTACATAAGCTATCAGACACATTTTGTTTTATAGGAATCGAAATATATATAATTAATCTTGTGGTGCTACATTATTTACCCCTTAGTAAATTGGTTCTTTATAATGTTAATTCATGCAATTTAGAAATATATTTCAATGTTTTATTGAGGTAGATAATATCTTATAGTTAATTAAAAATGATATATCAACCTTAATATTTTAAATACAATGAAACCCAAGATTGGTTTTCCAGACCTATATGGTAAAATTAATTTTAAAAATATGTTCATAGTAAACATTAAAAAATTATTATGGGTTGTTTTAAGAAATTTAGTATTATTTCTCAATTAGAAAATTGAAATGATACCTTTTTAGAGACATCTAATATATTTCCAATACAAAATGTAATTATGGGAAAAAAATAGATTTGTAATAATTAATTTCCCACAATCTATAAAGAAGATTCATATGATTTTTTGGCAATATTTATACCTCTCATACTTTTATTTAGAATTTACATTCCAATAGTTGAGGATGTGAATACAGATATCCATAAGTTATTATTGGAGAATAATTGTACCTTTAACTATATGATTATCAATACCCACCTCACAGTCAAGATTAAACTGACTCTTCCATATTTAATTGGTTCTGGAGGTAATTATTAGCTATTTTCCCCCATAAAACCTGGATTTTGGAAATTATATTCAAAATTATTAATCTCAATGAAATTGTATGAGAAATCTTTTGTGGCTTTTATCTTTACCTTACACCTATGAGATTGATGGACTTCATTTTCACACATATAGAAAATCCAAAATCTCTTTATGAAATCACCAATGTGTTTCTTTCCAAATTATTAACATATTATAAATTTAATCTTTTTCTCATCACAATATTTGTCAACTGAACTTCCATGAGACTCCATCATTCTATTCTGTAGAGTGAATAAAATTTTATACAATTTCACATTGTTAATCATGAATCTTGATAACTAGTTTGAAAGAATTAAAATAATTCTCACTATGATTCTGATCCATTTATATTTCCCTATTGGAAAATATTAAAATTTTATATTGAATTCATTTTTATCATTATTCCATAAAACCTCAAAAATTACAAAAAAAATAGTTAACATGATTCAGAATCCTTAAAAAAATTATCAATAAAAACGATAGGTGAATTCTACCATGGAATGTACCCCCATAAACACAAATTTTTTCTTATAGTTGTCCCATTTCAACTAGTGTCAACCTAGGTTAAACATATATCAATTCAATATTTACCTATATCATTATTGATTCATCCTTTGTTATATTTAGTTGGGTTCTACCATATATAATTATCTAATGCCAAAAATTGATGTCCCAAATTACCCTGTTTTTTTTAAAATATTATAAACCCCTAAATCATTGAAAATTAAGCTATCAAAGTCAAATATACACATTATCCAAGGTAGAACATTAAAATTAATATGTAGATTTACATATTCATCTGTGTGTTTTATTCTATGTTATTAGGGTTCATTTTATTATTAGGTTATCTAGTCCAAATAAATTCAAATAAAATATAATGGATTGAAAACATAATGCAATCCAAAAAAGTATAACCCCATCAAAGTATTTATCTAGGTCTACAATCTTAGATCCACTTATAAACCAGTGGAAATATTGACTGAATTACCAAACTACCATTTTTTGAGTGAATACCCCTAGGTGAATTCTTGTTATAGCCACATCCAGTTACTTGTATCCAGAGAAGAATGTAACTTATTGGAAACCACATAGTAATTACCTTAATAAATGCCAAAATATTATTCTATATAAAATCAAATAATGTAATTGGTTATCTATACCTTTAAAAGTATGGTCAATGCTTACTTATCAACGATTATGTTATTCAAAATTAACATCCTAACCATTAAATTAATCTAAACAAATCTCTTATACTAACTGTAAAAACCTAGACCCCAAATACCAAATCCCATGATGAAAATAAATTATTTATAAAATGGATTTGTTAAAAACTATAGATTATAGACATAATTATTAAAAAAAATACCAGATTTAAAAAATTATTACATTACAATACCTTCCCAAGAACATATTTGTTTATTGATTTTCATAATATGGAGAAATCCTAAACTGGTAATCCATTTTTATTTCTCAAATAATGAGGATTTTTTTCAATTATAAAAAAAATATTTAACAAATAATAATTATTCACCATCTTTATAAATCTCCACCCAATATATACTTCTAGACTTATAATTTTTAACGCATTTCATTTATACCTAGGTGTAACATCAAACATCATTTTTCATAGATGGATATTATTATATTAATAAAGCTATAATAAAATTGACATTTTTATATTTTATTTATAAATTGTAATAATTTTATATGATGATTATAAATTTTGACCTTACATTGTCAAAGTATTCCTAGGCTAGTTTTTTTTTAAATTTTCCTTAGAAATAATATTTTAGGAATAACTGATAATGTAGTATTTATTTATTCAATATTTTATTCATTATTATTATTATTAATATTTATAATTAAAAATATAATATCTATATATTTTAAATAAATAAATATAAGATCATTTTTAGTTAAAATGTTCTTTTTTATTAAATTGTTTTTCTTTAGAAAACATTTTTTTTATAAAATTGTATTTTTAAAAGATTAATGTTTTACAATTTTAATTATATTTAACGATTAATGATTTAAATTAATTTTTTTTTATTTTGTATCTAAATTTATAAATTTAAATCTATATAATAATGATTACTAGTCATAAAGTTAATGTAAGGTCATATTTTTCATGAAAAACACATTTCTTGGAAACCCATTTGTTGACATGATTTATAGGATTTTATATAAATTATATTCTTAATATTATACGAATTAATTATTTTTAAAAAAATTAAATATTTATAATGATATTTAAATAAGGTTATTTTATAATTCAAAGTTAATATCTTTCATAATGAATAGTAAAAAATAGTTGAAATTATTTATAGCGGTTATGGTAAAAACTAGTTTATTGATGGGTTATTCTTTAAGGATAAGTGTAAAAATGAAAAAAATAAGATTATATAAAGCATGTATTGCGTTTTATTTTAACATTATCATATTACATATTATAATAATAACCATTTGAATATCCATATTTCCCAAATTTTTGCATGAAATCATTGAATATCATCAAAAAAATTACAAGTGTTCCACTCACCTCAATTGTAAAAGGAATCCTCCTCCCATTTGTTATTATCACCAATAAATACATTTGGATTGGCAAACCCTAAAAAAATATATCCCAAAAATATTTATACACTTCATATTTAGTTTTTAATTAACAAAAGTCCAACCTTATGGTCCTTAATAAGATATCCGAGGGAGGTTCTTCAATGTGAAGTTAATCATCATAACCAATATCCTTTTTTCAATTTCATTTTTTCTATAATATATTATGTATTTATAAATAAAATTCAATAATAATATTATCTCCAATATTCCTTTATGTTATTATGTTTATGACATAATATATATCCATCTCATTCTTTATCAAATGGGAAACAAAAACATTGCTCGTGTGTACGACATACTACCACCTCGCGAGCAGATGTGATTTGTTTTCCCTCACTAACTCGCATGGATACTCATAATGGTGGAAGTATGTTATATATATTAAAAATATGAAATTATATTTATTTTATAATATTAATATAATATCCAATTGTTTAACCTTTCACAGATTAATAAAATGATAACTTCACTTATGGGTATATACGACCTACATCTCCACGAAGCGATGTGATTCATTTTTAGTGTATGAATATAATAAATGGTTAAAATATAAGTATAATGAAGAAATAAAATATTAATATCATTAATATCATTCCAAATATGATTTAACTATATACAATTCTCAATAACCAGAACATTCATGAATCAACATGCTTGAAAAAATAGGGTAATTAACACCCCAAACAATAGCAATAATGAATGATTATTAACTGAAAAGTGTAATGATGTTATAAAATGTTCATTTATGATATTAAAAAGATTAATATATTTTAGTTTTAAATTAATGACAAATTTATAACAATTAAATTGTATTCTAAATCATTTTCGACAAATTTAAAGTGTTTATTATTGGATTGCATCTCAATTTACACTCAATTGACACATATTTGTAATTATGAACATATTCACATTTAAGTGGGGTATATGATTACCCTTTGATAAATTTAATTTTAATACCTATTTATTAATGATGAATAAAGTTCCAATTCATTTTTATTCTTCTATGGGGATATAATTAAAAATATACCAATTAGGTCATAATTTATTTTACAATCTCACATTATTTTGGGATTACTTATTTATTTGTTGAAAGAACCATATAATTTAACCATCATGAGATCAAATAATTTTATCATCTTATGGGTGATTAATGTGTCTACATTTTTTTTAAATATTTCCTTTATTTTATTTTTTGACCATAATAAATATTTTTCAAAATAAAAACCATTTTTATTTCTCTTTTAATCTGATGTATTTTTCTTCCATGCCTATTTTTTTAAAATTGTTTTACAAAAGTCCTCTTAATTACATAAATGATTTATTATGTATCATTTATGTTATCCATGATTTTAAATGGTTTTAAAGGGATCTTATTAATGTTTTCTAAAATTTGTTTTTTTGGACAAAACATAATAAAGAATATCTTCTTAATATATACGATTAGAGTAGGATTCCCTATCACCATAACCATTTTCTAAAATTTTGAATATTATACAAGTTCTCAATGGATTTACATAAAAAAATCAATTTTGAATACTTATTTGATTAATTCAGTTACAATCCTTTTATTCTTACAAAGGACATTTTTATGTTACTATAAATATATTTCACAGTGAAACAATGGTCATCGACTATTTATTATTAGTTTTTTAGTCGTTATCTTCTCTTGAAAGATTCACATTATTATGATCACTAGAAATTACATTTAACGTAAATATTCATATTCTTTATCATGGACATACCTATTTCATAATCCACATATCATTAAAACATATAGTGTTTTAATTTTAAATATATTTAATTCCCTACGGAAATGTTTATATTCTATATTATTCATTGAGTATATAAATTTATCGATAAGAAATATTGTTTTAAAAATAAATCACCTATTTGATATATGAGGAATGCTTTGAAAATTTAGGAATATTTGGGCAATAAAATAATATATCCCCTTGATTCTATGAAAGGACACATGTTAAAAATTATATGGAAAAATTTAATGGGGTTTTACACATTGGTTTACGCTATCCTAGCAGAAGGAATTAATGATACTCAAACCATGATACCCAAGATCATGCCATCTAGTATTATGAATTTCTATCATTGAGAATTCAGTTACTATTATTATTTCAGATATTGAAATATTTATATTATCCATGGATTCATTTGATTCTAAATCTATTGTTAAAACGGAATGAATTCTCAATTAATTTCCATTACATGTTTTTTATGATTTATTTACAAATGATTTATTCCACATTACATATCCCTTACTGGGTAATTGATATCACCCTTGTTTATTTACTTTTCCTCAGAGATGAAGAATAATTATTTTAATGAGTTCATGGATTCCAAATATTTACCATTACTAGGTTTTTTATTTTATTTCCAATATAAAATATGTATAATTTATTTATTTAGCCCTCAATGGATACTAAACTAATTGGTCCTTTGGGATAAGTCATATTGTATCTACTCCAAATTAACATAGTAACTATCGAATCTTGATTACTGTAGTCAGTGTTATTATATTTGTAATTAGAGTAAGTCTAATGTATTATATGTGATTTATATATAGGAAATCATAGAATATGGTAAATAACCCAATAATATAAATTGAGGAGAATTGTATCAAATATACTAATGTTTTAGTATGGAGGAGATTATATGTTTTTTTCATACGAATACATAAATGTCTAGATAATTCTAGTGGTTGTGGTTTTGGAATAGTTTTACCTTGGGGAAAAACACTAATATGGGAAAAATGGGCTTTAACTCGATCCACACCTAGTGCACAAAAATTGGACTTACATCACACCAGTTTTGAAACTATTGAGGGATATTATTATGATAATTAACATTTTCTATCAGTCCCATTAAGAATTATTTAATAATATGGTTATAATTTCATTATATTCCCATAGAATAAATGTTTTTGATTATTAGATTAAAAGTGACATATTTTTTATTAATCTTAAGTGTTACACAATACTCACAATTATATGTTATGATTTAAAAATCAAAATTTCTCAATATGGTCACCTATAAGCTATTATTTGAAAATGGTTCCTTGAATAATGAATGTTATCAAACCTCACGGTCAATGTAAAATTTTACAAATGAGAAATCAAATACAGCTGGTGTAAGGACCCAAACCCAATTACCTAAATTCGTTTCCTCATTTAATTGCATTGGAATCTAAACAAGGAATATTCATCTCGATGGACTGAGTAGTTTTGTAGCATTGAAAACAATATTCACACATAATTTCAACATTACAACATGAAATGAAATACAACATAGAATCTCCTTTTACTAAATCTATAACCCCTATTTTATTTTATAATATCATTCACAATAAAATTATTCATGCCCTGAGAAAATTAAATATAAGAAAGGGGTGAGATCAAACACTCTGTGAGGGTATGTAATATAATGGAAAATATCATAACATAAAAATTAAGGATGATGATTAAATATAAAACCATATGCCTCTAACAAAAACAAGTTCATACTATGGAAAAAATAAGAGTTGAATAAACAATTCCATATACTTGGTTATTATACTATTCAAATAACCACATGACCCATAAATATGATTTTCAAAATGAGGTTATTAATAATGTGGGAAATCATAACCATTATATCAAGGCCTTGTTCCACGAACATAAATAAACATTTTGTAAAAGCCTTGTGCCAAGACTGTAGTTTGTCACATCATACCTACAGATACACATAGGGGTTATTTTGGGCCCCACCCGACACTTACTATGTCAAATTAATTCTTTGTATGAATGGGTATAAAAATAAACAACATATACATTAATTTTAATCTAATATATAAAATATAAATAACTTTCCCCAAACATTAATCATAAACACTAACCATTAAAAGAAAATTGGTGAATGGTTTTAAGATATCACATCCACATCCAAAACAATTAGAAACCCTTAAATTATATATGGTAGATAATTACATGAAATATTAATCCAAGTAATATATAATAATCATCTTGGGTTTTGAAATAGATGAGGATTCTCTTATAAAATCATTGAGTCATTCAAAAATTTAATACTATTTTACTATGAAAAGAATAATTATTTTTGGAAAAATCATTGTATAAAAACCGATGTGATGTAATATAATATTTTCATAAAAAAATATTTATTTTATATAGGTAATGGTTTTAACAAAAAAAATTTAGGATTCCCTTGAAAATAACTATGAATTTGAGAATCTCCCTGATTCAGGCTTCTATTTCAGAAACAATTTTCAATGTTCTTTTTAAAATGTTTATCTACACATAAAATTAGAAAGGATTATGGTTGGTATAAATATATATAATACTCACACATAATTTATCTATAGTAAATAATAATACATACTAATTTCATTGTGGTAATTAGGCAATGAATGGAACCTGAATAAAAATGGACGCTCGTTTGGAAAAAAATTACCTTATGTCTAAATGTGTTCCGCTTATAAACATAAGGTAATGAATTATGAAATTAGGATTATTAATAACTTATCTCATAACATACTATAATGTTATTTATTTTATCGTATTCATGTTTAGTTCATTTTTGTCCTTATTGATAATTTATAATATTGAATTCTGTCGTTCTATAGTGTTTATTTTCGTGATTTTCATAATTGGTTCACCTATTTTTATGTAATGGAGTTGACGTGAAATAAATTTAGATATCCAAAATTGAATTTAAAAATTAAATATGATCGATTAGGTGTTAATGGTCTTGTATATCAATTGGTTACATGTAATAAGGATGAATCATTTGATGAAATATTAATGACATTTACATAGATTATTTTAGTGGTATTTTGATTATTAGGAACTAGTTTGGTCATATGATTTAATATTCTGAACATATACTAGTTCATGAATATTTTTTACATTATAATACACATATTTTATTAACATTAAAACATAAAAATGGTTTCACAGCTAGTAATGTAGGAGAAACTGAAGGACTAAACTTCGTCTTCCACGAAGGTTGTAAATTAGAACCTCCCAGACGATGATTTCATTTATAAAATAAAATGTAGAGAGTATGATAATGATGATGGTTCTTCCATTATCATGATAAAATTATAGTACATAGATTATACGCTAGTTATTATGGCCATTTTGAAAGAGGATGTGATTAGAGGATATCAAAAGAAGCTAAGTTGATATGAAATTTAATGATAAAATTTTTTTACCTCTAGAGATTACCAACTTGAGAACCTCATTAAGGGAAGGGGTTTAGGTTGTTTGGAAAGACCAAGAGATTTTTGGATGAAGGGAGTGACTAGGTAAGGGTATTTGGTCAGAAACCTGAGGAGGTTCAAGGCATAATGGATTTAAGAGAAGAGGGTGTGATGGGGGGTTTTTATAGTGTTTGAGAGAAATGAATTTAGAATATATTACTAATTATTATATTATTAACCTCAATACAACCAATAGTGTTGTTTCTTGTGACCCCAAACAGTAATTTTTTAATGTGATTTTGAACCATGTTTCCCTTCATCACTCATTATGTCATAAATAGTGTGTTTTTCTAATAATTTGTATAAACGTTATTTTACGGTATTTCATTAATCATTAAAAAAATCAATAATTTTATAAAATTATAGAAAACCCACTCTAACTATTTTTTATTGTGTAGAATTCAAAAAATATTTCCATTTTTAAAAAATAATTATATATTATTATTATTTTATTTTTTAAATAAAATCATTATTAAATCAAAAAACAACAATTTTAAAGGCCTAATTAGTTATATATAACACTGAAAAATTAATAAAGATCTCATTATCTTATTAACATAAAAAAATAAAGCAATATAATTATTTACTATTCATAAGGGTCATATTACAATTGATATTACTATTCATAAGGGTATGTTACTATTCCTCAAAAGTTAACATGGTTCTATCAGACTCCAAATGACATACTGATCACAACTCTAGATAATTGTTTTTAGAAATTCAAAACATTATAGATGAAATGTTGTGTTTAAAAACTATATTATAAAATGTTTAGTTTTTTAGCGAATCAGTGTTTCATGAATTCAATATTTATCTTCACAACATTGGTTTCTTACAATCACACCTACTTACAAAAATATCATCCTCAAAAATCACTGAACATTACCACAGAAATTGATTTGGGTTGGCCATCCTCATATGCTCCTCAGTTTCCCATGTTGCCTCTTCAATTTTGTGATTCCACCAATATATCTATACCGAGTTGTATGATTCCTCAAAAATAGTTCTTTAGTGTCTAGAATATAGATAATCTCTTAACAGTAATATAGGTCTTGTTCCAAATGTATACATTTAGAAATGAGGACCTACGTTGGGTGTGGCACGTACTTTCTCATAAATGAGACAAGGAACACGTTGTGTACATTCGATAGGCTAGTTATCTTAGCCAAATGATATGCAATAGATCGAATTCTCTCCAGAATTTCCAAAAGCCCTTTGTACCTA
Organism: Viscum album; assembly: GCA_963277665.1. Lineage (NCBI taxonomy): Eukaryota > Viridiplantae > Streptophyta > Magnoliopsida > Santalales > Viscaceae > Viscum > Viscum album. The sequence continues at coordinate 1,047,665,325 of OY728130.1, read as the reverse complement.
GGGATAGTTTTCCATTCTTTCCAAATCTTATATCACCCTTCCATGAAGATACTTTCTAGAAAACGTGATCTCCCACTTGTAATACCAAATCCTTACTTCAATTATTAGCATAGATCTTTTGTGTGCTTTGAGCTACATTGACGTGTCCATGAATTTTCATTACCTTCGTTTTTTCTGCAAAATCACTAGGCCTACAGGCTTCCTCTCACCAACTTCATCACAACATGTTGGTGTACTACATATCTTCCAATACAATGCTTCATATGTTTCCATTTTAATACTTGAATGGAAACTATAATTGTTGGACAACTCCACTAATGGTAAATATTGAACAAACATACCATGAATGTCATGTTAACATGATATAAACATGTTCAAAATGGTTTATATCATCCTCTCTGATTCCTATCGGTTTCTTGGTGGTAAGCAGTACTCAATCGAAGTTCGATATCCAAAGATTTATGAAGACCATTCCAGCATTTCAATGTAAACCATGGGTGATGACAAAAAACAAGAGATAGAGGTTCCCAAGGAAGATTTACAACATCCATGAAATAGATTCATGCTAGGAAATATAGTGTAAATCCACCCTTATAGTGAGGAAATGATCAAAATTTTTAAGTCGGTCCACAATTACACACATCACATCATTCTTTATGGGAGTTCTGTTTAATATAGGGACAAAATCCATGGTGATGTCATCCCATTACCATGTAGTAATAGGTATAGGTGTCATGAATTTTTTTATTTTTCTTTTTTTAGAGACCCAAACATAAAGTACATTGACTTTAAATTACATTTTTGGAATAATTAATACATAACAAAAATCGACATCAAAGGACCTTAATAGTTTAGTGTCTTTGGAAACGTGGAACATAAACTTCTAATCAGGTTGAAAGATCTTCAACATCTCCCATAATGATCTTCCCCTTTTTTTATTACATAAAACATTTCTTAATATCCCAGGTAAAAGAAAACCTAAAAAGGGGTGAGCTCAAATGCTCAGTAAGGGTAAACATGGAGAACATAAAACAATCCATAAACATTTGAATGTAAAAACATGAACATAAAACATAAAATTCACGAGTAATGATATAATTCATCGCGGTACATAAATCATTGATCATAAAGGAACATTAATCACGATAAAGTAGCATGAGAATAAAACGAGGAATTTTGGAAACCATTAACCACCTAATATGATTTCCATAGTAGCCAAAGCATTGCTGCAAAGACCATCATACTGGACAAAGTCCATTACTGAATCGGGTTTACCTTCTCTTCCAGCCCTGTATTACTGTACCATATTAACTTTCCGTTACATCCATTTCTATCTCATGAGATAGAAATCATTACCTAATTCATTGGAGAGAGATATATATCCCACATATCTAATAATTAAATCATTCTTACGTGTTCCACAACACAAATATAAATCATTCATCATATCCCAAAGAATAAAATGGGTTTCATAATCATCATCCCATCATAACATAATCCATATAAAGAAAATGGATATCATTTCATCATAAGAAAAGTGAAACCATGTAAATAATAGAGAATTTATACTTGAAACATACACATATGAAATAATGTAATCTTTGATGGACAATGGTTTTGATAAAACACTTGAAATGAATTCATGAAGAAAATTTCCTTTCCTCTCCAAAATCATTTTCTTTTCACAAACTTCCATGAAAATTTAAAAGTAACAGATTTTGCTGAAAATAGTAATGAAATCTTGTTGAGTAATCTTCATTAAAATAAGGTGTTATGAAACCATAAAAATCTTTTCATGTCGTATATGTTAAAAAAACATTCTCCTCATACTTTTGCTGGAAAAGTGAAAAAGTTCCTCGTATGGTAAACAAAAGAAATATTCCTTCCATAACACAATGTAAAAGTAAAATATGGGTAAAGATGATATTAAACATACATGGAATAATATTAAACACTTTTTGAAAGAAATATTTATGGACATGGATGAAATATATAACCCCAGTAAATACTTACGTATAAGCAATCTCGGATAAAAATGGTATTGAAAAATTATCCTTTACCTTATGTACAATCTCTTCTGTACATGTCTAAAAATCCTATATAGTTGGTTTTAACATATTATTAACTTGTAACATAACCATAATAATATTTTTGATATGATATATGATTCTCTTATGACTTTATATTACCCATTCCTTTGTAAATTTCATGTTAAAGCATCATTTTGGGTAAAATCAGTTCATTTATCGTATGTGTTTGGAATTTTAGTTCGTGATATTATTAATTATATCCTGATTTACATAATTCCATAATGTAAAACATTATTTAGATATAACATATATTCGGAATATAAATATATATGATAGATCGATAAATGGAAATGAAATACAGCGTTCATGGAGACGGTAAGCCGTACGTACGCATGAACGCTATTTTTGTTTCCTTATTAAATTAAATTGAAGTAAATGTCATATATATACAAAAATACAGTAGAATTATTATTCCATTTGTTTATTTATTACTTATTATATATAATTTAAAATCATTCTTGAATGGTTAACATGGAGAATTAATCTCATTGCATTGTGGAGACGGTAGTCTATACCTATGCACTAGCAACAATATCAATATTTTGATATTAAAATCATATATAATTGGATGGTATATCATATATAAAGATTCATAATAATTTTATATTTAATATTTATATCATTTATACTCATTATTATAACCATATAAATGATGAAATGATTGAATAACAAACTACACCACGACGTGGAGATGGTAAGGCGTACGTACGCACGTGTGGTGACTTTTTCATTCATAGGATATGTAAAATAACTAATATGGTTGTACCATTTTTATAATGATATAACAGTACATAGAAAATACTGGAGTTATTATTTTAGAATAGAAACAACAAAGAAGGAGGAAGTGGAAGAAGAGAGTAACTTGAAATAGGTGCTGAGATATTTAACTCTTCTTAGGGTTATCCATTTTGATTTGATAAAAAGTGCTCCATAGGCTGGATTTATGACTAAAGGAAGGCGTCTAGGATGAAGGGGGGACAGTTGAGAGGGCATTTGGGTAGTGGATGGCTGATCTTGAATGCTCAAAATTGTGTAAAGAGGAGAGGGAGGAGGTGCCCTTTTATAAGGGAGGAGAGGGGCACCTTAGGAAAAACATAAAATATTATTTTATAATAAATTCTTATTCTGTTTATAATGAAACCAATGTGTCTTATTTCGAGGCTAGGGTAGGTATGAGTTTCAATTCTTTCAGAAAATAGGTTTTAGGAAATTTTATGTTACAAATTAATCTTTATCATTTTTATTTAACTCTTACTTATATAATTTAACTTTTACCATGTCTTCTGGTATTCATACACTATATGGTTAATAAACATACTATAATCTGCCAATAGAACCCTAATGGGTTCATTAATGTCATATACATTTTTATATAAGTCTTTTGGCCGTACCATTGATATTTAGGACCATTATATAAATTGATAATATATATTTGTTTTAAAAACTCTTTTATGTCAATTTTGACTGTATTTGGTATTTTGATTTTTCTAAATTCATAAAAAAATTTATCTCTAAAAAAACTCATCTAACAAACCTTAATATGTTATATTAACTAATAAAATTAGTTTAATTCATTAAATTATCAAATTACATTTATTTGGGTATTTATAATATCAATTATGTTAATATTTCATTAATAAGGTAATTACTGCACCATCATTGTGTCATAAATAAATTAAATTATTTAATTTCTAACAAATACAAATAAAATTCCATTATGTAGGAAATCTTTATTTCTTTATAATTAATATTTATAGTCAAATTAATTTTATCAATAACCCTATATTAAAAAAAATTAGTTATTAAACATTGATTTTAACTCTTTTAACTCTTCTTCAATTTATTTTTGTCCAAAAGGTAATGTTATGGTCAAATACCAATGCACAATTTATTGAAAATCAAGAAAGTTACAAGAGTTTGAAATAGGGTATTTTTTTACAATATCTATCAAAAAGATCAAATAAATCAGCAGGCAGGGTGTTCATCCAAGTCATGCGCTGGTGAACTCCTTTGTTTGCAAGAGCATCAGCAACGGAATTCGCTTCACTATAAGTATGGGTAGCTATAAAATCAATCCCATGAAGCGAGTTAAGGCAATTCATCCAACGAGTAGTATACTTCTAGGCTAGATGAATGCTGCCATTCTAGATGGCATGAATGATAATGGCTGAATCACTCTCAATCCATAACTCCCTCCAACCTTTTTAAAGAGAAAAGTCAACAGCATAGATGACACCCAATAGTTCCGCCTCCAGAGATGACGAGTGACCACATCCGACGTAGAAACAGCCCTGACACTGACCAGAATAATCTCTGAAAATAGATCCGTAACTGGAAGGACCTGGATTTCCTTTGGAAGCACCATCAACATTGACATTGATCCATCCTGGCATTGGTGCCTGCCAGAAAACCTCGAAGGTGCGTTTGGGTTTTGGGTAAATGCCAGGAACTTGGAGGCGGCGAAGGATCTCAATGTCCCCAATCGAGTTGTTGCAACAGTCTTTTTGAATGAAAGTAGCTTCCTGGATCACTACGAGAATCTGAGATTTTCCTTCTATGAGAAAACAAGTTTGATTATTATGAATAAGGTCATTTCTAACGTACCAAATCTCATGGATGAGTTCTGCCACTGCCACCTATAATACCCTGACCCCAGTTACCCAGATTCGGTGCATTATTTTAATACAATGTCATGATTACAAGGAATTAAGTCCTAAAGGACCTATCAGTTTAGTAGTCTTGGAAAAATAGATCACATACATGAATGTTACATTTGCTCTTTAAGACATACAAAACAACATAAATAATCTTTATGAACGCCATTATTCCCTTCGCTTAACCCTGAATATCAATCACATTACACTTCTTGGAATCCTGGGAAAATAAAAAATTGAAAGTGGTGAACTCAAATGCTCCGTAAGGGTATGCAATACAACGGAAACATTGAAAAGTAAGCATAAACATTTAAGGCAATGTATAAAACTAAAACAAAAGCCTTTTAAACTTGAACTTCAGCATAATATGGCAGAAATAAAATGAAATAATGCCATTTACTTATTCAAATGGATATTCTAATAATCGAATAATCACATACAATATCACTAACCACTTTCATAATGATGGAATGCATAATGCCAGACTATAATGACCACATAGCCAAGGCGTCGTCCCAATACTACAAATAAGATTTTGTCAAGGTCTTGTGCCAAGACACAAGATTGTCTCATGAGACCTACCGAAGCATCGAGGAGCTATAGTGGGCTCCACATGTCACTTACTATGTCCAATGCATTCCTCATATGAATAGATTTAAACATAACATAAACATTAGTATTAAAACTAGCATATGAAATGTCAATACTTTCTCCATAAAACATGAATGGTATAAAAATAACACATCCAAAGTCAAACATTTCACAAAATCTTCAATGAAATTTTTTTTATAATAAATAAACTTCAAATGATCTTAAAATCCATTAAAGGATGTTGACATAGATGAAAATGATAAGAAAAATGTTTTGAGAGAAATAACCTTTTTGTAAAATCATTTAAAAGTAAAACATTTATAAAGGAAGTAATTTTAAAAGAGATTTTTGAATCAAAGTGTCCCATACCACTTTTAAAATTTTGGAAATAATTATCATTTCAAAACATTCATGTCCATATAAATAAATCCTTAAAATCATTTGGAAAACATGGACATTAATTAATAAGATTTAGAAAGATAAATCTTTAAAACATTTGAAATTCTGATCTTGATAAAGAGTACCTTTCAAAATCCTTAAAATCGTCATTTTGAAATCATATTTATGACAAATGGACATGGATGATAAAAATGTCCCAGTAAATACTTACACATAAACAATCTCAGATAATGATGAGATTGAGGAATTAAGCCTTACCAATTTGGTAACTTACGAAACATACAACCCATGAAAGAGGTATCATACAATGAATATGTAAATACAAATAGATTAAAGTGTATTGCAGAAATAATACAATTATGGGTAGTACATACCCCACACAAAAGGTAATAGTGGCAATATGGCATGAATCTCATGGGAATAAGGAGTGAGATGAAAACCCCTTACCATTCACTTTCCTTTAGTTGTGGTTATGTTTAACCTCTTGTACGAAGATCGTAGTATGTTATTAAATTATACCATAAACATATTAATATTTATGATATCATGAATGATTAATTTATGACTTTATATTACCCATTTAATAATAATTTCCATGTTATGTTAACATTTCGAGTAATAATCACTTTCTTTATCGTACGTGTTTTAACTTGTTAATCTTGGTTGTCTCACATAGATTATGGTTTAAATACTTCCAGAATATAAAACATGATAAATATATCATATATATTTATAATATAAATATGTATAATAGACATATATAGGAAATGGAAGACACTGTTTATGGAGATGGTAGTCCCTACGTACGCATAAACGTTGTTTCTGTTTTCATATAGTATTGAACGGAAGTAAGTGAATAAGATATATGTAAGTACATAAATCCTTATATATATATATATATATATATATCTAAAGTAGAATTATTATGTCATATATTACATACTTATTATTAATATATATTTTTATAATCATCGATTAATGTTGAACTTGGAAATGAATCTCATCGCGTCGTGGAGAAGGTAATCCGTACGTACACACGAGCGAAAATATCATTCTTTTGATATTAAAATAATATATAATTGGATGGAGAATCATATATAAAGAATCATTATAATGTTATATTTATTATTTACATCAAATACAAATCATTATTATACCCATCCAAAAAATAATGTATTGAATAACAATTACACCACGATGTTGAGACGGTAAGCCTTACGTACGCACGTATGGTGACATGTCATTCAATGGATTTATAGAATACTGAATATGGTTGTACCATATTTATAATAACATCATAGCATATAGGAGCTATTGGATTTATTATTTTATAATAGAAACAACAAAGAAAGAATAATTTGAAGAAGAAAGGAACATGAAAGAGGGCGGTGAAAACATTACCATCTTTTCAGGTTATTCCTTTTGATTTGATCAAAAGGGATCCTTAGGTTGGCTTTCTGATCAAAATAAGGTATCTATGTTTAACTAAGGGAAGTTTAGAGAGTATTTGGGAAGGGTTTGGTTTATCCAAAAGGCTCTTAAGGTGTGAAGAATTGGTTATAAGTTGGGTCCTTTTATAAGGGGGAGGAGGGGCTCTTTAGGAAAACATAAAGTATTAATTAATAATAAATTCATATTGGGTTTATAATGGATCCAAAGTTTTTTATTTAAAGGTTACAGTGGGTATGGGTCTAAATACACTCAACCAATAGAATTTAGGCAGGTTTGGATAATTATATAAACCTTATCATTAAGTATTAACGCTTAGTTAATTAGTTTCACTTTTACAATGTCTCTTTGTATTTTTATATTATATGGTTAATAAACATACTATATACATCCAAGAGACCCCCAATTGGTCATGTTATGATATACTTATCATGATATAAGTCTCTTGACCAATCCATAGATTTTTAAGAATTTAATATCAATTAATAATATAATATGTTTTTTTAAAAACTCTTTTATGTCAATTTTGACACTATTCAATAATTGATTTTTGTAAAAATTATAACAGAATGATTATTTAGAAAAAAGTTAATTAAATAAATCCTAACATGTCCTATTATACTATAAAATAATTTTTATTCATAAAAAGTCTCAAATTACATTTATTTGGGTATTTATAATATCAATTATTCAAAGTTTTCATTAATTAGGTAATTACTGCATTACCATTGTGTCATAAATAAATTAAATTATATAATGTCTAAAAATTATTAATAAAATACCATTATATAGGAAATCTTTTTATATTTCTAATTACTATTTATAGTTGAACATCCAAAATATATAACCCTATGTAAAAATTGTTTTTTTAAAAGATATATGCTTATGTCATTTTTGTATTTATTTTAGCTTAATTAAAATTAAGTGTCCCTATCACCTACAAGTGGCTCCATGGTGTCCCAAAATCGAACCAAAGATACCCATGGTCGAACATGTATCCACCAATAATGTTAAGACACGTTTTATGGTAATTTTTTATTATTATAATATTATTGTTGTTTCCCTTATTTACTGGATTTACACATTAAGCATGTTAAATAAAATATTTACGCAAGTAATTATTCAAAATGTCTAAAATTAAAATTTACCTATTTAAAAATTTTGGACATCCTGATTCCAAATAAGGAATCCATTTTTCTAAATTCAAAACATAGAAGTGGTAGAAATTAATTTAAAATTAATTCCCGCGGTCAAAACAAAATGCGTGTTTTTAAGATATAATAACTATCAAAAGATTGATAATTTTTTATGTCCGGTTTAATTGTGAAATTATGTCCAATGACCAAAATTGTATTAAATGGTAAAAATATATTCTAAATATACTTTAGAACCACTCAAATGCCTAATTTATCACTATTATTTATTTTGATTAAAAATTTTGTTTTTAATTAAAAATTTAGTAATTTTCACTATTCATGAAAATATTAATGTTATCTGAAAAGAACCAAAATTTCACCTTAGGCTAAATTGGATACTCAGAATCCAAAAAGGAAGTCCATTTTGAGAGATAGAATTTCTAAAATTTTAAAAAGTAGGTATTACTATTCATAGCGGCTAGTTTGATTGGTTGTGGTGTGTGTTAGAACTCGAAGTTGCATACAAAACACACTACAGTATTATTCAAAGGAAAGAATACCGTGGAAGCTTGGGATGATTCATTGTAAATTTCCGATGTACCCATTCTAAAAAGTAAATTTATTCAGTAAAATTGAATATATAAAATTTTAAAATATTGGATTTAAAAAGGGTTCACTATTAAAATTGGTAAAAGTGAAAAAAATGAATTTTTTCTTACGTTATGACTAAGAAACTCAAAATATGGATTCTAATATTATAAGGATTATATAAAGTTTAAAATTTAGTTAATAATATTCATAACCTCTTTTGAACTGCTTTTTTGGTAAGCCATGGTGTTCTTGAACTCGGTGTTGCGTGTAGTGCAAGTTATTGAATTATTTTGAAGAAATAACACACTACAAAATCTTGGGGTGTTACATTCTTCCCTCCTTCAATAAGTTGCATCCTCAATATTTGAAATTGTTCTTCGAAAATAAAAGGTTGAATATAGAAAATATCTTTTTGGGAAAACCCACATCGGGAATTGGGTTAATAAAATTTAGTCCTAATAAGAGGAAAAGAGAAATGAAAGGGGTCACCACCAAATTATGATGTCTATTCGGAGAACGTTGGTGGCAATTAGAGACCTATAATTGGAGGAAAAACATAAATATTTATATGTAGTGATTGAGTTCATCAATCACAAACATGTGTAAAATTGAGGGCCTTAAATTCATAAATCTATGATGATTTAAAATACCATCGGTTCAACAAAACATAAGGTATTAGGATAAAACATTTTTGACGTTTCAAAATATCTTTGTTGAAATCCCACATAGAAAAAATGAATTAATGAGGCCTCTATTTAAAATAGAGTGGAAAGTATGAAGATTACTGAAAATAACACATACTAGGGTTCCATGTAGGAAAATATGGATATGGAAGAGAAATCTAACCATCAATTATCTAATGGAGAGTGGTAGAGAATATTGCTATGAAAAGCCCAACAATCCGAAAGCCATAAATCAGTGATGATCTAAGGTACCATTTAGGACAACATTTTTGTTCTATGTTCCTTTTTTAAATGTTGAGGAATTTATTTATGGGATTGGATAAGATCATAAGGATATATACTTACTTTATAATTAGAGTTTTATCCATTAATAAATTTCTACCACATACTCATCTTTCACCCCAAAATATAATACAACTCAAAAATACTCTATTTATCCTAATCGTATAGGGTTCCAAATATAGTGAATTTATAGTTCACATATCAGACCCTTTATGTAAAGAAACTACATTATACCATCTAGGAACATCATGTAGCAGAATGGTATGTGATATATCCCAATTGCACTATGGTTGTGGGTTTGATTCCCGTAGCTTTGTCCGACATGACAGGTCGTCACACGGTCTGCGTGTTGTCCTTTTATAAAAATAAAAAAATTAACCTTTCAAACTTAATCCATTCCAACCATTAGACTTATCCAAAATACTATTATCCAAACTCACAGTCAATAATTTACAAGGAAGTTAAACATAATGAGGATCCTTTTTACCAGGTAATAACATGTGAACACCTTCCTTATATATTCTTTTATAACACCGCAACATCCTGAATTACCAAAATAAACCATCTATTATTCCAAAATCACTACCTCAATATTAGGACCATATTATGGTTTATCTTTCCTTCAACCATGTAATTTCCAAAAAAAATTAACTCACTGTATAGTCACTTTTCATTGTACCATAAAATCTCAAATCCTTAATTAAATAGTACTACAGTACAATCCTTATTTATTTCCAGAACATCATTGATACAACACTTAAATGAAAAAATTCTAAAATTACAACATAAGAACACTAGTCATTCCTCTTCATATGTGGTAGAATCATAACTTGATTATTATCCAATAGCATCATTTTTAGATAGTCTGATGACTGGGAAATTCTATCGCGTAGTGTCCAAACTCCTTGCGGATAAATCATTGTACATTTGAAACATTTTTCTTACACATGCAGTCACATAATTGGTGTCCTTTTTCTCCACACTTATAAAATTCTCCCAGTCCCTTCAATCATTTTCCAAGGTGATTCTTTCCACAGTTATCACATATGGGAGGAACCCTTCTTTACCTTCTTCCCATTATCTTTCCTTCTCTCTACCATCCTTTTCTTCCCTGGATTCCCTTCAAAGCCATAGGACTCTGAGAATAATTTACTCATCTTATCAACACATGATATTATTTCGTCATATGATGATAATACGTGGGAGACTATTTCCCTTCTAAATTCTGTCTTAGGACCACGAAAGATATGATCCTTCTTACTCTTTGGATCATACGTATTACGGGAGATCACATTCCTTCTACTGGGCGCCATTTTTATATAATATCATAAACTAGTTCTGTTTATGAATTGCAATGAATAATTACCAATTTTGTAAAATACCTAACACAAATTGAACAGTTTATGGATATAATCCATAATTATAAAAATGTTTTCTTTGAGTATGTATTTACTGAGGAGCCCTTCATAATGGTTTGTAATGAAAATGAGAATAATCCTAAGCAGATCCCCCAGGAGTGTCGTAACCAAGAGTGCAGCAAGGCCCGTTGTCGTGCACCAGTTCTCGTTCGAGTCTATCTCAAAGCGGTGTTTTCACGTTTTACCCCTAGGTACATCTGTTCCAGAGCCGCATCTACCTGCTCGTATCCAGATAGGGATGTATTGCTCGGAAAACTCACAAAATATCTATAATACCAGAATTATAGGAAGTTCTTATATACTAATCCTTAACGTATATCTTAGGGCTATGTGCTCTAATAAGAGTTTATCTAAATCTAGTTTCCAAGGTTATTGTTAAACTTCCTATGATACCAACTGTAATGCCCCGACCCCAGTTACCCAGAGTCAGTGTATTAATTTAATACATTGGCATGATTACAAGGAATCATGTCCCGAAGAACCGATCAGTTTAGCAGTCTTGGAAAAATAGATCACATACATGAATGTTACATTGTCACTTTAAGACGTAAAAAACAACATAAATAATCTTTATGAACACCATTATTCCCTTGGCTTAACCCTTCATATCAATCACATTACACATCTTGGAATCCTGGGAAAAATAAAACATAGAAATGGGTGAGCTCAGATGCTTATTAAGGGTAAACAATACAACCGAAATGTTCAAAAATAAGCATAAACATTTAAGGTAATGTATTAAACGAAAACAAAATCCTTTTAAACTTGAACATCAGCATAATATGGTGGAAATAAGATGAAATAATTCCATTTACTTATTCACATGGATATTCTACTAGTCGAATAATCACATGCAATATCACTAACCACTTTCATAATGATGGAATGCATAATGCTAGACTATCATAACCACATAGCCAAGGCCTCGTGCCAACACTACAAATAATATTTTGTCAAGGCCTCGTCCCAAGACACTAGTTTGGCTCATGATACCTACCGATGCATCGAGAAGCTATACCGGGCTCCACCCATCACATACTAAGTCCAATGCATTCCTCATGTGAATAGGATTAAACATAACATAAACATTTGTATTAAAACTAGCATACGAAATGTCAATACTTTATTCATAAACCGTGAATGGTATAAAAATAACACATCCACAGTCAAACATATCACGAAACATTCAATGGATGTTTTGTATAATAAATCAACTTCAAATGAGCTTAAAATCCATCAAAGGATGTTGACATAGACGAAAATGATGAGTAAAATATTTTGAGAGAAATATCGTTTTTGTAAAATCATTTAAAAGTAAAACATTTATAAAGGAAGTAATTTTAAAAGAGATTTTTGAATCAAAGTGTCCCATACCACTTTGAAACTTTTGAAAAGAATTATCATTTCAAAACATTCATGTACATATAAATAAATCCTTAAAATCATTTTGAAAACATGGACATTAATTAAAATGATTTTGAAAGATAAATCTATAAAACATTTGAAATTATTTTATGGACAAATGGTACCTTTCAAAATCCTTAAAATCTTCATTTTGAAATAATTTTTATGAAAAATGGACATGGATGATAAAAATGTCCCAGTAAATACTTACACATAAACAATATCGGATAATGATGAGATTAAGGAATTAACTCTTACCAATATGGTAACATAGGAAACATACAACCCATCAAAGAGGTATCCTACAATGAATATGTAAATACACATAAATTAAAGTTTATTACACAAAGAATACAATCATGGGTAGTACATACCCCACACAAAAGGTAATAGTGGCAACATGGCATGAATCTCATGGGAATAAGGAGTGAGATGAAGACCCCTTACCTTTCACTTTCCTTTAGTCGAGGGTACTTTTAACCTCATGTAAGAAGATCATATTATGTTATTAAATTATACCAGAACCATATTAATATTTATTATTCATACATGATTAATTTATGACTTTATATTTCCCATTTAATAATAATTTCCTCGTTAATTTAACATTTTGGGTAATAATCAATTTTTTTATCGTAAGTGTTTTAACTTGTTACTCTTGGTTGTATCACATAGATTATGATTTAAATACTTCCAGAATATAAAACATGATAAATATGTCATATATATTTATAATATAAATATGTATAATAGACATATATATGAAATGGAAGACACTGTTTATGGAGACGGTAGTCTGTATGTACGCATAAACGCTGTTTCTGTTTTCTTGTAGTATTGAATGAAAGTAATTGAATAAGATATATGTAAGTACATAAATCCTTATATATATAAATATATATATCTCTAGTATCATTATTATGTCATATATTACATACTTATTAGTAATATATATTTTTATAATCATCGATGAATGGTGAACTTGGAAATGAATCTCATCGCGTCGTGGAGACGGTAATCCGTACGTACGCATTAGTGAAAATATCATACCTTTGATATTAAAATAATATATATTTGGATGGTATGTCATATATACAGAATAATTATAATGTTATATTTATTATTTACATCAAATACACATCAATATTATACCCATACAAATAAAAATGTATTGAATAACAATTACACCACGACGTGGAGACGGTAAGCCGTACGTGCGCACGTATGGTGACATGTCATTCAAAGGATGTATAGAATAATGAAAATTGTTGTACCATATTTATATTAACATCACAGTATATAGGAGATACTGGATTTATTATTTTACAATATAAATACCAAAGAAATAATAATTTTAAGAAGAAAGGAACTTGAAAGAGGGTGGTGAAAACATTACCATCTCCTCGGGTTATTCCTTTTGATTTGATCAAAAGGGCTCCTTAGGTTGGATTTCTGGTCAAAATAAGGCATCTATGATGAATTGGGAGAAGCTTATAGAGTATTTTGGAAGGGGTTGGCCGAACCCAAAGGATTTGAAGGTGTGAAGAATTGGTTAGAAGTTGGGTCCTTTAATAAGGGGGAGGAGGGGCTCTTTAGGAAAAACATAAAGTATTAATTTATAATAAATTCATATTCGGTTTATAATTCTCCAATGTGGTTTATTTAAAGGTTAAGGTGGTGATGGGTCTAAAAACACTCAGCCAATAGAATTTATACAGGTTTGGGTTATTATATTAAACTTATCTTTAAGTATTAAGTCGTAGTTAATTAGTTTCAATTTTACAATGTCTCTTTGTATTTTTATATTATATGGATAATAAACATACTATATACATCTAAACGACCCCATGTGGTCCATTAATGATATACCTATATTGATATAAGTCTCTTGGCTTATCCTTATATTTTAAGGAATTTAATATCAATTAATAATATAATTTTTTTTAAAAACACTTTTTTGTCAATTTTGACACTATTCAATAATTGTTTTTTTGTAAAAATCATAACAGAATGATTACATCGTAAGAAGTTAATTAAATCAATCCTAACTTGTCATATTATACTATAAAGTTATTTTTATTTATAAAAAGTCTCAAATTACATTTATTTTTGTATTTATAATATCAATTATTCAATGTTTTAATTAATTAGATAATTACTGCATTACCATTGTGTCATAAATAAATTAAATTATATAATGTTTAAAAATTATAAATTAAATAACATTAAGTAGGAATTATTTTTAAATTTCTAATGAATATTTATAGTTGAACATCCAACATATATAACCCTAGGTAAATATTTTTTTTCTAAAATATATATGCTTATGTCATTTTTGTATTTATTTTAACTTAATTAAAATAATGTGTCCCTATCACCTACAAGTGGCTCCATGGGGTCCCAAAATCGACCAAAATATGCCCATGGTCGGACATGTATCCACTAATAAGGTTAGGACACATTTTAGGGTAATTTAGTATTATTATAATATTATTTTGTAACCCTTATTTACCGGATATACCCTTTAACCATGGTAAATAAAATATTTACCGAAGTAATTATTTCAAAATGTCTAAAAATAAAATTTACCTATTTACACAATTTGGAAATCCTAATTCAAAATATGGAATCCATTTTTCCAAATTCAAAACACAATAGTGTCAGAAATTAATTTAAAATTAATTCCTGCTGTCAAAACAAAAAGCGTGTTTTTAAGATATAATAACTATCAAAAGATTGATACTTGTTTATGTTTGGTTTAATTGAGAAATTATGTCCAATGACCAAAATTGTATTAAATGGTAAAAATATATTCTAAATATACTTTAGAACCACTCAAATTCATAATTTATAACTATTATTTATTTTGATTAAAAATTTTGTTTTTAATTAAAAATTTAGTAATTTTCACTATTCATCAAAATATTAAAGTTATCGGAAAAGAACCAAAATTTCACCTTAGGCTAAATTCGATACTCCGAATCCAAAAAGGAAGTCCATTTTGAGAGATAAAATTTCTAAAATTTTAAAAAGTAGGTATTACTATTCATAGCTGCTAGTTTGATTGGTTGTGGTGTGTGTTAGAACTCAAAGTTGCGTACAACACACTCTACTGTATTATTCAAAGGAAAGCGTACCGTGGATTCTTGGGGTGTTTCATTGAAATTTTTTGATGTCACCATTCTAAAAAGTAAATTTATTTAGTCAAATTGAATATATAAAAGTTTAAAATATTGGATTTAAAAAGGGTTCACTATTAAAATTGGTAAAACTGAAAAAAATGAATTTGTTCTTAAATTATGTCTAAGAAACTCATAATATGGATTCTAAAATTATAAGGCTTATATTAAGTTTAAAATTTAGATAATACTATTCATAACCTATTTTGAACGGCTTGTTTGGTAAGCCATGGTGTGCTTGAACTCGGTGTTGCGTGTAGTGCAAGTTATTGAATTATTTTGAAGAAATAACACACTATGAAATCTTGGGGTGCTACACCGCCAATAAGATGATTTAGATATGCAATGAAAGATTGGATCTAGTGCAGTTTTTAAGAAACACAGAAATAGAATCAGTAAAATACCATCTGCAGTTGAATAAATCAAAAACAAAATTCCATAAGGCATAGGCTATCGCACAAGGCAGAAAAAGATGATCCGCATCCTCCATGTGTTGGTTACACAGGCGAAATTTAGAACAAAGTTGGATGCCAAAAACTTGAAGAACAGTATCCATAGGTAATCTATTATGGGCAATACGGAAAATGAGAGTGAGCCTAGAGGGTTTAGTCCACGTTCTATTAAACTAGTTAACCAAAATATAAATTGATTCAATGTGAGAAAAATTCTGCATATAAAAGTTTTTAGAGTCAAGAATGCCGTTTGGGGCAGGTTCCAAGACAAGGAAGTCACCAACAGTGGAAAAAGAATGATTATCAATGATCTGCATGATAATAAGTGTCTTAATCTAATCCAAGTGTACCTAAAGAGTAATATTTTATTCTTGAGGTTGTTTTTGGTCGAATTACATTTACCCAATAGAAGTTGGACATGTTTTAGGATAATAATAATAATATCATTCTTAACCTTAATTACCCTATTTACCTTTAACCGTGGTAAATAAAAGTAAAAATTTACTACTCACCAAAAATTATTTTTATCTTATTGAACCACATTTTACTCCTTGATATTAACTGTGTGTCTTAGATTTTCAAAATTCAAATCACAAAAGTGGTAAAATTATGTTTTATGTACAATTGAAAATGCTCCAAGGAGGTGGGACAATATGATAAAAAGTTCAATAAAATTTTTATATATCTAAGTTATTATAAAACGACTACAATGACAAACATTAAACTTATATAGGTATATAAATCTATTTTGACTTAAAATAAATTTAAATAAAATAAATTATTATTTAAATAAAAATTTGGATTTAACCAATAACTCAGTGTTTTTACATTTCATCAAAAAAGGTATGTTTTCAGAAAAATACCAAAAATTCACCCTAGGCTAATATCGATATTCTGAATCTAAAAATGAAGTCCATTTTGAATGATAAAATTTATAATATTTCAAAAAATATGTATTACTATTCATAACGGCTAGTTTCTATAATATTTTTATTACATATCATCCTTTAGTGAAACTCGGTATTGCGTACAACGCATGCTATTGAGGAAGGTCTCTCTTGCATGTAATGCAAGGCAATACAGGGTTGTGTGTAGGGAAATATTCATTTGATGTGGCTTATAACATACTCAAAATATAGCTTAGTTATACATTGATCAAAATCTATACTTGGTGTTGTGTAAAATGAATTTTATTCGAATGAACGTGAAATAGTGTGCATCACAAGCCAAGAATAGTGTTGCGTATACTACAAGCTAATACAGTGTTATGTATAGCGCAAGCTAATCTTGGTGAAGCGTACAAAAAAATACATCAATGAAATTAAAAAGAATAATTGTCATAAAATCTCAGGATGTTACATTCTACCCCCATAACATGAATTTCGCCCTCGAAATTCATTGGGGTTATAAATGGTTTTCTACTTGAAATGTTCATTCATAGAAACCCACATCATAAAAAGGAATACTAAATCATCATTTTAAAAAGGAACATTTGAAAAATAATTAATACCCAAAGTAACTCATCACAGGGTTTCCGTATATGAGAATATATGTGAAAGTATGGATATGGAAGAGAAATCTAACCATCATGTTCTGATAGAGAGTGGTAGAGAACATGGCTATGAAAAAAATCCAACAATAACAAAGCCATAAATTTGTGATGATCTACGGTACCGTCTGATTCATCAGATATAAGTGTACTAGGAAAACGATTTTGGTTTTCAATATCATTTCCCTAAAGTAGAAAAATATGAATTAACATAAATACATACTTGATTATGGTAAAATCTCACCATTGGTCGTTTCATGAACAATTTACACATCATATCTTAAAGTAATGACATTGAATTAGTCATCCGTGGAGTGTTAGAAAATCATGTGATAGAATGATGGGTCATTCCATTTGTCTCAAACAAAAGGATAGTAAAAGTAATAAAATATACATAAGTCAACTATGGTGAGGTTAATCATATATGATTCCATAAATGGACTTATACTTCATTTATCATTCTACTTAATAAAATAAAACTAGTTTCTACTATCTATTGACTTCCTGTATGCCAGTGGTAGGTGATAAAGGCATATCGCACTTCGGTTTTGGGTTCGATTCCTGCATATTTGTCTGATGCGACGGGTTGTCGCACGTCCTGCAGGATGTCCTTTCTCTAAAACTATACTATTATAACATTCTAGAAAAAAAAGTTTTAGCCTTATACAATACTATCTAATGTCCAACTTAATCCATTCCAACCTTTAGGATTATTAAAAATACTTCTGTCTAATCTCATAGTATAATGAAAATGATTACTTGAAAGTTCATCTACCAAGAATGTGAATACCATCATTTATCTCCCATATATCATAAGATATATCTTGTTGGTCACATTCCAAATATTGGAATACCTTAATCATGTATTCTCTTGAAAAATGAATAACCATTGAACATTAGTGAAAAAATGAATGCTGTCAAAATTTAACTCTTTCCACATACCAAAATCCAAAAATTCCTATATACTCAAACCATGATATCACTTTTTCCTTATATCAGTCATGAGCTCATTAATATTTTCAAAAATTACATTTTATCTTTATCCCACCATTATACGCATATCATATGATTTCCAAAAATATCTGAATAACCTCTCATGGTTTCTAGTACCATTCAACATATACATTCAAATACTCAAGGAAAAAAAATAGTGTAATAGTCCTTAGATGTTTCATTATTCAATGGTAACATTAAAACACCTATAAAAAATTACTCTTGATAAACATAAAATCATTCCACTGCCATCTTAAACCATCGACCGAGATTAATCATTTTATTACTCAACACTTCTTTCATATCATATATCATTTATAGTCTCCTCATTATCATCAATATAAATACCACCCATACGACCATGCTAATTCTATTCATGAGACATTACCTTAGGGAATTGGTTTGCATAATTCCCGTACATTCCACATTTATAAAAATTAACTGTTGTTGATGTCTTAAAAATACCATTATCCTTGTCCATGGTGTTAACTGAGCCTTTTCCATAGAAATTACTGGCTTTGTTCCCTTCTTTTCCACACCCAAAGCATCTTCAAGTTCCTTTGAAACATTCTCCCTGATTCCTCTTATCACATTATTTTCATGATGGAAATTGAACTTTTTTTCCTCAATGATCATCATTAAACTCTGTCTTTCTCTTATTAGATGAGTTAGGAAACTTACCAAAGTTGATATTATTGATCATATTATGAGATTTCTGATTAGGAATAATAATGATGTTTAGACATCTAAATCACGTTTTGTTTGGATGCTCATGAAGAATATCATTCCATTGTCCATCATATTCTCCATTAACATGAATCCTCCTATTTCTGTCCATTTCTTAAAACCCAAAAAGAATAGTATGAGAGGAAAAACACGTACTAGAAAAACAACATAATCATGGGGGATTACCCTAAATCTCGTACATCTTAGGTTTAATTCCGTGATCTTTACCATAATTCTAGGACTATAACCTATACTTATACTTAACCTTAGGGACATACCTATACATACCATAGAAATATCACTAGGGATTTCACTAATGTTTTCACATCCTAGTTTCTAATGGTTAACTAAACCTCCATCTGATACCAACAGTAGAGACCCAAACATGACGTACATGGACTTTTAATTACTTTTGAGGAATACTTAATACATAAAAAAAACCAACATCCATGAGCCCTAAAAGTTTAGTGTCTTTGGAAACATGGAACATAAACTTCTAATCATGTTGAAATATCTTAATCATCTCCCATAAAGATCTTCCCCTTTTTTTAAACTAAAACCTTTCTTTATATACTAGGGAAAGGAAACCATAAAAAGGGGTGACCTAAAATTCTCAGTAAGGATAAACATAGAGAGCATAAAACAATCCTTAAACATTTTAATGTAAAAACTTGAACGTAAAACATCTAAATCACGAGTAATGAAATAATTCTTTCAGTACATAAAGAATTGATCATAATGGGACATTAATCATGATAAAATAGAATTGGAATAAAACATGGAACTATGGAAACAATTAAGAAAATTATATGATTTCCATAGTATCCAAGGAACTGCTTCCAAGACCATCATATTGGACAATGTCCATTACTAAATCGAATTTACCTGGCGTTCAAGCCCTATATTACTTTATCAGATTTACTTTCCATTACAAACATGTCTATATCATGAGATATAAATCTTTACCCAATACATTGGAGGGAGATATAGGTCCCACCCATCGCATAATGAATTCATTCTTACGTGTGCCACAACATAAACATAAATCATTCATCATAACCCAACAAATAAAATGGGTTTCATAAACATCACCCCATTATAACATAGTCCAAATAAATAAAATGGAAATGATTTCATCATTATAAAATTGAATACATGTAAATCATAGACACATTATACTTGAAATATACAAATATGAAATAATTTCATCTTATATGGAAAATGCTTTTGATAAAACACTTGAAATGAATTCTTGAGGAAAACATACTTTCTTCGTCAAAATCATTTTCTATTCACAAAATGCAATGCAATTTTTTAAAAAGGGATTTTTTTGAAAATAGTCATGAAATATTGTAGGTTAAGATTCCGGAATTTAAGGTGTTATGAAACTATAAAAATCCGTTCATGTCGTATAACATAAAAAAACATTCACCTCGTACTTTTGCCGGAAAAGCCAAAAAGTTCCTCGTATTGTAAACAAAAGAAATATTCCTTCCATAAAATAATGTATAAGTCAAATAGGGTTACAAATAAATTTAAACATACATGGAATAATATTAAACACTTTATGTAAGACATTTTTATGGACATGGATGAAAAATATAACCCAAGTAAATACTTACGTTTAATAAATCTCGGATGAAAAAGGGATTGAAAAATTATCCCTTACCTTATGCCCAATTTCTTCCGTATATGTCTGAAACTCCTGTATAGTGTGTTTAATCATTTTATTAACTTTTAATATAACCATAATAATATTTATGTTATCATACATGATTCAATTATGTCTTTATATTACCCGTTCATTTGTAAATTCCATGTTAAAGCAGTGTTTTAGGTAAAATCATTTCTTTTATCGTACGTGTTTCGACTTGTTGTTCTTGATATTATAACATATATCCTAATTTACTTAGTTCAAGAATGTAAAAAATGATTTTGATATCATATATATTCATCATAAAAATATATATGATAGATCAACAAACGGAAATGAAATACACCATTCATTGAGACGGTAAGCCATACGTACGCATGAACGTTGATTTCATTTCCTTATTAAATTTAATGGAAGTAAATGAAATAAATATATATAAATAAATCCAGTAGAAATATTTTGTCACATTTTTCATGATTAATTATTATATATACTTTATAATCATTCTTGAATGGTTAACATGGAGAACGAATATTATCACATCGTGGAGATGGTAGTTCATACGTACGCCCAAGCGAAAATATTATTCTTTTGATATTAAAATCGTATATAATTGGATGGTATATTATATATAAAGAATCATAGTATTGTTATATTTATTATTTATATCATTTATACTCATTATTATACACATCTAAATGCTGAAATGTTTTAATAACCAACTACACCACGACGTTGAGACTGTAAGCCATACATACGCACATGTGGTGACTTCTTCATTCATAGGATGGATAAAATAATTAATATGGTTGTAAAATTTTTATAATAAAATTAAAATATATAAAATATAATGGAGTTATTATTTTTTATGGGAAATAACAAAGAAGGAGGAAGTGGAAGTAGAAAGGAACTTGAAATAGGTGTTGAGATATTTAAATCTTCTTCAGGTTCTTCATTCGGATTTGATCAAAAGGGCTCCATAGGTTGGCTTTATGACTATGGAATGCCTCTAGAATGGAGGGAGGAAATTTTAGAGGGTATTTTATCATTGTTTGTCCAATCATGAAGTCTCAAAATTGTGTAATGATTAGAGGGAGGAGGTGCCCTTTTATAAGGGAGGAGAGGGGCAGCTTAGGACAAACATAAAATATTATTTTATAATAAATACATTTTCAGTTTATAATGGCTATAAAGTGTCTCAATTCATGGCTAGGGTGGGGATGGGTTTAAATAATTGGAACAAATTTGTTTTATAAATGTTTAGGTTACCATTTTAATCTTATCATTTTGATTTAACTCTAAGTTAAATAATTTTATTTTTTCCATGTCTTCTTGTATTCTTAGACTATATGGTTAATAAAGATACTATGAATTTCCAACAGAACCCTAATTGGTCCATTAATGAATATATATTATTATATAAGTCTTTTATATGAACCATATATTTTTAGGACCACTATATCAATTGATAATATAATATCTTCTTTAAAACCCCTTTTAAGTCAGTTTTGAAACTATTTGGTATTTTTTTATAAATTCATAAAAGCATTATTAATTCGAAAAAAATTCATATAACCAACCCTAAAATGTTATATTAACATTTAAAATCATTTTAATTCATAAAACATCTCAAAATACATTTATTTTGGTATTTATATTATCAATTATGTTAATATTTCATTAATAAGGTAATTACTACATCATCATTGTGTCATACATAAATTAAATTATTTAATGTCTAAAAAATATAAATAAAATACCATTATGTACAAAATATGTTTATATTTATAATGAATAATTATAGTCAAATTTATCTTATATATAACCCTATATTAAGAAATGTTTAGTAATTAAACATTGATTTTAACTCTTTTAAATCTTCTATAAATAAGAAAATAATAACTATCCTAATCTAATCCAAATGAATCTAAATTGTGATATTTTATTCCCAAGTTTGTTTTTGGTCGAATTACACTTATCGAGCAGAATTAGGGCATGTGATAGGGTAATAATAATATCATTTTACCCTTATTTACCCTATTTACTTTTAATCGTGGTAAATAAAAATAAAAATTTACTATTCATAAAAATTATTTTTATCATATTGAACCACATTTTACTCCTTGATATTAACCGTGTCTCTCGGATTTTCGAAATTCAACTCACAGAAGGGGTAAAATTATATTTTATGTATAATTGCAAATGCTCTTAGGAGGTGGGTAAAAGACGGTAAAATGTTCAATAAAATTTTTATATTTCGAAATTATTATAAAATGACTCCAATGAATTAAATTAAAATTATATATGTATTATGTATATATTTTGACATAAAATAAATTTAAATAAAATAAATGATTATTTAAATAAAATTTCGGTTTTAACCAATAACTTAGTGTTTTCATTATTCATCAAAAATTGGATGTTTTCAGAAAAATACCAGAAATTCACCCTAGGCTAATTTCGGTATTCCGAATCCAAAAATGAAGTCCATTTTGAATGTTATAATTTATAAAATTTAAAAAAGTGGGTATTACTATTCATAACAGCTAGTTTATATAATATTTTAATAACATATCGGTGTTTAGTGAGACTCGGTATTGTGTATAATGCAAGATATCGAGGAAAGTCTCTCATACATGTAATGCAATGTAATTAAGGGTTGTGTGTTGGGAAAGCTTTGATTTATATTGCGTATAATATACTCAAAATATAGTTCATTTATACAATGATCAAAATCTATACTTGGTGTTCTGTAAAATGAATTTTATTCGAAAAAAATTGAAATTGTGTGCATCAGAATCCATGAATAGTGTTGCGTATACTACAAGCTAATATGGTGTTGCATATAGAGCAAGCTAACCTTGGTGATGCATAAAAAAAGACATGAATGAAATTAAAAAGAATAATTATCAAAAAATATCAGGGTGTTTCATTTTTTTCCTTCACTTGTTGATAGACTAAACATCTTGATACATAATCTTTAATTTCCATCTTCATGTCATCCCAACAAAAATATTCTTTCAAATCCCTATACATCTTACTGATACCAGGATGTATGGAAAAATTTGAACTATGGAATTCATGAAATAACCCCATTTTTAGTTCTGGTATATTTGGAACACAAAACATATTCCTAAATTTCAAAACATCATCTTCAAGTAAAAAGGCAGTCATCTTCCAATCTGTTACAACATTAATTATCTTTTTATGTTTCTCTTCATCAGGAATTGATATTTTAATACTCTCCAATAAATATTGATGGGAATGCATTTTAAAAATCAGTGATGTTTCAACTTCTTTGATAATCCCCATATCCACTATCACCAGATACATGTAAAGAGATCCATAACAATGCACATTTGGTAGATAACTCTGTGATCCTTCCTACTCAATGCATCATCTACCATGTTTTCCTTTCCTGGGTGGTAGTGTATAGTACAATCATAATACATGAGTAGTTGGAGCCATATAATTTTCCTCATCATATGTTCATTCAATGAGAATATATCCGTCATACTCTTGTGATATGTATATATCATATAATTTTCTCCACTGAGATAATTTCTCCATATCTTCAATTAAAATATTACTAGTGATAACTCAAGATCCTGATTATGATTGGTTTGTTTATGAATTTTTAACTTCCTTGAAAATTATTCAAAAACTATATCATTTTACATAATGAAACAACCAATTACATTCATTGATGAATCCCTATATATCACAAACATGTCATTCTATGAGGTTGGATTAGGATCATATCATTCACTAATCTCCTATTCAATTCGTGGAAACAATATTCACATTCTTTTTTTCCATAAAAACATAACCTCTTTATTTTTAATCATTATCATTAGGTTGGAATAATGGGTAATGTTTTGAATGAAATGCAGATAATAACCTATTAAACCAATAAAACAACAGAACTCAGTTATGTTCATTGGAGTAGGCTATTCTTTTACAGCCATTGACTTTGTTAGATACAAAAATATTACATCTTGACAATGTGTCCTTGAAATAAAGCTGGATGGATCCAAAATTCACACTTTCTAAACTTCCCATATAATTTTTTTCTTCTAAGAGTCTTTAGAATAGTGCGAATGTGATTTTCATGATCTTAATAGATTTATGAAATATTGTAAAATATAATCTATAAATACCACCAAAAAGTTATTAGGATGTTTCTTGAAAACATTATTCATTACATACAAGAAAATAGAGGGTTCATAATTCACTCAAAAAGGAATTATTGTAAACTCGTAATGCCCATACTAGGTTCGAAAGTCTTTTTTAGAATGACTTACTTCCTCATAAGAAATTGATGATATCTATATCAAAGATAAATCATTGTAAAGTATTGGACTGTAAGAAGATGATAAAATAAATCATGAATGTGATTTACATGATAATTTATTTTATTTTTATATCAATTATCACCCTATAATCAATGAAAAACATCAAATATCCATCTTTCTTCCTAACAAAAAGAAAGGGGCTCCCCATGGTGAAACAATAGGGTGAATAAATCCTTTATCACTCAATTCCTCCATTTGTTTCTTTAATTCCTCTAATTAAAATGTTTCCATTCTATAATGGGTATGTTATATGGGCCTTGAACAAGGAAATAAGTCAATTGAAAACTAAATTTCCCACTCTGGAGGATGTCCAGTTAAATCCTCTAGAAATTCATTAACATATTCTTTCACAATTGGTACATCCTCTCTTTGAAAATTATTTTCCTCAGCCGTAGTTATTGAATTTCCTTCCTCTCCAATATTTGAATTCATTAGTGATAATGAGGGTGGATCTAGATGATAATCATATGGTGGTGTTTCTTCTCTAAAGATAAGGGATTCCAAATCATCCCCAAAAATTGTATCCTACTTCTTCCTACAAAAAATATTTTCATCATGGTTCGAAATATAATCTATTATAAGGATTATATCAAAGTCAATAATGGATGTGATAATAAAATCAGTAGATAAAGCGTGTTTATAGGCCATAATAGGGACTTCCTGGCATGAATTTTTTTCCATGATACACCCCTTATGTGTTTCGACTGAAAACTCCCTTATTTAATAAAATTAGAAATATCTAATTTTCTAGGGAAAATGGAATGATATGAAAGAATGTGATTATCTTGAATCAAAAAACAAATTTTATAAGTTCAAGGATATGATTAAAGATTCTACCACAACTTCATTAAGATCATAAACATCCACAATTGTGACCACATAAACATAGGCTTGCTCTCTTGTCCTTATTTGGGATATGTTACCCAGATGATTAAGACATTCATGCGCATAATGTCCCATCTCCAAGCAATTGTAGCATTGGACATTGGTATCTTCTTTCGTTCCCTCAGAATCCAAGGTTCAGTGGTATTTTTCTATGTAGTTGTATTAGACTACCATTACCTTAAAGAAATTTCAATGGTGATTCTTACCACAATTACTATAGGATGAAAGGTTAACTCTCCCCTTCTTCACAATTTCCTTATTTTCATTTCCAATTTTTTAGAATCCCTCTTATTCTATTACTTTAGTTTAAAGTCATAAGACATAAAAAATCCTTTTTCTATATAGATAACACTTGAGACTATATCGTCATATGATGAGAATATTTGGGATACAAGTCCCTTAAATGAAATTGTTTTAAACTATCAAATAATTGATAAATATTTCTCCGTGGATTACATATGTAGTCTTCATCATTTCTTGATATCCTGGTAATGTTGGATTCATACATGGAAATATTTTCATCCTCCTTATGCCTCAGATTTAATAATTCCCTCTCAATATCTACACATTGTTCACAAGTGATATGTTATTCTAGGATGATTTACTTAAAATACATCCATTCCATCTCTTTTATTTATTCCTCTTCCATTGTGCTTACGATTAACGAACACCACTAATTTTCATCTCTCGATAGATAATAAATTGCCATGAAATCCTTCTCTCATTCGTTACATCCCAAAGTGAGAAGTATCTTCTCTAGGGAACATATCCACAACTCAGCTGCAAACATGACTGTAGACCAATTGAATGATAGAGGATGTTGTCGCATAAAGTGATCTATTATAGCTACTCCATGTAGAGGATCTAGTTGTCCCATATGGGTAGGGTTATTAATAATAACTTGAGTCAGTTATCCCAATATTGTTATACGTTTCTCAGAAACTATAACAACACTAGAGCCAACATCATAATCATTCATCAGAGGAAAATACCTAAATAGGGCACACACATTTATGTGTTTTCCATTAAATACACTAGGTTCCATTTCTAAATAATGGCATACACTATATTATGGTATGAATCATAATGTATCATCTCAATGTAGAAAAATACTTAGCATAAATCAAAATTTTATACATAGAAAATTTATTAATCTGCTGCTGCAAATCGTTTTTTTTTTTCATTTTCAAAAAGCCGCTTTAAGGGGAGTGGAAAACCATACATGGGTCATGACCCTCACAATGTTCAAATTCAAATTACAATATAAAAGACATCAATCCCATTTCTGATCCACAGAATCACCAACCCCGCACCTATCACAGGTCTTCGCCTCCCCAACATCACTATACTGAAGATACCCGCCGGAATTCCCCTCGGTGGCATCATCATCCTCAGAGACACAGATCATCTAGCCATCATGATGGTATCCCCAACAACAAACAACCATGATATGACCAAGAATCATAAACAAAAAACCAAAACCTGAAGCGATAAACCTTTCATTGATTGCATCCAAACAGACCGAATGCATCAAGAACCAAAATCAACCAGCAATCACCAACCAAACTCATAAACACCACAAATCCATCATCAGCACATAATGAACAATAACTACTATAAAGAAATGAATCAGAAAACATCACTGTATCCAGATCTCGGAGTCACCGTAGAAAAGATATCGTTGCTCCCATCCAAGTATCTCATCGGGGTTGCGACGAATCGCCCAAGACATGTCGGATAAGAGGTGGCATCACTCGAGCCACAGAGCATGGAGAACATCTGTCGACTAGCACCGAAAATCCACAGAAACCCTATCCAATTAGAAGGAATTGGGTGGAGAGGAACCGATGTGCAATAGGCTGGGATGAACTCCCAGAGGACTCCGACTCCACTGCAACCGAGAATCCACTGCCACGATCCTAGAAGAAGGGTGCCACCCAAACCCTAGGCGAGGAAGGAGGCGGCAACTAGGGGAGAGTCTAAGTTGCGGAGCCCCTTATGGGCCCATCTTAATCATAACCATGGCTTCTTTGAGCGAAAATTTACATTTAAAACATTCATAATGAATTATATTGAAAATGTAAATTATCAAAACCATATTCCCCTAGGAGTATCAAACCAGGTGCATAGTAAGGCCCATTTTCATGTACTATGATACCTTGGGTCAGGCCAAAAACACCTTGTCATAGTATTCACCCCTCGGTACATCTGTGCCAGAACCACGTCCACATGTATTATCTAGAATGATATGTATTTTCTGGAATGATCTAAATAATCTATTCCTTAAGAAAATACCACGATATTCTTGTATTCTTATCCACAAAGAACGTCTTAGGGATTTTTCACTAATATACATTTTCTAAAACTAGTTTCCATGTTTTCTACAATACTTACATTGATACAATCTATAAAAACCAAACCCTGGTTACCTAGATCCAGTTCCTTATTTAATTAAATTGGAATACAATCAAGGAATATGCATCATGATGGTATTTGTTGTTTAGTATCATTGGAAATAAGATACATAAATAAGTTCAACATTACAACTTCAAATAAAATACAACATAGAAACTCCTTAGACTACATCTATAACACCTAGGTTATTTTAGCTTGTCATTTATAATAAAAAATTTCAGTCCCTGAAAAAATGAAATATAATTATGTGGTGAGCTCATACACTCCATAATGGTATGTAATACAATAAAAAATATCCTTACATACAAATTTGGAAAGTTGAATAACTAAAAAACCAAATGCTTCTAACAAATTCATGAATACATTATGTCAGGAATAAGAGTTGAATAAAAAATTCCATAATCATGGTTATTCTAATATTAAAATAACCACATGACCCATAAATATGATTTTTATAATGAGGTTATTCATAATGTGGGACATCATAACCATGTCATCAAGGTCTTGTGCGTATACCATAGATAACCATTTTGTCGAATCATTGTGCCAAGACTGTAGTTTTTCTCATGAGACCTACCGATGCACGGAGGAGTTATTTTGGGCCACATATGACACTTACAATGTACAATTATTTCCTATTATGAATGGGGATAAACATTATGAAAATATGCATTCATATTGAAACTAAAATATGAAATGTAAAAAACATTCCCCAAACATTAATCATAAACACTAATCATTCCATGTAAATTGGTGAATGGTTTTAATATAGAACATCTACTACCAAAACAATCATAAAGCATTAAAATAAATATGGTTGACAATTCCATTAAATATTAATCCAAATAATACATAATATTCAACATGAGTGTTGAAATAGATGAAGATTCTCTTATAAAATCATGGACTAATTCATGAGATAAATACACTTTTAATTTGAAAAGAATAGTTATTTTGGAAAAATAGTTTAATAAAACCAAATATTTGGTAAGATATTATTTTTCATAATAAAATTATTGATTTTATATAGTTAATGGTATCCAAAAATAGATTACATATTTCCCTTGAAAATAACTAAGAATTTGAGAAATTCGCCGATTCGTGCATGTACTTCGTAAACAATTTGGAATGTTCCTTTTAAAACGTGTATCTATCCATAAAATAAGGAAGGATTATGTTTGGTGTACATATATATAATACTCAAAAAAAATTATTTGGAGTAAATAATAATACATTAAAATTTCTTTGAAGTAATTAGATAATGAAATTATCCTGAATGAAAATGGATGTTCGAGTGGAAAACCATTACGTTAGGTTTGATCGTGTTCGACTCTTAAACATAAGGTAATGGAATATGAATTTCTAATTATTAATATATTATTTTATAAAACACTCGATATGTATTTTTTTGACATAATTATTTTTAGTTCATTTATGTCTTTATTGATAAGTTATAATATTGAATTTGGTCATTCCGGAGTGTTTTTTTCTTGATTTTCATAATTTGATCATTAGTTTTTATGTAATGGCGATCATGTGGAATGGAATTAAATATACAAAATTGAATTTAAAAAATAATTATGTAAATAAATTTGTGTCAAAAGTCTTTTATAATATTTGGTTAGATTGAATGAGGATGAATTAATAGATGAAATATTAATGACATTCACTTAGATTATTTTAGATGTATTTTCATTATTAGGAACTAGTTTAGTTATATGATTTATTACATGTACATATACTGGTTCATGAATATTTAGAATGTTATAATAAAAATATTTTATTTTGTTTCAACCATAAAAATGGTTTCATGGCTAGTAAACAAGGGGATATTGGAGAAAGAAACATTGTCTTCCATGAATGTTGTAAATTGGAACCTCACAGATGATGATTTCATTTATAAAATAATAGGGAGAGAGTATGAATATTGATGATGGTTCCTCCATTTTCATTATAAACATACAATAAATAGTTTATTCTAGATTTATCATGTCTATTTGGAATGATTATGTGATGATAGTAGAGAAAAAGATGCTATGTTGAAATGAAATTTAATGAAAATGAAAGGTGCTTTCCCTCTTGAAATTACCTCCTTGAGTACCTCCTTAAAGGAAGGGGTTGTGGTCTTTTGAAAAAACCAACATATTTTGGGAGGTAGGGAATGACTAAGTAAGTCTATTTGGTTAGATAATTGAGGAGTATCAATGCTTAAATGATTATATGGAAGAGTGAGTAATGGGGGGTTTTTATAGTGGAGGAGAGAAATGAATTTTGAAACTTTTACTAATTATTTTATTATTTCCCTTAAGAAAACCAATATTGTTGTTTCATGTGACCCCTAAAAGTAATATGATAATGTGATTTTGAACCATGTTTCCCATTATCACTCATTATGTCATAAATAGATAGTTTAACTGATAATTTTTATATATGTTATTTTACCGTATTTCATTATTCATAAAGAATTAATGAATTCTGAAAAATCTCAAAAACTCACCCTAACCATTTTTCATCATGTATAAATCAAAAAAACACCATTATTTAAAAATAATTTTCTATATTTTATTAATATAATTTTGAAATAAAATCATTGTTAATTCGAAAAATTACAATTTTAATGGTATAATTTGTTTTATATCACACTGAAAAATAAATTAAGATCACATTATTTTATTAACATATAAAATAATTAATATCATTATTTAATATTCATAAGGGTTATATTACTATTCATATTACTATTTATAAGGGTATGTCACTATTCATCAAAAAATAAAGATGGTTCAATCAGACTCCAAATGACTTACTAATCATAAATCTAGATGATTGTTTTTGGAAATTTAAAACATTGTAGTAGAAAACATGTGTTTAATAGGTGTATTATAATATGTGTTTTTTTGTAGTGACTTGTTGTTTCATGATTTAAATATTTATTTTCCAAACAATTTCTTGTTATATTTTCACCTCCTTACAAAACTTCCATCCTCAAAATTTACAGAACATTACCATACAAAATGATTTGGGTAGGTCTTCATCATAAGATCCTCATGTTCCCATGTTGCCTCTTCGATTTTAACATTCCTCAGATGTATATATACGAAGTCGTCTGATTCCGAAAAAAATTGTTCTATAGTTTCCACAATCCAGATATGTTCATCACAGTAATATAGTCAAGGTTCCAACTTTATACTTTCAGAAGTGAGGACATGCGTTGGGTCTAGCATGTACTATCTTAGCAATGAGACATGGAACACATTGGGTACTTTGGATAGGCTACATAGCTTATTCAAACGATATGCATTAGCTCGAATTCTCTCCAGAATTTCAAAAAGGCCTATATACCCAAGGCTTAGTATCCCTTTCGTTAAAAATTTTATAACACCTTTCTTTGGAGATACTTTCTAGAAAATGGGATCTCCGACATGAAATTCCAGACCCATCCTTCGATTATCGGTATAGCTCTTTTGTGTGCTTTGAGCTGCTTTCAAGTGGTTTAGTCTTTCAAAAAGTGAAGGCCGAATGGAAACATCCAAAATGAGTCATGAAAGACTAAACCTCTTGACACCTAATCTGTATATTCCCACTTCATGTTATACTACAATAAATGTTCTTTCAAATCCCTATACATTTTAGTGGTACCATGATATATGAAGAAATTTGAACTGTGTGAATCATGAAATAACTCACTTTTTAGATTGGGTATAGTGGGAACACAAAAAATATTCTTAAATTTACAAACACCATCTTCACAGAAAAAGTCATCCATCTTCCAATATTTCACAACATTAAATATCTTTTGAATTTTCTCTTCATCATGCATTGAAGTTTTAATTCGCTCTAATAAATATAGAGGGAAACCATCTTTAAAATTCAGTGGTGTTTCCCCTTGTTTGATAATCCCCATATATCTCACCCCCCAAATCCATGTAAAAGGATCCATATCAATTCTTATTTGGTTGATAAATCAATTTTCCTTCCTACACAATGAATCAACTAACATGGTTACCTTTCCTGGGTGGTACTGTATAGTACAATCATAATCCTTGATTAGTTAGAGTTGTATAATTTTCCTCATATTATGTTCATACTATGAGAATATATACATCAGACTCTTGTAATCTGTATATATCTCATATTTTTTCCCATAGAGATAATATCTCCATATATTCAAAGAAAATATTTCCAATGTAAACTCAAGATCATGATTAGGACAGTTTTGTTCATTAATTTTCAACTACATTGATATATAGTCAATAACTCTATCATTCGAAATAAGGACACTACCAATTCAATTATTTGATGCATCAATAAAGAACACAAATATATCCTTCCGTGATGGTAGGTTTTTGATCAGAGTATTCACTAATCTCTTATTAAATTCTTGGAAACAATATTCACTTTCATTACTACAGAAAAATATAATCCCTTTATGTGCTTGCTTTGTCATTGGGTTGGCATAATGGGAAATGTTCGGATTGAAAAACAGATAATATCCCACTAAACCAATAAAACAACATTCCTCAGTAATCTTCGTTGGATTAGGAGATTATTTGGCAGCTTTATTCTTTGCAAGGTCAATAAATATTCCTTCTTTAGAGACAATGGGTCCTAAAAATGAAGCTTATTTGAGCCAAAATTCTCACTTTCTGAATAACCCATATAATTTGTTTCTTCTAAGCATATTTAGAGTAGTGCACTTGTGATTTTGATGATCGTCATAGATTTTAGATTATTTAAAACAATCATAAAAAAACCACCACAAAGTCATCATTCCTTGAAAACTCTATTCACTGGATCCATGAAAACAAATGGTGCATAAGTCAGTCCAAAAGGCATTAATGTAAACTCGTATATCCCATAACTAGTTTGAAACACTGTTTTTAGAATTACTTCGTTCATCAAAAGAAGTTGATGATATCCATATCAAAGATAAATCTGTGTAATAGATTGGACTCCATGAAGTTGATCAAATAAATCATCAATTTGTGGTAGAGGATAATTTTTCTTTATTGTTATATCATCTATCTCCCTATATTCAATGTACAACCCCATTGATCAATCTTTCTTCTTAAAAAAATAGGGGATCCCCATGGAGAAACACTCGGGTGAATAAATCGTTTATCACACAATTCCTCCTACTGATTCTTCACTTCCTCTAATTCCAATATGGCCATTCTATAAGGGTCCTTTAATATGGAACATAAACCAACAATTAAGTCATTGTAATACTCAATTTACCACTCTAGAGGATGCCTAGGTAAATCCTCAAGAAATTCATTAATATATTCTTTCACAATAGGTACATCCTCTTTTTGAACATTCTATTCCTCAACCATAGTTATTTCATTCCCTTCCACTCCAATATTTGAATTCAGTAGATATAATAAGGATTGATCTATATGAGATTCATATGGTGGTGTTTCTTATCTAATGATATGGGATTCCATGTAATCATCAAAAAATTTATCTTCCTTCTTCTTGTAATAAATATTTTCAGCAGGGTTCGAAGTTTTATCAATTTAAGGATTATATCAAAGTCAAAAATGGGAATGATAATAAAACAAGCAGATAATACATGTTTGTATTCCATAATGGGGACTTCCTAGAATGTCTTTGTTTCCATGATAGTTCCCTAATGATTTTTGAATGAGAATACCATTATTAAATAAAATGATAAATACATATTTTTCTTCGAAAAATAGGAAGATATGAAAGAATTTGTTGATCCAGAATCAAATAAACCATTGGATGATTTCGAGGAAATGATTATAGTATCTACCAACACATAATTAGGAACATCAACCTCTATAATTGTGACCACATAAGCATGGTCTTGCTCCCTTTTCCTTGTTTGGGGAATGTTTCCCAGACATTTAGGACATTCATGTGCATAATGTCCCATCTCCCATCAATTGTAGTATTAAACATTGGTAGCTTCTTTCTTACCCTCACTATAAAGAGATAGGTGGTCTTTTTATTAATATTTGTAATAGACTTCCATTCCATTTAGGAAAGGTCAATGGTGATTCTTACCACAATTACTATAGGATGAAATGTTAACTCTTCCCTTATCCCCCATTCCCTTATTTCATTTTCCCGAGAATTTAGTATCCCTCTTCTTCTCATATGTTCCTTTAAATTCATAAGAAATAGATTTTTTTTCTATCTTGATAGAACTTATAATATATATTCATTGGATGATAATATTTGGGAGACTATTACTCTTCAATAGAATTGTTTTTAACCATAAAAGAGTTGAAAAATTTTGCTCCTTGGATTACATATGTAGTCTAAAACATGCCTTGAAAGACATTCGATGTTGATTTATTACATGGAAACATTTTCATCCTTTATCTACCTCAGATTCCTCAACTCCCCCACTATATATACACTTTATTCACAAGGGATATGTTATTGAAGGAAGAATTCCTTAAACGCCCTTCATTCCATCTATTATAAGTATTCATATTCCTTTATGTTTTGGATAAATGAAATTCAATGATCCATATCTCTTGATGGATAATAAACATCCATAAAAACATTCTCTCATTTGTTACATCTCAAACTGAAAAATATCTTGTCTGGGGAACATATCCACTACTCAGCTACAAACTGGATTGTAGTCCAATTGAATGATAGTGGTTGTTTTCATATAAAACGATCTAACATAGCAACTCCCCGTGGAGGATCCTGATGCTCCATACGGGTAGGGTTATTATACATAACCTGAGTTATCTTCCCCAATATCATTGTAAGTTGCTAAGAAACTGTCACAACACTAGATCCAACATCATAATCATTCATCAGAGTGGAATACCTACATGGGCCAAACACATTCATGTGGTTTCCATTCAATCCACATGTAGCCATTTAAAAATAATGTAATGCAATAGATTATGGTATGAATCACAATTTATCATCCCAATGTAGAAAAAATACTTAGCATAATTTGATATTCAATACATAGATAATCTCTTAATCATAAACATGGTTTCTTTAAAGAAAAAATTACATTTAAATCCTTCATAATGGATTGTAATGAAAATGTGAATTTTCGTAAAAATATCCCCCCAGGAGTATCAAACCACGTGCATAGTAAGGCCCATTGTATTGTACCAGGTTATCTCGGGTCCATCCCATAACATATGGTCAGTTTATTCACCCCTATGTACAACTGTTCCAGATCCACAACCACATGTAGTATCAAGACAGTGATGTATTTTCTAGAAAGATCCACATTATCTATTCCTTACCAAAATACCATAATGTTCTTGTATTCTTATACTCAGTGAATGTCTTAGGGATTTTTTCCCTAATATATGTTTTCTAAGTCTAGTTTCAATGTTTTATACTAAACTTAATTTGATACCAACTATAATGACCAAACCCGGTTTCCCAAATCTGGTTGATTATTTAATTACATTGGCATACAGACATGGAATATGAATCATAATGGTCTGATTAGTTTAGTTTCATTTGAATCAAGATACATACATAATTTTATCATTACAAAATGAAAATAAATACAGCAAAGAAACTCCTCTGACAACATCCATAACACCTAGGTTATTTAAGAATTTCATTCATAATAAAATTATTCATGCCCTAAAAATGTACCATTACAATGGAATGAGATCCAACGCTTAGTACAGGTAAGAAATAAAAAGGAATATATCATATCATAGACATAAGTAATGTTGAATTACTAAATAAGTTATTCCTTAAACAAAAACATGAA
The DNA here is from genome assembly GCA_963277665.1 of Viscum album. Lineage (NCBI taxonomy): Eukaryota > Viridiplantae > Streptophyta > Magnoliopsida > Santalales > Viscaceae > Viscum > Viscum album. Next base: position 1,047,628,682 of record OY728130.1, on the reverse strand, counting down.
CACCTTATGGAAAAAATAATAGTTGAATAAATAATGCCACAATCATGGGTATTATACTAGAAGAATAAACACATGAAACATCAATGATTTTTCAAATATTAGGGAATTAATAATGGAGGACATCATAACTATACCATCAAAACATCATTCCAAGACCATAAATATACATTTTGTCATGGCCTTGTGCCAAGATTGTAGTAGGCCACATGAGACCTACCGATGCACTGAGGGGCTATAGTGGGCCACAACATACACTTACTATGTCCAATGCATTACTCAAATTAATGGGGATAAACATAAACAACATATACATTCATATTTAAACAAATATATCAAATATAAATATCTTTCCCCGAACATTATGCATAAACACTAACGATTCTGAGTAAATTGGTGAATGCGTTTAAGATAGAACATCCATATAAAAAATAATAATAAAACTTTAAATTAAATACTTTATATTATTACATGAAATATTAGTCCCAATAATACATATTAATCAACACCAGTGTTTAATATATGAAGATACTCTTATAAAATCATCGGGTAATTCTTGAGATAAATACTCATATACTTTGAAAAAAAAGTTATTTAGGAAAAATATTTGTATAAAACGAGAGGTGAGGTAATATAGTATTTCATATTAAAATGAGTGATTTTATCAACTTAATGGTTTCCAAAAACAGATTTTATAGTGAATTTGAAAATATGTATAAATATGATAAATTCCCTTAATTCGGGATTGTATTTCATATTTTTTGAATGTTCCTTTTAAAATGTGTAACAATCAATAAAATAAGTAATGATTGCTGTTGGTGTATATATATAGAATACTCAGAAATATTTTATGAGTTGAAAATAATAATACACAATAATTTCATTATGTTAATTAGACAATGAATGTAACACGAATGAAAATGGAAGTTTGGGTGGAAAACCCTTACCTTATGTCCGAATGTGTTCCACTTTTGAAATTAATGTAAAAGAATATGAAATTATACTTATTAATAACTTATTTTATAACATTTTATATATTTATATAGTTTCCATAATTCTATTATGTTTATTTATGTCCTTGTTAATAAGATATAATATTTATTTATGTCATTCCAGAGTGTTCGTTATCGTGAATTTCATAATTAGTACACTTGTTTTTAAGTAATGAAGTTCTTGTGGAATGGATTTGAGTATTCAGAATTGAATTTACATATTAATTATTAATATAGATATGTTTTTATGGTATTTTATATCATTTCTTTACTTGTAATTATGATGTGTCATTATATGAAATATTAATGTCATTCACATAGATTATTTTAGTCGTATTTTGATTATTACAAACTAGTTTGGTAATATGATTTAATATTATGTACATATACTGGTTCGTGAATATTAACAATGTTATTATAAATATATTTTATTGTATTTAAACCATAAATATATTTTCATGACCAATAATTAAGGGGAAAATGAATAGTGAAACATCGTCGTCCCCAAAGGTTGTAAATTGGAACCTCACAGACAATGATTTCGTGTATAAAATAAAAGGGACAGAGTCTGAATATTAATGATTGTACTTCCATTTACATGATATAATATGATTATATATATTATATTGGAGTTATCATGGTAATTGTTATATAGCAGGTGAGGATATTATTACAAAAAAGATAAATTACATTGAAACTAAATGAAAAGGAAAGGTGCTTTACCTGTTGAAATAACCTCCTTGAGAAACCCATTATTGGGAGAGTTTTTGGTCTTTTGGAATGTCCAATAGCTTATTGGATGTGGGGAGTGACTATGTAAGGGTATTTGGGAATATCCTTGAGGATATTCAAGGCTTAGAGGAGTAAAAGTAAAAGAGAGTGATGTAGGGTTTTTATAGTGGAGGAGATGAATGAATTTTAAATATTTTACATATTATTTAATTATTTCCCTCCTATCAACCAATAGTATTGATTAATGTGACTCATAGTAGTAAAACGATCATGTTATTTTGAACCAAGTGGCCTTGCATAACTTATGATCTCATAAATAGAACATTTGGCTAATAATTTGTATATACAGTATTTTACCGTATCTCTCTATACATCAAAAATTTAAGAATTTTTTAAAATACCCAAAACTTTACCCTAAACATTTTCATCCATGAAGCATTGAAAATTGAACTCCATTATTCAAAAATAATTTCTAAATATTATTACTTTAATTTTTAAATAAAATCATAGATAATTTGAAAAATAACAATTTAAATGGTATAATGTGTTTTATATCGCATTGAAAATTTAATTAAAATCCCATTATCATATTTCCTTAGTAAAATAAAATAATACCATTATTTATTATTAATAAGAGTCATATTACTATTCATAAGGTTATGTTACAATTCAGTAAAAATAAATCCAGTTCTATTTGACTCGAAATGAATTACTGATCACATCTTTAGATGACCATTTATAGAAATTCAAAATATAGAAGAGGAAAAGTTGTGTTTAATAGCTAGATTATAAAATGTGTTGTTTGGTAGGGACTCAATGCTTCAATCTATCAGTTCTTTTTTTTCAAAACCTTGGGGTGTTACAGCTGGTACTAACACTGAGTATATCATGGATATATTGAGGTATCTAAATTAGGTTATGATGTAGAACCTTGCATGAATGAAGAAATCTGTTGTTTTACAACATGAATCTCTAATATTGGTTAAATTAATTTAATATAAGGCCACATCATATTGTAGTACCACTAATATAGTGTTATTTTAGCAATGGAATATGTCCCTTGAAAATATATTTTTGACATTTGGATGCTATAAAATGAGAAATGTTATACTGGATGTATATTGTCTCAAGGCTAATGCCGATCAATGGTGCTTTTTGACCTATAATACTATAAGGGATGAGGAAATGGAAGACATAAAATGGCTTTATATTACAGAAATTTTCTTCAAAAAATGTTTTCTTCATCAGAAATTAGTTGCAATGATGTGAAAGTTTCATAAATTAATGTAAAAGAAAGAAGAAAGTATATAGGGTAACGAGTCTACCTTTACATGATCGTCCCAGAATTCTATGGATTACATAAATAATATTGAATTCAAGATTTAAATTTTTATTAAGGTCATAATCCATTTATTTGAAAAGAAAATGGTTTATTAATTTACTTCATCATAGGATAAAACATTTTTAGATACATGAAAATAGAGAATGAGTTTTATAGATTCAATATATTCAAGGGGAATCAAGGATAGAATAGGATGAATTTACACCATGAAAATTTGAACTATTAAAAATATATGAATAAAATGAATAAATTTCCATCATGTGAATAATTTGGGAACAAAAATCCTAGAAAATGATTGAAGGGAATGGTAGTTTATTATTGTTGTGGTGATAACAATTTTCTGAATTTTGAATTTAAGGTAATGAAAAAAATTTATATTGATTCTACTATAGATAAATGGGGAATTATTCATAACAATCCACCTTGCAATATAAGAATCTACCATAAAATATTCCATACGGAGAAGGTCGTGCTAATGTGATCACTAATGTTGAGTTTCAATTTTGTAATGATGTGATGGTAGGTAATTTAATCATAACTTAAAATTTAGTTACTTAATTAGTTGATTCTAGATACAATCATTCATTTATATCTTTATCATTTTCTATATAAATTAGATGTTTTTATAGAACCTTAACTAGGGAGTTATCTGTAAAAATCCTAGTGGATGTCACACTGTGATACAGATTTCTCATGATGTTCCCATTAAGACACACAAACATGATATATCTGATGAATTTATTATTATAATAATGCTCAACATTGATATACTCTGTGGTATATATTGGCTCTCAAAATACGATGAAAAGTTTATTTCAGAAATATTAAAATTATGATTCATAATATAGATATGGAATTTATTATCTTTAGAGATGATACTTCATCATTTGAGTCATGTCTAGATCCCCCTCGATTCTCTTCATAATAAGATTCTTGGGGAATAAGAGAAAACACCATTTATATATGGAAAATGTAATTCTCAAATTGAGGATATACCTATTATAAAGGAAACTTTTGATTTATTTCCTAAGGAATTACCTAGAAACCCACAGATTATGAAGACATGTTTTCCATATATTAAATCCTTGTTGAAAGACCTATATCAAAGAATCTCTATATAATTTTCACTATGAATTTAGATGCTTTTAATAAAAATCTAAGGGATTTGTTTGAAACTGGATTCATTAGACCTAGTGTTTCACCATAGCCAACCCATTTTATTTTATTTAAAAATTAATTTGGATATTTGAGTCATTGCATTGATTATATGGAAATCAGTGTTGTTATAATGAAGAATAACTTTCCAATAATAATCATTAATGACTAATTCAGTAATTTTGAAAAAGATCAATTTATTTCAAATATTAGAATTCATTCTGGATATCATTAATTGTGAACATGTAAGGAAAATAATCTGAGGACAGAATTCTAAATGTGGTATGACTATTACGGGTTTATAGTAATGCCACTTGGATTGACTAAATAACAATATGTTTTTTTTGGTCTAATGAATATTGTCATCAAGGAATATCTTGATAATTATTTTTTGGTATTAATTTATGGTAATTTAGTGTACTCCAAAAGTTATAAGGATCATGAGAATCACTTGAAAATCAATCTTAAGAATGTTATAAGAAATTTTCAATATGGTAAATTTAACACATGTGAATTCTATATTTAAGACGTTTATTTCTTGTATATTTTCCACAAATGATGCAATATTAGTTGATCATATGAAGAAAAATGTAGTCAATAAATCACTGACACAGATGAACATAACATCAGAATAAAGATTCATTGGATTATAAGATTAATATTAGTTATTTTGGTAGAAACGTTTCTGATTAGATATCCCATAAACCAGTCATACATATAAAGTGGATAGGCTAATACGGATAATGGATTGTGAATAATGTATTGAAGAATGAAATTGGATACTATTCAAAGATCAAGTTTCAAACTTAGCTTATGGAATTATAAAGTTTTTATGTATAGTGATTCATCAAAGAAGGGAATTTTTTGTGTCCATATATAGAATAATAATTTTTTATATGCATCAATTATTATTAATAATCAAGAAATAAACTATCCAAACCATTATCTTGATTTTGAAGCTGTAATAGTTTATTTAAAGATATGGTGACATTATCTTTATAGTGATAGATGTGGGATATTCACACACCATATAAGCATGAAATACATATTTTTATATAAATAATTCTATATGAGGAAAATACAATGGATTTATCTACTCATGGATTATGATTTCTAAATTCACTAACACCTATTGAAGGAAAATAAGGTAGTGGATGCATTGAGAATTAAAGATCTAGAATTCCTTACTGAAATGGGGTTTGAATGGAAGTATTTGTTCATATATATTATAAATATGGATATATTAATTATTAATGAATTGGAAACATACCATACGTTTGAAATAATGTCAAACTATATTTATGGGAAAATATAGAAATTTCTCAATCTAGGGATTTATATTTTTAAATAATAATTTAATCTATGAATGATGGAAAATTTTAATACATTTTTTTTGAAGATTTCATTTTGAAATTAGAGAATATAATATGTCTTTCATCTATACATGAGATAAAAATGGAATTTTTGGTTGATTCTTGTAGATAGAATTTCTATAAACAGCATATTCCTTGAAAGATGTATATGGATTCAAGGGAACATTTTTTATAGCTTAATATGATGTGGAAAACTTTTGATTTTGTATCTAGAAGCCTTTTTTGTGAATATGTGAAGGCCACGAGACAATATCCTAGATGAGTCATGCAAGCTCTTCCTATTTCTATATTATAATGGGATTAAATTTCTTTGGACTTTTTATTGGATTATAATATACTCCTTGATATAATGATACGATGAGGGTTATTATTGAGTTCCAAACCAAATCCCCACATTAAAATTAAATAAGAGAACATTTACATTTTGAGAACCTTGAAAATATATATATTAATGATGTTTTAATAATTTATTGCGAAAATATGTTAATTTTGTTTTATCATGATACAATATTTACATTGAAACTATAGAAAACTCAACAAATGGATATTCTTATTGTGCTTCGATTAATCACTAATTATCATCCTCAAACTAATGTATAGTTTGAATAGAATATTAAAACATTATAAGGAATGTTGAGATAATGATAACTTGACAATGAAGGTATACAACATTAGTATTTAAATTTTGAATATTTGTCCTATAATAATAGTTTTCACTAAATTATTAAAATGTTTCTGTATGAATAAATATATGCGAACATATGTTATACTTGAAATAGTTGTGATGATGTTGGAGAAATAAAATTGGTAAGCACAAAAAGTATTTAGGAGACTACAAAAAGGTTAAAAAATTCAAACTCAAATTAAAACATCTCAAATAAGTAAAACATTTTTTACTGATATCCAGAAATATGATATTGAATTTCAAGTGTGAGATATGTTCTTTTAATGTCACCCTGGAATGGTGTAATAAGGTTTTTTAAGAAGGGAAATCTATTTGGAATTCTAGAAAATAATTTGTGATCTTCCATACCAATTGTAAATTCCACTAAGTATCTATAATGTACAATATGTGATCTATATATCTTTTTCAAGGATGTTCATGCCCAAAAAAATGCATTTTATAACCTTTGAGGAAATAGAATTACAACATGATATTTCTAATAATGAAGAGCCCATTTATAATCTTGAAACTATTGAGAAATTATTGAGGAATTTGGAAAATAGATTTGTAAAGGTGGTTATGAGATATAATAAAATGGGGGATGCAATTTGGGGAATATATGATTTTATGAATAAGAACCACCATCATTTATTTACAAATTAATAACTGTGAATATTTCGAGGGTGGATTTTTTCTATGAGAGAAATATATAACACCCTAGAATGAATTATAGTAGGTGAACATTATTTTTTGATAAAACTACAAAAAAATTAGAATTACAATATTTATATGTAAAAATATTTATAATTTTATCAGAGAAATATTTATTTTCAACTAATTCAAATTAATCCACGAAAGAATTTTAAAAATATTCACATAGAAACAAGATTTTATGAATAATCAGAAGGTTAAATTTTAAATACTACCAATTTAATTAATAAAAATGTAAAATAGTATTTATAATTTATAGTTTAATAACTAGAAATGTTATATAAATAATGATAGGATCTTTTTTAGCTAAAAAATGTATTTTTCATAAAACATTGATTTTTTCTGAAAAATGATTCTTTTTGATAAACTAATTATTAATGTGATAATGTTTATCAATTTTAATAATAATTAATTAATAATTTTATAAATGAAATATATAGATTATATTCTAAAAATATTAATTTAAATCTACATAATTATTATTTCTAGTAACATATTTAATGTTTGATTATATGGTGTAAGAAAAACACATTCATGGAAAACAATTATTATGAAATAATTTGTAGGTTTATTTTTAAAATAAAATCCTCAATTATATGAATATAACATTATTAAATAGATTAAATATTTTTATTCATCATTATTTAAAATATTTAACATTTTCAACATAATTTTATCAATATGATTAGTAAAAATATTAAAAAAAATATTACCGTAATAAAGGTAAAATAAGTTGATCATGTGGTTAATCTATATATATAAAGTTCAAAATGACTAAAAAACATTATAAAACCACTTTTGATTATTTTATCTATGACTTTTCATTTTTTTTCTTATAATTTAAACAATTTTAGTCCATATTAACATGGAAGTGGCATGACATTATTGAATAAAATTGAAAAAGTACAACGGTTCCACTCACTTAAATTTAACAGGGAACCTTCAACCCTATCTTATTCACACATATCAATAAATTTGACATTAAAAAAATAAATATATCCAAAACATACTTATAACCTTTCTTAAATTTATTTTTCTTACCAAAACACCAACCATATGGGTTTTAAAAAGGGATCCAAAGGATTTTCTTCTAAGCGAAGTTAACCGTCTTCACTGAGCTCCTTCATTTTTACTTATTATTTTACCACAATAAATTCTATCAAAAAAATTAAAATATAAAAAACTAGTTTTTCCCATACAATAAAATGATAATATTTTTATGTAATATTTTTTATCCATCTCCTCGTCCATCAAATGGGATTCAAATCCATCATTTGGGTTTATGGTGGACAACCACCTCACGAACCAATGTAATTTATTTCCCATCACTGAGTCACATGGACAGTCATAATGATAGAACTATAATATATATATATATATATATGATAATTATATAAAAATATTTATTCATGAATATTATTATTCAATCCAATTCCTCACCCCTTCACCCATTAAGGATAAGATAATATCGGCTGTACATACATATGGCCTGCCGTCTGAATGAAGTAATGCCATTCATTTTCTACATGAAAATTTCAGGAATTATTTACAAATTATATATAAATAATGAAATTTATATATATAACATGAAAATAATAATTGGTCTGATGAAATTATGCCTCATTATCATGAACTATATCATTATCGATAAGAAATGCATAAGAAAAAAAGTAGTTAACACCCATAGCAATAGTAATAATGAATGATTGTTAACGAAAGAGTGATCAGATGTTATTAAAGGATCATATATGATATTATAAATGTTAATATGGTTTATATATAAATTAAAATCATGTTGAATGCAATTATATATTAGGTTAGTTAATGATCAAATAAATTAAAATGTTATGAAAGGTATTTCCTCTCAGTTTACCCACTAGTGAGACATATTTGTTATTATGCAGTGATTAAATTTTATATTGTTCAAATGCTGCCCATTTTATATATTAAACAGAAATACATATATATTAATTTTTATTAATATTACAATTTTTTTATTACATCAAAGGGTTCTAGTTCAAAATTTTCTATAGAGTTAAGAGTGTATATTAAATTTTCACTTTTTTAAATTTTTTATATTATCATTGATGAAATTTTATCATTCATACTTCATTATATACCAATATTTTATTATCTTATTTATGTTTTTCTTTTTTTAATTATTTTTCCCCAAAAAATTAGATTGGTACATGGTCCAATAAATTATATTCTTAAAAGAAAACCATATTTTATTTTCCTTTTAATTAGTTATATATTTCTTAAATGTCCATATTTTTTAAACTGTTTTAAAAAATTAATATTTATTAATTAAATAATTTATTAAGGATATTTTAATTTGTCCATGAATTTTTTTAACAATTTTTAATTAATTTATATATTGTTTTTTAGAAAGAGGAGTTTTATGAAAAAATACAAAATGAATGCCTTTTTAAAGTATACACTGATAATTAACATCCCCACAACCATAACCATTTTATGAAATTTAGATTATGCGACACATTCTCAATGTATTTAAAAAAGAAACTCCTATATGAATTATTATTTTACTATTTAAATTACATTCATATTATTCTTATAAAGGATATGATTTTTTTATAAAACCTATTTTACTTATATACCAATAATCATGTCTTACCTCTTATAAATATTACAATATTTTTTATCATGAAATATTTACTTACTTAAAATCATTGAAAATTAAATTTCAAATAAATATAAATATTATTTATAAGGTATATGATTATTTCTTAAACCATATATTATTTTTGCATACTATGTTTTACTTTAAATGTTATTTTATAGAGTGGGAAAATATTTACATTACGTATTCTTTATTCTATATAGAAATTTATTGATAAGAAATTTTTTTGATTAATTGAATCAATAATTTTATATTTGTGGAATTATTTTGATATATATTTTTGGATGGGACCCAATATTATCTAACTCCTCAAAGATTTGACCAGTCACATGAGACAAATTAGTTAGATAAGTTATATTGGATTTTATGTATGGTTTTAAACATTCCCGCACAAGGTAATTATATTAAATATATCATTATGAAAGAAATTAGGATGTCCAAAAATATTAATTTATATCATTGAAAAAATAAATTATTTTTATTATCTGTGAGATTACTACATTGATATTATACATGTATTAATTTCTTTCCAAAGTCATTGATTTAGTGACTTGTGTTTTCAGTTATTTTTCTTTCAATGTTGATTATGAATTATTTTATCATTACCATTTACACTATATGTAACCCTTACCGTGATTTTCATATGACCCTTACTTTGTTTCCATTCACATAAATATGAATAAGAAGTTTTTAATGAGGTCAAATATGTCGAAAGTTTTCCATTACACTGTCTTTAATATTATTACCATTGTAAAATAGGTGTCTTGTATGTTCTTGGTTGTATAAGACTACTAAATGTATCTGTCCTTTGGGATTTTCCCCTTAAATCTATACCAATGTAAAATAGTAATCACCGAAACTTTGTTACTAGAATTGGGGTAGTTTGGTTGGGGAAATTGAAAAATATAAATTGGTGAGATGAAATTCACCATAAGGATAAATAAATAGATAAAAAATAAAAAATCATAAGAGGGAATAATATGAGATAAAATAATAAAAAAGAAATAGATAACCAAAAAACTGAAATAAATTAATTAAATTCAATGTTTAATATATATGTGGTAGAAATATCAATAAATAAATACAAGGATAATAAAACATTATTCTAGAATAATGATATTAATAATACTAAATAGCTAATTTCATCTTCTATGATAATATATCAGAGTCTTAGACATCATGATCTTACCATCAAGGACCACTGTCTTAAAATATTTTCATCTAGGAATACATAAACCAAAATAACAATGTTATTTTGTAATATGAGACCAGTCAATGAATCAAGGGGGTTATTGTGGGCTTGTCCCATCACTGATAATATCCAATTCATTCATAATATAGAGGAAAAACACTATACAAATTATATCCTAAAGGAATTAGTAAACAAGAATATACTATATTGATATAACATGTATATAAATAATGAATATTTTCTCAATCAATAAATAGTTTTGTTTTATATGTAAGAATACCTAAAACCAACACTATATAGTGTTTTGAGTATAATTATTAGACAATAATTTCACCAAATAAGTAAATTTATATGTGTTTTGGTAAGTTTCATTCAATCAAAGGATTGAAAAAATAGGGTATTTATAGAGGAAACACATTAGAGGAAAATTAATCCATATACTCTAGTGAAATTTACATAGAAAGACATTTCTAAAATAAGTACTGATAAAGGTGACACTTTATACTGCCAAAAAAATAACATCCTAAAAGGGTGACCCCTTTCAAAGATGTATTCAACATTAATAAAACTAAACATTTATCAGTGCTATGTAGTTATCTTTGATAATGTCCTGATTCATAAAACAACACAATATATATTTCTAAATATAATATTTTAGTATTTAAATATATTTATAATTACATAGATATAATATATATTCTTGAATATGATTTATATTACACTCAATATGTATTAATACATAATATTCAATGGATTTAGTGAAAGAAGATTATAAATAAATTAAAAATTAATATTAATCAATAATCAAGAATAAATTATTGTGTAATAGGCATTTATTAATAATTTAGTTATAGTTGAAAATTATTAAATAATAAAATTGGGGGCATTTATATGAGAGAGATTACAACACATGCATAAAATGAAACTAGATTGGGGACTTCACCCCAATACCTCCATCCCAAACCTATAAAACCCCAAACTAAACCACTAGGTTCGAACTAGAGCACCACATGACAGCATGAATTCCCCTCATATAAAAGAGGCTACCAACAAGTAGTGACTATATAAATCTGTTAGTGTGTAAAAAATACACTTAGTATAATGTCATATCACAAATAATAAAAAATAAACTGTATAATATATAATTATAGTAATATAATGGAACTAAAAAGTGGAATATATGTCATACTATAAATTAACAAATGAGCTCCCAAGGTTGAAATGAAAACCAGAGAATATGTGATGTAGATAAATAAATAAATAACACTATGACATCATCCCAGATTTTAAGTTGATACCACCACCATCTCCATTATCTATTGATCAACCATCTTCAGGGGACCCATTATCTTTTACAGGACCCTTATACATGTACTCTACATGTGTATTGAGATTCATATGTTGGGTGTGCATAAAAAACCCAGTAGGATTCTCCCAATACAACCATAACCAATTTGATCATATAAATTAATAATATTCCACAATAATAGTAAATTTGAATGAAACAATAAAATACAATATCAAATTCATGTGTGCTAACAAATCCATCATGATTCCGAGTTGATCTTACTTTAGCTATATATTGGAAGTAATTTCATTATATCGGTAGTAATGAAGGCCTATCTTCAAGCCTCTATCAAACCTACATCATCGTGATCATATATCCCCATGAATATATTCAGTCCAACTCAACAACATGTTTTTATATGACTTTTTTGAAGGAGTAAGGAATGACACCTGGAGGATATGACACTATATTTCCCCTAATCCATCATTGACCCCTTTCCCAGCATTAGACATCAGTGTTCATCTATATAGACACCATATTTCCCAAAATTATCATTCTATATGACAAATACATCTTATCTATCATCTTTTCTAGTCCATCTAGCTCCCCCTCTATCATCTTTTCATTATAATTACCCTAAAGTAGGGTTAACATTGGTCTACTGAGACATAGTGCATCCTTGTTCACATTAAACTTGCAAATGTATGTTATTTAATCAAAATCTAATACTCCTCAATCAGTAGTTTTATTTTTATATATAAGGATCCTCAAAAAAATTTCCCCCATGCAAGCCTCGGTTTTTATTCCCTCACATGGATCAATGTATCAAATATTGACAATTTTTCATTTTCTTTGAATAATAAAACAAAATTATTTTTATTTATGATAATAAAATAACTATATAATAAAATAATTAAATTATTTGGTTATATAAAATATAAAATGTGACCTAATATAGACTCTTACCCCCCCCCATTGGGATCCCAGGGTAGAATCTCAATCCTAAAAACCATGAACATTAATTATTCATATCCTATATAAATTTATTAGGAAAATTTTAATGTTGTATTTAGACAACCTTATATATAATAATTATTAAAAAAATTTATGTTGAACTATTTGAATTTGAATTATATTTCATTTGAAGAGTATATCTTTTTCACTCCCTCGAAGTGTTAAAATGTTATTTATTGTTTGTTATTATGGATATCAAGTGTTTTATAATTTGTTGTAGAATCACTTTTTTAATAGATAGTTAATTTTTAAATACTAAAATAGTGATTCCATGTGAACATGTATTTAATTCATAATAAATGGAGATACAAGTACATCAATAAACTCAAAAGAATTTCACTATCAAAGAAATAGAGAAGTGTGGCTACGTTGGAAATTTAAATTTTAGAAAATTTATACCTCAAAGAACACTTTAAATAACGATTGGATAGATATAGTTCAAGCATAGAGGTTAAGGATTTTTTAATCAATATTTTTTTAATAAATTTAGAAATTAAAACACATTCAGTCGGGCTTCATCCTTTATCACTCATGTAATGGAGTGCTATATCTTTAATCAAGACACACATGTTTCGTTTTTAAACTAGTTATGAAGTTATTTATTTCATTTAATTTGTATTTTGGGATTTAGAGTGTGTGGATTATACCATACCTTTATATGGTAGATGTGTCTTGGTTGTAAATCCCTTTAATATTTAGTTTATGGCTATAACAATAGGGGAAAAAGAAGGATTGTTTGGTTTATTCCTTCCAAGGATAATGGATGGACTGTTTTGGTTGCACATATAGGAGAAAGAGTTATAAATATTCAGGTTGTTCCTCTATATTTGAAATATCATGTCAGTCATGTTTTAACCCACCATGGGTAAAAGTGATTTTTAACTGTATTGTGACTCTTTGATTAAAAAAAGTTTACGAGATTCTATTATTAGCATGTGTCATTTAGCTTTGTGTTTTTGAGTAGGGAAGAGAAGAGTATTATCACTGTGAAATGAAATCTTATATAGATCTATCATTTTCCTTATATTTTTTTTCATTTTATTAATCATTTAACTCAAATATAAATTTCATTATATTTTTTGAAAAGGATATTTCACCCACATATTTTCCATTCTTCCATAACATATTTTGTGGCCAACAAGAATCAATTATTTCATTGGGATGGATGAAATTCCAGGAGCATCATTATTTGAATGTTATTCACAAAAAATAACTCTATATATTGGGTTCAATATTACCAAATCATGTTAAAAAGTATATGGATATTATTCAATGGTATTGGATGATTCACCTTTAAAATCATTTAGTACACCCAACTGTACTTAAATTGTTTGATCCATTACAACAAGATGGAATCTTTCTACCTCAATACACTAATTCATTTTTGTTCACCAGGTTTCTATTGTAATTAATTTATATTTCTCATCTTATTAATCATGATTTGTCTATATGACCCATAAAATATAGTATTCAAGTTATTCTACCACAAAAATAGTTTGTTTTGTGTTGTGCCTTTGGCTGTGAAAATGGTGTGCTAATTAGGTTGTTACTCCGATTGAGAAAATGTCAGTAATGGATTGTGACTCCATGTGATATAAGATCATCATTGGGTAATTTCTATATGGTTTAAAATGGATGTTCCAATGGGTTTTGACTACCATCAAAATTTATTGATTCAATTATTAGTGGGTTTCATTTCACTCTATGTTTGAGAGGGGTAATGTGTAGAGTAATATAATTTTATATATATAATACTATAAAAATGTGTGTGTTCATTTCATCATACTTATATTTCATTTATTATATTTTTAATAATTTATTAAATGTATTAAAAAATTAAAATTCACCTCCCCCTTGATCATTCGAACATTCTCACATTAAGATCTGAAGAAAAATATTTCTTCTCTAAGAGTGATCGCAGATGTATGTTTGATCCTCCACATGGGCTCTTAGAAATTTGATCATACATATCTTCCTTGATCTCATTCAATAGTTTTATTCTTCTTTTGATACGAATTATATAATATTGTTTATTACTGGATTACTTCTTGGATAGTCATAACGATATTTATCTATATAGGAAAAATATTTTGTTCCCCTATTTTTCTCTGAAAGAATGAAAAAATTCCAATTTTATTCTACTTTAAATTTATATTCTCATTCACAATAATACATTTTTTATATTTTCAAAATATAAAATATTCATTAAAATCCACACCATTATTCTCCATCCAATTTTCTCTGTATTTCATTTAACAAATTCGGTGTTTCTGTTCCCATGATCTTCTGATGACATATTTTT
This sequence comes from Viscum album, assembly GCA_963277665.1. NCBI lineage: Eukaryota > Viridiplantae > Streptophyta > Magnoliopsida > Santalales > Viscaceae > Viscum > Viscum album. The sequence goes on along the minus strand of OY728130.1, from coordinate 1,047,613,279 downwards.
TCCTAAACCTCTTTTATTATAGAATTTTCTATGAATACCTTATAGGAATAATAGATTATATATATATATATAAATTACAATGGGTTTCAATTGAATACCAGTATCAATGTAAAATAATTTACACGAGATTAATAGAAGAGGGAAAAGTAAATAACTATGAGGATAAAAATAACCCTAGAGGAAAATACACCACGTCGAGGCCTAATACTCTTTCAATCCTTGTTAAATCTAGTAAATAAATCTGAACATCCCAACTTCCCTGAGCCAAAATGATTTTTATCATATCCTAACATAGAAAAAAAAACCCAATAAATTCATTCCACAAAGAAATACATAACTGTGGTAGCTTATTAATACTCATATCATATCCTCCACACAGTTATAGAAGTACCACCCTAGTTGATGTAGCCACACTACATCCCCAATGTACCAATGCATGACCCATGCATAACAGCTTTAGCCCCACTAGCATCTAAATCGAGGACATATCCTATCATTTGTCACACCTTGAAAATAAATCCAATTTTATTCATGAGGGAAATAATCTCATCAGTTGTGTGTATAATTAATAGCTTCTTGAGCCCTTATCTATTCATGCACTATTTTCCAAACAGATTGTAAATTCAAAATCGAGTGTGCCTTGAAAAAAAAACTAACTAAATGGAAGAACTGAATTCCACTAAAAAAATCCATTATCCCGTAATTAAATGAAAATGTCCACCATAATAATATATTTTAAAATAGATTCTCCCAATACCTATTGAAAACATGATTGGTCAAGAACAACCCAGAAAACTACACATGTGTTAATCTATTCAGAATACAAGTATAACATCCTTTGTTCCTCTATAACAATTCTAATATATTTTTGGCACTTAACATAGTAAATCCAGCATTATCATTGAATTATCTAAACCAAAAATCATCCAACATGTGTTTTGTTATAATACAAACCCTTTGAAAGAAGTAAATACCCACCAAAAATGTTCCACAAAGAGTCCAAATTAATAGAAATCATGTATTCCTAGGCTAATAGTCTAGAATGTGCACATATTTCGTTTTTTGTCCAAAAATAAATTCTTGATAATACTAAGATGACGTAAAAATTATGAATTTAATGTAGAATAATCTAGTAGTTATTGCATAATTTTTTCAAATGATAACATAGTTTCATTCCAATATTGATATCCGGTTCAAGGCCATCTAATTTATTCATCAACTGACAATTTTGTTCCCTTTAATCCACACCAGTAATAAGAATATGATATGGACAATAATATTTTTAGTGTAATGTTGAACATGTGTACTAGTATGAAATGAACCACTATTTCATGTTGGACTAATAGAATATAAATTCATAGAAAAGCCTATTTTAACCACTACTTCGTTATTAAATACTAGAACATGGTTATACTCTTTTCTCAAAGTAGTTCTTATTCCCCTATAACTTCTCCATAGACTAAAAACAATTCCAAAAAATCAACATATTGAAATCAAAAAACAATTACCTATTGTAGTTCCGTAAAAACTTCAATGTTATTTTGATGTATTTCTAAGAAAAGATTTGTCTCCACTCACCAAGTACTGGACTAGAATTTCTATCTGCCTATACATAAAACATCCAAATGTCATGAGGCTAAATGAAAATCCTTAGGTGAATCTAGGTGGATATAAAGTAATGATCTATTTTTTATAGTTATGTTATCCTAGTGAGAATAAGGTAGAATGGTATGAAATATTCATCAAAAAATAAATACAACCACAAGAACTTACTAATAAATAATGTGAACTAGTAAGTGTTCCATTAGGACCGCTAGGTGTTTGGAGAAGATCCCTTGTCAACCCAAGTATATTAATTGCTATCTCATACTTAAATCCTCCACATAATATTTTTTCAATGGAATAGGAGTTGGATGTTCAGAATAAGAGGTAGATATTGCATCTGTATGAAAATTTGGGTGTTATATTTTTATCTATTGCTTTGAGATGGCCATATAGTCAATTAAACAACTGAAACCATCAGTTGTAGTTATTTCACTATTTTTGACAAGAATTGTTTTGTTGACATAGTCACTATATGTAAGGAACACTTTGTTCAAGGTACAAATTATTTAAAAAAAAGATATTGATGATGGGGTTTTTATTCATATTCATCACTAGTTTCAGATGATAATATAGAACTAGAAATTTCATCTCTAGTATTTTTCAATCACTTGTTTATTGTTGAGTCTAATATTAAAAACATTTAAATATATTTTGTGACTCTTGAATCTGTTTAATTAATGTTTTTCTCACATACTTCAAGTGCTTGATTTGAGTACATATATATTTCAATAATTCATCCGTCACCACTATCTAGGATAATTATCAATGATAAAAAGAGAGATAACTCTAGAGAAGTGAATAAAAAATGGTGAAACTTGAAAAGAAGGAATCATACAAGAAGAACCCAAGCTACCTTCCAAAACAAAGAATACAGTCAAGAGTATTCCAAAACTTCCCTCTAAACACTCTTTCTATGTAGAAAACTCAATGAAAGCCCCATATTGATATGAATTAATGAGGGGGAGAGAAATACAGTAGTTAATTTCTCTTTAATATCATAAACATAATCCATCAATTATTAGGAGATCTATAGAGAAATTATAAATAATAAAAGAGGATACGAAGCAGAAGATTCTTGTGTGTAGAATGTACTACTATTTGAATCCTAATACAATTGATAATATTTCTACACTCTAGAAAAAACATTTATACCTTCCCATAATCATAAATAAACTTCTTATTATTCCAACCATGCATAGCCAACAACCAAACTAATACTTACAGAAAATACATCACTACATATAGTAGTCTATCAATACTCTTAACATACCCAATCAAATGGATATAAAAATATAAACATTGTAGTAGTAGCCACACAACAACTCCCATACACCAACACGTGACGCCCAACCTTTATCCTTGGCCTTACTTTTATTCAGATTCATCACCTATCCGATCAATAACCTCGTATATTATCTTTTATTTTAAATATAATTTTAATCTTAGTTAAAATATTTATTTAAATTTATATAAGACAAAATGTTTTAGAAACCATCACTTGGTAAAAATATTATTATTCCATTTATTATCTCGATAAAAACCAGTTGTAATTAATCCTTAAAAACTACATGAATACATGAATAAACACTATCATACTTCGGAATATGTCATCAATAGTGCCAAAATCCCCAAAAATATTTATTTTTTATGACACACTTTAAAATAGAAAACACATTAGAACATGAAATCCTCCCAATATAAATATTTCCCTAACCACATTTAATATTAATAGAATATACTGTACCATAGACATTATATCCATAGTGATGAAAACATGGCACAGCTTATTTGATCGTCTCAACTTCCATCAATGGTTCTTTTTTCTAGAATCATCATGATAATGTTTGACCATTATTATTCTCAATGATAATTAGAAAATAATAATTTTAATTTATTTTTATTAAAATATTTTATTTTTGGATTATCAAACTTCAAAAATTGTTAAAGTATATGTACCATAGAAAATCCCTTTTGTGAGGAAATTCAATTTCCAATACACATATTAGTTTCTATTTTATATAGTAAAATGAAACTATTTTTTCTTTCTATTATTCTTTTCCACATAAAACTAATCCTTTCTGAGACTAGTGATCATCATTGTGAATATTGAGATGATCCTTATGATGTAAAAAATATTACTTTTGAGTCATCCTTACAAATTAATGAATCATCTTTATAATGTCAAAAAACATCATTCTAAACTCCTGAGTCATAATTATAAAGTCCGGAATTAGGTATATGAATTCTACATTTTTCCTTATATTGGAATCTATATTACTAAAAGGACACATAAAAATATATAATATATCATATAAAAAATTATGTAGCTAATTTTTATGCACATGAGTGAACCTTATAAATTTAATTTCTTTCATGTTTTCCTATGCAAAATATTAGGGGAATCCATAAAAATTCATGAGATCATCATTATATAGGGATGTATACTTATGTACACTGTATCATATATAATATCTAAATAATACAATGAGTAATTAATTTATTTTCTCCTACCACAATATTCTTCGATATATATTAACAAAGAATACATCATCGTTATCAAGTGTGTTCAACAATGACTACTAGAGAACTTGTAGTAGTTCAAGTGTAGGTAAATTTATTCATGAATATTGTACATTATATTCTATTTATAATATATTTATTTTATTACCTCAAAAATGTTATTCATGATCATTCTATGATGCTTTTATTGAAATGTATCATTTCACTGAAATCGTAATTATTTTTTAAATTTGACCAAATTGTAGACATTATTCATCAATAATGTTTTCAAAATATAATTAATGTATGATTCTAAAATAAAATTTATTTTTTTATTTAATGAAATATTTGATTTATCATTTTCACCTCAAATTAAATGTTGTTTGAAATATACTATTTCACACATAACACTAATCCAAAAAAGGAAACAACTTTTATTAAAAAATATATAACTTTTGTAATGTATTAATTGAATTGGATGGTATAAGAAGAGGTTAAAATATAATGAAATATATGTAGAAATAAATATAATTGGCAAACTTTTTACTAATTCAAAAATAAAATTCAATTAGTGTATCTAAATAAATAATAATATCTTATTAGGCATAAAAATGTATTTCTATAAAATCTTCTATTTGTATTTTTTGTTTCAAAATAATTTATATTAATATAAATAAATGATAAATATATATTTTTATTAATAAAAAATAACACTAATTTATCTAATGACAAATGGGAAATAAGAATAAGAATATTTAATATTTTAAAGTCATTTTCCTATAGAAACATGGTTTCACTATATATTATGAGTTTAATTAAAAGTTAATTTCCAAATTTTCAGAATTTGAATATGAAAAACTGAACTTCCTTTTTTGTTTTATAATTACAATATTACCTAAGGATTTATTTTTTATTATTTTACTAAAAAGACTGATTTTTTGGTGAAGAGTAATGAATATAATTTTATAAATATCCTGACATGTTAACATCACTAGGATATTAGAATGAAATAAAAATTTTATAAAAATTTGTCAATCACACTTTTGAAACTTTTCATTTCACTGGAACATAATTTATTGTGAATTATTTTTTAGGTATTTATCCTCGGATTTTCCAGAAGCTAGAGTGTGAGAAGATCAATATTTAGCGAAACTGACCATTATCCATGGGTTGCACACTGTTAGAGGATATTATGCATCTTACCATGTGAGTTGGTTATTTGAGGGTAAATTGGTTTTTTCATTGCATGTGAATTTTTTTATTATTTCTTATGGCTTCCACAAACTATGTAGTATTTTTGGAGACAGCGGTTCCTTACCTGTTTTTACATAGTTTTTCAAAACATGTGTCCAAACCTTGTGGTTTTACCCAGTTATTAAAGATCATTATTTTGTTTTACCATTTTTACAATAGAAACATTATAGCATTTATCCATAATTTCTTCCCTCATACATGTGTAACCTATAAATCAAACATTTTAACTCTCCTCCCTAGGTTTTTGGTGTGCTTATTTCTTTATTTGGTTATTTCATTCCTGGTATTCTTGGGTTTCTATTTATTTCTTATGTCTTCACCCTTGTTCATACATTTCCTTCCATTTACTTATGGTATAAAAACCATAGATTTTTATAGGAATAAACAAAGGGTTTTTATAGGGGTTTTATGTTCGTTATTTTTGGATTTAGTGTAAAGGACATCTCCTACTGATTATTATGGTTTCTATAAGAGGTGACTTGTTTTTGTTCTGTTTCAAAGCTGGTATCTCAATTTAAAGGAATTGTTTCATGGATTCTTATTGATTCTTGGTTTCTATTGGTTTTTTCAATTAAAATTTCCATTATATGAGATAATATTGGGGGTTTATCAATGTATGCTATTATTCATAGATGGGGTCCTAAATATGATTTATTAACGTTTCTTTTCTAGTGGAGTTGTATTTTATACACTTAATGTGTTTTATAATATGCGTCAATGATGTTTCATCATTTATAATATTATTTTCAATGGGTGATTCAAATGGTTCTTGTGTGAAATTAAATGAATGACATGATATGGGATTTTATGTTTTATAAATTGTCTATTTAAATGGATTAGGAGATTAGAATATTCATTTATTTATATTTTTGACAATTGAGTAGATTAATGGAGGTTGTGGGTGTCTATTTCATTAACTTAAGTTTATAGAGATTTGGACAAGGATATCAACTATCATAGAAAAAATTTCTATGAGTACAATGTTGTCCTAGTGAGATAACATTCACCATGGAATACAAAGAAGCCTTAAGGGTAGTGTTATTTTTGTGGTCTATGTGATCCAAGGGAAATGATGTTTCATAATCAGTTGTGTGAGCTATGGGAAGGTTTTACATGAAGAAGACAATGGGGGATTACCAAACGTTGTCTATTCGCAATGAGAATAATGATATTAAAGTCATTATATGTCACACTAGAGCAAGTTTTGAGATTCCATTGTGCATAGTTTCTAATAACCTGTTGGTTTTTATATTCATTATATTTGAAACTAGTTCCTTATTTGGTTATGATATGTTATGTTCATTAAAATTTTTCATTAATTTTTAGTTTTATTGTGTTTATGTTTATTTTGATTTTTATTAAATGGTTGGGTGTATTGAAAATTATTTTTTTGGTTAATTTATTTCTTTATCTAATCCATTTTTTCTAGGTTTTTAAAAATAAGTTTTATTTAAAAAACAAAAGGGGATTTTAATGATTTTTTTCTATGTTAACATGATTTTACAAAGTGAGTTTAGTTTAGATAATTTATTTTCCATGTACACCCGATGGATTTCATTTATAAAGGCCTTACATTGATTCTTGGTAGTACCTTACAAGGCTTTGGGCCTCACATGCTACATATGACTTTGGGAATATGCATACATTGTTTTGCATGACATGGAAAATAGAAAGGGATCCATGATGTTTTGAGGCCCATATTGATATCCAATGTCTATGGTTTTTTAAATGGTGGATATATATATATTCATAGATTTTAGAACTCATAAAGTACTTTTTGGATTTATGTATTGGTGGTTTTTGTATAATTCCATTATTTGAGTTGTGATTATGGATATCATATGTATATGTATTTTTTATGGATAGTGATGTGATGATGTTATGGTATACATTTTTTTAATCATGGATATGTTTACTATGTTATATTTTTATATATTTTTTATTGTTCTTATTTTTGGGTAGTTTTTGATGCACACCAAATAAGCATCGATAAAAGTCAAAAATGAATAAATTCCTGAATATGGGTATCACCTTCAATGAAAAAGACAAGGAACTATTGCTCACAAATCGCATGGGCCTACTAGTCACTCACTGTCACATGAACATTCCAAGGTCACACGAAGAATACATGAATTGTTCATAACCTATAATGAGTTTTTTAGAGCCTTCTTTCAATAGACCACATTTCTCTAACAACTGTACTATGGAAAATCAATGGTCACATGGTGACATCCTGATGAACACTCCTAGGACATAGGGTTTTTCATTAGCAAATTCCTATCAAACCAACTGAAATTCATCCATTAATAGGAAGGGATGATATAAAAAGGAAGGAACCCCAAATAGTCGTTAATCTCATGTGCCATATCATCATTGGGAAGTATAAAATTTCATGAGGACATCCCTGAAAACTCGCTAGACCCTCAAACCATTGTAAAATATAACAATGGATATTAATGGGATGATGTGAGGGGAACTTTAAATCACTAAATGACATACTACATGCTCTTGACAGTCTAGTGCTTCCCCTTTGAAAAAAATTCAATTTTTAAAGTGACACGCCCACACACCCTCATATAACAATGGTGGTCATGTGAGGCATCATTAAAAGATCATGTAAATATCTGATACATTACTCATGTAAAGACACAGACTCACGGACCATTATAAATTAAAAAAATCATAAAAAGGGAGGATATGAGAGGTACTCAAGGTCACCGAAATATATGTGATGCACCTAGTATTTCCCCAGTGAATCCTTGGGATCCCTCCTGAAAGGATTCCATTTCCTCTTGAAATGTTCTCGGAAAGGCATCAAGCTCTCATGAAGGACATTGAGCATGTCTCTAGAACAGAATGAGAAGTCCTTCGACATACCCACATGATCAAGTAATCCTTCTTCAATCGAAAATAATATGATAAAATAGGCATTAATCTAAGAGAGTTGTGATCATTGTAAATTGGGAAATGTGCTTGGAACAACCTGCACAAAAGACTCACAATGCCGTGTAGAGCCAACACACTACGTCAACTCTATCTGGGATCCACTATAGATACACCACACAAACTAGTGAAATTACAATGTGTCAAGGCCTTTAGATCCCCCAACCCAATTATGAAAAATGTAACACTACCTACCTAACCACAAAGGTGACTATGACTACCAGATAATAGGTGATGGAAACTCTGTAAAGGATTTATTGTAGCAACCATTCACGCAAATGGTTTTACTTCCATCAGGTAATGTACTAGGGAGTAGCCTAAGAAGTCATGTGATTGGTGTAGTAAAATCACATGATCATCTATATATCACTCAAAGGATCTCTAGTATGATATGAAAAGGACATCATGTGTGCCTGAAAGATCACAGAAGACTCAATATAAAGTGAGACTAAATAAAACCAACCATCCCATACGTGCTTTTCATGGACCTCCAAAAATACACATGACATCACCAGGACACAGCCTCTAGATGTCCCGATTCTCCATCCATATACTGTTTGAGTAATATTAAGACCTTAATACATATTTAGGATAAGTCATGTGACCCTCTAGACATGTCAGCAAGGTCTAATTGGGGTCCCCGAGGGACTTGTCCCTAAATCCTCATGATGTGATTTGGATGCATCACCTGAATCCTTTAACGACGTCTGATGCTTTCAACCAAGACTCGTGTTTCCATCTGGGGATGTCAAGAAAGTCTTGTGGAACCCCCAAGTAATGTTGGAAAAGTATCACTAGAGAACCAAGACACATCCATAGGCTCCCCCGACATCCTATGGACAAGTCCAGAAAGACTCATGACTCCCTCTGGGCATATTAGTTAGGGCTCATGGAACCCTCTTAACATATCATCCAAGACAAGTGGTGCCCTCTGTAAATGTATGTTGAGATATGTTTCACTCTCCAGGGATATCTTCCAAGACAAGTGATACCCCCAGGCATGTTATCCATAATATGTGATGGACTCTAAAGGAAACTCATTGGATCTCATAATATATCTTGAACAAGTCAATTGGTTTATGTGACACCCTCTATACAAGTAAACCTGGTCACCAGTGAATCCCAAGACGTAATAGCATTATCCATCATTGGTGTGTAATCCCCACACAATTAGGAATCATCAATGATCATGCCCTTATAAAAAGGGAACTACATGAACTGTAATTCCTATCATATTTAGGATATATATGCCACCTCCTCTTTCAGCCTAAGTTGCACATTGATAATTTAGGTTGACCCAAATATCCATTCCACTCTTACAATGTTATGAAATTGATATCTTGTTACCCTATTTTTATAATAATGAGTATAGATCATGTTGGATTAGGGAAGCACACTCAATATGTCATATTCACAATAAACCCTAGAGTTACAATGTAAACCTCATCCTATATTCCCAGATAATGTGAACTATGAGAACTCTGATTCCTTCCTTACTCAGGATACATTGGACACCATCTCAAGGCCTGAGCTCTATAATAAACACCCCCAGAACCATCCCAAAAAACAAGTACCATGTACATACATTGTGAGGCTAATCATCTTCTCCCCATTGTTCCTCACACCAATCATAGATAACATAGGATTTGGTACAAGTAATTATCCCCATGTTAGGAAGAATGAATTCCCAATAACCTGGGAAAACATAGCATGTATGTCTCGACAAGTGATATCGAATATGTACTCCTCATATAAGGGGATATTCCATGGGTTTAGTACTGAAGTAATCAATGATCTGTGGTGACTCTGCTTCTACTATAACTAGGATATATAGGAAGTCTCCTTGAGAATTGAGATCAAATATTTCATCTCTAAGTACAGGAAAATATTTCCACTATGCATGATGCTAAATAGCATAGGAACAATGTAGTACATGGTTTTTGATTCTTCAAATAACTATGATACAATGTAAACATTATGATAGATTAATACCCTCCTAATAATATTAATCGAAAACATTCATGGTAGCACATTATTTAGAATTAATCCAGACTGCATCAACATAGATAATCTGTGATTACAAAAATCGATTATACATTTCAGATACATATAAATAGACCCACTAATTATGCCAGACACTCTTCCTTTTTTAGGTGATATAATTAACCGATGAATCATTCGGCTGGGGTAACCAGTCCTATAACTAGAGTATAAATGGGTTCATAAATGTTTCCTAAATCTAAAATAGAGTCCCTAAGTTGGAAACAATCCCCACCATAATGTTGTGATGAGCCCTACCTCCCAACCTCTCAACTAGTGAATGTCCCCAAGAGTATCTAGGCCAAATAACAAAGATGACCTATAGAATTTGGAATGAATGTCTGCAATCATCTACAAATGGGGGAACCATTGGGTGTTTCTTGGAAAAGAGACAATAGTAGCCTGATATGAGAGACCATTTTAGGCCTGACATCCCAATGAAATAAAAATGGTGAACCCGACATAAATCCCCTACATGATAGATTTATTGATTATATCTATTGGACATTTTTCCCACATATGATAAAAGAGATAAAAATAATGTGAATCTATGTAATAAAAAATGATTTGGTTACAATGCATCATGAAACATTGTTTTGAAAATACTATATGAAAAGTGCAGTAATATCGGCATAATATATCAAATGAGACTCTATAACTAGGTTTTAATAAGCCAATACTTTAATTGATAATTCAAAAAAAGTATAATAGATAAAGCGAGAATAAAGAAAATTAGTTAACCATGAATTTCCAAATGGGCATATTATGCCTACGATACTACACTAATAGATAACATTATTCCTTTTCCTCTAGGTAATTTATGATGCTACTTCAACTGCATGATTTGAGATGATGTCATCATCATCCAGCATTTGTTCCGGAAAATCATCCATGATTGCAACTTCTGTAGAGCACAAACTTATTTCACCAACATGGAAACTACAATGAAAGGTGGTTAATATGATGGTTTGAGAGTACCATTTATATGGTACCATCCTAACCATGGAGGATGCTTGTGACATTCCCAAGGAACAATGACCCGCATGTCTGCATCACCTGGAAAAGTCTACAACAAGGATATTATCCCTCATCACTATAACCAATACCTTCAATAGTATATACCCAGAGTGTGATAACATCCTCCTTGCATACATTTAAAGGAGGAATATGAAGGCATATACAACTCCTTTTAGGTTAATGAGTTACCCAGGACGACTCCTACAAACTGATGTAACCAATACCATACCACCATTACCCCTCAATTGTATTCTAACAGTACCACCCAAAAACATAGATACCTATAACTCCAACACATGGGTTTTATGGAAGACTTATCAAAAGAAGAATTCATTGGATATTCCAAATAGGGAGAATATTCCATCTCCTATCGGTGATGACTGCCTTCATACTCAGGAAGGAACACAAAATTATGCTCATATCCCTACTCGCTCCAAACAAGTCTCTGGATATATCCCTTCATAATGCATGTGGAGGCTTGTATTCATAACTCCATATATGAATTCCATATTCATACTCTAATGAAACAAGGATGAATAAAGTGGGAACATATCCCCTATTCAATTGAATATATATGCCAATTCATCAAGAATATAGAGAATGAACATGCTCATATACCTTCAAACACCTTGCAAAAATGTCAATATATTTTTACCAAAAGTTGAATAACTCTCATGGAATATGATGAAACTCTTTCAGAAGAAGGTCTATGAACATAATCCTATCATTACTGCATGGGTAGCTCAACACCCTGATCATTTTGAACAAGTGGTTTTTCCGAATCATGCACACACTGATTCTCCCACCCTAGAGGACTATTGGTATATTTTGAGGAAATGTGAGGAAGCATCCCATGATCATATCCCCATTCCAATTAAACCTATCCTTGTGATATCAACAACTTCCTTGGTAAAGGGGAACATTCTTCTCAAATTATTCTAGTAGAAAAATCCAAATGCCTAGGATATGGTTTATGTCATTGTTCTAGTCAACACACACCATATGAGAGGGGAACACGCCTCGAGACAGTCTCATATTATTGACAATGAATTATGGAGTTATAATCCAAAGGATTAGTATTGGGATCATATCTCTATCTTGGCTGAGGAAAACCATATGAGAATAGAAAACCCCTTGAGAGAGGCTTACATTCTTATTAGTGAATCTGTCTAGAAAAATACTCTAGATAACCTAAGCCAGTTGCATATTCCTACTTATGTTAATGAACAATTTCACCATCATCATTCCAAAGTAATATAGGGGAGGTCTCATATTCCTACTCCCTTTTCTAGAGGGTCAACAGAATATTCTTCATGATTAATGGATACTCAAATCATGTTCAAATTCCAGACCCAATCAAGTATCATAAAGGGAGAAAGCAACATAACTCGGTACATGATTATAGTCTTTTCAATAACAAGATTGTTCGTTAGCATGTTTTGATAGTTTCTCTATATCACGATCATAATCCTGTAGCACCAGATAGTTATAATAATGTTTCGGAAACTTCCCTATAGTAGCATCATACACCTTCATAGTCCTAAGAGGAGGGTCAACATATTCTGGCCATGACACAGAACATAGAACATATTCGTGATATGCTCAATGTGAGTGTATTTGTTGTTGTTTGAGACACATTATCAACACCACAATGGTCCATCGACTCTTTTATTAAATTTAAATATAATGATGTTCATTACCATTATAGTCATACTAATGGTGGTATAGAAATGGATCACAAGGACAATACTCTAAACATCCATGATGGTGGACCTCTCCACGTTGATATCTCCCTTGGGAAATGAAATACATTCCTTTCATAGACACCTATATATGTATATATATATATAAGTTTTAAAAAATCTAACTTCATCAAATAGAGTGGAACTCAAATCATCGGGTTTAACATTATAAGGTTCATCATCAACTTCCAATAACACCCGACTCCTATCTGTAGGTAACCGTCAAATCCATCTTCTATGGTCTAAATGAATGGAATAGTATAATTATAATGAGGAGGAGGAAGACATTGACATATGCAGAGTGTTATCTAGAAAATACATATTAATCATGATCCATCCCCTCGCTACTTCTAATTATGATATCGTATATGATCTAGAAAAGTAGTGCATGTCCTATCTAAATATGAATATCCGAGTTGTTCATATGCAACTGAATTCTCAACAACTTTATTATCCATGATATTGGTGTCACATTCAGAAAATAAACATACTCTTCTTCCATCTGGACTTGGCTTCTATCTCAATCTCTCATGATAAAAAAACAGATAATCATTTCAAAAATATACAATATGCTTGTTGCCATTGCATCGCATCCCTTTGACAGCCAATCTCTAAATCAACATCAGGAATCTGTATTAAAGGTTTGATATAGTTTATAGAATTACACATTTTCACTCCCTTGGAATATAAAATCACATTAGATATAAAATCCATCAATTTATAGCTTCTAATGAGATCATGATATCGGGAAATACATGGGCTAGTTGATCACTAAAATTGAATTCCTCCACTTCAATAGTGCCCTGACATTATGAATAGAGAGAGAGGATTTCCAAAAGGGTTTCAAATTGGGACCCTAAATGAAATAGTAAATTGTTTCATACACAGAGATTGAATATGAAATCACCTCTGAAACATCTCACAGGAAATAGTTATCATCATGGGTCACCTTGCACCCACCTCATATGGAATCACAACTACCCCACATCAAGAGGGTCACAATTCTAGATGTTGTATCATCCATCCCAGGGTAGAAAAAGACTACTGGACCAGGGGAATATATTTCAACGCCTCCACCACTCAGATCCACAATTCTTGATAGGATTTGGTGTACATGGGTAGTTTCTTTAGGTGATCCCCTACCCACTAGGTTGGGGGCATTTATTTCTGAATCTCTATCACCTGTTTCATCATAACCTAATAGGACCTTGGAGATATCATTTATGATTCCATAACAACTCAATCCCACTAGTCTAAGGACATTTATACCTTCATACCCATCATGGGAATCATTAAATACTCTACCAGAGCCATTATATCCTCAGAAATTGGACTAATCAGTTAAAAATGTGGCCTTATATGAACCACATCCCATAGGGGTGGGTGAATTTTCATCATCCCCACATCCATAAAGGGAATCCGTCTTCTCAAGTTCTGTAGAAATAAATCAACGGTTGGAACACCACTAACTAGTTCTTCCCACCACAGGAAAAACCTCTGTTGTTTGGGGATTGTTCATCATCTATGACGAGAAACTTTTTTAGTGTCACCATCCATAGGCCAAAATATGAAGAATGTAGGGGGAAGACAATGAGACCCCACTGAGGTCATAATCCAAAAATTTCCCAACAAGGAAAAGGGTTAGAATATTAACCCTATAGAAGATAGTGCTGAATCAGCTTGTTGTGTTCAGTGTAACAACAAAACCACCATTTCACATTATTCCATAATATACTTTGTCACTATCTTCATGGAAGATATTAGTCAAGATTCCAATGCAGAGGGCAGCGAAATGGAAAAAATATATCCGTAAGAGGGTGAATTGAATGAACCAAATGAGGCTTCACACCCCAAGTACCAATGATGACTCCAAAACAAAGAAATTCCAGATAACAAGTTTCCACCTCCATAACAGAATACTTCCATGTGGAAGGGTACAAACACATTCCCATAACCCCCCATAAGTATTGGGGTTCCTTCCACAGAGGTCCAATTTTCATAATAGGAGAGAGAAATACTAGAACATTGAAAAATCATTGAGGAGATACCCAAGAGAAATATTAATGAAGGGTATCATATTCAGGAAGAGAAGAATGTTCTTCATTTATTAGAAAATTAACCAGCAAGAGTGGTATCAGAATATAAGGTTGGTTCTGTGTCTTGGACATCAGTCCAGATACATGAGAAAGAGGAAAATATCATGAATTCCCCTCATTTTTTTAATAGAATCTCCTTAAATAAGATTACTATTCAGTCCTAGTATTAATCGATAATGGGAAGGAGATAAAAGTGGGGCCACCTCATCAACACCCGTAACCTCCCTATGGATGGCAGATGGATTCAAAAAAAATTCCCCCCAGTGATCCTCAACATCATTGAGTCCCTATATACTGAAATAGAAGACATGTTAGGGACACTCACTGCTAGGCAGCCTGAGAAGAAGTTATATCCTGATTTGGTGGATGGAAATTTACCTCCACCCAATTTTAGCAATCCTACCATCTCTACAATTAACAGTGAGAACAACCCTGAACAACACCTCACACACATCGTTTCCCGATGTGGGGCAGTGATGGGTCCTCGAGATCAACAGGAGGCAAAAAATATGAGGTGTTTTTTGCAGACTCTGATAGGGACAACCATTGGGTGATATAGTAGTGTACCAGTTAGGACCGTATTTGGATGTGAAGACATTTGTATTCAATTCCATTGTATTTTCAGTTCTATAATATAAAGACCACATTCATCAACTATAAAAACTAAAAATAGCATGGAAATGATAGGGTGTCTGATTTCATAGAAATGTTGAATGGTTTGACCTATTCACTCATCATCCCTCTCCCATAAAATAATCTTCATGATGTCTTCACTAAAAATTATAGGGATGAGTTGCGGACACCTCTAATCCCAAAAAAATTTCCATGTGGATTCCATGAGTTTTCTAAAATGAAGTAAGTTTTGGAAGATTCCACTCAGTAGACCGAGTCCAAAAATAAACTCATGCCCACAGTAGTGAAAAAATAGATAGCTATAGCAGAAGCTTCATCTTCCACTCTCAACCCAGTAGTGGCGCTGTCTAGAAAACTAGGTATGCACTGAACAACCTAGAACCCCTGGTCGAGTGGTGAAACCCACTTAATCAACCCTAATAAGAAGCACTGAGAAATCGTTTTCATAATGGATTTGAATAAAAAATGAATACAGTATAATCCTTATAAAAATAATAATTCATTGATTATTTCCTAGAAGCCCTAGACAATAACATTCTCACATATCCACAACCCAGGAAGCCCAATTTTTTCAATCTCACTAATCGTCCTGATTACTACCCTTTCCATTGGAGGTTGGGTCATAATAACAACACATGATTATTCTTCAAAGAAATACTATAAGGCATGATCAATTCTAGAATATTTGTACTTTTTATCTCCCTATAGTAGGTTTCTGGAATATCTGTGATACAGTAGAAAGAAGAGTGAGATTTGTAAAATGTCTCATCTAGACATAAAAGAAATGTGGATAACTTATAGAGGTGAAAAATAGTTGGTCAATCCTGTACAACTCTGAGTGAAATATTTCGTAGACCAGAAATAACTCAACAAATTGAGAAGGAGAAGTCCAATATACCCCCCAAAGGTGGGCTTGATCACCAATAGTTGAATGAAAAATAAGAGGAAGAATCATTTTCTACTCCCAATCTAGAATTTACTCCCATTGAATTCTTTCCTATGATTTCCAAACCAAGAGCACCATCCCACCAAACAGAACTCTCATCATGTGAGGATATAATATTAGGTTATTTAAACCCCATGCATATTTTATACCCCTTCCCTGATGATGATTTTTTACTATAGCACAAGTTTCACAAGAATAATTGGCGAATAGGTATCCACATGTGCTAAATATGAGGATATAGGGGACATTGCAGATGTTGATAGACCCAATACTCATATCACATCCCTATAGTAATGGAATATGCTACTGAGACTCCTGGGAAAGCAATCCGACTAGCCCAACAAGGGTTAGGAGGAATCTCATAACCCTTCATCGTATGTCTGCACATAATTTTATTTCATGACCATCTACAAGGGGATCAATATGATCATCTTGAACAAAGGGGAAGGCCAGGGTAACTTTCAACACCATCAGCTGATGCACTCATAACCAATGTACACACAATAGGTTTTTCCACCCCAAACACTCTAGATCCTCATCGTTAATTACTGAGAATTCTTATATTATGAAACAAAAGCGTCTAAAATAAAATTATGACATTATGAAATAGATGATCATAGTCCTAGTTAATCACTCAGTCCTCAATAAACTCTATAGTTCAAGAGAAGAAAGGGATTTACATTTTGAAGCACTCAGATGCCCACAAGAGTTTTAGACAGAAGACACTATAGTTGAAGTATATAAAGTGGATACCATGGAATTAGAATGTGACAACCCCATCTAATTCACTGACGTCAGCCAGAAGGAGACCCTTCAAGGGCATGCCAAACACCTATACATCTTGGTAAGACTAAAAAATGTCAACGTCCAAATGAACCTGATCAAAAATGGTTCTATGATAAGTCATATCCCAGTCTATACCTAACAAAATTTGGGGTATAGTGAAGAGAATATGTCTCCCAATAAGATAACTATCCATGATTATGATAAGTGGGCGGAAAGACCTCTCATGAAAAAAAATTGAAGGCTAATTATAAGAACATACATTATATGATGGGTTTACTATAATCCAACAATACCCCACATATAATTTCTTTCATGGAAGTCCTTTTCACCATAAACATTTTCTGATTCCTTCAACATTCCATCGGTGCCTAAATTATCCAATTAATGGAAATTACATTAAACTACAAGGTGATAACACACCATTCGATACCTATAAGTAAACATATGATAATGTTTATTTCTATAATAAAAGAGGAATATAACCAATAATGGATGATGATATATTGGTATCCACTCCCAGTGGATTTGGGACTTCCCTGTGAATCCCAGGAGTATGCTCAATGGTTACTAAGTGCTCCCCATAAATATTCATGTGTTTAAAAATATAACCTCGTAGGCTAAATACACTCTTCCCACTATCAGAACTTCAAATTCCATAATCTATGGCATCTCCCTACAACAACTCACCCAACAGTGGATGATAGTGTCTCTTCTCATTTCCTCTAACACCCTGATAATGAAATTGAATATCGCATATTCCTATCTTCAATAGACAATTCCTTCATATGCTCATATATGAAATATTATGAGTTTGGCCTCCAGAACGTCCCTCCATCATTCGAGGTAGGTTCCTCCACCACCATCATTGAACTCGGACCGATATTTCTAGGAATATAGGAATTCACACTGCGTATATTGTTTAGTATTGTCATGAACCTCGAAGAGAAAGATATGTACATCAAATTTTGGATTCACAACTAGTATTTTTCGCAAAGAATTGTATAGAAATGCCCATACAAAACCTTGATGTTGTTACACATCAACCCGGGATACCAGAAGATCATAAAATCTTCGAGAAGGAAGTAAGGAAGATTCACCCCTCTCATACCACAAATATGGAGTCTGAGGTCGACAAGTTGATCATATCCAAATTTGTTCAAAAAGTGAAATACCTATGATGGATTACCAACATCATCCCTTTTAAGAAGAAGAATGAATACAAAAGGGTTTACATTGATTTTAGAGACCTTAATCAACATTTTCCAAAGGATTACTTCTCATTGTCGATCACAAAACCCTTAATCAATGAATTTGCTAGATTCCAAGTACTCTTTTTATAGATAGTTACTCAGGGTATAATCTGATAAAATTGGCTATGGAGGATGAATAATCCACTACATTCAGAGAAACATTGGGGATCTTTTTCTATCTGGTCATTCTCTTTGGTTGTAATAATTATGCAACCACATATCAACATTACATGCACCATATCATTAATCCATTTTTGGGAATGAAAATAAAAATGATATGTTGATGACCTATTAGTTAAATATCTTGTAGATGTGACCAATTAAAGGACCTATATAAATTTTTTGACATGTTATAACAAGAAAGTATGATGGTGAATCCACTGACATAAACCATTGGGGTACCATCAGGACAATTACTTTTCATTTTCATACACCATCACAGAATTGAGATCAACATAGAGACTAATAGTTATATATTAGCAATGCCACCTCTAGGAGGCTCAAAATAATTAAGGGGATTCTAAGGGAATCTTGTATACATTCGGCACTTCATTGCCAACCTAGAAAGAAATGCTAAACCCTTCATGAGGATAATAAAGATGAGAATCTCTTATCAATTAGTTGATTACTAAAAAAAATATTTCAAAAGTATCAAGAAATATCTACTTCAATCGTCAGTCTTGATTCCCCCAGTGGAAGTGTGGACACTCAACTTTTATTTGGCCACTATGGAGTTCTCATTGGGCACCCTCCTTGCACAAAAAAATGACACGGGAAGCAAGAATATTCTTAATTACCATAAAGATACTATTCTAAGTATTGAGACTTGATTGTATGATATTTAGAATAACTACCTCACACTCATCTTCATCATGAAGAAGATGAGGCATTCCATTCTCAACATAATGCTCAATTGGTATCTCTTATCAATCCATTCAAGTACACCATTGAATATCGAATGTTGATATGGTAATTGGCCTAATGGGAGGTCATTATTCAGCAGTATGAAATTCATATCGTGTCATATAAGTCAGTAAAAGGAAAAGCCCTTTAATATTTCATCACAACACATCCTTACCTAGAAACTACAGTAGAAGATACTAAGATTCCAAATGTAGTGGGATTTTCATCCCAACACACTCCCTAGACATGGGAGATGTATTTTGAAGGGGACTCACAATGTCTTATCATAACATGGATTGAAAATCCAAATTCAACTGATCAGGTCATGGGATTTTATTTGTATCACCATAGAAGGATTCTTTGTCTAACTCTTTCTCACTATCTGAATGTTTCACAAACAAAAAGGAATAATACTATGCCCTCATCACTGGTTTCAAACTATCCATACAAATACAAATATCCTACATGATCATGAATTGGGGTTTAGATTAACTGATAGATCTGGTCAATGGGGAATATTCCATTATGAAGGAGAAACTGGCCCCTCCCTCATAGGACATGTTAGGGGACTAATGGAAGAATTCCATTTCGATCCCATGTTGCATCATGTTTCTCAATCACAGAATGATCATGCCATGGAATTGTCTAAGGCATCCACCATCTTAGGCCATAATGACCAGGATGAATTATTCGTCTATATCACACATCATATAATGGTCTTTGCGATCATGGCATGTGATATTGAAGAGATCAATCAATTCAACACCACATCAGATTATGATGCACAAATTATTAACCAGGGATGGATGATTCTGATAATCTAATATCTTCAAAATTGAACTCTCCCAACATATATGGCCAAAATGGAACAAATTAAGTTTTGATTAGAGAAATATACTATTTTGGATTGCACGAATGAGAGGTCATCTCTCTATAATAATGGATTAAATGGAATTATCCTTATATGGATATCATAAGGATAGATTTCTTCCATTATAGTGGAAGTACATGCATGAACATATAGCACCCATCAATCTGAGACCAAGAACTCCCAATACATCAGGACATTAGGGTACAACTGATAAACCATGATACATGACTGTGTGCAATTCACCAGGAAATGATATTCATTCCAAATCCATTCGAACATAATCCATCGACACCCAGTGTTGATACAAATTGATAAACATTCCCGGACATTTCTTGTCGGGGGAATGGATGTTGTGGGGCGATACCCATTGCCACAACCAAGCATTTCAAGATCATCCATACTATAACTAAATTCTTATCCAAATGGGATGATTCCATACCCATCAAGGATTTCAGGATGAAGAATGTCATAAAATTTGTAAAGTAACATATCATCACCATGTTTGGGGTCCCACACTCAATATTGATTATCGACATCACTAATTTCTTCTCTACGAAATTGAAGAGGATATACTAGGAGTAAAACATCAAGTCCAACCACTCATCATGTCATCATTTGGAAGTAAATTGACAAATAGATTCCCTTAGTAAGACCCTATAAAATATAGTCCAGAATTTAGTGACCAATGATAAGAAGTCTTGTTCAGTAAAACATCTCTGTGCTTTTATGACACAACCATACTACCACATGTACTACTACACAAGTGATTCCATACTCATTGGTGTATTATACCAAGGCAGTTTTAACCTTGGATGTCTAGCTACCCTCACTCTGAGAAGCCTTTTGTTGGAAACTCTTAGATGATGAGTGATCACAAAAGACTCTAGATTAAGTGGAATGACTCAATTATAACAGGTTGTGCACAGTTCCCTTCCGTGATATTCACCAGAATCTGATTGCATGAGCCTTCAATAAATGTGTTCATATCTAATCATTCCACTATGGGGAACTGGTATTAGTTCTCAGAACCCCAATGATACTAGGAAAGAATCCTCCAATGATGGACCCCAAATGGGAGGGACCATACACAATACATAAACTCTACAACCACATGTCTTAACTATTTTCCACAATAGATGGGGAGATCATCATGCAGCCAACCAATGTAGGATTTCTCAAAAAATACTTAGCATAGATAAAAATAATATGGAATCCACCTCCATGTAAGACCCATAATTTTATCATAGTTACTTGATGTTAAACTATAAAAATTCATCCTAGTTTCATGGTGTTAAATTTTAAAAAATATCCCTAAAAACAATATGTAAATCTACACAACATCATTCATCCATACTAAAATACGTTAAAACTACATGGCCATGGTCATCACCGATGACCTATTTTTTATCAATGTTGTGGTCAAGCCCTCATTTATTAATAAAGCAAAGAAAATTCTTCATTTAATTGGGTAGAGGTATATCCATCACATTGTGCAAAGACCCACTAGGTATTTAGCCCATTACATGGCCCAAGGCCCATTCTGTGAATATTACTACTACAGTACCTTCCTGCTACAATACCACATAATTCCCACCATTGCAATAGTTCTCCTGCCTCCCCTACATTGACATGTCCCCGATATAGTATCGTCATTGATATAGTCTGCCGCTGCTATAGTACTGTTATGGTACCCTTCACCCAATGGTGTTTGAAACCCCATTTTCATGTAAGATTACGGGGTGTACACCACTACACCAAACCCCAACTACAAGTCATCACCACATGACAGAAAATAGCATGAATCAATGATATCCATTTTTTTTCACACTGATTCACCAACATCCTTCCTGCAAGATGTTAAACAGCATGGTCATTGTAGAAATATATATGCATAGATTCGAATTTATAAAGAGATAGGCAGGGAGAACTCGATATAATATCAAGGCCCATCCACTACTTGATAAAACCCGACCAATTATACCATTGACTTCATCTACATTGTAGAGAAACCCTTACCAAACTTATTTCTCAAACAGAGAATAGATCACATGAGATTATGAATTGTGTCAGGTACATACCCTCATATGTATGGTTGTATAAAATAGTTCTACCATGGTCACGAATGCATGACTGTAAAACGCATACAATGAGTCCTCACTGCATGTCATTAAACATCACAATCGATGTCCTCACCACATGACATTAAACTACATGTTTCATCAAGAAATACATGTGGTTTGGTTCACATAATCATGAGATACAGAATGATGCCAAGAAATCTAGTCTTGGGACCAAATTCCATGTTCCAATCCATTCACATTAGTCTACCTTCATCTACACATCTTAACATTAAACCTCATGGAACATCTTGAACTACATGTAACATGATTCCTGTCATTTCAAGGTATGTCATGTTTCTTGGACCTCCAATCCTAGGACTAGCTGCAACGGTCAATGGAAATAATGCCCACCTTTATGTTGGTTCAAACCTACGTTGATTATTTCTTCTTTAAGAACATTGTGTGACTTTATTCTCATCCTCATGAGACACCTAGCGACACTCAATTTACAAATCCCAATCCTATTTACAACAAAAAATTATAAAAATTTCCTTTCATACGTATGGGCCAAAATTGCCTACGAGATTCTTTATAGAACTATTTGTGGCCTGATTATTTTCCTCATGATATACATAGTGATTACAAAGTATCCATATCTTGGTCCAACTAACCATTCTGCATATATAAATGATAGTTATCCTACCCCCTTAATGTATGATGCTAAACTGCATGATTTTTCAAGAACTACATGTGGCATTATTATCATCCTCATAAGATCTACAGTGAATCCAAAGAATCCATATTTGGTCCCATGCTCAAAATTTCCATGAATTCCAATATGAACCCACATCCATACTGCAAGACGTTAAACTATATGGATGTATGTTCATACCGCATGGCGTTAAACTACATGAAAGTACATCCATACCAAAAGAAATTAAATTTCACGGAAGTAAATCATTTTTTGAATGATGTTAACTTGTATGGATGTATTTCATTGCCACATTTTGTTAAAATGCATGGAATTACTCCATAACCTCATGACATTAAACTACAATGAAGTATGTCTTCACATCATGACATTATAATTCATGGATGTAAGCCCTTACTGCATGATGTTAAAATGAACTGAGGAACATCCTTCCCACATGAAATTGGGATTGGGAATAAATAATTTATTATCCCTTATTATCAAAGGACCATATGTACCTTAACATGATTGATCAGAGAATGGAGTGATTCTACCATCTTCTGAAGCACCCCCAACTCATAAGCCACGCTTCATGGCTCCGTTGTCTCGGAGAGCCTAAATATTCCATTGAACCTATAAAGGGTATACAACTTCAAGGACCATTTTCATGACAATTAATACATGCCTATTGATCTTTTTTAAGTTTCTATGGCCATCAACTGAATGTTTCACTATAATGAAGTAAACTTCATTCATCCTGAGACCCAACATCATCTATGCGGCAACCCTCAAATCCTCAGTCTGTTTGAATTACTCTCAGTATGACTATCCAATATCATTATTCATTACACCAGGACCTCAATCCATTATTTAAAATAGTATCATCTCATGATAATAAGTATTTTAGAGAATCATTGACACTCGGTATCCTAATTAGGATCTTGTATATCATCTCACATATCTGGTCCATTAGTGTCATGAGCTTAAACCGATCACACCTTAGTCAATGTTATACGCCCTTAAACGGTATCCTATGTTGGTCCAAATTGATATACAAAAAGATGATAGAGAAAAACACACAAAACATGTTATTTTGAAAACCTGTAATGGGATTCCTTAGCAATATTCATTTCTTTTCCCTCTAATCTCTTCATCTACCAGGATTAGGAAAATATCACCACATGAATGGATGAGGCATAATGCTCATAAGATCTACTCAATAACCCTAGTAAAATTCAATCATTGTTAGTTGGACCCCATGATCATGGAAAAAGGTAGATTAATGGTTTTCCAAATATTCTCTGAATGAGAATATATTCGTTAGGTTGTGTCACAAATTTTAGGGTACTCGAACAATCCATGTATATTACACATTCCACCAATCCCACATATGGTGTTGGGCTGTCTTGGATCACCTAAACCTTCCATGGACCTTGGAAAGGATATACAGCTATATAGACCCTTCGTTTGAAAATTCATGAATGACAATGTCTTCAACTTATACACCTATCCTCTTTAGTCAAATCTGTCACTCTTTTAAAGGATAATCTAATCCTTGTGATCCCTAACATCATCATGGAAGATCTCAACACCCCATTGTGTTTTAATTTATCCCTATATGACTATCCAATAACATTCAATTGATTCTAACACTCTAAGCCATGATTTAAGATCCCCACAATAAAATATCCATGTAGATTCAATGTAGATGATGTTACATTATTGGGTTTTGTACTATTTCACACAGATAGACTATGATTCTTCATTCCCTAGCCTTTGATGGCACACACATCGTGATTTGAAACTACAAAGCCTAGGGATTGAGATCTATAAATCAAGTGTTGGTTTATCTAGGGTGATAGAACCCTTCCTAGATAGGCTTACCACCATACCCAACTTCATCATCTAGGTTTTTGGTTCTAATTAAAACATTCATAGCCCTTAGAGAAGAGTGTAGATTGCCTTTTACATGGATTTATACTGAAGCATAAGGTCCTTCACCCACCAACTAAATGCATCTTCTTCTTTTCAAAACATAACTTCATTCATTGTGAGCCTTAGTAGCACTGTGGTGGAACATGGAAATACATAATGTCATGGTACATTCCCATCACATTTACAACATCCAATATTCAGGGACTTAATCTTTAATGTTATGATTTACACAACAAACCCTCAAACTACCCAGTTGGGACTAGCTTCCCTGTTATTTCTTCCCCTTCAATATCACTCCCTAAATATTTCATTGTCCCTAAATAATATACCCAACTTTAATAAATCATTTTCTTGACTATGATTGCATTCCTATCGATGATGTATATGAACCTATGCTCGTTAACCAAATATTTCACTAAAAAATGGTCCTTGTTATCATTGTTAGTATCAAAAAATCCTTAGAACTGACCATGCATCTCAGCGTGTTTTTGTTCATCCCTGGCATGTTATTACCATATCCCATGATCATATATTAGTTTTGAGCTAAAATTCCATAAACTAAAGAAATATGAATTCTGATTGAATGGACCTTAAACTAATGTAATATCAATTTTGAGCTAAAGACAATAAAATAAAGCAATATGATTCCCGGGCTAAAAGACAATAATATAAAGTAATATGAGGTCTTAATTGAAATAATTTAAAATGAAGCAATATTAGGTCTGATCTAATCAACCATAAACAAAATAAATATGATATCCAACCTAAAAGTCCTTAAAATAAAGAAATATGAAGTCTAAGCAAAAATAACATAAACTATTGTAGAATGAGGACCAAACTAAAAGTCCATAAACTAATGAAATGTGAGTTCTGTGATGAAAGACCTTAAAATAATGGAATTTCATGTCTGAGATTTAATACCATAAATTATTTCACAATAGTTGTTCGTTATACCAATGTTGTAAAGGCCTACTATACGATCGAGAAAATAAATCTATGATCATCATGATTATCAGCATTGAGAATATAATAGAGCACTCCCCCTAGGGCGTAACATTTACAAGATAACTAGAATATATTTATCAATAAAAAACAGTGTTGGCACAAATTTTTGAACACTTCATGAAACAAATACACATATCATGGTATTTAGGATCTCTTTAGGATACAAAATAGACATTAACACAATCGATTCACATAGAATATGAATATTTGGATGATTGGCATATCACAAATAAATAATATATGGACACAAAAATTAAAATTTCAATAAGATAATTTACGTTGTTAAAAAATGGTGGAAGGTGGAATATCATAAATATTTGAGTCTCTCTAATGACTCAACAAAAGTGAGAAGCATTACCATAGTTACACTTTTTTGGAAGTTGATCGGCTATACTACAGAGGTCGGCCAAACTATGATCAGACACTTCAGTAGAACTCTAGAGAACCACTCTCTCCACATCTTACACTTCCACCATGGGATAAAGAGTCTCAACCATGATGTTGAAATATTCTACCCTCTTTTGGGTAGCATAAAATGAAGAAGAATATGTCAAAAGGTCATATTTCATATGATTGATCACATAATCATACCTCTTTGTTTACACAATACACAAGTATATATGTGTTTCTAATTCAATTATCAGTTGGTGACCCATCTCCAAAACCTCTGACGTCTCCCTCATATTCCAAGAAAGGGGAGCCTCTTCCATAATGTCATTTAGATCCCCTTCACTAGAAGCCATATCTTTTTTATTCTAAAACTTATTCTTCATGATTTCAAATAGAGGTTGACGTTCAAAACCATCCACCCCCAATTCAAGATAAAATTAGTGAATGCTCTCCCCTAGTACATTAGAATCCTCGAAAGGTGTTTTGATAATCAATGCATGAATCTATCATTGGGTTAGCCTATCTCTCTATTGAGCCCCTATAACATATGGATTAGTCATGAAAATGGAAGGATAATTAGACAATCCAATTCTGAAACAAGATAAGAGGTCCCATAAACTCTTCCCAAAATGGGTGTGTCATCTACAACTCGTTTATTAACACTCGTATCAACATGCATATCATTTTTAGATCATATATAAGATTATTTATCAGTAGGTGTACCATCCATATTTTTTACTGTAGGTCTTATCTTCTTAATAGAATCTAGTCCACTATCCAAGATACTGTCATCAGAGCAGGGATGCTTCCTTAATTCCACACATGAGTCTTAAATCAATTCCATCATAGGAAAAAATAAAGGAGTTAGTAATATGAAAGGCATTTCCACACAACAGACTAGATGGAATACCATACCATTGGGATAAGATGTTACCCAAGAATACACATAATTCTAGGTAAGAAAAATAGAATCATCAAAATAAAGAATTATAATCTCAGCCTTAGTATCTTCCATAAACAAAATCATCCAGAATTGACAAATAATTCAGGGGTGTTATCCTCATCAGACACTGACCAAAGGGATGAGTGAAACCTTATGAACACATCAAATTTTTTTAGTAAATTAATACAATTTGTATGGATTTTAGATAACTATACCATCCACCCATGAAGAAATAACACCATCCATAATGGATATCATATATAATCATTAAGTGAGAGAATTTTTGTTGTCATCAGTGATCGGGATACGAGGTGCATATAAGGGGGAAAATCAAAGATTCCAAATTAGAATATTGCACATTTGTCTTTATTCGTGCTTAGGGACATATCCCTGATCCCAAATATGTCCATCAATCTAGATAGAGATAATGATTCTTAGATCCTAGAGGCATTATAATACACAAAACAACGGAAGTAATCCCCTATACTACCATATATGAACTGGATAGGACCCATGGTATTTTAGGGAGTGTTTCCCTATTTAATGTGACCCAAAATCTGAGAACAATATGAAAAGACTGGAACTACCTAGTCTAGGAACCACCCTTCGGCAAGCTGCACCATTATTACAAAAGTTCAAATGCAGATTCATGGCCAAGTATCCCCCGCCGCGAAAAGACAACCACATAAGAACAAGGCTAGAAAACCTTCCAAACTAAAATTTAGGGAGATATATGAGTTCACCTAAAAGCCACAAGATTTATAGTACCCTGCTTCTAGAATGGACAAATATGAGCGAGTGTTGTCATGGACTTGTTGAGAAGGGAATCAACGAGGATGAATGATAGTTGGTATAGCCCCACTACCACACTGAATACTATTGATCCAATCTGTGAAATGAATGATCAAGAGGACAATCTGTTATTTCTTTAAATAATTCATTTTGATAACAATTATGTCTCTCTCCATGACTGGGGTCTATTGTGGACCCTTCAAGACATTCATTATAGGGAGTAATTTATCATACGTCTCTCTCAATGTTGAATTCCAACCTATTGATGAATATCCCATAGGATGATACCCACCAGACCATGATATAGATGGAATGTGTTATTCCCATCACACTATTGACTAATAATTTCATGAATATGTCTTGGTTTGACGTAGATGATGAATTAGGAGATCCATAAGCTTCTATAAAGATGAAATTTGTAAAATCCCTAGAAATATTCTATTATATTTTCCTCTCCCAAAAAGACCATGTCCATTCATCATAGATGTTTATACAATGGTGGTGATCCCATTTTTAGTACTACCCACCACCGGTAGTGACCATTGAATAATAAAGTATACTAAAATAACTCTGGAAAATGGGTTGTAGGGTGATATTATAATGACCCGAAGCTTATAGTACATGGACATTAAATTACTTTTGTGGAATACTTAGTACATAACAAAAACCCACACACAAGGATCGTAATAGTTTAGTGTCTTTGGAAACTCGGAACGTAATCTTCTAAACGTGGTGAAAGATCTTCAATATCTCCCATAATGATCTTCCCCCTTTTTTTACCTAAAACCTTTCTTTATATCCTGGGGAAAGAAAAACAAAAAAGGGTGAGCTCAAATGCTCAGTAAGGGTAAACAAAAGAAATATCAATCACATCATATACATAAGAACGTAGCTTTTGGAAATCTTGACCTGCAAAAGAGCTCATAATATCATAACATGGGATAAATCATAGAATTGAAAATGAGATCCCCATAATCATAACATAAAACTTGAAACTTTGTGGCATGCACACATAATCATGGAAAATCATTTCTTGTTAGTCGTGACTCATTTCCAAGACTATCTTAGTGGACAAAGTCCCTTTCTGAACCGAGTTCACTCCTCGTTTCAGTCCTGTATCACTGAACCGAAATAACCTTCCGTTCCAGCCATGTCTATCTCATGAGATATAAAATCTTTACCCAATGCATTGGAGGGAGATATAGGTCCCACCCATCTTATAATGAATCTTTTCTTATGTGTGCCACATAATCATAAAACATACATCATCGCATAACACATGTAACAAAAATGGGATTCTTGAAACATCATGACATCATAAATCAATTCATATAAGATAAAGGAATTCATAAACATAATTCCATCACAACATAGTCAAATCAATGTAAAAATATGGATAGAAACATAACCCTTTATTATCTTAGATGGAAAATAATTTTGATAAAACACTTGAATTGAATTCTTGAGGAAAATATCCTTCCTTCTTCAAAATCAATTTCTTTTCACAAAACATCATGCAATTTTAAAAGAAAGAGATTTTATTGAAAATAGTCATGAAATCATTTAGAGGAAGCTTCATTAAAATAAGGCTTTATAAAACAGTAGAAATCCGTTCATGCCGTATAAGTTAAAAAAAACATTCTTCGTACTTTTGTCGGAAAAGTCAAAAAGTACCTTGTACGAAAAACGACAAAAGATTCCTTTCATACGAATTACTAAAAACTCACTGAAGGGTAAAAATGGATTTAAACAATTTTAGGTGGATGGAAATAATATTACATATTGAGTAAACATGGATGTGGATGATAAAATACACCCCAGTAAATACTTACGAATAAACAATCTCGGATAAAAATGAGATTGTGATATTTCCCTTACCTTAGGTCCGACTTGCTTTGTAACTGTCCGAACCTCCTTTATAATGATTTAAATCATGTTATTGACTTATTAAAGAATCATATTCATTGTTATGATATCATATATGGTTCACTTATGAAATTATATTACCCGTTCTTTTGTAAATTCCATGTTAAAGAAGCGTTTTGGGTAAAATCGTTTCATTTATCGTAGGTGTTTTGACTTGTTGTTCTTGACATCATTATTACATATATCATGATTTACTTACTTCCAGAATATAAAATATGATTTATATATCATATATATTCATTATATATATATATATAATAGGTAGATAAATAAAATGAAAAACACCGTTCATGGAGACGGTAGTCCGTACGTACGCATGAACGCTGTTTTCCTTTCCTTATTTTCTTGAAATGGAAGTAAGTAGATGACATACATATGTATATATATACATAAATCCAGTATCTTTATAATGTCATATATTTCATTATTATTTCTTATATATACATTATAATCATTCTTAAATGGTTAACATGGAGAATGAATCTCATCACGTCGTGGAGACGGTATTCCGTACGTACGCACGAGCGATGATATCATTTCTATAAATATTGAATTGAATTGGAGTGGATTATACAATATATCAGAATCAATATGATGTTGTAATAACTATGTATAGTTATTCTTTACACCATTATACCCATCCATGTAAGGTGGTGGTGGAAAATAGATTACACCACGGCGTGGAGACGGTATTCCGTACGTACGCACGCGCGGTGATTTCTTTTTCCGTAGGATGGATAGATGGTGAAATAGGTTTGTTTCATACTTATAATAACATATCAGTATATGAGTGATACTGATGTTATTACTTCATAATGAAACAACCTAATAAGAAGAAGTGGAAGAAGAAATAAAGATGAAAGAATTGGTAACGGTAATTACTTCTTCTTTGAAGTGCCTCTTTGAGACCTCCTCTTAGGGAACTAAAATTGGTCTTGGAGGAAGACCATAACCTATAGGATGTTGCTAGGGAAGTGGAGAGGAGAAATTGGCAGGGGTTGGCCGAGCTTGAGTGCTCAAATTGGTGTGAGGAGGAGGGGGAGGAGGTGTCCTTTTATAGGGGAGGAGAGGGGCACCTTAGGAATATCTCAAAATATTATTTTATATTAAAGTCAAAATCGGTTTATAATGGTTCCAAAGGGTCTTATTTCGAATCTAAAGTGGGGATGGGTCGAAATCCTATCAACCAATAGGATTTAGATAAGTTTAGGGTATTATGTTTAACCTTATCAATTAGATTTAACTCTAAGTTAAATAATTTAACTTTTACCGTGTCTTTTTGTTTTCTTTCACTATATGGTTAATAAACTTACTATAACATGCCAAAAGAACCCCAAATTGTATATTATTAATACATATATCCTTATCTAAGTCATTTGGCCGAACCTTAGATTTTTAGGAATAAAATAACAATTAATAATATAATATTTGATTTAAAAACTATTTTGTGTCAATTTTGACACTATTTGATATATGATTTTTCTGAAAGTCATAACAGAATTATATGTTCGAACCAAGTTGATTAAATCAACACTAATATATCATAGTGACCTAGAAAATTAGTGGAATTCATAAAAAGTCTTAAATTACATTTATTTTGGTATTTATATTATTAATTATGTCAATATTTCATTAATAAGATAATTACTGCATCATCTTTGTGTCATAAAGAAATTATATTATTTGATGTCTAAAAATTACAAATAAAATACCATCATGTAGGAAATCGTTTTAGATTTCTAATGAATATTTATAGTCGAATTTATCTTATGTATAACCCCATATTAAAAATGATTTACTTATTAAACATTGATTTTAACTATTTTAACCCTTCTTTAAATAAATTAATAATAAATGTCCAAATCTAATCCAAGTGGGCCTAAATGGTCATATTTTATTCCTAAGTTTGTTTTTGGTCGAATTACACTTGTCCAATAGAATTAGGACATGTGTTAGGGTAATATTAATATCATATTTACCCTTAGTTACCCTATTTACTATTAACCGTGGTAAAAAAAAGTAAAAAGTTACTATTCAGCAAAAAATTATTTTCATCTCATTGAACCACATTTTAGTCCTTGATATTAACCGTGTCTCCCGGATTTTCGAAATTCCATTCACAGAAGCGGTAAAATTAAGTTTTATGCAAAAATCAGTTTTTAACCTACCACTTA
Organism: Viscum album; assembly: GCA_963277665.1. NCBI lineage: Eukaryota > Viridiplantae > Streptophyta > Magnoliopsida > Santalales > Viscaceae > Viscum > Viscum album. The sequence continues at coordinate 1,047,580,778 of OY728130.1, read as the reverse complement.
GTAGTTTCACTATTCATAAAAAATTGATGTTTTTCAGAACAATGCCAAAATTTCATCCCAAGCTATATTTCATATTCCGAATTCAAAAATGAAGTCTATTTTACCAAATTAATAACATAAAAGTTGCATTAATTAATTTTATAATTAAATCCCGCTGTTAAAACAAATAGCGTGTTTTTAAGAAACAATATCTATCAAAAGATTGACACTTGTTTATGTCTAGTTTAAATGTTAAATTACATCCAATGACCAACATTGTATTAAATTGTAAAAATATATTCTAAATATACTTTAAAACCACTCAAATTAATGATTTATCACTATTAATTATTTCGATTAAAAAAGTTGTTTTTAATTATAATTTAGTAATTTTCACTATTCATCAGAATATGAAAGTTATCCGAAAAGTACCAAAATTTCACCTTAGGCTAAATTCGATACTCCGAATCCAAAAATGAAGTCCATTTTGAGAGTTAAAATTTCTAAAATTTAAAAAGTGGTTATTACTATTCATAACGGCTAGTTTTAATAATATTTTAATAGCATATCATTGTTTCGTGAAACTCAGGATTGCGTACCACACACGCTATCGAGGAAGGTTACGATTGCGTGTAATGCAAGGCAAGTCAAGGATGCGTGTTGTGCAAGCTCCTTTTGGTGTAGCGTATAACACAAGACATTAGTAAAATAAAAAAGAATATTTTTTCATAAAATCTCGGGCTGTTACATTCTACCCCCCTTAAAATGAATTTCGCCCTCGAAATTCGTCGGGGTTATAAATGGTTTACTATTTGAAAGTTTCTTTAATAGAAACCCACATCGTAAAAGGGAATACCAAAACTTGGCTTTTAAAAACTAAAGTATGAAATGTAACGATTACCCAAATAAACTAATCACTGGGTTTCCACATAGGTGAAAATATGGATATGGAAGAGAAATCTAACCATCATGTTCTGATGGAGAGTGGTAGTGAACATGGCTATGGAAAAGCCAGTAATCACAAATCCATAGATTTGTGATGATATAAGGTACCATCTGATTCATCGGGTATAAGATCACTAGGACAACATTTTTGGTTTTCAAGATCATTTCCCTAAAGTTGAAAATTTGCTTAAAATAAATACTTACTTTATTTTGGTACAATCTCACTTTTGTTCGTGCCTTGAACAATTTCTACTTCATCTCTTAAATAAATGAAGTTGAATTTGTTATTTGTGAAGTGTTAGCAGATTATGTGATAGAATGATGGGTCATTCCATCTGTCTCAAACAAAAGGTTAGAAAAAGTTATTAAACATACATAAGTCATTCTATAGTGAGATTAATCACATATGGTTCCTAAAATGGACTTATACTTCATATATCATACTGCTTAATATAATAACACTAGTTTCTACTAAACAGGGACTTCCTGTAGGTCAGTGGTAGGCGATAAAGGCCAGTCGCACTTCGGTTGTGGGTTCGATTCCTACAGCCTTGTCCGAAGCGATGGGCTGTCGCCCGTCCTGCAGGTTGTCCTTTTTCTAAAACTACGTTACTATAACATCCCATCAATAATATCGAAAATATTCTATCCTTAAACAATACTAACTTATGTCCAACATAATCCAGTCTAATCTTTAGGCTTATACATAATACTGCAGTCCACTCTCATAATATAGTGACAACGAGTACCAGAGATTTAATACTGTCGTTGATCCCCACATATCATAAGATATGTCTTGTTGGTCACATTCCAAACATTCAAAGTCCTTAATCGTGTATTCTCTTGAATACCTTAGTGAAAACATGAGTGCAGTTAAAAGTTAACACTTTCCACATACCAAAATCCTCAAAATTCTATATACTCAAACCATGATATCACTTAGTCCTTATATCAATCATGAGCTCATGAATACTATTAAACATTTCATTTTCTGGTCTTCATTATGCGCATATCATCTTATTTCCAAAAAATATCTCAATCACTTTGAATACCACATCAATAAATATTGCAATACTTAATGATACAACATTATTTTGGAATCCCATTACATAAACACTTAATCATTCCACCACATCGTTGGCATATTCAACATTGCCAATAGTGATCGCATGTGATTTCCCTTTGTCCTTTGCCTCCAGTGGTTGCTCATGTTGATCATCACTAACCCTTGGATTAGGGCAATTATTAGCATAATGCCCCATTTCCTTGCACTTGAAGCATTGAAGTGTTGGCGGTGTGTTCTCTGCAGTGTTTGCTTTATTCACATCATTAGAAACCCTTTTTCCATTACTTCGACACTCAGCTGCTCGATGACCTTCTTTTCCACACTTAAAACATTTTCTAGTCCCTTTAAGACAATCTCCACCATGCTTCTTCCCACACTTTGTGAAAAAGGAAACATTCATCTTCTTTTCATCATTATTCTGAGATTTCTCCTTGAACTCCATCTTTCGTTTCTTGTCAAAACCATGAGATGGATATGTAACACCAACTTCCATTTCTACCTTGATAGCACAACGCACAATTTCTTCATAGCTACTGAAGTCTCTTATAGCTAATGCCCTTCGAAGACTTGGTTTTAAGCCACTAAAAAAATCGATCAACTTTACTTTCAGGTTGGATGATAATTCCAGAAGCATACCTTGCAAGTCTTGTAAAATTTGCTTCATAGGTACCAACAGATTTATCGTCCCTTTGCTTCAGTTCAAGAAACTCTTTCTCCATCTTTGTTCGAAGAATACGAGGGAAGTACTTACTGAAAAACAAGTTCTTGAACTCGTCCCATTCCATGGACTCAATTTCATCTCTTGGCCTCGTATTCTTGATAAGATTCCACCATTGATCAGCTTCACCTTCCAAACGATATACTGCTAAGATGACTTTATCATGTTCAGAACATTGAAGAACTGAAAATATCTTTTCAGTAGTACTAATCCATTGTTCAGCAACTAATGGATCAGTAGACCCACTGAAAAAAGGTGGACGTTGCCTCATGAAGGACTCAATAGAATATTGTTCCCTTCTCTGCTCATTTGGAAGTCCAGAATGATTCATAGCTTATGTACGTATAGCTATAAGATTTTACACTCCATCTCCCATAACATTTGTTTGTTCAGGAGGGCAATCATTGCATTGTCCATTGCATTGGTCAACACGGTTCCTTCGGGTTCCAGCCATCATCTAAAACCCAAAAAGAATAGTGTGAGAGGCAAAAATCATGCTAGGGAAAACAACATAATAAAGGGGGAGTACCTTCAATATCCAACATCTTAGGTTTAATTCTATGATCGTTAGAGTAATTCTATTACAATAACCTATACGTATACTTATCCCTAGGGACATCCCTAGACATACCTTAGAAATATCTCTAGGGATCTCACTAAAGTTCTCGCATCCTAGTTTCCAAAGGTTGACTAAACCTTTCCTCTGATACCAACTATAATGACCCGAAGCTTATCTTACATGGACATTACATTACTTTTGCGGAATACTTAGTACATAACAAAAACACACACACAAGGATCGTAATAGTTTAGTTTCTTTGGAAACTCGGAACGTAATCTTCTAAACGTGGTGAAAGATCTTCAATATCTCCCATAATGATCTTCCCCCTTTTTTTTACCTAAAACCTTTCTTTATGTCCTGGGGAAAGAAAAACAAAAAAGGGTGAGCTCAAATGCTCAGTAAGGGTAAACAAAAGAAATATCAATCACATCATATACATAAGAACGTAGCTTTTGGAAATCTTGACCTGCAAAAGAGCTCATAATATCATAACATGGGATAAATCATAGAATTAAAAATGAGATCCCCATAATCATAACATAAAACTTGAAACTTTGCGGCATGCACACATAATCATGGAAATTCATTTCTTGTTAGTCATGACTCATTGCCAAGAATATCTTAGTGGACAAAGTCCCTTTCTGAACCGAGTTCACTCCTCGTTTCAGTCCTGTATCACTGAACCGAAATAACCTTCCGTTCCAGCCATTTCTATATCATGAGATATAAAATCTTTACCCAATGCATTGGAGGGAGATATAGGTCCCACCCATCTTATAATGAATCCTTTCTTATGTGTGCCACATAATCATAAAACATACATCATCGCATAACACATGTAACAAAAATGGGAGTCTTGAAACATCATGACATCATAAATCAATTCATATAAGATAAAGGAATTCATAAACATAATTCCATCACAACATAGTCAAATAAATGTAAAAATATGGATAGAAATAGAACCCTTTATTATCTTAGATGGAAAATAATTTTGATAAAACACTTGAATTGAATTCTTCAAGAAAATATCCTTTCTTCTTCAAAATCAATTTCTTTTCACAAAACATCATGCAATTTTAAAAGAAAGAGATTTTATTGAAAATAGTCATGAAATCTTTTAGAGGAAGCTTCATTAAAATAAGGCTTTATAAAACATTAGAAATCCGTTCGTGCCGTATAAGTTAAAAAAACATTCTTCGTACTTTTTTCGGAAAAGTCAAAAAGTACCTCGTACGAAAAACGACAAAACATTCCTTTCATACGAATTACTAAAAACTCACTGAAGGGTAAAAATGGATTTAAACAATTTTAGGTGGATGGAAATAATATTACATATTGAGTAAACATGGATGTGGATGATAAAATACACCCCAGTAAATACTTACGAATAAACAATCTCGGATAAAAATGAGATTGTGATATTTCCTTTACCTTAGGTCCGACTTGCTTTGTAACTGTCCGAACCTCCTGTATAATGATTTAAATCATGTTATTGACTTATTAAAGAATCATATTCATTGTTATGATATCATATATGGTTCACTTATGAAATTATATTACCCGTTCATTTGTAAATTCCATGTTAAAGAAGCGTTTTGGGTAAAATCGTTTCATTTATCGTAGGTGTTTTGACTTGTTGTTCTTGACATCATTATTACATATATCATGATTTACTTACTTCCAGAATATAAAATATGATTTATATATCATATATATTCAGTATATATATATATATAATAGGTAGATAAATAAAATGAAAAACACTGTTCATGGAGACGGTAGTCCGTACGTACGCATGAACGCTGTTTTCTTTTCCTTATTGTCTTGAAATGGAAGTAAGTAGATGACATACATATATATATATATATAAATAAATACAGTAGCTTTATAATGTCATATATTTCATTATTATTTCTTATATATACATTATAATCATTCTTAAATGGTTAACATGGAGAATGAATCTCATCGCGTCGTGGAGACGGTATTCCGTACGTACGCACGAGCGATGATATCATTTCTATAAATATTGAATTGAATTGGAGTGGATTATACAATATATCAGAATCAATATGATGTTGTAATAACTATGTATAGTTATTCTTTACACCATTATACCCATCCATGTAAGGTGGTGGTGGAAAATAGATTACACCACGGCGTGGAGACGGTATTCCGTACGTACGCACGCGCGGTGATTTCTTTTCCCGTAGGATGGATAGATGGTGAAATAGGTTTGTTTCATACTTATAATAACATATCAGTATATGAGTGATACTGATGTTATTACTTCATAATGAAAAAACCTAAGAATAATAAGTGGAAGAAGAAATAAAGATGAAAGAATTGGTAACGGTAATTACCTCTTCTTTGAAGTGCCTCTTTGAGACCTCCTCTTAGGGAACTAAAATTGGTCTTGGAGGAAGACCAGAACCTCTAGGATGTTTCTAGGGAAGTGGAGAGGAGAAATTGGCAGGGGTTGGCAGAGCTTGAGTGCTCAAAATGGTGTGAGGAGGAGGGGGAGGAAGTGTCCTTTTATAGGGGAGGAGAGGGGCACCTTAGGAATATCTCAAAATATTATTTTATATTAAAGACAAAATCGGTTTATAATGGTTACAAAGGGTCTTATTTCGAAGCTAAAGTGGGGATGGGTCGAAATACTATCAACCAATAGGATTTAGACAAGTTTAGGATATTATGTTTAACCTTATCAATTAGATTTAACTCTAAGTTAAATAATTTAACTTTTACCGTGTCTTTTTGTTTTCTTTCACTATATGGTTAATAAACTTACTATAACATGCCAAACGAACCCCAAATTGTATATTATTAATACATATATCCTTATCTAAGTCATTTGGCCGAACCTTAGATTTTTAGGAATAAAATAACAATTAATAATATAATATTTGATTTAAAAACTATTTTGTGTCAATTTTGACACTATTTGATATATGATTTTTGTGAAAGTCATAACAGAATTATATGTTCGAACCAAGTTGATTAAATCAACACTAATATATCATAGTAACCTAGAAAATTAGTGGAATTCATAAAAAGTCTTAAATTACATTTATTTTGGTATTTATATTATCAATTATGTCAATATTTCATTAATAAGATAATTACTGCATCATCTTTGTGTCATAAATAAGTTATATTATTTGATGTCTAAAAATTACAAATAAAATACATCATGTAGGAAATCTTTTTAGCTTTCTAATGAATATTTATAGTCGAATTTATCTTATGTATAACCCCATATTAAAAATGATTTACCTATTAAACTTTGATTTTAACTATTTTAACCCTTCTTTAAATAAATTAATAATAAATGTCCAAATCTAATCCAAGTGGGCCTAAATGGTCATATTTTATTCCTAAGTTTGTTTTTGGTCGAATTACACTTGTCCAATAGAATTAGGACATGTGTTAGGGTAATATTAATATCATATTTACCCTTAGTTACCCTATTTACTATTAACCGTGGTAAAAAAAAGTAAAAAGTTACTATTCACCAAAAAATTATTTTCATCTCATTGAACCACATTTTAGTCCTTGATATTAACCGTGTCTCTCGGATTTTCGAAATTCCATTCACAGAAGCGGTAAAATTAAGTTTTATGCAAAATTCAGTTTTTAACCTACCACTTAGTAGTTTCACTATTCATCAAAAATTGATGTTTTTCAGAACAATGCCCAAATTTCATCCCAAGCTATATTTCATATTCCGAATTCAAAAATGAAGTCTATTTTACCAAATTCATAACATAAAAGTTTCATTAATTAATTTTATAATTAAATCCCGCTGTTAAAACAAATAGCGCGTTTTTAAGAAACAATATCTATCAAAAGATTGACACTTGTTTATGTCTAGTTTAAATGTGAAATTACATCCAATGACCAACATTGTATTAAATTGTAAAAATATATTCTAAATATACTTTAAAACCACTCAAATTAATGATTTATCACTATTAATTATTTCGATTAAAAAAGTTGTTTTTAATTATAATTTAGTAATTTTCACTATTCATCAGAATATGAAAGTTATCCGAAAAGTACCAAAATTTCATCTTAGGCTAAATTCGATACTCCGAATCCAAAAATGAAGTCCATTTTGAGAGTTAAAATTTCTAAAATTTAAAAAGTGGTTATTACTATTCATAACGGCTAGTTTTTATAATATTTTAATAGCATGTCATTGTTTCGTGAAACTCAGGATTACGTACCACACACGCTATCGAGGAAGGTTGCGATTGCGTGTAATGCAAGGCAAGTCAAGGATGCGTGTTGTGCAAGCTCCTTTTGGTGTATCGTATAACACAAGACATTAGTAAAATAAAAAGAATATTTTTTCATAAAATCTCGGGCTGTTACAGATATCATGACCATTTGGACTTAGTGGAGATTTGGGCGATAAATAATCTAGACCTTAGGATTGATCTTCCACCAATTGTCTATCGTCATTAATTTTTCTATGAACATGATTAGGGGAATTATACACCTAGTTAAATGGTGGATTAATGTGTGTGGGGTATGGTTGTGTTATCCAGTTTTCCAAACTCATATAGATAGATTAGCTGAGATAAGGTTTATTTCTGAATCACACGTGAGAGTAAACCCAATAAAATATAATTAAAAAAATGCTTGTGGTATCATGGATTTGGATTTTGATTCCTTGAAATAAAGATCATTGATTTTCCACAATGGAAGGGTCATTAAGAGAACTAGAATCTGTCTCATACCTGAGTAAGTGGATGATTTCAGCTAAATAAAATAAGTAGTGAGAAAGCATGATATATAGACTAGAGGCAGCAGGCACATGGATTTACTCATCAATGGGTTAATGTATCACCTAACCTATGAAGGACTCGCAGGTAACATAACCCCCACAAGGCCTCACATGAAGTGCATGAGCAAATTTGAGGAGTGTAATTTTATGACGTGAACATGGTCACATGATTTTGTGACCATCATAAAACCCTTGGATCCCATGATTTCGTCAAGATAGTCCCAACATTCATAACCAACATCACTGGGATTATCTATTTGGGTGATCTCTATAAAGATAGATGGACCTATAGTGCATGCTCGTGATAAGTGTTTGTGGTACAGTCTTGCTATGGAGGCAATCGATGGGGGTTGAAATAGAGAGTGATATAGAGAAGGGGTGATGTGTGGAATAAATCTTTATCCACCACATATATATATATGAAATTTTTTGGAATACCAAACTCCACCTAGTAGACAAAATGTCACCCAATAGACAAAACATCAAATCAGTCATCGATTAATGACACCACCGTAGAATCAGGTAGACATTAGTTTTCACTGGAAATTATTCCTTGCCCCCACATATATCACGATTAAGTGAAGGGGAATTTTTCGATGTATTACAAATAAGCATCAGAAAAAATAAAAAAAATGAATAAATACCTAAATGTGGATATAAACATTCTTGAAAAAACAATGGAACTAAGGCTTGTGGACCACATGAACCCTCAATGGACTTGTGGTCATGTGACTATTATAAGTTCATGTGATGAATACATGAATATTTCATAACCTACTTCTATTCACATAGATCTACCCTTCAATATACCTTCATAATCCTACAAAATATCTTCAGAAAATCAATGGATACATGGTGACAATTGGATGAATGCCCTCATTCCATTTGGTATTTCATTGAAAAATTTATGAAAAAACCATAAAAATTTATTCCAAAAATAGGAAGGAATTATATCCAATGGATGGAACCCCCAGTTTTCACAAGTCACATGTTTCATATCGTCATTGAGATGTATAAAATTTCTCTAATGATATCCAAGATAACTTGCAATACCACCAAACTATTTTAAAATGAATCAAAGGATATGAAGGGGAAGAGGCAAGAAGAACGTGTTATCATTGAAGGACATACAATGCATACCATAGAGTTTGGAAATACCCATTCAACTAATGGGTGTATTTTTTCATGCAACACACCCACACACAATTATATAACCTATAACGTAAATGTGAGGCATCATTATGAAATTGTATAAATATCTATCACATTACTCATGAAATGTTGCATACTCCAAGAACGTTGTAAAATAAAAAGAAGTGGATGAAAATGTGAAGGCAAGAGGTACACATGGTTGATGAAATATATGATACAAACCAATGAAATCCAAATAACAACCCCGCAATACCTTATAATAGGATACATTTTCCTCATGGAATGTTCCCTCCAAAGCATCAAGCTCTCTTGAAGACCCTCAGGTATGCATATATTAAATGATAAGAAGTCCTTTGACATACCTCCGTGATCAAGAAATTCATTATCAAGTGAAAATAAACTGATAAAAGAGGTGTTGAAGGAAGATACTCATGATTTTTGGAAATTAGGCATTGATCTCAGAACAACTGGTGGAAAAGTCTTGAAAATATGTGTGGCACCAACACCCTTCTCCGACACTAGCCGGGATCCATGCTAGATACACCGCACAAACTGGATAACATTAGAGGTGGTGAGGCCTATAAATCCCCCACCATTTTATGAAAAATGAACCACAAAATAACTAACCATGATGGTGATTATGACCACTGGCTACCAGTTCAAGGAAACACTCATGAGGATATATCAATGCTACTGATCATGCATCTAGCTAGCCTTCTGTCAGGTAATATACCATTGACAGTCAGAGTATTCATGAAAAAGGTATAGGAAAATTGTGTGATCATCAATATATCATGTGAAGTATCTATAGTAGGCTATTATTATGATATGTTGCATGCTCTCTATATAATGAAATACTAAATATAAACATATAATGAATAAAACAAACAAACCAACATGTGTATCGTGTGAACCTCCCAATGACACATGATGGAATTAGGACATGCCACCTAGATATCATGATGCTCTATCCACATGTTGATAGAGTTATATAAATCCCTACAAAAATATCAATGAGAAGTCCTGAGACCCCTAGACATGTCACCATGGTCTCACGGGGTTCCTCTGAGGACATTCCACCCAAACCTCATGATGACCCTCAGATGCATCGTATGAATCATATAATAGCACCTTCTCATGTCAGTCTAGATGCACAGAGCCCTTTTGGAATGTCAACCAAGACTGAGAGTTACCTATGGGAATGTCGGTCGAGACTCTAAAAAGCACCATGAAACATCAATGGGATATTAGGAAGTCCTCTGGACAAGTCCACCAGGACTTGTGATGGCCTCAGGGAAAACTAGCTAGGCCTCGCGACAGCCTCTGGACATGTTATCCAAGACATGTAGTGACCTATGAACATGACAACCAAGATATTTGGTACTTTACAGGGATTTCATTGAATACAAGTGACACCCTCCTTGGCATGTCGTCCCTGATATGTGATAGTCTCTAGATGAAACTAGTTTGATCTTAAAAATCATTGGACAAGTATACATGGTCATGAGACATCCTTTATACAGGAAGACATATTCACTAGGGCATTCCAGGAGTTGGTAGTCTCATCCATCATTGGTGTGTAAGCCCCGACCAACATGGATACCCCATGGTACAAAACTTGATTAAAATAGTACTACAAAAAATCTGAATCCTACAATTTTCATGATACGTATGACACCTCTCCTTGAGGCATGAGTTCCACTTTTATAATTCATGGAAATCCCAATATCAAATCTCCTCTTCAAATTTAAATGAAATTGATCAAATTATATCCATTTCTTTTCAAAATGGAAATGGATCATGTGGTCTTAGGTAATCGCGTTGATTATGATATCTGAACTATTAACCCTAGAGAAACAAGGCAAACCTCAACCTGCAATCCCCAATAAGTTGAACTATGAGACACGGATTCCTACAATACATAGGATACATAGGATGTCTTATCATGGCCCAATATCTATACCAAACACCCAATGTAATACCCCAATACATAAGTCCCATATATATATATGTAATATATTAGGCTAATTATCTACTCAACATTGTTTCTCACACCAAGAATAGATCCCATGGGCTTAGTTACAATCTATGGAAACCTCATTACGCATAATTAATATCCTTTAACTAGGGAAATCCCTGCAATTAAGTGGTGATAGGTGACATGGCATGATCGCTCCTCTTATAAGAGGATATACATTGAGGTAAAAAACAATGTAAATAATGAAATAAACTGACTTGGATTCATATAATAAGAAAGATACATAGGATGTATACTTGAGACCCAAGGTCAAATATTTCGCGTCTCAGTACCTACATATATGTCTTCTCCACCGGAAACTAAACCACACATGTTCAATGAAGTACATGGGTTTTGATTGTTGTAATAACCAGGATACATTAGATGCCTCGTGAATCCTCAATCCCCTCCTTATAATATTAACCAACTCCTTGCGTGTCGTCGCATTGTGAACCATTCAGACACAAGGCTTCATCATAGTTATTCAACGGATATGAAAAGGGGAGAAGAACCACATATACATACTAATGGATTGACTAATGGTTCCAAACTCCCTTCCATTGTTTAAATGTGATAATTAATAGATGAATTGTTCTTTTAGGGTAACTGGTCCTGTACCAGGATTTGAAAGAGGATGAGAACATGTCTAAAATCAATAGGAGAGTCCTGGAGTAGACAAAAACTCCCCAAAAAAATGTAAGGATGAGCACGGCCTCCCATTATCTTGACCAATGTGAGTCCCCAAGATTCATTGGTCCAAAAAACCTAGTAGAGTACCAACCCTTGGAATGATGGTATATACATAGCTATATATTGGGGAACCATGGAGAGTTTTTGGGAAAACTGACAGTGGTGTCCTAAATATAGAGACCCATTTCATGCCTCATTATCCGGATGTAACAATATTTCAATCAAATTCGGGATGGTTCATGTTATAATCTCATGGAAAAAATCATCCATAATAGTTATATGTGGTGCTCCTATGCTGGTCTCTAACCCATGGTAATGAGGAACATGCTTTAGGAGGTGTGACATATCATCTTGGTTGATGGGTCGAGTCTAACCGGTCTAGTTATCTTCACTAAATATGTATTTTATATTCAACATTACAAATTTAAAATATTTATTTTAATTTATAAACATATATTTAAAATTATAGTGAAAAATTAATATTTTCTAATAAAACTATTTTAATGTGTAATATTTTTATTACTTTAGAATTAATTTTTATATATTTAATAAGTTATATTAAATAAAACAAGATTTATATTTGAAATCAGAAGGTCCAAATTATATATTACGTCTCATTTTCTTAAGTAAAAAATTAAATTATTTAAGTAAAAATCAGTTACCAGGGTAAAAACCCAAATTATAAATGTGATAAATCATATGGGTAAAAAACCAATAACACGTTAAAAAATATATATATAATTTTTTTTGGGAATTTATCAAACAATAATCATCACCCCTGCATTATTGTTCACATATGGAGACACATTAATTTTAATGAAAAATGACATTACTATAATGTTATGTGTATTTACAATAAATTTACCCCTTTCACTTATATAAGTATATCACATGCACCCCAATTATCCTCACACCACAATACTTTTTTTATTCCAGTTTATATACCCAAAATATCTCCCCAACACTCATACACAAGAAATATAAGTCCTTATCTTATCAAAATACCACTCTGAAAAGGCTAAATAATTTTGGAAAATTTGATTCTTCCAAGGAATAAAGATATGTTCTTAATCACATATATCTAATTTCTCTTCCTTTGTTCATCTACCTCCTCCAACACTATTCCACTATTTGTAAAATAATGAATTCAGTGTCATATGTATTCTAAAATTTTATTATATTATTGTAATAGTCATTTTCCACCTTCACCAAAATTTCAAATGTGAAAATGGTGTTCATCTTTACTTGGAGACTAATGTCTCTATAAATTATGTGTTTTATTTTTCAGAATCATGTCAAATGGATTTTCCGAAGGGGTGGTTTAATCAATAAATATTATATGTATAATATAATTATATTATTAAAATGATAAATCAATTTTCTACTTTCTACACATTAGAAAATGGAAACGTCATCTATGTGTACATACGAACCACCACCTCCAAAGAATGATGTTTTTAGTTTATCATTACCAGAAAACATTAATGTTTAAATGAACTTATATAATTATTTAATATTTTTTTATTTAATGATAAATAGTTTTTTAAATTTTTATATCAACATTAAACTAGTTATTAATGTACCAACTCTTCCAATATAAAAATTACCAAAATAATTTTTTCACAGATTATATATTCATAAATAATGACTAAATTTATCTTCAAATTAAACTAAATAATTATAAATCCTTATTAATAATAAATTTTATTACTTATTATAATATATGAATCATGATAAATTGATCAAACATTGGGTATTTACATCCACATCTTAATGGTTTTGCAAAACACAAAAAAATCATTAACACCTAAGGATGTAAATAAACCATATCTAATTGTTATATGTATAATAAATGATTGAAATTTATGTGAAGATATAGTAATATAAATAAATTTTTTTATTAAATTGGTTATTAGTAGGGTTAAATTTATTATATTGGAAGTTAAATAACATTCATGGAAGTTGATAACTCAAATATATTTCTTCGGATTAAAATGTTTCTTCTGGAACTTAATTCATCCATGGTCTATATATTATTGCATTTAGAATTGTATATGATATATTATCATGTGAAAATTATTTTTCAATTCAAATATACTTTCCTTGATGAACTTTGTTTAAATTTTTAATTCTTTTATAAATTATTTTCATTCTATTTAATTATGATTTATTTCCCTTATTTGTCTTATCTCTTCCCACCAAAGTACTTATTTAAAAACCCAATACTTTTATTCAAAATATGGCCTTAATTTTTCACTTTTAATCATTAAAAAATGATTTTTTATTATAATTATTATTATATGGGTTTCAATAAAGGTATTATAATCCCGCCATAGATTCCTCATAGTGGTTTCCTAAGACGGTGCCCATGACACCTCAACTGCACATCCATGAATAGCAGAGGCTGTTAACTAGTAGTGAGGGACTAAGGTGTGTCTATGGGGAGACTATTCCCTAACTGTTTAGGGTGTAGCATAGAAATATATATATATATATAAGATAGAATATATATCATTAAAATATATATAATGACAAACTATTCCTGATAAATAAACCAAAAAAGAAGTTGTGTAATAAGGAGATACAAGATGCGATGATTCCATGAAAAATGTCTACAATTAATTAAGTATGAAGTGAGAGTGGATAAAAGTATTTAAATCATTCTTGTAATATATATAATGGTATAAAATATATACTTGTAGAATCCCTAGAATAGGCTCAGTCCTCTTCCCCCGTACTCGATTAATGAACTATAAAATGATTAAGCATCAGAAGTTGCACACTTACCTTTGTTAATACTTATAGTCAGTAAGTATACTTGTGTTCCAAGGATTCCTAAGTAGGGTGTGATTTATAATCATAGTAGGCCCCCAAAAATGGTGTTTAGAGCAATCTATTATATGCATTATAAAATGAGCAGTGTGTCATAATTAATAATTGATAAATATAAATAAATACATAAATACATTAGACTAGGCTCCTACATGGACACCCATCCATCTTACATACTTCATCCTAAGATGTTGAGTCTAAAACAAAGGATCCTACAAAGGTAATGTGAGGTGGTAATATATATGAAGATGGAATATTCTCAAGATTATTATTAGGCTTAGAGGAAATTTCCCTATGATTTAAAAACTAATGGATCATTTCTAATTTTTAATCATAGATCTAGTGTTTAAATTATATTTAAAAATATTCTTTGTAAAATATTGGGAGTTACAAAGAGCTCATACTTAAAAATTTGCAGAGTATATCCAATTATCAATCGAGGGGATTTGTAACCATCCAACACCTAAGGAGTATATCCAAGGTGACCCTATAATGTAGTTCAAAGAGTAACTCTAGACATGGGGTGATAAATTCAAAACTAACCTCGATTTCAATACCACTTATTGCATGTTGGGACTCGAGTCTCTCTCATAGAATGGTACACCCATCATTAAATAGATCCCATCCCAGGGATCTCCCATATGGAACTTATGTCTCACGTATGGTGGTAAAACATAAATTACATGGTGACACCATCATAGGAATATCTAGTGTGTCCCATTGAATTATCCAAGAATATAAATAAATTCTAACAAGAAGTCATTAAGTGTCCATCCAAGGAGTCCTTAAGTTAGACCCCCTTATATCACAATAAACATAAAGGTAAAATAATTAAATAAAACATCACATATACAACATCTAGAATAATGGTTCATTTCATTTGGTTCCCGAATTTATATCAAAATAGAAATATTAATCAGTCCATTCCCATTGCTATGTCTATAAATGTTATAAGGAAAAAGACATGTTACCTAGTCTCATGGGAAATTTAATTTGTTCAATGTAATTCATTACCTCAAAGAATTAGTTATGGGACTACAAACCCAAGGGGAATTCAAAAATTTTAAAATAATGGGAAAATATGCATCAAAGGTGGATCACACCCATTATGGTATAACAAACCAAGGATGTCAACCCAAGAGACTGATTCGCCACTAAGTAGGGTCACATTTCACTTGGTATTTCTTCATGTTAATTTAATTGAAAAAATTACACGTGATTATGTAATTGTTCAACTCACATAATGACAACTCATATTATATAACACTACTAAATGACTGTAAATAACATATAAAAAATCCATAACCTCAATGAGCATCTCTCATACTGAATCGGCAATTGATTGTAGCTACGTTTGAAGAAATTGAAGAAGCATCCAAATTCCATAAAATTAAGGAAATTTATCTTACATCTAAAAATCACTATAAGGGATGGAAGAAACAATACATATAAGGGATAGGAGTAAATATATTTTCTGGATAATTCATATCGATCTAAGGGAAGGAAAAAACAGATTTCAGATTAATGAGGTAGAATGATCGGAATTTTGAGATGTGGGATTGATCATACATGGGGGATTATAGTGTTTTAGTCATTGGAGGATAGAAATGAAGAGAAGAAAAATGTTTATGGATTAACGCGGGTAAATGTAAATTTCACCTTCACTCTTGGGGAATGTAGTTTGGATACATGGTTGGACAAACCATGTTCCAACAGTGTGTTAAGGCATTACATAAAGGGGAACCCCATGTGGTTAAGAGAATGGTTATTATAACTGTGTGAAATCCATGAAAATTTCAACATTGAATGACCTAATGTTGGAGAAATGGGCATGTCACTAGGGTCTCAAATTTTTGGAAAACATGTCTACCACCCAGAACCCCATTATCTTCCCCTAAATATGTTGTGGAAGCCAAGTGGGATGGGCTGCATAGTTTCTACAAAACATGTGTCCTAGTTTTCCTCTTACAATTTTTGGGGCTCTGGGCTTTGAAAAATCCAAAAAACACACCTGAGATCTCCTAGAATTACTTTGGAATCCTAAATAAGTCCAATATATGTAATTTAAAAAAAATGGTTCGTGCCTTGAATAAATTTATTGTGTTACAATCTCCCCTCTTTAAGGAAACATGTCCCTGAGTTTCCCATCCGGGCAGTGATATGCCATCATTAGACAAAATTTCTTACAACTACACTTGTACATAAGCATCCAACTACCAGATCTCCTCCTTTACACATCCATGCATCCATACAACCCATACCATAGGAACTTCCCTACCTTAGAAAGCCTTCATGTTGCGATAAATTATAATTATTAGATGCTCCTAGATAGATGCATATGTATCCAGATCAATATCCCCAGGGTCAAAAAAATTAGATAGGTTGACATGATTCATAAATTAATTAACACAAACAATATGTCAAGAATTTAGGGGAACCTTTGAGGTAACATCAAAAAATAGGCTACCAGTCTGACCCTATCCACTCTCATGAAAGATCTAAAAGAATGAGATAATAATGTTCCTTGTCTCTCAATTACTCAATAACCCAATCTAGTGGATACACATAAAAAAACATTTGTACCACAACTATCTATAGATTTATACAACAACGATTGGTATTGGTCTTATTCCATGAATGATTTGTATACAAACACTTCTGAGTTGGAATGACTTGTTTTAACGTCTTCTGGAAGATATGAGGACCCAATAGAGCTACCTATCACACCTCAAACCATCATATATGTGAGAAGAATGGTCTAACATATAGGGAATTATATATAGCCTTATAAATCATTTCATCCAATATTTTATTTTAAGAAAACTCAACCAAAGTAAGGCACTTTTTACATAATCCTACAAAATCAAGGATGAAGGTTTGTATCATATCCTCTAACAGACATATCACTCACTCAAACTACCTTTTGATCAGTGGTAAACATGTTCTTATCAAGAGAACCTATGAAACAAGTTCCTTTTTCATCCCCTTCTATAACTATGATATAAACTATGTGTCACTATCTGATGAGACTGAATAGGGAAACACTATGTATGGGCACTATATCTTGTATATAAATCCTTCCATGATCTTCCACTAAGACGACTACCCAAATTCTAAGGAATTGAGTGACCTTGGTCATCCCATCGATTATAACCCATTATTCATCGCATCATTGAGTGGATATCAGAAACCCTTTAATGAAATCAATTGTGATATCCTTCTATTTCTCATCAAGAATGTATAGAGGATGTAGAATTCCAATAGGTCACTAGTACTCTGTCTTCACCTGTTGATAGGTGTAGAACTGGGTGATGAAGTATGTTATCTGCCTCTTCATCCCTAGCCACCAATACTAAAGATGCATGTATTTTGACATCATGATAATACCGGGATAAAATTCAAAAATAGATCCATGAGACTCCCTCATCAACACTTCTTGAAAATAATAAGGCACCCAAACATTCCCATAGAATCATAAAGTTTCATTTGAATCCATGAAACAACCTGGAGGTAGGTTCTCACCTATGATGCTCTCTTACAAGATGATTCCATCAAAAAATGATAATTTCCTCACTGTAACCCACACCAAAGGGGTGTATTTCACTACTATAGATTCTAAAACACATTACCCATATTGTTCTTGATCTTCTAGGTATATCTCAGAGAAAAATCCTATCAACCACCACAAACTGTTGGCTTCCTTGATAGCTTGTGTGAGTGTTTTCTGGCTCAATGCCTTAACTATGGAATTTACATTATCATGTGTGTAGTAAAACTAATATTTAGTGGAATTAAGTTACTAAAACCACCTATGATGCATATTATTTATGTATTATTAAAACGATATGTATTTGAGTGTTTTATGATCTGTCTAAATGAAAAACAAATCTCCCCATAGATATTTCCAACAACTGAGAAGATCATGAACCAATGTAGATAACTCAAGGTCATGGGTAGGGTAATTCCCCTCATGAGGATTCAGGTAATGGGGTCCATTCGGTATAACCCGATCACACTACAATAGAAATGCACCTAGACCAATCCATGATGAATAAAAATACACTATATAACTTCTTCCTAGAACAGGAATAATCCAGATCAATAATGAAGTGATTATTCCATTAAACTCAAGGAACGTTGTCTCAGAAGATTTAGTCCAATTAAATTTCACACCCATTCTAGTAAGAGCTATATATGGAACTAATGAATCATAGAAATCCAAAATTAATCACCTATAATAACTAGACAACCATAAGAATCTATGTATCTCAAAAAAATTCTTGGTATGCTTCATAGAAACCAAGATACTCACCTTATCTATGCCAACTGATATGCCAACCTCAGATAATACAAGACCCAAGAAGTGAACCATGCTAATCCAAATGTGGAATTTTTTGAGGTTTGCATATTCTGGGTTCTCTATTAGTGTACTCATCACAGTATCAATATGGATGGAATGGTCAATTATATTTTGTGAAGGAACTAATATGTCTTCTATGAAGGCCACCACAAATGAATCTAGATAATAGTGGAAAACATGATTCACTAGATCCATGGAGAATGTCAATGCATTCCTCAAACCGAAAGACATAACAAAAAATCAAACAATCTGTAACTACATCATATCAATCTACATGGTATGTCAGATAGACTCATATGAACATGATAGAAGACTGACCTCAAATCAATATTGGAGAAAATAATCACTCAATGGAGATAGTAAAAGTTGGAATCTATATAATGATGTGGACACTAGTTATTCACTGTAATATGGTCAATATGTGGTAATACACTCACAATATGAGGGTATTATTCCCATTCTTGAAGAAAATGATTGTTGAACCACATGGAAATGTTTTGGGCTAGATAAAAACAAAATTCCTTTAGATCTTCCAACTGTTTCTTGAGTTCCTAGAGCTCTATAGGTGTCATCCTATATGGAGGAATGGACACCAATTTCGAACCTTGAACAAGCTCGATTATGAACATGGCCTCTCTCTCAATAGGTAAGCCATAAAAATGGTCAAGTATGATGTTTGTGTGATGATCCACTATAGGAAGTAATTCTATTAACATCATAAATCTAATTACATATACTGATACTATACAACCAATATATCGAAACACCCAACCTAGTACACATGGGAAAATATTTAATTTCATGTATTTCCCATTTGACATTATAGATATATATTTTTTCTTCATTTTACGTGAATGAAACTTGGTGGTGATAAAAATCCACATGGGCTCAGTAACACATGATCTAGTCCACAATGAGAATGACATCGAAGACGACTATATCAAAGATAAAGAAACACCATCAAATATTGATTTCCATAATATCATCGGGTTAATCCCTATATTTGTGGATACCATCATTTCAAGATCATCAAAGGGGTTCTAGAGTCATAACACCACTAGAGTACACTATCATTAATCCCAGACTTCCCATAGTTTCATTTTATAGAAAAGTCTATGATGCATCTATAACAAAAAATGATTAAACTATAGTGGAGATACCATAATTTATCTCTAAATATATTCATCTCTATAATATAATCCATATGCGTTAGCTATAGAGAACATATATAGACAAACAATGGATTTGATATGATTCATGATTAGTTGAAGAATGAACAGTCTAATTCATTGAAACATTAAGCTATGAGTACCGCATCAATGACCACCCCCTTAGCTTGATATATCGATAGAAGACAAGATCACAACCTTATGAGTAATCATTGATTATACACCTTAAGGTGGAAATGGAACAAAACAAAAATCACATTTCACTAGAGGAAATGATTGAAAAAATGGTGAAGGTGACCCATGCCACTATAATTCCATCACTTGATTGGGTTCTTCATACACTATGTATTTTTTATAGACTGGCATTACACAATTATGACCCACCATGTTACTATATGTGCGTTCCAACTGGCTCGTATGACCCCCATGTGTACCCTCAAAATGCCGCATCTTGTCACTAGATAAACCGCTACACTTTTTAGAGGTTAAACTAACTTGTTTTAAATTGTCATACTCCATATGGTTCTTCTTAGTGATGAAAGCCTAATTTACAATATCATAAATGGTGGGTAGCTGTAATATTTTCACCAATGAGTTGATGGAAAAATAAATCCCATCCTCAAATATCGTCATAATATTCATTTAATTATAAGATAAAGTAGGTTTGAAATTATATATTTCAGTGAAACGAGCTGAATATTCCATCACTGAAAAGTCACCTTTTTAAAGGTGCATGAATGCCTGAGAATGGTCTTTTAACTATGTATTAAAAACGAAATAGTCAAATAATGCTATATGGAAGTGTTCCATGACCAGACCCTGATGTTGACCAGCCTTAGTGAGGATTTCCAACATATGCTGGGAAGAGTCACACCGCATGTATGTCACAAGTATGACCTTAAACTCTAGAGGAATCTGTATATTTCTAAGATCAACAACATTGCCTTGTTCCATGACATGACAGTATGAGTCCCATCATCCCCCAAGAAGTTGGGATGAGGCTTCTAATTAAACTCTGATGTCATCTCTACAGTAGCATGAAAATTTTGTGGAGTAACATAAATATATTTTATAAACCTAAATAAAATATCATGAAACTGAGCATCAAAACCCAATGGAAGGCCTACAGGATATTCCTCTTATGGAATTGTAGGTGGAATCACTAGAAGATCAAGTCACAATAACATTACAGTTTTCTCATCACCAATCTCTTGGGGTACAATATGATGTCCTAACAATGGAATTTCTCTAAATATTATATTTTTGTGCCTCAGACTAGATTTCTAATAGATAGAGAAAGCGATAAAGAAATAGAGGTATATGGCCTTCCTATATGCACACAAAAACCATAATCGTGCTCCTAGAGCTAGGTCTAGGTGATCAGAATATATCATATAATAATTATATAATACATGGAATATTACCTACCACTAGGTCAGTTTGGGGTAAGGTTTTATGTTGTTCACATTTAAGGTTCCCTATTCAATTCTATGTTTGCAATCATTTTAATTTATTTATGTATTTATTGTCCCATTTATTATTTATTTATATGAATTATCATCTCAAATTTATAAGGGACCATAATCATTATAAATTGGATGGTGTTTTTATTTAATCATAACCACAACACGTTCCAACCCATAAAGCGAATAGTCTATGGATCAATATTCTATAACTCACTACATAAGGTTTCTACAGTAACCTATTATGGATAAAACATAGTAGGTTATGGACTGACATTTAATTTTTAGTTATTCTATCATTCCTATAGTAAGAATAGGATCATTTCCATATATATAGAATTCATCACTACATAGCATAACAATCCAGGAACACACAATACTCACATGTGAAACAACATATGCTTAACGATAAGTAAATATAGAGTGGTATAATTCATGGAATTTTAGGTCCTATTATTCCTAGAAGGATTCATGAATTTGATATGACATCATATCATCATTCCATAGATAAATAACCCATATTAATAATAACAACATTAATAATTTCACAAAACAATTTCATCACCCAATGGTGAAATCCATGAAATTGCCATAACACATACCACAATGCATGAAAAAAAACATTTACCATCCTATGTAATTTGGGTTTCCATTGTATAATGGTTAGATACATTGATTCATAGTCTCAATAACATATTACAATATACTATTCTCTTATCTAAACCCAAATAGTAAGAGAAAAAACCAATAATAAAATCTGATCCCACATTGTAGTTTCTCATCCTAGATTCCACATAATGTTTCCCCGAGATGGTGGCCACAAGACCTCAAGATCATTTCCGAGAACAGAAATGGATTTCATTTAGTATTCAGGGTCTAGGGTGTGTCCTTGGGATGATTATTCCCACATTGGAAATAGTGGATAGTGGTAATACATATTGAATAATATATAGAATATAGTAGAAAAACAAATATAATAATAAACCAAACATGGAAAATAAAAAATAAATGGAATCTATGCAATAAGAAGATACAAGTAATGATGATTGCATGACATGTGTCCGTACAAATGTAAGTTTACTAGGGAAGGGGATACAAGAATATACCAAATGCGTAAAAATATAACAAAATTCCAAAAAAACAGCTACATGTCTCCCGAGCATTGGCTTGGTCCAGTGGACTCATCTCTATCCTAGATCCATAAAATGATCAAGAATCAAAAGACACAATGTTCCCTTTGTCAATACCTGGAATCATGGATTCTATATGTGTACTAAATGTCGCCCATAAAGGGTGTGAGATACAATCCCAATAGGCCACCAGCAATAGTGTCTATATCTATCAATTATGTGCATTACAAAATTAGTACTGTATCATAATTAATAAATTGAATATATGAATAAATAAATATATACATTGGACTTGGATCCCACAAGGACAAGCATCCAATTTACCTGGTTCAGCCTAAACCAGTGTGTCTTGACCAATAGACCCTACAAAGGTGATGTGAGGTAGGTAATACATAAGAATATGGACTATCCCCACACTTTGGAATTGGATTGGAGGAAATTTCCCTATGTTTCCAAAACTGAAGGACTTTTTCTCATTTTAAATCATTGATTTATTTTTTACATTCCATTAATGAACTTTTTTATAAAATATTGACTTTCAAACTAATCCAGTCCATAAAAATTTATAGGGAATTATCCATAATCCATCAAGGGTCTCAGTAAAATTTTACTTCTTAAGAATTACATCTAAGGAAACTCTAGAATAAATATTCATGGGTCACTCAATTCCTAGGGTGATAATTTTAAAATTAACCTCAAAGTTCATACATGATATCACAAATAGGGGACCAAGTCTCTCTCGTGACATTGTACAACTATCAGACCATTGAGCCGTTCCAAGGCGTCTCCTCTTGGTAAATGGTTTCATTCATCTATAAGAAAAATAAAAAATTCATGTTGATCCATTCCTATGTTTAGGAAGTGTCACTTTAGCATGATTACAACCCATTAGTAAATTATAACGAGAAGCCATGAAGAGTCTGTTCCATGGGTCGTTAGTTGGGAAACCCTTGTATAACCATAATAAATAAGGTTAAATAATTACATCAAACTACACATATAAATCATTATTATAAATAGAAATTTCATTTTATCCAATAATTTATATCCCAGTGGGCATGTTGGACATAGAATTCCCATTGGGCAATCCATTCATGTTATAAGGAATATGGAACATTGCCTTATCTCATGGACAATTAAATTTGATAAATTTAATTCGTTACCTTAAAAAATGATTTATGTTAAAACACTCCCAATGGGTGTTTTAATAATTTAATACAAGGTAAAAATAGGCATTAAAGGCGTTTCACAACCTTTGGAGTGGCAAAAACCAAGGCAGTCTGCCCAAGGGGTCAATTCTCCACTATATAGGGTCACATTTGGCATGGTAAGGATTCAAATGAAATTAATTTAACAAATTAAAGGTGATGATGGAAGGGTACTCCCCATGACCTAATTAATCATATTATAGAATGCAACTAAATGAAGGTAAATAAACAATACCAACTACCTTATCATCATAGAGCTTCCCTCATCGACTTTGTACGCTTGATATTATCTCGATTGAAAGAAATCGAAGAAACCATCAAATGACCTAATAATTGAGAAGAATATCTATACCTAAATATCAAAAAAAAAGATATAAGAAACAAGAAATTGGATTCATATGATTGAAGAGTATACTGAGAGACTACTAATGAATATGGTGGTGACTGAAACAGACGTTGGATGTATAAGGTAACTTGAGAATAAGATTAGGAGGGAGGAGAGCTCGTATGTGAGAAATGAGAGTGTTTTATATAATAAAGGATATAAAGGGATAAGAAATGGTTAATGGATTAATTAGGGGTACATGGGAATTTCTTCATCACTCATAGGGCCACACGGTTTGGATGAACGGTTGACAAATATTTTCACCAAGCTACTAATAAAAACGGGAACCACACACAACTAGTAACATTGTTTATCTTAATATGTGAAAACCATGTGAAATTAAACAATAAAATAATGTATTTGGTTTCATGTGTCTCGACATAGGGTCGTATTGTTTTAATAAAACCGTGAGGGCCCTACAAACCCACTATTTGCAACCTCACCTTTTAGGGAAACCATGTCGGATGTGCTACATGTTTTCTACTAACCATAAAAAATAGTATGTCTCTTAAAATCTTGAGGGCTCCAAGAACTAAATTGGCCACTAGAAACACTCGATACCTCATTTAATCTCATAGGAAACCTAAATTGGGCCACAAAATGGAATTTGAACAAAAAACAATGGTGTGTGCCTTGAGAAAAGTATGTATGATGAAAAGGTATTTAAAAATTTAAAAAAATCATTTCACAATCATAATTTTTTCCTCACACTCCACATTCCATTAGGATATCATTTATTTTTTTTCTAAGATTAATTATTGATATTTATTTTTCAATAAATATATGAAAATTTATTTATTCCAACTTCCCCAAATTGATCCTCCAGAAAAAAATTAGCAACACCATATCATTACGATAGATGAAATAATTGTTTTATAAAGTCTCTTTTATTTTCACTCCAATAGATCTTTCTACAATGAACATATGTATTGTAAATATCCCATTAATTTAAATTATGAAATAATTCTTTGGAGTGACTGAAATTATTAAATAGATTGGTCTGATATCAATATCGAGTTATAAAATAATATTTATAAAGGATTTAAAGAAAATTGATTTTCCACAGGGTTTTCATGATATGATGAATTATTGATATATTATGGATCAAATATGTATGGATGATGGAGACATAGGGTTGAATATTACCTTATAATTCATTGTTTATTGTTTTATATCTCATTATATAATGTTGTTATGTGTGAATATTATTTCTATATTCACAACATGATGTGTGGAATAATTTGTTTCGACTATAAGATCTCCCGGACCTCTCGCACCCTCGTGATTCTCTAGCTAAGACGATGGCAACCACTCTTGTCCCTCCCCCTCTATAAGAGGGACCTCTTCCATCCCCCATAGGTCATGGTCCTTTAGTCTCATTCTCTAATTCTAACTCGCTTCCTTCTTTCCCATCCATCTTTCTCATCCCTAAAGTCCCCAACTTGTTCGAGGGATGTATACCTCTTCTGATCTCAACATCGGAATTCAAAGTTTATTCCTCTCACCTCATCCTTTCACTAATAGCTATATTTAATCATCTCTGTCCTTCAATGGGCATGTTTGATTGATTTGTTTTTGTTCATGTGGTTTTAAAAATCATGAAACTATTGGCATTCTCAGAAGCATTCACTTTAAGATTCGTTTCACGTCTGAGAGTGATATGATTCATACCTAGTCCCTAACTCCTCAATTATGAAATGGCGTTTGTTACTTCTTATTTAGATGGAAAGAGTTATTTATATTGATGAGTTACTCTCCATCCATGGTAGTATGGGTTAGTTTCCTTGGAATTCCTCCCCTCTTTCAGAATCCCTCTATCATTCAAATGTTAGGTAATTCAGTTGGTAGATTTCGGTGCTCGGATAGTAGAACAATGGCTATTTTCTACCTGGTATCTCCACGAATATGTGTGGAAGTTGATGTTTCAAAATGTAAAGTAGATTTTGTGTGGATTGTTCTTGCGGATGAATTCTGGTTTAAGCAACATGTTGTCTCTGAGAAATGGGTTTATTTCTGCTCTTCACGTAACAAACATGGGCATCAAAAGGCAGTGTGAAGTTGATGTTTTGATAACTATATATATTTGAAGGAGGCAGAAGGGCTGGTATCTCTTTATTAAAATCCCATCCTTTCTCCTCAGTGGGACATTTCGTGTAATAAGATATAGGTCCTGAGAGTGAATGACATTTTTTCATGTTTTTTTATTGATTTAGGTTCTCACAAGTTAACATAACAGACCCTTGGAGGTCCTTGCTCCATGAATTCCCCCTCTAATAGTGAGATTGTTAAGGGTGTAGGGGTGAATCTTAGGCAGGTAACTGTGAAACCACCAGTCCATGGTGGTGTGGGTATTATAGCTAGAGTGAGGGTTCTTGGGGATATACAAAACATAAATGTAAAGGTGGTAGTGTCTCCACACCGCTGAGTGCCTGATCATTGCAAATATTATATGTCACTCTTGATACATAGCAGTTTCTCAGAATTGAACTAGTATGGGAAGGATAATGAGGACTCTGAAGGATGGAAAACCATCATCCTAAGAAGGAAGTGAGGACAGGATAGTTTGAGACACACATAATATGAGGAATCCATTGATATAGAATTGAATCCTCACCCAGATATGGTCTATGATCAATACTCCATTTTAAAAATGGATCATGTAAAGGAAAACAAGGAATCATAATGATAAGGAATTTACTAGTTTTAAAGGGGGAGAAAACATCATGACCCCATATAGATTATTAAAACACACCCATGGAAATAGTAACCAGATCATCAGGGAAGGCAGAGTGTAAGAGTACATGATTGATACCGCAAGGTCCTCTATTGATGGAAGGTGTGGAACTGGCCTCCATCATGTTGAGTAAGTATAATTCAAAAACTTGTTCCACTGCTGTGGGAGATACTGTGGGGTGGGAGTGCCCAGTGATGGGTGAAGTCCAAGACACTGAGGGAAGACAATTTGAAATAGGGTCGGAGGAGAACCTGGAATCATATCTAACATCCTAGGATAGAACAATGAGGGTGTTAGGGAATCATGATAAATGTGTTGGTTCTCTATTGGTGACTTCTTTTAGTCGGTATCATGTAGATGGTACAGAGGGCACAGATATGACTCGGGACCTCCTTATACATTTGGACGAAGATATGCTGGATACAACCATAACAATCCAAGCATTCAGAGATTTTGTAGAAAGGATGAATTTACATCCAATTCATGTGGACACAAACATGGAATAGAGTGGATGGATTGAGAAACAATTTCTAATTCTGACAAGAGTATTTAATTACAAGAAGTTAACCGTAGAATAGTTCTTAAAAACAAGGGAAAAACTAGCCCAACATTTCAAAGATATTCTCAAAGACGGTCAGAAAAAATAGGTAAATGATTTGTCCTTGAATCTATATAGGGAGGTCACATATAATAAATTTAAGTTATCCTTTAAGGATTTTGTTATGTGCTACTACGTTTAATGTTACTATTTGTACTTGACCATTTCACATTTTTCCACAAATGTGTTTTAACAAATAATTAACATACTAGTAAAAAAACATGATTTGTGCACATTATTGATATGTTCAATACATGATTTGTTGACAGTATATTTATGTTCAAAACATGATTCACGGAAATTATTATTATTTTTAAATTGTATTTTTTTGGAATGACATAAATCCTTCCTTGTCCATTGGGTTATTATTTCCTACCATTAATTAGGTTCCACACATTTATGCCAAAAAAATTATTATACATGTTTATGGTATTGTATCCAGATCATGTGTATTGTCTCTATATACCTCGATCTTATTCTATATATATGATTGATCATTAGATACTACATGGTCAACTATTATTGGTTCATATCCATTTTCAACTATTTATTTCTCCTATGATCATGTTTTCTCTAGCTTATGATTTAACCCATGTGGAAACATGGATATGTTTTCCCTTACTGAGTATTTGAACAAACCTATTAATATATTTTCCATTCCACATCTTATAAAGTTGAATAACTCTGATGATGAATAGAAGGTTTTATATCATGGTATGTTATAAATAAAAAAATTTCATATTATTAAAAAACATTTTTTTGTAAATATAATATACAAAGACAATAAATATTCAGTTCTTAGTATAGTAGTACTAAATATGAGATGTAATGATTGATATTATAAAAATTATTAAATATTTATGAATGGTTCATTTGGGTCACCTCACCTGATAGGCATGAAGATATTTGATCACTAAGAATCTCGAGATCAACCAATTTATGTAATGAAGAATAATATGAGTTGAGCAAGGTCTGATTAATTGAGCAGACATTGGTATATATTTCAAGGAACAATGATAAATCAAAACATTATTTAATCCCTTTCATTCACCAAAGGTTATATTGTTATCCAATGTTACAATTTAGTTTTTTCTTTAAAGAACATCATAGAAGAGACATAACATGAGTAGACATTATGGGACTTTATTACCACCAATGTAATGTTTTATTTCAATTCAATATTAAATTAATTCAAATCCTCTAGCCATCTAGCAACGATTTTTCGTATAAAATATAATTTATAATAAATTTAATTTCATGTTTCATACACAAATAATAATAATATGCTAATATAAGAAAGAAAAGATACTTTAAATTATGTAGTATTAAGAATTTGATGATCACTACAATGATATTCATTTTAGAAAATATAATCATCAGGTATATGGAAAACACATAAGAATGGAGTGTCGGTTGAATATACAGAAACTCAACTAAGAAATGTATGAAGTGATTTTGACTTGATTTATAACTGTAATATGTGACATTATAGTCTTCCATGTCTCATGAATGCTGCATAACGGTTCAATGTTAATCATATTCCTTTTTTTCTTCTCTTATATGAAAATATAGTTAATATTCAAGATGTGATTGCCAATATAGTTCCTTTTTTATGAATTATAATGTTCTCATTGTATTATCCAAAGGTAATATCAATTTATTGTCAAACCATTGGAGAGTGACTTTAGAATTTAATGTATTCCATATTAATAGTGATAAAATTTAAGATATTAATTGTAGATTTAGAAATTTGTTCTCATATAACACTATGTATATGACATTGATGGAATTTGTTTTTATAAAAGTTGACCATATTTGATATTTATAATCATTTCTACAATGTGATGGAGATAGTAAGGAAGATATATCTCATAGGATTCACCCTTGTGAAATAAAATGGATATATTTTTATAGGGTGCATTTCGATTGTATAATTCCCTTGAAATTGAAGGGTATATTTTAGAGGACTATTAATAAACCAATTAATATTTATTATAGGGTGTTATAACTTAAATGATATATATTTAACATAATAGTAAGGGTACTAGAAATGAAAATGTTAATGTGGACATGTTGGAAAACTATGATGGATATGATTAGAAGTTCCTGTGTTTAATTAAAAACTATAGTGGATATGTTTTATGAGAATATGTCTAAAATAATATTAAGATTGTTTTGAATTGTTAATAGAAGATCAATGCATTTTCTAATTAATAATATAAACCTAATTTAAATTTTAATTATTTAATGTGGTTGTGGTGTATATAAAAGGAACCTTAAAAATCCTCAATGATGATTTTTTATAAATGGTTCAATGGAAATATAGTATTTACAATAGATAATTAGAGGAATTTGATTCATATAGATGACACAATTCAATTGGTTTTAGGTGTTTTTTATTGTTGTTGTTCTTGTTGTTCTATCCTCAATCACATAATGAATATTTACATTCTCAGTTTGGCATCACATCATATACTCTCTTTACATATAATATAAATGGTATCAATTTATACATTCTAAAGTGATGTTATGCCCATTATTTTCTCCAATCTTAATCCAGAAACTACGTCCACTAGAAATTTACATCGTGGCCAACTTTTTCTGCAAAATCAGACCCAATGAAATTTTTGGAGGCATGATATCCTTAAAACATCAAAGCATATATGGATAATTATGATTCCCTATTATAGAGAAAATTCTGACATATTTTTATGACTATGTTTTACCCCAAAATAATTAAGCCTTAATCACCAACATAACGTCTACAAGCCTGTCAATATTCAATTATAATCCAATGAAAAATATATTCCTTATTAATGTTGTATAAAATGGATATTTAAAATATGAAATAATATAAAACTTTCAGATCCCCCAATATATTGTGAAGTACATGTGGAATGAATTTATGTATGGTGAAAAACAAAATAAGTCTTCATTTTAAATGTCCAACCAACTCTGGAATGTGATCAATAAACTGAATAGATAACACATTACACAAGATAGTGGAATCAATTGTGATTATTGGAGAATAACATTCACCATATTATTCATTTAAGATCTATAAACTCCATGTAGAATAAGTCAAATTAACCTCAATGACCCATAGAATTGTCTCGAACAAGGGAAGATTTCATCACAATATATATTCACATTTATATCATTTTCTTTTAAGAAATTACTAATTATTAGCAATTAGAATTACAATTTATATAGAATAATTTTCATGGTTATGGGATTTAACATGCACGAATAAAATTCATATATTGTGATTGAATCAACATAAGAGAGCCTTATTTTTTTAATTTATATAAATATATCAAGTTATTTTTAATTTTATATTGTTTTCAATTTAATGTTTGAGTTATACTTTTTGAGTGTGAAATTTTTCTAAACTATGTAGATGAATTCCAAGAAAAGTAAAAAAACCCAAAATCACACAACATAATGGTTCAAACATTACCATGATATATTATGGAATTGGAGTGAATGACTGGTTATATAATTAAAGGTTACTGAAACCTATGTGTAATGATAGGATTTCACTCCCTACAGCTCTATATCACAATTTTTTACTGGGATTATCCCATGAAGTTGAAGGTTTCTTCTTTACTAGAAAATTGGGTAATTTATTATAACTCATTCATTCAAACATAATGGCTTTTTATCATAGACTGGTCATTTTTAAGCTATAACTGACATTTTTGGAAACCAATAGTTGGAGTTGTATGATTATAGATACTCATTGAGAACTAGTATAATGAGATTTCATCACTTAAAAATATTATAACATAGAATAATTAATCTTACAATTGTATTAATAATTGGTCTATCTTCGGATTTTTAATTTATTACTTATCTTTCATGTTCTCATGACTTCATAAAAACAAAAACAATCCCATATACATGAACACTTAAATTGTTACCTAATGAATTTGAACCGTTATTTATAAATAATTTAGGTCAATATTATAATGGATTTAACATATGATTTAAATATGTATTTATACACAAATAACTTATATGTGTCCCTGTAATCATTTGACCCATTTTTGAGGAAGTACTTTTAATTCATTTCAACCAAAAAATCCCTTTATTTTCATGAACAAATACAACCATGAATCTATAATCACTTTGGATCAAAAATTGGAACGAACATTTTGATCATGTGTCAATTCATAATTTTCATTATTTTCATTTTGGTTTTGATTCTCATAATAACCCATGTTTACGATACAGATAATGTTTCTTTTAATTTAATTTCACAACAATAATATTCCTCCAAATATTTTTTTCGGGAAATAAATTCATGTCGTTGAACATTGATGAAATATTTGTTTATATATGTTAGATATTTTTTAAAATTTATTTTGGAAACATTTTTCATTCCCTTCTTTTGTAATCCTAAACCAATGATTGGAAATCACACATTTGGATGAAATCATATGGATCAAATACCATATGTTTGGATTAAAACATATGTTGAGGATTAAAAAGTGGTGTTCATCAACATCTCATTTAAAAAAACATACTTTTTTAACCCTATGTTTAGATTTTTTGTTGTCACATGAAGGAACCCTACATTTGACTATTCAATGATTATGTTTTAACAC
This sequence comes from Viscum album, assembly GCA_963277665.1. Taxonomy (NCBI): domain Eukaryota; kingdom Viridiplantae; phylum Streptophyta; class Magnoliopsida; order Santalales; family Viscaceae; genus Viscum; species Viscum album. The sequence goes on along the minus strand of OY728130.1, from coordinate 1,047,548,362 downwards.
TATGATATTCTCCATCATTTATTCAATAGTCTTTATGGAAGAAAATATTTATTCAAAGGGTTTTATGATCGATTCAATGGATTATATTCAATGGAGTACATCATTTCCATTATTATGTGGTTTTATGACTCTGTTAAATGATTTTGAATTCAAATATTCTTAATTTATTAAGTGATATTTCTATGGTGGGTTTGACCTGGATCTATTTGACCTATAGTGTAAGTATGAAGATGTTCTACATTGAATTAAAAATAATTGAGGAGATATATAAAAGATATATACATAAGAAAAAAATATAGGTGAAGAAAAAAAAATTACCTTCATAGATATACATTGGAGAGGCACAATTTTTAACTATCTGATTGTCTCACTTTTTTGTCACAACTATATTATCTTATTGTTATAACTTTTTCTGTCTGATGAACAAATCATTTTTAAAAGCTAAATTTTTGAGACCTACATTTTTAGAAATCTCTCTGGTATTTTATTTTCTACTATTTGAAGAATGAATGTTGAATATTGGAGGTATATTTGTTGGTGTGTGTTATTAAAGGTTAATTAAATCGATCAGTTTTTGCTATAATAGTGATGTTTAACCACTGTTCTCAATCAGATAAATATATATCGATTTATTAGAATTTTTCCTTCTTTGACTCAGTCATGGTAATGTCTCATCTTATTGTACAAATATGTGGATTTTTTTCTTTTTAAAAGAAAATGATATCCCTTTAAAATTTATACAAAAGTTTCAAATATCTAGACTTTGTTGTCATGTTATTTTGATAAGATGTCCTATGTAGTGAAATCACCATACTTGCTACGAATATGTCGGTGGAGTGTATTAAGTTAAATTTCAACCCTGAACCACTGTACATCACTGATTTATTTTCCATTTTTTATATCCAATACTCACTCATCATTAATAAAAAATGAATGTTTTCTGAATAACATGATATGTGTTCAGAATATATAAATTTGTTTTGAAGAACACAATTTAACCCCTGTTGTGTCTTTGTCTCCATCATCACTATATTGACATAATTTGTTTTGGGCTCTAATTGTATATTTTCATCTTGAAAAAAAATCAATTATTAGATCTAATATAAATAAATAGTTTTTCTATATTCATTAAATATTTTTATATTCTAAAAATGACTTAAAAGTTTCTAATCCTATAAAACATAGAGAATGCTTTACTGGATGTGATAGGTAAGAGTTAAAGGGTCGAACAAATACATCTTTAAAAGACTCATTCTATAGAATAATTTTATGAATGTAGTCAATTTTCTCAATTTTACACTACATTTGAGATGAGGCATACTATAGTTATTGCCTATGAGGGAAGAAACAACATCATACAATTAACATGAGATTAATGATAAAGCTAAAGATCATATCAAACACAAAGAAGATACTCACTAAAATACTATGGATGAATATTTTGATTCAGGTTATTAATGTAAAAATTTATTATATATTGTTAAAATATTTGAAATGATGTACAATAAGGAATACGATGAGACAAAAGAAAACAAATGTTTTGAATACAAAGAAAATATTTATACAATGGCTAATTGTCTTTTAACTTAAGATCAGTGGAATGATAATTATAAGAGAAAATGTAATGAAATTATGAAGGCTACCTGGAGTGATTCTTCTGGTTCACATGATGAATCTTATACTGATTCTGATATTGGAAACAAAAATATATGGTATGTCTTATGGATCAAGGTGACGAGGTACAATCTTATTACTATCAAAACTCTAGTAGTGAAAATGTCCTTTTGATGAATTAAATGGTTTAAAATTTATGTCATAAGATGAATTTGATTCCCATAATAATTTTTATATTAAAATTATAAAATCTTATGATTTTGTTCAGTTAGATAAATATTGTTTTTCAAAATGGATTACAGATTCACAGCTAACTCTACTAAAAATTATTGTGAATTTCATGAAACTAAGATTAAATAATTATTGGTTGAAGTTGATACTTATTATGATGATAAAAGGTGAATATTAGTTTAATAACATACTTTGAAAAAAATATAAATCATAATTTAAAACTAGAAATATAATTTAACGATGAAAATCAAAAAATATATAGGAATTATTTGTTTCCTTTTTCAAATAGGAAAATCATTTCAATAGCTATATGTTTTTATTATGGTATCAATGGTCACTATAAAAATTAATTTTTTGTTATAAAACGTAAAATTTCCCATAATAAAAATTTTATTCTCCAATTGAATTTTATAATGAATATTTTAGAATTACTTCTCAAAATAATCAAATTTGGTTACGTAAAAATATTATTTCTTACACTTTTAGAACCAAAATCATGTGGGTACCAAAAGAAACTTGTATTTTTTTTGGATTACCCCATTGAGCTGTATTGTTGAATCATTAAGTGTTTGATTAAGTGATTTATGAATATCTCTACCAAAGGAGTGATCGACATTGAATTAGTTAATTATATGAAATCCTCCATACTTAAATCACTAATCTATGAAGTATTTAATTTATATATATATATATGTTTAAATTAAAATTAATTTTTTATATATGGGGAGAGATATGTATCTTATAATTTGGGAAAACACTTATTTACTCTTTAAATCATGTATTAGTAATTTTTTTATACTGTTGTTTTTTTAACCATTAAATATCTTTGAACATTGTTTTATTCATTAGACAATATAGTACTTGTTTCGATTAGGAAAAAGGTTATATTTTAGCATCTTCAAAACAACTTAAATATTTATGTTTTTGTGTTTTAAAATTTTATTTTATTATTTAACCAAAAAATATTTCTTATATAAAATAGATTTTCAATAATTAAATCAATAGTGAGTATTTTATATATTTTTATCACGAGAATGTTAAGTGTCTTCTACAATGTGTTTTAAAAAAATATTTCATCTTATTCATGAAACATTTAAACTATGTATCGATAATGTTTTGAAATATCTTATCAATGGATTATAAAATCTAATCATAGAAAGATGAATCAGTCAAATATAACAATTTTATATGAAAATATTTCACACAAAATCTGATTATGTATAATAAAAATTTGTTTCGTGTGTTAAATAATCTGTTTAAAAATTTTTTGAAATAAAAAATGAAACACATGGGAATGAAAAAATAGAATTATTTTCATATAAAATTTATTATAAGAACACTCTATTCAAATTCATCACCTTGAATGATGATAAAGTGATGTTACAAGCTAATATGATTATGTATAGAATTGCATATGATGAAAAATAAATAATTTACATATCAAAGAAGGTTTTTTAATTTTTTATAAATAGAGTATCAATGTTGTTTAAGAGAGTTTTATGTAAATATATTAATTTTAATATTTTAATGTTGAAATACTAAAATATAAGGAGTTACATAGAATATAAGCTACTACTAAGTTGGATCTTGATAAGATAAAACTATTCTTGGTTGAATAGTGTTCATCTTCTTCACTATATAAAAAAAGAGAATATCTTCCAAATAGAATTGAAGACCTATATAGAATGTTATCTGATCCAAGTTTAAATTTTATATGATAAATTTAAATTGAATATTTTATTCCATCATAAAATGACATTTTTTATATTTATAATTTCATTAATGTGAATGTTATATATATTTTTATAATAATTTTTTTAAAATATGCTCTATATTATTTCTAAATATCATTTGAAATTTTTTATTCAATTATTTGTATTCGTTATTGAACTTAATATTTTATAATATCATTACATTATACTATATGTAATAAATAATTTCAGTTTAAATATTAATTTTTAAAAACAAAGTCAGCAATCGTTAATTTCTCGAAAATATTTTAATTAATGAATATCTTATATGCTAGGACATATGGGAAGTTGTTAGAAAATGAAAACTTTTATTTACTAGGGGAGTTTATTTTAATAAATTTTACTCTTATATTTATGATTTAACTAAATGGGGGAGAAGCATTATTCATATGATATTTTCATATCATTATGTAGATAAATATATTTATCATCAATTTTTATTTACCATCCTGGGGAATAGGTTTTTTATGAAAGATTTTATGATAAATTTTACAAAGAGATAAAAGAAAATAAATTTATGTGCTTTTGGGATATGTTTTCAAAAGAAATGATGTGTTTTTAATTTATCAATGGTTATGAAAACATCTCCTTCTATTTTTTTTAAAAAATTTATAGGCATAGTTATTGGTTTTGAGATCATCAAAAAAGGTAAAATTGTGGTGCATGTGTTGATTCAATAAATTTCTAAATTAATTTATATATGTGAACAAAGACTCATATTTTTATTAACAATGAGGTTTCTTTTGATTATATTTCATGAAAATAATATTTTACGGAATATTTAGTTTTTAAATCTATTTAAGCCAGTGAAATATGCATAAATATTTATTAAAGTATTTTAGATGCATTTTTGAAAGTATTCAAAATACAATATTTGTACCCTAAATTTGAAAACACTAGAATAGGATTTGAATTCCTACATTTTGAAGAAACCATATGGATCATATACCCTACATATTAAAGAAACACAAATTTTGAGGAATGGAATGTATGGTTCTTTAACCTTACGTTTGTGATAAACTGCGAGTTGTTAACAGTACATTTGTAAACAACCCTACATTTCGAACCCTATGTTTTCATTTTTCTCATCACATGAAGGAACCCTACCATTAACTATTCTATAATAGTTATAAATCTAGGGTATTATCTGAGATTTTTTAAAAGGTATTGATGGAATTAAAGTCCTATTTAGGGACCATGATGATCAATTCAGGGGCTAATATTCAATAGAGTAAATCATTTATATACATAAGTGAAGATAAATATATATTAAATGATTTTTATTTCTTGTATTCATGACATATTGTGTGATACATCTGAAACTTGTTTGTCTAAGACGTTTTTGACCTACCATATTAATATATTGAAGATCTGAGTCAAATGGATAAAATGAGGAGATATACAATAGATATATATATAAAGGAATGAAATGTTTGAGTAAAAAAATATTCTTTTCTCTTTCTAAGCCACCCATTAGATACATATATGTTTTTATCTATCTTATTAACTCACTACTATTTTTATTACATCCAATGCATCTTATTAAAAAATTTACTTATAAAAGATTGACGTAGATTTTTTCAACAAAAAACTTTTGACACATACATGTTTAAAAACGTCTATAGTGTATTAATTAATACTTTATAAAGAAATCATGTGTACCATTAAAGATATATTTGTTTTTGTTTTGTATTATAGAAAAATGTAATATGTCAGTTTCTTCTAAAACAACAAATTTCATCCTATAATATCAATCAAATCAATCACTATTGATTTATAGAAGTTTGGACTTCATACTCTCAGTCATATTAAAGTGTAAGATACTTTTACTAAGCTATGGATTTTTGGTTCCTTGTAAAATAAACATAAGGACCATTAAAAATATTTTAAACATATCAACTACATGAAATCATTTTTAATGATCTTTTTATAGGAGGATATTTAAATTAAAGTCATCAAACTCACTGTGAGAGTGTTTTTATAGTGTAATAAGGGATATTTTTTCCCTAGACCACTTTACATCATTGTGTTCTTTTCTATTATTTATTTCTATTTCTCTCTCCACTATAAGAGGGAATGATTGGTTCAGTGTATAACATGAGTGGTATCTAGAATCTATCAAAATTCTTGAATAACATAATTCACACTCGTCTTGTTTCATTTTCATCATCATCATTATCATCCTGACCGTGTAGAACATCCATATCAAGACTTATAGAATTAGGAAATATTATGAATTTTTAAACTAAATTTAAATATATTTCAATAGCATACTCAAACGAAATTTTTTTGACATTGGATCTAAAATTGATTTCATTGAATATAACCATGACCAAACCTTATGAGATATATTTGCACTAAATTTTATAAATCAAAATAACTACATTATCTACAATATTTTACAAGATGAATGTTAATTGATAATTGGACTTGTAAAATTATTGCCTAAGCCCCATGGCCTTGAATTAGAGGATCCTAACAAATACATTTAGCACTTCACCATAGATTGTGATAGAATAATGTTATGTGTTTTATTAGAGGAACTTGTAAAATGGAAAGCATTCTCATTATCTTATGATGGTGTTCCAAAGTATTGGTTATATAACATATAAAAAACAATTCACTAGCTGCGTTCATCATCATAGAAACATTATTCATTGATTATTTTAAACTAAAGGAGTATTATATTTAGGAATGTGATCTATTCAATCATGAATGTATAATGATAGGTACTCTATGAGTTTTGAGAGGAATTTAATAAATATTGCGAATTTTTTCCATGCTAAGTCATTGAGGAACAAAATATCCTAGTTTTATTCAAACATGATTTACTCAATAGTGAGATAAATATAATAAATGAAATATGATTGCAAAATATCCTGTGGACCAAAGGGAAACATATAAAATATAGTTTATACTTCCCAATAATTCAGTATTAGTCATACTATCCCCAATTGATTAATTATGTTAAAGTCTATTGAACTACTAGTTATTGAATATAACCTTTAAGGAAAATACCATTTTTAATGGAAACAGACGCTTAATCAATTTATTGACTAACTGAAACCCCTTATGATTTATGGCATTTTTTCATCTCTATGTGACTTTACAGACCAATATGATAAACTATAGGATATTTATTGTTTTATAGTATATTAATAAAGACCATTTCAATGCCCCATAAATAACAAAGGGTGGATAAATACCTCATATGTCCTATATGGATTTTTTAATCAACAAAATAATGCATAACATCCATTTTAATATACATTTAATTATCCTCTATAATTTTTTAAAAATTTCAATTAAGGATACAAATATACTTTCTTCATTATTTATGTTAATAGTGGAAATCTCATGACCACTCTTCCTCTACTACTCAACTACAAATCAATGTCCCAATAAATCTAAATATTGTGTAGCTAAAAAATTAAATGAATTTATTAAAAAAATAGTTTAGGAATCTAGTGTGAATGTTGAGTTAAAATCCTAAATAATTCTTGAATAAATGGATACTCAATACCAAGGGTAATGTGAGTTTGGTTTCAAATAAAATGGAATAGTAAACTAAAAAATATATAAAATCAAAATCAGGAAAACAAAAAACAATAAAATGACAGAATAAATAATTTTTAATAATATAATGAAAATGGTAAATTGGTCTTGAGAAATAATTAAAATTAATGGAAAAATATTTTTTCCCATTCCAACATGAATCATTTAATTTATGTAAACTAATGAACAGCGAATAAAAATGAAATTTTAGAAAAATTGAAGTTAGTGGAATTCAATATAACTCTTACAGAATATCATAATAGTATTCCCAAATATTCATTGTTTATAAATGATTTTTTTTCTATGAAAAGGTAGATTCAAGGATTAGGAGAGTATTCATAAGAATAAATTTCTTTTCTCTAGTAACATCTCATTTCCTGATAAAATTTTATGAAATATCTATATTATCAATTACTTGTAAAATTGGTATTATTTTACTCATAGAACACTACTGGAAAAACAACATATACCCATAGTTCAAAACCATGGTTATAGCCCCCAAAACTGAGGGTATAGGCTATACCCACGGTTTTGGGAACCGTGGGCTGCAACAGCGTCATTATAGGTCCCCATCATATACCCACGGTTTTCCAAAACTGTGGGTTTATGTGTTCAGCCACCATGTCAATGAAACATACCCAATTTCCATGGTGTAAAAGGCTTTTACCCATGGTTTGAAAACCGTGGGTATAGATCCTAAAATAATGCTGGTAGAGGGATTCGATCCTACAACCTCCTCACTGCAAACACCAAGTCTAACCACTACCCTAACATCACCTATGTTTATATATATGTATATTTAGTTAAATATAGTTATATACACCATGGGTATTGAGGAAAAACTAGTGGTTATAGGACTCCTGCTAAAAAAATTTCCATCTCACAGAAAAGAAAAATTTCTTGTGCACACACGGGAAACCTATACCCATGGTTTTTCATAACTGTGGCTATATGTATTTTAGCCTAGAACTATCCCCACGTTTTTTGGGAGAACCATGGAGATAGGTACCCCTATACCCATGGTTTTCCAAAACTGTGGGTATATGTGACTTCTCAGGAACAATCCCCACGGTTTTAGAAAACCATTGGGATAGTCCCCCCTATACCCATTGTTTTGGAAACCCGTGGGTATAGGTCTTGAAAATTTACCTATGCCCAAGGTTTTGAAAAACTGTGGGTATAGGGGTACCTATACCAACTGTTTTGGGGAAAATCATGGGGATAGGTCCATTTTCCAGTAGTGGAAGTTTTATGTGATTTATGAACACTAATTAATTTAATTCCACCTATTAAATTCTTATATTTATTGAATTGAAAGCTTAGACCAACTTGAATTGTACATTAGTTTCAAGAATGATAAAATTAATTCCTAGATATAGTTCAAGAACATGGTTCATAGAGAGCTCATATCATGATCTTCCTATATAATTTGTTACTCCTCAACATGGAAGATGATAGAATACTTATAAAATATCAAATTTTATGGTAAATTATTTTTCATAGAAAACATGAAAATAATAATTTTTAATATATTAATAATATAAATGTTATTTGAATAAATCATATCACATTTCAATATTCTATTAGAAATAAATTTTCTATATGAATATTCATTTTTCACACAACAAGGAATCAACTTCAATAATTGAAAATAATTTGATGAAATAGATTCTTAATCTTGGTAATAAATTGAGATTTAAGAATTATATGGGATATCACTATATTAAAATAGAAATTATTATATAAAAACATGGTAATGATAAAGATCATGATTTTTTATTGGTTATGATTTTTTTTCTATTGATGAGGAAATAGATATTAAGGAAATGTGAGGCAATGTTATAACCATCCTAAATTCCGTAATCCAAGCTTGAATTGAAATGGTTACAACCAATTTTAATGCATGTATATATAATGGGAAGAGAAAATATACTGATGATAATTGATAACATCATAAACCATAATAAAAAAGGTAAATCACAATCCTTTTTAGTGATATTTTTAAATAAATATGATGGATTCTAATTTACATGCCTAACCATATTCCATGGAACAATGCATAGGATCCTATAATAATATAGTTCCAAACATATTTTAAAATACACAATGAGAATAATCATATCCATGATTGAGGTATATAAAAAAGAAATGGAGTAATTTATAGAATAATTAATCATATATCCCATTTTGAAAATAATGTGGGTTATCCCATTAATTTCTTTCAAAACGAGCCACCTATATACGATGATTTGAGTGAAAAAAATGAACTTATTCTGGTAAGCTTGTGGAATAGTTTTAGTCTTTACTGAATATATGTGATTAAAAAAATGATTACAAAAAACCCTTTCCAATATACTTCGTTAATGGAATACATAAAAGACTAATTAGTAATGATCATTTCATTTTTATTAATGGATTCTCAATGTAAATCTAAGTGATAATTTCTCCTATTGAACTGGAGAAAAAAATAATATCCTATCCTTATTAAAACATTTCATATAAAAGGATTCCTTTAAGATCATAGAATACCCATGGTAATATATAAATATTTATGATAAGTTTATTCTATAGTTTTATTATGAATTTTTATGAAATGTATTTATTTAATTTTATAGTGTTTGGAAAATATTTTGATCAGGTTTTTTCAAATATGGATATGGTTCTAAAACATTTCATAGAAAAAAGAACATATAAATTTTGAAAATTATCATTAAAAATAAAAAAAATGAATTATTCTGAGGAAATTGATTTCACATATGTTAATTGAATTTGACTAATAAAATATTGAATCCATCACTACATTACAGTACCCTATATATTCTAAATGTGTTATTTCATTATAGGTACATATTGTTTTATATATATGATTTATTAAGAATATTTATAGTATTTTCATTTCACTTTCAAATTTCCAATATATACTGTGTTCATACATGAATAATATTAAAATAAATAATATGAAGACATAAATATAAAATTGAATTCATAATCTGGTAATTCAACTACTAAATTGGGAACACCCATTAGAATTTTATTATGATGGCTCCAATGGATCAATAGGGGTTTTCATTCCAAATGAATTGATGGAATAATTCATGTTATAGATTATTCAATGAAAATTCAATATTTGAACTATAATAATTATATAAACACATAAAATGAATATCATTAAAGTATATATCATTTTGAAAATTTTAAATCATATTTTTCATGAAAAAATATAATAGTTCACTATAATCAGGAACACATAGGCACCTGATGATGAATTTTGAAAAGAATATTAGGTTTATGAGATAGGTGTAATTTATAACATAAGTTTATATGAAGATAAATGATAATGTATTGGGATTCCAAATGATGATACACTTTAGGGATCAATATGAGGAATGGAACTCTATATGAATGATAGAGAGGTTCTATGGTGTTCTAACATGGTTAAATTTATTATAAATTAAAATGTACATTCACACAATAACCACTTAGATATCTCAAAACATTTCACTAAATATATATTTTATGTAAATAATTTTCCTTATATTAAGATAATTGATAGTGAAAAAATTATTTTTAGAAATTTATCCAAGTCTAATGCACATAATGTGAGCAACGGTTAGGTATCTAACATAAAAATGGATACATATAGTAAAAAGATAAAAGAGAAATGAATCATTATAATGAAACTAGAAGTATATGGTTTTAGTATGAGAGTATAATAAGATAGAGATAGAATAACAATATTCGCAGAAGAACACTTCCTAGAGTACCATGGATGATATGTTGAACGACCATATCTCCTATATTCCAGGCTAAATTGAATCAAAATAACATCATATAGCCCACCTAATGAAAAAAATCCTATTTTATATCACATACCCTATAGATTATTCCACCAAAACATAATACATTACAAACTATTCTACCCCTGGATATTTATTTAATCATTCTTTTCACACTCACACAACAGTGATATAGTCAACCCACAACACCAAAAACATTACATTACCAACATCATGAAATTAATGAATTATCCAAAGGAATAAATAAAAAACCTTAAACTATTCATCTGGAATGTATGATCACCCTATTGAATATGGTATCATGCATATTACCACACAATCAAGTTCTTCACATTTCATGTCACTAACACTAGATTTTAAAAAAACATTCATTATTCCATATCGATAAGTATGAATATATTAACCAATTTTTCATTAGAATATGTCTTAAGGGAATTTATTGATTGTGAGAATGATAAATATGTTCCTAGAATTGTTATGGTCATATTTGATATATCATTCCTCAGTTATTGGCACCATGTTCAATTTATTCTGTAAATACTAGGAAGGCTAGAAGTTGGCCTTTCAATGAGCCCAGTGACATCAAGCACTGGTCCTGTGAAGACTCCAAGGGGATTCTGTATTCCATATCCCCAAATTTGTGATAGATAAATTTCATTGAGTATAAGTATAAAATAATTTATAATATAGTTTTTTCTGGAGAAATTCTCTTTTTACAGAATTCCATTTTTACTACAACATGATCTCCAAATTTAAGTAAAATAGTGCCCATAAGGGATGATATATATTAAAAAGATATGGTATCACTCAAAAATTAAATATTACTACTAGTAAGACTTATAGTATTGTGTACTAAGATGATAATTATTCCAATAAGATGTAAAAAATATTTTTACGGTAACATATAAGAAATCGATAATTATAAATCCCAGTATACATGAAATTTATATAATTTCAATAGCTGAAATTTAGTTTTCCATATTCTAGAAATATTTATGTAATATTTTGTAGAATGGACCTAATCAATTTCTTTGATATGTGATGATATATTATGTAAATCATCCATAATGAAAATTGAAAGTTATATAATATTGTAACTCATGTAAAAATGGTGAAAAATCATTATGATTATCTCCCTATCTTAATCATGTATTCCATCTATATAACTACCTATTGAGTTCATTTCCCATTTAAATTAGATGTTACTAAAAAATTTATGAAAGGTATCATTTTATAAGTGGATTCTAATTTCAATGTCTACATGAAAATTGTATATTCATCACATTCCAATATTCCATAGTTTCCCTAAGCATCTCAAATTTTAATAAGTCATATCAATCGGATTCTATCATCTAACGTTTCCTTTAGACAATACTAAAAATATCATGTTTTTCTATCACCTCTCTCAATGAACCAAGGACTATAACTATTACACATAGTACTCCATAAATCGGAATGGAAAACGTATAACTCAATCTATCCAATTATTAGTTGATGTGAAAAATCCGAAAATTCAGATTAATCACATTTTAATGAATGATACAGGTGAAATAGTATCACATTAAAGTGAAGTTATTATTTTTAAAATATGGATTAATTTTATTCAAACATATTTTCCAATGGTTATCCATAACATTCTATACAAGTAGATACATGAGGTAACTTGAAGACTTTGATTATTTTTCACTATGGATATGTCATTGGAGACTAAAATATAATTTGAAAACAGAATAATATTTCAGGTATATCTGCTCCTTTATGGTAGAAAGTCATGATGGTGAAATGTTTGCATTTAGCACTCAATATTATAATATAAAACATTCCTTCCTAGAAGAGACTTTGAAGATTTTCACCAACATCAGTGACATCGATGCACACTCCATATGATAACACATACTTTTGTTAATCATTAATTCATTATTTGTTACATTAATGTACAGATAACACAACCTATAAGATCATGAAGCCTAGTGCATTTTGGAATTAGGTAAATCACATAAATACTTGATACATGGATACAACATCATTATTGAAAACATCATTAACATGATATTTTAATTCATCAATCTTGTATAAAACCATTGGACAACTGATGGACATACATAATAATGGCGCGAGATCTAAATCCATGTAAGGGAGTAAAAAATTAATTACATGATAAAAGGGTTACATTTTAGTCAATTTGATTTTAAATAGGACATAAAATGTCTGACAATCATAATCATCAATAATAAGGCATTATAAAACATCATAACGAAAAGGAAACATGGTAATGTTAAAACAACTTTAAAAATATAATCATTATCATATTCCAAAGAAAAAAACAAAGATATATAACATGGAGGAAAAAGTACCATAATGGATTAGTTTTAATCCTTATTATCTTAACACATGTCTCATTAGACAAATATTTTACCCAATGCATTGGAGTGTTATATCTATGGATCCACCATTTCATTATCCCATGCATGCATATGTTTTCCACATTGACCATTAACCAAAAATATACCTTTCAAAAATTTAATCCCATGATAAATTTTTTTGGGTTAGAAACCTGGATGTCCCAAATAATTGAAGGATTTGAAAATTTAAGTGAATTACTTTGAGTGGAATCGGGAATGGGTATTCACTAAATAGGAGTTGTGCAAGGAAAATCATAGTGTAATTTTAAAAGCATAAATGAGGTACATAAAGGATCATCGGAGGGATTGATGAGAGATAATGGGGAATCACATCACTTGTAAGTCATAAAGTCGGTATCAGGGATGTCTGATAACATACCTTGACATGAAAAAATTGAAAACAAAATACATAACATAATGGAAGAACAAGAATATATTAGAGAATTTGAAGATACCTAACCTTGGGTGGTTGTTTCCCAATGCATTGGAGGAGATTTTAATTTGTGTGGGGGAACCTTGGGAGAACTCTAGAAAAGAAAGGTTAGTGAATATTTTTTCTACATATATTTTGACTGATGATAAATTGGAAATTTAGTGGGTTTTTATTTTGAAAAGATACAAGAGTTCTTTATTATTTCCCATTCATAGGTTTTGGAATATATTAAAAAATGTTTTCAGAAAGAAAACCCATCACATGGTTTCTACCAATGTGAAGTGGTTTGATTACATTAAATTTATATAAACCGTACTCATTAAAATAATATTCCTTGGTGATGTGTAAGTGAGTTGCGTTTAGAAATAATTAATTTTAAAACTTTAAAATAAAATATATGTTTTGATGGAATATGGATTGGTTTATAATATTATTTAAATAAATTAAAAAATTAATTATTTTAAATTGAAAGATATATTTTCAAGGCTATATTTTATGGAATTTATTACCCCACATTTTGGATATTATTATTTCATAATTTACACTATATTTTAATAAAATGTTTAATTTCAGCCCAAAAATTTTATTGTCTCATTAAATTATGAAAAAAACATGAGATGATTTAAATGTGATTATTCTAGATATAATATATATTTTTTTATAAAAAATATTCTATAATTATGATAATTTAAAATATTAATTTAAAAATTATCATGTAATGTGAAAGAAAAGTTTTTTAACAATAACATTTATCATAACCATATAAAAATTATATTTGAAATTATAATATTATAATATCATTCATATTAAATAAATAATATTTAATAATATTATTTTATTAAAATATCATTTATTTAAATAATTATTAAATTATTTAAAAGTGTACATCTAACTAATCCCTATATTTTTCAAAAATATAATTTGTCTTCTATCGTATCTAAATCTATTTTTTTCAAAGCCATTTATTTACTCATTTATAATCTAAAAATAGAAATGAATAAATAATTAAATTATTTTATTGAAGTAAACTAAACATGTTCACACGGTTATGGTCAATATACTTTACCCTTTATTATACTAGCAATCTCCATATGGGTATGGTGTACGATGGAGAGATTCTCATGGGGTGGTTCAACAAACATGGTATGGGACATTATCTAGATGATATTGAAATTCTATCGTAACTGTTTTTTCTCATCCCTTAGTTGTTGGATATCATCTTGGGATTCATCATGGGAAAATACTTGTGATTTTATCTCCCTCGAAATCTCTAATAAATGGGCTTCATAGGGTTTGTTTCAATTATTTGAGGAAATATATTCTATTATCTCTATCAATAAGACTTTATCATAACCCTTAATATTAAATAATCATATGATAACTATTAAATGGAAATATTATTTATGGTTATGATATGTAATGGTCTTTTAAATATAATATAACTTATGACAGTTCAAATTTACCAAAGTCGTTTGTGTGTTTTATATAACCATATAACATAATATAGAATTTAATTTAATAAAAAATGGAATTTCATTTACAAAATTTTATTTCATTAAATTAACATCCAATTTGGAAATTTCATCCTTAAAATTTTCAATTATGCACAAAAAAATAGTTTTCATTTATTTCATTTCCTCTTCATGTTCCCAAGTTTCTTCCTCAAAATTTTTGTTTAACCAGAACACTTTCTTTGTGGGAGTGGTCTTATTCTTTAAAACATGGTCCATATGATCTAAGATCATCACCTATTGATCCACCTATGAAATATCATTCTCCAATGGAATCACCTTTATATTTAGTACATGTGAGAGTTCTGGTATGTACTTCCTTAATAGGGATAAATAGAACACATCATGTACTTGAGATAGTTTAGGTGAGTGATCTTATCAATATTCCATTATTTTGAGGCAATCAAGGACAACAAAGGGACCAATTTATCTTTGACTATTATTTCATTTCTTCTCAAACCTCATGAATATATTCCAAGGAGATATACAAAGGAACACTTTATCACCAACATCATACTCTAGGTATAATTTATGATTGTCTGAAAATCTTTTCGGATACTTTTTAAGATTACATATGAAGCTGAATGGTTTGTACCTTCTCTGTCATCTCTTGGATATGTTCATTTCCCATTAGATTTATCTAACCAATATCTTCCTAACATATTAGAGATTGACACCTATTCCCCTATAGGTCCTTATAATGTTCCATTGGAATGAATGAATGTAAAACACTGGTATTTGAGAACTCTATTAGGGGAAGATATTAGTCCCAAAATCCTTAGAATTTGATTGAACATGATATCATCATATCTTCCATAGTTTTAAGGGACCTTTCAGACTGACCAAATGTCTATGGGTGATATCCATTACTAAAGCCCGACTCTGTGTCTTGTTCTTATTTAAGCCTTACCCATAACCTTATTTTAAATATAGGATATCGATCAAAAAAATAATTAATATTTGAACTCTATGAAATAATACCACATCCCTATTGTATATATTAGTGATTTGGTCGAGAGAGAAATCAATCTTGATTTTAATGAAATGTGCTAAATTTTTATGGTGATAAACCACTCCCCAAAGGGTTTTATTTCCTTTAGGTTTCATGGGGGTCCAATGAAAAATTACCTTGTTATGGTTTCTAATTTCTATATTTGTATGGAAAATGTTGGCATAATACCCCAAAACATTTTTCATTAGACTGTGACTTTTTAGATTACCAAGAATTGATATACAAACTATATAACATCTCTCTTCATGTTATCCCATCATAATATTTTCTTCAAATATCTATACATCTTAATATATCCGAGATAAATTGTGAAGGGTGAGATATGTGTATCATAAAAATATTCACTCTTGGATTATAGTTCATATCAGACACATATTAGGGTTACAAACCTTATAAATCCAACTTTATCAAAGTATAACATAGCAATTTTCACTACTTTCTTCCTTAAAAACTCATATAATTTTGAATACTCATTTATATTTTCAATAATTAATGTTTGAGTAGTAATTTAATAAGGTCTTATTATAACCCTTTTACTATTCCAATTCCCATCCTTTAAATGTCTCGTAAAATTGGGTTCCATATAATCATCATCATGGATAGCGTGCATGATCCAATTTACTAAGGGAATATACAACGTTGTTTCCTTTCCCGTGATGGTAATGGATTGAACCACCATAATTTTTAACCATCTCTATCAACCTGTCTTCACCGATTTTATGATCCCTTTGTTCCAATATATACGTGAGGATTTTATGGTACATATATGTACCACACTTCTCCCTATAGAGATAATGACCCTCATTTTTAAATTTGAAGATCATTGTATCTAATTGTAGACCATGAATTGGATAATTATTTTCACGTATCATTAGTTTTTAGGAGGCAATGGGTATCACTTTTTCATTTTTCATGAGTACAAAACACAATCAATTTTTAGATGCATTGCTATTGATCACAAAACCATCCCCATTGGTGGGTAATTGGAGCACTAGTGTAATGATAACCTTATAATATACAACTTTATAAATTTCTTTATAGTCCTCAGTCCACGCAAACATGAATCCCTTATAATTTATCATTATTTGAAGGATTTATAATCATGATAATTGTCTCACAAATTAGTGATAGTACCCAGATAATCCACGGAACCAATATATTTCAATCACAATAGATAGTCTAGGCCACCAATCAATCATCTGTATTTTTAAAAGATCCAATAATATCCATTTTTTGAGATGATATAATCCATTATTGACACATTCTATAATCGAAACAAACATTTACTATACATTTCATTCATCTTTTCTTTTCTCAAGATCCTTAGTATACTATTTTAATTCTCCTCAAGTTCCTCCTTGATTATAGAGTAGATAAAAAACAAATCAATAAATAATAACAATAATAATTTGTTGAAGTAATCCCTAAATACTATTTTTTATCTAATCCATAAATATTTATAGAGAATTAGTGAGTCTAAATGGAATCACTATGAACTCATAGTTCCCATTCCATTTTTTAAATGCAGTCTTAGGGATACCCCCCTTCATCACATTTACTTAGTAATATCCCATCCAAAGATCAAACGTAGAGAAATATTGTTCCCCAAATATCATGTCAAAAAAGTAATCAATCTGTAATAGAGGGTAATTTTCATTATCATGATCTTGTTAAGCATAAAAAAATGAACACCAAGCCACATTGCCCCATCCGTTTTCTTGAAAAAGAGGACTGATTCACCCCACGTTGACTCACTTGGGCGTATAATCCCATTATCCAAATTATCCTATAGTTTCTTCTTCATCTATTGATTTTAAACAATAACCATTATATATGGGGTCTTGGATATAATAAAATCTCTAGATTTATGCTTGATTAATAACAAAACCTCTTAGAATAAAGGATGACCAGAAAATTCTTTTGGAAACACATAATTGATTTCCCCTAAAATATGTTGGTCATCAAGGAAGATATTTTTTCTATTATCGATCATTTTAGTAATATAATCCTAATATAAGGAAATAAAATTCACGGTTGATATGTTTCCCAAGAAAATGAATCCTCATCCTTGAACTTTCATAGAATCAGTTAGAGATTACCAAGAAGGATGGTAATTTTCTTTATCCCAATAATTGTTTTTCTCAATATAAGGAAATATATTCTAAACCCATAATTATATAAAATTACCCAAAACGAAGTCTCACAAGGTAAATTTTGATGTTAAAATTGACAATATGGACAATGGAGGATTTATATACATGGGATGCATTGATTTCTCCATTGGTAATTTTTATTGACAATAGTACTTGCATTCTTTTCCATGTTGTTTGAATAGTTCCACTAGAAATATGAGATATAGAAGAATGTGTATAACCGGAATCAAAATATTGTTCTGTATTATTTAATTAATAAAATTCATACCTTTCACCATTTCATTGTGAGGATCCACCTCTATAGTTATGATGGAATGAGCTCACCCGAGCTTTGTAAGAGGTTGTTATGGTTTATTTTATACAACAACCCTTGGATTAGGGAATTGGGTTTTATAATTCATATTTTCATTTCAATAGACACCACACTAAAAGATGAGGGATTACTAGGGAATTAATTTATCCCCCTAAATTATTTTTGGGGGTGCTTTTTCCCACACCATTGACGAGTGCGATGTGGGAATTTCATTCCAACAATGGATTTATACATTTTACCTCCAAAATTAATCTCCATATTATAATTATAATCCCTATTAGACCCCTGATATTTTATTACCTCCCTTTAATCTTTGATAAAAAATCAGAAAATTACAAAATAATTCTAAAATTCAAGAATGGATAATGATTTTCCTAAAATAATATTTAGTCCACAAAAGAATCATTCAACAATACTTTAAGGGTAATGAACATTACATATACATATCATGAATGTCTTATGATTTTTCCATGTATTTATTGATTTATTTATCATCCTTTTCATTGAGGCTAAGGATTTCCCTCTCTATTTTCAACTGAATAGTGCGAGGAAAATATTTATTGAAATCATTTTTTGGAATTCCTTCCACTTCCTCACATTGATATCTGCCTTATGATTTATATTCTAATTTGATGGTCCACGATTGATTAGTATATCCTCATGTATGATAAAAAGAAAATACAAAATTATCTTTTATGGATCATTCAAATATATGAATTATCTTCTCAATGGAGATGATCCACTATTCTAAATTGAAGGGATAATAAGATCAACTAAAAGTTAGATGCCTTTGTCTAATAAAGGTCTTCATTGTAACTTGATAATTATTAGGGGGATTTGGTTGTTCCTTTTTATTCATTTTTTTTTCAAAACATGAATCAATTGACCAATTATCATTATCATGTTCATGATTCTAGCTCTCAACTAGTTTCAAATCCTATTTGGTTAGTCATCAAATTTTCCCTCTAATTGGTTTTTGACATGGTTTCACCTATTTCTATCCATTCACTAGAATAAAATGAGAATCCATGATGATAATTTTAGAGTTATTAATAATTTAAATGGGCCACTTTCAAAATTAAAGTAATAACTCATTAATATAATATAATTATTATCCAATGAATTTCAATTCTTAAATCTATGTTATAAATGATCTATTTCCCAATATAAAATATTATATGCACTTTTTCCTTAATAATGGTTCACAATGAGCTTGTGAATTTACCAAATCATACCCCACATAAGTATCATACTAGATATACATCATGGCCCATTTTAGTGAACTCGTTCTCAATAGATTCCAATTAAATATGGTGTTTTCAAGGGTTTTTCCTTGAGTTACATATGTGACAATGCCAAATCCACTTGCAGTATCTGGATATGATTATAATTTCAAAGTAACAACCTAATATATACTTTAACCATATTTAGGGATGTATTTATTTTTTTAATATTACCCCTAAGTATTTATTTAGTGTTTTATAATCCAAATACAAAAACTAAATAAACATTATTGTGATTCATAATATGAAAACCCATAATTTTATAACAATTTAATTCATTATTTATTACACGAATGTAAAAAAATAAAAAAGAAATGACCATGAAACCTAGTGTATTTTGGAATTAGGTATATGAAATAACAATGTGATTCCTGGATATAACAACAGTACTATCAAATCCTTTTACATGCACTTTGAATTCATCATTATTCTAAAATGGTATAAGATAACATGGGGATGTATATAAAAAAGGTGGTGAGATATGAAGACCAATAAGTGAGTACAAAATAATTAAAAGATGAAATTATTATATGTATATGAATTTGAATTTCAATGTGACATAAATGCGCTAAGAAGCATAATCTTGAATGATATGTCATGATAAAACATGATAATATTAATGCATTATTGGAATGTGGAAAAAACATTAAACATTACATCATAAACATTGGATAATGATAACATAAAAGACATCATAACCTGGTGGAAAATTATAATAATGGATTATGAGTACTCTATTATCATTTTTAGGATGTCTCATGAGACTAAAAAAATTATATAATTCATTGGAGTGTTATCTCAGTACACCCATAATCTCTTTGTTATGTAAATACATATGTTTTCCACAAATATCATAAAACATTCAAATGTGGATCATCAATTTCAATCCCCTGAAAAAGGATTTTGGGTTACAAAAATCGAATATATCAATCAATGACGGATATGTACCATTAATTTAATACCTTTGAGTTGAAATCGTAATAGTTATTAACTAAAGAATAGTTGTGCATGGAAAATCTTATGGAAAGTTCCACAGAAAATATAGTATTAAATTGAAAAATGGTTCATAAATTACATTGACATCATAATAGGTGTAATATGTATATAAAAGAACATATCCCTATATGAATAAATGGAAACAAAAGGACTAATATAAAAGAGGATCTTGAATAAATAGGAGAAACAGAGGTTCCATTACCCGGAGAGAGTGTATCTAAAAGCTTTAAAGGGGGTTATTTAGAGATTATGGGAGACATGTGATGGATATATAGAGGAAATTTAATTTTATAGTCATGTTATATGTGTTTTTAGTAAAGGTATATGAGTGTTTGGGTGGGATTAAATCAGAAACGATAGGTGTGTTCCTTATTAATTTCCATTCATAGGTTTTGAACTATACAATAATGTATTCAATACCAACAAATTTCCCAGGATTCATGCCCATGGTTTTTACCAATGTGAATTGGATATTATTTTTTTAAAATATAATAATCAATATATTAATATAATACCCTTAGTGATCTGGAAATTAGTCATTTTTATAAATAATGTATTTTAAAACATTAAAATATTAAATATGTTTTGGAGGATTCATAAAAGGTTTATAAAATCATTAAAATAAACATAAAAACATATTATTTTAAATTTTAAATATAATTTTTGTCATAATAAGTTTTTTTGGAATATATTAGTCACTTTTTGGATTTTATGATGCAATAATATGAACCATATATTTATACACTATTTAAATTTGACCAAAAAAATTGATTATCTCAAAAACATATGAAAAAAAAATTATATTATTGGGCATTTTTTCAAAAAATAATATTTATTTTTTAAAAAATAATTTTTAGATATGAAAATTTTCACTTTTACGTTCAAAATACTTTTTATTGATATATATTTATGTTTTATAATTATTATTTTCAGACCATTATAAAAATTATATTTCACATTACAATAATATATTACTAATCATATTCAGTAAATAATACATGATAAAAATATTTTATTAAAATATTATTTATTTCAAATATTAATGAATTCAATAATATAGTCTCATGATCTAAACTCTATATCTCTCAAAAATACAATTTGTGTTTCATCGTATAAAAATCCATCATTTCAAAATAATTTATTTAATCATGTATAAACAAAAAAAATAAGGAATAAATATTTTATTTATTTTATTGATAATAAAATATTCATACTCATACAATTACAATTGAGATACATAACCCCTAATTACACCAGAGAATTCTTAAAGGGTATGGTGCACGATAGTGAGATTCAAATGGGATGGTTCAATGAACATGGTTTGGGTTGTGATCTTGAAAAGCTAATACGTCACTTATAAACACATTTTTTAATTCTTTAGTTGTTGGTTCATATATTGGGATAGGTCTATAGAAAATCCTAGGGATGTTACGTCCCTTATAAGCTCTGATAAATGGGATTCATATGGTATGATTGTACTGGTCAATGTTATCACTTCTTTTTTCCATGCAAATAGGACTTTATCGTAACCTTTAGTATATACTAATCATATGATCACCATTCAATGAATTTTTTATCAATGGTTATGATTCTAATTGGCATTTTAAATATGATATAGTTTATAATGTTGCAAAAAATTTACTCACCCTTCACTCTAAAGGTAACCCTCCTGAGCGAAAAGATATTAAAGGGAGAATATGACCCCAAACTCCTTCCTCATGTACACCCCCATGTTATTGACTATATTTGAGTGTATAAAAATATTAAAATATGGGAGGAATTACCCTCTATTGTAAAAATCAGATTTGGGGAAAAGAGAAATTAACCATAGTAATTTCCATGAATTAAAAAAATATAAATCTAAATACCATCTCAATGGAAAGATTTAAATAACACTAATACAGATTAATGTCTCAAATGTAAATACACAAAAGAAACAATAAAGAAGATACACAACAACTATCCCAAGGAACAATATAGTAATATCCATAACATTCTATAAATTTTTCTATGAATCGAATATGTAAATGTTTATATGTAGTGTGACCATGAAAGTATACTTTGTAGGATGACCAATGTCCCCTATGAACATGTGAAGGAAGCATACTAATGAACCCATGAGAAAAAGAATAACTAAACCACACCTATACATGCATACTAACCAAGGTCATCCTCACAATTGATCACTCACCGAATATCTTATCCAATTATAATAGCATAATAAGAATAATATCAGTAAATGGTGCCCCATAACACTTTCCCATATGGATTTCTCATTCATACCCCAATGTCATGCGTCCTATCATTCCATCCCCCTCAAAATATGGAATCATATTGATCACCTGCCATGAAACTAACCATAAAATCACATCTCGCCCAAAGACTCATGGAGACCATGAATCCTACATTCATCTTATCATTAAATTACAAGATCATTAGCGTATCTTTAACATATATGACATCAACCTCATTTTCTACTCCTAAAATGAATGATACCCACCATAAATCTTCTCATGATCTCATCAGAAAATGCATGAATCAACACTTATCACCTTCTGTGAAGACACATAGGTTCCTACCTCAAAAGAATGGTCATATCACTCAAATCCTAAAGACACCTAGTCCATATCATCACATCGCAACATTGTTACTTTTTACTTCATTCCATAATAGGCCATATAGTTCATCGTCGTATGGATGGGGGAGTAGCATTGAATGAGTATATATTCATAAATCATCACTATTAGTATGTTCGGAATAACACCCCCAAAACATTTTGTTATTAGCACTAGGTGATAAACATGTGTTGGGTATGTATATAAATCTCAAGGAACATAATTGTTATATAAAATTATAAATATCCTAAACACAATCCTATAGTAGGGGTTCCTAAAAAGAACTAACCATCTCACATTATCCCCCACTTCCACTTCTAAAACTATATGGAAGACACCACACTAGAAAAAGACGAGCTTCAATCCACTCACCACTTTTAGTCTGCATTTATTCAATTTCGAGATTCACATTACCAATTAATTCAATCCCATAATCATTAGTTTATTATCTATTCATATTCCCCCAACCCAGCTAAACATCTATCTATTTCACTTTCATTGTTATCACTTCACACATATTTACTATCCAAACAACTAGAACAACATATCACACAACAATAATCACATTCCATCAATCCAACAACCACATACCCTTCCACCTTCATTCACATAAAAACATCATTCACAGCCCAAGTGAACAACCACACCATAACCACCATCACATCCCCAGTACATAACTACATCACACATCTCCCCATACCACATCACAACCAGATACACCACCACACCTCATATCCCAACAACCACTATCAACCCCCATAAAAATCACTTCCGACACATCAAATTTATAATAATATACATACTACACAACCACTTCAACAAACACATTCCATATTACACAAAACATATTATTTTCATATTTTTCATTCGGGGTATTTTATACTTTCACTCCATTTTTAAGGGTATTATCACAAAAGACATATATGCAGGGGAATCCATTGCATTAGATATATATTGTAATGCCTCGACCCCAGTTACATAGAGTCATTGCATCATTACATAAAATTTTCATAATAAAAAAAGATCAAGTCTCCAAATACCGATTAGTTTATTAGCCTTGAATGCACTAGATACATTCATAAATGTTTCATTACATCATAAAGTGAAAAACAACAATAACAGATTATACATAATCCACACTCATTTCCCCTTCAGACTATCCCTACAGGACATTCATAAAATTCTTCTTCACATCCTGAAAAAATTATAACATTGAAAGGGGTGAGTTCAGATGCTCAGTAAGGATAACAATATAGAATAATATTTCATATATAATCATAAACATTTAAGGCAATGTATAACTAAAACAAAAGTCTTTTTATAACTGAAATTTAGCATAGTATGGAAAAAATAAAATGAAATAATTCCATTTACTTATTCACAGGGATATTCTACTAGTCGAATAATCACATGAAATATCAATAACCACTTTCATAATGATGGAATGCATAATACCAGACTATCATAACCACGTAGCCAAGGCCTCGTGCCAGGACTACAAATATGATTTTTTCAAGGCCTCATGAAAAGACACTAGTTTGTCTCATGAGACCTACCGATGCATCGAGGAGCTATAGTGGGCTCCACCCGTCACATATTAAGTCCAATTCACTCCTCATATGAATATGTTTTAACATATCATAACCCATAACGTAATTGTATCATATAAAACATGCATAAAGGAAACATAACAATTCCGCATTTCAATCACAAGATAACAATACAACACAATGATATAATAAAACCATTTTCAATACCAAAATAAATGAAAAGTTAAACATGGTATTTATTTTTCATTTTTTTTAAAAAATGTTATTCCTTGTAGAGGAAGCTGAAACTCAAATAATGGTCACAGCGGTGGAGAAGTCATTGTCTGCGCATACGTAAGAAAAAAAAACATTCCTTTTATCGTTTAGTAAAAATTCTTCGTATAAAAATATTTCTTTTGAATAAAAGTAAAATTCAAAGAGGTTTATACACCATATAAAATAATGTTCTGTATAAAACAAAATATGCCTCAATGAGAGGAGATAGAGACGAAGTCCCTTACCTCGTGTCTGACTTGACTCGATCATTCATTAACCTCATGAATAATAAACTAGAGTTAATTTATAATTTCATAAGAACCTTTTTCAAGTTCATTATTCATTTTATATCACTTATTACCATGTTAAAAACATTATGTAATTATTTAAGTTAATAACGGTCGTTTTGTCGATCTTTGGTACTTGAATCAAAATAAACTTCTTATAATTACAAGTTGTTCATGTGGTAAAATATCTGTTATATCCAGAACTATATTCATGATGTAGATATCATATATATCATATATATCCATTATATAAATGAATTTATAATATTACATAACATTTAGAGGTAAGAAATGAAATGCACCGTTCATGGAGACGGTAAGCCGTACGTATGCATGAACGCTACTTTCATTTCTATTTCATATTTAATGGAATGAAATAAAAATTATATAAAGGTATATTATAATTCCAGTATAATATCATATATAATATAATTTACTCTATCCTATATACATCCCACAAATGGCATTAACGATTCAAATCAGTTTGAGGGGGTGGTAGTCCGCACTTCCTAAAATGAAATTATCACGTTTACCCATAATGGAAATCATAAAGGTATGCCATAAATGAGAAATACAGAATCATAAGGAAAACATATACATAATATATATAATATATAAATATAGTGACATATTAATGGCCACCATGAGAGGTGTTAAAAGAAGATTGAACAATCATCGTTTCATGAGGCAGTAATTCACCACCCACAGAAACAGTATGTTCTTTAACCATTAGATGAAGGTGTGTGTAAGTGTAAATAAAATCCTTATCATAAAAACAAACTAGTATATTTAATATACTGGTGTTGTTACAAATTAAAGGAATAAAAAGACTTTAAGGGGTTGGAGAAGCAAAATAAAACAAAAGAAAATAAGAGAAGACATTACCTTAAAATCGGGTAACTCCCATCGGTTTGAACCAAAATGGTTTCTTGAAGAGCTTTCTGCCTAATGTAAGGATTATATAATGAAGGGAGGAATGTTGAGAGAGTATTTGGGTAGTGTGTGGACGAGAAAAATGGCTTTGATTGTGTGATTAAGGTGGTAGACATGGGGGCCTTTTATTAGAAGAGAGGAGGGGGACTCTTGGAAAGTCATGAAATGTTACATTATTATGAAGTGCTTTTGGGATTTAAAAGGTCCAGAAATTATATATTTCGAGGATAGGGTGATAAGGGTTCTAAATATACTCATATAATATGTTTTTCGAAAGTTTTCATCTTATATTTTAAATAATATTTTCATTTTATTTAAATCGTTAATTAATGAGGTAATCGTTGCATCATCATGGTTTCATAAAATATTTAATTTATATAATGTCTAAAAATTATAAAAAAATAACCATAATGTAGGAAATATATTTATCATTCAATTAATATTTATAGTCGAAAATTTAACATATATAACACCATGTAATAATTTTTTATTAAAAAAACACATGTTTGTGACAATTTTATTTTTACATTAAATAAAAAGATATTAATGTCATTTTCTTACCCAAGTGGCTCAATAGGGTCCCCATGTTGACCCATGGATTTTCTGGGTCGTCCATGACACATAAAATAAGGGTAGGACATGTGTAATGGTAATTTCATATTATTATAACATTTTATTTACCTTAAATTACACAAAATACCTTTAATCGTGATTAATAAAACTTAAAAGTTACTATTCCCCAAAAATTATTTTCATCCCATTGAACCAAAGTTTACATCCTAATTATAACCATGTATGTAGGATTTTTTAAATTCAATTCACAGATGTGGTAAAGTTTCATTTAAACGAAAATTAGTTTTCTAACTACCACTTAGTGGTTTCATTATTCATCAAAAATTTATGTTTTTCAGAAAAATGCCAAAAATTCACTCGAAGTTGTAATTGATATTCTAAATTCAAAAATGATTTCTATTTTACAAAATTACAAATATATAAGTTTCATTAATTAATTTTATAATTAATCCCCACTGTCAAAACAAATAGCGTGTTTTTAAGAAACAATATCAATCAAAAGATTGACAATTGTTTATGTCCAATTTCAAATTGAAATTAATTCCAATGACCACCATTAGATAAAATAGTAAATGTATATTCTAATTATAATTTAAAACCACTGAATATTATAATTTATCACTATAAATTATTATGATTAAAAATGTGGTTTTTAAGAATTTTTCACTATTCAGCGAAAATTGGAAGTTCTCGGAAAAATACTAAAAATTCAACATAGGCTAATTTTGATATTTTGAATCAAAAAATGAAGTCCATCCTGAAATATAAAATTTATATAATTCAATAAAGTGGGTATTTATATTCATAACAACTACTTTTATTGGTCGCGATGTGTTAGGATCTCGAACTTTCCTATAATGCAAGCTATTGCATTATTGAAAGAGAATCGTACAGTGGAAGGTTGGGGTGATACATACTCCCCTACCTAAATAAATTGCGTCCTAGCAATATGAAAATTTTATTCAACAATAAAAGGTTGAAAGTAGAAAATACCTTTGAGGAAAACTGATATCGGAAATAAGGTTAATAAAAATATATCTTTAAAAAATGAAAGAGAAGTGCTAATGTCAGCTAAGATAGCCCATACTAGGAATCGATGAAAATATGGACATAGAGGGGCAAAGAAACCATCATGGTTTGATGGAGAGTTGTAGAAAATAGGATTGGGAGAAAGTTAACTACAAGAAAATCAAAAACTTGTGATTGGTTAAACGATCATTGATTCCCCAGTAGGAAAAGTTAACCGACAAAATTTTTGTTTTAGGTTACCTTTCATATATTTGAAGAATTTATTTAAGATATTTACTAAGAATGTATAGAAATATAAATATGTGTCATGTAGAATTTCATTATTTAATAAATTTTTACCACAAACCCATCTTTCACTCAAAAATATAATAGAACTCAAAAATATCATAATCGTACAAGGTTCCAAATATTAACACATACCCTTTATATTAGGAAAATTATTTTGTAATAACCTGGAACTTCCTGTAGGGTAGTGGTATGTAATAAAGGCCAACCGCACTATGGTTATGGGTTCGATTCCTACAACTTTGTCCGATGCAACGAGATATCCCCCGACCTACAAGTTGTCCTTTTCATAAAACTATATTATTATAATATTACAAAATTAATCTTCAGAAATGATATAACCTTAAACAATACTATCCAATGTTAAATTTAATCCATTCTAACCTTTATAGTTATCCAAAATACCCATGTCCATACTTTCTCTAAATGGTCTCTAAATTCCAAAATCAATTGTAACATTTGATTCCCCAAACAAAGTAAAGTTTCTCTTATTATCACATACTAAAAATATTATTTCCTTCATCATATTAAAACATCAATGAAAACAAAAGTATTGCAGTACAATCCTTATATATATATCACATTATTTTTATAACCATAATATAGTTCTTGAGTCCAAACACACAAATATAATAATTATTCAACTTCATCTGTAGTAACAACATAAGATTGCCCTTGATCCCTAGGCCTTTTCTCAGGTATGTTTCCCTAACGCTTAGGATATTCATTTTCATAATTCCCCTTTTCCCTACAATTATAGCATTCAACATTGATATCCTCTTTCTTTCCCTTGTAATCACGAGCCTGGTGACCTTTCTCTCCACATTTATAGAAAACTCCCATTTCTTTTAGGAAAGTACCAAGGTGATTCATCCCACAATTATCACATAATGGAAAATACTTCATTACCTTTTCCCCTTTATCTTTCTCTTCTTCCACCGTTCTCTTTTTCTCTTGCTTTTCTTTGTTTTCATAACAATTAGAGAATTCCTTTTCTGTCTTTATAACTCATGAGAAAATATCTTCGTATGATGAGAAGGATTGTGATACTAAAGCTCGACGAAGAAATGGTTTTACCCCATCAAAGAAACAATAAATATTACTTCTTGGGTTACGTATATAATCTGCAGCATGCCTCGCTATCCTTGTAAAGTTAGACTCATACTTTGCGACAATCTCATCCTACTTTTTCATCAGACTCAGAAATTTCCTTTCCATATCTTCTCGATGGTCATGAAAGAAGTATTTTTCTAAGAAAAGATCTTTGAACTATCTCCATTCCATACATGATAATTCTTCGTCTTCCTTTTTATTTTGAATCAATGACCACCATTGATCAGTATCTCTAGTGAGGCGGTAAACTGCCATGATAACCTTTTCCATTTCACTACTCCCCCAGGCAAGGAATATTTACTCTATGTAATTTATCCATTGCTCATCTACTAAGGAATTTGTACTCTCATTGAATATTGTTGGTTGTTTACTCATGAAGCGGTATAACATTGATCCTCCACATTGCGGATCAGGGTGCTCTATACGATTAAGGTTATTATTAATAACCTGAGTGAGTTATCCCAGTATGGTGATAAGTTGATCAGCACCAATTGTATCACCAACTCCACTATAATTATCTTGAGATGGAGGGAAATCCCTACATGGAGTGCGTGCATTGATACGGTTTACATTCCTTCCACTAGGCACCATTTCTAAACAATGGCATAAACTAGATTAGTTTATGAATCAAAATACATAATTCCATACTTGTAAAACAGTTAACATAAATTGAACTATTTATGGATATAAACAATAATCATTAATAAAATTATTTGAGGAAGTATATACTCATAAACATTTCCTAATGGTTTGTAAAGAAAATGAGAATTATCCTTAGCATATCCTCGGGGAGTTTTGTAACCAATAGTGCAGCAAGGCCTGTTGTCGTGCACCAGTTCTCATTTGAGTCTAGCTCAAAGTGATGTTTTTAGGTTTTACCCCTAGTTACATCTGTGCTAGAGCCGCATCTACCTGCACGTATCCAGACAGGGATGTATTGTAACACCCCAAGTAAGTAATTAATAATATATATTTTTATCTATGTCTATTAATGATTCAGATAGTGTTTTAGAGGCTTAAAATGAAAATAAATACAATCTTAAGCATGGAATACACTAATATTCTTAAAAGATTGTTTTACTACCTTTTGATGGAAAACCCTTTTTAAATAAAAATTTTGACAATTTTATAATCTATATTTGTCAAAATAAACATGTTTATTATGATTGGGACATTTAAATTTACATTGGATAAATTTTTGGTATTTTTCAGACAATATTCATTTTTTAATGAATAGTGAAAAATACTGCATTTTACATCAAAACTGATTTTTAATCTAATATATTTATATGATTAGATTATCTTTTGAATTGGTTTTTAAGTGAAATTAGAATATATTTTTACCATTTAATCCAATGGTGGTCATTGGAATCAATTTCACTTTGAAATTGGACTTAAACTGGTGTCAATCTTTTGATACTTATTGTTTCATAAAAACACGTTATTTGTCATGACATCGGGAATTAATTATTAAATTAATTAATGTGACTTATATGTTTTGAATTTTTTAAAATAGACTTCATTTTTGAATTCGTAATATCAAATATAGATTAGGGTGATTTTTTGGTATTTTTCTGAAAAACTTCAATTTTTGATGAATAGTGAAACCACTAAGTGGTACTTATAAAAACTAATTTTTCGTTTAAATGAAATTTTACCTCTTTTTTGTTTTGAATTTCAAAAATCCGACATACATGGTTTTCATTAAGAAGTAAAATGTGGTTTAATGAGATTAAAATAATTTTTTGGTGAATAGCAACTCTTATGTTCTTAATCGCGATTAGAGATAATTAGTGTAGTTTAAGGTAAGAATAATGTTTTCATATAATGAAATGGCCTAGAAACATGTCCTACCATCATTGGATGTGTCATGGCCGACCATGAAAATCCATGGGCCAACTTGGGGTCCCCATGGAGCCACTTTGGTTGTGAAATTACATAAATAACTTTTTATTTAATGTAAAAGTAAAAATGACACAAACATGAAGTGTTTTACTAAAACAATTTTTACATGGGGTTATGAAGATCAGATTTTTGATTATAAATAGTAATTGGAAAGGTAAAAAGATTTCCTACATCATAGTATTTTTTTATAATTTTTAGACTTTAAATAAATTTAATTATTTATGACATTATGATGATGCAGCGATGACCTCATTATTTAACGATTTAAATAAAATGGAATGATAATGTAAAATCTAAGACCTAAACATGGCCAAAACCTATTTTATGGGTGTATTTAGAACCCTTATAACCTTATCCTCGAAAAAAAATCAATGTGGGACCTCTTAAATTCGAATACCATTTTAAAATAAAGTGACTTTTCTTTACCTTCCAAGAGTGCCCCTCCTCTCCTCTTATAAAAGGCCCCCACCTCTACCTCCATACCCACACTCCCAGAGCCTTTGTCTCGGCCAAACCCTGCCCATTTTGGATCTCCAAATACCTCTATTACTCCTTGAATCCTCACTTTGGGCATAAGTCTTTCCAAGGAAGCCTTTGAGCTCAAATATAATAGAGTTACCCGATTTTAAGGTAATGTCTTCTTTTGAGTCCTTTTGTTTGATTTTTCTTCTCCAACCCCCTAAACTCTTTTTATTCTTTTATTTTGTAACAAATACAGTATACTAAATATACTAGGATGTTTTTATAAGAAGTATTCGAGCTACACTTACACACAACTACATCTAATGTTTAAAGAACATACTGTTTCCGTGGATGGTGAATTTCTGCCTCCCGAAACGATGATTGTTCAACATTATTTTAACACCTTCAAATGTGTCCATTACGATGACACTATATTTATATATGATATATAATATGTTTATGTTTTCCTTAAGCTTCTATATTTTTCATTTTGGTCATACCTTTATGGTTTCCATTATGGGTAAACGTGATATCTTCATTTAAGGAAGTTCGAACTACCGCCCCCTCAAAGTGATTTGACTCGTCAATACCATATGTGGGATGTATAAAGGATGGAGTTGTGATATTATATTTGATATTACACTGGAAATATAAAATAACTTTATATCATTATGATTCCATTCTATAAAATACGAAATAGAAATGAAAGTAGCGTTCATGCGTACGTACGGCTTACCGTCTCCATGAACGGTACATTTCATTTCGTACCTCTAAATGATTATGTAATATTATAAATGCATGAATCTACTGGATATATATTACATATATGATATCTACATCATTAATACCATTCTGGATATAATGGATACATGAAAAACTTGTAATTATAAAGGGTTTATTTTTGACTCAAGTACCAATGATCGTTAAGACGACCGTTATTAACATAAATAATTTCATAGTGTTCATGACATATCAATAAATGATATAAAAGGAATAATGAACTTGAAAAAGGTTCTTAAACAAGTATAAATTAACTCAAGTTTATTATTAAGGATATTAAAGAGCGACCGAGTCAAGTCGGACCCGAGGTATGGGACTTCGTCTCAATCTCCTTTCACTGAGGCATATTCTTTTTTATAAACAACCTTCTTTTATATGGTGTATAAACCCATTTGACTTTTACGTTTATTCAAAAGGAATCTTTTTTATACGATGCATTTACTAAACAAAAAAAGGTAATGTTTTTGTCGTACGTATGCGGCGACAACGACTTCTCCGCCGCCGTGACCATTATTTGAGTTTCGGCTTCCTCTACAAGCCATACCTTTTTTTAAAAGAAAAATAAATACCATGTTTTACATTTCATTTATTTTGGAATTTAAAATGGTTTTCATAATTTTTTTTATCAATGTGTTTTATTGATATCTTGTGATTTAATGGTGGAAATTTTAAGTTCCCATTATGCATGTTTTATGTGATATGATTATGTTGAGGTTCTTGGGCATTATTATGAAGATGGGTGGTTCCATGATAAACTAAGGGTGGGTGAGCCCGATATAGCTATCCAATGCATTGGGTAACATGATGGAGTGTAACGTTAAGGTTTCTCGGAAGAGATCTAGGGAATATACTGTGATGGGTATTCCAAACATAACCAAGAGGGTTACTCCCTACGTAAGAATGTTATGAATGCCTCAAGTTACATTTATGTCTTATGATTTATATGATTTATTCAGGATTTGATGAGGTATGTTGAAGTTATTATGTTTTATGGGTAAAGTATGATTTCATTCTTATGTATATATGTACCCATGTTTCCTTTCCATATATATTTTATATCCCTTACAGAGCTTTTAATGCTCATCCCATGTTTTTTTTGAAATGTTTTTCACAGGTCAAGGGAAAGGTACATGATATGATGATAGTTTCAAGGGAGTGTCAAGAAAGAATCCATGTTTTATTTTAAAAATGTTTGCATTGAAGGGATAGAAGAATATTATCTTTATGTAACCACTTTTTTTATATGTGGAATGTAATGCAAGTTTTATGTTCTAATTCTCTAAAACTCTAAACCCGAAAAGATCTTCAAGGTGTAATATTTTAATAACTCAAGATTAAGTAAGGTTTAAGGCTGGGGCCTTATAGTTGGTATCAGAGATCGGTTTAGATAACTTTAGGAGTTATAATTCTATTAAATGATTATCCAAAAATATTTTTTTTATCGTAAAATTGAATTGATATAGTATTTGAAGATTACCATGTTGCTTCATCTAAGACATGTTTGTTCAGAATGGTTTTCCGTAGACGAAACAGGGAAGCAATGCTAGGAAGGAATGCAGAAGGATATAACCATCTGAATTAGCATCCTGAGATGGTCGGAATTGGAACTGAATAGTTTGTTTCAGTAATGGCGCAGCTGACTCAAGCGATAAATGGCGTTGGTATCCATGTACGAGATCAGCCAGATCAACCGTAGAGGAACATGTCAGTGGTGGAACATTTCATGAGGAAACATCCCCCATCATTCAGAGGATCATCTGATCCTGTGTTAGATGAAGGGTGGATTAAATCATTGGAGAATATTTTTGATGTCATGGGGTTTTCAGACAATCAAAAGGGTAGTCTTGCTATTTACCGTTTGGAGGGTGAGGCAGATCAGTGGTGGTCTATGGTTAAAAATATCAGGGACGCCGATGAGATTGATGCTCTTGACTGGGATGAATTCAAAGGTATGTTTCTTGAGATGTATTTTCCTAAGGCTTTTTGACTTAGAATGGAAAATAAATTCTTGGAATTGAGGCAAGAGGAATACTAAGTGGCTACCTATGAAGAAAGGTTCACTAGATTGGCAAGGTATGCTTCAAATTGTATCCGAGACCTTGATAGTAAAATCAATCATTTTTACTCAGGATTAAAGTCAAAATATCGAAGGGCATTAGATTCTCGTGAGTTTAAAAGTTATTAAAAGCTTTTTCGATGTGCTGAGAAGGTGGAAATGGAGTTTTCCGATGATCAAGTGTTCTATAACAACCAACAGAAGAAGAGACCGAGGTGGCAGGAGAAAGGTAATAATTCTTCAAAAAAGTCTGACAGTAAGAAAACTAAGTTTCCAGTTTGTGATAAATGTGGAAAAAGGCATGCTGGGGAATGTCTTCTGAATTCTAGAAAGTGTTACTGATGTGGTAAGATGGGACATAAGTCTCGTGATTTCACTAAAAAAGATCCGGGTGATGGTAAGACCAAATTTGATTTACAGTCAGTGAAATGTTATAAGTGCAATGAGATGGGTCACTATGCAAACGAGTGTTCGACAAAGAGCTTGAGTGATGGGAAGCAGTTAGACTACAAGCAAAAAGGGGTTGTGAAATCCTTTGCAACTACTTCAGCAGATGTCGGGCCATCAAATGAAGTTGTATCAGGTATTTTTTTTGTTTTTTCAGATTATGCCAGTGTGTTTTTTGATTCGGGGTCTACAAATTCTTTCATCTATGAAAACTTTTCTAGTAAAATGGTAATACCATCTCAAGAAATGACTCCTGAAATTTTTGTAAAAACACCTGGGGGAAATGTTGAGGAAAAAAAATCTATAAGAATCTTCCTATCCTTATCTGTGGAATGAACCTACTTGCAAACCTTATTGTTCTACCTCTAGTAGAGTTTGTTGTTATCCTGGGTATGGATTGGCTCTCTATTTACCATGCTAAGATTGACTGTAGAGCTAAAGAAGTTTCTTTTCAAAAAGGCTTTCAGTTTGTGTACAGGAATGAACCCTTGCTGTTGATAACTTATCAAGAGGCCAAGAAACTTGTAAAAGATGGAAATGAATGTTACCTTGCACAAATCGTTGAAAATAAAGGAACTGTTCAGATTAATGATGTGCCAGTGGTAAATGAGTATCCTGATATTTTTCCTGATGAGTTTCCTGGAATAATACTAGATCGGGAAGTTGAGTTTACTGTTGACTTAGTTCCTGATGCTAATCCAATTTCAAAACCCCCTTATCGAATGGCTCAAATTGAACTTTAAGAGTTGAAGGAGCAATTGCAATATTTATTAGAGAAAGGTTTCATTCGACCTAGCACATCACCATGGGGTGCTCCTGTTTTATTTGTTAAAAAGAAAGATGGTTCAATGAGACTTTGCATTGATTATAGTGCCTTGAATAACATCACTGTTAAGAACAAATATCATTTTCCTCATATCGGCGATTTGTTTGATCAGCTCCAGGGAGCTCAGTATTTTTCAATGATTGACTTGAGATCGGGGTACCATCAGCTGAAGGTAAAGAAAGAAGATGTTCTGAACACCGCGTTACATACAAGATATGACCATTATGAATTTGTAGTAATGCCTTTTGGGCTAACCAATGCACCTACAGAATTCATGGACTTAATGAATAGAATATTCCAAGAGTTCTTGGATAAGTTTGTGGTGGTTTTCATTGATGATATTTTGGTGTTTTCTAAAAGTAAATAGGAGCATGAAAGACATTTAAGGGTTATCTTGAAAACCTTAAAAGAAAAGAAATTGTATGGAAAATTCAGTAAGTGTGAGTTTTGGTTGCAACAAATATCTTTCCTTGGTCATATTGTTTCTAAAGATGGGATAACTGTTCATCCTGCAAAAATAATGGTTGTTGAAGAATGGACAAGACCCACAAATGTAACTAAGATTCGTAGCGCCCTTGGTTTGGCAGGCTATTACCGATGGTTTGTTAGAAATTTTTCACAGTTATCTAGTCCAATGACTAAGCTAACTCGGAAGGGTGTTATGTTTATCTGAACAAAAGAATGTGATGATTGTTTTCAGGAAGTGAAAAGTATATTGGTGAATGCTCCAGTTTTGGCACTACCTTCCGGGAATGGTGAGTTTGTTATATAGAGCGATGCTTCATTGAAAGGACTTGGTTGCGTCCTATTGCAGAATGATCAGGTAATTGCTTATGCTTCACAACAGTTGAAATCTCATGAGGTAAATTACCGTACACATGATTTGGAATTAGCTGCTATTGATTTCACTTTAAAAATATGGAGGCATAATTTGTATGGAGTAATGTGTGAAATATATACTGATCACAAAATATTAAAGTATATATTCACTCAGAAAGGGTTAAACGTGAGATAGAGGAGATGGCTGGAATTAATCAAGGATTATGATTGTAAAGTTCATTACCATCCGAGAAAAGAAAATAAAGTGGCTAATGCTTTGAGTCGAAAAAGTAATTCTTCATTTGCAATGAGGAGTTTGGAACGTGATCCTTTGGTTAAGGATTTGATGAACATTGGCATAGAAGTTGTTGGTGGAATAAGTTCTTCGGTTTTGTTTCAGGTATCAGTGAGATCATCTCTATCAGATAGAATCAAGCAAGCATAGAAGCAAGACAGTGAGTTGCAGAAAAAGGTAGAGCTGGTTCAGAATGGTATGTTTCCTGAATTCAACATTGATAATGATCGTGTTTTTAGATTTGGGAAGAGATTGTGTGTGCCTTGTGATTCATAGTTGAAGAGAGATTTGTTATGTGAAGCTCATAGTTCTCCGTTTCCAGTTCATCCTGGCAGTACTAAGATGTACAGAGATCTGCGGGAGTATTACTTGTGGGATGGAATGAAAAGAGATATTGCTGATTTTACTGTGAAGTGTTTGACATGTCAACAGGTTAAAGCAGAGTGGAAGTTACCGAAAGGGGTGCTTCAGCCTTTACCAGTGCCAGAGTGGAAATGATAGAATATATCCATGGACTTTTTTGTGGGATTACAGAAGACATCTCGAGATAATAATGCAATCTGGGTTATTGTTGATCGCTTGACTAAATCAGCTCATTTCCTTGCTATACGAGATACTTTTTCCCTAGATCAACTTTCCCATTTTTATCTTAAAGGGATAGTCAGGTTTTATGGAGTTCCCCTCTCCATTGTATCTGATCGTGATCCCAGGTTCACTTCTAACTTTTGTAAAGTCATTAAGAAGTCATTGGGTACTGAATTAAATTTTAGTACAGCTTTTCATCCTCAATCAGATGGGCAGTCAGAATGAACAATTTAGACATTGGAGAATATTCTATGTTCATTCTCTATGGATTATCAAGGAAGTTGGGAACAACATATTTTTTTGGATGAATTTTCATATAATAACATTTTTCATATGACAACCCTGCTTTTTATTACAACTTAAACATGCTTTATTACATAAAACTTCACTTGATACAACAAAGAAGATCGAGAGGTTTAGTGTCTTTGGGGCTTAGGATCATTACATAAAAACTTTAAACATGAAATACAACATCCTTATTGAAAACTTCCTTTACATGACCACTACAATCCTTCGTACTTAGCATTGCATGGGATAACCTGAGGACATGCATAAGAAAAGGGTGAGCTATAAAGCCCAGTAAGGTAGTACATAATGAATAACATGAGGAGTACAATACATGTTAGGCAATAGGCATATCAATAGATCATAAAAGAGACATGAACATAAAGGCATGATAAAGCATGATAATCATAACATGGAAATGTGGCAACAACACTTAACATTGAATTAGCATGAGCCAAGGCTCATTGCACATGGAGCATGAGTAAACCCTCATTGCACTTGAAGCACGAGTAAACCCTCATTGCACTTGAATTAGCATGAGTCAACACTCATTGCACATGACGTATCATGATACTATACTTTACCCAATGCATTGGAGCGCTATCAGGGCGCACCCTTCTTAAACATTTCATTTCATGCATAAGTGTGCCACATGGATCATAAAACATGGATTCATAAAACATAATCATTTCTTCCACGATAAAGGAATGTGGAATTCATACATGAAACTTTACAATCAATACGTATATGTGCATAAAGGTGAATACCCTTGATGGAGAAATGGGCATGGTATTCACTACACAAAGACATTGGCTTAGAAAATTGGTGCGATTTCGGTAGCGTAACGGCGTGACATAAGAATTCATAAAAAAGGTTGATGAGAGAGAAAGGGGTTCCTCATCATATTTACATGAAATGGACAGTAAGGAGATCATATATATACATGTCCCAACAACAGAAATGGAATTTAGATTCATGATACAAAAGTATTGCTTGAATATAAAAGAAGAGAGAGAAGTTCCTTTCGGAATTTCGGCATAGTAACGGGTGTACATGGGAGGCATTTAATGAGAGAGAAAGGGTTCTCCCATCATTCAAACAATAAGAGGGCAGTATGGGGGAGGTGCGAAACCATACCCCAACATTCATAAATTAAATTAAAAAGGGCAATACAACTTAAAGAAAATTGACAAAAAATGAGAAAGGAAGAAAAAACCCTTACTTGGAAGTGTGCTTCCAAAGGCTAGAGAGAGGCTTGTGAGAGGCTTCTTGGGAGCTTGGGGCACCTTGAGAGGATTCTAGAGAGAGTAGGGCAGAGGTTGGACGAACTTCAAGGGCTTTGAGTGAGGAGGAAGTGGGAGCTTGGGTGGGTTTATATAGGAAAGGTGAGAGAATTCTTTATTATTTAGGTTTGGGACCCCTTATATTAAAATAATCCAAACCACAAACCATCCCATGGTATTTGCCCATGGTTTCTGGAAAAGGAGAGAGGAAAACAATATTTTACAAGGCCAAGGTCCGAACTTATTAAAAAATTAGGGTTGCTTATGTGGAGGTGAGTCACACTCCCATGGAAATTAATTTAAAAAGGCAAAGTGTTGAATAAGTCTTGAGGGCTCCATTAATGCTTTGAAAAGTGAGTCAAACAAACCCAAAACCTCATTATTTTAATGATAAAACATATATTGGCCGAACCTAAGGATTATGGTATTTTATTACATCACCATTGGGTCATTATGATGTCATAAATCACATTATATATTTAAAAGGTATTTAATTTTTACCCAAAAATTGGACTGTCTCAGAAAATTATGAAAAATTCACCGTTGGATAATTTCGACGTCCTGATTCCAAAAATAATATTTATTTTATCTAAATAATTTTCTAAATATGTGAATTTGCACTTTTAAAATAAAAACCGACATTTATAAAAAATTCACGGGTTTTGACAGAAATGGCTTTCAAACCTTAATAAAAATTTTAATTGCATTCATAAAATTATAAGATCATTTATATTTAATAAAAATTAATTTAATATTAATAATAATATTTTATTAAAATATTATTTAATTCAAAAATCCTTTAATTTAATAAAATATAATTCTTAATTAAATAATAACTAAAAACATCATTTGTACTTTAAAAACTAATTACAATGCATCAAAAATGACTAGAAATTATATTCATTATTATATACAAAAATAATGTACATGAACATGGTGCTACTTATTTGTTACATAACCCCTTAAAATAGCCGCATAAGACCTAAGGGTAAGGTGTGCGATGGTGACAGACTCTTGGGGTTGCTCGGATAACATCGCTCGAGTGGTGATCTCTATCAACTTCCATTTTTCCCGTAGACGATCACGTTCGAGCTTGACTTGATGAAGCTCAGCTTGGGCTTGGTCAAGGGCAAAGCCCAAAGACGCCACCTCCTTTCCGAGCTCCGACAAATGGGCTTTGTAAGGGGCAATTCTACTGGATGAGGCCATCGCTTCCTTTGTCTGAGTAAAAAATGGTTTCGTTAAAGCCTTATATTTAAACTACCCAGATGATCAATGTTCAATGGCTATAAAAGTAACGGTCACAAATCTTAACGTAAAACTAAAGAAGTTGACATCTTATAAAAACATTTTTCATAAAGAAACATTTAACTGGATCAAGAGGGATTTTCCATTAATGAAACTTTGGGTCGTTACAACATTCCCCCCTTAAGAAATTTCGCCCTCGAAATTTTCCTTTTTCCACACTAAAACAAATGTGGGTAACTTAGCTTCATCATATCCTCCGACTCCCAAGTTGCTTCTTCAAACTTGTGGTTTCTCCACAACACCTTGACGAGGGGCATTGTCTTATTTCGTAGAACTTTTTCTCTACGATCTAAG
Organism: Viscum album; assembly: GCA_963277665.1. Classification (NCBI taxonomy): domain Eukaryota; kingdom Viridiplantae; phylum Streptophyta; class Magnoliopsida; order Santalales; family Viscaceae; genus Viscum; species Viscum album. The sequence continues at coordinate 1,047,507,326 of OY728130.1, read as the reverse complement.
ATCTTCACTGGTTGCTCCTCATAAGAAAGATCGTCTTCTAATTGTACCACCTCAGAAGAGAGTACATGTGAAGGGTCTGGTATGTACTTCCTTAAGAGGGATACATGGAAGACATCATGCACCTTGGCCATAGTAGGTGGAAGTGCTAGTCGATAGGCCACAGCCCCAACACGATCAAGAATCTCGAAGGGGCCTATGTACCTTGGACTTAACTTCCCTTTCTTTCCAAACCTCATGACCTTCTTCCACGGAGATATGCGTAAAAACACCATGTCTCCGACTTTAAATTCAAGGTCTCGTCGACGATTATCTGCATAACTCTTCTGTCGACTTTGGGCTGCCTTGATATGCTGCTGAATGGTTTTCACCTTCTCCACCATTTCTTCGACCATTTCTGGTCCAAGCAGCTTACGTTCACCGACCTCATCCCAACATGCCGGTGTTCTACACCTTTTCCCATACAGGGCTTCATATGGTGCCATTTGGATGCTCGAGTGGAAACTATTATTATAAGAGAACTCAACTAGAGGAAGATGTTGATCCCATCCTCCTTTAAAGTCCATTGAGCACGCTCTCAACATATCCTCAAGTGTTTGGATAGTCCGCTCGGATTGGCCATCAGTTTGAGGATGATAGGCCGTACTGAAGTTCAGTTCAGTATTCAGAGCATGTTGAAGACTCTTCCAAAACTTAGAGGTAAATCTTGGATCTCGGTCAGACACAATAGATAGTGGTACTCCATGCAACCGTACCACTTCCCTGATATATATCCGTGCCAGTTGATCCAAAGAGAAATCCTCTCGAATAGCAATGAAGTGTGCAGTCTTTGTAAGACGATCCACAATAACCCAGATTGCGTTGTTGCTTTTGGATGTCCTTGGAAGTCCAGTGACGAAGTCCATGGTGATGTTCTCCCATTTCCATTCTGGTATGGGCAATGGTTGCATCATCCCCTTAGACTTCTGCCTCTCTGCCTTCACTTGCTGACACACCAGGCACTTTGATGTATATTCGGCTATCTCCTTCTTCATATTATCCCACCAAAAATTTTCTCGGAGATCTCGATACATCTTTGTGCTCCCTGGGTGAATAGAGAAATTTGAACTATGTGCATCATCCAAAAGTTCCTTCTTCAGCTCCGAACTTGATGGGACACATAGTCTTTTCCCAAACCGCACAATTCCTTCTTCATTAACATTAAACTCTGAGGATTTTCCCTTTTTGATAGCTTCCACTTTTTCTTGGATTCTCGCATCATCCTTTTGAGCATCCTTTAACCTTTCCAAAAGAGATGGTTGAGCAATCATTTGTGAAAGGATTGATGATGTTCCCTTCTTTATGATTCCGACGTCCATCTTCATCAAGTCTAAGAAGATTGGATCCTTCTCAATTCTCATCATTGATAGAATTGCTGGATCCTTTCTACTTAGGGCATCCGCCACCTTGTTCGCCTTCCCAGGGTGGTAATGTATTGAACAGTCATAATCCTTTATGAGCTCTATCCATCTTCTCTGGAGCATATTAAGCTCTTTCTGTGTGAATATATATTTAAGACTCTTGTGGTCAGTATATATCTCACATTTCTCCCCATAGAGATAATGCCGCCAGATTTTCAAGGCAAAGATCACCGCCGCCAACTCCAGATCATGTGTTGGATAGTTTCGCTCATGGATTTTCAACTGTCTTGAGGCATAGGATATCACTTTATCATTCTGCATCAGCACACATCCTAAGCCCTTCTTCGAAGCATCACTGAATACCACAAAAAGCTCCCCACTTGTGGGTAAAGTGAGCACAGGTGCAGTGATAAGCCTCCTTTTCAACTCCTTGAAGCTTTCTTCGCATTCATCACTCCAAGCAAACTTTACTCCCTTTTGAGTTAGCTTGGTAAGAGGGTTGGACAATCGTGAGAAGTTTCTCACAAATCGTCGATAATATCCAGCTAACCCCAAGAAGCTACGGATATCAGTAACCGATGTTGGCCTCGGCCATCCCTCAATTGCATCTGTTTTGGAGGGGTCCACAGATATCCCATTGCTTGTGATGATATGGCCCAAGAATGAGACCTCCTTCAACCAGAACTCACACTTGCTGTACTTGGCATAGAGCTTCTCCTTGCGCAAAGTCTCCAGTACAGTTCTTAAATGCTCCTCATGGTCCTCCTTGGTTTTGGAGTATATTAGAATATCATCTATAAAGACTACCACAAATTTATCTAGGTAATCTATAAAGACTCTATTCATCAAGTCCATGAATATTGCTGGAGCATTGGTGAGTCCAAAAGGCATTACTATGAATTCATAGTGCCCGTACCTTGTACGAAAAGCAGTCTTGGGGATATCTTCCTTCTTCACCCTTACTTGATAATATCCCGACCGCAAGTCGACCTTGGAGAAGTATTGAGCTCCACGCAGCTGATCAAACAAGTCATCGATTCTTGGGAGAGGATACTTGTTCTTTATCGTGATTTTGTTAAGTTCACGATAATCGATGCAAAGCCGCATTGACCCATCCTTCTTCTTGACGAAGAGGACTGGTGCACCCCATGGTGATGCACTTGGGCGTATAAACCCTTTATCCAGATTCTCCTGTAGTTGTTTCTTCAGTTCTTCAAGCTCAACCACAGCCATTCTATATGGAGTCTTGGATATTGGTAGCGCCCCAGGTATAAGTTCAATTGAGAACTCAACATCTCTTCTTGGAGGAAGACCAGGAAGTTCCTCGGTAAATACTTCAGCGAATTCCCTCACAATAGGCATTTCTTCAAGGGTGGTTTCTTCCTTGGACTCAATCATCTGAGCCAGATATGCGTGCTCATAAGGCAGTAATATCCATGCTTGAGATGATGGAGCTAAAGGAGATTCATCTTCCTCCTGACACTTGTAAAGAATCGGGGGTCGATTCTCCATATGGAGTGTGATTTCCCTCTCCCGACAATTTATGTTGGCTCTATATAAGGAAAGCCAATCCATGCCAAGAATTGCATCAAATTCCACCAAAGGGAGTATGACGAGGTTCGCCGGGAAATTCAATCCACAAATTATAACAGGGGAGGACTTATACTCATGGGATGCAATGATTGCCCCATTTGCCGTACTCACCGACATATTTACTTCCATGATTTGTGGTGGTGCAGGGATTGTTCTACTAAACTTTTGAGATATAAAAGAATGCGTAGAACCTGAATCAAAAAGTACGTTCGTTATTCTTGAATGAATAACTAGCGTACCTGTCACCACTTCGTTGTCGGGGTTCACTTCGGCAGAAGTGATGGCAAAAGCTCTTCCTTGCTGTCTTGGAGGTTGTTGATTGCCTCCGATAACCCTTGGATTAGGGCACTGATTCGCAAAATGACCCGGTTCTTTGCATTTGAAGCATTGAACAACGCGTTGAGGTTCGAACGGAGCGTTCCTCCCCTCCGTCGCAGCCGCGGGTCCTTCTTGCTGACAGTTAATAGCTAGGTGCCCTTCTCTTCCACACTTGAAGCATTTTCTTGTCCCCCTAAGGCAATTTCCAGGGTGCTTCTTTCCACACTTTTGGCAAGTGGGGTACTGGAATTTCTTAGCGCCGTTGGATTTATCCATCGGACCACCAGCATTGAAGTCCACCTTCCGCTTCTTGTCCCCATGATACCCCTGTGATTCTCCGATCTCCATTTCAACCTTGAGGGCACATCGGACAATTTCCTCATAGCTGTCGAAGTCACGGATCGCTAATGCTTTCCGCAAGCTAGGCTTCAGCCCACCAAAGAAGCGGTCAACCTTGCATTCGGGGGTAACGACAAAGCCGGAAGCGTATCGTGCAAGCCTTGTGAAGTTTGCCTCGTACGCTCCAACAGATTCCTCATCTTTCTGCTTGTGGGAAAGGAAGTCCCTTTCCATCTTAAGACGGAGGGTGCGTGGAAAATATTTATCGAAAAACATCTTCCGGAATACCTTCCATTCCAAAGCCTCGATCTCCTCCTCAGGCTTCGTATTTTTGATCAACGTCCACCATTGATCAGCTTCACCCTCCATACGATAAGCCGCCAGGAGAACCTTCTCTTTTTCAGAGCATTGGAGGATGGAGAATATCTTTTCAATGGAGTTGATCCATTGTTCAGCAATCGTGGGATCGGATGATCCACTAAAAGTAGGAGGCCTTTGTCTCATGAAGCTTTCAATAGCGACTTGTTCTTTCTTAGGGGGGGTTGAACGTTCCTCTTGACCAGTGTTTCTATTCAAAACTTGAGTTAACTGAGAGAGAAGCGTGACAAAGTTCGCGATTCCCGCTCCCATCGGATTGGGCATCTCATTAGTACAATCATCACACTGATCTTCACAACGGTTGTTAGCCCGAGTTCTCCTATTACCGGCCATTGGCTGGAATAAAAGGAAAGTTAGGGGTAACACATAAAGGGTAATCCAAAGACAAAAGTTGATGACTTATAAATAAACTTTAATCTCTTTAACTCATGAGTCTATAGGATTCAATCCAGGCTTTTCATGATCTTCCTTCTAACATATATTCTTAGGGGCATTTTCCCCTTAATAAGGGTTCATACTAAGATTGTGAATTCATCAAAACATATCCCCCGGGAGTGTCGTAATCAAGAGTGCAGCAAGGCCCGTTGTCGTGCACCAGTTCCCGTTCGAGTCTAGCTCAAAGCGGTGTTTTCGGGTTTTACCCCTAGGATACATCTGTGCCAGAGCCGCCTCTACCTGCTCGTATCCAGACAGGGATGTATTTGTTTGATAAAACACTTACTTAGTATTTACCAAAACTTAGGGATGTTTTTATTATGCTTAGTCTTGTATCTAAGTCTTTACTAGGGTTTCCTAATCCCAAAAATAACTAAACCTATCCTTTGATACCAACTATGACAACCCTGCTTTTTATTACAACTTAAACATGCTTTATTAAATAAAACTTCACTTGATACAACAAAGAAGATCGAGAGGTTTAGTGTCTTTGGGGCTTAGGATCATTACATAAAAACTTTAAACATGAAATACAACATCCTTATTGAAAACTTCCTTTACATGACCACTACAATCCTTCGTACTTAGCATTGCATGGGATAACCTGAGGACATGCATAAGAAAAGGGTGAGCTATAAAGCCCAGTAAGGGAGTACATAATGAATAACATGAGGAGTACAATACATGTTAGGCAATAGGCATATCAATAGATCATAAAAGAGACATGAACATAAAGGCATGATAAAGCATGATAATCATAACATGGAAATGTGGCAACAACACTTAACATTGAATTAGCATGAGCCAAGGCTCATTGCACATGGAGCATGAGTAAACCCTCATTGCACTTGAAGCACGAGTAAACCCTCGTTGCACTTGAATTAGCATGAGTCAACACTCATTGCACATGACGTATCATGATACTATACTTTACCCAATGCATTGGAGCGCTATCAGGGCGCACCCTTCTTAAACATTTCATTTCATGCATAAGTGTGCCACATGGATCATAAAACATGGATTCATAAAACATAATCATTTCTTCCACGATAAAGGAATGTGGAATTCATACACGAAACTTTACAATCAATACGTATATGTGCATAAAGGTGAATACCCTTGATGGAGAAATGGGCATGGTATTCACTACACAAAGACATTGGCTTAGAAAATTGGTGCGATTTCGGCAACGTAACGGCGTGACATAAGAATTCATAAAAAAGGTTGATGAGAGAGAAAGGGGTTCCTCCTCATATTTACATGAAATGGACAGTAAGGAGATCATATATATACATGTCCCAACAACAGAAATGGAATTTGGATTCATGATACAAAAGTATTGCTTGAATATAAAAGAAGAGAGAGAAGTTCCTTTCGGAATTTCGGCATAGTAACGGGTGTACATGGGAGGCATTTAATGAGAGAGAAAGGGTTCTCCCATCATTCAAACAATAAGAGGGCAGTATGGGGGAGGTGCGAAACCATACCCCAACATTCATAAATTAAATTAAAAAGGGCAATACAACTTAAAGAAAATTGACAAAAAATGAGAAAGGACGAAAAAACCCTTACTTGGAAGTGTGCTTCCAAAGGCTAGAGAGAGGCTTGTGAGAGGCTTCTTGGGAGCTTGGGGCACCTTGAGAGGATTCTAGAGAGAGTAGGGCAGAGGTTGGACGAACTTCAAGGGCTTTGAGTGAGGAGGAAGTGGGAGCTTGGGTGGGTTTATATAGGAAAGGTGAGAGAATTCTTTATTATTTAGGTTTGGGACCCCTTATATTAAAATAATCCAAAGCACAAACCATCCCATGGTATTTGCCCATGGTTTCTGGAAAAGGAGAGAGGAAAAAAATATTTTACAAGGCCAAGGTCCGAACTTATTAAAAAATTAGGGTTGCTTATGTGGAGGTGAGTCACACTCCCATGGAAATTAATTTAAAAAGGCAAAGTGTTGAATAAGTCTTGAGGGCTCCATTAATGCTTTGAAAAGTGAGTCAAACAAACCCAAAACCTCATTATTTTAATGATAAAACATATATTGGCCGAACCTAAGGATTATGGTATTTTATTACATCACCATTGGGTCATTATGATGTCATAAATCACATTATATATTTAAAAGGTATTTAATTTTTACCCAAAAATTGGACTGTCTCAGAAAATTATGAAAAATTCACCGTTGGATAATTTAGACGTCCTGATTCCAAAAATAATATTTATTTTATCTAAATAATTTTCTAAATATGTGAATTTGCACTTTTAAAATAAAAACCGACATTTATAAAAAAATTCACGGGTTTTGACAGAAATGGCTTTCAAACCTTAATAAAAATTTTAATTGCATTCATAAAATTATAAGATCATTTATATTTAATAAAAATTAATTTAATATTAATAATAATATTTTATTAAAATATTATTTAATTCAAAAATCCTTTAATTTAATAAAATATAATTCTTAATTAAATAATAACTAAAAACATCATTTGTACTTTAAAAACTAATTACAATGCATCAAAAATGACTAGAAATTATATTCATTATTATATACAAAAATAATGTACATGAACATGGTGCTACTTATTTGTTACATAACCCCTTAAAATAGCCGCATAAGACCTAAGGGTAAGGTGTGCGATGGTGACAGACTCTTGGGGTTGCTCAGATAACATCGCTCGAGTGGTGATCTCTATCAACTTCCATTTTTCCCGTAGACGATCACGTTCGAGCTTGACTTGATGAAGCTCAGCTTGGGCTTGGTCAAGGGAAAAGCCCAAAGACGCCACCTCCTTTCCGAGCTCCAACAAATGGGCTTCGTAAGGGGCAATTCTACTGGATGAGGCCATCGCTTCCTTTGTCTGAGTAAAAAATGGTTTCGTTAAAGCCTTATATTTAAACTACCCAGATGATCAATGTTCAACGGCTATAAAAGTAACGGTCACAAATCTTAACGTAAAACTAAAGAAGTTGACATCTTATAAAAACATTTTTCATAAAGAAACATTTAACTGGATCAAGAGGGATTTTCCATTAATGAAACTTTGGGTCGTTACATTTCATTCCAGTATACAGATAGCACCATTTCAGGAATTATATGGGAAGCGGTGTCGAACTCCAGCTTTCTGGGATGAAGTGGGTGAAAGGAAGTTGATGGGACCAGAATTGGTAGAAAAGATGGAAGAAAAAGTTCAGCTGATTCAGAAGCACATGAGAACAGCTCAGAGCATGAAGAAGAGTTATGCGGATAACCAGAGAAAGGATCTATCTTTCGAGGTAGGTGATCATGTTTTTCTCAAGGTTTCTCCTTGGAAAAGTGTGATGAGATTTGGTGAGAAAGGAAAGATGAGTGCAAGGTTTATTGGACCATATAAAATTCTGGAGAGAGTTGGATTAGTTGTATACCGGGTGGCTTTACCTCCGAGTTTATCTCAGGTACACAATGTTTTTCACGTTTCGATGTTGAGAAAGTATATTCCAGATCCATATCATGTTTTGAGTCCAGAGGTAGTTCAGCTGGAATAGAACCTATCATATGAGGAACAACCGGTCCAGATTCTTGACCACATGGAGCAAGTGTTACGAAATAAGGTGATTCATCTGGTAAAGGTTTTTTGGAAAATCCAAATGATTTAAGAGGCAACATGGGAATCTGAAAATGCAATGAGGGATAAGTACCCCCATTTATTTGATAAGTAAATAAATTGCGGGGACGCAATTTTCTAAAGAGGGGGAAGGATGTAACATCCCAAGTAAGTAATGAATTATAGATATTTTTATCTATGTCTATTAATGATTAAGATAGTGTTTTAGAGGCTTAAAATGAAAATAAATACAATTTTAAGCATCGAATACACCAATATTCTTAAAAGATTGTTTTACTGCCTTTTGATGGAAACCCCTTTTTAAATAAAATTTTTGACAATTTTATAATCTATATTTTTCAAAAAAACATATTAATTATTATTGGGACATTGAAATTTACATTGGATAAATTTTTGGTATTTTTCAGACAATGTTCATTTTTAATGGATAGTGAAAAATACTGCATTTTACATCCAAATTGATTTTTAATCTAATATATTTATATGATTAGGTTATCTTTTGAATTGGTTTTGAAGTGAAATTAGAATATATTTTTACCAATTAATCCAATGGTGGTCATTGGAATCAATTTCACTTTCAAATTGGACTTAAATTGCTGTCAATTTTTTGATACTTATTGTTTCATTAAAACACGCTATTTGTCATGACAGCGGGAATTAATTATTAAATTAATTAATGTTACTTATATGTTTTGAATTTTGTAAAATAGAATTCATTTTTGAATTTGGAATATCAAATATAGATTAGGGTGATTTTTTGGTATTTTTCTGAAAAACTTCAATTTTTGATGAATGGTGAAACAACTAAGTGGTACTTATAAAAACTGATTATTCGTTTAAATGAAATTTTACTACTTCTGTGTTTTGAATTTAAAAAATCCGACATAAATGGTTGTCATTAAGAAGTAAAATGTGGTTCAATGAGATTAAAATAATTTTTTGGTGAATAGTAACTCTTATGTTCTTAATCGCGATTAGAGGTAATTAGTGTAGTTTAAGGTAAGAATAATGTTTTCTTAAAATGAAATGAACTAGAAACATGTCCTACAATCATTGGATGTGTCATGGCCAACCAATACAATCCATGGGTCAACTTGGGGACCCCATGGAGCCACTTTTTTTGGGAAATGACATAAATAACTTTTTATTTATTGTAAATGTAAAAATTACACAAACATGATATGTTTTACTAAAAAAATTTTTACATGGGGTTATAAAGATAATATTTTTGATTATAAATAGTCATTAGAAAGATAAAAAGATTTCCTACATCATAGTATTTTTTTATATAATTTTTAGACTTTAAATAAATTAAATTATTTATGACATCATGATGATGCAGCGATGACCTCATTATTTAAAGATTTAAATAAAATTGAATGATAAAGTAAAATATAAGACCTACACATGGCCAAAACCTATTATATGGTTTGATTTCGAACCCTTATCACCTTATCCTCGAAAAAAATTAATGTGGGACCTCTTAAATCCGAATACCATTTTAAAATAAAGTGACTTTTCTTTACCTTCCAAGAGTGCCCCTCCTCTCCTCTTATAAAAGGCCCCCACCTCTACCTCCTTACCCACACTCCCAAAGCCTTTGGCTCGGCCAACCCCTTCCCATTTTGGATCTCCAAATCCATCTATTACTCCTGGAAGCCTCACTTTGAGAAGAAGTCTTCCCAAGGAAGCCTTTGAGCTCAAATCTAAGAGAGTTACCCGATTTTAAGGTAATGTCTTCTTTTGAGTCCTTTTGTTTGATTTTTCTTCTCCAACCCCCTAAAATCTTTTTATTCTTTTCTTTTGTAACAACTCCAGTATCCTCAATATACTAGGATGTTTTTATAAGAAGTATTCTAGCTATACATACACACAAGAACATCTAATGGTTAAAGAACATAATGTTTCCGTGGATGGGAAAATTCTGCCTCCCGAAACGATGATTGATCAACATTATTTTAACACCTTCAAAGGTGGCCATTAAGACGAAACTATATTTATATATGATATAGAATATGTTTATGTTTTCCTAAAGCTTATGTATTTTTCATTTTGTTCATACCTTTATGGTTTCCATTATGGGTAAATGCGATATCTTCATTTAAGGAAGTGCAGACTACCGCCCCCTCAAAGTGATTTGATTCGTTAATACCGTATGTGGGGAGTATAAAGGTTGGAGTTATGATATTATATTTTATATTACACTGGAATTATAAAATACATTTATATCATTATAATTCCTTTCTATAAAATATGAAACAGAAATGAAAGTAGAATTCATGCGTACGTACGGCTTACCATCTCCATGAACGGTGCATTTAATTTCATACCTCTAAATGATTATGTAATATTATAAATGCATGCATATACTGTATATATATGACATATATGATATCTACATCATTAATAACATTCTGTATATAATGTATACATGAACAACTTGTAATTATAATGGGTTTATTTTTTGACTCATGTACCAATGATCGTTAAAATGACTGTTATTAAATAAAATAATTACATGGTGATCATGACATGGAAATAAGTGATATAAAAGGAATAATGAACATGAAAAAGGTTATTAAACAAGTATAAATTAACTCAAGTTTATTATTCAGGAGATTAAAGAACGACCGAGTCATGTCGGACCCTAGGTATGGGACTTCGTCCCAATCTCCTTTCATTGAGGCATATTCTGTTTTATACAGAACCTTCTTTTATACGGTGTATAAACCCATTTGACTTTTACGTTTATTCAAAAGGAATAATTTTTATAAGAAGCGTTTACTAAACGAAAAAAGGGAATGTTTTTGGCGTACGTATGCGGCGACAACGACTTCTTCACCGCTGTGACCATTATTTGGGTTTCGACATCCTCTAGAAGCCATACCTTTTTTAAGTAAAATAAATAACATGTTTCACTTTTCTTTTATTTTGGTATTTATAATGGTTTTCATAATGTTTTTATATCAATGTGTTGTATTGATATCTTGTGATTTTAATGTGGAAATGTTATGTTTCCTTTATGCATGTTTTATGTGATACGATTATGTTGAGGTTCTTGGGCAGTATTATGAAGACGGGTGGTTCCGTGATAAAATAAGGGAGGGTGAGCCCAATATAGCTCTCCAATGCATTGGGTAACGCGAAGGAGTGTAACGTTATGGTTTCTCCAAATAGATTTAGGGAATATACTGTGATGGATATTCCAAACGTAACCAAGAGGGTTACTCCTTACGTAAGAATGTTATGAATGCCTCAAGTTACCTTTATGTCTTATGATTTATATGATTTATTCAGGATTTGATGAGGTATGTTGAAGTTATTATGTTTTATGGGTAAAGTATGATTTCATTCTTATGTATATATGTACCCATGTTTCCTTTCCTTATATATTTTATATCCCTTACTAAGGTTTTTATGCTCATCCCAAGTTTTTTTGAAATGTTTTTCAGAGGTCAAGGGAATGGTACATGATATGATGATAGTGTCAAGGGAGTGTCAAGAAAGAATCCATGTTATTTTAAATTTCTTTCCATTTATTGGAAATAAGAATATTATCTTTATGTAACCACTTTGTTTATATGTGGAATGTAATGCAAGTTTTATGATCAAATTCTCTAAAACACTAAACCCGAAAAGATCCTCAAGGTGTAATCTTTTAGTAACTCAAGATTAAATAAGGTTTAAGGCTGGGGCCTTATATGTATTCCTCAGAAAACTCACAAAATCTCTACAATACCAAATTCTAGGAAGTTCGTCTATACTAAACCTCAAAGTCTATCATAGGGCTATGTACTCTAATCAGAGTTTATCTAAATCCAGCTTCCAAGGTTAGTACTAAACTGCCTCTGATACCAACTGTAACGCTCAGACCCCAGTTACCTAGAGTCGGTGCATTATTACGTAACATTGTCATGATCAAAAAAGATCATGTATCGAAAGAACAATTAGTTTAGTATCATTGGAAACACAAGATACATTCATAAATGATACATTAAATCATAAAGTGAAAAAATACAATAACATAGTCTCCATAGTCCACACTCATATCCCCTTCAGAATATCCCTGCAGGTCCGTCAAAAAATACTTCTTCACATCCTGAAAAAATTAAAACATTGAAAGGGGTGAGCTCAGATGCTCAGTAAGGATAATATAGAATGGAATCTTTCATAAATAATCATAAACATTTAAGGAAATGTATAACTAAAACAAAAGCCTTTTTAAACATGAACTTCAGCATAATATGGAAAAAATAAAATGAAATAATGCCATTTACTTATTAATAAGTATATTCGACTAGTCGAATAATCACATGAAATATCAATAACAACTTTCATAATGATGGAATGCATAATTCCAAACTATCATAACCACAAAGCCAAGGCCTCGTGCCAAGACTACAAATAGGATTTTGTCAAGGCCTCGTGCCAAGAAACTAGTTTGTCTAATGAGACCTACCAATGCATCGAGGAGCTATACTGGGATCCACCTGTCACTTATTATGTCTAATTCATTCCTCATATGAATAGGTTTAAACATAACATAAACCATAACGTAATCGAATCACATAAAACATGCATAAAGGAAACATAAAATTTCCACATTTCAATCACATGATATCAATACAACACATTGATATAATAAAACCATTTTCAATACCAATATAAAAGAAAAGTAAAACTTGTTATTTATATTATTTTTTTTTAAAACGTTATGGCTTGTAGAGGAAGCCGAAACTCAAATAAGGGTCACGACGGCGGAGAAGTCAATGTCGCCGCATACGTAAGAAAAAACATTTCTTTTTGTCATTTAGTAAAAATGCTTTGTATAAAAATAATGCTTTTGAATAAAATTCAAAGTCAAAGGATTTTATACACCATATAAAAGAACATTGTGTATAAAAAAAATGTGCCTCAATGATAGGAGATTGAGATGATGTTCCTTACCTCATGTCCGACTTGCCTCAATCGTTCTTTAACCTCCTAAATAATAATGTCATTTTCTTACCCAAGTGGCTCCATGGCATCCCCATGTTGACCCATGGATTGTCTTGGTCAGCCATGACTTATCCAATAATAGTAGAAAAGTGTAATGGTAATTTCATATTATTATAACATTATATTTACCTTAAATTATACTAATTACCATTAATTGCGATTATTAAAACTTAAAAGTTACTATTCACCAAAAATTATTTTCATCCCACTGAACCACATTTTTCTTCCTAATTATAACCATTTATGTCGGATTTTTGAAATTCAATTCACAAAAGTGGTAATGTTTCATATAAACGAAAATTAGTTTTTTAACTACCACTTAGTGGTTTCACTATTCATCAAAAATTGAAGTTTTTCAGAAAAATATCAAAAATTCACCCAAAGATATAATTTATATTCAAAATTCAAAAATGCTGTCTATTTTAAAAAATTCCAAACATATAAGTTGAATTGATTAATTTTATAATTAATTCCCTTTGTCAAAACAAATAGCGTTTTTTAAGAAACAATATCAATCAAATGATTGACAATTTTTTATGTCCAATTTCGAAGTGAAATTAATTCTAATGAACACAATTGGATAAAATGGTAAATTTATATTCTAATTATACCTTAAAACCACTAAATTGTATAATTTATCACAATAAATTATTCTGATTAAAAATGTTTATTTTAAGTATTTTTCACTATTCATCGAAAATTGGAAGTTCTTGGAAAAATACCAAAAATTCAACATAGGCTAATTTCGATATTCCAAATCCAAAAATTAAGTCCATTCATAAATATACAATTTATATAGTTTCATAATGTGGGTATTACTATTCATAATGGATACTTTGATTGGTCGCGGTGTGATAGGATCTCGAACTTGCGTACAATGCAAGATATTGCATTATTGAGAGTGAATTGTATCGTGGAAGATTGGGGTGTTACATTCTCCCATACATCAACACATTGTTTCCTAGAAATTATAAAACGTTCTTCAATAATAAAAGGTTGAAAGTAGAAAATAACGTTGTGGAAAACCCACATCAGAAATTAGGTTAATAAAAATATATCTTTAAAAGAATGAAAGCAAAGTAAAAAAGGTCACCTCAGATATCCCATACTAGGATTATATGAAAATATGTATATAGAGGAGAAAAAAACCATCATGGTCTGATAGAGGGTTGTAGAAAACAGGATTATGAGAAAGTTAACTACACGAAAATCACAAACTTGTGATTGGTTAAAAGATCATTGATTCCCTAGTAGGAAAAGTTAACCGACAACGTTTTTGTATTAAGTTACCTTTCATAAATTTCAGGAATTTATTTAATAGATATACTAAGAACGTAAGGAAATATACATACTTGTCATGTAGAATTTCATTCATTAATAAATTTTTACCACTAACCCATCTTTCACTCAAAAAGATAATAGAACTCAAAAATATCGTAATCGTACATGGTTCAAAATATTAACACATACCATTTATATTAGGAAAACTATTTTGTAATAACCAGGGACTTCCTGTAGGCAAGTGGTAGGTAATAATGGCATGTTTCACTATGGTTGTGGGTTCGATTCCTACATCTTTGCCCGACGCGACAGGTTATCCCTCGACCTACAGATTATCCTTTTCTTAAAACTATAGTATTATAATATTACAAAATTATTCATCAGAAATGTATTAACCTTAAACAATACTATCGAATGTTAAATTTAATCCATTCCAACCTTTATAGATACCCAAAATACCTCTATCTAGACTTTCTCTAAAAGGTCTCTAATTTCCAAAATCAATTGTAACATCAGATTCCCCAAACAAAGTAAAGTTTCTCTTATTGTCACATACTTAAAATATGATTACCTTCATCATATTAAAATCCTAATGAAAACAACAAGTACTGTAGTACAATCCTTCTATATATATCACATTATTCTTATAACCATAATATAGTTCTTGAGTCCAAAATCACAAATATAAAAATTATTCAAATTTATTTGTAGTGACAACATAAGCTTGGCTTTGATCCCTTGGCCTTTTCTGAGGTAAGTTTCCCGGATGCTTAGGAAATTCATTTGCATAATTCCCCATTTCCCTACAATTATAGAATTCTACATTGATAGCCTCTTTCGTTCCCTTGCAATCACGAGCCTGGTGACCTTTTTCACCACATTTATAGCAAACTCCGATTCCTTTTAGGAAAGTACCGGGGTGATTCTTCCCACAATTATCGCATAATGGAAAATCCTTCTTTCCATTTTTCCCTTTATCTCTCTCTTGTTCCACCGTTCTCTTCATCTCTTGATTTACATTGTTGTCATAAGACTTATAGAATTCCTTTTCTATCTTGATAGCACACAAGACAATATCGTCGTACGATGAGAAGGATTGTGATACTAAATCTCGACGGAGAAATGGTTTTTACCCATCAAAGAAACGATCAATATTACTTCTTGGGTTACGTATATAATCTGCAGCATTCCTCACTAACCTTGTAAATCTAGACTCATAATTTGCAACATTCTCATCCTCCTTTTTCCTCAGACTCAGAAATTGCCTTTCCATATCTGCTCGATGGTCACGAGGGAAGTATTTTCTATGAAAAGCTCATTGAAATCTCTCCATTCGATACTTGATAGTTCTTCGTATTCCATTGTATTTTGAATTAATGACCACCATTGGTCAGCATCTCCAGTGAGGCGGTAAACTACCATGATAACCTTTTCCATTTCACTACTCCCCAAGCCATGGAATATTTTCTCTAAGGAATTTATACATTTCTCAGCTACTAAGGGATTTTTACTCGCATTGAATATTGGTGGTTATTGCCTCATGAAGTAGTCTAACATTGATCCTCGACATTGTGGATCTGGGTGCTCCATATGATTAAGGTTATTATTCATAACCTACGTGAGTTTTCCCAGTACGGTGATAAGTTGATCATCACCAATTGTATCACCAGCTCCACTATAATTATCTTGAGTAGGATGGAAATCCCTATATGTAGTGTGTGTATTGATATGGGTTCCATTCCTTCCACTATGTTCCATTTCTAAACAATGGCATAAACTAGATCAGTTTATGAATCAAAATACATAATTCGATACTTGTAAAACACTTAACATAAATTTAACTATTTATGGATATAATCCATAATCATAAAAAAATTCTTTGAAGAAGTATATACACATAAACCCTTCATAATTGTTTGTAAGGAAAATGAGAATTATCCTAAGAATATCCCCCAGGATTATCTTAACCAAGAGTGCAGTAAGGCCCATTTTTGTGCACCAGTTCCCATTCTAGTCTAGCTCAAAGCGGTGTTTTTGGGTTTTACCCCTAGGTACATTTATGCCAGAGCTGCCTCTACCTGCTCATATCTAGACAGGGATGTATTTCTCGGAAAACACACAAAATATCTACAATTGAAAAATTCTAGGATGTTCGTCTATACTAATCCTCAAAGTCTATCTTAGGGCTATATTCTCTAACCAAAGTTTATCTAAATATATCTTTCAAGGATAGTACTAAACTGCCTTTGATACCAACTATAACGCCTCGACACCAGTTACCTAGAGTTGGTTCATTATTACGTAACATTGGCATGATCACAAAAGATCATGTCTCGAAAGACCGATTAGTTTAGTAGCCTTGGAAATACTAGATACATTCATAAATGTTACATTACATCATAAAGTGAAAAACTACAATAACATAGTCTCCATAGTCCACGCTCATATCCCCTTCAGACTATCCCTGCAGGTCCATCATAAAATACTTCTTCACATCCTGGAAAAATTAAAACATTGAAAGGGGTGAGCTCAGTTGCTCAGTAAGGATAACAATATAGTGGAAGCTTTCATAAATAATCATAAAAATTTAAGGAAATGTATAAATAAAACAAAATCCTTTTTAAACATGAATATCAGCATAATATGGCAAAAATAAAATTAAATAATTCCATTTACTTATTCACATGGATATTCTACCAGTCGAATAATCACATGCAATATCAATAACCACTTTCATAATGATGGAATGCATAATTCCATACTTTAATAACCATGTAGCCAAGGCCTCGTGCCAAGGCTACAAATTATATTTTGTCAAGGCCTCATTCCAAGACACTATTTTGTCTCATGAGACCTACCGATGGATCGAGGTGCAATAGAGGGCTCCACCCGTCACTTATTAATTCCAATTCATTCCTCATATTAATAGGTTTGAACATATCATGAACCATAACGTAATCATATCACATAAAACATGCATAAAGGAAACATAACATTTACACATTTCAATCACAAGATATCAATAAAACACATTGATATAATAAAACCATTTTCAATACCAAAATGAAGGAAAAGTAAAACATGGTGTTTATTTTTCATTTTTTTAAAGTTATGGCTTGTAGAGGAAGCTGAAACTCAAATAATGGTCACGACGGTGGAGATGTCGTTGTCACCGTATATGTAAGAAAAAACATTGCTTTTGTCATTTAGTAAAAATTCTTCGTGTAAAAATATTCCTTTTGAATAAAAGTAAAATTCATAGGGTTTTATACACCGTATAAAAGAATGTTTTGTATAAAACAAAATATGCCTCAATGAGAGCATATTGAGACGAAGTCCCATACCTCATGTTCCACTTGACTCGATCATTCATTAACATCCTGAATAATAAACTACAGTTAATTTATACTTTATTATGAACCATTTTAAAGTTAATTATTCATTTTATATCACTTAATACCATGTTAATAACATTAAGTAATTATTTATGTTAATAACGGTCGTTTTTTCGATCTTTGTTACGTGAGTCAAACTAAACTTCTTCTAATTACAAGTTATTCATGTGGTAAAATATCCATTATATCCCTAATTATATTCATGATGTAGATATCATATATATAATATGTATACATTTTATACATACATTTATAATATTACATAACATTTAGAGGTAAGAAATGAAATGCACCGTTCATAGAGACGGTAAGTCGTACGTACACATGAACGCTACATTCATTTCTATTTCACATTTAATGGAATTAAATCATAGTGATATAAAGGTAAATTATAATTATAGTATAATATCATATATAATATCATTTACTTCATCCTTTATACATCCCACATATGGCATTAACAATTCAAATCACTTTGAGGGGGCGGTAGTCCGCACTTCCTAAAATGAAATTATCGTGTGTAACTGTAATGGAAATCATAAAGGTATGCCATAAATGAGAAATACATAAGATTATGGAAAACATAAACATAATATATAACATATATAAATATACTGACATCTTAATGGCCACCATGAGAGGTGTTAAAAAAATATTGAACAATCATTTTTTCATGAAGCAGTAATTCACCACACACAGAAATAGTATATTCTTTAACCATTAGGTGAAGGTGTGTGTAAGTGTAAATCAAATACTTCCCATAAAAACATAATAGTATATTTAATATACTGGGTTTGTTACAAAAGTATGGAATAAAAAGATTTTAATGGGTTGGAGAAGAAAAATAAAACAAAAGATCATAAGAGAAGACATTACCTTAAAATCGGGTAACTCCCCTCGGTTTGAACCAAAATGGTTTCTTGAATAGATTTAATCATAAGGTAAGGATTATAGGATAAAGGGAGGAATTTTTAGAAAGTATTTGGGCAGATTTTTCCCGAGCCAAATTGATTTTATGTTGTGTGTATGGTGGTAGAGGTGGGGGCCTTTTATAAGAGGAGAGGAGGGGCACTCTTGAAAAGTCGTGAAATGTTACATTATTTTGAAGTGATTTTCGGATTTCACAGGTCCCAAAATTATATATTTCGTGGATAAGGTGATAAGAGTTCTAAATATAGTCATCCAATAGGTTTTTGACAAGTTTATGTCTTATATTTTACATTATCATTTCATTTTATTTAAATCGTTTATTAATGAGATAATTACTGCATCATCATGGTGTCATAAAACATTTAATTTATATAATGTATAAAAATTATAAAAAAATTTCATCATGTAGGAAATATTTTTATCTTTCCAATTAAAATTTATAGTCTAAATGTTACCTTATATAACCCCATGTAATAATTGTTTTATTAAAACAACACATGTTTGTGAAAATTTTATTTTTACTTTAAATAAAACTTTATTAATGTAATTTTCTTACCCAACTGGCTCCATGGGGTCCCCAAGTTGACCCATGGATTGTCTTGGTCTGCCAGGACTCTTCCAATAAGGTTAGGACAAGTGTAATGTAAATTTCATATTATTATGACATTATATTTACCTTAAATTACACTAATTACCTTTAATCTCCCTTAATAAAACTTAAAAGTTACTATTCACCAAAAATTATTTTCATCCCATTGAACCACATTTTACTTCCAAATTATAACCATTTCTGTTGTATTTCGTAAATTCAATTCACAATAGTTGTAATGTTTCATTTAAACCAAAATTAGTTTTTTAACTACCACTTAGTGGTTTCACTATTCATAAAAAATTGATGTTTTTCAGAAAAATACCAAAAATTCACCCTAAGATATAATTGATATTCTGAATACAAAAATGATGTATATTTTAAAAAATTACAAAAATATAAGTTTCATTAATTAATTTTATAATTAATTCCCACCGTCAAAATAAATAGCGTGTTTTTAAGAAACTATATCAATCAAAAGACTGACAATTGTTTATATCCAATTTCAATGTGAAATTAATTAAAATGACCAACATTTGATAAAATAGTAAAATTATATTATAATTATACTCTAATACTACTCAATAGTATAATTTATCAATATAAATTATTCTGATTAAAAATGTTGTATTTAAGTATTTTTCACTATTCATCGAAAATTGGAAGTTCTCGAAAAAAATACCAAAAATTCAACATAGGCTAATTTCGATATTCCGAATCCCAAAATGAATTCCATTCTGAAAAATAAAATTTATATAATTTCATAAAGTGGGTATTAATATTCATAATGGCTACATTGATTGATTGCGGTGTGTTAGGATCTCAATCATGCGTACAATGCAAGCTATTGCATTATTGAAAGAGAATCGTACCGTGGAAACTTGGGGTGTTACATATATAGGGTTCTAGATAATTTCAATTTGGTATGATATAAAATAGTCACAACACACATAGTATTAAAAAAATATCATTCAACATAATCAAGGCCCCAAATGGCCAGAATATTTAGTAAAGTGTACAACAAGTACAATCATAATATCAATCATAACAATGTCTTATAAAAACATGTGATTTTCATTCCTATTACCCTTTTTAAATTAATTAATATGTATTAATTTTGATTAAACTATCTCCATAAAAATAAAAAAAAAACCCTCTCCACATTATACACATAAATAGAATAAAAAGTTAATTGTCTAGCAAGAGGAAAGAATCTTATGTTGAGTCGCTACATCAAAACAGGAGGATTGAAAGATGTAACTACAACTACAAGTGACATGAACCATAGAAAAAGGTTACATGAAACCAAGGAATGTCTCATGAATGGATCATATCATGTGAAATAATGTGGAATGTGATGAAAGGTTGGATATTTGTCATTGGAGTAGAAAAATATATAATGTTTGGATTTCAAATCTCAACATATTTTATTTACTATATTTTTAGGATATCATTTAATTCCATATGAATGTATTCATTTATATCTGTGATCATCACATAAAATGAGGTGTATAATTACCCATTAATAAAGAAAATTTAATTAATATATATTTATAGTGCTGAAGGACTCACAAGGTTGTTTCCATTCGACTACAAGAAAAATTCCATGTGGCCAAAATTCCATGTAACCAAAGCCCCATGTTAACATTTTTCATGTTTTCAAACCCACAAGATAGATTAAATCCCTATTAATCCCAAATCCATACATAACTAAACAATCTAGGTAGCTAAACAACCCATGTAGTGAAAATCTATACATAGTTGAACACCCCACATAGATGAACTCCCCATGTATGCAAACTCATCATGTACCCAAACTCCCCATGAAGTTAAACTCCCCAAGTAACGAATTGAGAATTATATCCAAATCCTCAAAACTGACAATTTAATCATGTATTTGATTCGTTTGGGCTATAATAAATTTATAAAAACATGGGAAAGAAGTCCCTAGAAACCCTCTAAAATCCTCCCTTCCTACTCCAAACACCTCTGTACATCCCCCAAATTCCTATACCACTAGATTTCTGCAATTTAACAGGATGTATGGTCTAGTATATTACATTATATACCTATCAATCAATAATCTTCCTCATGAATCAAAACCAACCCACAATGAATGAGATAAAAGTTCTAAACCACCTCCCCTTGAGATACATATGAAGGATCTCTTCATGATTGAAACCCTACAACCAACCAAAAACTCAAATCAAAAGCCTCCTATCGACCTCCAAACCACTTGAATAACCAAATAATATTCCACACAACCCAAAACAACAACCTCTACAACCAACTAACTACAACAACCTAAACATATGAATTAGTGAATTTTTTCATTCATGTGAAGATATTATCTACTCAAGGTGACACTGAATCATGCACATGGGATAAATCATATCAAAATATAATGTCTCTGAACATGGATGCATGTCCTCCCATTTTCATGTGTTGGAGTTTTATCAAACATCATGCACCAATAAAACATCTCATCTCAAAAATAAAATTGGATCCAACATCTTTAATCAAATACCCAATAACCAAAATCATGGAATTCAATCTCCTATAATAAAGATATTATTTTCTTGCAGAGGAACTAACTCTCCATCATGGTTTCAATATCGTCATAGTATAACATGTTCAAATTATGGAGAAAGATTCCCATTATTTGTGTTCTATTTTTTTAACCACACCTCACATAAGGAAAACAACATGAACTACCATACATTATGAAATAAATGTAAAAAGAGGTATACAAGTAACTGTGCATACCTTGAATAATATATGTCCCCTCTATAAGTTCAAATCCCACCACCTATAATTAACAACATATTTATCCTATAACTCTTTTTTGGTGGCCACCACTATAACCACTCTCTATATTAGGTCCTTGATCACAAGGGACATTCAATGGTCTATCTCCACAAGCTCTATCTACTCATTATAGAGCATATTCCTACCGCCACTAATACTAAAATGAACATTCTAGAAACTGAAAGTGGAACTATAGCTAAAAAAACTATCTCTATAAAGATGATCTTGAAGATCCACTGGGTATGCTTCTAGAAATGGTCATGAACCCCTTGAAAAATAACTCTGACCCCAAGCCCTTGGAAAAGGCCTAGAAACTACTTACCACTAGAGACTGGAATGTATGTTTTTAAGCACAACTCCTAACTGGTCAATACCTTGATGTCCCAATTCTTAGGACCTGTTTGTAATAGATATACTTCTTGAGAAACCATATCTAATCCCCTCTCACGGTATACCATTTCATGGGTGAATCCACTTGTTCACATACTCTTCATGACGAACTTCCAAGTTCATTGCCAACATAAAAAGAGTAATTTCATACGGGATTGAAGGATAGAGTTCCTTTTCATGATGTCTCTCATGAGACTCTTCATTCTTAAAATGATATGGGGAAAATCATTGAATATTCTTAAATGTGATACATATGTCCCACAATAAAATACTTCCTTATGAAAGGGAGAGTAGGTCCTATCACATAAATACCTTCATGTTCAATGAAAGAATAATTTCCTAGAACTCTTTATAAAATTTGACACATGGAACATGTTCCACCTTCCACTAACCCAAATACTGCATCCACTATGGACATGTATCTCTTCACATCAGAAAAAATTCAAAAGGGACATAGTACCCTACTAAGTTTCAGATAAAATTGAAGGCAATATCAAGATTCTCTAACAGTTTCTCTAACAAATCATCTTAAACACTTACCTTATTCTTCAAAAATTCCAATAATTGAAATGAATAAAATTTACTTTTACACAAATCATAATGCTAAACTAGCTCATCTTTCTGATGATAAATTGGTGTAGCTTCTTGAATATCCATTTAATGATCCATATATGTATGATTACCCAGATCCATTGCTCCAAAGGGAATCAAGAATATCATAATCAGAGATGTATGGTATTTTATTATTATTTATTATTTAATTTTACTCATATAAAAATTCAAAAAACCAAAATCACCAAAATCAAAAAATAACACACGTCATCATGATTCATGTACCACTATAAGGTCACTACCTTGCAAGCAGGTACACCTCACTTGGTCTTTCAAAAATATCGTATTTTATTCAATGGATTATGGTGGTGCTAAATTCCCATGTCCTATTCAGTCTCCCTAGACTATGTCACATACCATGGTCAATTAGCACTATTATGATACCACCCCATAAAATCCTCATAGTTCCTAACTACATTCCCTATTCTATCTCTCAACCATTATCATCTAAAACCATTATATCATGACCCATAACCTCCAATGTTACCCCTCCTAACCTATAAATAGAGATTGGGGATAATGATCCCCCATGTCCCACCTCTAATAGGCCATGAGTTAGAGTCTAGAATAAAGGGTGCATAAATATCACAATATTGAAGGAATTATGTCCTATAATAAAAATAAGATTAAGAGATAAGATTTTATAAATGAAAGTAACATCATGATAAATATAAAATAATTATAAAAACCATCCCACAATCCATGGATAAATAAGGTTGATATAGATAAAAGACTCCAATATAAATACCCAAAAGAAATGTTAAAGGAATGACACAATAACTATCCCATGTTATTTAATATTAATTTCATGAATGGTCCATAGATTCCTCCAAGAAGCCAAAAAAATTAGTTTATATATGTTGGGTAGGAATACAAGTACACTCAATAGGAAGACCATAGTCTCTCATTCACAGTGTAATGAAGGATACTGATGCACTTTTGAAAAAAAATACTTGAACCAAGACACACCTATACATGAATAATAAACAAAATCATCCTCACCATGGATCACTCAACAAATATTTCCTCAATGTATAGTTGAACAATAAAAATCATAAATATAAATGTCACCCAACACCGCTTTGCTAGTAGGAAAAAAATCTCAGACCCCAACTACGTACATCATGGTGCTCCAACCACCTGTCTATATCACATGATACCATGAACCCCACATGAAAAATACCCTCGAATCTCACTAAAAACATTTATCCAAAAAGAATCTTGGGTGTAACTAAACATCAGAAAATCAGAGCTGTATGATATTGAGAATGTGGAGTGCATCAACCTCAAGTCCTCCCCTTACAATGCATAACCCCCATCATGAATCATATCATCATCTCACAAAAAAACATGGTTCAAAAACACTTTACTCACCTAAATACACCATTCCACCACCCCACAATAACAATCATACCACACCACACCCAAAAACCATGGTCACCACCCCACAAGAAAGGTCATATCACACCTCACCCAAAACACCTAGTCCATCTAATCACATATCGATAGTGGAATGCTTAGCTTTAATCCATCACAACCCATGAATGTTTTCATATCATTGAAGAATGAGTGGGGATGTGAATGTAGCCAATAATCCTTCTTCCCCACAAGAATTTTGGGTAAAACACCCCTAAAATATTTGGTTCTTATCACTAGGTTCTCAAAATCTGTAGGGTTCATATAAATGATACAAGGAACATGAAATTTATATATATATATATATATATATATATCTATATCTATGTGTGTGTGTGTATCTATATATATTTATATATATAATCCAAACACAATCCCATCTTATGGGTTTAAAATAATAACTCACCACCTCACAAGATTCCACAATTATACTACAAAAACTATACATAAGACACAACATATGAAACACACGATCCATAAGCCACTCCACACATTTTGTAAACATTTCACTAATTCCTTGATTGTAAATACTAATTTGTTCCACACCATTATATTTCATTCATTATCCATTCACATTCCATAAACCCAACCAAAACCCTAGTCGTCCCACTTTCATTTTTATAATTTCACAATCTGTTATTGTATGGGTATCTATCATTATCGAACAAACAAAATGTATCACAACACAGTAGCCTAAAAACTACATCCACATATACCTATTAACACATCACAACAAGTTTTGTATCCCCATTGAATAACATCAACATAATCACTATAGTAACCCATCTACACCACCCCATAACACATCTCTATATACCACATCACAACCACATATGACAGTGACACCTCGCATCAACACACCCCATCTCATCTAGCAAAATAAAATCCTTTCCCATACCCCACATGGAAATAAATATCCACAATACACAACATCTACCAGCAAAAAATTCTAAATTATAAACCATTGAATATCTTCAGATTTTTCTTAGGAGATATTATCACCTTCACATTATTATTTTGTTTCATTCTCACAAATTACATATACCTAGGGGAAACCATTTTCTCAGATTAATATATGTGGTTAGAAAATTTTCATCTGGGGTGATTTCAAACAATCAAAACAAACACGATAGGAAAAAAACATATCATCAATAGTAAACAAGGCCCCCAACAGCCATACATACCTGTAAAAAATTATGCCTATACAATAACAAAAAATCATAACAAAATAATGGAAAACATGTGACTCACATTCCCCTACACCCTTTTATATTTTTTTATCCAATTAATTTATATTTATTAATACGGATGAAACAATATTTGTATTTATAAACAAAAGAAACCATGCCCACATGATACACAAAAAGATATATGAGAGTGTTACCTAACTAGAATAAAGAGGACACACTCGACTCACTACACAAAAATAGGGGGCACACATAAGATAGAATTGATGTTGGAAGGAACTCAGCCCATGGAAGAATGATTTTATGACTCTTGGGAGAGACTCAATAAGTTATCTTCTTAAGACTAATTATTCATAAAGGAATAAATGGTAGCATATTCATCTTTAGAGAAGATAGGTATAGAAAGGTTTGGATTTTATATTTCCATTTATTTAATTTAAAATATATTTTGGATCACGTTAAACTCCATGTGGAAAGAATCAATTGCATTCATGGTCATTATAGAAAATCAAGGGTATATAATCCTTGATGAAAAATAATTTATTTTCCCTAGATTCAAGCTACTGAAGGGCTTGTATGGTTTTTTCAATGAGACATCTGGAAGAATTTCATGTGGCTTAAAGCCCACATAATTCAATCCCCTTGTAACCATTTTTAGGTAGCCAAAATCACCATGTGGGAGAAATACCTTGGTAGAAAACTCCCCATGTAGTCTAACACTCCACATATATGAATTTAAAATGTAGCCAAACATCACATATAGATTAACTCCCCACATATCCAAACCCCCCACTTTCCATCTATCCAGACTCCCAACCTAGTTGAACTCCCTACATAGTTTATTTCTTAACATAGTGGATTCCTCAGTCATGATGATTTTTTCGTATAGATTATTACGTTGGCCTATAACAACATTATAAAAGCAAGGTGGGATTCCTCATGTACCCTCTAAACTACTCCCTTCCTCTTAAAAACACATCTAGACTTCCCCTGAATACCTCAACAAATATATTTCCATCAATGTAATAGTCCTGAATATTTGGCCCATTACAAAAATAACCAATGTAGTTCATGGGTTTTCTATAACCAAAGAAAATAATAGGTAATTTAATTTAATCAAAAATTAACTTTCATTATTAGAGTATTGGTTTGTTACACTCCAAACAACAACAACTTCATTACTTAAAACTTTTCAATTGGATTTAGTAGTTTTATACTCCCAGTATCCCATATAGGAGCCTCAGTCTTAGTATCCTTCATTCCCACATTTTTAGGTATATTTGGATTATGATGAAACACCATCCAATGTAGTGGTATACATTCCTTTATTCCCTCACATAGAACACCTATAATCCAAGTATCACCATTTTATTTATCCATTGAATCACACCCATGTTATAGACTTACTCTATGTGATTCTATTCTTTTTTTCATTTATCCTATCAAATAATATTTTTTTATCCTTGTAAAGAAGTATTTCATGCTATTATATTTCCCAAATCCATCATATGTTAATCAGCTTTGTGATACGTATCATATGTACCTCTTTTATTATTATATGTTTGTTACTTCTAGTAGTGAATATGCTATAAACATTTGGAGGCTGAACATCCTGAGATATAAAATGTGTAACAAGAAAATTTTATCCCTCATCATTATACCCTAACTACTAATCCCAACATAAGCTGATATCATTAATTCCATATTTAAATAATTTTGGTGTGAAATATAACTTCCCTTCTAGATCATTACCATGCATCCACCCCTGTATAGTATGGAATCCCTAGCTCACTGCCATCTATTTCATTGTAATTGGTTCCACTAACTATTCTACACATTCCAAAAATTCTATAGCAAAATAAATTCTATCTCTAAATATTGGTTGCAATGTGTGGGGAATATACACCCAGTAATGTTGTTCATGTCACATTCTATGAATAGTGTAGAAAGTTTCATTTTCACTAATTGAAGATTGTGGAATAATTATTTCCATAGTGTATAACACTATTACAACATGTGGTACCATCAAACTCATCACTTATATAACTATAAATTCTGAATTGCATACTCTACTAGGCAGAAAACGTGGAATGTTCATGTACATCTTCTCATATGGACTTCCACTACTATTAGTGCACCACTTTCACCTAAGAAAAGATTTTTATAGAAATTAGTTGTTCATTTATCTCAATAGCGTATGATAAGAATCACCACTCCATCTTTATCTCATCTGTATTGTAACATACCAGGTAAATAAAGAATAAGAGATTTTCATACATATTAATATTTGTAAATTAAATATTAATTTTCCTTTAAAAGTGTTTCTATGTTCGATAGAGTGCCTGATATGGAACAACGAGTTTCTTTGAGATCTAATGTAGCACACTAATAATATTATCTTATTATTTTAAATGGATGTTAACTCCTTGTTGTTGTATTGGAGGGAATGAACAAAACTATCTACAATATGATTATACATGTTTTTTAAATGTATTTTCTTTTTTCCCACAAAAGTTAGAGGATTAAAATGTGAAGGAATCTAATTTTAAGCATAATTTATATTAAAATGTCAATTAAGAACATTTTAATTGTGATGACTCTTTAAATATAGTTTTGGTACCTTTAATACATTCTATTTGACCAAGTAAAATCCTTCTTTAGAATGGGGACATCAAAAAAAAATTGTGTAAATTTTTGGAATTTTTCCGATCAACTTCATTTTTAATGAATAGTGAAAAATATTGTATTTTAATTCAAAATAGCATTTTAATCTAATTTATTTTTATGGTTATATTATATTTTTAATTATTTTTAATGTGTAATTATAATATATTTTTACCATTTAATCCAATTTTTTACATTGGACTTAATTAGACATGGAATTTGGATATAAACAAATGACAATATTTTGATTGTTATTCTTTCTTAAAGACACACTATTTGTTTTAACAATGGGAATTAATATTAAATTAATTAATGAAACTTATATGTTTATAATTTCTTAAAATATTTATCATTTTTGATTTTAGACTATCAAATATATATTAGGCTGAATATATGGTATTTTTCTGAAAAACATCTATTTCGGATGAATAGTGAAACCACTTAGTAGTAGTTAAAAAAATGGACTTTTAAATTTAAATAAATTTTTACCACTTCTATGAATTGAATATTGAAAATCTAACATATATGGTTGTTATTTTTAAGTAAAATTTGGTTCAATAAAATGAAAATAATATTTGGTGAATAGTAAATTTTGACTTTTATTTTACCACGGTTAAAGGTAAGTAGGGTAATTCAATGTAAAACGAATATTATAATAATTAAAAATTACCTTACCACTTGTCCTAACCTTATTTTATAAGTAATGGACAACCATTTCCATCCTTGGGTCAATTTTGGGACCCCATGGAGCCACTGATGAATGATAATGATACTTTAGATTAATTAATTTAAAGTAAAGGGTAAAATGACATAAACAAAAATAATTTAGTAAACTAATTTTTATATGGTGCTATATAAGATATCCTTTAGACTATAAATATTATTTTTAAATATAAAAAAAATTCTTACATCATTGTATTTTATTTATAATTTTTAGACATCGAATAAATTAAATTATTTACAACACAATAATGATGCAATGTTTACCTCGTTAATGAATCATTTAAATATATATGATTATAAATAATAAAATTATATTAAAAACCAATTCAATTATTACTGAGAAATTTTATTTCAACCTTGAGTCATCTTATATTCGACTCTAATGATTTTTGTACCTTTTGAATCTAAATATCATTATATAATAAAATAATATTTTCAAACTTTTATAAAGATCACCTCCTCCGCCTTATAAAAAGAGACCATTTCTAAACAAGTCCCCACCTCTCAAGCATTTTGGTACGTCCAAAAACATCCCAATTACGCTCCCTACATCCCTCTCTTCCACCTAGAAGACTTACCTTAGGCATAAGGCACTTCAACAATCCATTTTGGTTCAAATCAAAGAGAGTTACTCAAATTAAAGGTAAAGGTTTATCTTAACATATTTTCTTTTATATTACTTATCCATCCCCATTAATCTCTTTATTCCTTTATTTTATAACAAAAAAGTGTCCTAAATATAACATGATGTTGTTATGAGATTTATTTGAACTACACTTTCACACACCTCCATCTAATGGGTGAAGAACATATTGTTTCTGTGGATGGTCAACTAATGCCTCAGGAAACGATGATTTTTGATTATCTCATACTGCCTCTAATGGTTGCCCTTAATATGTAACTTTATTTATATATGATATATATTATGTTTTTGTTTTATTTATTCTTCTGTATTTTTTCATTTATAGAATATCTTTATGGTTTCCATAATGGGTAAACGTGATAATTTCATTTGAGGAAGTGTGGTCTATCACCCCCTCAAAGTGATATGACTCTTCAATCCCATATGTGGTATGTATAAAGGATAATGTTAATTACATTATATGATATTATAATGTTATTATAATATACCTATGAATCATTATATTTAATTCCATTAAAATAAGAAATAAAAATGGAAGTAGCGTTCATGTGTACGTACGACTTATCGTCTCCTTGAACAGTACATTTAATTTCTTACCTACAAATTTTATTTACTATTATAAATAAATGTATATACTGGATATATATGATATATATGATATTTATTTCTTTAACATCATTATGGATATAATTATGTTTTGACTATGTGAACAAATTGTTACTATATGGTGTTCTTTTACGACTCAAGTACAAAATATCATCAAAACGAACATTATTAACTTGAATGTTTTCATAATGTATATAACAAGGAAATAAGTGATATAAAAGGAATAAAATACTATAAAAGGGTTCTTAAAGAAGTATAAATTAATTTTATATTATTATTCAGGATATTCAAGAACGAACGGTTCCATTCGAACATGAGGTAAGAGACTTCATCTCATTATACTTTCATTGAGGCATATTTTGTTTTAATACAGGACTTTCATTTATATGATTTATAAAAACCCTTGACTTTTCAATGGGCATATTTTTCTACGAATTATTTTACTAAATGAAAAAAAGGAGGGTTTCTTTAAACATATGCGGTGAAAATGACATTTCCAGCACTGTGAGTATTATTTGTTCTTTGGCTTCCATAACAAGTCGTAATGGTTTTTTTCAAGGAAAATAAAGGACATATAGTATTTTAGGTATTTTGGTATTGAAAAGGGTTTTGATAATGTATTTTTATGTCAATATATTTATGTGATATACTGTTATTCAAATTTGGAAATGTTTTTTTCCCTTTTATATGTGTTTTATGTGTTATGATTTTATATTGGTACTTGGACATTTGATGGCTGGTTATGTGATAAACCAAATGACTGGTGGTTTCGTGATAAACCATGATGGTTGGTTACATTATAACCTCAAATTCATTGGGAATGGAAGTTGACCGTATGGTTATTCCATTTAGTGAGATGTGTGGAAGTCTACTGTATGGTTATTCTATTTAATTATGTTTATGTCCCAAGTTACCTTTATACGTTATGTGTTCTCTATATGGGTTTTATGATAATATTTTGGTTACAAAAGGGTATGTAGTGAAATTTTATTCATTGAAGAGTATTTACTACTTTATAAAGGTGAGAAGTATTACTTGTGTTAAAGTATTCATGGTTTACTTGTTGTTTTGAAAAAACTAACAGTTTTAAATCTTTCTGTATCCCATACTTAGATTTTTATGCTCATCCCAAGTTTTTGAATTTTTTTTCACAGGACATAATGTAGAATAGGTTCAAGGATGGGATCATGGAAAAGTAATTCTATCTTCAACATGGAACTAGACATGACTCTTTTTTTCAAGAGTTCTTATCTTGTGAAAAAAATAGAATCTAAGTAGAAGTGTCTACTTTGTATTTTTTTAAATGAAATGTAATAGTTGTGGCCTAACTCTCTAAAACTCTTAACCTTAAAAGATCCTTAATGTGAATTATTCATTTAATTCATGATTATGTATGGTTTTAAGGTCAGGTCCTTATAGTTTTTATCAGAGGTCAGTTTAGACAACATTATGAGTTAGGATATTGTTAATTAAATGTTAATAAATTAATTTATGGTAATATTGAAATGATATAGAATTAACTGATTACCATATTTCATAGCTTAAGATATTTATGTGTTCAGAATGGTTTTCCATAGAGGAAATAGGGAAGCTATGTTGGGATGACATTAGGACGAAGACACCCTTCCAAATCAGCAACTTGAGATGGTTGGAATCAAAACAGAAGAGTTTTTTTGCCATGATGGCACAATTGAATTAGGATATATATGGTGGTGGTATCCATGAAATATATTGACCAAATCAACTGCAGAGTAACATGTCAATAGTGGATCATTTCATGAGGCATCATCTCCCATCATTCTGAGGATCATCTGAACATGTGTGAGTGGAAGGTCGGATAAAAGCACTGGAGAAGATTTTTTATGTCAAGGGCTGTTCAGAACATCAAAAGGTTAGTATCACTATTTTCCTTTTTGGAGGTGTTGTTGATCAGTGTTGGTCAATGGTGGAAACTATCATGGATAGTGAGTAGATTTATGCTCCTGATTGGGATGAATTCAAATGTATGTTTCTTGAGAAATTTTTTCCTAAGGTTTTTTTTTCTTCATATGGAAAACAAATTCCTAGAATTAAGGCAGGATGATGACTCAGTGGATTCTTCTAAAGAAATATTCACTCGACTGGAAAGGTATGCTCTAAATGTTATCTAAGATATTGATAGTAAGATAAATAGATTTTACTCAGGACTGAGCCATGATATCGAATAGAATTAGCTTCTTGTGAGTTCAATAGTTATGAAAAACATGTTTAATGTGCGGAGAAGGAGGAAATTGAGTTTGTCGATGATCAGATGTTCGTAGAAAAACAGCAGAATTAGAGGTCCAGTTGGCAGGAAAAAGGAAATAATTAATCATAGAAGCCTAGAGGTAAGAAAATTAAATATCCAACTTGTGAGAAGTGTGTTAAAAGGGATCCTAGATAATGTTTATCAATGCCTTGAAAGTAATTACATTGTGGTAAGTCGGTCATATTGCTCGTAACTATAAGGAAGATGATCAAGTAGGGAATAGAAATCCATCAGTAAGATATTTTAAGTGTACTGAAATGCATCATTATGAAAATGAGTGTCCAGTGAAGAACTCAAATGAGGGAAAGTAGCCATACTACAAGAAGAAAGGGATGATGAAATTCTTGAAACTATATCAGCAGATGTTGGGCCATCAAACGAAGTAGTATCAGGTACACTTGTTGGTTGTTCAGATTATACCAATGTGTGGTTTGATTCTGTGTCTACCAACTATTTCATTTCTGAGAAATTTTCTTATAAATTAGGAATTCCATATCTAGATATGAATACAAAAAATATGGTAAAAAAACCTTGAGGAAATTTTGAGTCAAAAAGAAAACATAAGAACCATCGTGTCCTTGTGTGTGGGAAGAATCTACCTGCAAACCTTATTGTTTTGCCTCTAGTATAGTTCGATGATATTTTGGGCATGAATTTGTTGTCTGTTTATCAATATAAGATTTACCGCATAGAAAAAGTGCTTTCATTTCAAAAAGATTTTCATTTTTTGTACAAGATTGAACCGTTGACTTTGATAACATATTAGGAAGCTGAGAAACTAGTAAAATATAGAAATGAATGTTACCTTGAACATATTTTTGAAAATAACGGAACTGTTCAGGTTAATGATGTGCCGGTGGTAAATGAGTATCTTGATATTTTTCCCTGACTAGTTTCCTAGTATTATACATGATCAAAAAGTTGAATTTATTGTAGACTTAGTTCCTGATGCTAAGCCAATTTCAAAACCCCCTTATCAAATGGCTCAAATTTAGCTTTTAGAGTAAAAGATGCAATTGAACGAGTTATAAAATAAAGGTTTCAATCAACCTAGAACATCACCATGGTGTGTTCTTGTCTTGTTTGTGAAAAATAAAGATGTTTCAATTAGAATTTTCATTATTATAGATCATTGAATAACATCATTGTTAAGAACAGGTATCCTTTTCCTCATATCGATGATTTGTTTGATCATCTCCAGGGAGCTCAATATTTTTCAAAGATTGACTTGAGATAGGGGTACCATCAGTTGAAAGTAAAAGAAGAAGACATTCTAAAGACTGTGTTTCATTATATATATGTCCATTATGAATTTTTAGTTATGCCTTTTGGTTTAACCAATGCACCTACTGTATTCATGGATCTGAGGAATAGAATTTTCTGTTAGTTCTTGGATATTATTGTTGTTCTATTCATTGATGATATTTTGGTTTATTTTAAAAGTAAATAGGAGCATGAAATTCATTTAAGTGTCATCTTGAAAAACATAAAAGAAATGAAACATTATAGGAAATTCAGAAAGTGTGAATTTTGGTTACAAAAAATTTCGTTCCATGGTCACAATGTTTCAAAAAATGGAATAAATGTTGATCCTGCTAAAACAAAAGTTATTGAATAATGGCCAAGGCCCACAAATATAACTGATATCTGTATTTTTTTGGTTTGGAAGGTTATTACAATAGGTTTGTTGAGAAATTTTCATGGTTATCTAGTCCAATGAACAAGTTAACTCGAAATGGTGTTATGTTCATTTGGGAAAAAAGAATGTGATGATTGTTTTCCGGAATAGAAAAGAATATTGGTTAATGCTCCAGTTTTGGCACTGCCTTCCAGAAATGGTGATATTGTTATTTACAAGGATACTTCATTGAAAGTACATGGATGTGTCCTTATGCATAATGATCAGGTAATTTCTTATGCTTCACATAAGTTGAAACCTCATGAGTTAAATTTACCTACACATGATTTGGAATTAGCTGATGTTTTTTTTCTTTAAAAATTTGTAGGCAACCATTGTATGGAGTAAAATGTGAAATATATACTGACCAAAATAGTTTAAAGTATATTTTCACATAGAAATAATTGAACATCAGAGAGATGAGATGGCTGGAATTAATCAAGGATTAGGATTACACGATCCATTACCATACAAGAAAAGAAAATGAAGTGGTTGATGCTTTGAGTCGAAAAAGTAATGTCTCATTAACCATGGTATGTTTGGAAAGTTATCGTTCGGTTTTTGATTTGATGATATTTTTCATAGAATATTTTGGTGTAGGAAATTGTTCTATTTTGTTTCAGGTGTCATTGAAATCATCTCTATCAAAAAAAATAAAGAAAGTGCAGATAGAAGAGAGTGAGTTGTAGAAAAAGGTAGAGTTGGTTCTGAAGGGTTTTTTTATAGATTATAACATTTATAATGATTGTGTTTTGTGTTTTGGGAAGATATTATGTGTGTCTTGTGATTCATAGTTGAAGAATGAGTTGTTATGTGAAGCTCATAGTTCTCTGTTTTCTGTTCATCCTGGTAGTACTATGATGTACAATGATCATCGATAGTATTACTAGTGTAGTGGAATGAAAACAGATATTTCTAATTTTACTGTGATGTTCTTGACTTGTTAGCAGGTTAAAGTAGAGTTGAAGTTACGGAAAGGGATTCTTCAGTCTTTACCGGTTCTAGAGTGGAAATGGAAAAATATATCCATTAACTTTTTTGTGGTATTACCGAAGAGATCTCTAGGTAATAATGAAATTATGATTATAGTTTATAAAGTGACTAAATCTGCTCATTTCCTTCCTATTCGAGATACTTTGCCCCTAGATCAACTTTCTCGGTTGTTTGTTAAAGAGACTGTCAGGTTACATGGAGTTCCCCTCTCCATTATATATGTTCATGATCCCAGGTTTACATCTAAATTTTGGAAAGGCCTTCATAAGTCATTGGGTACTGAATTAAATATTACTACATATTTTATCCTAAATTAGAAGGTAAGTCAGAACAATCAATTCAGACCTTGGGGGATATGCTACGTGGTTTCTCACTGGATTACTAGGGAAGTTGGGACCAACTTCATTCTTTGGTTAAATATACTTATAATAACAGTATTCATTATAGTATACAGATGGATCCATTTGAGGCATTATATGAAAAGCGTTGCCGAAATACAGCTTTTTGGGATGAACTAGGTAAAAGAAAGCTGATGGGACCAAAATTGGTTGAAGAGATGGCCGAGAATGTTGAGTTGATTTAAAAGCACATGAGAACAGCTCAGAGCAGATAGAAAATTTATACGGATAACCGGAGGAAGGATATTTCTTTTGAGGTAGGTGATCATGTATTTCTCAAAGTTTCTCCATGGTAATGTGGGATGTGTTTTGGTAAGAAGGGAATATTGAGACTGAGGTTCATTGGATCTTCTGAAATCCTGGATAAAATGTTATCATTTGCATACAGATTGGATTTACCTCAAAGTTTATCCCAGGTACACAATTTTTTTCATGTATGATGTTGAGAATGTTTATTCCAGACCCATATCATATTTTGAAACGAAAGTTAGTTCATTTGGAAGTTAATCTCTCGTATAAGGAACAACCAGTCCAGATTCTTTACCGAAGAGGGAAAGTGTTGTGGAATAAGTTAATTCACCAGGTAATGTTTTTGTTGAAAATACATAAGGTTGTAAGGCTACTTGGGATTCTGAGAATGCTATGAGGGATAAAAACCCCCACTTATATTGATAAGTGAATAAAAATTGTGAGGATGTAATTTCCCAAAAGGGGGGAAGGATGCAACATTCCAGGTAAATGAAGAATAAGAGATATTCATAATTATTAATATTTGTAAATAAAATATTAATTTTACTTTAAAAGGTTTTCTATGTTCGATAGTGCACCTTATAAGCAACAATGGGTTTCTTTGAAATCATACATTTCACACTAATGATATATTATTATTAATTTAAATAAAAGTTAACTCCAAGCCGTTCTTTTGGTGGTAATGAAAAAAACAAACTACAATATGATTATACATGTTTTTTAAATGTATTTACTTTTATCCAATAAAAGTTAGAGACTTAAAATGTGAATGAATCTAATTTAAACCATGATTTACATTAAAAGGCCAATTTATCACCTTTTAATGGAGAACACTCTACAAATATAGTATTGGTAACTTTAGTACATTTAATTTTACCATAGAAAATCATTCTTTTGAATGGGGACATAAAAATTTACTTATTTATAAATTTGTTTAATTTTTTTGATAAAGTACATTTTTTAATAAATAGTGAAAAATATTGTATTTTAATTCAAAACTGTGATTTAATATAATATATTTATATGGTTAAATAATATTTTTAATTGGTTTTAAATTTTAATTAGAATATATTTTTACCATTTAATCCAATGCTGGTCATTGTAATTAATTTCACTTGAATTTGGACATAAACAAGTGTCAATCTTTTGAAAGTTATATTTTCTTTAAAACACGCTATTTTTTTTAACAAAGGGAATTAATTATAAATTAATTAATGAAAATTCTATGTTTAGAATTTGGTAAAATAGAAATCATTTTTGAACTTGGACTATCAATTATAGATTAGGCTGAAATTTTGGTATTTTTCTGAAAAACTTCATTTTTTGATGAATAGTGAAACTACTTAGTAGTAGTTAAAAACAAACTTGTTCATTTAAATGAAATTTTACCACTTATTTGAAATGAATTTTAAAAATACAACATATATGGTTGTTATTAGTATATAATATTTGGTTCAATAAGAATTAAATAATTGTTCGTGAATAGTAACTTTTGACTTTTATTTTCCATAGTTAAAGGTAAATACGGTAATTAAAGATAAAAAAATATTATAATAATTAAAAATTACATTAACACATTTTCTAAACTTATTAGATGAGTAATTTGTAGACATCGATTAAAAAATACATAAACAGAAATCTTTTAGTATATTAAATTTTATATGGTATTATATTAGTTAACAATTAGACTATAAATATTCGTTGAAAATATAAAATGACTTCATACATCATGGTATTTTTTTAAATTTGTAGACATCGATTAAATTAATTTTTTTACCACATAATAATGTTGTAGTGTTTACATCATTAATAAATCATTTAAATAAATAATATTATAAATATTAAAATAAATTCAAAACCTGTACAATTCATATTGGATGATTTTATTTCGGCCATGAGTCATCTTATATTCGATTATAATGATTTAGGGACCTTTATAAATCAAATATCATTATATAATAAAATAATATTTTCACACATTCATAAAGTGCCCCTCCTCCCCCTTATAAAAGGAGTCCATTTCTAATCAATTCCACACACATATCAAGCCTTTTGGATCATCCAAACTATGCCCAACTAAGCTCCCTACATCCCTCTCTTCCACATATAAACATTACCTTAGGCATAAGGAACTTTAACAAACAATTTTTCTTCAAACACAAAAGAGTTACCCAAATTAAAGGCAACAGTTTATCTTAACTTCTTTTATTTTATTTTACGTCATAAACCCCTGAACTCTTTTTATTACTTTATTTTATAACAAAAATAGTATCCTAAATATACTAGGATGTTTTTATGAGAATTATTTGAACTAAACATACACACACCTCCTTCTAATGAGTGAAGAACATATTGTTTATTGGATGGAAAACTAATTCCTCACGAAACGATGATTGTTCGATTATCTCCTACCACCTCTCAGGGTGTCCATTAAGATGGAACTGTATTTATATATGATACATATTATTTTTATGTTTTTGTTATGATTTTTTATTTTCCATTTATAGCATACATTTATGGTTTCCATAATGGGTTAACATGATAATTTCATTTTAGAAAATGAGGACTATCGCCCCTTAAAGTGATATGACTCGTTAATGTCATATGTGGGATGTATGAAGGATAGAGTTAATTATATTATATGATATTAAACCATAATTATAATATAACTATGTATCATTATATTTTAATTCTATTCAAATAATAAATAGAAATGGAAGTAGCATTCATGCATACATACGACTTACCGTCTCCATGAACGGTGCATTACATTTCATACCTCCAAATGATATCTACTATTATAAATACTTGTATATACTAGATATATATGATATATATGATATATAAATCATGAATATAATATTTTATTTAACGAACTTTTAACCATTCAAACAACTTGTAACAATATGGTGATCATTTGTGACTCAATTACCAAATATCGAAAAAATGAACATTTTTAACTTCAATGATTACATAATGTTTATAACATGGTAATAAGTTATATAAAAAGAATAATAAACGTGAAAAAGGTTCTTAATAAAGTATAAATTAACTTTGGTTTGTTATTCAAGATATTAAAGAATGAACGGGTCATGTCGGACACGACGTAAGGGACTTCGTCTCAATCTCCTTTCATTGAGGCATATTTTGTTTTAATATAGGACATTCTTTTATACGATGTATAAAAACCCTTAACTTTTCAAAGGAAATATTTTTATATGAATTTTTTTACTAAATGAAAAAAAGGAATGTATCTTTTAACATAAGTGGTGACAACGACCTTTCCACCACCGTGAGTATTATTTGTTCTTTGGATTGCAAAACAAGTCGTAATGTTTTTTTTCAAGGAAAATGAATACCATATACTCTTTTATGTATTTTGGTATTGAAAATGGTTTTGATAATGGATTTCATATGTCAATATATTTTAGTGATATATTTTGATTGGATTGTGGAAATGTTTTCTATCCTTTATATTTGTTTTATGTGTTATGATTTTATAATGGTACTTGGACATTTGACAGGTGGTTACGTGATAAACCAAATGACGGGCGGTGCCGTGATAAACTAGGATGGGTGGTAACATTATAAAATACAATGCATTGGGTATTGAATTCATCCATATTTCTATTCCATTTAGTGATATTTGTGGAATTTGACCGTATTGTTATTTCATATAAGTATGTTTTTGTCCCAAGTTACATTTATACATTACGTGTTCTTTATATGGGTTTTATGGTAATCTTTTGGTTAAAAAAGGGTATATAGTGATATTTTATTCGGTGGATAGTATTTAATACCTCATAAATGTGAAATTTATTACATATGTTAAATTATTCATGGATTACATGTTGTTTTGAAAAAACTATCAGTTTTCCTTCTTTATGTATCCCTTACTGAGCTTTTTATGCTCATCGCATGTTTTTGAAATGTTTTTTCACAAGACATAATGTATAATAGGGTCAAGGAAGGGATCAAGGAAAATTCATGTAGTCTTAAACATGAAACTAGACATGACTCTTTTTTTCAAGAGTTCTTGTTCTGTGAAAAAAATCGAAACTGAGTAGAAGTGTTTACATAGTATTTTTTTGAAAAGAAATGTAAAATTTATGGTCTAATTCTCTAAAACACTAAACCTAAAAATATCTTTAATGTGAAATATTCACTACATTCGTGATTATGTAATGTTTTAAGGTTGGGTCCTTATATGTATTAACTCTTACAAACATTCTAATAGTCACCCAAATGTAAAAATCATTAGAAATTTCCTCAAACAACCAAAATAGAGTGAATAAATATATGGAATTTCCTACAAAAAATGTATCAGTGCATCAACCTCTTTCTTTTTAGTGAAATAATTGAAGAAAATATTTCTATTTAATGAAATATTTGACACTCAAACTACATAACACAAAAAATATTATTGTTTCATGAATTCATTCTAGTGTTTTTTCATTTCTAAATATCCTCTATGAATAAATTTGCATTTCTCATTCATCTTCTTCTCTCCTAGATTTTATCAATCCATGATCAATAATTCTCAAAAAATGAACCGATTAGTTTTGTAAATATCATAGTAATAATGTAACTAAATAAATAGGTAAAATAAATATTATATTTCTATACAGGAAATTGTGGAATATGTTTATAGTAGGAGAGTTGATGTAGATTATGGTATAAGATGAATCTGTATAGAATACAACATCCCAAAGTTCCTAGAAAAATATTTCATTGTATTGTACCAGCACTATTCCAAAATTGATTGAATCTAAATAGCATCCAATACCCATCCTACATTCAATATCCATATTTATTAAACCTTACCCACTAAAGCATTCCCAGAATACACTAATAAATTATATTACCACATTACCCCTTGGTAGTTATTCAATCCTACCTACCACACAAACTCAATTATTACATAAAACCTACCTCCAAAACCACAACAATAATATTATATTTTGTGACACACATTGTTTTATAGGCCACTCTTAATATTGAGGAAATTTAGCGAGTGTTTTAGGGCTAGGATTTTATTTATGCACTCTTTAAAGATTCCCTTGAATTTTTTAATAAATATCATCAATGAGAAATTAAGCAGAAACACATCAAGAAGATATAAATTTCCTTAAAATAAATAAATTATACAAAATCATTTATTACTGGGGAACGAACATTATAAGATCAATTAATGTGTATTTTTAATTTATTTTTGTTCATTGTATTTCTATGTGGTCAGAATCCAAAGCCACCAAAATTGGTGATTCATATATTATTAGTATTTTTTAGGACTAAAATCACCTACATATTTGTAATACCAATGAAAATAATAAGTTACCATGTAACTCAATTCAATAAAATAATCACTAAATCCTTGAATGGGAAATATGGTGTAAACCAAAAAAACTTTTGTATAATACCACTCATAGAAAAATGGGTTTAC
Source organism: Viscum album (assembly GCA_963277665.1). Taxonomy (NCBI): domain Eukaryota; kingdom Viridiplantae; phylum Streptophyta; class Magnoliopsida; order Santalales; family Viscaceae; genus Viscum; species Viscum album. The sequence goes on along the minus strand of OY728130.1, from coordinate 1,047,465,977 downwards.
TATTCTACTTATAGAGAAGTAAATGGAATATTTTAAATTAATTTGAATCCAAATATGAAGGATTAGAGATAATTATTATTAGACACCTTTTGGGATTACAAAATAGTTTGTATAAACCCTATTAGAATGATTCCATATATTTTTTATTATGGAAAGATTTATTAAATCCCTATGGAATTAGAGCATAATGCCTTTTGGAAAGTCCAAATAAAAAACATGGATTTTTTGGAAACTAGATAAAAATGGAACCTGTAAATATAATGAAATATATTAAATTAGAATTGTTACATTTGAAAATGATATATTTTTAAAAGATAAATCAACAATATCAAATTTCATATTAATCCATAAGATAGATAGCTCTCTTAAAGAGAATGTGTTATTATATAATTCAAGGATATAAATTCAACTGGGAAATATTATTTCAAGGTGGGAGGGGAAATTCATCATTAAAAATGTTCAATAATTTCATGAAGTTTAGATCACTTTAAAGAGAGAAATCCATCCCATGACTGTATGGGTAGAGAGTGAATAATTACAATGATAATTTTTAGAGGATCCTCTAAAGGGGATTGAACTCCTCCAATGATTCTATAAATAAACCCACCCACTCTCATTTACATTGTGAATTTTTATCCTTATTATAGATTTTTTAGCATTTTGATATCTATTAAAATCAAATTAGGATATTTCATGAGACAATTATGGGGTTGAGGGATTCATTTAATTAGGTTTATTACCTTTTCTATTTATTTTATTTGTTTTTTTATTTATTTAAAATAATTATAAATTTAACTAAGAACCTAATTTTATAGTAGAATTGATGAAAAAATCATTAATATAATCTCAAAAATAAGACATAGAATACATGGATTAAAATAAAAGGTTTGGATATAATAACATTTTTTATATGAAAACAAAATAAAATTAATCTAAATTTTAGAAAATTTGTGAACATAACAAATGCAACACCTCAATGAGAATTCCTAAATGATAATTCCATACATCTTATCAATTACAGTAAAAATATAAATTATTAACTACACTAAAAATTACTAATATAATATGTCATAATGTGGGAGTGTTGAAATGAAATGAAATAATTATAGATAGACAAATATGAGATTCAGTTGTCAGAACCATACTTCAATGAATTTGTTATCAAATATTACCTTAGGGGATGAATGATGCTTTGTATAATTATTTTCAGTGTAAATACACACATCCAATAGGTAAAAAATCACTTCCATGGTATGCTAAAATGTTTTAAAGGTTTTGATAGATTTGGATATTTATGAAATCAAATAATGTAGAGGTGGGAGACTTATGAAAATTTTACAAAAGATTTTTCAAGGAAGTGCCTGACTGGACATTTGGATGAGGATATACAAATATGGTAGTTTTAGAAAGTTCTAATTTTTAGGAATATGATTTAACATATTTCTAATCACATAATCTTAATAAAACTATGTCCTTGAATAGAGAGAAAATCAATCATGGGTAGACCATTTGAATGGTGATTACATGAGTATAAGTAATAGTTTTGGGGTGGGGTAATTGATCCCTGAATATTATTCCTCATATTTTATTATCATTACATTTATTTTATCCACTCAAACATTTAAGGAATGAGCATTATTTGATATTTTTAGTATAAAACTGATTTTCAATGAAAGTAGAAAATATTTCTTCTTACACTGAAATTGTGAAAAATATTTATCAATTGGGTTTTAAGATTAAAATGAATAGAATATGATATAAAATATATTGAATTTTCAATGTGAAATAAGAAATATTATCATCAATATAATCAATATGAACACACATACATATATATGATATATATTAATTCAATTTATGAAATTTTTTAATCCTTAGTATGAAAATTATTTATACCTCATGGAAAAAAGATACATCAAAATTAAAATTTAATATCATGAACTTAGCTCTGGTTATGTTTTCATCCTACACTAACTCATGTTTTCCTTGAGATATAGAATATCCTAGAAGGGATGTAACATGTGTCAACTTTGTAGACTATGATAATTATCATGTAATGTGTTGTTATATATAATGGTTTTTTTGATGTGAACTATATGTGCATACAAAGTATTTATTTCCAATTATAGATCCACTGTTCTCAATATAATTTCATGATAAAACCATATAAAATGAAATAATTCCTATATAGAACAACAATGATGCCTAAAATATTAATGAAATGAACTGAAATGAGACTTGTAATATTGATTAATTCAGGAATTCAAATATTCAAGTACATTAGGAATCATTAGAAAATCAACACCACAAAATATAAAATCCTGAAAATGAATTCTCTGTCAATATAATCAAAATAAATTTATAACACTACATCATGATCATTTATACCTTAATCCCTCATCCTTAGACTATAATCACATAGAAGAAAAACATCATCCACATTCCAATGATTTATCATACCCAACAGAATCCTAGGTGCATGCGCTTCATAAAAAGTTGTATCAATATGAAAAGAACCATTCTTAAATATTATTAATAAAGAAGATAAATAGTTTCAAGCTAGATTCATAGTCTAATTGAACCTTATCTCACACAGGTTACACCAGCCTACTGATATACTGTCAGAATAAAATATAGTGTTCGTAACCTGAAATCACTATTGGAGATATAGATTTTGAAGTTGAAATACTCAAAATATATAGGTCCCTCAATAAATATATAACCACATAGGGAAATCATACAAGAGATGTGGGGACCTAATGAAATCTGTATTGAAATTTCATAACAAAATTAATAAAGGAGTAATGAAATGGAAAAGTAAAAATTGAGAGAGGGTCAACAATTGTGATCATAGGAGAGTATAATTCCCCAGAGAATTAATATAGGAAATGTATTGAGAAGAAATAAATGGAACCTAATTTTCACATTAAATTATATGGGTGAAGGGAGGATCAAATAAAAGGATTTATACAACTTCATCATAAAATATTTTTTGGACTTTTAGTTTTCTAATTATTATAAATTTTGTTTACAGATTAAGTGTCTAAGGTTTTGATATTTACCGTTAATTGATAAGAACCCTCATTAGTGAATTATTCAGTATTGGATACCCATATTATGATTGATTTTTTACATATATTGTACTTTATCATATTCAATAATAGTTTATATTTACAGTAATAGTAATTCCCACTGAGGATGATATTATTCTTTAAATAATTAACAAGATTAGTTTATTATGTTAGTAGTTAAATTAATTATCTCCCTTTACTGAATAATGTTGTATATAATATATTAGGAGTTATTGAGCTATAAAGTGTTCAGTGACGGCTGGTAAATGATTAAGAATATAGTGTCTCACACTAAATGACATTTTATAACCCTATCTCTATCATATAGTTTTTATGTAATTTATGAGAATAATGTGTTTATTTAATAAGTGTTCAATCATTACTCTTCCATTCACCTAGGAAGCGATTCATCTAGCAGTTATCATTGTAAAACTAAAAATAAATTCTTTGTAAAACTATTGTGAGTGTTTCATGATTATAAACTCTAATTAATCAGAAGTAGTAGGATAGTTCATCATTTAAATTTTTTATGACATAGAGTTAGTAATATTACCATGGTATGAATCACCTTTCCGTATCATAATAGTTAATTTAGTGCATAGATCTTATTTTCACATGATATTTAAGAAAACAGACATAACCCCTATACAATAACACTAACCTTACAATGTAGTGTATTTGAACCCTTCGTTAGAGAAAATTAATAGTAACCACTATAATACAATTATCCTCGATTATATAGGTATTCAACAATTTGTGGCCTTAATATATATCTCAAATAAATGAAATATTTAATCTAGTAAAAAGATTAGGACATAAAATATAACTATTAATTTCGAGGATAAAATATATGGAAAATCAAATTAAAATTTTAAATTATCCTTATTTTTATGGTTTTAAAATACAGTGAATACTTTAATTTTTAATTTAATAAAAATTATAATTGAAAACATGTATTGGAAAATTACATAAACATCAATACATGAATATTATGAAATATTAGAAATTTGAAGTACCAATATAGGTATATAGGGATACAATAACATAATATATTATATTAGGTGTAGTGATATATATTATACACCTCAAAAATTTAAATTCAATAAAAAATATAAAATAAATTTGTGAACTATATAAAATAAAATAATTTTAATATAGCATATATTTTAAATTGAAATTAATTTTTATGGAACAACATAAAAACAACAAAAATATACCATTGAAATATTGCAGTACACCTATAGATGACATGGACATAAATTATAATGATTTGTGGAATTAAAATATTTGATGTTTAAGGGTGACCCCTAATGATACATTCTACATCCTATGTTTGAACATTCAGGTTAATTCATTGATAAATGGTCCTAGCTAAATAACAACCTTGATGTGTACAGGTGGAGAGTTGGATATGATGGTGAGGTGGAGAGTTAGAGAAGATGAGGGGGAGGTATAGATTAGATGAGTTAGAGGAGGTCAAGGTATTTAGAGGGTTCAACAGATAACCTGCATATGGGTGAGGCCAAAAAGAATATAGCATTTTAGTGTGAAATTATAGATAATATAGATATAGTAAATATGTTCATAGTGACAATAAATCAAATTAAAATTAATCAATATAATATATATGATAATATTTTTGATTGGTTATTTATTTTTACATTCCAAAAGTTATGTTCATAGTTTGGTGTGAAACATTAATTTCAATGACACATATAAAATGTTTTAAATTTAAAATATAACAATACATTGACATATTTAAGAGAAATTAATAAAATAATAATAATCATGTTTTTAATGTTTTTAAATAGAAAATTCAATACATGTATGATGTGACATATAAAATTTAACAATGTGAAGTATATGTATATTATAAAAGGTAAACACCTTATTCAATAATAGTTTAAATTCATATACAATATACATTTTTGGATTTATAAGGTGAAACACACTTTGGATTATTTGCAATAATACATCAAATAATTCTAGTGACAAATGAGATTGATGAATCCTTGGGCGTTTGATTTGATTCCCTCTCAACTCTATCGAGCTATTGTTTCCTCGATGGTTATTTAGAGGGGGAGTCTTGTTCATTTTGACCTTGTATCCCCACTTACCCTTCTTCTACCACTTCCCTCCCAACCTTGTATTGGGTATATTATTTTTTTTCTTGTTTTATACTCGCAGACACCAACTTTTGATTCCATCATGAAGTCTTTTTTTCATGGAATTAGATTCAAAGGTTATATCGGTGGTATAGGAAAAGTTGTGTATTTACGTTGTTTCCCTTTTCTACATCAAACACTACCCTGTCATCATGTTCCTTCACAACAATCCTAGTCAGTCTGTTGTGGTGGTATCAAGGTGGCTTTGGGATGTTATGTATGGTCGAAAGAGAGTGTTACTGGAGGCAAATTATATTTTGGTTCCAATATGGATCATGGAGTTTATTGTAAGAATATTATTGTAGATGGGTTAGGTTTTACTATATTTTGATCAAGTCATAGTTGGGTGAAGAGTGTGGGGGCTAATCTGGCGGCGTTGTGGTATGACATTATCTTATGAAAGTATAAATTTTTTGATTTTGGAAGGGGTTGATGGATCTATCATATGTCATTGCTATTATTTCATCATTTTTTATGCAATAGATAATTTTTATTCTTATTCCATTTCTCCCCTTGGTTGTTCTAGTGTGATGGTTCTCTAAGAGTATTTGGGACATGATGGTCAAGTGGCCGATGAGGTTCTAGGAGGTGATTCATACATTGGATTCTCTACTTTTTCGGTTGATAGTCGTGGTTTGTATTGGATATTAGTGATTTTAGATGCATGTTAATGTCTATGGAAAAATATTCACACAATGGAAGTGGTTTCAATGGTTTCAATTTAGATGGATATTTTTTGTGTTGGTTATCTTTGTTGTAATTGGTTTGATCATTTTTGGGGGATTTACTGTATGTTGTGTTTCATTGCAGGATTTCATATGGTTGGAGTATTGAATACTCAAATAGATCTGAGTTTGATATAATATAGTCTTTCTTGGTGTTTTATCATTAATTAGTGACAAAAAGAAGATCTTTTTCAGTCTCACTAGTGTTGGGCTAAAATCGGTTAATTCCTTGATGATGTGATTCAGATGATGTATTTGTGTTGCAGTTATATTATGATAGGGGCCATTTTATTTCTATTAGAAATTGGGATGAGTAAAATACATCATTGGTAACACCGTGCTCAATGAATCCAACACATGGGATGGTCATATCATTGGGATTGGAATTTTTAATGTTTGAATTTGGAGTTGGGTTAATATGGTCTTCAGATGTATCTGGTTTTTGGGGCATTTTGATTGGGTTCCTATATAACCCCTTAAATGTGATTTAGAAATTAAAATTTACATTCCAATTAAATTAAATATATAAGAAATCATTGAATTAATCATGGATACAATATCCATTTAGAAACAGAATACCTTATTCTTGAGATCAATGTTATTTTCTGTAGACTACTTAATATTGGTAGTTTCGGTATCTGTAATGAGTCATTTTTCAGATAAATTATATCCTCAAAATTTTTGGGGTGAAATTTATATTGTCGTATGCACTACATGCATGTCACACTCAAGAAATAATCATGTGTGTCGATTACATTGACCAATATCAGTACACCATGTAATATGAAGAGAATTAAAATAATGTCTATTAATTGATATAATAATCCACTACATGTGATCGAGGTTTATTGAAACTAACTTTTTCATGATAAATATGTTTTTTGTTTTTTATTTTAAATTAATATTAATTTATCTAGTAATTTTATATCTTGTAATTTTTTTCTAATTAGTTTCTGTAATTAATGTATAGGTTTTAATGTAGAAATTACTTTCCCTGTATCTGTACATATTCCACGGGACATAGAAATTGATGATGAAAATAAAACTATAATTTCAATGTTGAGTTAGCCAATTTATTAATGGTGATAAATTATGGTCAATGGAATAATGTTTTGGAGGTATGTTTCAATAGTTCATGGGAGTTTTTCAAGGGTGATATTGGTGTTCTCATTTGATGTCACTAAATTTTTGTTGTTTGGTCCTATATTCTAAGGACTCCCCCTACTTTTCTAGTATAGAATATGTTATAGTTCATATTTAATGTTTCTCTAAATATGATTTATATAAAAAACACATATTTTCATTTAATAAGTAAGATATCTACTAAAATAAAATTTATATAATTAAAAATTAAACTAGATTAAATAATTTTAATAATTATTATTGAGTAACATACAATACCATTACATAATGATACTTTATTTTTAATTTAACATACATCAATATTTTCCTATATAGATTTATATACATTAATTTCACACACATATATATGTAATTGCTTCAATTTTATGCTGAAACACACAAACACTCACATAATATTCATATAATATATTCAATTTTTAATATTAATTTTAAAATATTATTTGTTAACATAATATATTAATTATATTATGTTTTTATTAGTAGATTTTGTTCATTTTTTAAATTTGGTGGCAATTTCTTCATTTTTTATATTATTTATTTGTCAATAAAATTAATTATTTTTTAGATATTTTTATAATTTATTTGTTTTTTGTATTTTATTTTTAATATTTTATTAATTTTATTAATTATTAATCTTTATTTATAAATTTGTATTAATTAAAGTTATATTTTTTTAATATGATACATGTAATATATATAATTTATAAAATTTCATTTTCATTTTAACATTTATTAATTTCTAATATTTTATAATTTGTCTAAATAATAATTCTGAATCATTTTTTAATATTTTTAAAATCTATTTTTTGTTAACTATTTAATTTTAATATTTTTTAACGTTCATTCATTTCATATTATTTATTCACTTATACCTCTAAATAATAATTTCTTTTTTTTAATTTTTTAATTTTTAACATTTATTTTGACATATTTTTTTATTAATATGTAATTTTATTAATATGTATTCATCTCCAATTCAATATATATTATTTTTAAATAATTTATTCAATCAAAAAATTAATGAATTCCTTAATGATTTTATATATATTAAATTTTATTTATTTAATTACACTCATGATTAACATTCATGCATTTCAGATTCTATATTAATTAATAATGTTAATTATTTTTAAATTGTATTTAAAATTTATCCATATTTAATATATATTCATTTAATATTCATAAATTTAATTTAATAATTTTTCTCATATCTTAAAAATGTTATGATAAATATAGGTTTTATAAATTCTAAAATAGTTAGCACTAATACAAGTTATATTTAATAGAGTTTTAGTTATACATTCTACAAATGATAGGTCTTTATCATTGTTTTTTAGCGCTGTCAAATAATTTTTTTATCAACTCGTATTATTTAATAATAATAGAACCCATATTTATCAGTATATTTTGAAGGAAAGGATAAAACCCTTCACAATATTATAATTCAACCCTAACAGAACCCACGACTTCACACAGTTCATGATCTCTTTGAATTTGACCTCAACACTCACTCCCCCTCTATCTTCTTAGTCAAATGAAACATCTCAAAACCTAAGGTATGTGATTATTTCAACTCCTCTTTATTCGATCATGAATTGATTCATACCATGTATCGTTAATTATTCTATTATAAGAATAAATCACCAATTCAACATCAGAAATATTGTATTTTTCCTCTTAAATAAATTTCTCTATGCATTGTTGGGTTTTAGTAATCATTCCAAAGATAGGGTTATCATAAATAAAATTTCATTCCTTAATAGGACAATGCCAGTTTTTCATGTTTTTTGTGTTAGATGATGCATCCCAACCACTTGAGTCATTCACATGTACCTTTCTAAATTGTAATCCAATTAGGTGTCTCCATAGAGATTTTAGTTGGCTTTAATTTCTATCACCAACATCTGGAAACCCCAGAGAAAAAAAAATCATGTTTATCCAATTCACATGATATTCATTAAATTTTTCCCAATTATCTAAATTTTCTATCATTGCAGTTATTCCCTTACTGGCCCCATGGATTACTCTTTCCACATTCATTCTATCCTCTATCTCAATTTTTATGGGGGTCACACTTTTTGGAGTTTTCTTTTTCTTTGACCCTCATTAATTCATTACGATCACCATTGTATTATTTTACGCCATCATTTTTATCTTTTTATCTTAACTATATTGAGTAATACCATTAAGATAAACACATAGTTTTATCTAAACTATGGACCCACTTATAGGGACACATATAAAAGTATATAATGCTCTACATAGTCAGCCAATTTTTATTAAATTTAAATTATGAGGTGAATTCAAAACAACCATATCTTCTACCTTCTTTTGAAACAATATCCCCAATTTCGACTCTGAAATTTTACAAGAGTTGGTTCTCTTTATTTATACCATTGAAGCGATTTTTTTTATGTAATACATGGTATTTTCCTTATAATCAAATCATTATTCTAATTTGGGGATTTTTGGAATCCTACTAAGACACTTGTCCATCATTTTTTTATGTTTATTATTCCTTCCAATCCAAAGAATAATTTTCAGTGATATTCCTTGATCCTTCATCTTAACTATTTTTATTGTTCAAGTTTTACGCAGTCCTGGAACCATAATTAAAAATTTCATTGAATTATTAGTAGCTTCGGAACCTCATCATGATAATTATGGTTTATTGGACTTAATTTAAAAAGATTCTTTAAAGCATAGGTTCACAAGATAGGGTGATTGGGCCCTTTCAATGATTTCATCGTCTGAATAAAATTTTATCAACTTTAGATCCAAGTCACTTGATCACTCAAACACCACCTATCTCACCATGTACTATGTAATGAAATGAATAAACATCAAAATCTACCTCTTTATGCACTCCCACTTTGAAATGCTAAAGACACCATCCTTGAATTACCACTTTTTATACAACAAAAAATCAAATCGAGAACATCTACCAATGACCACATGATTACCCAAGGAACATTTTATAGATTATTCAACAGCTCCATATAATTTTTACTTCAATACATTACTTATAATTAAATGATTATTTAAAAAATAATGATGGTATTCAAAAATGTGGAATCTAAAAAACCATTAACATATAATTCTTCTCAAATGATTTACATAAAAGATTCTTAAATATTATAGGTGTTGTATACATGACTAAGATGACATAATGTAATAAATAGTGTGAATTTTTATTCATTATACTCCTAAAAAATAAATTTTTATGGCAATAATCATTAGAAACATACTATTTAAAAATAAAATAACATTTTAACAAATATAATTTTTCATGGTTTCCCCATGTAGTCATCATTATCCTTAAAAATATCATCCTAACTGATAACCATTTATAATCTGGTGAGGGAACATTTCTTATCTAGGTTTTTTTCAATAGAAAAAATTTTGATTAGATTATTGGTATCATTATATATATCACACATTCCTTCCTTAGATGATTTCCAACACTACACAAAAATACTGATATGCATATTTAGACTCTTATTATGTTTGAACAACATCTTAATATAGATGAAATGATTCTTTAATAATGTTCATAATACTTATTCCGTATTTGAGGAGTGTATAACCCTTTATCCACCACATGTGGTTAATTGGAATGTTACCCCTGTGAAAAATGATAAATTGATAGGAATCATCATCAATAAAATTAAAATGATGAGATTTCCTCACCATTAGTAATCCAATATGATAAATACCAGTCAATTAAGATAGAAATCTACAGAAGGGTATATCATCATCACAGTGTATATCATCTCATGTCAGTTCCCCTTATTTTAATTTATCTTTTTCATTGATCTCTCTACTTCAAAACATTATTAAATCATCAATTTTGTAAATTAATGCTTCTAGAATCAACATGACATTGTTAAAGAATGTCATAATTCAAATTATATGAGGATTTTATCAATATGAAACCTTATCATAGGTATGAGGTTAAAATTTCAATTTTAATAACATCCTATTTTTTTTATAATTATAAACTTTTTTTACTACATATTTGAGTGTCCAAAGGAAATATGCATTTCCAGTGAGGAAAATAATTAGATTTCATAGAAGTTTCTATAGCTTTCTCCCTTTATTATGAGTTCATTATTTGTATTTATTTATTTTTACACAAAATTAATTCTTTTGAATTTAATATAGTGGATATTAATAAAAAAACATTGTATATTATTCATAAGGAAAAATATTATGACGATGGAATTATAGATTTCATCATCTATTCAACAGATCATGTATACAACCCATATAAAATTATTTTTTACGGTTATAGAATTGTAATTCAAGAAATATTTATCTAAAAGAGTTGGAAAAACATTTTACTTGATACAAGATAGATCAAATAAATAAATTATTGACTAAAATAGAGAAACAAATTAATTCAAATACTGAATAGGATGATAGAACTCTTTTAATATTGTTATATGAATAAAACTATAAATGGTGACAATGATCATATAGACGAAATGTAAATTAAAATTTAATTTTAACATTGTGACTGTGAAATGTTTTTTAAGAAGATAAATAGTAATGGTTAGACAACATTGTATTGTGGTTGTACTAAATAAATAAAATTATCATCTTTCTTAATGTTATATAATTTTAATGTTGTTATCATATTGAGAGATACCAAATTTAGATAGCTACTTTTTCCCCTGAATGATATATTACCAAAATAAATTGATCTTCCATTTAAAACATATCATGCTAACCAAATTATATATTTAGTAGGTTTAATTTATGAAAAATAATTTTCATTTCCAAATGATTTATTTTTTTTCAAAATGACCATAAATCACTCAATAAATTCCATTAGTGGGGAGACTATAGATATAATATAGATGAATAAAGTATTCTAAATGTTTTATGATACATTCATATCATTCCAAATATTAGAAAACAATATGGATATCAGGAACTGCTAGATAAATTACATGGAAGAGAGATAAAATAACTAAATATGGAAAACAACATCACCCACCTTACTCTACATGGTGATAGAAAAATTATTATGAGCATCATGAATTTGGAAGCAATCCAGGAAACCTCCTTCTTGATTTATCTATAAATGGAGTATGTAATTTTGGTGTATAAATTATCGTTCTTAGTTCATGGTGAGTTATATTGGTAAATTAAAACCTTCCACCATTATTATTCATGAAGCAAAAATACATTATATTGACTCTTCTTATATATGGAAAAAAATAACTCACAAATGATATTTATGTCTATTTTGATCCATTAATTGATTATCAAAAATTGACGTGGCATACATTTTTTAAATTGTAAGAAACTTTTATAAGTGAAGAGTTCACATTTAGATACATATTTATTGGGACGATAAATGGATTTCATTCTTGTAAATATTTATAAGGATACATCATTAATGGAAAGCGGTGGTGTTATATTTGTGTTGAATGTATCCACTCAATTTATTTTAATAATTCTTCAAAGACATCAATTTTATATAGAATTGGATTTGATACCCCAGTGACTTAATTAATAATCATGGATGATATCATTCAATAGAAATACATAACAAGGTTCATATCCACCACTACTAAGGGTTGATTATATTTTTTTGAATGTTATAGATGTTGAAAATATTTTTTAATAATTGTTAGAAAAAACATTACGAAATTTGGAAGGAAAAAAGTGATAAATTTTATTTGAATTCGTGAACATGAAATATTGGTAAAGTAGATATTTTATTTATGGAATTCTCATTAAAAAATGCACGTGGAATTTTTATTTGAATCATAATAAATATAATATAAAAAATATATGAATTATAGCTAGGTTGGAAAATATTGACATATGGATAAGGGAAAAATTGTTATCGGTGAAGTGATAAAAATGAACTTCTTTACCTTCGACAGCTTAAACGTTATCCAGACAAGTAAAATTTTAATTTTTTAACTTCAGTAATGGTTTAAAATTTATAGATGGATATTAATAATATATAAAGAATTTCATGTTAATGATTATTATGATGTTATAAGGTCTAAAATCAAATGAATGTCGTGTTTCAATGAAATGTTTGATTCCAATAGCTTTACAATGTATATTTCCTAAAACTGTTTGACATACATTAACCGAAAATTGATTATTTTTCAAATTTAATTGAAGTAATTTTATTATCCATATGAATATTACAACAATGTTTATGGATATTTTAGTCATATTATGTTAATTTCACATATTCTTCCTCGAACATTATTTGAATATTGGTCCACCTTATGGTTCCCTTGGTTCAAGTGATTTAGTTATTTTATCCTCTCCTTTATAGATTGTTGTATTGAATTATAAAATATATAAATATTTGAATGGTTACATACATGATTGAATTCAAATAGAAGATTTTATTACAAATAAATATATTATTGAATATGATGTTGAATTATATAACAATTACCTATCAAATGTTGATAGCATTGGATTCCAAAAAACTGGTCACATCAAATTCATTATGGGTGAAGGGATTTTACAATGATATTTTTTACAATTACAATAATGATATCGAGAAGGATCGCCTTTAAATTTTAAATAATTACAGCGAATTATAATTATCATACATGGATATTAAAAAATTATCGATGAATATTCATTAAAATTCATGGACACATTCTTGAGGACCCTAATACTTTTGTGCATTTAAAAATGTGGAACATAATATTCTAAGCTGGTGAAAGATAATTGAAATCTCCCACAAATATCTTATCATGTAGTACTACTCTCAGATAAACCCTAAATAAACCTTTTTCATAATCGTATGGAAGGAAACCATGGAATGTATGATCTTAGATTATTAGTAAGGGTAAGCATAAGAGATATCAGAAGAATATCATATAAAAGCATAAGATGAGAATATGTTTTTTTGATTATGAGAATAATATTACTAGCTGATACCCAACGTGTAATGGATCATAAATAAGGTCATGTAATACGAAATAATCATTTTTAAAATTATGGTCCGTAAGAGTGATAACTCAACTTAAATCAATTATAAACCATAAGTTCAAGTTATAAAAGAGTGGTACGATTAGAAATACATAATAAACATTCATTTGTTATGGTAAACTAACATGAACATCAACACGGTTGATCAAGACATATCACATAATTCCCTTTTTGGATATGGAGTCACCTATTTCTTATTGTGGATCATAACACACTTTTTTCCCTTAGCGGATCATAAAAGACCTATTTCCCACATTGGATTAGTATAACCCAATTTTTAATTGTGGATAAATTCCACAGACCTGTTTCACTTCATTACCCCATGATATATAATGTTTTACCCAATTCATTGGAGTGAGTTATAGTTCCTACCCATCAGAAAAAGAAAAATCATACACATGTGTGCCGCAATATTATAAAATATTCATCATATCATAAACAATAAAATGAAAACGAATTAATGAAACATTAATCATAATAAAACATGTGGAAATGTAATAGGTTTAATAATAGTTTCATTATTTTATCATAACATAACCCATGAAAAAATTTGGTTTCATAATAATTGAATCATTATATAACTCATGGAAGAGATAATGGTTTCATAATTATTTTTTAATAATAAAACATTCAAATAAAGAGTATGAATGGTATCCATGTAAAATATCCCCATTAAAAAATAAGTAACATCAATGATTTAATCTTATATAGTAAGTAATTATGAATTATTACATGGTATATATCATTAAGGAAATAAATTTTATTTAAAAATTAATTTTTACAACATAAAATATTTTGAAAATAATTTTCAATAAAAATGACAGTAAATAAATATAATGCATTTCTTAAAAAAAATTAATTTTTTACATGATAAAAATATTCATTATAAATTGAAAAAAACGCTTTAAAAATCTTTTTTTGAAATAATGGTTTTGGACAGAATCTGGTTTTCGACTGAAAAATCATTTTTTAACAAATTATATTAAATTCATGTGTACGTAAATATAATAAAATGAATGGAAATAGGTATTCTCATGACATAATAATTGGATAGGATATTTGAGAATAAATATTGATAGGTATATAATTTATTTCATCATTGGATACTTAATCATAAAAAATTATGATAAAAAATAAGTTTGAACCATTAAACACATACTAATTTGGTAATTGTGAATAATAATCCCCTTAAAAGAATAAAATTAAATAAAAACTATAATATCATAAATAAAATGATAGTATTTATTTTATAAGTCAAATTTGTTTTATATATAACCCATAAATGAAATAGATGGTAAATATTGCATGTGTCTCACATGAGTAAAAATGGAGAAGAAAATCCCATACCAATTTGGTAACATTTTAACTATAAACACCATGATTTATAAATCCTAAAATGGATATTTAAATAAATTTAAATTTAAATATAAGAATAATTATATAAATTTTTGGGAATTAAATGAAAAAATTAAAATAAAAATGTGTCGAATATGTAATTTGTCTCAGGAAAGTAAAAGAAAGATGAAAATCCATTACCATTTTGGTAACTTTTGAGAAGTAAACCATGTCAAATAGAGATCAATAAATAGATATGTAAATGAATATAATTTTCTATATAAATATTATAAAATAAATTCAAGGGATTTATATAAACTTAATAAATGAATCATCTTCAGAATATTTAATATTCCTCAAAAAAATGTGAGATGAAAATATCTTTCCTCATTGTTAACATTTAAACTGTAAACCCCTATAAATAGGGAATATAAACTTCTTTGGTAAATATTGAAAATAATAAATAGAATAATCATAAAATATATTCATGGGTAGAATATATATCCCAAGAAATATATATGTGATGAATATGGAATGTTTCTCAACATTTTAAAAATTGAGACAGAAATACCTTATCTATAGTCTTAACATTGGTCATACTCATTCAATTCTCTTCTTCTTCAGATATCCTTGTTGGGTTTGAACTGAAATATTTTCTAGGATTAATTTATTCCCAAAATATGGCTTTTGGGTTATGGTTATAAAATTTTTGAAATAATTTTAGAGGGGATTGGCCAAACCAAATGGGTTTTAAGGGGTCATGAATAGAGGAGAGGGGATGAACATTTATAAGTTGGGTAGAGGACACAAAATTCATTTTTTAATAAAATTGAGTTATCCCATGTTTTTTATATGTAATAAGGTTTTAAAATGGGTGTTTTTCGATTTTTATTGATGGAATGGTAAATATACCGAAAATGAATAGTTTTTTGATAACTGAATAAGTAATTTTAACCATTATCTTTTTCGTTTAACCCTCAGTAAACCCATTTTTACCATACCCCCAGTAATTAATTTTCCCTTCATTCATATTTAATTTTATTCAAAAATAAATTTGGTCACATTAATGAATTTAGATTCAGAAGATTCAAAATATTCAATCCATTTTACCAAATTCTATTCAAATTAGTGGGATTTTTTTAATTAAAAATTTGTCTCACACACATGATGATAAAGCAGTTTTTTTCATGAAAACATATTCAAAGGTATAAAAAGTTTTTACATAAAAATTACAAATATAAATTATTAAATTTATATAAATTGTATTAATATATTTTTAATTTTACGTAGTTGACTTTAAAACTAATTTAAAATATAATTTATATTTATATATAAATTAAATGAAATCATTGTTTTCAATTAAAATTCATTATTTTTGATTATTCACCACAAAATTAGTATTTTATGATTACTATAAAAAATGAAACCTGTGATAATTTTGATAATATGATTTAAAAAATGAATCTTATTTTTTTAATTGATTTATTAAAATTGAAAAAATTTGGTTTAAAATAAGTATGACATAAAATGGGGAAAAACTATTTCATATAAAAATATTGCCTTTAATTTTAAAATTAAATTTAATATTATATATTTTCAAGAAATCATAAAGGAATAATCATAATTATTTAATTTAAAATATAATAAATAAATATCATTATAATCATTCATAAAAAAATTGATTCTTTTAATTTATTGAAGTAAAATGTGTTTATATGCATAAAAATAGTTATTCATTGAATAATTTTATTTAATATCAATGGGTTTTATTTTCATTTATAATTATTTAATAACCTAATTATTAATTATAAATACATTTGTAAACCATATATTTTTATATTCATATGATCATGGAATGACATCTCCCGGTTTTAACCATATTGAGAATCTGATCTCATCCTCTTTTATGTTTCCTTTCCCTAGGTTTTGAAAATATATTCTATGTATTGCATGTCTACAAAGAGTAATAAATAGGGTGATATTTCTTTTATATGTTGAATATCATTTACAAAATTAGAAATTTTTATATCTAGTCTTCAAATACACTAAACCTTTAAGTTCCTTAGGCATTTATTATCTAATATTTTGAATATTCAACTCAAAGGATGTGATATTAATCTGTCAAAAGACTGGGCCATTGTAGATGGTCTCAGACAAAAGGCTTTAGTCTATATTTGGATAGTCAGACTGTAAAACATTTTTGAGAATCCATTGTATAGTCTTATGTATAGGATGAAATCTTAATGTTTTTTTGAAGAATTGTGTAAGTGGTTTACGTAGAAATAAATCCCAATATGGATATTAAATGTTGATGGGGATCCAATATAGATGTAACTTGGGGTAATAACTCTAAGAAATGTATATCATGCTTTGCTAAATTTTTACCCGGTGCAAGAAAACAAGCCTAACTATGATCATAATTTGACACTCATGGGGGGTATTCTTCCATTAATCCATATGATCATTAAAATCAATTATGAGGGATTTGATAAGGTTATGGTGATGGATAATGTAGGCTAATCCAACGATGTCATGGATTGAAAACTAGGTGTAATAAATTAGAAGTCCTATATAAAATTTCCTTGATTATGTTGTCTTCCACTATGATTAGTGTTATACAATTATGATTTTTTGTTTTTGGTAATGTTTTGAACCCAATGGAATCATGCTATTGTTGAATGTGGTGGAAAATGTAATTATTGTCTATCTAAAAAACTAAATGCTATGGGATATGGGTTCCATAACGTTGTTTCTATGATCACAGATCTTCCTCAAGACCTGAATCATGCTATGATTCAAAATAATAAATGGATGTAAAAACATTCCATTCAATCCGTCATTATAAAACATCCACATAATATTAGTAGGTCCCCCAATCCACTAGTATCTGAGAGATGGATCTATAACATTGAGAATTTTTTTTGCCTTCTTTACAAAACATAAAAGTACTATATTGGTTGTTTATCATTTTGATGGTGGTCCATATTAATGGTGTTTCCCAATTAATAATTTGAATAAAGATGAATAAATTAAATCTATATGATGGGATGATTTTAAGAGGATATTTATTTAGTAAGTACTGCCCTCAAAAACTACAAACATCGGTGGAGAAATATTTTTATGAGGTCAAGAAAATGTATGATAAATATATTGATCCCTACAAAGATAACTATACAGGGCCTCCATGGTACAGTTATGGACTAATCATCATTCCAAAATAAAAAAATATTGGCTCACTCTTTAGTGTATTAACACAAAGTCACAAAATTGAATTGGTAATATGAGATATTTTAGTAGTTTAGATATCAATCATTATGCACTAAATGTAGAAATGGGAAATGAAGATTCATATTATTCTAATGTTTTTGATAAGAAAAGAATGATCAAGGATCATGATTACTCAAATAAATAACATGTTTAAAAGAAACTACAGCCTTATGAATTTCAGAAATGTGGGAATAAATATAAATGGAAATAAATTAATTTAAATGGGGGTTAGATAATTGTAGAATGTTGGTTCTAAACTCCTATGAATTTTGAAAAGTGATGAATGGACTAGTTAATGAAATGGAGGAAATTAGAATGATATTTAATGAACCACCGACTCTATAATGCATAAAATGTTCGATGTATGGTCATTATACCTACTTCTGCATAAATCTAATGCTCTTTGATGACTATTTTCAAAAAATGATTAATCTTAAAGATAACATGAAATATTACATTATCACGACTACTGAAGTGGTTTACGATGATGATGTGTTGAAAGTTACACTTATCATCAACTATGTTCTAGTTAATTTTTTTTTGATTTCCGTTCTAACTATTATATTATATATGAAGAACATGTCATGGTTATTTAATTACAATAATTATAGTTAGATAATAAGTTTTCATTGAGAACTCCTAATGGTATGATTTTGACATCCAAAGTCTTTAGTTCATCTCTGATTGATGTTTTTGGGATAACGCTTCCTTAAAATATTTTGATTCTACCATTAGTTGAAAATTTTGTAATTTTGGGCATGGATTGGAATTTTTTACATAGTTCCCATATCAATTGTTGATGTAGGTAAGTAAAATTTCATATTTTAAATCAACACATGTTCATTTATTTGTGTGGGTATGAATAAAAACATCTAATGTAAAATAATTAATCCATATGGGTCTTAATCCCTTTGCATGAAAGATATAGGTACAAGGTGGTCTTGGAGAAACTCAATATTGAATACATTTCTACAGTTAGGGAGTTTTTTTATGTATTTACATTGGAATTTCATAGTATTACCACAAGTTATGAAGTTTAGATCTCAATAGATCTCTTTCCGGGAGCTATAACTATTTAAAAAGATCCTTACTTAATGACCCTGATTGAGATGTAATAATTGAAAACATGACTGTAGCATAATCTTGATTCGGTATTTATTACCTAAATGCATCCAAATAGGGTGTACCTATTCTATTTCTTAACAATAAATATGGTTCAATTAATTTTTACAATTATTATCGAGAACTTAAAAATATCATGATCAAAAAAAATATCCCATACCACATACTGATAATTTTTTCAATCAATTACAAGTATCTTGGTATGTATCTAATATTGAACTTCGATATTGGATCTATTAGTTCAGGGTAAAAATTACGAAATATAAAACAAAACCTTCTGTATGATATAAGAACATTATGACCATATAGTTGTTCCTTTCTTCCATAAACAATCTCATGCTATCATTATGGATTTAAGGTATAGAGTCCTTAGAAATTACCTTGATCTGATTGTGGTACTCTTTATAGATGATATTCTTATATAATCAATGTGAAGGAATTGCAAGGAGATCATTTGATGATTGTTATGATATCCCTTATAATGTAATTTTTTTATGAAAAATCTACCAATCCTGAATTTTGGAATTAGAATGTTTAATTTTTGGTAAATATAAACTCATATGAATGTATTTCAATGAATCCTTCAAAGAAGAACGTTATTGAAAGTTATCCCAGACTAACTATAGGAACAAAGATCTATATAGTCCTTTATTTAGTTATATATTATCATTACATCGTGGATAATTTATCATGTTTGTTTAGTCCACTCTTCAAATTTACTAAAAATGGAGATGAGTTCCTTTTTATGGATGTATGTGAGGATAAATTCAAGGAGTCGAAGAGAAGTTGGTCATTACATCGTCCCTCACACTACATTTTAATAGAAAATGGATTTAAATTAATATCAATTAATCCATGAATAAAGAGGTATGTGTCCACATATAGAATTATATTGTTATATCATATGCCTCCATCCAATTTAATTCTAATGAGAAATATTACCCAACATGTGATATGGAGTTAGTTATGTTATTATTTAAATTCAAGAAATGTAGGCATTATCTTTTAGAGGAACATTTGATATATATACAATCATTAAAGTTTTATAGTATATATTCACATAGAATTATATAGATACATTCCATAGATGATGGTTAGAGATAATAAATGATTATGATTGTCCAATATAATACCACAATGGGAAAGTGAACAAGCTCTCTGATGATTTTTTCTAAAAGGATCGTGTTATCTTATTCATGGAGAGGATAAAAAAAGATCCAATATTTTTGGGAATTCAACGGTTTTAAAATGAGATATTAATTGAACGTTAAATTTGTTATCTTTCTCAAAATATTGTTCACCCATCTATTCATGATAACATTAAAGAGGTGCATAAGGAAGACACGAGGCTGTCTAAGAATGTGATATATGTCCCTATGTTTTACATTGATAGTGATGGAATGATATGTTTTAGGAACCATCAATGCATTCCATCCATAATGAATTTAAATAAATTATCTATTAGAGGATCCTCATATATAATCATTCTATTTTTATCTTAGAAATATGAATATGTATAATGACTTGGAATAGAATTTATAGTTGGATGGAATAAATATGTATATTGCAATGTTGTCTCTTTGTTCATGGTATGTTAGAATGTTTAGAATGAGAGAAAAATGTATTAGGGGATTGTGAAATCATTACCTATAGTTGAATGGAAATAGGGAAACATAACGATTATTTGTGATATTGTGTTATCCAGAACACCTAAAGAGAATAATGTAATATTGGTTGTAATCGACCACCTCATGAAGTATGAAAACTTCTTCACAATTATATAATACATTAAAATTGATAATAATTATATAATGTAAATTAAATATGTGTTACCAATGGATAGAGTACCACATAATATTATTTCTCATCAAGATCTACGTTTTACCTCAAAATTATACTGAATTATTCACCATGCCATTAACATATAGATGAGTTTGAGAACTGTGTATTATACTCAGACAGATGATATGTCTGATAGAAAAAATTAAACCCTAGAGTATTTTTGAGTTCTTTTTCTCTAGTTTTAAAAACCTTTTAGATTTAATAGCTTCCTCTAGTTGAGTTTTCTTATAAAAAATAGCTTTCACTTGAGCCTTCAGAGGACACCTTAGGAATAACTTTATAGAAATAAGTGTATAACACCAGTATACTAGTATGATATTGGAGAAATAAAGTTATTGGTACCATAGAGTGCAACTAATATGGTATATATGGTTAGATTTATTCATTAACACGTAAGGGAAGCACAAAGATAACAAAAAAAGTAATGTTGATATTCATCAGTGAGATCCGGAGTTCACTATTGGTGACAAGGTATTTCTACATATTTTTCTACTGGAAATGATATGAGATTTAGAATGAAATTGATGTTGATACATATTTATATAATCCATTTTTGTATTATTGATTGTATTTTTAATGTATATGACCATTTTTAATTTCTACTGAATCTCTCTCAAATACATGATTTGTTCCTTTTATCTATCCATGTAAAGTACATAAGTAATGTAAGAACTCACTTCATATTCTTATGGTATGAGTTTCTTATTATCCTTTTTCATTTATTTTTTTTGAGAAAATAAGGATAATGGGGGAAAATCAAAATATTTGTGGGTACACACCATGTAAATGTCCACACATCGTGTACTTTGGCTATGTGGGATGAGTACACAGGGCGTGTAGGCCTGTCAGCAATGAAAGGTGTAAAAACTAACTACATGTCTTGTACATGGTATTTACATGCCATGTAGTCAGTTGGTAAGTGAACAGTAAGGTGGTAGGAGTATCCTCTAGTGAAGAGAAAATACACGCCATGTATTTAGAAATACAAGTCTCGTACTCATATCGACAGATGAACAGTGCGGTGGTGAAAACTAACTGCTAGAGGAACAGTTAAAAAATGGAAAGTACACATTGTGTACTTAAGGGTACATGCTGTGTAGTTTGTTTTTTTCTCTTAAAACAGGCAGTAGACTCCTATTTTAACCGAGGAAGCATATAACGTTATAGGATTGCCGGTAGAGAAGGCCGGAGCATAGAGGAGCTCCCAACTACACACCGTAACTCACCTTCCATCACTGACAGTCTCGATTGAACCCCACGGGTGAGTTATTCACTCTTCTTGATCCCTCCCTTCCAATTCTTTCCTGAGGGGAAGTTATTTTTGTTTGAACATGTTTTCGTTTATGACATATCTATGCCATTGTTGTTTGTTTTGGGAGGTTTTGTTGATTTATATTGATCAGAGAAGATCAGGGTAGGTGGTCTGATGTTTAATTCCAACTTTCATGTTGTTTTTGTGTAACATTGTGCTACGCTTCCATGTTTGGTGTGTCGTATGGCTGAGGCCCTGACTAATTAAATACCTAGAAATATATATGAATTTTAGTGAATATGTATAAACTTTTGTTTGAGATCACTGCTTGGATCCAGCGCCACCCTGTGGGTGAGTTTCTCTTGTTTAGCTGTCTGGCCAAGTTACCTGAGGGTATACCGTGATTTATAATGCTTTGAGATTTCTTGAGGGAAAATGTATATAATTACTTTCTTTGTGTTGGGATCATCCTGGTTAATTTCTTATCCTGAGGTCTATGTTTTTTTAGCCTGAGGGTCAGTGTTATTTTAGCTTGAGGGAAAGTGTTTCATTTTGCCTAAGGGCGATGTTTCATATGCTAGAGGGCAGTTGCTTCCGTGCCTGAGGGAATTATCTCATACGCCTAAGAGGAATATTCATTATGCCTATGGGAAATCACATGAGGGTTCTTATTTTGATTACCTGAGTCTACAGTTTAGATGTATGAGGACTGTGTTTACTTTTCATATTCATTGTGGTGACATCACACGTTATAGCTACCAAGCTAAAGAACATTTTTTGTATTGTTTTACCTTGTACCTGTTAGATAGCTTGTTTTGGATTGCACTGCGACACTGTATAGGATATTTTAGGCTAAGTTTGGGTCTCAAAAACATATAATTCAATTATATGGAATTTTTAAATAATAATTAAATGATAATGGAACTAGTAGGAATGTTATCTTTTTAGAACATCCTGCTTTACTGCATTTTATTACAATACACTACTTTTGCACAAACTCACTGACAATTGGGCATGGTTCTATGGTGGTTGCCTATTGGGATTTATTTCTCACACCCTGTTTGGGTCATTTCGTGGGCCCAAAAAGATTATATTTTTGCAGGTGTAGATAATGGACATAGTCCTTATATAGGTACTTGATTGTTGCAGAGGAGTAGGAGAGCATGGGACCAAGCTTTGGGTTGCGCTGATCCCGAGTTCCTACTGTGCTATTTCACTTTTAGTTCTGTATTTTTTCCTTTTATTGTATTGATTCATATTGTAGTGCATCCTGTTTTGGCTGCTTTCTTAGACTGAGGGACATATTGCATCATTATATATGATTGTTGGTCTTTTCATTACTTATGTATTGTGTCCATTTTTGCATTGGTATTGTGTACTTCTTCCTCTTCTGTATGATTGTATTTTATCCGCTGCGCTACACTTTGACAAATGGGGGCATAGTTTTACCACTATCAGACCTAGGACCCAGCTTCTAGTCAGTATCATCGGGAGTTGGGGTAAATTTTCTTGTGGTCATGTGACCAACCGGGTTCGGGGTACCCTTTGAATGGAACCCGTATCCAGGACGTTACAAAGTGGTATGAGAGGTTTCTTTTCTCTAAATTATTTTATTACTTAGTGATTATGGAAAGAGATATATTGTTAAGGGATTCAGTAATTATTTTACCCGGGAGTAGCTACCTCGTGTACAGGTAAAATCTAGATTGCCTCAAATTAATTTGTGATTTTCTTTTTATCATTATTACAATTGATTTTATTTTCACTGTTGGGTAATACACTTGTTGGGTGCTGTTTATATTTTTATACATGGGTACTATTTAGTTGAAAATCGATGAGATTAGGGTATTCCATCTCATGCATCATTTAGGCACATGTTCGAATCACATTCCATGCATAGTTTCCATGCCATGTATGTGCATTAGAGATTGCATGTTGCTGTGATAGATTTCCACTAGAAAATGCATGCTGTTGTGATAGATTCTTTGATAAAATACATTCTATTTGATAGGGTATTGTTATGTAATGTTCTGTGATTGAATTCCAAACATTGGTTTTTAATGAGTATGGGCCCTCATCAACCCGAATATGGTAGATCATCGACTTGTTTAGCATGTTATAACATGCATATGATGCCATGATTTAATTTGGGGGGAGTATGGGCCATCAAGGATCGTAATTTTTCACATAGGTATTGCTTTCAGTTCTTTTCATGGCACCAGTGTAGTTTACATGGATTACAATCTGAAAACCCCAGAATACACATCATGTAGTTTTGATTACATGTCATTTAATCTTCTGTTCAGGAAGAAATGGAAAACAATTAAGTACACGATGTGTACCGTAAGTACGCATCTTATAGTTTTTAACTATGTCATAGGTCGTGTTGTTAGAAACACGGTATAGGGAATACTCTAAGGGTACCCGTCGTGTACTGGTTGTACACACCGTGTCGTGTAGACATAGTGTCCACCTGTGTAACTAACAACGCAGATGGAGGAAATATTTTTTTATACACGCAGTGTCAATTTGGAACACGCCTTGTAGTGTAACCTAGGAATATGGATGTGTAACTAACAACACAGTATGGTGAATCTCATCTAGTACATGTCATGTACTTGAGGGAAATGTTGTGTATTGTTGACTAGTGGCAAACCGTGTGGACTTGGCCGTGTGGTTGGAGAAATGGGGTGGTGTACACTCCATGTGCGGGTGTCTCCCATTGTGTAGTGTCTGCCGAGTAGCCAATAATGTAACTAACAAAATTGGTAGTTGGAAATTAAGTCGTACATACAGTTTCTATATAGAACAAGCCAGGTAGTCTGAGCTGTGTACTCAGCCGTGTAATGGACAACACGGGTCGATGAAGCTCATCGAGTATATGTCGTGTAGACCTTATACACACCATGTAGTCACGTTTAATGTAGAGCTGTGTGGATAAGCCATGTAGAAGGACTCGGGCAGGGGAAGAAAATTCAAGTACCCACCGTGTTTGTGGACAACACGTCGTGTGTTTGGGGTGTTACACGACCAGTTTTGGCAGAAGTACACGACCAGTTTTGGCAAAATTACACGCCCATGTGAAATACTTGAGGGAACACACCATGTAATCTTGTTAGTAAAACTTGAAGGTTTTCTTTTCCTTGTTCATTCATACACTCCTTGTTTTCAGTCCTTGATAATCTTAATCTAAGGCATTTGTTTGACAATATAGATTCATGTGTCTCAGACAACCTCTATTTGTTCTCTAAAATAGAAGCAATGAGTATACTCCCGAGACGGTAGGCGACAGGCTACCGATGGATCCTCAAGTAGAGCTAGATGTGGAACCAACCATTATACCGGACACTGGCACAGAGACGCAGTTTTGGGAAGGCTTCATGATGTTTATGCAGACCTTCCAGGGTGCACCACCGCCTGCCACATCTATGGAAGACTTGACTCATATATTCCAGCAGCAGCATCCCCCTACGTTTTTAAGGGATGTCTGACCATAGGCTGAAGATTCTTGGCTGGGTTCTATGCAGAATATCTTCGAGCATCTGGAGACATCTCCAGGGCGGAGGGTCAATCTCACTACATACATAATGCATGATTCCACCAAGAGATGGCGTGACGTTACCAGCCAGACTGTTCATCATAGAGATATGGCGTGGGAAGATTTTAAGGAAATATTCTATGAATTTTTCTTCCCAATGATTCTAAGGGTAGATCAAGGTCAAGAGATCATGAATCTGTAATAGGGCACCATGTCAGTGATGGACTATTCATCCCGCTTCACTGAGCTACAACACTTTGTACCTGTTCTGGTGGGTGACGAGATGTTAAGGGATCTACGCTTTGAGGATGGTCTTCAATATGATATCTGAGCACTGGTGAACATTTTCAGGTTTCCTATAGTGCATGTTATTGTAAACCAGGCACTGATTATCGAGCGGAACCTACGGGAAGCTAGTGGTGTAGGCCGGGCCAGTTCGGCACCAGTTTCTGGTACTATTTCTACCGGTAAGAGGAAGAGGAAGATGGATTTCTCTCACAGTGGATGTACTAGCCAAAAAACACTTTAGGTGGCCTAGTGAGGTGCTGCTAGTGTGGTAATGAGGGGCACATGAGACCTCAGTGTCCATGTGACCCAGTGGAGGGCCGAGCTTGTGGCAAGATGGGTCATCTGCAGTGCTTTGGCATGGCATTTCCACCATTGGCTAGTGATAGGTGTTCTGTATAGACTATGCATGTTGGATCAGGGCTAGCATCTTCATACCGGTCAGGGACTTGGGATACGTCAGGACGTTTAGGCTGAGGTGGTGGTCATGGTCGTGGTATCCAGACACCAGTTTCTCAGGGAATGTTGGGAGGGTCAACTTAGGGTAGCCA